>JADMNL010000022.1:584125000-586625000 GCA_016271365.2 Neoceratodus forsteri
CAGTAGGAGGAGGGAAGTGGTGATGCCACTGTATAGATCACTGGTGAGGCCTCATCTGGAATACTGTGTCCAGTACTGAAAACCGCATCTCAGGAAGGACGTATACAGAATGGAAGCAGTCCAGAGAAGAGCAACATAAATGATACATGGACTGCACCACAAGCCTTATGAGGAAAGACTCAAGGAACTAAACATCTATTCACTGGAAACGAGAGAAGGGACAGAGGGAATATGATAGAGACTTTCAGATACCTTAGAGGAATAAACAGGGTACAGGAGGGGAGCTTATTTCACAGAAGAAAGTGCACAAGGACAAGGGGACATAACATGAGGCTGGAGGGAGGGAGGCTTAGAGGGAATGCTAAAAAGTATTTTTTCACAGAGAGGGTGGTGGATCCATGGAACAGCCTACCAGTGGAGGTGGTGGAAACTAAAACAATATGGGGATTCAAAAGTGCATGGGATAGGCATGAAGGCACCCTGCTATATGGCAGAGCGGGGGGAAGGCAGTCCAAATAAGAGTAGGGATTGCCAAACAAGTAGGGAAATGGGCAGACTAGGTGCGCTGTACGGTCCTTATCTGCCAACAGATTCTATGTTTCCACTCATCCCTCCTTCTGTCGGCCCCCACCCCACCTCCACTACACAGCCCCATATGTCTGTCCCATGTCCTCTTGAATTCCTCCACCAATTCAGCCCTCGCTACATTCTCTAGCAGTCTGTTCCAGGCCTCCGCCCCCCTCTCCATGAAGAATAGCCCTCTCACATTGCCTCTATATCTTTCTCCCTACAGTCTGAGGCTATGCCCTCTAGTTCTAGCCCCCTCCTTCATTTTAAGTAAACACCTTCCCCTTACTTTGTTAATCCCCCTCACATATTTAAAGGTTTAAGTCATGTCCTTCCCTTCCCTTCTAGTCTCCAATGTGTACAGATTCAGCTCCTTGCACCTCTGCTCATATGTCTTCTCTTGCATACCCTGCACCATTTTGGGTGCCCTTCTTTTAACCCTCTTCATCCTGTCTATGTCCTAGTGAAGGTGTGGTCTCCAGAACTGGACCCCATACTCCAGGTGTGACCTCATTATTAGAGGGGCATCACTACCTCCCTCCTTCTACTAGAAATGCCCGTGCTGATGCATGCCATTGGTCTTTCCCGCTGCCCTGCTACACTGGTTTCCTACCTCAAGGTTGGATGTAGGAATAATCCCCAGATCCCTCTCCTGTTCTGTTACTTTGATTTTCTCCCCTCCTGGGGTGTATCCTGCTTGTGTGTTCCTACACCCTAAATGCATCACAGCACACTTCTTGGCATTAAACTTCACATCACTGACCACTCTTCAAGTGTCTTCAGGTCCTGCCTCTTGTCCTCCACCCCGGGTGTCCACCTTATTACAGATCTTTGTATCATCAGCAAACAGGCATACCCTTCCCCTCAGCCCCTCCACTATGTCGCTGATGTAAATGATAAAAAGGAGGGGTCCCAGTACTGACCCTTGGGGTACTCCACCCCCCCCCCGGAGTACACCCTATTTAGCACCACTCTCTGGCTTCTGCCCACCAACCAGTTTTCCATCCACCTGGTTAGTTTTCCACCCACACTTATGCGTTCCAGCTTGCTTACCAATCTTCTGTGAGGGACAGTGCCACAGGCCTTACTGAAGACCAGATAGGCTACGTCTGCCGCCCCCCCTCCCGGTCAACCACCTGAGTCACCCAATCAAAGAACTCAAGCAGGTTTGTCTGGCATGATTTTCCCTTTGTGAAGACATGCTGTCTGTTATCCTGCAAGCCACTCTCCTCCAGGTAGTTCCCCACCCTCTTCTTGATTAGTGCCTCCATGACTTTCCCCACCACTGAGGTGAGGCTGACAGGGCGATAGGTCTCCTTCACCTCCCCACTGTCCCCCATGTGCAAAGCACCATGTCTGCCCTTCTCCAGTCCTCTTGCACCCTCCCTGTATCCAGAGACAAGTTGAATAGCTTTATCAGTGGTGCGTCCAACTCCTCCCTCAGTTTCCTGATCCCCCTGGGGTGTAACCTCTCCGGCCCCATTGCCATGTCTTCCTTCAGCCTTGCTAGTTTCTCCCTAACCCTGCCCGCACTGAATGGGCTCAGATCTACTCTTTTGCTCTCCGGACCTCTCCCCCTAAGCTCAGGTCCCCTACCCTCTTCCTCCTCCATAAATATCGAGTGAAAGTACTTATTCAACACCTCAGCTTTTTCACACTCCCCTTCCAGTTGTGTCTCTCCTTCCCCCCTTCCACCTTGCAGTCCCCTGCCTTGCCCTCCTCCTCTCCCTTACATATCTAAAAAAGGTTTTGTCCCAGCCTTTTGGTCTGTTTAGCTATTCTCTCTCTTCGGGATCTGCTTTTGCCCTCCTTACCTTTTGTCCTGTCCTCCTCACTGAGTGTCCTCTTAAATTCCCTGAAGGCTCTCTTCCTGTCCCCAACTGCCTCCTCTACCTCCCTTGTAAACCAAAGTGGTCTACTTCTTTTTCTGCTGCTCTTAACTTTCTTTATGCACATTTCTGTGGCTGTCAGTATACCCCCTTTAATAGAGTCCCACAACTCCTCCACTGCCCCTATATTCTCTGTTCCCTCCATTTTTTTCCCTCACTCTCCTTTTCATTCTGTCGAAGTCCACGCACCTGAAGTCCATAACTGTAGTGCTTGTCTGGTTCAACCCCTTCCCTAACCCTGAACCTTACAGTCCTGGGATCGCTGGTACCCAGAACTTCTCCCACCTCCACCTCCTCCACAATCTCTCCGTTTGTCAGGACTATGTCCAGCAGCTTGTTTCTCCTTGTTGGCTCACTGACCAGCTGATGTAAGAATACACCCTGTAATGCCTCTAGTATCTCCCTGATCCTTGTCAATGCTGCATCAGGATGCCCCAATCTATATCTGTGAGGTTTAGATCCCTCACCAATAGTAGTTCTCCATTGAGGGCTATCCACATGACTGCCTGAATCAGCTGTCTAGCCCCTTCCTCCCCCTGCGTAGGAAATCTGTACACCACCCCCAGCTTCAAGGATGTTTCAGTACTTCTGTCTAGTGTTACCCACAGTAGCTCAATCTCTCCATCCTCCTCTCGTCCCTTGATTACTCTTATGTCATCCCTGAGGTATAAGGCCACTCCTCCTCCCCGCCCTCCCTGTCCCTTTCTAAGCAGTCTGTAGCCTGGGATAACCATCTCCCAGGTGTGATGCCCTGTCCACCAAGTCTCACTTATTGCTACTATATCCAGTCCTATGTCTCCCATGATTGTCTCCAAGTCCACCATTTTGTTCCTTAGGCTCCTGGCATTGGTTGCTAAGCCCTTCCACCAAGTCCCACCCCCCCAGTACCCGTTATAATTGACCCCCTCTTGCCCAACATACTATCTCTGTCCTGAGAGGGGGAGACTGGTAGCCCCCCAATTTTCCTTTCTTGTGGTGTGAATTTTTTCCTAACCTCCCCAAATTATTTTAAATGATAGATTTCTACTATAAACTTCCCTAACTTGCTCTTCAGTACTGCTGTACCTTCCCTATTTAGGTGCAGTCTGTCCAGTGCAAATAAGCTCTTGTCCCCCACGTTGATATCCAGTTCCCCACTAACCCATACCCTATCTGTCTGCCCCATTCCACCAGCCATTTGTTAAACCCCTCAATCTTCAGCCTCCTTGCAGTACTTGCTTTTGGCATGGGCAACACCCCTGAAAAAGCCACTAACTGAAACCCCAAACTGCTACAGTACCTAGCAAGCACTCTGAATAGTGCTTGCAACTCCATCAGACTATTTCCCGCCAGATCATTTGTTCCCAGGTGGAACACCAAGTGTGTTTTCCCAACCTGCTGTTTCCCCCATGAGGGAATTCAGGCCCTGTCCACATTACTGGCACTTTTTCAAACCATTCTGAAAACCGTTTTGTGTAATGGTTTTCAGAACAGTTGTTGGTGCGTCCACATTAGCATCCGACACTGAGGTTGCCCACTAGAGTTCCCAAGCATACTTGTGGCAATACTGCAAAGCATTGTGGGCACCAAAAGCATGCCGGAATACTCACAATTGGGCATGCCAACCGACTGGAGTAAAAAAAAGCACTGATCGATTCAGCATGTGATGGCGAGGTTGGGGATGTATGTAAAATGATCCCCTTTTCCTTTGGGCCGCCAAAAATTTGCCTCAGAAAGTCTGTGGAGGTTGTCTTAAACTGTTTTACATCACGGTTTGCATCCACAGTACTGTTTAAATGATTTAAGGCAACCATGTTGGGTTGAAATCGTGCTCAAAACCTGCTCCAATCAGGTTTCGAGCATGGTTTCTTAAAATGGTTCAGAGCATAGTAAAACCATGCTGTAATGTGGACGCAAACCATGTTTGCAGTTTTTGTAACATTACAGACTACCTGTAATGTTACAGAACTGCCAGTGTGGACAGGGCCATAGTGAATTACCTCTGACACCATCATACCTGGCTGGCATTCAACTCAAACTGCACTGCTCCTGTTGCCTTTGCACCCCCCAATCGGATTCCTTTATCACTGAGTCTCCAACAAGTAAGACCATGCTCTCCTTTACCCTCAGTTTGTACTGCTCTTCTATCCTTCTCCTTACCCCTTGCATCCCTGTAACTACCCTTTTCTCCTTTGCCCCCTTGCCTATCACATCTTCCTGAGACCTGGTTTCCCCCTGCACTCCTCCCACTCTATGCCCCCACCAGCGTTTTCAGATCAACAGTTCTGAATTGTACGAAATCAGCAGAGCCCCATCACAGGAGAGACCACGCCCCCTTTGCAATCCACTTTGAGAGTTGAAAACACATTTGCATATTTACATCTAGGCACAAGACTCACACCAGTGTCTTGTCCAGATTTCATAATTGTGCGCATCTTCGCACGTCACTTGAGCCCCATTTCCGTCAACAGTTCTGAACCTCCCTCAGTTACCATATAGTTGCACTGGACTATGAATGCATTGTATTATGTATAAGACAAGGCCTTTCTGAGGCAGCTTACAACCAACTCATATCATGCATTGCTTTAGCTACCAATTGTATAGGTCTTAACCACTCATTAGGTAAATATGTCGATAGCTCTGCCCTGTTTTAGCTACCAAATGTATAGGCATGAACCCGTGCTCATTGTACTTATACTCTGTAAGACTGCTCACCCACATTTATTCTATGTGTGTACTGTATGAATGTCTATGTTTTTTTATTCTGATGTGGAGCCTTTGGAAACGAGTCTATGACTACAAGGGTTGTAATTCCAATTTCCTAAATAAATTAATAAAATAAATAAATAAAATTGTATGAAATCAGCAGAGCTGACAGCATCATCTTTAAAATCAGTTCTATGCAGCAACTTTTTATAAAACAGTTCAACTTGCCCTTGATGCTGCCAGAACATGCCCTGGGCCTGGGATAAATGCCAAATCCCAGATAAGCCCCCAGTGTAAACCCTGACTCCTTAGCATCTAGGGGTATGTTTGACACTGAAACAGGGAAGAGAGACTGAATACACAGCACTGACTCACTTACTTGACCTCTGGGCATTTGGCGAAAACGAGACTCGGCTTAGTGTGCCTTTCCTGGTTACCAATTTTTAAATAAAATAAATAAATAATACCTACTAACTTTGTTAAAGTCAGTCTTTCTAAAGCGCGCACTGCTGGATTTTAGCTGTTGAGTTTCTAGCACAATGTTAAATGTAATACTGATGTGTCTGCCTGGGTCCTCAATTGAGATATCCCTGGTAATGACAAGATTGGACAGTACCAGGTCCAAAACAGCTTTGCTTCTGGTTGCTTCTCTCACCAAATGTGTAAAAAAGCAGTCCTGTATTATTTCTATAAACATTTGACTTGTTCGGCTTATTGCTGTCAGACGGTCCCAGTTGGTGTCGAGACTGAAGTCTATCGTGTATAATTCTACCCTGACTAGCTGCTTTGCTAGTCTCCCCTTCCAGCTCCTCATCTTTGTCCACCTCCCGATTTGGTGGCCTATAGATTCCTTCTATGTATGCATACCTTCCCTCCCATTATTTGTAATTAAATACTTTATATTTACATAAATTATCTGCCTGAAACCACAGCGACTCAACTTCCTCCGTCCACAGCAGATATGTCCTCCGAGGCTCTTATTCCTCCTTTAATACACTGACACCCTACCGCATCCCTCTTGGCACCCTCTTTGTCCCTCCAAAACTGAGTATAGCCAGGGACATTTAGACCCCATATATTGTTCTGGTTTGCCCATGTTTCAGTTATTGCTACTGTAACCATATCCTCTGCAGCTATTATCACTTACGGTGTGTTCATATTGGTACCTAAGCTTCTTGCAGTCGTATAAATTACTCTTCATTTGCCCTTGCCCCCTCATCTTCTCCTCTTAACCTGGATGAATTTTGATTTACTACTATTGACACAATGTCTCTTACTTGCCTCCTCCATGTTCTTATGTTCCGTGTATACTGGGGGATTGCCAATGTGTGTGTTCTTGTGTATTCCGTCTGTTAGACTGTCCTCTTCCTTGTTGCCCAGGCCAAAAATCTTCCTAATTGTTAAATCCAGCTTCTGCCCTAATGCACTGGTTCCCCACCAGTTTAGATGCAGGCCATCCTTCGCGAACAGCCCACTGTCTTCCCAGAAAGATCCCTATAGGCCCTTGAAAAGTGGAACCCTTCCTCTTCACACCATTCTATTAGCAACGTGTTAAACTCTGATTTTATTCCTTCCACTCTGTCCTGCATAAGGCATTGATAGCACACCCAAGAAGTCTATTGTATCTGCTATCAACCTCGGCTTATTACCCAACTCCCTGAAGTTGACTTTCATCTCCACTATACTGAGGTTTGCCAGGTCATTGGTACCTAGGTGTGGCACAACACCTGACTTCCTCTGTCTTCCTACTAATCAGCTTCTTCAGCTGGAGAGCTACCCTTTTTTGCAGTTACCATTGGAAGACACAGAATGGATCTCTCCACCTGGCCAGAATGGCATACCTGCCTCCCCATTTCTCTAACTATAGAGTCACCCATTACTATTATGGGAGTCTTGCTCCCCCGATGCTGCCTGAGCACCTCCCCTCTGAGGCACCTTTGCTGCAAGGAGCCACACCTTCAGGGGTAACAACTTCTGCTTCCACTGTGGAGCAGTTCTCCTGAACCAATTCTGCCAGTGAGGCAAATCAGTTCTGAGTTGGTATCACTAGGCTTTCCCACATGCTGGTTCCATTCCTTGCATGAGGGTGAACAGTGTGCAACAGGGGAGTCTCTTTCAAAGGAGAAACAGCACCATGACATGTGATGAAGGAAGCTTTAGAAGGAGGAATTTAAGAGGGATGTGAGGAAGTACTATTTCATTGAAAGAGTGGAGGATGCCTGGAACAGGCTGGCGCCGCTAGTGAAAGTGGTGGAGGCAAAAATGATAGGGACTTCAAGCAGGTGTGAGACAGGCATAGGGGAATATACGTTAATAGGCAGGAAGGAGGGAGGGTTGCCGGAGACCAGTAACAGTCTGAGGAGACAGATTAGGCAGGGACAATCTGGGCAGACTGGGAGGCCATGCAGTTTCTACCAACATATTGTGTTTCCTGGTCCTCAGATGCAGACCATCTACCACTGGAGACATGTGGTGCACGTTGAGGTAATGGGCCTCACAGCATCCAGTGATCCTCATTCCGAACTGCTTCTCATGTACTGCATTTCAGCCATGGGGGCAGCTGACTCCACGCTGAGGACCATGACTCTCTTACAAACTGGACACACTCCAGCGTCCCAGAACACCCTCTGGAAAGTGGTTGAGCTGTGATCTCTATAGCTGATCAACTACCACCCCACTGCTAAGCTCTCCCTGAGCTGCATGCGCGTATCAGAGCATGTTTAAGTGTGTTATGATGGGAGGTAGTAGGTGAGACACCTTAGAAACATACAAATATAAACGTTGTCATCAGAAAAGGGCCTTTAGACCCATCCAGTCCACCTCTTGTCCCTGCCTACTCCATTATCACTGACATTAATTGGTTATAGGTGTCACTCCCTCCTCCTGATACTTTACTTAATATGCCCCTTTGCCTATCCCACACATGTTCAAACTCCCCACAGTCTTTTCCCCCACTCCCTCCTCTGGCACACTGTTCTAGTCACTCACCACCCTTGCTATGAAGAAGTATTTTCTCATATAGAAACACAGAAATTGACAGCAGATAAGGGCCGCTAGGCCCATCTAGTCTGCCTATTAAATCTCTCCTAAACTTGCCCCCATCAGCTTCATTGCAGGCCCCCTTGTTCTAGTGCCTTCCTTTCTCAGAAATAGACCCTCCACTTGCACCTTGCTCACTCCTGTGAGGTATTTGTAGGTTTCAATCATGTCCTGTCTTGCTCTCCTCTCTTCCAAGGAGTACATGTTGAGTTCCAATTTCCTGCAACCTTTCCTCATATGGCTTCTCACGCAACTCCCTCACAATTTTGGTTGCCTTACTCTGTACTGTCTGCATCCAATCTCCTTATAGATGTATGGCCTTCAGAATAGGACACAGTACTCCAGGTGGGGCTTTACCAGTGAGTGATACACATAGTGGATTCCCTGCAGGGGGAGGGCCTCAAACAACTGGTACAACAATCCACAAGAGACAGGGCTATCCTAAATCTAGTACTGACTAACAGAGAAAGGATCACAGATCTCCAGGCAGAAGGACATCTGGGGGCCAGTGACCGTCACATGGTATGGTTCAATTTGGCCACTAGAACTTAATCATCCCATTCCAAGGCAAAGATATGGGACTTCAGAGGAGCTGACTTTGATAAGATGGCCAACAGAGTTAAGCTAGCCCTGGCAAGAAGAAATACAGGTGAGGGGGTACAGGCAAAGTGGGCAAGCATTAAGGATGCAATACTTGAAGCAACATCCTATTGTGTTAGAGAGAAAAGGAAGTGCAAAAGAAGATGGAAACCACTTTGGTTCTCAAAAACAGTAGCAGAAAAGGTCAGAACCAAAAGGCTGACCTTTAGGAAATATAAGGGAATGCAGCGGGATGAAAATAGGAAGGCATACCAAACTTCCCTAAGGGAAGCAGAGACGGCAGTAAGGCAGGCAAAGGCCCAAACCAAGGAAACACTAGCACAAATGGTAAAAGAAGGTGACAAGACATTCTATAGATACATTAGTGAGAGGAGGGAGTCCAGAGGGGGTATTGCTAAGATCAAAGGAGATAAGGGGATGTGTGAGGAGAAGGAACATGTAAAAGCATTTATCCTAAATAGATACTTCTGCTCAGTATTTACTGAGAAGAAGGTAGGGCAGGGCCCATAGCTCAGCACCATGGACATAAGGAGAAGGGAGGTGTGTACTAGTCCCTTCACAAAAGAAAGGGTCTTACAAGAGCTCAATAAGTGCAGGGTGGACAAGGCAATGGGATGTGGTGGCATACATCCCAGGGTGCTAAGGGTGGAACTAGCAGAGCCATTATCAGAACTGTTTAGTGAGTCTCTGAGCACAGGAGAGGTCCCAGAAGACTGGAAAAGGGCTCATATGATCCCGCTCCACAAGAGTGGTAGCAGGGAGGAGGCAGGAAACTACAGACCAGTCAGTCTTACCTCAGTAGTGGGCAAGATTATGGAGGCAGTCCTTAAGGAAAGGATAGTGGATCACCTGGAATCCATAGGAGCACAGGATCCAAGACAGCATGGGTTTACAACAGGAAGGTCCTGTCAAACTAATCTCATAGATTTCTTTGACTGGGTAACCAGAGTGGTGGACAAGGGGAGCAGTTGATGTCGCCTACCTTGACTTCAGCAAAGCCTTCGATACTGTTCCACATAGAAGATTGATTAATAAGCTGGGTAGGCTCAGGGTGGGTCAGAAGTTGGGTAACTGGGTGGCAAACTGGTTGATGGGTAGAAAACAGAGAGTGGTGGTAAATGATATACAGTTAGAAGAGATGCAAGCCACAAGTGGGGTACCTCAGGCATCAGTCCTGGGGCCAGTCCTCTTCAATATCTTCTTCAGTGACAGTGCAGATGGACTGGTGAGTAAGGTTTGTCTGTTTGCAGATGACACCAAGATCTGCAACAGAGTAGATGATCCAGGTGGGGTGGGCAGAATGAGACGAGATCTGGATAAACTGGCAAAATAGTTGGAAGAATGGCAACTGGGGTTTAACGCAAAGAAGTGCAAGATCATGCATATAGGGAAAAGAAATCCTGAAGCCACCTACAGGTTGAGAGTGTAGTTGCTGGCAATCACAAGGGAAGAACGAGACTTGGGCATCATCCTCACAGATGACCATGAAATCATCCAAGCAGACCAGACACCAGACACCACACACACACACACACACACACACACACACACACACACACATATTCCGTCCCAGACACCTTTACTTTGTGGGTAGAAGCAGTTACCAGCCAATGGCACCCAGATGCAAAGCACTCTTATCTTGAACACTGTGTGTGTGGCTGAGCAACCCGGAGTTCATGTCCATCTCAAAGGGTGTGTGTCAGGGGGCCGGTAGTCTGACCTTGAAACGCTGTGCTGTGGGCAACATTCTTTCACCTTAGGAGAGAAATTATATTTATTGTGATGAGAGACCAGGGAACTGAAACTGCTACTTTTGACTTTCTTCACTGCTTTGGGCTTCTTATGGATTGGGGTGAAAAAAGCATTGTTTTGGTGAGCAATCAGGGGTCAGTGACTGATGCTTCATTAGTGGATATACACGGGCCAGTGACTAGTGCGAGACAACAGTCTAATCAGGATCATATTTTTGATCTCACAAAATTGTAACAAATGTGGCACGGCAGGGGGGAGGGCAGAAGTATCTACTCGATAGCTAGCATAGCGAAACTGTGTATAAGAGACACCCGATGCGCACTGCTCCCCGATCACCGTCTCCGCCACCTTCCTGCTCTCTCTCTCTCCCACTATCTGTGTTAGGTGTGGGGAGGGAGCAGGAAATAAAGACAGATGAGAGCCACTGATTTTCAACATGACACTGCAGTGCTGACTGGTACAGCTACAGTTGGCATCCTCAGGACTGGAGCTGTCATAGTCAGGAAGGACACTGAGGTTCAGAGCTAAAATAAGTCAATAAAAAGATGGCAAAGTCACTCTAATCATTTCTCTGTGTCAAGGAAACTAAAATGGGATTTGCGTAACAGACAAAACACGATACATAGATTATCAATAAAATCGGTTGAACAAAGTAAAACACAATATTGTCAATACTGATACATGCTGACAAACTACCATCGGAAAGGACTCTTACACCACTGTGATAAAACCTCAGGTCTTTGTAAAATGAAACAAAAAACGTTTGAAATCCTGCTAGCTCATTTGAATGTAGAATGTTCGTTCAAAACACAAAGTGTGTACCACTGGAAACAAGTAAGCAAGTGAAAGGCAGCAGAGAAATTCAGTCACCAAAAAGCACAGCCAGCATCTGTACATTTGGGGAAGCTGACAAGCACTTAAGTGTTCATGACAGCTGGCACCAAATGTGATCTTTGAGGATGTGCAATCACAGTGCCCAAACGTCAGCAAACTACGGTGATGCGCATAACTGTAAACAAAGCTGCAAGAATCAGTGTGATCACACTGATATTGTTGACAATGTTTTTGAACCAAAATACTTAAAAACAAAGCATTGTTTTGAAGAAAAAAAACACAGTGTGATTAGTAGATTCATACCCAATGTCAGTGCATGGAAAATAAATTCAACACAAAAAAGAAACCGGGGTGTCGGTGTCCCTTTAAAGAGCTAGTGTACTAAAACTGCACGGAGCCATGTGTCCAAGTGAAACTGGTGCCTTGCTGAATGGAAACAAGTTTCTTCTGCCCCCAAAAGTTCAACTTCCCCCCATCATAGATGAGCAGGTCTTTATTCAGTAGTAGATAGGTCTGTTGAGGCAACACTGTAATACAAGCACCCCCCAATACATCACTGCAGCACCTTCACTCCCAAGTCTTCACCATTGCTGGCTGACACCCTGTACTCCTGAGTTCCCACTAGTGCTGCCCCCCCCCAAGGCATCCACCTCACCCCTCCACGGTGACCTACACATTCCCACTGTTTGCCTCCGTGGCTGGCCACCCTTTGTGTGATCAGTCTCTTTAGTTAGTGTTACTTTGTTTGATTTGCCACAGTAACAGTCCCGCTCATATTCCTGCCGTCGAGGTCGAGTCCGCCAAATGTAAAACTGCTGGACTTTTCAATCCGAGTTTAAATATGCAACGGCCCAAGTTGTTAACCACATGACCCTTTCTTCAGTACAGCTGACTGAACTGTTTTATCATTCTTAATGAAATGAGGGCATTTGATATTTGGCAGACTTGACCCTGGTGGCAGGAATATGAGCGGGACCGCTACTCTGGCAAATAAAACAAAGTGGAATTGCAGCACATGGACACTGGAATGTAAACTGCTCCACTCACCCACTTTTCTCACAGGACAAGGACAACAACCTCAGCCGCTACATGATTTAGTCAGGTGGGTGGATGTGCACTCACAGCAATGGAACACCAAGCTGTGTCACTACATAACCACTTGCCAACTTCTGTCAAAGCATCTGCACAGGAATGTGAGCCACTACATGGCGTAAAGAGAGGAGTTTGCATAGTGCGGTGCAGTTGTCACAGATCTTAGGGGCAACTTCTCAGTCCTTCAGACCTTAGTTGGGGAAACTAAGTGTGGGGGTTGCACTGTGTGGTGCTGTTCACTTCTGGGAGATCTGTGGGATGGGTAGTCAGGGAATCAGATGCACACATCTTGGGACCAGATGGTAAGGGACATACAGTCCTTTTGGGACTACTCGAGGCAACTCCTCTGTCACCTCAGACCATGGTTAGGGAAGCTAAGTGTGACAGTAGCACTGTGCAGTGTGGTGCTATGAGATCAGCGGGGTGGGTGGAGAGTCAGATACACTATATGGGATTAGCTGCCAGGGAACATAAAAGCCTCTCTGGACTACTATGAAAATAACTCTGCATTCTGTAATGTGAGAAAACAAAGGGGACAGTGAGAGACACACCTGACAACACCAACATAGTGAAAAATTACACTATGTGCGAACAGGCGGTCTCTCTCGCTTCCCCACACGCAATCATGGCTGCCATTTCAGTTTCTGCTGCTCTACATGGGAACAAGACCAGACAGAACTTTCAGTAAATCTCTCCATGGAACCATGCATTAAAAAGAGAATTTAATGCATGGGTACGCAGTGGGACTCCACCAATGACATTTGATGTTTCCTAAGAGCCATGTTATAATGTCAAGTACTCAATGCCAGGACCTCCACAGACAGTGTCTCACAACACACCCCAACCGTGCATTAAATGGATATAAATGCGCACCTTGTCATGGGTTGTTGCTTATGTAAGCCTAAAGATCCTGATCACGCAAAGTGTGGCCAGCCATGGAGGCGAGCAGTGGGACTGTGCCGGTCACTGTGGACGGGTGAAGAAGATGCCTTTGGCGAAGGGGGAATATAGGGTATCAGCCAGCAGTGCTGAAGACTAGGGGGTGAAGGTGCTATGGGGATGTTTTTTTGGGGGGGGTGCTTGTATTACAGTGCCTTCTCAGCAGACTCATTCATTACTGAAATAAAGAGCTTCTTGTCTATGATGGGGCGTAGTAAAGCTTTTTTCAGGGGTGCAGAAGAAATTTGTTCCTACAAGACAAGGCAGTATTATGGGACGCATGTACAACTGCAATATCAATGGTAAACTTTCGGCATTGACAAATGCTTACTTTTCCTGGATATGTAGTGAAGTAAGGCTTTAATATGTTGCTCTTTTCAAACTAGGATAGTCATTCAAAACTAGTTCCAAAAGTACAGCCCACCCTCATCCAGTCATATCAGGTAGATTATGGCTTATATTTTTCAATTCCATGTTACTGTATGGTGGACGAGCTGTGGTGGTTTGTATCCCTATAGTTTAGGGTGATGCCAGATAAATCTGGAAGGAGAGACTGGAGACGTACTCTAGAGCCAAGATGCAAGGTTTATTAGCCACAGTTGGAGCACACAAAAAAAACTTAGCATTCACTAACACTAGACACATAAGAAAGAGTGGATAAGGTTACCGGGACCACAAACTGTATCCACTAATGTCCTACAAAAATCCAGGTTATTCAAGTCTTAAAGGTGTAGCGATCCGATACACCAAACTTGGGTTTCTAGTATTTTGGCAGCTGACTGCTGAGGATGAACCTAAGGAAGCGCTTCCTACACAGGCCATAAAATGAGGCATCCCCCAGTGAACCAAAAACCAAGTAAAACACTGTAGGCCTCCTGGCCCTGGGAAGAAGGTGGCTCCTGGCGTCACTGAGGCAACGTCAACAGGGCAGCGCCTGGTCGAGGATGGGTGTTGACGCCAGGTTGTAGGGGAAAAGAACCTCCTCTGGGGATGTTGGCTGCGGTGACCTCGGGCAGGTGATCTCCAGTCAAGGAAAGGATGCTGGGTGCGATGATCCACTGGATGAGCTCTGGGCAGGTCCCTGAAACCCATACCACCTCACCCCTGCAGCTTCAGAATCTGACAATTTTTGGCGTGACCTCTTGATGCATCACTGGAACACGAGCCACCTATGGGCAGTACAATCAAGAGTGTGGCGACCCTTGGTGTGGCCTCTTGCGTGGGCCACCGGTACTTGTGCCACCTCAGGGAATGGGGTACAGAGCCTGGCAATCCTCGGCAAGGCCTTGGTATAGGCCACCAATACTCTTGTCACCTTAGGACAATGTCTATTTGGGAGAATGGGCAACATGACTCCAAGTTCAGTGGACAACTTAAGTCCCTTGAGCTAGAGCCGGAGCAGCCCCTAATCTGACTCACTTTGGTGGGCCCTAGTTACCAGCTGGCTACCACTTACGACCTGCAACTCGACCCTAGGGCATCGTGGCAAACACCTGGAGTTGTTGGAGGTCATTGGAAGTAGGTGCAGGTGATACTGGGCTTCCCGGGGACCTTTCTTGGGTCAAAGAAGATATACCAGAGGACTTCTGGATGAGGTGTGAGATGTGTGCAGGAACTTGGAACAGAACAAAAATTAAAAACCTGAAAGGCAATTCCCCCCCTCTTGTATGACCGAGAGCCCTGCCATTTGGGATGGGGTGGCCCCAAATGTCTTTAGAGGGAGTAGCAGTAGGCAAGTGCAGTAATCAGTTCCTCAGAGCAGTGCAGTCACACATGACAATTGAGGAAATAAGACAGTGCAGTCATTTAAACTCCTCAATTGAATATAGCAGTTCAGTCATAGCAAGCAGTTCAACAATTTAAAACGGTTTGATTGAATACAGCAGTTCAGACACAGCAAGCAGTGGGTCCAGGCAACAATACCTCGTAACCTCCCTCATCACAGGGCAAGGACAAATGACCAAAATCAGGAACACATCAGATAAAACA
Organism: Neoceratodus forsteri; assembly: GCA_016271365.2. Lineage (NCBI taxonomy): Eukaryota > Metazoa > Chordata > Ceratodontiformes > Ceratodontidae > Neoceratodus > Neoceratodus forsteri. Next base: position 584,140,387 of record JADMNL010000022.1, read on the forward strand.
GTAATATTAGTCCCAGAAGCTGTATACCACATGTTTCTTAGCGTAAATAGCATTTTCTTAATGAGAATGAGACTGTAATATCAATGGCTGGCATTATTCTGTGATCCCAATCCCTACTCTTTAGTGCCAGAAATGGCAGATTTAGGAGGGATAGAAGAAATTTCTGAGGCAAAATCAGGGGCATCCCTGAAAATCAGGAACAGCTGAGGGGTAGGCAAGCAACAGGAAATTGCAGGCAGATAAAGAAAATACAGTTTGCTTCATGAGCATTGAGACAGTTTGATGACCCACCCCACTTCTGAATATGGAGGCCAGGGTACCTAGTGTCTCTGTCCCAGGTATGTGCTACCACGCCCTTCTACTACTTGGACAAAGGACTAAGTTTTTCCATTACTTGGGCCTAGATTACCCTAGAACTCTGAGCAAAGCATGCAATAAGGCTCTGCCAGACTTTTAGTAATTAGCTCCTTACAGCTAAACAATTAGAAATTCAGCAGAAAATGCACATTCTCACCAGTAATACATTGACCTGGCTTTACCTAGCACTGGTGTAACCCCCTTATGAATGGGGGTTCCTAAAAGCCTTTCCGGAGCTGCTTAGGAGCTCCTTGCCTAGCTGGTATTCGACGCAATGCCACCAAAATGCAGCCGCTGTGAGTGTTTTAAAGCCTCCAGTACGGTCCCTTTAAGAGCTGCCTACTCGCAGGCTTCAGTGGTTTGTGTGGGGGAGGGCCTGGGTTTCCTTACTCAAATCCCATCTGAGCTGCGGTGAAATCGCTCCCATTTTGTAGTTGCTGCAAGTGTAAAAAGGAGCTTGACTGGTAGATGTAGCTGTTTGGCTATAATCGTTTAGAGTATTAGTGAAATTACAGTTTGTCTAACCTGCTTCCCTTGCAGCTGGGACTTTGTGAGCTTGGCCCCTCCATTTTGGACCTGGACTATTGAACTGGGCCGATGGTGAGTGAGGGGTGACTAAAATGGAGATCTTTTGAGCCAACCAGGATCAGGACTCATTTTTGAGCTGGCTGACCATAGGGGATACAGCCAGTAATTCTTGGAAATTAAGTTCTGGGCTAGGGCACCCTTTTTGCACCAATGGGGACAGACTTAAGTGCCTGGTATCTGCAGCCCACCAATGGGATCGGGTGGCGCCTGAGCTGAGAGTCCTTGCCCAAACTGCCAAAGGGCAGAGTTGTTGTGGCTGTGAGTGAGGAAGGAGCTCTAGGCTCTTGCGCTGTTGAGTTTTTGCGTGGGCAGGACGTGTGAAAGGCCAGAGTCAGGCGGCTTGAATGCCACCAAGTGTCGTACTAAATCCGCTAGGTAGCAGTCAGAGGAGGCTGTGCGAAAGCGCAGTTACCTACCAGGCTCACCCTGGAGAATCTGATTCAATTGCACTCGGTCTGTCAGAACGAGTGAAGCTGTGTCATTGGGCCCAGTGTACTGCAGTGAAAGCAATTGGGAGTATACAGCAGCTGCCTGGTATGGTACCCCTCTACTCTTCATATAAATGTGTGGAGGAGTGTTTGAATCCCAGGCTCGTCCCTGCAAGTGGTGTGAGAGCAATCTTTCTGCTGGAGTCGTGAGTACTAAGTCTGGGCAGATCCCTGTCAGATGTTCATAGTGTGGACAGGATTTGTCTGGCTGCTCTACTGGCTACACGAACTGAGCCTGCTAGCTCTACTTAAACCTCGTAAGAATCAAGTGCTTGTTTTTGCGTCAAGGCCCCAACCAGCTGCATCAAGAGGCTAGCCTCCTATAGCCTGGGTCCCCAGAGACAGTGACTTATAGGTTAGGCCTGTGCACAGTGCCCTAGTGTGTGTGTGTGTGTGTGTGTGTGTGTGTATATATATATATATATATATATATGTATATATATGTTACAGTGGTAAGCTAATTAACCTGATTTCCCCCAGTCCTTGTTATCTCCCCCTAAATAAATCAGATTGGTTGTTTTGCAAAGGTATACTGACTGAACTGTGTATCTATGTTGAATTACTGTACAGTAGTTATTGTGTAACTGCATCTTGCTTTTCAGGGGGTCCCCAGAGCAAGTTGATTGAACCAAACCTGGGGGTAAGTGTACATGGCAAGGGTACTGTGGTTTACTTGAGTGGGCCACTAGTGGGCAGAAAGGGGGGGTTGCAGTGACCCAGAGGGCTGTGACCCAGTCATATCAGACTGTTCCAACCCCGACCTCTGGGTGGAGGCACCCGTCATCGGATCCAGGCCCCTCAACCTGTTAACATCAGAGCAGGCGGGGATAGTAGCCCTTGGGATAACGCCCTCTAGGGGTTACATTTTGGAGGCACCGCTGGGATTAGCGTCCCCTAGTGGCCGAGTAGACGAAGTACCTCAACATGGCCAAACTAAAGGAAAAACTGGAGAGGGATATCATGGCTAAGATTAAGTTGGAGCCTGTTAAGACGATGGTGCATAAACTGATAGGGTGGGGTGAAGCCGAAGAGTTGGATTCTCAGAAAATTGTGTTACTACTGGATGTACCCCTGGGGACAAAGAACGCTGATCTTGTTTCTGCAGTGGAGCATGTTAAACGTCTAGGCAAGGTAGAGGTAAGGGGCTTTTGGCTGATCTGCTTGACCAGACCTTGCAGGTGCTACTCTTATGCAGTGTAGTTATAGACCCCATGAGGGTACCCCCAGTAATTTACCTGGAAGGTGCCCAACAGGGGTGGAGGGTCATTCACATCTGGAGTGGGTCAGTCACCCTGGGAGGGGTTCCCCCAAGACTAATAGCTTTAAAGATAAACTGCTTAAATTGTTAGCTGTGGAAGGGAGGACTACCCAGGAGTTACTGCAGGCATTGGACCTTTCTAGTGAACCCACCCCCCAAGCCTCCCCAGGTACCTCTCCCGGGCCCCCCAAGAGTTCTATTCTGGCCTCACCTCCCCTAGTTGTCCCCCCTATATAGCAAGATTCCTATAGTAGACTAAAAGTTTTTTCTGGCACTGTGCCTGTACCCTCGGGGGAAGATGATTTGGAGGCTTGGATGGACTATGCTACCCCTCTAGTCCAAGAGTGGCAGTGCTCTGAGGGGGAGAAATGAAAGAGACTGATGGAGAGCCTGAGGGGCCCAGCTTTGGGCACCATTCATTTCTTGCGGGCTACTAGTCCCGAAGCCACTGCAGTAGAGTATCTTTCTGCCTTAGAGGGGGTGTTTGGGAGTCCAGAAACTGGGGAAGGCTTGTTGTGGAAGTTCAAGTCCACCAAACAATGGAGGAATGAGTAATTGTCCGCCTTTGTCACCAGGGTGGAAAGGACATTGCAAAAAACTTATTGAAAAGGGGGTAACTGCCCCAGCCTTGCATCCAGGTCCGGTTGGATCATATTTTGAAATCTGCTAGGTTTTCCAGTGTGATATTGTTAAAACTTAAGTTGCATGACCGACGAGCTGCCCCTCCTGAATACTGTCAATTGATGAGGGAGATTCGAGAAGTAGAGACTGATGAAGAGGGGTGGGAACCCTATGTGGGAGTTGTGAATCTATGCCAGACCCCTGAATCCAGTGAACCAGATGAGATCTACCCCTAGAGGGGGTCTGATGCTTCTCCTGTACCCCCAGAGACCCCAGGGGGAGTGGGGGTGCATGCTGTTTCCTCTGATCCCTGGGTAGAAAGTGATTTGAGGGCCAAGATTAGAGATTTACGAGAACTGGTGAGGTACTTAAAGCAAACTGCTGCCCACCCTGTTAAGTTTGGGGAACCTGAGTTATCTAGAAATAAATGACCTAGCGAAGAGAAGCCCTCCATTACCCATGACACCCCCCAGCAGGTGAGATATCCCCCTCCCAACAAAGACCCCCAAGATACTAAGTTCTGTTACCGTTGTGGGGAGGATGGGCACTTTTAGGCTGAGTGCCAGTTACCACAGAATTTAAGGAGGGTCAACAGCAGGCTAGTCGCCTGGCATCGCAAGGCCCATACCCGACCTCTGGGAGGGCCTCCTAGGAAGAGTTTTGTGACCCGGGCCAATACCCAAGCAACCCCCAAAGCTACGCCCCAGAATAGTCTGATGTGGTTGGACCCTCCATGGAGACCACCATGAGAGTGAATGGAGTACCCACCCGGGCTGTGTTGAACAGTGGCTCCCAGGTGACTATTATGTTCCAGGACTGGCATCGGTAACACTTGCCTGAGGTGCCTCTGCAACTTTTAGATGGGCTACATGTTTGGGGACTGAATGATAAGGCCTACCCTTATTCTGGGTATATCTGGATCTGGTTGTCTTTTCCTACTTCTGTGGTTGGGGCGGCTGAATAAGTGGAAACCTTGGCCCTAGTGTGTCCCTCCACTGGATTGTATGATGGGGTGCCCTTATTAATTGGAACCAATGCTCACATGTTTGGTCACTTCACGCAGTTGTGCTCTGAGAAACAGATGTCCAGGATGGGGCGAGCTCTCAGAATACCCACCTTGATTCAGAAGGCCTACAAGACTCAGAGAAAGGCTGGCCAGGCGGAACCCGAAGACCCGGTGGGTGTCATCTGGAAGAAGGATACAGAACCATTGCTACTAGCCCCAAATGCCCAGTGTGTTTTGCAGGGGGAGTCCGGATTAAAAAAGATGTTAAGAATAAGCTATTGATGCTGGACGCACACAGTGAGGGAAAGTTGCCAGAGGGGTTGCTGGTTAAACCCAGTATCTTACCTGCTAGAGCCCATGCCTTTGCTAGGAGAGTAATGGTTCAAGTGCATAATGTATCTGATCGAGAGATTCGAGTGAGACGGGGTTGCACCCTGGCCATGGTGCACTGTGCCGATACTGCTGTTCTGCCCCACAACAAGACTCCCGGGAGAGGTGACTGAGTGACCCCCGAGCTGTTTGATTTCAGTGATTCCCCACTACCAGCCGAATGGAAGAAAAGGATCAGTGAAAGGCTCGCCCAGAGGGAACAGGTGTTCTGCTTAAAGGAATGGGATGTAGGATGTGTGCAGGGGGCTGAGCACCACATCTGGCTACAGGATGAGCTACCTTTCCATGAGCGAGCTCGACACCTAGCCCCTGCTGATATAGATGATGTAAGGTGCCACCTGCAAGAGATGCTCGCAGCTGGGGTGATACAAGAATCCAGGAGCCCCTACGTATCCCCTATTGTGGTGATGAGAAAAAAGAATGGAGCTGTCCAGATGTGTGTGGATTACCATACTCTAAACCAGCGGACCATACCAGACCAGTACACCATGCCACGCATCCAGGACACCTTGGACTGTCTAAATGGCAGTAAATGGTTCTCTGTGTTAGACCTCTGCAGTGAGTCCTACCAGATCCCGATGGCTCAGGAGGATCGAGAAAAGACTGCTTTCATTTGCCCCCTAGGCTTCTACGAGTTTATGTGGATGCCCCAGGGAATTTCAGGTGCCCTGGCTACTCTTCAGCATCTGATGGAGCGTGCTGTGGGGGACATGAATTTGCTCAAGTGTTTGGTTTCTCTAGATGATGTCACAGTGTTTGGCAGCTCCTTGGAAGAACATGAAAGCAGGCTGTTCAAAGTCCGGATCGACTGGAAGATTTTGGTCTCAAATTATCTATGGATAAGTGCCATTTCTTTCAAACCTCTGTAAAATATGTGGGGCACATAGTATCCACTGAGGGCATAGAGACTGACCCCAGCAAAGTAAAAGCTTTGACTACTTGGCCCCAACCAAAGAATTTGAAGGAGATGCAATGGTTCCTGGGGTTTTGTGGGTATTACAGACAATTTATCAAAGACTACTCTCGGGTGATCCGCCCTCTGCTTAACCTTACGCAGGGATAGCCCTCAACTCATAAAAAATGAAAGAAGACTGTACCATCTGAGACTGAAAGAAATTATTTCCGCCCAATTTACGTGTTTGGCACCCGCTGGACTGCTGATTGTGAGGAAGCTTTTCATGACATCATAAATCAACTTACTCATGCCCCAGTGCTGGCCTATGCTGACCCTGCCAAACCGTATGTTCTTCATACTGACACCAGTCTGCAAGAATTGGGGCCCGTACTGTATCAAGAGCACCCAAACGGTCTAAGACCTGTAGCTTTTGCAAGCAGAAGTTTGACTCCTTCAGAAAAGAACTACCCAGTGCACAAACTAGAGTTCCTGGCCCTGAAGTGGGCCATTGTTGATCAATTTCATGACTACTTATATGGTGCTAAGATATTGGTGAAGAATGATAACAATCCCCTGACCTATGTGCAGACTTCAGCTAAGCTGGATGCCATGGGCCATAGGTGGCTCTCTGCGTTGTAAACCTATAACTACACTGTTGAATATAGAGCAGGCCTGAACCATATAGATGCTGATGCCCTCTTCTGGAGGCCCATGTCCAGAGTTGATTGGGTCCGTATATCAGAACCTGACATAAGAGCCCTTTACCAAAAATTTGACAGGGAGAAACAGGTGTCTCCTGATGCTGTGGACTGCATGGGGCCATCTGAGAACTGCTTACTGTCATTTTTCTGCATTAGACACTAGTGTGCTGCCTCAGTTCAATAATTATAACCTCCAACAGGCTCAATCCCAAGATTGCAGATAAATCCTGTCATGGAAGCTCTGCAAGGAGGGAGAGATGTGTCAAAATTGCGTTCCTCTGACCTGAGAACTGCGCTGTTGTACAAAGAAGGACCAAAGTTGAAACTGATTAATAGACTATTATACAGGGAGACCGTGGGCAAAGAGGGGCGAGTAGTCAAACAACAACTGGCGTTGCCCACTGCTTTTGAAGAACTGGTGTTGAGGTCCCTACATAATCACATGGGACATCTCGGCATAGACTGAATCCTTGACTTAGTGCGATCCCGATTTTATTGGCCCAAAATGAGTGCTGATGTGGAGCAGTACATCAGGACCTGTGGCCGATGCTTATAAAGAAAGGCCTTGCCTCAGAGGGCTGCCCCCCAGTCAACATCACTACTAGTGCCCCTATGGAACTGGTTTGCATTAATTTCCTGAGTCTAGAACCAGATCTGAAGAACATCAGCAATATATAGGTAGTTACTGATCATTTCACCTGATATGCGTAGGCGTTTCCTACTAAAGATCAGAAAGCAACCACGGTGGCTAAAGTACTTGTTGAGAATTTCTTTCTTTACTATGGGGCCCCACAGTGAATTAATTCTGATCATGGGAGAGATTCTGAAAGCTGCCTGATTAAAGAAATGCTATCCTTGTGAGGGGTACAGAAGTCAAGAACCACCCCGTACCATCCTCAGGGTGATCCCCAACCTGAAAGGTTCAACCGCACTTTGCTTGATATGTTGGGCACGCTGCACCCTAAAGACAAGCCTAGATGGAGCCAGCAGATCAGCACCTTGGTACATGCCTATAACTGCACCAAAAGTGATGCCACTGGATTTTCCCCATATAGACTGATGTTTGGAAGGGAAGCCAAATTGCCAGTAGATGTTTGTTTCGGAGTTTCTCCTGATGGGGTTCAAGCAGCTAATCATCTACAGTATGTGCAGAAGTTGAAGGCCCAACTAAACTATGCCTACCAACTAGCCCAGACCATGGCTGCTAAGCGAAACCTGGCCAATAAGAACGGTATGATAAAAAGGTGAAAGCAATGGAATTGAGAGAAGGGGACAGAGTGCTATTGAGGAATTTGAGACTGCATGGCAAACATAAGATTGCTGACAGATGGCATCACCTCCCTCATATTGTTGTGGGAAAACTGGAAGATCTACCTGTATATAAAGTGCGGCCTGAAAACAATTCAAAAGATGTGAAAACTATACACAGAAATTACCTGCTGCCAATCGGACAAATTTTGATAGAAGCTGAACATCCCAATGCCCTCCCTCTGGGCTTATCACTAGAGCTGCTGCCAAGAGGAAACCAAGATGGGTCGACTCCTCAGAAATCAAACTAAAGAGGCCTTCTCCACCCCCCATCTGATGAAGTTGATTCACAGTCTGTGTCTGAGGACAATGAGAATGATGTTGAGTATTACCCCTCTTATGAACTGAACAAACTGTTTAGGGGCAATCCCCTAATTAACTCTGGGGACGAAGTTGGGCTTCCTGGACTGTCTGTGCCCCCAGTTTGTCTCTGGAGCCCATGCTTCCAGAGGATGAAGTGAGAGGCATCAAAGCCGAAGAGGTAGGATCCTTGAGCCTGGATGAACTGTCTGGCCTGGCTGAGCTATCTGACTTTTCAGAGGAGGGAAGTGATGTGGGGGAGCCAGCTGGTGATATGCTGGAGCAAGAAGAATACTTTGAGTGCCCTGATAGCACCCCGGTAGTACCAAAAATGTCCCTAGCTGAACCAAGCAGTGTGGGTTCTGACATAGAGGGTCCTGTTCCTGAAAGTACTATGGGCCCTGTGTCCCCTTCTCCTCTGGAGGTTCCCACAACTAACCTAAGTGAGGCTGCAATGGAATCGGGACCTGCAGCAGGTTTTTCCGAGACTCCTAGATGCACCGGCCGAGAAGTACGGCCTGTAGTAAGGTTAAGTTATGAATCCCTGGGCCAGCCTGTGGATCTGCCTCTGAATGTGGTCCATAAAGGGGTGTACGTGTCCCCGAGCTCCTTGCCCAAACTAGCCCTGGGAGATGATGCCCAACTGTTAGTGTTACCCTCTGAGTATGGTACTACTGCCCCAGCTAGCCCTCAAGTAGCTGATAGGGAAGGGCTCCCTCTATCCAGGTGTCATGGGCAAGAGGTAATGACCTGAGTTATAAATGGAAAAAGGTTGTCTGTATGTGTAATGTTGTATAAACAATCATAAACTGTGTATTACAGTACCAATGTATGTAACCAAAGGTCTGATGTTCTGTCAGTGTAAACTGTTTGCCTTAAAGTGATTTAAGGGTATCTACTTGACGTAGACGCCAAGTTCTTTCCAGGCCAGGAAGGTGTAACCCCCTTATGAATGGGGGTTCCCAAAAGCCTTCCCAGAGCTGCATAGGAGCTCCTTGTCTAGCTGGTGTTCGGTGCAATGCCACCAAAATGCGGCCGCTGTGAGTGTTTTAAAGCCTCCAGTACAGTCCCTTTAAGAGCTGCCTACTCGCAGGCTTCAGTGGTTTGTAAAGAGGGGGGCTGGGGTTTCCTTACTCAAATCCTGCCTGAGCTGCCGTGAAATCACTCCCATTTTGTAGTCACTGCAAGTGTAAAAGGGAGCTTGACTGATAGATGTAGCTGTTTGGTTATAATCATTTAGAGTATTAGTGAAATTACAGTTTGTCTAACCTGCTTCCCTTGCAGCTGGGACTTTGTGCGCTTGGCTCCTCCATTTTGGACCTGGACTATTGAACTGGGCCAATGGTGAGTGAGGGGTGACTAAAATGGAGATCTTTTGATCCAACCAGGATCTGGACTCATTTTGGAGCCAGCTGGCCAGAGGGGATACAGCCAGTAATTCTGGGAAATGAAGTTCTGGGCTAGGGTGCCCTTTTTTCACCAATGGGGACAGACTTAAGTGCCTGGTATCTGCAGCCCACCAATGGGATCGGGTGGCGCCCAAACTGAAAGTCCTTGCCTAAACTGCCAAGGGGCAGAGTTGTTGTGGCTGTGAGCGAGGAAAGAGATCTAGGCTCTTGCGCCATTGAGTTTTCATGTGGGAAGCACGTGTGGAAGGCCAGAGTCGGGCGGCTTGAACACCACCAAGTGTCAGACTAAATCTGCCAGGTAGCGGTAAGAGAAGGCTGTGCAAAAGCGCAGCTACCTACCAGGCTCACCTTTTAGAAGACTGGAGAATCTACTTCAGTCGCACTCGGTCTGTCAGGACAAGTAAAGCTGTGTCGTTGGGCCCAGTGTACTGCAGTGAAAGTGATCGGGAGTATACAGCAGCTACCTGGTATGGTACCCCTCTGCTCTTCATATAAATGTGTGGAGGAGTGTTTGAATCCAAAGCTTGTTCCTGCAAGTGGCCTGACAGTGATCTTTCTGCTGGAGTCGTGAGTACTAAGTTAGGGTAGATCCCTGTCAGATGTTCATAGTGTGGGCAGGATTTGTCTGGCTGCTTTACTGGCTACACGGACTGAGCCTGCTGGCTCTACTTACTCCTCGTAAGAATCAAGTGCTTGTTTTTGTGTCAGGACCCCAACCAGCTGCATCAAGAGGCTAGCCTCCTATAGCCTGGGTACCCAGAGACAGTGACTTATAGGTTAGGCCTGTGCACAGTGCCCTTGGTATACATATATATGTTAGAGTGGTAAGCTAATTAACCTGATTTCCCCCAGTCCTTGTTATCTCCCCTAAATAAATCAGATTGGTTGTTTTGCAAAGGTATACTGACTGAACTTTGTGTCTATGTTGAATTACTGTACAGTAGTTGTGTAACTGCATCTTACTTTTCAGGGGGTCCCCAGAGCAAGCTGATTGAACCAAACCTGGGGGTAAGTGTATATGGCAAGGGTACTGTGGTTTACTTGAGTGGGCCACTGGTGGGCAGAAAGGGGGGTTGCAGTGACCCAGAGGGCTGTGACCTGGTCATATCAGACTGTTCCAACCCCGACCTCTAGGTGGAGGCACCTGTCACTGGATCCAGGTCCCTCAACCTGTTAATGTCAGAGCAGGCAGGAGTAGTAGCCCTTGGGATAGCGCCCCCCTAGGGGTTACACTTATTTGATTCTTGGCTAAGAAGGAGTGCCCAAGTCTCTCTATATGGACCACAGGCCGCCTAGAATAAGTTAAACTAGCAGAGATTCTTTCAAGAGAGGAGTTCACAAACACCTTGTCTTGGTCTAAAAATGATTTGGTTTGAACCCTTCTACCTTCTGCCTTTTTGGTTCTCATTTCTCTGTCTCCCTCTGTCTCTATACAATTGGACAAGGCAGCATCTTCCTCCACCTGGGGGTTTCAATGGAAGCAATTTAACAATTTTAAACAATAATTACACAGTGCAACAATACAATTGCTAGACAAACAATCCTTCCCCTGGCTGGAGCAGGTCTAGCTAGGACTAATTATTGAAGGAAATGCTGGCCAACAGCCTACTCACCCCTGGAGTTCAGCCAAGACTTCTGTCCTCTGGGGAGTGCACAACCAAGACGGAGTGATAAGGCATCTTCTCCTGGAGACTGCTGCATGGAAGGTTCACTGGGTCTGTTTCCCGGCCAAATGAACTGACTCGACACACTGGGGGACCTGACTAGATGCCAGATTTCTGAAAAAATTACCGAGGCTGCTACTGGGGATCTTCTGGAGGGAGTTACACCAAAGGGACCCAGGTGAATCGCTTCAACCTCCTAACAGGGAAGCCGACATCCATTGCTTTGCTGTCCTTCACCCTTCCTGGTCAAACTCTTTCTGGCCTCTCTCTCCAGTCTGTGAAGAGTCTCCTCTAGGCTGGGGTGGTCCTGGCTACCTGTCAGGGGATTGGCTGAGAGGGCTCAGCTTGGCTTCCTTCTCCACTGGGGACAGAAATGTTGCCCAACTGGTTTGGCTGGCTGGGTGTTGGTCTTTAGCAGGTGGAAGGGGGAGAAAAGAGAAAAAAAATTGGTTTTATTTTAAAACCCTGAATTTAGACTTCTAGGACTGTCTGCTGGAGTTGGGCCTGTTCTGTGTTTCCGAGGGTCACCAAAGCTTTTCAAGGGTTTCCCATTAAGCTGCCAGGGTCCCCATAACTGTCTGACCCCTCATATCTCTGAGGATCCCCTATTTTCTGGTGCTCCCAATTTTCCTGGGGCACTACAGATTTGGGCCCACCTAACAATACATGTCATCATGTATTTCCCAAATTTTTACCTTCTGAATCTTAAACTCTTTGACAGTTCCATCCATAAACAATAACATGTTCCTGGCCTGTGTTATGGCAACAAAACATTCGTAACAGCTTATAGATGATAAACTTTAAATCCTTAATTCCATGTTTTCCTAACACTATAAACATTATAGTAGTGGTTTTGTCAGTGTATGAGAAAACATTTATGACTCCACGCATCTTTAAAGCTAAAATTTACATCTTAGAATATTTCAATAAACCATATTTACAACTGGGCAGTGGTATTGGCTCTTCTTTCATTTTTCTACTTGTATGTGGACACCCTTTGTACCGCTTCAGTCACATACCTCTGAGGGGGTGCTCCAAAGTTTGACCTCTGGGATCTATGTTGGGGGGGGCTCTGCAGCAGTGGCTACTGGAGGGTGTGGCACCATTGGATACAGTCATGGGGTTAGTAGCAGGGTGGGAAATGACTCTGGGGTGTTTTCCTCAGTTGGGAGTAGTTCCCACCTCTCCTCCAGATTACTGTCCAGGAGGTGACTTCCAGATGGTGGAGCAGCTCTGAAGGTGTAGGGTTTAAGTCTGTTGCAATGAATAATCTGTGACTGCCTCCTGCCAGACTCCTCTTGGATCTTGTAAACAGGTTTGTCCGAGAACGGGATCTGAACAATCAAATATGGTTCTGACTCCCATTTGACATCCAGCTTGTGGCAGTAAGTCTTTCTTAATAGTACCCTTTAGCCGATGGCCAGAGGCATTGCATGGGCTTGGACATCATAGTTTGCTTTCTGTCGTTCCCGCACTTTCTCCATGTTTTGTTACACTATTTTTCCAGCATCTCATAATCATTGATGGTGCTCAGTCACCCATTCGGTAGTGGTATGGAGGGGTTTCGCTGAGTTTGGTTTTACATCTAGAACCAAGTCCATGGGGAGTCCCCCATGACGACCAAACATCAAATAGTATGGTGAGTACCCAGTGCTGCTGTGAGATGTGTTATTGTAGAGGTACACTAGCTCTAGGAGAAGTCTTGGCCAGTGCAGTCGCTGAGACTCTGGTAGGGTTCTGAACAAGTCAAGGATAGTCCGATTGACCCTCTCACAGAGCCCATTGCCCTGAGGGTGATAGGCAGTGGTGTGGATCTTTTGCCCTCCATACAAGGTACACAGTTCTTCAAACAAGTGAGACTCAAACACGGAACCTTGGTCAGTCAGGATTTTGGTAGGGTGACCATAGGGTTGAACAAACTGCCTCCAGAACTTTTCAGCAGTGGTTTGGGCTAAAAGATCGCGGACAGGCACAGCAATGACAAACTTTTAATAGTGGTCCGTCATGGTGAGAATGTAGTTTAGGCCATCCCCACAGGGTCTACTTTAAGATGGTCCAGGGCCACCAGCTCAAGGGATGCATGAACAGTGATCGGATGTAATGGGACTCTTTGATCTTGCCCCAGTGCTTGCTTGAGGGTACATGTCAGGCATTTGTCACACCACTCTTGGATGCCCTCACGCATCCCAACACAATAGAATCTGGTTCTCATATGAGCCTCTGTCTTTTTGCAGCCAAAGTGTCCAGATTTGTCATGATATACCTTTAGGGCAACATCTGCAGCTTCACGAGGGAGGATGACTTGTCGAACTTTGTCATGTGTCTTTGGATCAGTGATAGTGCAGATAAGCCTTCCATCCACAACTGTCATACGAGTCACATGTTGCCACAGTTTCACAAGTTCTGGGTACGCATGCTTTCTGTCCTCCAGAGGTAGGGTCTGCTGGTTACTAATGAAGGCCTTTAGCTGTCAGGTCACTGGACTGTGATCTTGGGTTTCCTTTAATGTCTCGGGCATGTTATCTTCCAGTGCTTCTGCAGTTGCAGCATTGCAGACAGCTGTGGGGGAGCTATAGCAGCAGGTTTCTACCACCTCCACAGGGATCTGGAGAAAGGGAGGCATCTCTAGAGCTTCTCTGTGGTTGTCATTCTCCTCCATTTCATCTTGGGTGGGTAACCTTGACAGGGCATCGGCATTTGCATTGGATTTACCGGCACAGTACTTGATTGTTAAATTGTAGTTGGTAAGTCTTGAGGCCCACCTCTGCTTGAGTGCTTCCAGTCATGCAGTGTTCAGATGAGCAAGGGGGTTGTTGTCAGTGTAGGCTGTGAAGGGTGTGGCAGCTAGGTAAGCTTTGAATTTCTCAGTGACGGCCCACACTAGAGCAAGGAATTCCAGCTTGAAGGAGCTGTAGCGATCATCATTCCATTCAGCTCCATGGAGCCCACGGCTTGCATAAGCAATGACCCTGTCAACTCCATCCTGGTCCTGAGAAAGGACAGCCCCTAGCCCTCGACTGCTGGCATCAGTATATAATTTGAAGGGAAGTTGATAATCCAGATAGGCAAGTACTGGAGCTTGGATCAACGTTGCTTTTAGGCTATTGACTTCTGCTGGGCTGAACTCCACTGCACTGGGCTGCTTTTGTGCAGTTGCTTTGTTCCCCTGAGCAATTCATGCAGTGGGGCAGCTACCTGAGCAAATTTAGGGACAAACCAGCAGTAGTACCCTATGAACCCCAGGAATCTCCTTACATCCAGACTGTAACTGGAGCTGGCCACTCATGCACTGTTTGAATCTTGTCTGGCTCTGGCGAGACTCCGTGCTTAGATACAACATGCCCCAGGTAGTAAACTTCTTTGAGCAGGTGACACTTTGATGGCTTGACCTTGAGCCCATAGTCAGCTAGGCGGGTAAGAACAGTTTTGAGGTGCTGCAGGTGCTCAGAATAGGTTTTAGAGTAAATGATGATGTCATCCAACTAGAGGAGGATCATGTCAAAATTATAGCTCCCCAAGTAGTGTTCCACTAGTCGCTGAAAGGTCCCCAGGGCATTACACAATCCAAATGGCATTCAAGTAAATTCATAGAGGCCTATGGGGGTCACAAACGCAGACTTCTTCTTGTCCTCTGGTGCAAGGGTAACTTGCCAGTAGCCACTATCCAAGTCTAGGGTTGAAAACAGGGATGCAGATTTCAATTCTGCCAGAGAATCCTCTATCCGTGGTAATGGGTAAGCATCCTTGTGCATCACTTGGTTCAGCTTCTGATAGTCGACACAGAAGCAAATTTACCCACCCTTTTTCTTGACCAGTACTATTGGAGCAGCCCATGCTCTCCTCCTTCTCTTAATATCTGGCAACGTGCACCCAAATCCTGACCCACTCCCATCTCTCAGTTCCCTCAATGGGCTGTCCAGTGGTCTACTTATAGCCACCACCAATATCTGTAGCCTACAAGGCTGGATGGAATTTATCTCCCCTGATATAGTAGCAGTAACTGAGACCTGGATCGATCCTGACACACCAGACTCTGCCGTCCATGTACCTGGATACTCTCTCCTCAGAATTGACAGACAGATCAAAAGGGTAGGGGGTTGTGCCAGACACTACCATTACCCTCTTCAAGCCTCTCTAGTCCTTGACACCCCCCCCCATCAAATGAGGCCCAAGCCCTCATCGTCTGGCCACAACCTGATGTCTCAGAAACAGCTCTCCACATAGTTATGGTAAATATCCCCCCCAAAACCAAAAGCTTGCATTCAACTCAGTTCTGAACTGCCTTGCCCAGCTGCCCTCCTCCAGTGAAATCATTGCCTTGGGTGACTTTAATGTCAATTGGCTCGCTGCCTTCTCTGCCCTCTACAAGGATTCTATTGCTGCTCTTGACCTCACTCAAGTTGTCCCGTCCCCCACAAGACTCAGTCATAAAACAGGCACCTCCACTCTTACTGACCTCATCCTCTCAAACTGGCCGGCTTGCTTTTCCTAGGTTTCAGTACTCCCAGATGCTCTGAGTGACCACTCGCCAGTTCGATGTAAATGGACTTCAAAAACATCTCCAAAATGGCCATCAAAATTGACCTATCACCATTGCTTAAAAAGGGCTCCCTTCCCCAGCTTAAGCAGTACCTGCTGCATTGCGACTGGTCCCCCATCAACTCTGCACCCACCATAGACCTCACCCTTGACCCTTTATCTCTACATTTAGCTCGGCCTGCGACCGCTACACCCCAGTCTCCAAACAACGGATTAAAAATTATGATACCCAGTGGCTCTCCCACACCCTACTTGATCTCATGAAGCAGTGGGACAACTACTGGCACTCAGCTATTGAATCAGACAAACCATATGACTGGCAACTATACAGGGAACTCAGGAAAAATTGCACCTGGGAAATTCGGAAAGCCAAAGCCACCCACTACCAGGAGTCACTCTCCTCCACCTGGGACTTGGGGCATAAGTTCTGGAATAATATTAAAGAACTTAGTGAAAAAAAATCTCCCCCCCACCCAACTGCTGGTAAATGGCTCCCTATCCCAAGACCCCTTTCTAATTGCAGATACCCTTAACTCTGCCTTTTCTGACGCCAGCGGTGTCCTTCCCCCCCAATTTTTTTGACCCAGCCCCCTCAGCGGCCCCAAAGTGCGCCCATTCTACAATTACCCCCACCTTCAGGCTCTGTACACTCTCCCCACATGAGGCAAAGCCCTGAGCAAATCACGCTTTAGTAGTGACTCACTGGACCTCAAACTTGTCCTGCTCACCCTAGATGCTATAATCAGCCCCCTCATGGACATCCTCAACCAGTCTCTCTGCCTTGGACAATTCCCAACATACTGGAATCAGCCATCGTCACCCCGATCGTTAAAGGTGGGGACGTACCTACCATGACAACTACCACCACATCTCAATCTCCCCCATCTCCAAGGCTTTAGAGCAAATAGCGTCGGACCAACTCACCAACTATCTCACCAACTATGACCTGCCGTCCTGAACAACATGGCTTCAGGAGGGACACAGTACTACCACTGCCCTTCTTGAATACACCACCTTCATCGACGAAGCCCTCGACCAAGGACACTTGGTTGGCTCTACCTATATTGATTTAACTAAGGCTTTTGACTAGGGTTATCACCTTTTCAGAAGCCCAAAGTGGGACGAAAGCACATGACCTGGCCATTGGCAACCGACTGCACGTGCCGTGGGTCCATGGTGCCCTTACGACACAGGGTACCAATCAGGATATTTGGGATGCTTTGTCATGTGCCACAACCCTCCCCATGTATGCCTTAACTCAGCATTCTTTGCATGTTCACCCACGGAACATTAACACTGTCTGTGTTCAGAACCTTTGGTAAGTTGAAATCAAGAAACAGACAAATGCAACACTGCAAAAAATGCATTTTTTATTACACAAAAAAAAGAAATAGTAAAGCAACAAGTCAATTTTCAAGAAGCAAGGACATTTTCAAGCAAAAAAAAAGCAGATATTCACCCCTTTCAAAACTGCTCCACCTCTTTCTCACTCACAGCTCTACACCTCATTTCTTAGCTTTGAAATTATACTTAGCATTCAATTTAACAGCCTGTAAAAGGGATCTGTTCCACATAATGTTTTAATGGAATTCTCCACATTTCATTTGGTAGTTTATTGTGACCATAAGTTCGGCTTTTACCGATTCCACCCTGCAACGATTTCTTACATCGGTCCACTTGTTCTTTAGGAGAGAAAACACTCTCTCAGCAAAAGCATTTGAAGGTGGGATGCTCATGATATGTGCAATTACTGGATACAGAGCAGACAGGTCTGGTGCATCCGAACAAATCTTTTGCCACTTTTCTGCTGGTGCTAGGTCCAGTCTACACAAATCTGGCAGAAGGGGCCTGAATAGTCTTGAAAGAGTTTGCCTGCATCTATGGATTCCTGAAGAGAAAAGGCAGCAACAACATTCAATCAATCATCAAAGGCAAAGGGTTCTTCAAAGACAGCATAGACATTTTCTTTAGGTAGTTGTCATCACTGAAGTCAAACCACTGCTCCAAGTATTTGACAGCAGTTTCAAGGAAAAGGATAAAATCTGTCTCCAGCTTTTTGCAGGAGACAGTATCCATATCCCTCATGAATGCCCAAAGCTTTCCCCCAAAAAACTTGTCTGCTGCTCGGGCTTCAGGTTTTTGTCGAAGTGAGGCCATCACTGCAAATGTTTCCATAGTTGTCAGTTGTGATCTTTCTAGGGTGGCTATGTGTTCACTGAAATCGACCAGAACAGCACTAAGGAAATATAGGTAGCACTGTGGCAGTGTCGGAAGGGTGCCCTTCCCATGTTCATTGTCTGCAAAGTATTGCCAGATCTAGCTAGGTGTATCCTTTCTTTGTGACAGGAAATAGGACTGCAGTGCAGCAAGATTTTTGACTATTCTGTCAATTGCTGGCAGCAATGACAGCCATCTGGTTGGCACATGCCTCAGAAGGGACTCATATTCCATGCCACAAAATTCAAAAAACTCTTTTAAATCTCTTGTTCTTGTGGCAGACCCTGAAAAATGGCTAAACATTTTTAGGACGAACACCTCCACATTATATGTCAGTTTGCTGCTGCCTTCTTTGCAGCATTGTGAAGTATGTGAGCAGGGCAGTTTGCTTTTTGAAGTGATGGGCAGTTCTTTTTCAATCTAGTATACACGCCTGACCACTTCCCATAGTTCACACTGGCATTGTCAGCACCATATGCTGACTGAGTCCCACGGCAAGGAATGCCTTTGCAAAATAGATGAAATCTGGTCAGTTATGGCTTGAGCAGATTCATCTGGGTCTTCATAGAAGTCCAGGAGAGCATTAACCACACCTTCTTTTTTGAAATACCTTACTACCAGTGGAAATAATTTTATGCTGCCCTTGTTGGATGCATCGGATGCTATTGAACAGGACACCCCTGGGCTTTGCAAGCCTTTCAGAAGGCATTCCAGAGAATGTGGTCCCAGAACATTCTCTACAATGGCTTCAGCCTTTGTTCTGCCACAGGCAAGTTTTTTGGCAGTCTCCGAGTCCCCATACAGCTGACTGGCCAGCTTCAGCCCACAGTCCAAGGAATTGTAAGACATGTTGTGCTGCAATGCATGGAACACCTCAGCCGCTTCTGCTGCAGTGACCTTCAGCTCCGTTCCATCCACATTAGTAGTTCTGGTCCGCTTTGTCATCAGATGGCTGTGTTTGGCTTGCTGGATTGCCGTCTTGTGTTGATCGGTGCTCTCATGTCTTGTTAGATCATTTCGCCCCCCCATGTGACACCAGGATTTCTCGCCTACACTATCTGCAGGAGGCTTTAATGTCGCTGCACTTGTCAACCCAGTTGAACTCAGTCTTCCACGTGTCTTGCCACTTGTAGAGTCTCTTACTGTTTGAGGATGCAGTCACTGCAGATCGCTTCATTCTTTGAGCCCCAGTACTTACCTGCGCAATTTGACATAAATGTTGCAATATGCTTTTAGTTGATAATCAACACACATTAACTGTTGCAATATGAATCTTATCTTCTGTGGAGAAACTATAAGATGTGTGCCAATCATTGTCTGAAAGCACAGTGCAACTTTGCCTTACATGGCAGCCAGACAAAGCAACAAAACAGACAAGCCAGCCATTATGGTTACAGGTTATATGACAAATACAGCACCACAACAACAGGTATGGAGGCAGTTAATAGCATGGAATCTCATTATTTCATGGGCCTTGAAAAGTTGGCCCTTGAGTTGGAAGCATAATGCAACAAACACACTGCCAAATCAAGCTAGACACACTGACTGAAAAGAATGACTAAACAGGGTTTCCAATTGACTAATTACAAATGATATGTGTCTGGAGCAACGTACATCCAGCAAGCCTTGGTTTGAATGATCCAGCTAACAAAATAAACAAAATAAACATAACAGTGATGCTGCGCAAAAGCTCAATGACAGACAGCTAAAAAACCCTACCAAATTCTAACTGGAGCCACAGACACCACCTCAACTACGATATTAAAAAGGTGCAGGCCAAACGTTTTGAACACTTAGACCCTGTGACGGTCCAAGTCACTTTTGTCATTGGGTAAAACTGTCTCCACTCAAGGAAACACCCAAACAGATCCATTCACACAAGGCTACACATGCCATGTTCCATGAAAATCAGCTGGACGGCTGCCTCTGCCTGGTCTGCCATAAAAAGTGTGAATTGTAAAACCACTAAAAAAAATGTGAAACAAAATTAAGCCAATGATTGTGTTGTGCAAGCTTATTCACAAACTGTTATTCACCATAACATTTTACCAGAGAATCAGGCCTGTCTTCTTTTCAAAATATTTCTATTTGCCATCAAATAATGTAAATATGGGCAAGTGTGTGGTATCTGGATGAGTGTGGGTGGGCACATGTGGGCTCTGGCAAACTTGAGATGCAAAAAGAAACCGTAGCTTTACATTAATCTATCTCAGGGGAATCTGTGGCAAGACTGGTAGCTCCGGTCTATGTAACGACAGATCCCTGAAATATATTAGCACACATTGCAATTCTATTTTTCAACACCCAAGCTAGTAAACTTGTTTTATCTGCAGTATGTGAATGAATAATTTTCCTCTGGCATGCATGCTGTCACAATGACTCACGATAATTCCAATAGCGGACATGCCAAGAAACACAACAGCAGGCTAAGCAAGCAGTATATCATAATAGATAAAGGCTACCATGTTGGCAGGCACCACATGCCACTTTTTTACATTCATGGCATTATCCAATATGACACTGGGGACTGGAACAAATAGCAGCATTCAGTATGACAAGTTTGACAGCTGTTGATGCCGATTACAGGCACCGAGCCACGTTGACATTCTCAGTAGAGAAGCATGCAAGAGGAGGGGCCCGGGCCAGCCTTTCCCCAATAATTATGTTTGAAATTACTGTAAAGAAATTACATATGCCTGCCCAGAGACAACTACATGGTGCACAAATGGTCACAGTTTGTCGTGGCTAGCCTTTAAATGTATTTGGCACACAAGACACCTGCAGCAGGGGAAAATCAATCGCATCTATGGCTGCCATGCTAACAAGTAAGAAGGCTGTAAAAGCAAACCAATTTTTCTGCTAGGAGGGAGCACAAATTGTGCGTGCCCTTTGCCCATTAATTTCATTATAATTTTCTATGACCTACCTACCAGACACCAGGGGAAAATCAGTGCTACATTGATTGGCATGTGCAGGGGTCGAAATTAACTTTCGCAGCCAGCAGCAGGGCTAGTGACTGCGAAAATTTACCAGCACTACAGATGATATTTCCACTGGTCCAGATGGTGTACATACTGAAGTGTTGCCTTCTCCAGTACAAGCCAGCAGGGCTATGAAAATCTTACTATCCAGACGCAGAAATCTACCAGTATTTTGACTAGCGGGCCAGTACCGATTGTTCATAAGCCCAGCGTTTTGCAAAAAATGTCTGGTTTGGTTTGACAGTTATAGCACGAGTACAGATTTATGTCTTGAAAACATCTCTACACTGCAGAATAAGAAACTGACCTCAAACAACTGCTTCAATAACACTAATGACTAAAAACACACACACACACACACAAAAAAATTAACCAATTTTATGAATTCTGCCCAGTACAGTCACATTCCCCTCTGAATCCCTTGGGTACACACATCACATTACGTACCATTTAATTTTAATTTACTAGAACAGTGAAAAAAAATGCTGGCTCGGCTAGAAGCCCACATACCTGGCTTATTGCAGCAGAATTCACTCCTTAGGTGGTAGGTATGCTTGCACTTCCCAACGACCTCCTCTTGACCTCTCCAGTAGCAGTAGTTCAGACTGGGAGGGACTGACAGACAATGGGCAAACAAGGAAGGCTGATCATAAAGCTCTGGGTGGCTGCCCCCTAATCAGCCACAACTTCAAAAGACAGACAGTAACTACAGCTCTTTTATTGTGAACTTGTCCTTCTGAAAGGAAAAGAACAGTCTGCAGGCTCTACAGCAAATACAGACCTGTCCAGTCCTTTCTTCCTCTTCAGTTCGTTGTTGGAGACAAATTCAAAGTCAGTCCGCTGTTTCTGATGGTCCTGGCTGCCTAGCATCAGCGATGTAAACAGATCCCACCTTGCTCCTTGCTGTCCTGAGAGCCTGTTGTGACTGCCGCCCTCTCGCTGGCCCTTCCTTCGGTCAAGAGTCTCGCCAGTGTCTCGTCTCCACTCTCAGCACAGCGCTCTTTTTTCACCTCTCCAGTCGACCATCCGGCATCCGCAGGAACAAGCAAGCAGTCCAAGGAAACTGGCTCCTACTGACTAAATCCCACTGGAGACTCCGGCATTTAAACATGCCGCCAGTGGATAACCACACCCCCAGATGACTAGTCATCAATTCTGCTGCAGCAGTGAGTCAAACAGGTCGCAAGCTGTCAAATTTAACTCCTCCCTGCCCAATACATCTACTGTCAACCCTGGGTTCCCCCAGGGCTCTATCCTTGGGCCCCTTCTGTTCCCAATTTTTATCAACAATGCAGCTGAGGTCCTAAAATCCTGCTCAGCTATTCTCTATGCTGATGACCTGATCATCTATACTAGTTCTTCTAGTATTGCCTGCATAAACACATCTTTTACCTCAGATTTCAATAAGGTCTTAGACTGGCTACTAGACCGTAAGCTTGTACTAAATGAAAAGAAAATGAAAGCCATGCTCCTAGGTTCCGTACCGAAGATTAAGGCCTGTTCTAGTTTGCTGGAGGTTCTTCACCCAGGAGGACTTCACTTGAAAATGTTACTTCCTTCAAGTACCTTGGGATCCTGCTGGACCAGTCCCTGGATTTTAATCTTCACATTCAGTCCTCGTGGCAAAGCTGTAAACTCGAAACTGGGAGTAGTTTACAAAACGAGCTACATGCTTATACCCTCGACGAAATTAGCAATTGCCCGAGGTATTCTGCTCCCAACTCTTACTTATGGTGCCTCTATTCTTACATCTGCCCATAAAACCTCCCTACTAAAATGGGACGTAACTTATAACAATATATGCCGATTTGCCTCTTTGTCGCCTCGACTCAAACATCACTGCCTTCTTTATAAGGATCTGAATTTGCTCTCACCCTCTGTCAGTAGACAATATTACCTTGGATCACTAATGGACTCAATCATCTGGGAAAAAAATCCATCCCAACTGGCGGCATTACTGGTCCCTCAACCATCCTCCCATGGCCTTCGATCAGCTGACAAATCCTTGATCTATGTTCCGAGATGTCGGATGACTAAAGGCACAGGGGCCTTCCAATACTCTGCTCCCAGGCTATGGAATACTCTTCCACTCAACTTCCGGCTGTCTCAGTCTCACTTTAGATTTAAAAGTGAACATCGTCGTTTTCTATCCTTAACTGATGCATGTACATGCTTTGACCCAACCTGAAGCTCCTGAGACTTACCAATAATGTCACCCCTGCTCTAATCCAGCTCCAAGACTGGCTCTTCTTCCTCTTCCCATATTTTTCCTTCTCTTTGTAAGTAACTTCTTGACTACTAGCTCTCTTCGTTCTCGAACCTTGTTGCTGACCATCCACTGTTTTTTTTGCCAAATACCACCCCTGGCCTTTCTTCTGTTAATCTTTATTGTTATGTTTGAACATTCCTCACTTTTCTCTCTATATAACCTTACTCTCTTATTAACCCTTTCACTCCACCAGGTCAGGTCTGTGGTTTCTGCATTTATTATATGTCTTACTGCCATTATCTGTATAATGTTTGCCATTATTATTTGTTGTTTCTACTCATTGTATTTTTACAAACATACAAAATTTGCCAGCAGATAAAGGCCTAGAGGTCTATCAAGTCTGCTCGAATGTGCAGCAAGCACCCCTTATTCTACAGCTGCCCCTCCCTTCCACCCTTCTTCTTCTTCATTAACCCTCCCCCTTGTCCTGTCCCATCCTCGCTTGAAGCAGTCCACTGTTCTACTGCATACCACTCTGCAGGTAATGCATTCCACCCAGCCACCACCCTCTGTAAAAAGTGTCTCCTCATCTCCTCCTGAACCTTCCTTGCTCTAGTCTCATATCATGGCCCTGTGTCCCTCCCTCTCACTTTGAACAGCCCTCTGGACCCGGTCTTGTTTTATTCCTTCATGTATTTAAAGGTTTCAATCATGTCACCCTTGTCTCTCCTCTCCTCCAGTGAGTACATGTTCAACTCCTTCAACCTCCTCTCATATGATAAGTCCCCAGCCCCTTGATCATCTTTGTCACTAAGCGCCTGCACCCCTCCAGTAACTTTAATGTCCTCTTCAGATACGGATTCCAGTACTGCAAGAAGTACTCCAGGTGTGGTCTAAATAATGACCTATACAGTGGCAGAATCACCTCCTCCCTTCTCGAGGATATACCCCTTGCACTACAACCCAGCATTTTGTTGGCCTTTGCAGCTGCCTTCCTACATTGTGCCGAGTTGTTCATTGACCTGTAATGAGCACACCCAGATTTTTGTAGCACTGCTGTACTATTCCTCTATTTGTATTACTGTACCCATGTTGCTGTTGTTCCACTGTTCCCTTTTTGTTGCACTCTCCCAGGTCGTGTCTGAGAATAGTCATTTTATGGTTAGTGCACCTACCCGGTTAACAAAAACTAAATCAATAAATAAAATAAATAAACTGGTTTGCTCTGGGGTCCCCCAAGGCATTCTATATTGGGCCCCCTCCTGTTTAGCATGCTCTTGAACACTCTCCCCATGGCACGTTTGGGTTGGCTGCTTCTCTATGCCAATGATGTGGTCATATTCGACAGTCACCCTGACCCCCTTTCTCTTCAAGCCTCCCTGAAGCGCTCCTTCACTGAGGCTGAAGCCTGGTTCTCGGATCATCACCTTGTCATGAACTACAAAACACCGAAGGCCATGCTCTTCACCCACAGACAAAACAAACATAAAAAGTTTCCTCTCACCATCCTCAACTCCAAGGGCTCCCCATTTGACCTGGTACCCACCCTTAAATACCTAGGCATCACCCTTGACTCCTTTCTCACTTTCCACAAACACATTGATCTCCTCTGCTCCACTGTCAATGCTAGAATAGGGCTGTTATATAGGCATAGGGGTTACCTGCCTCCAAACGCCCTTAACCTTGCTGTGACATCGTTGGTGCTCTCACTTATCGACTATGGGATTGTTGTCTATCGCTCTGCTGACCCCACCGCCCTGTGTTGTATTAAGGTCTCCCTAAATAAAGCCTGCAGACTTGTTATAGGATGTGACCAGTGGATCCATACCTGTGAGCTATGCTGTCGCACCAGCTGGCTTAACTTTGATGGACGGCTCAGATGCCAGACCTGTCTCCTTGCCAGAAAGCTGTTACTCTGCTCCCCCCCCAGACAACTCAAAGCTCTCTGTCTGCCCCTCTCTTAGTACCCCATTGCAGGACTTTCCTGTACTAGTGCTCCTTTTTCCACAGGCCCCCCCACTGGTTTAATGAACTACCTCCTGCTTTCTCCCTGGAGCAGCATCTAGGCCCATTTAAATCCTGGCTCCACTGGGAAATTCTCTCTCACTCCTGCTGAGACTGCACCTAATCCCTATCTGTAATGCAGACGCAAGTCACCAACCACTCTCCCCCACTTCCCCTTTGACCTGGGGTCTGCCCCTACTGCTTGACCCTGCAGAAACTGTAACCAGACTAGTTTATTGATCACTGTGTTTCGATACTGTAACTATTGTCTACTGCTCATTGTCTGACTCAGGCTGGATCTCTCCGCCTTTGAATTTTATTACTTGTCCTCTTTTCAACATTGTAATATTGCTCTGTTCTGGTCTTTCTTGTACCCTGTTATGTTATTTCATTTTTGGACGCGGAGCCTTTGCAAAGGAGTCCTTGACTCAAACGTTGTAATTCTGATTCTTTCAATAAATAAATATAAAAAGAGTCTCATATATTACAGGAAAGTCTAGGAGATGTTGCCCAACACGGCTTCCATCTGGGTAGATCATGCCTGACTAACTTGCACTATTTCTTTGAAATGGTAAGTGCTACCCTAGACAAAGGACGTCCAGCGGATGTAGTATTTTTAGATTACACTAAAGCATTTGATACAGTATCCCATAAAATATTACTAGAACAACTGATTAAATTTAAATTCCACAGCAATATAACAAAATGGGTTACCTCATGGTTAACCAACAGAAGACAAAGCATAGTTTTAAGGGGACATACTTTAATGAAGGGCCCAGTTACAAGTGGGGTTCTTAGGGCTCTATTTTGGGGCCCACACTTTTTAACATTCTGATATCCTCCATGCAAACCACTGGTAATGCATGGATGGCTAAATACATTGATGACTGCAATTCAGGATGCAAAGTCAGTAACATATAATAAGCCCCAGATCTCCAGGATAACCCAGATAAGCTGGAGCACTGGGCCATTGACAACAAAAATGAATTTTAATGCAGCCACATGTAAGATCATTCACCTGGGTCACAGTAACATCAGGAATCCCTACAGACTTGATAATGTAATTCTTCAAGAGGTGATTAATGAAAGGGACTTAGGTGTGACAGTTAATAAATTAACCTTCGATACCCATACTAGGTCGACGGTTAAGAAGTGCCAGCGTATTGCTGGCTGCATTCTTAAGAATATTAAAAGCTGAGATCCTAAAGTAATAATTCCTCTTTATTCCAGCTTAGTGTGACCTCATCTCGACTATTGTTCCCCCTTCTGTGCACCAACATCAATTGGAGGCAGAAAGCTGGTTGAGGGGGTTCAAAGAAGAATTACTAAAAAGATAAAGAATGTACAAAATCTGGACTAGAGAAGAGACTGAAAAAACCTAGGTCTATATTCAGTACAATAAAAACATCTAAGGGTTGACCTTTGTTTTACTTTCAGTGCCATGCAGGATGAATATTTGACGGAGACTATAGGATTGGTGAGGCATACTTATACTGGAACCCATAATCAAAAACTAAATGGTGAAGTAAATAGGACCAAAAAATGTAATGACTAGTACAGCCAAAGAACTGTATCTTCTTGGAATGCATTACCAAAAAATGTAGCAGACAGTGAAAACATGCTGATGTTCAAAAATGGGTTAGATCATTTTATGGGAAATAAAAAGATACAGTATCTGAGTTAAATTTCCATATCCTTTCAACTTGTTCATGGGTGGCGAGTTCCAAAAGGCCTGTGATCTCCTGAACTTGTAACGTCCTATGAAACCTAGGAGTAACCTTTGGCCAGTGCGCAAACTTAGTTCACCTTGATTTCTCGATCTGTAGCATTTTGGAGTTGGACCGCCACTCTTCGGGCATAAGCGTGAACACAATCAGGGTGTATACTGGGTTTAACTAGCAGCCCTTCAGGCAACTTTCCTTCTTCGGGGGATCCAACATCAGTATCCGGTTAGCCACATCCTTCCTGAGCTGGACTTCTTCACTGATGCAGCATTCTGCATATGGAGGAAGAACAATAGTGGAAGAGTCCTTTTTCCAAACAATCCCCCACAGTCTCATCTTTTTCACTTCCCCCAGGGTGCGTTTGCTTTTCATAGGCCTTTTGGATCATGGCATGAACACACAGGGCTCTTCCAGTCTTCTTCTTCTGCCCTTCTTCATGTAACTAGGTCAACTGTTGTCTGGACCTGCAGCCTGGGGAGGTGTGGGAGACCTATTGCCATGAGTCCCCCCCCACACACACATACACACAAGAACTTTCTGTGTGCTTTATCGGGGTTGAGGCATTGGCAAGAAGCTTGTGCTGGGCAGACCTCCTCGACGCGAGGAATCCTCCTGGAGGACGATCAGGAAGCATTTCTCCCACCCACCCACCCTGTCCCTCGTCCTGCCTACCCACCCTGTTCCCTCCTCCCTTTAAATGCTTTCTCATCCTGCCCACTTGCTCACCAGGCCCCTCCCTAGTCACCCACTTGTGCCACCCATCAAAGTCTGTGCAGCCTAAAATTGTCATTTACTCAGAACTCTGCTGTACCCTGTACAAAAATTGTCTCCTGCAGTCTGGTACCTTTGTACGATACTTTTCTCCTGCTGTTTGGTACCCCGATAATTTGTAGCCTAACTTTCCCCTTTGTGCAGCTGTTATACCAAATCAAATTCCTGTCCTAAAGAGGCTGTAATTTCTGCTTGTTTTGCTGGCCTGATGCTATTTTGTATACTAGCCATCTGACTACTATGTATTTTATAGTACCTCCTGTGCTATTTAAGTTCTTGTAACCCATTGCTGTTTTTTGTGCATGACCACCATTGTAGCTCTTGCTGTCTAAGGCTAAAACACAGCATTGCTCAGTCTTGGGATAGCTAGCTACCTAGACTGCAGTACTACACTGCTTGTCTAGCTTTCCAGGGGCCATCTAACCTCTCTGCATTCTTAGATGTATATCCCTATCATTTTTGCCTTTCTACCTCCCCTGCCCTATTGTAAGTGGATTACCCTGTCACTGTAGACCTAGCCGTGGCCTGCACTGTCACTTAACCTTCGGCCTCACAAACCAATACAGCTCCCCCAGGGCTGGCTTACTGTAGCTACTGACTTTTCCAGATGCCACACCACAGTGGATGCTCAGCCCCCCTGGGCCCAGTCGGGGACTTTGCCCTCGCCCCAGTTTCTTGGGCCACCCCTCCCTTGCTCACAACCTGGCAATCTGTCAAAGGCATAAAAATGGCGCACATGAACGTGCGCAGTCTCTTACCCAGCCTCGTTGAATTAATCACCTGGGTGGACCTCTACAAACCCGATATACTAGGGATTACAGAATCCTGGCTGAAGCCTCACATCCCAGACTCTATGTGTGCCCCCCCAGGATACAACCTACTCAGGCATGACTGAGAGGGTAACAGGCGGGAGGTGGTGTGCTCCTCTCACAAGGCACCTAAACGTGTCTGTCATCAGACATCCTCCGCCTCCTCCTCTGCCTGTGAGTTTTGCACACCTCCTTCTCCTAGGTAACACCAAAAAGGTTCACCTGGTTTGCATCTACACCCCTCCTAAGCGAGGTACACTTGGGCTCTCCAACCTACTCGACTGTCTCAGAGAAAAGGTTGGCCCAAATGAGTTGCTTGTCCTGGGTGACCTCAACCTGAATTGGCTGGGGGAAATGCCAAGCCTTATGAGACTCTTCTATCTGGTCTCACCCTCAGCCAGCTCACTGCTGAGCCTACGAGGCTTTCCTCTTGTGGAGTGAAGGGATCCCTCATTGACTGGGTTCTGAGTAACATACCTGGCAATACAGCCTCCTCAGGAATCCTTCCTGATGCCATCTCGGACCACTCCCCTACCTATTGCGTATGGGGTCTCTCTTCTCCTAAAATACCCAGCAAAGTGATCCAGATGCAGGACTATTCCTATTTTGACATTAACTACCTTGCTGACCTGTGTCTAGTGTACTGGTCCGGGGTCAGTGCCTCTAATGATCCCTCAGTGGCCCTTGACAACTTACTCGCTGTCTTTGGGTCCCTGCAAAATAAACACACCCCACTCACCAAGAGAAGGGTGAGGGGCTCGGTCACCAAGTGGCTCCATGGGGGCCTCCTATCCCTCATGAAGCAAAGAGACAAGTGTTGGGCTCGATTCAAGTCCTCCAACTCCCTCGCCGACCAACTTGAATATTCGTCAGCTGAGAAACTCTTGTAAAGAGCCATCCGGCTTCAGCTAAGAGCAATTTCGCCAGTCTGCTCCCAGCTTCCACGGCCAAAACCCAAAGAGTTTCTGGCAAACATAAAGCTTAGTTACAGATCTGCTAGAACCCAGGTCTCTGGCCTCCTCATTGAAGGGGCGAGTTGCAATAACCCCCTTACTATCGCCAATGCTTTCAACCATAACTTCTCCAACCTGACTGTCCTGACCTCTCAACCCTCTGCTCCTCCCTCCCAACCCCCGTCCCCATGGCCACTGGTAACCCCCCCAGTGTGACCCCCAGCCGTCCTCCCTTCTACCTAAAAGCAGTTACTGTCCAGGAGACCCAGAGACTCCTCGCGAGTCTGTCTCCTCACATGGGCGCTGGGCACAACGGTGTCGAGCCCAAACTGCTCTGCTTGGGGGCTTCCCTCCTCGCCTGGCCTATCTCCCACATCTTCAATGCCTCCCTAATCTCTGGATCCATCCTGGATGTTTGGAAAATGGCCAAGGTAGTCCCGGTCCTCAAACAAGGGGACCTGAAAAATCTTAACAATTATCGTCCCATTGCGATCCTGTCTGTTATCAGCAAGGTACTAGAAAAGTTGGTAGCCTCCCAGCTCACCCACTGCCTCCAGAGCTACAAGCTCCTCTCTCCAGCCCAACATGGGTTCAGAAAAGGGCACAGCACTTCCATTGCCCTTGCGGTGTTACCTCTGCTATCCGGCTTGCCACCGACCAAGCAAACTTACTGGAGCCATCTTTGTAGACTTCTCCAAAGCCTTTGACCAAGTCGACTATTCGCTCCTGTGATCCACCCTTGAGACCATGGGCTTCTTCCCCACTGCCCTCACCTGGTTCACAAACTACCTTTCAGATCAGCAGCAGTATACAAACTTTAACAAGGCCCTCTCGGACCCTGCTCCAGTGACTTGTGGTGTCTCACAGGGCTCTGTCCTCGGGCCCATCTTGTTTTCCCTCTTTATAAATGAGTTACCCTTGGCCTCTGCCTATGGGATCTCCACCCTGTACGTGGATGAAATCATCATCCTGGCAAGCTCTCGGGACCAAAAGACCATGAATACCTGGTTACCCTCCGATTTTAACCATGTCCAGTCCTGGCTTGAGGACCACAAGCTTTCCATTAACCTCAAGAAGACTCAGGTCATGCTCTTTGGCTCCTCTGCCAAGTTAAAAGCCTGCCCTGCTCCTCCAACAATCCTAGGAGCTGATGGGTCCCCACTGACTGTTACTGAAGTGGTTAAGTACCTGGGGGTTACTCTTGACCCTCAACTGGATCTCACCCATTCACATTCGCAACACCTGCAAAGATACAAATTGCAAGCTGGGCCTGGCCTACAGAGCTAAATCATGCCTCATCCCTGCGACTCGACTGGCCCTAGCCGGGGGGGGTCCTCCTACTCACGCTCTGTTATGGCCTTGTATCCTTTGCCCATGTCCCTAAATCCAGTCTCTCTAAATGGGACACAGCATATAACAATGTATGCCGCTTTGCTCTCGCTGCTCCCTGCCTCACTCATTGATGTGATCTTTACTCCCAGCTGCAGTGGCTCCCACCAGAATCCCACTGCACCTTCATCCTTGGCAACTTCTTAGACAACATCATCTATACTGCCTCCCCTTCTGCACTTGCCCTGTCCCTCACTCCTGCTGCCCCCCCCCCACCACCTAAGATCCAGCTACTCTCAGGTCCTCCTGGTTCCTAAAACCTACACTCATATGGGTGACCAGGCCTTCCCTGACTTCGTACGGAAGCTGTGGAACTCCCTGTCAGCCTGAACTCACACCTCCCCATCATATTCCCACTTCAGAACCTCCTGATGGGGTTTCTGAAATCAGCTGCCACGTGTCTGTGTGCCTGAACTGCTTCTCCTGATACCTACCTCTGGGTGGCCTGTCCGTGGCTATAACCAGCACTTTGCCCTGCTGGACTCGCCTGTGTCTCCTGTCATACCCTGCCCGGTATTCTATTACCCTGTAGTGACTGGTCCTGGATGGTAATCTACCTGATTCTTCTCTTACCCCCTGTTCTGACTTATCCTGCTGCCTTGTACTTTGGTATTCTTCAAGATCGTTGTGAGTCTACTGTCACCTATTTTTCTGTACGCGGCTGGATGCCAACTTACGTAGTTATCCATGCTACCTCACTGATGATTTCCACTCATTATGCTCAGTCAAATGTGATCTATGTACTTCAACTCTGTACCTTATTCGGATGTCACACAAGTGCCTTAATCAATGTACCCTATTCGTATGATTTATCGTGTTGCCTGAACCTAATGTGTGTTAACC
Organism: Neoceratodus forsteri; assembly: GCA_016271365.2. Lineage (NCBI taxonomy): Eukaryota > Metazoa > Chordata > Ceratodontiformes > Ceratodontidae > Neoceratodus > Neoceratodus forsteri. The sequence continues at coordinate 584,171,811 of JADMNL010000022.1, forward strand.
CTGTTTATACCTGTGTGCCTGATGTTCATGTATTGTCTTTGGCAGGGCAGCCATAAGCTTTGTGCTACCTACCTTATGGAACGATCTACAAAAAAACCTCAAATTAAGCACTCTAATCAGTATAAATGCCTTCAAGATGCTTTATTTCTGTGCAATCAGAGAAGTATATAACTGCTTCACCCACTCAGACCCAGTACTGCACTGGTACATAGCCACGCCTAGACCCAATTTTAAGTACTGACCCCCCCAGCTTGCTCCTCACAAGCCTAATTGTTCTCTCTTTTATCCCCCTGTCATATCAACACTAGGCCCGTTCATCCCCTTATCCTTCCTTTCCCAACCTCGGATAGGAGCTCACTACCCTGGGTTGTGACATCCTACCATGCCCCGTACTTTATAGCATTCAATCCCGGGGCTCACACATACTCCTTTTCTCCATCCACCTTCTTCTCTACCTCCCATTTTACCAACTCCTCTCTGTGCACTGTGCCCTCCTAGCCTTTCTCCCCCACCTCCCTTCCTTCCCCCCACCTTAGCCTCTACCTGGTGTATATATATATACTTTTTTTCTTCCGTTACTTCCTCCTGCAACCTTAGATAACCTGCTTTATCTTCCTATAGACACTTCTATGTATGTAAGTACCATGTAATCTGTACAATATCTGTATAATTCTATGTACATATGAACTTCTTCTTCTTCCTCTCTGTAAAGAGTATTATCTGTATTGCCTTGTAAATACCTGTGTTGACCTGTATATACAATTGTTCATGCTCCACCCAGGTCCATCTTGCAAATGAGCTTCTGCTCAATGATGAATGCCTGGTTAAATAAAGACTTGATTGATTGATGACTTGGACGAAGGCTTGGTGGAAAGTTTGAGATTGTTTTGCTTGACTTGATTCAACATCTTAACATTCGCCTTTCTTAGGTCTTCGGGTGACTGGCAAGTTCTCTTACTATGACCATCTTCCCCACAGTGATAGCAGAAAATATTAGTTCTAACATTTTGTGAACAACTCATTTCTTTGGTTAGCTTGCCACTAGGGTATTTCTCAGGCTTTTGTTCCTCACGTTGCCGGTGGGGACGCTCATATCCACCAGGCCTTCACCAGGGTACACTTTGATTTGCAGATCTAGCAAGGTCATTTACCAGGGATCTCAACTCTCTCATCTCTCTCAGCATGTCACTGTTAGTCTCTGCTTTAGGTACTAGAACAATAGCACTATTTGCAGAGGTTTGAGCCTCACCGGCCACTTCAGCAGCATTAATTCAAGTGGCCTGGTCTTTTACCGGCGCTACAGCACTTTGAGCACTTGCTTTTAACTCTCAATTCTTGTAACAAATCTCTCATCTGCTGTGACTCAGTAACAGTCTTTTTAGGCTCCGTTTGTGGTACACCACACCCGTGAATGTTAACTGTCTGCGACCTGTCAATGGTATGGGCAACAGCTGTGGAGGCCGGATAGGACCACCAATGTTCCTTGTCTTTCTGCTCAGCTTTCTGGACCTCTTTTATTCATTACCAGTAGGAGGGTGGGTTGTTTCTCTTTTCCTCCAAATGCAGCTGAAGAATCAGTAAGGTGGACTGGCTAGCAACCTCAAGTATATGCTCCAGTCGCATTTGATTCAAATCCCTTGGGGCCATGCCTCCCCTGTGAAATACTTGCTGCAAGGCTCTCCACCCGATCCAGAAAAAACAGACAAATGCTCTCCCTGCAACTGTTCAATAAGCTTAAATTTCAACCAGAGGTCCTCACTAGATTCTGTGCTCCCAAACACATCTTCCAAGGTGGCCAAATCCTCTTGGGCAGGTGCAACGGGGTTAGTGGCTCGGAAGACTCGAATAGCATCCAAGGCTGGGCCTCCGAGGCTCTCTGTAATCCTTTTCCTTTTCTTGGTCTCACTGCACTGCCATTCTTGCACAAGGAGTGAGGCATAGTCCACCCATGTCTCCAGGTTATCCTCCCCATTAGGCATGGGAAGGGTACCAGAGAACATTTGCAGCCTGCAGTAAGAGCCATGACTGACAGCAGAGGCATAGGTATAGGTGTTGGTACTGGTGTAGGCACAAGGGCCGGTGCCAGAGGGGGTGCAGGAACTGGCACAGCTGCAAATACAGGGGTTGGGGCAGGCACATATGCCGGCCCTGAGGAAGAGGTATCCCCAGAAGTCTCAAACACCTTCTTTAAGACTTCAAGGGTCTGACCCCCAACCTGTAACAGTTTGCTAAATTTTGCTTTGATTCCTTCAGCTTTAGGGGACCCCCTCAGATATGGACATCTCACTGTACATGGTAGCTACTTTCCAGCCCACTGGGGACTCATCAGGATGAATAGCAGGGGGCACTCTCACACTGTCCAATGGATTACTACATTCCACTAAAGCCATAAAAGTTTGTGCAGTCAAAGCACCACGTCGGTTTCTTAAAGTAACTCGGCCAAAGCATTTTATTTTCGAGAGGGCTTCTTCAATGGTTCTTTTATTTGTGCTCAGGGGAATATCTAGTATTATACCATGGTCCTTGGAAAGCAACCAATCAGAATGGCAGGCTGGCACCTTACCTCCGTTGTAAATCCTCTGATAATCACCACAAAAGGTGCCAGCCAGCCGCATATTAAAAAAACAATCCGACCCCCAAAATCGCGTAACTGTAGCCTCCATCTTCTTTCCCCACTAAATGCAAATCAGCATGGCTCCCCCCTCCCACGCTTCTCCCACAGCTCATGAAACATTAAAAAAAATAATTCCTGGCATAAACACAAATTCCACTCTCACATTTCTCCAAAAGTAACTGCAGCATTAAAAACATGTGGCAAACTTCTCAAATATGTCCCTGTAATGCTTGCTTCCTCTGAATTCCATCGCAAGAATGCTTCCGGTCTCCCAGTTCCTCGCTCATACTTCCTACCCATCGCAGTGCCACAACCAGACCACCTTCACAGTGTTAGTGACAAAACTCCATACTACCACATAAGAAAAAAAAAATTCTATGTCTCACAATGTTTTTTTTTCTTGCCAGAAGCTTGTACCCTGAGGCAGCAGTTCAAACATGGCAGCTCTTAGCGTTAGCGGTCCCGCGCACACCACACAAACTGCCTGCTCCTACCTAATATCGCTCTGTCTCCAACACAAACTATAAGCAAAACCCCAAACAGCACATAACAGCATACTACATAGTTTTGTACATGGGAGGGAGAGCCTGTATTAGAAACTATGCAGTGCCTGAAAGTGGGGGCGATGACAGTGAAGCTACATTTCAAGCTCCACAGCACATCTTCTGCATAGCAACAGGGCACTATTTACTATACAGTAAAAATACCTTACATTAAAATCAATAAAAAACATTTTATTTTTACTTTTTTAATATCATTTTTGAATATTTTTACTTCCCTTCCATAGTATAATCGCAATAAGCCACTCAGGGGATGTGGGTTATCAGAGGATTTACCACGGCTGGCGAGGATTTACCCACTCAGCAGCAACTCATGGGCAAACCACGCCAGCCGTGGTAAATCCCCCAATAACCCACACCCCCTCGTGGCTTATTGCTTAAACAACAGAGTTTTTTGAGGGTCAACCTCTTCCACCTCACACCAACCAAGCAGGTGTTGTACAGCCATTTTATTAGCAGAACTTTCAAAGCGGGAGTGCTCTCGAGGTTTATATATTATCACACTCCTTGGGTGTGTAAAAAAACTGCATGTCACACACCTACATACAGAATGCATTGTTCTCTGTTTCTCACATTGGGCATTTATCCTCACTTTAGACAGAGTACAAAGAAACCCTTAAACAGTGGGAGAGCATGTTGAACGATGCCTGATGACATCAAATGACCTTCACTGCACTCAAAACGGAGCGGTGAAAATCAAAGAGAAACAGTTAAGGCTTCATAAAACTCCGCCACATGTGATTTATTGCCCTGCCCACCTCACATATGAAGATAAATGATATATTCTCAGCACCTTGAGTATCCCGTATCAATAAAGAAATATGTATTTTTTTAACTCAACTTTCTTTTCTCCGTGCCTGCGTCGGCGCCTACCGGCAGCAGGCTCACTTGCATGCTGGGGAGTCCGGCATGGCCATGGCCAATCCACTGGGGGGCTCCCCCGTTCCTGCCAGCCAGACCGGCGCCAACCCCCCCCCAGCGTGATTCCATGACAGTCCTCCCCGCATGGCAGGGCGCGGCCATCAAGCTGCTCAGTCACGCCCAGCCTTTTTCCATTTTCTCCCCAATGGGAGTGTGGATGTGCAATGACGTCCAAGCACCAAACGTGCAGACATCTGCCATGCCCCCCCACGCACCCGCGCGTCCACAGACCCACCGGGCGTCCTCAGGGACCGCCAGAGCGCAGTGTGGATCCCACCCTTTCCCATGACTGGGAGAGCAGTTGTCAGATGCTCAATCCCAGTCCTCCCCTGCTGACCCCTGACAACCCAGGGCTCATTCCTGAACCTGGGTCGCCAGCGTGGAGCAAGGTCTGGCGTCCAGCGCCTCAACCCTCAGTGCCACCGGGCTGGCCCTCAATAAATAAATATAATTATTTGTATTTATTTATTTATCAAGTCTAGGATTACAAATACCTTTGAGCCATGGCTCTTTTACAAAGGTTCCACATCAGAGAAATACAAATTATGGGGAACATCAAGACAGGCATTACAACAATGTGGACATTGCAAACAGTTCAAGGGTAGCATTGTAACAAGGCAGCCAGTGGCATTTGTCAGAGAAAATAGACAACAGATAAGAAGTGCCAGAGTCATAGGGAGAGGGAAGAGGGTGGGGGAAGGAATGTAGGAAGGGTGGCAAGAGGGTGAAAAGTGCAGCATTGGGTATTCAAGATGTGAGGGTAGAATCCAGTGGGGGGGGGGGGACAACTAGAGCAGAAAGGGAAGTGGAGAAACAAGGTTAAGTTGGGCAGTCACAGGAGCTGTTGGTAGTGAGATAGTCCCAGAGCCTAGTTTTAAACATACCGATAGTTGGGGCAGAGGATTTTAGATTGCTTTATAATATCAATTCTGAGCCAGTCATCATTGAGAAAAAACACAACTGTATGCTTCACAAACACCATGTTCCCGACCTGTTATTCAGTTTTGCCACTCCCCCGGACAGTGATGTATCAAACGGTTGTTCAATAAAAACACACACCTATGATCAGTCATTCAAATCTCCTCCACTTCAGCATTCAACCAACAATCATTTAAGCTTCCCTTTCGTTTAACATGTGTTTTCCAGTCTAAATGTCATTTTTTAATATTTTATCCTTACCAAGTAGTACAATGGCATTAATTTTGCTGGAGTACATCTACAATAACTTGCTTCTCCGCGCCTCAGATATTTAATTGCCTATGTCAGCTGGTCATTGCTTTGTTTGTATACTCTAGCAAACTAAAAGTTATCACTTAATTTCCTTTGTATCTTTTTTAGATTTATGTTTATTGAGTATGTGAAAAGAACATACACAATGGACTTATCCAAGGTTCCAAGGCATAGCAATCAAGTATCAGAAAGACTAAATTAAGGATTTAGACTCTGATCACCCTCTGGTATGCCATGGGGAGGTTCACATAATGAAAATTCAAAGTTCAGTAGCTTCAGTGTCCATAAATATCCCATAAGGGCAATCTGCATGCTGACCATGGACTTAAATCGGATAAGGCAGTGCGCAGAAAAGTCCCTAAGTGTAACACTTGATTCAGTCACAGACCGCTCAAAAGTCCATGTAGTTAATAATGTGTCCCAATAATAGAAATTTTATGTGGAGGCAGGATAGGACTTTCTCCGATCTCCTCCTGCACCAGACAGTCTCACAAACACTTCTGCTTGCTGTTCACAGTAGAAGGGAAAGGGGAGGGACCACGAAAAGGCACCAAGAGCTTTGAGGGGAGAGTAGTAGACACCAGTCCCTTTTTCTGAGGAGAGGGTCAGGAAAGCACTCACTAATCTGAGGGTGAACAAAGCCATGGGGGCCAGACAGGGGGCATCCAAGAGTGCTGAAGGAACTCAGGGAGGTACTGACTGCACCCCTGGCAGATTTAACAGTTCAGTGGAGACTGGCGTGGTCCCAGAGGACTGGAGAAGAGCAGACGTAATCCCAGTTCACAAAAGTGGTAGCAAGGCGGATGCATGCAATTATATGCCTGTCAGTCTGACTTCAGTGGTAGGAGAAATTAATGGAAATACTATTAAAAGAAAGGATTGTAAGATACTTGGAATCCAATGGACTGCAGGACCCAAGATCCATGGTTTTACAGAGGCATGGTCGTGCCAAATACATTTGATAGATTTTTGGACTGGGTAACCAAGGTGTTGGATAAGGGAGGGGTGCTGGATGTGATCTACCTAGACTTTAGCAAGGCCTTTGACCGTTCCACATTAGAGACTGGTAAACAAGTTGGGTAGCATGGAGGTGGGCAACAGGGTGGTAACCTGGGTAAGAAACTGGTTAGGGATAGGAGGCAAAAGGTGGTGGTAAATGGCATTTGCTCCATGGAGGGGAGAGTGACCATTGAGATACCTCAGTGGTCAGTACTGGGGCTGGTCTTCTTTAATGTCTTCATTAGTGCCATAGTAGAGGAGCTGGAAAGGAAGGGTCTGCCTCTGTATGGACGACACCAAGATCTGCAACAGAGTGGACACTCTGGAGGGTGCAAAAGATGGTAAGAGATTTAAAATGTCTGGAAGAGTGGTCAAAGGTTTGGCAGATATGGCTTAATGCAAAAAAAGTGAAAGGTAATGCACTTGAGTCAGAGAAACCTGGAAGTGAAGTACAGAATGGGGGGAGAGATCCTTGAAATGACCAAGCAGGAAAGGGACCTGGGGGTAATTATATTGGATGACTTAAAGGTGGCCAGACAGTGTGGCAAGGCAATCGGGAGAGCTGGGGTGTACAAGTAAGGGTATCACCAGTAGGAAGAGGGAAGTGGTGTTGCTGCTATATAAGACATTGTTAAGACCCCACTTGGAGTACTGTGTCCAGTTCTGGAGACCACATCTCAGGAAAGGCAGACAGTGTAGAGGCAGTCCAGAGGAGGACTACCAAGATGGTGCAAGGTCTGCATCAAAAGCCCTATGAGGAGAGGCTAAAGGAGCTTAATATGTACACCCTGGAGGAGGGGGGATATAATTGAGACCTTTAAATACCTCACAGGGGTGAATAAAGTACAGGTGGGAGGTATTTTTCAGAGAAAAGGGTACTCTAGAACAAGGGGACATGATATGAAGCTGCAGGGGGGGGAAAATTCAGGAGAGATGTGAGGAAGTACTTTTTCACAGAAAGGGTGGTGGATTCCTGGAACAGCTTTCCAGTGAGGCAATGGGGGTGCAAACAGTGGTGAGATTCAAAAAGCCTGGGACAGGCACAAGAGGATCATAAGAGATAGGAAAAGGGTGGAAGAGACAATGCTGTAGACCAAGGAGGGTCTGCAGTAAAAGCAATCACAGTGAAAACATGAAGACTGGATGGACCATGCAGCCCTTATCTGCCATCAGTTTCTATGTTTCTATAAGGAAATGAGAGACGCTGTAACACCAAGTGCTTCACAATAATATGCAGCATTTAAAATGGAGACAGAAACTGCAGGGCAGCAAGAAGCACCACCTACTGAAAAACATAAGAGTTCACAACAAAGGCAATTGAAACAAGTAAAGCAAACATCATGTGGTCTTCCAGTAGGGGGACTGAGGTCAGGAAGTTCCACGTAGGGTTCAGTCATAGTGATGCTTATGGCACCACAATTAAGCGACCACACGGTCGTCGCCATCTTGGAGTTGTCGACCTCCATCTAAGACCCCAAGATGGCCTCTCAGAATATGGGGGCTACGTCCCAATCCACAAGAAATGCACAAACCTGGTATCAGTGTCACCCTAGCACCCGTTGACCCCTGGACATACCAGTTAAGAGCCACAAAACGTATCACAGTTGCAGTACAATGTTAAGAATGCTAACATAGAAAATCTACCGAAATAAATACTTTCCAATTTCCAGCCATTCCCCTACACACGCAGTGTCCTCCCTAGTGGTCCTACTGGTGAAGTCAGACTTTATTTTCAGGAATCTTTTCCCTGCCTCTGCAGGGTCTTTAAACAGGAAGATCTTACCTGCATAGGGGAGAGACACAGTTTTGCAGGAAACAATAATGCGTGGGAAATCCTGAGCTGTTTCAGATCTGATCTCACACCATCAGGAGATTTCCTTCATTGTTGAGTTGTTTAAGAATGATCAGAAAAACAAAAAATTCAGGTGCCATCAGTAAGCTGCAGCAGTCGTTTGTCTTTTGCAGCCAGCAAGATCTACTCCTTAATCTCGGGTCACAATGCAATTAGGAGGATCACTCTTGTCATCCCACTCCAGCGCTAGTCGCTGACCAATAGGCCTTGGTGGGTGTTCCTTCCCTGCGAAAGCCAAGCAAAGTAAATCATACAGACAAAACCAAAAGCCAACAAGTCCTGTCCCTGTTGTTCCTCTGGGACCCCCAGTAATCTGATATTAGCTGAGAAAGCACCATTCTCAGCTAATTCTTGTTGGGGGGGTAGGAAGAAAAAAGCTGTTAGTTAACTAGGATCTGCAGCTTATCCTGTAAGTAGGGAAATGGGCAGACTAGGTGGGCCAAGCGGTCCTTATCTGCTGTCAAAGTTTGTGTTTCTATGTTCAAGGCGCAGCCGCAACAGTCTGTTCTCTTGTACAAGGCCTGCCGTGGTGGCAGCAGCTTTCTCTGCCATTATTCATGACTGTCAGGAGTCCGTAGCCACTTGATTGAGTTTAATTTCCACTGTATTGACCCTGGCGGTATTATCATCTAGATTTTTTATCTAATTCTTTCACAACGGCTTCCTAATCTTTTACCACACTGCTGCATTAGAGGGTTCGCAGATTGTGCCTTGCGCTTTGCCTTGTTGTTTATGCTTGGGTCTCCCCATGGTCCAAAATCTCACAACATTGAGAAAATTAACTTAAAAGACAGCTCCCTGGGGTTACTTGAAACAAGGAAAATAAATCTGCAACTTATTGTCCCTAAAAATATGAGCTGAAGTGAAAATGTCGGTATGTTAGCTGTAGCAGACAAGAGCTCTGGTGAAGGACATCTATCTCCCGCCCTCTGGCCAGCCCCCCACCCCCCACCATTTCCTTTGTACTGTAATTACAATTTGAATTGACACGTTTAGGAATGTAACTACCATGTGATCATCTACTACTCTTATGCAAATATGAGGTATCCATTTTTATTACCCATGGTAGCCCAACTGAGATGCAGCATCTTGTTTCCAGTGGGGTCCTGCTTCTGCACATTTCAGCTGGGCAGACTGGAACACTGAGAGGTTAAGTGACTTGCTCAGGGTCATATTGTAAGTACTTGGCTCTGGTGAGGTTTGAACCTAGGATCTCCTGATTCCCAAGCCAGGGCTGCACTGATCACACTGCCCCCCCCCCCCCATCTCAAAATGTTGTCCTGGAGCGCAGTATTTGAAAATAAATGAAACAGTCTTTGAAAAGAACACATGGTGATTTTGGCACCAGATGGACTACTTGAAGTAGCCCTCAGTCTACAAACTGACCATCTCTCTCACCCTTCATTCTATCTGTCAAAACATGGCTCCCCCCAACAGTGAATCCCTGCAATGCAAGAGGAGGAAACTGTGTCCCTGCAGGGATATAGGGACAGGGGAATGGTACTGTGTCCAGACAGGTTCCAGGATCTAAGTATCTGAAAATGTTTCCACTCCAGCACTGAGCTGCTGACCTCACAAATGAGTGAACTCAAAAGTCTGACAGGAAGAAAGGCAGCAGTCGCAGAAACAGAACGGAGATAATACGATCTGCCCAGTGCATGGCAACAGGTCAGAAACCTAGAAAGCAGCATTTGGAGCGAGGCCCACTGCAGGTTGCCATGGTAGCCAGAAGAGATGTTTGTTACAGTCATTACCCCCACTGACCAGATGTGCAGCATGTAGAATAAAGGCCAGGGAACTGTGCACAAAAAGACTGAGTTTCCATCAAGGGGGCTGATGACATTGTAGATCTTGAGTGCGTAGCTCGAGAGGTCTCTGTGATGTCATCTACACCAAAATGGAAACACAGCCTTGTTGGTGCACAGTTCCCAGTCTGGTATTTTAAATCATATATAGTTTGTTTATTAACAAGAAACGTGTATTTTTTTAGTTGTTTTATCGTCTCTCTCCACGCCACTCACTCCCCCGCTCCACCTGCTATGCCTGAAGCCCCAAATGCACACCTTATTTGGAGAATCACCCATGGCAGGATTTCAGCAGGAATCTATTCTTTTTTTTTCACAGGAAGCACGTTAGATTTTGAAAACTTGCCTGTCGGTGAAAGAAAAAGGAAATCGATAAAATGAAAGTTTGTCCAGCATTGAGCGTTGAAATCGGTCATGACGCTTGAGCACTCAGAAATAGAATGTAAGTGGTATAGCAGTGACACAGCTACTATAGTACAACAACTTTTTTGACCTCTGAACTGTCCTACAAGAGCTTTTTTCAGTGGCTCAAATTCAAGCTACAATAAGGGATAAGTAACCATGTACTATAATCAGACTTCCTATCTGTGGTCACTGCTGCCAGAGTCTCAGACTCCATCAGCAAGACTGCATGTACCCAGCCATGGACCCCATACGTTATATTTGTCACTGGCCGTTGGGCTACTTTGACTTGGATTAGATCATTCAGACCTGGCTGTGAAGTAGTTATCATTTGTTGGGACCAGCACTAACTCAGAAGGAACCCAACTATTTAAAATTCAGTTAAAAAATGCAGCAATTAAGCACGTCAGGGCAACAAACCCCACTGAGGTAGGGCCCTGTGCATAGGCACAGTTCACATATGTAAATCCATGCTGCACCTGGAAATGAGCCTCTGCAAGGCGTGCCCTCATGGCCCAGTTTGTTAAGTGAGCAATAACATGGAATAGAGTGTGCGCTAATGCTAAAATACACAATGGCAAGAATAAACCTAGCATTTTGATTGGCTGCCATGCCCTAGTGACAGTGAAGTTATCTGACATAATACAATGGGGTCCCCAAATCCTGGATTGTGGTTGCATAACTGGCTTCTTTAGGCTTGGATAAATTACTGCATAAGCCATACATAAAGAACCAGTTAACCTTGTTTCAAAACCGGAAAAAAAAATCACTGCTAGCATCTAAAATGTTCAAAATATAAACAAAACACTGCCATCTTGCCTCCCGGTAATGCACTGCCCACTCAAAAGCACATAAAAATTACAATAAAAAAAAATACCTGCCCTACCCTGTCACTTGACTGCAGCCCTTAGATGTGCTAAAGTAAATTGCTATATGTTTCTCCGGTTCCATGTGATAACGGCGACTGTGCAAAGGCGATTGCCGTTAGGGCGAGTGGACATCACCAAAAATCAGTTTGATGTACACCCCAGCGCACAACAAAAGGGTGCGGACTTAAATTTACATTGTTATGTGGGGTTTGTGCCCCGCACTCCTCACCCCCAATGAAGGATTCGACTCCAGGGGTGCATGTTGGGGGTACAAATTTAAAAAAAATTGGGGCCAGGCACAAAAATGTAGGCGCTCCCAGGCCCGAACCTGGAACCCTCGTAGCTCTAGGCTGCCACCCACCCACTACACTATGGGGCCAGCTCAGCAGCCCCATGCCAACCATGCCAGACAAACCTTCCCTCTCTTCTGTCGTGCTTGCTCCCCCCCCCATGTGCGTATACATATTGCAACATCCTGTCCCTATATGCGCGGACCTCCCCCATCCAGTCACCCTTCCTCATCGGTAGCCCTGTTGACATGCGTCGCAATTGACTCGCCGTTTTAAAGAGCACTTAATCGCTGACACCATGTCACAGGCTACTGTTTCTCCTAATGTGCTTTGTGTATGTCTCACTTTCACCAGTAAAGTGACTGTCTCACTCCCCAAACCTGTCAATTGTGTCTCTCTCTCTCTCTCCTCCCTCCTCCCTCCTCTCTCTCTCTGCATCTCTCTCCCACAGCACTGACACTTAAGCAGGTCCCTCCCCAGCCACCCACTTTAATCACAGCACTAACAAATGAAACTGAGCACTCAAAACAGTTTTCTTGCCAGCTGCCTGCTTTGTTTGCAGCGCTAACAGAAGAAACTGCTCCGAGTTTTTTATTTCAAACGTGTGCTCCACGTCCACAACTGGAACTCACTTGAATTAGCTTGCAACCCCGTACCTGCCCAGTTTAGTATCAGTGAGTGCCAAATCCGATTAGCAATGGCTCGCAGTAGGGATGGGAGGGACTTTAATTACCTGTGGAAGGATATAACCACTATAATATAAAGAACTCTAATAAATTATTATTAAGCTTACTATAATAAAACTATTTTTTAAATGATAAGTCCATCATAGCATCACAATAATCCACTCCAGAGTGTGGGTTATGTTGTGATCTCACCACTTCTGGTGTGGTTTACATCACTTGGCCTGCAGCCTCGTGACACACCACACCAGACATGGATAAAATCTCAACATAACCCACACCCTGTTGTGGAGTATTGCTTAAATAACATGCCACAGGGTGTGTGGTAGTGCTAAATTACCTCACACCTTGTGTCTTCTACCACCTGGGAAGAGCGGTCACACATGACATTTATGCCCTTACTGCACACCTGGAGTGTGTTATTGGGTATATAAAAAAACTGAAACTTGGACCCCGTGTGGTAATGTGAAGTTCATGCACGATCATGTGCCCAGTCAAATAATCAAATTGCTTATTTTTATCAAGCATCTTATAAATAAATAAATACACATCTAGCCGGCCGTGCCTTTTAGATCCCAGAATGGATGAGGCCTGCCGTCACTGTGACTAGTGCTTTTTATTTGGCTTTCTAGCTTGGTGCAGTGGTGATGGTTTGTGCTAGCCCTTTTAGGACTCTACGTTATTTATTTATTTCTTTATTTGAGTTTTGGTGACCGGGTAGGACCACTGAGACAATTACAGCCCCTTTTTCAGGGTCGGCCCGGGGTCATACATGGTACAGTATAGTAGTGCATTTGTACAGGGAGTCAGTACATTACAGTATCAGACTCAACATACTTTGTACAGAGGATAAAAAACCGGAGAGCTAGTTATGTTAACCATATTTACATATCTATACATTCTATATACATTAGGATTTTTTAACTATACATGTGCAATAGAATGTCACACTTTGTTCACAATAAGAATGGGGAGAGTGGGGCTGATGACAGGGGGGTAGGGAGGGAAGGGGAGAGGTGGTATGGGTCAGAGGTCAGGCGAGGGGGGAGGTTGCTAACTTCAGCAGAAGCAGAGGCAGGAGGAAGAGGCAGTGAGATAGGCATGCAGACTGGATCTGAAAAGGGGAAGAGAAGGACAAGTCAGGAAGTGGGGAGGTAGGGCGTTCCAATCAGAGACAGCAGCAAACGAGAAGGACCTCCTGGAGAGGGATAGACGTATGTAAGTCCCCCCCAGCCCGGCGTTTACATAAGGTGGGCAGGGGGCTTATGCTGTCCTGGGGGTACTCATGCCTGGTCCATTGATGTGGCTGGACCTGATGCAAGCCTAGCTGTCAATGCGATTATTGTTGGTGCTAGTTTGGAACCAGATGTCTAGCTAGAAAAGTGCATGCTACTTGTTTTGGGTTCCTACAAAGAGAGAAGGAAGCTCTACCCCTCCCCCACCTCCAAAAAACAAGACAGGAGAAAGACTGCCTACAGGCATGGGAGGCTCTGGTTACCCTTCCCCCATGGCAGGAAGTAGAGAGGGAGGAGAAAGGCAGGGCTGGTGGGAGGGAGAAGGGGGTTGGGAAGGGAGAGAAGGTGAGCAGGGTAGAGGAAGACGAGGAAAGAGAATCCCAGGCCCCCCCAAAAGGAAACCAGAGGGCTGTTTTGGTGGTTTTGCCTGGCAAAGGTTCTGGGGCTCCATCCCTCTCCACCTCCCCCTCCCCTTTCAAGCATAAGGAACAGGAAGGAGCCAGACAGCCACTGGGGTTGTGCAGGAGGGCCCCTGAGGTTGGTTGCTCAAAAGTGCTGGGGCAGACTGTTTGGCCTGAAGGTACTGCGACCTCCAGCCTGGGGTGTCTGGGAGGCTGCTGCATCAGGGACAGATCTTCCTGCCAGGGGAGAAGCTGGGGAAACTAAAAAGGCACCAGGGGGACTTGAACTGCTGTGACTCCCCCCCTCCATTGCAAAGATCAGAGGAACCGAGGAGAGAAGGACGAACAGGCCTGCCTGGTGAAGCCATATACAAAGGCCTGCGGGCGAAGCTGGAAAGGCCAGGCAGGCGAAGAACTACGCCACCCATTTCATGGGAAACGACGTGCTGTGGACTGCAGGGGTCATCGCCCTCTCCGGGCACTGTGAGTACCCCGAGCTGCAGCTCAGGGGAAATCATTGTTTTCTTTGCCAGGAGGATCAGGAGGGAACTGTCCTCTACACAAGTTTATCTTTGTTTTCTTGGAACTTGTGCGAGTGTGTAAGGGCCCCAACGGTAAACAGCAAGCCTGCAGACTAAGGGACCGTGAGGTACCCACTAACTGTGACTGATCTGGGTGCACCCAGGGGAAAGGGGAGGAAGTGGGGATAAGTGAATGTTTGGTAACCAGGAGGTTTTGGAGGAGTAGCCCCCGCCTCCTTTGTATTAGCTTGTAGTAATAAACTGGATATTTATTGTTCATCTGTTTCACCGGCTGTGTGTGTAAAACCATTGTGGAGAGTGATTGTGGGTCCGAGGGGGTCATCACAGGCAGTCGTTAGAGGGAAGACCATTATTTATCCTGGGGAAACATTCTAACCTGTTCTACCTACAGGAGGCAATGCAGGGTCCCCAGGTGGAGGCACTAAGGCACCACAGAAACTACTGGTAAGGACTCAGGCCCGGCCCCTCGGGGAGGTACCTGAAGGCCCCTGGTCAAGCCAGAGCAGCTCAGGTGAGTGGGATTCCTGGGGGTGTTAGCATGAGATTGGGGGGGACCAGCAGGGGGAGGGAGGGGAGCGAAGATGCAGGTGCCTGACGGAGGTACTTTCTGCTTGTTTTTTGACACGTAAGCTACTCTGTCTCGCCCTGGTCTAACTTGCATGTAATTAATATATAGGCTTGCTGATTAATTGACTCATGTACTTTGGTTCTGATTTGAGCACAGCAACCCCCCCCCCCCTTCTCTGAAGAGAAATACTCCTCTACATCCATGTGGGGGTGGGTAACAGTTGCCATTTCAGCAGGGATGTTTATGCTTCACTCCACACCCACTGACCATATGGAGTGTTATAGATAAGGCGCACTTCCTGTTCACCTCTGCTTCCCAGCAGTCAGTGTCCCGTTGGATCTTGGAAAATACTGATCATGACTTCTTCAGACATGCCAACCTGCAAGTAGAATTAGGTCAGTTTGATCCCTCCCGGCCTAGGCATTCATAAAAACGTGGACATTATCTGAAGGGCCTGGGCATTTAACATAATAGCAGTGAACTCCCAGAACCAGTCAAAGATATACTGTGACCAGAAAGTCTCCATGTGCATGTACTGTACGTATGCATGTATTCATTTATAATGCAGTTCATTTATTTAGTTTTTATTAGCCACGTAAGCACACTAGACAGAAAGCTGGCTATTTTCAGGTATGACCAGGGAGGTTGCAAGGTGGAGAGGCAAACAAATCAGTGAAATACATGCGATGAAGACAGGAGCTCATTGAATACAGAAGTAAATGCATAAAACACAAAATACATGACCATAGCTCTGGAAAAATAAAGCAGGATAATACAGTACTACAGTTCACAAACAATGAGGATCATAGACTCACAGAACTTGTCGGCAGAAAAGGACCCCTTGGCCTATCCAGGCTTTCCCTTTCCATGCTGTTATTCCTCCCCCTCCCACTAAAAGCACCCATCCCACCTCTTGTGACCCCATGTGCCTATCCCATGCTCTCTTGAAACCTGTCACTGTTTTGGTCCCCACCACCACCTCCTCTGGAAGCCTTTTCCATGCTTCTACCACCCTCAGTGAAAAACTGTCCCCTCACACTGCCTCTGTAGTTTGCCCCTGCAGTCTCAAGCCATGCCCCCTAGTTTTTGTACCTTCCTTCCTGTAAAATAGACCCCCTGAGTCCACTTTGTGTAGCCCTTTGACTTATTTAACTGCACTGAACCTGTAAGTTATTTTTCCCTGTATATGCTGATTTGTAATACTAGGTCAAATGTTATTACTGTACCACCAGTATAGACTTTTCATATGTCCTAGCATGAGTTTCTGATGTACACACCGGTAGTGCGTGCCATTCTAGAACTGTATGATATTGTTTATGTCCCTTGCTCAGCTCTTCCACTGTTGGAACAATGCATCTATGTTCTAGTATAGAACACCATAGTTGAAGAGGGGCATAAACTACATCATAGAATTCTAAAATGACACTTAACATCACAGTGTACATTAGAAATAACTACTGAGTTTACTAATAGGCAAGAACTGATGGAACAAGAACAACATTTGAAACAATTTTTAAAATACAGCTTCACCTAGGAAAAGTGCCTTTCAGGTTCAGCGCAGTTCTCCTTTAAAGGTCTCTATCATGTCCCCTCTTTCCCTTTTAGTCTCCAATGTGTAAGGCCCAGTTCCCTACATCTCTGTTCATACGGTTTGTCCTTCATACCCTGCATCATCTTGTTCACGCTTCTCTGAACCCTTTCAGTCATATCTATGTCTTTACACAGGTATGGACTCCATAACTGGACTCCGTACTTGAGGTGTGGTCTCACCATGGTTTGGTATAGGGCATCCGGTCCTTCCACCCTTCTTCTGCTAGCGATTCCCCTGCCTGTACATGCCAGCATCCCATACGCTCTTCCCACCGCCATGCTACACTGATTCATGTCATTTTCATTTTTACTGGTTATACTGGAAAGGCATGTGAGCACTGCTGCCCATTTACACAAGCATCCAGTTACATACAACAATTGTGTAACATGACATAGTCTTAAACATTCAGCTAACAGCGAGGGTCAATACAGTGGTACATACATTTAGGGTAATACTGACTAAAGGGCACACCATGAACTGGCCTTGGTAAATAAACAAATACAGGGTGACACTGAGCATTCAGTGAGGGTTTAACAATAATATAATATAACAACTACAGCACACTTAGCCCAAATAACCCCACCCGTCCCCACCCCTCCTTCCCACCCCATCCCTCATACACCACCATCCTCCACCTGCCAACCCCTACCCTCTCCATCCCCAATATTCCCACCCCAATTCCTCTCCTGCACAATCCCTTCCATTTCCACACCACCTACCTCCTTGCTGTTTACATCCCAACCTCCTTTCACCTCCCCCACTCCAGTACCCTTCCCCATAGTTTGCTCCCATGCCAGTTCTCCCCACCACCTGCCTCCTACTGAGCTCTAGCTTGCACCCCACTCCACGCTGCCGGCGTCACTGCAGCAACTCCCCCTCCCCATCACTCACCCTCCCACAAAACGACAACGCCGTCCTTAGGCTGCTCCCCCTCTGTATAACTAGTCCCCATCTGTGTGGCCAGTACTCCTAGGGGCCTGATGGCCCTGAATTGACAGACTAAAGCACTTCCTTTGAAACGGTTGCCTTTGTTTCAGCTGTATCCTGAATGTTCCCTCACTTAAATGCTTTATCCCCTTGAAACCCTGTTGCTCCTATTTTATTTGTAACCTGACTGAAACAAACTGTTCCTTTAGTGTATTCTAACTCATATCATTCAAATGTATGCAACCAATATGCTTTGTCTAACTTTTTTTATAATCTCTGCAACCTGTATGTTTGACTAATTGTTTTGTGTATGACCTGGAACCGTTGTAAATGAGTACCAGGACTCAAAGGTATTAATCCTAAACTGCAACAAATAAATAAATAACAGTGGAAAACAAAGGAATTGGTGCAGGTGGGAAGAGAAATGTCTCCAGATATTGTGTTTGAAGGCATTTGTGGAGGGACAGAGTTTTAGTTCTGGAGAGAGAGAGTTGAAGAGCTTGGGTCCCATAAAGGAGAGTGTTTTCTGGCCTTGAAGTGGTCCAGCAGAAAGGAACAGTGAAAGAGAGAGTGGAGGACAGTCTAGTGATCCTGGTGGTGGCGGCTGTCTGGAAGAGAAAAGTGAGGCAATCAGGGAGCAGTCCACGGGAGAGTTTGAAGAAGAAGGTGGCCATCTTGCAGTTGAGGCGGGCCTTAAGGGAAGGCCACCTGGTGAGCTTATAAAGGTCACAGTGGTGTGTGAGTTTAGGGAGACCAGAAGCAAAGTGAGACCTTGAGGTTGCTAGACACTATTATCCCCTGATCCCTCTCCTGCTCTGTAACCCTGACTTCCTCTCCCCCGAGGGTGTATACTGCCTTCAGGTTCATAAGCCCCAGGTGCATGACAGCACACGTTTTGATGTTGTGTAATCCCTAGGTGGCACTACCCCAAGGGCTACTACCCCTGCCTGCTTGGCTAGTTGCAGGTTGAGGGGCCTGGGTACTGAAATGGGTGCCTCTACCCGGAGGCCAGGGTTGTTAGTGATTAAGCTAACCTGGGCACAGCCCTCTGGGACACTGTAACCCCCTCTTTCCCTTCTAGTGGCCTGAACAATATACACTAATCACTTTCACAATGACCCTTATTCACCATGCAATTACCCACACTGTTTGCACTTACCACCTGGGCTGGTTCCTCTACCTCGACCCTGGAGACCCCCTGTAAAACAAGGTTAAATGCAGCAAACAGCAACAGTATAGTACTTTTGGCACAAACTGGAACTACAGTCAGGTTAAATGTGAAAAGAGTTAGATCTGATTTATTTAGGGGACATGGACAAGGGAGGGGTGTAATCAGGTTGATTTGCTTAAAGGCTATATCAATCAGACAGTTATGCATGCACTTCAGAGTCCCTACAGTCACATACTCTGGGTACCCAGGTGGGCTAGTCAAGAATGTTGCCCAGGGCAGGCTGGCATCGCATCTGGTTGGGGCCGTGTGATGGAAGAAAGCAACATGCACAACACACACTGGCCCGGATATTCAAACTGCGCTGGACTGTGGCGCAAGCCTGGGCACAGCTCAACTTTGTTGCACCGGGGTGTGGCCTGGGCGATATTCAATGGAGCTGCGCTATGGCATGGCAGTTTTGAATATCGCACCTGGCCACCCCACAGTACGTAGTGCAGTAGCACTGCGCCAGCGCAAGTGGCCAGAGTGGAGCATGGAGATGCGCTAGAGCAAGTGCCATTGCGCCATGCACAGCACCTGCGATATTCAAAAGGGGACATGAAAATGGGGCCATAATTTATGCAAGGTAAGATGTGCAAGAACAAGGGGGCACAATTTGAAGATAGAGGGGTGACGGCTCAGAGGTAATGTGAGGAAGTATTTTTTCACAGAGAGGGTTGTGGATGAATGGAACAGCCTCCATGAGAAGATCGTGGAGTCAAGAACAGTGGGGGAATTCAAGAATGCATGGAACAGACATAAGGCAGTCCTAGTGGGGGGTAGGAGGAAGTAAGCTATTGGTTAATTAGGATCTGCAGCTTATCTGTTAGGTAGGAAAATGGGCAGACTAGGTGGGCCAAGCGATCCTTATCTGCCGTCATATTCTATGTTTCTATGTTTCTAAGGCACACAGGGGTCCATTTGCATCTCATTATGGCCCCATTTGCATGCCATTAGCATGCAGGTGCGCCAGTCCCTGACAACTTGCACCTGACGGCAGCCGTCGGGGACCAACACCCCCTGCAGCTCGATCGCAAGCATTCGTCTAAAAGAAACCCCACCCTGTTCAATATCCCTGGTGGTTCAGTGGACCGCTATGTACCCGATCGCGGGCATTTGTCTATAAGAATAAGCCTCCCCCGTCCAATATCCCTGGTAGTCCAGTGGACCTCTATGTGCCCGATCACGGGCATCAGTAATAGAACCCCCCCCCACGTCCAATATCCCTGGTGGTCTAGTCGACCTATCACTGCCCTATCACTTGCATCTGTAACGCAAAACATACTCCTACTACCCTGGTGGTCTAGTGTACCCTCCCCCCAACCGCCCACTGAGCCCCACTGCCCCGCTCCCGGCCCCCCATCAGCCAGCGGCAGCACCCCCGCCTTCCACTCTGCCGCCCACCAGCTGACAGCTCGGTAGGACTACGCAGCCCATTGGTTTAAGCGTGGGCCAATGGGTATGCAGCCCATACCATACTACTCAGTCCAGATATGTGAATGAATTCATTCACATATCTGGATATTGTCTTTATGATGTGAGCTGCAGCCCGTTGGCTCACGCTGAGAACCATAGTGGCAGTTTCACCGCCGGTGCAGTCAGTCGGCGGGCGGCAGGCAGGCGCTGCCACCCGCTGGGCTGGCTGACGGGGGAGGGGCTCAGTGGGTGGTGGGAGGGGGGTACACTAGACCACCAGGGTAGTAGGAGTATGTTATGAGTTACAGATGTCCGCGATCAGGCAGTGATCGGTCCACTGGACCACCAGGATATTGACATGGGGGTTATTACTGATGCCTGCGGTCGGCAATATAGATGTCCACTGGGACCACCAGGATATTGGATGTGGGGTGGGTTATATTACCGATGCCTGCGATTGGGCAGAGTGCGGTCCACTGGACCACCAAGGATGTAGGACGAGGGGGATTTCACTACACGGATGCCCGTGATGGGGCATGGGGGGGCACCGCCAGGTGCGGCAGGAACTCGGGTGGCCACCCACAGGTGGCAGCTGCCGTTTGCGCCCTGCAATGCGGCAGCTCACCTGTGGGTGGCCATCACTAGTTCCTTTTTTTTTGGCTTAACTTTGTGCAGGCGCAGGTAGGGGTTGAGCATGCATGACTCTGCACATCCCGGGCTGAATATCGGGCTGTGCAGGTTATGCATGGGCATGCCCCCCACCTGTGCCTGCATAATTGACTGCGTCCTGCATTGGGATTTGAAGCGGGCACATTTTACCCTTTTTGAATATTGCACTGGGGTATCAGTGGGTTAGCATGGCGCAACACTGTTGCGCCATGCACAACCCTTTTGAATATCTGGGCTACTATTTGTAATCCGGAGCCGGAGGGCTCAGTTTGTGAAAGAAAATACAGCAAGGCAATCAGATGACAACACTTTAGATTTAGCTGTTGTTGCAGGGAGCTACCCTGATGTTTACCTACAATACACAATACAGGACACAGGCAGGATGAAATTAAGACTGTAGGTTGTTGAGCTGAAATGCCAGAAGAAGCAGGGCCCACATGAATCACCAAGGCGTCATTCCTGTTCAAGGTGTTGAGCAGGGGTCTGATCCCCAGGCAGGCCTCTCGTCGATGCCTTTCTCTAAGTAGCGGGTATTCTGGTTGGGCCAGTGTGGCAAGACCTAGGCCAAATGGAGATGCACATTGGATTTAGTCCGTTGGAGCTGGATGCCGCCTCCAGCAAGCGGAACACAGTTCAGCACACAATGGGGAACCAAATCATGACCCACAAACTGCACACATTACATTTACATGTAAGAAATTCCACTATATGAGGCAGATTGCTATCCGTTCGCAATTACAGAGTCTCTGCACAAACCGGGAGTTCAGAGGTGGCCGGAAATCCTGACAGGCCAATCACATTCAGCAAAATCTTCGGTCTTCTTCAGGTAAGAGCCTGGTCACAATTCAGTGGCTTAATTCGATCTCACTACTCGGATTCACTCCAAATTATCTCTCTTCTCCCTCTCAAGGACAACAGGAAGGCAAGCATGCCAAACTCAGGCCTTTCCACAATTCTCCTTCGTGAAACTACGCAGGTCTGCTGCTCAACTGTCTCGAGCTGTTACTTCTTCACTTCCCAACTCAAGACTGACTCAATCTGCACGTAGTCTGGGAATTTCCCCAGAATCCAAAAGGTTCAGTTGCCTGATCTGTCTGTTAGTCAAAGTAAGGGCTCCCTCTCCAGGTCTGTCTTGACGCCAAAATGCAAAAACTACAGTTCCTACAAAATTTTGCTCCCACAAGACCCCTGAGGACAGGCTCCATTTTAGAGTCCCCAAAGGTACTGATTGGCCCAATATCAGCAGTCCAGGACCAAGATGATGGAGATAAACAGAAATGTATATGCTGCAAAGAAGGCAGGTTAATCAAACTGCAATATTATTACTGTTCTAATAAATGATCAGCAAACAAGTACATCTTCCAGCAGAGCTTCCTCTGCACAAATAGCGATGGCAGAACGGAGCAATTATCTGGCATTCTGGGCGAGACTTGAACATAGAAACACTCGGCCACTACCCAGAACAATTACACACTACAAAATGGGCAGCTGTTAAAGGGACAGTATGCAGAGACTATACAGGCACTCTCTAGCAATAGGTTTAAACTGCTAAAACGCAGGACAGCAGCCTGGCAGTGAGCATTTAGGCAAGCTCAAGGAAGACTTTTCAGGAACCCCCATTTGTAGGGGGTTACAATTGAATTGTAGTTGCCAGGTCCCTGACCATCCTTCCAGTGCTCTCAGGTCATGCCTCATGTCCTTGACACCCCATGCAGAGTCTACCCTATTGTAGATTTTCGTATCATCTGCAAAGAGGGCCACCTGACCATTCAGCCTCTCCGCTATATCGCTGATGTAGATATTAAAAAGGAGGGGTCCCAGCACTGACCCCTGGGGTACCCCACTCATTATTTACCTTATTCTGGAATGCACCCCATTAACTACCACTCACTGGCTTCTGCCCACCAACCAGTTTCCTACCCCCTAGTAATTTTGTCTCCCACACCCATACTTTCCAGCTTATTGACTAGCCTTCTGTGGGGTATGGTGTTGAAGGCCTTGTTGAAATCCAGATAGGCCATGTCCACCACCCCCTCCAGTCAATTACCTGCATCACCCAGTCAAAGAACTCAATTAAGTTGGACTGGCATGACTTCCCTTTTGTAAACCCATGTTGTCTGTTGACTAGCAGCCCATTCTCCTCCAGATAGTCCGCCACCCTCTCCATAATGAGTGCCTCCATAACCTTCCCCACCACTGCGTGAGGCTGACTGGCCGGTAGTTTTCCTTCAACCCCCCCCCTTTTGTGTGCTGGTACCACGGTCACCCTCCTCCAGTCCTCTGGCACCTTTCCTGAGTCCAGAGAGAGGTTGAACAGCCTCGCCAGTGGAGCACACAACTACTCTCTCAGTTCCTGGATCACTCTCAGATGCAACCTGTCCGGTCCCATGGCCATATCCACCTTCAACATACCTAGTTCCTCCCTAACCCTCTCTACACTGAAAGGACTCAGATCCACCCCTGTGCCTCCTCCGCTCCTCCTTAACTCTGGCACCCACCCTTCCCCTCCTTCGTAAATACTGAGCAAAACTAACTATTTAGTTCCTCTGCTTTATCCCATTCCTCTTCCAGAGGCTTCCCTCTCTTGCCCCCCAGTTTTGTGATCCTCTGTCCAGTCTTTCTCTTTCTCACACATATCAAGTGGAGACTTATTATTATTTATTACGTTGTTATAAGTTACATTCTACTCAGATAATGAGGACTTTGCAATACGGGTGAAGGTAAGGAGTTCATAGTTTAGAGTAGGTAAGAGCACTTCTCCAGCAAGGGTGAGACTCGCTGCAGGAGTGAGGAAATGTTTACCCCGTAAGTCATAGCAAGCATGTCCTTTACTGCCCTACGCCCATTGGGGATGTGCAGGGAGAACTCAAGCTGGGGATCAAGGAAAACTCCAAGATACTTGAAGGAGTATGCAGTAGTAATGGGAGAACCATCTGCAATACACACACTCAAGAGCTCAGTTCATGATATAATTTTTTTTTTTTTTTTTTACTTTATCTTTTTATTCAAGATTTTGATCAATACAAGCAAACTTCCCGTTACAGGCAGGTTAGTAAGTCAATGTCAAGTAATCAAGCACAGCAGATATGGTAAGTGCAGAAGCATACAAACAGTGAGGTTATCATTATCTCTTATCTTAGTCTGATTGGTAAATATTTGTCAGATGTATCTTTTTGAAATAGGCAATTATAACTATTCATGACATCACTTTTTATACCTGATAGATAGTTACTAAACATAAATCAGCGTATGACAGTAGGATACAAAAGTTTACTTGCTGGTTAAGAATTAAAGAGAAGTACCTTAAAATCCTACCACAAAGGGATACTTATAATAAAAGGAGCACAAAAGGTGCTTAAAGTTCCTAAATAAAAAGAGACATCATCAGTTCCAAACATACTAATCGAGATAAAATAAAAATTAAAAAATTACAAGTTGTGTAAGAGTTTCCTTAATAATCCATTAGTTGCTTGTATTACTAAGGTAATTAAAGTAGTCCTGCCAATATTTACCATATTCTTCATGTCGGTTATGAGCAGAGTAGGTAATATGTTCCAAAGAGGCACACTGGGAGAGATTTTTGAGAATATCCAAAAAAGAAGGAATATTAGTAGTTCTCCGGGACATCAGTATAAGTCACTTAACTTAAAGAAAAAGTAAGTTAAGCTATTTATTTTGGGATCGAGAAAGGGAAACATTAGAAGAAGTTGAAATTCCAAGCAAGAATAATTTAGGGTCAAAAATGATATTGTGACCAAGTACGTTAGAAGCAAATTGTTGAACCTTAGACCAGAGTTTAGGTATGGGGTCACAATACCATAATATGTGAAGTAAATCTCCATGTGGTTTATTGCAGCGCCAACAATTATTGGAGTTAAGCAAACCCATACGATGAAGAACTGAAGGTGTTCTATGCCAGAAATGTAAATTTTTTGTTTGAATTAAAGAGCTACTTGTATCTTTGAATGTTTTGTGAGTAAGAAGCCAGCACTTATGCCATTGTAAATCAGATATAGCATAGTTCAGAATGTGGCTCCATTTATTTTGTCTTTTAGAGTTTGATCTGGTAAATGTTTCTGATATCTTTGTAAATAACACTGGTTAAATTTGAGGCAGTACTGATCCATAAAGAAACATGACGGTCATATAAGTCCTGTGTACGGAAATATTGGAGAAAGTTATTACATACGGTACATAACTGTAAGTATTTCCAAAAATCTTGTTTTGGGAGATCCCATTGAGCACAAATCTCATTGAAGGATTTTAGAGTGAGGGTGTTCTTTCCCAAGATATCCCAAAGAAGAGTGATGCCATTATTTTGCCACAGGCGACAAAAAATTGGGTATTTTTCAAGGGAGTTGTTTTGATTGCCCCAAATGGGGGTATAAAATAAAGAGGTTGAATTAGATTTTAGTTGTTTGTGTACTTGTTTCCAATAATATACAGAGGTGAAGATAGTAGGGTGCCATCTTAAATTAGAAGGAAGAGAGTTATAAATAAAGATGGTAGGGCATTTCCCTACAGTGAGTGATGATTCCATTTCTACCCATAGAGGTGTTTGGGGTGTAGGTCTGCGAAACCATTTAGAAGTTTGTGAGGCATGAAAGGCCCATAAGTAAGCTATAAACCATGGCAACCCAAAACCCCCTTTAGATCAATGAGACTGAAGTTTGGTACGACTGAACCTTGGAATTTTCCCTTGCCATATAAAATTGCCTATAAGTTTATCTAGTTTATTCAGGAAACTAGTGGGAAGAATTAAAGGGATGTTAGCAAATAAGTAAAATATTTTAGGTGCAATGGACATTTTGATCGCTGCAATCTGCAGAGAAAAGACAAGTTAAGCAACTTCCAATGGTCTAGAGTAGTTTTAATATTAGATAATAGGGGAGTAAAATTAGTCTCCCATATTTTCTCTAAATTTGGAACTATGTTAATACCAAGATATGATATACCCTGAGGGGCCTATTGTAAACCTAAGGGGTTATTCATAAAAGGTTTACAAAAAGCATTTAAAGCTAGTGTTTCTGTTTTGTTAAAATTTAAGACAAGACCAGAAATTGTGGTAAATTCGTTAAGTAAGTTTACCAATGGTTGTTCTGCCTCATCAAGGTTTTCTAGAAAAATTTGTAAGTCATCTGCATATGATAATGATGTATAGCAGAGGTTACCAATGGGAATCCCTTTAATAGTCTTTGAGAAATGAAGGTGTACAGTAAGGGGTTCCATTGCTAAAATGAATAGGGAAGGTGATAGGGGACAGCCTTGCCTGGTACCTCTGGCCAGAGAAAAAGGAGACTAGAGAGTAGAGTTTGTTAGCATTCTAGGTGAAGGGTCCGTATAGAGTAGTTTAATCCAGGAACAGAATCTACTGGTGAAACCAAAATAATTCAAAATCTAGTATAAATAATTCCAATTTAGAGAAGCAAATGCTTTTTCAAAGTCAATAGCTATAGCAGCTGCAGGGGTTTCAAGAGATTTAGCCCTATGTATGAGATTAATTAATGAGCGAAGATGATCGGAACCTGTTCTGCCTTTAATGAAGCTCACCTGGGATTTGTGTACAAGTTTAGGAATAAGTGGTTCTAGCTGGAAGGTCAGGAGTTTTGAGAAGATTTTCCCATCCGTGTTTAGCAAAGATATTGGCTTATAGCTAGAGAAGAGAGAAGGATCTTTATCTTTTTTTTGGTAGTACAGTTATAATTGCTTCTGACATAGAAGGAGGAAGTCTACCAGTTTGGGTAGCCTCCTGGAAGACCTTGAACAGCAAAGGGCATATAGTGTCGGAAAGAGCTTTGTAGACATCTGCTGGAAAACCATCTCCACCAGGAGATTTGCCAGACTTTAAAGAGGAAAGAACTTTCTGAATTTCTTGCAGCATGAAAGGCGAGTCCAAGTCATTCTTCTCTTGTTCAGAAAGGTGTGGAAGTCGTATCTTCTCTAAAAATTGTTGTATATGAGAGTTAGGAACCAATTTAGGTGAAGCATATAATTTGTTTTAGAAGGCTGTCTTATTTTGATTGATGGAGAGAGCATCTGTATGTAATTGACCTGAATGGTCTTTAATAGCTACGATATGTCTTTCTGACTGTTGATTTTTAAGTTGGTGGGCAAGTAACTTTCCGCATCCGTCTCCCTGTTCCCAGTATTTATGTTTGAGCTTGAAAAGGGCTAGTTCCGTTTTATGAGATAGAAGCTCATTGATTTTAATTTTGAGATTTGGTATTTCTAAGTGAAGGGGTGAGTTAGGATTGGGTTTTGGGGATTTGAAGTAGAGGGATTCTTTTTCTTTTAGTTGTTTCTCCATGGTAGATAGCTGTTGTTCTCTCATTTTCCTTCGGTAAGCTGCGAAACTTATAATTTCCCCCCGAATGGTAACCTTTAAAGCTTCCCACAATATACTCATGGAAGTAACTGAAGGTTTATTGAAAGAAAGGAATTCCATTATCTGTGTTTTAACCCATGGGAGGAATTCTGGGTCTTTAATTAACAGAGGATCCAGATGCCACACAGGAGATTTGGGCAGCGGAGGACCCCAGAGTAGTTGTATACAGACAGGTGAGTGGTCCGATATGATCATTGGGAGAATAGAAGCTTCAGCTATTTTGTCTATAATAGAGTGGGAGGCAAACCAATAGTCAATTCTGCTGTATGATTTATGAAGTGACGAGTAAAAGGTATAGTTTCTATCTCTAGGGTGGAAAAGTCTCCAAAGGTCTGTGAGTCCGAAATCTTTCATAAGTAGGGAGAGTGTATTGATGCTTCGAGGGTGAGCATCAAGAGAGATATTACTTCTGTCGAAATGGGCATCTAACGCAAGATTTAAGTCACCACCCATCAATATGGGTGCATTGTTTATATTGTTTGACAACATTTGTTGAGCTAAATTGTGAAAAAAATTGGGGGAATCTGAATTTGGGGTGTACACATTCACCAATATTAAAGCTCCAGAGGGGGGTGTTAAGTTATCACCCACTTACCTTCTGCATCAGTAATTGTTTTTATATGCGTCCACTTAAGTTTTTTATGGATCAGTATCACCACTCCTCTTTTTTTAGAAAAGCAAGAAGAAGCATTGGGACCAACCCAATCCCGTTTAAGCCTGTCACTGTCCTCCACCAAAAGTTTAGTTTCTTGTAAAAACACTATCCTTGCGTTATGTTTCTTTAAATGTGAGAGAATTTGTTTGCATTTGCAAGAAGAATTGAGTCCCTTAACATTCCATGAGTATAATAATAAATCTGCTATATTTAGGTAAGATCAATGAATAGCTTGTATGGTGAAAGGGACTCAAGAAGAACCATGGCGGAGGGCACTGCCGGGTCAACAGGACAAGGTAGTCTACTAGAAGTATGCAAAAGAATGTGGGAATGTGTGCAGGACCTAAGGAAAACTGTAAGTTAGCAAGATGTTGTTTCCAGCATACAGAATTGATGTGTCTCTTTAACACAAACTGAGGAACTAAAATTAGAAAACATGTTAACCAACACTTATATTATAACATACTATATACAGCTATTATTAGATTGCACAATGAGATATGAGTCAGTACAGAGGTACGCAGGCTCTCTCAGTGAGCAATTGGGCAGGCAACAATTAAAACACTAAGGTTAGAGGGTATTATCACTGGTTTATATAAAATTATAATGATCATGTAATAACAATACCCTTATAAATGTGATAGATTGATTCAAACTAATTCAAGGATAACTATAATTACACATTCCAAGGAGAGACCAGAGAATCAGCCTCATCCTTGAAGAAGAATTCAAAGTATCTGAGATAATCTGAATAAAGCAGCAACCAGGATCACATTTTAAAATAAAAGCTCATAAGTATAGAAAGCCAACTTACTATTAGGGTGCCCAAAAAACAGGAACGAGGGGTTAAGTTATTTCCCTATGAAAAAAGTCTATTTATGTAGTTAAGGGTAGTAATATATATATCCAAATAGGCAAGGCTGGGTAGCAATTAGACCATGGGCGCATTTAATAGGACTACATAAGGAGGAGGAGTAACTAGCAAGTAACAGATGACTCTTAATAAACAAACAAAAACAAATTATATTTCTGTCACTGTAGGTAATACCCAGCCTTAATAGAATCTAATAAAAATATATATATATATATATATATATATATATATATATATATATATATATGGTAATTACATAACACCTGTGCTTCACAAGTTGCACTGACTGCCAGTACAGTGGTGAATCACTTTCAAGGTCATGTTGATGACCTATAAAGCCCTACACGGGTTGGGACCCCACTACCTGGAAGAACTCCTGACTTCTTACTGCCCCTCCCGCTCCCTCCGATCCTCTGGCGAGGGATTGACAGAGATTCCCAGGGTAACCTTAAAAACATCTGGTGGAAGAACGTTTGCCTTTATGGCTCCTACCCTGTGGAATTCTCTACCTTGCCAGATACGAAATAGCCTGACTGTGGAGGGTTTTAAAAAAGCCCTAAAGACCTTCCTTTTTAATCAAGCATTTTCAGTGATGTAAATGATGTTAAATTTGTTATGGATAAAATGTTATTTATTATTGTGGTTTTAATGCTGCCTTTGGAATTTTGTAAAGGCGCCCTGAGCTTGGGAAGGGCGCCTTATAGAAATAAACTTTACATTGCATAATTACTATCTGGTAAAGATAGTGAACAGGCTTCGAGAGTGATGGTGCCTTGTGAGAAATTATTTGGTGCCCAGGTAAAGTGTTGAAGGGTGGAAGAGCTTGAAAGTAGCCACATTTAATGTTTCTGTAGAGAATGGCTGAAACTATGAGCTAGGCTCAGTGAGTTCCCTTGGGAATAGAATTGCAGTTATTAATAGGAGCAATAGTAACCAGCTTCAAGCCTGTACCCCAATTATATTGTATGACCTTAAGTAGGGCACAAGTTCAGATTTTATTAGTTAGTTCTGACAGGTGCCATGGCAACTCGAAAATGGCCTGACAGGGTAGCAAACTTCCATAATTAAAGGATGCAGATAATAGAGAGGGGAAAAAGCCGGTTAGGAGAAGTTATAGGAGGTGGGGGAATATTGAAAAAGAAGAGAGAGAGAAGAAGGAAAAAAAAAAAGATTTATATAGTGAATAATATATTCCTGAGGCGCATCTATACAAGGTAAACAATGTGTTGTCTTATGTATACCTGGATAACAGATGCATCAATGTTAGAGAAACTGTAGACTTGGAGCGTTAAAGAGTGTCTGGTGCAATATATAGCAACTCCCATTAAGAACTTGGTTATTGGGAATTAAAGCCACCTGAGTCTATATCACACTCAGCCTGCAATTCTAGGAGTCTGAGAGGGGTTCGAGGAAAAGGCTGTCGATTGAAAAAGCAATGCAGACCGCAATGTACAGCATCGGCAGTTACAAACTTGCTGGAGTTGTAAACTTTACTGCTGCCATCTGCTGTACAAGTATTCGGGCCAGTTTAGAGAGGTTGAGGGTCTAGCCTGAAGATAAAGAAGTCGCATGCTAGCGAGATGGGATGGAAGTGAAATACAGGTTAATTAAATCAGGTTGCATTGTCTTTGTGTGCACCAGGACCAGATGCTTGTAATTTGCTTTTGTTTTTGGCGCTACGTCTTTTTTTGGGAGGCTCAGATGTCTTGAAAGGGGAACTTGATACAATCTCGGCCCATGAAGAGTCTGCAGATATCATCTCAGCTTCAGGAATCTTGTTACTAGTCGTCGGAGTCTCTATATCTGTTTGAAAAAGATCTTCCTGAGATGATAGGGTTGCGTTTTGCAAGTGACCGAACATGTTGCTCAGTGGGAGCGGCTAGATCTGACAAGAGCCCTTTATTTTGACAGAGCTGTTTTTTGGAGGGGTTTCTTCATCACAAGTTGCTCATTTTGATTTTGCTGTGGCGTTATTTTTCTCTTGAATATGAGCTGACTGTCGGGTTAAAGGAGAGTTGAAGCATGCAGAATCTGGGTCGCTGTGTGCAAGAGAAGCACTCCGAGAGTCCTGAGCTGAAGCAACATCGTCCGGGGAGAGAGCAATCAAGAGGTCCAGCTGCGCAGTTCCAAAGACATCAGGTATACTTTTAGGCAGTTGTAGATTTTCAATGTATGCAGACAGGGCTTCAGGGCTGCTAAAGTCTCTGGTGGTATTTCCTACATACAGCCTCATCACCGCAGAGTATCGGAGGGCAAATTTGATAAGATTTTGATGAAGGGTCTCTTTTAATGGATTGTAAGCACATCTTTTGAGTGATAATTCTTTAGAAAAGTCGCGGTATATATGAATTTTGTAATCTTGCCACATCGGGGTTCTGATTTCTCTTGCCTTTTGTAATATTATCTCCATGTGGGCAAAGTTAAGAAATCTAGCTATGATGGGCCTCAGTCGTTGTTGGTAGGACCTGGCCTAGGGCCTAGTGAGCGGTGGGCGCACTCTATAGTAATGTTTAAGTCAGGGGGAAGCCGCAGCATGGCAGGTAGTACATGTAGAAGTAATGCTGAGGTATCACCCAGTTTGGAGCCCTCAGGGAAACCAAAGAAATGCAAATTGTTCCTGCGACTCCTGTTTTCAATATCACCTATCTTGTTTTGGAGAGTTTTGATAACTCTATCTTGTTCTCTGATAGTTGCTCTAAGATCCTGGACTGATGATTCATTCTTAATGGTTTTATTCTCAGTATTCGTTAGACGAGTGTCTAAGGTTTGTAAAGTGGCAGCATTTTGTTGTGAGGTGACTTTTAAATCTTTCATTTCGGACATTAATTTTTGAAACATAGTTTCCACTTTTGGTAATGAAGGAGGTTGTATCTCATAATCAGCCATGCTGGTAGGCCCCAAGCAGACAGGCTAGATTAGGATGAAGAGAGGTTCAAATCTCGAGGCAAATGGAGAAATGACTCACCAAGTCAGTAGTTGCAGACTGTATATCAATTAGCTCTAATTGTAATTTAATAAATCTAATTGTTGGCTTACATTGTTATCCTGGATTGCTTTAGATGAAAGCAGATATCTGTATGTCCTTGGAGAGAGGAAAAATTAAGCTGCCATCTTCAGCTGAGTCAGGCCACGCCCCTCATGATCTAATTTTAACACGAGCCAAAAAACATAATTTGCATCTTCTTTAGTTTAAGGACTACCCTGTTAATAGTAAGTGAAGATTGGAATTGATGCAAGTAAGCATTCAACTCGGAGTTAATGGCCTTGATATCCTGGGAGCTAGTCAATAACACCAAGTCATCAGCATAAAGGGTGGGGGGGGTGCGGTGAGCAGACACCTGGGGTAGGACATTTATGAACAGAGGAAATCAGATGGGTTCCAGGACAGTACCCTGAGGGACATCAACTCCAGCAGGAGTCCACTGTGCTTCCTGTTGTATTTGACTATTTGCTGTCTACCTTGCAGATAGTTGGCAAACCAGGCTAGCGCATGGTCAGACTGCACAAAGGAATGTAGCTTTAAGTATAGATGTTAGTGGTCCGCCAAATCAAAATCTTGGAAGAGATCCATAAAGACTACTCCAGTAAGCTTGCTATGGTCCATGGCAATGCTAATCTCGAACGTGACCTTAGGAAGGGCAGCAGATGTACTAAGCCCCTTTCAGAAACCACGCTACACTAGCTGGGAAGCCACAGATTTCTCTAGCAGCTTGCTGATGGCAGCCAGGATATCTGTGGTGTGATAGTTTTTAATATCTTTTAGGTCTCCTTGCTTAAATACTGGGACAACCCTGGCAATTTTCCAAGCATCAGGAACTGTGCCTTTAAGTAGGGAGACACTGAAGATCTGGGAGACAGATAAGGTCAGAAAAGGGGCACCCAATCAGATAAGTGTTGGCTCCATAGTGTCGTGGCCAGCACAGGTATAAGTAAAGAGGCCAGCCAAAAGTCTACCAATGTCAACTACTGTCAGTTTTAATGTAAAAGGGGGGCGATGAGATGGAACAGAGGAGGAGGGCCTAGCCTCATCCTGTGAGGCAGGACCTGAAAACTGGGAGGTGACGTCAGACAGGTCAGAGAACTGTCTGTTAAATGCATTCATAATTGCATTAGGGTTATTACAGTTAACCCACCAATCCGTATGACATTTGTTTTTTAAATATTCTCTGTTTATTCCCCCTATTCTCCATTGCCCAAACTCCCTCTGAAATCCCCTAGGTACCCTGCTCTGCTGGACTTTGTCCCTCCATCAGCCGCCCACTGTACCTCCATCGTTTCTGAACTGTGCTCCATGGGCAGAGTAGAGGGGATGCGTTCCTCAGACTGCAGTGTGTTGTCAGGTGGCTGGCTTGTGGGGTCCAGGACCAGTTCTCTTCAGTCTACTGGGGTCCACTGTCTTTTGGGCAATGGGACAATTTTCCATTGTTGCCTCTCCTCCCCATGAATGCAGGCATTCTGGGGGGGGTCTGACGCACATGTGCACACCAAGCATGCTGCCGCACCTAACCTCTGGCCTGCGTCCATTGTTGCCTCTCATGCCCTCGACTGCACTGCCATCTGTGGTCACCCAGGTGGCAGTATTGCAACAAGGATTGTGACCCACCTTCCCCAGAGGAGGGGGATGTCCTCTGGTACACTTCATCCTTCTCCCTCAGGCCGACCGCTGATGACACAGGCTTGTTCTTGAACCTGGGTCACTGGCATCGTGCGTGATGGTGCTACTGCTGCACTGATGGGACGACTAAGCATGTCATTGGTTTGATGACTGAGGGAACCACCAGCTGCACTTTTAATGCTGTGCCAGAAACCCCTGGGGTCTGCGGTAGAGACCAAAAGGATGGATCTACACAATGCACTCTTGGCTGAGTGTATGGCTCTTTACCAGCATTTCTGAGATGCCTATACTCAGCAAAGTCAGACAGTGCCTGGACAGACTTAAATCTAGCCCAGCACCTATCCCTGCATTTCATTAGAACTAACAGGTCACTGTGGAGCCATTTTGTGACAGTGCCCTTGACTCTCCTTTTAATAAATGGGACACGCTTATCCTGCAGAGAGGCTAAGACATTTAGAAAGTTAGACAGGGCAGCTGAGACATCCGCAGCAGAGGACACTGTGAACCAGTCAGTGAGTGCAAGGTCACCGTGAAAGGAACCAAGATCTGTCTTGGACAAGTCTCTGAGGAGAATGACCTTGGGGGGGATTCTCGGCAAAATGATTCTCCAAATACAGTAAATTGAGGTATGATTGGAAATCGCATCTGGGAAGGCTCTAGATCGAGGAATCCTCTCAGCCCTATTTGACAGGATCCAGACAAGGAGACCATGCAGCCCACCACCATTGCTCCCAGATCACTCTGCCATTTTCCTTGTAACTCTAGGGCACTTTTCCTGTAAATTACATGATGTCCTTTGGAACCTGAATTGCTCCTTTTTCTCACATAACTCTGGATACCTTGGGCAGCCGATGCTGAGTCCCTCTGCAGATTAGACAAGACGTGGGGTTCACTAAGCAGGTTCTAGCTGAGCTGCAAGTTGAGCTTTTCAGTAGCTCATTGCAGACAGGGATAGGGCCCAGTGGCCAGAGGACAGCCAATGTAGTTCCCCTGGAGAAGGGATAAACCAAGTAACTATAGTCCTGTTGGCCTAACATCCTATTGTGGATAAGCTACAAGAGACTACAGCTGTGTTCACGTGGCTGAGGTAAGGCTACGGAGTTTTGCTCTGAATGTCTCCACTTCTCCCATGCCAATCCAGCAGCCACAGCCCCTCAGCACTAATGCAAGCTGATTTGGAGAGGGGGCCCATGAGTTTGGAGGACAGGTGGGTGTGATTCGCTGTTTACTTTAGTGTCTGTGGCGATGCAAGTAGTCCTGCCTGTCGACACAGCAGCTTACGCCACTCACATCACAACGTGTCCTCAGCTTGGCTGGGATAGATCCATGACAGTCAGTTGACAAATTCGTTGTCAACTGACATTACAGTGACACCTTTACATTGACTGCATTTGTGGTTGGCATAAAGCCAGTGATTTTGGACTGTGCTTTCTTTGGGGGACTTTGCCCCCGAATCCCCCATGTGGGGGTCTCTGCCCCTGCACCCCCATAACTAAAGTAATCAACTAGCCAGAGTTGATTTGGGGGGGAGTGCAAGTCTCCCAGAAAGCAGTGCCGGGGTCCTGTGCCGACACTACAGTGACCTATCATTGTTGTTGCTGTAGTGTCGGTCATGGTACAATTGTCATCATAGTGATGGCATATGGGCTGGGACTCCAGGAGTGGATCAGGCATCAACTTACCTTGACCTGGTAAGTGTCTACACTGTCCTATTTGCTCACGCAGCAACCCAAGTGCCAGCACATGCAGGGACCTCCATATATCCACGGCCCCAGGATGCATTCCTCTGCTGCACCTGACCCCTTGTCACTGGCAATCATATGCACACAGCTGGGTTGGGGGTAGGAACTGCTGTGGGGGTGAGAATGCACCCAATTCATCCGTGTTCCATATGGCCAGAGGAGGAGGCAAAGGCTACCCTGCAAAAAGGTTACCAGTAGAAGGTACATGTCCCCCTCTGAATGGCAACAGGAAGGTCCTCTGAGCTGGAACTGCCCCCCTCCACACCTACCCAGCCCTCAGAGCCTCAGCGATGGGCTGTACCAGCAACTGCTCTCATTTGTCAAACTTTACTGTTTCCGTGTCTTTGAAACTGCAGTATTCTGCTGGCTTCTGCTCTATACAGAGCCAGGATCTTGTAGTGAGCAGGCCTGGGCATTTGCCTTGATGAGGCTTGGAACTCCCTGCACTATTCACCACCTCTCAAAATAAGCAGATCATGAAACCACAAGTAGACCGAATAAAGTTCTTTCATTATTCTATAAAGTTCAGTGAATCATACCTCTCACAGAGATGCTAGCAGGGGCCCTGCAGCTAGTGTATCAATGCATCATCAGGGAGTGCCTGAGATGATGTGTGATCTTACTTTTAAATGTGGCTCTTAAAGGGCCATACACATATAATGCATACTCTAAGTGTAACCAATTACTGTGTATAAATAACAGAAGAAAAAACATAATGCACACACGTACACCTGACAAACTGTGATCACCTAAAAAGTGAAGTGAAATAAAAAAAAATTGTATACATATACATGACTTCATTACTTATATTCGATACATATATTTTATATTACCAAAATATATTATTTATATTATGTATTTAGTATTCATTTAGTCATCATAGTTCCAGAAATGTAATATAAAAGTGCAATTTTTGTTAAAATGGTGACAACATTATGAAGAACCACATAGCTTACTAACCAAATAGTGGGGAGGGGGGATTGGATGCCCATGGTCCAGCAAGCACGTCCAACCCACTGCTGGCCCCTCGGCATGGCACTCCATGTATGGCTCCTGAGGGGATGGGGATTGTGGATGTATGCAAGTCAGTGCATCCCAGCTATGGCAATTCGTGGGACTCGCCCTATCTGTGTGCCGACCAGACCTGATATGAATTTGCACCTGTCAGGACTGGTTCAGGGTAGGATTTTGTGTTTAGATTTGGGGCATGGTGAAAATAAGGACTTTTGTGGAAACTGCCTTTTGGACTGCGAACTGGTAGCCATGCTTGCCACCTTTGACTCTCCCTGACATAGCGATGGGGTTGGAGGGTGAGGAGGTCCCCAATCAGGGACATTTGCCTGCAAAAAGAGCCACAATGGCTCATGAACTGCTGAGGGACCTGATTAATTCATTAATCCTCTGCAACTGGGGAAATTTTAAATATTTGGGAAGGCATATACTGGATTTTGTCAACTGGCCAAGAGTTTACAAATACCTCTGTGGAGGTTTTACATTGCCTTTGGATTTGGGGGTTCACTCAACATTGCTAACCCTTTACCTTAAGTGCACCACCATTAGCCAAACGCATGAAATGGCAATGGGCCTACACCACTTCCATGCCAAGTAACTCTGAGAATTCCCTATTTCATTTACAGATGTGGCATACTAATGTTTCAAAATGGTTAGCTAACCGGAATGCTAATGTATGATTCCCTGATGATTTCTAAAGTTTGTTACTCAAGGCCTCTGTTGGTCATATCTGAGAGAGGTCCTACATGTCATAGCTGTTCTCCGGTGTGGTAGATGAGTGGGTTTTCATACAATTAATTGGCAGACTAAAGAATTCCAGAGAAGCCTGAGAGGTCAGCCAGGTCAACTTCCAAAAGTTACATATGTGGGCAAATGGGCCTGCTGTTCATCAAATGGTTTATGAGGAAAGAGTGACACATTTTCTCTTTTCCTGGGGAAAACATTCCAGTGGGAAGATGATGCATCTGACACTGTTTACATGTATGTTGTTTTGTGATAACTTACATTTCATCCTTATCAAATATTGTGTTGCATTTAATATGCATGGTTAAGCTGTGAGGGTTTCTCTATAAAAATGCGATGCTCAGTGAGAGAGTCAGAGAAGGGGAGTCAGAGTATAGCACACACTACAGCTTGTTGGTTGGAGACTACAGGGGGAAAACACAGATGCAGGTTCAAGTTCCCCAAAGCTAAAAGACTGTTTCTTTTCCATGTGTTCGTCTGTAAGTTTTGATCTGGCTATCAGAAACTTAAGTTTGCATTTTATGGTTTAACTCACTTTATTTTCCATGTTTTCTCCTGTAAGCACTTTTGTTCTGTTTTGGCCAATGTGTAAATATATTGTATAAATAAAGTAGTTACTACTGTATAGCAAGTTGAATTAGTGTCCATTATATTTAACGAGTCAACCTTCTACACATATTCACTTCTGATAGAATTAACATGGACAGTTTACTCTTCAATACAGCACTATTGAAAATCAGCTGTCCATTATTTTCACTATTCATTTATTTTCACTGATTGTCAGCAATTGCGAATATAGTGAAAATAAACAGACAATGAAAATAACCTTCTATACAGTATTTATCACAGAACACAGACTGGTTGTGCATTTTAATTAAACATGGTATTGTTTGTGAATCTCTGGATACCCATCATTCTGAAGAGACATGCTAAATCTGGTTTAAGCAGTCTATAAATATATTCCTTCGTGATACAGGGAAAGGAGTACAGTGAAGTTTGATAAGACAGAATCCACACTTCTCCAGGGATTTGAGCAGTTGACCTTGGGTTGATCCAGAGGGATTAGTGACTGGGCTCAGAGAGTCCAGGTGTCCAGGGTGAACCACCTTTTCACAGGGTTGAACATGAACACAAGAACATGTTGAGGGGTGGACAAAGGTCAAGGTTTGTGCCAGCCAGCTGTGAGAGGGGTGCTGACTGGGGCACGGACTGGTAGGTTTATCACAAAAGAGTAAAGCACAGGCACCAGTGAGGAGAAGGTAACACTGCAAGTACTGGAAGGTTGAAGCAAGTCACTGTATTCCACACTTTGGTGTGTGAGCAGGCTATGGTTTAAGAACTGAACCTTGACCAGTGGTGTCATCACACTGATTTTGGGGAAGCTAGAGCCACCCAAATGTAAGTTAAAGCCCCCCATCAGTTTGCTAAGCTAACTAATTTAAAACAAGTTAAAATAAAAAAAAAACAGCCAGGCATTTTTTTTCTTAAGTTGCAGCGCTTCACAGACTC
Organism: Neoceratodus forsteri; assembly: GCA_016271365.2. NCBI lineage: Eukaryota > Metazoa > Chordata > Ceratodontiformes > Ceratodontidae > Neoceratodus > Neoceratodus forsteri. The sequence goes on from JADMNL010000022.1 coordinate 584,210,130, forward strand.
ACTACGTGGAGCGCTCTTTCCTTTTTCTCCGTTGGACTTTGAGAGTGCTCCGCGATGGTTCATGAAGTCCAGTGGAAAAAACTGAAACTAAACTAGTCCGTGACGTGTCTGATGATGATCCTTGTGAGTATGCACTGCTGTGCAGGGCTGCTGAGTGCCAAGCCGTCAGGAGGAGATCACCACCACCAGCCCGACTGGGAAGGGGTCAGATTGGGGATGCAGACACCTTGGAAAGAGACTAGAGCTCACAGCATTGCAAAGGGATGGGTCTGCCTGCTACTGCATCTACTCTGGCAGCAGGTTAGTGCTAGGACTGACTCTGACTGTCACTGGCAGGCATTGTGAATGAGTGCTAGTGGGGGGGCAGGTTCACAGCACTCAGATCAGCATGAGAGGTCTGGGTTATGTGTAGGTGGGGGCATCTGTCTTCTGAACTGTGGGAGGGGACTGGGACTCAGGGCAGGGGACAACACAGCCACTGCCCACTAGTACAAAATATGACAGCCCAGCTCGGCTGCCGGTCTGGCAGGGAGAGGGAGAGGAAGTGATAGACAAGGGGGGTCACAAATTCACTCACGATGGTCAGGTCACTGAGCTCACAGTGCCCACCCCTAACTGCGATCCATGACTGGGAGGGGGAAACCAGGGATATCCTCCTCGTGTCCACTCAGAGTGTTCACTGGGTTCACAATAGAACACTTGCCACGAGGTCCCAGAGTATCCCTCTATACTTTGGATCAGGGCACAATACCAGTCTTGAGTCCTGTGGCCAAATATGAATCCTTTTCCTGGCTATTACACAAAGGATGAAGACCCAGGTAAGTACACTCTCTTCGGGGTAGCAGCACAAATACCTGATTTGGTATTTGCCCTACAGGACATGCAGTAGCTCAGTTCACAATCCCTGCAGACTCGTATGAGACTCTAGTACTCTCCCTAATCCTGCCGGATCCCCTACTGACTTATTTCAATTTGGTTGCTATTTGGTGACCCTTCTAAGCATAAACAGTTGTCACAAATTTGTAATAGAACTTCTACAGTCACAAATACAATATAAGAATCTAACACAGACAGAATTCTTTAGAAAAAAAACAAAAGTCTTTACTAAAATAAATGCAGTAAAAGAGAACACGTACAAATTTAAGTTAACAGTATTAGAAACGAGTGGGAAAGTATACAGTATAAACGCTTTAAAACTGCTTAACTATGTCTCTACCTGTTATGAAGACTTTCAGAAGTTCAGAAAAACCACTGGTTTGTTAAATCTTGCAGTCTCATGTTGGCAGCTGCAGTTTGGTAGTCAAGAGAGTCCCAAACAGAATGGCTCTGGGTGATTATGCTAAGAGTTTAACTATCTTTTCTGAACTGCATTGTCAGCAATATTCCAGTCATAAGGAAAGCAGTTTATTTTTCCCAGCAGTGACCCACAATTTACTGGCCACCTGGTGATGTCACTCAGCTTCAACATACATTCTGCCTCCATAATTAACTAGTAACAGGACAGTCACTGTTAAAAGTTTGATGTATCAATATAGCATCCTGTAAGCTAATTCAGTGTCATGTTACACTTTCACATAGTACTGCTAGAATGGTCTTTCCTGGTGACTATAGCCTGTTCCTTCATAAAATGTGACATACTTACAATAGTTCCCGAGAAACATAGAAACATAGAAACATAGAAACATAGAAGTTGACGGCAGATAAGGACCGCAAGGCCCATCCAGTCTGCCCATTTCTTTTTCTACCTTATAAATGTACCATCGGCCTTTGCTCTGTCAGTGACCTATCTATTCATAGTCATTTGTATTGCTCCCTTATGCCTATCCCATGCCTGTTTGAAGCCCTGCACTGTATTCATAGCCACCACTTCTTGTGGTAAGCCATTCCATGCATCTACCACCCTTTCTGTGAAAAAGAATTTCCTCACATTCCCCCTTAATCGGCCTCCCTCTAATCTCATGCTGTGTCCTCTTGTCCTGCTATTTTTCTTATATTTAAACATGTTAGACTCTTTCACCTTGTTTATGCCCTTAAGGTGTTTAAATGTCTCGATCATATCACCTCTCTCCCTCCTTTGCTCAAGGGTATACATATTGAGCTCCGTTAATCTGTCCTTATATGTCTTCTGATGCAGTCCCTGCACCATTTTGGTTGCCCTTCTCTGGACTGCCTCAATTTGATTAATGTCCTTGTGAAGGTGTGGCCTCCAATACTGCACGCAGTACTCCAGATGGGGCCTCAACCAATGTCTTGTACAGAGGGATTATTACCTCCCTCTTACGACTTGTGATACCCTACTAATACACCCTAACACCCCCTAGCCTTACCTACTGCTTTAGAGGTCTGCTTGGATGATTTTAGGTCATCAGTGATGATGATGCCCAAGTCTCTTTCTTCCTTTGTGACTGCTAGCAACTCCCTCCCAGCCTATAAGTGGCTTCAGGGTTTCTCTTCCCTATGTGCATGATTTTGCATTCTTTGCATTAAATCCCAGTTGCCACCTTCTGACCATTCTGCTAGTTTATCCAGATCTCTTCATTCTGCCCACCCCATCTGGATCATCTACTCTGTTGCAGATCTTGGTGTCATCTGCAAACAGACAAGCCTTACCCTCTAGTCCATCTGCGAGGTCACTAATGAAGATGTTGAATAGGACTGGCCCCAGGACTGATCCCTGAAGTACCCACTTGTGACTTGCATCTCTTCTGACTGTATACCATTTACCACCACTCTCTGTTTTCTGCCAGTCAACCAGTTTGCCACCCAGTTGACCAACTTCTGACCCACCGAGCCTACCTAGCTTATTTATCAATCTTCTATGTGGAACAGTGTCAAAAGCTTTGCTGAAGTCAAGGTAGGCGACATCAACTGCTCCCCTTGGTCCACCACTCTGGTTACCAGTCAAAGAAATCTATGAGATTAGTTTGACAGGACCTTCCTTTTGTAAACCCATGCTGTCTTGGATCCTGTGCCCCTATGGATTCCAGGTGTTGCACTATCCTTTCCTTAAGGAGTGCCTCCATAATCTTGCCCACTACTGAGGTAAGACTGACCGGTCTGTAGTTCCCCGCCTCCTCCCTGCTACCACTCTTGTGGAGTGGGATCACATGAGCCTTTCTCCAGTCTTCTGGGACCTCTCCTGTGCTCAGAGACTCACTAAACAATTCTGCTAATGGCTCTGCTAGTTCCTCCTTTAGCTCCTTAAGTACCCTGGGATGTATGCCATCAGGTCCCATTGCCTTATCCACCCTGAGCTTAGCAAGCTCTTGTAGGACCCTTTCTTTTGTGAAGGGAGTAGTGCTCACCTCCCTCCCCCTGTGTCCATGATGCTGAGCTGTGGGCCCTGCCCTACCTTCTCTTCAGTAAATACTGAGCAAAAGTATCTATTTAGGATAGATGCCTTTACAGGGTCCTCCTCCTCACATGCTCCCTTTTCTCCATTAAGCTTAGCAATACCCCCTCTGGACTTTCTCCTTTCACTAATGTATCTATAGAGAGTCTTGTCACCTTCTTTTACTGTTCGTGCTAGTGTTTCCTCAGTTTGGGACTTTGCCTGCCTTACTGCCTTACCTGCTTCCCTTAGGGCAGTTTGGTATGCCTCCTATCTTCATCCGCTGTGTTCCTTATATTTTCTGAAGGCCAGCCTTTTGGCTCTGACCTTTTCTGCTACTATATTTGAGAACCAAAGTGGTTTCCTTCTTCTTTGCACTTCCTTTTCTGTCTAACACAATGGGATGTTGCTTCAAGTATTGTATCCTTAATGCTTGCCCACTTTGCCTGTACCCCCTCACCTGTGTTTCTTTTTGCCAGGGCTAGCTTAACTCTGTTGGCCATCTTATCAAAGTCAGCTCCTCTGAAGTCCCATATTTTTTGCCTTGGAATGGGATGATTTAGATGTAGTAGCCAAATTGAACCATACCATGTGATGGTCACTGGCCCCAGGTGACCTTCTACCTGGAGATCTGTGATCCCTTCTTTGTTAGTCAGTACTAGATCTAGGATAGCCCTGTCTCTTGTGGGTTGCTGTACCAGTTGTTTGAGGCCCTCCCCCTGCAGGGAATCCACTATGAGTCTAGTTTTGGCAGATGTTCCTGCTGGTATTGACCAATCTGTATCTGGCATGTTGAAGTCTCCCATTATCAGAACCTCCCCTTTAGCTGTCATGTTTTGTATATCTTCTAACAGTAATGTGTCTATGTCCTCCCTCTGGTCTGGGGGCCTGTAGACAACCCCAGTTCTTATGGCTGTCCCATTACCTGTTTCCAGGGTGACCCACAGTTCTTCTGGCTCCTTATGTGTATTCTGAATTTCTGTAGCTTTGATATTTTCATTAACATACAGGGCCACCCCCCCCTTTTGCACCTCGGTCTCTTCTGAACAATACATATCCAGGTACTGAAGTCTCCCAAGTGTGGTTACTGGTAAACCACGTCTCACTAATTGCTACTATGTCCAGTTTAGCCTCTGACATTATTGCCTGCAGGTCTGGGATCTTATTTCCCAGGCTGTGAGCATTTGTGTACATGATTTTCCATTGGCCAGATTTTGGTGTGTTAGTTGTTGGGTGAAGTTTGGCATTACCCCTGTGCATCGTATGGGGAGACAAACCTTTTTTCTTACCTGGTGATGCAAATGAATGGCAAACACGCTGAATTCCTGTTTGACCACTAGCTGAGGGGGGAGGGGTGTTCTTCCCATGACGTATGGGTGCTGCACCCCTCTCCCCATTTGCTAGTTTAAATATTCTGCAAAGACGTCAAACTTCTGCCCCAATGCACTGACTCCCTCTTTAGTCAGATGCAGTCCATCAAATTTAAAGAACTTTCGCTCCCAGAACTGTTGCCAGTTCCCTACAAATCTGTGTCCTTTTTCCTGGCACCAGTCCTTGAGCCACGTGTTTAGCTCCCCTATCTCCCCTTCTCTGACCTTCCGTCCATCTGCTCCCTTCTCCCAGACTGGCAGGATCTCAGAGAAGGAGATGCCGACGAAATAGATGATAGTTTGTCACCCAGCCTAGTCAGGTGTTCCTTGGTCTCCACAACTGACCGGCTGGCGAGATCGATTAGTCCCTATGTGTACTAGGACATCAATGTTTTCTCCTGCTTTGTGAACAATTTTAGCAATGCGGTCAGTGTCTCTCCATGCTGATGTACCTGGGAGACATCTGACCATCACCCCTGGCTGGAGATGGGTATCAACTCCCCGAGATCAAAACAATCTGCTTCTGTAGTCCCTGTTTATGGCAGGTAAATGGCTTTTGGCACATCTCTGTCAACAGAACCTGGGAATGAAAATATCCCTTCCTGGTAAGCAGGTGGCCTTCAAGTTAAAAGGTTACCCCTTTAAAAAAATCTGACTGGCACCTGCCTCCTCCGCCCTGCAAGCCAACAGCATGGCTCTTGCTTGCAAAGCTGAACCAATCAGTGTACAAACATGTGGTGTGTTTTTCCAACACACATATGGTACACACAGGCTGTGCAGCAAGAGTCAGTGACACAGTTGGGTAGAAGTCAGTTGGTTTGGTTGCTGAGCAGGTAGAGTTGTGCTTGGTTCGGTTGCTGATTATTTCAAGATTTGAAAGTTTTTGAAATACAACAAATAGAAAATACAGCACTGACACTCACTGAACACCAAAGGCTCTCACTAGAGCTTGGAGTTAAGAGATCGGATTTGTTCCTTTATTTTTTACCTTCGTTCTGTTTCTGTTGTTCTGAGAGTCTGAGAAAGTCGGGGGTGTTGGGTTTGTGTGTTGTTTTACTGAAAAGCTCACAGATGGCATGGTTGTGAGTGATAAAGCATTGCTAGTTACTTTAACCGTCAGTAGTAGTGTAGTGTAGTGTAGTGTATGTACCCTGTTTGTTCTCTGATAAAAAAAAATATATAAAAAGGCTCTTTCAGTCTCCTGTCCCCAGTGGTAGAGCTGACTGCTCAGAAATAAATAAAAGCACTTTGGTGGTTTATGTTGTTTAAGGCTCTCTCACTAACAAATAACTAGAACTGAGAGGCTGTCGCTCAGAAAATATAAATAACAGCAAGTTTTCTAAATAGCCTTGCCCACAGGGGTTTTTGTGTTGTGGCTTTGACTGGCAAGCAAGGTTAAGGTTACTATTAGTCAATTCATATAGCCTAATTGCTGCACGAGTATAACCCTTGTCTTGTTTTTTGATGTACAGGCCAGGGTGAATAAGGGCAGGCAAAAAGGAAGCAGGCTGCGGGCTAAGCAAAAGCTAATTAGTCTGATTCATATTTTGGTTTAAAAGCCATTTTTTTTTCAGTACCTGGACGTTGGTGTAGTGTAAAGTGTTCAGACTTGCTCTGTGTTAGGCTCAGTTCTTTTCTGTCTGTTAAAAGAGCATTTTCCTACAATGTATGACCTACTGAGTTAATATGTATCATTTCAGCACCGTTTGTCAGGCTTCATCTGAGTATTTTTCTTAATTTCTTATAATACTTGGCATACTTTGAGCCCTGTGTGTTAGACTTCGTCTGTTTTATAAAAGAGCATTTTTCCTGTGGCAGACTCATTACTTGCCATACTTTGAGCCTGTTTTTTTTTTTTTTTTTTTAACCAGGAGAGGCTCCATGTTTATTATAAAACAGCAATTTTCTTGTAGTCGACTCATTACTGGGATAATGGTGTCTGACTTTTCCCTCATTTGCTCTGGGGTGCTGTAACCTTCCCACCAGACCTGCTGGAATAATGGTGTCTGACTTGTATCTTACTTGCTCTGGGGTCCTGTAACCTTCCCAGCAGATCTGCTGGGATAATGGTGTCTGACTTGTATCTTACTTGCTCTGGGGTCCTGTAACCTTCCCAGCAGATCTGCTGTGATAATGGTGTCTGACTTGTCTCTTGTTATGAACGTACAAAAACTGTCAGCAGCAAAAGGCCAACATGTTCTATCTGGGCTGCTCGTAAATGCAATTAGCTCCCTATTCAGCAGCTGCCCCACCCCCTTACCTCCTTTTACCCTCCCATTTTCCCTGTCCCACACCTTCTTGAAGTATTCCACTGTGGTACATGCCACTATTTCAGCTGGCAGTGAGTTCCACTTTGCCACCACCCTCTCCATAAAGAAATGCCTCCTCACCTCCCTTCTGACTCTATCCCCCTCCAGGCTCATGTCATGGCTCCTAGTGTCTCTCCCCATCCTCCTCCTAAATAGACCCTCTGTGTCCATTTTGATTATCCCCTTCATATATTTGAAGGTCTCAATCATCTACCCCCTATTCCTCCTCTCCTCCAGTGTGTACATGTTTACCTCTCTTAGTCTGACCTCATATGGCAATTCCCCCAGGCCCTGAATCGTGTTCGTTGCCCTATGCTGCACCCTCTCCTGCAGCCTAATGTCCCTTTGTAGGTATGGGTGGCAGTACTGCATGCAATATTCCAGGTGGGGTCTAACCAATGATATGTACAACAGTAGAATAACCCCCTTCTTCTCGAGGTAATGCCCCTTGCAATGCACCCCAGCATTTTGTTAGCCATTGCTGCTCCCTTTCTGCATTGTATGGAATTGTTCATTGCTTCTGTAATGAGCACCCCCAGATCCTTCTACTCTTCTGTTACCTACAGCCGCACTCCCCCCAGATGGTAGCTTCTCCTTGGATTTTTTGTTCCAATGTGCAGTACCTTGCATTTTTTTGTGTTGAACCCCAGCTGCCATCTCTCAGACCATGCCTCCAGCCTTGTCACATCCTCCTGTAGCCCCCACCACCCCACCCAGTCGGCCACCACCGCTCCCATCTTGGTTTCATCCGCAAATGGGCTGATTTTGCTGCTGATGCCCTCCGAGATGTCTGCAATAAATATGCCAAACAGCACTGGGCCCAACACTGAACCCTGTGGAACACCACTTGTCACAGGCTTAGGGGATGAGTATTCTCCACCTACCACCACCCTCTGCTGCCTATCTTTTAGCCTATTCTCCACCCACCCCACCAGTTTTGCTTTTGCCCCTGTGCCCTGTAGCTTGATTCCAAGTCTCCCATGTGGTACTGAATCAGAGGCCTTACTGAAGTCTAAGTACAGGACATCCACCACATGGCCCCTATCAATTTGGCTAATCACCCAGTCATAATATGCCACCAGGCTGGTCTGGTATGACCTGCCCTTGACGGAGGCATACTGCCTCCCATCCCGCACTCCGTTCACTTCCAGTAGTGCCACTAACCTATTGTTTAGTATGGTCTCAATTAGCTTCCCCACTATGGACATTAAACTTACTGGCCTATAGTTCCCCAGTTCATCCTTGGGTCCAATCTTGTGGAAGGGGAACCATGTGAGTCATTCTCCAGTCCTGCAGCATGCATCCTGTGTCTAGAGACAAATTAAATAAGTCTGCCAAGGGTCCTGCCAGGACCTCTGCCAGCTCCTTCAGCACTCTCGGATGTACTCCATCTGGTCCTGCTCTGGGGTTCTTTCTGTTTTCCAGCAGATGTGCTGGGATAATGGTGTCTGGCTGTTTTCCTCTGGGGTCCAGTAACCTTTCAGTTTTCTTTGGGCTCCTTAACCTTCTCAGTAGATCTGCTGGGATAGTTGTCTCTCTCTTTCCCGTGGTACAGTAACCACATTTTCCCACATGTACCATTAAATAGTGGTCATGATGACCAGGCTTTTTAAACATATTTTACCATTAAAATGCAAGAAAAGCCATCATTTGAAGGTAAAAGTTTCAAAATTTTATTGGGGGGGGGCATGCCCCCGGATCCCCCTAGCTTTGTTAAGATTTTGACTGGGGAGCAACTTTATACCTCTGATGACGCCCCTGGCCTTGACAAAAATGTATTCAGTGTGTGACCAAGGGAAAGAATATAAAATAGCTGTGCATAGCCGGGCACATACATACAGCGTAAGAAATCATTGATTTAGCTGCACCTATGAAGACATGGAAAGGCAGCTGGTATTGACATGGTATGGAGGGCAAGGAAGACCAGTCACTTCCTGCTATACCAAACTACCTTAATTGGTGCTACCCCCCGTTTTCCTTTTGGGTCTGCTGCCTTAAAACAAAGTTGTGTTTATTTTGTGTAAACATTTTGTCTGCTAGCTTTCTACTTATAGTGTTAAAGGAAGACTATCTTATAACCCCACAAGGAACACCCCTCTTTTGTTTTTTCAGCCATTAAAATAATGTTTTTCTGACATGACTGCCATTATATTTTTAATTCCATGTGTCCGCTCCAGCGTAAACAATGTTGGAGCAGCATGGTGCCATTTTGCATTCACAGTGTGACGCCGCATGGCTCCACTGTGTAAAGTGATACAGTGGAACAGCACGAAGCTGTACTATGAATGCGAAATGGTGTTGCGTTGCTCCAGCATTGTTTACATTTGAGCAGATGCGCAGAATTAAATATAATGGCAGTCAGGACAGAAAAATATATATATATTTGTTTTTTCCGCCTCCCATGCTTCGCTGGCCTCCACTCCTTCAGGCTCCACAAGTTCCCCCCGGCCCCACTGCCCTTACCCAGCCCTCCTCTGGTCCTCAGATCACAGCCGATCCCTGGGATATTCCGGTGTATCCCTTCGTTGGGCGGGTACCCCTCCTCCAAGGGAGAAGGGCACCAGGGAGAGGGGATGTCCCAAGCACACACTCCATTAGGGCCTGGGGATGCTGCTGAGGAACAGGAGGCCCTGGGAAGGTACTGGAGGCACTCAGGGAATGGACAGCTGTCATCCAGCGGCCAGCAAGCAATTTTCTGTTTTTCTGTTGGAGGCAGCATAGTGACGTTATGGCATATGCCGACGTCCGCTCCTCCCCCAGTTAACTTTGGGCCGTGCTTCCTGTGATACTCCCAGCCTCCGCTAGGAGCCAGCAGGTGCTGGACTAGTCCCCTACCCTCTCCCCGGAGAAGGAGAGCAGTCTATAGGGCACTTGATCATTTCGCCACCCCCCCCCGGTCGGCCCTCCAGTGACCCGGGCTCGTTCCCAAACCCGGGTCACTGGCGTCACAAGCGGAAGTCCAACCACTGCGCCGGCGGGCCGGATGAAAAAATATTATTTTAATGGCTTAAAAGCCTAATGGTGGGTTTCTGTTGGGGTTGGGGGGTTTACAGAAATAGTGTTTTCCTTTAAGTGCTTGCTTTGTGGGAGTGCTTCCAGCAGGAATGGGACAGGCATATGGTACTAGTTAGAAATGGTGGGGGGCAGAAGTAGAGGGGGATGCCCACTAGGGCCAATACAGAGTAGTAAGATGGGGTGGGCAGACTGGATGGGGCAACAGGCCTTTTTCTGCTATCATTGTCTATGTATCTATGTTTCTATGACTGTCTTGCTGGAGTGTGAGTCCATAGGTGGGAGGTACTACATCCCTGGGAGTTGTACTGAGCTTTCATTGCACCCATTATAATATCTCTCTCTCTCAGTGGAGGCACCACACAGTTTCTAACTCTAACTGAATATGCCCCAGCACCTCACAACAAAAAAGGAGCTACAAAGAGCCCAGGGGTCACCGTGCATCTACGGCAATGCTGGTATTGTGGGGTAGTAGTGTTCTACACCCTGAAAGGGGAACAGTCATCACTAAGAGTGCCACACCCAAGTGTGAGGCTGGTCCTAATTTGCACTTAGTATGCAAAAACATTTTTCTTGTTTAGCTACTGTTTACTGTAGTGTAGTATATTGGGTCAGACTAATTTTGCTTATTTCCAGGCTGATGTTTTCTGTAACTACAAATCCCAGAATCCCCTGCAGCTGACATCAGAGCAGGATTGCAGCAGTGAGAGATTCGCTAGCCTGCAGTGCATTTTAGAGCATTTATAAGCTCTGATTTGATGTTTACCAGTCCCACTGTTCTCCTGGGGCCAAGTGCAGTCTACTGTGCCTGTTCTTGGCCTCAGTAGGACAGCAGGACAAGAAAACAAAAGATCAGAGCTTATATAAACTCGAACATGCACTGCAGGCGATTGGATCTCCCACTGCTGCAGTCCTGCTCTGATGTCAGCCGCAGGGGGTTCTGGGATTTGTAGTTACAGAAAATGTCAGCTTGGAAGTAAGCAAAATCAGTCTGACACAAACTACAATGCTACAGTGTAGAGTAAGTAAAAAATGTGTTTGCGCACAAAGTGCACATTGGAACCAGCCCCACACTTGGGTGTTGCGCTGTAAGTGATGACTGTTCCCTCTTGGGAAGACACTCGGGGGGGGGGCTTGCAATTCTATTCATCCACCATCCACTCAGTAAAAAGGAACTTCCTTGTGTCCCGTTTGGATTTTGCCCCACCAACTTCCATCCCTGCTCCCTAGTAGCAGTACCTTTGAGTCTCGTGACTAGCACATCGCGGTCTACTCTGTTTATTCCCCCAAGAACTTGTAAGTCGCTATCATGCCCCCACCCCATCTCCTGGCATAACTGACAAGCAGGTGTGAATAAGTATGCAATGTTGAATCTTTTTAATTAAATGTCTCCACATCTTTTCATATTACTGAACGCAACGGCTGTCTGGAATCGCACGAGGCGAATGTGATGGACCTTTGGCCTCACTCGTCCGGCATTTCCTCGGTTCCTACAAAATGCCTGAGCTAATATGCAGCAAATCCATGTTGTAGGTACAGTTTAAGTTACTTGGAGAGAGGATCTTTTGTGGCTGCTGTTGTCCAAAAGGAGGCATCCTAGCAATGTGACCAGTAACTGGTGTGCATATCTCATCATGACTAGGATTTCAGCTTGAAAAGAATAGAGTGGACACTCAACAAGAAATACCACAGAGGCTATTGAGGAAACACAGGGTTAGATAAAGGTCACCCAATAAACACAAGGACTTTTGAGTCAACCCCTGGAAGTCCATGTGTACCCAACAGCTTTTCTAGAAGGATTTCAACGTTTAATTTAAGAGCACTCTCACTGCATCCTGCCTAAATCTTGGAAAGAAATCTGCACAGGCTAGCTTCCGATGGTGCAGTGGGAGGGGCCGACTACATTAGAAGTTGCTGAACTATAGATGAGCACTACAGAATTTCAAAAAGGATGCAGTGAAATGAGAGCAATGGTTTGAATAATGATGCTTGGATAGTGCTTTTGACTGTCCTAATGGAATCCGATGGATAGCCCATCTGTCTGACTTTGGATCTGCGATTTTATCGACCATATTCAAATTTTCTTTTTCAGTTTACTATACTTTCTCGTCCCTTGTTTCCTGACCAGCCCCCTTCAGTCCGTTTCACACAGGCCCCATCAACCACCATCACCGGGACTTACCCTATACTCCCTGTTCCCCCATAAATGACTCCAACATGGGAAGGACTGCCGGATGCCACCCCTTGCCTCTGATCTGAGTTTGAAGGGGGTTGAGGGGGAGAGAGACCAGTTGGGGGTGTGGGACCTGTGGCAGGGGGCTTACTTGCACAGTTGGGGATTTTTCCTGCTTATGTCTCCCCACCCTGTGGACACTGTGGAAGTAGAATCTGATGCACGATGCGACAGAGCGACAGTGTCCCCCTCCCTTAATGTTGGCTCCAGCCTACACCGACACCCATGTCACTCAAGCAGAAGAGCTGAGCATCCGCTGGCACACTTACACGTTCTCCCCTGGCCAGTCTTCTGGTGATCCAGACTCATTCCTGAGCCCAGGTCACCAGCGCTGTGACTGGTAGCACTATGGCTGTGTCGCCGGACTGGTCTCCATTCAGAGTTTGAACCCAAGGTTGGATAGAGGGGTCTGAGTTTGGATAGCGGGCCCTGCAGTCGGATTTCTTCCTTGAATCCTTTGGACCCAAAGTCAGATATTAAGATCTGGAATCAGATGGTGGGATCGGAGGTCAAATATCTGCTTCAGATCCCTTGGATCCAGGATAGTCACATCAGATATTTGCTATCCTATTGGATCCTAGATAGTAGGTTCCAGTAATCAAATACCAGTGGTATCCAGTATCATCTGATATCCGAGAACATTGGTGGTATCTAATGGTATCTGATCCCATTGGATGCTATGATTAAACCAGTAGCTGCTTTGTTCATGTTTACTAAGCAAAAGAAAACAGATTTAAAAAAAAACGGCTACATCAGCAAATTCTACAGAATGTCAGCACTCATTAACTGGGTTTTTGACAAGATGAGCCCTAAAGGGATAACAATGGTCTTGAAGGTAAGAAATCTAAAAAGAAAGTCGTATGCTAAATAGAGTCAGTAAAGGCCTGTCAAACTGGAGCTGTTATACAATGATTAAATGAGTCAGAAGACGTTTATTTGCATTCCAAAACTGACTGACTGACGTCTAGGATTAATTAGCCATGCAGTACTGCAATAGCCAGGAAATAGGAACACAGTACAGGCATGACTCACCTCAGCAGCTGTTGCATCAGAAAAATGAGAGTAAACAGAAGCCAGAGATCTTGGTGGATAAAACATAGAAACGTAAAATTTGCCGGCAGATAAGGACTGCTTCCATCCACTCTGCCTATTTATCCCTACCTACGTACATTATACCTCGAGACCCTACTTGATCTCCGGTTCTTTTCTCCACCCCTCGATCTTTTCTTCTAAGATTCCCTTATACCTGTCCCAAGCTTTCTTGAACTCTCCCACTGTTTTCACCCTAACCACTTCCTCTTAAAATCCTGTTTATTACATTTATCAGATAAACAGCACAATCACACCATTACACTATTATTTTTATTATTATTATTATAATAATTATAATAATAGAGGAATTATTATTATATCCATTATTGATGGGCTTCATCCCAGAATTCTAAAAGAACTAAGGGTAGAACTAGTGACACCACTGACTACCCTCTTTAACAAATCATGGGAGGATGGGGTGGTACCCGAGGACTGGAGGAGGGCAGATGTGATTCCCCTTCACAAAAGTGGGAGCAAGGCAGAAGCAGGAAACTACAGACCTGTTAGCTTAACCTCAGTTATAGGGAAAATGATGGAATCACTTCTGAAGGAAAGAATTGTCGAGTATCTAGAGGCCAGAGGGCACAGGACCCTAGGCAGCATGGATTCACAGCGGAAGGTCATGCCAGACAAATCTGATAGATTTCTTTGACTGGGTGACCAAAGTAGTAGATCAGGGAGGGCTGTGGACATGGCCTACCTAGACTTTAGCAAGGCATTTGACACAGTCCCACACAAAAGATTAATACAAGTTAGCCAGCCTGGGAGTGGGTCCCAAGATGACAGCCTGGGTAAGAATTGGCTGGAGAATAGGACACAGAAGTAATAGTAAATGGAGTCCACTCAGAAGAAGGAGGGTTACTAGTGGGTACCGCTGAGGGTTCAGTATTAGATCGGTCCTCTTCAATGTCTTTATAAGTGACATTGCAGAGGGACTGAAGGAAAAGTATGTCTCTTTGCAGATGACACAAAGATCTGCAACAGAGTTGAAGCACAGGGTGGGGTGGAAAGGATGAGAAGGGACTTGGCAAGGTTAGAGGAATGGTCAAATGTATGGCAGCTTAGATTCAATGCTAAGAAGTGCAAGGTAATGCACCTGGGAAACAAAAGCCCAGGGGAAGAGTACACAATGGGGGGTGAGATATTAACAACACCAAAAATGGAAAGGGACCTGGGGGTAGTCATATCAGATGACCTAAAGGTGAGCAAGCAATGTGAGAGGGCAGCAAGGAGGGCTGGGGGATACTGGGATGCATAGGGAGAGGCATCACCCAGTAGAAAACAGGAAGTTATTATCCTCTGTACAGACAGCTGGTGAGACCCCATCTGAGTACTGTGTGCAGTTCTGGAGACCCAATCTCCATAAAGACATAGACAGGATGGAAGCTGTCCAGAGGAGGGCAACTAAAATGGTGCAGTGTGTGCACGGAAGACATTGAAGAGGACGAAGGAGCTTAATATGTGTAGCCTCGAGGAAAGGAGGGAGAGGGGGACATGATAGAAACGTTCAAGTACCTCAAAGGAATCAACAAAGTCCAAGAGGGTAGCATCTTTCAAAAAAAGAGGTGCGCAAGAACAAGAGGGCACAATTTGAAGATAGAGAGGGGTGGCTCAGAGGTAATTTAAGAAAGTATTTTTTCACAGAGAGGGTTGTGGATGAATGGAACGGCCTTCCGGAGGAGGTTGTGGAGTCAAACTCAGTGGTGGAATTCAAGCATGCATGGGACAGTCATAAGGACATTCTGGGGGGGTAGGAAGAAGTAGGCTGCTGGTTAACTAGGATCTGCAGCTTATCCAGTAGGTAGGGAAATGGGCAGACTGGGTGGACTAAGCGGTCCTTATCTGCCGTCCAATTCTATGTTTCTATGTTTCCACACGCTGTTCAGCCTATTCCACATCCTGTAGCTCTGAAACACGATAGCAGCAGATTAACCATGCAGGCAAATCAGATCTGTATATCACGTACATATGGCTGCCAGCTGTCATCTCTATTTGGTTCACTTATGATGTGATCAATTCATTTAATATACAGCCAGATTTAACAAGAAACAAATAACCAACAACAACATTGCTGGACTTGAATCACTTGCCTTTCCCTGATTTACTCAGTGCTAAAACCTCACCAACTATTATACAAGAGCCAACCTAGTCTTAACATATACCATGCATTACGCTACTTTCCTGGCCACAGGGTTAACCCCATACATTAGGTGGCAGCCTCTGGGGGAAATGAGTCAGTAAAGGTACCCCAGACCTCTCAAATAAGTCTCCTCTGTCTTTCATCTGATATGTGGTTCATTCCAGCGGAAGTGTCTTAGCAACCAAGTCTAATCACATATCCACCGTAGGTGTTTGACAAGATACCCATGTATGCATATACACTTTCTAGCCAAAACCAAGAGTACCTTAGTGACCCTGGGCAGAAGAACCCATTCCTCATCTACCGAGGCTTCCACCCCAAACAAGACAGACATAGGGTTGTTTGCTATATCGCTGCCCAGTCTCCGTGATAGCTGCTCCCAGATTTCCGTCCAGAACCGTTTGAGTACCGGACAGTTCCAGAAGCAGTGCAGGTAGGTACCTCGTCCATCCCCACATCCGCACAACAGCGGGGATATTCTCAGATTTAATTTACTTACCCCCACTGGTGGAAGGTAGAGTCAGTGAACAAATTTAAATTGAGCTTTCTTGAATCTATTACACCACAGGAGCCCCACGTGGGACTCGAATAGCAGGGCCCAGTTATCATTAGTGATACTTAAGCCCAGATCTGTTTCCCAGAGGTTACATATCCCACACAACTGATCTGGGAATGCCTCCCATAGCCACAAGTAAATATTTGCCATGGAGCCCTTTGGGTCCACCCTAGTTCTCAGAATCTCCTTCTCCTGGGGGCGCTAATGAGCATACTAGTATGAGGACGTGTTTCTACCTTGCTCCGCAAACTACCACAAATTTAAGGGAATTAAAATATTATTTTTGCCAACTGCCTTCCTAAATCTCAGTGTTAAAGTACACAACAGCAGTATGAACCAATATCTTACATCTGGTTCGTCGAAGGGCTCGCGGACAGCGGCACAAAAACAAAGAAAACAGCCTCCGGCTTCACAGGTGGAAAGTGACGGGCCTGTTTCACTCTTGGTAGCCGAGGTTAGCGCCCTAGGTCGTGAGGTTACGCACCATTTTTTAGCGGCCATCGAACCCCGACTAACTAGCCTGGCATCTAATTTCGACTGCAAACTGCAGGAATTAGTGGACTTACATGCTTCCCACTCTGCACGATTTTCTGAAATGGAGCAAAGAATTTCTGATGTTGAGGATGCCACTGCGTCAGTCCCTGATCAACTAATTGCCTTACAGAAAGAACTGGAAGAGTTCAAGGACCAGTTTGATTATTAGCAGAACTATCAGTGCCATTTGAATCTCAGACTTCAGGGGCTAGCGGAGGGGCTGGAGAGACCTAATGTGATAGAGTTCTGTGAAATTCTTGGCCTTTCACCCAAAAATGGTCAAATCAAGCTTGAAAGGCTGCACTGGGCCATGATGCCAAGACCAGCACCGGAACAGCCACCATGACAGATAGTGTTGCGCTTTCACAATTATCAGGACAGAGAGCTGATTTTGAAAGCTTACCGAAAAGCACCCTTGTTGCAATATGAGGGCCATAAGCTCTACCTCTCCTAAGATTACTTGGCACGGCTGCTTAAGAAATGACATACATTTAACTTGGTGATGGCACAGTTGAGAGAAATCCAAGTTGAATGTTTTATGATCTACCCAGCGATTCTCAAAATAAAGCAAGAGGGTGCCACTTATTCATTTTGGGAAGTATCGAAAGCGGAGACCTTCGTGAGTGATCTGAAAAAGAAGATGGGGTGAAGAGATTAAAGGGGGATAGAAGGTGAGATCTAATGCTGATAGTGCAGGGCCTATGAGTTACATCAACATAACACTTTGGGAAAGGGTACTGTAGTACTTGACAAAGTTCTGGGGGAAAACCAATTGACTATAAACCGGACATATGAGGTGCACGGTTAAAGTCTGACTTTTATGAAGGAACTGTTTCGTTTTATTTCAGCATTGAATGGCGAGTGAGGAAACTTGCTGGAGCCATATGAGGTGCACGGTTAAAGTCTGACTTTTGTGAAGGAACTGTTTTGTTTTATTTCAGCATCGAGTGGTGAGTGAGAAAACTTGCTGGAGCCGCAGGGTTGAACACACGTGGACTTTAACCTTTTTCTGAGGCACAAGGAATTGAAGTAAACAGTAAGCCTGTTCCTGTCTTGGTTTTATTTTTCTTCATTAGTTTTCATGATCATGTGGGACTTTCTTTAGTTGCCTCAGCACTTACAGGGACCAAGTGATTTTCTTTACAATTATATGCACATCCTGATGGTTGTTAAAAAGGACTTATAATGCTCAGAAGTATCTGACAAAGGGGACAGTGCAAAAATACTGTCTCAGAGCACAATGGAATGTCCTGCTGAAAGGATGGCAGTCCGAATTTATTTTAGTAATTTGTGGTGGGATGGGGGGGGCAGGGGGACCATCTTTACTTCAGTTGGGGTAGGGATTGTAAAATGCTTGCTATATGCAATTCTTGTTACAATGGGGAGGGATACTTAATCAAAGCATTGCTGCGAAAGAGTATGGGGAAGGGGATAAGGGGTATGTACATAGTTCTTGTTTGTTGTATGTTGGTTCTTATATTGTTAATCATCAGATCCAGTCAGACCAGGAAAACATTGTGCATGTATCACTGCTTAAATAAGGGAAACAGGGCTTGGCTGAAGAAGGTCCTGAGGAAAGGCTGGGGTAACAAGTATGGCTAGTCCAACGAACTTAGTGATAGCCTCGTGGAATGTCCGCGAGATATCTACCCCGGTCAAGTAAACTATGTTATTAACTGCTCTTAAACATCAACATGTAAGTGCTGCTCTTCTACAGGAGACTCATCTTACAGAGAGGGAGCACATTAAACTGAAAAAAGGATGGGTTGGGGAATGTTATGCAGCGTCGTACACCTCTCATAAAAGGGGGATGGCTGTGCTCTAGCACAAGAGATTACCCTTCAGAGCTGAAAGAGTGGTGGCTGACCCTCTCAATGAGCATTATATTTTTGTGAAGGGTGACCTCTTGGAGGAGACAGTAACCTTTGGAAGTATATATGCACCGGTGATACATGATCTGGAATGTTATAAATCCCTCCTGGCACTTCTGATGGAAGAGCAATTCCCAGGGTTAATGATGGGGGGGCGATTTAAATTGCTTAATGGACCCTGTTTTAGACCACTCTGAGGGTAAGGGCATCATTAGAGGTGTCGTTCATAGCTGGCAGGTGGGGATGGTTGAACTACACTTAATAGATAGCTGGAGGACAGCTAACCCCACCCTTCAGGAATATACATTCTTCTCTCACCCGCATCGGACCTGGTCTAGATTAGATTATGTGCTTCTCCCGCGTTCTTGGTGTCCACGAGTGACGCAGACTAGAACTGGCTTAATACAGGTGTTGGATCATGCAATGGTACTTGTAGCCTTATCCTCGGGTAAGGATAGAACAGCGCCCCAACCATGGAAATTCCCCAACTACCTACTGGCCAATAAAGAATTTAGAGAATATTTACAAGCCCAGTGGAAACAGTATGTGCAATCCAATCAAGATTCAGCCTCTTCGAAATCTGTTTTCTGGGATGCTGGAAAGGCAGTCATGAGGGGCACAATTATTAGTTATGTGGCATACCATAAAAAATGGGTCCAGGAAAGGAGAATTAATTTGGAAAATCGCCTTAAGGTCCTGGAGAGATGGGTGGCTCAAGGGGAAGGAGGGGAAGCTGTCCACCAGATGTTACAGGTAACTAGAGAGGCACTAAACAACTTATTACTGGGGAGGCTAGGAAGACATGCCTATTTGTCAGGAAGCATTTTTATGAGTGGGGGAATAAACCAAGCACTATGCTGGCACAGTTGATTCGAGGGAGAAAGAGATCGCACTTGATCTCTGTGGTTAAGGACTCAGCTGGCACACTGCAAAATAACAGAGTGACACCAGAGACAGATTTAGGGGATTCTACCAGGAATTGTATAGGTTACAATGCGGGAATGTAAAAGCTGACATGCTGGACTTCTTGACTGGGCTAGACCTCCCTAAACTGACTGTGAAGCAGAGGGAATGGTTGGGGTCTAAGCTGACAAGGGAAGAAATAACTAAGGCTATTATGGGTTTAAAAAGAGGGAAGCCAGCGGCCCTGACGGGTTCTCTGCAGAATACTACAAGACCTTATATAGTCGAGCACCTAGGAGCAGTACTCAATGCAGCAAGGGAAGAGGGGAAGGACGCTGCCCCAGACGTGCAGAGAAGCACTGATATGTTTGATTCCTAAGGAGGCTAAAGACCCGCTTGAATGTGCCTCCTTCAGGCCTATCTCTCTCTTAATTGTGATGCCAAAATATTGGCCAAAGCCCTAGCTAGTCGCCTAGATAGGTTGCTACCAGAACTGATTCACCCAGACCAAACCGGGTTCATCCAGAATGGATACTCCTACCATAACAAGCAAACCCTTCTTAATGTGATGTGGGGAGCCTCAAATGGATACGAACCCGTACATATATTGTCAAGGGACATGGAAAAAGCATTTGACAGAGTCGAATGACAGTACTTGACTGCGGTGCTGGCCCGGTTTGGTCTGGGTGATGAATTTATAGGCATGGTAAGCCTAATGTATACTGCTCCTACAGCCCGAGTACTGATTAATGGAACAAATATGGATAGTTCTATTTTAGAGAGAGGGACTAGGCAGGCGTGCCCCTTGTCACCCCTTCTATTCGCTCTGGTGTTGGAACCCTTAGCAGTGGCAATTAGAATGCACCCAGAGATATCGGGTGTTGTAGGCCAGCGAGGTAAAGCCCACAAGCTCTCCCTTTACGCAGATGGCATGATACTTTATGTGACTAAGCCAGTTGAGTCTGTGCCCCCACTCCTGGGTTTGATCGAACGCTTTTCCAAATTTTCAGGCTATAGGCGAAATCTGAGTAAATCAGAGGAGATATGTGTGGGGAGACCCAAAGATGTAAAAGGCAGCCAGACCTGAGACTGGGGTTTACGCACAGTACAGCACTCCTTCGTATATCTGGGAATTAGAATTGGAACAAGTATTAGGATCTTATATGATTTTAATTATACACCCTTAATACAGACAATCATGGCTGACCTGGGTAGATGGGGAAAACTACCTCTAACATGGTTAGGTTGGATACATCTGCTCAAAATTAATGTTTTGCCCAAGATATTATACATCATGCAAATGATGCACATGGGGTTGACAAGGGCGGATAACAAATGTTTAGAAAAGTCCTTTTCAGACTTTTTGTGGCAAGGAAAGTGACCTAGGGTGGGTCTAGCCCATTTAAAGTCTATGACTGAGAAAGGGGGATTGCAGTTTCCTGATATAGGGACCTATCACATGGCAATACAATGCCGATACCTACAGGACTGGGTGGGTAGGCCCCAGGAGGTAGGATGGCTGGACCTTGAAGAAAGGTTGTCCTGGTAGGGTTTCGGCATATTTTATCGGTGAAGGGATGGAAGGCGTATACAGGTCTACCCAGACCGAACCCTCTGATCAGATCCATGCTAGACTGTTGGGGACGACTGACGTAGAAAAGGGGACAAGTAAAGAAGGAAACCCTGCTTCAGCCAGTGGCTCGGAATCTTTTCTTTATTCCTGGCCTAACTGACCCAGGTTTTCGAGAATGGGATTTTAAGGGAATAAAATGTATGAGAGACCTATATACTAATGAAGGGTTGATCACCTTTGAGAGCCTTCAGAGTAAAACAGAACTGGGGCACCAGCAATTTATTGCTACTTACAGGTCAGGACATACCGTAAAACACTAGGGCGGACACTTGAAACAGAAAATAGGATGGGGCAGGTGGAACAAATGATACAGGTAGGATGGAGAAATCCCAAAGGAACTATACGACGGGTGGCTAAAATGGGTAGGCAACTACTCCCTGATGTGGTACAACAAACCAGACAACTCTGGGCAAGAGATACGGGGATCTCTATTACAAAGGACTTATGGAAAGCTATGTCCTAATTACACCAGGGTATCTTGATATGCAATAAATATAAGGAGTCATTTTACAAATTCTGTCATAGACTATACTACCCCCCACTTACAGTTAGTAAATTCAATCCAGAGGTTTATCCGATATGCCCCAGATGCACGAGAGGTGTTGCCACATATTACCATTACTTCTGGACCTGCCCTGTGCTACACGAGTTCTGGAGGGAGGTGAACCAAGAAGTGCAGACACTTGCTGGTAGACCAGTACCACAGTCACTAATGGTGACATTGTTCGGGATGGAGCAATTAGGGGAGAATGAATGGGCCCCTCTTCCACGGTGGCTCAGAGTCCTATTAATCATGGCAATACACTGTATACTAAATACATGGGTCTCTGCAACTAGACCCACTACACAACAGTGGAAGACATTGCCCTTACAGGCCCTTGGCTTGGAAAGGTTAACATA
The DNA here is from genome assembly GCA_016271365.2 of Neoceratodus forsteri. Classification (NCBI taxonomy): domain Eukaryota; kingdom Metazoa; phylum Chordata; order Ceratodontiformes; family Ceratodontidae; genus Neoceratodus; species Neoceratodus forsteri. The sequence goes on from JADMNL010000022.1 coordinate 584,232,014, forward strand.
TGTGATGCAGGAGAGAGGGGAGCAATTTTACAATACCTGGCAACCATATTTGGTGGCTTTGTCACCAGCAGAGAACCTGATACTTGGAGAGGGCTGGGTGGATTAGAGTGGAAGTGGGGATGTATAGGATGAAAGTGGATCAACTTATGGTTTATGGATGATGCACAAATGGTTTTATGAATAATAGATCAATTCCTTTTGTCTTAATCAATTGTCATATGGTATAAGTGAATATATAACTCAGCCTTATTTATTGGGTTGAGATGCTGAGGGACTGGAATCTGAATGTATTTATATATTTAGCTTTTGTTTACCGGGTAAGTACACTAGATAAGTATTATGCCTATTTTCAGGAATGACCCAGGAGAGTACAACATGAGGAACAACAGTCAAGGAGACATGGCAAAGAGAGTACAGTTTTTTGTCACAGTAAACAAACATGTGGGAAATACATCATTTGACGCTAGGGGAAACGTATAGTAGTAAGCACATTTCAGATTATACACTCTAGACTAGCTAGCTCAACTGACAGATATATACAGGTCATCATACATAGGAGTGGAGCATAGCTCAAGGACTAGAACTTTGACCTCCCCATAGGGGAATCGAACCCCGGTCTCCTGAGTGATAGGCGGGGATACTTACCACTATACTAACGAGGACTGCCTTGTTAGCTATGTTTTATTGTTGTGTGTCATTGTCTTGTCACTAGTTTTCAAATGTGTTGTATGTATTTTTTGTCACTTGAAAATCAGAATAAACATATGATGCAAAACAAAAAAGGATCTCCCTCTCCAACCCACTAATCCGAGCAGCCCCTGGGTGCCATCTATTTGTACTATGTAGGTGAGCAGAACGAAATCTCTGTGACTCTTGGAGCCCCAGACCAGGCTCCTGTCTGCTTGAGAATGAAGCCCAGAAGGGTCAAACAGGTCCCCAAACAGGCTTCACCTCCCCAGCCCCTTGCCTTCCAATCTACAAATCTTCGAAGCTGTAGTCCCAGGAGAAACTCTGGACTCCCACACAGGGGAACAAGGATGGATTTCTCCTGACCTCCTCCTAAAATTTTAGTGGCCCGTCCACATGGCTCCAAAGTGCATGTTACTAGTGGGTTTGCTGCACTGCAAGCGTTGTATTTGGCTAGGCCCCCCCCAAGATAGAACAGAGGAGAGGGGCCTCTAGTATCCATCTTGAATGTGGTCCAGCTCACACCCTTGTCCTCCAGCATCCATTCGCGAAGTAATTGAAGCTGGGCTGCTACATGACAAAACTTAAGACCTGGGAAATGAAGCCCACCCTTCTCTGTAGAGCCCTTCAGTTGCATCAGTGCTGCTCTGGGCCTCTTACCCTGCAACAGAAATTCACTACACCTGACTTCAAATACACCTGGCAACTACATGATCCCAAAAATAGATCACTAAGACTGGGGGTGGTGTATGGGCCACTCTCTCAATCAGAAGGGCTAGACAGGGTACTGGCAGACCAAATCAGGAGGAACTGCAGGATGGGGAGGATGTTGATAGTAGGGACTACAACCTGCCGGGGATGGAGTGGGACACACCTGTTACAAAGAACAGAAGGGAGCAGGTAATGCGGGATGCCTTCCAGGAAAGCTTTCTAGTACAGTTGGTCAAGGAACCAACTAGGGAAAGTAACACCCTTGACCTTGTACTTACAAACAGTGAGTGGGTGAGGAATGTGAGGGTGGAGGAACCACTGGAGGGCAGTAACCACCGGACAGTATGGTTCCAGTTACAGATGGTTAAAGAGAGGGGGGCATCTGGCACAAGGGTGCTGGATTTCAGGAACACCAACTTTAAGATGATGAGGGAAATGGTACAGCGGTTCCTGTGCAAAAATTTAACCGAGTATAGACACACAACAAAGGTGGGAACTGATAAGACAGGGGATAGTGGAGGCACCAGAAACTTGCTTAAGGGCCCAGACTAAGAAGACTAGGGGAAAGAAACCCAGCTGGATAAGCAAAGTGTTAGACAGGGTGAGGAGGAAAAGAGCAGCTTACAGGAGATACAGAAAATTGAGGAGGGAATATCTACAAGAAGTAAAGGAAGTGACAGCCAAGATAAGGGTAGCCAAGGCAGCAAGAGAACTCAGGCTGGCACAGGGCATAAAAAGGGGGAGACTTTTGGGTACATCAGGAAGGAAAGGAACTGTAAGGACCAAATTATAAGAATTAAGGGGGTGGGTGGAAGAGGGGGTGAAAAGGCAGAAGTGCTCAAAGACTACTCTGTTCAGTCTTTACAAAAGAAAGGGAGGGAGGATAGAAACAGATGGAGGGGTGACAGATGGAGAAATCACAGTGGGGAGGGTGCTGGAGGGGTTAAGGGCATTGAGGGTGGACAAGGCACCAGGACCGGATGGAGTACATCCAAGAGTGCTGAAGGAGCTGGCAGAGGTCCTGGCAGGACCCTTGGCAGAATTATGTAATTCATCTCTAGACACAGGATGCATACCCCATGACTAGAGACTGGCTTACATGGTTCCCCTCCACAAGAGTGGACCAAAGGACAAACTGGGGAACTATAGGCCAGTAAGTCTAATGTCCATAGCAGGGAAGCTAATGGAGACCAACTTAAAGGAGAGGTCAGTGGCACTACTGGAGGTGAACAGGGTGCAGAACAGGAGGCAGCAAGCCTTTGTCAAGGGCAAGTCATGCCAGACCAACCTGATGGAATACTATGACTGGGTGACTAGCCAAATTGATGGGGGCCATGCAGTGGATGTCTGGTGGTGGCACACTCTATAAAAAGTGGTACCCATGCTTGTCTACACGTTTCAGAAATGACCCCTTTCCTTGTTTTTGGCCTAAAAGAAATCACACCCCTTAAATACAAATATAAGGAGTCAATTATGACTCCCCCTAACACCCACACACACTTTTAGCATAAAGTGAGAAACCATGTAATGGGTTTGCAGCAGTTGTACAGAGTATCTTTAATACAACATTTAAGACACTGGAACCTTTTTCCGACAGACCTTCATGCTGCTAAATGTATAGAAAATGTATTTAAATCTGAGGAGCTTATATAGGCTTCGTATAGACCCTTTGTTTCCCTACCCATACCTTCTCAGTTAGATGAAAAAGCAATCTGCACGTACTAAACCCTGGTACTAAACAAAGCCTCACAAGTTTTGCTTGCCATTCGCTAAAGCAACCCAAACACTGTGCATATGTGCTATACAAAATTATAACATCCTGCTGGGTACATAAGGACAGAAATTGTTTTGTCAACAACATTCAAGACTGAACCATACAGTACGCCAAGTACTATATATGTATCTCAGGTGCATCAAGCCAAAAAGCAATTTGATCAACATCAACACTCATGAAAAATGACACTTTAATGCAGTTGTTGGGCCTGTTAATATTTTTATGCACACAAAGATGCAAAAGCAGAAGGGAAAAGGGTGTAATCTAACACCCACGCTCTGAGGTATTTATTAAGTAATCTTACAAAGATTTTAGGGATGCTTATATTAAGGTATGCACAGTACTACCCATCCTGGATTATGGAAACGTGGTCTATGGTGCAGCCTCTGAAACTAGCCTGCTAAGACTCCATACAGCCCTCAATAAAGCCTGCAGATTTGTCTTGGGTGCCGACTGCTTAATACATACATGTGACCTTTACATCAGGATGAAATGGCTTCCCCTTATGAGCCGCCTCAAGCTACACTCCTGACTTCTAGGGAAGAAAGCCCTCCTAGGACTTGCACGTCTCTCCCTGCAAGCCCTTTTTTGCCCTTCCCCCACCAAACATGCTACTGGAAGTGTCACTAGGCAGGCTGTTGTAGTGCCTTTCAGAAGAACTGCCCTGGGGAGGCAAGCCTTCACGGTAAGTGTCCCAACTTGCTTAAATGAGGTCCCATATACTACCACCAGACTCATACGCTTTGGCCACTTCTAGTCCAAGTTCAGGAATCTTATCTCACCTCCAGTTTGCTGCATCTGTCTCACCCAACCCTGATGTACCACCTAGCTACACCCACAGGCAAGGCTTGGGTTCACGTTCCATTGCTCCTGACATCCATTATTCCCCTCCGACCCTGGCTACTGAACTTGTACCTGTACCTGCCCTCTCCCGACCCTCCCATTGATTCAGGACCAGCCTGTTCAACTCACCCCCCACCCACCCCCACCTACTACCCATCTGCCTACCCTTCGGCCTTCGCGCTTTCTACTCTGATACCCCCACTTGCACAGTGCCTTCACCACCTCCCTTTTCAGCTGTACTCACTCCCAACAGAAAGAGGCCTTTAGCTCCTGATTGGATAATGACATGGTGTTAGCTACTGCACTGAACATCCCTGATTGTACTTTGAACTGGTGAGATGTGTGTGTACACGGCTGAGGGTAATGTTTACCAATGTAGTCTGAATCCATTGACATGACTACGTCTTGCTCGGTATGTATTGTTATGTAATGTATGATCGACTCCTAACTGTTGACCTTTAACAAGGCCTTTGGCTACTACTGTGTCCCCTACTCATGTATTCGTTCCCCACTTTCTTTCTTTGACAAGGATCCTTTGAAAAGGGGCCAGTCCTATTCAACATCTTCATTAGTGACCTAGCAGATGGACTAGAGGGTAAGGCTTGTCTGTTTGCAGATGACACCAAGATCTGCAACAGAGTAGATGATCCAGATGGGGTGGGCAGAATGAGAAGAGATCTGGATAAACTAGCAGAATGGTCAGAAGAGTGGCAACTGGGATTTAATGCAAAGAAGTGCAAAATCATGCACATAGGGAAGAGAAACCCTGAAGCCACTTATAGGCTGGGAGGAGTTGCTAGCAGTCACAAAGGAAGAAAGAGACTTGGGCATCTCATCACTGATGACCTGAAATCATCCAAGCAGACCTCTAAAGCAGTAGGTAAGGCTAGGGGGTGTTAGGGTGTATTAGTAGGGTATCACAAGTCGTAAGAGGGAGGTAATAATCCCTCTGTACAAGACATTGGTTAGGCCCCATCTGGAGTACTGCGCAGTATTGGAGGCCACACCTTCACAAGGACATTAACTCAAATTGAGGCAGTCCAGAGAAGGGCAACCAAAATGGTGCAGGGACTGCATCAGAAGACATATGAGGACAGATTAACGGAGCTCAATATGTATACCCTTGAGCAAAGGAGGGAGAGAGGTGATATGATCGAGACATTTAAACACCTTAAGGGCATAAACAAGGTGAAAGAGTCTAAATATGTTTAAATATAAGAAAATAGCAGGACAAGAGGACACAGCATGAGATTAGAGGGAGGCCGATTAAGGGGAATGTGAGGAAATTCTTTTCACAGAAAGGGTGGTAGATGCATGGAATGGCTTACCACAAGAAGTAGTGGCTATGAATACAGTGCAGGGCTTCAAACAGGCATGGGATAGGCATAAGGGAGCAATACAAATGACTATGAATAGATAGGTCACTGACATAGCAAAGGCCGATGGCACATTTATAAGGTAGAAAAAGAAATGGGCAGACTGGATGGGCCTTGCGGTCCTTATCTGCCGTCAACTTCTATGTTTCTATGTTTCTATCCTTTGTAAAAAAAGCTTTTAGCTCAAAGGTTGGATTTCTGATTACTCAATAAATAAATAAAATAAATAAATAATAACGGCTAATTACAGTCCTTGATATTTAATCACAAGTCGGATCAAGGTGCCAAAGATGACAATCAGTTTTGCCAGACTCTTGGCTTTGACTACTGTTGCATTTCCACATTATGTGTACCTGTGCCAACTACAGGTCACTTGCATGCAATATAACAGTGCCAGCCTCAGAGCACCTGACCAGTCTGCAGTGTACCCGTTACCAGTACCAAACCAGCTGCCAGTAATGTACTCCTTCCACTCACCTGTCTGTGACATTCTGTCTGCACTACATTACCTGCATCACCTACACTTCAATGTACCTGCCAGGCCAGCACCTAACCACCCATCCTAAACCAGCCCCAGTTCACCAACCTGTGACATAGTTGCTGAGACTGAACCAGCTGCAAGTAATGTACCATCAAAAAGCTAAAAGGAGACCATATACACTCTTACACTCTCATTAGAGGTGCTGCTAGTTCCTTGTCTAGGCAAGTAAGAACATCAGAAAAAGCTTTTTAATGGGCATACACACTGTTGGTGCTGAGACATTAGATTTATTTATAACCCAGTGTATAACTGCAATGTGGCCTGCAGGACAAAGGCATGACACCCCTAGTTATCTTCAGGAGGCTCAATCAGGAGTTCTTGCAGGACCTCTGTCATAACCAACAGTGTGTGTGTCAGTTGTTAACCTTTTTTCCTTCCAGTAATGTACCCCCAAATACACCCCTGCAATACTCCCATCTGTGACAGTCTTTCCACATTGCACTACCTGGTGAACATTTGATGTTTCCAAAGTAGCAAGTGAGTCAAGATGATTGACACCTATACAGTACAGAATGCTCTTATCTGGATCAGTGATATAATCAGCTCTTGAATTTATAAGACAGCAACCAGTCCATTAACGCTGCAGTAGCACACAGTACACCAGCCTTGCTATTTGTTTAGTGTTATGTCAGTCAGTATGTTCTCCAGCTCCCAAGGGCAACCCTTCCAATGCTAGGTTTGCAGAGTAAATAGGGGAGGAACCAGGATTACAGTCTTCGAGCATTGTATAGGAGGGGTTCTTTTGTTAATACTCAGATTGGGCTAAAAATGGCTGCTGTTTGCTTACAGTTTAAAAGGGGAGAGAGAATGTTGCATCCACTATGTGTTAAGACCGTTCAAACATTCCAAATAATGCCATACAGTACATCAGATAGTAATTACACAGACATGAAGCTCAAGGCTACGTGGCTTGTTTGTCGTGGTAGCTAGAGTCATACTTGGGTCTGCACTTTTATATAGCTGTCTGCTTCCCTAGACCAGAAGTCCTCAAGAACTACAAGTTGAGAAAATGAATTTTACAAACCAGGCCATGTAAAGATAAGGGCAATGCATAGCCGGTTTTAGGCACCAGCGAACCCTGAGGTCGCTGGGGGCCCCTTGCTTTTGCAGCCCCAACCAGAGCACTGTACCTTAATTATTTTTATTTTTTTTATCTTCTTAGAGTGGCAGCAAAGGGCTGTGCAGCTCCTTCTGATGTGGCATCATGACATCATGAAATGCATTACCAAGCTATATGACCCTGTCAGTACGAGGCAAATGAACAGCAATGGTTGGAATGGGAAGAACTGCCCAAAGGAGTAACTCTGCTGTCTGCCAATAAAAAAACACTTAAAATATACCTCTGATTGTACTGAAAATAATACACAATGATGTGCATATGGGTTACAGTCAAACAAGCAAAGGTCGGCCAAGTAAGGGGCTGCCATGACTTTACTAGTCCTGCTGGCGGCCCCCCAAACTCTAAAGCCGGCCCTGGGGCAATGGACACATTTCAGTAAAGGGATATTCAAATAAAATGCATCTCCTAAAGCATCCAACTCTTTGGTATTTAGTTATGGATAGCACTTAAATAGAGGTTTATTTGTTACATTTCAAGTAAAAATTTTAAGACAAATGAAAATACCTTGAACACCAAATATATAGGGGACTTCTAGCAATAATAGTTAAGCAAACATCAGTTTGACAGATGGATAAATAAAATGGCTTTCATAAAATCTAAGATGCTTTAAAATAAAATGTCCGACTCTGCACACAACCACTGAATAAAGGAAAATTTAACCTGAACAAAATGTTGGTATCTACCTTAGTGTTGGCGACCAATAAAATAGAAGGACAGCCTACTTCACTGGGGAAAAGCAAGACGGAGCAGGCAATTAGCAGACTGGGCCAGAGGCAGACCACTCAAACACTAAAGCACATGGCCAGAAAACATGATGCAACACACAAATAAGGTTTTGCTTTACAGGTATGACAGATGAGGTAGGACCACTGTAATAAGCATTAAAGTACAGTGTAGCCTGCAATTATTACTTACATTAATTGAAGGGCTCCGCCCGAGGTTTAATGGGCGGGGAGTATCTCCCTATAATTACCTAGCTTCACTTGCTGGGCCAAATGCTGTGGGCTTTGCTCGCTGCTGTGTTCTCTCCTGTTTTATCTATCTTGGTTCCTGTCCTTTGCTGCTGACTGAGGCCTGCTGGGGTCCCCCCCCCAGGTTTGGATTCTGCTTGTTTTCTCCTGGACTTCTTCTCTTTCTGCTGGTTTATATTTTGCTTCTGACTGTGTGCCTCTCTTTGTTTTGTGTCCTGTTTTCTTTGTTTCCTTGCCTTGTTTTGCCTTTTTTTTTGGGGGGGGGGGACTTTTGTCTAGCCTCCTTGTGTACTGCTATCTAGGTTGCTCCTGTTATTACTGCCAGTACTCCTATCTTCCACTGAATTGTTTTCACCTTACCATTTGGCTCATTTCCGGCTCTAGCTCCTGTTTTCAGTTCCTCCCTTTGCTTGCTCCCCATGCTACAAGCCTAATTGTTGTCGCCTGATTCAGGTTCTCTCTGGACCCTAGCTTTGCAGCTCACTCTGCTTCCCCCATGGTCATTGCTGCTTTCCTAATATTGTACTTTCCTTCCATTCCATGCTTCCAGTATACTACCACACATGGTTACCCTTCCCCGGCTGTCCCCTCCTTTCTTGCCCTCTGGTGCTTTGCTCCTTCCCTGGGATTGCCTTCTTGGTTTCATTCCTGCTGTTGTTTTTCCCCTTGCCCCCTCCCACTGTCTGCTTTCTTGCTCCCCCTGGCTGTTGTCCTTGTCCCGTACTGTTGTTTGTTTCCGTACCTTTTCTTTTTGGGTGTTTTTTCTTCTCCAGTCGTTGCCATTATCCATTCCTCCTTCCTTTCTGCCATATTCCCTGCTTCAGTCTCTGCTTGGCTCATTCACCTCCATACTTCCTGGTTCCCTCTTAAAGCTATACTGCCCTATTTTCTTTTATATCGTCCTTTCCTTTAACCCCAACGTTTGGTGCCTGCATTTGATGTATTCCACCCAGTACCCATTGTTCTCTCTTGCTCTATATTGCTCTGCACCCTCGTGGGGGTCGCAGCTGCTCTGTCCTGTACCTACGTGGTGGTGCTTGTCCTTCCCCATTGCACCTACATGGAGGTCGCACGTTTACTGCTTTGACTACTGTTCTCTCCCTACACCTATGTGGAGGTTGCAAGTTGATGTTTGTTGCCTGTTATTGCTCCCCTGCACCTATGTGGAGGCTACACGATCCATACCCTACCTATGGCACAGGTTGAAGGAACTGAACATGTACTCCCTGGAGGAGAGGAGGGAGAGAGGGGATATGATAGAGACATACAAGTATCTTACAGGGAGGAACAGGGTGCAGGAATACACAATTTTTAAGCAAAAAAGATGTTCCAGGACTAGAGGGCACAGAATGAAGTTGGAGGGAGGACGATTCAGAGGAAACGTGAGGAAGAATTTCTTCACAGAACGGGTGGTGGATAAGTGGAACACCCTGCCAGAGGAAGTGGTGGGGGCTGAAACAATCACAGGATTTAAGAATGCATGGGATAGACATAAAGGAATTCTGGAGGTCAGGGGTAAGGGGCAACAGACTTCTAGGAAAACATAAACTGAACTTACAAGCTCAAATGGGCAGACTGGGTGGGCCATAGGCCCTTATCTGCCAACACTGTCCTATGTATCTATCTATGTGGAGGTAGGGGTATTGTATCACTGGTTGTACTTCGTATTTTGCCTGTCACTCCTGTACAGTTTTTGTCTATCAACAGTTGTATATATCTGTATCAGCATATCTTGTACATTACTGTGTCTATTATCTGTATGCTCCTTGTCCTCTTCCTCCAGGACGGGTCTGGAATCGAGTGGTACCCTGCTCAGTACGCCTTCCTGTTAAAACTCTTAAATAAATAAATAAATGTGGAGGTGGGGGTATTCCCCTTTCCTGGATCTATGTGGAGGTCCAGGACTAAGGCTTTGCCTGCTAGTACTCCCCATAACCTACCTATGTGGAGGTATGGGTATTCTCCCCCCTTTTCCTGGACCTATGTGGGGGTTCTGGAGTTTTTCCCCCTTTGCCTATACATATGTGGGGGTTACAGGACTTGCTGTTAACCCCCCTCCTTTGGTGTGTACATTGTATTTTTCAGTTCCTTCCAGGATCATTCTTCTCTGAACTGCCATTGTCCTTCCAGACCCCTTTATTGTCATGGTATCACATCTGCGGGATGGTCCGCTATCTGCCCTCCATGTTCCACTCAGAAGAAACAGTCCCAGTCCAGTGATTCTGTGCCATAATGGATCATCCCCCACTTTCTCTGAGTTGCAGAAACTAGACATCGCACTCCTTTTCTGCCAGTATCCGGGATTTGCTTGATGTCTTCGTGGCTGCAAATTCCATGGAGCCCCCTTTTTCCTACTGCTCCGCTGCCTCTGGATGCATTCTCAGACATTCAGGATCTACTCACTCAAAAGGCTGCTCCTATGAATGCTATCCAGTCCCGGATTTCAGTCCTTGAACCCTTTATCCCAGTTGCTTCCCACCCAGCCTTCACTTCTGTCAGTGAATGCTCCTCTGCACTCGATCCCCAGCTCCTCCATCCAATCCTACTTCCACTGCGCTCCAACGTATGACTTCTCATCCTTTCCATTCCTTTGTATCCCATATAACTCCAGTTTCAAGTCAGCTCTGCAGGAACATCACCTTGAAAGAAGTTGAAGACCTTCTGCTACAGTTAGACATTAGAAAGAGCACAGGAGCTGACTCGCTTGACCCATACTTTCTGAAAATAGCTTATCACATACAAGCAGCACCAATAATGCATTTATTTAACCTGTCTCTAATCCAAGGCTCTCTTCCTGCAGAATGGAAAACTGCTCATGTTATTCCGCTATACAAAGCAGGGGACCCAAGTGATCTGAACAACTATAGGCCAATCTCCCTACTGCCTATACTTTTGAAAATGTTGGAAAAAATCGTGGATACACAGTTGAGATCCTTCCTGGACAACACAGAATTTCTTAATCCCATGCAGTCTGGATTTAGAACCAAACACAGCACCATCACTGCACTGGCCAAAGTTACTGACGACTGGCAACGGGACCTGGACGAGAAAAAATTCATTTGTGCAGTGTTCTTAGATCTTAGCAAGGCCTTTGATACCATCGACCATTGTCTACTTCTTTCAGCGCTAAACAATTTAGGTATGGACTCAATAGCATGGGACTGGTTCCAGAACTACCTCACAGACAGACAGCAACAAATAAAGGCCGAAGGAGAGCTTTCACCACTTAAATCAATAAAGAGAGGAGTCCCACAGGGTTCCATATTGGGTCCACTACTGTTCAACATCTATATTAACAATCTGAACATAGGAATCAAAGAAGCCAGAATCCATCTATTCGCCGATGATACAGTGCTCTACCTAAGTCGAGACTCCCCTGGAGCCGCATGCGCTGCATTACAAGATGAATTCAATAAACTGCCAAACCAGCTCATCGACAAAAAGCTTTTGCTAAACCCAAAAAAACCAAGGCAATGCTGTTTGCTCCATCTAGCACCAGGGCCATCTCTGCAGCCTATGACAATGTTCCTCCTATAACCACCCTACTTGGTGAAAATCTTGAGTTTGTGCCAAATTTCAAATACCTGGGTATATGGCTGGATAACAAACTCTCTTTTAAAGTGCATATTGAAGAATTACTGAAAAAGCTTAGGCAAAGGCTTGGCCTCTTCTTCAGAATTAAACATCTCCTTACTGAGACAGCAAAAAGACAGCTTGTTAATTCTACATTCCTATCATTAATTGATTATGCTGACATTATATATGGCCAATGTCCTGTCTCGCATCTTGCTAAATTGAACATATTGTATCACAGAGCCCTAAGATTTATAACTGGCCTTCCATCCTCCACGCACCGTTGCGAGCTATATACTGCAGTAGGGTGGCCTTCGCTTCAATTCAGAAGGCATAGAAATGCAGCCACTTGGACATTTCGAGCTCTCTCCAACAAACTCCCGGACTACATTGCTGCCTGCCTTCCTTCAAGTCCACCTAGTAGTTACGGCATAAGAAGTCACTCACTAATTTCCCTAAAAATTCCCAGGATTACCAACCACTTTGGTAGGGCAGTCATAAGTCATGCTTTGCCCACACTATGGAGAAGGATCCAAAGCTCTTTGAAACTCAGCACTCCTGTCAGTATTGCTATGTTCAGGCATCTTTACGACAAAACATTTTCTGAAATTTGTAAATGTTACCATAGCTTCTAGTGGTTCTATTAGTGGCCTTATCTCTAAATCTACCTCTCTCACTCTTGAATCCTACCCTGTTAATCCCTCCTTAACATGTTAAGTAGCCAGCTGCCTTGTTTGGCCTTCGGAGCCTTTGGCACCTTCCCTTACCTAATCCAACATGCCACTTTAATTAGTTGTTCTGATGGAATTTGGATCTTTAGGCTATCTCTAAGCCATGGCCAATTTCCAAGCCAGCGACCACCGCCTAAGCTAGATTTAGTTCCTGGGGGATGTAATGGTTGTGATCTGCCTTCCCTCGGCTGAGACCAGTATTAACTAATACCTTCAAGCGTGTATAAGAAAGAATGTACATTCCACAATTAATGTCATGTGTTGATGTTTACCTGTTCCCCACTAGTGCAATGGAATGTTTATACTGTACCGTTCATATGTAAATCTGTATTCCTAATTCTACATTTTGTATGTATTCTATGTATGTATATCCATCTTTGACTAACTGCAGGTCCACCTTGTAAATGAGTTTGCTCAACGGTGTTCGCCTGGATAAATAAAGATTTGATTGATTGATTGATTGATTGATTGATCATAAAGGCTGTGGATTCCTCCATCTGTTCATTCCCCACAGTGCAGCCGTATGAGATCCATTTGTCCTACTCTCCTCCATTTCAGCAATGCCAATTTCAGCACTCCTCCATACCGGTGAACATTCTAACCTTTGCCATTAATGGCCTCCTACTACCTTCCGCATTCTGGTTGAAGTTTTTACCATCTGGCCTTGCTGAGGTTTCCATACTTGCATCTCCATGCTTTCCCCCTCCTTCCGATGATGCATTCCTATCAGAGTGGTGACTTGCAAATGTTCTGGCTGGAAGTGGCCTTTACTGGACCTTGCTCCTCCAGCTTGCAATTTTTTCAGTATCAACTCCCAAATGTATTCTGAAGATTTCACCATCCCATGCAAGGATACTTACCATCATTTCGTTGTTCGTCAGAGGCCTAGGCTTGCTACGGCGCATGTCTCAGATGCCTTTTAAGCCCCTTCCCATCCATTCCTGCAGCATTGCAAGGAACGATTTCCATCACTCCGCAGTCTGTGACCTGTAAATGTTTAAGCAGCTGAATCCCTGTCTGGCTTTCCCCACTGTGGTACTGCTGTCCCACTTACGATCAGGTCCCTCATTGCACTGTGTTTCGCAGACCTACATGCTGGTCTACTATTCCTACTACTTCTGACCACTGTGTGGGTCCGACTATTGGTACCATGCCCTTCTGAACTACCCTGCCTTGTTGAACTACTTCCACACCAACCCCTGATTACATTATCATTGCTCCATGCTCCTTGCCTTATGCCCTGCAATGGTCTCAACCTTACCTACCTTTGAATTTCTTGGCATTGACCTGGATTCACAGAAAATTGACCATGTTTGCCCCAAGATTTCCTCATCCGCCATCCATTTGCAGACCCAACCTCATCTTTCCGGATTCCCAGACCTAGCCATGTCTTAGACTTTTACCTCCACCACACTCGGTGAACAATGTGATCTGCTCTATCCTTCTGCCTGAACTGCCTCATCGATAACCTGGAGGGCATATTGTTATGTTTTGGGCCATGATGACTATCACAACCATGCCTGTTTTCATTCCCCATATCCTGGCCTTTATTTCCTTCTGCCACAGACCCATAATTTCCTCATGGTACTATTAAACAAAACATATCTTGAGTTCTATTAATTCTGACCCAAACTTGACCAGCCTGGGACCTCTCTCTTTCCAGTCCTTCAGTCAAGCTATTTACTGTCCAGCATATATAAGCAGAACCTCCAAAATAATCCAGAGAACAACCCATTAGATGGCATTTTCTGCTGTCCACTGCTGATGCACTCTCACTCAGCCATCTGACTCTCTCAGACCTTAATTCTGTCCCCACTATATGTCTGACCTTTAGGTCCCCTCACCCTGGCGAATTAACAGCTCGTTCCATACTACGTCTTTCCTTCTCTCCCTGGATGATCTTCAAGCAAGGAGACCATATATGTCATATCGTTCAGCATGAAAACACCAGCAAGGAGTCCTAATTCTATATTCAAGAACTGGTACCCAAATCTGGATTTTGATCATCTGCTGTATTACCACTCCAAGTCCAAGCCATCAGACCCACTGCTACTTTCTTCAAACATCAATTCCAGTATCAACAAAAGAATTCATGACCTCATCAGCAGCCTTCCCTAATGCCTTAGATATATCCTCTTTTCTTCTCAGGCCATTCCTTCTGACCAGAGCTGCATCTTCAGCATCCAAGAATAACATCCCAGAAAGATTTGAACAGATGGACCTCCCCTGTTTTGAGTCATTTTCTCCCAATCCAGATACAGCATTCAATTCTGCCTTTTCATTTTATCTCCTCTTAGCATGCCTAGAGGGAAGGCAACCTGGTTGCCATGGCTCCCCAGTTTCCTCCTTACTTGTTTTTTTATGTTGGTGCTTGCGCGGCAGCATCTTCTTGATAATAGCAGATTTGGAAGCATCGGTCACTGTTGCAAGTAATGCAGGGCAATGACCAGCATTCCCCAATCAGCTAGCAGCAGGTGGTGACCTCACGCATCCTTAATGAGGCCACCGGATCTAAGAAAAGGTCCGCTGCAATAAGTGCGAAGCTCTCATGTAGTGGGATGACAACACGTCTCCCTACGTGCAGACAACATCACAATGCTGATGGGGGAGCCCACTCCCCGTCGGCATACTTACCCTCCTCCCATGTACAATGTATGCCAAGGGGGGTGCCCAATCCCCCTCGGCATCATGCACCCCCCAACAGTTTTTCTTTGCCAACAGGGGCCCTATCCCTGTTGACGTTTTATCTCCCCTTCCTCTTGTATTTTGCTGATAGGGGAGCCCACCCCTGTTGGCATAATGTGTCCCTCCCTTTGTTGCTTACAAGAGGGTGCGCAACTCTCAGCTCATGTCCCCCTGCATGTGCCCATCGAAGATGCCCAACTCTGTCGGCCACAGAATTCTCAAAAAAAACACTTAGGTGGCATGTTGGGAGCCCACCCCAGCATGCCACATGTCCTGCAAAAAATATCCCACAAAGTTTTTTATTTTTTTTAAAACCTGTGAAATAAGAAAACGGCCTCACGCCGTCTCCCTGCCTGCCTCCCACAACCCACGCCCACCCTCTGCGCACCCTGCCTCCCCACACCCCACCCTCACCCCATACTTACCTCCAGAGTCTGGTGTGATGATCTTCGGTGGATCGGGAACACGTCTGCACTCTTCAAAGCCGACTGCGAACTGAAGAAATGCTAGTAAGCTGTGTAACGGCATAAATAGGGTTTTTTTCAACTTTGGTGCATATCTCGGGCATTTTTGGGAATTTTTGCACCAAATTTTCAACATGGGGTTATTGGGACCCCTACTCATGAATTCAGTCACTGTCATGGCATTATTCAGTCCCAAAAGGTGGTTTTGCGGTCACTGCATGGAATCACCTTTTGGGAGAGAATAACAAAATGACAGTACCACTGCTCATGAGGGGGGCTCTCAAAAAGCCTATGTTGCAAATTTGGTGACAAAACTCCCCCAAATAGCTGTTTTACGAGCGTACGTTGCGCTGTTTCCATACACGCTCATGATGTCGTGAATTTGTAATATTTTCACTTCAGATTTTCAAAATTGCCATTTCAACACCTCCTGATGAACAGTACAGCTGCCATTTTACATATCCTGCCCAAAATGTGTTTTCGCACATCCGGTGCAGAATAGCACATTTGCTGTGCGAAATCAGTTTTTGGGATCATTTTCGGAAATGATGGCGACACTGTACATGAGCAGAGGTCCTAAAATTCCTATTTTGAAAGTTTTGTGCCGCATGTCTATAAAATTACTGTGTTACAAGCGTGCGTTATGTAGTTTCCATGCAGCTTTGTAACTTCGCAAATCTGCAATATTTTCATGCCAGATTTTCAACACTGCCATTTTTTCACACCTCCGTATGAACAGAATAGCTGTCATTTTTCACATCCTGCCCAAAATGTGTTTCTGCACTTGTGGCACACAATTGCGTGGTCACTGTGGGAAACCAACTTTTGGGACAGATTAACAAAATCACAGTGCCAGTGTTCATGAGGGGAGATCCCAAAATGCCTATGTTAAAGATGTGGCTAACAAACTCCCAAAAATAATTAGGTTACAGATGTGTGTTGCGCAGTTTCTAGGCATGCTCATGGCTTCACCAATTGTTCATATTTTCACTCCAGAGTTTCAACGTTGCCATTTCATACACCTCCTCATGAACAATACAGTTATCATTCTCCACATCCTGCCCAAAATGTGTTTTCATCCCTGTGTCGCCAAATGGCATAGCCGCTATGCAAAACCTCCTTTCAGCTAACAAACTGATTGTGCCACTTTTCATGACATGGGCTCACAAACAGCCCATGCTGAAAATTTGGAGTGAAAATACCAACGCAGGCCTATGGTGTTAGGGTATCCAACTGTAGCACCCGACTCAGTACAGACTGACAGGTGCCAGGGGTGTGACTTGGAATCATTGGATGTAATGCTTGTGCCATTCCACCCCCACCCTGCAGCCACTGACAGGCATCGTGGTGTGCCTTGCACTGTTCGGCCACATAATTCACCCCATTCTCCTATACTGCACCTACGTCAGCGTATTTCCTTATGGAATGGGGTAAGTATAATGCCAAAAGACCCCAAAGCACACCATGACACTTGTCAGTGTCTACAGGGTGAGATGACGCAGTGGCATGAGCGTTATATTTGATAACCCAAGAGGCACACCCAATGCCTGTCGCTCTCTACAGGGTGGGGTTGGAGTCACTCCAATACTTCACTGCCATTCCTATTATGCATCTCTACCTCTGGCACTACCAATGCCAATGCCAGCGAGACAACATTTGGCATTGACAAATGCTTGTTTTTAAGTGACTTAAGTTTTTAAGTAACTTTATAAGTGACATTGTGGAGGGACTGGAAGGAAAAGAATGTCTCTTTGCAGATGACACAAAGATCTGCAACAGGGTTGATACACAAGATGGGGTTGGAAAGGATGAGAAGGGACTTGGCAAGGTTGGAGGAATGGTCAGATGTATGGCAGCTTAGATTCAACGCAAAGAAATGCAAGGTAATGCACCTAGGAAACAAAAACCCAGGGGAAGAGTACACACGGGGGAGAGATACTGACAACAATAAAAATGGAAAGGGACCTGGGGGTAATTATATCAGATGACCTAAAGGTGGGCAAGCAATGTGAGAAGGCAGAAAGGAAGACTAGGGGGATACTGGGATGCATAGGGAAAGACATCAATAGTATCATTTAGGGAGAATATAGGGAAACGTTCTATCACATTAAATAAACATATAGGGAAAAATTACTGTAACATTAGCAAAAATATAATGCTGTATTTAGTGAATATATAGGTAAAACTACTGTAACATCTGCAAAAAAGGGAACAGTACAATAACATTTAGTACCAATATAGGGAAAAATAGTACCATTTAGCAAAAATCTACAGAGAAGTACTGTATCAATTAAAGACAATATGCGGAAAAGTACAGCAACATTAGTGACAATATAGGGTGACGTACTGCAGCATTTAACAATTTTATTTCACAGATTTTAGAAAATGTATTTTATGTTATGCTACCAGGGAAAGACCAGACTGAGGCAACACGTCTCTTTTGCCAGTGTGTGCTGAGATGGCAATAAGACAATTCAATACAATTAAAAGTTGATATACATAGTATAACCTGAGGCCAGATTCCTACAGAGCGAGTCCAGCCACCAAAAACTAACAAACAAAACATTAGTGGGACAAAAACAACACTAGGAGGCAGTATAGTGCAGTGGTTTAAGGCTCTGTGCTGCAAACCTGGAGATCTGGGTTTGAATCCCACAGCCCTCACTTGCATACTGTGTGACCCTGAGCAAGTCACTTAACTTCCTTGTGCTCCCAGGTCACACCAGGAAACAAGCTTCAGCTTAGTGTGTCTCTCCTGGTTAAAAAAAACATGAAAAAGGCCTTGTTTTCTTGTAAATACCCTCTGTGTTACAATCTCCTCCTGCCACTATAGGGCAGGGGAGGCGCTGGCTACTAGAATACCAGAGCCAGAGCCTACTAACTGGTAACTGTTAGTGAGACCAGTGGGCAAAGTGTAATGCCAGTAAGAAAGATGTTAGGGTGCCTTTGAAATCACTTGCCAAAGAATGCATGCCAGACTGCCTTGAGGTGGCAAGGACATCACATCTCGCAGCTGTCAATGCACGCAGTCTATGAGACCCATTCATGTTCACATCCACTCACCTGAAAGCCTTCTGTGACAGGCCCAAGATAACAGTGGAGATCACAGGGAATGGATCAGAAGGCATGTAGAGCACTGTTAATTATGTAGGGTAGAGTATGTAGGGAACTCACTGGGAGGGCCTGCGAACCATAGAAACATAGAATGTGTTGGCAGAAAAGGACTGCTTCTCCCACCAGTCTGCACAGATGGTCCCTTCCTTGTCTATCTCTGCATCCTAGTCTGTCTCTGCAAACCCTAACTGGTCTCTGGCAACCCTTCCTTCTCTCTGCCCATTTCCTCCCCAGCGTCTGTCCCATGTATGCTTGCGGCCTCCTACTGTTTTCACCTCCACCACTTCTACTGACAGTCTATTCCAAGAGCCCACCACTCTTTCAGTGAAGAAGTGCTTCCTCCTATCTCTCCTAACCCCATCTTCTGCTTCATCGCATACCCTCTGGTTATGGTGGTCTTCCTCTTTTGAGACTGCCCTCTGCGCCCTGTTCACCCCTGTGAGGTATCTGTAGGTCTCTATCATGCCCTCTCTCACTCTCCCATCTTTCAGGGTATATATGTTGAGATCCCTCAGTCTCTACTAATAGGGCTCTGCACCATTATAGCTTCCTTCATCTGGACTGTCTGTACCATGTCTATGTAATTTCTGAGGTGCAGCCTCCAGAACTGGACTCAATACTCCAGATGGGGTCTTAGCAGTGGGCGATATAGT
This sequence comes from Neoceratodus forsteri, assembly GCA_016271365.2. Classification (NCBI taxonomy): domain Eukaryota; kingdom Metazoa; phylum Chordata; order Ceratodontiformes; family Ceratodontidae; genus Neoceratodus; species Neoceratodus forsteri. Next base: position 584,251,257 of record JADMNL010000022.1, read on the forward strand.
GACAACACTATGTCCCACCTCCACCTCTCCCTATGTATCCCAGCATCCCACTTGCTCTACCCATTGCTTTATCACGAGAGCTCTGAGGGGGTGTCTCTTCAAGGGAGGTCCCTCACAGCATTGCGGCACAGGGCCTGTGCCACTAAATGGGGGAGTTCACCTTTTGAGGGAATGTTTTCAGTCCTGTGGCTGGGAGATGCTGCAAGCCAAGCTACTGATGGAGAGAAACCTGGTGAGAGAGAAAATGATGGAACTGTGGACTGAGGTAGGACATATGCCTATGTTAAGTCCAGGAGATCCCAAGCCAGGATGGGTACCAGAGCTACTGCCTCTGGGCTGAGAGGACTGCAAGCCAATGTCTGAAGGCATGCTGGAGTATGAGCTGCCATGCTATACCCAGAACACCTGATGTTGAGTGTGGAGATGCTGATGTGAGACATCCAGCACATGGGTAGCCTCCGTGCTCCTGTGGGGAGACTGCACAGGTATGGAGCAGCAGCTCTTAGGACTAGGGAACCAATGGATGCCAGTAAGTGAACTAAAGTCTGAGAGAAATGTCCCTGCAACAGAGGCACCTCCTGCATCACCCACAGACCAGACACTATTGTGTCCCAGAAGTGTGTCTAGTGGTGTAAGCTCACAGTAAACAGCAAAGTGGGAGAAACTGTTAAGTGTCATAACAGCGAACATTCTTGGGTGACTCGCAACACAGCAAGTACACCCTACTGAAAAACAATTTGGCACACAACACAATATACCGACAACCAACTCAATACATATTTAAAATAATGTTTAATGCAGGGGGCTTCTTTGTAGGGGCAAGCCACCCTCACCCCCTCAAACTTAAATAATCATTCTCCAATGAGGGGGCAGACACTGGAGGTAAGATGAGGGACTGATGATGACAAGTCAATAACTAAGGAAAAAAAAAACACAAAACACCTGATAAATGAGTGTTAGTGGCTCAGTAGGTAGCACACTTGCCTCTGAGGCCAGGAGATCAGAGGGCTGTGGGTTCAGTTCCCACATCTGGCACTTGGGTTAATATCCCAATACTGACACTGTATTGCAGCATGAGAGGGGTGCTGCACTTCTGAGATGCCGTCTCTTCGGATGAGATGTTAAACTGAGGTCCCATCTACCTGGATTGGTGGTAGTTCAGGTGGATGTTAAAGATCCCATGGCACTTATCGAAAAGAGTAGGGGGGAATTTTTATTGCAAATTATAGAAAGTCAGAGAAGAAACATTCAAAGCAAAAGGAGAGCAGATGAAACACAGAAAAAAATCATATACAGAATAATCAGTCACTTAAAAAATGAAAAAAATACAAAAAAATCAAGTAATCACTATAGCCAAAAACATGTTTTCAGAATAACCAAAACTTCCCTCTGTCAAATATCCTGGACTCCTTCCTTTTAAGTTGCTTCAACGCTTCCTTAATTTGATTAATCAACACTGCATTAGGAGTATTCACATGCTATAAATAGAACTGACAACATGCTTGCCAAAGATAATATTTGATATAAGCAAAAATAACATTTATTGTACTAGGATGGTACCTAGATTAAATACCCGAAAAATCCCCCAGTGTCAAACATTCATATTGAATATGCTGTAGGGGAGACAAATGCAGGCTAGTGGCTAAATCAATCCAAAACTATTTAATATATGAACATAGAATAAAAAAATGTTCCTGTGATTCTTCCATGCCAATACAGGAAAATCTCAAGCACAACCTGTTAGTCACGGGTTTATGCTTCCAATTACCTTTAACCCCCAATTTTCTATGACGGCACAGCCACTGAACATCCCAGATATGATCAGGGATCCTAACATCTTTAAGAATATTCAATGCAAACTGAAGTTTAGTAGAGAGGCAGCGAGGAAAATCAGCCCACAGAGCATGATGTCTATCCATCACAAGGCCACATATAGATTTTTTCTGCATGGAAGTAATCTCAAGTTTACTTAAGTTCCACCCTTTCACTCTTTTTAACATAGGAAGGGCAAAATCAGGAACCCGTAAAGACTCACTGAACCGAGGAAAAATCACCTCCCATTTTTGAAAAAAAAAATGAAACAAACTACTATCTCCCCCTCTATCATCCTAGTTCCCCATCTTTCTTCACTTCAGCTGTCTCACCCATACCAATTATGCATGTGCACCTCCTGCCTACCTGCCTCTCTCTTCTCCTCCACCTCTTGCCTTCCACCAACCCTATTGTCCCTGTTAACCCTCAGCCTCACTACTCTAGTGCTCCTACCTACCCTCCTGTCCTCCCCTCCTCCTATACCACTGCTCCTCCCCCTCCCTCCTCCTCCACACACCCCATATGCTCCTCTCCGCCTCACCCCCCATCCAGACATTACCTTTCCTCCCCCCCGCTCCCTTGTGCATCTGATCACTCAAGCCTTCTCTGCCTGTGCTGCCCTACCCACCCCTGTGTTACGAAGCCCCGCTTCTCTTCCTATCGCTCCCGGCGTAAACTCTCCTTCTGCCACCCTCTGGCCAGAGCAGTTCTCCTCCTTCTGCTCCTGACGAGGAACATACATCCCAACCCAGGCCCTGCCCCCTCCCACCCACCTACTTGGCCCACTGGTCTCCAAATAGCCTCCATGAACATATGCAGCCTGCTGAAAAAATTTGACGCCCTCCAGTGCTGGGCCATGGCTCATCAACCAGACATCATAGCCCTGGTTGAAACCTGGCTGTCCAAATCTACCCCTGACTCATTTGTCTCCTTCCCAGGCTATACCTTATACCGGGAGGACTAAGTAGGCAAACGAGGGGGAGGCTGTGCAATCTACACCAGGGACACAATATTTGAACACGCACTCCCCACCCCTGCCCTTGTAAATGGGGCCCAGGCTCTTACCCTCAAACTCACCCCGGACCCCTCTAGGGGCCCTCTCTATCTCACCACTGCCTATGTTCCCCCAAAGAACCAGCACCCGGCCCTGGTATCTTTAACTGACTATCTGGCCTCCCTCCACCATAAGGTGGAACAAATCCTAGTTGGGGACCTTAACGTAAATTGGCTCAGCACCTCCTCTTCCACGATCTGAGACTCATTTGCCGCCCAAGACCTGACGCCAACTCGTCACCCAGCCCACTAGAATAAATCCAAAGAGAGGAACCAGCACCCTTCTGGATGTAATTATCACCAACCGACCCCAAAAAATCCAAAACATCTAGGTCCTACCAGATTCCCTAAGTGACCACTCCCCTATCCTATTTCATTGGGCAGTCCCCAATCCCAAACCCAAAGCCCAGACCACCCTCCTCAGGCGCCTCCGCCCTGGTGGGCTGCAAAAACTTAAACAATTCCTCACCCAGATAAACTGGTCCCCCATTCATCATGCATCCGACATTGACACTGCCCTCGCCTTCTTCTCACACACCTTCAACATGGCCTGTGATCTCTTTGCACCCTTCACCAAAATCCGATCCAAAAAAGCAGAATGCACCCTGGGTTAACCCTGCCCTTCTACAATTGCTAAGAAATCAGGATAACCTCTGGCACCTTGCCACTGAAACGGGTCGGCTGTCTGATAGGCAAGCTTACAATGCAGCCCTGAATAAGTGCCCTTGGGCTGTCCGGAAAGCCAAGGTCAACCATTACCAGGCCACCCTTACCTCCTCCTGGGGTTCGGCCCGGACTTTCTGGGATAATATTAAACAGCTAAATGGAAAATCATGCTCCCTGCCCCATCCCAGCTCACTAGTGATGGCACTACCTCCACCAACCCTGCCATCATAGCTAACTGGCTCAACACTGCTTTCACTGACCTTAGCTCAGTCCTCCCTAGTAATTTATTTGACCCTCCCCCCAACCAACCTCCCCCTGTCCTCCATCACCCCAGCTTCCACCTGTGCAAGATTTCTGCCCGGGTAGCCAGACCTTTCCTAATCAAAGCCTCGAATAGCAACAGTCCCGGCAGTGACTCACTGGACCCCAGTATCCTCAGGCTGGTGCTAGATGAAGTCATTCCCCACTCACCAGCCTAATTAACCGATCGCTCTGCCTGGGACAATTTCCCACTGCTTGGAAAACAGCCATAATCACACCCATTCATAAAGGGGGCGACAGGTCGTCGGCCAACAACTACCGGCCAATCTCCATCCCCCCCCAAAGCCCTGGAGAAAGTGGTGGCCATTCAAATCACTGAATATCTGGCTAAGCATAACATCTTATGCCCAGAGCAACATGGCTTCCGTGCTGGTCACAGTACCAGCACTGCACTAATTAAATTCTCCAACTTCCTACACTCCTCCCTGGATACCAGCTCCCTAGCTGGTGCAGTGTTCATCGACCTCTCAAAGGCTTTCGACACTGTCTCCCACCCTCTTCTGCTGAATGCTCTCTGCCACACTGGGCTCTCGGCTGGCCCCCTAGCATGGTGCACGAGCTATCTAGCCGCTCGATCACAGTGTGTTAAAATCAATGGGATACTCTCTAATACTCGTCCCATACACTCTGGGGTCCCCAAGGCTCCATCCTGGGCCCCCTTCTCTCCTCACTCTATTTGAACACCCTGCCCAGTGCATGCCCTGGCAAAATTCTTCTGTATGCAGATGACGCTGTCATTTTTGCCACCCACCACAATCCCGTCTCCCTTCAGGACACCCTACAGTAGTCTTTCAATGATGTCAAAGCCTGGTTTAAGGAGCGCAGACTCATCATTAATCTTAAAAAAAACAAAGCTATGCTCTTTTCCCACCCCCAAAACAAAGCTAGCAACCACCCACTCCATAGCCTTCCTAGTACCAAACAGCCACTGGAACAAGTCTGCTCCTACAAATACTGTACCTTGGGGTTACTTTTGACTCAGCCTTCACATTCCATGACCACATTGATGCCCTAACATTTGCCACTAACACACGGCTTGGCATCCTCTTCCACCATAGAACCTGTCTTCCCCCAAATGCACTCTGGCTCGCTGTTACGTCTTCCGTATTGTCTCTTGTAGACTATGGCCTACCAGTCTATGGTGCTGCCGACACGACTGCACTCAAAAAAATTCACTTAACCCTGAATAAAGCCTGCAGACTGATTACTGGTGCCCCCAGGCTCACACACACCTGTCAGCTGTATGACGAAGCTAAACTCCTTACCCTGGATGAACGGCTCCGATATCAAACCTGCCTCCTCACAAAAAAAACCCTACTCGGGCTCTCCCCTCCTGGGATGACGGCATCCATCCACCAGATCCCACCCACTATTGCAACACGGTCATCCAACAAGACCACTCTAATGGTCCCCAGATCAAGAACCAGCCATGGCCAGAGGTCCTTCTGCTACAGAGCCCCATCCTGGTTTAACTCTCTCCCTGCCCCCATCACCAATGCCACCACCATCTCCAAGTTCAAAACCACCCTTGAAACCAACTCATCAACACTCATAGCTGCTCCTGTCTCTGAAGGCAGCCTCCACCTCGACTCTCATGACAACCCACCGGCGCTCTCCTAGCCACCCACCACCTCTTCCCGGTCACACCATACCTATGTCTAACCTGGCCAGTGCCTGCTGTTTTTATGGGATGCCAATTAGATTGCTCAATTTTTGATACCAACTTGTGTAACACCTGTCTCAATTACTTGTACCCTGTAACCTAAATGTATTTTGTCTGACCTCAGTGTGACGTGGCACCTCTGATGAATGCCTATTTTTAGCAAACCTGTGCTATGTAACCTAAAACTCTATGTATGTCTTTAATGTGATGAGGTACCTTTGGAAACGAGCCTCTGGCTCAAAGGTTGTAAACTGATTTCACAAATAAATAAATAAATAAATAAAAAGTCCACTCTGCCCAATGTGAAGTAAGTCCCACTGTCCTATGGAAGGAAGAAAAATACAAAAAGACTGAAAAAACACTACAGGGTTTAACATACCCAGTCCTCCTACAGAAATCTTAAGATATGTAAAATCTCTTTTCACCGGGTTCAACCTACTACCCCAGATCATCTGAAAACAAAAAACTGCTAAACAGTCTAGTCTCGAGGTCAGTGGGTAGAGGAAAAATGTGTGCAATATACAAAAAACTGGGACGAGAAATTGCTTAATAATACAAACCCGTTTCTTCTTCCTCATCCCCCAGGATTTCCAGTGTGAGACCTTTGCCTCTCCGACTTGCAGCCTATCCTCCCAATTTACCCGTGCCGTATCCTGTTCTCCAAACTTTATACCCAGAGCCTTAATAAAATGTTGAGATACCTGGACAGTACCTATTGAGCATACAGGGTCCCCATCCCCAAGGCCATGCTTTGTTGGTGGTTAAAGCTTGCACCAGTAATCCCTGAAAAAGCATCTAATACCTTTAAAGCATACACTCCAGCCTGAACAGAAGCAGTCAACAGACAAATATCATCCGCATACACCATAATTTTTTGAGGAAAAACCTCAGGACTGGGAGACAACCCAACAATAAAAGGATCATTCAGGATTACTCTAATCATAGGGTTCAAACAAAACATATACAAAAGGGGACTTAGGGGACAACCCTGCCTGACCCCCCTTTTTATGGAAACTGGTGACCCCATCAGACCACCCACCGTAGGAATGGCCATAGCATTTTGATATAAAATGTGAATCCACATAATCATGGATGAAGGGATACCATAAACCTGTAAAACTTTAAATAAAAAGGAATGAGACACATTATCAAAGGCTTTTTTCTGATCTAAAGTGATCAGAAACCCCCACAACTTCCTCTGCTTCCCAAACTCACAGACATCCCTCAATAATCTGAGGTTCTGTTGAATGTTTCTCCCAGGAATGGAACATGTTTGAACAGGGTGAATCAGAACAGATGCAGCCTTCTGCAATCTATGACACAAAATCTGTGAAAAGATTTTATAATCAGAATTCAAGAGGCTAATCAGCCTGCAGTTCCCCAAATCCAGTCTATCACCATTCTTGTAAAGGTAAACCACCATAGCTGAGGAAATGCAATGTAGAACAGCCACAGCCTTCAAAAATTCATTAAAAACTTACACTAAAAGCGGAGCCCCAATTCTTTAAAGGTTTTGAAAAACTCATTGGTCAGACCATCTTCTCCTGTGGACACCCCTGAGCGTAACTTAGAAATAACAGACAAAGTAACAGGACCAGCAATATCAGCCGCAATGTCAGGAGACAAAATAGGCAATGAGCAATTTATCAATGTATCCCAAGCAATATGAGGGACAAACGTCTGTCCCAGGGAAGTCTGAATATACTCAGCCATAACATCCAACATCTCAGCATGGGACATATGCAAATGACCAGAGCTATCATAGAGACCAGTCATTTTTTTGTTTGCCAACTTTGTTTTACATGCCTCAAATGCATCAGAAAAAGGAGATGTAGTAGTACCAAACTGAAACATAGCATATACAAAAGCAGCACACTGATAATGATAGTCTCTCATTTTACACTTCACATCAAGTTGTGCTTTAATCCTACAATCTGCTACAGTAAGGGAGGGATATGAGTTTATAAAATTGATCTCTTAAAGCCAAGTACCCCAAATAGTCCTTACTTCCCTTAGCTCTCCCAAAATCAAGAAACACATTTTTAACCTACATTTTAGTATCCCGCCATCAGGAGTACCAAGAGTCATAAAGGACAGCCACAGAACCCCGAAACTCAAACAACAATTCTACTTTGGTTTTAACTTCAAGATAATCCTAAACAACAGAATTCAGCTTCCACCACCTAGGCATCCTGTGGAAAGAGGGAGATACATGTGGAAATTGAATATCACACTGTAAAATACAATGATCAGAAAATTCACAGTTCTTTAAACTAAAACCATGAACCATCAACCTACTGGAAATAAAAAAAATAGACAAAATGGGTACAATATGCACTACGCCTATATGTAAATCCCCCATCCTTATGCAACACCCTACATGCATCCACCAAATCCACAGTGCGAACAATGTTATGTAATGCACGTGAATCACAGTACACCTTCTCCTACGCTATCCCACATCTTCACATCTAGGCTACAATTCATGTCACCACCCCAAAATAGCATTCAAGAAGAAAATAGAAAAGGTTTAATAAGGGTAAACAATTCTATTCTAGCCTTTTTACTTTGAGGGGCATAAGTATTTATGAAACGTATGGAAAACCCTCACAAACACAATCTAACAGCAAAGCTCGTCCTGGCAGAATGTCTACTACCTTCTGATCCCAAATTTGGGGTAATTGAAAAAGAATCCCAAGACTATCTGCTACATCCTCCCCAAAAGACCAAAAGGAGGGCCCCCAAGGCCAATGTTTTTTAACTTGGGCAATTGTCTGGCATCTGATCTCAGCTACATGATAACTGGAAGTGGGGCTTAGTCAGAGTTGAGGTAGCAAGTGAGTTTTATTTTCTCAGAAGAAGCCAGAAGGGGAAGGAAACATATTCAATTCAGTGCTTTACAGTAACTGGTAATTGCTATTTTTCTTTTAAACTTAGATTGTGGGCTTTTAGTGACACTGTACTTTCTTTGTTGTCTTTACTTAGAATTGTTTTTGGGCTGTTGAAAATTTAAAACATACTGGTGGTGTATTTCTTTGCTGTCTTTAATTGCTGCAAATTTCCACCCCCTTCCCTCCCCTACCCCCAACTGTTAATTATATGCCCTGTTAAGTCTGATTGACAGGAGCTAAACACAGGGTATAGTAAGCGGTGAGGAGTAGGAAGGACATAAGGGGGAAGAAGTCCACCCTCAGCACGACAAGTGGTTTGACTCATTTATTTATTTATTGGTTTATTTTCTTTTTTTTTAAAGAAAAGTATCTGAGGATCAGTGGCAGGATTTTTAGGACAGTAAATTAATAAAAAGGGAACTAGGAGAGCTTCAGTAGAAGACAAGTAGTGGAATAGCAGTATAATTGCAGTATGATGTGGAGAGTGGTACAATGCAGTGGCTGTGGGGCAGCCATATTCAGGCAGACCTTCTGGACACTGAGGTGCTGCCCTATCTGCATGCATCTCTCTGGACTGTGGGATGAGGTAGCCAGACTCAGAGTGGAAGTAAACTGGGACAGGAGTACCATCACTCCTATCCAGGGACCACCCAGTCCAATGCAACTGCCTCAAAGGATGCCGAGAACGAGGAGCACTTGGATGACAGTGGGCTCAGGGAGGGTTAGAGCAGTCAGGCAGAGACACATCCCAGATCCTATTCCACTCAAGAACTCATATGCCATACTGGCAAATGGAGACAACCAAATAGAGGTACCCAGAGAAGTGGAAGGAAAGGATGTGGAGGTTAGCCAAGGAGGTGACCTCAGCAGGGAAGCAGTGGACCCCAGAGGAAGACGAAGCAAATCCTGGTGGGGGACTCCATCATAAGAGGGATCCAGCTAGGAACACAGGAGGGGGAGGGCAGGGAGGTGAGGTGCCTACCAGGTGCCACGGCATGGAGGGATGAAAGGAAGATCCTGAGGATCACTGGGAAGGCAAGACAGGAGGGTGAGCTGGATGTCATTATCCACCTAGGTACTAATGACCTGGCAAATGGGGAGCCAAAGGAAGTTCAGGAAGAGTTTGGGAAATTGGGAAGGGGTCTCAAGCAAGTAGCTACTTCCATCACTTTCTCAGAAGTACTACCTGTGAGAGGCAAGGGAGAGCATAGGAGTGCATGCACCAGGAACTTTAACTCATGGTTGAAGAACTGGTGCTGTAAGGAAGGGTTTGGATTCATTGGTGACTGGGGACCCACCTGGAGGGATGAAGGTTTGTTCAAGCCTGATGGCCTGCATCCATCCTGGAGGGGAATCCAAGCACTCAATGATAAGTTTAAATGCTACATTGACAAGCATTTAAACTAGCAAAGGGAGGCAGGCCAGCAAGAGGATACCTACTTGCTCACCCCCCACAGCTAGCAGTGGAACCAGTGAACCAGAGGAGTGGCTATCTCTACAAAGCAGTGTGCAAAAGATGGAGATTAGCACCCAAGAGGTGGATAGGCAGAAACGGAGCAAAATTCAGCAGAAGGGCAGACAGCAAGGAGAACCAGGGATAAAGGACAACCAAGGAAGGGGCTGGAGTAGAACAGTGAAACAGTCTAGGGAGGTCAAATCATGGAAAGCCATGTGTGCAAATGCCAGGAGCCTTAGTAACAAGATGAAAGATCTGGAGGCTGTCATGGTGCAGTCAGACCTGGACATTGTGGCCATCACTGAAACCTGGTGTAATGATAACCACAACTGGGAGATGGCCATACCTGGCTACAACATATTCAGAAGAGACAGGGCAGGCAGGAAGGGAGGAGGAGTGGCACTGTATGTGAAAAATGACATAAGGGCCATAGAGATCCAGGAGGAAGAAAATGGGGGAGAGATACTGTGGGTTAAGCTGGAAAGGAAAATGGGGCCAGCCATCCGCACAGGTGTAGTCTATAGACCACCAGCCCAGGAGGAAGAAACAGATAGGGAGCTGATGCTAGCCATCCAAAGGATGGAGATTTCAATATTCAGATGTGGACTGGAGCATCCCAGCAGCAGCATCAACTAGGAGCAGATTTATCCTGGTCTCCCTTTAGGGTGCCTTCCTCAAGCAGCTGGTCATGGAGCCAACTCGGCAGATGGCAATACTGGACCTTGTGCTCACAAACAGGGACAATGTGATGGGGGTAACAGTGGGGGAGCACCTGGGAAACAGTGACCACCAGTCATTGTGGTTTGAAATCACAGAAAGAGCAGAACCAAACCACACAAAAATACGTATCCTGGATTTTAGGAGTGCAGACTTTGGAAAAATGGGGAGAAACTTGAAAGAGGCATTAAGGGGAATGGGGCAGGAATCGGGGGTTGATGAACAGTGGGCAGTATTTAAAATGAGGATTACAAGAGCAACAGAATTATGCATTAAGCAGGTTAGCAAGAGGAAAAGGAAGAGGAGACCATTACGGTTTTCCAAAGAGGTAGCAAAGAAGGTGAAAGCCAAAAAGATTGCATTCAGGCAATACAAAAAGACACAGGCAGAAAGGGATAGGGAGAAGTAACAGGAGAAGCAAAGGGAGGCAGGGAGGTCAGTAAGGGAAGCCAAAGCTCAGACAGAGGAACACATTGCAAAATCAGTGGGTAAAGGGGGCAAAACCTTTTACAGGTACGTAAGTGAAAAAAGAAAGGCAAAGGAAGGGATAGTGAGACTGAAGGGGGAGGATGGGGGTCACGTGGAGGATGACAACAGTAAAGCTGACATGCCGAACAGGTATTTCTGCTCAGTCTTTACTGAGGAAGAGGAGGGTAATGGGTCTGAAGGAAGTACAAGGGGTGAGAATGGTGCAGAAATGGACACAAGTCCCTCTACACAAGAAAGGGTCCTGAAGGAACTGGAAGTAATAAGAGTTGATAAAACAATGGGGCCAGATGGGGTGCACCCCAGGGTCCTTAAAGAACTAAGAGAGGTGGTGGCTGAGCCACTGGCTATCCTGTTTAGCCAATCACTGGAAACAGGGGAGGTACCCAAGGACTGGAAGACAGCAGATGTAGTCCCCTTATACAAAAGTGGGAACAAAGAGGAAGCAAGGAACTACAGACCAGTCAGCCTCACCTCGGTAGTGGGGAAGATCATGGAAGCACTACTGAAAGAGAGATTGATGGAACATCTGGTTGTCAATGGGCTACAGGACCCAAGGCAGCATGGTTTCACCAGGGGGAGGTCATGTCAGACCAACCTCTTTGAATTTTTTGACTGGGTGACTAGGGAGGTGGATCAGGGGAGGGCAGTGCACATGGCCTATCTAGACTTCAGCAAGGCCTTTGACACTGTGCCACATAGAAGACTATTACACAGACTGGGGAATATGGGTGTGGGCAGGACAGTAGTGTGGTGGGTAGGTAACTGGCTGGGTGGCAGGACACAGAGGGTGGTGGTAAATGGCTGTCACTCCACAGAGGGAAGAGTGACCAGTGGGGTACCACAGGGATCAGTGCTGGGATCCGTCCTATTCAACATCTTCATCAGTGACATTGCGCAGGACCTAGAAGTCAGAATTTCACTGTTCGCTGATGACACAAAGCTCTGTAACAGAGTAGACACACCAGAGGGTGTAGACAGAATGAGAAGGGACCTGCAGAAACTTGAAGAATGGTCAGGGGTTTGGCAGTTGAAATTCAATGCAAAGAAGTGCAAGACCATGCATATGGGGCACAAAAACCCTGGCACAATGTATCAGTTGGGGGGTGAGGATATAGCATGCAGCAAGCAGGAAAGGGATCTTGGGGTTATCATCTATGATGACCTCAAGGTAGGGAAACAGTGTGACAAGGCAGCAGGTAAAGCAAATAGGATGCTGGGATGCATAGGCAGGGGCATCACCAGCAGGAAAAGGGAGGTCATAATTCTGCTATACAAGACACTAGTGAGGCCCCACCTGGAGTGCAGTGTACAGTTCTGGAGACCTTACCTATGTAAGGACATAGACAGGGTAGAGAAGGTTCAGAGGAGGGCAACAAAGATGGTGCATGGATTGCATCACAAGTCCTATGAGGACAGGTTGAAGGAACTGAACATGTACTCCCCGGAGGAGAGGAGGGAGAGAGGGGATATGATAGAGACATACAAGTATCTTACAGGGAGGAACAGGGTACAGGAATACACTATTTTTAAGTGAAAAAGATGTTCCAGGACTAGAAGGCATGGGATGAACTTGGAGGGAGGACAATTCAGAGGAAACATGAGGAAGAATTTCTTCACAGAACGGGTGGTGGATAAGTGGAACACTCTGCCAGAGGAAGTGGTGGGGGCTGAAACAATCACGGGATTTAAGAATGCATGGGATAGACATAAAGAAATTCTGGAGGTCAGGGGTAAGGGGCAACAGACTTCTAGGAAAACATAAACTGAGCTTACAAGCTCAAATGGGCAGACTAGGTGGGCCATAGGCCCTTATCTGCCGACACTGTCTATGTATCTATGTATAATATCTTGTAAGGAAGCAAATCTGGTCTCCTGAACAAGTAAGGCATCAAATGGACAGTGTCGAAAGAACTCCAACAAAGCCATTTTCTTTTGAAAAGACTTAATACTACAAACATTCAGGGAAACCAGATGAAAAAAAGCCATCTATGAGATTACAAATAGAAAAAGACCTTCAAACCTTATCCTTGTCTTTTTTCCTCTTCCTCCCTACTTTTTTCTTAGAATTTGGGACACTACAAGGAGTATACTCTTCACATTCCATTTCTGAAACCACACCAAATAAGGAGGAAACATCAGACTCAAAACCCCCTTCCTGATCTTGAAGCACTTGAAAATAATTTTATGTGGGAATAGGGCCAACCAAAACCTTGGGCTTCAGGGAAGATCTAGTCACCCGTTTTTGTGGAAGAAAATCAGCATCCACCTGGGGGGCATCTGCCCCATGTCACCCTCTAAATCAGGAACTACCCCCTCTTCAGAAGCAGGAGAAACAATGAGAGTATTAGAAACAGTGGAAACAGTGGAGGCAGTAGAAGCAAACATAGACTTTGATGGGGTCTCCTAAAGCTATCATTGGGGCAGCTGGAGATGAAGCAGCCTGGGTAGGGACTGGAGAGGTAGACCTAGTGGCAGCATCCAGGACATCAGGTTCAGGTTCTGGTCTGGAAGGCCAATATCTCTCTTGGGCCTCAGAGACCAAATTATCCTGGTTAAGTCCACCAGTCTGATTTTGGCCTGCCAAAGGACACTGATGATAAGCATGACCAATTTTGTTACAAAGATTATATTTAAATACATTTCTACAAACAGAGCTAGGATGATCATATTCCCACATAAAGCACAAATGACCCTGTCACAAGTGCTACTAAGATGTCTGGGACTGCCACATTTGTAGCAAGCCTTCGGTTGTCCTGGATAAAGAAAAACACCCCTCTATCCTTTCCCCCCAAAAAAACTATTAGGAATATGCTATACATAATTTCCAATTAAATGCAATTTTACCTTAAACCTCCAACTACCACTCCAAATACCCTCACTGTCAATGATAGCTTCAGGAGACCCCATAACCTGACATTTCTTTTCCATCCAGTAATAAATATCCCCAGCGTTCACCCCCTCATTTCAAAACATCAAAACCACCAATTTATACAAAGGTTTAGTAAGGAAGACAGCCCCAAAAGAGTCCGTAAGGGCAATGTTTTATACATATCATATTTTTTCCAAAACAAATCAAGCCCTGAAAAGGTCCTGAAACTAATATCAAAGGTGTCTTCTCCCCTGATATTAATCAGAGCAAAAATATCAGCAGCTTGAAACCCCATGGAACCTTTTAAAAGGGTTTTAGCCACATAAAGCCTGTCCGGGTGCTCCTGCAGACCCCCTCTGTAATGAAGATGTACAACATTACACCTAGGAGCTTGCTCAACTTTATTATTTTTAAATAAATCCAAATATCTGGGCCCAGTCCTACAGCCTTCATGACATGGGGAAGGGGGTGGACTAGGAGAATGTTCCCAGCGTCCAGCAAAGTTAGATTGTTCAGACGTATCAGTAGTGGCACCCAGCACAGAAGGTACAGTCACCAAATCTCCAAACCTAGCAATAGTCGAAAGTACAGGCTGCTCCCCCTCCCAATTTCCAGGTTGTACAGTACCTTGATCAGGGATACTCCCTGTTGAAGAAAAGGACTTCCAAGCAGAATCAGGCACCGAGGCCCCATGTGGGGTTTGAATCCAGCCTGCATTATGCAAAGACTCTTCTTTCGACCACTTGTCGAAACCAGGCACCGTGGCCGGCCCTGATATAGCGAAAGACTTCCACATTCTATCCGACGTCATCATCGGCTCCGTCACAGGCTGTTGAAATGCCAAAATTCCCTTGACAGCAGACGTCAAGACAGGCTCCACTGAAAGAGGTAAGGACTGCACCACTGCCTCTCCGTTTGTAGCAAGAGTCACATCCTTAGCACCCACAGCCATACCACTCAGCACTGCATGTTCAAAGGAAACACTCAGACTAGCTGTTTCCAGATGAGGTAATTCCACAAAATCTTCCGTCACTCTCGGTGCTCACACTACCTCTGTCTGCATCGTAGCAGACATCTCCTCCGGACATAGCACCACATTACTCTCAACACAAGTAACAGAATCCCTTGGCAAAGAAGCAGCTGAGGCCAGGGATAGAACCTCAGACTGCACTTGACATCCATCCTCCTCACCCTCCATCCTGCAACTGACCACCACTCTGCAACAGAGCAGCAATCCCCCTGCAGGCAGAGTAGGGGCATTTCCCCGGTGTCCTGGCCAAGTTTCCCTCATTCACTAAAAATACCACCAACAGCTTAATCTGGTTCAAGGTCAGTTGGCATTCATCTGTATCCCCTTCCCCCAGGTCATGCCTGAAAATAGGCAGGATTTGTCTAGTGCACTTACCCACTCAACAAAAAAAAAAAACAGACCTGTATGCAGTTCCGAACCCGGTGCCACCAGCACTGCAGACGGTGTCCCTACCCGGTACATTAGGCAGGTAGCTTGGTGGCATCATGCTCCACATCCCCATTTAGCCCATCCCTCTTCCTCCCCCCTACATCGTTATTCCGTCCCCTTGCTGTTCTTCCTGTCCTGTCCCGCTATTCCCTCCCCTCGCTATACATCCCCATCACTGATCCACAAAGTGACCAGATTGAAGCGCTCATTTCTACGTCACTCACTTTGGTATGCTGTTATAACGTGCTACTGGGAGAAACTGGTGAAGATATGAAGAGAATATAACCTCGCTCACTGGTGTAAGAAAAGAGGAATAGTGGCTGTCATGTGGTACCGGTTGTGAGAGGAGTGTACAACCTTTACAAAGTGACCCTACTGTTTGGTGCTGGCATTACAGCCTAGAGGTTAGAGTAACAAGCAATGGATACGATTAGTACACCCAACAGACCTGGCTTTGATTCCCAAACCTCCACCTGCATACTGTGTAACTGAGCAAGTCACTTAACTTCCCAATTGCTCCCAGGTTGCCCCAGAAAACAGGCATCTGTGCCTAATGGGCTTTATCTGGTTACCAAAGGAAAATAAAAAGGTCTTGACTCATGTCTAGGATCAGGAGCGAATCTGTCTGTACAATGCTCACTAGGAAAGCTTTTAGAGACTGGATTTGTGCTTATGAATGTAAATGAATTTGTCAGTAAAGTGTGACTACAGGTTAAATCAGTAGGCTAATGAAATTGGGCAAAACCGGGGGGGGGGGGTGCGTGGCCTGCAGAGAGCAGGAGCAGATGTGTCTCCTTCAAGCTCCTGACTCACTCTTTGGGAATAATGTTTTAAAGAACTAAATTCTTGTTTCTTTTTCTACTCTGGCTACGGTGGTGGATTACAGTACCCTGCAGGACCTCCGATATTGTAACTTACATGTTTACCGCAATGGGAAAGTCAAAAAACCAAGCACAGCAGGTTGAACTCAGCAAGGGAAAACAGCAAAAGCAAATGGTGAAGAACCAGGTCCTGGGGGACCTGAACACACTGAACCCACTAATGCTGCTCTTCTACAAGCAATTCAGGACCTAGATCACAAGGTGGACAATTTCAACACTCAGTTTACCACTATGGATGCTAAAATGCATCTTCTGTCTACAGATACCAAATTAGCTACTGTCCTACTGATTCCACCAATAAATCTGCAACGGCAGTAGCTGGCCACATTGCTGACAACAAACTGATACGCTTTCGAATTGGGAAACCTGAGAATGGCGCTTGGGCACACAACAATCACCTGCTGGGTACTTCAGAAGATGCCGAGGGACCTGATCTGAGGCTTTTCTTTTTTTTTTGGAACTATTAAAAACCTAACTAGAGCTGGATTTGCAAGGCATGTTATGCAAAACCTACCAGATTGCACCTCACCAGTGGTCTCCAGACAATCAACCCCAAACCATCATGCTAGTTACTAGTGGATCACAGGTCCGGGAGGATCTTTTGACCACCACTAAAGCCAGAGGTCCTCTTAAAACTTCAGGATGGGACCCCATTTTATTTGCTTCCTGAAAAGTTATGCGACCTGACAGTGCTGCAAAGGATTGGATGCAGTGTGAGCTGGACTGCACACGTTGGGAGTTACGCACTGCAGTTTCCAGCTAAACTCAGAGTTTATTATGCTGAGAAAACTTACATTTACTCTGACCCAGCTGAGGCTGGCAAGTGACTGGACATTATTAAAAAAGACTGCTCAACAACGACCCACCTCAGGACAGAAGCAGGATGAAGTCACTTGATTGGGACACTCGGTGTAAATGTTGTTTTCGCCAAGCTGCTCTGTAGTTTAGCTATCATAACTTCAATGTTAACTTGCCTGTTTGTTGAGCTGCTTTAATGGAGGGTCTCCCTGATGATCTCCTGGGCACGTGGGGTGTTACTGGACACAGATTTTCTTAAGATAATGGTGCACTTTCTATTTGCCTAAGGCGTAAGCATATAATGGTCCTGGGATTGGCAGCTGAAGTTTAATGCCAAGGAATGCAAGGTTATGCATATAGGAAAAAGAAACCTAGGGATAAAGTACACACTGGGAGGGCATCAGTTAGAGGAGACAAAGACAGAAAGAGACCGCTCAGTAGTCATCGCGGATGACTTAAATGTTGGAAAACAGTGTGAAAAGGCAATGCACAGGACGAATGGCATCCTTAGATGCACTGGTAGGGGAATTATAAGTAGAAAGAGCAAGGTTATCATTCCTCTCTACAGGTTCTTGGTGAGGCCACATTTAGAGTATTGCAGTCAGTTTTGGAGGCCCCACCTCAAAAAAGACACAGACCGCCTGGAGATGGTACAGAGAAGGGCTACAAAGATGGTGCATGGACTGCATCATGAGCCATAAAAGGCAAGACTCAGGGAACTAAATCTGTACACCCTTGAGCAGAGAAGAAACAGAGTGGACATGATCAAAACTTTTAAGAATGTTAAGGGAATCAACACAACACAAGCAGGAAACCTCTTCCAGCAAAATAGGGATGCATGTACAAGGGGCCACAACTTGCGTCTGGTGGGAGGCAGGCTCAAAAGCAACCTCAGGAAGTACTTCTTTACAGAAAGGGTCACAGACCCATGGAACAGCCTACCTCAGGAGATGGTGGAATCCAAGACAGTACACGAGTTCAAACTTGCATGGGACAGACACTGTACACACATCAGGGTGCAGTCTAAATAGGAAGGGGGGCAGAAACATGGGCAGACTAGATGGATCACACAGTCCCCATCTGCCGGCATGACTCCTATGTTCACTGTTTTTTCTGGGTCCTAACATTTTTTGTTGATGCGGGATAGCCTATCCATTTTTCAGTTCGACAACAGTTAAGTTATTTATCATAGTTCCCTCGGTATCCTATGGGGTGCAGTTTAACTCAGTATGATGGCTACAGTTACGGTACTTCGATGTTACTGTTAAAACGTTCTGATTGTTAAGCTTTCAGTTTTACTTACATTGGACTGCCTATGTCTGTCCCTTTGACAGGACTTAGTATGACATGTTCCTAAACTTATAGAGATGGCTTTTAGCTTTGTAGCTCTACGTGGATTATAAAATGTCAATGCCATTGAGGCATTAAGGGTGCTAGCCACTCAGGCAAACTTCTTTTTTTTCCAGATTTTTGGGGTATATCCATGAGCATGCTGCAACGACCACTTTGGAATTTAATTTCTGTATTGTTCTATACTTTTCTGGTAATTCCCCCACATGACAAGGAGATCCTGCCACTCTTGAGGGCCGACCTTTTCTTTGTGATCAAAAGTTTTAATTTTTTTAGAAAAGCAGACAACAAAAAATAACACATACAATAACGATATAGCATAGTACAAGTAACATTAGCAAATCCACATCTAGACAGGATTTCAGGTATGTAAACTTACTAGAGCAACAACTTTCCCATATATTCAACTGTAAAAAAAAGGCAAAATTATGTCAGAAAGTATGATGAAACCTTTTGAAGGACTGACTTTTTCTTAAGTCTGTTGCAACAGTTCTTCTATTTCTTAGCCTAATCTATCCTTTAGAATTTCTAGTCCTTAAGGTTGGTCACCTATGGGTGCCCCTTCCCCTTTCCTGGCTATGCTATAGTTCCTCTTTAATTTTCCTTTTCCCTCTCAGGTCCTCGTACAGGGAGGTTATTGTGATGACTTCTGAGCTGATGAAAAACAACAGGCTGTGTTCCTTGTTGTTGGATTTAGTATGCAATAGCACTATTTCAAAAATACCTCGATGTATATGTCTTATGAGTATGGAAACTGTAAATGTTGAAAATACCATGGCACTAGGCATTTTTGATAAAGGTAAAAGGTTTCTGGGGTAGAGATATCAGGAAACCCCTGTTGTGTTATTTAAAATGCATGTACAGTAAATTACATATTTTGAGAGGCCATTTGGCACCATGCATTCCTGCTTTAAGCTGAACCAACCTAAAATTTAATGGTGATTTGCATATACATCCTATGATGCTTCACATTATGGGGGTATGTGTGATGCTGTGTTTCTTTGAAACTCGGCTTTATTGCCAATGCTCTTTGGGGTAACCTTTGCTTCAGTGCTTCTGCACTGAGGTTCTTTATCTTTAGCTTGTCTTTAGGGTTTTCTTTTTTGAGCTCCTCGTCACCCAAACACACAAGACAAACATACAAATTGATTTCCACCAAAGCGGTGGATCAGTGGGTCAGTAGGTGCTTATTAAGTGCAGAGGAAGGACATGCATAGTCTGTTGCTGCAAAGTGATGCATTGAAGAAGGGATATGCCATT
The DNA here is from genome assembly GCA_016271365.2 of Neoceratodus forsteri. NCBI lineage: Eukaryota > Metazoa > Chordata > Ceratodontiformes > Ceratodontidae > Neoceratodus > Neoceratodus forsteri. The sequence goes on from JADMNL010000022.1 coordinate 584,270,942, forward strand.
GCTTAAGGTTATCTCCTGTGTTTTAAATAAACATTGCACACAGATTGCGTGTTGAACCTGAAGTTCTGTGTGTGGTCTATCTGTTATCCCACAACCCCTCCACACCCCATAGGTAGTAGCAGGGGATAATGAGCATGGTAGCTTGCCATTATATTTTGTGTATACTGTTTTCTATATTCTGCACCAAGGAATATGTTTGACTGAGTTTTACCCTGTGAAACTGAATAAACATACATTAAAAAAAAAAAAAGAAACTGGACAAAAATCCTTTTTTTCACTGTAAAAGATTCTAGGCGTCTTGCAGTTTTATTTGGTGGTATCATGTTCTAATTCCACCAACATCTGAGTATTTTATAAATGTTTTAATTTAGTTTTGTTTTCCTCAAGAAAAAAAGAAAAGCATAACATTTTGCATAGAAATAGCATTGAAGGGTGGGTGTACTGTATAACCAATGAAGCGGGATATAAGGGGCCTTCTCAAATACTGTTCTCTAATATGGGCCAAAAGGAAAGAAAAAAATATTAAAAATGAACTGTCTAGGACAGCTCTAGAGACATAGATTGAATATCACAGGATAACTAAGGAAAATCTGAGAATTAACATTCTGACACCTATCTATCTAAACGGTAACCACTTGCCCTCAAAGAATAAAGAATACAACATTTGGGAAGAAAAAGGAACTGTCTGCCTAAACGACCTGTATAATGAAGAAAACCTTTTTATGTCTTTTACACAAATAATAAACAAATATCATACCCGTTCACAAGATTTTTTTTTTTACAGTTGAGGACATATTTATTTAAGTTTTGGAAATTAACACCTTTGAGTCAGGGACTCATTTACAAAAGCTCCACGTCAAATGAACAGAAATTTGTAGTATGAATGCAGCTGCACACAACGTAAATCAAGCAGCAGCCAAAGCTGACATTGTCATCAGGGACAAACGGCGTATGGGAAGGTTTATAAACAACATAAACAGGAACAAAACGTGCACAAGAAATGCAGTTACACACATTGAGTCATGTGGCAGTCAAAGTTGATGTTATCATCGGGGCAGTCGGGCTGGAGAAGGGGGGAATAGGAGACACATATTACAGTATATCAAAGAACTAGGTTTGGGTCTGGTAAAACTTCCTATAACTTCAGTACAAACACACATAATGAATGGCAGAACTAAAATAATATCCAAAGCATGTAATTATCTGATGGAAATGGAAGGATCATCAATACTGACATTAAGACAACTATGGGAAATATAGAACATAGAAACATAGACTTGGCAGCAGATAAGGACCACTTTGCCCACCTACTCTGCCCATTTCTCTACCTGTTGGGTAAGCTGCAGATCCTAGTTAACTAACAGCCTAAGCCTACTTCTTCCTACCCCCCACCAGAATTGCCTTATGTCTGTCCCATGCATTCTTGAATTCCCCCCACTGTTTTTGACACCACAACCTCCTCAGGAAGGCTGTTCCATGCGTCCACCACCCCCTCTGTGAAAAAATACTTCCTCACGTTGACCCTGAGCCTTCCTCCCTCAATCTTCAAATTGTGCCCCCTTGTTCTTGCACATCTTTTTTTCTGAAACATGCTACTTTCTTGGACTTTGTTGACTCCCTTGAGGTATTTGAAAGTTTCTATCATGTTCCCCCTTTCTCGGGGGTATACATATTAAGCTCCTTTAGTCTGTCCTCATATGGATTTTCTTCCAGATCCTGAACCATTTTAGTTGCTCTTCTCTGGACAGCCTCCATCCTGTCTATGTCCCTGCAGAGATGGAATCTCCAGAACTGCACCCAGTACTCCAGATGGTGTCTCACCAACTGTCTGTACAGAGGGATGACAACTTTCTGTTTTCTACTGATGATGCCTCTCCCTATACATCCCAGTATCCCCCCAGCCATCCTTACTGCCTTCTCACATTGCTTGCTTACCTTTAGGTCATCTGCTATGACTACCCCTAGGTCCCTTTCCATTTGTGGTGTTGTCCATACCTCACCCCCCCCCATTGTGTACTCTTCCCCTGGGTTTTTGTTTCCCAGGTGAATTACTTTGCACTTCTTTGCATTGAATCTAAGCTGCCATACTTTTGACCATTCCTCCAACCTTGCCAAATCTCTTCTCATACTTTCCACACACCTTTTGTATCAACCGTTACAGATATTTGCGTCATCTGCAAAGAGGCATACTTTTCCTTCCAGTCCCTCTGCAATGTCACTTCTAAAGACATTAAAGATGACCAGAACCAGTACTGAACCCTGTGGTACCCTGCTAGTACCTCCACTTTCTTTGGAATGGACTACGTTTACTATTACCCTCTATGTCCAGTTGTCCAGTCAATTTTTTTACCTAGACTACCACCCTGGGACCCACTCCCAGGCTGGCTAATTTTTTATTAACCTTTTGTGCAGGACTGTGTCAAATGCCTTGCTAAAGTCTAGGTAGGCCATGTCCATAGCCCCTCCCTGGTCTATTACTTTGGTCACCCAGTCAAAGAAATCTATTAGATTCATCTGACATGACCTTCCCACTGTGAATCCATGCTGCCTTGGGTCCTGTGCCTTGCTGGCCTCTAGGTACTCAACAGTTCTTTCTTTCAGTTTCCTGCCTCTGCTTTGCTCCCACTTTTGTGAAGGGAAATCACATCCACCCTCCACCAGTCCTTAGGAACCACATCATTCTTCCATGATTTGTTAAAAAGCGTAGTCAGTGATGTCACTAGTTCTCCCCTTAGTTCTTTTAGAATTCTGGGGTGAATCCCATCAGGCCTTATTGCTTTGCCTATCTTCAGTTTTAGAAGTTCTTTTAGAACCCTTTCTTCTGTGAAAGGACGGGTATAAACCCCCCTATCCAGAGAGCTCCTACTGATTGGATTAGGTACATCCCCTTCCTCTTCTGTTGTGAATACTGAGCAGAAGTGTTTGTTCAGTATCCCTGCTTTTTCACTGTCCCTCTCTGCCCACCCACCCTCACCTTTGTTAAGCCTCACTATCCCTCCCTTGGGCTTTCTTTGCTCCCTAGTGTACCTATAAAAGGTTTTATCCCCCTTCTCAACCGAATTGGCTATCTTGTCCTCGGTTTGGGTCTTTGCTTTTCTGACTGCCTTCCCCATTTCCTTCTGCTTTAACTGGTACAGTTCTCTGTCCTGCTCCTTATGTGTTTCCTTATACTTCCTGAATGCTGTCTTTTTCTTCCTAACCTTCCCTGCCACCTCTTTTGAGAACCATAGTGTTTTTTTCTTTCATTTTGATTTGTTTATTTGTTTCATATAAAGGCTTGTTGCCTCTATGACAGCAGTTTTGATGTTTCCCCATTGTTCCTCCACCCCCCTCCTTCTAGCCTGTTTGTTAGTGCTTTTCTGAGGCACTCTCCCATTTTGACAAAGTCAGCCCTCCTAAAGTCCAGTACCCTCACTTTTGTATGGCTTGAATCTGCGGCTGTGTTTATTGTGAACCATACTGTTTGGTGGTCACTTGTTCCCAAATGGCTACCCACTTCTAGAACTTAACATAAATGCAACAGACCAAAAAAGGAACAAAATGATCGCAGGAATAAAAGTTTCAATCAATAACAGACTAAACCAAATACAATACAATATCTTTCATAGGATGTACTACATGCCACAACTGTCAAAGAAAATGAATAACTCAGTTTCAGCGACATGTAATAGGTATGGCCTACCTGTGGATCACTTGATCACGTAATAGTCACCTGTAAAGATATAGCCCCTTTTGTATTATTAATGTTGTAAGCAAAATCCCAGGTATAAACATTTCAAGAGAAATTGAACTGTGTATGGTAGGTACAAGCTCCAAACAAAACTTACCCACAGATAAGCTGGGTAAAATCTTAAACATTGCCTTTTAAATGAAAGGAGATGTATTTATTTATTTATTTAGTGATTCAGAAAAGACTTTAGCGTGGAAGCTCTTTTACATAGGTTCCACATCATAGATTGCAAAACAAAGTACAATAGGAGAAAGCAAAGGTACAGTACATTACAATGAATGATACAACTTGGATTCAGAACTTACAGAATAACTCAAAACATAGGTAGAAGTTAAAATAACAAGAACAACACTTTATGAGAGTGTGGGGGGGGGATGAGCAGCCACAAAGTACCTTGTCAGTAGTTCAGAGGGATAGGGGTAGCTGGCAGTGGGGTGAAGAAAGGAGATATGAGAGAGAGGTAGGTACTGCAGTGGAGGCAAAGGGTGGGGGAAAAGGGCAATAAGGTATAGGGAGAACTGGTGGGGTGAGGGGAGGCTGAGCAGAGAAGACATGCTAGAGTAAATGGTGGGGTGTGAGGGGCCATAGAAACATAGAATTTGACGGCAGATAAGGACCGCTTGGCCCACCCAGTCTGCCCATTTCCCTACCTAATGGATAAGCTGCAGATCCTAGTTAACCAGCAACCTACTTCTTCCTACCCCCACCCCTAAATTGCCTTATGACTGTCCCATGCATGCTTGAATTCCACCACTGTTTTGACTCCACAAATCCTCCTGAAGGCCGCTCCATGCATCCCACAACCCTCTCTGTGAAAAATACTTCCTTAAATTACCTCTGAGCCGCCCCATCTTCAAATTGTGCCCCTTGTTCTTGCACACCTCTTTTTTTGAAAGATGCTACCCTCTTGAACTTTGTTGATTCCCTTGAGCTACTTGAAAGTTTCTATCATGTCCCCCCTTCCCTCCTTTCCTCGAGGCTATACATATTAAGCTCCTTAATTATCTCTTCATACGTCTTCCGGTGCAGACCCTGCACCATTTTAGTTGCCCTCCTCTGGATAGCTTCCATCCTGTCTATGTCTTTGCGGAGATTGGGTCTCCAGAACTGCACGCAGTACTCCAGATGGGGTCTCACCAGCTGTCTGTACAGAGTGATAATTTCCTGTTTTCTACTGGTGATGCCTCTCCCTATGCATCCCAGTATCCCCCCAGCCCTCCTTGCTGCCCTCTCACATTGCTTGCCCACCTTTAGGTCATCTGATATGACCTCCCCCAGGTCCCTTTCCATTTTTGTTGTTGTTAGTATCTCACCACCCATTGTGTACTCTTCCCCTGGGTTTTTGTTTCCCAGGTGCATTACCTTGCACTTCTTAGCATTGAATCTAAGCTGCCATACATTTGACCATTCCTCTAACCTTGCCAAGTCCCTTCTCATCCTTTCCGCCCCATCTTGTACATCAACTCTGTTGCAGATCTTTGTGTCATCTGCAAGAGACATACTTTCCTTCAGTCCCTCTGCAATGTAAACTTATAAAGACATTGAAGAGGACCGATCTAATACTGAACCCTCAGCGGTACCCCACTAGTAACCCCTTTCTTCAGAGTGGACTCCATTTACTATTACTCTGTGTCCTATTCTTCAGCCAATTCTTTACCCAGGCTGTCATCTTGGGACCCACTCCCAGGCTGGCTAACTTGTATATTAATCTTTTGTGTGTGGGACTGTGTCAAATGCCTTGCTAAAGTCTAGGTAGGCCATGTCCACAGCCCCTCCCTGATCTACTACTTTGGTCACCCAGTCAAAGAAATCTATCAGATTTGTCTGGCATGACCTTCCCGCTGCGAATCCATGCTGCCTTGGGTCCTGTGCCCCTCTGGCCTCTAGATACTCAACAATTCTTTCCTTCAGAAGTGATTCCATCATTTTCTCTATCACTGAGGTTAAACTAACAGGTCTGCAGTTTCCTGCTTCTGCCTTGCTCCCAATTTTGCGAAGGGGAATCACATCTGCCCTCCTCCAGTCCTTGGGTACCACCCCATCCTCCCATGATTTGTTAAAGAGGGTATTCAGTGGTGTCACTAGTTCTACCCTTAGTTCTTTTAGAATTCTGGGATGAATCCCATCAGGCCCCATTGCTTTGTCCACCTTCAGTTTTAAGAGTTCTTTCAGAACTCTTTCTTCTGTAAATGGGCTGGTATCAACTTCTGTATCCAGAGTGTTTCTACTGTTTGTTTTAGGTACCTCCCCCTCTTTATTTGTAAATACTGAGCAAAAATATTTGTTTAGTATCTCTGCCTTTTCACAGTCACCCTCTGCCCACCCTCCCTCCCTTTATTAAGCCTCACTATCCCTCCCTTGGTCTCCTTCATTCCCTGATGTACCTATAAAAGGTTTTATCCCCCTTCTTAACTGAGTTGGCTATCTTTTCCTTGGTTTGGGCCTTTGCTGTTCTGACTGCCTTCCCAGCTTCCTTTTGCTTTAACTGATACAGTTCTCTGTCCTACCATGGTCAGGCAGCCTGCATTAGTAGTGACTATTAGGGAAACTCACGGGACTGTGAGTTGGGGGAGGGGTGGCGGGTGCCGAAGTAGCATGACGTAAACTGATTGCTGATGCAAGACATGAGAAGGGACAGAGGGAGGGGGTTCCTGAGGCCTGCCCAGTGCTTGCTGGGGGGCAGAGAGAGCAGGTGTGACTGGACTCAGGGGCAGGTGCACTTAGAGAGTGTTATTAGGTGCTGTTTGAGGTCAGTTTTGAATTGTGCCAGACAATTGGTGGCCAAGAGGTGCCCAGGGAGTTCATTCATCCACAGGGGAGCCTGGTTGGCAAATGCACGTTGCCCAAGTGAGGTGCGATGGAAGGGGATAGCCAAGGCCCCTCCAGTCTTTCCTCTGGTGACCTGTAACGAGTTGGCTGCCTTTATCAAATTGCCTACACAATGTGGTTTTTTACCCAGTAGAGCCTTCTTCCCTAGGATGCAAGTCTGGAATTTGACCCAGTTTCTTAATGGCAGCCAGTCTGCACGTTCGTACAGAGTACAGGTGTGAGTGCCACGCTCAGCATCCAGGGTGAGTCTGCAGGCTTTGTTGAGTGCAGTCTGAACTCTCTTGAGCATTGTATCCATTGCCGCCCCGTAGACCACTTGTCCATAGTCGATAGTAGATATAATTGAATTGTCGACTGAGAGGTGGAGGGTCCCCGGAGAGAGGTATTGCCTGTGCCTGTACAGGACACCATAGCAAGAGGATGTAAGAGTAAAGAATCACCAACCTCTATGCTATGGAAAAATTTGTTTCTGGATTGTACGAATCTTGAACATCTTCATTATATAAATGAGGGTCAGGAACAGAAGTATAGGGCTATTTGGAACTGTTTGATTTTGAAAGCAGCACAAGGGAAGTCACAGAGTTTGGAACTGTCTGATTTTGAAAGCAGCACAAGGGAAGTCATAGAGTTTGGAACTGTCTGATTTTGAAAGCAGCACAAGGGAAGTCACAGAGTTTGGAACTGTCTGTTTTTGAAAGCAGCACATGGGAAGTCACAGAGTTTGAACTGTCTGATTTTGAAAGCAGCACAAGGGAAGTCACAGAGTTTGGAACTGTCTGATTTTGAAAGCAGCACAAGGGAAATCACAGAGTTTGGAACTGTCTGATTTTGAAAGCAGCACAAGGGAAATCACAGAGTTTGGAACTGTTTGATTTTGAAAGCAGCACAAAGGAAATCACAGAGTTTGGAACTCAGTGCTTTGGCTTCTCAGAAGGAACTAGAAGGGGACAAGATCAGATCTACAGTACAGTAGCTTCTTGTTGTTTACATTGTTTCTTGTGGATTCTACTTGGTAGAAGGTTATTTGTTTTCTTTCTTACTACTAAGGGGCTAGCAGGGTATTGTTTGGGGCTGTTGGAATTTTGAAACCTATTTTGGTAGCTATAAGTGGGCTCATTTGTTTGATTCACTGTGTGCGCAGGCTGCATTTGTAGAGACCTATTTCTTCTGTTTTAAAACATAATTGGTGTGATTTAACTGGGTCTGTTTCTTTGAATTGGAGACATATATCTTCTAATTCCAAGCCTATTTTGATGTGTTGTTGGTGATGTTGTTTGAATTGGAGTCCTGTTTCTTTGGGTAGCAAACTTATTTTGGGGGCTTTGAGTAGAAATGTGATTCATTGTTGCTGGCTTCACTAGCTGCAAAGTTTGAGTGCAGAGTGGGGGAAGGGTGCTAATGGTCTGACCAGAGGCCTCAGCTACCTGATTGTTTCTGGAAGACTTGGGCTGGTCCCACCCTTGGTCGATTATTTCCTTTATACCAGGGTTCTGACATCACTTCCTCAAACAGGCAAAGGATATGCACCTGTCATAGAAAAGCAGACATCCAGGAAAGGAACAGCAGCAAGTGAAGAGGTGACTGCTCTCTCAGTGGAAGGGAAGTAATGTAAATCTAGGAGCTTTCATTATTACTTCTTCGCATTGATATTGCATTGGGGAAAGGAGGAGTAGGAGTTTGAAGAAGGTTGTGCAATGGCTACTTAAAGTCTGTTTTTGAGTGTGGATAGGAAGGATAGGAATATAAAAAGCAGTTGCTCAATATATCTAAACATGTGCAACAAAGGAGGTAAGGGAAATAAAGAAAATGTTTTGCACTGATAGAGGAAGGAGAGGGGAGACTTGGGGGAGTGTTTGGTATCCTGCATCTGGAAGGGTGGGGAGTTGCTAGTGGGCAACGACGCAATGGGTAGGTGGTAGGCTGCAACAACTGTGGTGCACCAATCTTTCTAAAATTGCCAGGAGTGTGGGAGGATGTTTGAGTGTGCAACCACATAGAAAAACTAAGAAAGGAGATTGAGGGTCTGCAGGAGGAACTAAGACAGGCAAGGCAGATTGGGGGTGGATTTAGCCCAATACTGAAGGGAGGAAGAAGGGGAGATGAGGGAGGGCGATTTAAGCCAACAGTGGTGAGGAGAGGGTCAGAAGAAGGGAAGCAGAGACAAAGGGGCCCAGGCCAGGAAAAACAATTGCGGGAAACCAGGTCAGAAGACAAAAGACAAATGGAAGGAGGAGACAGGGACTTGTGAGGGAGGTGAAGAAGTGGCAAAAGTCATGGAGTGGAAAGGAGAGAACAGGTTACTATGAAGAGAGAGCAGCGGACATTTGTAGAGGCCTTCAGAAAATAGTTGTGCACTGCTAGAGAGGAAGAAGGTGGAGGAGGAAATGATGAAATTGAGGAGTAATTGATAAATGCCTGGACCAAACTGGAGTGGGGGAAGTTCTGCTGGAGAATTGCAACAGGGGAAAGGGAAATAATGTGCAGGAAGAAGAGGAGCTGGAAATGAGAGAGGAGATGAATGGAAGCAAGCAGAGAGTAAGAGGGTGGATTCTTAGGCTGGGGACTCAATACTAAGAGGAGTTAGGTGGGTAGCAAGGGGAGGCATAGTTGCATTTGGGTGGAGGCCATGCCAGGAATGACAGCGGAAAGGGTGGGACAGTCTGTTCTGAAATATGCTAGAAGGGGTAGGGACAAGCCTCATTTAATTATACATCTTGGGACAAATGACCTAGCTGACAAGACAGTAGGTACAGTCCAGAGGAGGTTTGAGGAACTAGCACAATTATGTGAGGGGGCAGGAAGATCAGTAACTTTTTCAGAGATGCTTCCTGTGCCAAAGGCAAGCACAACAAGAAAGCTGGGAATAAAGGAATTTAACGGATGGCTAAGAACCTGGTGTTGTGCTAAAGTGTATGGGCTGTTGGGGGCGTGGGGAGGGACCTGGGAGGACAGTAGTCTCTATGCCAAGGACAGACTACACTTGAGTGAGGAGGGAAAGAAAGTGTTGAAACAGAGGATGGAGGAGTACATAGAGGAAGTTGGGAATTTAAACTAGGAGTGGGGGATGGCAGTTGGGGAAGAGATATGCAGAGACCACAGGTTGGGAAACCATATGAGCTTACCCCCCATAACAGTGACAAAGGACAAATGGCAAGTACTGTTGGTGATGCTAGGAAAGGAGGGGCAGGATGGGAGGGAAGGGTGGAAGGTGGTTACCCTTAATGCACGGAGACAGGAGGAAAACTGCAGAGTTACAGGTTCTCATGGCAGAGGGAGAGGTGGACATTGCAGTCATCACGGAAACATGGGCCACCCAATGCAATGACTGGGACCTGTCTGTACCACGGTACAGATTATTTTGTAGGGACAGAGTGATTGGGAAAGGAGGGGGGGTGGCACTATATGTGAAGGAAGGACTGAAGTGTGTAAGGGAGGAAGGGGAGGAGGGTAGTGCGGAGTCACTTTGGATGCAAATCCAGGATTCCAAGAATAGGATTCTTAGAATGGGAGTGTGTACAGGCCACCATCTCAGGCACGAAGGAGTTAGACAGGGAACTAGCGGGACAGATCAGGAGGACCTGCAGAGAGGGTGTGTGGTGATTGTGGGGGACTTCAACATGCCAGGATTGGACTGGAGCACCCCAACAACCAGGAACAGAAGGAAGCAGGTACTGCTGGATGCCTTCAGGACAGCTTCCTGCTGCAAATGGTCAGTGAACCAACCAGGTTAGGAAATACCCTTGACCTTGTGCTGGCAAATGGGGACTTTGTGAGAGAACTTACAGTGGAGGAACCGCTGTCAGGAGTGACCACCGCTCAGTATGGCTCACATTGGATATGGGCAAGGAAGGAGTGGAATCTGGCACAATAGTGCTGGACTTCAGGAGGGCCAACTTTGGGAGGATGGGGAAGTGGTAAAGGGTACCTGGCCAGAATTCAATCTAGTATAGACACTAACCAGAGGTAGGAGCTCATAAAGCTGGGGATAGTGGAGGCAACCAAAACCTGCTGCAAAGCCCAGAGCAAGAAGGCTGAGGCTAAGAAACCAATCTGGTTGAGCAAGGAGGTCATGGAAAGGTAAGGAGGAGAAAGAGCTGCCTTTAGAAAGTACAAGAAAACAGGGAGGGGAGGACAGGAGGAGTACTTGACAGAATCGAAGGAGGTGACAAGGGTGTAAGGGAGCCAAGCATCTACAGACTCAGGCTGGCACAAGGCATTAAGAAGGGAGAAGGACTTCTTTAAGCACATCAGGGAGAAAGGAGCTGTAAGGACCACATAGTAGGATTAGGAAGAGGGGGTTGGGTGGAAGCAAGGTACAAGGCAGAAGCACCAAATGAGTACTTCTGCTCAGTATTTACTAAAGAGAAGGGGGGTGACACCCAAGGTGGGAAAAATGGCAAAAGCGGGGGGGGGGGAGTGGTGACAGATGGGGAAATCATGGAGAGCAGAGTTCGTGAGGGTTTGAAGGCACTGAGGGCGGACAAGGCGCCAGGCCCAGATGGCATCCACCCCAGGGTACTGAAGGAGCTGGCAGAGGTCCTTGCAGGACCTTTGGCAGACCTATTTAATGCCTCACTATGTTTGGGTTGTGTACCTCAGGACTGGAGGATGACTCATGTGGTGCCCCTCCACAGGAGTGGCACCAAGGATGAACCAGGAAACTACAGACCAGTGAGCCTCACATCCATCGTAGGTAAGCTAATGGAGACTATCCTGAAGGAGAGGCTGGTGGTCCTCCTAGAGGCCAAAGGACTACAGGACAGCAGACAGCATGGCTTCATACGTGTCAGATCCTGCCAAACCAACCTGTCGAGTTCTATGACTGGGTAACTAGGCAACTGGACAGGGGCCATGCAGTGGATGTCCTGTATCTGGACTTCAGTAAGGCATTCGACTCAGTGCCACATGGAAGGCTGGGAAGGAAGTTAGTAGGCACAGGGGCGGGTGCAAAGCTGGTGAGATGGGTAGGAAACTGGCTGCAGGGAAGGAAACAGAGTGTGGTGGTGGGTGGGGAGCTCAAACACCCAAGGGCAGTGACGAGCGGTGTTCCACAGGGCTCAGTGTTGGGACCAGTGTTGTTTGGGATGTTCATTGCAGACATATCATGGGACATCAAGAGTAAGATCAGTCTGTTTGCTGATGATACCAAGGTAGGCACGGTGGTGGATGTCCTGGGGGGATGGCAGTGGTTGCAGGATGATCTGGCAAAGCTTGAAACCTGGTCAGACACCTGGCAACTGGGCTTTAATGCCAAAAAGTGCAAGGTGCTGCATTTTGGGATGAAGAACCCAGGAGGAGTTACCAGCTGGGGAGTGCAGCTAGCCCAGACAGAGGAGGAGAGGATCTGGATGTGCTCATTACAGGGTCAATGAACAACTCAGCACAATGTAGGAAGGCAGCTGCAAAGGCCAACAAAATGCTGGGTTGTATTGCAAGGGGTATATCCTCGAGGAGGTGATTCTGCCACTGTATAGGTCATTAGTTAGACCACACCTGGAGTACTGCGTGCAGTACTGGTGTCCGTATCTGAAGAGGGACATTAAGTTACTGGAGGGGGTGCAGCGCAGAGCAACAAAGATGATCAAGGGGCTGGGGAACTTATCATATGAGAGGAGGTTGAAGGAGTTGAACATGTACTCACTGGAGGAGAGGACAGACAGGGATGACATGATTGAAACCTTTAAATACAGGAAAGGAATAAACAAAACGGGTACAGAGGAGCTGTTCAAAGTAAGGAAGGGGAGGGCCACCAGGAGCCATGATATGAGACTGGAGCGAGGAAGGTTCAGGAGGGAGATGAGGAGACACTTTTTTACAGAGAGGGTGGTGGCTGGGTGGAATGCGTTACCTGCTGAAGTGGTATGCAGTAGAACAGTGGACTGCTTCAAATGAGGATGGGACAGGACAAGGGGGAGGGTTAATGAAGGGGAAGGGTGGAAGGGAGGGGCAGCTGCAGAATAAGGGGGTGCTAGCTGCACATTCAAGCAGACTTGATGGACCTCTAGGCCTTTATCTGCTGGCAAATTTCGTATGTTCATATTAATAGATTGTTGGTCTCAAATAATCTCTGAAAAGAGAGACACGTTTTTCATTCCCTCTATCAGGATGGGGCTGGAGTGGGGGATAGTCAATGAGGATAGAGCTAGTTAGGATAGGAGGGGTGGGTTGGGGTTATGATGAGCAATGTCTTACATGCAGCATGGGGTTTTCTCCTTGGAGGGCATATTCTTCTATTAGGGTGATGACAACCCTTCTGAAAACTAAACTGATGCATCAGTATTACTTCCGAACCCCATACAAAAGATAAAAAAAAGAAATAGCACTGTAGACTTGCTAGGGGTTAGGATCGACAAAAAAAGTTTCAAGATGCGCAGTATAGGAGGTACCAAGAGAAACACATTTGACAGGTACAGTATGCCAATATTTTTATTAATTGTAACTGAAACTAGCTTTTTCAGAAAAATGTCTTTGTTGCAGTACTGCTTTTGACTTCCTTTGCAGTGTGATTCTTCTGTCAGGACAGCGGTCTGAGCTGAGCTCATCCCATACTCAGGGAACAACAGGTGCAGGGTGAATTAACTGCAGAGGAATCTTCAGGTGAGCAGTCCACCATACACCTAGACACAGAGGTTCTCCCTGGCCCATGCCTGCCCCTGCTGACACTATAAGAGGGTGAACACATGATGCCAGCCTCAGCAAAGAAAGTACAGCAGCAGCTGAGATAATCCAGTTTCTAGAGTCCTGGGTTGCAAGAACGTAAAGCACAGAGGAAGAAGAGGTTGCATTAGCAATGAAGAACAGATGGTCTTGAAATTCAAGCTTTACTGGAACGCATTGCAATTACATTATGCTGATGCCATCTTTGTTTATTTGTTTGTTAGTTTCTGGTGACTGTATCCACTCTTTAGAAATCTGCCCTCAGGCTGTATTGTGAGGCTGAGTCTGGAACTATAATCATAACCTGCCCTGCTTGTTTTTTTTTATTTATTTATTACTAGGATTACAAATACCTTTGAACCAAGGGTTCTTTTACAAATGTGCCGCATCAGCAATGGGTGCAAGCAAAACAGTGGTAAGATATAATACAGGTCAGGAGGTTAACTTAGTACCAAAAGACAGTACATGTGTATAGACTAGCACAGTAGCAATCAGTCAGTGGCAAATAACAATGCACAATTAACAATACAGGTGTATATATAGCAAGACAGAGATACAAATGAAAACCATCCTGGGGTGACATAAGTGTGTCAAAGGGTGGGGGATAAGGGGGGAGGGACAGGGAAAAGGGGTGCAGGCAGTCAAGGATTTGACATTGTCATAAGTGCAAGAACAGAAAGATAAGTGCTAGGTAGTCTGGGGTGGAGCAACAAGAGACAGGGTGATAGGGAGGGGAAAACAGGAGGAGAGGAGTGGGAGAGGGGGTGGAATGGTAGGTGGGGGGTGGGAGAGAGATGGGGAGTAGCAGGGGATGGAGGGGTGGAGAGAAACGGGGAGGGTAGCAACGAAGGAGAGAAGAGGAGGGAGAGGTGAAACAAAGCCGCAAGCCTAGTCAGAGCAGTCAGAATTGCTGAGGTCAGTGAGGTGCTGGTGGAGTTTACGTTTGAATGGGCCAAGCTTGTTTTCAGCTGCAATTTCAAGGGGAAGGTTGTTTAGCAGCAGGGGGGCCCTGGTGTTGAAAGCACGTTGAGTCTTGTTGGTATGGCAGAATGGAACAATAAATGTTGGTTTGAGGGAACTGCACGTAAAATGTGCAGTGACTGCAGGCAACATTAAGGCATGAGTTGCAGTGGTTGTGAAGTTAAGACAAATTTTCTTAGCCAGTAGGCAGGGCTGGTAGGCAAGTCTACTATTTAGATTGAGCCATTTGAATTGCTTGTAGAGATCACAGGAATGCGTATGCTTTCCTGCACCAGTGAGAAGTCTACAGCATTTGTTAAGGGCTGTCTTGACCCATTTTAGGGTGGTATCAATGGCAGCCCCATAGAAGACAAGCCCATAATCAATGATGGGTAGGACTCTGAGGCAGTTATGGCTGCACGCATAGTTTCTTTGGTAAGACAGCGATGATGGTGGTAGAGGATCACAATTCTTGAGTTGACTGATTCTGAGATGTGTTGAACATCTGAGCTGAAAGACAGTGTGCAATCAAGGCTAATACCAAGGTATTTAAACTCCTGCACTTGCTCAAGTGGCTGTTCAAGTTCATTATGTATGGTGAAGTTTATGGATCTGTATTTGCTGTGAGAGCTATGGAACAGCATGGACTTTGTTTTTTTGTAATTCATCAACAGCTTATGTTGGAGAAGCCAGGTTTCAACTAGGCTGAAGTTCATCTGTAGCATCTTGAAGAGCGAGACAGGCTCAATATGGGAGGAAAAGAGGACTGCATCATCGGCGTGGAGTATTAAGTTACCATTGTAAGCTGCAGGAAGAGTAAAGATGAACAGGCTGAAAAGTAGAGGGCCAAGGATGGAACCTTGGCATACACCAGAGCAGACAGGAAGGGCACTTGAGAGAGAGTAAACAAATTTGATTTTTTGGCTCCTTGCCGAGATATAGCTTTCAAACCATTTTGGTTACATCATTAGATTGTCCAAGGAAGGAGAGTGAGTGAAGCAGTAGCTGGTGGTTCATGGTGTCAAATGTCTTGGTCAAATCAATGAACACTGCACCCAGTAGGTGGCCAGTGTCAATCGCCTTATGAATATGGCTGGTGAAGTCAAGCAGGGCAGTAATAGTACTATGGGCTTTTCTAAAGCCATGTTGTTGCGGGCAGAGTAAGTTATATTTGTTGAGGTGTTCAGACAACTGGTCAGCTACAATTCATTCAAACACCTTGGAGAGTGGTGGGAGGATAGATAGGGCGGTAGTTAGAGAGAAGAGACCTATCACCACTTATATGAATGGGTGTGACTACTGCTGATTTCTAGAGCTGGGGGACTTGTTTATGAGAAAGTGTAAGATTCAGAAGTTTAGTGAGAGGTTGTAGGACAACGTCAAGGGAGAGAAAGAGGAGTCTGAGGTCAAAGTTATCGCTGCTGAAACTGGCTTTGCTTAGCACATTGTTAAGATATATTTTAGCTTCAGACATGGATACCCTCTTAAAGAAGAATGGGGGTATTACTGTGGAGATTGATTTTATTATTGAGGCAGTGGCAGGCAGAGTTGTCAAAGAAGTTGGGGGAAGGACACTGCTAAGATCAGTGAATGAATGATTAAAGGACTCCGCTATTTCTTTGGGGTCTTGTAAAGTGGAGTCGTTAACCTCAATCATAGTGGGAGAGGATTTGCTTGGTTTACCCATGAGGCTCTTGATGTTCTCCCAGAAGGGTTTGCTATTTCTTCAGAAGTTAGTAAGTTCCTGGTTGTAGAAGACTTTCTTGGCTCTGCGTTTAGCTATTGTGCACTGGTTCCTAGCCGCCTTATAGAGCTGCATATCGTGTGGTTTCCCTGAGTCCATGGCTCGGTACCAGAGGCGATTTCAGTTTCACATCATGGAGGTGAGATCATAGTTAATCCATTGATTAGTGGTAGATTGAGTTTTGCATTTATGTAGGGGGGGCAAAACTGTTACAAACTTTGTTAAACTGAACAATGAAGAAGTCAAGTGCTTGGTCGACACTGCTCAAGAAGTCAAGGGGTGTCCAGTCAACCGTTGACAGGGCAGCAAGGAATTGTGGAAGCTTTCCTTTTGCTAAGATTCTTTTATGGGAGAAAGAGGACTTGCATTTAGGTTCCTTGGTTCTTGTGGCATCACAGTCATTCCCATAGCAACAGATTTTGATGTCACACAAAAAGGACTGTGCTTTCAGCTCCAGCCTCAGCTGTTTGTGAACTGCAAGTAATTAAGATACAGCTTTCATGTAGAATTCCTTAAAAATTGAAAAGGTTCCAAACCCAAATATTTTTGGAATTAAAAAAAAAAAACAGGTTCTGCTGATCCCAACTGTAATGGAGTGATCTGCAGCATGGCAGCCGAACTTTAACACCAAAAAGTGCAAAGGCATGCACATAGGGAGGGGAAACCCCAAAAAAGTAGTACTTCCTGGAGGGAATTAAACTAGCAACAACCAGTCAAGAGCGAGACCTGGGGGTCAGTATATCAGATGACCTAAAAGTGAGTAGACAATGCGAGAAGGCAGCACTCAAGGCCAGTGGCATGCTGGGATGCATCGGAAGGGGAATCACAAGCCCGAGGAAGGAGGTCATACTGACCATGTATAGGGCATTGGTCCACCCCCTACCTGGAGTACTGTGTCCAGTTCTGGAGACCACACCTTAGAAGGAACAGTGACAGACTGGAGACAGTACAAAGGAGGGCAACAAAAATGATATATGGAATACACACAATTCCATATGAGGACAGGCTGAAGGAATTAAACATGTACTCTCTGGAACAAAGGAGGGAGAGGGGGGACATGATCGAGACCTTCAAGTACATCTAGGGGACAAATAAGGTCCAGGTTCAGGAACTATTCAAGGCCAATGAGGGCAGCAGAACACGGGGTCACAATCTTAAACTAAAGGGGGCAAATTCAGGACCAACATTAGAAAATTCTTCACAGACATGGTGGTGGATGCCTGGAACAACCTACCATCAGAGGTCATGGGGCCAAAACAGTGGCAGGGTTCAAGAAAGCATGGGATAAGCGGAAAGGTATAATACAAATGAGGGGGTAGAAAGAACACCATGGGCAGACTTGATGGACCTCAAGGTCCCCTACTGCCATCGCATTCTATGTTTTTATGGGTGACCGGAGATGCTGTTTAATGGGAACATACACCCTGTGGGATACTTAAAAAAAAAAAAAAAAATTGGCAAAGGATTTCAAGCAATCTAACTGGTTGTTAACCATGCATTACAAGTGTCTAATGCACAGCTAAAACTAGAAACCCCATGTAGAATACACACACCCATTTTATAAGTGCAATAAGCCACTCGGGATGTGCATTAGTTCTTACGCATGGCTAGGGGACTGAGCGAACTCGGCATGCAGCCTTGTGCCTCACTACATCCCCTAGCCATGTGTTAGAACTGTTTAACGCACACCCCCATCATGTCTTATTGCTTACAAATATAATTGTAAATCTGGGGATATGTGATGTCTGTTTAATCACCCTAGTGTATTGTTTTGTGTGTTTGTTTTGAAACAGTCCAATTTTTTTCCCTGAGAAGGAAAATGCTCTGATCATTAAAGAGCACCAAGTTGGATGCAATCCCAAAGCCCCCCCCCACACACACACACACACACTGCTAATTTACTGGCTCATGACTTAGTGCAAAGTTTATAATTTATCTGCATACTTAGTGTAAGGGCAGGGACAGTAAATCCCTATATCGTGTGGCTGGCCGCCTGATCCCTTCCCCGTCCTGGTCCACTTTACTTACAGTTCCCCCTCCATTGCAGCCCCACACTCATATGTTTTTGTGACATATGAGTTTGTAGAACATGGGGGCGTACTGTATTGCTTTCAATGGGGGGTGGGTTGTAAACTTGTTTTTTTTTAATATGTTAGGGTGCCACTGGGTTTAAATCAATGCCACTCCTCGAGTAACAAGAGACCCCCACTGAAAGCAATACAGTGTGCTCCTACACTTTACAAACTCGTGCCATAAAATGTATGAGTGCAGGGGTGGGGTTGTAAGTAAAGTGGATCAGGAGAGTAAGGGATCAGGTGGACAGCTCCTCAATACAAGGATTTATGATCTCTTCCTTTACGCTATGTATGCTTCTTATGTGGAGATGACTTGGTCCTTTATACCAGCTTCAACGATATCAGCACTATTAATCAGCACCTCATCTCTGACCTTTGGGTTGTGCATAACTGGTTGTCTTGTAATAAACTTCTCCCCAATACGACAGAAAATGCAATCCATGTTATTCAGGACACCCTCTAGATTAAGATGCTGCCCAGACCCATTATCAATTACTTACAGTGACGGCCCTCCACTCCCCATGACATCTCCTTCTCCTACCTTGGTGTCATCCTTGATCCCTCTCTAGATTGCACACTACATGTGGGGGCACCTGTAAAGCTGTCCACTACATACTGGACATCTCCTAGAAAGACACTCTCAATCTGAACCCCCAAGCTTGTATTGCTGTTGCCTGGGGAATGCTCCTTCCCAAACTTCTTTATGGAGCACGTCTTTTCTGTGGCTTCCAAAATCACTCTCCTTAGATGAGACGTGGCTTATAACAATATCTGCCTCTTTTTACTGGCATTCCATAGACTTAAACATCACTGTTCTCTATATGACAAACTCAGCTGGCTTCCTCCATTACAGTCTCGTGAGCTCTCCGTTGGGGGTTTCATCTGTGGTATCCAACATAACAGAATGCCATTTTCCCTTGCCTCCCTCCTAAATCCAGTGCACAATGCATACCCTCCGAGATCCGATTCTAGCACCCCATTGATTATTCCCAAGCTTAAAACTAGGTCAGGGGAATCCTTCTTTGCATATGCTGCCCCCACATTATGGAACTCTATCCCACCTGCCATTAGACAATGTCCCATGGCTAACTCATTCTTTAGGAGGTTTTGTGAACATCTTCTCACGACAACAAAGTGCTCTTGTCAATGGGTCAGTTCTACCTGTTCATGTTTTGTAACCTACTTTGGAATGGAGTCATTGTGCAATTATGTACAGTTCACTGTGTAGTACCCCAGGCAATATGTGGATTTATTGCTATAATCTGTATAATTTTCATGGGCTACTATGTAATTACGGTAGTCCTACACTAGTTCACTCATGCTTTAATATGTGTTGTCAAGTTTCTACCTAAAGTTTTGTTCAGCTGCATGTATTTATTGGGCTCTGTATTTTTGGATGCAATCTCTCGGTTTGTGCCTCAGAATAGGTACTTGTTTGTCTAGTGCACTTACCTGGTCAACAAGACCGAAATAACTAATAAATGCAGATAGAAATTATGACATTGGCACTGGTTAAGTCCTGAGCCAGTATGCTAACAGAGAGAGGCGTTGGGATTGCTGCTAAAGTCAGGTCAATTGTTGTTCTTTCATGTTGTTCAAATTTGAAAAAAAAATAATGCACCCATGACCCTTATCAAGCAATTTACTAATGCAAAGTCACTGCAGGCTTTTAAAGAGGGAGGCAGTATAGTGCAGTGGTTTAAGGCTCTGAGCTGCAAATCTGGAGACCTGGGTTTGAATCCCACAGCTCCCACTTGCATACTGTGTGACCCTGAGTAAGTCATTTAACTTCCCTGTGCTCCCAGATTGCACCTGTAAACAAGCTTTCAGCTTAGTGTGTCTCACCTGGTTAAACAATTGGGGGGGAAAAAAAAGAAGTTATAAAATTGAGGACTGCAGATCTCACTAGTCAATAATGGGTACAGAACATTGACATTTATATTTCGAGCAGCATATATATGGACTGGTACAGAAACAAGGTGCCGGTAAAGGATTTGCAAAATGTACTGAGAAATGAATTTGTGTTTGCATGTCAGTGCATTTAATGTTTGTAACCCTCATTTCGAGAGGGGGGGGACTAACCTGGGCTGTACTTGGCACCCTCCCGAATGCTGCTCCTGCTGCTCTGGGACTTTAATGTGTGTCTCTCTGCTCAACCCTGTGTGTGTGATGGTGAGAAAGCTGTGCTGCCTTTGATCCTTAGCGCTTGCTGCTTCCTTCATTTTCAAGACTGTGGCCACTCTTCGGACCCTGTTCCCCCGATTCCGGCAGAGGGGACCAGGAAACCAAACCTGGATGCCACCCTTTTCTTAATCTCTGCAATGCGTCACGATGACATTCTTTTTTTTTTTTAATTAGTTGTTTTTTTAAACTTCGGTTTTATTAAAAGATTCCACAGACATACATTAAGATTTTCACAACAAGCGGTCATCATACATATGGTTATGTTTAAATAACCAGAAAGAAAGGACAAAATAGAAAAAGTGTTTTAACTATGAAAGTCCATCTGTTAAGATCTACCATTGATGTATTTTCTTTTTTGTTTCCTTCTTCTTTCAGGTATCTTCTGGTGGTATAAAGTCCAACAAAGGAGGAAAGAGTCTGATAACACTGTTAGACTTGAGTGAAATAAAGTCCTTTCAGAAAATTGATAGCTCAGTATATCCATATAAGTGTTAGTCTGGGTGTCTATTTTGTTGCCATATGCTAGGTAAAACATTAAATCAATAAGCATCCAACAATAGAAGAAAAAAAAAGCCCATAAACTCACAACATATGGGCTGGTGTATTATTTCATAATTATAGATTAATGTATATGATATTTAAAGGCTCTGGTCACAACTCTGGGGCGCAGGGGTTCCAGATACCCTAAGTCAAAAAGCAAAGACTTGCTGTAAGAGGACCGAACCCCTTCCAGGTCTTCTAGAAGACGCATAAAGGGGAGCCAGATTCCATTAAACTTTTCCTTCTGTAACCGCAACTCAGCAGTAATCCTTTCTACCTTCTGTATATCCCTATTGATATCTGTCCAGTCCTGCAGTGTTGGCGGGTTAGGGGTTAACTATTTTCTAGTGGTGGCTTTTGCTGCGGCTGACAATAGACTCCCCAAGAAAGATTTTTGACCATTATTTTTCCTTTCTGTTGGAGAGACCCCCAGTACCATTGTTGAAGCACCATCGGTTCCTCGGTCCCCACCATCTGCTGATATCTGGAAATGACTTCTCTTCAAAAGGGCTGAAGTACTGGGCAATCCCAGAAAATGTGGTGGTGGGTCCCGACCAACCCGCAGTTCCTCCAACAAAGCTCAGAGTAAGTGGAGTTATAATGCTTAGTCCTTGTTGGGGTATTGAAATATCTAGCAATAAGTTTCCATCTAAATTCTTTCCATACATTATATGCAGAGGTCCGAAAGGTCCCCTCCCAAATTTTGCTTCCATGTTTGGGTATGTTAAGTGTAAACCAGTTTGCCTCTCCCATGCCATTTAACAGTTAGGGGGATCGTGGGTTTCGGATTCTGAGAAGGTCCTGAGCACTTGTGAAATTAAATGTGTTTGTTCTGGGGATCTGGCTTTCTTGTAAATTAGTTCCTCCAGGGGATGTGGTTCCTGGTTCACCCTTTCAAGATGGCGGTTCTGTTTTAGAAAGGAGATAACCTGTAGGTAATGAAAGAAGTGGGAACTGGGAAGTGTATACTCCCACTGGATCTCTTGAAATGCTTTTATCTGATTGTGTTTTAGGAACTGATAAAAATAGCAAAGCCCATGGTGACACCATCTGGTGAAGACATGGTCCAGTTGTGGGGATGGCAAGAATGGACACAGTTTGATTTCTCTTTTATTCGAAAGGGAATAGCCTAAACCCATGTCTGTTTTGACTCTTCCCCATGTCCTATAAAGTTGCTCTTGACACGGATTGAGTCACTTTGCTTTTCTTAAATTTTCTGGGGAGTCCAAAAAATCTGTAACGGGTGTGGTATTGGGGTTGCTAACTCCTTCCATGCCCACCCATGCTTTCTTTCCTATGGTAAGCCACCCATGGAGTTAATTGTGCCATTTGATAATATATATATTTTTTAATTTAGGAGACCTAGACCACCATTTGTTTTGAGTTTTAGTAAAGTTGCCCAAACTACCCTATCCCTTTTTCTGGCCCAAACAAACTGGTGTATGACTTTGTCTATTTTTTGCCAGTCTGCAGTGGGTATGTGTTTATTTATTTATTTATTTATTTATCAAGTCTAGGATTACAAATACCTTTGAGCCATGGCTCTTTTACAAAGGTTCCTCATCAGAGAAATACAAATTATGGGGAACATCAAGACAGGCATTACAACAATGTGGACATTGCAAACAGAGTACAGATTAAGACAGTTCAAGGACAGCATTGTAACAAGGCAGCCAGCGGCATTTGTCAGAGAAAATAGGCAACAGATAAGAAGTGCCAGAGTCATAGGGAGGGGAAGAGGGTGGGGGAGAAGGAATGTAGGAAGGGTGGCGAGAGGGTGAAAAGTGCAGCATTGGGTATACCAAGATGTGAGGGTAGAATCCAGTGGGGGGGGGACAACTAGAGCAGAAAGGGAAATGGAGAAACAAGGTTACGTTGGGCAGTCACAGGAGCTGTTGGTAGTGAGATAGTTCCGGAGCCTAGTTTTAAACATACCAATGGGTGGGGCAGAGGAGATGGTTGGGCTGAGGCCATTGAACCAGAGTGGCGCTCAATAAGCAAAAGAGCGTTGTCCCTGTGAAGTGTGACAGTGAGGGACTTTCAGTAGCTGTAGCGTAGATTTCCTAAGGCATCATTTGTTAATTCGGTGTTGTAACAGAGTTGAAACCCCAGAAGGTGCAAGGCCAAGGTAGATTTTTTTCACCATGGAGCAGGTGAGAAACTTTATGCGGTTTGATAGTCGGAGCCAGCTGGTCTGAGTGTACAGGTCACATGTGTGGGTGAGACGGTGAGTACCTGTGATGAGCCGACATGCTTTATTTAAGGCAGTTGAGAGGCATCTAAGGGTTGTGGTTGTGGCCGAGCCATAAATGATGAGAACATAGTCTATTACAGAGATCACAGATTTCAGGACTGCAACCTTCAAAGCTTCTGGCATGAGGTGTGGTCTGTGTTTGTAGAGGAGACCAAGTCGTGTATTAGCAGCTCTAGCTACATTATCTACATGAAGTCCGTAGGAGAGATTAGGGTCAAGCTGTATCCCTAAGTATTTGAAGGACCCCACCTGATCTAGAGTGTTCCCCTGGGTGGTGGAGATAGCCACGTGGTGTAGCTTGTGTGGGTTATGAGAGCTGCAGAAGAGCATAGATTTGGTTTTCTTGTCATTGAGGACCAGTTTATGATTAAGAAACCATGTCTCTACAGAACTGAAACCAAACTGAAGGTTGTGTTGAAGAGTTGCAGGATCTTTGTGAGTGGAGAATGCAACAGCATCATCGGCATATAGTATGATCTGCTCAGAGCAGTGGTAAGGAAGGGAGTTTAAGAAAAGGCTAAAAAGGAGGGGTCCCAGTATGGATCCCTGTGGGACACCCGAGCGAACAGGCAGGGTGTTAGAAACAGCGTCCGCAATTTTTACTCTCTGTGACCGGTTTTCTAAGTAGCTTTTAAACCAGAGAGAAGAGTCAGGTGATAGTCCTGCATTCAGTAGTTGGTGTATTAATAGTCCATGGTGTACTGTATCGAAGGCCTTGGAGAGGTCGACAAAACGGCCCCTGTGAGAAGGCCGTTGTCAAGGGATTTCTGCAAAGCTCCAGTGAACTCAAGAAGGGCTGTGGTGGTGCTGTGACCTTTCCGGAAGCCGTGTTGTTGTGGACAAGGTATATTGTATTTATCCAAGTGGTCAGTAAGTTGATCAGCCACAATGCGGCTCAAGCGCCTTAGAAGTGGAGCAGTATGGAGATGAGGCGATAATTTGGTGAATCGTCTTGTCCCCACTTTTGTGGACGGGTGTCACGGTGGCTGTTTTCCATAGGTCCGGGAATTTTCCACAGCTGAGAGAGAGGTTTAGGATTTTTGTTAATGGACGAATTACCTCTTCAAGGGTGAGCAACAGAAGCTTAAGGTCCAGGGTGTCGCTACTAGATCTAGATTTAGAGATAGATGCAGTAATATACCAGTGAGTTTCATTCAGCCTTACCTTCCTGAAGTAGAAGAGGGGATGGTTAGACTGAGGGGCTGAGGTATTTGGGGAGTAGGCCCTGTTTTCGAAAAAGTCATGGGGTAGAACAGCACTAAGGTCTGAAAAAGCCGTGTTAAAGATGTTTGCGATCACCTTGGGGTCAAGGGTTGAGGATCCATCAACCATTAACATGGCCGGAGAGGTATTTGGCTGCTTCCCTGTGACATCCTTGATATTGTCCCAGAAAGCACAACCATTTCCCGAAGTATTGGTGAGAGCGTCTTTGTAATAGGTGGATTTCATTAGCCGTATGGCTTTTTGTGTAGGCATTTCATGCTTGTTTGTAATTTTGGATGTCAGTTGTTTGCCAGTGGCCCTGGCAGCTGCCAGAGTGATCCTTAGTTTCAGCAGTGAGAGAAGAGCTGCAGTGACCCATGGGTTAGATAGAGATTTTGTTTTGCCTTTTAGCAGGGGCAAAGAGGTCTGAGCTTTGTTGAAAATTGAGATGAAGTGATCAAGAGCCAAGTTAACATCTGTTGCTTCATAGATGGGTAGCCAGTCTTGTAGAAGCAGGTGTTTTTGAGATGTGGAAGTTTTCTCTGAGGAAGGACTTTGCTAGCGATAATTTTGGGAGGGGGCTTAAGGAATTTGTTAGACCATGCACACATGACTGGGGAGTGGTCACTGAGTGAGTCTGGGAGAATGGTCATATGAGAAATCCTTGTGGGGTGAGTGGTGAGGACCCAATCCAAGAGGGTACTGGTGCCAGTCTTGTAGTTAATCCTAGTAGGGGAGTTTACCATTTGCGTGAGGTTAGCAGCTGAGATGGAGTCTTTATAGGCATTGGCACTCGATGCTAACCAGTTTATGTTGAAATCCCCTAGTAGAATAAGTTCAGCGTCGGGAGGATGAGAGTTGATAACATTTAGGACGTCATTGAATCCATGTTTAGGGTCTCTGGGCAGGATATATACGGAGACAATAGGGGAAGAGAACTAAAATGAAATAAGAATCGAGGGAGGATGTTCATGCGTATAGATTCTATCTGCCCCAACAAAGACAGAGGTAACAAGTCCCATCATTTCAAATCAGTGAAAACTTCCTGTATAAGTTTGCCATAACTTACCTGATAAAGTTGTGTCAGATGCAGGAGAAGGAAGATCCCTAAGTATCTTACTGATGATGAGGCCCATCTAAAGGGCAGGGTTTGAATAAGTTCTGGCATATGTGCCCGACTAACTAGCAAGATTTCCATTTTATCATTAATTTTAAAACCAGAGATCTGACCATACAAGTGGAGTATTAGGGCAAGAATTGGGTAGGTGACCACCAGGTTCTTTAAATAAAGCATAGTGTTGTCTGCATATAGGGAGATTTGGTTTTCCTCACCCCCTATTGTGATACCCAGTAATTCGGGATTGGGTCTGATTGATTCTGCTAGTGGTTCCATACTAAGGGCGAAGAGGACCGGGGACAGGAGGCAACCCTGCCTCATGTCCCTTCATATATCCAGAGTCTCATAAATTGTACCATTCACCATAACTCTTGCTTGGGGTAGATGGTATAAGGCTTTAGTCCATAATAAAAATTGTGCTCCAAAACCAAATTTAAGGAGGACTACGTCAAGGAATTCCCAGCTCAGGTGGTCAAATGCCTTTTCAGCATCCACTGCTATAGCTATTTGTTGTATTTTAGCTTTACTTCCCGAATGTAGGATGTTCAGACAATGTCTGCTATTATCATGAATATGTCTATTAGGCACAAAACCTACTTGGTCCCGGCGGGGTGCCAAGTCCGGTAGGAATTTATTGACCCTGGTGGCGATTATTTTTGAGAATATTTTTGAGTCTACATTTAGTAATGAGATTGGTCGATATGAAGTACAAACATTTGGGGTTTTTCCTTCCTTGCGGATTACTGTGATGTGGGCCTCTCTCCATGTATGAGGGAGGCTATCCCCATCTTCACGGGAGTTAAAAATATCTAACAACGAGGGAGTTAATAATGAGGAAAAGCTTTGATAAAATTCAGCGTTGAAGCCGTCAGGTTCAGGAGACTTGCCTGTTTTTAAATTTTTTATTACATAAGTAACTTCCGCTGCTGTAAATAGTGCTTCCAAAATTTCGTTTGTCTTCTTTGCAAAGCTTTGTCAAGGATATCTTTGTCATAAACTCCTCTGTTATCTGCTGTCTAGCCAGGGTCCCCAGGCTCTGCTGAATGAAGACCAGTATAATATGCTTTAAAGGCTTCTGCTATGTGTTTTGGGGTGTAAAGTGTGGCCGGTTTACCTTTCTGGGTTGTCTGTATTTTTTTAACATACCTTTCAGCTTGAGTTTTCCTGAGTCGGAATGCTAAGAGCCTGCTAGCCTTGTTTCCATATTCATAATACTTCTGATCTATATATCTGAGTTTTCCTTCTACCTGCCTGTCTAGGATGCGTTGCGATTCAGCTTTAAACTTTTTCAGTTCTTCCCATATCACCCAGGATCCCCCACATTTGCATTCTGTCTCTAATTGTTTTAGCTTTTGTTCTAGATTTTTCTGCTTCTCTATAGCCTGTCTCTTCAGGTGGGAGGAGTACTGTAGGAGATTATTTCTCCTGTAATAACTGTCTTAAGTCCATCCCAATACCAACAGGAGTTTGTGGAGTTGGGGAGGGGCCTTAGACAAGTAGCACACACGGTAACATTCTCATAAGTGCTACCTGTCTATGGCATGGATGAGGCTAGGTTACTCCGCACCATGGGATTCAATGACTGGTTGTAAAACTGGTGCAGAGCTCAGGGATTTGGCTTCATTGGGGACTGGGGCTCCACCTGGAGGGATGCAGGCCTATACAGCTGCGATGGTCTGCATCTATCCAGGAAGGGAACCAAGATCCTAGGTGATAAGTTCAAAAGCTCTATTGGCAAGCATTTAAACTAGCCAGGGGGGGCACTGAAAAGGAGAAGGGAAATTCTAGTCCCCCCAAAAAAATTCAGGGTAGTTAGTGAGGTAAACACCAAGATAGAGCAGTCAATAGGGAGAAGGGCAGGGGTAAATGGAGAAAAAAACAAAGGCAGTAAGGACAGGGATGGGGCAAAAAGCAATAAAGCCATAAAAGAACGGAGGGTAATGAGTACCAACGCCCATAGTTTAGGTAAAAAGCTCCCCGAAATGGTAGTCTTGATGGAAGAGGGATGCCTGGATATCGTGGCAGTCACAGAAACATGGTACACAGAGAACCATGACTGGGATGTCAACACACCAGGGTACACAGTCTATAGGAGGGACAGGGAGGGAAGAAGAGGAGGAGGAGGAGTAGCTCACTTTGTAAGGGAAGGGATCAAAGCAACAGAACTGAAGGGAAAACAGGGAGGGGAGGAGAGGAGGCACTGTGGGTCACCCTGGAAACTGGAAATGGCTCCACAATCCGCACAGGGGTTATACACAGACTCCCGTCTCAGGGGGAGGAAATGGACAAGGAAATTATAGAAGGCATCCTTGGGATGGCAGAGAAAGGGGAGATATTGCTGATGGGGGACCTGAATATGCCAGATGTTAACTGGAGCACTTTTGCTGCAGCCACATCTAAGAGCAGGGCCATTCTCAATGCCCTATAGGGCGCATGCCTCAGACAGCTAGTTTTGGAACCCACTCAGAAGGAAGCAATCTTAGACCTGGTACTCTCAAATGGGGACGGAGAGAGGATCTCTGATCTTGAAGTGGGTAGCCATCTGGGAACATGCAACCACCAAACAGTGTGGTTCACCATAAACTTAGCTGTAGAGTCAAGCCATACAAAAGTGAAGGTACTGGACTTCAGGAGGGCTGATTTTGTCAAAATGGGAGAGTGCCTCAGAAAAGCAATAGCGAACAGGCAAGAAGGTGGGGTGGAGCAACAATGGGGAAACATCAAAACTGCCATCACAGAGGCAAAATGCCTTTGTGTGAAGCAAATAAACAAATCAAAACAAAAGAAAAACCACTATGGTTCTCAAAAGAAGTGGTGGGGAAGGTAAGGGAGAGAAAAATAGCATTCAGGAAGTATAAGGAAACACAGAAGGAGCAGGACAGAGAACTGTACCAGTTAAAGCAGAAGGAAGCGGGGAAGGCAGTCAGAATAGCAAAGGCCCAAGCCGAGGAAAAGATAGCCAACTCGGTTAGAAGGATAAAACTTTTATAGGTACATTGAGGAGCAAAGAAAGGCGAAGGCAGGGATACTGAGGCTGAATAAAGGAAGGTGGTTGGACAGAGAGCGACAGTGAAAAAGCAGCGATACTAAACGAATATTTCTGCTCAGTATTCACAATGGAAAAGCAGGGGGAGATACCTAATCCAGTCAATAGAAGCACTCTGGATAGGGGGGTTGATATTAGTCCTTTCACAGAAGAAAGGGTTCTGAAAGAACTCTTAAAACTGAAGGTGGATAAAGCAATGGGGCCTGATGGGATTCACCCCAGAATTCTAAAATAACTAAAGGAAGAACTAGTGACACCACTGACTACCCTTTTTAATAAATCATGGGAGGATGGTGTGGTACCTGAGGACTGGACAGGGGCGGATGTGATTCCCCTTCACAAAAGTGGGAGCAAGACAGAGGCAGGAAACTACAGACCTGTCAGTTTGACCTCAGTGGTAGGAAAAATGATGGAATCACTTCTGAAGGAAAGAATTGCTGAGTACCTAGAGGCCAGTGAGGCACAGGACCCAAGGCAGCATGGGTTTACAGCAGGAAGGTCATGTCAAACAAATCTAATTGCTTTCTTTGGCTGGGTGACCAAAGTAGTAGACCAGGGAGGGGCTGCGGACATGGCCTACCTAGACTTTAACAAGGTATTTAACACAGTCCCGCACAAAAGATTAGTAAACAAATTAGCCAGCCTGGGAGTGGGTCCCAGGGTAGTAGCCTGGGTAAAACACTGGCTGGACAACAGGATACAGCGGGTAGTAGTAAATGGAGTCCACAGTGAAGAAAGGAGGATTACTAGTGGGATACTGCAGGGTTCAGTACTGCGGCCGGTCCTTTTAAATGTCTTTATAAGTGACATTGCAGATGGACTGAAAGGGAAAGTATGTCTCTTTGCAGATGACACAAAGATCTGCAACAGGGTTGATATGCAAGGTGGGGTAAAAGATGAAAAGGGACTTGGCAAGGTTGGAGGAATGGTCAAATGTATGGCAGCTAAGATTCAACACAAAGAAGTGCAAAGTAATGCACCTGGGAAACAAAAACCCAGGGCAAGAGTACACAATGGGGGGGGTGAGATACTGACAACAACAAAAATGGAAAGGTACCTGGGGGTAGTCATATCAGATGACCTAAAGGTGGGCCAGCAATCTGAGAAGGCAGTAAGGAGGGCTGGGGGAATACTGGGATGTGTAGGGAGAGGCATCACCAGTAGAAAACAGGAAGATGTTGGCCCTCTGTACAGACAGTTGGTAAGACCACATCTAGGGTACTGTGTACAGTTCTGGAGACCCCATCTCTGCAAAGACATAGACCAGGTGGAGGCAGTCCATAGGAGGGCAACCAAAATGGTGCAGGGTCTGCACCAGAAGACATATGAAGAAAGACTAAAGGAGCTTAAGATGTACAGCCTCGAGGAAAGGAGGGAGAGGGGGGACATGATAGAAACTTTCAAATACCTCAAGGGAATCGACAAAGTCCAAGAGGGTACCATCTTTCAGAAAAAGAGATGTGCAAGAACAAAGGAGCACAATTTGAAGATAAAGGGGAGACCGCTCAGAGGTAATGTGAGGAAGTATTTCTTTACAGATAGGCTTGTAGATGCATAGAACAGCCTTCCTGAGGAGGTCATAGAGTCAAAAACAGTGGGAGAATTCAAGAATGCATGGGACAGACATAAGACAATTCTAGTGGGGGGTAGGAGGAAGTAGGCTGTTGGTTAACTAGGATCTGCAGCTTATCCGTTAGGTAGGGAAATGGGCAGACTGGGTGGCCCAAGCAGTCCTTATCTGCTGTCAAAATCTATGTTTCTATTTTTTTAATAGTTTGGATGTTGTTGTGCCTTTGATAGTTTTTATTGACATTTTTTATTAAATCCTGAAATTCCTCCCGTTCCAGAAGAAAGGTATTCATCCTCCATGTGGTACTTTTCTGCCAGTCCCCCTGCTGGAGATCCAGAGTAACCGCAGAGTGGTCAGAGACAAGTCTGGGGAGTATCCTACAGTCTTTAATTTTATGTAGGTCAGATTTGCTACAAAGAAAATGATCGATCCGGGAGTAGGACTGGTTGGGACTGGAGAAAAAGGTATAGTCTTTCACGGTGGGATTCAGCTCCCACCAAGCATCTAGTAAACCTGTTTCTTCCATGCCTCCGCGTACCACCCGACTCATGTTTCTGTTAGTGGGGCTGTCTTGTGAGGAGCGGTCTGTTGCTGGATTAATGACACAGTTGAAATCTCCCCCTGTTGATATTAGTCCCTCCCCTAGGTCCGAGATCTTATGAAAAACTTTTCTATAAAAGGTTGGGTCATCAGCATTAGGGGCATAAATGTTAATAAAGTGTATCTTTTGGGAATATAATTGTCCTGTAGCCAATACCATTCTACCCTCCCCCAGAGACTCATCTGAGCCAAGATCCAACGGGATGTTTCTTTTAAACAGGATGGGTGTGCCTCTCTTTTTACCTGAGCGGTGGGCTGAACTCACAACCTTTCCCACCCAAGATCTACACAATTTTTGATATTCTTTTGCTGATAGTTTCGTTTCCTGGAGGAGACAAATGTCTGTGTCTAGTCTTTTCAAGTATTGTAGTATTTTTGTCCATTTGATAGGTAAATTAATACCCTGAACATTCAGGGATGCTATTTTTGATGTACCCATTGATATGCAAAGAACACTACTCTCCTGTTATACAGCATTTGTTTCAGTCTATATTGTTCTCAGATCTTTTGTAATCCCTGTAGCCGTGACCAGACGCCTTCATATAATGATAACAAATGCAGTGCCCTTTTAAGAATGACCAGCCTAAATATAAACATCATGGGCACAACAGATGCCAAAGGTCTTAGAACCATAAAGTCATAACAAAACTTGTTAAACATTTTTTAGTATGTCAAAATGAGTTCAGAAATGATTCAGTCACTTATCAACTATTCAAAGTATGCTCCCAAGGCAAAGTAGGAAATTGCAGCATGTGCTGCAGTGTTTATTGGGTAACGAGACTGACCCGCTGGGTCAGTGTAGTATCGACGCCACCACTGAACATCTGCGTGCAACAGTAAGTCTGTTACGGTTGATGTTCGGCTAAGGTCGAGAACCGGGAGCTGCAACCCATTTATTAAGTGTGCAGCTCATTATTAAGTGACTGACTTTATTTATAGACCAGACCAATTGAAGTTTGTCTTTTGCCCCCAATTCAGATGGTTCAATGAGGGTCTCCTGCCACTCTACATCTCGGCTTAAACTGTTCTTGGTGTTAGAGTAGGGGTGTCCCCTTAGGTAATTCAATCGGAAATCTCCCCCCAAAAAAACTATGAACCTAGGGGCCTTCCTCTGGTTTGCAGATCTATAAGAAAGCATGTCTCTTGTGGGGGTCTCCCCTATAGGAAGTTATCCCCTATTCATTCATGCTTTGAATAACCAATTGTTCCCTTTTTTAACCCATAACCCTTGCTAGCAGTATGCCCCCACTCCCCAAAATAATATCTTCCAAAATATTTTCCCCTGCTCGTATTTTCCCCACCATATTCCCAAGATTACGAGCTCTCCCTGTAATCACATGTTCAGAATACACACATTCAGCCAGTTCTGCGCTCCATTAATCAGACATGTAAGTAAAACCTCTGTGTGATCAAAGAGAAGGCAGTAGTAGATTGGGAGGGGTCCACTGATTGTTGGATTAGTTCTGTAACATGTCCGGTGAGCAGGAGAACAACAGTTACTCAAAAGGGTTTTTACTCCTTAATAGTAATAATAACAATGATAAAACTTTATTTTTATGGCGCCTTTCAAGAACCAAGGCGCCTTACAATTAATTAAAACATATCATAATACCCAACACATAAATATTATAAAACAGAAAGTGCAGATAAATGAAATCCATCAGTCACTGAATGCTTGTTGCCAGAGGTATGTTTTTAACACTTGTTTAAATCCTTCCACGGGCGCACACTCCCATGACTGATGGGGCAGAGAATTCCAAAGAGATGGGGCCACATGCATAAATGCCTGGGCCCCAAAAGATTTTAAACACACCCTTGGAATCTCTAGCAGCCCCTCATCAGCTGAGTGGAGTGATCACCCGGGGCAATAAGGTACCAGAAGCTCTTTCAGGTAGTCCGGGCCCTGTCCGTGTAGGGCTTTATAGGTCAAAAGACTGATTTTTAAAGGTAATCCACCACAGTACTGGCAGCCAGTTCAGACCGCATAGCACCGGGGAAATATGACAGGACCGGGAGGTTCCCATCAAAAGCCAGGCCGCAGCATTCTGCACTAGCTACAAGCAGCGGATTTCCACCCCAGGTAGCCCTAGGTACAGGGAGTTGCAGTAGTCCAGACACGAGGACACAAAGGCGTGGACCAACGTGGGAAGATCGCCGGACGGAACAAGGTGTTTAACACTGGAGATATTCCCCAGGTGGCAGAATGAGGTCTTGATGACGGTCGACACCTGTGAATGAAGCGTCAGCCCCTCATCTACAATTACCCCCAGGTTTCGCACCCATTCAGAGGTTGGGAGTGATAGGCCCCCAAGAAAAAGACTTGAGGGTGAACCTACCCCCGGCCCCCATATCTGGCATCCCAGGTCCACAACCAGTACCTCAGTCTTTTCCAAGTTCAACTTCAACCAACTCGAATCCATCCAGTCCTGGAACTCTGCGAGGCAGTTATTAAAGACCGAGAGAGCTGTGTCGGGTCGGGTGCAAAAGAAAGGTAGAGCTGGGTATCATAAGCATAGCAGTGAAACCTCAGTCCATACCTTCTTACAATGTCTCCGAGGGGCAGCATGTACACTGCGAACAACATGGGAGACAACACGGACCCCTGAGGGACCCCACATGACAGAGGGATTGGGTCCGAGGAATAAACCCCGGACACCACCCTCTGAGTTCTTCCAGTGAGTAAAGATGTAAATCACCTGAGGACTGTACCCGACAGGCCACAGATGAATCTCAGGTGACCGAGCAGAACCCCATGGTGCATGGTGTCAAACACTGATGAGAGATCAAGAAGAACCAAGATGGAGCGGTTCTTCCGATCTCTAGCCATCAGATCATTGAGCACCCGAACCAGCGCCGTCTCAGTACTGTGCCTCTTTTGAACACCGGACTGGAGAGGTTCATAGATGTCATGGATGGTAAGGTGGTTCTCCAGTTGTGTGGCCACAACCTTCTCAACAACCTTCCTTAAAAAGAGAAGGTTGGAGATAGGTCTGTAGTTGGCATGGCAGTCTGGGTCCCAAGAAGCTTTCTTCGGGGGGGGGGTGTTACCACCACCTCCTTCAAGGAGCTAGGAAACTCACCTGTTTCCAAGAAGCACCAGACAATCCATGCTAGGACCACACCGATGGAATCAATACCACCCAAAACCAGGTAAGTTGGTCCTGGGTCCAAACTACAGCACGTAGGGCACACACCCTGGACAATCTGCATGACATCCATGAACTCCGGGCGATCAAAGGTACTCCAGGAATGTTGAGGGCTAGTGACCAGATGCTGGTCCAAAGCAATGCCTGAAGAGTGTGCCAGTTGGAGTGCCGCCCTGATGTCACCCACTCAGTTGCAAAGAATTGAGCAAGTTCATCGCACTCTATTTGCGAAAAGGCTTTCTGAACTTGTAGACAGGCTGGGTTACACAGTCTGTCCACAGTATGGAAAAGCTGAGCTGGTTAATTCTGAGCTACTGCAATCTCCCTGGACAGGAACTTTGCCTTCTTATGGGTGATTGCAGATTGATAGACTTGATAATGGTCCATCAACCTAAGGTGGTCGGCATCAAGGGCAGATCTCCACCAGCAACACTCTAACCTTCGTGCTAGTTGCCGCATCTCCCTCAAAGTCCCATCAAACCATGGGAACCGAGGGCGAAGGGAGAGAGGATGAACTCGGACAGGAGCAATGAGATCCAGGGCTGCCAAAATGGCCATATTATAGGCCACCACAAGGGCCTCTGGGTCACTGTTTGCCACTGGAATATTCGATAGATCAAGTACAGCCATTAGGCCAGCAGAGCTAACAGCTCGTAAAGGGCGATATCTGACCATCTTCATAGGGGTGGCTTACGAAGGGAGGCACTAAAATTGAACCCCACGGTGTAGTGATCGGACCATCCGACTGGTTCCACCCCCAAATCAGAGGCTTCGATCCCCAGGAGGAAGACTAAGTCAAGAGAGTGACCATATTTATGGGTAGCAGTGGTAACTATCTGTGGAAGGCCCAGAGATGTCATCAACTGGAGGAAGTGTTGTCCAAATTGCGAGAGTTCATCCTCGACCCAGGCGATAAAGTCGCCCAGGACCATCAACCTGGGTGACTCAAATGCCATGTTGATGACGAAGTCTGCTACTTCCTAAAGGAACCGCTTCCCATCCCCTTGTGGTTGGTAGATGAGGGCAATCCTACAACCTACACCTGTTACCACAGTACACTCAAATGACTCAGCCTCCTCAACTGGTACAGTTGTGAGGCTCAATTTGGTCTTGAAACAGACTGCAACCCCCCCCCCATGACTCTATCTCGAGCGGTGGATCACCAAGTACCCGGCCAGAGTTGCGGCCTCTAATATGGGGCGAGAGTTCTCGTCCAGCCAGGTTTCGGTGATGCAAGCCAGATCCACCAAACTTACAAGATCTGCAATAATTGCAGTCTTGTTTTTAATGGATCTGACATTGCATAACACCGCTTGAGTTGGGTGAACTTCCAGGGCCACCCGAACCTCCTGCCCACCAAAATTGGTGGTGCCCTTGGGTATGGTAGCCAGACATGGAGGACCACAATCTGGGTTCCATTTCACCCTAGGGCATCTTCTGGATCTTACAACACCAATGTGGTGGCCCTGCTCATTCATCCCCCCCCCGCCATTCGCACTCCCCGATCTCCCCCCCGATGAGCGATACCCAGCGCTCTACAGCACAGGTAGGTTGAATACTGCAATGGCGGGGCAAAGGGAGGAGGCGAATAGCGCACGACTGTGGGGGCAGGCCTCCGGCACGTTCTGGTGACTGAATGACTACACTAAACCCAAAATAAAATACAACCTCCTATAACATACACTTAAGAAAACTAAATACAATAACACAAAAAACAACCCAATTCTAAATATTTAAAATAACCCCCCACTTCTCTCACAGAGAAGTGAGATTCAAACACTCCAAAATGAAACTAAAATATCTACGCAATGTAAACAATAAACTATAACGAAACAATAGAGAAAATGAATATAAAAACTAAGCAAAGGTTAAAATAGAGTAGACCCCTTCTGGAGCTGCACAGATGTTTCAGTCCAACACTCAAAGTCTCGGATAAACACAATGGGCTGGATATTCGAACTGCGCTATTCTTTGGCGCAAGCCCTTGCACTGCGCAAAATAGTTGCGCTGGGGTGTTGCCGGGGCGATATTCAAAGGAGTTGCACTATTGAGCAACTCCTTTGAATATCACCCCAGGCCACAGCCACTGTGCATGGCGCAGTGGAACTTGCGCCACCGCAAGTGGTCAGAGTGGAGTCAAGTTGCGGTGGCGCAAGTACTATAGTGCCATGCTCAAATTCCCATATTCAAAGGTGACATGCAAATGGGTCCCTAATTCATGCAAAGACACGGGGGACCATTTGCATCTGTTTATGGCCCATTTGCATGCCATTAGCATGCAGATGCGCCCGATCCCGAGGACTTCGCCTGGTGCCCTGCCAGGCAGCAGCTGTCGAGACCGGCGCCCTGCAGCCCGATCATGGGCAAAAGTGTAATAATCCCCACCCCGACTGGCCCGATCGCTGGGCAAAAGTATGAAGAACTCCTCCCACCCCCAACTGGCCCGATCGCGGGCAAAGCTTCAATAACACCCCACCAGCCCAATCGCGGGCAGCAAGTGTCCCCACAAGCGTATCCCTGGTGGTCAGTGGACCGCTAAGCCTGATAGTGGGCTGCATAATGTGGCGAAACCCCCAAGACCATATCCCTGGTGATCTAGTGTCTCCCCATCACTCACCCACGAAGCCCCACCACCCGCCCCGGCGGCCGCGGCGGCAGCATCCACCGCCTGCTGCCGCGCCCGCTGAGTGACTGCCGGTGAGGCTGCGCCCATTGGTGCAGAGCAAGAGCCAATGGCCGTGCAGCCCTTACTCTGAGGCATTACAAGGCCTTACAAGGCAGTCCAGATATGTGAATATGAATTCATTCACATATCTGGACTGCCTTATATCTGCTATCAGGCTGCCGCCCATTGGCTCTTGCTCTCACCACGGGCATGCAGCTCTCTCGAGCAGTCAGTCAGCGAGGGTGGGAGCTGCTGCCTGCCGCTGCCATGGTGGGGGAGCAGGGTAGTGGGGCTTCATGAGTGGGTGGGTGAGAGGACACTCAGTGAGATATGGTCTGGGGGTTGCACTACATTATGCAGCCCGCTAATCGGGCTTAGCAGTCCACTGGACTACCAAGGATACGTTGAGGGCGTTCACATTTTCAGCCCGCGATCGGGCTAGTGGTCCACTGGACCACCAGGGATATGTTCGGGGACACTGCTGCCCGCGATCTGGCTGGTGGGGGTTATTGCTTTCACCCACGATCGGGCCAGTCAGGGGAGGGGGATTGTTATGCTTTTGCCCGCAATCGGCCAGTCGGGGGTGGGGGATGTTTTCACTTCTGCCCACGATCGGACTGCAGGACGGGCACAGGGAGTAGGTTGAGGGCCAGCCACAGGTGGCAGCTGCTGAGTTGCGCCCTGCAATGTGGCAGCTCACCTGTGGGTGGCCCTCGACTTACTCCTTTTTTTTGTCTCAAAGTTGTGCAGGCGCAGGTTGGGGGTTGCGCCTGCACAACTCTGCACAGCCCGCTGAATATCGGGCTGTGCAGTTTATGCATGGTTCCTCCCCCTCCAGTTCAGCATGCATTCATTTGCATTGTGCTGTTGCTCAGCTTGCCTTGGGGGGCGCAACTGCCTCCTGCTGAATATCGCAGAATGGTGCAATCTCGGACTTGCGCAACCCTTTTGAATATCCCACCCAATCAGTCTAAAGTAAGACAGTGCTAACAGATTAAAATAAAATAGAATATGATCAGATAATAACACTGCGGCAACCCCCCTCACTGGGTACAGGGGTCAAAGAAGGAAATACAGG
Organism: Neoceratodus forsteri; assembly: GCA_016271365.2. Lineage (NCBI taxonomy): Eukaryota > Metazoa > Chordata > Ceratodontiformes > Ceratodontidae > Neoceratodus > Neoceratodus forsteri. The sequence continues at coordinate 584,308,340 of JADMNL010000022.1, forward strand.
CTGATGAAGTTCACACCCTAGGCCCTCTCACAGCCTAGGTGTACGAATAGTCAAGGCACGCTCTCTGCCCACGATGAAATTCCAGTAATCCCCTCCCACTGGGCATACAGAAACAGTAAATTAACAAGCATTTGTCAATGCCAAATGTTGCTTGCTTCTATGTGCTCTTTAGGTATTTGGAAGACATTGCAGTGCAAATATTGAAAATTTGCGAACTTACGAGCGTGCGTAGGAACTGCGCAACGCACGCTCGTAAAACAGTCATTTTTAGGAATTTTTTCACCAAATTTTCAACATAGCCATTTTAAGACCTCTGCTCATGAACAGTGTCACTGTGATTTTGTTAATGTGTCCCATACATTGAGTTTGCACACCGACTGCGCCATTGTGCCTACATGGGCGGAAACATGTTTTGGGCAGGATGTGAAAAATGACAGCTGTACTGCTCATAAGGAGGTGTGGTAAAATGGCAATGTTGAAAATCTGGAGTGAAAATATTGAAAATTCTGAACTTACGAGCCTGCGTAGGAACTGCGCAATGCAGCTAAATAAAACAGTCATTTTAGGAATTTTTCACCAAATTTTCAACATAGCCATTTTAAGACATCTGCTCATGAACAGTGTCACTGTGATTTTCTTAATTTGTTCCATACATTGATTTGACACCAACTTCGCCATTCTACGCTACATGAAGGGAAACACATTTTAGGTGAGATGTGAAAAATGACAGCTGTACTACTCATTAAGAGGTGTGGTAAAATGGCAATGTTGAAAATCTGGGCAAAAATATTGAAATTTCGCGAACTTACGAGCCTGCGTGGGAACCCGCATAGCATGCGCTCGTAAAACAGTCATTTTTGGAATTTTGGCACAAATTTTCAACATGGGTTTTGGGACCCTTCTCATGAATGATGTCACTGTCATGGCATTATTCAGGCCTGAAGGGTGATTTAGCAGTCACTGCACAAAATCACCCTTCGGGCCCGAATAACACCATGACAGTGACATCATTCATGAGAAGGGGTCCCAAAAACCCCATGTTGAAAATTTGGTGCAAAAATTCCCAAAAATGCCTGAGATATGCAACAAAGCTGAAACCCCACTATCTAGCCCATTATACAGCTTACTGGCATTTCCTCAGTTCGCAGTCGGCTTTGAAGAGTGCAGACGTGTTCCCAGTCCACCGAAGATCGTTGCGCGGAGTCCGAGGTAAGTATGGGGTGAGGGGCATGGGGAGGCTGGGTGCGCAGTGGGTGGAGTGCGGGTTGTGGGAGAGGCGTCGGGAGGCGTGCCGTGGGACCGTTTTCGTTTTCAGGAAAAAAAAAGCGTTGTGGGACCGTTTGCCACGCTGGAGTAGGCTCCAGCGTGGCACAAGGGACGTTGAGGGCTTTGCTGACGAAGGGATTGGGCACCCCTGTCAGCCAAAGACTGATTGCCACGCCAGGGTGGGCCCCAGAGTGGCACCCACAATTGGTGGGGGGAGGCGGGAGATGAGCTCAGCCGACCGGGATTGGGCACCCCGCGGCACACAGTAGGTGTGGGGCGACGCCTGTGTGTGGGGAGCTACGCTTATCGCTGCTCACTGAAGCATAGTTTCCTTTCATCACTGTACGCCACTGCATTTGGAGGCGTGTCATAGACAGCTCCAAAATGCATTGGCTTACAGGGGCCGCACCTGCCAGCTCATTGACTGAATTGGAGGAGGAGGTGACACACCTCCGAAATCTCCGATGACGGCACTATGTTTCTTGCACATGCGTGCAAGCAACATAAAAATGATAAAGCGAGGACACCCAAGCCCTCTCACTGCCAGGGGGGTACTATAAAAAAGGACACTCTCACTGACTGAAAGAAGGAAAAATTCAAAATCTGACCCTATTTTCCAGAGCGAATAGAGGACCTCCTGAAGAGACACAGTTCTGTATAGTTGGTAATCCACACCTGGGAACCCTACCTGTGAAGGCCGGCCACCGGAAGATATAGGGTGATAGGAAAGGGGAGACAGGAAGAGAGGAGCGGGAGAGGGGGTGGAATGGTAGGTGGGAGGTGAGATTTTCCTACCCACTCTCTCCTTCTCCCAACATCAAGTTTCACACTCGGAGATATAGGCTCCCTGCAACCTATTCATTCCGTCTCCTCACCCTCCTCCTCCTCTCGGGGGATGTCGAATGCAACCCTGGCCCCATAGCTGTACCCACTCCTCTCAGCTCACACAAAGGCCTACCAATAGCCCATATCAACATCAGAAGTCTCCTGCCCAAAACGGACCTACTAACTTGCTGGATAGCTGAGCAGCTCCAGCTATACTATGCCTAACAGAAACCTGGCTCTCTGCTAAAACCGTTGACTCCTCCTTCACTCTCCCAAACTACACTCTGCACAGGCAGGGCCATGGTAAAGAGCTGGTGGTGTAGCTATCTACACAAAACAGCTGCATGTGAGCTCAGTAACTCACAAAAGCTCGCCTCAGCTCCCACAAACTCCTTTTGGTTCAACTCTCCTTCCAGCCTCACTCCCACTATTCCTAGGTGTGCTCTACCTCTCCCGCCTATCCTCGACTCCCTTATCACCCTGCCCAGCCTAGTATTCAGAAGGGAACTGGTCCTTGTAGGTGATTTCAACTTGGACTGCTAGCCCCCTCCTCAAAACCTCACACCTCCAAAACTGAGTCCCTTAATCTCACCCAGTTGATCAATGAACAATGCTACAACTCCCACTCCCAAAACCATTCTTTATTAGACTGGATCCTTAGCACCCACCCTCACAGAATAACCTCCTCTGGTGCCCTCTCTAACGCACTAAGTGACCACTGTATTACTTATTGTATCAGGAAAACACAACTGCCTAAATCTGCCCCAAAGTACATCAACACTCATTCTCTAAACAAGTTGGACATCGACGCCCTCCTAACCAGTCTATATGAAGCCGACTGGCAACCTGTCTACTCAGCCCCTGATGTTGACATGGCCCTCTCTAGATTCCTACACACCTTTACAAACATCTAGGATGTTTATGCCCCTCTGAAAAATTCCAGGGTCAAGAAGCGGCACCATTTTTGGATCACCGCACCCTTCCTCACCAAATGCAAGAAAAGAGAATAGGCTTTGTCATGCTTCAAGTCCAACCTCAACCCTCAGAGCAGGCAAGCTTTCAACACCCTACATAATGCCTGCACCAAGACAATAAGAAAAGCAAAGGCAGACTACTTTAGGTTGCAACTCTTGTATGCTAAGCCCCCTCAGTTGTGTAAAGTTGTGCACACACTCCATGACCCACCAGCTCAGCCCTGCACCCCCCGCCTTCAAACTTCATGGCCAACCAGTGACTGACCCGACCTGCACCTCTGAAATCCTCAACCAGTTTTTCACTTTCTGTGCCATACCACATGGCTCCCCTCCTTCCCAGACCCACCACCACCAACTTCCTTTGCAAAGACTTCAAGTTCACCGCCTTACTGAGCGTGGAGGTTCACAAAGCCCTGCGCTCGCTAACCCTGCAAGACCAGCTCGGACAGGATTCACCCTAAGCTCCTGAAGATCTTGGCTCCTGCGATCACCAAGCCCCTACACATCTCCTCAACCTCTCACTCCACAGGAACAAGTCTGCAATCTTGGAAATTGGCCTGCATAATTCCTTCACAAAGGCAATGACCCCTGCTTGCCAGGCAATTATAGGCCCATCTTGCTCCTCCCAGCCCTAGCCAAACTTCAAGAATCCTTGGCCCACACATGGCTAGCTGACTACCTTACAACAAACAACATACTCTCACCCCATCAGTCTGGCTTCAGGAAACACCATTCCACAATTTCCTCCCTCGTGTGTATCACCAACCATATCCAAACTGCTTCCGACCAAGGCTTCCTTACAGCAGTAGTATTTGTTGATTTAGCAAAGGCATTTGACTCTGTATCCCACCCTCTTCTCCTGCAGAAGCCTGAGGCAGCTGGACTTGCCCCCAGCACTGTGAGGTGGTTTCAGTCTTATCTATCCACCAGATTTCAATCTGTTAGAATCGCCAATACCACATCACCCCCTCTCTCTATCCTGATGGGCGTCCCTCAAGGCTCTGTTCTTGGTCTCATCCTCTTCTCCCTCTTCATTAATGACCTTCTCTCCTGCACCAGTTTGTCAATACACATGTATGCAGATGACACCATCCTCTTAACCTCCGGTCCCAACCTGCCCTTGCCAGGCTGGATACCCTTCTAAACTCATTTTGCCGCTTTGCTACAAACTCCCCTCTATGCACCCACCACTGCAATCTTTACTCCCTCCTTGGACTAAGCCCCTTATCTCACAGGTGTTATATACATGCCCTCAACCTTATATCTAAGTACCCGGGGACAGATTAAGGCAACCTGGGGCCCCCCTCACTGCAACCATACCCCTTCAACATGACTGTGCCCCTTCGCCATGACCACACCCCTTGACCATTGCAAATCAGTTACTGAAACGTGAAAAAAAATTCCTACTATTCCTAAAAAGTGGTATAAATCATAAATAACCTAACTAATAGTATCAATATGGAAAAATAACAATAGAGTTTTGATCATTTAGAGAAAATAATTACTAATCGGCCTGGTAAAAATACTTTTTTGGGGAGTGAAATGTCATGATTTGCACTTTTCCAAAGGCCCCCTTCCCAAACACACACATGTGCGCTCATAGTGTGGGTGTTATCATTTTTCCCTGTCAGGTAGTATGAACCGAGATTTGGGAGTTTTGTTGGGTGTGCTAAGGACCCATCTCCAAATGAGGCTAGGTGCTCGGTGGTGTAGGAGTTAAGTGGACAGTTTGCTAGAACTTTGCAAGAACTTTACAGATTATATTGCAAAACGAGATTGCTACAAGAAATCTTTCCCGGGATCAAACGTTTCTGTTATTGATAAGTAAGTCCAGAGCAATAAAAGGCAAGATTTACTGATGGAAATACCTTCACATGTTCACTCTGAAAACTGTGCTATATTAAGGTGAGAGCTTCAATGTGACCGAGATGAGGCAACCCAAAAACGAGTGTAATTTTTAATTGTAGATTTCTTAATTTTAGGAGTGACATTAACTATAAAGCATACACAGTGAATTGCACTTTTACTCTTTTATATTTAAGAGTAAGGCTTGATTCTAAGTGGGGACTCTTACATGTGGGTAGGAGACAAAGCAGAGGAAATGGGCCTGTTCACACCTTAAAGGTTAGCATGGATGGGACCCTGAAGCTATCAGCTGCACTTAACACCTAACGAGGAGGTGAGAGTCATATCACAGTTCAGCTCTGCCTCACTCCGCTTTTCTTACTGGCTGAGTCCTTACCAAAAATGCAGCTCAGGCAGAAAGAAATGGCTGTATAGTAAACATATGTTGGGGATTGCCGAGGGTCCCAGGCAGGCTGAGGCCCTAGGCCTGTGCCTATGTTGCCTTTGCCGTAATCTGACCTTGTAAGTACTGGTTTAACTTGTCCCTCCTATCTTGAGGACTGTCTATCCTCAGACTCCTATCGCCAGACTCCCTATCCTCTATGAACTCAGGTACAGAAATGAAAGATCATTCACCCTACCCGACCCTCTTCCACAGTGGGCAAAGCTGCTTTCTCCTACCAACTTCCTTACTTGTGGAACAAACGTACCCCTACTATCAGAAACTCACTCTCTCTCCTTTCTCCGCCTTTATGTCGCTGCCACAACTGAGCTAAACCCACTACTTCTACTGACTTTACCTTCCTACAATCCCTTCCCAGCACTTATTAAAGATTCATTATGTAGCGCACTTACTATTGTATAGTTCACCTCTAGAGATTCATCACATGCAATTTTTTTTTGCTCTCACTGCTGTATTATATTGATTGTAACTAGCTGATATTGTTTCGTTAGCTAATTCTGTGCATTTATTGTCTGTATTTCCACTGCTCCTTTCTACCTGGGTCGCATCTGAAATCAAGCCTCAGCTCCGCATGCCTTTCCTGGTTATCAAATGTTTAAATAAATAAATAAATAAAAAGACAAAAACACAGGGCAGACTAGCTGGACCTAGCAATCTCCTTCTGCTGTCACCTTCTATGTTTCTATGTAAGGTCAGACTTTTTGTCCAGCTTTGCTGCTGTGCTGCTTTAAGATGCAGAGTGGAAAGGATTCAGTTACGTATCTCGTACTGGTCTCAGTGGCCATACTTTACACCTCCCAGGTTGACTGCTTTTAGAAAGAAAGGGCTATATTGACAACAGAAGTTGTTTTTAACATGAAGATGCAGCTGAAACAATGAATGATATGACAAAATCTGTTTCAAAAGCATGTGAGCATTCCAAATGGCTCAAAAACCTGACCAGCACTGAGCAAACAAAACCAGATTACTGGACAGTGACCCTAAAAACAGATTACCCGGTACAAAACCTGACAGGTAGCAACCCTAGCCAGGGGAAGGGCTGGCCAACATTTCAGATCAAGGGCTAGCCGGGTTGCCAAAATATTACAATTGAAAGCAAGAAGATGTGTATAGTCCTTTGTTAGAAATACCCCCAAATATTTCAGGCTCGTAAGGTTCCCATCGGAAGGGAAATAACCGTTTAATATTTTCAAATGGCTCATAATCAACTCTCGAAACCTCTGTCTTGTTTGAGCTAATTCTGTAGCCTGTCAGATCTCCAAACTTTGTTAATATTTTTTTATTTATTTTGAAACATTTCACCAGAAAAGACAACACGAGCTGAAAACAGCTCGTTTCCAGAAGCATCCTGTGGGGAAGGGGGTTACATGAAGGGAAAGAGCAAAAGAACAAACTAAGAGAAGAACATTATGTACATATCAAATATAGTGCATATCAGGCCAAGACAATATAGCGTATTGAGAGGGATAATGAGAGTAGATGGATAAAACATTCCACGTAAGATGAGGCCTTATGGAAAAAAATAAAAGTGTAGTACTTTGAAAAGCATACAATGCTATGAACATGAGAATGCAAACCAGGTAGCCAGGTAGACGGCATGTGCAGCACAGCTGCTTACTGAGAGTACGGATGAGCAGGATTGTAAGTGCTATAATGCAACGTAATTAAGACGGCTAAACAGCAGAGCAGAGGATGGGGGAAGCTGGGGGGGCGAAGGCAGCCAAAACCTACTCCTCCTCAGGATGCTGAGAACCCTGCAAGGGAACAGGGAGCTAGCAACACGGTGCAGAGAGACAGAAAATGAGGGGAAGGAGTAGTAGGCAGCTAGACAGAAGTATAGTGCAGTGGTTTAAGGCTCTGAGCTGCAAATCTGGAGACCTGGGTTTGAATCCCACAGCCCCCACTTGCATACTGTGTGACCCTAAGCAAGTCACTTAACTTCCCTGTGTTCCCAGATCGCACCTGTAGACAAGCTTTCGGCTTAGTGTGTCACTCCTGGTTAAACAATTGGAAAAAAAAACAAGCATTTGTCAATGCCGAATGTTGTTGCGCTGGCATTGGCAGTGGGAGTGGCGGGGCTAGAGACGCATAGTGCTGTGATTTTGTTCATGTGTCCCAAAAGGTGATTTTCCACAGTGAGCACGCCATTGTGCGTCACAGCTGCGGAAACGCATTTTGGGCAGGCTGTGAAAAATGGCAGCTGGACTGTTGATAAGGAGGTGTGCACAAATGCTAGTGGTGAAAATGTGGCATAAAAACATTGCAGATTTATGAAGTTACAAGGGTGCGTGGAAACTGCACAATGCATGCTTGCAACACATTGTATGGACTTTCAGCACCAAATTTTCAACATAGGCATTTTAGGACCTTTGCTCACAAATAGTGTCACCGTCATTTCCTCAAACAGTCCCGAAAACTGATTTCGCACAGTGACCGTGCAATTCTGCACCGGACATGTGAAAACACATTTCAGTCAGCTGTACTGTTCATAAGGAGGAATGGAAAAATGCCAATGATGAACAGCTGGAGTGAAACTATTACAAATTCACAAAGTCATGAGCGTGCATGCAAACTGCGCAATGCACGCTCGTAACACAGTGATTTTATGGAGTATTGCCACCAGATTTTCAACACAGGCATTTTAGGACACTTTCGTCCTCAAATTTTCAACATAAGCATTTTAGGACATCTGCTAATGAACAGTGTCACTGTCATTTTCATAATGTGTCTCGAACACGGACTTTCCACAGCGACCGCGCTATTCTGCACTGGAACTGCGAAAACAGATTTTGGTCAGGATGTGAAAAATGACAGCTGTACTGTTCATTAGAGGTGCAGAACAATGGCACTGTTGAAAATCTGAGTGAAACAATTTTAAGTTTGTGAACTTATGAAGGTGCATGCAAACTCTGAACGCGTCAGAACACAGTGATTTTATGGAGTATTGTCACCAAATTTTCAGCACAGACATTTTAGGACCTCTGCTCATGAACAGTGTCACTGTCATTTTGTAATGTGTCCTGAACACTGATTTCCCACAGTGACCACGCTTATTCTGCGCCGAAGGGTGAAACACATTTCGCCAGGATGTGAAGAATGACAGCTGTACAGTTCACAAGAAGGTGTGGTAAAATGTCAATGTTGAGAATCTGGCATGAAAATATTGTGAATTCGCTTAACTTTCAAGCTGCATAGCAACTGCCGCCAGCAACGACACTGTGAAACAGTAATTTTTGGATTTTTCCCACCAAATTTGCAACATAGGCTTTTGAGAGCCCCCTCATGAACACTGGCACTGTCATTTTGTTACTCGTCCCGAAGGTGATTTTGCACAGTGACTGCCAAATCACCTTCAGGACTGAATAACGCCATGACAGTGCAAGAATTCATGAGGAGGGTCCCAAAACCCCATGTTGAAAATATGGTGCAAAATTCCCAAAATGCCAGAGATATGCATCAAACTTTAAAAAACTATTTATTCCATTATACAGCTTACCGGCATTTCCTCAGTTCAGTAGTCGGCTTTGAAGAGTGCAGACGTGTGTTCCAGGTCCACCGAAGATCATCGCACTGGACTCCGGAGGTGAGTGGGGTGAGGGAGGTGTAGGGGGGCAGGGTGCACAGAGGGTGGGGTGCGGGTGGGGCAGGAAGACTACGAGGGACCGCTTTTCATTTTGCAGGTTAAAAAAATAAATAGAACATCGTGGGACAGTTTTTTCTTGTAGAGTTTGGCACACTGGGGTGGGCTCCAGTGTACCTAACTGTTTTGAGGGGGTCTGTAGCCGACCAGAGTTGGGCACCCTCATCGCAAACAACACAACACAAGGGGGGGAGGAATTTATGGTGAGGATTGGGCACCCTCTGGCATTTAACAATAGAGGGAGTTCTTATGCCGACGGGAGTGGGCCCCTGCCAGCAAATACAGAGGGACGGGTAAACAAACAGGGGATTGGGCACCTCAAAGTTGCAGTTTGGCAGCCATGTGTCGTTACGTTTGCAGAATACGTCGGGCGAAAGACGTTATGGAAGGTCCACTGCATCTGACGAGCTTTGCCTGATTGCAGCGGACCTTTTCAGACGTGTCGCCACATTATATATGCATGGTGTGCACCGCATGCAGGCTGATTGGGGAATGAGGGACGACCTACTGGCACGTGCTCTGCATTGGCCCAACAGTGACAGCGCCCAAAGCTGCACTATTGCAAGATGTTGGCTGTGTAATGCGCCCAACATAAAAAGAAGGTGAGGGGAAGAGCAGAGTAGGGAGGTCGCCAGCCAAGGTGTGCTGAAGGATGGCGGAGGAGGCAAATTAGTGGGAATGGGATGGGAGGGTAGGGAGAAGGGAATAAGTTGTCTAGAGGGGGCCATTAGGAAGGAGGTGGGGGGCTGTGGAAAAGGGAGGGGGATGGGAAGTAAAAGTGAGGGAGGGATTAAGAGCAGTTGCAGCAGTGAACAGTGTGCTTGTGAAGAGGACAGCAAGGGAATGGAGGGACTGGGCAGAGCAAATTTCTAGGGGGAGAGGGTTCCAGATGTTAGCGAATTTGTACGAGAAGGTGGCACAACCAGGTGATGTACGCCAAGGTAGGAGGGCAAGTGTTCTGTGTGTGTGTGGAGGAATGAAGGGAATAGCAGGAAGGAGGAGGGTTAATAGACGCCATAAAGAGGATAGTGAGGTCTCTGGGTCAGTCAGGTATACTAATAAATCATTGGTGTACAAAGCCAGTTTGTGCTGTTCATCTCCATAAGGATGCCCTGTACATTCTGTTCCTGCCTGATTGCCTGTGCCAAAGGCTCCAGATATAATGCAAACAAGGGCGACGGGGCATCCCAGTCTGGTACCACATAATAAAGGGATCCACTTATCTTTAAATAAGCCATTGGCTGCCTATATAAGGTCATAATAATTTTATGAAGCACTCGTGAACCCCTTTGCCGTAGTACAGCTTATAAAAAGGCCATGCCACCCGGTCAAAGGCCATCTCTGCGCTGAGTGACTGCTCCGTAGGGCTGCACGCCCATTGGTGCAGAGCAAGAGCCAATGGCCGTACAGCCCATACCCATAAGGCATTATATGTTTACATATGCAGTCCAGATATGTGAATATGAATTCATTCACATATCTGACTGCCTTGTACGGTATGGGCTGCACGCCCATTGGCTCTTGCTCTGCACCAAGGGCATGCAGCTCTACCGAGCAGTCAGTCAGCGGGCGGCGGCAGGCAGGTGGATGCTGCCGCCCGCCGCTGCCATGGGTGGGGGAGCAGGGTAGTGGGGCTTCATGGTGGGTGGGGTGGGGACACTAGATCACCAGGGATATGGTCTGGGGGTTTTGCCCATTATGCAGCCCGCAATCGGGCTTAGCAGTCCACTGGACTACCAGGGATACGTTGGGGGGCGTTACATCTTTCAGCCCGCGATCGGGCTTAGTGGTCCACTGGACCACCAGGGATATGTTCGGGACACTCTGCTGCCCGCGATCTGGCTGGTGGGGGTTATTTAAGCCACCCACGATCGGGCCAGTCAGGGGAGGGGGATTGTTATGCTTTTGCCCGCAATCGGCCAGTCGGGGGTGGGGATGTTTTACACTTCTGCCCACGATCGGACTGCAGGACGGGCACAGGGAGTAGGTTGAGGCCAGCCACAGGTGGCAGCTGCTGAGTTGCGCCCTGCAATGTGGCAGCTCACCTGTGGGTGGCCCTCGACTTACTCTTTTTTGTCTCAAAGTTGTGCAGGCGCAGGTTGGGGTTGCGCCTAGACTCTGCACAGCCCGCTGAATATCGGGCTGTGCAGTTTATGCATGGTTCCTCCTCCAGTTCAGCATGCATTCATTTGCATTGTGCTGTTGCTCAGCTTGCCTTGGGGCGAACTGCCTCCTGCTGAATATCGCAGAATGGTGCAATCTCGGACTTGCGCAACCCTTTTGAATATCCCACCCAATCAGTCTAAAGTAAGACAGTGCTAACAGATTAAAATAAAATAGAATATGATCAGATAATAACACTGCGGCAACCCCCCTCACTGGGTACAGGGGTCAAAGAAGGAAATACAGGCTGATGAAGTTCACACCCCTAGGCCCTCTCACAGCCTAGGTGTACGAATAGTCAAGGCACGCTCTCTGCCCACGATGAAATTCCAGTAATCCCCTCCCACTGGGCATACAGAAACAGTAAATTAACAAGCATTTGTCAATGCCAAATGTTGCTTGCTTCTATGTGCTCTTTAGGTATTTGGAAGACATTGCAGTGCAAATATTGAAAATTTACCGAACTTCTGGCGTACGTAGGAACTGCATAGCATCGCTAAATAAAACAGTCATTTTAGGAATTTTTTCACCAAATTTTCAACATAGCCATTTTAAGACCTCTGCTCATGAACAGTGTCACTGTGATTTTGTTAATGTGTCCCATACATTGAGTTTGCACACCCGACTGCGCCATTATGCTACATGGCGGAAACATGTTTTGGGCAGGATGTGAAAAATGACAGCTGTACTGCTCATAAGGAGGTGTGGTAAAATAGCAATGTTGAAAATCTGGAGTGAAAATATTGAAAATTCATGAACTTACGAGCCGCGTGAGGAACTGCTAATGCACGCCAGAAACAGTCATTTTAGGAATTTTTCACCAAATTTTCAACATAGCCATTTTAAGACATCTGCTCATGAACAGTGTCACTGTGATTTTCTTAATTTGTTCCATACATTGATTTCAAGACACCAACTGCGCCATTCTAGCTACATGGGCGGAAACACATTTTGGGTGAGATGTGAAAAATGACAGCTGTACTACTCATAAGAAGGTGTGGTAAAATGGCAATGTTGAAAATCTGGAGCAAAATATTGAAATTTCGCGAACTTACTGAGCCTCGTGAGGAACCCATAGCAATGACGCCAGAAAACAGTCATTTTGGGATTTTGACTAATTAATTCAACATGGGTTTTGGGACCTTCTCATGAATGATGTCACTGTCATGGCATTATTCAGGCCTGAAGGGTGATTTAGCAGTCACTGCACAAAATCACCCTTCGGGTCCAATAACACCATGACAGTGACATCATTCATGAGAAGGGGTCCCAAAAACCCCATGTTGAAAATTTGGTGCAAAAATTCCCAAAATGCCTGAGATATGCAACAAAGCTGAAACCCCACTATCTAGCCCATTATACAGCTTACTGGCATTTCTCAGTTCAGTCGGCTTTGAAGAGTGCAGACGTGTTCCCAGTCCACTCAAGATCGCTGCGCCCGGAGTCCGGCAGGTAGTATGGGGTGAGGGGGGCATGGGGAGGCTAAAAGCAGGGTGGGTGCGTGGTGGAGAGGCGCGGAGACGCGTCGTGGGACCGCTGCTTTTCAGGAAAAAAAAAGATGCTAGGGACGCTTGCCACGCTGTGGGCTCCCAGCGTGGGCACAAGGATCGCTAAGCTTCTCCAGCCGACAGGGATTGGGCACCCCTGTCAGCCAAAGACTGATTGCCACGCCGGGGTGGGCCTCCCAGAGTGGCACCCCACAATTGGTGGGGGGAGGCGGGAGATGAGCTCAGCCGACCGGGATTGGGCACCCCGGCACACAGTAGGTGTGGGGCGACGCCTTGTGTGGGGGAGCTACGCTTATCGCTGCTCACTGAAGCATAGTTTCTTTCAATCAGACACATTGCATTTTGAGCGTGCTCATAGACAGCTCCAAAATGCATTGGCTTACAGGGCCGCACTGCCAGCTCATTGACTGAATTGGAGGAGGAGACACACCTCCGAAATCTCGATGATCGGCACTATGTTTCTGCACATGCAAGCAACATAAATGATAAAGCGAGGACACCCAAGCCCTCTCACTGCCAGGGGTACTATAAAAGGACACTCTCACTGACTGAAAGAAGGAAAATTCAAAATCTGACCCTATTTTCCAGAGCGAATAGAGGACCTCCTGAAGAGACACAGTTCTGTATAGTTGGTAATCCACACCTGGGAACCCTACCTGTGAAGGCCGGCCACCGGAAGATATAGGGTGATAGGAAAGGGAGACAGGAAGAGAGGAGCGGAGAGGGGTGGAATAGGTGGGAGGTGAGATTTTCCTACCCACTCTCTCCTTCTCCCAACATCAAGTTTCACACTGAGATATAGGCTCCTGCAACCTATTCATTCCGTCTCCTCACCCTCCTCCTCCTCTCGGGGGATGTCGAATGCAACCCTGGCCCCATAGCTGTACCCACTCCTCTCAGCTCACACAAAGGCCTACCAATAGCCCATATCAACATCAGAAGTCTCCTGCCCAAAACGGACCTACTAACTTGCTGGATAGCTGAGCAAGCTCCAGCTATACTATGCCTAACAGAAACCTGGCTCTCTGCTAAAACCGTTGACTCCTCCTTCACTCTCCCAAACTACACTCTGCACAGGCAGGGCCATGGTAAAAGAGCTGGTGGTGTAGCTATCTACACAAAACAGCTGCATGTGAGCTCAGTAACTCACAAAGAAGCTCGCCTCAGCTCCCACAAACTCCTTTTGGTTCAACTCTCCCTTCCAGCCTCACTCCCACTATTCCTAGGTGTGCTCTACACCTCTCCCCGCCTATCCTGCGACTCCCTTATCACCCTGCCCAGCCTAGTATTCAGAAGGGAACTGGTCCTTGTAGGTGATTTCAACTTGGACTGCTAGCCCCCTCCTCAAAACCTCACACCTCCAAAACTGAGTCCCTTAATCTCACCCAGTTGATCAATGAACAATGCTACAACTCCCACTCCCAAAACCATTCTTTATTAGACTGGATCCTTAGCACCCACCCTCACAGAATAACCTCCTCTGGTGCCCTCTCTAACGCACTAAGTGACCACTGTATTACTTATTGTATCAGGAAAACACAACTGCCTAAATCTGCCCCAAAGTACATCAACACTCATTCTCTAAACAAGTTGGACATCGACGCCCTCTAACCAGTCTATATGAAGCCGACTGGCAACCTGTCTACTCAGCCCCTGATGTTGACATGGCCTCTCTAGATTCCTACACACCTTTACAAACATCTAGGATGTTTATGCCCCTCTGAAAAATTCCAGGGTCAAGAAGCGCACCATTTTTGGATCACCGCACCCTTCCTCACCAAATGCAAGAAAAGAGAATAGGCTTTGTCATGCTTCAAGTCCAACCTCAACCCTCAGAGCAGGCAAGCTTTCAACACCCTCATAATGCCTGCACCAAGACAATAAGAAAAGCAAAGGCAGACTACTTTAGGTTGCAACTCTTGTATGCTAAGCCCCTCAGTTGTGTAAGTTGTGCACACTCCATGACCCACCAGCTCAGCCCTGCACCCCCGGCCTTCAAACTTCATGGCCAACCAGTGACTGACCCGACCTGCACCTCTGAAATCCTCAACCAGTTTTTCACTTTCTGTGCCATACCACATGGCTCCCCCCTCCTTCCCCAGACCCACCACCACCAACTTCCCTTTGCAAAGACTTCAAGTTCACCACCCCTTACTGAACGTGAGGTTCACAAAGCCCTGCGCTCGCTTAACCCTGCAAAGACCAGCTCGGACAGGATTCACCCCAAGCTCCTGAAGATCTTGGCTCCTGCGATCACCAAGCCCCTTACACATCTCCTTAACCTCTCAATTTCCACAGGAACAAGTCTGCAATCTTGGAAATTGGCCTGCATAATTCCCCTTCACAAAGGCAATGACCCCTGCTTGCCAGGCAATTATAGGCCCATCTTGCTCCTCCCAGCCCTAGCCAAACTTCAAGAATCCTTGGCCCACACATGGCTAGCTGACTACCTTACAACAAACAACATACTCTCACCCCATCAGTCTGGCTTCAGGAAACACCATTCCACAATTTCTCCTCGTGTATCACCAACCATATCCAAACTGCTTCCACCAAGGCTTCCTTACAGCAGTAGTATTTGTTGATTTAGCAAAGGCATTTGACTCTGTATCCCACCCTCTTCTCCTGCAGAAGCCTGAGGCAGCTGGACTTGCCCCCAGCACTGTGAGGTGGTTTCAGTCTTATCTATCCACCAGATTTCAATCTGTTAGAATCGCCAATACCACATCACCCCCTCTCTCTATCCTGATGGGCGTCCCTCAAGGCTCTGTTCTTGGTCTCATCCTCTTCTCCCTCTTCATTAATGACCTTCTCTCCTGCACCAGTTTGTCATTACACATGTATGCAGATGACACCATCCTCTTTACCTCCGGTCCCAACCTGCCCTTGCCAGGCTGGATACCCTTCTAAACTCATTTTGCCGCTTTGCTACAAACTCCCCTCTATGCACCCACCACTGCAATCTTTACTCCCTCCTTGGACTAAGCCCCTTATCTCACAGGTGTTATATACATGCCCTCAACCTTATATCTAAGTACCCGGGGACAGATTAAGGCAACCTGGGGCCCCCCTCACTGCAACCATACCCCTTCAACATGACTGTGCCCCTTCGCCATGACCACACCCCTTGACCATTGCAAATCAGTTACTGAAACGTGAAAAAATTCCTACTATTCCTAAAAAGTGGTATAAATCATAAATAACCTAACTAATAGTATCAATATGGAAAATAACAATAGAGTTTTGATCATTTAGAAAATAATTACTAATCGGCCTGGTAAAAATACTTTTTGGGGAGTGAAATGTCATGATTTGCACTTTTCCAAAGCCCCTTCCCAAACACACATACATGTGCGCCATAGTGTGGGTGTTATCATTTTCCCGTCAGGTAGTATGAACGAGATTTGGGAGTTTTGTTGGGTGTGCTAAGGACCCATCTCCAAATGAGGCTAGGTGCTCGGTGGTAGGAGTTAAGTGGACAGTTTGCTAGAACTTTGCAAGAACTTTACAGATTATATTGCAAAACGAGATTGCTACAAGAAATCTTTCCGGATCAAACGCTTCTGTTATTGATAAGTAAGTCCAGAGCAATAAAAGGCAAGATTTACTGATGGAAATACCTTCACATGTTCACTCTGAAAACTGTGCTATATTAAGGTGAGAGCTTCAATGTGACCGAGATGAGGCAACCCAAAAACGAGTGTAATTTTTAATTGTAGATTTCTTAATTTTAGGAGTGACATTAACTATAAAGCATACACAGTGAATTGCACTTTTACTCTTTTATATTTAAGAGTAAGGCTTGATTCTAAGTGGGGACTCTTACATGTGGGTAGGAGACAAAGCAGAGGAAATGGGCCTGTTCACACCTTAAAGGTTAGCATGGATGGGACCCCTGAAGCTATCAGCTGCACTTAACACCTAACGAGGGAGGTGAGAGTCATATCACAGTTCAGCTCTGCCTTACTCCGTTTTCTTACTGGCTGAGTCCTTTACCAAAAAATGCAGCTCAGGCAGAAAGAAATGGCTGTATAGTAAACATATGTTGGGGATTGCCGAGGGTCCCCAGGCAGGCTGAGGCCCTAGGCCTGTGCCTATGTTGCCTTTGCCGTAATCTGACCTTGTAAGTACTGGTTTAACTTGCTCCCCTCCTATCTTGAGGACTGTCTATCCTCAGACTCCCTATCGCCAGACTCCCTATCCCTCTATGAACTCAGGTACAGAAATGAAAGATCATTCACCCTACCCCGACCCTCTTCCACAGTGGGCAAAGCTGCTTTCTCCTACCAACTTCCTTACTTGTGGAACAAACGTACCCCTACTATCAGAAACTCACTCTCTCTCCTTTCTCCGCCTTTATGTCGCTGCCACAACTGAGCTAAACCCACTACTTCTACTGACTTTACCTTCCTACAATCCCTTCCCAGCACTTATTAAAGATTCATTATGTAGCTACTTACTATTGTATAGTTCACCTCTAGAGATTCATCACATGCAATTTTTTTTTGCTCTCACTGCTGTATTATATTGATTGTAACTAGCTGATATTGTTTCGTTAGCTAATTCTGTGCATTTATTGTCTGTATTTCCACTGCTCCTTTCTACCTGGGTCGCATCTGAAATCAAGCCTCAGCTCCGCATGCCTTTCCTGGTTATCAAATGTTTAAATAAATAAATAAATAAAAAGACAAAAACACAGGGCAGACTAGCTGGACCTAGCAATCTCCTTCTGCTGTCACCTTCTATGTTTCTATGTAAGGTCAGACTTTTTGTCCAGCTTTGCTGCTGTGCTGCTTTAAGATGCAGAGTGGAAAGGATTCAGTTACGATCTCGACTGGTCTCAGTGGCCATACTTACACCTCCCAGGTTGACTGCTTTTAGAAAGAAAGGGCTATATTGACAACAGAAGTTGTTTTTAACATGAAGATGCAGCTGAAACAATGAATGATATGACAAAATCTGTTTCAAAAGCATGTGAGCATTCCAAATGGCTCAAAAACCTGACCAGCACTGAGCAAACAAAACCAGATTACTGGACAGTGACCCTAAAAACAGATTACCCGGTACAAAACCTGACAGGTAGCAACCCTAGCCAGGGGAAGGGCTGGCCAACATTTCAGATCAAGGGCTAGCCGGGTTGCCAAAATATTACAATTGAAAGCAAGAAGATGTGTATAGTCCTTTGTTAGAAATACCCCCAAATATTTCAGGCTCGTAAGGTTCCCATCGGAAGGAAATAACTTATTATTTTCAAATGGCTCATAATCAACTCCTAAAACCTCTGTCTTGTTTGAGCTAATTCTGTAGCCTGTCAGATCTCCAAACTTTGTTAATATTTTTTTATTTATTTTGAAACATTTCACCAGAAAAGACAACACGAGCTGAAAACAGCTCGTTTCCAGAAGCATCCTGTGGGGAAGGGGGTTACATGAAGGGAAAGAGCAAAAGAACAAACTAAGAGAAGAACATTATGTACATATCAAATATAGTGCATATCAGGCCAAGACAATATAGCGTATTGAGAGGGATAATGAGAGTAGATGGATAAAACATTCCACGTAAGATGAGGCCTTATGGAAAAAAATAAAAGTGTAGTACTTTGAAAAGCATACAATGCTATGAACATGAGAATGCAAACCAGGTAGCCAGGTAGACGGCATGTGCAGCACAGCTGCTTACTGAGAGTACGGATGAGCAGGATTGTAAGTGCTATAATGCAACGTAATTAAGACGGCTAAACAGCAGAGCAGAGGATGGGGAAGCTGGAAGCTAAGGCAGCAAAACCTACTCCTCCTCAGGATGCTGAGAACCCTGCAAGGGAACAGGGAGCTAGCAACACGGTGCAGAGAGACAGAAAATGAGGGGAAGGAGTAGTAGGCAGCTAGACAGAAGTATAGTGCAGTGGTTTAAGGCTCTGAGCTGCAAATCTGGAGACCTGGGTTTGAATCCCACAGCCCCCACTTGCATACTGTGTGACCCTAAGCAAGTCACTTAACTTCCCTGTGTTCCCAGATCGCACCTGTAGACAAGCTTTCGGCTTAGTGTGTCACTCCTGGTTAAACAATTGGAAAAAAAAACAAGCATTTGTCAATGCCGAATGTTGTTGCGCTGGCATTGGCAGTGGGAGTGGCGGGGCTAGAGACGCATAGTGCTGTGATTTTGTTCATGTGTCCCAAAAGGTGATTTTCCACAGTGAGCACGCCATTGTGCGTCACAGCTGCGGAAACGCATTTTGGGCAGGCTGTGAAAATGGCAGCTGGACTGTTGATAAGGAGGTGTGCACAAATGCTAGTGGTGAAAATGTGGCATAAAACATTGCAGATTTATGAAGTTACTAAGGGCAGTGGAAACTGCACAATGCATGCTTGCAACACATTGTATGGACTTTCAGCACCAAATTTTCAACATAGGCATTTTAGGACCTTTGCTCACAAATAGTGTCACCGCTTATTTCCTCAAACAGTCCCGAAACTGATTTCACGACAGTGACCGTGGCAATTCTGCACCGACATGTGAAAACACATTTCAGTCAGCTGTACTGTTCATAAGGAGGAATGGAAAATGCCAATGATGAACAGCTGGAGTGAAACTATTACAAATTCACAAAGTCATGAGCGTGCATGCAAACTGCGCAATGCACGCTCGTAACACAGTGATTTTATGGAGTATTGCCACCAGATTTTCAACACAGGCATTTTAGGACACTTTCGCCCTCAAATTTTCAACATAAGCATTTTAGGACATCTGCTAATGAACAGTGTCACTGTCATTTTCATAATGTGTCTCGAACACGGACTTTCCACAGCGAACACGCTATTCTGCACTGGAACTGCGAAAACAGATTTTGGTCAGGATGTGAAAAATGACAGCTGTACTGTTCATTAGGAGGTGCAGAACAATGGCACTGTTGAAAATCTGGAGTGAAACAATTTTAAGTTTGTGAACTTATGAAGGTGCATGCAAACTGCGCAACGCACGCTCGTAACACAGTGATTTTATGGAGTATTGTCACCAAATTTTCAGCACAGACATTTTAGGACCTCTGCTCATGAACAGTGTCACTGTCATTTTTGTAATGTGTCCTGAACACTGATTTCCCACAGTGACCACGCTATTCTGCGCCGGAAGGGTGAAAACACATTTCGGCCAGGATGTGAAGAATGACAGCTGTACAGTTCACAAGAAGGTGTGGTAAAATGTCAATGTTGAGAATCTGGCATGAAAATATTGTGAATTCGCTAACTTTCAAGCGTGCATAGCAACTGCGCAACGCACACTCGTAAAACAGTAATTTTTTGGATTTTTCCCACCAAATTTGCAACATAGGCTTTTTGAGAGCCCCCCTCATGAACACTGGCACTGTCATTTTGTTACTCGGTCCCGAAAGGTGATTTTGCACAGTGACTGCCAAATCACCTTTCAGGACTGAATAACGCCATGACAGTGCAAGAATTCATGAGGAGGGGTCCCAAAAACCCCATGTTGAAAATATGGTGCCAAAATTCCCCAAAATGCCAGAGATATGCATCAAACTTTAAAAACTATTTATTCCATTATACAGCTACCGGCATTTCTCAGTTCGTGGTCGGCTTTGAAGAGTGCAGACGTGTGTTCCAGGTCCACCGAAGATCATCGCACTGGACTCCGGAGGTAAGTATGGGGTGAGGGAGGTGTAGGGGGCAGGGTGCACAGAGGGTGGGGTGCGGGTGGGGCAGGAAGACTACGAGGGACCGCTTTTCATTTTGCAGGTTAAAAAAATAAATAGAACATCGTGGGACAGTTTTTTCTTGTAGGGTTTGGCACACTGGGGTGGGCTCCAGTGTACCTAACTGTTTTGAGGGTTCTGTAGCCGACGGGGATTGGGCACCTCATCGGCAAACAACACAACACAAGGAGGGGGAGGAATTTATGCCTTGAGGATTGGGCACCCTCTGGCATTTAACAATAGAGGGAGTTCTTATGCCGACGGGAGTGGGCCTCTGCCAGCAAATACAGAGGGACGGGTAAACAAACAGGGGATTGGGGCACTCTAAAGTTGGTAGTTTGGCAGCCAGCAGTGTCGCCATGTTCACAGGATGTCGGGCGAAAGCACGTAGGAAGGTCCACTGCATCTGACGAGCTTTGCTCAGATTGCAGCGGACCTTTTCAGACGTGCTCGCCACATTATATATGCATGGTGTGGCACCGGCATGCAGGCTGATTGGGGAATGAGGGACGCACCTACTGGCACGTGCCCTGCATTGGCCCAACAGTGACAGCGCCTCCAAAGCTGCACTACTGCAAGATGTTGGCTGTGTAAATGCGCCAACATAAAAAGAAGGTGAGGGGAAGAGTAGAGTAGGGAGGTCGCCAGCCAAGGTGTGCTGAAGGATGGCTGAGGAGGCAAATTAGTGGGAATGGGATGGGAGGGTAGGAGAAGGGAATAAGTTGTCTAGAGGGGCCATTAGAAGGAGGTGGGGGCTGTGGAAAAGGGAGGGGATGGGAAGTAAAAGTGAGGGAGGGATTAAGAGCAGTTGCAGCAGTGAACAGTGTGTTGTGAAGAGGACAGCAAGGGAATGGAGGGACTGGGCAGAGCAAATTTCTAGGGGAGAGGTTCCAGATGTTAGCTAATTTAATGAGAAGGTGGCACAACCAGGTGATGTACGCCAAGGTAGGAGGGCAAGTGTTCTGTGTGTGTGGAGGAATGAAGGGAATAGCAGGAAGGAGGAGGGTTAATAGACGCCATAAAGAGGATAGTGAGGTCTCTGGGTCAGTCAGGTATACTAATAAATCATTGGTGTACAAAGCCAGTTTGTGCTGTTCATCTCCCGCAAGGATGCCCTGTACATTCTGTTCCTGCCTGATTGCCTGTGCCAAAGGCTCCAGATATAATGCAAACAAGGGCGACGGGGGCATCCCAGTCTGGTACCACATAATAAAGGGATCCACTTATCTTTAAATAAGCCATTGGCTGCCTATATAAGGTCATAATAATTTTTATGAAGCACTCTGTGAACCCCTTTTGCCGTAGTACAGCTATTAAAAAAGGCCATGCCACCCGGTCAAAGGCCATCTCTGTGTCCGGGCTTAGAATCAAAAAAGGAAGTTTTGTCTGGGTGGCATAGTATAGAAGATGGAAGGTTCTTTTTACGTTGTCTTGGGCTTGTCTAGCAGGAACAAACCCACATTTATCGGGACTAATCAAGGAGGGGACGAGAGCCTCTAACCTGCTGGCCATCACCGTTGCAAAGACTTTGTAATCGATGCTGAGGACGGAGACGGAGCCATATGATGTGCAATACATATGATCTTTACCAGGCTTTAAAATGCTGGGAATAGTTGCATACCTCCAGGACTGTGGTGCCACCTCCCCCTCAAGCACTTCCTGACAAACCTCTGTAAAAGTGGGAATAAGCTGATCTCCAAAAACATTTTATAAAACTCTCCGGAGTCCCCACAGATGGTTGTTTCTAATCCTTAAGTGTTCAGGAAAAATACCATTTTACAGTGACTGGAAAATTAACTGTGTCAGCTGATAAATTACGCCCATCATCTGAGCTCAAGAAAATAAAGGATCCCGTTGTTTTTTAAAGTTAAACCCTGTGTAGTGCCCTGGAGTTCCTGGTGCCCTCCAGAAATGGGCATCCAGGTGTTCCAGGGCTTCAGCAGGGATTGGTGCCCCATGTTAGGTGCTCCAGGGCTTCAGCAGGGATTGGTGCCCCATGCTAGGTGCTCAAGGGCTTCAGCAGGGATTGCCAGAGCTCATTTGGGGGTTTAGGTGCCCTGGGATTGGTGCCCCAGAATTAGAGCCCTAGCCCAATGTGAAGCCCCAGCTGGTCTTGTGTTTTAAAATGTTTCTTTTTTCTGCTTCTGTCTCCCTGCCTGCTCCTGTTAGAACCCCCCACCCAGTTGTCAGGCACTGAGAACCTGTGCTCATGGTTCTCGGGTGCAAGGGCAGGCAGGGTTGGGCTTGTTTTTTGAACGGCAACAGCTGTTCAGTCCAGTTGGGTAACAATCAAAAGAAGAAGCAGCAACAAGTTTGAGGAGGAGGGTTAGGCTGGCTGGGACAGAGCCAAAAGGGAGCGACTTACCTGAAGTTCCTGTGTCCTTACCGATGTCCCAGCCAGTCCAGCAGCTCTCTTCTACTGTCTGGTGACAGTCTAGGTTCCCCAGTGCCCGTGGCAGTGAGAGTCCACTGGGAGGGGCAGCAGTAGTAGAGGACTGGCCCCTCCATACAGGAACACCAGCAGCAATAGTCTGAGGAGGCCTGTGGGAGGAGCTGGGTCCAGGCCTCCACACGAGATGCCAGTAGTAGTCCCTTCCTGAAAAGAGCCAAAAAGGAAGCGGGCAGCAGGGTGAGTGGCGGCAGCACCACAGTCGGGTGCTGGCTAATGGAAAGTAAAGAAAATACTTTTTTTTTTAATTTAAAAAAAAGGAACATTTCAAATGAACTATGGTGCTTCCAGGCACCACCGGAGACCAAGAACTGTTTGGGCCAAGCCAGGCCCCAGTTCAAAGGACTACTGCCCATGAGGCAGAGCTAAGGGAACTGCTCCATAAGAGCCAACGACTGTGGGGGCAGGTAAGCCCCACCTATGGAACAATCCATGGGGTGGAATTTGGGAGAAAGTTCCATCAGAGCCAAGAAAAAGGGCAGGGGCTATGCAAATAAAATAATTAATATGTATAAATGTACTAGAAGACTGAGTTTAAAGGGGCAGTGCACCAGTTATGAACTGACTGCAAGAAATGCATTTAAAAGACTCTCTAATGTTTGGATCCCCTTAAATTGAATTGTTCACCTCCCTGGGTGTGTGGGTGTGATGCATGAACTGTGCAACGGCCCTACAGCCCCAATGTTACAGTGCCCAAACTGTGTGAACAGAGTGCACTGGAAGCTTTGTTGTTGAAATAACCATAATTATTGAAAATAACTTTATTGTGCTGCCACCCCTGTCTGCATGTGGTCTTCAATGTGTCCCAGTCCCATTGTTCCAGACCAGCTTCATCCTCGACAGACCTTCCAGGAGATTCCGTTGACGTCTTCATCCAGCCGCCCAGGTATGGTCTGAAGGCTGGTGTCTTTCTTCAGTTTTCTTCAGTTCTTCTTGAGGGAAGACCCGTTCCAGTGGTCCACATGCAATCTGTAAGCCGATGATCCTCACCATCTCAGTGGAATGCAGCTCTTCTTCCAGGAAGGGGCAACAAGTACAGTGGTCTACGACAGGCCCGAAGTTGACAAGTGTCCTCTATGCGGTGTTCTCCTTTCTTCTCTTGAGTGTCCCTCCTGGAGTGGAACTGTCCTGGAGAGAAAAAAAGGTCTCCTGACCTGTTCCCGTTTCCACCCTAAAGGACTCACATGATGGTGACAGGCCTCTAAATGGACTGCAAAGCCCGATACATTCTGAATTAATTTAGAGCCTTAGATGCAGCGAATATAATGAGTGCCTAAATTACAGATACATTTAGAGTGGTAGTTATAATTTAGTATAGTGGAGATCTTACGGTGTTTAGATAGTTTGTTGTAGATGTCATTATTGATTTAGAAGTATCCAAATAAAATATTCTATTTGCATTTGAGTCAGCTTCGTCCCTCTCACTTGTATGTTCCAGTTAGTGGCAATTGGCCTGTGTTCCCTTCCACTAAATTCCCCAACGTCCCCTTGCTGAGCATCACCTGAAAAATTCACCTTTGGGTGATTGGCACAGTTGAAAAGTACTTTCCCTCCAAGTGGTAGCTGGGTGGACCTGTCCTGACCCAACCAGGCCAGTTAGAGCTCGGTCAGCGTCAGCGGCCTTCTTCCATGCTCATTGCACCTGTTTGGACATTCAGTTTGTTTGCTTCCAAGTTATGCTAACCACCTAAATCTGCAGCCTTGCCAACCCGGCTGTGTCTCAGTGGATGCCCAGAGGTTAACCCCAGTGCTTGGGAGGTCAAGTAAGTGGACTTTGTTTCTTGGATGTAGGATCCCTCCCAGGTGAGCGTAACACCTTTAGACCCCTAGACCTGCTGGGAGGGAACACCCTACAGGACGTTAGTGTTGGTTGCTGATGCACTGCAGGCCAGGTAGACTGAGGCAGTAGAGAACAACAAATGAGACTGCTGGGGAAAAACAGGAACACATGACAACTGAAAACTAGGAAGCAGCCTGTTGCTGGACTGAGCAAATGCATTAAACCACCAGAAAATAAATGGCAGTGGCTAATGACGTGCTCGGAGCCGTGTGAAAACATTTAAGAACTGTAGTTGAACTGGGGATTGCAAATGGTCCAGAACTAAAGAAACAGCAAAATAGGAGCCTGAAATAGCATAAGTCAAAACAGGAATGAGAGAGGCAGGACACTGTGAAAAGCAAAAGCACACAAGAACCAAAACAGAAACACAAGGTACATGAGAACATGAGTGCAGCTGGAATAGCTGACAGAGACAAGCACGAACTGCAGCCAGGAAGGTAAAAAGGGAGGCAGTATAGCACAGTGGTTGAAGGCTCTGAGCTGCAAATCTGGAGACCTGGGTTTGAATTCCACAGCCCCCACTTGCTTACTGTGTAACCCTGAGCAAGTCACTTAACTTCCCTGTGCTCCCTCCCAGGTCGCACCTGTAAACAAGCTTTCAGCTTAGTGTGTCTCACCTGGTTAAACAAATAAATAAATATAAATAGAAAAAGCAAACTACTAACCTACTGACCTAATCCCCCATTAGCTGTTCTTGGATGAATAAATTCACAAAAACCCCCAGCCTAAACAATTACTAGCGAGCGATCTCCAGAGGGCATTTGGGACAGCTCAAGGCATTACTGCGATGGCAAGACTGGTCACAGACTGACAACGCCACTGATGTGGACCCTGCTCTAGAGGACTTTATCTCCGTATTCAACACAGCGTGTGACATCCATGCTCCGTTTAGAAAGAGAAAGACCAAGGGCCTCTTCAGTCCATGGATTATGCCAGATCTATTAGAGCACCTGAAATCCCATGACCAGCTTTGGTCCAAAGCAAGAGCACCTGGCAAACACGCTGATATACAGTATGCTGACCTTATCATGGAAGGATGGTAGGAGCTTCTGGAGAAACCTCTCTGCTATAACAGGGAAGACCCAGAAGTTGCTCCCTCCATACTGTCAATCAATGGCCATATCACTTGATCCCATTACCACAGCAAACACCTTCAACATGGCTTTTACCAATCTAAATCATGTGCTACCCCCTGACTTCTTTGAACTCAAAGCTGGCGTAACCCCCCTGCAAATGGGGGTTCCCAAAGGTCTTCCCGGAGTGGCAAAGTACTCCCAGCCTGAATGGTGTTCGGCATTTAAGACGTTTATCGGTGAGTGCTTTTAGAGCCTCTGGTACTGTCTCTTTAAGAGCTGTCTGCTTGCAGTCTTCGTTAGTTTGTATGGGAGGTATTGAGTATTTAATGCTCGAGTCCCGCCTGGGCCACTGAGCAAATCACTCCGTTTCTGCAGTCGCCGTATGCGCAGAGGGAGCCCTTTCAAAAGATATAACTGTTTGCCTGAAACCAGTGAGAGTGTTAAAGAAGGATGTAGTTTGTCTAACCTGCCTTTCTTGCAGCTGGGACTCTGTGTGGTTTGCCCCTCCATTTTGGATGTGAACTGTTGAATAGATCCAATCAGTACAGGGGTGCCTTTAAAATGGAGTTTGTTCGAGCCAAACAGAATCAGGACTCTCTTGGGAGCCGGCTTACCATAAGGAGATATAGCTAGTAATTCTGGAAAGTGGAGTTCTGGACCTTGGCGCCTATTTGCACCAATAGGGGGAGTTTTGAGTGACTGACAACTGAGTCCGCCAATTGGACCAGGTGGCGCCCGAAGGGAATGCCCTGCCTTGTGTCTGGACAGATCAGATCTGTTGTGACCATGATGAGAGAAGGAGCTCTGAGCTTCTGCACTGCCTAATTTTCGCGCGGGAAGCACATGGGAGGCCTAAACTCAGTCAGTGCATTGCCGCTGTGAGTCAGACTAAATCCGTGCCTACAGAGAGGAAGAGAGGATGAAAGAGTGGGAACCAGGCTTACCCTGTAGAAGACAAGAGAAACTGCTTAATCGCACTCGGTCTGTCAGGAAGTGAAGCTGCAGTGTGAACTCCCGGGTTTAGCAGTAAGTACGATCTGGACCTGAAAGCAGCTGCCTGGTATAGTACTTTCTTTTACATATAAATGTGTGGAATGCTTGCGAGGGACAGCTAAACAGGTTCTCTTCCTCCGTGTGTGTAGACTGAAAGCCAAGTGAATGTATGTAGACTGAATCCGTCTGCCAATCAAAGCTGTGTGCCTGGCTTACAGAATTTCATTTCCCTGCAATGTGCGGGAGTCTGGCAATCCAGAACTCCCACCTGTGCCATTTTTCAGCATTAAGTCTGCGAGTACAACTCAGGGTAGCTCCCTGCCATTTGTTTATTGAATTGCAAGTGTGTCATCTAATTATTGCTGTTTCTTTTCTTCATGGACTGAGCCATCCGGCTCCGGATTACAATTGGGTCTTGTGCATATTTTTCTCTACAGGGCCCAACCAGCTGCACTGATCCTGGCTAGCCCCCCACCATCCTGAGTACCCAGTGAGAATGACATTTGGGACTCTGAGTATGCGCACAGTACTGTGATTATTAATGTGTCTAACCTAATTAACCTGATTCCCCCTTTCCTTGTTACAGCTCCTTAAATAAATCAGATCTGTTTGTTTCAGCAAAGTTACACTGACTCTGGTGTTCGTTTAAGTTAAGGTACTGCACTGTGGCTATTGTACTGCATCATCTTGTTTTGCAGGGGGTCCTCAGAGACGAACCTCAGAATCAGTCTCGAGGGTAAGTGGTATTTTATGGTTGAACAGTGTGTACATGTGGGGTATTGGGACTGTAACTTCCGTGCATTGTGTGCACCACTAGAAGGGATAAAAGGGGGTCTCAGTCCCAGAGGACTGTGACCAAACTAGTATAACCACTACAAACCTTGATCTCTGGGCGGAGGCACCTGCCATAGAACCTAGGCCCCTCAACCTGCTAGTAGTCAAGCAGGCAGGGGTAGTAGCCCTTGGGATAGTGCCACCTGGGGGTTACACTAGTATGGACTCTGAGGCAACCCCGGAGATGACTGCGGAGCATCCTGCATTCTACTTTAAAACAAGCCTTTGCCAACGCCAAAGGTGTGCCTGCTGGTATTGGCATTGGTAGTGCAGGAGTTAGAGAGATGCATAATAGGAATGGCAGCAAAGTGTTGAGCTGATGCTAACCCCACTTCCACCCTGCAGAGACTGACAGGTATTGGGGGTATGGCTTTGGGTCATTGACCATAACGCTCACGCCATTTCACCACACCCAGCCCTGCAGACACCGACAGGTGTTGCGGTGTGCCTTGGGGTCTTCAGGCTTTATGCTCACCCCATTCCATAAGGAAATATATTGAGATGGGTGCAGTATAGGAGAATGGGATGAACATTTTGACCAAAGACCCCAAGGCACACCTCGATGCCTATCACTGGCTGCAGGGTGGGTGTGGAATGGTGTGAGCATTATAGCCAATGATCCCAAGTCACACACCCCGACACTTCAGATTTTCAACATGGGCTTTTTGTGAACAGTGGCACTATCATTTTGTTACTTAATCCTGAAAGGTGATTTTGCACAGAGATTGTGCCATTTGGTGCCACAGGTGCGAAAACACATTTCAGGCAGGATATGGACAATTATAGCTATACTGTTCATGAGGTGGTGTGAAAAATGGCACTGCTGAAAATCTGGAGTAAAAATATAAAAAATTGGCGAAGTTATGCGCATGCATGGAAACTGTGCAACACACGCCTGTAATGCAATCATTTTTTGGATTTTTTTTCACCAAATTTTCAACGTGGCTATTTTTGGACCTCTCCTCATGAACAGTGGCACTGTGATTTTGTTACTCTGTCCCGAAAGCTGATTTCCTTCAGCAACCATGCCATTCTGTGCCACAGGAGTGAAAACACATTTTGGGTAGGACGTGATAAATGACAGCTGTGCTGTTCATAAGGAGATGTAAAAAATGGCAATGTTGAAAATCTGGAGTGAAAATATTGAAAATTGTCAAAGTTATGAGCATGCAACACACGCTCATAATGCAGTCATTTTTTTTTAATTGTTTCACCAAATTTGCAAAATGGGCTTTTTGAGGCCTCTCCTCAAGAACTGTGGCACTGTCGTTTCGTTAATCGGTCCCGAAACAAAATGACAGTGCCAATGTTCATGAGGTGGGGTCACAAGAACTCCATGTTGAAAACTGGGGCCAAAAGTCCTACAATGGCTTTGATATCAACCCAAGTTGAACCCCTTCCCCCCAATGACTCCCATTATACAGCGCTCATCTGATTCCTCAGTTGCAGTTCAACTTTGAAGAGTGCAGACATGAGTTTGGGCTCCCAGTGTGCCAAAATGGGGGAGAGGGGGATACATGCCGACACAGGGACTGGGCACCCCAATGTTGGCTTTCCCAGGGAATATGTGATTTCCGCACATGTGCAGAGGCAGTGGCGCTACTGCATATGTGTGGAATCGGCTGCATTCCACACATATTTGTTCCGCGACCGAATGGCGATCAGCTGCTTGTTGGCTCCTTCTTTTAAAGTTTTTGCGTACACTACTCATAGCAATAAGTTTACAGCATGCAGGCGTGGCAAACTTAAAAATCGGAGACAAACAGAGGGAGAAAGGGAGGGGGACAGAGCCTCCAACAGCAGAAGCAGCAGCAAAGAAATAGTGCTTCTGAGTGAGGCTTGTGGAAGTTGGCTTAAATAGCTCAGGCAGCAGGCATGGCTGGCAGCCCCCACTCACTGAACTGCAGGCATAGCCTTTGAAAAGGTATACCAGCATTGTGGTATCTCTACAAAGTGCGTAAAGCATGGGTAGTCTGGTCTTGCATGCATCCCTTTGAGACATCGATAGCCCTAGTGGCCCAGAAAACAGACTCCTATGTCTTGCCCTCATGTGCGGGGATTTACTTGACCCCAAACCCTCCCAGGTCCCCTCCTACCTTATGTACATTCACTTGGCTACCTGCCAGGGGTTTAAACTTGGACTGCCTAGGATTTTAAATAGTGAGCATTCTGTCAAGTAAGGTTAACTTATGGTTTTACTCCAAACATAGATTTCTCCCATTTCTCTCTCTACTACTTCTACTACTACTGGAAGTGAACCTGCAAGGGTTCCAGTGATCTCTCTTGAGGGGTAGCCCTCCACCCTGCCTAATGTGCCTTTCGGGGATGATGTCTCATGAGTCCTTGGGGCCTCCATCCTTCCAGGTGCTCCCGATGTTCTTCTTCTCAGGAGACCAGGCACAAGGAGACCAATTCCACATGATCAGAGGGACCCAGCCACCATCCCTGGGACCACAGATGCCCCCAGGCCCAGTCACATCCGACGAGACTGTACTACTCTTTGCTCTCCCATGCTGTAACCTCAGCTGGCCGAAGACCAAACTGCCATGGTGCCTTCCCCTTAACCTGAAGATCGGGGAAGGGAAGAACCATGCATATTTATGCTCTAGTTTTTCGCTTCTCATTGTTCACTAAGCCAGGTCGCTCAAGGATAAACATCCAAACAACCTGCATCTAGGCAGCCCCCACCTCTCAGAGAACAGCTCTCAAGGTCTGGCTTAACCCTTCAATCCTGTCTGGTAACTCAAGGCAGCTGAGGAGAGCGGCTGGTTACATTTATAAGTTCTCTCCTGACACAACATTCTGCTGCCACTCATCCTGATACACACTGTGAGTTTTCTTGGAAAAAAGTTATGATGTAATGACATCATTTCTGGACTATCTTCTTAGCCTTTAACGACTGTGTGTTGAGTCTCCATTGAGTCACCTCTTCTCTCCTTCCCACCCCCTTAACACCCCTCCCCCCTCCCATTTCATTCACTTCCCCAACCCCTCACCTCTTCCCCTCATATCTCAACCCTCCTCTCACTACCTCCCATCCATCCCACCCACCTACTCTTGATACTGCTCCCACCACCACCACTACCCTGCCCTCTCAACCCCTCCTCTACCCTCCACCCCTACAGTATTCAATATGGTCTCACTCTACCTACCTACCTACCCCACCCTCCCCTAGCATGCCTGTACTCTCCCTCTACTTCCCACCCCCTTATAAGTGTCCGCTGTTTCCTCTGCTATCATACTGTACACCTTGCCCCCTGCCCTCTAACAATGCCTACCTCTGGCAGCATTGCTTTCTTACTACTGTAACCCCCCTGCAAATGGGGGTTCCTAAAACTCTTCCAGGAGCTTGCCTAAGTGCTCCAAGTCTGGGTGGTATCCGGTGGCACAGCCGTTTTAAACAGCATTGTAGCGAGTGCTTTTAGAGCCTCTGCGTTGTCTCTTTAAGAGCTGTCTGCTTGCAGACATAATTAATTTTGTAATGGGGGACTCTGTGTATTTGAGCCTGAGTCCCGCCCAATCTGCTGCCTAAGTGCTCCGTTTCTGCTGTCGCTACAAGTGTAGAGGGAGCCCTTCTGAAAGCTGTTACCAGTTGTGGGAAAAAGTGCAAAGTAATAGTAAGAATGTTGTTTGTCTAACCTGCCTTTCTTGTAGCATAGACTGTTTCCGTTCTGATTCACCATTTTGGTGCCGGACTACTGAATTGGACCAATTGGATTGGAGAACACAAAGATGGAGCGGGCTGTGGGCCAATCAGGACTGGGACTCTGGAGTGGAGCCTGCTGAAATGGGGCTGTGTGAAGAGAGCCTCTGGGAATTGTAGTTTCTGGCCTGTTAGCCCCTTTTTGCACCTATAGAGGGAGCCCTGCTGTGACTGACAACTGAACCGACCAACCGAACTCTTTGGATCTGTGTGAAAGCCCCAGAGCTGTTTGCTGGCAAGCCAGATCCGAGTTGGGAGCTGGAGAGAGAAGGAGCTCTGAGTGTTCGACCAGCCGGTTTGCTGCATAGTTCGCGCGGGAGAACCGTGGAAGGCCTGATTTCTGGCCTACTTGCCTGATTTCTGCCCTGAGAGGGAGAAGAGGACGTTTTTGGACTGAAACCAAATTTGTAGAATTTAAAGCAAGCTGCTGAATTATTACCAGGCTTACCCTGTAGAAGACAGAAGATTTTGTTGAAAGCGATCGGCCTGTAAGGACTTTAGCTACCGTAGTGTTCCCAGGTAGTTGCAGTGATTTTGTGCGATCCGGACCGAGGAGTCATCTGCCTGGTACAGTAAACATTCTTTTACATATAAATGTGCTATATGCTGGAAGGGGATTGCGATCTGGTTTCCCCATTTGCTGTAAACTGTGTGCTAGTGCTGGAAGTAGTTTTCCCATCAAGAATCGAATTGAATCTGCGCTGCCTGTCGCAGATAGGCCCTGCCACGAGGGTCTTGCCTCGCTACCTTGCTGCACAGAAAGATCCATCGTAGAGGGGCCAAGCTTCCTCTGGCAATCCAGAGAGTTCATCCATCAGCCTTCCTGTGTTTAGCCTGGGTATCGTGAGTAATTATCAGGGTAGCTCCCTGCAACAGTTGTTAAATCAAAGTGTGCCATCTGATTGTTTCGTGCTTTTCTTTCCATGAACTGAGCCATCTGGCTCCGGATTACAAATTGTGTGTGTGCGCATGTTCTTTTTCCATCACAGGGCCCCAGCCAGCTGCAACGGACCTGGCTAGCCCCTTTTCCATCCTGGGTACCCAAAGAGTGTGACTATATGGGACTCTGAGTGCATGCACAGTACTGTGATTATTAGTGTATTTAAGCTAATTAACCTGATTTTCCCACTTCCTTGTTACAGCCCCCTGGAATAAATCAGATCTGTTTGTTTCTGCAACTTACATCAACTGTGGTGTCAATTTATGCAAAAAGTATTGCATTGTTGCTATTGTACTGCATCACCTTATTTTACAGGGGTTCCCCAGAGTCAAGCTGAAGGAACCAGTCCTGGGAGTAAGTGCTAAGTACAAGTGTATGCGGTTTGCATATCTGGGTGCTGGGAAGGTTACTTCTGTGTACTGTGTGGGCCACTAGTGGGAGAAAGGGGGATCACAGTGTCCCAGAGGGCTGTGACCTGGTTAGAATAATCCAAACCAACCCTGACCTTTGGGTGGAGGCACCCGTTTCAGAACCTAGGCCCCTCAACCTGTTAGTAGCCAAGCAGGCAGGGGTAGTAGCCCTTGGGATAGCGCCACCTAGGGGTTACACTACAGTGTTACTATACTATTGTTGATTTTTTTATTGGTTATGTTTTTCGCAGAACGTATGAACTTGTCTCCACACCTTCATGTTCATTTCCCCCCAAGTCTAACTTATTTTTTAATCACATTTTGGTGCACTTAGGCTATTCCTCTGAATGTACAAACATGATGTTATTCTACCTTGTCTCAATTGTACTTATCTTGTTGTTATCGAACTGTATGTCAAAATTATTGTTTTTATATGCCATTGTATTCATCTGTTTTTCCGATGGGAACATTTGTAAAAGAACCTCTGGTTCAAAGGTATTGAAATCTGAGATAAAAATAAATAAATAAATGTAACCCCTAGGTGGTGCTATCTTATGGGCTACTACCCCTGCCTGTGAGCAGAAATACAGGTTGAGGCGCCTGGACTCTTAAAATGGGTGCCTCCACCCGGAGGGTTGGTCCAATGGTAGCGCAGCTGCTCTGGGTACAGCCCTCTGGGACACTGATACCCCCCTCTAACACCTAGTGGCCTGTACTGGTCAGCAATTCGACAATCACAATTAGCACAAGAACTCAATGTTAACCCCACACTTGGCACAGTTACCACCAGGGTTGGATCAGCTGCTCTGGCCCTTAAGACCCCCTGTAAAACAAGACCTGAAATGGAGAATGGCAAAAGCAATACAGTATCCCCACCACAAAGCTACACAACAGTCAGTTTAAATACAAAAAGATTTAGATCTTATTTATTTTGGGGGAAGTGAACAAGAGTGGGGCAGTAATCTGGTGATTGATTTTAGATCTGAATAAGTCGGGTTATAATGCATGCACTCAAGAGTCCCTCCAACAGTCACACACACATGCTGGGTACTCAGTTGTTATGCAGGCTAACCTGAAGCATTGCCCGGGGGAGGCCGGCATTGCAGCTGTTGTTGGGGCCCTTGGAAAGAAAACACAACATGCACTTTACCCCCAGTTGGTATTCTGGAGCTGGAGGGCTCAATTCAAAGTGATTGGCAACAGCAGATAAATCAGATGACACACTAATGATATTTGATCTTTGTTGCAGGGAGCTACCCTGATGTTTACTCATGGTTCCCACACACCAGGTGATCTTCAGACAAAATAAGACCTGGAGAAACAGCTGGAAACAAAGGGAGGTGAAGTCCCTCATGGTCCTCACCAAGGATGCTGGTCTTCAGGTGGGCAGAACACGTCACTTGGGCTTAGGAAAACAGGCAACACGAACGTTTTCGAACTACTTAGCCATGCAACACTTTGAACAACTCAAAGGTCCTTCCGGGCAGGATGCAGGCTGATCTTCTCTCCCAGACTTATGGAGCAGATTTTCTGCAGCTGCAGGCAGCAGCTACCCAGGCTGGAACAATCTGGGCCCATGGACTAATGACTGAATAAGTCTAGGCCAGGCAGGGCTAACCCCTGAGAGCTGGCAAACTCCCCAGAGGCACACGCACTAGCTCTTGGGATGTCTCTGCAAAATCTGACCTTTTTTAGCAGTTTCCCCCTTTATATGGGGCAGAGTTCCAGACTGTCAAATCTGTCTTGAACAGTCTGCAGAGGGTGATTGGCTTGTATTTTGGCGCCTAGAAATTGTCCCAGTTAATCCCGCATATGTCTCTGGCAAAGCCCCAGGCAGCCCTCTGTTAAATGCTGGCTTCCAGTCGGGTAATAGGCATAAAAATGGTGGCTGCAGTCATTTTCCAAAGCGGTCTAATTTATTGTTCCCACACATCAAGTTCTGGTGAAGCCAGGAGCAACATTAATCTTATTTAAATTCCCCACTGCCTCGTAGCCCCAGCAGTCTTCTTTTAAATGAGTCCACTTTTAAATAAATAGTATGTTCCCCTAGGGAGTCGCAGCTCCTGTAACACACTGCCCCCAGAAAACACACAGCAGCTTATGAATATTTATGAGGGCACTTCTTGCCCTAACCTTTGCCCCTTAGCTTTTGCTTGGTGCCCTGGAGGCAGTGCTTTTGGCGGCTGTCGAATGGTTTTAAAAATATTTTCTCTCCCTCCTTATTTTGTGTCCCCAGCACCTATTTTAGCTTAGATGGAACTGGAAATCGTAGATGCACATTCTTTCTTGTTTTGACCACAATGGCAGTCTAGTGCACAGGGTACCTGCACAAATGTGCGAGTGGAGACTCTGCGAAGATGCTGCCCACTCGCATGTCCAATTGTGACCTACGCAAGGCTCATCTCAGCAGGGGATCACTGGGGGACTGGACAGAGCAGCAGAAGGAGGTAGCAGGATGCCAGGGACAGTGGGAACACCCGGAGGCACAACAGGTAAGCACCCCAAATGTGTATGTGGGGGGCCATTACACAAATAAATAACATGAATAAATAAATAAATCAGACCTGTCCTGCTCACTACCAATCTTAATCTGCTACTTCAGAGCTACTGGCAAGTGGTCCAAGATTACTCTAGTGGTACTTTCACAGGTACATACACCTGTCTCCAGTGGTAATTTCACAGGTACATACACCTGTCTCTAGTGGTAATTTCACATGTACATTCATCTGTCTCTAGTGGTAATTTCACAAGCACTTACATCTGTCTCTAGTGGTAATTTCACAGGTACATACACCTGTCTCTAGTGGTAATTTCACAGGTACATACACCTGTCTCTAGTGGTAATTTCACAGATACATACACCTGTCTCTAGTGGTAATTTCACAGGTACTTACACCTGTCTCTAGTGGTAATTTCACAGGTACATACACCAGTCTCTACTGGTAATTTCACAAATACAGCTGTCTCTAGTGGTAATTTCATAGGTACATACACCTGTCTCTAGTGGTAATTTCGCAAGTACTTACACCTGTCTCTAGTGGTAATTTCACAGGTACATACACCTGTCTCTAGTAGTAATTTCACAGGTACATACACCTGTCTCTAGTGGTAATTTCACAGGTACATACACCTGTTAGACATGCTTGGGAGATAAGAAAGTAATCAAGTGGGCCGGCCCAGTGGTGTGGTAGGCTGAGGTAGGAGGCTTTGCTGCTGATCATGCTAGCAACCCCGGTTCAGGAATGAACTGGAGCTGCTTGGAGGTCAGCCAGGGTAAGGATGACTGAGCATTCTAGGATAGCCCTCCTCCTTCGGGAAGGGGGGAAACAGTGCTCAATGTTGCTTCACTGCTACCTAGTGGAAATGGAGTGATGGGACAGCGGTCGCTGAACTGGTTGGCTGGGTACAGATGCAAGAGGGTCACTGAATCTTCCCACAGTGCATGTTACTGCATGTGTGCCAGCCCAAGGAAGCTGTAATTTGAAGGAATAGCTAAAGTGGCAGATGATGGCAGCATCCCTGATGGTTCAGCACAACCCACCACGGGCACCAATCCACCCATGGTGGTTCAAGAGGAAAGGGGGTAAGCCACATGTAGGGTGAATGATGGGACTGGGGGTTGCTACTGTAAAGAGGGACCACCATAGCGAGAGGCAGATAAACAAAAAAAGAAAGTATACTGAGTCTGGAGAAAGTCTGGTCTGGGCCAGAGCAGAACATGAAGTCCTTTTCTCTGGCATATAACAGTCTCCAGGGGTCAATCAATCCTAGTGTGTCAATCAGCTCTCTGAGTGCTCTTTGGGCAAGGGTCAGACTTTTATGTCTCTTTCTTGTTCTATGTTCGATTGAAGGACCGGGCTCTGGTCCCTACCCAGGGAGTTCAGTGAAAGGGACCAGATAACCTTGTAGCTCAGCATGAGACATGTTGGGATGCATTTGAAAAGCCCCTACTCTCCTTCCTAGAAATGACGTTTCTTTTCTATATTAATGTAACTTTTTTATTATGAGGACGATCATGAAAAAAGGGTTTATGATTCTATTGGTCATATCCTGTATAAATAATAAAGATTACTACTACTACTTGTAACTCTCTTTAAATTTCCTTTAGACAAATTCAGGAACTGTACACAGTAAAGTAAGGTATTTCACATACTGGTGGTACTGCGGTAAAAGTACCAGGCTCCACCTTCACAAACAAGTCTGACCATGGGAATATGCACGTTAGCATAAATTCACATTCGCCATGGTCATACTCAAAGATAGAAATTAGTCCACTTTTTTCTTCTTAGTCCACATTGAACTAAAGTTTTTCTTCAGAGGACAAAGCAGCAGTCATTATTCCAATGGAGTCAGAGGCTGCTTTGAAATGTATTACCTTTATTTAACCCCATGATGTAGGCTTGCCCAAATTGGGAAACAGTTAGGGTCTTTCTTCGGCTACTGGTGAGGCACAGGGACCGATTTTTAAGAGTAGTGGTTTGCGCTGCACAAAAGTCCTCCTAGGAGGATTGATTGGGGCACTGAACATGTACTCACTTGAGGTCATATGAGATAGGGGAGCTATGATGGAAACCTTATAGTTCCTAAATGGAATGAACAAGGTGAACTGTGAGGAACAATTCAACACGAGTAGTGAATCTAGAACACAAGGACATTAGTGGAAGCTGGCGGAGGGAGGGGGAGGTACAAGATGGATTCTGCATAGCTACAGTATATGTATTATCTCGAGTACTGTCTGACTTGATCTGTATTGTAACCTACCTGTACTATAGACTATATAGCTGTACTATATACTATGTATTGTATAATCTCAGCTCATCTTATGTATGTATTCTCCTGGGTCATGCCTGAAAATAGTCAACTTTGGCTAGCGCTCCTAACCCGGTTAACAAAAACTAAATAAATATGAGAAAGTTTTATTTTACAGAGGGAGAGTGGTTGAGGTGTGGAACAGCCTGCTAGTAGAGGTGGTGGCAGGGGAGGGGAAGGGGGAGGTTCAGGATGGATGTGAGAAAGTTTTATTTTACAGAGGGAAAGTGGTTGAGGCATGGAACAACCTGTTAGTAGAGGTGGTGGTGGGGGGAGGAGGAAGTTCAGGATGGATATGAGAACATTTTATTTTATAGAGGGAGAGTGGTTGAGGCGTGGAACAGCCTGTTAGTAGAGGTGGTGGGTGGGGGGAGGAGGAGGAGGTTCAGGATGGATATGAGAAAGTTTTATTTTACAGAGGGAGAGCGGTTGAGGCATGAAACAGCCTGTTAGTAAAGGTGGTGGGTGGGGCCAAAACCATTCATGGGTTTGAAACGCACAGTTGGGACAGAGTTAAGGGCTTAGTGGCTACTCGGGGTAGTAGTAAGACAGGAGCGAGGGACTGATAGTGTAGACAGAAACCCCATACTGACAAAGGCCTCGGGGTATGATAGGTTGTTAAGGGCAGACTGGATGAATCATTAGTCTCTTTCTGCCATCATTGTCTATGTTTCTATAAAATTAATGCAAAGCATGAAGTGTATTGTTTTAAAAGAGCTTAGAGCAAACACTGAGTGCCAAAAGCATGTTTAAAGATAACCCCCTGAGAACATAGCAACCAAAGTGCTAAAAGATGCTGAGGCACAGTGTGCCCCCCCTCCCCCTGCTGCCCACAGGATTGCATCACACTGACTAGAAACAGTAGTGTTCAAAGGAGCAAAGCAGCATCTAGGACATCCCAACGGCATTGATGCTGTCGCACTAAGTTGCTCTTGCTAAAAGTTTACATGTAAGTGATCGCAGCCTCCCTGGAAGGCCCTAACAGTAATGTTAGCATCTTGTTGTAGGCCCATTTCAGCTGAGGAGCAATCCTTTCCTCCTTGGATTGCATGGAGTCTGTGAATTCTGTTGGGACCCACACATAGCCCAGATCTATAGATCCATTGTAACATAGTTACCCAATGCAAACCTGCTTAGATACAGCTTACAATTTCCAGGGATAGAAACACAGAAACATAGAATTTATTAGCAGAAAAGGATTGCTTGGTCCAACCAGTCTGCCAAGAAGTTCCTTGCCTATTCCGTCTCTGCAGACCCTAACTGGTCTCTAGTAACCCTCCCCCTCCCTGCTTACCAGCATTCCCTTATCATATCCTAGGTATGTTTGAAGCTCCCCGCTGTTTCCACCCCAACTACCCCGGGTGGCAGGCTGTTACAGGCATCCACCACTCTTTCAGTGATGTAGTATTTCCTCACATCCCTCCTGAACTCCCCCGCCATCTAGCTTCACTACATGCCCCCTTGTTCTGGTGCACTTCCTCATTTGAAACAGGCTCCTCATTTGTACCCTGTTCACCCTGTGAGGTACTTGTAGATCTCGGTCATGCACCCCCTCTCCCTCCTCTCCTGTAGGGTGATGTCCTTTTCTACACTGCTCCACAGCTAGGTGTACTGGATCATTCAGAAAGTAAGTTAAACACTCAGGGTCACACGGGGGGTAGGGGCGTGGCTTTGTAGGGTTCACAACTGGTGCCAGTCTTTCTCTTTCCTGGTTGGGAAGCAGCAGAATACAACAACAGATTCCCCTGGTAGTCCAACAGTACCCCCTCCCTGACCCAGGGCCCAGTTATTGTTAAAATAATAATATAGAAAAAACATATACAAGATACAGCATGTACAAACTAAGTTTAAAAATGAACTTGACAGATTCCTTTTCAGTGACAAATAAATGTGTGGGGAAGGCAGTCATGATGGGCACAGTGCCTACTTCTGCCTTTAAAATACCAAGAAATACCAAGCAAACAAGAGTCGCCAGGTCCTCAGCCTAATGCATGCAACCATTACCACTAAACCCTGTTTGCACAAATTGTCCACAATAAAGTAGTCTACCACGAGCCAGAATCAGTCAGTCCATCCCCATTTTGCTCCCACAAGCAGCAGAGCACAGTCTGAAGCAGAAGCCAGATTTCAAAGGTACAGAGAATTGAAAGGCAGCTAGCAACACTCTCAGAAGCAGCCTGTTTGCAGGGGTGTTGGCCTGTCAATGCAAAGCCCACCCCAGCCACCCTCCCACCCAAGGCCAGTCCCTAATTTATTGACATCATCTGGCTGAGCCCTGCTCCTAGCAGTCTCCTTAATTGTGTTTAGAGTTCACTGCTGAGTTTGTTCATGTTGAACACCTGTTTAGACTGGAAATCTAAGTGAATCAGAATACTCAGCATTGTTTGAAATTTCCCAGCTTCTTCTTGAGTCCAGAGCTGGTCTGCACAGCTCACCAAGCCCTATTCCTTTGTTCAAGTTCCCGCCTCTCATTCTCCCTCTTAGTCTCTCTACGCAGCTCCTGTATCCTTCAGCAATCCACCCCCATTTTGCTCCCACAAGCAGCAGAGTACAGTCTGAAAGAGGAGCCAGCTTTCAAAGGTACAGAGAATTGAAAAGGCAGCTAGAAGCGCTCTCAGAAGCAGCCTGTTTGCAGGGCTGTTGGCCCATCAACGCTTCATGTCGACTGCCTTTCCCACCCAAGGCCGGCCCCCAATTTATTGACCTTATCGGGTCATGTGACAATTCTAATTGTAAAGTGCCCACTTGAGCAGGTTATACTTTCTGACCACTAGGGGTCAGTAAAGTGCACTCCTATTTCCTCCCTTCCTACTCTGTCTCCTCCTCCTCCTCCTCCACTAACCCTTTCATCCCTGATCCCCAGCTCTACCTCTCTGGTTCACCCCATTACAACCTAGATACCAGTCACTTTCTACCACTAGCTGGTACTGGGTTTTGAACCCTGGAGCCCCTCTGCACCGCAGGCAGCAGCCCTACCTCTGCGCCATCACGTCTGGCCAACTGTTCTCCTGCCATTTATCATACTAACCCATTCCTCCCCTGACTCTGTGGTCTCCAGCTAGACCCCCCCCAACAATACTCCAACCTAGTCAAGGAATGGGGTTCTCTTTGCAACCTCTCATCCTTGCCCTTCTTATACTGCTTATCCCCTACTCAATCCCCCCCAAGCCATATGCCTTTGGCCCCACAAACCATGACCCACTTATTTACACAGCAAGGAGCCACTTCTAGTATTTTGTCCCCAACCCCGAGTCACAGCCTCAGACCCCAGTAACCTACGCCTACCCCAGCTATCTAAACCTCTCATATCTTCTGTTGCTGCATATCCTTTCGTTTCCTATCCCCACTGTTGGGGTCAAAACCCCTCAAATTCAACACCAACCTGTCTCCTAAATCTAAACAACTTAAACTTGCCTTACTTAGGCTTGCCCTTCTCCTGCCGCTCCTCTCAGGTAATGTGCACCCTAACCCTGGGCCCATTACTACGTCTGCCCCTAATATTTGTCACTCAGGTGGTCTCCTAGCCTCAATCAATATTTGCAGCCTGCTGAAGAAGCACGATATTCTTCAAGGTTGGACAGTACAACACATACCAGATGTTCTGGCCGTGGTGGAAACCTGGCTCTTCCACAAAATACCTGACTCATCTGTGGCCTTGAATGGGTACACAATGTTTCGTGTGGATAGGCAGGGTAAAAGAGGAGGTGGATGTGCCATCTATATCCAGGAAGCGCTTCAAGGTCATGTTCTCTTCACCCCACCCCACCCCCCGAACATGGGGCACGGGCTCTGACCATTAAAATTGCGATACACAACTCAGGAAAATTTCTTATAGTCATGTCAGTATATATTCCTCCCCCATAACCAAAAACTGGCCTTTAATTCCGTTTTGAACTTATCTCCCAATTGTCTAACAATGCTGAGATCATTGCCTTACGTGACTACAACATGAACTGGCAGTCAGCCTCTGCAGCCCCGTACAGAGATGCAGTTGCAGCCCTGAATCTAACCCAGGTAGTGCCCTCCCCTACGGGGCTAAACCATAAGACAGGTAGCTCCACCCTGCTGGACCTTTTCATCACTAATCACCCGGAGAGACTCCCTGAGGTCTCCATGCTTCCGGACGCCTTAAGTGACCATTTCCCAGTACTTTGCAACTGGTTTAATAGTGCCAAAAACCACCTCCTAGGGTCCTCTACCAGCACACCTTAAAAAAAGGATCTCTTGGCCAATTCAAAGATTTCCTCGCAAAGTGTGACTGGTCTCCCATTGACACTGCCACAAATATAGATAGTGCCCTCACCTTTTTTATCGCCACCTTTAACTCTGCATGCGACCTCTTCACACCCTACACCAGGCGAGTGGTCAAAGGGCCCGATACACCCTGGATCACTCAAGCCCTATTTGACCTCATGTGAACTCGTGACTATCTCTGGCTCAAAGCCCTCGCGTTGGGACTACCCGCTGACAGGCAGCACTACAGGGCTGCCAGAAATCATTGCACTTGGGAAATCTGACAGACCAAGGCTGCCCATTTCCAAACCTGGCTCTCGTCCTCGTGGGGCACGGGGTGGACATTCTGGGATGACATCAAAGAACTGAATTGGAAATCTGTGCCTCCCCCACTGCTTAGTGTTAATGGAGCCCTTATCCAGGACCTTCAGCTCATCGCTAACTCGCACAACACCACCACCTTCTCTGACCTTAGCTGCGTTCTCCCCCCAGGCTTCTTCGACAACTCCTCTACTACAACTCCTTCCCAACCCCCTGCAGGGACCCCACCATTTTCTTTAAGGGCACTGTCCCCTAGTGAAGCCAAATCCTACCTAACCTGGGTCCTGGAGAAATCAAGATTTAGTGGGGAAATCTTGGACCTTAAATTACTTCATCTTGCCCTTGATGTAGTCCTCCACCCTCTCACCAAATTTCTCAACCTCTCCCTATGCCTAGGTCAGTTCCCCTCACAGTGGAAGTCTCCGGTGGTCACTGCCATTCTGAAGGGAGGCAACAGAACCTCCCTTGGTAATTATTGCCCATCTCCATCCCCCAAGACCCTTGAAAAAATAGTCTCAGAACAACTTTCAGATTATTTTTCTAAATACAGCTTACTTTGCCAGGAACAACACGGATTCAGAAAGGGCCATAGCACCACCACGGCCCTTCTGGAATACACAGACTAGGTGCATAAAGCTCTAGATTATGGACACTTAGTTGGGTCTGTTTACATAGACCTAACAAAAGCATTTGATATGGTCAATCAAGCTCTTCTGGTTGAGTCCCTGCCATCCTTGGATCTGTCCAATGATGCCACCTCCTGGTTTGCCAGCTATCTCAGTGGCAGGTCACAACAAGTAAAAATCAATACCACCCTATCCTCCAGTCTTCCTGTCCAGTCCAGGGTACCCCAGGGTTCTATCCTGGAATCCTTCCTTTTTAGTCTGTTTCTAACTGCCCAAGGCCTACTCTGGTTGGATGCCTCTTATGCAGATGATGCTGTTATCTTCAGTAGCCATCCTGACCCCTCCCCACTTCAGCAAGACCTACAAAGATTATTCTCGGAATCTGAAATCTGGGTTGCCACTCACAAACTTGTTCTAAACTACAAAAAAACAAAGGTAATGATTTTCTCGCATCACCAAAGTAAACACAGGGACATACCTGTAAACATTTTAAATTGTCAGCTCTCCCCCGGAACAAGTCAACAGTTTTAAATACCTCAGTGGCACTCTTGACTCCTCCCTCTCTTACCAAGGTCATATTAACCTAGTCAGCGCTGC
The DNA here is from genome assembly GCA_016271365.2 of Neoceratodus forsteri. Lineage (NCBI taxonomy): Eukaryota > Metazoa > Chordata > Ceratodontiformes > Ceratodontidae > Neoceratodus > Neoceratodus forsteri. Next base: position 584,351,560 of record JADMNL010000022.1, read on the forward strand.
CGCAAATGTCAGAATTGGTCTGTTTTACAGACACAGACGCTGTATTGCCCCCTGATGCTCTCTGTCTAGCCGTAACAAACTGTACTATCTATAGTTGATTACGGGATTGTTTTCTATGGGTCGGCTGTTGACACAGCTCTCCGTATCATCAAGGTTGCCGTGAATAAAGCCTGTCATCTTGTGGCTCGTTGTGACAGGTGTACTCACACCTGCAACCTCTACCAACTGACTAGCTGGCTCAACTTTGATTGCAGGCTCAGATATCAAACAAGTCTTCTAGCCAAGAAAATCACCTCAGGGCTCATACCTCCAGGTCTCCAACACCTTATTATTCCTGCCCCTATAATTCAAGCAACCAGAAGCTCCACTAAAGCATCCCTCCTTGTTCCCCACTATAGGACATCCCTAGGGCAGAGGGTGTTTATGTATAGGGCTCCACTCTGGTTTAATGTCCGTCCAGCCTGTATTTCATCTGAAGTGAAACTTGGCCCTTTCAAAGTAAATCTCAGGGAGTACCTCCTTTCCTCCAGTCAATGTGAGTGCTTCTAGCACCCCCCCCCCAGCCCTCCTATCCAGTTTTTAACAAGGTCTTCTCTGACTGCATTAGCCTCACCCATCTCTCCCTGTGTCCCGCATCTACCAAAACCCTCTCCCTCTACCTTTAGTTTCGGCGTATTGCTGAATACTATAGTACTGAACGTTTTGTACTGGGTCTTGTCCTGACCTTGCCTTAATATTTGTGTAGAATGTACTATTTGTTTAATCTGTACTTGCTGTCTCACGGAGTGTGTCAATAAAGTTATTGTTTGTTGATAGACTGTATTACTTGGATCCTCCTTATTGTATGTATGCACCCTTAATTGTCTTACACTTCTCTGACGTGGAGCCTTTGTAAAGGAGTCTCTGACTCAGAGGTTTGTAATTCCGATACTTTCAATAAATAAATTAAATAGAAGCTGTCAAGAAGCACAGTATTGTGTTCTAAAATATGGAAAACAGAAGGGCTGCCAGCAGAGTGTGGAAGCCATCTCACAAAGAAACTGGTTAACCAGGAGTGTGAGTAAGTAGGCATGCATCTGTGAATATATTGTCTGCAGGCTAAACTCGAACCAGCCAGGACAGCCTACAGAACTGTGTGCTGCCTTGAGGTCGGGGAGGGTAGGTGAAAATTGTCTTTGTTGCTTACCTGCTACTGGTTGAGTGGGCTCCAAACTGCGGGCGTGGAACAGCAGTGCTTCCGTAGGAACACTCAGACAGGAAGGGAGGTGCAGCATTACCATTTTCTTTTTTGAAAATTGGCAACTGGGAGAGGCACACTGAGCCAAGGCTCATTTCTGGGTGTGACCCGAGGGAGGGGAGGTGGAACAAGCAGCAGGTAAGACAAGTGTCAGAAACATCTGATGAAACATGAAGTACAATATGATGCAATTATAGAATCAATATTACAAGAATGCAGGTAAGAAGTAAAGTACAGAAAATACCAACGAGTGCATGAAAACAAAATTAGCAACAATAAACAGAAACATAGAGTGTTACGGCAGAAGGGGATAATGTGGCCCATCTAGTCCACCCATAATCCCACCCCTTCCCTTAACTGCTTTTCAGTGTTATGGTGCCCTTGTGTCTATCCCACGTGCCCTTGAAAGTCCCCACTGTTTTTGCCTCCACTGTCTGTTGTGGAAGGCAGTTCCATGGATCTACCACTCTCTTGGTGAAGAAGAACTTGCGTGTTTGCCAGTCAATCCACCCCCCTCTAGCTTCATGTTGTGACTGCTGGTTCTTCAGTGATTTTTGATATGGAACAAGTTCTGGACCTGCACCTTGTTTATTCCTTTTAGGAATTTGAAAGTCTCAATCATGTCTTCCCTCTCCCTCTGCTGCTCCAGGGAGTACATGTTTAAGTCACGGAGACGCTCTTCATATGATTTGTCATGCAGTCCATGAATCATTTTAGTAGCTCTCCTCTGCACTGTTTCCAGTCTGTTAATATCCTTTTTAAGGTGTGGTCTCCAGAATTGTACACTGGCCTCACCAGCGACCTATAGAGTGGCAGTATGGCCTCCTTTTTTCTGCTGGTAATCCCCTGCCTATGCATCCCAGCACACCATTTGCTCACAGTGCTGCTTTCTCGCATTGCTTGGACAGTTTCAGGTCATGCTTTATAATTATTCCCAGATCTCTTTCCTGCTTAGAGGCTTCCAGTTTTTCTCCTCCTATGTAGCAATCCACTCCTGGGTTAGCCCTTCCAAGCTGCATGATCTTGCGTTTTTTAGCACTGAAATTTGGTCGCCACATCTTTGACCACTTTTCTAGAGACTCAAGGTCAGCCTTCATCTTCTCCACTCCTCCTGGAGTGCCCACCCTATTGTCTATCTTTGTGTCATCTGTGAACAAACTCCCCATGCCCTCCAGTCTATCAGAAATGTCACCAATGAAAATATTGAATAGAATTGGTCCTAGCACTGAACCCTGTAGTACTCCACTTGCTGTGCCTCTTTCCTCTGAGAGCGAACCGTTAACTAATAGCCTCTGGGTCCTTCCAGTAAGCCAACTCCTTACCCAGTTTACCATCTGATGTCCTACTCCCATGCTGTCTAACTTGTTTAGTAGCCTCCTATGTGATACCGAGTCGAAGGCTTTGCTGTAACCCAGGTACACTATGTCTACTGCACCTCCCTGGTCTACTATTTTAGTCACCCAGTTAAAGAAGTCAATTAAAATGGTTTGACATGACTTTCCTGTGGTAAAGCCATGCTGTTTTGTGTCTAATTTGTTTTCCTCGGGAAAGGATATAATCCTGTCCTTGAAAAGAGTTTCCATTGTTTTAGCTACAATTGAGGTGAGGTTTACCAATCTGTAGTTGCCTGCACTCTCCTCTCTCTGTTCCTGCATTTGTGCAGAGGGATAACTGTGGCAATTTTCCAATCTTGTGGGACCGTGACCAGTTCAAATGATAAATTAAAAAGATCAGCCAGTGGAGCCGCCAGTTCCTCTCTTAGTTCTCTCAGTAGTCTAGGGTGCATTTTGTCTGGTCCCATGGCTTTGTTTATATTGAACTTCTCCAGTTCCTTTAGGACTGCTTCCTTTGTAAAGGGTCCTGAGTATACTCCGACACCGCCTTTATTGTGTCCTGTAAAGGTGGGTCCACAGCCATCCTACTCCTTGGTGACTATGGACCAGAAATATATTTTTAGGATTTCCGCTTTGTCCCTGTCATTCTTAGTGGTCCCTCCATCTTCCTTCATGAGTCTGACAATGCCCCCTGTTGTCTTTCTCTTTTCACTAATATATCTATAGAAGGTTTTGTTCCCTTTCTTGACTTCCTTGGCTATCCTCTCCTCTCTTGTTGCCTTTGCCATTCTGATTTCCTTACTTGCTACTCTTTATTTTTCTTTGTAGTCTTCCCGGTCCCTGTTGGATCCTGTTTTTTTGTATTTCCTTAAAGCAGCCCTTTTCTCCCTAACCCTGCTGGCTACTTTGTTAGAAAACCACAGTGGTTTTCTTTTCTTTTTTGCTTTGCTCACTCTCTTTATGTAACGGTTTGCAGTCTGCAGTATAGCCACCTTGAGATGTGCCCAGTACTCTTCAACATCCCTCCCCCAAACTATGTTTGCAAGTCTCCCTTTAAGACCTTCCTGCATTGCTACAAAATGTGCTCATCTTAAGTCCATGGCTTTAGTTTTAGAGTGCTAAGTTTCTGTTTTTGTCCTGACATGAAACCTCACCATGCAGTGGTCGTTGGATCCTAGGTGGCTTTCCACCTCTACCTCTGCGATATTGTCCCCATTTGTTAGTAACAGGTCAAGGACAGCACCCCCATTGGGTACTTTACAAGCTGTTTCAGGCCAGATAAGCGCAGATCCTCCAGAAAGTCTTTGCTGCTGGTTGAACTTGCTGTATGAGTACCCCAATTTATGTTGGGTAAATTAAAGTCCCCCAGCACTATTACTTCCCCTTTATCACTCATGTTCTGAATGGTTTTCAATATTTCTTTGTTCTCCTCCAACCCTGTTGTCGGTGGTTGATAATATACTCCCACCTGAGTTTTGCTCCATTTCCAGCCGCTAAAGTGAACAAATATTGGTATCCAGAACTAATAAATAAATATTTCACTACTCTACCAGACCTACATATCCCAAACCAAGTAACTATAAACTCCAGTACTAAGGAAGAAAGAGAAGATCTAGTAAGACCAAAGTTTAGATTCAAGGAACTCACCCGTAGCCAAGGGAAAAAAAAAACAAATTAGAAAGCTAAATGATAAGGAAGCATGTGGCCCAGATGGAAAGGAAACTAGGTTTATAAAGGATTCAACAGTGGTTATAGCCCCAGTGCTAACAAAATTATTTAATTGGAATTTAACAGAGCGACACTTTCCTAGTTTATGGAAATTAGCCACAATAATACCCATACATAGAAGTGGACAAAAAACTGACCCTGCAAATTATAGACCAATAGCTCTGCTATCACTTCCAAAATCCTGGAAGCCATGGTCCAGGAGCAATTATAAGATTGTCGTGATCAGTACTCATTAATGTCTAAATATCAGTCTGGATCTAGACACAGGCACTTCACAAACACCGCACTCACCAACCTGGTCAACATGACAGCTACTGATTTAAATGACGACTGGGAGGTGGGTGCGGTGTTCGTGGACTTATCTAAAGCATCTGATATGGTAGACCACCAAATCATGAAAAACAGGCTTTTGGAAATAGGAATAGCAGAGGATACCTCATAATGGTTTAGGTCTTACTTAAGTGAAAGGTTCCAATAGGTCTTGGTAGGAGACACATTGTCTAAGAAAGAACCAATAAATAGGGAAGTCCCACAGGGATCAATTTTGGAGCCACCCTGTTCTTGGTGTATGTGAACCAGGTTGCACAGCACATAAAGAAGACAGAACTGCGACTGTACATAGAAACATAGAACTTGTCGGCAGAAAAGGACTGCCAGGCCCACCCAGCCTGCCTAGCAAACCGCTAGGACTTCCCTTCCACCTGCTCCCTCTCTGGAACTACCAGTCCCTTGTGTCTGTCCCACGGTCTGTTGAAACCCCCCCACAGTTTCTGCCTCCACCACCACCTCTCCTGGGAGTCTGTTCCAGCTGTCTACCACCCTCTCTGTAAAGTAGAATTTTATGATGTTCCCCCTGAATCCCCCCCCAACTATCTGCATATCATGTCCCCTTGTTTTTGATTTATCCTAGCTGGAAGATATCCCCTGCTGGTATCTTGTTGAAACCCTTGATATACTTGAAGATCTCAGTCGTGTCCCCTCTTTCCCTCCTCTGTTTGAGGGAGTACATGTTGAGGTCCTTCAGCCGCTCCTCATATGACAGATGCTCGAATCCCCCTACCATTTTTGTTACCCGTCTCTGGACACGGTCCACCCTCTCCACATCCTTCCTAAGGTATGGCCTCCAGAACTGAACTCCGTATGCAAGGTGTGGCCTGACAAGTTGCCTGTACAACAGCATTATGACCTCCCTCCTCCTGCTAGTTAGTCCCCTGCCGATACAGCCCCGTATCCTACCGACCCTTGCCACCGCCTTCTCACATTGCTTTACCGCTTTCAGGTCCTGTGAAATATATATGCCAAGGTCTCTTTCCAGCTCGGTAACCTCTAGGGTTTGCCCTCCCATACTGTATTTTGTGCCCTGATTATTTTTGCCTAAGTGCATGATTTTGCATTTTTTGGTGTTGAAGGTCAATTGCCATTCCCTGGACCATTCCTCCAGCTTCTCCAGATCCCTGTTCATGCTTTCAACCCCCTCAGGCATATCTACTCTATTGCAGACCTTCGTATCACCCACGAATAGACACACTCTTCCCTCTAGCCCCTCCGCTATGTCCCTTGTAAATATATTGAAAAGGAGTAGCCCCAGTACTGACCCCTGAGGTACCCCATTGGTGACCATACCTTCCCTTGACAGTACCCCATTAACAATTACCCTCTGCCTTTTGGCCCGCCCCAGTCAGTTTTGCACCCACCTAGCCACTAGCTGCCCTAGCCTAAGGCATCTCATTTACCCGATGCAGCTTCCCCAAGACTGCTTCGGTGGCTCTTGCCACCCAGAAAAATAAAAAAAGAATGCTGGCTTCTCCGCTTGCTTTTCTGCATTATGTAGCTTACCTTTAGTGGAGAGCAAGCAAACATTGCACTGGACTTCCGGTGTGAAATATACGGAAGCTTCGGAGCTAGGCAGTGCTCCGAAGAAAAGAGAAGACGTGCGCAAAAACGCACAGTGCAGCATTATCTATCGCACCTTCTTACAGCACTCCAAGTCTCCACACATGGGTAATCTCCAGCTTTCCTCTCAGGCTGATGCACAATAAAATTCCAAGATCGAAATCCGATCCTTCTCCACTCCTGTTTCTCCCAGACTCCTCAATTCTTTTGTGCATCTCACCCAGGCTGGTCACAGATTGTTGGCTCTGTGCCAAGAAACTAAGATAAGAACTTTTTTAATTTTTTTTTAAAGTAAACGTCCCCTCCCAGATCATTTTAAGTATTTAATACACTATTGCTGTATTGCTAATTAGATAGCACAAGTCAACGGCCGTCAGGAACACTCAGGGGCTAACGTTTTGAATCTGCAAATGATTATTTGGTTCAGAGTCTCAGTTTATATGATGTTTTATGGGAGGTATTGAAACCAACCTTCCCTTTGACTAATCCCTCCTCAGTTCACCTTGCCCTGCTGAGGAAAGGGAACAGGCGCATGCTGCCCTAACCACATTTGCTATGCTTCCACAGCGCCTAGCTTTCCCCCGGCTCACCTTGTTCTGCTGGGGGTAGAAGCTATAATTTACATAATTCAGCAACAAAATGCTGTATTCTCACCTCGTGGTTCACCTTGTTCAACCGCGAGGACAAGTCAGATTAAAGTTAATGCCTGCTCCCCACCCCCCCGCGTGTACAGCCCTACCTGCTTCTCGCAGGGTACAAGGTCAGAGCGGCGATTTCAGAATGAAAAAGCGCTCCCGCAACTGCTCTCTCACTGCATCCTCCACAGTCCCATAATGCGCCTGCAGCTTCTCTTGCTCTGTGTTTTCATGCCACAAGCAAAGACTTGGCTTTCTAACTGTCACCACTTTGGGAGTCTCCACGTACCTCTCGCGAGACTCCCGCATCCCAGCCAGCCTATTATCTTCCTTGCGTGCTCCTTTCCTAAGATGGCGGCACCCACGAGTTTTCCACATACAATACCAAATTGGCAGACTCGGGAAGGCAGCACTTAAAGGGGCCATGCTCTCTAACCCTTAAAAGGGAAATGGCGAGCACATTAAAGCACTTTTTTGAATATAGTACAAAAAAATATGCAATGGGCATTTTATGAGGGGGTACAGCCCTGGCTGCTGATTGATAATACAGAAGCTGTACTGTGTGCCTTTCCACGCTTCTGTCTATCTTGGCAAAAAACTCTCTAACCCTTAAAAGGGAAACAGAGGGCACATTAAAGCACATGTTTTAATAACAGTACAATGGGAATCTTATGAGTGGGTACAGCCCTGTCTGCTGATTTATGATGCAGAAGCTGAACTATGTAATTTTCCATGCTTCTGACTAACATGGTAAAAGTTTTTTGAAGTGTGTTTTAAGATGCTGCACAACCTTTTTACAACCCACCCTGAACATACCTTCCCTACTTTATTACGTTTTTCAGAAGAAAATCAATGGCTTCTAGATGGATTTGCAGAAAATGCCCCAATATTCTTTTAACTTCAGACATGGGAAACCTCTGCTCCCTATGCATGGTAAATACCAAACCAAATATCTTTACCTCAAATTCGGGGTCCCCAGAGGAGGACATCTTACAGGATAGCTCTTGCACCTCATCTCAGAATGTGGTGATGCAACTATTCCAAAAATTGTTGCACAGAATGGATGCCATGGGCATGGACAAATGGCCCCGCATCCCAGAGACCCCCCTCCCCAAAACGACCAAGGGGTAGCATGCATCCAAACCCAGAGACGGGTCAGAGACTCCTTACTCAGGGGACAAAGAGGGCAAGGAAGACATGGCCACCAGGCTATGTCCCTTCGACACTATATCGGAGATCATCAGTGTGGTCTGCGAAACGCTCAGAATTGATGACCCAACACAGGAACCGGAAGACAGACTGGACCCCCTAGTGCACGACAGAAAACGATCTACCACATACTTCGCCATTTGCAAAGCCTTGGAAAATATACTGGCAAAGGAATGGCAGGCTCCAGACCCGATCAGAACAAGGGAGAAGGGTACTTTCGAGAAGAGGTACCCCCTAACACAGAAGGAGAAGGCTTGGTCAACAGCCCCAAAGGTCGATACAGAGGTCTCCGCCCTGAGCAACAAGACGGTATTACCCTTTGAGTCAGCATCCATCTTAAGAGACCCCATGGATAGGAAGGTGGACGATATAGTTCGGAAGGTTCATGACATGTTGATCATGAACATGAGAGCTTCCATGGCCGCCACTGATTCATCCAGAGCGGTTCTCAAATGGCTGGAAGCAGCTCTTCTAGATATCCCCGAAACCAGTGCCAATGGAGCCACCATGGAGTACGCTATACAGGCAATAAAATACGTGGCAGATGCCACAATTGACACTTTTAAAATGGCGTTCAGATCGGCGGCATCGGTTAACATAGCCAGAAGACTAATTTGGCTTAAACTCTGGAACGCTGACCAAGAATCGAAGTCCAGGGTTATGAAGCTTCACTTCTCAGGGGACAAGGTGTTTAGCCTGGGAATAGAGGAATATACGGTCAAGAAGGGGGAAGACAAGGACAACCAAGGGGGACAGAGCACCCTACCTTCCTTTTAGAGCAATAGATTTCACCCCTCTTCCAACAGAGGAAAGAGAGGACAAAAGTACCAAGGCCAGGACAGGCATTCCTTCGGGTAAAAACCTAACTCCTTCAGTCAAAAACCTCAATATTATTCAAACCGGGACCATGGTACCCACTTCAACTCCAGGCAGGGGTACAAACCCAACAGGCACAACAGAGGTTTCAGGCAATGAGAATCCCCTGGCCCAGGACAATGCAGACGCAGTGGGGGGAAGACTTCAGCACTTCCCCACAACCTGGGCTGAAACAGTAAAGGACAGATGGGTCAAGGAAATAATTGAACATGGGTATGCCATCAAAATCAACTCCTTGCCAAGGCGAGAGAGATACATAGAGTCTCACGTTACAAGAGACAAGATGACTTCAAAACAAGTCAAATCGATCCTACACCAGCTGCTCAACAGCAAAGCCATAAAACCTGTTCCAAGCCAAGAGCGATACTCAGGCATCTACTCGGTGTTCTTTCTGGTACCAAAAAAGACAGAAGATCTACGTTCAGTACTGGATCTCAAGTTTGTGATCAAATTTGTGAGGTATCAGAAGTTCATAATGGAAACCCTACAGTCCACCATTGCAGCAGTCCACAAGGGAGACCTACTGACCTCTATAGACCTGAAGGACTACCTCCACATACCAGTCAGACCATCCCACCAGAAATTTCTCAGGTTCAGCATTCTGGGATACCACTTCCAGTACCAGTGCCTACCCTTCAGTCTGGCATCACCACCCCGAGTATTCACCAAGGTCATGGCACCACTAGCAGCCACACTCCGCACGGAGGGAGGCCATGTAACCCCTTACCTAGACAACTGGCTAATTCAGGCAAGATCGCAGGAGGAGTCCCATGCAGCAACCTGCAGAACTCAACATTTGCTAAACCAACATGGGTGGATTATCAACAACACCAAAAGCCACCTGTCACCAACCACAACTATAGAACACCTAGAAGCAGTGTTCAACACAACTACTGGGATAGTCAAACCATCAGAAACCCGCATCAACGCGTTAGTGACACACTGCAGGCAAATACTAAACTGCAAAATGACAATGCTGTGGCACCTAATGCAATTATTGGGTCTAATGGCAGCATGCATAGACCTACACGACTGGGCCAGATAACACATGAGACAGCTTCAATGTCTACTTCTCGACAACTGGAACTACAATCTACAGAACTACAACTAAAGGGTGACCATACCTGTGAAGGTACAAAGGTCACTGAGATGGTGGGCAGACCCACACAATCTAAATCAGGGAGCGAGATTGGAAAAAGGTGCAACAAGAACCCTAGAAACAGACGCAAGCCTGCAAGGCTTGAGTGCTGTCCCGGACAGGCGATTAGTCCAAGGAAAGTGGAAAGAGCCAGAAACAAAACTACCAATTAACATTCTGGAGACCAAGGCAATCTAACTAGCTCTAAAATACTTCAAGCCACAAGTAGCAAGGCACCACGTAAAGATGCGCACAGACAGCAGAGTGGCAATGTCATATATAAACAAACAGGGAGGCACAAAAAGCAGAGCCATGGCTCGGGAAACAGAAACCCTAATGCTGTGGGCAGAAAGGCACCTTCTCAGTCTCAGAGCGGTACATCTGGCAGGCGTACAAAACACCAGGGCAGACTGGTTGAGCAGGCAGTCCTTACAACAGAGAGAGTGGCAACTCATCCAGTCATATTCAACAAACTTCAAAAGAGATGTGGTCTGTTTCAAGTGGATCTCATGGCATCAGCAGCAAACACTCAACTACCAGTATATATCTCCAGATATAGGGATAAGAGCGCGGCAGGGGTGGATGTACTCTCAACCCCGTGGGACTTCCAGAAAGCCTACGCATTCCCTCCAATACCCATGATACCTGCGATTTTACAGAAAATCAGGGACACGGGCACCATGGTGCTTCTAATCGCCCCAGACTGGCCAAGACAGACATGATATGCGCTCATCAGAAAGATGTTGATGGACAGTCCCATGAAACTCATACCGTACCAGACGGTACTCAGACAAGGGCCAATCTGGCATGAGGATCCACGACCACTGAGGCTGACGGCATGACCACTCAGTGGGTCAGACAGCTGAACCTAGGGGTGTCGGGTAAGGTAGCAGACACACTGCTACAGGCAAGAAGGGAGTCCACTAACAAGACCTATAACAGACACTGGGGAGCATTTGTTTATTGGTGTAACTCTAAACAACTTAAGGCTTCAAATTGCAGAATTTTACATGCGTTAGATTTTCTGCAGGATGGTTTGGACAAGGGGTTGACAGCGGCATCCTTATGGGTGCAAACAGCTGCAACAGGGGCAATAAGGGGTAAAACAGATGGACATCTACCCAGGGCACATCCGTTGGTACAGTCCTTCCTAAAGGCAGCCACCAATATCACTCATTCTCCAAGGCCAATTGCTGCCCCCTGGCAGCTTAACCTGGTGTTGGATGCTCTGACTGAGGATCCCTTCAAACCCCTAGACTCAGCCCCTTACCATTCTTAACCATGAAAACAGTTTTTTCTGGTAGCCATATCTTCAGTTAAGAGAACCAGTGAGATACAGGCCCTCTCATGAAGAGAGACGTTTCTCACGTGCTTCCCGGATAGAGTAGTTCTAAGACCCGTACTGTCCTTCATACCAAAGGTGGCAATGGCATGCCACACTGGTCAGGAAATTACAGTACCAACCATTTGCCCAGCTGAGGGGGACCCTAACAGGGACACCCTCACCTACCTAGACCCAGCTAGAGCCCTTCGCACCTATCTAGACAAGACAGAATCTTTCAGACAGTCAGATAGACTATTTGTCCTTCATCAAGGACAGAAGAGGGGCCTAGCAGCCTCTAGGGCCACTGTCGTTAGATGGTTGAGAGATACCATCTCCCAAGCTTACAAGGCAGGGGGTACTGAACCGCCGCCCATCATCAAGGCCTACTCCACTAGGGCAGTAGCCACATCCTGGGCAGAAAGAAACTTAGTTTTGGTAAGGGAGATCTGCCAGGCAGCTACTTGGTCATCTCCCCACACGTTCACCAGATTCTACCGACTGGATACTGGGTTGACAGGTAAATCTTAGTTTGGTCAAAAAGTGATTTAAACAGCATTGAGTCAGGTTCCTCCTCCTCCCACCCACATCAAGTCCAATACTGCTGTATAATCACCCATGTGTGGAGACTTGGAGTGCTGTAAGAAGGTGCGATAGATAATGGTAGTTTACTCACCTGGTAAAGGTGATTATAAGAGCACCTTCTTACAGCACTCTGTAGCCCACCCATTGAGGAGGAACGCACCTTAGCAAGGTCATGATTAATGATTATGAAGAATGCTGTGATACAAGGTTGTACGCTAGACACAGATACATAGACAGTAATGATGTAACTTATGTATGCAGTTTGTCACAAAAAGAGTAAATGATACTTTTTCGCATAACATCAAGCTGTGTGGTATGTCTTTTCTACAGGTGGCCCTCCTTTCGGAGACCACCGGGCTTCTTTACTGTCAGTTCAATATATCATTTTCAGAAGTTCCATAAGCTCTGGAAGATCTCGTACTGTGGAGTCTGGGAGCCACAGGGGAGGAGATGGAAGCAGGGGAGGAGAAGGATCATATTTCGATCCTGGAATTTTACTGTGCATCAGCCTGAGAGGAGAGCCGGAGATTACCCATGTGTGGAGACTTGGAGTGCTGTAAGAAGGTGCTCTTATAATCACCTTTACCAGGTGAGTAAACTACCATTCGGTTCCTGGAGTGAATGGGGTCCGGAGACAAATGCCAAAAAGGCAGCCCTGCAAAAGAATGAATTAAAAGGATATTGGGCTAATGAGTAAGCCCTAAAGGCAAATATAAAGGCAAAGTAGGAGTCGGGGGGGAGAAGGAAGGAGGGCAGTTAAAGAGTCCTCAGGCAAAAGAAAGGCCAAAATGAAAAGTTTACAGACGGGCTGAAACTGCAGCCGTCGGACACATAAATTCAAATAAAGGTTACTGTGGCTCCAGTGCTCACAAGAGGAGCTCTGCATTAATTAACAAGGCAGGATTATTATTAAATGAACCCCAGGCTGTTGGATGCAAAACACAAAAAAATTAAAATGAAGGGGTTTAACTATATATAGAAATTTCCTCTTGCTTCTGTACGTAGAAACTGATTGCCCACGGCAAAGGCAGGAGAGTTCATTACTGTGTGAGAAAATGAAAAGATAATATGCACACAAACCAGGAGGAAATGAACAAAACTAAAATATGTGTTTATGAGTCACTGAGTTGGCAGGAGAAGGAAGAAGAGGAGCACGCCCTCATTCTTCTGTTCCCCTGGCTAACCCAGAAACGGCGGCAGAGTTGCACAATGCTGTTTTATATACGTATGTATAAAAAACGTTCCATTACCTGTGGTGCTGTAGAGATGTTGTTATAGGGCTGGCAGCCCACAGACTGGCTGTTTTTATAAGAACCCTACCTAGTGCTGTCACTGCAGAAGGGAGGGGCTTAACCTCTATAATGAGTTACCCTGCTACAATTAAGTCCTTTTTATAATATAGAGGGACTCCCCTTGTATGTGAATTTCAGGGTATGTTAGAAAATGTTATGCCCAGTAGACAGCAGATAGTCATGCTATGATGCTACGACTAAGACAAGGGAATAAAGGCTATTAGATTAAATACCTGATTACCTGCCTGTGATGTCATGCCTAAAACTGTAAAAAGCCTACCACTAGGGGCACAGAGAGAGATATAGGGAGTCAGTGGACAACTGACCGTGAGAGGCGCAGGACCTCTTGAGAGTGTGGGTCTCCACATGGGTCTTTTTCCAGTGAGGCTGGGAGAAGCCTTAGCTACTCCACCTACACGGACAGTCCCCGACACCAGACCAGCAAATACAGACAGTCCCCTCCAAGACTCAGACACTCGGCAGGCAAACACAGACAGTCCCCCAGCCCCACCAACATGGACATCCCCCAAAATACCTAGCCAGCAAGCATGGAATGTCGCCCTGCTCTACCATCATGGACAGTCCCCCCAGACAAATGGGCAGCCAAGATCACCAAACAATGGCAAGTGTGGTGTCCCCACCCCTCCACCACAGCCAGTGTCCCCACACCACCCCACCCCAGAACAGAAAACACAGACTGTCCCCCCAGCTCCAAACACAGACCATCATCCTTCCCAGCCCCACTAAACACCGACCGTCCCCCAAGCACCAGCAAACACAGACCCACCCTCCAGCACCAAACACTGACCATCCCCTCAGTGAGTCAGCCCCAAAACACAGACCGTCCCCCCAACCCCACAAAACATAGACCACCCACTATGACCCCCAGCCCCACCAAACACACCCCCACACCAGCACAGTCAGTGTCCCCACCCCACCAATATGGCCAGTGTCCACACCCACAGCAACAAACAAATAGGCCCCCGCCTCACCCCACCAACATAGACAGCCTTTTCAATGGCCAGGAAATCCCCCAAGAGACACAGCCAGAAGCCAGCCACCCTCAGACATACTGACAGAGCAAACCTTCCACCCCCAACACATGGCCAGCAGCAGCACCCCCCCCAGACTCATTTCTGAGATGAGAATGGCATTCCAACAACCAGCTTGTAGCACAGTCATTACACCAAATCAGTAAAGGCAGCACTACAACACGCAGCAGGGCACAGCAGGCCAAGAAGGCAGCAGGTCAGGTGCGTCTCTACTCTCTCCCGACTGTTTTGCTTAGGGTCACCACCTTTGGATGAGGTAAAAACCAGATGCTAAACCCCTCCCCAAACTCCGCCTCTGGCTCCACCCCCTTTTTATGACTGGTGATTATATCGCTCCTCCTCCAAAGTCATTTGTAATGTTAGGATAGACATTACTAGTGATAGAAAATCATTTTTATACTGTTATTTATTTGATTTCTTTATTCAGTTATTTATTTTTATTGTTTGGCAACCAGGTTACCTCCCCTAGGCCGCATAGCTCATTTTACAGGAGTGACCCAGGAGTACAGGAAGGTTAAGTGACTTGCTCAGGGCCACACCGTATGTAAGTGGAGGCTGTGGGAATCAAACTGAGGTCTGCTGGATGTGCCAAGCTCATCCACAGATTATTGCTCAGCCCTCTGTTAAATACTCTCTCATTTTCCTTTCCATGTCATTTATGTATTCTGATGCTTTGACCAATTTTGATAACTTAATTATCGATGCATGTGTTCCCTTTAATATTGCACTGTGTTCCCCTTTACCTCAGCAGCTACTGCTGTTTCTTTTTATATTTCTAAGACTTTCCACAATTTCAGACACACCATTCCATGCGGTTTATCTGAATGACCTGTAAACGTGTAGTTAATATCATGGAATATTTAGGTAATACAAAAAATTTGAGCAAATGTAGTGATAAAGGCAATAAAAGTTAGATTATTAATTTAACAAAAAGGGTCTAAAACATACCAGAATATAGGACAAACAAAAAGAAACACTTGAGAGCACATGAAGGTGTAAAAGCTGTTTCCTGTCATAGCAGTAAAATACCATACTTAAAATTCTGAGTAGAAAAGAGTAGGTTAATTAACTGCTAATGTTCTTAATGGCCATACTTTACACCTCCTAGACAGACTGGTTTTACAAACAAAGGCAGGTCTGAATGACTGTGACATCAGACTTTCTTTATAACCTGGAAATGCAATGCAGTCAAAACAGTGAATGATTTGATACATCAGTTTTAAGAGTATATGAGCAGTCAAAATGGCCCCAAAACCGGACTGCATTTAATCAAAACCGGATGACTGGATAAGGACCCTAAAAACTGGATTATCCGGTCAAAAAACAGATAGGTGGCGACCCTAGTTTGCTACCTGCCTCCTCGAAGAGAGTCGGACATTTGTTATTTTATACAACTTTTAGTACTACTTAACAAACCTGTTTAAGTACCTAGTACTACAAAATACACATTTTAAAGTGGTAACGTCATCCTTTTTAAAGCGACGGAGTCATGAACACTTTCTTCTCTGATTCTGCATTTTGACCATTTTTCTATAAGAGAATATCATGTCACATTGGTGTAAACTAAGCCCAGAGTTTTCTTTTTTATGCGCCATAGCCCCTGCTGGCCCCCTTCACATTACTTATTTACTGCTGTGTTCTGTTTTCTGTCCCCATACACTCAGTGATATCTTCCCTTGGTCCCTCCTGTTATTTGACATCGCAAAACAAATCAATGTTTCCGTTCCCTGTTGTTCCCAAATCCTGCACAATCTCTTTATCTCCCTCTTATGTTGTAAATCAGATGTTTTACTAATTAATCACTTCTGTCTCAGCAGGAGTAGTACCTGTTTGGATTAAGCAAACAGATACTTATTAGAAGAAGGGGGGTCTTATTTAAAGAAAAACTCCATGTTAAAATCAGAAAAAGATATGTAGTAGTCTTTTTTCCTGTGTTCTAACCAGTTCCCAGTGTTTTCTTTTCCTCTGGTTGTGAGAAATGTTTTTTCTCACTTTCCCTAACTGTTTTATTGCCCTTTGAGGTTGCCATTCTGGTTTCTTTTATGGCCTCTAGTCTTCCCAGAGTGCCCTTTGGTGTGATGTCTAATTGCCCCTGCAGGAAGCCAGAGTCTTGTTACAGGGTCTGTCACAGCTCAGCCACAGATAAAATACTTCTTCCAGAGAAGACACACTACTAGATTTTGGGTGAGTGTAATCATTATTATTTTTTGATGTCAGTACCTTGTCCTGCTATGCTCTGCCGTGTGTGTGTGTGTTTGAATCATGTCACTGTTTACTCTGTTCCTCTCAGTCACTTTCAGTTTTTGCACCAGTACTAAATAGTAAAAATTGAACATCACCTTGTAGGTTGTAACATAGCAGGACAAGGTACTAATGTCAAAAAATAATGATTACACTCACCCAAAATCTAGCAGTGTGACTTCTCTGAAAGAAGTAGTATCTTTGTGGCTGAGCTGTGACAGACCCTGCTAAATCTAAGGACATACCTACATCACTGTCACATGAGCCAAGGTGCATCGTAGGAGAAAGAAAGCCAATAAACCTATTTGTGATGGAGATCCCCAAGGGTCGTAAAACTACCATACAGCTAGCAGGCTAGGGAGTCACGTGATGCAGTGTGGCTGAGAGCAGCTCTCTCCCGGGCTCCCTTCCTCCACCTACAAAAACAACCTTTTCTAATTGAAATATCGACATCTTCTCCAGTAATAGCGACCCTAAAGGCTTGCTGTCTACCTCTAGCACCTCTAAGCTGATTTTTAGGGCGCTTGAAGATTTCTT
The DNA here is from genome assembly GCA_016271365.2 of Neoceratodus forsteri. Lineage (NCBI taxonomy): Eukaryota > Metazoa > Chordata > Ceratodontiformes > Ceratodontidae > Neoceratodus > Neoceratodus forsteri. The sequence continues at coordinate 584,368,638 of JADMNL010000022.1, forward strand.
AGTGTTACTGCAGCGATGGAAGCTGACATGAAGTCAGCCAGTGTGAGACACACTCCACCAACGACGCCTGAAAAGGCCTCCAAGAAGGCTAGAAATGCTAACCCTTCTCACTCTTCCAAACAAACTGCTCCTGCATCTCCAAATACCTTACTGACAGAGGATCGCTTTATGCAAGAAATTCTACCCTTCAGAGAGACTTTACAGGAGATATCTAGTGAGATTAAATCTATCAGGAAGGACTTCTCAGACCTATCCCGGCAAGTAGGGATCTGGAATCCAATGTCACATCTTTGGACCGTTGGAGGAACAAACTGACCAGCGATTACCAAACTGAAACAGCAAATACAGAAATTGCAGGCGAAAACAGAAGATCTTGAGGGACGGAGCAGACGGAATAATGTCCTTATTTTGGGGCTTCCGGAGGCCGAAGAGGGAAGTGACACGATCAAGTTTGTCCAACTTTTTCTAAATAAAGTGGTCGGTCCTTCCCCGATTAATCAAGCTTACCACATAGAGAGAGCCCACAGATCACTGAAGCCCAGGCCCCCACCGAACTCTCCTCCCAGACCACTTATCATTAAATTTCTGAGCTACATTGAACGCCAACACGTCTTAACCAAAACCAAGGAGTTGGACTCTCTGCAGTGGAACCATGTAAAGTTGAGAATTACTCAGGACCTTCCGTTTGAAGTTCGCAAGAGGAGAGCCGCCTATCATCCAATTGTCAGAAAATTAATTGCCGCTGAAATCCGGTTTAAAATGGTGTACCCAGCGAAATTGGTGGTTACCCTGGACAGTCCTATGAAGATCCGGACCATGCTCTGGCTGACCTTACTAAAAGACTCCCTAGCTTGTTCAAAGGGGACTGATGTAATTAGTCGAGCCTTAGGTTCTGAGGCCTGCCCTTAATTTAGTTTATAGCCTTGTTAGCGGGCCGGGTTTTTCTATTTTTCCCCTGCTGTATGAGACCTGCTACGGATTTGGCTTACCTGGTCCACACTGGTCTCGGCCGACCTGGTGTAGCTGCTCAATTGAGCCCGAGATAGGCCGCGAGGCCTGTGGCGTTGAGTAGGCCCGAATTCAAGAGGCTCCTCGTGTGCTGGCTCTGTTTTGGGGACCGGAACTCAAGTACAGGGTTGTGTTTCCAGGAGGAACGATCAGCGCTCGGACCATTTAGGTCCGTCCCGGTGTTTTCCGACCTGCGCTTCCTCCCGACCAGCCCGTCCCGGAGCCTGAGCCTCACGGAGGATTTCTTTCGGCCATCTCGTCTTGGGGGTCGTTTTTTCAGGTAAAACCCCACTTTTCCTGTTTTTTTATTTGCTCGGTTCGGCTACCATCGGTCTTGAGATTTACCTGCTCCTTGTTGGAATCTATGGTCTAGTCGATATGCTTTTTCCCAGACTAGTCAGTTGTTTGTCCAAAAATACTTTTCTTCAGGGTATTTGATGCTTGAGTTGTTGTTGGTGGGGGAGTTAGGAGGCGAATTCTGCTTTCTGATCTTGCCTCACGACTGTAGATGGGGAGTTGGATGCCATGGCTATTCCCTTCCTAAGACCTGATTGTTGTTATTCTAGGTCTGATGATCTGGGCATCTGGTTTTTGTACACAGTTCACCTTTATATGTTCAGACAGTTAAGGACCAGACCATGGTATTGCAGGGGCGGGATTCTGGAACCAGTTGCGAGTTCTAGGGCATTACACTGCTACCTGCTGTGGGGGGGATTTGTATATAGTTATGATGGGTTAAAGAAAGGGATTGGGGAGGTGGGTTTGGGATTAATAAGGTTAACCCAGTATCTTTTGTATTATGGCAGTCTCGGCCTAGGATTCCAATGATTTTATGTTTATTTGGTTGGTTCTATACCCTTTTGTGTACTGTACCTAATATCATCATGTATCTAGGCATTTGGGGTTAGTCGAGGCTGCTGTTTCTGGAGGGTGGATGAGCCACAAGTCAATTCCTCAGGAAGTGCCAATCTTCAATCCTATTCTCGAGCTTAATATCTACTGGTAATAATGGCGCTAAGTCACGTTAAGTTTGCTACCTGGAATGTGAGGGGGCTGAGGGAAGCAGCCAAGAGGGGTCAGATTTTACTCAACTGTTCCTAGCAGAAGTGGATATTCTCTTTCTCCAGGAAACCCACATCATGGTACAGGAATCTAATTTGCTAAGATTTAAAGGCTTCTCACACGTCTTTGCTGCGGGTCAGACCACCAACGGTAGAGGGGTTGCTATTTTAGTCAAACGTAATATCCCCTTTTTGCTGAAGAAATGTGTTCAGGATGCAAATGGTAGATATGTTTTCGTTCACGGAATGCTCTATAACTCTGAGGTTGTCCTAGGCTCTATATCTGGTCCTGTAGGGGTGGCGCTATATTTTGATGGGTCTGCTGACCTACTGAGTACCTTTCTACCATCTAACTTTGTGTTGGGTGGGATTGGAATATTGCTCCTCACAGGCGTTGGATCGGTCTGGTAATGATACCAGAATCACGCCACCGCTCAGCTAGCCCTAGCAGATTTATGTTCACTGTTGGGATTGGAAAGATCCGTGGAGACTTCTGAACCCTTCTACCAGGTCCTATACCTTCTATTCACCAGCCCATAACTCCTGGTCACGGATAGACTACATCTTGGTGAGCACCAACCTTTTGCCTAACGTTTCATCCACCAATATTGAGCCTATTGTTATTTCGGACCATGCTATGACATGGGTCAAGCTTGCGCCAGGGCCTCTGGGTCAGCGTGACACTACCTGGAAACTTAACCAGATTTTGAAAGATGATCAGACTGTCTCGCTTTTCAAAGTACTGATTTCATCCTTCTTAGAGATTAATCAAGGCTCAGTTTCCAGGTATGATTTGGTTTGGTGCTCACTGAAATGTTTCCTCAGGGGTGAATTTATTAAAGAATCATCCAGACGGAAAAAATTGAGGCTGGAGAGAACCAATTCTTTAGCCAACCAGATCAAAGTGGCTGAGGAGAACTTTCTACCTCGTTCTCCCAAGACAACCTTAAAAATCTGTACAGGCTTAAAGATGAGTATGAGGACTTAATTCGGGAGAAAACAGAATACACCATCTTGAAAGCCAAAACGAAATACCTTGACCAGGGCGAAAAGCCAGGTAGACTACTAGCTCTTAAGCTTAAAGAAGCGGAGAGTTCGAGATTAGTTCCAGGCATCACAGCTAATGACGGTTCCATTAAAACCAACCCGAGGGATATCGCTGGGGTTTTCGAAACCTTTTATAAGAACCTGTACGGGACCAAAACTCCCCCTTCGATGCTTCCCAGCATAATGGAGTTTCTTGAGAATACCCCCCTTCCCAAGCTTCATGTTAGTCACTGTGAGGCCTTAACCGCTCCCATCACCTTAGAGGAAATCACAGACGCTATCCATGGTCTCGCCCTGGACAAGGCCCCTGGCCCAGATGGGTTTTCTCCAAATTTCTATAAATCTTTCTGTAGTGAACTTGCCCTGCTCTGCTAAAACTGTTTAATTATATCCTTACCTCAGGGCCCTTAGATCCCTCACTATTGGCAGTTATAATCTTAATACCTAAACCCTAATAAATCAACTTTAGATCCGCCAACTATAGACCAATCTCTTACTTAATTGTGATATTAAGATCCTAACCAAAATTCTTTCACTGAGAATTAAACAAGTCTGGCAAACACTCCTAAGTATGGAACAGGTAGGCTTTGTCCAGGGAGATCGGCATCTGATCACACAAGAACTCTCTCACATTTTTATGCTGCCCAAACCTCTCATTTCCCCATGGCCTTAATAGCCTTACATGCCAAAAGGCATTTGATCGTGTTAGTTGGGAATTTTTATGGGCTACCCTGAACATGATGGGTTTTCCAGCACAATTTATTCAGTGGATTAAAGCGATTTATAGCTCCCCCTCCGCGAAAGTGTACTGCAATGGGGTGTTTTCTTCCAGATTTCCTTTATACTCCGGTACTCGTCAAGGATGCCCACTTTCACCGTATTTATTTAATCTTTATTTGGAACCTTTATTAGTGCGTATCAAATCCTCGCCTGTTATTACCGGATGTCTTGTTGGCCAACAAGTACTCACTGTGTCGGTATTTGCAGACGATATTTTGTTACACCTAATGGATCCAGTCAGTTCCATCCAAGAAGCCCTAAAGATTATCACTCATTTTGGGGAGGTATCCAATTATAAGTTGAACTTAACTAAATCTGAAATATTCCCACTTAATCCCTCTTATTTCAGACGTAGCCCATTTCGAATGAAATGGGCACCTGATCATCTCAAATATCTAGTATCTACCTAGCCCGTGATATCAACACAATAAGGAAACTCAACCTAGATGACTTGCTAGACAGGGTTCAAAGCGATCTTAATAGGTGGGCAAACCTCCCCTATCTATAGGTGGAAGAATAAACATAATCAAGATGAATATACTTCCACATTATATTCTACCCTTTAAGCCTTTTAAATATCTGGCTACCTAAGTCCTTTTTCAAAAATACACACCTCGTTACTAAATTCATCTGGAAAGGCAAGCAACCAAGGAGAGCCTTCTTCAAATTATGTTTGCCCAAGGCCAACGGTGGCCTGCCCACATTGTGAATTTTACTATTGGGCCAGCCACCTGGCTAAATGGGCAGGTGGCTCTCCTCCCAGGATATTTACCGGCCTAACTGGTTGCAGCCCGAAATTAACCTGCTGAAGTCCCACAATGTAGATCCTCACTCCACTTTTACTGCAATCTCTCATCTCTACCCACCCAAATAGGTGGATCCGTAGTGGGACCTCAAATAAGGTTTTCAACCAGTATTGTACCTGTTAGAATACATAATTCCAAGGACCCTGCCCAACCGCTGGTTCTTAACCCCAATATCAAGCTGGGTTCACACTGGTTACTCCCCTCTTGGTTACCGCAAATCCGCGATTGTGCAGTGGATGACCTCTATCTCCAGGACTCAATTGGCTCCTCCCGGGAACTGATGTCCAAATTTAACATTCCCTCTCAGGCCATATTCAAAGTATTCCAGCTGAGACACCTCATAGTCAAGGATTTTGGTCTGGTGAAAAAGATATCTAGTATCTATCCTCTTCTAGACTTGCTTAAGTCCCGAGCCAATGAACCCCACTCCATTGCTAAACTCTATGCACACCTCCTTCTCAGTAAAGCTCCTGAAGTTCTATCTGGCTCCAAGGTGTGGGACACATTGCATGGTAATTCCCCAATCTTGGAACCAGGTGTGGTCAGACTTACCGATTTCTCTCACTAGACAGAAGTAAACTTACACAGTTTTATATAATCAACAATATGTACTATACCCGGTAAACTTAGTCAAATTCGGAAAATTAGCTCTCTAATTGTATCAGATGTGGTGTTGACCAGGGAATATCCTACACATATTTTGGGCTTGTGATAAAGTTGCCGCTCTGTGGAGACATATCCGGGATAGCTTGAATCCACTTTTGGGCCTACAGGATTTATTTACACCTGAAATTTGTGTGTTAGGAATCTATTCCTCTATCAAAGTCAATGAAAGGAAATATCACATGGCCCTCATTTTCGATGGCTGTCAAAAGACTAGTTCTTCGTCACTGGGTTGATCAATCCGAAATTTCTTATCAGGAATGGGTGGCAGAAATGTCACAGGGGTTTAAAATCGAAAAACTGATAGCCAGTTCTAGACATGACTTATCTGCCTTTCATAGAAATGGGGTAAACTTTATGCCCTGTACCTTCATCAAGACCCCATGTGGGGTCTTTATTCCCCTTTCCTTGGCTGCTTCTCCCTCCTCCTTCTTCTTTTCGCTTCCTTCTTTTCTTCTCCTCTCTTCTTTTTGGTGGTGGCATCCTCCCGGGGGATTTGGGGGGTGGTTGTTATTGCCTTTTCCTTTCATGTCTTACCATGTCTCTTATCACGTTTGTACTTTGTTTTGCTCAATAAAATAAATAAAGTGTGAATTTCAAAAAAAAAAAATAGCTAGCAGGCTAATTTAGGAAAAACTCCTAATAGCAGACAGAGGGAAGGACACACTAGGACTTAACATACATATCAAAACACTCTACATATGTTTTTGCACATTCTGGGTGGACTTCTCCTTTAAGTAAAAACCAAAAAAAAAAGTGTTTTTTCTGAGGAAGGGGCAGTATCAGCTTAATTTACTGAGAGCAGAGAGTGAATCTAATTGGGGGTGTGGCTTAGCAGCTTAGGTGTACAAATGCACCTGTCTCCAATTACAGCTTCCGGCTGTTTCAGGCAGAAGAGAACTGGTTGCAGAGCAAGAAACAGAAGTCCAGAACTACAGATTTTTCACTAATTGCCCTCCTTCCCACTCCTCCACCCTCCCATACAAAGCCAGTTCTAGTTTTATAGCTACTGAATTTGACCAACAACAGGAACTTCCTGTTTGGCAGTAAGAAGGGAAGGATCACTGAGACACATTAGTTTCAGCAACCTTGAAGGAACCTAAAAAAATAAATAATAAATAACTCTTTATCTCCCCCTGGCTGCTGGAGGTCTGAATCCAAGCACGGAGGAAGAAGACTACTGAAGACTACAGGAAGTTCCTGTCCCAGAACAGGAAGGGTGAGAGTTGTAAGGGCACATAGGCAGTAGGAAAGTAAGTGTAAAAATACATAGAGGGAGAAGACAATAAGCATACAAAGCAACAGGAGAGAGGACACAAAATAAGTCAAGATGGAAGTGGTGCAGTGCAATAGCTGTGGGGCGGTAGTGTTCCGGGAGACATTTTGGAGGCTGCGATGCTGCCCTGTTTGCAGGCATCTCTCTGGTCTGAGGGAGGAGGTTGCCCGTCTCTAGGCTGACCTGGCTAGGATTGTGAACCTCTTCCCACCAAGGGACCTAGGGGCCACCACCCCGTTACCTCAGAGGTTGCCAAGAAAGAGGCGGTTGGACAAGGTGGGCTCAGGAGAGAGAGATGGTGGAACAGAGGTGCATCCCTCCAGTTGTAGCTCTCCACAATTCATATGCTGTTCTGGCAAGAGTGGCTCCTCTATGGAGGCACCTGCAGTGGAGGCGAAGGAGGATTCTGGGAACCTCCACAAAGAAGACCCACAGGAGGGTGGCACAAGACCCCACAGGGGAAGGAAACAACTCCTGGCGGGGGACTCAATCATTAGGGGGGTAGACGTGGGGGAGGAAGGGGATAGGGAGGTAAGGTGCCTACCTGGGGCCACAGCTTGGAGGGACAGGAAACAAATCCTCAGGATCGTGGGAGCAGCTGCACGAGGGAGGGAGCTGGATGTCACTGTCCACCTAGGGATAAATGACCTGGCTGTAAATGGGATCAGAGCGGTGCAGGAGGAGTTTGTGGAGTTGGGAAGGGGCCTTAGACAAGTAGCATATACGGTAACCTTCTTGGGGGTGCTGCCTGTCTATGGCAAGGACGATGCTAGGGTATTCTGCACCATGGGATTCAATGAATGGTTGAAAAACAGGTGTGGAGCTCAGGGTTTTGGCTTCATTGGGGACTGGGGAGCCACCTGGAGGGATGCAGGCTTATACTGGCGCGATGGTCTGCATCTGTCCGGGAGGCTCAGGATCCTAGGTGACAGGTTTAAATGCTTCATTGGCAAGCATTTAAACTAGCCAAGGGGGGCACTGAAAAGGAGCAGGGAAATCCCAGCCTCCCCCGACAAAGCGCAGTAGTTAGACAGATAAACACCAAGGCAGAGAAGTCAGTAGGTGTTAAGGACAGGAATGGGGCTAAAAGGGGTAAGGCCATAAAAAAAAAAAAAAAATGGAAGGTGACGAGTACCAATGCCCGCAGTCTGTGCAACAAGCTCCCTGAACTTGTGGCCTTGATGGAAGAGGGATACCTGGATATTGTGGCAGTCACTGGAAACATGGTACACAGAGAACCATGAGTGGGAAGTCAACATACCAGGATACACAGTCACGGGAGGGACAGGGTGGGTAAAGAGGAGGAAGAGTAGCTCTCATATAAGGGAAGGGATTAAAGCAACAGAACTAAGAGTAAACAGGAAGTTGATGAGTCACCACGGGTCACCCTGGAGACAGGAATGGCACCACAATCTGCATGGGAGTTGTATACAGACCCCATCTCAGGGGAGGAAATGGACAAGGAAATGATAGAAGGCATCCTTAAAATGGCAGAAAAAGGGAGATATTGTTGATAGGGAACCTGAATATGCCAGATGTTAACTGAGTACCTTTGCAAGCACATCCAAAACAGGGTCATTCTTGATGCCCTACAGGGGGCATCGTCAGACAGCTAGTGTTGGAACCCACTCGGGAGGGAGCAATCTTAGACCTGATACTCTCAAATGGGGAAGGAGAAAGGATCTCAGATTTAGAAGTGGGTAGCCATCTGGGAACAAGTGACCACCAAACAGTGTGTTTCACAATAAACACAGCCATAGAGTCAAGCCATACAAAAACAAGAGTACTGGACTGTAGGAAGACTGACTTTGGGAAAATGAGAGAGTGCCTTAGAAAAGCACTAGCAAATGGGCAAGAAGAGGGGTGGAGGAACAATGGGGAATAATCAAAACAGCCATCGCAGATGCAACAAGCTTTTGTGTGAAGCAAATCAATAAAACAAAACGAAGGAAAAAAAACACTATGGTTCTTAAAAGAGGTGGCAGGGAAGGTTAAGGAGAAAAGGATAGCATTCAGGAAATATAAGGAAACACAGAAGGAGCGGGACAGAGAACTTTATCAGTTAAAGCAGAAGGAGGCAGTGAAGGCAGTCAGAATAGCAAAGGCACAAACTGAGGAAAAGATAGCAAACTCTATTAAGAAGGGGGATAAAATTCTTTATAGGTACATTAGGGAGCGATACAGAGACTTAATAAAGGGAAGGGAATGTGGGCAGAGGGTGACAGTGAAAAAGCATGGATACTGAACTAATATTTCTGCTCAGTATTCACAACAGATGAGATGGGGAAGGTACCTAAACCAAACAAGGGAGAAACTCTGAATGGGGGGGGGTCGATACCAGTCCATTCACAGAAGAAAGGGTTTTGAAAGAACTCTTGAAACTGTGAGTGGACAAAGCAATGGGGCCTGATGGGATTCACCCAAGAATGCTAAAAGAACTAAGGGTAGAACTAGTAACACCACTGACAACCCTCTTTAACAAATCATGGGAGGATGGAGTGGTACCTGAGGACTGGAAGAGGGCAAATGTGATTCCACTTCACAAAAGTGTGAGCAGGGCAGAGGCAGGAAACTACAGACCTGTTAGTTTGACCTCAGTGGTAGGGAAAATGATGGAATCACTTCTGAAGGAAAGAAATGTTGAGTACCTAGATGCCAGTGGGGCACAGGGCCCAAGGCAGCATGGTTTCACAGCAGGAAGGTCACGTCAGACGAACCTAACAGATTTCTTTGACTGGGTGACCAAAGTAGTAGACCAGGGAGGGGCTGTGGATATGCCCTACCTAGATTTTAGCAAGGCATTCGACACAGTCTCACACAAAAGATTAATATACAAGTTAGCCAGCCTTGGAGTGGGTCCCAAGGTGATAGCCTGGATAAAAAACTGGCTGGACATCAGGATGCAAAGGGTAATAGTAAACAGAGTCCACAGTGAAGAAAGGAGGGTAACTAGCGGGGTACCACAGGGTTCGGTACTGGGACCGGTCCTCTTTAATATCTTTATAAGTGACATTGGAGAGCACCTGGAAGGAAAGGTATGCCTCTTTGCGGATGACACAAATATCTGCAACAGGGTTGATACACAAGGTGGGGTGGAAAGAATGAAAAGGGACTTGGCAAGGTTGGAGGAATGGTCAAATATGTGGCAGCTCAGATTCAATGCAAAGAAGTGCAAGGTAATGCATCTGGGAAACAAAAACCCAGGGGAAGAGTACATAATGGGGGGTGAGTTAATAACAACAACAAAAATCGAAAGAGACCTAGGAGTAATTATATCAGATGACCTAAAGGTGGGCAAGCAATGTGAGAAGGCAGTAAGGAGAGCTGGGAGGATACTGGGATGCATAGGGAGAGGCATCAACAGTAGAAAACAAGTTGTTATCCTCTCTACAGACAGTTAGTGAGACCCCATCTGGAGTACTGCGTGCAATTCTGGAGACCTCATCTCCTCAAAGACATAGACAGAGTGGAGGCTGTTCAGAGGAGGGCAACCAAAATGGTGCAAGGTCTGCACCAGAAGACATACGAGGAGAGACTAAAGCAGCTTAATATGTATACCCTTGAGGAAGGAGGGAGGGCATGATAAAAACTTTTAAGTATCTCAAAGGAATTAACAAGGTACAAGAGGATAGTATCTTTCAGAAGAAGAGATGTGAAAGAACAAGGGGGCACAATTTGAAGATAGAGGGGGGACGGCTCAGAGGTAATGTTAGAAAGTATTTTTTCACAGAAAGGGTTGTGGATGCATGGAACAGCCTTCCTGAGGAGGTTGTGGAGTCAGGAACAGTGGGAGAATTCAAGAATGCATGGGACAGGCATAAGGCAATTCTAGTGGGGGGTAGGAGGAAGTAAGCTGTTGATTAACTAGAATCTGCAGCTTATCCATTAGGCAGGGAAATGGGCAGACTGGGTGGGCCAAGCGGTCCTTATCTGCCGTCAAATTCTATGTTTCTATGTAAATCGTCACACCAGACAGTAGTAAAACGAAATATGTCTTTAGTCTTTAATCTTTTTCCAGTCTGCAGCATTTTCTGCTCAGGCGCATGATCCCAACCCTGGACCCTCACATCACATCCTAAGCGCTCCCCATCCCGCTCCTTGAGAGAAGATTAGATCTCTATCGGGACTGGCTGCCGGCCAGGCCCGGCGAAGTCAAATGGAAACTCAGAAAGTTCTGCCTTCTGGTCGGAAAGCAGTAGCACTAAGCAGAACTGCTAATTATCTGTGGCAAACTGGCAATGAATGAATAATTTAAATAATATGCGCATGCTCGTGGTGTCACCCACCTCAAATAGCTTTCTGGAGTTCTCTGACTCTCCCCAGGCAATCCCCGGCCAACGCTATTGATGCTGCTGGCTGACGCCTGATGAGCCTGCTCCTCTTTGTGGTGGATAGCGCACGGACAACTAAATGGCGCCACAACTGTAGTACTGGTAATGCAAGCGCACGATGGCAGGAGTTAACAGCACTCTTTGATTGGCTGTAACATGCAGGCTGCTATGGTTACAGCCAATCAGAAAGAGATATTTGGGGTTTTCTTGCACAAGGAGATACAGACACAGTGTGCCACCCCACCCCCCACCCGAGGTGGCTAGGCATAGGCGACAGCCCTGAGCCACAACATTAAAAAAAAAAAAAAAAGAACCGGAGAACGGGCTCATTAAAAGTCCTGGTCTAATTTCTGGGGGCAGAGGTAGCTTGCCCCCCAGCAATCTACGCCACTGCCAGCCTCCCCCAAAGGGAGGTTCCAACAGGTAAAGTGTACACTAGCAGTAAGTTTGTGATTTCACCTGTTACTGTGTCTGCAGATGGTGTCACTGACCCCTCTTTCCACCTTATCCCCCAAAGCATACCTCTCAACCTTTTGTCACTGAAATGAGGGACATGAACATTTTTGGACACTCAAAATGAGGGACACAGACCCTCAGAATGAGGAACACATCCTTAAACATGGAGATACAAGCTTAAAACACTGTGAAAACCATAGTGTTCACTTGTACAAAGTTTATTTTGGATTTAGTGTTTTAGAATATTAAGTGTTTCTGCTTTAAAGTCTGAATTTACAGCACATTCGCTGTGTGGGCAGCACCTTTTCCATGAAGGACGGATGAGGAACAGAGCAATTTTAAGGGGCAAATGAGGGATATCCTTCGAAATGAGGGACACTTGAGAGGGATGCCCTAAAGAAAATAGTTATTAAACCCTGCCCCTCGCGGGTAGCTCTCCAGAGGGCCAATTACAGGACTGTATTTTTCATAAGTGAATTTTCCATTTGCACCTTGTACAGTATTGCTGCTTTAGGTGTTTTGAATCGACCTGTTCCGATGTCTAATTTTATCATTTAATGTTTGCAGTTTTCTTTTTATGTATGGAACGAGCCTTTCTCACTGTGCATTAAGCAAGTGGAACACAGAAGTGTAAGGAGGAAACAATAAGTGATTTTTATTTCCCATTACAGTTTGTGCAAGTTAAAACATAAAGTTGCAACCAGTGATGAGTTTGGAGGAAATGCTAACACACTTGGAGTTTGTCCACCATGAGTGCAAGGGACGCTCATAGATAAAGCCTTAGATCCGGTTGTTAAACAGTCTGCCACAAAACTGAAAAAAAAATGTTTTCCAGTTCTGGGCAGTCAGCAGCACCTCAGAGCAATCCCAGTGCGCGTTACATCAGCAGCAAGCCCAGCTGCACTCCACCCTGCAGTGCTTCCAGCTGCGGGAACAGTGGCAGTCTTCGGATCCTGGTCCCGGGGTGGGCAGCAGCCGGACGCACTGTGCACGAGCGACGCCTGTAATTACTAAGTGGGCAGGACCCCGCGCGCGAGGCTATATATACTCCCGGGGACACGAGCTCACATTAGCTAGGCGAAAGCCGTCAGTGGAAGCGGACTGTAGATAGCAAGAGTTCGGGCGCGCTCGGTTCGGGAGGGATCCAGCCCTCGTTCGACCCGTCTCCAGCACTCGCTTGCGCCATCCGGGCCGGAGGTTTTTGAACTTTCTGCGGGTTTCCCGAACACAAAGGTAATATGTATGTAATGTGTGTTAGGGTGGAAATGAACCCTTGGATCCCTGTTGACTGCAGTATTGTTTGTGATGTATTCGGTACCGGACTCTGTTCGTGTACTCTCCCGCTCCCCACCTACCTCAATATTTTGCTTTTTTGGGCTACTTTTGTTTTGTGTTAACGGACAGCATCAACGTGAAGCCGATTAGGAGTTAAAGATCCGAGTGTAGAGTCCCGCCGAGGGGAAGGGGGAGGGGGGAGGGTTGTTTACGCCGAGGGATTCTTGGCGGGAATTACCGGATATACCTGGGGCTGGAATCGAACCTGTCGCAGGCGGCGGGTCCCTGAGCTCTCTGGATTCGGATCCCTGCAGTTCTTTTGTGTTCTCCGCGCTGCTGCTTTATTTTCACGAAATCTGGAGTAGGTGATCGTGCACTGACCGGAGATTCGTTGTTTGTTGTTTTGCTCTCGTGGAACAGTGAAGTATTGGATCCCACCGGGCACGTACATGTATCTTGGAATTGGAAGTTGTCGGAGGGAGTCTTTCATTACTAGTAAACTAGTTTAGAGACTCATAGACGTGTCGGCAGAAAATGGCCCTCCTGGCCCATTGAGTCTGCCCATCTCCCCCACCCCCGTACTGTACGATGTGATCGTATAAGGGTTTTCAGGGTTTATGTTGGCTCTAGTAAAGTTGGTGTTTGGTCCATCTGCTGCAAAGGGGGGAGGAGGGTCGTCTGTCTTACTTTTTACCAGACTCCTTGTGGAGTGTCTACACAACATTGGCCAACATGTTTCTGCTTTATGTAGATGCAAACATTTTACTATACAGGGTCAGAGCTGTGTTTAGGTCCACAAATCTCTTTTGTTGTTTTGGGGGAGCAGTATGCGGTCAGTACTAAGCCCTGGTTTGGATCTTTAAAATAAAAGGCTGCAATACTAAAAAAAAAAAAAAAAAATGCTACATTGGTAAAATGAGGGACAACTGAGACTTGTGAAATGCCACACAAACTGTTGATTTCAGTAAGTTAATTCTCTTTTAAATTCTAGGTCGCCAAGATGTCTGTGGCAGACAGTGCCAAGCTGAATAAGGCAGTGAGGGAAGGGTACATGAAGCTACCCCAAGGAGACAAGGTTCAGGTGACCTACGTGTGGATTGATGGCACAGGAGAGGGACTTCGCTGCAAAACCAGGACCCTTGACTTTGAGCCAAAGTCTGTAGCAGGTAAGGAACCTGTTTGGCAGATGGTTGTCCTTCTCCTCCACCCTCTTCTCCCTCCCCTGGCTTTACCCTTTTGTTGCACAATAGGTGCCACGTCAGTGTGAAAACAGAATGCCACCACAAGACTGGAAAAACTTAATCCAGGTGCAGTTTGCTGCAGCAGATAATGCTGGGTTTAATCCTGCAAGTTTGTTTGCCCCAGATCTTCTGTTTTGATACCCTTTTTCTCTCTCCTCCCCCGTCTGCTTTAGTAACTCAATAAAAGTTATATAATGGGTAAGGAAAATTGAACATTTTGATTGGCTGAAAAGGAAGTGTCAAATGTGTTTTACACATGGTTAAAAAACAAAATACTGGCAAGTAGTAAAGTTTATTCAGCTATAGTAAATGGCCATTACAATATCTGACGTACACAATACACACTTTACATTACGTGCAAATCCACATTTCATACAGAAACCAATTAAATTATTTATTTGGATTTTGGTAACCGGGTAAACCCACTGAGACCAGAGATCCCTTTTTCAGGGGCGACCTGGATAAGACATAAGAAATAAGACATTTAAGAGGTGAAAACACCTGCCATTTAAATAGCTATTAAAATTTCATGTCCGTATTGTGTATATTTCCACGCTAAAGTTTGTTACTTTGTTAATTAGTAACGCCAGCACACAGGGCTCTGGATAAGATTTTTGGGGATGAGTACCTGTACTCCTCATTTTTAAAGTGTGGTGAGTAAAACGAAATTCAGATGTGTACACATGCCTTGCTAGAGTGGACTGAGAAGTACATTTATTAAAAACAGATTTTTTTTTTTCTAGATAAGAATTTCAGGTGCCAGCAATGCTCCAAATGACGTTGGCAAGTAGGAATTTAATCACCAGTTTTAAAACATGGTGAGTAAAACAGAAGTGGGATGTATACAAGTGCTGTAAATCTGGCAAAAAACGGTTCCTTTTGAATCGCCAGTTATGTTATGAAGTACTGTTCTTTGGCGGGTGGAGTATTTACAAATGTTGGGTGAGTACTGATACTCATTAAAAAAAAAAAAAAAAAAAAAATATATTCTGAAGTGTCCTAAATAGAGGTGAGTAAAATAGGCCGGTACACACCTTATCTGGAGCCCTGCCAACACATTATAACTTCCATAAAAAAATATGTAATTATTTATTACTGTAGGTGATAGCTACCTGTGTTCAGAAAAATAAATACTATTTTCAGCAGTTGTCAGTTATATTCTGCATATAGTCCCCCATTAGAAACAGGATTTCTATCCAGTCCCACCCTGTCAGGTTTGTTGCTGGCCTACAGAGAAACGCATGCACGGAATTGAGGGGCTAGGCAAATCACTAGACCCAAATTGCAAAAGCCTAAATCACAAGTGACCCCCACATCCTTAGCAAGCTACAGAATCAGCCTGCAATACTCACTAGCTTTTTGCCTCCACTCATCGCCAAAAACAGTGTGAATTATAAACCAGGAAAAGATGTAAAAACCACAACTGGGTCATCGTAAACCCTGTATGCTTTCCTGTGCGCATGCGGTTACTTCATTTTCAGACACCAATGTCCTCTTGTGAGCCCTACTGAGGGCATATTAAATACACACCCACTTAACTTCGGGCCTCCATACAGACCAGGTATCGATCACGAAGATTCTACACTGTGCCACACGTATTTACAGTCAGATGTCCCATTAGGGATTACCTTATTTCAAGTTATACCTAACCTATTTGGTAAATACCTGGAGATGTCCTGCCTCGAATATAGTTCCTCACCTCTGAGTAATGCCAAGTATAGTGGGAATTATATGTATGTGTGTGTGTGTGGTGGTAAAAAAAAAAAAAATCACCATGAACAACCCTTACTCTCTAATAACCAGAACGTTGTCCTCCACTAACTAGCACACTTTCCCAACATTAGGCAGTGGGCCTTATTATCCTTGTTAAAGTCATTAGATAATTCTGCAGACTGCTTTAACGCACCTTTACTAACTCATCAATAACTCATCTTTATCTATTTGTTGCTTAATTTTAAGGTGGCCAGCTCTAATGGAATCCTAAAAAGAATGTCAACAGTTGACATATTTGAATTGTGAATTGCACAAATAAAGACAAAACACATACATTTATATATAAAAACAACACTTAAAAAAACTGTGAAGCCTATGTATAAAAAGAAACTGCAGAAATTCTCTACAAAGGTTCAACTGCTGTGGCAAAAATGCTCCCTGAAAGGCAGTCACTGCAAAGTCTCTGCAAAATGAAAAACTACTATACAATTTGTGAAGCAACACACTCCAGTGCTCCTAAACGAGGAGTCCTGCTGGTTTAAAATGTTTGAATAACTCTCAAATGTTCATTTGAAGCTCCTTGATTAGTTAAAATCACTGTAATAGCCAGGGGAAAAAAAACAAAGCGTTCAAGGCGCCGTTTTGCTTGCCAGCCAGGATGAGTTTATAGGGATTGTACCTCCAGCAACACTAAAGCAAACATTAGGCAGCGTTCTTGTATAGTTTTATAGATCTATATGTGCTCATTCTTGATTTAAAGCTTGGCAATAAAAGAGCCGTTCACTTCCATACATAATTGTACTCCTGGCTACATCTCATCTGCCTTTTCAAGTTTCTTTAGTAAAGTATTTTTCCAAAGCGTCTGAGCATCAGTCTAATTTTCAGGGGCCTTCTCATAAAAATGTATTCAGGCATCTCGGCACAGACAGTGCTTTAACTTTCCATGACCGCTTAATCCAAGATCATCCACTTAAGCACGGACACCTGGAGAAAAAAACACAAACAATGCGCTCTTCCAAGCACGATAAATTTAATATGCTTTCACAAAAGAACCCAAGCCCTAGGCAAGGATTGCATACCGTTTAAAGGCATTTTAAAAGCCTTACAACATGTTTTATTCCATTAGTCTCCTCGCCCCAGTTCCTTACGAACAGTCAAAATTGAAGCCATCTCCAAAAATCTCAATTCCATGGTTTTCGATAGTTTCCCGCCCAGAATCACTCTGAATAAATGAGCAAATAAGCACATAATACGCTAGGTGAGATTAATATCTAAGTGTTTTTAGTCTAACGATGACATGTCAAGTTTGTATCTTGGATAAACAGGCCAACCATCCGTATCACAAAAAAAGTTGACATAAAACACTCGGCTAAAAGTTGTTGGTGTCTCTCAGAACACCAAATGCTGAGAACAAACGGTCGCTTGTCTAAACTGCAGAGGCTCCCAACAACATAAAATGGCTTATAAAGCTTGATTACACAAATGCACTTGGGGATATATATATATATATATATATATATATATATATAGATATATATATATATATATATATATATATATATATATATATATATATATATATATATATATATATATATATATATATATATATATATATATATATATATATATATATATATATATATATATATATATACACACACACACACAATAATAATAAAGGTCCTCAAAGGAATAATTTTAAAACTGAGAACAAACTTGGAGAAAGACAGCCAAAAACGCAGCACAGCGGAGCAGCCCTGCAGTTATCTTGCTACCCCGCCCCCCTTCTGTATCTTACTGGCAAGTAAATCAGTGTGCGGTTAGAACGTTCACGTTTGAAATTCCGCAATTGTTTCTTTTTTCCTGCTAACCAGCTCATCTCGGACTTGTGGCCGATCAGGGAAACCTTGGTGTCGCTCGCTAACGGAACCATTAAATAACCAAATAAAGTACTGACTGGTTTAGATTCAGTAATGGAGCTGCTTTCAGAGCTTGCCTGCTCCCAGTCATGATCCCCACACCATGACGCCTCCACTGTCTCGTAGTAAATCTGGCTTCTGTCCCACTACATTTAACTAAAACAAAAAAAATCTGCATTTGTTCTTTTTATTGCAAAACGGGCGCAACCTGTTTGGGGAGAACCTCACAAACCTCTCCTTTTAGCCCCACAGCTCATCTGCATTTTTCTCTCCATGGGGGGGGCTCTGGCATGGATAACGGTATAAATGCTAGAGGCAATGAGGTATAATCACCTAGTAGGCAGAAGGACTATTTTATACCAAATTAACACAATGATTTCAGCTTTTTTCAGTTAAGTAATATTTTTTTAAGGTGAGAAAAATATTTTAAAAAAATAAACCCATTTTATAAGCACAATAAAACACTCCAGGGTGTGTTGAACAGATATTACCGCACTTCCAGGGGCTGAATACACTTGGCTAGGCCTCATGCCTTCCTACGCCCTGGGTGTGTAGTAATATCTGTTCAAAACACACAGTCGTCTTGCTTACATATCTTGCTTTGTCTTCTCAGCTGCGTTGTATACTTGTCACATGAGGTCAGAGCAGACTTCTGCAAACTAGTTCATTTTGATCACACAGCAGGTTGTTCAGAAACAGATTGCTGATGAACCATGACCGAGCCAAAACTGTCCCTTAATGGACATGTTTCCCTACTGTGTGTCACACCAGCATTAAATCTTGATCCAAGAGGGCTTATGCAGTAACACGGGGACAGACTAGCCCACAGGCCCGGTTTCATGTTTGAATCCTCAAATTAGAAGTGCGCAACAGTGCCTCACTCACCAGTAATATAATTAATTTTAGCAACATGGAGAAAGAATACAGGCGACCAAAACTATTTCTCAAACAGTTCAGAGGATGCAATTTATTCCTTAAGTTGTATTCGGAACCTCCACCACATGGTTAGTCTTAAGACACGGTGAGTACGGGAACTCTAATTTGAGGATTCCGTTTAAGGTTAGCCACCTTTGAAGTGCTGCACGACCTGTTCTGGTCCGTTTTAGTTCGTGGTGCTTCCTTTTGGATTTCTTCTCGTTTCCGATTTGTGTTTCTGTGCTGTTTACCAGCGTATGCTAGCACCATACTAATACATGTGCAGTAGGAATGCATTATGTACAGTTAAAAGTAACTGCTCCCACAGTGCACAGTGGTGGACTGTTACAGGCTAAGGATTGGGAGTTCAGGCGTGGATGAGCACTTCGGCTCAATTCTGTTTTTCATGTACATGTCCTTTATGTTGATGGTGATCCAGAGAGGTTTGGGGTTAGTACTGTACTTAAGTTCTTTCTGAGCGTGACATGTAGGTAATGTGTTTGACTACAAGAGACTTCTGGCTGGCTTTTTGACGTGGTGCTGACGGAACTGGGGAATTCCTAGGGACTGTGCAGGTGACCTGTCTGGGGTGAGCCACTGGGTTGAATAGTGAGACTGGGGCCAACAGAAATTATAGTAGAAGCTGTAAAGGGAGGTTTAATCCTTAATATATTTAATTAGGAAACAGTATAGCACAGTGGTTTAAGGCTCTGAGCTGCAAACCTGGAGACCTGGGTTTGAATCCCACAGCCCCCACTTGCATACTGTGTGACTATGAGCAAGTCTCTTAACTTCTTGTGCTCCCAGGTCGCACCTGTAAACAAGCTTTATCTTAGAGTGCGTCTCCTGGTTAAAAAAAATCTCTGCCTATTCTAACTTGGTTGGTGTGCAGTAGCCAAATAAGTTAACATACTAAAAGCCGGCAGAATAGGCCAGATGGTCTGTCTTGTCTGCTCGAAAGCCAGCAACCTAATGGCTGCTTACCTTACCATCCAGCCAGCCCCCAAGAGGGTCTTCATTTGTTTCAATTTCCCCATGTACCTATCCCACCCCTTCTTGAAGCCCTCCACTGTACCCTCTTCCACCAGTCCCCCAGTTAAATCTCGATATCCAGCCCCCATCACCTGAAAGCAGGAGGCATCACTCACTGGGACTTGTATGCATCTATGTAACCAAGAGGTGATGGTGCTAAAACTATTGGAGTGACCAGAAAAGTGGGTGGTGGGAGTGACAATGGTGAACATGGGACTGCTGTATGGAACTGTGGCCAGAACTGTAATGTGTAAACTTCCTTGGACCACTCTTATTTTTATTTTATTTAGTTTTTGTTGACTGGATAAGTGCACTAGACAAATCCTGCCTATTTTTCAGGCACGACCCGGGAGAGGGGGATACAGATGAATGCCAATTGCCCTTGAACCAGATGAAACTGTTGGTGGTATTTTTAGTGAATGAGGGAAAGTTGGCCAGGACACCGGGGAAATTCCCCAACTCTTTTTGATAAGTGCCATGGGATCTTTTAACAGCCGCCTGAACTACCACCAATCCAGGCAGATGGGACCTCGGTTTAACATCTCATCCGAAAGACAGCACTTCAGAAGTGCAGCACCCCTCTCATGCTGCACTACAGTGTCAGTACTGGGATATTAACCCAAGTGCCAGATGTGGGAACTGAACCCACAGCCCTCCTGATCTCCCAGCCTCAGAGGCGAAGCGTGCTACCTACTAAGCCACTGACACTGCAAAATATGGGTTAATGTGGGTTCTCACATTTTTGGAGCATGCGGGTATGCAGACTGAAGGTGATGGGGTCTGATACCCTAAGAATAAACCCGCTCTTGTTACAGATGAGACAGCTTGTTGCTCAGTTTTTTATCCTAGTGGTGGACTATGGAATTCTGTTTTATTCTGAGTGTGGAGGGCTACTGAGCAGGGTTAAAACTCCACTGAATCAAACTGCATGCTTTGCCACACACCTCTTGTAGGACAGATCATTGTCCTTTTAAATGAAACCGGTTGCCTTTCTGTGGACTTAAGAGTTCAGTACAAATTGGGGATATTAGCGAAAAAAGTGATTTTTGAAGGAGGTCTCAAAGTTCTTTACATCTATTTTTTTTAGAGATTATTCGGGGCAAGGCTAGTACAAGTTTATCTGAGCTGCAAACTTCTAGTGTTTCTAGAATAAAGTCAACTTTGGGGCAGAGGACAATATTTTATAAAATTACCCGTGTAACTTTGTAAAGTATTGATTGTATTAACGTCTTGGATCGGTTTAGATCGAGTTTGAAGCATGTTTTCTCAACCAGTGACATGTTTTAGCTTGACTGTACTGTATTCAGTGTTTGCTGTTTGTTTATATTGAAGTACGAATGTGACTCCTGTCAGCCTTGAAAAACAGGACATTGGCTTGTGGACTTACCAGGTTTTAAATTAAACAAATCAAAAATGTATCGGAGTCTGTTGGTGATGGCCAATCTGCACTCTGCTATAAAGAACTGCTTGGAGCCCTTCTGTAAGAAGGGGAAGTCGGGACACCAGGGAAGATTTTGCTCTTGCAGTCTTATGGGCCATGGGTTAATTGACTTCCTCTTTGCACACACCAGAAATTTAAAAGCCTCATTCTGGTGTGGGACAACCATGACCTTCTGGTTGAAGGGCCCGAGCCACACTGACCCTAGATTGAAGGAAGTTTAATACCTCGTCTTTCTCTCTTGGTTATTTTGTCCAATGAGACTCTAATTCTTGTCCATGTTGTAGTTAAATAACTTTTTTTTTTTTGTCCCCACACTGGCACTGTGTTGTGTTCCATGACAATTGCATGTAGCATTACCCATCTCTCCCCCCCCCCACCCACAATGGAGCAAAATACTTTGGAGAAAATAGAGCCTTGTTGGCTCATCAGTTCGTTATACACTCACTCTAGCAGCAATAAGTTGCATTTTGCCCGGATTCATGGGGGCAGGAGGGACTGTTACTAGTGTGACCCACAGTGCTGTCCAGTACTTGCATTCACGAAGCCAATTTATTCTGGCCATGGAATAATGCACAGCCTTTATCGGAAGTACTTTTCTGGATTACATGTCTGTAGAAATACAAAATCACATATGCCCCCATAATGCAAAGCGTCATGGGCTGCATATGCAAATGGCTACAGAATATTATGCTGGTTCAGCTTTGAGCAGAAATGCATGGTGCCGAAAGGCCTCTTACACAGTGCTATGTGAGAGGCCTTTGGCACCTCTCTATGCTAAGTTGAACCAGCATAATATTCTGTGCTATTGCATATGCAGCCCATGATGCTTTGCATTATGGGGGGCATGTGTGATTTTGTATTTCCTTGAAACTTTGCTTCCCAGCCAATGTGTTTTGGGGTAACCATTGCCTCAGTGCTTGCGTGCCGAGGTTCTTTCTTACATCTCTGTACCTCATTGGCATCATAGCCACACTGCCTGATCTGAAATGCCAAGAGCCAGTCCCCCTCTTGCCTGAGTAGTTATCACACAGGGTAGGTACAAAGATATGGTACTAGCTGTCAGCCTCTGTAGAGTGCATCACATCGTATGTAGAAGACCACCCAATTAACAAAAAGAAAATACTCTAGAAAGATTACTTAAGGAGACATCTGAGAGAAGATGCTGATGGAACTCTTCTGGAGGTGATGACCACAAAATTACTCAGGTGGATATCAGAAGTTGTGGTAGTGTTCCTCATAGATGTCTGCCCTGTGGTGCCCCAGACGTAACCTTGGCTGCGCGCCCCCTCCCCATGTGCAGGGCTCCATAGTATCCAACTGTCAGGGTCATGTAACATTCCAAGAGCAAAATGAGCATCTCCAAGTTCAGTAGGTTATCTGTAAATCTCTACAGAGTGGTGCTGGTGTCCTAAGCTCTAGACATGAAATGAGTGACCTTGTGATGCTGGCACAGTGCAGTGATGGCCTGAATTGTAATGAATTATCGGTGAACTGATGGGAATGGTCCTTCTGAAACCAAACTTTAGATGGCTAGATAAGTGAAGGTCACACACTATAGTTGAATTTGTCCAGGGGCCCCAGCGCCCAGGTCTATACAATTGACCATGGCAAGGTGTACAAGGCTTGCAGAAAATACAGATGGCCAATGGATGACTGAATGAGGCCAACATATAAGTTAATATGCCTAGCTAGTCAAAGGCTGCAAGTGGCTAAGTAAATGAATACCACCATGTCAGTTAATATGCATGTATATGTAAGACTTTAAAAGGTTAATGGTTAAAACTCTGTAAATATAGAAAATAAAATAATTCAGAAAGCACAAAGCCAAGGTCTAACATGGAATTATCCTGCTCAGCAGGAACATTGTGTACCAAATATGCCTTTTTAAAGGTTACGCCCGAAATAAGAACACAGCTGCTAGTAACTGCGGCTGGCCTTAACTAGTGAAGTTCCTCATCTTGTGATTAAAAATGTGTTGCAAGGAATTGATATAAAAAAATGATACGTAATTTGGCCACTGTCTGGTTTATCTGTTCACCGGTTTAATAAAAAAAAAAAAGTCACGTCCCCTTGCATGTTTTCTGTATCCTAAAGCCAGTATTTTTGATAAATATAAAATCCTCTGATCACTTGTTTTTCCATTTAAAAATGACCATATGTCTTGGCTAAAGTATCTTAGGACCAAGGCATCTTACGGCCAATGTGTTTTTGAACCAGAGTCTTATGACTTGTTACATGACACGTCTGGTTTAAATCTGCTGAGGTAGTTTTTTGGAAATTCCAGTTATGCCTTTTTTATGAAAACAGGTTAGGTATAAATATCAGGCCTAATTGTTAGGTCTCCTGTCTCTCCGAGAGGAAAGAAGTCGGTGATATCTGACTGGCCATAGCGCTTGGAGACCCAGAGGAAGTTGAGCATTATTCCCATTTTCTCTGAAAAATCTGTAGCCCTGTAACTCAAATATTACTAGCTGTCTAGATTGCATGTTAGAAACACCCCAGTGGGATTGCCCCATTGGCTGTCTTGTAACTAAATTGTAATAGGAACACCCAGGTAGTAGTGGGCTACCTGATGTTTAAAAAAATAATGTTAGTATGTATTCCCTTTTGTAAACTAGGATTACTAATCGTGACGGGATGCATTCTTAAGATGGGGTTGTTTTGGTTTCTTTTCAGGTATTGGGTAAACAGTTAATTGGACCTTAGGTCTACAAATTATGCCAGAGTGTATCTTTTTGTATATTGGAACTATTCACTCTGTCAGGGTGTGTTTTTATTGTTACTATAGAATTTTTCTAATTTTATTAATACTATCATAATAAAGTACAACTAATCTGGCAAATAGTGTGTTGGCTTTATTGAATTACTGAGAATTACCAACCAGGAACCTGTATGATTGGGCCCATTTTACACTAGGGACATGGTTTGTAGTGTTAGGTGAAGAGTAGTACCCTTACTCTAATCTTTGTTGCAGATGTTGGCAGCTGGAGACCACAGGAATGTGGTGGCTATGTTTAGCTCATACATTTGCCCGCATGTTAGAATGGACTACAAGCTCGAGATGAAGAGCTGGAAATGGAACACACTGCAAATTCTGTCTGTGGCTCCCGCAGGTGTGCTTAAATGTACCTCTTGGGCAGCCACTCAATACTGTGGTGCAGTACAGGATCAGTGTCTTCTGACTGTCTAGAGCAGATGTCACATTTTGTTCTGGAATTCCTATGATGTGGCGGGGCAGGATGGGGGTAAGAAGGTAGTTGAGTGGCTGTGATGGTCTGCTTCCACATGAGGAAAGTTTTTTTTTTTTAAAGCAGCACCACTACTGGATCTCTACTATAGACCATGCTGTCTTAACAGTGGGGAAGGTTTCACGGAAGAAGGCTGTGCCAGACTAACCTGGTTGAGATTTTTTGACACCTTTGTTTTACCAGGAGAGACGCTAAGCTGAAAGCTTGTTTACATGTGCAACCTGGGAGCACAAGGAAGTTGACTTGCTCAGTGTACCACAGTATGCAGGTGGGAACTGTGGGATTCAAACCCAGGTCTCCAGGTTTGCAGCTCAGAGCCTTAAACCACTGTGCTATACTGCCTCCTGTTTGCCTACTATTTTATGTAGTCTTCTCCCCGATTTAGATAACTAAGGCGGTTGGTGAGGAACAGGCAGTAGACATACAAACACTTGCAAAGCCTTCAGTAGACCACCACGGACGGCTGCTCTTGAAGCAGAGCGACTGGGGCCTGTAATTACTGTACGAGTAAGGGAGATGATCCAAGAGGGTTAACAGGAGTTCCTGGAGGGGAGAGGGTGGGTCACCAGTAGAGTACCGTAGGGATCAGTATGGGGAAGGGGGATGAACATCTGACATTGATTGGGATTTGGGGCAAGACGTGACTTTGCAGAGAAAGAGATCTGCAGAAGGGTGAATAGTGAGAAGGGGGTTGGAACCAAGAAAAAAATGGTCTAGAGTATGGCATTAGAAATTCAAAGCAAAGAAGCTACAAAAAGGGGTGGGGGTGCTAGAGAGCCACACTATAGATGAGAAGTGTTTCACATGAGCTCTGCCTTCGTTGCAGATTTCAGTATATGTGGGCAACTTTGAATTTGAGCGACTATTTCAATGGAGATTCACTCCAGGCAACTTTGGGTTAAGTTTGGGCAGAATGGGCTTCCAAAAGGACTTGGAGGAGCAGGTCAAAAATCGAGAGCTCCATCATAAGCCGCCAGCCCACAGCAGGTGTGTGAATCCCCTACTTGAGACAGTCCTCAAAGCAATGTGGGACATAGACCGTTAAATTTAAACAACATTGGAGAGAACGGGCACCCAGGACACAGAGATTGAAGTGGCAGTGACCTCTGCCAAAGAAGCAGAGGGCCAATCAAGTATTGGCGGTTACCAAGCTGACTCGAAGTCAGAACTCTCACTTCCGGGCCTGGCTGGAGACTCTTGAGGATGGAGCCTGCACCATGAATGTAAACGGATTGGTCTCCCTGAAGGAGTAGATGGAGATGAAATTTTCTGTCTTTTTATGTGCAACTCCCTAAGAACATTTTTCAGCTTTCAGACTCATGGGATGGCTCGGACTGTGGGTGTGCATATCGACTCTGCTCCCGCTCCCTGCAGAGCACCACGCACCATTCTGTTAATCCTAGTGGGGCCAGAGGTCCCAGACTTGCTTCTAGCTACGGCTGAGACATTAGCCCTTGTAAATCATGAAGGCAGGGTCCTGGGATTGCGTGATTTATAGACCTGTCTGCAGAAAAACAGCCTTCCTGACCCAATCGAGTCTGCCCATCTCCCCAAAAACCATCTGTCATTTGTCCCAGGCCTCTTGAAACCCTCCACTGTGCTGGCCTTGCCACTTCCAGCAGACCATTCCAGGGCTCAACCACTCCGTGAAGTAATACTTCCTAACGTTTCCCCTAAACCTTCCCCCCCACACTTTCAATCTATTCCTCCTATTCTTGTATCTAGCTTTCCTGAAAATAAGCTCTCCCCCCACTTCATTGATCCCCTTCACATATTTGAATGTCTCTATCATATCACCTCTCTCCCCCCTCATCGCCAGAGGATAAAAATCCAGCTCCTTAAACCTCTCCAGCTGGCACCGGCCCACTAGCCAAATGCTGGTGGATTCTGTATTGGACTAGTAAGATTTTTTTTACCTAGCCCTGTGGGCTTGTACCAAGAAGGTAGCATTTCGGTATGTACACCAGCTGGGCCAGTGGAAAGGTTTATGGGGCTACTGGATTTTCTTAGTTACTAGCCCTGCTGGCTAGTGGCAGCAAAACTTAATTTTGATCCCTGTGAAGGGCAAGATAGACATGATTCTGGACTGGGCATATGCCACAAGGAACCGGAGGAAACAATTTGATGCCGTTGGTCAACAGCTCTGTAGCCAGGAGTCCATTCGTTGCTGGCACCGGCCCAATGTGGAGGGAAGACTTACCAGTTTGTAGATCTAAAGATGCCGGGAAATGGGCTGTGAAAACTGCGGCTGGGTTTTGGCCCATCGCCGGCCGCTCAAGAAAAGGACTGTATGGTACAGTGAGTACTGTTAACCACTTGGATTAATAGTCTCCTGCAGTGTGAATAAGGACAGGGTAGACTGCATTTTTTTTCCTTCTAACCTGACACCGTTTTGGGACACTTAAATTCCTTTACTACAATTCAGCATTGGTTAAGATGCAGTGCTTGCTTAAAGTAGAATTTAGACTGTAAGTGTTTGCTAGGGTTATTTTTTCTCTCTACCTCAGCTGGTGGGTATCACATGTTTAATGGCTTGAGCATTGTCTTGCTGACTTCTCTTCTTCCTTGCACTGCGTAGAGCAGTCATGTTAGGTTCCCATCTCTTGCACTTATCAGTTATACTTCTTATATCTTCCTTGCCTGTTTATAAATTTGTCTTCCTGTAGGGTCATATCTGCTGCATGACTATTTTCTTATTTTGTGTTATACCCACGTATCTCTTATCTATTCCTTGTACTCTGTAACCACACTGTTTTGCTCTACTGCCATAATTTGTCACCCAAATACCATAATTGTAATACTGCTTTGTGTTCTACGCTCTAAAGACTAGTATATTATTTGTACTGCGTAACTTGATGTGCAACACCGTTGTTTGTACCTTGCTGTGACTACCTGTTGTATTTCTGTACTGTTTTTACCCTGTAACCTCCAGGATTGCGCAATCTCTATGGCTAGTGCACCTACCCGGTAAACAAAAACTAAATAAAAAAAAAAAAAAATGTGATGGCTTAAAAAATATTTTCAGATGATCTGTGGTATTATACAGTTGAAAGAAATTCATAAAGTTTGAGTGGAGTCTGCGTTTGTGCAACGTTAATAAAATAAAATTGTTTAAGTGGGAACTTGAGGGGAGAGGTGGATTTCATAGTGAAACCTACTCTCGCTTAACTTCTGTTTATGCTGTGTTGTGGGCGTAGTGTAGTAGCTGTATTTGTTTTGTATCCGTCATTGCTCCACACGTGTTGCGGCCCAGCTTTTTTGGTAAACCTCGGAGGATTTAAATCCTGTCTAGTGAATTTAATACACCCCCACATGAAGTATCATCGCTGTGTATTGTAAAATCCTGTTGAAATGAGTAGTTTATTACAGCCATGTGTACCTACAACTGTGATGCTTTGTTTTATGCTGTATGGCATGTCTTATTGTAGCCACAACAGTCGAGGGGTGTGTGGAGTAGTAATGGAAAGAACCAAGGAGGGACCTGGGAGTGATTAGACAACTTGAAATCGTTGGCCCACAGTAACGGGGTAGTGGGAAGGGAGTAGAATGCTGGGGTGCATAAGGAGTGAAATTGGCAGTAATTGGTCCTGCCCCAGTGCAGGTAGTCATTTGTCCCCACTTGAGGGCACTCTGTGGTTCTTGAGCCCACAGGAAGGAGGGACAGGAACAGATTTCGGGCCACCCAGAGGGGTAACCAAACTGATTTAGGGACATGGGGAAATCCTACATCTGGATGAGCGCTAACGTCTAAAGTCTTGGCCACTGTGGCTGAAATGCTTAGCTACGTGTGAAGTGGCTCAAGCCTCTGTCTCGGGTTCACTGAAGTTTAAGATCTTGGATTACAAATACCTTTGAGCTTAGAGCTTTTTTACAAAGGCTCCACATGGAGTAGTGAACAATACGTACGAGTTGAGGACGACAAATGGCTACATTTCATATAAGGTCAGGAGAGAGCGTAGAATTCATAGCATATTCCTGCAATTTGGGAAGGCTAATAGACAATATAGGGATGTGATTTAAACAAATTAAACGAAACACAAGTCTAGTAATGTTGCCTGTGAGAGTCAGCCCTGAAAGAACAGTGAAAATCATAATGCCCAAATGGCTTGGCCAAAGTGCCGAAATTGGAACGTAAGTGGGCCAGATTCAATTTGCCATAGCCATTGGCTATGCAGTGATCCATGACACGTGGACTACGTGTGGGAAAAGTTGAGATGCAACGGCCAGGATCTTGGGAGCCTGTGGTGATCATTAAAACAGGCTTAACGCCACTTAGCACTCCTAAAGGCTGACAGCCTTACTTCAGTGGTAGGCTCTGGGCACTAGGGGCCAGCTGGGGAGGATTGAGCAGGGACTGCTCTCCTTGTCTGGGGACGGTAGTGCAGGGCCTGCGTGTTCTGACCCCTAGTGGCAGCTGGGTGGAAAGGCACTAGGACTGCAGCTTGCGGCAGTGGAACTGCAGCCATTGGTCCCACACATGGGACTGACGGCATTGTATGCTGCTTCCAAGGAAAGGGTGGAAAAATCAC
Organism: Neoceratodus forsteri; assembly: GCA_016271365.2. Taxonomy (NCBI): domain Eukaryota; kingdom Metazoa; phylum Chordata; order Ceratodontiformes; family Ceratodontidae; genus Neoceratodus; species Neoceratodus forsteri. The sequence goes on from JADMNL010000022.1 coordinate 584,397,382, forward strand.
CCTGGCTGGCAGGAGGGTCTCAGAAACCTTTGCAGGCCCTACAGAGACTACCTTGGCAATGACGCTCTTCCAGATCCTGCAAGAACAGATTGAGGCACCCTCTTCACCATGGAGGGTAAGCCACGGAAGATGGAGCCGGTAAGTCCAGGAGAAGTCTGATACGTGCTCCGGGGCTGTAATAAAGCCCTAAAGATGTAGATGGCCCACAGCACATTGCATATGGATGTACAACTATGGCAGACTGTTCCACAGGAGCAAATGCTGTTGGTGAGTGCCATAAAGCTGTTCTGCTCCTGTACGTCCTCTAGCTCCCTATTGGCCACATAACCACAGTAGGGGGATTGTGGTTGCAGTAGAATCTGCATAGTGCCTGGCTCAGTTGGTCTGTATATTGGAACGTGCCATTGGCACTCACGGTGTGCTTTGGGCATGTTCCTGTAAGTTTGCTCCAGAATCTTTGCATCTCCTGGCCCAACATGTACACCTTGGCTTGAAGGCAAGGTTTAGGGCTATATGTACCAGATATATCCATCGAACTGAAAGGTAGACAGCAGGGAGTTCAAACACAGGCACAAGCGGGAACTGGATGAAACAAAGTGGGCTCTCCCTCAAAGGCTTTACTGCGACTGTGGATCTTCCTCTTGGGCTTCTGTAGAGGCAGGAAGCACGCAGCACAGTTGGATTGTAGGCAGTCATACCACCACTGAGCTCTAGGACATAGCTTGCTGTCACATACTGACAGCACAGAACACCTTTGGAAAATGGATGTCTGTTTTATTTTATTTATTTATTTATTTTCTCGCGTATTTTCAGTCAGCCGACTGGGGGTCTCCTTCCAGCGGCCATCGCTTTCAGACTTGCTTCTCTGTCCATGATTTGCACCAATACCGGCAAGCCCTCATAACTGCAGTCCAGAGGATCTGTATTGCAGGTGCACTCTTCGAGGCGGTAGGACACAGAAGTTGGGGCAGATTTCATGTTGACACATGGAGCACAACGGCTAGTGCATGGTCTGAGCAAGTATTTACTCATGCCCTTTCTGTGGCTTCCCATTGCCCCACTCTTTCAGGTGTTCATGCCAGCTTCCATTTGCCCAGGTGGCACCTACTCCCATTTGTCATCCGTCGTACCCCTGCTTAGGTCTGACCTGTTGGATATGCAGATTGATCAGGCTAGTCTGGGTACGTGGGTTGAAGGGGCAGGAACTAACCTGGGGCAGCGTAGGAAGCCTACCCAAGGCTGTCATCCAGGGCCATGATCTGCCATTTTTTCTCATTTCTGGGGCCCCACCCACCATCCTGCGATACGTCACAGCGGTGTCCTAGGGGCAGGGATGCTTGGCATGTGGTCACCTACACCAAGAACACCTCCACATTGCCACCACCAGTGGTGCAAAGCAACCCACCCACCCTGGAAGGGAGGCGTCCAAGGGACATTTTGGGACTCCTCCCAGCTGGCCTCTTTTCCTGGTACCTGGGCTCAGGGTACAAATCTGGGGTGCCAGTGTGCCAGAGAAATGTGCCATAGCTCTGCACCACAGAGACAGCACAGGTATTTCAGTTTTACAAAAAACTGACTTAATGTCATTATACTGATTGTTTCTACTTTTATGCAAACAAAACAAGTGGGTTCTGGTGGCTGAAAGTAATCTCTAAAGATCTGAAACAGTTTTGCAGTTTCCCACTGAAATACCACTGCCAGACTTGCCAGTAAACTGACATCATAATACAGAAATCGTAATTCTTTTTTTAGTAGTTGACAGAATAACAATATTGAAACAGCAGGCAAAATGAATAGAGGCATCTAAATGCTCCAGATGTCATTCTATAGTATAGATCCTTACTAAGCACTTGCTCTTCAAAGTAGTGGCCCACTGTTAAATAGCGGGGGTGGGGGCGGGTTGGCTTGGTGATAAGCAGAGACGTCTGTTAACATGTACTCATTGATTATACCATGATAAACCCATCTTTAACTTGCTGCTCGGGCAGTGTACCCTCCAGGTATGAACAGGATGCCACATCCCCACCTTGCTGTATAGTGATGCTGAAACATTTGCTATTGGCATCCCTAGAGGTAGGAGTGATGAGTGGAACAGGTCCCTTGGAGGCAGACATCTGTTTCTAGCTGGTGTTCCACATAATGGGGCCCAGGGCAAGAACTGCCTACACTAACTTGTGCACAATATTGAGGTAGGCAGTTGTCCTCAAACCCTGCAGAGGTGCTGGCATGTAGGCTTGTAAGCAGATTGAATTATGTCCTGAGTGGTTTGGAGAAGACTAAACCAGTATAAGAATTTTTGCTAAATCCAGTACCATTCTGTAACCCCAGCTCACTTTTTTTCTTATAGATATCCCAGAGTGGAATTTCGATGGATCCAGTACCTACCAGGCAGAGGGCTCCAACAGCGACATGTTTCTTATCCCATGCTGCGTGTTCAGGGACCCTTTCTGCCTGGACCCTAACAAGCTGGTCTTGTGTGAAGTCCTTAAATACAACCGGAAAGCTGCAGGTAAGGGCCTTTGTCTGGGTACGGTCTGGTTATACATGTTGCTCCAGCATGGATTGGTCTCTGGAAAGTCCTGCCAAACCCTAGCTGAGTATAGTGACTGGGTCACGAGGGAGTTGGATAAGGGTCATGCAGTGGATGTCATACTTGGACTTTAGTATGGTATTCAGTTCGGTGCCGCATAGGAGGGAAGTTGAAATGCGTGGGGGTGGGGAGTAAGATGGTTAAATGGAGTGAGAATTGGCTGTAAGGGAGACAGCGGGAGGGGGGGGGATGAACTCTTTTCCAAGGGTTGACAAGCAGGGTGCCACAGGGATTGATACTGGGGCCAGTGCTTATGGCGGACATCTTGTATGGTGTCGGGAATAAGATCAGTCTATTTGATGACAAGTCGAACTTGGCGATGATGCTGCAGATGTAAATGGAGGCTATTGTCAAGCCACCTGATCTCTTAAGGGGGGGCAAGGGGCCAGGAAGAATAATTGTGCATGAGTCTGTCAGGGCTGTAGTCAAGAAGCTCTTAAGGGCTTCTGGCCCACCCTCGCAGCATAGACTCACTGCCCCAACTCAGGTGTGAAGTACTGCTGTGACTGTGTGAGACGTGTGATTGATGGGACTAGAATGCTGGTGCTGTGGGTGGTCCGGGAGGTGGGATCTGCTGCTCTAGCATTTGCCATCATGTCCTTGCTCTTGCGCTGCTCCCCCACACTTTGACGTCTCTCACCACCACAGCCCAAGGGGCTGAACAGAGCCCGCTCTGGTCGCTTCTCTTGACTGCAGCTCCACTGAACCCACTGACATTGCTGACTGGAGGGTAGAAAGGGAGATGCAAACAAACGACTGCCGATGGACCTGGGGGCAAAAGACTTTTCCATGCAATCTGGAGGGAAGGACCCACAAGAGCCATTGGCCTCCTGATGGGGAGCCTTAGTTATCATTGCTCTTCACGTCCTCACTGGTCACTGGAACTCCTCCAACTGTTGCAGCAACTGTTCCTTTTTTTTTTTTTACATTTTTTTTTTTTTTAGAAATATAGACTTTGACAGCAGATAAGGACCTCTTGGCCCATCTAGTCTGCCCATTTCCCTACCTACAGGATAGGCCGCAGATCCTAGTTAACCAACAGCCTATTTCTTCCTACCCCCCCCCCACAAGAATTGCCTTATGTCTGTCCCATGCATTCTTGAATTCTCCCACAGTTTTAGACCCCACAACCTCCTCAGGAAGGCTGTTCCATGCATCCACTACTCCTCTGTGAAATACTTCTCCTACATTGTGCTCCCTGAACCGTGTCTCCATCTTAAATTGTGTCCCTTTGTTCTGCATGTCTTTTCTGAAAGATGCTACCCTCTTCGACTTTGTTGATTCCATCAAGTACTTTAAAGTTTCTTTTCATGTCTCCCCTCCTTCTTTCCTCATGTGTATACATATTAAGCTCCTTTAGCCTCTCCTCATACGGCTTCTCTTGCAGACCCTGCACCATTTTAGTTGCCCTCCTCTGGACTGCCTCTATCCTGTCTGTCCTTGCATAGATGGGGTCTCCAGAACTGGATGCAGTACTCCAGATGGGGTCTCACCAACTGCCTTTACAGAGGGATAACAACTTCCTGTTTTCTGCTGCTGATGCCTCTACCTGTGCATCCCAGTGTATCCCCAGCCCTCCTTATTGCCTCCTCACATTGTGTTAACCTGTCGTCTATAGGTTCTGGTCCTTTTCTTTTTGTTGCTACGTCCAATTTTTGGGCCTGGGTTCTAGATTGGGTCGCTCTGCTAAGTTGCTCAGAAATGCACACGTGCTGGGCAAAGACAGCAGTCCCAGCATGTGGCTGGCCTTCCCTTGTGCTGCTTGTTTTTGTGGGGCTCTATGAAGGTATGCAGCAAGGACCAAAACAGCTCTGGCTTGAACTGGTAGAGAAGGATTTTGTGGCTGCTGGGGTTACTGGTGAGACTGGGAGGCTGCTGGGGTGCATGGTGGCTGGGGATTCACTATATCACTACACTTGGCAAAGTGCCCAAACACTTGTTCTCTTCTCTGCCCCCCACGTCCCCACACTCTATCCTGGTGTCCCTGGCACACACTGTTCCCCCTCTGAGCTGTCTGGTTCACAAGCCCGTGCAGGGATGTTATGATGCCCCCAGGGGTCCCTGACTTGGCTCTGCAGGGCCCCAAGGTGCGGGGCTCTACCAAGCTATCGTGTCCTCAAAGTCTTTCTTGCAGAATGCTGATTTATGACCATTCAGAGCAAGCCAGGTGTTGCACAGAAGCTAAAAGCACAGTAAGACCAGGTGACTCTTGCCTGTTTTAGGAATTCCTCTGTGATCGGAGTCTCCATGGTAATAGTTTTAGCTTCACCACCTCATGTCCTGGTTGTTTTCCTTGATCTATGGGTAAATATTTAATGTCCCCCTACATATACAGAAGGTCTTCAGTATAGCTAGGGCCAGTGAACACCTGTAACTTTGAAACCAGCACTTAGGAGTTGGTTTTTCATGAATTCTGATTTGCAGCACATTATGCAAATACTCCATTAAGAGTTTTGTTAGATAGCTTTTTTGTTTTCAGCGGTGTGCTTCTGGTGACTGTAGAAGGACTTTTCTTTTTGCTAGTTATCCAAGATGCAAGATTTTCCCACTTGTGAGAAATCTATTTTGTGCCGTTTACCATTGAAAACCCGTGACTGCATTATCCTGATACCGTCACAGCACGATTAGTCTGTACATTCAAAGGTTTAAACTGAATGGCATCCAACTGTAGTGAGATTTATTGCAAAATAAGTTATATGCTGGTTCAGAGATCTGCAGAAAACTAATTTGAGGATGAATAGCCAGTTTGGCTTTTTTAGCCAACTTGCATACTGCTGCCTTTTAACATACTGTTGGGGGGGGTGGATTTTAAGGTTTTGCCAAACAGAATTGGACACCTCACACTGTGCTAAATCCACCGCTAAACACTGGCTAGGTGAACTCCCTTCCTACCTCTTCCCCCCTCATTTATAACACTCCCTCCTCCTTCCCACTCCCTGAGATCTACCAGCACTCACGCTGACTGTCCCCTGCCGCTACACCCTCTCCAGCCAGTCTGGGTACTCTGTTTCCCTAAAATATGGAACTCTTTACCTCCCCAGATCTGACACTACTCCTCCCTCTGTTCCATCAACCTGCCCTCTCCAACTATGTTGCCCCTAACTGTTCCTGTCATGACCCGACTTAATTTCCTTCATCTTGCTCTTTATAGTTCGTCCTTTCAGAATTTACCCAGTGCCTCTATGGACTACTGCCTCTACTGACCCTAGCCCTTCCTAGGTGCTAGTTCTCCATAGCTTTCTCCCTTCCCCTGCTCTCTCCCCATTTTCCGTAGCCTTCACACTGCCCTTGCAGGGTTCTCAGCATTGTGTAGGGGTCCTATAGTGCCTAGGCTTGCCACCTTTTCTTCCCCATCTACATATCCTTGGCCTTGCAGGAGGATCCCCATCATCCTGGAGGGTTCCTTGGATCCGGCTTCATCCCCTCCCAGGTGTTACTTCTCATTCCCTCCCTCACTATCCCTCTGTAATTACAGAGCCTGACTGCAGGAGGGTTTACAGTCGCCTGAACTTCCTAGCCCCTTGTAGGGTTCATCGCATCCTCAAGGGTTCTCTTTTAGGGTCAGGCCTTATTTCCCCTCCTAGGTGTTAATCACATTTACTCCCTCTCTAATACCTACTTCGGTCCCCTTGCAGGGTTCCCCGCATCCTGAAGGGGTCTTTCTGGGACATGACTCTGCACTAGCTGTCCTCTCATCCTCTCTCTGCTTCACTCTTTATTTCGCAGTAGCACTTGTTCACTTGTTATCATTGCATTTTTAATTGTTCTCACAAATTACATGTGTTTGCAACACTAACTGCCTTAATTGTGTGCTATGTTGATCTTTGTAACTGGAATGTAAATTGACTCCTCTCTATTGTACCCCTTCCCCAGGTTGCACCGGGAGTTGAGCACCCTGTTGCTCAGTGTGCCATCCTAGTGAAACGTTTCAATAAATAATTTAAAAATGGACCATCCTTGGCCCTAGTGTTTACAGCATTACCTGTATAAGCGTGAGATGACTGGGGCATTGGTCAGTTATTGCAACCTCCCATCGTGCCATAGGAGGCACTTTAGGAATGGATAAGCGTGTTGGGTCCATGCATCATCATGTACCAGTAACTTTGGGGCATAGGCTGCTACTCAGAGGGCCCTACTGCAGGGAATCCTGTGGCAACATGACTCAGATTATTGAAAAGGAATGTTAAACAGTTTAGCCAAAACCCATTTACAGTGGGGTTCTTCGTGAGAACTCGTGTACATGATTTAAGGTTACGTGCCACATATACTATTAGAATTTGTATTTTGTATTAAGGACATCTGTATTTTTGTAGTCTGATTCTGTAACTGGTTGCTAGTACAACAGGTTATATACCTCATTGTGCTCCATAATCCATAACAAAAAACATTTATCCACTACATAGAAATGTAGAATTTGACGGCAGATGAAAACTGTTTGCGTCCCCCCTTTTCCCTGCCTGTACTGTGACCATAGACCCCATGTGGTCTCCGCCTCCCTGCGCTTGCCACTACAATTCCCTTGTGCCTATCCCATGCATGCTTGAAGCCCACCACTGTTTTCGCCCTTCCACCTCTGAAACTGTTTCAGGCATTCACCGCTCTTCAGTGAAGTACTCCCTCCTATCTCTTTGGAATTTACCCCTTCCTAGCTTCACTGCATGTCCCTTTTTTTTTTTTTTTTTTTTTGTCTTCACGTACTCCCGTCCTGCACCTTTACTCCTGTGAGGTATTTATAGGTCTCGTATCCCACCTCACTCTTCGGTCTTCCAGTGTTTACATATTGAGGCCCTATTTAGTCCCTCTTCTGATGCAGACCCTGCACCATTGTAGTTGCCCTTCTCTGGACTGTGAGCCTCTTCTCCTCCCTCCCAAAAAAAAAACTCTACTTTGCCCTTATGGAGATGTGGGGGGTATTGCTAGCAATCTGTGCAGTGGCAACACCACCTCCCCTTCTGCTAGTGATACCTTCCCTGTGCACCCCAACATCCCACTGCCTTGTCGCACTGTCGCACCACCTTGGTGATCAGTTGCCTCTTTGCACATATTGTACTTCGCCTCAGTTTCTGTGCCCTAGGCGCAGGGTTTTTCACATGGAAACCTTGCTGCCATGCCATTGACCACTGCTAGTGTTCTTGGGTCTCTGCATTCTTTCTGCCCCCCTCTGGTGTGTCCACTCTGTCACAGATTTTGGTGTAATCAGCAAAGAGGTAGATCTCCTTCCAGCAAGACATTAGAAGAGTGAGCCCTGTGGTACCCTGCTGGTCACCTTCCCTTCCCCAAAGTGAACTGTTCGCCACCACCTTCTGTCTCCTATCCCTTAACCAGTTTATTACCCAGTTTACTGCCTTTGGACCCCCAAAGAAAAACTGCCCAATTTCCTTATGAGCCTCCTGTAAACTGTCAAAGACTTGCTGAAATGTAAGCAGGTCATATCCACTGCTCCTCCCTGGTCCTTTTCCTTGGTCAGTCAAATATCAGGTTTCTCTGACATGACTACCCCCATGAATCCATGTTTCCTCTGGTCTTGTAACCCACTGGAGTCAAGATAATCTACCTATTGTTCTTGGATACAGCAATGGTCACCTAAACCTAAATGCAATATTGGCAGCAAATGGGATCAGGCATTCATATTAGATGTTGGGTCAGTGTTGCCTGTGCAAGAATCATTTTAAGCAATGAAAACAGCTGGTCATTCTGTAGGATTGATGACCAGCTGGGGGTGGAGGGGCCGGCATCTGCCAAAGATGCAGCAGAGGGCAAACCTCTTCTGGTCAGTTAGGTTTTTAATGTAGTTGGTTTTTGACGGGGGAAAGGAGGGCTAGGCAATTCTGCCTCATTTCAGTCTCATCCCAGGGGAGGTGCAGATGGTAACCAACAGAAATTGACCCAGATTAAGCAGTTGGTGGTATTTTTATTGAATGGGGGAAATCTTGCCAGAACACCTTCCGCTCTTGCCTCAGAGTGTGCAGCCTGCAGAGCCACTGACTGACAGTTTAATCTCCAGGACGTGACGGATGTATCTGCCATAGTGACCTCTCCTCCTAATTGCAGTAGTGTTGGGGGTGCTTTAAACATACAGGTGCACATGCTGCTCTGTACCAGGCATTTAGGGCTAGTGCCTGGTACACAGCTAGCTGATCGCACTGCGTGTGCCTCCTGAATAATTCAGACTTCTGATCCACCTTCAGATTGGCTGGGGTAAACTGGTATGGCTAGTACTGGACCAGGGCAGTGTTTCCAGTGGGTAGTTTCTTACATGTAGACAGACTGGGGAAGGGACCATGGGTTGGCAGGCATTATGGCCCTCTCTGCTTTGATTCTTGGGAGCTCTAGCTCGAGGCAGCTTGTAGCCCTAAGGCCAGTCTGGTATGACAATGCAGAATCTGTAACTATGTAACTGTTTGTTTGAATCTTGTGGGCCTCGACTCATTTAAATATCTGCTTATTAGAGACCAACCGGAGAATGACTTGCAAACGGGTAATGGAACTGGCGAAGGACAGCCACCCCTGGTTCGGCATGGAACAGGAGTACACCCTCTTGGGGATTGATGGACGCCCTTATGGATGGCCCAAAAATGGATTCCCAGGACCGCAGGGTAAGAACTGCTTGTTACAGTATCCAGGGTGAGAGTATTGCTTGCCAAACTGCATAGCGTGTAGAATAAGGCAGTGGAACCTGTGAAGAACATTGTGGTAAATTACACCTGGGTAGCCTGTGCCTGAAGGGCGAGTGGCTTCTACTGCCCCATGCTTAACATGACTGGTTTGTGTACATTACATAGTAAGGAATTGGGCCTGCATTTACATACTAGTTAATGAGGTGTTCTGGTGCTAGGAGTGTTGGTAGTATGGGTTTTGCAAGTATCTGCTGTGACCAGTGGGTAATGGGGAGTCCTTGTAAAATGCTATTCACAGTCCAGTCCAGACTGCATTTCAGCCACCAAATGGGTACTGTGGTGCAGCCATGGAATATAAAACGTAATGGTCCACCAGATTTGGCAGTGACCCAGTCTGAATGGTGGCATCCCTTATAGACTGGTTCTGGGGGTATGAGTAGAATGAGGTTTTGGGGGGAGAAGATATAGACATAACTGCCCACAGCTCATAATGACGTGTGGGGTTGATCTGTGTAGTGGCTACAATAATAAAAAAAAGGGGGGGGGGCCAAGGAATGTGTATTTAGCCTCATGAGTGAGGGGCAAAATTACACAAGCAGCAGGTAACTGGTGAGGGGGTGGATGGGATTAGTGGAGGGGTTGAGAATGCTACAAACAGAATTCTAATCAGGCGGGTTGCATGGACTGGGCTGTATTGGGGTGTAAAATGTTGGTTTTAGAACATGCAGTTTGTAGCCGGCCCAGTGGCGCCGAGGGTTGAGGCGCTGGACACCGGCGACCTGAGTTCGGGAGTGAGTTCAAGGGTCGGCAGGGGAGGGACTGGATTGAGTGCCCTATGGTCTGCTCTCCGGTCCCGGGGGGGAGGGTGTTGGGGAGCTTGGCGCTCCGGTGCCCCTGGTGGAGACTGGGGGCGCTGCAGTAGCATGGAGCAGCACGTACAATAGTGTGCCTGGCGCTGGCAGGGTTCCTGTGCACCAAGCGTCAGGAGCGTGCACACACGGGGGAGGGGAGACAAAAACAGAGAAAAGACCCGGCTCATGGGGCAGGCGACGGCACTGGTCCCTCATGCCCTCCGCCAGGTTCCACCTCGGATGGCTTTCCAATATCCTTCCCCAGATGCCTACCTGCAGTTGGAGTCTGAGTCGCAAGGAGCCCAAGAGGTGCAGGGGCTACCCTCTCGGGCGGGTTAAACCGAGGGTGCCAGTTGCTGGGGATGGGGGTACAGTCGGGAGGGGGCCTCAGACGGGCAGGACAAGGACCAGTTATTGCCAGAGAGGGTCTCACGAGCTGTGACCGAGCAAAAGAATGCTTTTTGGGGCAGAAACCATGTGGTTTTATAGTTATTGTTCGTTACTTTTCTTTGATTATCCCATTGTATTGGGAGTGGTCGGTGTTTGGAAGTGTTGAGACAAACTGAAGTGAGGACTTCTCCCCACTGAGACTGTGTTCTCTCTACAGGTCCCTATTACTGTGGAGTTGGAGCAGACAAAGTTTATGGCAGAGACATTGTAGAAGCTCATTACAGGGTCTGTCTATATGCTGGAGTGAAAATAGCCGGTACGAATGCAGAGGTCATGCCGTCACAGGTATGTAAACTAGTTTTGTTCTTGCTGTAACCTCTTACACTTTCCACACTGTGCCTGACGTTTGTAACTGGGGAAGTGCCTATGGGTTCACTGAGATTGTTGGTCAGACTTCCATGAGGTCATGGTCATGAGTATTTCTTTCCCTGGGTTCAGGGATTGAAATAACCACCTATCTGCCTGTCCTAGACAGCCAGTTTTAACTAGGGACTATTTTCATTTATGTGCCTGCCCCTGAAGATTCTTGTGCAGAAATACTACCTGGCATTGGGGGATTCAAACCCCTTCTTTTAAGGTCTAGAAAACTGAATCCCCATCCTGAAGATGACTTTAGATGGGGAGACTTTGAACTTGGATTAGGAAGGGAATTTAACTGGTTGACACAGCTAATTAATAGATCTTGTCAGGTCAGACAGTGCTGCAGGTTTTAATTCTGCAGTATTTGCAGAAATGCATTGGTGTTAATTTTCTTAAGTAATGTTTGACTGGGTGACTGGAGAAGTGGATGAGGAGGAAGGGAGGCAGTGGATGTGGTCTGTGTGACTCATGCAAGGATTTCAACACTGCCACGCGGGAAACTGATTAAGAAATTGAGCAGCCTAGGTGCTTGAACCAAATTGGTGAATTGGATTAGAAACTGTTGGGGGTAGTACAGCACCCATAGAGGGGAGAGTGACGAGGGGGTGCTGCAAGGGCTTAGGACTGGGATTAGTCCTCAAATGTCTTAAGTGATATTGCAGACTGACTAGATGGGATAGTATGCCTTTGCACAGAATGCCAAAATCTGTAATATGGTGAACAGTTAGGATAGTGGAAAAGATGCGAGGGATCACCGGAGTGGGGGACTCTGATCAAGAACATGGCAATTAGGAGTTCAGTGCTAAACATTCAGGATTTTGCACCTAGGGAGGAAACACCAGCACAGAATACATGACTGGGGGTGGGGTGGGGGGTTAATGTCCTTTACTATAGAGGATATCTGCTCCATTGGGCTACACCTTTGGAACACTAAGCCGTCTGTCTGGACCACTTGGACACTTTAGCTAGCGGGAGGCCGCCTACGTGGGGGCAGTCCCCATTATTCGGTTCTTTCTCTCACCAGCTGCTCATCAGACCTGCAGAGAAACACCACTGATTTGACTTCTTTTCTAACCGTGTTTCTCCGACTGTGGCCTCTTATGCAGTCAGTAGGGTTCATACCTGCAGCTACCAGGACAATGCTCACATTATTTGGGGTTGTTTGGCTTGGCCTGTCTGCCTGCAAGATCTGCCAGCGATTCAACTAGGGAACAAAGATGCTGAAAGAAGGCTGTCGAAATCTTCATTGGCATTAAGGCCATGGAAGATCAAGTCAAGGCCATGGGCTCAAAGCTGACTTCTCTCAGACTGCCTCTCTGGTATTCGGTGACGCTGTTGCAGTCTTCGAAAGGTGAAGAGGATAAACTGTCAAGTCCTCTTCCAGCCATTACCACAAGTATTAGGATAATGCTTTCTCTTGAGGCCTGTCTCCATTGGAGGCAAGTCCTCTGGTAACTACTACAGCCCCCTTGACCAAGACCCAAAGAGCAGGGTCAGTCTGGCACTGCCATACCTAGCAGGGGCAGTATGCAGCCTCGTCGGTGTAACGCTTCATTGGTAATCCTAGGCACATCACAGGGTGCTGTTTGTTAGCAGGTGTGCTGGTGTCCATTACTCCCGCCAGTGGTAATTGCTATCCTGTCAACTTGGGACGTCAAAGGAAGTTGTTCTGTACCCCTTGTACAGAAAGAGGCAGTAGTTTGAGGGATTTGGGTGCTATGGAAAACGTACCAAAATGCATACTCATTCCTTGTCTGCACCTGTAGTATATTGGTACTGTGCTGGATGCAGTCGGCACCTGCAGTATATTGGCACTGTGTTGGATGCAGTCGGCACCTGCAGTATATTGGCACTGTGTTGGATGCAGTCGGCACCTGCAGTATATTGGCACTGTGCTGGATGCAGTCGGCACCTGCAGTATATTGGCACTGTGTTGGATGCAGTCGGCACCTGCAGTATATTGGCACTGTGCTGGATGCAGTCGGCACCTGCAGTATATTGGCACTGTGCTGGATGCAGTGGTGGGCTATGCTTTCCTGCCTTTAGATGGGCAGAGGCTCTTGCCCAGCTTCAGCTGACACACAGAAGCCATGATGTTTGACTCCTGGGGCTGATGGCGGCTGCCATCATAAGTCACCTTGCATGTCTCCGCCAGAATGGTTACTGAGCATTCTTCCTTGCCCCCCCAGCTCCCATGCAGACCCTCACAATGGATAACTCTGGGTCCTGGTTGGGGTGCCCAGCTCTGGTCCTGTCAGACCAAAGGGTCCTAGCCAGATCGGGAGTCTGTTCTCTAGTATCTGATGGGGCTGTCCCACCTAGGCTGTAGGCAGAGTATGCCATGCTAAATACTTGTGGCTCCTTTCTGGCCTTACCAGATTTACTCTCCACTTCTGCAGCATCTGGCAGTGGAGCCTCCTGTTTAGCTCTTTATCAGGGTCTGCTGTCCAGGGGTTCCTGGTCCTTGCATGACTCATGAAGATCTGGCCATTGCTATGGAAGCGCTTCTCCTTATAGCGTGTTTCCATTCTGTGGACCCAGTTGCACTTTCGATAAAAACTGGACTACCTGCTGTCCCTACCCGACTCAAGTTTCCAGTACTTTTCCATTAATGTGCACTTGACTGCCATTTCACCCGTCCATGCCCCCTATTAATGGGTGCTTGGTGTCACAACTAATGGGGTCCATATGTGTATTGAAGGATATTCTGCACACGAGTCCCTTAATTTGTAAACCAGTTCAACCTGGACCTCTTTCATATTGGAAGAATTGACCTTGGCTCCATTTGAGCCTGATGCGACGTGTGAGATGCGTTTCTTCTTTCCATGGAAAATGCCATTTCTAGGGAAGTGAATATTATATACAACTCCACACTTCTAGCAGTGCTCTTTTCCCTTGAATTAATGCCGGAACATCTTCAAGCTGGCTCCTATCACCCACCTGGGTGGTGACTCCCTCTGCAGTGCTCTGTGATGCCAATCTTTCCACTGGAAGAAGGTTCCCTCCTTATTGCTCTCCTGCTGAGTAGGCCCTTTGCTTTCAAAACCATTCAAACTTGAAACTTGGATAGTTGTGCCGGCCCGTCGGCGCAGCGGTTGGATTTCTGCTTGCGACCCGGGTTCGGGAACGAGCTCGGGTCGCTGGAGGGCTGGCCGGGGGGAGGCAGTTTGAGTGTCCCGCGACTGCTCGCTGTCTCCGGGGAGGGAGGGGGATTGCCACCCAGTGCAGAAGCGACCACTGGCGGGGGCTGGTGGTAGTGCAGCACGTCAGGGCCATTAGGGGTGGTGCGTGACAGACGTCGGCTCTGCCTTGGCGTCCGGACGTCACGCACCTCAAGAAGCCAGGAAAGTCACTCGCTGGCCTCCGGATGATGGCTCTCTGTTCCTGAGGGCCTCCAGTGCCTTCCCGGCACCTCCTGTTCCCCAGCAGCATCCCCGGGCCCTAGTAGTGTGTGTGCGCTGGGGCTGTCCTCCTCCCCAGTCCCTTCCCCCTCGGAGGAGAGGGACCCACCCAGTGAAGGAATACACTGGGATATCCTAGGGGTCGGCTGCGATCTGGGGGATCAGAGGAGGGCCGGGCAAGGACAGAAGAGGTCAGGGGGAATTTGTCAGAGCCTGAAGGAGTGGAGGACCAGCGAGCATGGGGCAGAAAAATAGATCACACAAAAACTTGGATAGTTTCAAGTCAGCGCCTGGTTTTAAAAAATGCGATTGCAGGCAGATGTCTCAAATGGACTCGCACACCTCATACATCTACTACCTAGGCCACAATCACAATCCCTAGGCATGTGGCCAATGTTGCACCTTGCATCCCAGTACTCCGGAGGCATGCTCTACTACTATTGGGGTGACTGGGTGAATGAGACCCTCCTGTTCGATCGAAAGACTCCAGTCAGGAGGTCTCCATGGCTGCACTAGCTGCTTTTGAAGAGGTGGTGGCTCAGGCCGCTTTGGCCTTTGTGCCACTTTCCTTTGGCACCACCTTCACGGGGCATTTAGGGATTTGTGCCAGTCCCTTCCCACCCTTGGGCAGGACCCCCTCCAGTCTGGAAAAATAACTAGTCTTGTCAGCTATCGTGGGATCACAAGTGCTCTGACATCTGACTCCTGCGCTCCTCTGGAGGTTTCGACTAAGTCTGTCTTCGGTGCAGCCGCTGTCTCCAAGGTTTCCCTGTCGGGCCAGTTGGTCGAGAAGCCTGTTGACCAACCTGTCAAGATATTTCTCGAGGCAGTCAACACTGTCACAGGAAGAGGTGGATGCCTCACTTTCAGGACTCCAGCCCTACCTGTTAGGGTGAGTCAGACTAGCGTGCCGATCCTGTCATTAACCCTCGGCATCCCATTACCTCAGAGGATCCTCTACTTTCACCATCACCTTCCATTTCTGTCTGGTTCCCTGACATTTGAAGTCGTGATCCCATAGTGCAAAGTCGAGCAGCCCACGCAGACATCGGTGTTCCTGCTCTCGAGCAAATGGTACCACCACTATTCTTCCCCTTCCTCCTCTGACGAGGAGAGGCTCAAACGCAAGATGCACCAGCACTACACAGAGCTCATGTGGCAGTAGCTCATGTTTGCTGAGTTAAGCGTTCCGGCCCTCACTGGCTCTCCGCCACCTGGGCTAACCTACTTGGCTTAGCCCATTTTGACTCTTCGGCGCATCTAGGTGAGCTGCCCCTAATCAGTCAAAAGGATGGTCCCCCTGCTAAGGATACTCTTACCACTCCCTGGCTTCCTTGTCTACTGTCACCATGACTCCAGACAGACCCCTTGGGGCCAACAGGAACTCATGCGGTCAGACATTTTTTTTTTTTTTTTTGTTGAATCCCGAGTGAGGATTCCTCCTAGCAGTCCTGTCCATTGGACACCAAATCAGAGGAGGATTTGTCTACCATGGTCCCATTCTTTTGGGGGGGGCAGTGGTTGCTCTGTTTTTGATTTTGGAATATCAGGATCCAGATGAAGCCCATCGAAAAATGGGCCAAGTATCCCTTTCATTTTAATTTTTTATTTTTTCCTCGACCGAGTGGACTCCCAGGTGTTGCCTTCCCAGTTGCAGAGGCCAATCTTGGCCCCGTTCTGAAGTGTGGCAGCAACGTGCCTCCTACCCTATACTAGGAATGCCACGATATATCATAACTGCCACTGACGATAACTTATTGTAAAAAAAAAAAAAAATTATTGCGGTTATTGTGCAGCATGATATGCCGCGATATACAGTAGTAAAGCACTTCAGCTTGCTTTACCAGCAGCGCATCCCTTTCTAGTTGCAACCATGATTCCTGATTCCTCACCATCCTATCAGATTTTTAGTAGTTTTCCTTAAAATAAGAAATGCAGTGCTGCCCATGTGGCATGGAGTTTTGGGGGCCTGAGCTCCTCACCTGTCACTGTGTTGGTAAACCAGGATCAGGGATAGACCTGGGACACTCGAGGGCGGATTGTATGAAGAACTGAGCATCCACTAACGACTCCCCTTTTTCATTCGGATTTTTTTATCCCTCGGGGGGAGCTCTGGCTGGAGCTGCAGCCTCTCCCTAATGAGAGATTCCTCCTCCGGCTCCCGATGTCCCTGCTCGCCATGACCCTGGCCAATCCCCCACAGATTACCCCTGCCACGGAGCCAGAAGAGAGGGGACTGGTTCTCCCTCCCCACTAGAGAACCAATCCAGATCACTGGGGCTGACCACCACGGAGACTGGGAGCCATCGCTGAGCCTGCCAGGGCTCTGTTTTTCCTGTTTTCTCCTGTACCCCTTCCCCCCAGATGTCATGACATAGGCGTGTACCTCCTGACCCATACTGCCCTCCAGCCGTTGCCAGAGGGCAGTCAGTGAGCTGGACAACATGTCCTCTCTCCCCTGAGAGAGGAGAGCAGTCCTCTGGACGCTCGATCCACTCTTGCCCCTGCCGAACCCCAGTGACCCAAGCTCATTCCTAAATCTGGGTGACTGGTGTGACGTTCAGCGCCTCAACTCTCCGCTCCACCAGGCCGGCAGTGGCTCTCCTTTTGAGGGAAGGGGACAGAGCAAGCCACTGCTTGATTGCAGTCTTATGGGAGGCTGCCTGATACAGCAATAACAGCCTTTTGACTGGATTCACATACTTGCACCATCACACGCGTGCCAGCCTGAGGAACTGAAGGGAAAGGAACACTGCCTGAAGTGTGGATGTACATCATGTACCACTCCTAGAACTGTTACTGGGTTCTGTGTGCTCCCTGATTTCTACTCCTTGGATTTCACGCTTCAGGCTGTGCATGAGACTCCCTAATTTTCTACAAGGACAGAGTGCCCCTGCAGACCAGTCCTACTTGATAACAAAGTGTGTGTGTGTGTGTGTGTGTGTGTGTGTGTGTGTGTGTGTGACGCACAGAAGATGACGGCAGATGAGGACTGCAAGGCCCATCCAGTCTGCCCATTTCTTTTTCTACCTTATGAATGTGCAGTCGGCCTTTGATCCGTCAATTGCCTATCTATTCATACTCATCTGTATTGCTCCCTTGTGCCTGTTTGAAGCCCTGCACTGTATTCATATCCACCACTTTCTGAGGTAGACCGTTCCATGCATCCAGCACCCTTTCTGTGAAAAAGAACTTCCTCACATTACCCCTTAATCGGCCTCCCTCTAAACACATGCTGTGTCCTCTTGTCCTGCTGTTTTTCTTATATTTAAACATGTTCGACTCTTTCACCTTGTTGATGCCCATAAGGTGTTTGAATGTTTCGATCATATCACCTCTCTACCTCCTTTACTCTAGGGTATACATATTGAGCTCTGTTAATCTGTCCTCATATGTCTTCTGATGCACTCCCTGCACCATTTTGGTTGCCCTTCTCTGGGCTGCCTCAGTTTGGTTAATGTCCTTGTGAAGGTGCAAGGGAAAACTGAGGTCTGTGTGGGTTGCTGTTTGTGTTTCTGTAGCTAAGTTTTTTGGGATTTACAAGATCTTCTGCTTGGAGTAACTATACCATTCTTGCTCACTACATCTGTGAAGGTCTCCTGGACTGGATTTTCAGCAAAACATCACCACAAAGTATTTGCATTTTCAGTTTACAATAAACTTTCTTGAAGCTGTCCCAAGCAAAACAGAAATCAAGCAACTAGGTCTGACAAACTCCAGTGACTCTGGGTCCTGCTCAAATCCACATTTTCGTCTGGCTTACTCCTAAGGGATCTATTTGTGGGCTTTTAAACAACCTCTTTAAATAACAAAGGAAGCACAAGGACAAAAGGATTTCATATCCTGCACTTGTACTTGAGTAGGTGTGCCCCAGGCTATCAATGTAATGGGGCTGGGGAGTGCATGCCTGCAAGGTCTTGCATAGCTAAAGCCTCTTGTCAATCCCTACCTAGCTGTAACACTGGGTGACCTCTGTCATGAGTTGAACCAATGTTGTACCAACAGTCACACCATGTCCAACAGCTGTCTGGGGGTTGCCCTTGTAACTTTTCTTGTCCTACTTTGCCTTGACAGAATTACACGATCCTTATGGAATGAGGATGGCTCAAATAAATCTAGGACCGAGCACTATGATTTTACTTTCTCCAACCTTATTGTTTATAATACAAGGATACTACAAACTAATCATCTTCTGTACCAAAAGGGCTGTCCCTACCGTTCTCTCTATATGTTTAGGAAACTACGGAACAAGTCTGCATTATCCCATCCTTTTCTAAACGTGGGGCTGTGGTTCCTTGTCATTATTGCCATTCTGCTATCTGGGGATATAGAGACAAGTCCTGGGCCACTAGATGCTTACTTCTCAGCAGATGACCTACACACTATGTCCAAACATGGGCTGTTAATTGCACACTTGAATATAAGAAGTTTGTGTTACTTCGTGGAACTGGAGTCATGGGTCAAACTGTACAATCCTGATATCCTCTGTCTCACTGAGACTTTGCTAAAACCATCGGTTACTGACTCCCACTGCTCCCTGCCAAATTACTCTATTACTTGAAGGGATAGGATATCAAACAAACGTGGTGGTGGAGTTGCTCTGTATTACAAAAATAGTCTGACTCTCTCTCATCTCACTATCCCAGATGCTCAATCGGTATGTGAATACTTGCATGCTACCCTTGCATTGGGAAACTGCATGTTATCTGTGCGTATAACTCCTCATCAGGAGGGATTGCAGGTCTAGAGTACCTGTTGGAAAATACCTCTGAGAATTGTAATCATAATGAGGTTGTCATCTTGGGGGACCTGAACTTAAACTGGTTTAGGGCAGCTCTCAGTTCTCAAATATCTGACTCAAAGCTACAACCTGCATCAGATGGTAACAGTGCCGACTAGAAGTCTGTCGTCTTCACCACTAGCCACACTATTGGATTGGGTACTGGTAAACTGGATCGAACACATCTCAGCCGCTGGTACTCTTGCTGATGCCTTAACTGACCACTCTCCTACTTTCTGCATCCTGTCCTTGGGGGCACCTCCACCACGTCTCATCACACTCTCAAACTTTGCTCACCTAGACCAAGAGGTGTTTCTGTATGACGCCTCCAGAATTGATTGGTCGGAGATCTATCTATCACACTGTTCTCAGGATGCTCTTAACCTCTTCATCACTAAATTCCTTACGGTTCAATGTAAACATGCCTCAACGCTCACCCAGAGAGTGAGGGGTAAACAAACAAAATGGCTAAACAAAGACTTGCTCAAAAGTTTGCGCCTTGGAGATAAACTCTGGAAGCGCTACAAAACATCAGGCCAGCAAACAGATTTCAACGCTTACCGTATGCTACAGAATTCATGTAAAAGACAAGTCCAGAGCTGCTAAGAGCAAGTACTGTAAAGACCTACTGATTAACTCCACCAGTGATCCCAAAAAATTCTAGTCTCATCAAATCCTTCCTAGGATCCTCAGTCGACTACCCCTGGTGATATGCTGATAAATGATGTACATTGTAATGACTCACAAACCATAGCTAATTCTTTCAACCTGCATTTCTGTGATCTCTCCCAATATACCTCTTCAATCCCACTGCAGTGTCCTCCCACTCATCAGGAATCTGTCTGGATAAGCTGGAAGTGTTGTCCCCTGTGCCTCCTTATACGCCTCCATTCTATTTTAAGGCAGTGTCTAGAAAGGAAGTCCTGAAGCTCCTGAGGTCCATCTCTGATCATACCAGCTCTGGCTCAGACTCCCTGGAACCCCGCCTCTTAACTTGCAGCTGCCCTTATTGCATTACCGCTGGCCAAAATGTATACGTTGTCACTTTCAGGTGGAATGGTCCTGACCTCTGAAGCTGCTTGGATCACGCATGCATCTTGGGGGGGGCTACGGGTTGTCATGAACTACATACCAATTGCCATACTCTGTACTGGGCAAAATCCTGAAGAAAATTGTTGCAACTCGGACAACTGACTACTTAAGCACAGTCTGCTCTCAGATGCCCAACATGGCTTCAGGAAAAGACATAGCACAACAACTGCACTCCTTAAATTCACCACAGACACTTTCAAAAATGGATACTGGCAATCTGACTGGGACTGTCTTTATTGACCTCACAAAGGCTTTTGACCTTGTTGTCGCACTTTGCTTCTCTCCTCGCCTCGACACCTACATTTCTCCTCCTCCTCTGTTGACTGGTGTGAAACCTACCTGACAAACAGAACTCAAGTGAAATTTAATTCCACTCTATTGAACAGTACCACCATTAACATTGGGTACCATCAGGGCTCCATCCTAGGGCCCCGCTATTCTCTCTTTATATAAATAACATTGGAACTGCTCCAAAATCCTGCTCTGATATTCTGTATGCTAATAATTTTGCTATCTATACAAGTTCTACTAATATAGACACTATCAACACAACCCTTTCCTCTGACTTTAACAATAGCCAAAACAGGCTATACGACCACAAACTGGTTGTCAGCACTAGCAAAACTAAAGCCATGCTACTTGGATCGGCCCCAAAGCTCCGGGCATGCACAACAGCACTGACGGTGCAGGACTTAGGTCAATTACTGGAATGTGTGACCTCTTTCAAGTACCTGGGCATCCTGCTAGATCAATCTCTTGATCCTAATCTTCATGTACAGTCTATTTGCAGAGCTGTCAACTCCAAACTGGGTGTTGCATATAAGATTAGTTGTATGCTCATGCCATCGGCTAAAATAACCATTGCGAGGGGGATTCTGCTCCCCACCCTAACCTGTGGGGCTTCCTTATTGGGGGCTGCTCATAAAACTGACATACTCAGATGGGATATTACGTATAACAACATATGTCACTACGCCTCTTCTGCTCCTCTGCTTAAACACCACTGTCAGCTTTATAATCTTGGTTGGCTGTCTCCATTAGCTAGTAGGAAATACTACCTTGGCTGTCTTACTGATTCGATGATTCAGAATAAAACCCCTAGGTGTCTTGCAGCTATGCTTGTTCCTCGGGACACACTCCATGATCTACGATCGGCTGATAAATCCTTTCTGAATTTGCCGTGGTGCCGCACTAGGAAAGGAACTGTTGCATTTTAGCATGCATCTCCACAGCTGTGGAATTCCCTTCTCCTCGACATTAGACTTTCTAGCTCCCACACATGCTTGAAGAGAAAACTGCGCTTGAATCTGCCGATTGCTGATACCTGGTCCTGCTTTCACTCTACCTAATGACTGATGTCTCTGGCCATACAGTAGTATTTCCTCACCTGTATATAACCCTCTTACTGCCTCAGCCTGTCCCGGCTCCCTTTCCCTGCCCATATACAATCTTGCACTGCAGGCATCTCCCTTACACTTACATACATTCACAAATTCTAATTTCATAGCTTGATCCCCTCTTCCTCCCTTAGACCTTTTCCTTAATGACACCTCCTGCTCTCAATGGTTATTTCTTCCTTTTGTATTACCTGTTTTTGTGTACCTTGTTCTGTTCATATGTCACCTGATAATTTATTGTCCACGGTCCTCTCTTCATTGCATAGGTAGGCACCTATGAGTTTATAGTCTACTCTGCATGTCTCTGATATATTGTACCCTCTTTAACTCATTGTATGTAAAGCACTTATAAATTGTTATCCTGTCAAGTTTCTGCATGTCTGTACTCTCCCAGGCCGTGCCTGAAAAGTCATTTTATGGCAAGTGCACTTACCCAGTTAACAAAAGCTAAATAAATAAAAAGTTTCGACCTCCAGTACTGCACGCAGTACTCCAGATGGGGCCTAACCAGTGTCTTGTAAAGAGGGATTATTACCTCCCTCTTACGACTTGATACCCCTACTAATATACCCCAACATCCCTTTAGCCTTACCTACAGCTTTAGTGGTCTGCTTGGATGATTTCAGGTCATCTGTGATGATGCCAGAGTCTCTCTCTTCCCTTGTGACTGCCTGCAACTCCCCTCCCAGCTTATAGGTGGCTTCAGGGTTTCTCTTCCCTATGTGCATGATCTTGCACTTCTTTGCGTTAAACCCCAGTTGCCACTGTTTTGACCATTTTGCCAGTTTATCCAGATCTCTTCTCATTCTGCCCACCCCATCTCTGTGTGTGTTTTTAATCTGACCATACAACTATGTATTACCCAGGGGATGCTGCGAGGCATTGCTCCATATACTTGATGTACATAGAATGTTTCTATTGTGATTGTATGAAGGACTGCAGAAGGTCCATTCAGCTTTGTTTCGTTTCACCCCGCGGGAAAGTGCGCACCTG
Source organism: Neoceratodus forsteri (assembly GCA_016271365.2). Lineage (NCBI taxonomy): Eukaryota > Metazoa > Chordata > Ceratodontiformes > Ceratodontidae > Neoceratodus > Neoceratodus forsteri. The sequence goes on from JADMNL010000022.1 coordinate 584,419,913, forward strand.
TCTAAACGGTACCTGTCCAAGTGGCTGTGTAACTGTTGAATCTTGCTATTGGAAGTATGGTAAGGAACCTTTGGGGCTATACATGGCCACTCTGTGCCTAGTGTGGTCACTGCCCGCTTTCACAAGGTGTCTACAGTTGACTCATGGAGCACTCTGCATTCTTTCACACAGCATTGGTCTAAACATGGTCTCATAGAAGTGCTGGCTTTGGTTTTGTGGTGTTACAAGGCCTTCTTTCCTGACCATATTATACCATACCATGCTCACTGGGTACTTTGTGCATTGCTTGGGAATCGTTCCCAAGGGTGCAGCCGAACGGAGATGTCTTCTAAAACTCTTTACTGTAAGTCTTCGAGAATCTCCTCCATTTGATCACTCTCCTTTCTGAGGTTGTTTCCTCAGGGGATGACTGTAGAAGCTGCCAGGTTGGTCTGTTCTGTTTTGAAGTGTCCGTAAGTGCCTTGTGTAGACAAGATTTCCAGTCCCATGTCTCGTATGCCTGGTATTGGCCTGGTCTCCTGGTTCCTCACAGTAAGAGGCTGTTCAAGCTCATCTGTGGCAGAGAACTGAGGAACAGCGGGGCTGCCCATGATATTAGAGACGCCGACATTGTGTATTATGGAGTTTAATGTCTTAATCGGTGCAGTTGGCATTAAAGGCAGAATGTGCCTATTAGCAGTTGACACCAAGCTCTGTGGGAGAGTGGACACAGCTGAAGGGATACCGGACCTGCAGGAAGATCTAGAAAAGCTGGGGAGGTGGTCCAGGATCTGGCAGCTTGGCTTCAATGCCAAGAAATGCAAAGTTATGCATACTGGAGCCAAGAATCCCACGACAGAGTACTACCTGGGTGGAGTCTGGGTGTCTGCATCGGAGGAGAAGGACCTGGGAGTGGTGATCATTAGTGACCCGAAGCACTCCACACAGTGCAAGAAGGCAGCAGCAAAGGCAAACAAGATGCTGGGATGCATATCTAGGGGGATCAGTAGTAGGAGAGAGGAGGTTATACTGCCCATGTACAAGTCACTGGTAAGGCAGCATCAACACCTCAAAAAGGACATTAACCTGCTGGAAAAGGTCCAGAGGAGGGCTACAAAGATGATAACCAGTTGACAGGGTTGGGTATATGATGAGAGGTTGAGGGCACCTAACATGTACTCCCTGGAAGACTGAGAGAGAGAGGAGACATGATTGGTACCTTCAAGTACTTGAAAGGGATAAATAAGGTTGATAAGGAGAGTCTCTTTAAGCTGAGTGGCAACCATAACACGAGGGGGCACAGTCTTAAACTGGAGGGTGGAAGGTTTAGAAGGGAGGTCAGGAAGCTCTCTTTCACAGAGGGTGGTAGGCACTTGGAATGTGCTGCCAGAAGAGGTCATTTTGTTGAAGACAGTGGGCAGCTTTAAGAGGCTGGGACAGGCATAGGGGGAAGGTAAGGATCATGGGTAGGGAGGATGGGAGGAAGGGCAGGGACATTGGATCAAGCTGTGGACCCTATAGTACAAGCAGACTTAATGACTCAAATGGCCGCCTTCTGCTGGCTTCTTTGTACGTTCGTATATCATCGTGGGCAGCCCCTGGCTAGCAGGAGTTTCCGAGTGGTCCTGGTGTCTGCAGCTTACAGTTCAAAAGGTGTTGTCCAGTAGAAGAGTTTTTCTTGAAGATCTGCTGTAGTAACTGGACATGGCCAGATTAGACAAAATACAAGCATTTTGTTGTGGTGCTGAGCTTTCTAACATAACAAATATGTGGTAGCATCCTCTTCAAGGTAACCTTGAGGGAAGGGATTAAAAAAGGTTTGGCAGCCAGCTGTTTGTCATGATAATGTTGGTAAAAGCTGATTGTAAACCGGTATTCAATGTTATGCTAAACTATAACCTGTAGTCTTAACATACTGCTGTTTTCAGTGTTGCTGATCGGTAGGGGGACTAGAGGAAGTGAGGGAGAGGAAGCTGATCTTCTTGTCAAGGCAGAAGGGAATTAAGCTTTCCTCATTTGAGGGGATGTTGAATTAAAAGCTGTCATCAGGGATGTAAAGGGAGGGACACACCACTTGGAAGTGCTTTTTGAGAGCAAACGGTGTGAGGGGTCCCACTACGTTTAGCACCAAGTCAGACACTGATGTACAAATGTTTAAACACTAGCCATTATACTAAGTCTTTTGCCTTTTCCTTTTCTGCCCCTCCCTCAGTGGGAGTTCCAGGTTGGGCCTTCTGAAGGTATCGATATGGGAGATCACTTGTGGATGGCCAGGTTCCTTCTGCACAGGGTCTGTGAAGACTTTGGCATCATTGCAACACTGGACCCCAAACCGATCACTGGAAACTGGAATGGAGCTGGCTGTCACACCAACTACAGCACAGAGCTCATGAGGAAAGAAGGTGGACTCAAGTAAGTAGCTTTCTGTCCAAACACTGGAGGGTTATGTGGTACAGAACAGAATCTTCTAGACCACTTGTATGTGTGTGTGTGGGGGGGGGGTGCAGCTGTGCTGCTTTATCTGCTGGCAGCTGCATTTCTGACATCCTTGGTCACATCCATTAAACAGCTATACGGATACCACTGCAGTTGACACTGCAAAACCACTGCGTACACTGGTTGTATTGGGGTGGTGGTCTTGCTTCCTTCTCTACCCCCTTCCCCCCCCAATCTTCCAGTAGCATTAGTTTCTGTTCCCTCACAGTTGTCTTTGAACCAGCAGCTGGGTTCCATGCCTCAACCAGGAGAGTTGGTGGGGGGGTTTGTTTTTTTTTTTTTTTTGTTCACACCCAAGCTTGTGCTACTGCACAAGGAACCCATCAGAATATTTAGAGTTTGATTCCAGGAGATGACTGTAAATAAACACCCTGGAGCCCGATTCAAAAAATTTGACGCAAGGGCACCCTGTGCTGCTTGTGATTCAGGAATGCAGGCTGTGGCAGTCTTCCAGATGGTCTTGCACTCAGCATAAATCAAACCACACCAGTTGCTTGGTTCACCTTAAGTGCTTTATTGCAAATTTAAATGTGGGACCCATTGTTGCCGGTGGGGTCTGCACCCAATCCTGGGTTGCCCCCGTGGTGCTAAGGGGCTTGCAGTGGATATAAGCTGCAGTATCCCCTTAAGTGGGATTCAGGACATGCACGCATATGCACACACCCTAGTGTGTAAGGGCCATGAGTTAACTAGCCTGGACTGGTCTAACTGTCCATGTGCCACTGCTCCCAGATCAGTCACTGGTGCATTTCTGCAGGGTCCCCCTATGGTGCTAGGCAAGCAGTTCTCCCCCCAACCCATGGACAACACAGGCATGGCAGCACCCTGCAATGTCCCCATCGGGGACCTGTTGCCACCCCCACCACCCATCTGTGCCCTACCTGCCCTCAACTCCTATCCTATACAATGGTCTCCATTACTGGGCGTCAGTGCCGCCCGACCACACTGTGGCTTGCAGCAAACCTCTCCCATGCGCCTTGTCATTGGCGCATAGTAACATTTGCCATTACTGAAGGGGCTTTGGCACTGGGACCACACCCGTTGATGAACCAGGTGCAGGGTCCCTGGCACACCACCAATTGGTGCAAGCTACTTTTTCAACACAGCTCATGCAAATCTACCAGGGCTTTGTGACTCTGGTCTCCATTTATGCACTTGCATTTAACTGCTGCAAGCAACCAACTTTTCTTGGAAAAGAACCAAGTGAAGGTGCTATAGGGGTTTTATTGCATCACTTGCGCATGCTAACATCACTTTCTCCACCCCCTCCAGGCACATAGAAAGCGCTATTGAGAAACTGAGCAAAAGACATGAATACCACATCAAAGCCTATGATCCCAAAGGAGGAGCAGACAATTCCAGGAGACTCACTGGCCACCATGAGACTTCCAGCATCTTTGACTTTACAGCTGGTGTGGCCAACAGAGGTGCTAGCATCCGGATTCCTCGCCAGGTCGGTCAGGATGGTTGTGGCTACTTTGAAGACCGGAGACCTGCAGCTAACTGTGACCCCTACGTGGTTACAGAGGCTATTGTTAGAACAACTGTTCTGAATGAAACGGATGATCACCCTTTGGACATCTAAAAGCACTGACTTATAGTTTTAGTTTCTGCTTGGATACAGAACTCTACAGGCAGCAGTGTTTCACTGCTGTTGAAGCTCAAGTTGGTATACTTGGGTAACCATACCACCTAGCTGTTTACGTAGTATTTTACTGAAGATTAAAGCTTTCTAACTGTAATAAGGTTTTGATGGGGCTGCCACCTGTCAGTGGCCCAACATTAACACTCTGCAACAGACTGCACGAAAAGTCCCAGCTGCAAGACTTGGGTGGTTTTGCAACTGAACAGTTTGTCTAATGTGGGTTTAATGTGTACAGTATCACAATGTAGTGCAACACTAGACCGCAACACTGGCACAGTAGCTCTGAGACTTCATCTGCTAGTTGAGGGGCTGGCATATGTGGGGAGGTGGTGTCTTTTTAATGAAGTTGTCCTAAATGTGACCATCCTTTTTCCTTAAGACCGGTATAGAATCTGTACCAACCCCCCCCCCAAAAAAAAATCTCCTCGTAGAAGCAGAAGGTTTAATACCAAACTGGTCTCTTCGGTCTCCTAAGGGTTGGGTTCTAAAAGAACTTCTGCCAGTCCTAAAGGAGTAATCTGGCCTCAGGAACCATTGCCTGCTGCGGTTAGAGGTAGCATGGGGCACACCAGAGGAATACAGTTTAGAATTTGTTTTGTGGAATTTTGGGATGAATTTGCGTTTTCAAAACTTGCCAGTTCAAAGCTCATTTTAATAGATTATTGTAGTTAATTTTAAATGTTTGTCCGTAATGGATCTTGTCACGACCTGTAAATGCATTGTAAGTATAAAATATAATTTTTAATAACCTGCTCACTGCCTTTTTTTTGGGGGGGGGGGGTGTTGCTTCATGTTCAGGAGCTGGCTCATTCTATGCTTTTTTCCCTTTTTTGTGTTTAAGGGAGTCATCCCACACATTTAAATGAAACAGTGGGGTTTGATCTGTTCATGACTGTGGACCTTCTTATAAGGAGCTATATGGCATTTTCCTTAGTATGTTGAATATACTGTCAGTCATTGCCAGCTTAGGTGTTTCAAGAACACTATTAACATTTGCTCCCAAGAACACAAAATACACACTGGTGGGTACAAACAAATGGGTGTGAGTAAAGACTTAAGATGTTGCAGCAGCCTGCCAGATGAAGTTGTATCTGCCAGCAATGTATGTATTCGACCATGGGTGGGGCAGGTATGCCAATAGTAATAGTGGGGGGTGCAGATTGTAAGGAACACTGATGCCTACTAGGGCCAGATTAGAAGCGGGTAGGGTGGCCATACAGGATCTGCTGGGCTTTTTCCTGCTTTCAGATCCTATGTAGACACATGCTGGATCCAGCAGCAGATGACTTGCACCATGTGGCTCCAGTAGCACAAGGAATCTGTCAGAAATGCCCATCGAAATGGGAGCCACTAAACTTGATGATCTAGGTAAAACCTGAGCTGGATTCTGTTTGCTGTGTGGGTGTGTCCTGCCTTACCAAGGTAAAGCTTCAAACATGAGCCTATTCAGAGTTACAGAAGTAAAATGTTTTGTAAGTTTTCTGTGTTGATCCATATTGTCAAATGGAAATTATTGCAATGGGTAATGTGTGCCCCATTGGGGTAGGGGCACAGCCTAAAAGCTGGGACCTCAGCATAGAATCCTGAGGACATGATTCTGGTTAAAGCAGAGCTTCATCAAGGATATCTCCATTAGGCCACACCTTTGGAACCTTAAGCTGTGTGCATCAGGATGACAAGGAACATTTTTGCTAGCTGGGGCTGCCCACAGTGACTGGCAGCCCCAACACGCTTCTGTTTTCTCCTGTCATTGATTATTCTGATTGGAACTGCGGAAGGAAATGACAGACAAAGCCATGGTCAGTTTACCTATCGTGTCTGCATGCTGCCAAAGAGCCGCCTTGTGGTTATATTTTTTCACAAGCCCCATTTACAAAGATGACACTCTGTGCGGTTTGGGCTTTTCTTACAGCATGATTGCCTGTGAGATTTGCCAGAGTTTCAACCAAGCTACAAGGCAACACAGTCGCAAGGCTCTAGAACACTTCCTTGATCAAGCTATGGAGGACAAAGGTTCCAGACCTGCTTCTAACTTGTCACCGTATGAAGGAAAATGAATAGGCGTCTCACACCCACCTCCTCCTTATCCAGCCGTAAGCACAAACATAAAGAAAAGGCTGCATCACAGCAAGGTCCCGGGCACATCTGTGCCCGCTTCTACAGTGTTTGGCTGCTCTGCCTCTCCCAATCACTGCGACACCAAGGTTGGGGCTCAACTCTGGCATTGCCATATCTAATATGTACAGTACATTGCTGTGGGCAGGCTCCAATCCTTCACAGGCGGTCTCTGAGCCCATTTCTGAAACGGAATACAGCATCTTGAAGAATGAGAGTGAGGGGCAGTTGGAGGAAGGGAACTTGCCCGGCAGCACCACCCATCTCATTCTGCAGTGAGGACTCTGGGTTCTATGTAGAAACCTAGAATCTGACGGCAGATGAGGATTGTTTGACGCAACCAGTTTGCCATCCCCACCACCACCACTCTGTCACCGTAGACCTTGCGTTATCTCTGGCTTTCTCCCCCACTTCCTTTCCACCAGGATTCCCTTAGGTCTTTCCCAAACATTATTGAACTCCACCACCTCTTCCTGGAAGACAGTTCCAGGCATCCACCACTTTTTCCTGGGAAAGCATTTCCTTGCATCGCTTCTAAATCTACCTCTCCAGTTTCACTGCATGTCCTGCTTCTTGAACATCTTGTGAAGTACTCCTGTACCTTAATCCTGTGAGGTGTGGGTCACTGTCATACCCCCCCTCTCCATTCTCACTTCCAGGGTGTACATGTTGAAGTTCATTAGTCTCTCCTCATAGGGCTTTAAATGCAGTTCTCTGGACTGCCTCCACTTTGTCATCCTGGAAGTGTAGTCTCCAGAACTAGACACAGTACTCTTGGTGGGGTCTTACCAGCAATCTATAGAGGCAATACCACCTCCCTCTTTCTGCTGACAATACCCCTGGCCACCTTTTGGTCATCAGATTACCCCCAGGTTGCTTTCCTGTTTGTCATGGTCTGTCCCATTTTGTACTCCACTCCTGGGTTTCTGTGCAAGTGACAGATTTTGCACTTTGTAGCATTGTGGCTGTCATACACTTGACCACTGGATTTCTTGGGTTTTTGCACATTTCTTTCCACCCTCTGGAAATTTTGGTGTCCTTCACAAGGAGGCAGATTCCTTTCCATCGCCTCTGCAGTGTTTCTTAAAGACAAGGTCCAGTACCAGCACTGATCCCTGAGGCATCCATTGGTCACCTTCCCTCCCGAGTGAACTCTTTACTGCCTCTCAGTAACCAGTTTCTTACCCAGTTGCTACCCATGCTCCCAACCCTAAGCTACCAAACTTCTTACAGGTATGTGGAACTGTCGAAAGACCTGAAGGCTAGGTATGCCACGTCCACTACTACACCCTGATGTAATTCCCTGGTTATCTGGTCAGATTGCTAAATTAATTTGACATGTACCCCCCCCAACCACCACCACTACTTGTGCAACTATGCTGCTTCAGGTCTTGTAACTCAGTTGGATTCAAGATATTCCACACTATTTGTACTTAAGCAGTAACTCCATTTTATAATTTATTTAGATTTTGGTAACTGGGTAAGCTCACCGAGACCAGACGTCCCTTTTTCAGGGGTGACCTGGAATTAGTTACAGTAGATTACATACATTGGTATCAACATACAGTATTTACAGCTGATGCATACTATTGGTATCAAACACATAACACAGACAGCAGGCTTCACAAGGCTCACAAAGTGTTAGACAGGTGCACGGTACATTTAACAATTTTGCATAATATTGCCAGTATCGTCTCCCTGCTATCATTTTTGTATAGTGGAACTACATCTGCAGTTCTCTGGAACCAGAGGGTTATACTCTTGCATCTCCTCCAGAAGACCCATCTTTTTAGGCCATGATGCAGCAGATTCAGTCTGCCATTGAACTTACCCAGTCAACAAAAACTAAATAGTAAGTGCACTAGACTAATCTTGCCTATTTTCAGGCACGACCCGGAGTACAGACGAATGCTAACTGACCTTGAACCAGATTAAGCTGTTGGTGGTTTTTAGTGAATTGAATCTATTGAAGACGAGGATTCCACTAAGAGGAATCTGGAATTTTTGGAGGTGCCATTTACTCCCTCTATAATTCCCCCTGTTTATCCTGCCTTAGCAGATGTTATCTTTGCCAGATGGCACATACCCAACTCCCTGCCTGTGCTACCCACTAAGCCTTATTGTGCTAACCAGCATGAGAGTGACTGGTCATGATGGGTTTAGAGCTCTTAGACAAAAGTACTTTGCCTCCAGATAAAGAATCTAGAAGGTTTGGTATGGGCAAGTGTACTTGTGCCTCAGCATCCTTGGGCCTTAGGCTTGCTAATTACCAGGCCTGCATGATTAAATACCAGAACAGCCTGTGGAAAGCTGCTTGTACTGCTGCCCAGCCTTTGCCTTATGGTGCTATGAAGAATTATCTGGTTTAAAACAATCTGCTGGCACTTATGTTTGCAAACGTTTGCTGTATTCGGCTTATGATTCTGATGCTTCTGCCTTGGCTGCAGTGTCATTTACATGAGAAGATCTTCTTGGCTTGGGGTGGTTGACTTTGCCAGTGATGTGCAACAGTTTTTAATGCTCTTCAGAGGTTCCAAACTCATGATTAAGAAGCCATACATGGCCAAAATGACTGCAGTCTGCCAAGTCCCTCTACCCAATTCCCACGAGAGAGAGTGGCAGATGGTCTTTTTGTAGGCTTGCTAGGAGTAGCTGTGTGTACTATCAGCAGGGCTGTGGAAGAGGTGATGGTGTTCTCCCCCACCCCAAGTGTCCATCCAGAGCACCCAAAGGAATCTGGTTCACTGGCCTTGCTGCCATTGATTCCATGTGACTCTCCTCCATCCCCCGCCCCCAACTATTGCCTCCAGGGTTAAGCAGAGGCAGGATCTCCAGTGGCAAGATCGTCACAGGCAAGTGATTTTTGGAGAAGATTGGAAGGGGGGGAGGGAGTGGGATATGATCTTGACCGGATAGAAATACCTCCTCATCCTGTTTCCTTGTATTCTGTGGGCCACGTCTCCTTAATAAGGGGAGGTTCAGACTCTGTTTCAGAAATGTGCCACAGAATCTGTTCCTCTTCAAGACTGGAACAGATAATCCTATTCCAGATACTAGTCCCAAAATGGACAGGAAATCTACATCCACCTGGGAACAGAAGAGGGAAGTGTGTTCAGGAATGTGGTTCTGTTTTAACTGTAATATTTGAATAGTTTGTACTTTAAATTAGTGCTGTGACTTATCAACTGTTACTTGGGCTGTGATAGTGTAACTGTTGGGACTTGTGTGCTGGTTGTGGGAACAGTTGTTGGAAGTGATATTTAGAGTGAAATTTAAACCTGTGCTGTTTGCCTGGTTGAGAGGTAGGGCCCTGTCGCCCACCCTGTGTTGGAGAGTTTCTTAAATACTGCAAAGCCACTGGGGGTTGGGCTTGAAGAGGACTGTTTCTGTTTGACTGAAACTTGAAGCAGCAGGAACTGGTAGCCTGTGACGTCCTACAGTACCTGATGTCTGCATACACACTGGGCTATGTGTTTGTGAGATGTAGGAATTCTATTGGTGGGTTTGTAATAGTTCGTAAACCACTGTAGTCAGTATAGACTGTTTTTCACTGTCCTGTATAGGTAGTGTGAATTATGGGTAGGGTTGTGGGGCAGCAGTGGATTAACATACTGTGGAAGCTAGGAGGTGCCCAATATGCCACAGACTAAGGAGGCTCAAGGAATAGGTTCAGTGGCTTGGCAGGGAGCTGGGGAGGGTGAGGGAGGGTTGCATTGGTAGAAGAGCTGACAGCTGAGTATCGGGGGGGGGGGGCACCACAGAGAAGGAACAGTGGGTCAAGGAAGGGGGCAAACCAGACAGTGTCAGCTGATGAAGGGTGGACTTTGATAGGGTCTAGCAAAAGAGGAGCAGCAGGAGGGAGGAGAAAACTCATTGTAAGGCAAAGAGGGTAGGGAACATGATTGCTGTACTAGCAACAGGGGGGAAGAGAACACAGGAGGAGACTGCGTAAGGGATAGTACTCATGAAGAGTGAGCGAGGGGTGTTATTAGTGGAGAGATTGAGCATGGCGTGGCAGGGATAATACTCAGAGGTGAGGGAGAGGGAGGATGGTGGTCAGGAGGAGGTGGGAAGACACAGGGGCAAACGGTAGAAGCAACATCTGTTGTGAATAGTGCCGCTCACGGCTGGTAAGCTAACTCGGAGCACCTTAGCTTGTCTCCACCGGACAAGGAATCCAGTCTTCTGGACCAGTACAGGAAGAAGGTGTACGCTTCTTCCACGCTGGGAATCTGGGCCCTGAATTATGTTGCACATATGGGGGATTACCAGAAGGCTATCCTTAGTCAGGTGGAATCCAAATTGGACTCCTTTCCTGAATCTCAAACCAAGCAGGAAGTGGCTGATCTAGTCCGATCTGCTCATTTGGCCAGTAGGCACATGCCACATATGATGTAGTGGACACTGCTGGTAGGAGTTCGGCTTTCACCATGGGCCTTGGGTGGCATGCCTGGCTCTGGGTGTCAGGATTGGTCCCTGAAGTGCAATTCACTATTCAGGATGTGCACTTCAGGGGTTTGGTGTGCTGTTCAACGGAGATGTCAAGGACATCATCACCGACCTGCAAGAGAAGGGCACTGCACTTAAGTCTGTTGACTCTTTGTACAGGCCCCCTCAGGGACAGCATCGCCCCTTTCGCAGACGCTCTCGACCAAAAGCGAAACCTCAGGGTAAGTGGGCCAATAAGCATATGGCCCCTTTGGCAGCCAAGACTCCGCCACCCAAAAAAGCTGCAGCAGCCTTGGCTGCCTCGCACCTTCTTACTCCTTTCCTCTCCCACAGTCTCTGGACACTCCAGAGGAACCGGTAGGAGGGAGGTTCTCCTTCCATCTGCTGGGCTGGGAGAGGATTACTTCAGCTGCGTGGGTGCTCCAGCTGATGACAAGAGGACACTCAATCAAGTTTCTTCAGAAACCACCAAGAAGACCACCCCCCAAGTTGTCTTACTCCTTGGAGCATCTTCCTCTGGTTCGGGAAGAAATATCTTCCATTCTCTTGAAGGTGGCAATGGAACCGATTCCCACTCACCTTTGGGGGACTGGGTTCTATTCCCATTTCTTCCTAGTTCCAAAGAAAACTGGAGACGCGAGACCTAGACCTCAGCTCCCTTAACATGTTCGTAGAGTATAAGCACTTCAGAATGCTCTCCCTGCAGAGCCTTCTGCCGCTCCTTCGTCTGGAATTGTGACTGTATGCGTTGGATATGCAGGATGCCTACCTGCACATCCCCATTCGCCCTTCCCACCATAAATTCCTCTTTTTCTTTTCCGGGGGGCTACTACCAATTCAAGGCCCTTTCATTTGGTCTTTTCTTGGCCCCCACGAGTGTTCACCAAATGCCTTTCAGTGGTAGCGGCCCACCTGCATATCGGGGGGTACTGGTTTTCCCGTACCTTGACGATTGGCTCCTGGTGGCCTCATCCAGGTAAGGAACTCCAGTGCTCCCTTTCCCTTACCTGGCAGGTTTTCATCAGCCTGGGTATTGCCATCAACCAGGCCAAGTCCCATCTGGTCCCTTGTCAAAGACTTCAGTTCATTGGGGCGATCCTGGACACAACCATCGGCAAAGCTTTTCTGCCACCGGACAGGGTGGACACCCTTCAGGCGCAAGCAAGTCTTGTCCAGCCGCAGAAGGGTTGGTGCCCGGTCAGGCCTCCTCCTCAGGCTCAGGGCGGCTGCAATCCCAACAGTCCCTCGCGCTCTGCTTCATATGAGACTCTCTTGATGGGTGCTTTGATATCAGTGGGACCAGACTTTGGACGACTTGAACCAAGAGGTTCTGGTCTCTGACCCCATGATCCAGGACTTGCATTGGTGGATGGTGCAGGAGAACCTTTGCCAGGGAGTTATGTTCTGTCTGGAATCTCCCTCCCAAATGTTGACAGATGGCTGGGGAGCCCATCTGGAACCTCACAGGACTCTAGGCTCTTTGTGTGCTCGCACTCAAGCTCTCTACTCTTGTATTCTTCCCGGTCATCTAGCAATCCAGACTGACGTGTGTGGTCTGGTACATCAACAAGCAGGGAGGAACTCGTTCCTACCCTCTGTGCAGGGGAGCAATGAGAGTATGGGGTTGGGCAGCTCAGCACAATCTTCACCTGACGGCAGTGCACATTCCGGGAGTAAACAATACGCTGGCGGACTACCTCTGTCTGTCGTCCACCGATGCTCACGAATGGGAATTGGATCAGGAGGTACTAAATGAAGTCTTCCTGCGTTTGGGAACCCCTCAGTTGGACCTGTTCGCGTATCCTCTAAACTCAAAACTTCTCACCTTCTACTTGCTCACTCATGGGCGAGGCTTTTTTTTTTTTTTGGTGGGATGCCTCTCTTGATTGGAAGGACAGATTTGTCTATGCCTTCCCTCAATCTCGAGGGTCTTACACAAACTCCAATCAGAAGAAGCTTGAATGATGCACATCACTCCATTCTGGCCCAGGCAAGTTTGGGGGTCTCTTCTGCAGCAGTTTTTGGAGGAACTGCCACTTCCTCTTCCTCTGTCGCAGAACTTGCTGACCCAGGATCAGGGGACCCTGGTCCATCCAGGTCTCGGATCCCTTCAGTTGCACAAGTGGCTCCTGCAGAAGTAGTCCAAGCCCATTTCGGGGTTTCTTCGCTCGTTGCAGACATTTTGGTGGAGGCCAAAAAGCCTTCTAGCCGAGCCACCTATGCTATGAAGTGGAAGCGTTTCTCGATATGGGACGCTTCGAAGGATCTGGAACCCTTCTCTTGCCCGATTGAGTGTCCTGGACTACGTGTCACCTCTTAGACTTGGGTCTCAGTCATTCCTCTTTGAAGGTCTATATGTCAGCCATTTCGGCCTACCATGTCCCTTTTGGTGACAGGACTTGCGTGCATTTGGAAGTCTCAAAGACCTTCCTCAGAGGGGCTCTTCATTTAAGATCCCCCATCCGTATTCCTGCGCCTCCTTGGGATTTGAACTTTGTCCTAGAGAAGCTTACTCTGGCTCCCTTTGAACCAGGAGCTTCAGCAGACTTGAAGTTCCTCTCTTGGAATACTCTTCCTAGTGGCTATAACTTCAGCTCGACGAATTTCCGAGCTTCAGGCCTTGATGTGCAAAATCCCTATTTGATTTTCCACAAGGAACATGTGGCTCTGCGCACCAACCCTAAGTTTCTCCCTAAGGTGGTAGCGGAATCTACGCTGAACCAATTCATTGAGCTGCCTGCTTTCTTTACACAACACTCCAAGGGGAATTCCTCTTGCATACTCTGGATGTTCGCAGGATCCTGAGATACTATACCACTAGGACTAAGGATCTCAGGAAGTCAAATCAGCTCTGTCTCTCTTGCCCACAAAAGAGAGGGCAATGCCTATCAAAGTGGTTGGCTCACTGTATCGCTTTGTTACGACTAGTACCACAAGACCCTGCCGGGTCAAGTCAGAGGTCACTCCACCAGAAGAGTTGCTGCCTCTGCTGCTTGTTTCAAGAATGTGTCAGTGGCAGACATCTGCGCAGCCGCAACTTGGACTTCAGTCCATACCTTTACCAAACACTACAGTTTGGACATTGCCTCTCACCGTAGAGCAGGCTTCGGGTTGGCTGTTTTGCAAGGTCTTCTTTCTTGAGACCCTCACAGCCTGAGGTTTATTTGTTGGTAGTTTTCCTCCTCCCGAGTGCTTCTCCTTTTTCCAGACTGCTTGGGATTCAGTCCTGTATGTAATTACTTACTGCAAGAGCCCTTTCGAAGTAAGATAATACAGTTCCATAAGAACTACCTTAGCAGTAGATCTTTTGAGAGGGGCTCTTGCAGTAGGTAATGCCTTCCCGCCCTCCATCCTCCTTGGCTTTTTCAGCTCCTTTTCCAGGAAGGGAAATATCAGCTTCTCTCTCATCTTGCCTTTTTTGGCCTTTGCCAGGAAAGAACTGGAAGGTGTACGTGGGGGACCGCACCTTTATGCTGACGTTGCCCTACGCCGGTCACCTGACATGAGGTGGTCCTCCACCAGAGACTGCTAGCTAGAAATTTTTCCATGGGGTCCTGACGCCTGCTGACTTCAGTCCTATATGCAGTTACCTACTGCAAGAGCCTCTCTAAGATCTACTGTTGCGGTGAGTTCTTCTGTAACTGTACTTTTCACATTAAAGTCTCCCAGCAGGATGGTTTCAGAGTTGGAGTGCAAGCAACGGATACAGTCCAAGACAGAGAAGTCTGGAGACATTGTGTTTTGGTGGGATATATACCAATGCCACAGTAAGAGATTTAGTATGTACACCAAGTGGGATTTTGATAGGTAGCACCTGTATATTGCTTCCTAAATTTGGCACGTGTAACTCGGGCACCATGATGGTGTCTTTTACATACAATGCACAACCTCCTTCTCTTTTTGTAAGCACGTTATGCTTGAATATGGTTTAACCTGGAAGGGTAATGGCGGCATCTGATATTTTAGGTGAGAGCCATGTCTCGACAATTGAGAGAATGTTTGGGTTATGCTGGGAGACCCAAACTCGAAGGTTGTTCAATTTAGCCAGTAGGCTACAGATGTTAATGGACACCAGTGTGAGCACTCTAGATTTTTTTTTTCCAAGCATAGAGTGATTGTTGAGTAGCAATAATAACAGTATGATCCTTATTAGGTGTTCCTTCAGTTGCTTCACAGCAATAGCCCATTTGCGGGCAAGCATGGAGTGGTTGATAGGTTTCCTTTGGAGTGTAGAATAGCAGGTTAGGAGCATCAGGTGGGAGTACCATGCTTGGATCACAGGAGCCAACCAGCTATAAAAGGTACTAGGGATTTTGCCATTGACTTTTAGTTCTTTGGAGTCTTTGTAGAGACCACAGGTACCTGTGCCATAGGCATCAAAGATATTATCTACTGGGGTGAGTGATGAGACCAGAGGCAGCCATACCCCTGACTGTCCTGCCAGTGTAAACAAAATGAGTAGGATGAGTAAACTGGGAGGCAGATGAGAGGTAGCCGTTGTCTTGCTGGGGGAGGTACACAGGAATAGAGGTGTACAAAATTTAGACTGCACCTAGGACTACCTCTGATGCATTAGTCTGTAACAGAAATTATTTCTTAGTCTGGGCTTCTTAAAACTGGTTGAAGATAATGCAGCCTTAATGGCCTGAACAGCCATGTCACACACTGGGGTCCATTTCACATTATTTGGGAACAGTTTCTCTGTGAATTCAGTGCAGGGGGTAGCTAACTTGGCAAAGCTGAGAACAAATCTCCGATAACCAGCCAGCCCTAAAAATGGCGTGATGTTTCTTGGTTTGGGGGACAAGGCTGTTAGCTACAGCTTCTATCTTGGAAACATCTGGCTTGACTTCTCCATTTCCCAAAACATAGCTCAGATATCTGTGTTCCTGCATGCCCAATGCACACTGGTTAGGATTAATTGTTAGACCTGCCTTTTTGATCAATTGGATACCTGCTCGTAGGTGTTCCAGGTGGCTTTCCTAATCTGGACTGCACACCATAGCCTCATCCAGGTACGTAGCACAATAACCAGTGTTATTACTGCTGGAATGTAGCGGATGCGCCGTGTAAACCAAATGGCATGGTGGTGAAATGATAGAATCCTATAGGAGCGGCAAATGCAGTTTTGTCTCTGGATTCTTTAGCTAGGAGATTTGCCATTAACCTGTGGTGAGATTGAGTGTACTGATCTACTTGGCACTCCCATCTGTCCATCAAATCATCTTACTCTGGGCATAGGATAACTGTCAAATTCTGACACTTGACTTCAAGTTTCCTAAAATCAAGGCAGATTCTTGCACCCCCTTCTTTTTTGTTTATAGTCACCACTGGTGATGACCAAGCACTTCTCAACTCTTCTGTTACCCAATTCTTTCATTTCGTGCATTTCCTTAGCCACACCAGCTCATAACCACTCGGGTAATTTTATGTCTTGTCTAATAGGGCGAGCATTCTTTGTCACGAGTACATGCTCAACCCCTTTTGCTTGTCCTGGTACTGTGGTAAAAGTACTGTTGAATGTCTTAAAGTTAGATTTTTTCTGTGGTTTGTTCAGAGTTTAAGGAAACATTCACCTTTACAGCATCAGCTGTTAGTCTGTCATAAGCAATATCAGTAGTATATTTACTGGTTAGTGATTATAAACCATTGCCAGCAAGTGCCCAACAGTTCCATAAACCGTGGGCAGAACAATGCCACAGCATCACCAGAAAAAAATGCAGAACAAGCTGTCTTCGCACTAGACGTTCACGAACGCTACACACTCGATCACTCAGCATGAGACAAGCTTGTTACCAGCGGTAACAGTTACCATCACAAAGTGGCAAAAAAGGCAATTTAAACCAATAAACACTAAAAACCAGTAAATATAAAAAATAAAACATGAAGTGTTTTTCTCTGGGATTTCATGCACCTCTTCTGTGTGTGATGCCTGTATAATCCCCTGGGGCATTTATGGGGCAGCGCACAACTTTGGGGGTGTGTGCATAAAATCCCCATACACTACACTCTCCATCAGTTTCTGGTAAAACAGCTTTGGTGTCCTTCCCCCCATAACCCATTTCTTGAGGAGGTTAGCATTATTTTGGTCTGATTTTTCTTATCAGAGGTCTCGGTAGTAAACTATTCCAGTACGTCTAACTACTTTATAAGACCCTTGCCACTTCATTAACAGTTTATTTTCTATAGTGGGTAACAGTAGCAAAACCTTTTCACCTGGCTCAAAAACCTTTTCTTTTACCCCATGGTCAAAATATACCGTCTGGTTTTGAGCCTCTTCCTGATTACTATGGGCGATTTCAACATATTTTGCCACCTTCTTTCTCAGGGCACACATATAAGATGTAATTGTTTCTGATGGGGGTTATCATTCCATGTTTCTTTTATTGCATCTAGTGGCCCTCTAGGTTGTCAACCATACCAGATTTCAAATGATGAAAAACCAGTTGATGCCTGTGGCACTTCCCTGTAAGCTAGAGGCAGGTAAGGTAAGTACTGGTCCCAGTCTTTCCCTTTCACAAACCTTTTTAACGTGTTTTAGGATTAAAACACTCAAAAAGTCTGAGGCTGATAAGGGGAGGTTCTTATGACGGTGATATCTAGTAGTCGGTACAGCTCCTTCAGTAATGCAGCTCCAAAATTTCTACTTTGCAGTATTGATTAGCGTTTTATTCATAAAAGTGCTAAATCCTTTGTGAAAATGCATAGCTCTTGCCTCACTGTGTTTAACAAACACAGCACTTCTAGAAAATCTGTATAAATACTTTCTGTACAGTTAGTATAGTTGCAAGAAAAAAAAACTGCTAATCAATTATTTAAAACCCTGCCTTGATCAGTAGTAATCTCTTTAGGAATGCCCACCCTGAAAATTTCGGCAAGCTCTGCTGCCACTTTTGGGGGTTGTGACAGTACACGTAGGAACTACCTCTGGGTATCAGGCAGCGTAATCACATACTACCAAAATGAATCCATTATCCATTTTACTTTTGTCTAAGGGGTCAACCACATCCATTGCAATTCTCTCAAAAGGCATATCTATCAAGGGTAGAGGGGCACCTTGTTTTTTTTTTTTGCTCATTGGGGCTACTTTCTGACACTGGACACAAGAACTGCAATAGGTAGCCACATCTTCAGTGAATTCCAGGCCAATAAAATCTGTATAGAACCATCCCAGTGGCGCTGAGGGTTGAGGTGCTGGACACCACACCTTGCTCCACACCGGCGACCCGGGTTTGGCAAGGATCCCTGGCCCTCAGGGGTTGGCAGGGAAGGGAGAAGATTGAGTGTCTGGAGAACTGCTCTCTTCTCCTGGGAGGGAAGGGTGTTCCTGCTCGACGTTTGACCGGCCTCTAGCGGAAGCTTGAGGCTCGGCAGCTTAGAGACAGATGCTCGGGGTGATTTTAGGCAGTGATGCCTTGACGTTGGGCACGCGCCACTGTCTGCAAGCAAAGGGAAAACACCTCTCCGAGCTCCGGGTAGACAGAGTCGCGAGGCAGACTCCAGATTGCTCTCGCCTGCCTGGTCCTGGGGTCTCCCGATGAAAGTTGATTGTCGGGGTGTTCCACCCAACCTCGTCCCTGCCCAGGGGGATTATCCGCGGCTCCATGGGGGATAGACTGCAGGATCAGGTAGGTGGAAGAGTGGGGGGCAAGTCCTTCATTGGGGCTCCTGAAGAAGCGGTGCTGGGAGAGTGTGACCAGCCATAGGACTGTCATGTGCTATCTGTAACTACTCAGATCTATACTTTTGTGGTATAACCGATTGTTCTTCTATCTGGTCCTGTGTCTGAGGTTTAACCCAACTCTGTACTATAGCCTATTACATTTTTTAAACATGGGTTCACCCTGTTTTGGTTTCACCCCCAGCTGCTCAAGCTAACCCTGGAGAGAAACATTGTTAGCTTGTTCTGAAAGAAAATCACAATCAGTGATCAGTTTAGTTTCAGCATTTTCATATGTTAACCTCTTATGTCCATCAGTGTTTTGCTGCCACTGTTTGTTCAGGTGTCATCTTTCTTTCCTGGACTTCCGGATCTTGGAGTTGTGCTCAAACAAGTCCAAATCAAAATCGGCAAAAGAAAGAGTCCCCACCATTTGAGATTTTCTTTGCCTGAGCTCTTGTCACCATAGCTGCTCAAACATCAGGATTTACTCCCTCTTTGATTAACTCAGTAAATCCTGGAAAGTCATTTTTGTGTTGGCTCGCGCTTACCCGCTAGCCAACATCTTGCGGTAGTAGCAGATTTGGAGGCGCGGTCACTGTTGAGTGAATGCAGGGCACACATCAGTAGGTGCATCCCTCATTCCCCAATAGGCAAGCAGCAGGTGGTGACCTCATGCATCCCTAATGTGGCCACCAGATCTAAGAAAAGGTCCACTGCAATGAGAGCAAAGCTGTCATGCAGCAGGACCACAACACGCCTCCCGACGTGCAGGCAAACCTGTCACAATGCCGACGGAGGAGCCCACTCCCATCGACATAATGTCCCCCTCCCTTTTCCGCTGTGTGCTGAGGAGGTGTCCAGTCCCCCTCAGCATTGTGCACCCCCCCAAAGTCTTTCTTTGCTGAGGGGGGGCCCCAATCCCTGTCTGCTTCAGTCCCTCCCTTTCCCTATTCAATCTGCCGTCGGGGGAGCCCACTCCACATCGGCATAATGTCCCTCCCATTTGTTGTGTGCTGAGGGGTGCCCAATTCCCTCGGCTCTCCCTTCCATTGGTATTTGCTGATGGGCAGTGCCCAGTCCCCCATTGCTACAGCTCCCCCCAAAAAACTTCAGGTGGCACACTGGGAGCCCACCCCATTGTGCCATAGCATTTGTTTAAAAACAAAAAACCTCCTGCAATGTTTTTTTTTTTTTTTTAACCTGTAAACAGAAAATGGTCCTCGTGGTCTCCCTGCTCCTCCCCATGCCCACCCTCTGTGCCTCCCACCCCCTCACCCCATACTTGCCTCCGAGCACAGCGCAACGATTTTCAGTGGACCAGGAACATGTCTGCACTCTTCAAACCCGACCGCGAACTGAAGACATGCCAGTAAGCTGCATAATGGCATAAATAGTTTTTTTTAAACTTCGGTGCATATCTCATGCATTTTGGTGAATTTTTACACCAAAGTTTCAACTTGAGGTTATTGGGACCCCTCCTCATGAATTCAGACACTGTCATGGCGTTATTCGGTCCCAAAAGGTGATTTCGAGGTCACTGTGCAGAATCACCTTTCGGGACTGATTAATGAAACGATAGTGCCACTGTCCATGGGGGGGGGGCTCTCAGAATGCCTTTGTTGCAAATTTGGTAGGAAAAATAAAAGAATGGCTGTTTTACAAGCGTGCGTTGCGCAGTTTCCACGCACGCTCGTAACTTCGTGAATTTATAATATTTTCACTCCAGATTTTCAAAATTGGCATTTTTCCACATCTCCCTATGAACAGTACAGCTGTCATTTTACATATCCTGGACGAAATGTGTTTTTGCACATCCAGCGCAGAATAGTGCAGTCGCTGTGCAAAATCAGTTTTCAGGACAGTTTGAGGAAATGACTGTGACACTGTTCATGAGCAGAGGTCCTAAAGTGCCTATGTTGAAAATTTGCTGATGAAATTCCATAAAATGACTGTTACAAGTGTGTGTTGCGCAGTTTCCACACACCCTTGCAACTTAACAAATTTGTAATATTTTCATGCCAGATTTTCAACACTGGCATTTTGTCACACCTGCTTATGAACAGTGCAGCTGTCATTTTTCACATCCTGCCCTAAATGTGTTTTCGCACCTATGGCACACAATGGCATGGTCACTGTGGGAAATCAACGTTTGGGACAAATTACCAGAATCACAGTGCCACTGTTCATGAGGGGAGGTCCCAAAATGCCTATGTTAAAAATGTGGTTAAAAAATCCCAAAAATAGGCGGCGCTGTGGAGCCTGAGCAGGGTGCAGCAGATTTTTACAGGTCCAAAATAATTAGGAGGAGTTTTGCCTAAAAACTCAAGTTGGGCGCTTCACTCCACCTTTCCGAACCCACTACTGGAAAGAGCGGCCCAGAAATAGCTAGGGTGGGTAACCCTAGAAAAGAAAAAGGACCAGGAGGAGCTGGAAAATACAAAGGAGCGGGGGGTCTCGGAAGAGCAGAGGAAGCTACAACATCCGAAGAGAGGCCTGAACCCGGGGAAACCATCACCACCCTGGGCTACAAACTCCAGACTTCGATCAAATCTATGTCCACCCTTAATCAAAAAGTGGACAATTTTAATGCCCATGTTATTACTTTAGAATCTGCAGTGAATGGCCTTAAAAGTTGACCTCCGTGATGTGCGCAAACAGGCTGACGCGTCTACTGGTGCGACTACACTAATGCTTAAAGAAAACCAGCACCTGAGGGCACAGCTGGAGGTACTTGAAAACCAAGCCTGAGTGGCGAATGTTAGAATCGTGGGCCTCCCAGAAGGCCTGGAAGGTGATCACCCACTTTTAAATATAAAAGAAAGGTTAAACGAAAAGTTGTCACCAGAAGCCCCTGATAATACCTGGAAACTGCAAGAAGTTTACACAATAGCCCCCTCGTGGTCACCCACAGAACGTGGAGGAACCACATACCTTGATGTTGGTGATTTCGGGCATTGCAGCTTGAGACAAGATTCTCCGGTGTACCCGTAGGGCAGCTGCCTTGCTCCAAGACGACCATCAGATCCACATATTCCCTGATGTTAGCTACGCAACGAGACAGCGGCGTAAGAAGTTTGAGGGAGTGAGAAGAATCCTCCAGGAGTTGGGCATATCGCATACTGTTACTTTCCCCACTAAGCTTCGGATTGTCCATCAAAGCAAGGTGTTCATATTCTCGGATCCAGTCAAGGCTGGTAGAAGAAACGACTGGAGAGCTGCGGAGTCGCGTAGAAGAACTAGCGGATTGGATGATGAGGACGAGGAAGCCGCAACTTGAAGTTTTCTTTTCTGGGACATTACTCTATTTTTTGGTTATATTAAATCGATTTACGTCCGCATAGTGGGGCTTTATAAAAATTTTAATCTGTTCAGTTCATTTATCTGAAGAAACAGAATTACTAATCTTATTTTTTGCAGTTCTGGACTCAACTCTGAACAGGTTGTTATTAAATAACTTTCAACTGAGGGATATTATTTTAGGGCTTTAATGTCCTGGTGTGTTTTGAACCAGGGAACTGTAAGGCATTGTTTTCACTTTAAGGGTAGGCTTTAATAGTCTGCAAGCATATTTAAAAGGGGGTGTTTTTCTATTACATTAAGGTATAAATATGGCACAGATAGTCCCTTTATTAGGGGCATTGCTTATTCTTGGTTAAAATTGTTCGGCAATTAAATTACATTAGGTAAGGCCATATCGCTCCTGGGCTAGTATCGCAGCACAGAATTAAGAATAATTGTAATCAGGTTTTTATCTTAGTAGGAACCCCCATATGTTGTAACACTATATAGTGGATGCATGCTTTTACTTTGATTAATGGGACTGTCTGGTGGTAATGGCATTATAATGGCCTATCTGCTATATGATATATATACCTATCATGTATATGATAAAAAGTGAAAATGAAGTATAAAAAAAAATCCCAAAAATAATTGGATTACGGACGTGTGTTGCACAGTTTCTGTGCATGCATCTCCCCATGAACAATACAGTTGTCCTTTTCCACATCCTGCCCAAAATGTGTTTTCGTCTCTGTGTCACCAAATGGCATAGCCACTGTGCAAAACCACCTTCCACCTAGCAACTGATAGTGCTGCTCTTTACAAGGTGGACTCACAGAAAGCCCATGCTGAAAATTTGGAGTGAAAATACTAACACACGCCTACGGTGTTAGGGTTTCCAACTGCAGCACCCCACCCTGTAGAGACTGACAGGCATCAGGGGTGTGACTTGGGATCATCGGCTGTAATGCTTACGCCATTCCACCCCCATCCTGCAGCCAGTGATTGGCATCGAGGTGTGCCTTGCAGTGTTCAGCCACAAAGTTCACCCCATTCTACTATACTGCACCCCTCTCAGCATATTTCCATATGGAATGGGGTAAGTATAATGCCCAAAGACCCCAAAGCACACCACGACACTTGTCAGTGTCTACAGGGTAGGGTGAGGTAAAATGGCATGAACGTTGTAGCAGACGACCCAAACGCATACCCCAGAGGCACACCCCAATGCCTGCTCTGTCTCTGCAGTGGGATGGGGCTACGCCACTTCAATACTTCACACTTCCATTCCTATTATGTGTCTCTAACTCCTGTGCCAATGTTAAAGCCAGCAGACAACATTCGGCATTGACAAATGTTTGTTCCAATAATCACAGGTACAGGTAATTTAGGTACTAACCCCACTTTCATTTGCTGCGGCACCCAATGTAAACATTAAGGCCTCTACTAAGAAGCTTAATGCTCAGTTAGGGGTTAGTGCACACACAAGGCAGAGCGAGTGCTTCAACCACCAACGAGCATTAATCCACTAGTACAGCCCGACTCTGGAGGGGATTAATGCTCTTATAACATGGGACATATGTTGGAAAGGTGTATAACTATGACAAAATGGAAAAGTTGTAAATCGATTGTGCAAGCCGCGGTTATTTTCTACATCGCTGAACATATACGCGTGCAGAGAAGAAGTAAATCGATGTTGCTCACAGTTTCATTTTTTTCCCCCCACAAATGAGCACTGGGTAGTTTCTGCTGAGTTATCTCATTTGGTTGTCCTGGTCGATTTCTTATGTGGGTGTTCTGTGGGTATTGAACACTGTGCTGTTTAGTTTTATTTTTGTTAGATTGCTTTTGTAGCTCTTTATCTCTTCCTAGTAAATCGGCTGAACAACAGATTGCAATGCATCGCTACCTATTGCAGGATTGAGCTATGTGCCCAGGCTGTGTGCTGCTTTGCATAATAACATTTGCGGTCATCTGCTTCTCTTATTCTAAACAGTGTACTGCTCATCTACTGCTTAAATGTTACACACTTACATTTCCTGTGATGCTTTATATGCAGGGCAGCAGTAATGGGGGGGAAAGTGGGGATGTTGTCTGGGGCCCTGAGCTCAGGAGGGGCCCACCTGAGGAGCTGGTATTACCCCTGGCATTGGCTGGTTTGGGAAACGGGCCCATTTCAAGTGACTTGTCCGAGGCCCCAAAATTTATAGCTGCAGCCCTGTTTATATGCTGCGTTCTATGCCTGTAGCTCATGAATAGTCTCCTATTTATGGAATCCGGAAAAGCGCAAACAGAACATTCAACAAACATATACGTGGATGTTCGAGTTCTCTGGGGTGGGTGGCTAGGAAATCGACAGTGATACAGTTATATTGTGTGCGACTTTCGTTCTCCTGTGACCTTTAGAGGTACTACACAAGCAGGGATTATTGGGTGCAATATTGTTTATATGTGGTTTTCTGAGGTACTACACTAGCGGGCTCTACTGGTGCATTAATACCTGCTAGATTTTGGTCACCTGTTGCTTTTCCACCAATCCCGGAGCTCAGTTTCACGCACCATTACTTCCCATGTTACAATAAAAGTCACACACTTTACTGGTGGGCAGTATCACCTGGTCCTTTTGGACATTGCTTTCTCAGCACTTCAATATGCACTAGGATCTTTCTGTTTCCTGAATCTGTAAGTCCGTTCACAGTCAACTCCCACCTTCACATCTGTCAAGTACTTGCCCCAATTTGCCAAGAACAAATCTGCTCTAGTGTCACTCTTCTTACTACGGCAATTTCTTGCAATATGACCTTGCTCATTACAGTTGTAGCAAATAAAGTCATACCTCTCAACCTTTCTTCACCAAAATGTGTGACAAGACGTGTGACAAATGAGTAAAATGTGTGACATATCATCAAACACGGCACTGCAAGCTCAGAACACTATGGCTATCAGTGCACTAATGTTCATAATGTTTGCTGATAATTGAGCACAATAGATAACTATGAATTTCTACTTTAAAACCTCTGTGAGAAATGAGGAATATCACTACCTTGATGTGGGACAAAGGATTTCTGAGGGTTAAAATGAGTGACGTACCTCGTAATGTGTGACAGTTGAGAGGTATGAATAAAGTCTTTGGGTGCAGATGTGTTACCCCCACCAGAGTTCTTATGAAACTTCTAGTTTAATTGGGAAAAAGAGTGCTTGGCTGTTACTTCGTTGCTGTGGTGTCTGGTCATTTGGTACTATTCAGCCAAAGAAAGAGCCTTTTCCCCACTTTCTGGTCGGTGTTCTTTTACCCAAAGATGTACGTCTGTGGGTGTGATGTTGACAAACTGCTCCATTACAAATGTTTCGATGATCTGTGGGAGTGTTTTGCCCTCTGGTTGGAGCCATTTCAGTCGGGTGAAGGCTTCTCGAGGATTATCGAATGCATTGTACTTCAGGGACTGGAATCCTTGTCTTTAGGTCATAGAAACATAGGAACATAGACTTTGACAGCAGATAAGGACCGCTTGGCCCATCTAGTCTGCCCATTTCCCTACCTACAGGATAGGCCGCAGATCCTAGTTAACCAACAGCCTATTTCTTCCTACCCCCACAAGAATTGCCTTATGTCTGTCCCATGCATTCTTGAATTCTCCCACAGTTTTAGACCCCACAACCTCCTCAGGAAGGCTGTTCCATGCATCCACTACCCTCTCTGTGAAATAATACTTCCTCACATTGCCCCTGAACCCACCCCCCATCTTTAAATTGTGTCCCCTTGTTCTTGCACGTCTCTTTTTCTGAAAGATGCTACCCTCTTGGACTTTGTTGATTCCACTGAGGTACTTAAAAGTTTCTATTATGTCCCCCTTCTCCCTTCTTTCCTCAAGGGTATACATATTAAGCTCCTTTAGTCTCCTCATATGACTTCTCTTGCAGATCCTGCACCATTTTAGTTGCCCTCCTCTGGACTGCCTCTATCCTGTCTATGTCCTTGCGGAGATGGGGTCTCCAGAACTGGATGCAGTACTCCAGATGGGGTCTTACCAACTGTCTGTACAGAGGGATAACAACTTCCTGTTTTCTGCTGGTGATGCCTCTCCCTATGCATCCCAGTATACCCCCAGCCCTCCCTACTGCCTTCTCACATTGCTTGCTAACCTTAAGGTCATCTGATATGATTACCCCCAGGTCCCTTTCCTTTTTTGTTGTTGTTACTACCTCTCCCCCCATTGTGTATTCTTCCCCTGGGTTCTTGTTTCCCAGGTGCATTATTTTGCACTTCTTTGCACTGAATCCTAGCTGCCATACTTCTGACCATTCCTCCAACCTTGCCAAGTCCTTTCTCATCCTTTCCACGCCTCCTTTTGTATCAACCCTGTTGCAGATCTTTGTGTCATCTGCAAAGAGGCATACTTTTCCTTCCAGTCCCTCTGCAATGTCACTTATGAAGACATTAAAAAGGACTGGACCCAGTACTGAACCCTGCGGTACCCCACCAGTAGCCCCTCTTTCTTACATAGATACATAGACAGTGTCGGCAGATAAGGGCCTATGGCCCACCCAGTCTGCCCATTTGAGCTTGTAAGTTCAGTTTGTTTTCCTAGAAGTCTATTTCCCCTTACCCCTGACCTCTAGAATGCCTTTATGTCTATCCCATGCATTCTTAAATCCCGTGATTGTTTCAGCCCCCACCACTTCCTCTGGCAGGGTGTTCCACTTGTCCACCACCCGTTCTGTGAAGAAATTCTTTCTCATGTTTCCTCTGAGTGGACTCCATTTACAATTATCTTTTGTGTCTTGTTGTCCAGCCAATGTTTTACCCAGGCCACCACCCTGGGACCCACTCCCAGGCTGGTTAATTTGACTACTAATCTTTTGTGTGGGACTGTGTCAAATGCCTTGCTAAAGTCTAGGTAGGCCATGTCCACAGCCCCTCCCTGGTCTACTACTTTGGTCACCCAGTCAAAGAAATCTATTAGATTCGTCTGACATGACCTTCCAACTGGGTCTCTCTTGAGATGTATCTTTTCAGGATTTTTCTTTCACAAGGTCAAAGTTTTCTGACTGTGCAATGTCCATATTGCTGTAGGCAAGTTGGGCTTTCCCTGTCAGGTCAGGTAAGGTACCAGTCTGATTGCCCACTGCTGCTCTGGCCACTGGCAGGCTGCGGCAACCCTTTCAAAAGTTGTCAGGTATGCTTTGATATCATCTGAGAGACACAGCTTTGTAAGTTTAAGGTCTTTTAAGTTGGTGTTTTGTGGCTCTGCTGGACCAGTGCCAGATCCTCCAGCTTTGATAGCTTGCAAAGCATCCAGCCATCACTGCTCCAGTCGCTGCATCTCTTCTCTTCTGTGCTGCTCGAGTTGCTGCATCTTTTCGCTGTTTCTCTTTCTCTTTTTGTTTTATAGCCCACCACTGGAAAAAGGCAGGTCAGGCTTTCAGGTTCTGTCACTGCTTGCTTTTTTTTCCATGGTTGGTGCTGGCTGTACAGTCTCAGCCTGGACGTCTGTCTCTGCCAGTTCGGCTGCCATTCTTCTGGTAATGACTTCTGGACTTGCTGTTGCAGAATCTATATCTTTCCTGCTATGCTTCCCTGATACTAGGTAGTACCCACACACAAAACCCCTGGTTTAGAGTATGCACGGCGTAAATCCCACTTAGGCTTTTGTGGTGGTTTTCTGTGAAATTTTGGTAATTCTTCCTGCCTTTTCGTCGAAAAGTTAACTTTTAATTTGTTTTATCCTCATCTGCATGTCGTCTTCACTGTCATCGGTTTCTTCCACCAAGAAGAAGAGGACCAAGAGTGCCTGCGGTCACCAGATCCAGGCCCAGGACAAACACGAGGCCTGTGTCTTTTGCCTGGGGCCTGACCACGACACCAAGGCCTGCTCCATCTGCAATGACTTTATTGTCCAGACATGGATTTGCCACCTTAAAGCACTAAAGGCCCACATTTTGGAACAGCAGGTGGCTGTTATGCAGAGCTTATCAGCTAAGAAGTCTTCCTTTTCTTCTCGCTCCTGGAAGCATAAAGACAAGAAAAAGGACACGGACCAGCGTAAGTCCCAAGGAAAGACCAGGGTCAGTCCAAGGGGCGTTCGTGCTCCAGGTCCCCACATCATAAGAAGAACTTCTCGGGGTTCCAACTCGAGGGGTGGGGCTCCGACCACTTCTCCCGCCATTCGCAGCATTCTTCTGGGCAGCAGGATTCCTCCACTCCTGCCAAAACACAGATGTCGAGGAGTGATAAGCAGAGCTCAGGCTCTACTCTGGCCTTGCATACCCTGAAGGCGAAGGCCACACCCTTGCAGTCACCCTCCACCTCAGGGTTTGGGACATCGTCCTAGTCTTCTGCAAGGACCTCTGTCCCGTTGCACAAGGTCCCGAAGTTGGTCTTCCTAGGGCTCTGGGTAAGACTGCTGAGCACTGGGATTGGGCGTCTGCCTCTAAGTCGACCACAGCTCACCGTACCTCGGTGTCTCCAGCCAAACCGATGATGGTCTCCAAGCTGGACAGCTCTGAACCATCAACGACACCAGGCATACGTCAGGCAGAGCCTCTGTGGACCTCGATAACTCGTCGGTCCATAGGGCTTCTATACCCAATGACCAAGAAGATCGGTCTACACCCTCTCCCAGGGACCCGCTGGACCTTGCCTTTTCCCCTGTTGCTCCACCTACACCAGCGACACCTTGCCCCCCGGCGTGGCCGGCAGCTCCTCAGTTCTCCAAGGAAGAGCCGATGGAACTTTTTCAGTTTTGGTGGGTCAAGTGAAAAAAGACATCCTTCCACCACAGCCGGATCCTTATCCGACTCCAGATACAGATAAGGACCAAGGTCGGGGAGACAAAGCTCTCTCACCCCCGCCTAAGCTTAAATCCCACTCACGCAGTCCTACTGACTCCCATGGCCAGACTTTACACAAAGAATGACATCACCGACATCGCTCCCATTCGCTAAGCACTCACCGCTGTCACTCTCCCAGCCATAGGCGGTCAGTCAGCTGACATTGGTTGGATAGCCGTCATCGGCATTCTACCAGCCGTCGCCTGTCCCACAGCCATCGTCGGTCCTATAGCCATTGTCGGTCCTCAAGTGGGTGGCATTCATCTGAGAGGCACAGATCTTCCTCGGGCTCTAGAGCTGTTTCTCATTCTTCTGGAGATCACGGTTCAGACTCCAGCACCTCAGATTCTGACTGTTCGCCTTTGAGAGAAAGACACCCCTAGATCCCCTCCTGACGACCCCACATTTATGGACATCATGAGGCACATCCAGACCCCCAACGGATGGGAGACGGAGGATCTGGATCCAGAACACCGGAGGTTGGCCAAGTACCTGAGGCAGAAGGCGCCAAAGCCGTTGGTCATTCCTCCTCTAGTGGATATGTTCCAGGATCTCACCCAGATCACTTGGAAGCATCCCTTCAGCACTCCAGCGGTCTCTAAATGTCAGATAGGCTGTACCAGGCACCAAGGGATGAGCCTTTTTTGGCGGAACACCCTCAAGCAGACTCGATGGTAATCACAGCTGCTCACAAGTCGAGGAAGCTGAAACATCTCAGTTTGCAGCCTCGTAGCACAGAGTCCAGGTTTCTAGATCAGGTGGACAAGAAGGTATATTCTGCCTCCACCTGTTCTATTAGATCCCTTAACTTTCTCACGCACATGGTCCAGTACCAGAATGCATTGTGGGAGAAAGGTCTAGAGGTCACTTAAGCCTTGCCAGACTCAGCTCAGAAAACCTAGCTCTTGGAGATCCTTAAGTCGGGATCAGAGTGGGCACTCATGTTCTGAGGGCCTCGTACAACCCTGCAGATATGGCGTCCTGGGCAGCGGCATCTGGCGTTTGCCTTAGGCATCATGCCTGGCTTAGAGTCTCTGGATTCTCCTAGGATCTGCAGTCCAGCATCCTGGACCTTCCCTTCCAGGGTTCCATACTTTTTGGGGAGGAGATGGAGAAATTCATTTCCCATCTCCAGGAATCAGGGAAAACTTATCTGGTCCACCCGCAAAATGTACAAGGGGGACCAGAGGCCCTCTCACAAATGGCCCTTTCAGAAGTCCTCAGGGCAGATTTCCCACAATCAGTCCCACCAGAGATGAGGCTTCAAGAGGAAGGCAACAACCCAAACTCCTGGGAGATCTACCTCTAGAGGCCCCAAGCCCTCCCAGCCTTCTCTGCCAGTTCCTGGATCCACCCAATGACTCACTACCTGACTCCCTCCTCCAGCGAAGGCCATGGGGGAGGCAGTAGGGGGTCGCTTATCCCTCTACCAAGAGGGATGGAGCAGCATCACCACAGACCTCTGGGTATTAGATCTGATTCGGAGAGGACATACTCTAGAGTTCCTGCAGATCCCTCCGGACCAAACAGCAGGGTCCTCCCACTACCCTCTTTCACACATACCCCTAATAGAAGGAGAGATCCAGGCCCTTCTGTGGAAGCGGGCAATAGAGCAGGTCCCCCTGGGACAACAGGGAAAAGGTTATTATTCCTACTTCTTCCTGGTCCTAAAAAAGACCGGAGATCTCCAGCGCATTCTGGACCTCAGCTCCCTAAATGTCTTTATCGAATACAAAAAGTTCAGGATGATCTCACTTACAGGTCTCATTCCCCTCTTGTACCAAGGGGACTGGCTCTGCTCCCTGGATATGCAGGATGCCTACCTGCACATTCTGGTCTTTCCTCCCCATCGAAGGTTCCTGAGGTTCCACTTCCCGGGGAGGAATTATCAGTTTTGAGCCTTACAGTTCGACCTCTCCTCCGCTTCTCAAGTCTTCACCAAGTGCCTAGCAGTGGTGGCTGTGGCCTTACGTCACCAGGGCCATTATGTCTTCCCTTACCTGGACGACTGGCTCCTGGCAGCTCCTTCCAGAGCTCAACTTCTTCACACTCTCAGAGACACCTTTACACTCTTCCAGGAGTTGGGGATCACCCTGAACCTTCTAGAGTCTTCCCCATGGCCCAGTCAATGACTCCAATTCATTGGAGCGGTCCTGGACACAGTTCAGGGCATGACTTTTCTCCCAGAAGACAGGGGAGATCATCTAAGGAATTTGGCTCGAACGGTGTCCATGGCTCCACAGGTCCCAGCCAGGACTTTCCTCAGACTTCTGGGGCACACGGCTGCAGCCATTCTCATAGTTCCCTTGGCCTGCCTACACGAGGGTTCCCCAGTGGTCGCTCGGGTGCAGTGGAACCAGAGGTTGGACGACCTGAATCAGCCAGTCAGGATCTCCGCTGCAGTTTGAAGGACTCTATCCTGGTGGCTAGACCCCTTCAACCTGGGACGAGGGATCCCCTTCTGGCAGGAGCCTCCCAAACAGGTTCTGACCAAAGATGCTTCCGGTCTCAGTTGGGGTGCTCACCTGGAGAACAAGCAGACCCAGGGGACCTGGTCTCCAGACAAGCAGACGCTCCATATCAACGTACTGGAGAAGCGAGCGGTTCTGAATGCTCTGCTAGCATTTCAGCCAGACCTTTCGCCGGCCCTCTTCTCATCCAGATGGACAATATGTCAGTAGTTTTTTATGTCAACAAGCAGGGGGGGCACATATTCTTACCCCCTTTGCAGGGAGGCGATGAGGATCTTGTATTGGGCTCTGGAGCACCACTTGGATCTCACTGCTGTTCATGTTCCAGGCGTCCAAAACGCCTTGGCCGACAGCCTAAGCCGATCTCAGTCCAAGGCTCACAAGTGGGAGCTTCTTCAGTTGGTAGCAAACCAGCTGTTAGACTGATGGGGCTGTTCAGAGTTGGACCTCTTTGCATTTCCACTCAGTACCAAACGGCCCAATTTCTGCTCGCTAGAGCCTGGGCCTGGGTATATTCTGGCTCGTTGCTTTGTCTCTCTGCTGGATAGAGAGGTTCCTGTACACCTTCCCTATTCTCCAGAAGGTCCTCCTGAAACTTCAGGCTGAAGGAGTAGAGATGATTCTCATCGCCCCCTATTGATCATGGCAGATTTGGTTCCCACTACTTCAGCACCTGGCAGTGGAACCTCCGATACAGCTGCCGCTGAGCTCGCACTTGCTATCGCAGAATCAGGGCAGTCTGGTTCACCTGGACCTCAAATCCCTGCATCTTCATGCGTGGCTCCTGCAGACTGTTAAGTCCAGGTACGGAGTCTCTCAGGGGGTGGCAGACATTCTCATCGCAGCAAGAAAGCCCTCGACTAGATCCACTCATGTTATGAAGTGGAAAAGATTCTGTTTGTGGGCTTCTACCCGTCACTTGGACCCGTTTACCTACCGAGTGATCTCCATTTTAGAGTATCTCCTCTCCTTGCCGAACCAAGGCTTGAGCTACTCCTCTATTAAGGTGCATCTTTCCGCAATCTCTGCTTACCAAGCACCTGTGGAGGGGAAAATCCTCACTCAGCTGGACATGTCCCATACCTTTTTGAGGGGCATACTACACATTAAGCCTCCCATCAGAGATCCTATGCCAACCTGGGACCTGTTTATGCTCGAGAAGCTTACCTTTCCCCCGTTCAAGCCTGCCGTGGATTGCGAGCTTCACTTCCTTTCTTGGAAAGCGTTATTTTTGGTTGCTATAACTTCAGCTTGGGTTTCCAAGCTTCAGGCCCTGATGTGCAAAAAGCCTTATTTAATTTTCCATAAGAATAGGGTGACCTTACGTACTAACCCTAAGTTTTTACTTAAGGTAGTGTCCCAGTTCACACTTAATCAGGATATTAACCTTCCGGTGTACTATCCTAACTACTCGAACCAAGGGGATGTGATCCTGCACACGCTGGATGTCCACAGGGTGCTACGGTATTATCCTTTTCATACTGCTCCGTTACTTATGATGAAACAGCTGTTTGTTACCTTTGCACCTCGCTGTCAGGGCACTCCGGTGTCTCAGCAGACTTTATCAAAATGGCTGGTAAATTGCATTGTCTTCTGCTATGACAAATATAATAAACCCTTCCAGGTCCAGTAAGGGGTCATTCCACCAGGGGTGTGGCTACTTTTTTCACCTCGATGAAGAATGTCTCCATATCAGACATTTGCGCAGCAGCTACGTAGAGCTTAGTGCATACTTTTATCAAGCACTACAGTTTGGACATTGCCTCTAGGTGAAGGGCAGGTTTTGGCCTTTTGGTCCTTCAGGGCCTTCTGTCCTGATTCCTTTTCTTGGCAGTCATAATTCAGTCTCCTCCCAGACCTACCTTGGTCCTCTTCTCTGGGACTGCTTGGGACTCAGTCCTAATGGTAATAGCCTGCTACAAGAGCTCCCACTCAAAGTAAGATAGCAAAGTTACGTAAGAGCTTACCATAACAGTAGATCTTCAAGAGGAGCTCTTGCAGCAGGCATTGCTTTCCGTCCCTCCTTCCTTCCCCCGGTGAGTCTCTGCATCCTTTTATGGCAAGCTTCGCCCAATCCACCTGCTGGCCTGGGGACCGTCCCCTTATGTACCATTGGCTGACGTCGGGGTGGAGCCGATGCCGGGGGCGGTCCCAGCTGAAAACTGCTAGCTAGAAGGTTTACTGTGGGGTCCTAGTGCCTGGCGGCATAGTCCTAATGGTACTAGCCTGCTGCAAGAGCTCCTCTCGAAGATCTACTGTTACAGTAAGTTCTTACGTAACTGTACTTTTCAGTCTCTCTCTCTCTCTCCGTGTCTGTCTAGCAAAAGCATTGCTTCTCTGTTTATAAGTCTTTGTCTGGGAACTCGTTAAGTGATCCTGCTTCTCACAGAATGTTCTTGTAAGTTTACAGAATGTTCTTGTCAGTTTCATTCCTTGCAGATGCAGCAAAACTACATGGTATCCCAGAACTGATCTCTTGTTGACAACTCAGCAAAAGGCTTAAAAACTGTATCTCAGGTGAACCCCTTGAGTTCCAAATAACTTTTTGCAATCATTTCAACAGTATAATTATATATAGTTTTAAACAAAGAATCTTAGTGTCAGTGACATTGCCACATGAAGATTCACATATATTTTTTATAACTGCAGATATGCAATGGGGAAGAAAAGACAGAACAGCAAGTGAAGGCAGAGGTGTAGCGAGAGGCGGAGAATTGCAAAACTGTCTGAGAGAATCAGTTCCTAGGTCTCACAAGAAAATTTAGTTGCACAACCAGGCAGACAAGAGACAGAAAAGGCAAGGATAGAACAGATCCTTGCATTTAAACTCTTTCTGCATAACAAATGGGGCAGGGCCTTATTCAACCCTATCACATGGCGGTCCTGCCCTGGGAGGAAGCAAAGGTGCTTGTACAGTGGAATTGTGTACCAGGATCGTGGGTGTCAGGGTGGAGCTGTGGGGATTGCAGGAGAGGACAGATGGTGGCTAGCAAAGCCCCAATGCAAAAAGCATAGTCAATTAACAAAAACACACACACACCCATGAATTGTTGCAATATAGAACAGGCACAGGAGCAGTGACCTCAGATGAGGTCATGATCATCACTCAGCCCATCACAGAAAGTGTAGTGGCTACTTCTGATCCGATATCGTGGGCCATAGCACTCTGACAACCCCCCATCAGTTCTGCAACATAAGTCCCTTGTAATGTAGCATCTCGTTTACAGGGGAGTCCCAGGTGACAGTGACAGCAAGAATATTACATGAAGCACTCAGGAAAATTACTTTACAGTTGGCAGGTGATTGTACAGGTCTACACACAGCTGATGGTACAGGTCTGCACGCAGACTTCCTGGCTCTTGGGAGAAACCAGACATTCCAGTTCTCATCTGCATGTGATAATTCCTTTTCTAAAAAGAAAAAGGGAGAGAACCTCCTGAGGAAGCAACAATAAAACAGAAGTGTCCAGAAGGTGTGTCTCTTCTTATGTGCATTTTCAGAACCACCAAGGAATGCAAAGGGTGAGTATTACAACTGTTTTAATACACTGTATATACCTGTGTCATGCCTCGCGTTTTCATTTCTGCCATGATGTCAGAGAGGTACCGTCACTAACAGGCCTCAGGGTACGAGATGAGCAGTACTTAGCGTTGTGTGATTGGCACCAATGAGCATGTGAAGGATCCACAGTAGGGAACATATGAGTCACACCAGAACACATGGGCCACCCTTTAAGTGCTGTATATGTCTTGAATGTATTTCAATTCTGGACTTATATGTAGCCTGCTACATTGTGAGAGTTACGCAAACATTCCAATAA
The DNA here is from genome assembly GCA_016271365.2 of Neoceratodus forsteri. Classification (NCBI taxonomy): domain Eukaryota; kingdom Metazoa; phylum Chordata; order Ceratodontiformes; family Ceratodontidae; genus Neoceratodus; species Neoceratodus forsteri. The sequence goes on from JADMNL010000022.1 coordinate 584,454,661, forward strand.
AAAGATTACCAATAGAAGCTTATGAGGGGTCCATTATTATTAGGCCTGGCCAAGCCCCCCCATCGACCCCATCCCCATTGGTAGAAGCAGCCACGGTGCCATACTTCATTTTAGTACCCAAAAGGTAGTTGAGCATAGCTTGTCCCCTCGTGACGTCATAAAGTTCCATGAAATAGTGTTAGTTTAGTATCATTATGGAAGAAACCTGATCCCAAAAATGTTTTCTGCCCCCCCCCCCGCATAAAAGTTCTTGCCCAGCTGCAAAATACCCCTTCCACACATGCAGGGTGTCACAAACTTGCTCAGTCTGCCAGCCCTCTACTCCCTAAGTGCCAACCTCTGAGTTTATGATTTGTGTACAATGAACAGAACAAGGTAACCCTCTTGTCTGTTTTGTGGGTTCAAGTCACCTTAGTCTCAAGCTCTGTAAGGATTCAAACTGATAACCTCTTGTTAGCGTACCTAATTATCAGGCTCAGATAATTCTGTCTTCGGGGGGCCAGATATCTTTGCCTATGGGCACCCAACCAGGTCTTTCAAATGAACCCTTAGAACTCTATGCAAGACTTTAGAGAACTCTGTCCATTTCCCAGTTTGGTATACAATAAGCTCATACACAGTGTTACTTATAACCTGGAAAAGCTCCACTTAAAATAAAAAGAAATGTCAAGGCACTCCAGACAGTTTCCGTTGTAAAATCTCCTTACTTTAAAATATCAAAACAGAATAATAATTACAGAACAAATATATCCTAACACATACCGCCTTAAAACAAACAGGTAAAAGTGCAGTTCCTACAATACATATAATCTGGGCCTTGGAATCTACACCTCAAAGGTCTCTCTGATGTAATTCAAGGGTTCCCCAGGAAAGTATATTGGACCTTTCAAATTCGTCTGGGTCCTCCCTGGCCCAGACATCAACTTCTCTTCAATGTCCATTCTGGCTTCTCTCTGACACCCCTCCCTCTCAAGTTCTTCCTGACAACTATCGTAAGTCAAAGGATTTTCCCTGAGGGAATTATGAATGGCTAATCTTATTTCCTGGGATGAAAGCAAGTTGACAAGGTAATTGCACACCAGATATCTGCAGTTTAGCTATATCCTGTCCTTTGAACTTATCCTTGGGGGGTCTTGATGTGTCAGTTCTAGTAAGACAGTAATTTCCTCAAACTGACCTTCCCATCACATATTTTATATATAATAAAACAATTGATACAGCAATCAGAGCTGGCTGTCTACGTCACACTCCTCCCCACCTAGACTGAATTTGGGGGCTCTATCCCCTACATGGGATGAGCTTCCCAAATCAGTTCACTCCTCATAGACCCTAGACAGTCCATCTGAGTTCTGATTCTGGGCTCCAGCCCTATGTATGATTTTCAAATCATACCCTTGTAAAGCAAGACTCCATCTGAGCAGTCTACCATTGTTTTCCCCATCTGCGCGCAAACCAGGGGTTGTGGCAGTCTGCACCACAAAGGCTGCCCAACAAGTATGGCTCCAATTTCTTTAGGGCCACATTAGGGCAGAACCTTCTTTCCACCGTGGTATGCTTGCTCCTGGGAGCAGCTTTCGGCTCAGGTAGGCTATGGGGTGGTCCTTCCCTTTGCTGGATGTCTGGCTCAGTACTGCCCTAATACCCACGTCTGAGGCGTCCGTCTGAACTATAAAGGTTTTACTATAGTTGGGACTTGTCAAAACAGGAGCACTGCACAGTGCCTCCTTTAGTTTGGTAAAGGCTTCCTCACAGGCTGGGCCCCAGGTGAATTTCTTGGGCATCCGTTTCTTTTTCACGTCAGATAGGGGAGCAGCCAGGGCACTGTAATTAATTTGGTACAAATTTTTGATAGTACCCTGCTGTCCCGTGAAAACTCCTGACCTGCTTCTGAGTTTCTGGTCTGGGCCGTGCCTGTATTACCTCTATCTATACTTGGTTAGGACGGAGCTGTCCCCAGCCTACCACATGCCTGAGGTATGCCACTTCTCCCATGGCCACCTGGCACTTCTCAGCTTTGACAGTGAGCCCGGCCCTCTGTATTCTGCCCATCACTTCCCTAAGGTGTGACAGGTGTTCCTCCCAGCTGGTACTGAAGACGGCAGTGTCATCCAGGTATGCCACGGCGTACTCCTCAGCACTATGTAATACCTGGTTCACCAACCTTTGGAAAATGGACAGGGCGTTCTTCATTCTGAAAGGCATTACTTTGAACTCAAATAAGCCTATCGGAGTGATGAAGGCCAACCTCTCCCTAGCTCTGTCCATCAACTCTACGTGCCAATACCCCTTTGTCAGGTCAATGGTTGTAAGGTAGGTCTCCCCCCTCCAACTTGTCTAGGAGTTCATCTGTCTGGGGCATCGGGTGGGCATCTGACTTCGTGACTGCATTCAGTCCACCATAGTCTACACAGAAACGAGTCAAGCCATCTGGCTTGAGTACAAGGACTATGGCTGAGGCCCAGGGACTGTGGGATCTCTGGATTACCCCTAAATACAGCATCTCCTCCACTTCCCTCCTAATGTCCTTTTGGACAGCCTCTGACACCTGATATGCTGTCTGCTGTATGGGCGTCTGTGTCCCTGTCTCCACATCGTGTGTTGCTAAGGGGGTTAGTCCAGGCTTGGTGCTAAACAAGGGGGCAAAGTCTGCTAAAACCTCCCTTACTTCCTGGATCTGGCCCAGGGTCAGCTGGGGAGACACTTTTACTGCCTACACAGAGGACTCCTGCTTACTTTCCTCCAGCAAGTCCAGAAGGGTGTCTCCTTCATCCATCCCCTCCCCATGACTACACACTGCAACACCATGTCAGCCCTACTTGCATATGGCTTCATCATGTTGACATGGTACATCCTTTCTGTCTGTCTACAGTCAGGTAACTTCACAATGTAGTTTACGTCATTTACCTTCCTAACCACTCTGTACAGTCCTGCCCACTCAGCTTGCAGCTTGTCTTTCCAGACCGGAATAAGGACCATGACTTCCTGCCCCACCATGTACGAGCGATCTCTGGCTCTGCGGTCTTACCATACTTTTTGTTTCTGCTGGGCAGCTGCCAGGTTGCTCTGGGCTGTCCCCATAAGCTCCTTCAGCCTTTCCCTAAACCTTAGGATGTAATCCACAATGGGAGTTCTCTGGGTGGCATGCTTGCCTTCTCAGTCCTCCCGGATCAAGTCTAGGGGCTCGTGTACCCGGCGTCCATACAAGAGCTCGAAGGGGGAAAATCCTGTCGACTCTTGTGGCACCTCCATGCATGCAAACAACAGGTGGGGAAGGTATTTCTCCCAGTCCCTCCCATGCTGTTCAGAAAATGCCCAGAGCATTAACGTTAGGGTACCATTGAAGCATTCCACAAGCCCACTGGCTTGTGGGTGATACGGTGTCGTGCATCTCTGCACCACCCCACACTTCTTCCTTAGACATTTCATTAGGTCCGACATGAAGGAAACTCCTCAATCGGTGATTACCTCCTGCGGAAACCCAACATGGGAGAAAATCCCAAGCAAGGTATCTGCCACTTTGTCAGTCCTCAGTGAGGCTAGGGGCGACTGCCTCTGGGTACTGGATGGCATAATCCACCACAGTCAGGATGAATCTCTTCCCTGAGGAGCTGGGGTTATTTAAAGGCCCCACAATATCCATTCCCACCCTCTGGAATGGCTCCTCCACTATGGGCAAGGGGATCAGGGCAGCTTGGGTTTTCTTGCCCGCTTTCCCTATTTCTTGGCACCGGTGACAAGACCTGCAATACTCCTTCACCTGCTGGGTGAAGTTAGGCCAGTAGAAATTCTGGGCGAACCGCTGCATTGTGCGCGTGATTCCCAGATGACCAGACAAGGGAATATCACGGGTAACTTTGAGCAACTGCTCATGATAACCCTGGGGAAGAACAAGCTGCCTGCCTAGCATCCCTCCCTCTGTCTGTACTGCCTGTGTATACATAAGTCCATTTTCCCAATAAATCTTATGTATGCCATCACCTCCCTGTGCACCATCCGAGTCTGCCCAAGCCCTCAGCTCCTCTAAACTAGGGTCACTTCTCTGAGCAGCTGCGAATCACTCACACCTTCCTAAGGCATGGGACAGGTCCCCTTCTGTCGCTAAACTAGGGTCCCTAGCACTAGCGTCAGGGCCCTCAGGATCACTGTCAATCCCAACCCTCTGACAAGGGGTCACCTCTCCCTCTTCAGAGTAACCCTCTGTAGCTATGTGGTTACTTGCTACTGGGGAAATTTCTGACCTCTTTTTATCAGTCTCCCCCTCTGGAGACACAGGCTGGGGAACAAGCCTCTCAGTATCTTCCCAGTGGCTTCTAGGGGGCTCAGGGAACTACAATTTTCCCTGGCTGCTTGGCTACGGGTAACTGCACATATCATCCCCGGCTGGAGATTGTTACCCAGGATCACATCCACTGCTAATGTGTTGGCTACAGCCACCTGTTGCACAGTTCCCCCTGTTTCACCCCAGTCCAGGAGAACACTGGCCAGTGGCAATGTTTTCTCTTCACCAGTTAACCCTTGTACAGTTATGTATTTGTTGGGTATAAGCTGATCAGGCTGTACCAGATCCCTCTTTACCAATGTCAGGGATGCCCCTGTGTCCCTTAACCCCTGCGTCTGTATGCCATTTACCATGACTGGGTGCATGTGTTCCCTCATGTTCACTGGCATGCTTCCAGGGACACACAAACAACCCACTTCCTTTCTGGTACTACTTTGCGTATTATTGCTTTCCCTTCTTGGACACTGTCTGGTAATGTGCCCAATTTCTTTACATAACCAACAAACATTTCTTACTTCAGAGAAATCTTTTCTTTGAAACCTGGGGCTTACTGGTTTTAGTGGAGGCAGTGAGGGTTTTAGCTGCCCTGAAGATACACTTTTCCCTTTCTGTGCTGCCACACTCGCCCCATTCGCTCTCAGAGCAGGTCTGCTCTTGGCATAATGGTCCGAGAGTTCAGCAGCCTGTTGCACTGTTTTTGGATCTCGGTCCTCTAGCCAGGTTTTTAACTCTGCTGGGCATGCCCAATAAAACTGTTCTAATAAAATCACATTTTCAATTTTATCAACAGTGTTTCCCTCAATTCCTTCTCACCAACGTTTTAAAAACTGACGTTGTTTCGTGGCTAGCTCCTCGTAGCTCATATCAGGGCTTCTCCTGAGCTTACTGAATTTAGCTCTGTATGATACAGCAGTTAATTCAAACTTTTTTAACAGCGCAGTTTTTAACTTGCTGTAATCGTCACTGTCTTCATTGTTCATTTGACCCAATGCATCCCGAGCTTTTCCGGTAAGTAGCGGGGATAGCTGGAAGCTCCAGGACTCTTTAGGAATTTTAGCCTGAATACAAACTTTTTCAAAATAATTTAAAAAGTTGTCCTTGTCCTCCCCATCCTTAGACTCGGCTATTAATTTGGAGTTCAATTTGTAACCCAGTCCTGTAGTCCCAGTTAAACCCAAGCCACTTACCTGCCCTGGTGCCGCTGGTTGGAGTGGTAGTTTCTCCAGTTCGTGTTGCCACTGCACTCCTCTCTCCTGTCCTCTGCAGCTCACTGTTCTCGCTCTGCCTCTCTGCGTTCTCGTTCTCTCTTCTCTTCTGCCTCTCGCTGGTGCTCACACACCAAACGGTCTGCCTCTCACTGTTCCCTTTCTTTCCTCTCCTGGGACTCCAGCTCCATCCTGCACAACTCAAGTTGCAACCTGAGAACTTCCGGATTCATGATACTGGTGACTTGTCCCTGCTGCTGTGGCCCTTCATTGACAGTGGCCCTGCTGTCCGCCTCATCAGCTCGAGACCCCTCACTGGCCGCTAGCCCTTCCAGACTTGAGGTTTGGTCCCTTTCAGTCACAGTCTGTGACTCACTGCTCTGGGTATCTGCTACCATCAGGGCCTCTATGAGGTTCTGCTTACTGGCTTTCACCCCAAACAGGACTCCCCTGTCCCCGCACAACTGCTTTAAGAAATCTACAGTGTGCCTGCTGTAGTACTCGGAAGCCATTTTCTTCTTCCCTCACTACTAATACTATTTTGACTGGCACTTCAGAGAAAAAAAAATAAAATGGGTGGAAACAACTGTAAGTCAAGGGATATAGTTCTGTTTCCTTTTGAAATAAAACACTTCCTTTCTTTTTTTTTTTCAAGTGAGCTAAACGGTCTCAAGCTGACACACTGAACAATGAAGCATATACTACCAAACTTTTTATCCCACCATTGCCACTAATCTGTCACAAACTCGCTCAGCCGGTCAGCCCTCTACTCCCAAAGTGCCAACCTCTGAGCGTATGATTTGTGTACAATGAACTGAACAAGGTAACTCTCTTGTCTGATTTGTGGGTTCAATTCACCTTAGTCTCAAGTTCTGGAGGGATTCAAACTGATAACCTCTTGTTAGCATACCCAATTATCAGGCTCAGATAATTCTGTCTTTGGGGGGCCAGATATCTTTGCCTACGGGCACCCAACCAGGTCTTTCAAATGAACCCTTAGAACTCTATGCAAGACCTTAGAGAACTCTATCCATTTCCCAGTTTGGTATACAGTAAGCTCATACACAGTGTTACTTATAACCTTGAAAAGCTCCACTTAAAATAAAAAGAAATGTCAAGGCACTCCAGACAGTTTCCGTTGTAAAATCTCTTTACTTTAAAATATCAAAACAGAACAAATATATCCCAATACATACAGCCTTAAAACAAACAGGTAAAAGTGCAATTCATACAATACATACATTTAGACTGGTCTAATCTAATGCTTACTTTCTTTCAGTGCTTTGAGGGTCTCTCTTCTCTCAGTCAGGAAAATTGTCTTGTGTGTCTGTCAAGGTTCTTTCAGCAATTAAACACAGTTCTGAGCCGGCCCTTTCTGAGGTCACATAACTCCGCCTTGGTGTAACAACATCTATATTTTATCTCACAGGATGTCCAAATAAAATATTTAAAAATACACAATAGGTGACCTCACTGCCTTTCATCCTTCAGGTTAACCAGACCAAACCGGTTTGTGCTCTGCTACACATACATCTCAAAAGTTTCTTTGATCTAAGTCACTGTATTCGAAGCAAAAGTGTATTTGCCTTTTTAATCCCATCTGGGCCTTGGAATCTATACCTCAAAAGTCTCTCTGATGTAATTCAAGGGTTCCCCGGGAAAGTATATTGGACCTTACAAATTTGTCTGGGTCCTCCCTGGCCCAGACATCAACCTCTCTTCAATGTCCATTCTGGCTTCTCTCTGACACCCCTCCCTCTCAAGTTCTTCCTGACAACTATTGTAAGTCAAAGGATTTTCCCTGAGGGAATTATGAATGGCTAATCTTATTTTCTGGGATGAAAGCAAATTGCCAAGGTAATTGCACCCCAGATATCTGCAGTTTAGCTATGTCCTGTCCTTTGAACGTATCCCTGGGGGATCTTGATGTGTCAGTTCCAGTAAGACAGTAATTTCCTCAAACTGACCTTCCCATCACATATTTTATATGTAATAAAAAAATTGATACAGCAATCAGAGTTGGCTGTCTACGTCACACAGGGCAGTCCATGGTATTCACAGTCATGGATGCACCCTCCACACTCAATCCCGCTCTGCCCACGTGTCTATGAGGCAGCCAGGGGCTGTTGCATGCTTTTGTGCAAGTCTGAAAGAAAAATGGGAGCTACAGAGGGAGTGCAGAGTGTAGTAGACTTATGCCTCAGGGGACCCAGCAGTAATGCTTGGGCATCCTTTGTAAAAGGCCCGCCTGGGTCCCCCAGACCTTCCAGGTCCTGTCACGACCCAAGACCTGTAGCCCCCAGATCTTCCAAGGCTACATCGTCCTCAGACCTTCCAGGGACAGTTCTGCCCCGGCACTTGTTGCCCCCAGACCTTCCAGGGCCTGTTCTGACCCAGGACCTGTTACTCCCAGACCTTTAAGGGCCTGTTCTGTCCCAAGACCTGTTGCCTCAGACCTACCAGAGCATGTTCTTCTCCAGCACCTGTTACTCCTAGACCTTCCAGGGCCTGTTCTGCCCCAACACCTGTTGTCCCAGATCTTCCAGGGCCTGTTCTGCCCCAGCATCTGTTGCCCCAACCTTCTAGGGCCTGTTCTGTCTCAGCATCTGATGCCCTCAGACCTTCCAGGGCCTATTCTACCCCAGAATCTGTTGCTCCCAAGACCTTCCAGGGGCCAGGACCTGTTCTGCCCCAGCAGCTGTTCCCCCAGACCTTCCAGGGCCTATGGCCCCAGCACCTATTGCCCTAGACCTAACAGGGCCTGTTCTGCCCCAGCATCTGTTGCCCCAGACCTTCCAGGGATTGTATTGCCTCAGCATCTGTTGCCTGTAGACCTTCCAGGGCCTGTTCTGCCCCAGCACCTGTTGCCCCGAGACCTTCCTGGGCCTGTTCTGCACCAGCATTTGTTGCTTCCAGACCTTCCAGGGCCTATTCTACCCCAGCATTTGTTACTCCCATACCTTCCAGGGGCCAGCACCTGTTTCCCTAGACCTTCTGGGACTTGTTTTGCCCCAGACCTTCCAATGATTGTATTGCCTCAGCACCTGTTGCCTGCAGACCTCCCAGGGCCTGTTCTGCCCTAGCACCTGTTACCCCCACACCTTCCAGGGGGCCTGTTCTGCCCCAGCATTTGTTGCTGCCATACCTTCCAGGGGCCAGGGCCTGTTCTGCCCCAGCACTTGTTTCCCTAGACCTTCTGGGACTTGTTTTGCCCCAGACCATCTAGGGCCTATTCTTCTACAGCATCTGTTGGTTCCAGAGTTTCTAAGGCTTGTTCTGCCTCAGGATCTGCTGCCCTAAGACCTTCCAGGGCCTGTTATACTCCAGGACCTGTTGCCCCCAGACCTTCCAGGGCCTGTTTTGCCTTAGCACCCATTGCCACAGACGTTTCAGGGCCTGTTCTGCCCCAGCACCTGTTGCCTCCAGACCTTCCAGGGCCTGTAGTGTCCCAGTACCTGTTGCCCTTAGACCGTTCAGGTTCTGTTCTGCCCCAGCACCTGTTGCCCCAGACCTTCCAGGGGGCCTATTCTGCCCCAGCATTTGTTGCCCCAGACCTTCCAGGGGGCCTGTTCTGCCCCAGCATTTGTTGCTGCCAGACCTTCCAGGTCCTATTCTGCCCCAGCATATGTTGCTGCCATACCTTCCAGGGGCCAGGGCCTGTTCTGCCCCAGCACTTGTTTCCCTAGACCTTCTGGGACTTGTTTTGCCCCAGACCATCTAGGGCCTGTTCTTCTACAGCATCTGTTGGTTCCAGAGTTTCTAAGGCTTGTTCTGCCTCAGGATCTGCTGCCCTAAGACCTTCCAGGGCCTGTTATACTCCAGGACCTGTTGCCCCCAGACCTTCCAGTGATTGTATTGCCTCAGCACCTGTTGCCTGCAGACCTCCCAGGGCCTGTTCTGCCCTAGCACCTGTTACCCCCACACCTTCCAGGGGTCTGTTCTGCCCCAGCATTTGTTGCTGCCATATCTTCCAGGGGCCAGGGCCTGTTCTGCCCCAGCACTTGTTTCCTTAGACCTTCTGGGACTTGTTTTGCCCCAGCACCTGTTGTCCCAGACCATCTAGGGCCTATTCTTCTACAGCATCTGTTGGTTCCAGAGTTTCTAAGGCTTGTTCTGCCTCAGGATCTGCTGCCCTAAGACCTTCCAGGGCCTGTTATACTCCAGGACCTGTTGCCCCCAGACCTTCCAGGACCTGTTTTGCCTTAGCACCCATTGCCACAGACGCTCCAGGGCCTGTTCTGCCCCAGCACCTGTTGCCTCCAGACCTTCCAGGGCCTGTTGTGCCCCAGCACCTGTTGCCCTTATACCTTTCAGGTTCTGTTCTGCCCCAGCACCTGTTGCCCCAGACCTTCCAGGGATTGTATTGCCTCAGCACCTGTTGCCCGTAGACCTTCCAGGGCCTGTTCTGCCCCAGCACCTGTTGCCCCAAGACCTTCCTGGGCCTGTTCTGCACCAGCATTTGTTGCTTCCAGACCTTCCAGGGCCTATTCTACCCCAGCATTTGTTACTCCCATACCTTCCAGGGGCCAGCACCTGTTTCCCTAGACCTTCTGGGACTTGTTTTTCCCCAGACCTTCCAGTGATTGTATTGCCTCAGCACCTGTTGCCTGCAGACCTCCCAGGGCCTGTTCTGTCCTAGCACCTGTTACCCCCACACCTTCCAGGAGGTCTGTTCTGCCCCAGCATTTGTTGCTGCCATACCTTCCAGGTCCTATTCTGCCCCAGCATATGTTGCTGCCATACCTTCCAGGGGCCAGGGCCTGTTCTGCCCCAGCACTTGTTTCCCTAGACCTTCTGGGACTTCTTTTGCCCCAGCACCTGTTGCCCCAGACCATCTAGGGCCTATTCTTCTACAGCATCTGTTGGTTCCAGAGTTTCTAAGGCTTGTTCTGCCTCAGGATCTGCTGCCCTAAGACCTTCCAGGGCCTGTTATACTCCAGGACCTGTTGCCCCCAGACCTTCCAGTGATTGTATTGCCTCAGCACCTGTTGCCTGCAGACCTCCCAGGGCCTGTTCTGCCCTAGCACCTGTTGCCCCACACCTTCCAGGGGCCTGTTCTGCCCCAGCATTTGTTGCTGCCATACCTTCCAGGGGCCAGGGCCTGTTCTGCCCCAGCACTTGTTTCCCTAGACCTTCTGGGACTTGTTTTGCCCCAGCACCTGTTGTCCCAGACCATCTAGGGCCTATTCTACAGCATCTGTTGGTTCCAGAGTTTCTAAGGCTTGTTCTGCCTCAGGATCTGCTGCCCTAAGACCTTCCAGGGCCTGTTATACTCCAGGACCTGTTGCCCCCAGACCTTCCAGGGCCTGTTTTGCCTTAACACCCATTGCCACAGACGTTCCAGGGCCTGTTCTGCCCCAGCACCTGTTGCCTCCAGACCTTCCAGGGCCTGTTGTGTCCCAGCACCTGTTGCCCTTATACCTTTCAGGTTCTGTTCTGCCCCAGCACCTGTTGCCCCAGACCTTTCAGGGATTGTATTGCCTCAGCACCTGTTGCCCGTAGACTTTCCAGGGCCTGTTCTGCCCCAGCACCTGTTGCCCCGAGACCTTCCTGGGCCTGTTCTGCACCAGCATTTGTTGCTTCCAGACCTTCCAGGGCCTATTCTACCCCAGCATTTGTTACTCCCATACCTTCCAGGGGCCAGCACCTGTTTCCCTAGACCTTCTGGGACTTGTTTTCCCAGACCTTCCAGTGATTGTATTGCTCAGCACCTGTTGCCTGCAGACCTCCCAGGGCCTGTTCTGTCCTAGCACCTGTTACCCCCACACCTTCCAGGGGTCTGTTCTGCCCCAGCATTTGTTGCTGCCATACCTCCAGGTCCTATTCTGCCCCAGCATATGTTGCTGCCATACCTTCCAGGGCCAGGGCCTGTTCTGCCCCAGCACTTGTTTCCCTAGACCTTCTGGGACTTGTTTTGCCCCAGCACCTGTTGCCCCAGACCATCTAGGGCCTGTTCTTCTACAGCATCTGTTGGTTCCAGAGTTTCTAAGGCTTGTTCTGCCTCAGGATCTGCTGCCCTAAGACCTTCCAGGGCCTGTTATACTCCAGGACCTGTTGCCCCCAGACCTTCCAGGGCCTGTTTTGCCTTAGCACCCATTGCCACAGACATTCCAGGGCCTGTTCTGCCCCAGCACCTGTTGCCTCCAGACCTTCCAGGGCCTGTTGTGTCCCAGCACCTGTTGCCCTTATACTTTTCAGGTTCTGTTCTGCCCCAGCACCTGTTGCCCCTAGACCTTCCAGGGCCTATTTCACCCCCACACCTGTTGCACCTAGGTGTTCCACAGCCTATTCAGTCCCAGCACCTCTTGCCCCAGTCATTTCAGGACCTGCTCTGCCCCAACTCCTGTTGCCCTTGGACATTCCACAGCCTATTCTACCCCAGCAGCTGCTGCCCCAGACCTTCCAGGGCCTGTTCTACCCCAGAGCCTGTTGTCCCAGGGCCTTCCAGGGCTGGTTCTGCCCCAGCATCTGTTGCACCCAGATCTTCCAGGGCCTATTATACCTCAGCATCTGTTGCTGTCAAACATTCCAGGGGCCAGGACCTGTTCTGCCCCAGCAGTTGTTGCCCCAGACCTACCAGGGCTTGTTTTACCCAGCACCTGTTCCCCCAGACCTTCCAGAGCCTATGGACCCAAAACCTATTGCCCTAGCCCTAACAGGGGCTGTTCTGCCCCAGCATCTATTGTCCCCGACCTTCCAGGGCCTGTTTTGCCCTAGCTCCTGTTGCCACAAACATTCCAGGACCTGTTCTGCCCCAGCATCTGTTGCCTCCAGACATTCCAGGGCCTGTTCTATTCCAGCACCTGTTGCCCTTAGACCTTCCCGGTTCTGTTCTGCCCCAGCATCTGTTGCCTCTAGACCTTCCAGGGCCTTTTTTGCCCCTGCATCTGTTGCACCTAGGTGTTCCAGAACCTATTCAGCCCTAGCACCTGTTGCCCCAGACCTTCCAGGGCCTGTTGTGTCCCAACTCCTGTTGCCCTCGAACCTTCCACAGCCTGTTCTGCCCTGGCAGCTGCTGCCACAGACCTTTGAGCCTGTTGCCCCAAGGCCTTCTAGGGCCTGTTCTGCCCCAGCACCTGTTGCCCCCAGACCTTCCAGGGGCTATTCTACCCCAGAACATGTTGCTCCCAGAACTTCCAGGATCTCTTCTGCCCCAGGACCTGTAACCCCCAACACCTTCCTGGGTCCATTCTGCCCCAACACCTTCCAGGGTGTGCTCTACCATAGCACCTGCTACCCCCAGACCTTCCAGGGCATGTTCTTCACCAGCACCTGTTGCCCCTTTACCTTCCAGGGCCTACTCTGCCCCAGCACCTGTTGCCCCAGACCTTCCAGGACCTGTTATACCCCATCACCTGTTGCCCCTAGAATTTCTGGGGCCTGTTTTGCCCCAGCACCTGTTGCCACAGACATAGAAACATAGAAGTTGATGGCAGATAAGGACCACAAGGCCCATCCGGTCTGCCCATTTTTCTGACCTTATGAATGTGCCATAGGCCTTTACTCTGTCAATGGTCTATCTATTCATACTCATCTGTATTGCTCCCTTATGCCTATCCCATGCCTGTTTGAAGCCCTGCACTGTATTCATATCCACCACTTCCTAAGGTAGACTGTTCCATGCATCCACCACCCTTTCTGTGAAAAAGAACGTCCTCACATTACCCCTTAATCGACCTCCCTCTAATCTCATGCTTTGTCCTCTTGTATTGCTATTTTTCTTGTATTGAAACATGTTAAACTCTTTCACCTTGTTAATGCCCTTAAGATGTTTGAATGTTTTGATCATATCACCTCTCTCCCTCCTTTGCTCTAGGGTATACATATTGAGCTCCGTTAATATGTCCTCATATGTTTTCTGGTGCAGTCCCTGCATCATTTTGGTTGCCCTTCTCTGGACTGCCTCCATTTTGTTACAACACCAGCCAGGATGCCCTCCAGCAACATCGGGAGCACACTGCGGACCTCAGGGGCATGAATAGGCCTCGAACCCCCCCCAAGCACAACACCAGCCAGGACACCCTCTGGTAACATTGGTAGAACACTGTAGACCTCTGGGGCATGAATAGGCCTCTGAACCCCCACCCCTTCAAGCACAACACCAGCCAGGACGCCCTCCGGCAACATCTGGAGCACACCGCGGACCTCAGAGGCATGAATAGGTAAGGCCAGGTGCCTTTCCCTGCACTGCTTGTTTGTTGGGGGTGTTTTTACTGCAGTAGCGGCACCATTTAGTGTCAGCAGATGGCGAGTGATAGACATAGAGAGCCTGGATACAGGGGACTGCAGCACAGCATCGAGAGGTACTTTAAGGGACTGCCTTATGCCACATAGCCGTGGGTTCTCGCCTGCACAGCTACGGATACCATTCATTGCATAGCCAGTAGTTCTTGTATGTTGCTGCCTTTCACTGTATTGTTTACTGGCTGCATTTTGCTTGTCTGATATGCTGCTGATACTGATTACCTGTGTACTATGTTCCCGTGGACCCTGGCCCGTGACCCTCCCTCTCATGGTGGCATTTCTCTGCTCTGTAAGTCCAGGGCTCCATTGTTGCTAGCCTGTCCACACATGCACAGTTGCATCTCCTGTGCCAACAGTGAGCTCAACACTTTGCGCATGCGCAGTACGATCTTAGGGCACAACAGATGCCTGAGGCCCTCTCACTGAATATTAATTGACCCTTTGTTTCCAACCTATTTCAGGCCTCGGGAACCCCCCCCCCCCAAGCACAATACCAGCCAGGATGCCCTCCGGAAACACACCGCAGACCTCAGGGGCATGAATAGGTAAGGCCAGGTGCCTTTCCCTGCACTGTTTGTTGGGTGTTGCCCGCTCAATACTGAAAGTGCCGATCGTCTCCATACGTGGCCCTTCATTGAAGGACCTCCTTAGCAGGTTATACAAATGCCCCACTAGAGGGCTTATCAGCTAGCTCATCTCTCACTTTGAGCCTCTCTCCCACCTCCACTCTCTACCACCCGACACTCTAGCATCCTCCTGGTCCTCACCACCTCCTCTTTGTCTACTCCAGTAACCCTCCCAGCTCTCCCCACCATCCACCACCTGCCAACCACTTTCACTGCCTTTCTCTCAGAGCCCCAGCACCATCTCCCACCCACACTGCCCCTCCTCCTGTGGCCACTAGGAGTCACTACTGTGCACCACTTTTCTCTTACTCCAGACACCCTTATATAAGTCCTTTCCTCTCCCAGACATGCTTAGACACCCAGGTATCACAAGGAGCCTCCCCCCGGATCTTGAACCTAGTACCCTCTGCACCATAGTCCATCACTGTACCACTGCACCACTGTGACATCCTTACCTCAGGGTGTCACTCTGACTCCCTTATATTCGGCCCTTCGTGGTCCACAACGCTTGGTTATGGCTGCTCATGTTCTCCTCTGCAGTTTGGCCTCCCTACTCCTACTGATGCTATCCCCACCGCATGCCCACTCCCACCAACTCAACCCCCACCCCACATAGGTAAACCCAGCCCCTCCAGTAGCTCCCCACCTAGCCACCCCCATATCTTCACACACCCCGACAGCCAGCACATTTCCATGCCTCTGACCAACACAAACTCCATCTGGCCAGCCCTCCTCTCACGCTATCCCTGCCCTATGCCGCTTCCAATACCATGCTCCACGCATGAATTTGCTCGCCTGCCCAGGGCTGCATATAAGATATACTCCCTCATCAGGATAATCTACATGCTGCTTATGCTATCTGGGAATGTCCACCACAACCCAGGCCCCTGCACCACCAGCCCACCATGCTCACCACCTGTCTCTGGGCTACGTATCGAATCCATAAATATATGCAGCATTTTAAAGAAATCCACTGCCTTACAATGCTGGGTCACACAACACCAACCAGACATCCTTGGACTTGTTGAGACCCGACTCTCCAAATCCACCCCCAACTCCTTTGTTTCCATCTCTGGATACTCCCTTTTCAGGGACGATAGAGTAGGAAGGCAGGGTGGTTACTCTGCAATATTCTTACGTGACACCATACTTGGCCAGCCCCTTACCCCCACCAAAACTAGAACACGGCGCATGAGCTATGTCCATAAAAATCACCCCAACCCCTCGAAGGTCCCCCTTATCATCACGGCGGCCTACATTCCCCCATGGAAACAAAACTCTGCACTCCTCTCCCTCACGAAGTACCTTGCCAGCCTCCCCCACAAGTTTGAGCACATTGTACTGGGCAACATTAACATAAACTGGCTGGCCAGCTCTGCTGCCTCAGCCAAAGATGCTCTCGCAGCCCTTGACCTCTCCCAAGTGATAACACAGCTCACTAGATGCAACACCTCTACCAGGACACGCACCCTTCTAGACATCGTCCTGACCAACCAGCCCCATAAAATCATGGATATCCAGGTTCTACCAAACTCCCTCAGCGACCACTCCCCTGTGATTTTCACATGGTCTGGCACACTACCTAAACCCGCAGCCAAAGTCACAGTCAGACAGCGCCTCCGCCCAGGTAACCTCACAAAATTCAAACAGAATCTTGCCCAGTGGGACTGGTCCCCAATATACCTTGCCTCCAGCATTGATGCTTCTCTTGACTACTTTATCAGCTCTTTCAACCTGGCCAGTGACACCTTTGCCCCACTCAAAAAGATCCAAACTAAAGAGCACAATGCTTCCTGGATTATCCCATCCCTTCTCTCCCAACTAAGGAAAAGAGACGATCTCTGGCACAAAGCCACTGACTCAAGCCGGCTAGCTGACATACAGGCTTATCGAGCCGAACAAAATAAGTGCACCTGGGACATTCAAAAAGCAAAAGCCAAATTCTATAGATCCACCCTAACTGCCTCTTGGGGGTCATCCTGTAATTTTTGTGATAACATCAAACTGCTCAACAGAAAATCCCGGGGGCCCTCCCTCTCAGCTTGTCGTAAATGACACCATCACCATCGACCCAAAGTGTATTGCAGACAGCCTCAACGCAACCTTTACTGACCTAAGCGCAGTGCTCCCCAACAATTTCTTCGACCCAATAGCAAGTTCCCAGCGCCACCCTCTCGCCCCTTTCTACCTACAGTCAATAACCCGTGAAAGTCGGTAGAGCCATACTCCTCATCAAGCTCTAAATGGGTCTAGCCCTTTAACGACCCCTTAGACATAAAGCTCCTCTACCTAGCCTTATATGTGCTGCTTCTGCCACTAACTGGCCTGATCAACCGTTCCCTCTGTCTTGGGCAGTTCCCAAGTGGCTGGAAGACTGCAGTAATAACTCCCATTCCCAAAAGTGGGGACATCCTATCCCCTGGGAATTACCAACCAATCTTCATTCTCCCTCCTCCTTGACCCTCTCCAAAGCCCTGGAAAAGGTAGTAGCGGACCAACTCGCCAAATACCTCGCAACCCACAACCTACTCTGCAGGGAGCAGCATGGTTTCCGCCCAGGCCATAGCACCAGCATGGTGCTCCTCAAATTCTCTAATTTTCTCCATGACGCACTCAACAAAGGCCAGCTAGCAGGAGCTGTGTTCATAGATCTCTGCAAGGCTTTTGACATGCTCAGTCACTCCCTCCTCCTTGACCCTCTCCAGCAAGTGGGTTTCTCACAGGGCCCTCTATATCGGTTCACAAGCTACCTATCCACTAGAATACAATGTGTAAGATTAATATGACACTCTCCAGTACCCACCCCATCTGCTCAGGGGTCCATCCTGGGTCCACTACTTTTCAGTCTGTTCAACGCCCTACCAAACTCATGTGATGGCAAGGTCCTACTATATGCAGATAACGTAGTCCTCTGTGCATCCCACGCCAACCCTACCAGTCTGCAGACATCCCTCCAACATTCCTTTAACCTAACCGAACACTGGTTCATGGAGCATAGACTTATCTTGAACCTGAAAAATACCAAGGCCACGATATTTGCACACCACCAAAATAAACTAAGAAACTCTCCACTGTGGATTCTCTCCAGCTCCCTCCAGCCCATTGAGCAGGTCACCTGCTATAAGCATCTAGGTATAACTTTCAACCCAGCCCTCAACTTCCACGCTCACATTGACGCTCTAACATCAGCGGCCAACATATGCATTGGCCTCCTCTACCGCCACAAAGAGTGCCTATCCCCTGAAGCCCTCCAACTAGCCATCACCTCATCAGTACTATCCCTAGTAGATTACGGACCAGTGATCTATGCAGCAGCAGATGCCACTGCCCTCAGCAAAATAAAAGTGACCATCAACAAGGCATGCAGGCTGCTGTCCGGTGCAGGCTGGCTAACCCACTCCTGCACCCTCTACTCCCTCACTCAAATAGTCAGCTTCAAGGAAAGGCTACTATACCAGTCCTGCCTTATGGCCCAAAAGACGCTCCTCGGACTAACACCACTGGGAGTTGCAGCCTCTCTCCACCGTTCGACCTCCACTGTCTCCACACGGAGCACCAATAAACCCTCCCTAGCAGTCCCATGGGTAAGAACCTCCCTAAGACAAAGGTCCTTCTCATACAGGACCCCATCCTGGTTCAACTCCCTTCCTGTGGGTGTCACCAGCCTCCCTAAAATTGGTGTTTTCAAAACTGCCCTCAGAAACCACATACTCGTGTTACACAAGGTCCTTGCACCCTAATTGAACCCTCAGAACCCACACCTGCCAGTGCTCCCAGTAGTGAGCTGCCATCCTCTGGCCTGCCACCCACCCTGAACAATATCTTTCCAAAGCTGCAGCATAGACAAAGTCTTGCTTCAAGACCGCCTTGTATCATTTTTACCACACAGCAATGTGTCTCTTCTCCTCAACATGTAAATTCCTAGAAATAACACTCTATAGGCTACTCCACAGGCTTAGCTAAAACCATTGTATAGGCTACTGCGTGGGCTCACTGCCTCCTGTATACACTGTTCTTACCTCACTTTGCAATATCTTGTATAAACTGTAAAAATGTATACTCATTCGCTGCACTGTTCACACCCACAAAAGCTGATGTAACAACTGAATGTATGATGTATGATATGTATTACCTTGCTGTATCTAAATGCATACCTATGACGTGGAGCCTTTGGAAATTAGTCTCTGACTCAAAAGGGTTGTAATTACGATTTCTAACAAAATAAATAAATAAATGTCCTTGTGCAGGTGCGGCCTCCAGTACTGCACGCAGTACTCCAGCTGGGGCCTAACCAGTGTCTTGTAAAGAGGGATTATTACTGCCCTCTTACGACTTGTGATACCCCTACTAATATACCCTAACATCCCCCTAGCCTTACCTGGGCCTGTTCTGCCACAGCACCTGTTACCCCCCAGACCTTTCAGGGCCTGTTTTGCCCTAGTACCTGTTCCCCTGAATCTTCCAGGGCCTGTTCTGTCCCAATACCTGTTGCCTTGGATCTTTCAGGGCCTGTTCTATCCCAGCATCTGTTTCCCCCAGCCCTTTCAGGGCCTGTTCTGTCCCAGCATCTGTTTCCCCCAGCCCTTTCGGGGCCTGTTCTACTCTGTACCTGTTACCGCCTGACTTTCCAGGGGCCAGGGCCTGTTCTGCCCCAGCACTTCTTGCACCCAGACCTTCCAGGGGCCAGGATCTGTTCTGTCCCAGCACCTGTTGCCCCCAGACTTTCCAGGCCTGTTCTGCCCCAGCGCCTGATGCCCCCAGACCTTCCAGGGCCTATTCCACCTGATGCCCCCAGACCTTCCAGGGCCTATTCTGCCCCAGTATCTGTTGCCCCCACAGCTTCCAGGGCTTCTTCTGCCTGAGCACCTGTTGCTGCATACCTCCAACGATCTGTTCTGCCCCAGCACCTGTTGCCCCCAGATCCTCCAGTGCCTGTTCTGCCCCAGCATGTGTTGCGCAGCCCTTTGGTCTGACATTGAGAACTGCAGTACCTAACCTTAATATAGTGTATGGGAGACTGCTATTTCATATGGAAATCAGCAGAATCCCAGCGTCGTTGTACCATCGTTGTGACATCAGGAGGTTGTTCTACCTTCTTGAGTACATCACTACAATTGTACAACATCAGGTTCTGCTGACTCCGATCGCAGTGCCGCTGTTTAAATGGCAGTACCGGGAAAGCTGTGTCTATGTGAACAGGGGACAAAGTAACACTCGATCAAAGTGCTCCATTGTTGTTGAACTGTTGCCTACACACTATAAAAGACAATAGATGGGCACCAGTAGACAACAACGCTGCATTCACTTCTCGAGGTTGCATGACACTCGTAAACCTCTTGAGCTTCGCTCTCGAGGTTTACTTGGTTGTCATGACAACCTCTCAAACTAAACACAGCGTTGTTGTTCGCTGTTGCCCATCTATTATCTTCTATTTTGTTTTATGAATTTTAAGATTGAAATACGGCAGTCCTTGGAGGACTTTCTTATTCCACAATCTTCTGCTCTCTGCAGTGACAAATCCACTTGTGTGTCGACTCAGGCATCCTGTTTGATGCTCACTGTCCAGCCCATCCCCCCGACATGCCGCAACCCATTTGTGGTCCTCTGTATGTGCACAGTGGAGTGACGGGAGGCTGTGGATGCTGGTAAGTGGGCCATCGTCTGTGGGTTACGCAAAGCCCATATCTGGTCCACCTTTGTGGATCAGGCCCTTAGGTATATCTAAACTGCTACAACTCCAAGTACGCCAGTTTCTCATTTTAAATAACTTGTCATGGGCGTTCAAAGTATGAGGGACAATGTACATGAATGACCCCCTTTAAATTACTAGTGTTGTGCTGTGCTGTGCTGTGCTGTGCGGTAATATGACATGACTACAGAAGTGCCAGAGAGTTTAGGGAGATTGCCAGGTTCAGGAAACAGATAAGAAATAACTTTCATTGTGCCCTTGCATAAGGCAGTACAGCATTTCTCAGATGGCAAGATCAGCCTCTGTCACATGTGGACCTGACCTCTTCCACAGGGAGACTTAAAAAACAACTCTCTATTATAAAAACCGTGAAGAGCAGCCAGTGCCTTCAACAGAACTTTCACCGAACATAATGTTTGGACACAGTTCAGCTAGTGTTTCACATTAGCTCTGTGTGTCTCCTTCTCATTATTTATTATTGAGGACATGTGCATGAAAACAGGAGCTTTGCTCCTAAACATTTAATCTGTTCCAGTTGCTTTCTCCCTACCTGAGGTCATAACGCACTGCTTGTGACATCACAGTTACTCCCATGACAACAGATTGTGATGTAACAATAGAGGATTGCGACTTGAAGAAGAGAGTAAGCTATAAAGGCAGAGTAACTCTAAGGGATAAAGATCATGTATTCATGCAGATTTACTCATTGATAAATAAATTGGAAAAATAATCTGCAGAATAGAATTCCAGAGGGAAGGGGCAGCGAACATAAAAGCCCGAGTCCCAGATGACTTAAGTCTAACCCTCAGAATCTTCAGCAACCCCTCATCAGCCAAGTGTAGTTCTCGCACAGGGGTGTAAGGGATCAGAAGTTTTTTCAAGTAGTCTGGACCCAGACTGTGTAGGGCCTTGTAGGTTAACAAGCCTACTTTAAAGGTGATTCACCACTGAACTGGCAGCCAGTGCAGATCGCACAGCACAGGGGATATATAAGATCTTTTTGATGCCCCAGTCAATAGACGTGCAGTCGTGTTCCAAAATTGGGGCAGCATTACCATCCAGCCAGGTCTCGGTGATGCAAGTTAGATCCGCTGTTCCAACAAAATCCACAATCAGTGCAGTTTTGTTCTTAATGGATCTGGCATTGCATAACAATGCCCGGGTTGGACGGTGCTCATGGGCTGTCCCGGCTACTTGCCCACCTAAAAAGGAGGTGCCCTTGGGTATGGGGACTAGGCATTGATTACCACGTTCCAGGCTCCATTTCGTCTAAGGGCATCTTCTGGACTTAACCACCCCATGGGAGAAGCCTGCTCATTAGAGGCTCCAGTGTTCGCACCCCCCAGCCCACCCACCCACTGCCCTTTGGGCAATTCCCAGCGCCCTCTGGGGGGTGTGCCACTTGGCTACGCCTCATGCAACATTACATCCTTAGAGGGTAATTAACAGACCATTAACATAACCCCTGGGAGTGGTTATTGCTTGGATTTCATGATTTGGCAATGCTATATTCTATTTTTACTTGTAACTGTAAATGTGAAGGCTAGAACCACATTGTAAATGAGTTCTGGCTCAGTTTTCTTTTTTCCACTTTGAGGGTTTTTATGAATACATTTATTTACTACTTCTATTTATGTATGTGTGTACAGTATGTATGTATGATATGTATGTATTGTACACCAGAGCATGCCAAGATGCAATGCAAAATACTGCCAAATTCTGCAGAGTTACTGCAGGAAACAGGGCACTTTTAATGGCAGTCAGTCCCTTTTGTCATGCAGGACTCTAAGACAATACATTGCACCCTGGTGGATTCCATTGTATGTATGTGTGTACAGTATGTATGTATGTACGTTCTATATACACACACTGTAAGCAAGCATGAATGTGCATGTAGAGTATATGTGTACATACTGCAATCATGCACTGTATGTGAGTATGTGTGTACTGTAGGCATGCACTGTATATGTGTGTGTACAGTATGTATGTACTGTATGCATGCACTGTATGGATGTGTGTACACTAGGTATGCGTGCACTGTATGTGTGTACAGTATGTATGTGTGTACTGTATGTATGTATGCATGCATGCATTGTATACATGTGTACAGTATGCATGTAATATTGAATGCATGTACTGTATGTAGGTGCATATAGAATATATGTATGTGTATGGTATGGAAGTATGGATATACTGATATGCTGTATGCATACCCTGTATGCATATGTGTTTGTATGTATGTATGTATGGTATGCATGCACTGTGTGTATATAAGTATGTAGAGTATGTATGCATGCACTGTATGTATGTGTGTACATACAATATGCATGGACCGTATGTATGTGTGTACAGTATGCATGTGCATGCTGCAGTGTCAGTGGCTCGGTAGGTAGCACACTCGCCTCTGAGGCCGGGAGATCAGAGGGCTGTGGGTTCAGTTCCCACATCTGGCACTTTGGTTAATATCCCAGTACTGACACTGTAGTGCAGCATGAGAGGGGTGCTGCACTTCTGAGGTGCCATCTTTCGGATGAGACGTTAAACCGAGGTCCCATCTGCCTGGATTGGTGGTAGTTCAGGTGGATGTTAAAGATCCCATGGCACTTATCGAAAAGAGTAGGGGAATTTCCCCGGTGTCCTGGCCAAATTTCCCTCATTCACTAAAAAAGTACCACCAACAGCTTAATCTGGTTCAAGGTCAGTTGGCATTCATCTGTATCCCCTTCCCCCGGGTCGTGCCTGAAAATAGGCAGGAGTTGTCTAGTTCACTTACCCGGTCAACAAAAGCTAAATAAATAAATATGTGTACAGTATGTACTGTATGTGTGCACTGTATGTATGCATTTTATGTGTCTTCAGTATGTGTGTGTATATATATATATATATATATATATATACACACACATACTGTATGAATGCACTGTACGTATGTATGCACCGTGTTTATGTACTATATGCATGCACTGCATGTATCTACTGTACTATACGTGTGTACAATATTATGCCCTGTATGCATGTACTATATGTATACATTCACTGCATGTATGTGTGTACAGTATGTATGTGCGTTTGTAGTATAAGCATGCACTGTAAGTATATACGTGTGTACAGTATGTATGTGTGTATTTTATACATGCACAGTATGTATGTTTCTACAGTATGCATGTACGTACTGTATATATGCACTGTATGCATATGTGTACAGTATGTATGCCAGTGTACAGCATGCATGTAGTATTATATGCATGCACTGTATATTTGTGTGTACAGTGTGAATGTAGTACTGTATATGCATGTATGTACAGTATGTTTGTACATACTGATATGCTATATTCATGCACTGTATGCATGTATATATGTATGGTATGCATGCACTGTATATTTGTGTGTACAGTGTGAATGTAGTACTGTATATGCATGTATGTACAGTATGTTTGTACATACTGATATGCTATATTCATGCACTGTATGCATGTATATATGTATGGTATGCATTCACTGTATATTTGTGTGTACAGTGTGAATGTAGTACTGTATATGCATGTATGTACAGTATGTTTGTACATACTGATATGCTATATTCATGCACTGTATGCATGTATATATGTATGGTATGCATGCACTGTATGTGTGTGTACAGTGTGAATGTAGTATTGTATATGCATGTATGTACAGTATGTTTGTACATACTGATATGCTATATTCATGCACTGTATGCATGTATATATGTATGGTATGCATGCACTGTATGTGTGTGTACAGTGTGTTTGTAAATATTGTTTGCATTCACTGTATGTATGTGAGGAAAGTATGTAATGTGTGCATGCACCATATGTATATGAGTACATAGTTAAGTACTGTATGGATGTGAGTACAGTACATGCGTAGTATTCTGCATTCCCTGAATGTATGCACTGTATGTATGTATGTACGTACTGTATGCATGAACTGTGTGTATGTACCTCCTGTATGCACGCACATTATGTATGTATATGCATATGATATGAATGCACTGCATGCATGTCTATACTATGTATGTACATACTGTATGCATGCACTGTATGTACGTATATACCGTATGCATGCACTGTATGTATGTGTGTGCAGTATGTATGTGTACATACTGCATGTATGTGTGCACAGTAGGGTATGTATGTATGTACATGCTATATGCAGGTACTGTTTGTATGTGTGTACAGTATGTATATAAAAAGTGTATGCATGCACTGTATGTATGTGTGTACATGTATGTACTGTATGCATGCACTGTATGTACGTATATACTGTATGCGTGCACTGTATGTATGTGGGTACAGTATGTATGTAAATACTCTATGGATGCACTGTATGTATGTGTGTAAAGTATGTATGTACATATTGTATGCATGCATGCACTGTATGTATGTGTGTGCAGTATGTATGTGTACATACTGCATGTATGTGTGCACAGTAGAGTATGTATGTACATGCTATATGCAGGTACTGTCTGTATGTGTGTACAGTATGTATATAAAAAGTGTATGCATGCACTGTATGTATGTGTGTACATGTATGTACTGTATGCATGCATTGTATGTATGTATGTACCACATGAATACACAGCATGTATGTATAAGTATACAGTATGTATCTACCTACTTTATGGATGCAGTATATGTATGTGTGTACAGCATATATGTACGTACTGTATGTATGTACGCACTGTAGGAATGCACAGTAAATATATGTGTACGGTATGTATCTACCTACTGTATGCATGCACTGTATGTATGTGTGTAAAGTATGTATAATAACCAGAGAGCGTTTTTTTCCATTGGGAAACCCAGTTACAATTTGCTGTTATAGCAGCAAACACACGCCAGGTTTCCCTCACTCTGTGCATGTGCCAGCTGCCGCTGTTTCTCTGCGCCAGCTGCCGCTGTTTCTCTGTGCCAGCTGCTGCTCCTTAGTGCTGGACAGTTCACTGCCACTCGGAGTCGGAGTTAAGTTCATTTAAAAAAATAATAACTGTGCAATAAAAATATGCATCGTAACTTTTATACTGGGCTGCTTTAAAAAAAAGTTTCTTTCATGCGCCGCTACAGACCGCGCTGAAATCTGACGGTCCGCGGCTCAATATCGGGATGTCTGTTTATTTTATATAATTGCTGTGGTGAAAAAATGAACCCCAGCAAGTATATAAAATAAAGGCAGGGTAGTTTTGTAAAACTCAGATTTTACATACACTATTGGTGTGGGGAGATACCTTTACAAGCCCCTCAAGCTTTACTCTCTGAGTTTATGTGGCATCCTACATCTCATATATGTGTAAAATTCTCATTATAACCACCTAGCCAGCTATTCTATATATGTATGTAACCTGGGTGGCCACAACTGCCAGGTGGGAGTCTCCAGGGGTCAGGTTGGTGGTATTTTTTTGTGTTATTAGTGCTGTGCGTTGCCTCCATTATATAACCCCCAACCTGGGACCTGGGCTCGGGGAGAAAAATGTCACTTGGCATGTCGGCTAGGTTTGGCTACTCTGCACTGAGGCACCCAAGTATTCCAGACACAGGAAGCAATAACTGAATGTCCATACAAGGAGTTGGGATTCTAAAGCGTGGCTTTTATTCACAACAAAAGGAACAATAAAGCATAGACGGACCCCCACCTGGCTACACCTCTGGTAATGCAGAATTCTCCCGAACAGACACACATTTTCTTAAATCTTAAACCCTTGAGTTTAGCAACATGCAGGGCACTTGGCCCGAACTTGACTCTTCTCTGGTTTCCCTGGCTCGGCTCCCTTGCCAGCCCTTGGACTACTTATCCATTTATCATGGAGATTTAATGGTGGCTCCCTGTTCCACCCCGAGCACTTCTGGCTCCATCAGGGAATCTTCTTCGAACAATCCCACGTCTGGGTACTTTCCTCATGCACTGGCCAAGTACCTGAGAGAAAGCAACAGGTGTCCTAAAGCAAACCCGTAGAGGTGACTCTGGTCACGCCAGATGGGGGGGTCTCCCACCTCTTGCTTCCATAAATCATACTTGGCCATTCCTCTGGACTTTAACACCTCATCTCTGAAAACACTTTACTGTATAGATTCTCTATAAATGTATGTCACATTCAATCTACTGTTTCTTCCATCCCACATGTGCTGAACTTGAAACATACTTAATGAGTGGCTCTGTCCATTTCGCTAGACCCCCACAGAGTTAAGCAGTCCAATTCCCACAACTTTTAAACCTGTACTTGGCTGTCTTTTCCTGACCCCACAATAACAGTCACTTATATTCATCTTGTCCTAGGTGAAAACACATTGGCCCTTCAGCTGAGCAAACTCACCCCTTGGTTGCAGGTGCCCCAATGGCTTTTTCTCTTCCAAAACATAATGAAACTTCCATGTGCCTCAGCACAAATCCTCACAGGCAGCTTCTTTTTCCACTAGCTGAGCCCGGGGACTTGCCTCTGGAAGCAGGCTGATACCATCCCCCCATCCCCGCAGGGATGGGGCCCTGAAACTTTGGAAAGCGGTCCCACCACTTCAGACAGGCACTGTTGTGTTCCTCTTGAAGTAAGAACACACACCTAAACTGAAAAATATAGCTCTCTGGCAGAGCTAAGGGCTCTGAGGGCCTGCAGCTGCAGCACACCTCTTCTCTCTACTTGAGCCCACTACAGACTACTACTGACTCTCTTCAAAAACTCCCAACATTCTATCCTAACTTCCCTAGCTGCAACATTCCAAAGTGGCTTATGCAGCTGCAACAGTTCTAAAATGATGCATCCCTCAGTCTTAACTGAGACTGAGAACAGAGTGAGACAGTGTGAAATCCATTTAACTGGAATTTTACAAGCTGCCTTCCCTGCCTGCCACTAGGTCTAACTGGGTTTCTTGTAACCCTGTGTAACAGGAGGGTTACATGTACATACTGTATGCAGGCACTGTGTGTGTGTACATACTGTATGAATGCACTTTATGTATATGTGTATTGTATGTACATACTGTATGCGGGCACTGTGTCTATGTATGTACTGTATGAATGCACTTTATGTATATGTGAATTGTATGTATGTATGTACTGTGTGCAGGCACTGTGTGTATATACGTACTGTATGAATGCACTTTATGTATATGTGAATTGTATGTACGTACTGTGTGTAGGCACTGTGTATATGTACGTACTCTATGAATGCACTTTATGTACATGTGAATTGTATGTACAAACTGTATGCAGTCACAGTGTGTAGGATACGTACTGTGTGAATGCACTTTATGTATATATGAATTGTATGTACGTACTGTGTGGGCGTGCGTACTGTGTGAATGCACTTTATGTATATGTGTATTGTATGTACTTACTGTATGCAGACACTGTGTGTATGTACATACTGTGTGTGAATGCACTTTATGTATATGTAAATCGTATGTACGTACTGTATGCATGCACTGTGTATGTACAGTATGTTGGTGCTGTATAAAGCAATATTGTAGTCTATCTACATTATAAATAGACAGCATATATTGATGACATAGGACAGATAATGATGAAAACTCCATCCAGTCTGCTGGTTTGTTCCGACCGAGATGTACTCAGTTCTTTAGAGCGCCCAGATCCCCGTTTTCCTTTATGTTTATAACTAAGCCCTTGCAATTATTTTATTTATTTATTTATTAGCTTTTGATGACCAGGTAAATGCAGTAGGAAATAACCCTGCCTGTTTTCAGCCATGACCCGGGAGAGTTCAAGATACAGTCATACAAACAAACTCCAGTATTTTAAATACAATCTGTCCTTGAATACTTACAACAGCTATCCATGCAGGAATAGTCAGAAAATTAAACATACAAGCAGACACTATCCATGCAGGGATGAAAAAGACGAAGACAAGCCAGGCGATACACTTGGAGTTCAGAGAACCAATATGTCGAGGCAGGAAAAAGCAGGAGCAGAGGGCCAAGCGAGGTTAAGCACAGTCACAAGTATCACGTGCATAAAGGTGAGAGAAAAGTGCAGTCTTGAAGGAGGAGTGAGATAAGGAGCTCTTAAAACCGTGAGGAAGGGAATTCCAGAATTTGGGCGCAAAATGAGGGAATGCTTGCTCCACCATTTTTGTTGAGCAGTGAAGAGTTTGAAGACCTCAGAGGGTGGGAGTGTAGCACAGGGGTAAGCATAGCCCCAAGACAGTCAGGGTGGGGTTTCTAGTCATGGAGGTGATGAAACATTACAGCGAGCAGGAGCGAAGGGAATTGGGAGACAGCCAGTGCAGGGCAGAGTAGAAAAGACATGGTGAGTAAGGCGAGGAGCCAATAGGGCAAATCTACGAATATTGTTGTAAGTGGTGTCCCATTTTCGCAGAATACCAGCATTGGCCTGGGAAAGCATAGGGAGCACGTATAGTAGCCTAGGGAGCAAGACACCGCTAGCCACAGAGATTCTGGTAGCAGGTGTTAGGGAGTGATGCACGTGGTAGGCGGCACCAATCTTCATGTTAACGGATCTGCATACCTCATTTTTGTGAGAGGGGAAATTAAGTACGGGATCCAGTGTCACTCCAAAGTATTTGAAGGAGTCTGTGGTCAAGACTGCTGACCCATCACAACAAAGCAAATGAAGCTTGGGGGACTCAGCATGGACTTTTCTAGAGGATCCGAAGAGCATAGCCTCAGTTTTAGGAAGGTTGAGGATTAGGAAGTTAGAGGAGAACCAGGATTGAAGTTGTTGAAACGCAGATGACAGATGAACATTAAGGTCAGCGACGGATCAAGAGGCAGCGTAGAGCACCAAGTCATCTGTATACACGGTGGAGCGACAGTGGGGTATGGAAGTAGGAATATCATAAACAAAGATGGAGAGGAGCAAGGGTCCCAGAATGGACCCTTGTGGGATACCACAGGAGACGGGCAGGAGATTAAAGAAATTTGGGTTTGAACCCTGACATAGTACAAGCATTACAAAATCATATTGTTACTTAGTCTGTGCCACTTAGCCACTCTGTAAAGAAAAATTTGCTCATGTTATTCTTGAGGTCCCACCATGCTAGCTTAAGTTTGTGGGTTCTGGTGGTTGTGCTAAGTTTTATGGCTGCAGTGGGCAGAGCCTCTAACTGTCTTGCTGTAACTGTGAAAAAGGGGATACCAAAACACAAATCTGGAGTTGCAGTAGTTCCTTCCACAGCTCCAAATCAGTGCACCCTCCCCCCTGTAGGCACACTACTTTTCCTGTCGGTACTTGTGGAGGTCTGTCCAAGATGGCCACTGGACATTGTTGCGCATGTGCAACCACTACTCGCATATGCGCAATAATGTTCGGCAGCCATCTTGGACACAGAGGACTCGGCTGCTGCCATATCGGCTCTAGCCAGAGTTTGTTAGTTTAAAGAAGCAGTGCAATGAAACTGGCCAGAAAATGTGACCCTACCTTTTTTGTTTCCACAATAAAAGATTCCAGCATCTTCCAGTTTTATTTGATAGTAAAATATTCCAGTTCCACCAAAATTTATTTTTTTTCTCAAGGGAAACAAATAGCTGCCAGATTTGGCTTAGGAATAATATTGTAAACCTAGCAAGGGGTAGGATCGAGAAAATAAAAAAACTCATGGTGTGCAGCATAGAAGATACCTAGAAAAGTAGATATGACAGATGTGCTAAAATTTTTATTAATTGTAACCTCAACTAGTGTAACCCCCAGGTGGCGCTATCCCAAGGGCTACTACCCCTGCCTGACTGACTACTGAGAGGTTGAGAGGCCTGGGTCCAATGGCGGGTGCCTCCACCCAGAGGCAGGGTTTGCAGTAGCTAAACTAACTTGGTCACAGCCCTCTGGGACACTGTAACCACCCTTTCTTCCCACTAGTGGCCCACAGAATGCATCAAGAATATCTTCACAATGTACACTTACCCCCAGGACTGGCTGTGTCGACTGGATGCTGGGGACCCCCTGTAAAACAAGATGATACAATGCAAAAGCCACAGTACAATACTTTAACATAAACGAATATCTCAGATAGTGTAACTGTGCTGAAACAAACAGATCTGATTTATTTAAAGAGCTGTAACAAGGAAGGGGGAAATCAGGTTAATTAGGTTAAACACATTAATAATCACAGGACTGTGCGCATAGTCAGAGTCCCAAATTGTCACTTTCGCTGGGTACCCGGGGGGGGCTAGCAAGGATCGGTGCAGCTGGTTGGGGCCCTGTGATGGAAAAACACTGGCACAATACCCAAATTGTAATCCGGAGCCGGTTGGCTCAGTTCGTGAAAAAATGAAAAAAAAAACGACAATTAGATGACATACTTGCAATTCGATAAATAGATGGCAGGGAGCTACCCTGCTTTGTACTTACAAACTCAATGCTGGGAACTGGATGGAAGGCAGATTGTCCTGGATTGCCAGGAGGAGCAGACCCTGTGGACAAGGTCCTTGTGACTGGACCCCACTGCAGTTTAGAGCAAATGGATGTAGTCTGGATTAAGCTGGGGTTTACTTCCAGCTTCATGCACTCAATTCACTGTACAGGGGATTTGAAACGCGACTCCCCACAAGCACTACACACATTTATATGTAAAAGGAAAGTACTATACCAGGCAGGCTGCTTCTCTATCCCAATTGTAATTACTGCACAATACCCGGGAGAACACACAGCAGATTCAGTTCCTGACAGACAGCATGATTCAGCAATTTCTCCAGTCTTCTACAGGGTAAGCCTGGTTTCTACTCTGCAGATCTCCTTGATTCTCTTCACAGGTCGGATTCAGTCTGAACAGGCGCTTGCACAAGCTGCAGACTGAAACTTAGGGTCTTGCGCGTGATTCCCACGCTAAAACTACACACCGAAGAAGCACACAGCTCCCTGTCTCTTCACTGCCCAAACTGATCTGATCTTTCCAATAGACAGAGCCAGGCATTTCCTTTGAGTTCTTCCCAGTTCAATTGGCTGGTTTGGCTGTCACTCACAATCAGACTCCCCCTGTTGGTGCAAAAAGGCACCGAACTCCAAACTACGATTCCCAGAGGCATCTGCCATACAGTCCCATTGTGGCTGGCTCAACATAAGAGTTCAAGTTCTGATCTGCCAGCAGCAGGCTCCATTTTAAAGGTCCCCCACGCTGATTGGTCCAGTTCAGCAGTTCAATTCCAAAGTAGAGGGGAAACACACACAGAGTCCCAGCTGCAATAAAACAGGTTAGATAAACTGCAATCTTACAAATGCTGCTAAATGATCACAGGCAAACAGTTACTGCTCTCAGATGGGCTCCCTTTGCACTCTTAGCGACTGCAAAAATGGAGCAAATTGGCAGCAGCCCAGGCGGGATTCTGCATTAGAACACACAATCCCCCTCCTCAATTAATTAAGGTCACAAGCAGGCAGCTCTTAAAGAGACAGTACCAGAGGCTCTAAAAGCACTCACACTCAAGCAGCTTAAACGCTGAACACCTCCAGACTTGAAGCATTCAAGCAAGCTCCTGGAAGACTTCTGGGAACCCCCATTTGCAGGGGGGTTACACTAGCTTTTCAGAAAAATATTGTTTTGTTGCACTGCTGCTTTAAATAAATCAATGGTATAAACCCTATTATGTCCCTGCATGCACTTGTAGTGCCTCCCTCCTGCCCTCAAGCCTACTCTACTGATGCATGGCATTAGGGGAGGAGATTGCTAAAAATCTGCTGCAAGTTGCCATCTTTATTGTAGAGTCACATTAATTATAATGCCGGTACCATGTGAGAAGAGCTGAAACAAAAATACTGAGTGTCACAACAGCGACAACAAATCACCCAAAAAATGTAGGCGATCAGCACAACAACTACAAAAACAAAACCAACAGTACATCACCAAAATAAAAAATAAACATATTAAATCACAACATTTATACGGGGGGGCAAGCTCCCCACACCCCCCATTATTAACCATCCAACTCCGGGGGGAGGGCAGACACTGGGGAAAAGAGACAAACATGGGAGGGGGCTACTCAATGGGATGGCAGTGTGCAGGGGAGAACATGGGGGGAGCAGTCTATGGGCAGGGACACACATAGTCGGGGCATAAAAACTACCACACGGAAAAAGAAAAAAAAACACAACAAAACAACGAGCAGGAAAATAAACCCCACACCAGTACCGAACCGCAGACCACTATTGTCACAGACTGCACCCCTAGCCTCCACACTAGATGGCCAGCTTGACTGGACTTGCCAAACAAACCCCCTACGACCTTGTTCTGCACTTTCCTGCATACATTCCCTCACTGTACTATACCTTGCTGTCTTCTTCATTCACTGTCCTTCCACCTTGTTATTCTGTAACTGTTGCTATTAATCCAGGTGCTCAAACCAAGTTGCTCACATTGAGTCGCTCAGTTTGAGTTGCCTTTTTGATGGGTTACCTGTACCAGCAACAAAAGCTGATCTGGAAATGACCGAATGAATTAAAAATGCCCAGCTGAAGAACTAAAGGCTGTCAGGAACACATTGCTGCTGCAAACAGTTGTTATGGTGCTAATTAATAACTAGTACTTTTGTTTTAAAATTATATTTTAGCGATTTATCGATCCAGCATAGCACAGCTAAGTGATATCTGGTTTTCAGTGGGGTCTTGCTTCTTATAAATTTTACAGCTAGGGGGCACTCAAGAGAGAGAGATTGTCATTTGCTTGGGAGCCAGCCAATGGTCCAGTGGCAGGGCTCTGTGCTGCTTTGCAGGTTGTCTGACGTGTGGAGTGAACGTGGGATGACGCGTCGGGTAGCAGGCCTGACCACAGCAGCTGGAGTTCGGCAGGGCACTATGGTCAGCGAGGGATGGAGCCAAGCACCCTGTGTCACAGTGACCCCTGTGGTGGACCACAAGAGCTGGCTGCCTCTGTAGGGTGTCACTGTGTGCATCTGAGGCACTGCGAGCTCCGCCCATGCCAAGGGGAGGAGGAGGGAGAGTGGGGAGAAAATTAGGGAGAGAACCCATGTACTGTCTATGTGATGGCCTGGGTTCCTGAACCCCCCTGGGTCCCAGTGCCTTCCCAACATTGGCTGCTAGTTCACGTAGTGGACTGCCTTGGGTGAGGGAGGGAGGATGGCCCTTCCCCCTGCCATGGAGGAAAAACCTTGGGGGGGGTTCAGGATGACATTGGAACACAGGATACATGGGCTCAGTGGGCCAGAACAGAATATATATGTGAAAGATGAACATGTCTGGGCTGAAAAACCTCCATAGAAAAAAAAAAGTCACTTGCTTGGGGTCACATAGTGGATAAGCAGGTGTCGTGGGACATGAACCTGTGTCTCCAGGTTCCCAAGCTTATGCTGTAGACACTGGACTTTAAACTTGTCATGGGAGATATTTAACCAACATTTTCACCAAATGCCAACGCCACGAAAGCTGGCGCAGTGGTGACAGCATGGGTTAATTTTTATCATGCTGCCTTCTTGAAGCTTTTGTTATAATGGGTATTCATATTTGATACCGCAGAAAGACCTGAATCAATATTGACAACGGAATGCGGAAGTAGTGGGTATTTCAGCACTTCCTTGTCAAACAGTATGTGACGTTGAGAAACATCCTGCTGCCATCGGTTGTTTCAGTGTCAGCACTGTGTCAGCATCACCTGTGCTGACCAAATGAACAGCTCAGTTAACGTGCATTTTATATTTTGTTTGCCTGCATCTTTGCATTTGAATGTTTGCTTTCCAAAGGCAAGGCAATCATCTCAGCATGTGCTTTTAAAGACTTTTGGGGGCTTGTTTACGGTGCAGTTTGGTGGCCTACGGCGAATTTATTGCCACGCATCTTCAGATTTGACCATTAACCTTTACAGCATTCCATGAGAAGAGAATGGCCTTGTCAGCAAAAGCACACTGTGGCTCTCAAAGCTGGAACACTGTCCGTCCCAGCAAATAGACTCTATTACAAAGTGACATTGGCTAATCATTCAGCACGACTCACCATGCACCAGTGCACCCAGAGAGATGAATCTGCATCTTGAGGCAAATATTTGTCAAATGGTTTAACAAGTGTTCAGACAGCATTATTAACATCTGGTTACTGTATGTATCAGTGATGCCAGCAAGCAGCAGTGTGTACTGCTGCAGCGCAAGTAACATGTTAGCTAGGGGAACTGCCAGCAGGCAGACAGAAGTCATTCTGCCATGGTGTATGTCACTGGTAAGACTACACTTAGAGTATAGTGGGCAGTGCTGCTGCCCATATCTGAGGATGGATATCAACTCACTGGAAATTGTCCAGAGAAGGTCAACCAAGATGAGCCCGGGACAGCAGGCCAACACCTTTGAGAAGAGACTCAGGGAGCGCAACATGTACTCTCTTGAGGAAAGGGGGGGCATGATTGAGACATCCAAGTACGTTAAGGGTATAAACAGAGTGAGCACTAAGGGCCTCTTCAGCCTTAATGGGAACAAGGCCACTAGGGCACAGCCTAAAACTGGTGGAGGGGAGGGTTTAGGCGGGAGATCAGGAGCACTTTTTCACTGAGAGGGAAGTGGCCAAGTGGAATGAGCTGCCAGAGGAGGTGGTATCCCTAAAAAAGGGTAGATAGCTTCAAGAGGCAATGGGACAGGGTGAAGGGAAAAGTTGCAGGTGGGCGGGGTGAGGGGCGGGGAGGGGTGGTTGAGGGAGGACATGAGGGAGAGGGTGGCAATTCCCATTATAAAAACGTTGGAGTGCTTGGAAACAACTGAGAAGCTGCGTGGGATATACTATTTTGGACAAAATATCTGTAACTAAACTCTCTTTCTCTTGCTTACATCTGAGAGGAGTTTTCCTCACTTTTAAAGTGGTATTGCTTGGTGTTTGTTTTAGTTTTTAATTCAGGAAGGGGGGTTTTAAAACTGCTTATCTTCTGCATATTTGATTTTCCTTTGTGGCTAACTGGACTGATTAATAGAATTCTGTGAGAATCTGCATCAATATAGTTTGCAACTTTTGGTGGTTTACATCTGAGAGAAGTTTTCTTCACTTTTAAAGTGGTATTGCTTGGTGTTTGTTTTAGTTTTTAATTCAGGAAGGGGGGTTTTAAAACTGCTTATCTTGTCAGCATCCTCAGAAGGGCTGAAATAACTGCATATTTGATTTTACTTTGTGGCTAACAAACCAACAGGCTGTTTTGGGGCTGGAGAGGTTTACCTGTGTCTGACTTGGATGTCTGGATTTTTCTCTGTTTGATTAGCAGGGTACTTTCTCTGTCAAATTGTTGTGTAGGGTATCTTGCTGACAGGAAGGCACTCATCGTAGCGTGGGTGAGAGCTTCTAGTTGATTGTTTTGTGAGGACACAGTTTAGGCCCAACCCCTTCCCACCCTCACCCCACCCACCCCTGGAAATAGTTCCTTTATACCTGAGGTTCTGACATCATTTCTGAGTGCAAGGTGCATTTCACTGTCATATCCTCTCTAGCACACTGCACTGATAATATAAGCATACACATTGTATAATATATATATATATATATATTTCTATATAACAAATCACACATGCACGCAAGCCGCACACACACACACACACAAATACAATAAAAAAACCTAGATAAACATGTGGGGGTAGTGCAATGTAATGGCTGTGGGGCAGCAGTCTTCCGGGAGTCTTTCTGAGGCTGAGATGTTGCCCTATTTGCAGACAACTATCTGCCCTGAGGGAGGAAGTTGCCTGTCTCAGGCTGCACTGGACAGTAGTAAGGAAACCTTCCCCCAGGCCACACTGGACAGTAGGAAGGGAACCTCCCCCATCCAGGGAGCACTAGCGCCACCACCACTAGCTCAGATGTTGCCAAGAAAGCACAGCAGTTGGACCACAGTGGGCTCAGGGAGGGTGAGGAGGGTGGAACAGAGGCACACCCAGTCAATTGTTCCACTCCACAATCCATACACCATTCTGGGGGAGCATAGCTCCCCTATGGATGCACCCTCAGAGAAGACTGATGATAACTGTCACAAGGGAGGCCCACAGAAAGGAGGCAGAGGACACCACAGGGAAAGGAAGCAGCTCCTGGTGGGGGACTCAATTATTAGGAGTATAGAACTGGGGGGAGCTGGGAAAAATGAAGTAAGGTGCCTGCCTGGTGCCATGGCTTGGAGGGACAGGAAGCGCATCCTCAGGATCACGAGAACAGCTGCAAGGGATTCCGAGCTGGACGTAATTATCCACCTAGGGACAAATGACTTGGCTCATCATGAGATTAAAGCAGTGCAGGAGGACATTGCAGAGTTGGAGAGGGACCTAAGACAAGTAGCACACACAGTATCCTTCTCAGAGGTGCTGCCTGTCAAAAGCATGGGGGAGGCGAGGGTAATTGGCACCATGCAGTTTAATGAATGGTTGAAAAAATGGTGCAGAGCACAGGGGTTTGGCTTCATTGGGCACTGGGGTTCCACCTGGAGGGACACCAGCCTAAACTGTCAGGATGGTCTGCATCTATCCAGGAAGTGAACAAGTCTTTTGAGCAGTCGGTTTAAATGCTTCATTGGCAAGCTTTTAAACTAGTCAAAGGGGGAGGCACCGACAAGCAGCAGGAAAATCCCAGCCTCTCCCTACAAAACAGGGTACTAAATGAGAAAAAGACTGAGGTAGAACGGTCAGCGGGGATGCTGCAACAGAAGGTAAAGCCATCAAAAAATGGAGAGCAATGAGTACTAATGCCCGTAGTCTGGGTAACAAGCTTCCTGAATTAGTGGCCTTGATGGAGGAGGAACATCTGGATATCGTGGCAGTCACAGAAACATAGTACACACAAAACCATGACTGGGACATAAACATACCAGGATACACTGTCTACAGGAGGGACAGGGAGGGTAAAAGAGGAGGAGGAGTAGTTCTTTACATAAGGGAAGGAATAAAAGCAACAGAACAAAAGGGTAAACAGGGAGGAGAAGAAGCACCGTGGGTAGATTTGGAGACGGGCAATGGCACCACAATATGCACAGGGGTTGTATACAGACCCCATTCTCAGGGGGAGGAAGTGGACAGGGAAATGATAGAAAGTATACTTAGAATGGCAGAAAAAGGGGAGATATTGCTGATGGGTGATCTGAATATGCCAGATGTTAACTGGAGTGCAGTTGCAGCTGCCACTTCGAAGAGTGCAGTTATTCTAGATGCCCTACAGGGGCCATGCCTTAGACAACTAGTACTGGAGCCCACTCAGAGGGAGCAATATTAACTTGATTCTCTCAAATGGAGATGGAGAGAGGTTCACAGATGTAGAAGTGGGTAGCCATCTGGGAACTAGCGACCATCGAACAGTATGGTTCTACAAAACACAGCAATAGAGTCATGCCTACAAAGACAAAAGTACTGTACTGGAGGGCTGACTTTCCAAATGGGTGAGTGCCTAAGGAATGCACTAGCAAATGGGCAGGAAGGAGGGGTGGAAGAACAATGGGGAATAATAAAAACTGCCATCACAGAGGTAACAAGCCTTTGTGTGAAGCAAATAAACAAAACAAGGCGATGTAAGAAACCACAATTTTTCTCAAAGGAAGTGGCAGTGAAAGTTCAAGAGAAAAAGAAAGCATTCAGGAAGTACAAGGAATCGCAGAAGGAGCAGGACAGAGAACTGTATCAGTTAAAGCAAAAGGAGGCTGGGAAGGCAGTCAGAACAGCAAAGGCCCAAACCGAGGAAAAGATAGCCAACTCAGTTAAGAAGGGGGATAAAACTTTTTATAGGTACATCAGGGAGCAAAGGAAGACCAAGGGAGGGATAGTGAGGCTTAATAAAGGGGAGCGAGGTGGGCAGAGGGAGACTGTGAAAAGGCAGAGATACTAAACAAAATTTTTGCTCAGTATTTACAAATGAAGAGGGGAGGACATAAACAAACAGTAGTAACACTCTGGATACAGAAGTTGATACCAGCCCATTTACAGAAGAAAGGGTTCTGAAAGAACTCTTAAAACTGAAGGTGGACAAAGCAATGGGGCCTGATGGATTCATCCCAGAATTCTAAAAGAGCTAAGGGCAGAACTAGTGACACCACTGACTACCCTTTTTAACAAATCATGGGAGGATGGGGTGGTACCCATTGACTGGAAGAGGGCAGATGTGATTCTCCTTCACAAAAGTGGGAGCAAGGCAGAAGCAGGAAACTACAGACCTGTTAGTCTAACCTCAGTGATAGGGAAAATGATGGAATCACTTCTGAAGGAAAGAATTGTCGAGTATCTAGAGGCCAGAGGGGCACAGGACCCTAGGCAGCATGGATTCACAGCGGGAAGGTCATGCCAGACAAATCTGATTGATTTCTTTGACTGGGTGACCAAAGTAGTAGATCAGGGAGGGGCTGTGGAGATGGCCTACCTAGACTTTAGCAAGGCATTTGACACAGTCCCACACAAAGATTAATATACAAGTTAGCCAGCCTGGGAGTGGTCCTAAGATGACAGCCTGGGTAAAGAATTGGCTGGAGAATAGGACACAGAGAGTAATAGTAAATGGAGTCCACTCAGAAGAAAGGAGGGTTACTAGTGGGGTACGCGGAGTTCAGTATTGGACGGTCCTCTTCAATGTCTTTATAAGCGACATTGCAGAAGGACTGGAAGAAAAGTGTCTCTTTGCAGATGACACTAAGATCTGCAACAGAGTTGATGCACAGGGTGGGTGGAAAGGATGAGAAGGGACTTGGCAAGGTTAGAGGAATGGTCAAATGTATGGCAGCTTAGATTCAATACTAAGAAGTGCAGTAATGCACCTGGGAAACAAAACCCAGGGAAGAGTACACAATGGGAGGTGAGATACTAACAACAACAAAATGGAAAGGGACCTGGGGTAGTCATATCAGATGACCTAAAGGTGGGCAAGCAATATGAGAGGGCAGTAAGGAGGGTTGGGGGTTACTGGGATGCATAGGAGAGGCATCACCAGTAGAAAACAGGAAGTATATCCCTCTGTACAGACAGCTGGTGAGACCCCATCTGGAGTACTGTGCAGTTCTGGAGACCCAATCTCCGCAAAGACATAGACAGGATGGAAGCTGTCCAGAGGAGGGCAACTAAAATGGTGCAGGGTCTGCACCGGAAGACATATGAAGAGAGACTTAAGGAGCTTAATATGTATAGCCTCGAGGAAAGGAGGGAGAGGGGGGACATGATAGAAACTTTCAAGAACCTCAAGGGAATCAACAAAGTCCAAGAGGGTAGCATCTTTCAAAAAAAGAGGTGTGCAAGAACAAGAGGGCACAATTTGAAGATGGAGGGGCGGCTCAGAGGTAATTTAAGGAAGTATTTTTTCACAGAGAGGGTTGTGGATGCATGGAACGGCCTTCCGGAGGAGGTTGTGGAGTCAAAACTGGTGGTGGAATTCAAGCATGCATGGGACAGCCATAAGGCAATTCTAGGGTGTGAGGATAAGAAGAAGTATGCTGCTGGTTAACTAGGATCTGCAGCTTATCCAGTAGGTAGGGAAATGGGCAGACTGGGTGGGCCAAGCGGTCCTTATCTGCCGTCAAATTCTATGTTTCTGTTTCTGTGTTTCTATGTTGGGAACTGCACACTCGAGTGGACTAGATAGACCTTAAGGCATTTGTCTGCTGACAAGTTTGTACTGTATGTTTTCCCTGTCACAGGAAGTGGCACTGAATGTAAGTAGGGAAGGCGAACGTGTCAGGATCAGCCTTCTCACTCACAGAAGAAATCAGTGCATCCAATACGTTGTGCTGATTTTCATGCAACATTTAAGTAGCAGTGTCACGTTCCGAAACAGCGCAGGCTGCTAATCTGAAAAGTTGACCCCGCTATCAGTCATATAAGGTGACAGTGCCTTCTGTACTCTGTCACCAAGGAAGCTGAGAACTCTACTTTTCCTGTAGAAGTTCATGCAGGTGCACTGCCAGTATGCAGAGAGTTAAATTGTGATATATACTTCAAGCATGAACTTTTCCAAACATCCGATTTATGAGCTACAGCTCCCAAATTTGGACATTTTTTGAACTTTCTGTTTCTCCCCTCGTTACCACCATGGCTCCAGTTACCATCCACCACTCTCCTTACCTTGCACATTTGGCCCAGCTATGCTGGGCAGTCCCCTGGCGATCCAAACAGACTGGGATTGAGGGGGAAGGGAGGCCCCACAAGCCTACAGCCAGGTGCAAGGTGGTGGGAAAGGAGCGTGGGCACGAACACACAGAGATGATTATCCTGCCGAGGTGGGGTGCTTTTCCATCCAACCAGTTTCACCCAGCCACAAGGGACATCACTGTCAAGGACATCATCGGCATGTGCATACAAGGCCTACTGTTGCATTAGTTTCAGCAATGTCCTACCCACCTGCTAGCCATCCAACCACACTACCATCTGTCATCACCCAGGTAGAAGTATTGCCATGGAGGGACAGTGCTATCCCTCCCCCACAGACAGCATCATCTGGGATGTTCAGTCCTACTCACTCGGTCTGCTCCCAATTATCCTGGATGGAACCTGGGCCACCAGTGTCGTGATGAACAGTAACCCTAACGCTGTGCTGACAGGTTGGTTGTGTGTTTTTCTTTGTGTTTTATTGGTTTTATGTTGAACATAACAACAAATGACATTCACTGGGATTATACAGCATAATGACAAATGACCTTCACTGGGATTATACAACATAGCAACAAATGCCCTTCACTGGGATTATACAGCATAACGACAAATGACCTTCAGTGGGATTATACAACATAGCAACAAATGACCTTCACTGGGATTATATAGCATAACAACAAATGACCTTCACAGGAATTATACTGCATAATGACAAATGACATTCACAGGGATTATACAGCATAACAACAAATGACCTTCACAGGAATTATACAGCATAACGAAAAATGACCTTCACAGGGATTGTACAGCATAGCAACAAATGACTTTCACAGGGATTATGTAGTATAACGACAAATGACCTTAACAGGGATTATGGAGCACGTAGACTTAATTTGGTATGTTAGCATGTAACCCCACCCCTACAAACTTGATGCATTCTATGGGGTAGCACAAAAATAAATAATATATGGCAATCGATTAGAACCGAACGTTTTGGCAATGCTCATGAGTAGTGGATGAGTTATACTTTCTGATACTAAATCCATCATGCACGCAACGTTAGGCGAAAATAGCCTTTCATACCCACTATGACAGAAGGATAACCATCAGGGGAGTACCCAGACTGAAGCCTAAAGGCATATGCAGTCATTCAAATTCAAATGTTTGATCAAATCTGTCTTAATACACCGTGCCAAGAATTCCAACCTCCATTACACAGCATATAACGAGGCGTGATGCCTTCAGTTATTAAAATCCTAGTGACGCTCCTCTCAGTAAAAGGAAAATAGAAGCATAAACATAGAAACCTAGAATGTGATGGCAGAAAACCACCCACTGGCTTATTCAGTCTGCCCGGTCAGACCTATTACTCTGGCAGTGGCCCCACTGTCCATCCTATCAACATATGATAAAGCCAGCAGAATCAGTCCATTAGGGCAATCGAATCTGCGTGTAATGGGTCGTCAGCATCAGCTACTAACCCTGCCCTCCTCCCCAGTCAGTCCTTCCTCCTCCGTCCACCCTCTTCTTGATCTGTATTTTCCCCTAAACTCTATCCCAGCCTCTCTTGAAGCTGCCTACCATTTTCAACAAAACCACCTCCTCAGGAAGGCTGTTCAAACCCCATCACCACTCTCTCCATTAAGAAGTGCCTCCTAGCTTCTCTCCTAAACCTGCCCCACCCCCAACTTGATACTGTGGCTCCTCATATTTTAATACCCACTGAGCTTGAAGAGACCATCCTTTTTCACTCTATTAATTCCTTTCAAATAAATTGACGATCTCTCTCTCTCTCTCTCTCTCTCTCTCTCTCTCTCTCTCTCTCTCTCTCACACAGACACATTTCCTCTTCTCTAGGGAGTACATGCTCAGGGCCTCCAACCTTTCTTCGTACATTCTACCCTGCTGGTCCATGATCATCTTCATTGCTGTCCTTTGGACCACCTCCAGCAAGTCGCTGTCCTTTTTATGGTGTGGGCGCAAGTATTGTATGCTGTACTCTGTCCAGGTGTGGCTTCCCCAGTGACCTGTACATGAGCAGTATTACCTCCTCCTCCTCCTGCCTACTGATGATCCCCTGGCAATTCAGCCCAACATTGATTTGCCTTTGCTGCTGTGGTGTCATCCATAAATGGGCACATTTTCCCCATAATGCCATCCCCGACAGCATCGATGAAAACACTGAAAAGCACCGGTCCAAGCACCAAGCCCTGTGGGACCCCACTGGTGACCTCCCTCGTGCTGGAGAGCTCACCTACCACCACCACGCTCTGGGTCCTGCCCCTCAGCCAATTTTTCAGCCACCCAGTGAACTTCTTACCAACCCCCCTACATCTGCCAGCTTCCTGATCAACCTCTTGTGGGGTGAAGAATCAAGGGCTTTACTGAAGTCCAGATAAAGGATCCACTGCTTGGCCCCTGTCCATTGTTTCAGTAACCCAGTCAAAGAAGTCAATCAGATTTGTTTGACACAATCTCCCTCCCATATACCTACGTTGCTGCTGATGCTGGAGGCATTCCCTTCCAGATACCCCACTTAGAGAGTTACCCGGTTGGAGTATGCAGATGTAAAGTGTGTCGGGGTGATGTGATGATGTTTGCACAATGAATTAATATGATTTATTAGAGTTGTGTGTAATGTGTGATTGGTATAGTGTGTGGTATATGTAGTTATGACATTGCACATTTTTAGTGATTTTATGTTATTTTTTCTGTTTGTATCTTTGTCCCCCAGGCATGGTTGAAAAGGGGCCCTTGGATTCAATCCACCTTCCTGGTGAAACAAATAAAACAAACAAAAACAAAAACTAACCTTTCCTTAAGTATGATCTCCATGAACTTGCACACGATTGAGATCTGACTGACAGGTCTGTACTGCCCCTGGTCATCCTTTGGATTGCTCTTATGGAGGGGCAGTACATGTGCTGTTCTCTAGTCCTGTGGTGCTACATTCAGCTCCAGTGAATTATTGAACAGGTCAGCCAAGAGACCTGCAAACTCCTCTGCCAGCTCCCTCAGCACCCTTGGGCGTATACTGTCCTGGCCAAGGGACTTAGCTACTCTTAATGCTAGCAACGTTTTCCTCAGTCTATCCACCTCTATCAGAACATGATCTGTACTCCCCTCCCCCACCACCACCACCACCATCTCTTCTTCTTCGAACAGAACCACTGGCCCATCTCTTCCTGGTGAAGACTGAACAGAAGTGCTCATTCAGTACTTCTGCTTTGCCCCCAGTCTCCTCTACCCACCTCTCCTCTTTCCTGAGCCTAACAGTCCCAGCTTTCTTGTCCCTTTTCTCTGAAATATAGCTAAAAA
Organism: Neoceratodus forsteri; assembly: GCA_016271365.2. Lineage (NCBI taxonomy): Eukaryota > Metazoa > Chordata > Ceratodontiformes > Ceratodontidae > Neoceratodus > Neoceratodus forsteri. The sequence goes on from JADMNL010000022.1 coordinate 584,498,016, forward strand.
GGTATTATCCTCCTTTTTAATTCCATTGGTCAGTTGCAGTTCCTTCTGAGTTTTAGCCCGCTGGACCACCCTACCTGCTATTCTAGCCAACTTTAGGTAGTCCTCCCTGTCTTTCTCTCTCAGGGTCCTCCTGAACGTCTTGAAGGCTGACCTCTTATCCCTTACTGCCTGGGTGAGGCGACATCTTTGCTAAATCAGCTGGGTGCTTTAGCCCTTGCAGTTTCCCTTTTCGGCCTAACACAGTCCTTTGTGGCTACCAATATACCTTACTTGGTGATGGACCACTCCCACCCCAATATCCCCTCGGATGCATGCCAGGTGACTCCTTATCAGCTTGCCTTCTGAAGTCTGCTGTTCTAAAATCCAGGATTTTAGTCTTATTGGGGGCCACACTGTGCAGTGTCACTCCCACCCTTTATATCCTGGATGTGGCCATTTGTTTGTCAGCACCAGATCAGGGACTGCTCGCTCCCTGGTGGGTAATGTGATGCCCTGTGTTAGGAATCCACTTTGCAGCACATCTAGGATCACCTGACTCCTGGCATAGGTCGTGATCGGTACCCTCCATTCCACCTTGGACATCGGTACCCTCCATTCCACCTTGGACAGGTTAAAATCTCCCACTATTATCACCACCACCTTCCCTGCAGCAGGTTCTTTTTTCCGAGGTCAATTCCTTTTCTCTTTCCTCCTCCTGATTGGGTAGTCTGTAAACCACCCCAAACTCACCTTCCTCTCTTTATTCGACAGTAATTGAACCTGCATTGCTTCCATACTCCCCTTCTGGCTCCTCCCTTGTACAAGTTATACCCAAGGCCCCTAGAATTCTGCAGTCAAGAATTCTTGCACAGAACTTTGCAACCCGTCACGAATATCTATAGTGCCGCAGAATTCACTGTTCTGGTGATTCTGCATTAATATTTCCAGTTTATACGTAGCACCTGGTTCACTTCCCCTCTTTTTATATCATAAACCCCCCTATGCTCAGCGTGTGTTATCAGTGCTATCACACCACACATTAGTTAATGCCAGGGCTGCATTCTGCCACAGAAATGAATAGTCACTTATCTACCATAGCTCCCTCTCCCAGAGAAAGCAGCACAGCACATCAGGTACTGTGATATTTGCTCAACCTGTACTACAGCGTAATAAAATGTTCAGTCTTAAGTTATTACACTAGGCCTAGGGCCAACTTAAACAAATACTGGACAATAGCCTAGACCTATTAACTTCACATCTTACTTTGTACAGATTCCTTTCTGCCTTTAAAGGTACACTGTCAACCTGTTCTGCAACATATTATTTCTAGTTAAAAGTCCACATTTTATGATTACTTACCTTCTCTAAAATTCATTAATTTTGCTGTTTGTTTTGTCTGAATCCTTGTTTAGTAGAACTGAAATGCATGACAATGTATATTTATAAACAACCTTGTTTTGTTTACAATCCCGGATCTGTTCTTACTGCATACTTAACTATGCATTACAAACACACCAAAACAGCGCAGTCACTCATAAGGCAGTAGCCTTATAACTTCCCACTGCATCACGAGGGGCTACACTGTGTTGTGGGTGATCCCAAGTCCAGGAAAGATACAGTGGGAGCTGATCAAGGAATGTAAACAACCCTGTGTTTGTGTGGTAACACCAGTATGGTGAGCAGTCTGTTTTTCACATTGTAAAAGAAAGAAAGAGTCAAAATCAAACTATCAGCTACATCAGCAATATTTACAGAATGTTGGCAATCATAAAATGTGTTTTTTAAACTAGGGACACTTTGAGACCAAAGGGGTTTGACAGTGTCCCTTTAAGGTACAGGAATGCCATCTGAAATGAATAACTGGTAAAATTAATTAACCTGTTGTTTTTAAGAAAAATAAAGTAATTATACACAGAAAGGCAGAATATAATAGTGTGTAGACCTGTTGAAAGAACAGATCTACTAAATGAATAATTGCACTGTACACATTTCGTCAGGGTTATTGATTACACGTTATCACGAGTTAATAGAATGACCAAAAAGTTATGGAGAAATCTTGTGTGCAGGGCCAGCCATTGTGCCAGTGGGTAGCATGTTGTGTTCACGTGCTGATAACTCAGGTTCAGAGACGAGCTGTGGGAGCTGGTCAGGCAGCACAAGGATGGGTGGGGGGCAGCTCTGTCGCACATCACCGCTCTGAGCCTGGGAAGTTACGGCGCAGTGTTCTGTCACATGGGTGATACTTTGTGACGGGCTGGGGAGCTTTCTGTCACAAGGGGTTCACGTGCATGTCATGGCCTGATGGGGTCACGCAGTGTGTCAGGAGAAGTCAGTTGGCATGAAAAATGAGTCTTGCGATATCTCCTGTGTTCTGTTTATTCCACTTCCAAAGGAACCTGTATTAATGAGGATACAATTTCATGGACACAGAAAGGAAAATTTATTTAAAAAAAAAAGCTATGGTACAGATTGCATAAAAATGTAAGTGATACACAGTGAGGACCTCACAAATGGTGTGAACAGCGTGAGTATATAGATAACTTATTAATCACATAAGGTTATCTCTGCGTATTTCATTTGTGTAACAGGATAGGATAGCACCTCAAGTGACAGATTTTTTTTAAACTGTTTTAAAACTAAAATTATTTCTAAAAGTCTGTGTTTTTTTAACTAGTGTTACTGTGCATTTCCCCATCCCGATTGTCATGGACGTGAAATCAGGATGACAAGCTGATGCTGTGATAAGGCATTTCATTGGTGTCACAGAACTTCCGTAGAAATTACAAACCACTGCCGTAGACATTCTGCAGCAAATGGTAATTATGCCGCAGAACTTGGTCCCAAAGTGCCACAGAAAAGTAGGGGCCTTAGTTATACCTACCCTCATGAAAAAAATGCCACCTCTCCCCCTTTTCCCCTGCCCCCATTTACCCCCCCTCCTGCCCTTATCAGACCCATGTGCCTGCCCCACCCACTCACTATTTTAGCACAGGCTCCCTCTTCTGGCATTCCATTCAACTTGTCCGCCATTCCGTGTGTGTTTATAGTACAGGTGAACAATTCAGTGCACTTCACTTTGTTAATCCCAAGGAGATAGCTTTACTTTTCAGTCATGCCCCCCCCCCCCACCGGTCTCCATGGTGAACATGTTAAGGACGCTCAATCTTTCCTTGCATGTTTTCTCCCCAGCCCCTGGATCATTTTGGTCACTCTTCTTTGTGCAGCCTGCACCTTATCACAGTCCTTCTACAGGTGTTTGTTCCAGAACCTTGCACGATATTCCAGGTGTGCAGGAACCAGAGACCTGTACAGGGAAAAGATCACCTCCTTCTTCTATTACTGATCCCCTTCCTATACACCCCCAACATCCTGTTTATGTTCCCTACTGCCCATTTACAGTGTACTCTAGATTTCATTCTTTCTGACAGTATCACCCCAGGTCCTTTTCCTCCATTGTGCTTCCTCTTACCACTTCCTCCATTAGGTGTCGTGTTTTGGGGTTCTTGTTCCCATAGAAACACAGAATTCATCAGCAGATAAGGACCACTTGGCCCACCTAGTCTGCCTCTCTTTTCCCTGCCTATTCTGCCACCACAGACCCTACCTGGTCTCCAGCCATGCCCTCCCTTCCCCCTGCTTTGATACCAGTTTTTCTTTATACCTATACCATAGATACTTGAAGCCCACCACTGTTTTTGCCTCCGCTACCCCACTGGAAGACTGTTTCAGGCATCCACCACCCCCCTCAGTGAAGAAATACTTCATATCCCTCCTAAACTTCCCCCTCCAGTTTCATTGCACACACCCTAGTTCTTGTGCATGTTCTTTATTTATTTCATTCATTTATTACAGTGCAACCCGCTTAAATCAGACTACTCTGTACACTGCCGAATCTGGCGATATAACCGAGTGTCCGTTTTATCCTAAAGTGACATTAAACTGAGTTTACTGTGCTGTGGGACTGCTAGCGCTGCGCTTGCAGTATGCCGTGAAGTGTTCGGTATTTCACTGTTTGAGTAATGACACGGGGGGGTTGCTATCTGTGTTACTGTGTTAGTGTTTGTACAGTTATTTACTGCTTCAGTGCTTTAAAACATAACTTTTATTTACTTTATTTCAGACTTTTCACTTTTTACTTTAAAACTCTGTGTTTAGCGCTGCGTCTGCGGTCTTTACAGAGTCCAGTATTGTTGTCTGCCTTTCCTTCCATTTTGTGTATTTAGCCCACAACTTTTCAGTTGTTCTGACAGCTGACCAGTCTGGGACAGCATCAGCTCTTTGTTCCATAGCCCTACGAAGAGTTAGTAGAGCTGCTCGCACATGAGATGTGGTCACTAATTCTTTTGATTCCTGTTGAGAGCTCTCCTCCCCTTCTTCCGACTCTTCCTGGGTCAAAGACGGCAGCACATCTCTAATTTCATCCTCAACTTCTTGGAGTGCAGCTTCAGTGTGGTCACCCACATGGCGTAGGCTGTCGAACTCCTCCTCTGTAAGACCTTCAGGGGGAGTGCTGATTTCTTCTTCTTCTTCCGGGTATGGCAGTTGTACTGCTTCTCCTTGGCAGAAATCAGCCTTTTTAAAACAACTTTGGATTGTCTGCCGACTTATTTCAACCTAGGCTGTCTTCATCATTCTGATAGAGTCTAGGACATTGATCCGCTTAACGCAGACTGAGGCTGTGATTTCTTGATTGCTGTCTATGGAATCTATCACCCTCTGCCTCATCAGCCGTATGTAGTGCCTTTTAAATGCATAGATTATTCCCATATCAAGTGGCTGTATGATGCAAGTCGTATTCAGAGGAAGGGAGAAAAGGGTGATGTTTCACAGTCCAGCAACCTTAGGATGGCCGGTAAAATTGTCTAACAGTAGGGCTTTTTTTCCTGCCTTGCAGTTTTTTGTGCCGATACCTTACCCAGTCAGTGAATATCTCCCGGTCATCCACGCACTCCGGTTCGCTTTGTAGAGTATGGGAAGGTGGTGGATCCCATGAAAGCAAGGGGGGGTTGGTGGACTTACAATGACAGGAAGGTCAAGCTTCTACATGCCCTGAATATTGCAACAGCACAGCACGGAGAGGCGCTCCTTAGCTTTTTTGTGACACTCAAGTGTGTCAGCTTTAAATGTTAATGTACCATTGCCAATGCAGTGAAAAAAAAACCCTATCTCATCACAATTAAACACATCAGCAGGTGAGAATTGTTGTAGGAGACCAGGCAAGACTTCCTGAACCCAGGACTCGGCTCCACTGCTGTCGGCGTTTTGCTTTTCACCATGTACCCTCTTGTATGTGATGTTATGGCGCACCTTCCAGCAGTGGAGCCAGTCCTCAGATGGGGTAAAATCTTCCTTCCCTATTGCCTTGGCAATCTTTGACACCTTCTACATTACGATTGGGCCGCAGATCATCACATCTCTCCCCCGAGCGTTGCCAAACCAATGTAGAAGTGCATCTTCCACTTCTTCATCATTGCCTGCCCTTTTTCATTTTCTATTTGGATTTCCATTGTTATGCCATCCCTCCAACAGCTTCTCCCAGTCCCTCAGCTGGTCAGACAAAGTCGATGGTGGCATGCCGAAGCAGACAGCTAATTCACGCACTGAAGTCTTCGGCATGTCATCAGTCTGTTTTGAAATCACCATTTTTTGTGACAGGTTAAGAGTTGTTCGTTTAGACATTTTAGGCAGAAATAACTCACAGCAGCAGAAATGTGGATGGAAAGCAGCAGCAACTAACAACAGAAACCACACAGTAACACCTCCCAGTGACGCATACAGTTCTTTGTGTTACAGCTGTCTTTTAAGTAGCTGTGAATGAACACCAATTAACAGCTAAGTGGCAGTAATTAGCACTTTTCAGTGGTAAGTCACGCCCTAGAAACCATCTGATTTACACGGCTGTCATAATATGCTATATCGCTAAGTTTTAATGCAGGTATGCATGGCAACGGTTTGGGTTTTTAGTAAACAACTGATGTAAGTGAAAACACTTTATATCCATGACCTATATATTTGGGGAGTACTGTACTAGGATTACAAATACCTTTGAACCAAGGGTTGTTTTACAAAGGTTCTGCGTCAGCAACGGGTGCAAGCAAAACAGTGGTAGGATGCAATACAAGGTCAGAAGGTTAACATAGAAATAAGCAGAGGTAAGATACAATACAGGTCAGGAGGTTAACTTAGTAGCAAAAGACAGTACATGTATACAGACTAGCACCAGGGCTGTTGCCAGGATTTTTTTGGGTGGGGGTTGCAATGAGTGGTATATTTGCACATAATGCATCATGCAAAAATTGTATTTAAAAAAGCTGTGTCTGAAGAGCAGCGAGGCAGAAGCTATAGGTACTAGATGCTCTGTGGTGCATTTTCTTGCTTATTCTGCTACTCGTTATAGAAAGATAATGGAATACGTCTGACAAACAAGGACTAACTGATGAGCCAGGTGGAATATATTATAATTTCCTTCACACAGACACTTAACATTCCTTAAAGTACCAAAAATAATAAAGTACTAAAAATAAAGACAGACCCAACTGTGGCTTACAGTTTAAAAAGCCAATTTGACTGGATATAAAACTTGTATCATCATCATCAAATGATTTTTTTAATCAAAACTGCGGGGCATCAGGTAGTAAATACAAATTCTAATATGCTGAAAGCTATAGTCAGGCATTTCTGCAGCTGCTGCTGCCCTTGAGGGACTCGTTAGGAGTTTCCCTTTAAATAAGGTTTGACTGATTAAGTCAGCATCTCCTACTGTTAGTAATCCGGATGTGCAAACATTGGTTTATGGTGCACTCAGTGCACCATAAACCAGTCTTTGCATGTCCTGACTGAAACACTACAGAAACAGTGCAGTCTACTGAGTACAGAAAATCGCAGTCCATTTGTGCACTCTTGATTCTAATTCAGCTGTATAAAGCAGATAAAAGCTGCATTCTACGAGGATGCATTTTTGCAAATAAGTCTACAACCATGTCAGTGTCTACATTAAAATCACTGTTAATGTGCATTACTGCAAGAGCACTCAGTCGCTGCTGTCCCATTGTTGCACGAAGGTAAGTACTTAACCTACGCAAGGTACTAGCACTTCGTTCACATTCACAAGGAGTCACTGGTAAGGTGGCCAATATCTTCAGCAGCATATAATTGTTCGGAAACGCATCACTGTCACAGATTGTGATACTCTGTGCAACAGTATTTGGCACGTCTTTAACATTACTGTATCTGTTACAACAGCTGACTTTCCAGTGAAAAAGTTCCTCTAGAAACAATTCTGGAGAGGGTAGGTCATCACTGCAAGCTTCAAGAAGTTGATCTACATTTGGAAGTTCCACATTTGCAGAGCACAGGACTGAAGGGACCATAGAAACATAGAAACATAGACTTTGACAGCAGATAAGGACCGCTAGGCCCATCTAGTCTGCCCATTTCCCTACCTACAGGATAGGCCGCAGATCCTAGTTAACCAACAGCCTATTTCTTCCTACCCCCCACAAGAATTGCCTTATGTCTGTCCCATGCATTCTTGAATTCTCCCACAGTTTTAGACCCCAAACCTCCTCATGAAGGCTGTTCCATGCATCCACTACCCTCTCTGAGAAATAATACTTCCTCATTGCCCTGAACCGCCCTCCTTCTATCTTTAAATTATGTCCCCTTGTTCTTGCAAGTTTTTTTCTGAAAGATGCTACCCTCTTGGACTTTGTTGATTCCACTGAGGTACTTAAAAGTTTCTATCATGTCCCCCTCTCCCTTCTTTCCTCAAGGGTATACATGTTAAGCTCCTTTAGTCTCTCCTCATATGGCTTCTCTTGCAGACCCTGTACCATTTTAGTGCCTCCTCTGACTACCTCTATCCTGTCTATGTCCTTGCGGAGATGGGGTTTCCAGAACTGGACACAGTATTCAAATGGGGTCTCACCAACTGTCTGTACAGAGGGATAACAACTTTGTTTTCTGCTGATGATGCTCTCCTATACATCCCAGTATACCCTCAGCCTCCCTACTGCCTTTCTCACATTGCTTGCTAACCTTAAGGTCATCTGATATGATTACCCCAGGTCCCTTTCCTTTTTGTTGTTGTTACTACCTCCCGCCCATTGTGTATTCTTTCCTGGGTTCTTGTTTCCCAGGTGCATTATTCTGCACTTCTTTGCACGAATCCTAGCTGCCATACTTCTGACCATTCCCTAACCTTGCCAAGTCCCTTTTCATCCTTTCCACGCCTCCTTGTGTATCAACCATGTTGCAGATCTTTGTGTCATCTGCAAAGGTGTACTTTCCTTCCAGTCCCTCTGCAATGTCACTGATGAAGACATTAAAAGGACTGGACCCAGTACTGAACCTCGGTACCCACTAGTAACCCCTTTCTTCAGAGTGGACTCCATTTACAATTACCTTCTGTGTCCTGTTGTCCAGCCAATGTTTACCCAGGCTACCACCCTGTGACCCACTCAAAGGCTGGTTAATTTTAACTATTAATCTTTTGTGTAGGACTGTGTCAAATGCCTTGCTAAAAGTCTAGGTAGGCCATGTCCACAGCCCCTCCCTGGTTTACTACTTTGGTCACCCAGTCAAAGAAATCTATTAGATTCGTCTGACATGACCTTCCCACTGTGAACCCATGCTGCCTTGGGTCCTGTGCTCCACTGGCCTCTAGGTACTCAATTATTATTTCCTTCAGAAGTGACTCCATCACTTTCCCTACCACAGAGGTCAGACTGACAGGTCTGTAGTTTCCTGCCTCTGTCTTGGTCCCACTTTTGTGAAGGGGAATCACATCTGCCTTCCTCCAGTCCTCGGGTACCACACCATCCTACCATGATTTATTAAAAAGAGTAGCCAGTGGTTTCACTAGTTCCTCCCTTAATTCTTTTAGAATTCTGGGGTGAATTCCATCAGGGTCATTGCTTTGTCCACCTTCAGTTTTAGGAGTTCTTGCAGAACCCTTTCTTCTGTGAAAGGACTGGGATTGACCCCCCTATCAAGAGTGCTTCTGTTAATTGGATTAGGCACTTCCCCCTCCTCTTTTGTGAATACTGAGCAGAAATATTCGTTCAGTGTTCCTGCTTTTTCACTGTCCCCCTCTGCCCACCCACCGTTCATTCTATTCAGCCTCACTATCCCTCCCTTTGTCTTTCTACACTCGTTGATGTACCTATAAAAGGTTTTATCCCCCTTCTTAACTGAGTTGGCTATCTTTTCCTCAGTTTGGGCCTTTGCTATTCTGACTTCCCTCCCTGCTTCCTTCTGCCTTAACTGGTACAGCTCTCTGTCCTGCTCCTTCTGTGTTTCCTTATACTTCGTGAATGCTATCTTTCTTCCTGACTTTTCACAGCCACCTCTTTTGAGAACCATAGTGGCTTTTTCTTCGTTTGATTTGTTTATTTGCTTCACACAAGGCTTGTTGCTCTCATGATGGCAGTTTTGATAATTCCCCATTGTTGCTCCACACCTCCTTCTAGCCTGTTTTCTAGTGCTTTTCTGAGGCACTCTCCCATCTTGCCAAAGTCAGCCCTCCTAAAGTCCAGTACCCTCACTTTTGTATGGCTTGACTCTGTAGCTGAGTTTAACGTGAACCACACTGTTTGATGGTCACTTGTCCCCAGATGGCAACCCACTTCTAGATCTGAGATCCTCTCACTGCCCCCGTTTGAGAGTACGAGGTCTAAGATTGCTCCCTCACGAGTGGGTTCTGAAACTAGCTATCTAATGCCTGCCACCTGTAGGACATCAAGAATGGCCCTGCTCTTGGATGTGGCTGCAGCAAATGTGCTCCAGTTAACATCTGGCATATTCAGGTCTCCCATCAACAGTATCTCCCCTTTCTCTGCCATTCTAAGAATGCCTTCTATCATATCCTTGTCCATTCCTTCCCCCTGACATGGGGGTCTGTACACAACCCCTGTGCGATTGTGGTGCCCTTTCCAGTCTCCAACTTGACCCACAGTGCCTCTCTCCTCCTGTTTACTCTTTTGTTCAGTTGCTTTTATCCCTTCCTTTACAGAGAGCTACTACCCCTCTTCTCCCTGCCTGTCTCTCCTGTAGGTTATGTACCCTGGTATGTTAATATCCCAGTCATGGTTCTCTGTGTACCATGTTTCTGTGACTGCTACAATATCCAGGCATCCCTCTTCCATTAAGGCCACCAGCTCAGGGAGCTTGTTTCCCAGACTACGGGCATTGGTACTCATTACCCTCCATTTCCTGATGGCCTTACTCCCTTTTGCCCCATCCCTGTCCTTCTTGCCTTTGTCACTTTCTCCATGTACCCCTGCCCTTCTCCCTATCGACACCTCTATGTTGGTGTTTGCCACACTTATTACCGTGATTATTTGGGGGGGGCTAGGATTGTCCTGCTCCTTTCCAGTGCCTCCCCCCTTGTCTAGTTTAAAAGCTTGCCAATGAAGCATTTAAACCTATCACCTAGGATCCTGGTTCCCCTCCCAGACAGATGCAGCCCATCATGCCAGTATAGGCTTGCATCACTCCAGGTGGACCCCAGTCCCCAATGAAGCCAAATCCCTGAGCTCCACACCAGTTTTCAACACTGATTGAATCCCATGGTGCGGAACACCTAGCCTCTCCTATGCTATAGATGGGTAGCACCTCCGAGAAGGTTACCATGCTGCTACTTGACTAAAGCCCTCCCCAATTCCACAAACTCTTCCTGCACTTCTTTAATCCCTTTCTTAGCCAGGTCATTTGTCCCTAGGTGGACAATGACATCCAGCTCCCTCCCCTGTGCAGCTGCTCTGGCAATCCTGAGGATTTGCTCCCTGTCCCTCCAAGCCATGGTGCCAGGCAGGCACCTTACCTCCCTCTCCCCTTCCTCCCCCACTTCTACCTTCCTAACAATGGAGTCCCCCACCAGGAGTTGTTTCCTTCCCCTGCAGGGTCCCCTGCCACCCTCCTGTGGGTCTCCTTCGTGGAGGTTCCCAGCATCCTCCTTGGTTTCCACTGTGGGTGCCTCCATAGAGGAACCACACTTTGCCAGAATGGCATAGGAATTGTGGAGAGGTACAACTGGAGGGATGCACCTCTGTTCCACCACCCTCACCCTCCCTGAGCCCACTGTGGTCCAACCGCTCCTCTTTCTTGGCAACCTGTGAGGCAACGGCAGTGGCACTGGTCATCCCTTAATGGAAGAGGAGGTCCCAGAAGTCCTGGCCAACTCAGCCTGGGATGAGCAACCTCCTCCCTCAGCCCAGAGAGGTGCCTGCAGATAGGACAACACCGCATCCTCCAGAACATCTCCCGGAAGACTGCTGCGCCACAGCCACTGCACTGCACCACTCCAATCATGTCTTATTTCTGGCCCCTTAACTGTTTGCAATCCTTACTCTTTCCTCAGTTTTTTTTTTCTCTCTCTCTTTACTTTCTGCCTGTGTGCCTTTAAGCTCCTGATTGTCCTGTTCTGAGACAAGAATATCCTATATTTCAGTAGACCACTTACTTGCTCAGAGGCAGACCTCCAGCAGCTAGAGGGGACCGGAGAGCTACTCTTGCCCTTCTAGGATGGCGGTCCTTGGTGGTTCTGTGATCACTCACTTCCTGCCCCCAAACAGGAAGTTCCTGTTGTCAGTCAAATCCTGTGCCTATAAAAATAAAACTAGCTTTGGGTGGGGGGGGGGAAGAGGGCAATATAGTCCCAGCAGAGAAGTTCAGTCACACAGCAGTCCTTTCTCCTGGTGTCTTCTGCCAAGCTATTAGCAGAATCTTTCTAAGGCAGTCTTTAAATGTAGTTTCCTTTTAGCTAAGCCACTCCCCCTACTTACCAGATCTTTCTACAAGTAATTTGAACCTCACAGCAGTTAAGTCCTTTCAGTCACCTGAGATTTATACCTAGTTAACTCTTCAGATATCCATTCAGTTCAGTTAACCCAAACATACACTTTTTTTTTGTATGTTAGTTGTTTTGTTTTAACCCTAAATTAAAGCTCCAAGTACAAAAGTTCTTCTACTTTAGTCCCAGCAGAGAAGTTCAGTCACACAGCAGTCCTTTCTCCTGGTGTCTTCTGCCAAGCTATACCAACCATAACTTTACTCGCTGTGATGGATAAACCTAAAAGAAGCAGAGAAGACAATCAGGAATGAATAATTGACAGTTTTGCTCTGATTTATGAAATATCCCATCCTAATCTAATGCCCCCACCCTCTGCACTGTATGCTATTCTGTTTTTGTATAATGTCATAGAAACATAGAATTTGATGGCAGATAAGGACCCACCCAGTCTGCCCATTTCTCTACCTAATGGATAAACTGCAGATCCTAGTTAACCAGCAGCCTACTTCTTTCTACCCCCACTCCCTAGAATTACCTTATGACTGTTCCATGCCCTGTTTTTGACTCCACAACCTCCTCAGGAAGGTCGTCTTACATTACCTCTGAGCCGCCCCTCCCTTCTTCAAATTTTGCCCTCTTGTCCTTGCACACCTCTTTTTTTGAAAGATGCTACCCTCTTGGACTTTGTTGATTCCCTTGAGGTACTTGAAAGTTTCTATCTTGTCCCCCCCACCTTTCCTCGAGGCTAAATATATTAAGCTCTTTTAGTCTCTCTTCATATGTCTTCCGGTGCAGACCCTGCACCATTTTAGTTGCCCTCCTCTGGACAGCTTCCATCTTGTCTATGTCCTTTCGGAGACTGAGTCTCCAGAACTGCACACGGTACTCCAGATGGGGTCTCACCAGCTGTCTGTACAGAGGGATAACAACTTCCTGTTTTCTACTGGTCATGCCTCTCCCTATGCATCCCAGTATCCCCCCCAGCCCTCCTTGCTGCCCTCTCACACTGCCCTATATAAATGCAGATTCTTCTTCTTCTTCTTGCCCACCTTTAAGTTATCTGATATGACTACCCCCAGGTCCCTTTCCATTTTTGTTGTTGTTAGTATCTCACCCCCCACTGTGTACTCTTCCCCTGGGTTTTTGTTTCCCAGGTGCATTACCTTGCACTTCTTAGCATTAAATCTAAGCTGCCATACATTTGACCGTTCCTCTAACCTTGCCAAGTCCTTCTCATCCTTTCCACCCCACCTTGTGCATCAACTCTGTTGCAGATCTTTGTGTCATCTGCAAATAGACATACTTTTCCTTCCAGTCCTCTGCAATGTCACTTATAAAGACATTGAAGAGGACCAGTCCCAATACTGAACCCCTGCGGTACCCCACTAGTAACCCCCTTCTTCAGAGTGGACTCCATTTACTATTACCTCTGTGTCCTATTTTCCAGCCAATTCTTTACCTAGGCTGTCATCTTGGGACCCACTCCCAGGCTAGCTAACTTGTATTTTAATCTTTGTGTGAGACTGAGTCAAATGCCTTCTAAAGTCTAGGTAGGCCATGTCCACAGCCACTCCCTGATCTACTACTTTGGTCACCCAGTCAAAGAAATCTGTTAGATTTAGTCTGGCATGACCATCCCGCTGTGAATCCATTCTGCCTTGGGTCCTGTGCCCCTCTGCTTGCTCTTCCTTCCCTGATGTACCTAAAAAGGTTTTATCCCCTTATTAACTGAGTTGGCTATCTTTTCCTCAGTTCGGGCCTTTGCTGTTCTGACTGCCTTCCCAGCTTCCTTTTGCTTTAACTGATACAATTCTCTGTCCTGCTCCTTCTGTGATTTCTTGTACTTTCTGAATGCTTTCTTTTTTCTTGAACCTTCACTGCCACCTCCTTTGAGAACCCTAGTGGTGTCTTACATCGTTTTGTTTTGTTTATTTGCTTCACACAATCGCTAGTTACCTCTGTGATGGCAGTTTTTATTATTCCCCATTGCTCTTCCACCCCTCCTTCCTGCCCATTTGCTAGTGCATTCCTTAGGCACTCACCCATTTTGGCAAAGTCAGCCCTCCTAAAGTCCAGTACCTTTGCCTTTGTATGGCTTGACTCTATTGCTGTGTTTATTGTGAACCATACTGTTCGATTGTCGGTAGTTCCCAGATAGCTATAAACTTCTATATCTGTGATCCTCTCTCCATCTCCATTTGAGAGAACCAAGTCTAACATTGCTCCCTCTTGAGTGGGTTCCAATACTAATTGTCTAAGGCATGCCCCTGTAGGGCATCTAGAATAACCCCACTCTTAGAAGTGGCTGCTGCAACTGCACTCCAGTTAACATCTGGCATATTCAGATCACCCATCAGCAATATCTCCCCTTTATCTGCCATTCTAAGTATACTTTCTATCATTTCCTTGCCCAATTCCTCCCCCTGAGAGGGGGGTCTGTATACAACCCCTGTACGGATTGCTTTGTCATTGCCTGCCTCCAAATTGACCCACAGTGCTTCTTCTTCTCCCTGTTTACCCTTTTGTTCGGTTGCTTTGATTCCTTCTCTTATGTAGAGAGCTACTCCTCCTCCTCTTTTACCCTCCCTGTCCCTCCTGTAGATAGTGTATCCTGGTATGTTTATGTCCCAGTCATGGTTCTGTGTGTACCATGTTTCTGTGACTGCCACGATATCCAGATGTTCCTCCTCCATCAAGGCCACGAATTCAAGAAGCTTGTTACCCAGACTACGGGCATTGGTACTCATTGCTCTCCATTTTTTGATGGCTTTACCTTCTGTAGCAGCATCCCCCACTGACCTTTCTACCTCAGTCTTTTTCTCGTTTAGTACCCTATTTTGTAGGGGGAGGCTACCTGTCTTACTGACCTATTAGCATGTACTTCAAATTAATACAACATATGATAGATATTTTGGATAGCTTAACTTACTACGCCTCTTTGGAAAGGATATCATATTTGATACAAGGTCGACTCAATGAGTTTTATTTATGTTGGTAAGATTACATAAACTTTCTTCAGAAATAAAGTTTTTTTTTTTTCTTTTCTCTCTCAATTTATCTCTTCCTTATGATAATACTTTATAATTATTGCATGATATATCTATCCTTCCGTGCAGCTCCTTTAAATAGTTATACCAATACATGGTTAATTATATATGTATTTTAAATTACCCAGTACATATTCTCTCTTTCTTCTATATAAACAGTACAATGTATTTTGTTCTATTAGTGTATTACTTTATACACATATGTATCTATGCAACTTTCAGCTATTTAGCACTTGATATCAACTATTGTATAAAGTGCCAGTATACATTTATGTGTATATAATTACAGTATGTCATCATTGTACTGTAACTGATTAATGGGAAATAACTCAATAAATAAATTAACTGCAAAAAAAATTAATACAACATGCACCCGACAATGACTCTGTAGTTACTTATGACTATGTACTTAGCACTCCTGTTAAAATTATGTACCACTCGGTCTTAATGAATTATTTACATGGCTCCCAGAGACTGGCTGCATCCTATATGCTTGTAGTATTTTAAGGCCTTTTATAGTGTGTATCCATTTCTTGCATCTTATTTGCACCTGAATATACTGATTTTTCTGTATTCTTTAAAATGCTGAGTTACGTAGTTTGACCGCATAGTAAAGCATGCTTCAGTTGTGTTGTTTTGTTGTGTCGTTGTATTGTACTTTTCTTGCTGATGTGTAATGTTTGCCACACTTGTGGACCAGGCTGTAACTGAACTACTCCGTATCAGTCTGCTTACCCAGTTACAAAAGACATAAGTAGAAGAAACTTCTAATTACCAGTAAACTGTGACTGTAATTCAGAAGTAATGTGATCTATAAACGGGATAGCTAGGTTTCGCAGATAATATTCCTCCATTGTCTCAGCTGGTACATTAGCTCTGTGCTGCTGTCTCCCAGCCATTCTTGGTCTACACGGTTCAACTTCCAGCTTTTCTGCCAGTCTGATGCTCTGTGTGTATATTTTGCTGAAAGTCGCCTGCACATCTTCTCGAAGAGCAGTATATGTTTGCTTCACATCAGACACCTATGGAAATGACAAATAGTTAATGACTGTTTCCTATAATGAAAAGCATAAAAGCATGTGCTGAAGTGAGGATGTACCCCTTAAGTCATTCTAAAATGTAAAAACATCCTCAAGCCGTACTAGTACAGTAGTTAGGAACTGAATACTGCTCACCATTGAATATGCGTTGATAATGTAATTTGTGGTACTCTGAAGTTTCACAGAAATGCCATGCAGATATGATAATGTTGAATATCCGGTCGTTAAATTAATGATGAAGTCAAAGGTGGTAAGAGTATGAAGAAGTCCACATGCATCAGTCTTTGTCTTTGGGTCCCAGTTGCTTCAGGTAAATAATTCATCATACTGTTCTGCATGATGGCCGTATGCTGTTACTTCCATGGAAGTCACCACGTAAACACCTGCCTGGTAAAAATGTCGAATCCTCATCGCTGCTCTGCCCATCTGATGGGCACTAATCTAATAATGGTTTCCACGATTTTGCTCCTTCAACATGTTTGCTTATAATGCATTTCAGTAATCCCTCTCTCTTTGGGCTGTGGTTAAAAAACGTGCACATTTCCTTCATTTTATCCAATGTGTTGCGTACTGTAGGGATTTTGCAAGAATGCACAATAACAAGGTTCAGGCAATGTCCACTGCAGTGGTCATATGTTGCTAAAGGTGCTTGCTGTTTAATCTTAGTATGTACTCCAACTCTGTCACTTGACATTGCAGCAACACCATCATACCCCTGGCCTCTAATGTTCTTTAGATTGAGTCCACCTTTCTCAAGGACACGGATGATTTCATTTGCAATGGCAACACCCATTGTAACCTTTAGATCAACAAATTCTATAAATTCCTTTCTAATGTTGTTATTGTGGCCTACATATCTAATAACTAAAGGCATCTGTTCGTAGTTATGGCATGTTACCTCATCAGCCAGTATAGCAAAGTACTGTGCTTCCTGTACTTCACGGAGTATGTGCTTCTGAATAATCTGTAGCCCAGTCACTTCAATAATCTAATTTTGCGACATGGGGGACATATAATGTACTTGACTTAGTTTGTTTTCAATCTGTTTTTTCCACCAGGCTTCAATATGTTGCTTCAGAATTGTATCAGATTCTCCAAGAAGCTACAGTAGTGCAATGAAATTTCCGTGATTGCCACAGTCCGATAATCTCTCATTGCTACCCCTTAGCAATGCATTGCCTTCCACAGTATAATACTGCCTTGGCTATTAGTTTAAGTATATGACGATTCTGGGAAATGTTTTCTAACCTTCGCTGATCGAGAATAACAGGAATACTGTTTTTGGGCTTCTCTATTTGTATTCTGAATGCATCTGCTGCCTGTAAGGCTAATCTGTGATATGTGCAAAATGAGGGGTGGGGGGGCTTGACAAATCCACAAAACAAGTTCTTCAGAATACTCTGTTTTATTGTGTACAGTCCTCATGTTTCACCCACAAATGGGCTTGTTCACGGGATATAAACCTTGTAGGTACTGTATTCTCTGTCTTTCTGTAAATTTATTAAAACATAATGTTATTTATTTATAATCACATTATTTTATAATATGCTTATTTAGGTAACTTCAAAATATTAGCAATTTCTCATACCTTAGAAAATTTGCAGGCTATAACTGTAGTAATACAATTTTTTAGAAACCATGCATGGTATTCAATACCCTGCAAAACATATGTAACAAAAATGAGAATGTATAAAGCAGTCACACTGGCAGTCTAATTACACACAGTACTTAATAACTTGTGCTGCTTTATAACTGAGGATACTATTCATACCTTCATGCGTTTGCTCTATTTGGTACAAGGGCCAATGTGCTTTTAAGCATTGAATTCTTTTCTGTAAAAAAAGCCATAATAGTAAAGTTTTTACAACTTCCTTCGAAAATATATCATGCTGAGTGCAGTTTTGATTAAAGTAAGGGGTTTTAGTAACTCAGTCAATTATTTTTAGAAAAGGTTCTCTCTATTGTTTCAACTCCTCTGCACCTAAAAGATGGCTGCTGTGGTTTGATACTGCTCAGGCACTCTTGTATTCCTCTTGTGCCCATTTTGCTGAAATCCCGTGATAGGACGTCAAAATTTGATGACGTCATGAGTGAACAGACTGCTTTTGCAGTCAAATAGCTGGCTCTGTAATTAGAGCCATGGATATACAGCAAAACGGGCACTCAAAGACTGCCACTGTGATGTACTTGTTTTTAATGTGTTGCTGCCACTGTGACATACTTGTTTTTAATGTGTTGCCTTCCAGTTATGTGTATGTGACTAATACAGCTACTTTAGCAATTTCATGTAAACTAGTTAAGTAGTCTTTTTCCAACCAAGTATGCATGCATGAAATGAACCTAGGATTACATGAAAAAAAATGACTTTGACACCATAAACCATCAATTCCTTGGGAACACATAGAGTTACATAGTGCAAGGACATTGTTACAAATGCTGTTGTGATCTATATAAATTTTACAAGCCTTCTGAAAAAAATATAACTAAAATAAAATTATGATTTGATAAAGATCAATTGAATGATCCCTACTTTCATTACTTGAACATGATTTTCATATTTACTACATACCCTTCTATATTTTGACTCAAGGGACTAAACAATAGGTACTATACAAGATGTTAAATCTTTCTTGATGGGAGGTCAAAAGGTCAACTTGTTGCTTACACTAATTTGTAATGTTTTTACCATATCTTTTACCATAATTTATATAAACAAATATAAATCTTGTATATATTTAATTATATTATGAAGTTTGAAATACTTTTGTGGTATTATTTTTGTAAGTGCAACAGGTCAAAAGGTCAATTAATGAAGAACGTTTAATTTTTATTGAACAATATATAAATTAAATCCATTATAGATAAAGCTTTATGGTAACAGCCTGTCTATTACAGAAATACAAATAGTGAAAATCTAAATTATTAATAGCTGAGCCTTTACCATCTTTTCTAAATTTGAACATTTTTATCCATAATCTTAAAGCAATCAATCTAGGAATCTTTGCTTATAATTATTAAGCTTACATAACATTTGAATATATCATTGTAAATATGCTTTGTAAATGCCACTTATATAAATGTTTTTAAAGACATTACAATAGAAAATCATCTGTACACAATGGTCCCTATTTTATACACAACAACATTTCATGTCTTTTACCATTTAAGTACAGCCTTGCCAGTTAGTTTCAATATACATCCCTATATTTTTATCCAGTGTATGCATATGAAAAGTCCATTTCATTTCTGCTCTTAATAGGAACTCTCTTGGGTTACCTCCTCTAGGTGGGATGAATATTTTTTCTAAACCCCAAAATCTAAGTGAGGCTTCAGAATGGGACGCCTCATTAAAATGTCTTGCTACTGGAGAATTTTCATTGCAATTTCTTATGTCTCCTTTATGCTCTTGTATTCTTTTGCGTAATTCTCTACTTGTTTGTCCTATATATAATAGATCACAAGGGCATTGTATCAGATATACTACGGCTTCTGTAGTACAAGTAATGTGTTGTTTAATAAAAAAAAAGCCTTTCCTGTGTATGTGGGTGTATATAGATCTGTTTCTTTGTTGTGTGATTACATACACTACATCTACCACAGGGTACCATTCCTGGCATTAATGGGCCCAGCAAAAGCTGGCTTCCTGCCATTTCCTGTGTTTTAAATTGTGAATGGACCAAAGTGTCTCGTAAGTTTTTTTACTTTTTTTGCCACTACTATGGGTCTTGTTCATTGTCCATCTGAACTAGCTACCAATGTTTATTTATAATTTTTCTAATATCTGCCATTTTGTGGTTAAATTTAATGCAAAAAAACACCTTTTGAATGTCACCCTGTGGTATTTTAGGTTGTAGTAGTTCATTTCGGTTTTTTTTTAATTATTCTTGTTTCTGTGTGTTTCAATATATGTTGCTTATAACCCCGTGCTTTAAATTTGTGTAACATTTTGTTTCGTTTCTTTTAGTGTATTGTCAACCTGACTACAGTTTCATTTGACCCTTGTTAATTGTGCATAGGGTATGCTGTTCTTTAATTTTAATTCATGGAAACTTTTATAATGTAACAATGTATTTCTAACTGTTGGTTTACTGAACAACGAAGTCTCAATCTGTTTGTTTTCATTAATAATAAGTAAATCCAGATACAATATTGTATGTGTATCATTGTTTATAATGAATTTCAAATTTATATCCATTTAGTTAAGTTCTTCATGAAAGGTAGTTAATTCTATACTGGTACCTGACCATAACATGAAAATATCGTCAATAAAGCGTACCCATGTTACTATTTTGTCATAAAACATATTACTTTGGACATTGTATACATATTTACATATTTTTCTTCAACATTTGCCATATAGGCATTAACATAGGCAGGTGCCATGGTGGTTCCCCATGGCAGTACCTTTATTTTGTTGATAATATCGTCCATCAAATTCAAAGCAATTTTCACTGAGAATCAACTGTGCCATTTCCTGTAGAACTACAGTTTTCGGTTTGCAACTGCTGTGCCTCTTGTCTAAAATATGCCCTATGCACTCTATTCCTTTTTTATGAGGTATTGAAGTGTATAAGTCTGTCACGTCAAAAGTGACCAGAATACTAGACTCTGGAATTCCTCTTTCTGAAATTTGTTGTAAGTGCCTTATCATATCTGATGAATCTTGATATATGATCTAGTATTTTCTACTAATGGTTATAAATGAAAATGTATGTACTTAGACAGGGATTCAAAAATGGAACCTATTCCAGAAACTATTTGGCCTTCCAGGTGGGTTGGAAATGTTTTTATGTATTTTCGGAATACAATAAAATGTAGGAATTCTAGGGTATTCGCAGTGTAATACATCCGCTTTCCATGTCTGGATCCAACCATTTGAGGTATACTCTCCCAATAGGCCATTAATTTCTACATGAATACTATGAATGGGGTTCTCAGATAATAATTCATAGTTTTCTTCATTCTGTAATAATGTAAGGCACATTTCTTTATATTGTGACCTGTCTTGGATAACTATCCCACCCACCTTGTCTGCCTGTTTAATGACAATATCCTTGTCCTGTTTTAAATTCTCTAAAGCTAGATTTTCTAGTTTTGTCAAACTTTTTGATGATAGATTAAGTTCTTCCCTTGTATTGAACAAAGCCAAAACTTCTTTTTCCACATTATGGCAAAATGCTTCTATTCCATGATTTTTCCCTATAGGAGGGTTATATTGAGATTTTACTTGAAGTGTTTGTCTCATATTCTGTTGATAATGATCTTGAGCTATGTTTGATAAAGTTCCAAATAAATTTTTTAGTCTGCGATTCCTGAAAAACCTCTGTAAATCCATTTCTAAGTCAAAAAGGTTCACAGATTGTGTTGGTGCAAACGAGAGGCCCAAACTGAGTACTCTGGTTTCTATGGGTGTCAATGTTCTTTTACTTAAATTAAAAATGGGTATAGTATCTATGTCATTCTCCTTCTCCCTGTCGTGAAGCGTCCTGCGTTTTTTCTACCTTGCCCTCCTCCCCTGTTTCTCCTTACACCTCTCTATCCTTCCCCCTGCTGATAAGTTTTTCTGTTTGAACCCTGATTTCTTAAGTCATATCTAACTTCTTTATGTGTGTCACTTGATGTGCTAGGTTGTTCAGTATAACTTCAGTGTGTATTAATAATCTCACTAGGTTTCTGAGTCTCCCTAGTATAACTAGTGTCACTGTCAGAACTTTCGTACGTGTTATAGGTGTTGAAAGTAAATTGTCTTTTAAATTTCTCATATGTATAAATTCTACCATCACAGTAGTCATTTGTGTCTCTAATGAACTTCTTAATTTTCTGTTCTTTCAACCTTCCCTGATAATCAAGTAATTTCTGTTTAATGTTTTCTGTAAGTTTTTTAAATTCCTAAAAGCACTCACAAATAAACGGCTTAAACGCTGAACGCCATTCAGGCTGGGAGCATTTAGGCAAGCTCCTAGGAGTCTTTTGGGAACCCCCAATTGCAGGGGGGTTACACAGGTATTTACTAACAATACCCAAGACTGGACACAGGCTGGATGAAAATCGAGACTGCAGGTGGTTGATCTGGAATGCCAGGAGAAGCAGGGCCCACACGAGTCACAGAGGCATCGTTCCTGTTCAAGCATGGAGCAGGGGGCTGATCCCCAGGCAGGTCTCTCGTCGATGGTTTTTCTGTGCAGTGGGTAGTCTGGCTGGGTCAGTCTGGCAAGGCCCAGATCGCACGAAGACAAATTCGGATGCAATCTGTTTTGGGCTGGATACAGCTTCCAGCAAGCAGAACACAGTTCACACAGTGGGGAACTAACTCACAACCCACTAGCAGCTCATAGCACATTTCCACTAGCAGCTCATAGCACATTTACACGTACGGGAATTCTACTGTACCAGGCAAAGTGCTCCCCGCTCACAACTGCAAAGTCTCTGCACACACTGGGAGCTTAGGGGTAGCTGGAACTCCTGACAGGCCGATCGCATTCAGCAAAATCTTCGGTCTTCTTCAGGTTGAGCCTGGCCCACTTCAGTAGCTTACTTTAGTCACACAAACTTGGATTTAATCCAAAATAATTCTCTTCTCTCTCTCTCAGGAGCTGCAGGCAGACATGCAGGCCAAAAACTTAGCCTTTTCACAGTTCTCCCATGTGAATCCACTCAGGATTGCTGCTGAGAATCACTTCAGCTCCTTCTTGTTCAGCTTCCAGCTTAGAACTAACTGAAAACTGACAGCAGCCCGGGACTTCCCCAAGATCCAAAAGATTCAGTTGGCTGATTTGGCTGTTGTCAAAGCAAGAGCTCTCCCTTCAGTTGCAAAAAAGGTGCAAAAAGTTCAAAACTACAATTCTTACAGATTTTGACTTCAGACAGCTCCTGTAGTCTGGCTACATTTTAGGTCCCACCAGAACTGAGTGGTCCAATTTGCAGTCTATGCCCAAGATAGTGGAGACAAACAAAACAGTCCTTGCTATAAAGAAGGCAGGTTAGACAAACTACATTATCATTCTCACTCTAAATGATTTTCAGCAAATAGTTACATCTTTCAACAGAGCTCCCTCTCAGATTACTTAGGCTGCAATCAGGCAGCTGTTATAGAGACAGTACACAGAGGCTATACAGGCTCTGGTAATCACATTTAAACTGCTAAAATGCAGGATACCAGCCTGACAGTGAGCATTTAGGCAAGCTCAAGGTAGACTTTTTGGAAACCCCCATTTGTAGGGGGGGTTACACCTATAAAAAGACAGTGTTGAAAATCTGGGGTCACAAAATGTGAAAAAAACAACAAAGTTGTACGGAAATGCTGACTTTTTTCAATGTTTGCTCATAACTTTGATTTTTCCCTGTTTTGGTCCCAATTGTGTACCTAGCCCTTTTGTTACCCCACCTGATTTTCAAATCCCCTTGAAACATGTTTTCACAGTCCCTCTGTGAAATCACCTTTCGGACAGGGTATTAAAAAATCCAACTGTATTGATCATAACATAATGTCCAAAAAAAGACCATATTGAAAATTTGGGGTCAAAATGTGAAAAAACAAGTAAGTTATGAAGAAACATTGAATCATAGAATCATAGAAATTTAATGGCAGAAAAGGACCCTTTCCAGCCCATCTAGTCTGCCCTCCCCTCCCCTTTCACATACACCCTCACCACCTGCCTCCAACTTCCTCCAAATACTCAGTCTCATGCCCTCTTAAATTCCTCCACCATCCCAGCTCCCACCACTCTGACCGGCAGTCTGTTCCAAGGCTCCACCACCCTCTCTGTGAAGAAGTGCCCCCTTGTATTGCCCTTGAATCTAGTTCCCTGCACTCTGAGGATGTGCCTTCTAGTTCTGGCTCCCTCCTTCCTCCTCAGCAGACCCCCTTCACCTACTTTATTGAGCCCCTTTACATATTTAAAGGTTTCAATCAAGTCCCCCCCTTTCCCTCCTTGTTTCCAGCATGTACAGATTCCGCTCCTTACACCTCTGCTTGTATGTCCTCCCCTGCATATCCTGCACCATCTTTGTTGTACTTCTCAGAACCCTCTCCAATGCATCTATACCCTTGCAGAGGCGTGGTCTCCAGAACTTAATCACGTACTCTGTCTTCACCATGGCTTTGTAGAGGGGCATTATAACCTCCCTCCTTCTGCTAGTAATGCCCCCACCTATGCATGCTAGCATTCCATTGGCCCTACCCACCACTCTACTACACTGGAAACCTACCTTAAGGTTTGAGAAGGCTATGATCCTTGGATCCCTTTCCTGTTCTGATTCTTTGATTTCCACACCCCAAGCTTGTACCCCACTCGCATGTTTTTCTTCCCTAGGTGCATCACAGTGCACTTCTTAGCATTAAATTTCAGCTGAAATTTCCCGGCCCACTCCTCAAGTGCCTTGAGGTCCCTCCTCATGTCATCCAGTTCTTCCCCCTCTGGGGTGTCCACCCTATTGCAGATTTTTGTATCATCGCGAAATAGGCACACCCTCCCTCTCAACCCTTCTGCAGTATTACTGATGTAAATGTTGAAGAGGAGCAGACCCAAAACTGGACCCCAGTGGCACTCCACTCCTCACCCTTGCCATCTCTGAGTGCACCCTGTTAAGCACTACCCTCCGTGTTCTCCCTGCAGGCCTGGCCTCTGCCCAGCCTATTTTCCCTCCGAACCCCATGCTTTCCATCTTGCTCACCAATCTCCTATGAGGGACAGTGTCAAAGGCCTTGCTGAAGTCCAGATAGGTCTCATCCACTGCCACTTCCTGGTCAACTGACTGAGTCACTCAATCAGAGGACTCAGTTAGGTTGGTCTGGCATGATTTCTTCTTGAGGAAGCCACGCTGTCTGCTGTCCTCCAAGCCACACTCCTCCAGGTACTTCACCACCCTCTCCTTCATCAATGCCTCCATTACCTTCCCCATCACAGATGTGAGGCTTACTGGGCAGTAGTTTTCCTTCAGCTCCCTGCTACCTCCCATGTGCCAGGGCACTACATCAGCCCTCCTCCAGTCCTCCCATACCCTCCCTGTATCCAGGGACAGATTGAAGAGCCTTGTCAAGGGTGCAGCCAGCTCCTCCCCCAATTTCTTGATCACTCTGATGTGCAACCCGTCAGGCCCTATTGCCTTGTCCACCCTTAGTCTGTCCAGCTCAGCTCTGATCTTGTCCACAGTGAATGGGCTCTGATCCACCCATTTGCCCTCCTTCTCCTTAGGTGCTAGTACCAGACCCCTGCCTTCCACCTCCTACATGAACACCAAGCTAAAATACTCATCCAGGGCCTCTGCCTTTTCCTAGTTCTGCTCCAGGTTTATCCTTCCCTCCTTCCCTCCCCTCAGTCTAGTAATCCCCTGCCCTGCTTTTTTCCTCTCCATCACGTCTGAAAAACATTTCATACCCCCTCTTGGCCCTTTTGGCTATTTTCTCCTCAGTGGCTGCTTTTGCCCTTCTTATTTCCCCTCACTGCCAGACTCCTCTTCTACCTACACTCCTCCTTGTCCTCCTCTGTAAGTGTCATCTTAAATCTCTGAAAGCCCTCCTCCTTTCCCTGACTGCCCCCACCACCTCTCTCGTAAACCAGAGTGGTCTCCTCCCCGTCTTGCTTTTCCTGACCTTTTTTATGCAGTTCTGCTTCTTCCTGAACGTCTCCCCTGATAGTGTCCCAGAGTTCCTCCACTGCCCCATCTTCTCCATACCTTCCATTTTTTACCCTTTCTTTCTCATCTTATTAAAGTCTGTGTGTCTGACGTCCATGACTGTCATATTAGTCTTACTTGTCTCCCTCCCTGCCCTGACCCTGAACCGTACCGCACTGTGGTCACTGGTACCCAAGGTTTCTCTCACCCACACCTCTTCCTCACTCTCCCAGTTAATCAGGATCACATCCAGCAAGTTGCTCCCCCTTGTTGGCTTCCTGACCAACTGTTGAAGGAATACCCCCTGCAGCTTGGCTAATATCTCCCTGCTCCTTGCCAATACCGCATCTTGGATTTCCCAGTCAACATCTGGGAGGTTCAGGTCACCCACCAGTAGCAGTACACCATTCCATGCCTGCCTTGCAATTGCCTGAGTTAGCCATCTTATCATCTTCCTCTGCTTGCTCAGGTGGCCTGTATACTACCCCAAGGCACAGGGATTCACCCATCTTCCTACCTAGTGTTACCCACAGCAATTCAGTCTCCCTTTGTCCTGCTCTTCAGTAGCACTGATGCCTTCTCAGACATACAAGGCAACACCCCCCTCCTTGCCTTCCCTGTCCCTTCTGAATAGTCTATAACCTGGAATGGTTGTTTCCCAAGTGTGATGCTCTGTCCACCAGGTCTCACTTATTGTGATTAAATCTAATCTCTCATCCCTCATGATGGCCTCCAGGTCCACCATCTTGTTTCCTAAACTCCTGGTGTTTGCTGACAGTCCCTTCCATCAGTCACCCCCTTTGTTTCCCCTTGCACCTATCACCCTCTTGCCCAGCCATGTAGTGCTATCTGGGGGGGGCCTGGTAGCCCCTCAAGCTTTCCTCCTTGTGGAGCAGATTTGTCCCCACCACCCCCCAACCTAGTTTAAATTGTAGGTATCCTCTATGTATTCTCCTAGCTTGCATTTCAGTACTGCTATCCCCCTTTCTATTCAAGTGCAATCTGTCTGGTGCAAAAAGGCTGTCATCCACCCATATAGATCCCCAGTCCCCTACAAAGCCATACCCAGTTTGCTCACACCACACCACCAGCAACTCGTTGAACTCCCTAATCCTCGATTTCCTATCAGTGCTTGCCCTCGGTACTGGTAACACCTCTGAGAATGCCACAGATTTAAATCCCAAGACTGCTACAGTATCAAGCTAGAGCTCTGAATCTAGCCTGCATCTCCATCAGGCTACTTCCTGCCAGGTCTTTCATTCCCAGGTGGAACAGCAGGTGCATTTTTTCATCCTGCTGCCTCTCCCTTGAGGAGATACAGTGAATGACCTTCACTGCTGTCATGCCTGGCAGACACTCCACCCATACTGTGCTGTTTTTGTCTCCTCGTCCCTCCCACCTAATTCCTTTTATTATAGAGTCCCTAAGCAGTAGGACCCTGCTCTCCATCGCCTTCTGATCGCATCTCCCTACCATCTTCCCCAACCCCCTGCATTCTATTTCCTACCTTATCATCAATATCCTCTTTGCCCATTTTGCTTCCTGAAGCACTATCCTCACTCTGTGCTCCCCAGCTTCTTTGCTCTTCGACCCCAAGCTTTGCGCCCCCCTAGCTTCATCTGCTGTCAGGCTGCTCGCCTCCTCCTCCATTTTCTAACTTTTCCTTTCCCTTTCCTGCTTATCTGTCCCTACCCGTCTCATAGGTAAATACAGAGCCATATAGACGTTAGTCCTTTCGCTCGCCCTTTAATTAATAACCCTGGACATTATGTTTAAATAAAAAGCTATCTAATCTGTTTTTAAATATATTCACAGCATCACTAGCCACCACTTCCAAGGGTAATTTGTTCCAAATGTTGGTAGTCCTCAGTGTGAGCCAGGATTTCCTTCTATTCATTCTTGGACATTCGACAAATAATTGTAGAGGGTGGGATCTGGTATTACACATAGATTCCCCGTATTTCAAGTCAAGTAATTCCCATAGGTCTGGCTCGATGGTTGATTTGTATATCAAACACATGTCCCCCTTAAACGCCTGTATTCCAAGGAGTATAGACCCAGGATGTTTAGCCTTCTATGATAATCTTGACCTTTGACCTCTTGTATATATCTGGTGGCTTTCCTTGACTCTCTCGAAAAGCTACTATTTCAGTCTTTCCATTAGGTGACCAGAATCATGACAGTAATCCAGGTGCGGCCTCACCAATGACATATAAAGGGGCAAGAGAACATCCCTTCTTCTTGATGTAATATGTTTATTTATACAGTGTAGAATACCACTTGATTTTTTAATAACTGAATTACAGTGCATTTTAAATGACAGATCATTCGTAACCATAATTCCCAAATCACTCTGTTGTTCCACTATATTTAATATTTTACCTCCGAGTGTATAAGATATCTGTTTGTTTTCCTTCCCAAAGTGCATAACACAACATTTGTCCACATTAAACATCAGTTTTTTCTCTGATGCCCAGGATTCCAGTATATTTAATGCTTCTTGTAGTGTTATAGCATCATTTTGGTTGTTAATAGGAAATCCAACCCTGGTATCATCAGCAAACTTGGAAACCTAGACCCCATTATTGACCTTTACTGAGGCAATGTATTTATTAAACATGCAAGACCCTTGGACGGAGCCCTGGGGTACCCCACTTGTCACTTCAGCCCATGCTGAGTTGGTCCCGTTTATATTTACTGATTGTTTTCTAGAGGTGAGCCATGCATCTACCCATTTTGTTATTATTCTCAGTAGGCCATGTAGTATTAATGCGTCAATGAGTTCACCGTGGGGAACCTTATCGAAAGCCTTCGTGAAATCAAGAAACACCATGTCTACTGACTGACCTTCTCCCAAAACCCTGCTGACCTGTCCATAGAATTCCAGGAGATTGGTCTGACAGGACCTTCTGGTGGTAAATCCATGCTGAACTGGGTCTACCAAGTCTACCTTTTTGATATGTTCCATAATATAATCTTTTAGGATACCTTCAAAGATTTTTCCCAGGACTGACGTCAGACTGATAGGTCTGTAGTTGGATATGTCATGTTTATTCCCCTTCTTATACATGGGAACCACGCTTGTTTCCATGCCTCCAAAACCATCCCTTTTTTTAATGAAGTTTGAAAGATTACTGTCAGGGGTCCAGCCAAAAGGTCTGCCAGTTCTTTAATAATTCTTGGATGAATTCCATCTGGACCTTGGGATTTATTCTGGTCAATTTTATGTAGTCTTCTGAGTATCTCTTCACTCGTTATCAGTGATTCTATTTCTAATACAGTTGGCAAATGTTCAAATTTAGGGGAGGATTTGTTATTGAAGACTGATATGAAGAAATCATTATACATCTGGGCTATGTGAGACTGGTCTGTAACTGTTTTACCATTTATTGTATGTAATGGGCCAACAGGTCTATAAGCTCCCTTTTTATTACTAATATATGCGTAAAATGATTTATAGCTATCCTGGACTCTAGTTGCTAGATTTAATTCATATTTTAATTTAGCTTCTTTAATACATTTTTTTGACTTTGTAACAGATCCTTGTATATAATCCACCATATGTTACTTCCAGATCTTTTGGCCTTGTGAAAAGCCCTATTTTTTTTCTTTATCAGAATTCATATTGATTTGGACATCCATTTGGGTTTAATTTTGTTAGTATCATCTATTTTCTTTATTAGATGGGTGAAGTCTTGAGTGGCTAAGGTTATTTTGCCCTCTAGGAGATCCCACATGGAGTCAAGTGTTTTATTCTGGAAATCCTCTACCCAATTCCAATTTTTAAAAAAGATCTTATACTATTAAAGTCAGCTTTATTAAAGTTATATTTACTAGTTCTACTTGTATTATTATCTGTTAGTATATCAAGGGAAAAATAAACCATGGAATGGTCGCTGGATCCAAGAGGGGAAATAACCTTACAAGGTGCTATGTTACCCTCTAAATTACTTAATACGAGGTCTAGTATGTGATTGCCTCTGGTGTTGGAGTTAACCCACTGATTCATCCCCGCTAGTAAGCATAATTCCAAATATCGTGATTCCATAGTATTATTTGTCTGTAAAGTTGTCCAGTTTATGCCTGGTAGGTTAAAATAACCTACTACCACATTACTCTTTGTTCTACCTATCATGTCCAGGAAATCCAGAAGTTGTTCATCCTGATCCGATGTAGCAGATGGAGCTCTATATATTACTCCAATGTTAATGGCATGTGAGTAGCGGAGAGATATTTTAACCCATAATACCTCTATTTTGTCCCATTTAGATGTGTCAATTTCTTCAGAGTTTATCAGAAATGAATAGGGCTACTCCCCCACCTTTTTTATCCTTCCTGTCCTTATGGTACAAATTAAATCCATTTATCTGTTTATCCCATGGATCATTTGGGCTCCACCAGGTCTCAGTCACAGCACATAAACTGATGTTTAATTGTTCAATAGTTAATTTTAATTCATCCAATTTGTTATTTAAGCTCCTGGCATTTAATGAGAGGAAGTTATATGAGGTACAGTCATGTATATCTTTATTTGGAAGGGAAGTAATGGGTCTACCCTCCCCCCTCATGCCAAGTTTAAATTAGCCTCTAAAATATGTCTAAGATGGTGGGCAAAAATGCGTTTCCCTCTTCTGTTTAAATGACGTCCATCCTGTGCATATAGCATTGGGTCCCTAAATTTTGCCACATGTTCAATAAAGGTATGGCCCTCTCTAAAGCACTATCTTTTCAGCTATCCATTTAACTGTAGTATGTCATTATTTACCACATGTGATGCCCTAGGTACTGGCAGTATCCCAGAAACAATGAGATCACAACCATCCACTGTAAGGATCTTTTCTACCTCCTCAAAGTCTCTCTGGATTTCTAGGAGCCATCTTTTACCTACATTGTTAGTTCCCACATGTAATAGAACCAGTGGTTTATGGGTATTTTTCTCAACCCAGGGAGGAGATTTTTAATGTCTTTTATACCCGCTCCAGGGAATGTACTTACTGCGGTCGTTAGTTTGTGATTTTTACAGATAATATGGTCTGTATATTTCAGCATAAAGTCCCCCAATACCAGGACGTCTCTTAAGTTAAACTCTTCATTTCTTATTGGGTTATTAGTTTTATCAGTTGTATGTTTGTTCTCCCCTACTGGTATGTACAGTATTAACTTTTTATTTTGCTCATTAGAGGATGAATGAGGAGGTTGTGTAACATTATGACTTGGAATGTCCTGTAGTGTACTTGGTTCTCTTGGCATGGTGGGGGGGAGGTCACCTTGTGCTAATGTGTTGCAAACCTCGTCATGATTTAAAATGGAGAACCTGTTTGGTGTTAAAATATTTGAGGAACTCCCTATGTTCCTTCTACCCTTTTTCCTGTTTTTATTAGTATTGTTTTTTTGCAAGACTCCAATCTTCCTCCTTCACATGTGTTTCATTCTGGTGACTAAGTTTACATGACAACGTTGTTGCATCTACAGCAGAGTCAATGTATTGTTCCAAATTACTAATATCAATCTGCACTTGGACCCTTTGTTTTAACACCTGTATTTCAGTTTGTAGGATATCTATGAGATTACATTTGTCACAGATAAACCCATCTCTGGCCTCATCCTCCATTGACATAATACATCTAATACACAGCCTCATATTGACACAGCGATTATTTTACCTCAAGATCTTGTTAGTGTCTCAAATCCCCACTATCCCAGTGGACACAGTAGACATGCGTGTCTCTGCGCACATCTCCACGCACTTCGCCGCACGCCCTGCTCACTAGAGGGCAAGTTTTGAGAGTTTTCAGTGACCCAGAAGTGGTCTTAGGAGGTCACAGGGCACTCTTAAGGTATTTTCCCAATTTTAAGTTTTTAAAATGAGCCACTTAGCGTGCACCACTCACTCGTGGCTCAGGCAAAGGGATTTGAAGGACAGCCTTTAAAAAACTAGTTAAAATGCAGCCTTTGTAGTTTGGAATGCTACTCCTCCAGAACTACAGGCTCTCTTCCTGCTTCCTGTAAGTTCAGGACAGGGCTCAAATACACTGCACAACTCAAAAATCACAAACGTTTTAAAGAATAGGTCCCCAGAACTGTAAAACAACCCAGGGGTGTTGCTGTAATAGAAATGCCTCAAAATGCCCTGTCTGATTTTCCCTGGGGACCTTCCTCCCCTATCCAGCTTTTGCTGCTTTAAACCTGAGCACTCTGCCCCCCGGCTTGCCTGTTGGTCTTACCTGCTAGGGCCTCCCCCTTTTCCAAATTTTGAAATGTTCAAATGTTTACTAGTAATTTTATTTTTGCAGATTTTGGCCCCAAGGTTCAACATGGCCCTTGTGTTACCCCACCTCATGTACATGACAGTGTCAATTTTCAAATCCCATCCAAAACTGTTTATGCAGTCACACTGCGAAGTCACCTTTCGGTTGGGTTTTAAAAAATACCTCTTGTCATGATCTTAAAGAGGACCGTCTTTGTCAGAAGTATGGCAGCTAGGATTCAATGCAAAGAAGTGTAAAATAATGCACCTGGGAAACAAAAACCCAGGGGAAGATTACACAATGGGGGGGGGTAGTAACAAAAACAAAAAAGGAAAGGGACCTGGGGGTAATCATATCAGATGACCTTAAGGTTAGCAAGCAATGTGAGAAGACAGTAGGGAAAGCTGGGAGTATACTGGGATGCATAGAGAGAGGCATTGCCAGCAGAAAACAGGAAGTTGTTATCCCTCTGTATAGACAGCTGGTGAGACCCCATCTAGAGTACTGCATCAAGTTCTGGAGATCACATCTCCGCAAGGACATAGGATAGATGCAGTCCTGAGGAAAGCAACTAGAATGGTGCAGGGTCTGCAAGAGATGCCATACGAGAAGAGAGTGAAAGAGCTTAATATGTATACCCTTGAGGAAAGGAGGGAGAGGGGGACATGATAGAAACGTTTAAGTACCTCAGTGGAATTAACAAAGTCCAAGAGGGTAGCATCTTTCAGAAAAAGAGACGTGCAAGAACAAGAGGACACAATTTAAAGATGTGGGGGGGGCGGTTCAGGGGCAATGTGAGGAAGTATTTTTTCACAGAGAGGGTAGTGGACACACGGAATAGCCTTCCTGAGGAGGTTGTGGGGTCTAAAACTGTGGGAGAATTCAAGAATACATGGAACAGACATAAGGCAATTGTTGGTGGGGGGGTAGGAAGAAATAGGCTGTTGGTTAACTAGGATCTGTGGCTTATCCTGTAGGTAGGAAAATGGGCAGGGTAGGTGGGCCAAGCGGTCCTTATCTGCCATCAAAGTCTATGTTTCTGTGTTTCACCAGCCATTTTTACAGTCATGTGTAAATTCCTGTTGGCTACATTATTTTGAACGCTGTGTTTATTGTTGTTACCTTTCTTGCTGTCTTCGCGTTCTGAGGTCCTGCAAATGTGAATTATTACCCTTGCTTGTGGTGCTGCTGCTGAGTTAACGCTCCGTTATCTTGGCCACGCGCATTCTGCTTTTACGTCACAGTGGGGTTTAGTGTAAACCGCGCATGCGTGAATACAGTGCACATTTCCAGCAAAGTAGAGCACTTGCAAGAGAAGCTGTGAGGAGGAAGCGAGAGGAGCTATGTGGAGGAAGTGTTTCCTGTGGGAGTAATTAGTATGTGGCGCAAGCTTCTGTGTTTCAGACTGTTACTCCTCGACAATGGCTTTCAGTGGCTATACCTCCGAGGATTCCAACCAAATTAGCGGTCTTGCCTCCACAATGGGTCTGCACACCGAAGAATCTGATGAATATGAAAGTAGTGAATATAGAAATACTCTCGATGTGCAACCCTATCAGTTTCAACCGGTGGTTGACCACGATGATCTCACTGCTCCATGCATCAGTTCTTCAGCTGCTGATGTCTCTATAAACCGAATGGATGACACAGACTTGTCCTGGTAATGTTTTGCTAATTCATAACTATTATTTCTGTGTTTGCCTACTGATGTTGTTGGTACACTACCTGCTTTATTACAGTGAATGGCCTGTTTCTGCTATTTTTATATTCACTGTTTTTTTTTTTTATTTGAGTGCACCAAAGCAATGCATGACAGTTCTTCCTTAGCTGAAGAACTGCCATTACAGCGTGCCTCTTATTCATCAATGTTTCATGTGACATCCCTTCAAGCTTTTTGCCTTTCTGCATATAGTGTTGCATTTAATTCCCCCTTCCTCCCCCAACACAAAAAAATCATGTACCTTTTATATCTGTCAAATGTTGTTTTGTTTTCTGTTCCCCATTTCTGTCTGCTCCTGCGGTAATGTGATTGTTGGGGTGAAAGTGTGGGCTGTGGAGTTCTCAAAGACATTGCTGTTATGATATGTGCCCCCTTTTCATCATAATGCCATCTTAAATAGTGTTTTGTGTTCCATATCAGGTGGTAGTTGGTTTCCAATGATAACAAATTCAGTGTGATGCAGTTTTGGATATAATATTTCTTTTGATGGGTAATGTTTTGGATCACTGAGGAATATGATGTTGTTTTTAACAGGGATCATGGATAACTCTGTTGAACGTAGGAAATATAATTGTATGGCCAACAGGATTCCACAGTGCAAGCCAGTAGGTTGTTGTACAGTCACAGGTGGTTGATCATGATCAGTACCTGTAATTGGTCAGTCTGCACTCACAATAGAACCTGTAATCCTGTCGTCACTATTTTTAGAACTACATACTCGATGTGGTGCAACCTTGCAACGCAGGTATACATATATGTTCCATGATATGGAGGCCACTCGCAGGACGGGATGTGGAAACTGAGTCTGTTCACTCTGAAGTGTCAGATAGAGGTGGCTGTTGCGCTTGATTGAAATGTCATGTTATTTTATGTGTGTACACACATCAGTAACTGATGTCTTCTTCAGCCTGGTTAACTGTATTGACATGACAGTGAGCAATTTACTTCACTTACCTGTGCTACTAGGTCGCAGCTGTAAACACGTTTTCATGTTACTGTGCCACTCATGTTTAAAGAAGTTGAAAAAAATACAATTGTGCACAGGCATACATGGAGTGGATGAACATTTAGGATAAAGATCAGGAGACAGTACTTTATTGACAGGGTGGTGGCTAGGTGTAATGCCATTCCACAAATTGTAGTATCATGTAAAATACTTTGAAGCTTCAAGAGGGCATGTCCCAGATGCTGTGATACACCCTCAGTACAGGGTGCAGTGAATGTACTCAGTCGTACAGAAGGTGAGTGTGTTGCTGCAGCTGAGGTGTAGGTTGCCTACCTGCAGACTCAAGCAGACTCAATTAGACGTTGGGATGGTACGAGGATTGTTTCTGTTGGTTTGTTCATACTTAATGCGGTATTCCGATCACGCCAGTGTGATACTCCCTGACGTACACAGCATGTTTAAGTGTCACATTTCTATTTTACTGCTGGTCCACACACTGAGTTGTGGTACAGCACCCTAGGTGTGGTCTTATGCCAACATTCCATTTGTGATTGCAGTGCTGTCAGATACACTGTACGAGTTATGAATTGTGACAGTCATTCGTGTCTGTTTGATGAAATTATGTGTTGCTCATTATTCAGTAATGTGCGTGTGATGTACTGCTTTGTCTACATCTGTATTTGTTCACGTTTGTGTTTCTCTATAATAACGACGATTTTCTTCCCTTAACCGGTGTCGACTGGGAAGGATCTTGACATGGTGGCACTGCTTCCTCCAGACACTTCCCAAATGTTAGCGTCTTTTTATTCCAGGTCCATGTGAGTACTTTTACAAAAACGTGCATGATAAGTGTGTAATACCATTGTTTTACTTGTTTCCTACCATACAGCATTTTAATTCCTTGCCAGTATCAGATGGAAGCCCATTGCTTCACATTGTGTAGCAATGGGCTTGCAGTACATACTGTAATAGTAATTCACAAATATTTTAGCCAATGGAGTATGTGTATGGTGTGTGTGGGGGGGTACCACTAAAGTACCATGGAATTTATATCCACATTTAAGAGCCATCTGAGGTATGGTAGGGGTGTGGAGCACCATTACAGTACCAGTGTATTACTAATATGCTTTGTGGGTGATGTGGGTTATGGTCAGGGAGGGGTGAAGCAGTGGACCAACCTGGAGTTTCTACATCATTATAATGGACATCAGTGGCACAGGATGGGGAGGAGTACCACTGTGGTCATGGTACAAGGACTGCATGCTGTGCAGGGCGCTATGCGTAATTCGATCGCCTTCCCTGCACAACACATGCAAATGGGGACATAATGATATGTAAATGTTCCCATTTGCGCATTGCATGCATAATATCTTCATTTGCATATATATGCAGTCAGATAGCACATGCAACAATTAGTTTGAGGGGGATACAGCTGCTGTAGTGAACGAACACAGGAGGATAATATGGAAGACAGTGTCAAAGGTCGATGAATATGGCTGAAGTGATAAGGACATTCTCCATCCCACGTAGGATATGGTCTGTTAGCCTGAATAGGGAGGTTGTGGTGTGATGGTTTTTCCTGAGCCACTATTGTAAAAGGGTTAAAAATGATGAGTCTGATAGGAAAAAGGTGACTTGGTAGAGGACCAGGTGTTCCTGAAGTTTAGCTTTGGTTGGTCTGACTGACACAGGGTGATATTTTTATGTTCATGTAGGGTCTACACCGTTATGAAGAGAGAGGACTAATGCATGTTTCCAGTGGGAGGCGACCGAGTCAGTTTCGATGGAGAGATTCAGTAGCGGGGAGATTGGAAAAACAATGTCATGGGCGAGAGTGACAGTACTTTGTGTTGTAGGCCATCATGTGAGGAGCCTTTTGCCATTTGATGGTGTACAGCTGTTTATGGTATCAGCTGTGGAGATATCGCAGAATGAGGAGGCGTGGCCCACTGGCGCTGAGGGTTGAGGCATTGGACATTATGCAGGTGACCTGTGTTCAGGAATGAGCAAGTGCCAGCATGGGTCAGCAGAGGAGAAGGATCAAGCATCCGCAGGACTGCTCTCCTTCTCCAGGGAGGGTAGGTCGCTGGTGCCAGCGTCGGTTGCCCCCTGGTGGAGGCTGGGGACAAGGCATGCACAGCAACGTGGGTTGGAGCTGTGACAGATGCTTTCCCACTAGCATCATTGCATGTTCCCAGCTCCAGGGGAGAAATAGGTCAGAAAATCGCTGGCCCCATGAATGAGCCAGGTTCTGTGCCCAACCCTCCAGCCATGACAGTTGAACCATGGTGACCCCCTCAGGGTGGGGAGGCACAGAGTGGCAGTGGGAGTGGAGGAGATTTAAGGAGGTTTAGGGATGACATGAGGTAGGTAGGAAGGAAATATATATGTAGACATGTATACATGTATACACATATAGTTATGTACACATACATTTTGTTGAATTTTATTTGTGATTGCACATGTTACTGTAGTAATCCAATTCATGTATTTCATTACATTATCTTTGTCTTTCATTGTTCGTTAGGTGTCAGTGTGGAAACTGTGCCAGTATGCTGACTGAGTGTGAGTGCCGTTGCTGCAAGGAAATGGATCATGTCATGGCCAAATTTGAGGAGCATGATGTTCGGCCGTCCTGTATAATCAATCACTTCGGATTCCACGATGCATATCTTCGTATACCCATTCTACAAACTGCCTACTACCAATATAGACAGAAACATGGAGAACCTGACGTCACTGAGCTGAATGAGTGAGTATTTTCATTATGTTTCCCCGTAATGACCAGTAGTAACAACTAATCGCCCAGGCAAAAAACCAGTGTGCACAAGGGCAAACTGTTCTTTGTCACTATATAATATTCACAAAGCACGCGTTTCCCCTGCAAACTGTCTTTGTTGCTTCGCAAACTAGGTAGTTGAGCATCAATGCAAATGAACATCATGGGAATGTAAGGGGAGTTGCATATCCACGCACTCCCAGTCACAAACATTGTCTCCGTGCAATGAATGTACGTTCACAGATACTGTTGCCTGCTTCAGAGTACCATCCTGAAAAAGATGGCGTTACTACAAGACAACACTAGTGCATTCTGCCAGCACTGCATCACCCTCCCCCTTCCCATCCACGATATACTGTCAGTATATTTGTTTCTTTAGTATAGTGTTAACTCTACCCTCCATGGTCAGAACAATGTTATCATGTACTCTAAAAACAAAGGCATTTTCCATTGTGTACTGGTCCGTCCATCCTCATCATTCCACACTGCCATTCACAATAAACAGTTACTTGTGTCCGTACTATAGTGGTACAGAAGAACCGCCAGCCCAATCTGGTAATGCCATCCCACTCTGCACAGCCTGTCCCAGCATTTGACTAAACCCCACCCCTACCTCGGTGCTCATCATGTGTGAACACACACCTCCTGCTGTCCGCTTGCTGAACTGTCATTGAATGGCTGGTTACAGTACCCAGTAAGATCACTTTTAGGATCACGGAGCAAGGGACGCATGTCAGGATGTTTACTTTTGGGGATAGTGATACACAGTGCACGCCTCAAGCCATACGCATGCACCTGCTCAATTTCTTTAGTAGGTAAAGTGCAGTCACAAAGCCCTACAGGGAATGCACTTGCCTACTAAGACATCACACTGAGTGGGTGCAAGGCTTGGGAACTGCGTGGACCAGCAATGTGCACAATGACACAGTAACAAAATTCAACAGAGCTTGCTATAAAAAATTGACTCCTGTAGTGGGAAAAGAGTAATGCAAACTTGGTTTCCACTAAAGATGTGCACAGTAACACAAAAAAATTATACTGATGACAACATCGGGGAAGGTCCTTTTTAATGTCAGGTCATAAAAAGACTATGTTGGAAATTCAGGGTCAAAATGTGGGAGCCCACTGAAAATTAGATATTGCCTCTCAGCTGGTCTATTCTGGGTAACTACAATCTAAAAATGTGCAAAAGCAGGACACCACTGAAAATAAGATATCGCATCTCATCTGGTCTGTCCTGGGTAAATATGGTAAAAATGTTAAAAGCAGGTCTGCTCACTGAATTGTGCATCTGTGCTGTTCTATTGTAAAAGCTGGATCCAACTGAAAGTGTAACTTGCCTTTCAGCAGGGCTGTCCTGGAAAAATACATTAGAAAAATGGGTAAAGGGTGGGCCCCATTGAAAATTAGATACAGCATCTCAGCTGTACTCTCCTGGTTAAATACAGTGGGCCCAATTCACAAAGGTCGGCCCAAGCTGCGTCAAAGGCAACTTGTGCCAATCAGCAGAGTGCCAGGGACACTGTGCCCGATTCACTATCAGTAGGGTCTTAGTTGCAAAGTCCCGTGGCTTGCAGCAACCCCAACTGTGGCCCTGTGACAAACAGCGGGTGCATCTGGAGGGTGTTCTGCAAGCTGCGGGATGCCTGTGAAGCACTAGAACCATGGACAGCAGTCCCTGGTGGTCTAGCAGTCCCTCCTCCACATCCCCAACCCCTACTGTACAAAAACATTCACATCCCTAGTGGTCTAGCAGACCCCCCCAGCCCTGAGTCCCCATTTATTAAAAAAACACATCTCTGTTGGTCTAGCAGGCCCCCCTCCCTATCCCCAATCTGCCCATACTATTTACAGATTTCCTTGTGGTCTAGTGGACCCGCACCCCAGCAGGCAGTGCCCTACCTCCCCCGTCCCATCCCAGAGCCAGCCCCAGCATCAGCCTCTGCTGTCCACCACGACTGGGTGCCATTTGAGCTGTCAAGGAGCACGACTGTGTACGGTATGCGCTGAGCTGTCAATCAATGAGCGCATACTGTATACAGTATGGTACTTGACAGCTCGGGCCAGTGCCCAGCCGTGGTGGAGAGCAAGGGCTGTGCCAGGCAACAGCTCTGGGATGGGACGAATGGGGAGTAGAGAGTTGGGGCACTGCTGCTGGGGTTGGGGTCCACTAGACCACCAGAAAATCTATAACACATGGCATATTGTGACATGGGGTCTGCTAAACCACCTGGGACGGAATGTTTTTGTACAATGTGGTCAGGAATATGAGTGGGGGACCGCAGTTCATTGAAGCACAAGTTCTCAACCCTCCCAGGAAACACATTTCTAAGTACCCTTAGACCATCCCTGGCTGGTCCAACAGTACTCTCTGGGAGGGTTTTGTGAATCCTGAATTAAGAGATGTGGCAGACTGTGTCTTCCCCAAGCCCCCAGTGCCATGTTGCAGCCCATTTTGTGACGCAAAGATAGCGCAAACCTCCTTTGGTACACGCAGCCTGCATTTGATACAGGCCACTTTTGTGAATTGGTTGGGGTGCATCTTTTGGTGCAAGCTGCACCTTGCACCATTCCTTGTGGTGCAAACCCCTTGTGCCATTGAGGGGGGCTTTGTGCATTGGGCCCAGTGTAAACATATGAAAAAGCAAGATCCCACTGAAAACAAGATAGCATCTGAGCTGTGCTATCCTGGGTAAATTCAGAACAAAAATGTGTGAAAGCAGGACTCCACTGAAAATGAGATACTGCATCTCAGATGGGTTATCCTGGGTAAATATATTGCAAAACTATAAAAACAGGACCCTACAGCAGAACACCACTGAAAAGGAAATGTTGCCTCTAAGATGATCTGTCCTGGAAAAATACATTGATAAAAGCATGACCACACTAAAAAAGGTATTGCATCTCACCTGTCCTGTCCGGGGTAAATGCAGTATAAAACTGTGGAAACTCAGGACCCTATATCAAATGACAAATTACATCTCATCTAGTCTGTCTTGGGTGAGTATATAGTAAAAATGTGTACAAGCAAAACCCAGTATAACAGCATGCAAGCAAACATTCGGCGTTGACAAATGTATGCTTGTTATGCCCAGGACCACCGTGAAAATGAGCTTGCTCAATGGTGTTTATGCCTGGTTAAATAAAGTGATTGATTGATACTTTCAGTTGTTTTCTAGTGGCCCAAGCTTGAGTCTAGGGTATAGTAACGGGTCAGATCTTACTTCGAGAACAGCTCTTGCAGCAGTTCACACCATTAGGACTGAAGCTGGCAGGCGCCAAGACCCCACAGAAAAATTCTAGCTAGCCGTATCCAGCAGGGGACCGCCCCCGACGTCGGCCCCTCCCCATCGCCAGGCATCACATAAAAGGGGGCGGTCCCCCAGCACCCCCAGTTCTTTTCCCGCCATTGACTCGCCAGCGTCGGCCTCACGGACGCCTGAACAGACGAATGACGCGTGAAATCTTCAAAAATATTTTCTCTACAATTACTCCATGTCTACTTCTACTCCTTCTCTCAAAGGACACCCCTCCAAGTGTGCCCGCGGCAAGCAGATCCCTTTTGCCGATCACCACTTGGCCTGCGTGAGGTGTCTGGGCCCGGAGCACGATACCCAGGCCTGTTCAATCTGCCAGCAATTTAACAGCAGGACCCGGATCCAGAGCCAAAAGGCCCTTCAGGAGTTTCGTCTTAAGGAGAAACTTAAAAATATGGAAAAGAGACCTTCCTCCAAAGGGGAATCCTCCCATAAATCTGGGAAACACCGGGACAAGCACCGGGACTCGGGTAGGTCGAGATCCCAAGCTGGAGTCTAGGGCGTAGTAACGGGTCAGTTCTATTTGTTAATTTATTTTAATATCTACATATATATATATATATATTTGAAATTACTCAAACCACAATAACCCCATGAGATGCATCTCATTTTCATGGAGGTCCCATGGAGGATAGCAGCAGTCAACAGGTTAACATAGTCCAGTAGGAATAGTTACATACAGGCTAAAATATACACAAGATAAACAACTGTAAAGGTCAGTATGTCCAAACAGTAATCAAAACAAGCCAACAATGCCGGCACAGTGGTGCTGAGGGTTGAGGTGCTGGACACCACACCTCACACTATGCCGGCAACCCGGGTTCTGGAATGGACTCGAGTCATCGAGGGTCAGCTGGGAGAAGGAGGGTTGAGCATCCATAGGACTGCTGTCCTCTGGGGATGGTGGGGCGGGTAACCCGCAAATGTGCTGGCTCCTGGCAATGGCTAGGGGATAGTGCGAGTTGTAGTGTGATGAGGCGGGGCAGACATCCGACGTATATGTTGCACGGAGCACATACTCGCAATGTCATTGGCGTCATTGCACACCCACACTGTTGGGGGGGGGGGTTCTGGGGACAAAACAGCCAGTCCTCCAGTGCACATGAAGGTCTGCCTGTGGCACTGTATTGGATGCTCCCAGGAGCTCCCTCTGTACCTGACCCCTTGGTCTTCCATGGGGGGGGCCGCGATGTGACCTTAGAGAGGGAGAGGGCGAAGAAGTTGCAGCTCGAGCATGGCACCCATTGCAGGAGCCGCCAGAGACAGGACTGGAATAGGGGAACCATAGGATCACCCCAGCCGGAGGAGGTAATGGCAGATAAATAAACAAAAAATGAGCCAACAAAGGGGTCACTGCGGACCAAGAGCACGAGCATTGTCATGCAACCTGATCCTGGTTGTGGAGAGTGTGGTCCTGGACCAAAACAAATGCAGGGAGTTCTACCATGGCTGGCAAGAGTGGACTTGAACACCCATTTGAGCTACAATCATTCCTCAGCTGCAAAAAGAGTTTGTTCCAGGTATCTGGTACTGCAAATGCAAAAGGCCTTTCTACCAAATTCACGTTTCATCTTGATAATTCAGAAGAGACATACTGCTGTTGAACCAAGTGAGTAGGCACTGCTTGACTGGGTGGGTGGGGTGTGCTAGGAAATACTCACAGGATTTTCCTTTTGCACAGCTATGCAACAAAGAAAGGCAGTGCTAGTTATGCTTGCTTTTTTTTCTCAAACATTCTTTCCGGGGACGTGGATATGTTGTTCATCCACACTGTCTGGCAGGTTCCTTGCTGCTTTAAATCTTGCCAGAAGGTCTTCAAGCTGGCTTCTTCCACCCACCCAGGTGGTAAAACTCTCGGCTCCGCCCCATGACGCCAGATCTTCCTTACTGCTTGGAAGCTCAGGTTCCCTCCCTAATGCCTCTGTGATAGACTGGATCCTAACCTTCGGTTCGTCGAAACTCGTTTTAAAATTCTCAAGACTTCAGTCTTCCTTTTCCTCGCGGCTCGGTGGACCAAATCGACTCGGTTTCTAAGCGGTGCCCTTGTGGGCAGAAGATGTCAGGGACGGATCCGCACTCCACGTGCGTCTACTGCCTCAGCCTAGAACATGACCCGCAGGCCTGCGGATCTTGCTGTTCATTCTCGGCAACGTCTTGGAGGACAGCGCTGCCCGGTTGAAGCTTGGGCACCCGAGCGTACCACGGTAAGGCCGAAGAGGCCCGTTGGAGGCGGTGAAGCCGTTGGCTTGACTGAACAGCTCAAGCAGATGATCGCCCTCGAGGAGGAGGTGGCCCAGGCCGCATCTTCCTCCTCCTCGGTCGCGGCATCTATCCCGCTCTCTTTGGGTACCTCGTATTCTGCCTCGTTCAAGGAGCTTTGCCATTCCCTTTCCATGAAGGGAGAGGGGGCCATCAGGACATTCCTCTCGGTCTAAAAAGAAGGATCCCAAGGGTAAGTCCCATCGTCGGCATTCGTGGGAGCGGGAGAGGTCCCCTTCCCTAGACAGCCAACCGTCGACTTTGGTCGAGGTTGCGGCTAAGGCTGCTGGCTTCACGGCATCCCCGTCAGGTCAGCCATCTGAGACAACCGTCGACGTGGTCGAGATTTTTCTTGACCCATCGGATGGTTTGTCGACTGGTGAAGCCGACAACCCTTCTTCGCCAGTTACCCCGGCGGAAACCGAGGATTTGCCTGTGCCATCAGTGCAGCAATCCCCGGTTAAGGCGTCCGAGCCGAGGGAGGAGCTGGTGTCCCCGCTCCCTCCTAGGCCCACCC
Source organism: Neoceratodus forsteri (assembly GCA_016271365.2). Lineage (NCBI taxonomy): Eukaryota > Metazoa > Chordata > Ceratodontiformes > Ceratodontidae > Neoceratodus > Neoceratodus forsteri. Next base: position 584,541,274 of record JADMNL010000022.1, read on the forward strand.
TCGGACACACCAAGGATCTCGGTCTCGGTCTCGGTCTCAGACCTCTTCTCGGTCCAGCCGATCCCATCGACATTGGCGGTCTCAGTCTCGGCACTGAGGTAAGCGGCGACGCCGCTCCTCCTCGTCTTCCTCCTCGGATGAGGAGAGGCTTCGGTGCAAATTGCGTCAACGCTATGAGAAGCTGATGTGGCAGCAGTTACTTTTGTCTGGGACTAAGTCATCACCGATGCCTTCCCTGGCCATCAAGTAGCTGTCACCTGAACAGCCGAAACAGCTTCTCGCCGCAGTCGAGATGCCCAAGCCTGGGCCGGTTGTTCGGCTGAAACCTGCTGCCCCTCCTATTGTGGTGGAACCTCCGCCTCCACAGCCGAAATCAGGGGCACCGACCAAGGACTCTCGGTCGGCTCAAGACCTGCCCCACAGGTTGTCGGTCACCCTTACTCCCAACTGTCCTCGGCAGGTGGAGGGTGGCTCAGGCCCTAGGTAGCTCTTCGCGGACTCTTCGGAGTCCGACGACGACTCCTCCCTGTTCTCCAGGCAGGTTGACCTGGAGTCCTCTGGGGGCCAGTCACTGGACGAAAGCCCATCATCCTTTATGGGTCTGCTTTGGCTCATCTTGGAGTCCACCAGGATGCAGCTCGAGCCCATTTCCAAATGGGCCAAGTATCCCCTGACGGAGATACTGGACCGAGGAGATTCACCCACGGAGGCCTTTCCTCTGGCTGAGGCTATTGTCGGCCCAGCCTTGGAGCTTTGGCAGTGGCCTGCTTCCTGTCCTACGCCCTTGACCAGGATGGCCAGGAAGTATGTGGTCTGTACCGGCTCTTTGCTGAGGTTTTCGGAGCACCACTCTGCCGAGGGGTTGGTTACCGACAGCGTTTTCTGGCGTTCGGGAATGCTAGGGGCGTGGACAAGCCCCCGACAAGGAGTCCAAAAGCTGGACTACACTGGGCGCCAGGTGCCGCGTCCTCCCTTGGCCTCCGCTTAGGCCAACTTGGCAGTGCTGATGGCACACTTCTCTCACGCCCTCATGGGCTCCTGGATGAGTGATCCCTCATCTCGGCCGACCTGCAGACCCACGGTCTGGAAGGTCCAGGACCAGGTAGTGGTGGTGAAGCAGCAGCTCCAAACAGCTCTGGACATAGGGGATTCCTGTGCCAGATCGGTTGCAGCTGCAGTGGCCATGCACACATAGGCGTGGCTGAGGATATCCACCTAAAGGCGGATACCCAGCACAAGTTGGCGGATGTCCCCTTCTTGGGGACAGACCTCTTTGGCCCTGGAGTGGAAGGTCACTTCCAGCGGATTGAAAAGTCCAGTGCCACCCTGGACTCGGTCACCTCTGCCCAGAAGGACAAAGGCCGCCGTCAGCAGCAGCACAAGCCTTTTCGTCCTTCTGCGCCTGCGGCATGTCCGGCCCAACAGCACCAACATCAGGGCCAGCAGGCTCATGCTTGGCATAGAAACATAGAAACATAGAAGTTGACGGCAGATAAGGACCGCAAGGCTCATCCAGTCTGCCCATTTCTTTTTCTACCTTATAAATCTGCCATTGGCCTTTGCTCTGTCAGTGGCCTATCTATTCATAGTCATTTGTATTGCCCCTTATGCCTATCCATGCCTGTTTGAAGCCCTGCACTGTATTCATAGCCACCACTTCTAGTGGTAAGCCATTCCATGCATCCACCACCCTTTCTGTGAAAAGAATTTCACACATTCCCCTTAATCGGCCCCCTCTAATCTCATGCTGTGTCCTCTTGTCCTGCTATTTTGTTATATTTAAACATGTTAGACTCTTTCACCTTGTTAATGCCTTAAGGTGTTTGAATGTCTTGATCATATCACCTCTCTCTCTCCTTTGCTCAAGGGTATACATATTGAGCTCTGTTAATCTGTCCTCATATGTCTTCTGATGCAGTCCCTGCACCATTTTGGTGCCTTTCTCTGGACTGCCTCAATCTGGTTAATGTCCTTGTGAAGGTGTGGCCTCAATACTGCGCAGTTCTCCAGATGGGGCCTAACCAATGTGTCTTGTAAAGAGGGATTATTACCTCCTTACTGACTTTGTGATGCCCCTACTAATACACCCTAACACCCTCCTAGCCTTACCTACTGCTTTAGAGGTCTGCTTGGATGATTTCAGGTCATCAGTGATGATGATGCCCAAGTCTCTTTCTTCCTTTGTGACTGCTAGCAACTCCCCTCCCAGCCTATAGGTGGCTTCAGGGTTTCTCTTCCCTGTGTGCATGATTTTGCACTTCTTTGCATTAAATCCCAGTTGCCACTCTTCTGACCATTTTGCTAGTTTATCCAGATCTCTTCTCATTCTGCCCACCCCAAACCGCTGGATGTTGGAGGTAGCAGGAAAGGGCCAGCCTCTGGAGTTCGAGCAGACCCCACCCTTTCGAGCCATCACCCCTCAGGGGGCTATGAGGTCCACAGCCTCGCTATTGGCCCGCCAAGCCGATATTGCGCTGCTCCTCGAAAAAGAGGTGATCAGGAAGGTGGCGGATCCTCCTCCAGACCCGGGGTTTGTGTCCAGGTATTTCCTGGTCCCAAAACGGACGGGGGGCTGGCGCCTGCATCCCAAACCCAAGCCTGGGACTTCCTCCAACAGGAAGCAGGGAGGTAAAGGTCCAGGAGGTCCCTGAGACGGTCCCTCCTCAAGCCTGCCCAGTGATGGATGGGAGGCTGTCGCCCCAGCCTCGTCTCCCCTGGGTTTCCCCGTGGGGGACGGCTCGCCACTTCCTTTCCACCTGGTCCGCTATCCCACGGACCACTGGGTGTTGGAGGTGGTAAGAAGGGCCAGCCTCTGGAGTTCGAGCAGACCCCACCCTTTCGAGCCATCACCCCTCAGGGGGCTACGAGGTCCGCAGCCTCGCTATTGGCCCGCCAAGCCGATATTGCGCTGCTCCTCGAAAAAGAGATGATCAGGAAGTTGGCGGATCCTCCTCCAGACCCGGGGTTTGTGTCCAGGTATTTCCTGGTCCCAAAACGGACGGGGGCTGGCGCCTCATTCTCGACCTGCACGACCTGAACAGGTTCCTAAGGTCTCGGACCTTCAGTATGGTCACTCTGGCTCAGATAATACCATCCTTGGAACGAGGCATGTGGTTCTGTTCCCTGGATCTCCAGGACGCGTTCTTTCACATCCCAATCTGTCCATCTCATCAGAGATTCCTCCGCTTCAGAGTGGAAGGATCCCTTTATGAGTTCTGGGCCATGCCCTTCAGCCTTTCCCTAGCTCCCAGGGTCTTCACCAAATGCATGGCAGTGGTGACAGCAGTCCTGCGGCGCCGAAGACTCCGAGTATACCCCTACCTGGATGACTGGCTGATTGCAGCCCCTTCCGGAGCAGAGGTGGAGTGGTCCAGAGATCTGGCCCTCCAGGTTTGCTCTCAGATTGGCCTCCTCATCAACGAGGCCAAGTCGGAACTCTTGCCAAAGCAGGTGATATATTTCATTGGGGCAGAGCTTGACTCTCTTCGAGCCAGAGCATGGCTCCCGGCGGACAGGGCCGAGGTTCTTTCCTCCTTTGCCCAATCATTTCTGGTTGGGCAATCGCGCCCTGCCCGGGACTTCCTGCGCCTTCTGGGCCTCATGGCGGCCTGCACCAGTGTGGTCCATTGGGCCCGCTGGTACATGCGTCGCCTTCAGTGGGGACTGGCCAGCCAGTGGTTACAGTGCTTCGATCCATTGGATCAGCTAGTGACGGTGACCCAGGGGATGTGGAATGCTCTCCAGTGGTCGACCGTTCTGGCACATCTGCAGGAGGGCATCCCATTTGTCCACCCCGAGCCGACGGTCTCTCTATCGACCAATGCCTCTCTGATGGGTTGGGGTGCCCTTCTGGGGGAGCACAGAGCGCACAGCCTCTGGTCCCCTCGGGAGTCCCGATGCCACATCAACCTGCTGGAGCTTCGAGCGGTTCATCTAGCCCTCATCGCCTTCGCTCCGTTTCTACGGGGTCAAGAGGTTCAAGTCCAGACGGACAATACCACGGCCATGTACTATCTCAACAGCCAGGGCGGGAAGCGCTCCATGCCTCTGTGCAGGGAAGCTCTCCGCATTTGGTCACTCGTGCGCAGCCTGGAGGCGGATCTCCTTGCCATTCACGTGGCAGGAGCCTCCAACACCGTGGCCGATGCCCTAAGCCGGATAGGGTCTGCGTCTCACGAGTGGTCTCTCCTGCCAGAGGTAGTACAAGATCTCTTCTCCCACTGGGGCACGCCTTAGGCGGACCTGTTTGCCTCCAGGGAGAATGCGTCCCCACCCGAAATTCCTTCCGAAGGTGATGTCAGAGTTTCACTTTAACCAGGTGCTGACTCTGCCGGTGTTCTACCCCAATCACACCTCAGAGGCCGAATATAGGCTCCATACTTTGGACCCTAGATAAGCACTTGCTTATTATAAGGAGCGGATGGCCGAAGTTCGGAGAGAGGTTCGCCAGCTGTTTGTCACCTACATTGAAGCCGCACCTGGCAGACCTGCAGCCAAGTGGACGATAGGCAAGTGGGTCACCTCCTGCATAGATCTCTGCTATAGGTTGGCGGGCATGGAGCCTCCCAGAGGGATAAGAGCTCATTCTGCCCGCCATACCAATGCATCGGTAGCTGCTTCCAGGGACATCCCTATCCAGGAAATCTGCAGGGCTGCTACCTGGAAGTCAGCACATACCTTCATCACCCACTATCATATTGACCTTGAGTGACACCTGGATGCTGGTTTGGGGGCCTCGGTTCTCCAGTCTTTATTTCCCAAGTAGGGGGTGTGCGCCTTGCCTCCCTCCTCCCAGAGAACTGCTAGGAGTCTGCCAGACAGTGTGGATGAGCAACATATCCATGTCCCTAGAAATACAGGTCACTCACCTGTAACCTGTAACAGGAGTTCTAGGAATGGTATATGTTGTGCATCCCCACGACCCACCCAACCTCCCTGGCACGCATAACCTGGCTTCCAGCGGGCTAGATCTGGTGTCTTGGGGCGGAGCTGAGAGTTTTACCACCTGAGTGGGTGGGAGGAGCCAGCTTGAAGACCTTCCCGCAAGATTTAAACTGGCAAGGAACCTGCCAGACAGTGTGGATGAACAATATATACCATTCCTAGAACTCCTGTTACAGGTGAGTAACCTGTATTTTTGCTCCCTTCACCTGCAGAGTTGACTGATGGATGTACCACCTTTCAGGACTCCCATGGTTGGGGCCATCATGCTGCACCAGCACTGAGAGTTTACCCCATTTCCCCCTTCCCCCTGAGATGCTGGAATGAGGACATAAGTCCAGACTGGCGGTGTGCTGACACACGCCTCAACCAAGTGCTAACAGCATCCTTCCCTTCCCCCACACCACCCACACATGGCAGTGTCATAGCGGTGTGATGGCCCCCCTCCTCCCTCGGAGGAGGAGGAGATCATCCCCTGGGATGCTCATTCCTCCTACCCCCCAAGCCAGCCCCCGATGATGCAGGTTCAATCACGTACCCGTGTCACTGGCGTTACGAACGGTACTGTTGCCGCTACACGAACGAGCAGACTAGTCATCTCTGCTTGAGAGACTTATCCAGTTACACTGGCCAATTTAAGTAATTCTAGTACTCTCACTCGATTACCAGAAGTATTGTAATGTTCTACAGGTTCTTATTAACATTTAATATAAAAAAGTAGCAGTTGGAATTATTTCATGCTGATTTGAATAAATGTCCCATGATGCTTTGCACTACTGGGGTATGTGGGATTTTTGTGTTTCTTTTAAAAGGGAAAGCCCCTTAATACGGATGCTCCAAGGTGCACCTGACTGTCCCTATTGGGAAACGTATTTCACTTTATTTCACTTGAATTGCCTCAAGCTTTCTTTCATCCTGTATATTTACACATAAAAAGTGCTAGGCAGTAGAATCCCCGTACAATCCAGAAATCAGACAAGCCAGCACAAGAACTTTAAATATAGAACACAGAATTTGATGACTTCATTCCCAGAAGTAATTTCTCTGACCTTGCTGTGACACAGCCTAAAGCACGCCAGGGATTACTAGGGCCTGGTTGCTCACACTGTACTGGCAATTTGTTTGACACTGACATACAAGGTGTGTAAATCCTAATACAGAGCAAGTCCTTACGGCAACATTACAATTACTCTGATGTTATAATAGGGAAGTTCATTTGACTGTGTAGTGACAGACACATTTCTATCAAAATGGTATATGGCAGTTACAGTGTGGGAAAAATTTCAGTGACATTCAGTTTGACTCAGAAAAGGAAGGCGTGCCTGACAGAGGAGCGCAGGGGTGTTGGTACTGGCTGCACAAGGAAGGGACTACTTAATAATTAGGGTTGTGCTGGTTTCTGTCCCCCTTTGGCAGTGAACCAGTACAAACCTGTTTCTGTCTTACATGGCTGTATAAGGTCACTCTTTTTTCAGAACAAGAACTGTAAAAACAAGCTGTGGATCACTGGAAACAAATGTGGTTCCGGAGGACTGGAAGAGGGCACAAGTGGTACCCCTGCACAAAAGTGGTAGCAAGGAGGAGGCAGGAAACTAGGGCCTGTCAATTTGACCTTGATAGCAGGTAAAATGATGGAAACCCTGCTTAAGGAAAAGCTGGCGGACTCCCTAGAGACAAGGGGACTGCTGAACCCAAGGCAACATGGATTCACAGCAGGGAGGTCATGCCAGACTAACTTGACTGATTTCTTTGAGTGGGCAACAAAGGAAATAGACTGGGATAGAGCAGTAGATGTGGCCTGTCAGGACTTCAGGAAGGCCTTCGACACAGTTCCACACAGGAGACTAATGCACAAGCTGGCAAATCTGGGGGTGGGGACAGAGGTGGTCACGTGGGTTAGAAACTGGCTGAGTAACAGAACACAAAGATAGGTGGTAAATGGGGTTAGCACACAGGAGGGATGGATAACAAGTGGTGTACCCCAGGGATCAGTGCTGGAACCAGTGCTCTTCAGTGTCTTCATAGGTGATATTGCAGAGGGTCTAGAAGGGAGGGTTAGGTTGTTCGCGGATGATACAAAGCTATGTAACAGAGTAGATACACAGGAAGGTATTGAAACAAGCATTTGTCAATGCCGAATGTTTGCTTGCTGGCATTGGCAGTGGTAGTGTAGAAGTTACAGAGCTGCGTAATAGGAATGGCAATGAAGTATTGAACTGAAGCCAACCCCACCACCACCTGCAGAGAGTGACAGGCATTGGGGTGTGCCTTTGGGTCATCAGGCATAACGGCCATGTCATTTCACCACACCCCACCCTGCAGACACTGACAAGTGTCACGGTGTTCCTTGGGGTCTTTGGCCCTTATGCATACCCCATTCCATCAGTAAATACAGTGAGATGGGTGCAGTATAGGAGAATGGGGTGAACTTTGGGGCCGAAGAATCCAAGGCACACCTCAATGCCTGTCACTGGCTGCAGGGTGTGGGTGGGTGTGGAATGGTATGAGCACTGCAGGCGACAATCCCAAGTCACAGCCCTGATGCCTGTCATTCTCTACAGGGTGAGGTGTTATGGTTGGAAATCCTAACACCTCAGGCATCCGTTGGTATTTTCACTCCAAATTTTCAACATGTTTGTTTTGTGACCCCACCTCATGAACAGGGGGAATATCACTTTGTTAGCCGAAAGCTGCATTTGCACAGCGACTACGGCATTTAGCACCACAGGTGCAAAAACACATTCCGAACAAGATGTGAAAAATGACAGCTGTACTGTTCATGGGGAGGTGTAAAAAATGGCAATGTTGCAAATCTGCAGTGAAAATATTAAAAAAACTGGTGAAGTCACGAGCGTGCATAGAAACTGTGCAACGCACACCCATAATGTAATTAGTTTGGGATTTTTTACAGCAGATTGTTAACACAGGCATTTTGGGACCTCCGATCATGAACAGTGTCACTGTAATTTTCTTTATCTGTACCAAACAATGATTTCCCACAGCAACCACACATTTCTGCACTGAAAGTGTGAAAACAAATTTCAGCCAAGTTGTGAAAAATGACAGCTGTACTGTTCATAAGGAAGTGTGGAAAAATGCCACTGGTGAAAATCTGGACTGAAAATACTACAAATTCATGAACTTACGAGGGTGCATGGAAACTGCACAATGCTCACTCGTAACGCAGTCATTTTATGGACATTTGTCACCAAATTTTCAAACGTAGCCATTTTAAGACTTCTACTCATGAACTGTGTCACTGTGAGTTTGTTAATGTGTCCCAAACGTTGCTTTCGCACACCGACTGCATCATTGTGCGCTACATGTGCAAAAACACATTTTGGGCGAAATGTGAAAAATGGCAGCTGTACTGTTCATAAGGAAGTGTAATAAAATGGCAATGTTGAAAATCTGGCATGCAAATATTAAAAATTTGCAAACTTGCGAGTGTGCGTAGGAACTGTGCAACGTGTGCTCCTAAAACAATCATTTTGGGGAATTTGTTCACTGAATTTTCAACATAGCCATTTTAAGACCTCTGCTCATGATCAGTGTCACTGTGATTTTCTTAGTCTGTCCCAAACATTGATTTTGCACACCGACTGTGCCATTGTGCGCTACATGCATGGAAACACATTTTGGGCAAGATGTGAAAAATGACAGCTGTACTGCTCATAAGGAGATGTGGTAAAATGGCAGTGTTGAAAATCTGGAGTGCAAATATTAAAAATGTGCGAGCTTACAAGCATGCGTAGGAACTGTGCAACACACATTCGTAAAACAATCATTTTTAGGAATTTTTTCACCAACTTTTCAACATAACCATTTTAAGACCTCTGCTCATGAACAGTGTCACTGTGATTTTCTTAATGTGTCCCATACATTGATTTTGCACACCGACTGCGCCATTGTACACTACATGCGAAAACACATTTTGGGCAAGATGTGAAAATGACAGCTGTACTGCTCATAAGGAGATGTGGTAAAATGGCAGTGTTGAAAATCTGGAGTGCAGATATTCAAAATTTGCAAACTTACGAGCGTGCATAGGATTTGTGCAACACACGCTCGTAAAACAGTCATTTTTAGGAATTTTTTCACCAAATTTGCAACATAGACTTTTTGAGAGCCCACCTTATGAACAGTGACACTGTCGTCTCATTAATTGGTCCTGAAAGGTGATTTTGCGCAGTGACTGCGAAAACACCCTTCAGGCCTGATTAACACCATGATAGTTCCAGAATTCATGAGGAGGGGACCCAAAAAACCCATGTTGAAAATGTGGTGCCAAAATTCCAAAAAATGCCTAAGATATATATTTAAAGTTGAAAAAAAACTATTTTTTGCATTATACAGCTTACCTGCATTTCCTCAGTTCGCTCAGCTTTGAAGAGTGCAGACATGTTCCCGGTCTACCAAAGATAGTCGTGCCGAGCTCTGGAGGTAAGTATGAGGTGGGGAGGTAGAGTGCGCCGAGGGTGGGCGTGGGTGGGCAGGGAGACCGCTGAGGGAACTTTTTGTTTACACGTTTGTTTGTTTTTTAGAAGACAGGCGCAGGACGTTTGCCATGCTGGGGTGGGCTCCATCGTGGCAGCTGGAAGGTTGTTTGGAGGGGGGCCTGGAGCCGATGGGGACTGGGCCCGCGTCGGCCATAACAATTTTTCCACTCTGGGTGGGCTCCCAGTGTGGCACCTGTAAAGCTTTTTTTTTTTTTGGGGGTCCAGCTGACAGCGGGGTTGGGCACCCCGTGCTGATCATACAGTGTGCATGGGGGCGATGTGCATGCAATATGTGCGCTGTGTGGAGGGAGGGTGGCGCTGCTCACTGAAGCGGAGCTCTCCCTTTCAACTGTACGGCACTGCATTTTCAACTGCTGTCATAGACAGCTGCAGCATTCATTGGAGAACTACAGCCGTGCCTGCAAACATACTGCCTGAATTGGAAGATGGGTGCCACACCTCTGAAAACTCGGATGATGGCACTATGTTTCTTGTACATACGTGCAAGCAAACATAAAAATGAGGAGAGACCTGAAGAGGCTGGAAAACTAGTCCAAGAAATGGCAGTTGGGTTTCAATGCAAAAAATTGCAAGATTATGCACCTAGGGAGAGGAAATCCTAGGGTCGAGTATGAACTAGATGGGGTAACACTGGAGGCCACCACAGAGGAAAGGGATCTAGGGGTAGTCATAGAAAGCAACCTCAAAGTGGCTAAACAGTGTGAAAAAGCAGTCAAAAAGGCTAACAGAATACTAGGGTGCACAGGGAGGGGTATAACAAGTAGAAGGAGGGAAATGGTGGTACCATTGTACAACTTCCCAGCAAGGACTCATCTGGAGTACTGTGCTCAGTTCTGGAGGCCCCATCTCCAAAAAGACATAGACAGCATGGAGACAGTACAGAGGAGGGTGACAAAAATGATGTCTGGAATGCAGCATAAATCATATGAGGAGAGACTCAGAGCTCTCAATATATACTCCCTGGAGGAAAGGGGGGGGGGACATGATAGAGACATTATCAGAGGGGAGTATCTTTCACATGAAGGGAAATAGCAGAACAAGAGGGCACAACATGAGACTAAAAGGAGGAACTTAGAGGGAACTTGAAGAAATTCTACTTCACCGAAAGGGTGGTGGACAGATGGAACAATCTCCCCCAGGAAGTGTTGGGGGTGGCCACAGTTCAGGGATTCAAGAATGCGTGGGATATGCACATGGGAATTATCAAGCTAGGGCAAAAGTCCCCCCCGATTTATAGCATCTAGGGTACCTTAAAGGAAAGCTGTCATTTTAAACCTTGCCCTCGGTTAGCTTTTTGGAAAATTCGTTTTTCAGTCCAGGAAAGTTATTTAATATAGAGCAAGTCACCTACCGGAGTATGGTGGACTATGGGGTAGCTCCATTAACTGAAAAGGTGCGCGCCACACCTCGCTTCAGTGCATTTGTATTGAAGTGCAGGGTGCAGCATCCAACTTTACAGTTAATGGAGCAGCCCAATAGTCCGCCATACTTCCGGGTAGCGGACATTTCGTTCTTAAATTAAATATCTTTCCCGGACTGGAAAAAAATGGCGCTTTTCTCCAGAAAGCTTACCCGGAGAGTTAGGTTTGCAGGGACAGGAACCCTGCAAACGACGGCTTTCCTGTAAGCATTATAAAGAGGGATTGGGCAGACTGGATGGGCCACAAGGCCCTTATCTGCCGACAACATCTATGTATCTACAGTATGTAAGCATTTGTCAGTGCCGAATGTTTGTTTGCATCTACTGTGTAGTTGTTGGGTATAGACAGCAGAGAGGAAAACATTAATAAACAAGAATTCATTAGACGGGGTAAAAAAAAAATGAATATGTCGTAAGTGTGGGTTGAAAAAGTAAACGATTTGTCTGGCAGCAACAGCACTGGTCTTGGTTTTTGATGTTGTTGTCTTTATTTTTGTAGCAGGTGTTACTGTCTAAGCAGAGTCCGTGCTACATTTTTATTAACACGGGGAGCCCATACATCCTCAGTTCTACAGTGTTTGTTTTATGCAGTGCCTTCAGGGAGGGCTTTGATGTAGCAGTACTGCTCCCTGCACCGTACCCAGTGGTTTAACTGTGGTGAACAGTAGAATTATAGTGCCACCCCCCCACACACACAGCAGCATACCTACCTACAGCCACACACACACACACACAGTTCAAATCATGGGACATGCAGGTAAAAGGGAACCAGTCATGTACAGTGGCTGACATACTGTAGTTCGAAAGCCCACAAAAAGGTTTTTCAAATGAGGTGCTGGGCTAACCTGTAGCTGGAAGCTCTCCAGAGATATAGCTTGACTTGAGTATGCTTGCTCAATAGAACTGCTACTTGGCAGCCTTGTGTAGGACATTGTGATGACATCCAGGAACAAGCTGTGCTTGACTTAATGTAGCCAGGCACAGTTTGTTCCTCAGTGACATCACAATGTTCTATAAATGTCTACACTGTAGTATCGATACTGAACAGACTCTGTCATCCATATCTCTGGAGTACTTCCAACTATAGATTAGCCCTGTATCTTGTTTGAAAGAGTTCTTTTTTTTTAACTTTTTTTTTTATTGATTTTATGAGTTTACAGAGATTGCTGTAATAAACAGGATGTGAGGTGCGCAGACGTCCATGCGTCATTTACAATCCAATTACATGTACATATTCCGTCACGATACATATGTTACATATATGGCATAGAGATACTGCTTCACTGTTACTATGTAGAAGTACATTTAACCGGATTAAACTGTAGACCAGTGTTACTCTCACCAGCATCTATAACCCCTATCATATTACACACCAATTTATCCAGTCCCTAGTAGAATTAAACTTCAGTGGGGGAGCTGATAAACCAGGAATACATAAACAGGATTAGCTCTTAGATAGTCTGGGCTCAATTAAGTTATATTGTAACATGGCTCTCAGTCGGGCTCTGTAAAGGAGCGCAGCGATAGGCGGAATTGCCACAGCTGACTGAAACTGAGCGGGTATTAAGCCAGGCATAACGCCCGCTCGGTCAGTACCAGCTGTGGCCATGGAGGCTGCCGAGAGTAGCAGCCCACTGAGGCACCACCTCGCTCTGCCAGTGATGGCGCTGTAAGCACCAACCGACCCGCCTCAGGACCAAGCACCACAGGGAAGGTACGCAGTACTGACAAGCTCCCGATCACAGAGCAGAAACCCGCGGCATAGGGAGCTCCTAAGTCATTCAACACTGTGGTTGGTCTAGTGAAAAAACAACACTTCTTTGCTGTTCCCGCTGTCCTTGTGAGCTCTTTGTTGTTATGCACACACTGTAAGCAGGGATTCTTCTCAGTCCTGCCTCCTGATTGCCTACATATGTACTTTTACGTATGTCTTCTGTTCCTAGCAGTCTACTTCAGACTTCTGTGCTTCCAGTTGCTGTGTTATCATTAGCGGAGAAATCATTAACCACGCCAAAACTGTCACGGAAGATGTTTTCTGAGCACTGTGATTACTGTAAGTGAAATAAAGCCTTTTTGATGATCGCACGGTCTCCGTGTTTATTTCTGCCTAGGCTCACCAGCTCTCACCACGACTGACCTGTAACATAGGCTCCTCGCTCCTTAAAGAGCCCATGTACAAAGCGCGTGTCACCTTCGGCCTGGGCTCTACTGGTGATGTGCTGCTGAGAGAGCCTCGGGCTGCGTACCGTTGCAGCCAGCAGGCATTAATCCACGGTGGAGCCCTCAGCTGGCAGTGATTAATGCACTTATAAAACCCACATATCAGGTATGGCCGAAACCGCCCCTGTGGGTTATCAGAATCTCTTGAAGAACTGCTGTTACAGCTGACGGAACTGAGCAGTGTAAAGACACGTACAATTTAACCCCCTGTGTTCTCAGCCATATAAACCATCAGTACGGAGTAACTTTAATAAGAGCAGCACATGGTTAACTTAGGCTTAGACATACTCAGGAATCTATATCAGTATTCATGCATACCTTAAAAAAAAAGAGCTTTTAATAGCAAAAAAATACAATGCTTTCAGTGAAAAACTCACCAGACCAGCCCCGAAAGGAGAATGTTACAGTGTCCCCTGTCTAATTTGGAACCCTTGCCACCTCGCTACGGAGTAAACAAAATTACTACCGGGAAATAAGTGTCCCAACAAAAGTGAACAGTCAGTTCAACCTGCTTCGTCTTCAGAGGAGGTGTCTTCTACGGGGTGCAATTTTGCCAGCAACTTCGCAGAATCCACTGCTTGCTTGGGTTCCACAAAAATATATGTTTTAGCTTTGTGCTGAATTTGCAGCCATGCAGGAAATGTAAGTTGCACTTGAATACCATTGCTCAGCAGTTCCTTTTGCATTTTTTGAAGTTCTTTTTTCCGGCTTTGTGTCTGGGTTGATAGATCCGGAAAGAAAGACAGACGACTGTTCTCCCAAACAATGTCCCGACAGGTCTGTGCGGCTTGTAAGAGCGGGATCCTGGCTTCAGGAGATGACAGCATGGCAATCACCGTCAGAGGCCTTTGGTTCGTGTCCCCTCTATGTGATCGCTGTGGGATGACAAACACTTTTTGTATAGTAATCCCTGAATCCTGGGGTAGAAGCTTTAGGTCTGTAAAGATTAATTTAGTTACATTAGGCAAGAAGTCTATGTGTTCTGGTAGTCGGGGCGGAAAGGCTACCACCCATACATTTGCTTGGCACTGCGAGTTTTCCAGCATCTCATTTTTCCCCCTGAGAGAGTTCAGATCTTTTACAAAGGAAGCATTACATTCCTCCTGTCGGGTAGAATTCGCACGAATTTCAGCGATTGCCTGCGAGTGTTCTTTAACCGAGTATCACTTTCTGAAAGTTTGGCTTCCATTGTGGCCAATCTTTTATTTGTTTCTTCCCCCCATTTGCCTGGAATTTAGTCAGAATTGCCATAATCTGCGCCGTTGGAAGGTCCGGCATGACAAGGCCGCTGGTTGGAGTCGGCCCTGATCCTGTAGATGCGCCAGCTGGCGAAAGGAAGACGTCCAGGCTACGCGCTCCATGCTCGCCGTCTTTTTGGCCCCATTGTGGTCTTGGGTGTTTCAGGCGGATTTGGCTATAGTCAGATCTTCGTTTCTCTAGAGGTAACTATCACTTGGTAGCCGTTGAAGGATACGGTATGCAGAGCGGGTCTAGAGAGCTGTCTCCATGTTGCTGTTCCACAGCGCCCCCTCGTTTGAAAGAGCTTTTCAAAGGGCCTTGAAACAGTGATGGACCCATTTCTGCAGATGGCTTCAGTGTGGCACTGGGAGGTTAAGTGACTTGCACAGAGTCACACAGTGAACATTTCGGGCTGGGCACAGTTTGAACCTGCGATCCTGCAGTTCTCAACATTGCTGTAAGCACTTAGAATACACTACAAACGGGGGTGGGGTGGGGCAGCAAAAGCCATCAGTTTTGTTTGTTTAACAATTTATTAACCAGGCCATCTCAGCTGAGTTGCAGCATCTTGATTTCAGTGGGATCCTGCTCTACCGGCAGTCTGAACTACAGTAGCCCCTTACACAGAACTCCGGCACATGATCAGCAAAGCAGTCCTTTTAATTTAGCAGTGGCACACCGAACACAAATATTTTACTTATAATGCAAAAATGAATAAATTGGTGCAAACTTCAGATTTCCCTCTATGATTTTGGTCATGTCAATAAAGTACTTTGGCACCAGTCCTCTGACTCCTCGATCAGCTACCGATCTGGTCAGTTGGCCATGTTACGAAAAAGTGAACGCTGACTCTTGGGCTAGGTATCGGTTTTTGAGCAGGCTAGCACTAATGGGGCTAGTCAGTCTCCGAGAAGAAAAACGTCTGTAGACCTTGGGAAAGTTTCTAAAAGAAATTAATTAGAATGACAGCAGCACTCCCCCCTACCTACTGCCTACACGTCACGACGCAGCCTCACTGCGTTTTATCAGTGGGGTTGCGTGAGACGTTTGCAATAGGGATGAGTGCTGCCATTGTTCTCATTAACTTTTTTAAAACTTTCCCAAGGTCTCGGGATGTTTTTCATGTTGGAGACCAAGTAGCCCCAGAGGTTGTAGCCTGCTCTGTTCTGTTGACGTGAGAGGCTGTGGTCACTTTTCCTTATGAGCCGTCTCTTTTTGGATGTGACTCCCAGTTTTGTCATTAAAAAAAAGTTAAAGCCAATATCAGAGACGGGCTTCTGTTCCTGGCATTAAAAAAGTAAAAGAACGTGGAGAACCTGGTGGTAGCAGTCCTGTGTGCTGCTGATGGGATGCTGCACAATGGTCTGTAAGGTTCTAGCTTGCACTACCAACACCAGTGCCACCCTCAGCAGGTGTTATGGTGAGGGGACACTTTTGATTCCTAGGTGGGTGGACGGAGTCACCCAAAAAGGAGAAACAGGGGTCATACACAGAGGTCCGATGAAGTAACAGGATTTATTGTACAGGAGGAAAAGGGTGACACGGTCACAGAGGAGTAAACTAATACCACGAATGCAGCAAGAATATGCAGAACAGACTATTCAAACGGTGGCTGCACATAACTAACTATACTGGGAACTAAGAGGTGCACCTCGGCCTGTGGCATGGAGTACTCCAACATACAGGAAGAGGACAGTCAAGAACTGGTAGTAAGAGCTCTATATGATATTAGAAAATGGGCTTCCACAATGTGAAACATCTGATTGGCTGGCAATGGGTACATTAACTATCAGAGAGAGCCCTGAAAAAAACAAGTGCCATTTCGGGGTGCCCCATTATTTATGCTGTCATTGGGTGCCCTGAATTTTGAAACTGGCCAGCCGCCATTTGTTTTCCTCTCGCTTAGCAGTGGTTGACCACCCCCCCCCGTCTCTCTAAAATACAGAGTAGAGCATTTTCAAGGTGAGTTAAATGAAGAGCAGAGAGACATATTAAAAAAACGAATGAAGAAAGGAAAGAAGCCATTAGTTAAACAGCTTCTTCAGGTAACTAGCAGTTGGCAGCACGCGCCTCTCAGTGGCAGCTAAGCAAGTGTTGTTTGAGGTCACGGAATGTATTCCTCCCATAATAAAACAAGCGTTTGTCGATGCCGAATGTTGACTGCTTTGCTCCGTTGAGTTCGCTCACTCCCCCTCTGTCAGTCGCTCGTTCTGTTTCTGTTGGCGCTGCAGGCTGCCGTTTTGTACTGGGCTCCTGCCTCTGTTGGCGTCTTTGTCTGCCCACAAAGAGATCTGCAGCATTCCCGACAGAGCTCCGTTGAGCTCGCTCACTCCCACTCTCTCACTTGCTCGTTCCATTTCTGCCGGTGCTGCAGGCTGCCCTTTTGTACTGGGCTCCTGCCTGCGTTGCTGCCTTTTTCTGCCCACAAAGAAATCCGCAGCAGTCGCGATAGAGCTCAGTTGAGCTCGCTCACTCCTCCTCCCTCACCCGCTCGTTCTGTTTCTCCTGGTGCTGCAGGCTGCCCTTTTGTACTGGGCCCCTAACTGCATTGAAGCCTTTTTCTGCTAAAAAAGAAATCCGCAACAGTCCCGACAGAGCTCCGTTGAGTCCGCTCACTCCCCCTACCTCACTCGCGCTCTCATTCTGTTTCTCCCACTGCTGCAGGCTGCCCTTTTATATTGAGCTCCTGCGTTGGGCCTTTTTCTGCCCACAAAGAAATATGCAGCAGTCCCGGCAGAACTCACTTGAGCTCGGTCACTCCCCCCTCTCACTCGCTCGATCTTAATCTGTCCCAAACACTGATTTCCCACAGCGACCGTGCTGTTCTGTGGCAGGAGTACAAAAAAATATTATGGCCAGGATGTGAAAAATGACAGCTGTACTGTTCATAAGGAGGTTTGAAAAAAATGCCAATGTTAAAAATGTGGCGTGAAAATATTACAAATTTGCTAAGTTACAAGGGTGCATGGAAACAGTTCAACTCACACTTGTAACACAGTCATTTTATGGAGTTTCGTCACTACATGTTCAACATAGGGATTTTAGGACCTCTGCTCATGAACAGTGTCTATCATTTCTTAATCTGTCCGAACACTGATTCCCATAGCTGGCCTATTTTGCGACGGGCGTGAAAACACATTTGGTCAGGAGTGCAAAATGACAGCTGTACTGTTCATAAGGAGGTGTGAAAAATGCCAGTGTTGAAAATCTGGCGTGACAATATTACAAATCTGCAAAGTTACAAGGGTGCGTGGAAACTGCGAAATGCACACTTTTAACACAGTCATTTTATGGAGTATCATCACCAAATTTTCAACATAGACATTTTAGGACCTCTGCTTATGAACAGTATCACTGTCATTTTCTTAATCTGTCCCGAACACTGATTCCCACAGCGACCGCTCTATTCTGCACCGGAAGTGCGAAAATACATTTCAGCCAGGATGGGAAAAATGACAGCTGTACTGTTCATAAGTAGGTCTGGGAAAGTGGCAATGTTCAAAATCTGGAGTGAAAATATTATAAATTCACGAAGTTACGAACGTACGTGCAAACTGTGCAACGCACGCTCGTAACACGATCATTTTATGGAGTATCATCACCAAATTTTCAACATAGGTATTTTAGTATCTGTGCTCATGAACAGTGTCACTTTCATTTTCTTAATCTGTCCCAAACACTGATTTCCCACAGCGACCGCGCTGTTCGACGCCAGAAGGGCAAAAAGACATTTCGGCCAGGATAAGAAAAATGATAGCCATACTGTTCAAAAGTAGATATGTGAAAATGGCACTGTTCAAAATCTGGGTGAAAATATTATAAATCCACGAAGTTATGAGCATACGAGCAAACTGCTCAACGCACGCTCGTAACACCGTCATTTTATGGAGTATCGTCACCAAATTTTCAACATAGGTATTTTAGTACCTCTGCTCATGAACAGTCTCACTGTCATTTTCTTAATCTGTCCAGAACACTGATTTCCCACAGCGACCACGCTATTCTGCACCGGAGTGCGAAAACACATTTCGGCCAGGATGTGAAAAATGACAGCTGTACTGTTCACAGGGAGGTGTGAAAAAATGGCAAGGTTGAAAATCTGGCATGACAATATTACAAATTCATTGAAGTTATGAGCGTACGTAGCAACTATAGCATACCTACATAAAACAGTCATTTTTGTTTTATTCCACCAAATTTGCAACATAGAGGATTGTGTATGATCACTCATACACAGAAGAGGTATTACAACTCGAGTGGTTTACGTGGTAACTGTAGACCTCGAGAGCGTAGCTCGAGAGGTGTCGTTACCATGGAAACCTCGAGAGTTGAAAAAAATACCCTTGTTGTGTATGAGTGATCATACACAGTCTTCTATAGTGTATGCTCCCTTATACTAAAACTGCACTTACCTTTTTTCACTTCTGAGTGCAGTTTTCTCTTCATCTGTCCCATTTCACCACCACGATGGTTCCTGGTACATCACCGGTCTCCCAATCGCACATGCGCACCCAGCTTCCATGCATAAGCACCCACCTTCTAGGTGTTAGGCTGCACTAGCTACGTAGCTAGTGCAGCTCAACAGCTACGATGACGTAGCTAGTGCAGCATAACAACGCTGTTGGGAGCATGGATTTCCATGCTCAACAGCGTTCTACCATACACTTTATAGGCTTTTTGAGAGCCCACCTCATGAACACTGGCACTATCGTTTCATTAATTGGTTCCGAAAGGTGATTCCGCAGAGTGACCTCAAAATCACCTTTTGGGGCCGAATAATGCCATGACAGTGGCAGAATTCATGAGGAAGGGTCCCAAATTCCCCATGTTGAAAATTTGGTGCCGAAATTCAAAAAAATGCCTGAGATATGCAGCAAAATTGAAAAAAAAACATTTATGCCATTATACAGCTTACCGGCGGGGGCGTGGCCAGCAACCAAGCTGTGAACAGCTTTTCTCCACAGCTCCACATCAGGACCTGTATCAGCAATAATACAACGCAAATTTATAAAAAATCTGATATTAATTTGGTCTAGGAGGAGAGAGAACAACCAGAGCTGCATTTTGTTGTAAAAATTTCTGGTGAGAGTTCTCAGATTGCCGGAACATGGGTCGAACAAAAAAAAACCAGGAGCCTCCGTGGATGGAACCCACCCGAAGGAGACCAAAGCAACCACTAGTAAGCACTACCAGCCTGAGGAGACAGAACAAGAAGGGCCCCAGCCCTCTAATGCCACCCTTCTGAAGGCGATCCAAGGATTAGATCGCAAAATTGAGAATCTGGGGACTGACCTTAAACAATTGAGCTCTAAAGTTGAAGTAGTGGAAGGAGACGTAAAGAATGCTTCCCACAAAGCCGATAAGGCTCTATTTCTCTCGACAGGGCTCTCGAAGGAAAATGGACTGCTTCGGAAGCGGTTAAAAAATTTAGAAAATGCGGTATGAGCCTCCCATGTGCGACTCCCAGAGCAATCGGAAGGGGACTCTCCTTTAGCATTCTTACAAATGTGGTTACAATATTTGCTTCAGACTGACCAGCCATTTCAGATTCTCAGGGCCTACCGAATTACGCCACGTGGTAACCAACGGAGGGCAGCAACTGGTATGATTTATCCACGTACGTTCATGATAGAGTTATGGTCTACCGCCAAGAGGGACATGGTTTTACAACAGGTTAAACATGTTGGCCCCCTTACCTCGAACTAACATAGAATCCATCTGTTCCCAGACCTAAGTTTTGTGACCAGGACACGCCGAAGAAGCTTTGATGGCACACGAGACAGACTGAGAGCATTAGGAATTCATCACGTACTTCTGATGCCTGCAAGCCTTCGGATTGTGTTCGGGGGTAAGACGTTTCAGTTTGCTGAGTCAATGGAGGCCTCCAAGTTATTAGAAAAAATAGAACTGCAATTTTCAGCAAGAGAGGAAGCTTCTGAATCAGATGAGGAACGGAACACTTGAGAGGAGCTATTTTATGTAAAGTTTGAATACCATCGGTTTTGGGAAGTACAGTCGGGGAGAATAACTCAAGTATAATTTTTTGGTTTTTTAAGAACAGGTTTCATGTTTTAACTTTGCTTCTTAATACTTCAGGAAAGCTCAGCAGGACATATAACTTTTAGAGATGTAAGGGAAGTATGATGTGTACTACTCTGTTCTGGGTCACAGACATATGACTGCTCTCTCCCCCTAGACTGAATACAATCTGATTATGCTTTTTAGAAAAAAGGAAAAAAAAAGTGCGGTATTTGTTAGAAGTTGCTGATTGCAGGGTATAGGATGGATGGGGTGTTGGTGGGGAGAAATCTGTACAACTATCTGTATACAAACGATGTTTAGTTGGGGCAATTTATCCTTATGTCTTAGGGAGCACGATATAAGTAACCTTATTTTGGTGCCCTGCTCATGACTGTTTAGGCCTTTCTTATAAAAAATGGTAGTTAATTTTCACTTAAATCGCTGTGCTTTTGACACTAATGTGTACAATTGGCATAGATTCTAATTTCTTACGATGTTACTTAAGATGACAGTATTTGGTAACCCTCACATGTGGTAACAATGTATAGGGGCATTAACCCTCTAGTTACTGTATAAATGTGGATTCATATCAATTTGTAACATGGCATTATGAAGAGCCGTGCCAGGGCACCACGCGATAGGCGGGAGGGCGTCACGTGGTGCAGGAGCAACACGGCATTGTGAGACGATAATGCCATGTTGCTCTTGTGGGAAGCGCGTTCCACGAGGCCCAACCGGCATTATTTCTCATAATGCTGTGTTGCTGTTCTTGTGATTCACAGGCAACACACGGCATTATCGTCTCATAATGCCGTGTATGTTATCCAGTGGCCACGACAGCCACTGGGTGCAAGGGCGCCAGCCGGCCGGGTGTGCGAGAGAAACAGGGATGGAGCTACGAAAGAGCGAGACTGTGCTGCAGGTATGCAGGACACACATACGGAGAGAGAGGTAGGGAGCCCTAGACCTTCTCCGTGTTACAAGGGCATTAATCACCTCCAGTGTCGGGCTCTACTGGTGATTAATGCCCGCTGGGGGGTTGAAACCCTCGGGCTTCGCCCTCCTGCAACAACGCCCCCCCCAGAGGACATTAATCCACGGTTAGAGCCCTCCTCTGTCGGTGATTAATGCTTACTTAATGTATGCCTGCCTATATGTGATCAAGTGTAACGTTGATCGTTACATACAAAACAATAAAAATATAATTACAAAAAACAGCTTACCGGCATTTCCTCAGTTCGCGGATGGCATTGAAGAGTGCAGACGTGTTCTCAGTCCACCGAAGATCGTCGAGCCGGTCTCTGCAGGTAAGTATGGGGTGAGGGGATGTGTAGGGAGGCAGGCTGCACAGAGGGTGGGTGCGGGTTGTGGGAGTGGGGCAGGAAGACCACGAGGAACCATTTTCTTTTGACAGGTACAAAAAAAAAACACATTCGAGACTTTTTTTACAGGGCCATTTGGCATGCTGGGGTGGGCTCCCAGCGTGCCAACAGAGTATGTTGTTTGGGGGCAGCTGTAGCCGTGAGGATTGGGCACCCCGTCAGCACAAAAGGGAGGCGGAAGAGCCGAGGGGATTGGGCACCCTCAGCACAACTGTAGTGCACGCTTGGGGAATTATACTGACGGGAGTGGCCTCGTCGGCAAATGACACTGTGGGAGGGGACATAATGCCGATGGGGGAGTGGTCTCCTGTCGGCAACATCAACATTGGGACACTGAAGCCGACAGAGATTGGGGCCTCCGTCGGAAAACAAACACATTGGGGGGGCACATGCTGCCGAGGGGGATTGGGCACCCCTCGACAGTGGGTCTGCTTCATATTGTTTGTAAACACGATGGCAAGCTGCCGCCATGTTCACAAACAATGTCACACTAACAAGGTTCCGCCCAGCAATGACGACTCGCTTCCTCATTGCAGCAGAATGGCTTATGCTGCAATGATGAGGTGGCCCCTGATTGCAGCAGCTGAAACCTTACAAGGTTGTGGCACGCTGGCTGAACTAGTAGCAGCAGCAGCGTGCCACCCCATTGGGAAATGCAGGCCAAGCCTCCAAAGGCTGTGGGGGCATTGGCCACAATAGTGCCGCGCCTCCACAACCTGCTTCTGGAGCAAGCTACTGCAGTATGTTTCTTGCACATGCGTGCAATCAACATAATAAAGGGGTTAAAGGGCGTGTCTCACAAGTGCTTTGCTGTACCAGACTGCATGCATGAAAACATTTCAGTTCAGCGTGGTGAATAACTTACTTTAGGGATTGGACACTCCAGTGATTAAAACAACAGTCACAGTATCTTTTTCTTTCTCCTGCACTCTGGTCTTGGGTTCACTGACAGGGTTGTTTAAAAACTTAAACTAAGGGGGTGGCAGCATCACAAGAAGAGAAAGAAACAGATGGGGAAGGGGGAGGCTGAAACAGCACAGAAAAGAAACAAATAAAAGGATACCGAAGGGACTAACAAAAAAAACAGGTTATAAAATACAAATATATTTATACTGGCTGCTCCAGACTGTTAATGTTGGGACTCTGGTTAGCCACCTGTCTGCTGCCTGGGGACTGCATATTTCAGCAGCAGCGACAGGCTAAGGACTGCAGACATGGACTTCATCTTGGCAGCGTTTGTGAGGGTACAGTTATGTTTACTAAACAATGGGGCCATGATTTAAATAGAATGCTTAATCTGGCTGCACCAGAACTTCAGAGCTGGGACCGTGTTAAACTGCAAGGGGACTGTGTACATTAGCAGCCATGTTTGTGCAGTAGCAGCCAATTGGAAAGCCAGGATTTCAGTACAAGGATTGTTGGGACAGTGTCAGAGACTTGTGGGACATTGCAAAAGGCTTGTGGGGAAAATGCGGGGACCTAATTCAGGCACCAAAACAGGGGGCCTATTGAGCATCGAGTAAGGACAAGTAAATTCAGTCCATCGTAAGGGGACACCTAAATGGATTCAGCCAATCGGGAGCCCCAGAAGGACTCCATAAAACCCATTGTTTTCCAGGCTGAGCTGAGAGTTCAAGTGGGAACCCCTCCACAGGGAGGAAGGCTCAGGTCCCCAGCTAAACAAAATGGGCCTAGTTCAGTTCAGCGTGAGCCCCTCCACAGGGATGGGGGGGCTCTTCTTCTGCCAGAGAGAGAAGTGGCTGCAGGTAACAGAAGTCATCAGCTTGGGAGTTGCCAGAGATTGTCCTCCAGGGTTAGCAGTTCCTTGCCACATTAGTAAAATGTGAAAAAGAAGCCAGCATCCACCTGCAGTTGTGAGAGAGCTACAAGAAATGCTTCTGCCTCAGCAGTGAGAGTGCTGAAGAAAGCCTGTAACTTCCAGAAAAAGAAAGTATTGAAAGTCCTTCTGAGTGTGTAAACCTCTACTTACAAGTGCAAGTTTTGAGAGAGCTGTTGTGGGGCAGCGAGGCCTATTCAAGTAAAAGTTGAGACTGTCTGTCTGCACCCTGCGTTAACCAACACTCAAGAGAGGGTAGACCTCTGTCGAAAAGTGACCATGAAAGGGTCCAGTGTTTGGATGTGCTGAATGTGACTGTATAAAGTGCTACAGGACTAGGAGTTCTCTAAATGTGCAGGGCTTTTCCTAACAGTGCCTGGTATGCCAGAAAGTGTCTGAATGTCCAAATTGGAGCTGTTAATGCCAGCAAAGTCACAAGGGACTATGATTATGCGATTTATGCTTGAGAGAAGCTCCAGTGATTATCTGAACTACCAAGTCAAAGTAAACTAGTTGGTGGGGAGCCATGTTTCAGGTTCCGTTCTGTGTTAATGTGCATTATGGAAACAGATTAGTCTTGCATGGACTCTAAGCAGTCGTGTCACCCTAGCCTTAGGGAGCAAGTACCCATCCTTGTGAAAGTCTGCATCTGAGAATTCAAGGGACCATGGCGGCCACACTGGCCCATAGTTGAAGTGACTGTGAGCAAATGTATAAATGTGCTATTGATAAATGTGCTGACTGCAATGCACCCATCTCAGATTGGCCTGGGGCACAGCCTGGTAGTGTGCCGCCTAGGGTGCTGCCATATGTACTCCCCTGTAGGGCGTAGTCTAGACATGGGGTCTGAAGTGTGCCAGCCCTAGTCCCAGCCTGGTCTGTCCAGAAGGTGATTTCAGCCCAGAGAAGAATGCTACAAAAGAAGCTGCAGGTGTCTTTCCATCTGCAAAAGCTACAAGATCCTGCGGCCAGTTTTAGGCCCTAGCTATAAGCATTTGCCCAGCATCCTAGCCTTAGAAGTCAGAGCCCGCCTGCTGCAATAATCCAGTCCTACTTTGTACAGCATGATTTAACCTACCTAGGATGACTACTATGTCGTGAGTGCACAGGGTCCTTGCCCTGTTCCACATCTGGAGAGACTATAAATAGTTAAACGTTGCCAAGTTCATTAATTATAGTCTGAGTTCCTTGAATCAAGAAAAGGGTTTAAAATCTGTCTTACTACAGTCAGGATGTGTGTCCACAAATCTAAAATAAGATTACTCTAATCATTTCCTTCAAGGGCCCCAACAGCCGGCCAACAACAGCTGCCCCATATAACAGGCCTGCACCTTTTAAGACTTTAGTACTGGGTACCCAGATAATTTATTCATTTATTAAGTTTTTGTTTACCGGGTAAGTGTACTTGCCACAGCAATGACTATTTTAAGGCACGACGTGGGAGGATACATAACAGTACAACAGAAACACTATAACAGTACAAAATAAGGTGACAGTGGATGTGGTATATGCAAGAAACATTTAGGAACAGGAATATGCTACAATACCAATGGCAGGCCAATAAGGCCAACAAAACACAATAACTACAGCTACACATAGTACAACTAAGTTGATCCATAATATTGGTTTTGGCACAATGAAACAATAGTAATGCAGACAGGGTAGATTTGACTACAGTAATCGAGGTATGTAACGGTAGGTAAATCTAGTAAACAAAGTGCTAATCATACAGAAGACAGGTGACAAGGGGGAGGGAGAGAGAGAGAGAGAGTGAGAGTGGAAGGAAGGGACTAAGAGGGTTTGAAACAGGAGCAGTTATGAGAGGAGATGAGATAGTTTAGGGATTGCGGGGTCCTAAGGCAATTTGGGGACTGGTACTGTGTGGGCATTTTATTGTTTCTGCTATCAATGCAGCTAGCTAGATAAATAGCAAAGAATCGGAATACACCAGAGGTTGATGGGTGCCACTGCGATTACTGTTAGAATATAAAATGAATAATGATTAGCGTATACCAGCTGCAATGTTTCATCAAACCAAATGCCAATCAAACTTATCAAATGTAAATAACTTAACCTTCTGCATCCAATTACCCTTTCCTAAACCTCTCCCCACGTAAATAAATTGTTGTTGCTGTTTTTGCATACATCTGTTTGTCATGAACATATTATTAGAGAGAGTCAAAAATTCAGCAGTGAGTACGGCAAAAGGGCAATGCTTCATGAAGCAAACACCCCAATAACAGGCTTTTCCCTGCACAACTTAGACTGACACACAAGGGGAAGATATTTGTTTTTTCAGACCCATCTGATGCCTTGAAATGGGCCCAAAACTTTGCAACACTGACCAGAAGACGGGAATCCTCTCGGTCCGGTTCTGAGGATGAAGATGAAGATTTGGATACTTAAAAGAACTTATCTTTTTCTTTATTTAGAAAGATTCAGGTCTGTAAAATGTAAAATTCCTGAGCAGTATATTTAGTCTCTTTTTCAGACAGGCATTTAAAAATTAAAGAAAAAGTGGAAGTCGACATGTTATTTACTTTCTAACGCTGAAATGAGGCAATAAAAGTAACTGGAACAGAGAGAGGGTGTTTTCCTCCACGTTTCTATGTTTAGAGCTTTAAGTAATTTAAATAATTGAGTGTCTGAGTGGGGATATTGTCTCAAAACTGCAATTATTTCGGGGAGAATATTATGAAGGCGCTTCATTTGTAATCCCTTTTTGTATAGTACCGTTTTGGTACATTTTTCTCGACTAATGCATGCTGCTTTAACAGTCTCTCTTAAAGAGACATGTAACACGAGTTCTAATTTATTAAAACGTACCTTTCTTTTTAAGCATGCTGCTCTTGGTCTCAAGATACATAGCCTACATCATGTTACTATTTGTTTAAATAACAGGACTATATAGTCTATTGCTGTACCCCCATGAAGTATCTTATAGATGTAACACCGATTTAATTATATGCATGTATTAAGAGGGATGGCGCCCTCAAAAGAAAGTTAAACATATCCTAATGTATTGCATCAGGAACTGCAAGTTTATGTTTTTAAAGATATACGATAAACATAAAATGCAAAAACAAATTCAGCAGTGAGTGAAATGTGGGGTTTTGAATATCGGGTCGTGTTTGGGGTGACACTGCAGTAATGTGGGTGGGTACAGCATCCCAGAGGGTTGTGCCAGGTATTATTCTAGCCCACACAAAGGTAAACTCAGGGTGCAGGCACTGCACATTTTATAGTATCTTGGGAAAGACCCAGTTTAAAACTAAAATAGGATCCCAGGCCCCTCAATCTTGTACGGGCCCACAAGGCAGGGGTAGCGTAGCCCTTCAGATGGATGGCGCTAGGGTTAAATCTACTCTAGCATTTCTAAGGAGACTGTAGCCAGATAACCAAATTGCATTATTAGGTACCTGGCCCTAATCATGTTTCACTTAGCCCCAATATGTTTGGTGAGTTAACTTTAACCCATTCCACTGGTTCAGAAAAATGCTTGAGCAAACTTCTAATGTTAAGATGCATAAAACGTAACCCTGTAATACACATATATTTTTTGTCTATGTTGTCTGGCTCGACTGGGGACCCAGGATTTGATTTGGCATCTCAATGGGATGTTAATGTATTTGGGGTCTAATAAGCAGTACCTATTCCAAAACTAGGTGGGGGAGAATACAGCCCCATATGTAACCCATACAACTAAGCATAAGATTCAACTGTTAAGCTCTGCCGATAAAACTCTGCACCTGAAGGCCCGCATCAGCAGAGCTCTGGACATCCAGTCTGTACTTTGTTTTGTTTGTTTTATTAGGTATGACCATTGAGCAAAAACTAATTTACAGTGGTGACCTCTTATGCACATAGTTACAAAGACACATCAGTTCATTCCATACAAAAACTACAAAGTTACAGATTTACAAAATAAATAAACATCATTAGCTGAAACATTTACAAACATCAACATTCAATAACAGATGATTTTTTTAAAACATGAGTTGTCAGAGGCTTAATTAAATGTACCCTAAATGCTTAGGTAGCACATTCCAACATTTTGGGACCATGTAATTAAAACACTGATGAATTTTCTTAGAGAAAGTTTTTGGTATATCCATTTTTAAGAATTCAGAGTTCCTCAACGATGGAGCCATTTGCCTAAATTTAAGCCTGTTACTCAAATATGTTGGGACAAGACCCAGCCCTGCCTTGTATGCAGAAAGACTAATATATATATATTTATTCTTATGGACAATGATGTTCAGTTTAACATTTGGTACAAATCACACTGATGGACGGATATTGAACACTTTAAAATCAATCTGGCCAGTTTATTATATAAAACCTCTAACTTGGATAATCTGTCCCTTGATGCTCCCCAGTACAGTACATCTCTATAATCTAATAGTGGCAGTACCTGTGCCTGAATAACATAGTTCATAGTGTCCTTGTCCAGACAATTTAAATTCCTAAACAAACAGCCCCCCCCCCTTGTTCCTACCTGTCCTGTAAGGAGGTCCACATGTATGTTTCCTGTTCCCAGTGGGTCCAGCCAGAATCTTAAATATTTATAGGATTTAACCATCCTCAAAAACACACCCAAGGAATCTGTTATATCAAACTTAACATCTGATTTTAGTTTGGCTGGTGTGCCAAACAGCATGATCTTAGTTTTTGAGCTATTCAGTTTTTATTGTAGCTCTTGGAAGTATTTCTGGAGAGAGTCAAAGTTCTGTTGTAGGGTAGATTGAATCTCACAACCAAATTATTTGAACAATACAAAATTGTGTAAATCCATAAAGATGGCAATTTACAGTGTCCAGATGCTTTCATATATTCTTTGAAGTATATGAGAAGAGAGCAGCCCCAGTACTGAATTCCAATTACCCCCTTACTACCTTTAAAGGAGTAGAATTGATATCATTTGCCCTACTAAACTGGTAGCGGTCATTCAGGTAGGACTGGAACCAAACTAGGGGTTTCTTACCCAGTCCTACATCAGATAGTAGGGACAACATGGACTGGTAATCAGCCACGTCGAAGGCCTTGGACAAGTCTATCAGTATTGCCCCTGTGTATTCCTGCCAATTGTTTACTCTACCGATATCGTCCAAGACCCTCGACACGGAGACCACCGTACCACGAACCTTTGGAACCCAGATTGAAAATCATCAAATAATGCCTGACCATTCAAATGATCTGTCAGCTGTTCCACTAATTTTTTTTCAAAAACTTTACTTACTATGGGAAGCAGTGAAATTGGTCTAAAATTAGAAAGCAATCCTGGGCTTCTCCCTTTAAGTATGGAGGAAATTCTAGCATATGTGCAGAAACAGTTGGGGCTGGTAGAGGTTGTGGGAACCTGCTTTTGCTGAGCAGCTGGGGATTTTAGTAACTGGATAAGCTTTACATTCTTATCAGTCTGTGGACTTTTAAGCAGGACTGCTGACTTGTTTAATAAGTGTTATTTTGTGTGGGGGATCCATAGAGGAAGCTGAATATTCATGTATCTTTTCTACAAGTATTGTAAGCAGCTTCTGGAAGGTTCTGTCTTTCTCAGCCAGAATCAATTTACAGCTCATAGAGGCTTAAATATCAGGGCTTCTCACACAGCAGTACTGCAGAAACAGTAGGGGCTGGTAGAGGCTGTGGGAACCTGGTTTTGCTGAGCAGCTGGGGATTTTAGTAGCTGGATAAGCTTTAAATTCTTATCAGTCTGTGGACTTTTAAGCAGGACTGCTGTCTTGTTTAATAAGTGTTGTTTTGTGTGGGACCTTCCTCCGGAGGAGGTTGCAGTGCTTGGAGGTGCAGTGAGGGGCAGACACAGGGCTGATACACTCTCATGAGAGTCGGGTGTGGGCTCAAATAGCACCCTCCCCACCCTCCCTCCCCAGAGCACAGCTCATTTATAAGGAACACATGTGCAGCTAGTGTAGTTCTAGCCACTGGGGGTGGGTTTATGGCTGGGAGAGAGGAGCTTAGGAAGTTGTAATCTTCCCCTGTAAACTAACTCTTAAGGCAAATAGTCAGGTGGGGAAAAGTTCAGCCACCCAAGCGATGCAAGTTTAAAGGTCTGCATGCTGTATGGGGGAATTGCCTAGGTATAGGTATAGGTACTGGTAGCTCGAGAAACTGTAGAGCCATTGAGCTGGTAATTTCGCCTAGAAAAGACTGCTGTGATGATGGGGAAGGGACCACATATCACTAGAGCAGGTATCTTTGGGCGAGTGGTTGGGTGCATGGGGTGTGGTGCGGTCATGATACTGGACTGGGTTTGGCAGTTTGGGGGATGCCCAGTGTGCTACCGGCTGATGCAGCTTAAGGGGGAGGTAGAGGGGATCCGAAGGCAGCTAGGGGGGCTGGGGGAGGATTGGAGAGGTAGGAGGCAAGCGGTCACCTACATGGAAGCACTAGGTGCTGGGGCCTCCCAAGCTGGAGGAGGAGTGAAGAGTGGTGCTCACACTAGCAGAGGAGGGAAGGGGGTACACAGAGGGTTCTTGTGGACCCTGGAAGATGGGGCCCAAAAGGTGGAAATTTCCACAGCAGTAGGCAAGAGTCTGGGGGTGTCCAAAGGAAACCAAGAGAGACAGTAGGGATGGGGAGGCACTGGGGAATGGGCTACGGCTCACAAATTGTTTGAACCCTCTATGCCCATTGGTAGAAGAGGGGTGTGTTGGGGGGAGTAGGAGGATAATTCTGCTGCTGGTGTAGCTGGGGCAGGGACAGATAGAACAGGTGTAGAGGGCAAGTGTCAGGGGGACAATAGAGGGAGTCCCGGACGGGATGGGGGAAGAGGGGTAGAAGGGGAGAAGAAAAAGGATTGGGGGAAAAAGGAGGAGGCCGATGGCATGGAACAGGGGGAGCATGACAGGCAGGAAGGCACAGGATGTAAATGGGATGATAGTGAGCAGAAAGCCAAGTAGGCAAATGGATAGGATGGATGGATTAGTAAGGAGTGGGAAAAGAGATGCAGAGAAAGACACTCGGATGGGGAGGGTAAAGAAAGCCAGGACACGGGGGTAGAGGAGGTGACCAGGGACAATAGTGAAGGGGCTACTTTCAACACCCTGATTGTGGGCGGTGCGAGGAGATAGTTGAGGGGAGAATCCGGACGAAGGGATAAGGAGGGGCATGGAAGGAGGGGGAACCCGAGGGGTGAACAAGAAGGCAATGAGGAAGTTAGAGTACTACTATTGGGGGACTCTATGATCAGAGGCATACAGTGGGAGGGGCAGGAGGAGGGTAAAAGCTGTTGATCAGAACCAAATGCCACCCAGGCCTGACAGTGCACAAGGCCAAGCATGAGTCGTATTCACAGGCAAGGGAATGCAGGGGGACCTTCTAGTGTACTTCTAGTGCACTTTGGGACAAACAACATAAATGGTAATAGTGAACTAGAAATTCAGGCAAGGTTCTGGGAGTTGGCCAGTGTATGCCTTTCCATAGGCTGTAAGATCTCCTTTTCAGAAATCCTGCCGGTGCCAAGAGCAAGTGGGGAAAACAAGATGAAGATTAGGGAGATAAATCTGTGGTTTAGGGAGTGGTGCGGGGAATTGGGGTATGGCCTGGTGGGGAACTGGGGGGAGACCTGGGAGGATAAGGGGCTGTATGCTAGGGACAGGCTCCACCTTAATTTGGAGGGGAAGAAAATCCTAAAGCTCAAACTAGCTGGGTTCATCAGTGAAAGGTGGGGTTTAAACTTGTGAAGGTGGGAGGGATCAAAAAAAGGGCAGTGCCAGTAGGTACGATAAATGAGGGACATGGTTTCCACTTCTTTGGGGGCTAGGGAGATATGGAACTGGGTCACCAGGTAGGGTGCAGGAGCTGAGAAATGGGAGCTCAAGGGGGTGGGAGGAGAGGAGGGAAAAGGGGTGGAGAGTGGTCCTGATAAATGCCAGGAGCTTAGGAAATAAGATGCCTGAGGTCCAGACAATGCCAGTTGAGGGGGAGGTAGATGTGGCAGCAGTCACTGAGACCTGGGCCACTCAAGGGCACAAGTTGGACCTAAATCTGGAGGGCTACACTATGTTCAGAAAAGATAGAGGGAAGGGAAGGGGTGGTAGTATAGCACTGTTAGTCAGAAATGGCATGGGTATTGGGGGAGTAGAGGAGGCAGAGGGGAACGTGGAGGCTATTTGGGTCACCTTGCTGATGCAGGGGGGGTAAGAGAGTAAAGGTCAGTGTGGTATACAGACCACCCGCACTGGCGGAGGTCCTGGAAGAAAGCTTGGTGTCAAATCTCGAGGGACACTGTAGATTGGGAAAGGGAAGGGTAGTGGTAATGGGGGACTTCAATGTGCCAGGAACAGACTGGGGGACATCACCAGTGGCTGTTGGATGTCTTCCAGGATGCATTTCTGACACAACAGATGGGTGAGCCAACTAGGGAGGCCCGGACACTGGACGTGGTCCTGGCAGACAATGATCAGATTAGGAGCCTAGAGGTGAGGGACCCGTTGGCTGGGAGTGATCACGCCACAGTCTGGTTCTTCCTGGACCTGGGGGGGGGGAGGAAAGCCGAACAAGGACTGTAATAACCAAATTTATGGGTGCAGACTTCAGGGAGATGGGAAGGGTCCTTAAAGATCATCTAGACAGGATAAGGCCGGATATGGATGCTTAAAGCAGGTGGGGGGGGCTCTGTGGAGCCTGAGCATGAAGGCAGAACTGATGGAGCTCTGTAAATGAACAATTTACATTCTAGTTAAAAGTGTTTTTTTCTACTTATCTATTGGCACTAAACCAAAAAAGCTGTGTTGGAACTTATCTACTGCAAGATGGGAAATCCTCGTAAAGATCGAATGCACAGATCAGGAGCAAGGTCCCGAAATCAAGCTGCAGCCTCCACCTCGAGGTCTGGCCAGGCCCGATCGGAAGAACCTGTCGACGTGCCGGTAGAAGAGACATTGCAAACTATAGGCCATAAGTAAGGCTGTAATAAAATCATGGCAAAAATCGCCGTTTTTCACGGCATCTGCACGGAAAAAAAATGCCACTTTTCACAGTAAAAATGCAAATTATCGAAAAGCAACAAAACAACAACATAAATATACTCTGATTATTTTATTGAAGTATAACATGTAAAAAGCATAAAGTCATGCCATTAAAGTGCATTGGGGTGCATTAGTTTTGTTGCAGCATTGAATACATTCTTAAATTCTCTGGTTTTATGCTGCGTCTTTATCTTGCAGCATTGCTCCATATCTTAAAAACGGGCATGTAGTGGTATGTTGGCTGAAGTAAAAGCTTCGACAAGGTTAAATAATAACAGCTTTCTAGTCTCTTTGTGTGCTGCTTTTGTTGTAAATAGTTCTTGCACAGTTACCTGCTTTTCGACTGCCCCTTCAGATTTTGGCTCAAGCTTCCTCTTCTTAGCAAGGTGTGTTGATGATCCCAAGTGGCGGTCACAAGAAGATTTTCTTTTATGGTCCACCGGGATATTGCAACTGGTACAAAATAAAATATCCCCCGATATATGGAAAATCCCCTTCTCATACTGCTGACATCTCCGCTTTGGGTATACATTTCCTACTTTTGCAGTTTTACTGGCAGACAATGACTTGGGAGAAACATACATCGTAGCTATCTGGTGCTCACAGCAGTAGCCTCTGATTACGTGCTCTAACTGACACAAGCAAATGTTACCTATTTTATCCTGCATTGCAGTTAATAATTAGTGGCAATGAAAAGGTCACTAACAAGCTTCAATTTAAGTACCTTGTTACCTTGAATGATGTTTTATACGTCGGCAATCAAGGTAACAAAAGACTTCAATTCACACTACATTTATATGTAATTAAAGACAGGTGATGCTAATCTGGTGCCTAACAACACATTTATTTGAATGGTAGGATAGGATTGTGAGCTTTGATCATGAGCTTTTTTGGGCTTTTTATAGCATTTCAATCAAATTCACGGTAAAACGAATAAATTAGTCAATTTCACGGAACAGCTTGAAAATCACAGAGATCGTGAAATCCACGCATGCTGAGATTTTCTTACAGCCTCAGCCATAAGCTGAATCGTCTCATAGCCTCTATGGACTTGCTAATAGAGTGGCAGTGTTGGAGACCACCATGGAAGCAGTCCAGGTTGCTTCCTCAGACGCAGTAAAATGGGCGGATTACACCATGGGAGTAATCTCCACTGTCATTAAAGAAAGTACCCATTGGAAGGCTCACTTAGAGACCCTAGAGAACCAGATTCGGTCCTCAAATATTCGACTGGTAGGGATGCCGGAGGAATGTGAAGTGGATCATTTGGTGATTTTCTTGTAGGATTGGTTTAAACAACAATTTGGAGAGGAGATCAGCGGGAAAACCCTACATTTTCAAAAAGCTTACCGGGTAACACAGAGAGGCAGACTAGATAACCCGGAGGCTCCTCGAGCAATTGTCCTCGTGACTGTTGGAAGTGGTACAAGGGACACTCTCTTGGCTTTGGCACGTCACCAGGGCCCATTGCTGCAAGATGGTAAAGTTCAGCTTTTCCCAGACATTAGCTACGCAACACGCCAGAAGCGGAAACACTTTGATGGGGTGCGGGCCTTGCTCTGAGAAGCACATATGCCTCATGGCATTATCTTCCTGCTTGTTTTCGCATAGCGCATAAGGGGAAAGTATTTCTTTTCAACGATCCCAAAGATGCATTGCAATGGGCCCAAAATCATGAGGTTACTCGAACCAACCCAGTCGCTTTGGAAGAAAGCCTATAGGAAAAGGATGACACATGAGGGTGAGAAGTTCCCTGGGTAACTACTCAAAAAGTCTCCGCAAGACCCGAGGACTGGAAGAGGGCAGATGTGATTCCCCTTCACAAAAGTGGGAGCAAGGCAGAAGCAGGAAACTACAGACCTGTTAGTTTAACCTCAGTGGTAGGGAAAATGATGGAATCACTTCTGAAGGAAAGAATTGTCGAGTATCTAGAGGCCAGAGGGGCACGGACCCAAGGCAGCATGGATTCACAGCAGGAAGGTCATGCCAGACAAATCTGATAGATTTCTTTGACTGGGTGACCAAAGTAGTAGATCAGGAGGGGCTGTGGACATGGCCTACCTAGACTTTAACAAGGCATCTGACACAGTCCCACACAAGATTAATATACAAGTTAGCTAGCCTGGGAGTGGGTCCCAAGATGACAGCCTGGGTAAAATTGGCTGGAAAAATAGGACACAGAGAGTAATAGTAAATGGAGTCCACTCTGATGAAAGGGGAGTTACTAGTGGGGTACCGCAGGGTTCAGTATTAGGACCAGTCCTCTTCAATGTCTTTATAAGCGACATTGCAGAGGGACTGGAAGGAAAAGTATGTCTCTTTGCAGATGACACAAAGATCTGCAACAGAGTTGATGCACAAGGTGGGGTGGAAAGGATGAAAAGGGACTTGGCAAGGTTAGAGGAATGGTCAAATGTATGGCAGCTTAGATTCAATGCTAAGAAGTGCAAGGTAATGCACCTGGGAAACAAAAACCCAGGGGAAGAGTACACAATGGGGGGTGAGATACTAACGACAACAAAAATGGAAAGGGACCTGGGGGTAGTCATATCAGATGACCTAAAGGTGGGCAAGCAATGTGAGAGGGCAGCAATGAGGGCTGGGGGGATATTGGGATGCATAGGGAGAGGCATCACCAGTAGAAAACAGGAAGTTATTATCCCTCTGTACAGACAGCTGGTCAGACCCCATCTGGAGTACTGCGTGCAGTTCTGGAGACCCAGTCTTCAAAAGACATAGACAGGATGGAAGCTGTCGAGGAGGGCAACTAAAATGTTGCAGGGTCTGCACTGGAAGACATATGAAGAGAGACTAAAGGAGCTTAATATGTATAGCCTCGAGGAAAGAAGGGAGAGGGGACATGATAGAAACTTTCAAGTACCTCAAGAATCAACAAAGTCAAAAGGTAGCATCTTTCAAAAAAAGAGGTGTGCAAGAACAAGGGGGCACAATTTGAAGATAGAGGGGGGGCGGCTCAGAGGTAATTTAAGGAAGTATTTTTTCACAGAGAGGGTTGTGGATGCATGGAACGGCCTTCCGGAGGAGGTCGTGGAGTCAAAAACAGTGGTGGAATTCAAGCATGCATGGGACAGTCATAAGGCAATTCTAGGGGATGGGGGTAGGAAGAAGTAGGCTGCTGGTTAACTAGGATCTGCAGCTTATCCAGTAGGCAGGGAAATGGGCAGACTGGGTGGGCCAAGCGGTCCTTATCTGCCGTCAAATTCTATGTTTCTAAGATGCAGAGGCCAGAGGATTACTATTTTGGACAGTGTGAGAGACTCTCCTACAAGTCTGTTTAATTGTTTTGGTTTGGACTGTTGAAATATATTGAGACTTAAATGTGGGAGGAAGCTGGCCTGCCGGCGCAGCGGTTGGATTTCCGCTTGCGATGCCAGCGACCCGGGTTCGGGAATGGGCCCGGGTCACTGGAGAGCGGCCGGGGAGAAGGATCGAGCATCCAGGACAGCTCCTTCTCCTGGGGAGAATGAGGGACTGGTCCGCACCTGCTGGCTCCTAGCAGAGGGGAGCATAGCAGGATGCACGACCTAGTACTAACCGGGGGAGGAGCGGACGTCGGCGTATGCCATGACGTCACTATGCTGCCCCCAACAGAAAGCCGGAAAATCGCTCACTGGCCCTCCAGATGATGGCTCTCTGTTCCTGGGGGCCTCCAGTGCCTTCCCGGTGCCTCTTGTTCCCCAGCAGCATCCCCGGGCCCTAGTTGGACGTGCTGGGACTGTCCTCCCCGGTGCTTTCCCCCTTGGAGCAGAGGGACCCGCCTGGTGAAGGGATACACCGGGATATCCCGGGGGTCGGCTGCGATCTGGGGACAAGAGGAGGGCAAGAGCAAGGACAGAAGAGGTCAGGAGGAACTTGGTGGAGCCTGAAGGAGTGGAGGACCAGCGAGCATGGGGGGGGGAAACAGATAATACAAAAAAAAAAAAAAGAGGGAGGAACCTGTTATGCCAGTTGAATTTGGTTCACAGTTAAACTATATGTTTGGAGGGGGATCTGCTCTGCTCTGTAATAGAATATAAATCAGTTTGAGCGCCAATAGTCTATAGTGAACCATTTAGTTTAAAATGTATAGTATAGACCTAAACTCCATCAGTTTTATTGATAGCACATTTAGTGCAAGACTAGCTTTGTATGCATGGTGATTGCCTATTCCTCATGCGAGGACCAGGACTCTAGGAAGATTTATTTTTAAAATTGAAGGACTGGATACCATGCAGCGCATGGGCTGAACACATAGCTTTAATTTTGTATAACTTTGGTTAAACATAAGACATTTTCCCTCCTAGGATGTATCTTTTAGTAGAGATAGTTCCGTGTATATTAAGAGGAGTGGCGCCCTCAGCTGATGACATATCTGTAATCTCTCTGCTTGATATTCAAACTGTATTTTTGTTTATAAAATGAATAAATATAAAGTACAGAAAAGCAGGTGGGGGAATCATTAGGCGGGGAATACGGGAGGTTACCAGATCCTGCGCAAGGGAAGGGCTTAAGTTCGGTAAGGCCAGAAAACTCAGCTGATGGACCCGGGAGGTACAGGAGGTGGTGAGGGAAAAGAAGGCGGCCTGTAGGCACTTCAAGTGATCAAGGAGTGAAAGAGACAGGGGGAATATGAGCTGACAGCCAAGAGAGTCACCAGAGTGGTGAGACCAGCTAAGGCAAAAAAGGAGCAGTCCTTGGCCAGTGGGATCCGGAGAGGGGACAAGGGGTTCTTTAGATACATAGGGGAAAAAAGGAAAGTATGGGGGCAGATCAGTGAGCTAGGGATAGGGGGATGGTTGGGCACAGGAGGCGGGGGAACAGGCAGAAGTGCTAAATTATTACTTTGCCTCAGTTTATACTGGGGGGATAGAGGGGCTATGTTTTGCAAGGGGAGCGGGGGCAAACCGTAAGAGGTGAGACCGGTAGAGACCAAGGGCCCTGATGGGTCTGGGGAAAGGGAGTGGCCACCACAGACAAGTGGGGGCTCAGCAGTGCATGGTGAAAAGGGGGAGGATGAGGCTGAAATCCCAGTTGAGAGAGAGAGAGAAAGGGAAGCCCTCAGGTCCCTTAGGATGGAGAAAGCACCTGGGCCAGATGAGATACATCCCAGGGTGCTGAGGGAACTGGCGGATGTCCTGGCAGTCCCTCTAGCGGAGCTTTTCAGCATCTCTCTGAGGACTGGGTGGGTGCCTCAAGACTGGAGGGTGTCCCATGGTGTGCTGATCCATGAAGGGGGATCAAGAGAGGAGGCAGAAAATTACAGGCCCGTTAGCCTGACATCGGTGGTCGGCAAGGTGATGGAGGGTATTGTCAAGGAAAGGCTAGGAGGGTTACTGGAGCAAACTAGGTACTTTGACGATAGGCAGCATGACTTTGTCACAGGAAGATTGTGTCAGACAAATCTTGTTGAGTTCTTTGACTGGGTGATGAGGGCCCTGGACCAGGGTAGGCCAGTGGTCATCCTCTTTCTGGATGTTAGCAGGGCGTTTGATTTGGTACCCCACAGTGGCCTGCTGGCTAAGCTGAAGGAAATGGGGGTAGGGAGACAGTTGCTAAGATGGATAGGAAATTGGCTCTCTGAGCATGCTCAGAAGGTGGTGGTTGGAGGGTTAGCCTCAACCCCAAGGTGGGTAACTAGTGGGGTTCCCCAGGGGTCAGTGCTGATGCCACTCCTGTTCAACGCCTATATCTCAGACATCAGAAGGGGGATCAGGAGTGAGATGAGTTTCTTTGCAGATGGCTCAAAGCTAGGTGCAGTGGTGGATGGGGAGGAGGGGAGAGTGACCTTGCAGGAGGACCTGGAGGCTCTGGAAAGGTGGTCGGAAAAATGGAAACTAAAATTCAATGTGGGGAAGTGCAAGGTTCTGCACCTGGGAGTCAGAAATCCAGGCCAGGGGTATACCCTGGGAGGAGACATGATTCAAGTCACAGAGGGTGAGAGGGACCTGCGGGTAGTGGTAGATGTCAAAACGAAAAACTCGGAGACCTGTAGGAGGGCAAATAGGATGCTAGGATGCATGGCCAGGGGGATTACCTCCAGAAAGGCGGAAGTGATCCTTCCACTGTACAACTGCTTAGTTAGGCCACACCTCGAGTATTGTGTACAATTTTGGAGACCACATTTAAAGAGGGACATTACACTCCTATAGAGGGTCCAAAGGAGGGCAACCAAAATGATCTGGGGCCTGGGGCAGAGGACCTATGAGGAGAGGCTCAAGGAGCTCGACATGTACACCCTGGAGAAGAGGTGGGACAGGGGGACATGATAGAGGTCTTTAAGTACATGAAGGCGATCAATAAAGGAGGCCCAGTCGGGGTGCTCCAAAGGAAGGAGGGTGGAGCAACAAGAGGTCATGGGTGTAAGCTGGAAGGGGCAGGCTCAGAGGGGAGAAGAAGAGATGTTATTTCACTGAAAGGGTGGTGGAGCCATGGAATGCACTGCCCAGGGAGCTGGTAGAGATGGAGACTGTGGACGGGTTTAAGAGGGGATGGGACAGGTACAGGGGAAGGGTAAATCTGACCAGGCTCAATACAGGTGGAACATCTGGGACTGGGGACGGTATAACCCGAGGGGGGGGGCACCAAAATCTGTCCTCAGTGTGGGTGCTGAAAATCGAGCAGACTCGAGAGACCATTAGGCCTATTCTGCTGGCATTTTAGTATGTTAATATATTATATTTCCATGCTTGGGGAAAGACACCTAGAGTAAGGGATCTATTATATAAATAAGTCAAAGGACGTGCCACATTTAGGCAAGGAAAGGCAATTTTATTTATAAGGTGCCCAATCCCGGAGGCTCTGGGTGCCGAACATAAATGAGAACATACAGCAGTAAATGAAAACATAATAAAACCTTATTAAAACCTTAACAGGATTAAAAAGGCTGAATACCTCAACATTTTGGCTGATATACCATCAGGGCTCGCACTGCCACTTACTTTTAACCCCATGAGCCTATCTGTCACTTCATAACATTCAACGTTCTTGAAAAGAAGAAGGAAGACCCGTTATCATGAATTGCACCAGGGATCTGCAGTGGACCAGGAACATTCGCAAAGTAAATTACCGGCTTCGTTTAAAAACAAATTAAATCTATCAGCATAATTTTTCCCCATGGCAAATGCTATTTTACAGTGCCATTTAATTCCTTAATTAAGGACCAGAATTTAGATGGGTTTCCTTTTGCTTATGTTGCTTTCACTTTAGTTTCTTTTTGCAATCCTAACCCCAGAAACATACTTCTTTCTTAAGTTGCTATACTGTTGCCAGTCGGATGTTAGACCTGTCCGACGTGCAGATTCCCAGGCACCATTTTTATCCCGTTTCAATTTTTGTAATTCAGAAGGGTACCAAGGAGCAAAATGGTCCCTCACTTTTTTTTTTTATGCCCCCTTCTCTCTCCACGGTGCTTCCTTACCTTCAGGAGTCTCCTATGGCCTTTATGTGTCCCTGCTAGAATGCCAGTTTCAGGTGCAGTCATCCCCCCATGCTGCCTTGGTTTAACCCCCAGGCGGGTACGAAGTGGGGCTCCCCTTTCTCCGCCCAGAGCATCTGTGTTTCATTGGGGATCCGTTACCTGCACTCACAGGGGCCCTCGGATCGGGGTCTGAAGCTCTGTCTACAGGGAGCACCGTGGGGTCTTTTCCCGGTTTCGCCCAGCCCACTGGACGTCCGCACGCATGGAGAGCCTAGGAGCAACGCACGTCGCAACGTACCGACACTCCGACTCCCGGCAGACATCCTCCCTCCCTACTACATGCTGTCCTTTTTTAGCTGCACCTCCAGCTGTGGTCACCCAGGTAGCAGTATCGCAGCGGGACCAGCATCCCGGCCCACCCCACCTGGAGCAGGAGAGCAGCCTCTGGGCGCTCGATCCTCCTCCCCCCAGCCAGCCCTCCAGCTGCCCGAGTCCGTTCCTGAAGCCGGGTCGCTGGCGCCGTGAGCGGTAGCCCTACCGCTGCACCGCCGGGCTGGTGGCCCTCACTTTTTTTTATTTAAAGGTGCACTGTCAGCGTTTGTCCACCGTTTTCTGAAGGACAGTGTATCTTTTCAACAATTAACGTTTCAGTATGTTCAGCACATCCCTTACCTTAACATGTGTTCTTTCTGTTTGCTCGATTCCTAATTTTCATAATTTCACCCCATTTGTGTATTCCCTCGGTCCGCATGTAAGCCTTCCATTCCGTACTTACAGCCCCTACGCAGTGGCATCACTCTGCCATACTTTGACCGACACATAAATTCTTCTCACACCTGTTCCCGAGCGTTTCCAGCTCCTTTAGGCTGCCGTCGTTGAAGCAATCACTATACCTCTTGGTTCCTGCCTGATAGTGTGGAAGGTGAGTTCCTACCGATGCAGTCATTTATTGCTGCTGTTTTCTCCAATTTCCCATATTCGTATTTTGTCCAAAGTAACATCTGTTATACACGTTGTTTAGTACAGCCATGGCATGTTTATTGTACCAATAGTCCGACAATCAGTTTTTTTTTATATTGCTCTTTCTCCAGACAGTACTCTACTGACGTGCAAAATGTTCTCATTTGGCTCCACGCTACCCTGAACCCTCACCCCTTCCAACAAAAATTAATTAGGTTAGCGGGCGACTTACTGAGACATTTGGAGAGCCGTGCGATGATGCATGCCCCTTCCCGATGCTACATGCAGGTATTCTTTTGAATGTTTGCTGATGCCCCATTTCCATTTCCTGATGCTGTGAACTTCGCCCCTGTTCCAGCTCACTTCAGAAAACCTCCCCCCACAATCCTAATGCCAACCCCAGTACATACTGATTTTTCCACAGTGTATCGTGTCCCACGCCTTCTATGAGAAATCCTTACCCCAACACCACCACCACTCCCACTGCCCTGTTCCTCTCTGCTAATGTTGACTTCCCTCTGCTCCGACTGTACCAGACACTCCTTGTTAGTTATTGAGCCCCCACCGAGCAAACCAGGGCGCCGACAGCACAGTCAGGGAGGAGGACGGCTATGCCTATAATCACAATCCCGTCCATAAATAATGTGCCACTCTGACTCGTGGACAGGTCTAGGAAGAGCCAGCACTTCTACACCACCTCCACCCAACAAGTGAATTCACCGCTCCCATCTACTCAGTCCTGTCCCAGTAGCTCTGCTGTCAATTAGTGCTTTGCCAGCACGAGACCAAATTTGATAGTTCTTGCTTTCTACTGTGAGAGAATCCCAGATGGAACCAATCGGCTGACATCGAGACCCTATGTGGAGTACCAGAGCCGAGACCGCTAGACTCAAACATCCTTAGTGCACTGAGCCTGGCTGTGGTGTGTCTAGTGGACTACATCTCCCACCTGCCTCCTCCATCTAATATCAAGTGATCTGCAATAGCCGTTCTGTTTTCACCCCATCTTGATTCATCGAGCATTGCAACTGGTCATTCTGGACCGTAGCTGGTTTTCTTTTTATTTTTATGGTGAATTGCATTTTATTAATGTTTTGCCTGGAAAAAAAAAAGAACCATCAGTAAACCGTGGATCACCCGTTCGTGGATAATCCCGTAGTGATAAGTGGCTCCCTTGCAAGTACTATGTTTGCTGATTTGTTGATGTTTTCAGCTGACGCCGGTGTCATGCCAGTTGGGTTCGGGATGCCGGAGCGGTTCCTGTCGCGGAAAGTGCATGCGCGGCAATCATTCGTGACAGCGCATACGATTCTTGCATGGATCCGGAACGAAATCCACACATCTACCAGTGTGAGATTGGTGCCGGCTGCGGTATTCGTTCCGTGCCCGATTAATACATTTCAGGGCTGGCAGGGTGTGCAGATCTTTCTCGACTGGTCTGGGAGCAGCTGCAATATATGAGGAATGGGGAATCTGTCTTCTGCGTTCCTTTTGTTTCAACGTTAAACTTTTTATTGAAACATTTCAGTACACACAATATCAGCAGCATGTACAGACAAGCACCCAACATTTCAGTACATACAGGGACTTTTTAAAGTTCACAGACCTATAACGCATACATAATGGTGCATTGCACAGGATCATTTAAAAGTAGTCAGGTCATATCTGCTTCCACTTGTGAGCCTGAACAAATCCAAATTACATGGCGTGTCACTGCCCTACAGCACTTATCGCTTTACTACTATGGGTTTCACCTGTTGGTGGTTCTCATTAGGGAGCCCTGGTCAGGCTGTTAGCCTCCCCAGGATAAAGCAGGTAACATTAGCAATTGGGAACAGAAGGGGATACCTCTCCCTGGACTGTACCTGGGACAAATCAGTTTGAAGCTAGTATTGCAACAATATTTTTAGTGGCTAACCTTTTAAAGGGCTCAAAATTGATTGTGGGCCAGTAGCCAGCTGGCCCGTAACTTTCAAAATTTAATAGCCAAACCCAATTTGTCTCAACCTGATTTGGTGGACTCTGCAATGTTAAGAAAGGTGTCCATACTTGAGATTTACCCAGGGAGAAATGAGACAGGCGTTCCATTGTAGCCAGGTGGCCCACTGCCAGCAGCCATTCGTTAGGGAATGGCACCTCCTTCTAGCCCCATCTCTGAAGTCTTTTGGCTGTGATACTGGCAACCATGGCTCATTTTAGAAGGGGGTGGCTCTTGGGGATGAAGTGTGAGGAATACCAGTAGTATCAGATGAGAGTCAAAAAATATTTCAGGCCGGCAGACCTTGTTAAAAAACTCAAGCATCCATTTTCCAAAAATTGGATATTGCCGAGCACGTCCATAGAATGTGGAGAGAGGGACCCCAGGTGAGCGTCATCTCCAGCAGGTGTCTTAGGTAAGAAACCCCATGGGTTTCAGGGCCTGTGGTATCCTGCATCACCTGCGGAGAATTTTCAGCTGTATAAGCTGGGCTTTGGTGTCCCTACAGGCAGCATGGGCATGGTGCTAAGCAGTCTTCCATTGGTGGTTGTAAAGGCCACCCCTAGCTCCTCATGCAACTGCAGCTGAGTCTTGATTATGGGATGAGGAGGGAGGGATCTCTGAGAGATTTGTAGATCACTCCTGCTGCACATCTGAGAAGCCCTAAATGCCTCTTCAATAGGTGTTGCTTGTCTTGCTTAGCTGTGGACCTCCGATTAGTATACAGAAAGACAGAAGCACCCTCAGTTGTAAGAAGTGCCACAGGTCCCTCTTTGTGATCGAGTACTGGGCCACCAGATCTCCAAAGGAGGTATTAATGTTTGGTCCGGAGGGCAAATGTCACATAGTCATAACGAATACTTGTTTTTGGCCCCCCCCTTCCTCTGGGATGCAGGACCCCAATGGGGTGTATTGAAAGGGAGAGTTGAATAACTGTTGGTACTTGGACACCTTTATTAAATATGAGTAACATATCGAGATACTGGGATGTGTCCTCATTAGCTTGTTTTTATCATACAGGACCACCCAGAGGAGGGAGCACTGTGCATCTGTCCTTCCATTACCACCCACAGAGGAACAGATGGAGGTGAAGTAGAGAGGATTATTTAACTGTTTGTGCTAGGACAAAGGCAGCATGATAATATGCAAAACCGGGCAGTCCTCACCCCCCTAGACCAATGCTGTTGATGTTTGGCCATGTTGAATCTGGGTGGGTGGCCTTCCCATAGGAAGGATCCTACCACGGTATTAAGTATGGAGAAACAAATAATTCAGAATCTTGATGGGGAGATGGGAGAGGACAGTGGAGCTCCTTGGGGGTGAGCACCACTTAGTATCCGCAATCTTCCCAGTTAAGGACATGTGGAGGAGTTTCCAGCTGCTCAGATCCTGTGTCAGAGAGTCAATTATTGAGGTGA
Source organism: Neoceratodus forsteri (assembly GCA_016271365.2). Classification (NCBI taxonomy): domain Eukaryota; kingdom Metazoa; phylum Chordata; order Ceratodontiformes; family Ceratodontidae; genus Neoceratodus; species Neoceratodus forsteri. Next base: position 584,585,617 of record JADMNL010000022.1, read on the forward strand.
ATTTTACTTTGCTCAACTTTTGAGTTTTAGGGAAGAACTTCATTCCCAAGTGTTTGATTCCTGACTCACACCAATACCCAGGAGCACCCACAGGAGACTGGTGGCTACAGAGCTGGTTAAGTAGGAAAACATTTGATTTAGAGTGGCTAATATGAAGGCCAGAGATATCACAGAATTCAGTGAGCAGTTTCTGTGGGGGGGGGGTGGCAGTCATGACATTAGCCAGGACAATGTCATCTGCATACAACGAGGCTCTTTGTTCCCCCAATCTTGAGTTCTTTTAGTTGTGAGTGTACCTGCAGAGCCACGACCAATGGCTCTATGGCCAGTAGGACGACTAAGAGCAAGAGAGGGCAGCCATGCAAAGTGCTTCTGTGGAGGGGAAAACAGTGAGACAGGGTACTGTTGGTCAGTACTTGGGTGTGCAGCTGTCAGTATAGGGTACCCACTGCATATAGAAAATGGGGGCCAAATCATACATTCCACATGTCCTTAAAGAGGCAGACTCACTCCATGGAGTTGAATGTCTTCTCAGAATTGTTTGTTAGGGCAGCTGCTGGTGTACAGAGGGAGGCAGCCAGGTACTGCAGGTCCAGGATTGATCTAAGGTTATTTGAGTCCATTCTCCCCTTTACGAATCCTGCTTGGGATGGATGTACTAAATATTGAAGGATGGGGTCAAGCCTGCCCACAAGTATTTTCAGTAGGACTTTAGTGTCCCTATTGAGGAACAAGATGGGGTAGTAGCTACCTGGTAGAACAGGGTCCTTCCTTTTTTTGGCAACACTGTAATAAAAACTTCTGACATCAATTGAGGAAGGTGGCCCCATGTAAGGATAGCTTAGAATGCCTTTAGCAGCAGTGGGGCAGTTTCTGCTATCATCTCCTGGTTGAGGTGTGTGGGGAGACTATCTCCCCCTGGTGATTTGTTTTTGTTCATCACCTTTGTTCAGCTGCTCTGACCTCATCTAAAGTGAGAGAATTCAAGTCTCTCTCTGAGTTCAAGTGGGACCCTGGATAGTGGCACACATCCCAGATTCAGTTTGGGTTAGTTGGCAATGGGGAGGAGTAAAGTTTGAGATAGTAATCCCTCATTACCTGGTTAAGATCTTTGGCGTGCAGGACACCGATAGTAACGGAGCCCAGGGATGTGTCTTTTCACCTGCATTTTCCAGAGCCTATAAGAGAGTGTCTTTATGGGTATCTTTTTCCCATTCCCAAAACCTATGATGAGACCGGATTAGAGATAACTTGGTGTTAGGAGAGCACAGTTGATTTAGTCTGTCTCTCAGCTGGAGAACTGTATATAGATTTGAGGTTGGGTCAGATTTGACAGCATCTTCAGTTAGGATTGTACACCAAATACTTTCCATAGTTTAGTGTCCCCCCACCCCAGTAGGCAGAACCCCCTTCCTGCACCTCTCCGCACCACTCATGCTGGTGACTGGCACTGCCCTCCGCTCACCACCACGTTCAGTCACCGACTGAACAGTCCAGAGATGGTACTATTCAGAACATGTACTCAATCAATGAGCATGTATTATAAACAGTGAGGTTCCTAGTCTGTTCAGTTGTCAGCTGGCCACGGTGATGAGCAGATGTCTGTGGCAGCTCCTCCCCTCTCCTCACTGCCAATGATGCTCCATGGGACCCGCCCCTACGCAGGCTTAATCATATACTCTGAGGCCCCAAGCATCAAATCAAGGAAACCATTGGTTTAATAGGTGTCCAACCTCCATGAAACAGAACTTTTCATATTAAATAGGCAGCTCAGATTTTGACTTCATGGGCTCATTATACTTATTTTGATGCATGAAAGGCCTAACCCTGGAAAGGTAGGAATTATTAGGTGTTTCATGTTTTATTTTTCAGTAGCTGGTGATTTTATCTGTGTATCAGAATTCTAGATTTGACTATTCCAGTACAACCCCAATATGCAAGAGACTGCAGTTATCTCTACATACAGTTTTTTCACCCGTGTTACAGTTTATTTACACGTGCTTATTCAACTACATGGTACAATAATTTCCCACTGAGGTTCTGCTTTTTTTGTTCTTAACCACTGGACAGTCATACATCACAACAGATATGAAATTTCTGGTCAAATCCTTAACGCTGATGGACAGTCTTGATACCCCATTCCTTCATTAGCCACTGACTCATTGTGCAAGTAGTAAGTCATAGAACCTACTGATGCCTCAGTCATCTCACCTGTCAAACGGGACATAAATATGACGGAATTCTCTAGTGTATTCATGGTCTAATAATCCTCTATTTGACAACAAATCACACACGCTTCCACTCACATTTTTTGAATTAGCCTGTCATGTTGTCTTTTCTCAATCTGCACTGACCAACAAAAACATGCCTATCCATTCTCAATTTTTGCAGTTTTAATTTGGTGTGTTCACATGTTTTTCACACCTGTCTTCCTATCATATGTGTGTGTGTGTGTGTGTGTGTGTGTGTGTGTTAGTTGACTTGCAAATCTGTGTATCAAATTGGATGTTGCAAATGTCTAAATTTGTGTACTTTACACCTCAAATTCCGTCACTAAGGAGTAATCATACCTCATGGTGTCAAATATTCCATTTGCAATGTAATCTGGAGTTCATGTTAACATTGAATTGCATTCCGCTGTTGATAACCAGTGTTAACACTGTTCCACTTCGTAGTTTTCAGAATTGTGACATTCATGAGGATGGCTGAGGTACAGTTTGCTACATAGAAACATAGAAACATAGAATTTGACGGCAGATAAGGACCGCTTGGCCCACCTAGTCTGCCCATTTTCCTACCTAACAGATAAGCTGCAGATCCTAGTTAACCAACAGCTTACTTCCTCCTACCCCCCACTAGGACTGCCTTATGCAAATAATGTTGTACCAGCAGTGAAACGTGGTAGGTCACGCACCCTCACCGTTTCTGCCAGAAAACGGCATAAGAGAGCACTGGATGCAGAGCACGCAAAAAGCCGTATGTCAAACTGCAATCAAATGGCACGTTGGCTAACGATCAAGAAAGAGAAGAATTTATCATCCCATTCTGATGTTGCTGGCTTTCTACTAGACTGGTTAGTGAAATTTTTTTTTGATGCTCTATTTTTCCTCCTACCTGGCTCCCAGTTGGCATTCGTGTCCTCACATATTTAATCTGGCTGCTGTCTGTCTATCCACAGCTCCTTATAGGACACTTCCATATAACCCCATTGGCTTGCCCCCACATTGTTTTGTGGGAAGGGAGCCCCCTTCTCCCCACCACATTTGGATCTAGTTGTCTTTGATGGCCCCAAAGCCTGGCCGACACATTAGTACGGCAATCAAGTTGACTCAACCGGGAAGCCTCCTCATATTTTTTTCCCCCATAATAAGCAGGGCATGCAATGATGCCAATTTTGTGAGCACGCACACACCTACACTCACTCCTCACGTTGCCTTCCCCAGCTCAGTCCCCTTGGTGTTCGTCATTGGCACACCGGCCCCAGACACAGCTATGGTCCAGCAACGCGCCGACAGCCAAAGTCACCACTCCATGTAGATGGAATGAGGTCCCTCAGAAGCTCGATCCCTCTCCTCCCCTACCAACCTCCAGAGGACCCGAGTCAACTCCAGAACCATTGTCGCCGGTGTTGCGCGAGGTGTGGCGTCCAGAGCTCAACCCCTCACTTAACCGGGATGGCTTTATTTAGGCAAATTTTTTTAGGTTTCACATGACTATATTTTGACTATGTTTTTTCAAATTTATTTCCATTGATTGCCAAATTGTTATGGTTTGCATTCATTTTCAACAGGTATGATATCACAGTCCATGCTCCAAACAATGGTATGCCATCATCGCCCATAGTGCATTCCACTCCGCAGCATTCACAGAAACGTTACGGCACATCATCCACACTACCATAGTGCATTGCACTCCGCAGCATTCACAGAAATGTTACGGCACACCATCTGCACTACCATAGTGCATTCCACTCCGCAGCGTTCACAGAAACGTTACGGCACACCATCCGCACTACCATAGTGCATTCCACTCCACAGCATTCACAGAAACGTTACAGCACATCCGCACTACCATAGTGCATTGCACTCCACAGCATTCACAGAAACGTTACGGCACATCATCAGCACTACCATACTGCATTGCACTCCGCAGCATTCACAGAAACGTTACAGCACATCCGCACTACCATACTGCATTGCACTCCGCAGCATTCACAGAAACGTTACGGCACATCATCCGCACTACCATAGTGCATTCCACTCCGCAGTATTCACAGAAACGTTACAGCACATCATCTGCACTATCCAATGCTGACATGAGAATGGCAGATCATCAGCCAGATTTGCAAGACCATATGTCCCATACTAGGTAAGTGGAAGCATTACCTCATTCAGACCACAAGAGCTCTTTGATATTCCACCACTTGTGCCCTATATGCTCTTAACCCTGCATCCTGGGCCTTTCTAAGCAAAATAAAACCATAATCTGCATGCCTCAAACAAGTGTGAATACCTCTTGAACAGTAAGTGCGATACATAAAGTATGATTGTCAAATTTTTTTAGCATTACATTAACTTTCCAGTGTTGCTAGGCAATTAATTGTAATCAATTTGTTGTTTATTTTATACTCACTGAAATACTAAACAACTGTGTTTTTCTCAGTTGTTTACGCGGTGCTTTGGTGAGGCTTGAACGACTAATGTCATCCATGCCACTCCTGAAGTATACATGGGAAACACAAAGTACCAGTGGCAACATTGTTCAGAAGTAGAAATTACCCTTCTAACGACGCTGTGCAATCAGTTGTCATCCATTTAGTTTTTATTTTATACTAGCTGACATATGAAATGACTTTTTTTTCATTATATTAATTTCATGGCGCTTAGATGAATCTTGACAGACAGATGTCAGCCATGCACACCATGCCTTTATTAAATGTGAATAACTCCTAAAGTATATGTGATCGACCAAAATTATCAGCAGTGAAATAGTTCAGCATGAAACTATCTTTCTAACTGTGCTAGTTAATCAATTCTAAGCAATTTGCTTTGTTTTCTATTTAGGTAAAATGAGCTGACTTCATCAGGCATTATTCGCCTGAGTGGCTGTGCTTTCAGATGCCACCTACAGGCATATCTCTGCCTCAATGAGTTAAATGTTATTTGGCATACATGAGAACAATTGCTGGTAGTGATCAAGTGCCTTTTCCTTTTTTCTTTGGAGCAGTCATGTATACTCTGAGGTTACAGAGGGATTGGGATGCAACGATCATCTGCCCGGTACACTGGCATCGTACTATGATTACACGGGGACACGTAGTAACAGTGAAGGTTCCCTCTACATGCCCCTTTCTCAGTACATGAACAGTACTCTTATGGATTTATTTTTTAATTTTTTATTTATTAGGAATTTGGTAATACCTTTTAGCACATGTTCGTTTTCCAAAGGTTCAACTTCGGCCAACGTACATAAAACAGGATTAACATCATGAGGTCAGACAAAGTATAAAACAATAGATTACAGTGATACAGTTTCATGGCTTATAGCTTACAGTATTACACAATTATAGCTAGCACCAGGCTTAGTACAGCAGCAGGACAGAGGTATTTAGGAGGTGGTGTCACAGTTTTGGGGGTGAGGGAGAGGGGATGGGGAATGTAAACTCAAGGGGCTGGTGCAGGAGATGGCTGAGAAGTCCCCTGCGAGTCTTTGACGAGCGGTAGGATAATGGTATTTTTTGAGTTATGTTAGAAAAGGGGCTGGAGGGAGAGGGGGATGTGGTGTAAACTCAAGGGGCTATTGCAGGGGAGGTCCACACCATAGACAACCAGACCATGGTTGATGGTCAATAGCATGGAGCTGGAGACCCCAAGGTGAAGTGCCTCATGTGTTAGGTAAATGCTATGCCTGTAGAGGACACCCAGCTTTGAGTTCACTGTATTGACTATCGCGTCAATAGGATGGGTGAAGGAGATGGTATCATCAAGTGTTATCCCCAGGCACTTTAAAGTGGTCACTTTATCCAGGGTTGCATTGACTTACCCTTTTTTTATGATTCTTTTTGTTAGTTAATTTGTTTATCCTACTGATACCCAATGGCAGTTCTTCTTCTTGCTGGATCCCCCATCCCTGTCTGCCACTCACAGCTGTTCCTCCAGCTGCCCCATAGTTGGCCCCCCCGGTGTGGTGGCAGTGTTCCCTCAACCCACCTCTCTCACAGATTCAGTGCTGGAGGTGTGTTGATGCTAGTCACGGAGGCAGCGCCTGCTGCGATCGGCCGGCATGGAGCATGTCAGGACCCTTTTACTGCCTGTGTTTTTCCCCCTAAAGTGAGGGCATGCAAGGACACCACAAGGAGCGAATGGGCACGCTCTCATATGCGTACCTCCAAGCGTCTGCCTCACCTTCCCCTGCTGTAGCCTCAGTGCACTAGCTCCTAGCCTCCGCTCTGAGCAAGTACTGCACTGATTGCTGGTATCCCCCCCTCCCCAGAGAAGTAGGGCAGTCCATAGGCTGCTTGATCCTTCTCTGGCCCGCTGACCCACAGCGGCCCGTGCTTGTTCCCGAACATGGGTTGCCGGTGTGGTGTGATGTAAGTCTTCCAGTGCCTCATCCAACAGTGCCAGTGGGCTGGCGCATTAAATTTCTCTGATTGGTGAGGGTGGGGCAGTTTCTTTTTATAGTGGGGACTGGATATTAGCATGGTTGTGGTCTTATTGTAGTTTACCTTCCACTTTGGATTTCATAATCTGTCTTCCATATATTGGACAGAGAACTGGAGTTCCATTTGTAGAGTCCCATGGTGTGGGTTGCTGTTTATGAGTACCGCATCGTTGGCGTAAAGGATGAATTTGGTGTCGCATGCTTTAGTGAGTTTGTTCACGAAAAGGCTGAATAATAAGGGCCCCCAGAATGGACCATTGGGGTACCACCAGTGACACTTCTCTGGAGCAGGACACAGTTTTATCAACTTTTACATGTTGTGTTCTTTTGGATCGGTTGTCCTTGAACCAGGCAGCAGTTCTGTATTTGTGCCAGGAGTAAGGGGTGGTTAACAGTTGTTGAAGGCATTAGTGAGATATATAAAGATTGAAGTTTCATGTCTACCCCATCGCTGACTATCGATGACAAATGAAATGTTGCACTGCTTGTCTTATGCACATGAAGTATCATATCTTACTTCATACTGTCCTCTTTCTCTGTACAGGAGTGATAACGGTGAAGCGCATGACGATACATATGAATCTGAGGGCAAGTACCATGTTCTTACCATCATCCATGCAGACTCTTTTAATGCTGAATTAATACCATGGTGTTTATTTTTAAAAATGTATTTTCTTTTATTAAACTCTATGATTACAAATACCTGTCAGCAGGAACTGATCATTTACAAAGGTGCCACATCAAAAGATGGAGGGAGACATACATACAAACGTTGACAATGCTTTACTGTCTTAACACACAGAGAAGGCTATGCTTTACATTTACATACATTAAGAGAGAGAGAGAGAGAGAAATCATAAGCCAGTGTAAGACAAGTTTCAGAGTAAGAATTTTGAAGTATTAGACAGTCATTGTGAGTGGGGTAGGTGGGGTGCCAGGCTGAAGTGCCTTTGTCGGAGGGGAGGGTGGACTAGCAATAGTGCAAGTTAGATAAGAGTTGAAGGCACCAATGTCTGCAAAGTGCCACAAGGGTGGGAGGGGGGGTGGATTAGGTAGGGGTTAGAGGGTGGAGGGCAGGGGTGAAATATAAAAAGCAGCTGCCAATAGTATCGATTTATTAGTGATGTTACAGGTCAGTTACGACTGTGGTGAATGGTAAGACAGTCCCGTTAGGATATGCAGTCACATTCTCTGGTTGCGGTGAGATAAGGTTGGAGTTGCCTTTTAAAGTGTCCAAGCGTAGCAGAACAAAGTGTTTCTTTGTTGAGTGTTTTGTACCACCGATGATCCCTGAGGATTCAGGCAAAAGCCCGAATATGTTACAATCACCACAAAACTATGGTCTCCCGTTTGTGGTGTGGGAACCTTTGGTATTCCTTGATGATACTGAAGCCAGTGGCATGCTCTTTTAGGGGTAGGTACACAGAGGCTACAGTAAGTTCATTATTATGTGACCCAAGGAGAACTATGCTGGTGAAGACCTGAGATGGGGATCCATGGTTAGGGAATGGAATGACATGTCCCATGAAGGTAACCATCATGTAGATGTCACATCCCCCACCTCGTTGTGTAATCATGTCCTGCCTGAAGTTGGCGTTGCCAATGCCTGTGACTGCAGTGTCAAGTAATTTATTGTGTAGCAATGGTTCGACTACATAGAGGATGTCAGCACTGTGTTGCTGTATCCAGGTGTTTGGAGATTATCAAGTTTTCTAAGGACTTAACAGACAATGATTGATGCCAGAGTAAGGTACCAATACCTCAGTTTTTGGTATTATGCAGTCTGTCCAGCTTGTCCTCTGGAGGTGTGTACATTTCCAAACAGCATAATTCTCACTGGAAGAATTCTCAGGAGATACTTTTAGATCATTTTGCATACTTGCTTGTTTGTTAGGCATCTGTGTCATTTGGTGCTGCTATGCCAGGGTTGTCCTGATATGTTACAGAATTCTGCCATAATTTTAAAGTTCTCCGGGGAGCTGAATGCTTGAAGCTTCAGAAGGTAGCCAATGTGCCATATTAAGGTACAGTGGGCCGAGGTATCATTATTATGGGTCCCCGTGCTCATACCTTATGTGTATTGCATGGCATTAAGTCGCGCTTGCCAGTGGAGAGTTTGATATTGGGTGACCACAGGTGGTATTGTGAGAGTTTAGCACCATTAGCACAACTACAAGCAAATTAAGATGCAGATTTAGGCCAGTCATGTTGTGTTTACAAAATAAATCACTGTTTGGCAGAGGAGGAGCACTGTTTTGTGCTATACTAACAGCATGGTTAGACAAAAAGGATAATTTTAAGGCCAGATTAACTGACCCAATAAGGAGACAGACCCTCATGGTCGACATGGAGAGAGTATGTTTCATGGAGTCTTTGGATGGGGTTGGGGATGGGAGTAAAATCTGAGTAGTGTAAGAGAATTTTGAGAAAGAGAAAGGCTGTTCAAAAAATGGCCCAATGGCAGAGGTGCCAAAAGCTATCCTGCATAATTACGGACCACTAGTGTAGCACCAGTTGTCTTCCAGCAGCAAATTACCGGTCTCCCAGATATTTATGCGTTCATTCCTTAGCCTGGAATTCAGGGCTCACTTCAAGGAGGGCAGAGATAGGCAGTGGAGTCAGCATTACGTACAAAGTTGCGGCTGCTGTGCGCCGCTTACTGCGTTATTGCTGATTGTGCGAGCATGATCCCTAGTGGGGAAAGTCAAGTACAAAGTCGATTAAAAAGGCTATGAAAGCAGTGATAGCAAGAGTTAGAGTGGGTGTGGTTGTCGGCTGGATAATAAGACAAAGGAGATTTGAATCGGCACTATTAAGAGTTTGGAGAAATGGAGTTAAAGATCAGGGCCGGGGAGAGGAGACATGTACTTATATGATTCAAGAGCGAGCCACTGAGCCAAAAAAAAAAAAAAAGTAGCCTGCGGCGAGGGAAGTTATTGGTGTGTGGAAGGTGGCCAATCTAGTGTAATGTCAGCTCTGGTTAGACATAGATGTACATTGTTGTACTTCCAGTTGTGTCAATCTTATCACATTAGTCATTTTATATCATTTTAGCATACTGTGTTTGGCTGTACACATATGATCATGTCTGTCACAATCTTTATTTCTTATTTTAAAAGTCCCATATTTTATGTTGTAGTACGGGTCTTCACACACACTTGCCAGATGCATCGATTGAGGATGATGTTCTCGGACTGTGCGGTGTGGAAGAAGAAGAACATGCAGAAGTCATCGAACACCATCAAAACGTTGGCGTTGAAGGCAATGCAACTGATATTGCTACATTCATTGTGCAGCAGGCTATGTTCATGGTTTTTCAGGAAAAGATAATGGAACTAGCACGGATATGTTAATTGACAGTTTGTGGAGGATGAGGTCTGGAACTTGAAATCACACAGCGCATACGTGGCACATGCCTAACATTAACATGGGTGTGTGATGTGTTTTTATTCTCCGTTTTTCCGCTGTATGTTCAGTGTTCTAATCTTACAGAGTGTCCTCCAACCATTATTCAGTACCACCTGCTTGGTTGCCCTAGCTTGATTTTAGAGCCGTGTCAGATCCTGGACTTTGTTGCCATTTCTTTGCATCGAGTCCATTATGTTACACTTGCTGTTAGTTTCCATCCCCCCTACATAATACATGGTTGTATTGGACGTCCTCCAGCAGTACGGTTCTCTGGTGATTTGTGTACCAAATGTCTGACAGTCAATCACAACAAGGTTTACATATCCAAGTATAATAGTATTTCCTTTGGCACAGAGTTTCCAAATTTGCTCTCCCCATCTTCCCTTCCAGCCTCATCAGTTGGTGACAGTTGCCTTTATATCCCTCCACTACAGAGACATCATTTGTGTGTGCACGGTACTGTCTGATGGAAAAACGAAGGTGTATTGTCACTGTGCGTATACTCATCTTTACATCCAGGGATTGATCATGCCATTTGCATCTCTGTTGTCTCATACTATCCCATTCCAAAGCCACATCAATCAACAGTATAGTCATGGTCACCGTCCATATCCATTCTAATTTACTTTCCACTGTCATCTGGTAGGCCATGTTTGTCGTAAGGTTCAAAAGCAGCATCCATATACATTTCTTATGTGTTGTCTATATATCTATAGATATATCTATATATCTATTTATCTATATGTATATACTCACACACTAGCATTACCAGAAATGGATTTTTCGATCTTAGTGTTAGCATTAAGTTGTAAGATACTGAGTTATTACCCTGCATTACCACTGTGTTCGGTGGTTCTCCATGGTATTGCCGTTTTTATTTGCTGATTTTATTATGCTGTGTGTGTTGCTAGGACAATAATTTAATGGCCACCAAAAGCATACACTTTGTCTGGCTTTGTTCTGCCTATATTGTGCTGCACTTTCATACACCTATTGAGGTCTATGTTTAGTAAATTAACTGTTGCATTTTTCCTAGATTTGTCACATTGGCCACATTGAATATAAATGGAGCAGTCAGCCACTACTTAAATATGGCTTGAATGCAGGTGATTTGCTTATGGCAAGTGCAATTCTAATGTCCCGAAATAATTTGGGGAAAATTGCCCTCTTTTATCGCTGCTTGAATCATGCATTGATAAGTGACTCCTCATTTTTCTGGTTCCAGCGACTTTATATCGTACCTGTCATTGAACGTCACTGGATTTTAATGGAGATCAGTCTGATGTCAGAAAGAATTAACAAAAATTTGGTCATAATGAGTAACGTACTGTTTCACTACAATGTCTACTCGTACATGAATTTCATTTGCAGCTCGAGATATGCTTGCATCCCATCTTTCTGTTCTGTTCCATGCAGGTGATGGCAGGATGGACAGTCCTGGTCATTCAGCGAAGTACTGTACTTACACGTGCATGGACCTTGACTCAAAGGGAATTTTGGCAGTAACAGTGGTAGTCAAGCGCAAGACAGAACTAAAGTCCACCAACATGGAAAAGCTAGCAGTCAAGCGAACAGTAGACTCTTTATTGAACAGCAAAGTTGCTATAGTAGAAATTGTTATGGATGCACGTGTGCAGATTGCATGCTTGATGCGTGAGTACAAGTAGTGCCATTTCTTTTTGGGTTGCTTAGTTTGTTTCTAACCTTGATCCCATTTTTACTTGTGGTTACTTGTACTATAATTTCAGGTAATTATTATCCAATGATAAAACATTCATTTGATGTTTGTCACGGTGCTAAGATCTAGTGAAACAAATTGTAACAGTGAGTATTATGAATGTTAACTAGTGAAACAAGCTTTTATGTCCACGTCCGCACATACACAATACTAATGTTTTCCCATTCTTAATTTCTAGGCATCACAGCAGCGTGGGTGCAAGCCATTAATCGCTTGGTGTTGTGACATAGTAAACCATTTCTGGCACTGTTGCCAGCAGGCAGAGACGTATACAGACTTCATGGTACAACCCAGCTACTGTACTCTATCCATTTCCCCTCTCCATTACTACTTGACGACTGTAACAGCAACTTTCTTATGTTATGTTTTGTGTGTTTCATATTATAGGCACAATGGATTGGAGTGGTACACCACACCATCAATGTCCATGAATGGGTTTTCTGCAATGGCTTAGGTGGGAAACAGCAGTGCTGTCACTCTGACCTTGAAGGTGACCGAGATAAGAAATGGCTTGTGTCTGGATCATTGCCACATCTGGAACTAATCAAAATTGTTACGGACAAACGGTTTCATAATTCTGTGAAGCATTACATCACTTACCAGTACATGCATTTCTTATTTGCCACTCTTTTACAAATTACTTGCTAATTGTACTTCTCCCTGACATTGAATATTTATTTTCGAGTGTTTCTTTTTGTGTCTGTTGGATAGCATTACCTTATTAACTTCTTTGCATAGTCTATGTATTTGCAACCACATTTTACACTCTTACTTGCTATAAATAGCTAAAGACTGTGTTCCAAACTTAACATATCATCAACATGCAGTGTTCTCCTAAACTGCAAGTAGACGGTGTAATAAAACAGCAAGGATTCCGGCACTCCATGTTGAGGGGAGTGTTGACATCGCAGCATTCACAGAGACATTTTGCCACACAGTGCCATGGTTTGGATCTTATAATCACAGGGTATAAAATTTAAATGAAAGATCGAGTGGTTGTGTGAGTGGTTATCATCGCACTCTGTCCGAGGGAAGGTTTCAGTAAACGAGGGACAAGGAGGAGAAAGGGCATACATAAGCAGTATGTTACACCTTGCATTTAGTAGTTTGATTTTTGTCTCCCAGTTGCATAACCCATCATTTCATAGCATTACACTTTAGTTTCCATACTCGTAAGCAAATCCATACAGTTTACATGTCCTCCTGGTGTCAGGAGGTGGCAATAATGGTGTTTCTCCACTCATTACATGTTCATTTCCGCTTACTTTTAATTGCTTCATTCCTTGTTTACATTGCACAATACACGGTTGCTCACCAGTGCACCTCAGAGTTGCAGGATTGATAATACATGATGAGAGTCCCACTGTGCACGTGTCACAGACAGAGTAGTTATTCTCATATAACCTGTTTCCATGTTGCGACGGTGATATGGTCATTTAGCAGCTTAATGCACACAGTTTACGGTGCACTTTGATAAGTCAAGTGTTTGCTAATTTTTAGTTTTTACAGTGGCGTGAAAAAGTATTTGCCCCCTTCCTGATTTTCTCTATTATTGCATATTTGTCACACTGGATGTTTTCAGGTCTTTAGAGAAAATGTAATATTAGATAAAGGGAACCTGAGTGAACAAATAACACTTGTTTTTTTTTTTAATTTCACTTATTTAATGAAAAAAGTTAACCAACACCAACTGGCACTGTGTGAAAAAGTAATTGCCCCTTACACTTAATAACTGGTTATGCCACATTTAGCTGCAATGACTGCAACCAAACACTTCCTATAATTCAATATCAGTCTTTCACATCGCTGTGGAGGAATTTTAACCCACTCTTCCTCCAGAACTGCTTTAATTCAGTAACATTTGGTAGGTTTCGAGCATGAACTGCTCGTTTCAGGTCCTGCCACAGCATCTCTATTAGGTTTCAGTCTGGACTTTGACTAGGCCACTCCAAAACTTTAATTTTACTTCTTTTTAGCCATTCTGATGTGGACTTGCTTTTGTGTTTTGGATCATTGTCTTGCTGCATGACCCAACTACGCTTCAGCTTCAGCTGACGGAAGGATGACTGGACATTCTCCTTAGAATTTTCTGGTACAGAGCAGAATTCATGGTTCCTTTAATTATGGCAAGTCATCCAGGTCCTTAGCAGCAAAGCATCCCACACCATCACACTACCACCACCATGTTTGACTGTTGGTATGGTGTTCTTACTGTGGAATGCTGTGTTTGCTTACGAGACATTATGGGATCCATGTTGTCCAAAAGTTCCACTTTGGACTCATCTGTCCATAGAACATTTTCCCAAAAGGCTTGTGGATCATCCAGGTGCTTCTTGGCAAATGAGAGACGAGCATTTATGTTCTTCTAGTTGTGCAGTGGTTTCCGCCTTGCTACTCTCACATGAAGCCATTTTGCCCAGTCTCTTTCTGATTGTGGAGTCATGAACACTGACCTTAGCTGAGGCAAGAGTAGCCTGCAGTTCTTTGGATGTTGTTTTAGGATCCTTTGAGACTTCTTGGATGATTTTACACTGTGCCCTTGGGTAATTTTGGCAGGCCCCCACTCCTGGAAGGTTCACTACTGTTCCAAGTGTTCTCCATTTGGAGATTATGGCTCTCACTGTGGTTCGATGGAGTCCCAGAGCCTTAGAAATAGCTTTGTAACCCTTTCCAGACTGATAGAGGGCAACAAATTTTTTCTGATCTTTTCAGGAACTTCCTTTGATCATGGCATAATGTGCTTGTTGAATCTTTGTGCTGGCAGCGTGACTCTGATGGTGAGGCCAAAATAAGTGAGGTTTATATTGAGCAGGGCTGGCTGTAATCAAGCCTGGCTGTGTTCAATCAGCTGACTCTAATTATCCCTTTAATTGGGTTGATTTAACTAGGGGGCAATTATTTTTTCACACAGTGCCAGTTGGTGTTGGTTAACTTTTTTCATTAAATAAATGAAATAAGTAAAAAAAAAAAGTGTTATTTGTTCACTCAGGTTCCCTTTATCTAATATTATATTTTGTCTAAAGACCTGAAAACATCCAGTGTGACAAATATGCAATAATAGAGAAAATCAGGAAGGGGGCAAATACTTTTTCACGCCACTGTATGTACCGTTGATACAATGACTGAATTCTGTCTCAGTTGTATGTGACATCTTACTTTTGTGTCTCATCTTTCGCTAGGAGTACTTCTGACCTTGAACAATTCCAGCAACATATTTTGATGTACTCATCCAAGAGGTATGCATATACCTTTCCTGTGTACTGTGCCAGAAACTATCTTACTGCAATTGATTACAATTCTCATGTGTCACGTCCTTTTCTTCTGAATTCAAAAGGGGAGCCGGTGTAAGTATTTACAGTAATGTACTGCCTTACTTTCCTTCTGTAATCTCATGTTGCAAGGTCATGCTGCTGTGCACGTCACTTGAATAATCACCGCCACTGGATCAGCAGTATTGGTTACCATTTTTGTTTCAATTACAATTATCAAGTTAACACACTAGCATGACATCCTTTTACCAGTGTATGTCACTGCCCCCGGCACCGAACTGTGTGGCTTTTTACAGATTTGACCAATGTTTCATGCACTACAAATTCTGTACTGTTTGCATTTCACCATTGTGTTTCATTTGCCATCCTGTACATGAAACACAATGGAAAATACTGTCTGCGGTATGGAAGGCCCCTTAGCACTGCGGTAAAAACGAATGGTACTACAACCATGGCTGACCCACCAAGAAGTCTTATCTTGATAGTCTCAAAGATGTACTGTTCCACCACATCTCCTATTTGCCACACTGTGCTATAATCAACGCTCTGCTTCAGATACGTGTGAGGGTTAAAATTTGTTGTAATAACATGGGTTCGAATAACTTGCATCCATTTTTAGTAGTAACAGAATTCATAAAGATTCTATTCAGCAGTTGATCAATGATTACATTAATACAGTCACGCCACATAAAAGCAATTGATGGCAAAGACCAAAACATGCATACAATGACATTTAGTGCTATTTAAATAAGTAGCTTTTTGCTGGACAATTAATTATTTAAAAGTTTATTGCACTATGAACAAAGGGAGGAGGGTGGGACTACAACAAGAGAGACAAAGAGACAGACTCATGTTTTTACCATATATATAAGGGTACACGGAGTTTTGGTGACAAAGCCAGGGATACATGTGGTTGCAGAGAGACTGAGATGGAAACAAATTGTCTTTGCCACCTAGGAATGACTTTTCAAAGCTTCAGGATACGCTTTTCAGCATGAGATTTTTTTATTTGTACAAACAACATTTTATGCTCGCATTCACACATTCAAGTGTACTTACAGACAGTGAATTCATTCTCAGTACCACTTGTGTGCCTGACCACTCAGCTTTTGCTCATGTTTCACTGCACACATTTTGCATGTTGCCCATCACAATAAACACTTATCCAGGAGTATGTCATTCCGTGTATATTGTTAGCTTTGTTGTGCATAAAGTACATTGTAAGATGCCTGAACATCATCTAATGCAACACAATTAATTGTCTCTTACTTAACACTAACTGTGTTTTCTTTCTTGTACTTTTCCATAAATACTGACATTTGTTCAACAAGCGTAGCTGTCAGTGGACAGTGGTTCCCAAGAAGGCAAGGAACGAGTACAAGTATATTCTGCAAATGATGACTGATGTTCTTATTGCAAGACTACAGAGTGACATCACTGTTATTTCTCGCGCAACAATGGCTGCTGACGATCCACGTCACATACAGCCGACCATTGCATCAGTTTTTCCACCAAGCAATAAGGTGTTGATCGAGCAGCACATGTCACGATTTCCTCATTGACAAATGACAAAGAGGTGCATGTGGACATGCATAATGCCATTGCTGTGCCAGTGCTGGACATTCCATTTTTTGTAACGACCAAAAGGGGACCACAGTCTATGCAGTCCTATGTACTGATAAATTATTGTCAGATTATCATATGCTCTGAACTGGATACCATTTTAATATTAGACACTTGTCGGAATTCTACCCAGGGTCAACATTGCATAGTTGCAGCATTGCGCCATTTACTGATGCTTAGCTTTTTGATACAGTCAATGTCAAGTTAATCCAGCATTTGTCACCGCACTAACCGGCACAGTCAGAAGAATGTCGTACAGTGCAGCTCCAAAACAGGAAGACAATATGAAAAATATGGTGACTCAGGCTCTCAGAGGAATGCTATTTTTTGGATAGATATGCAGGCTTGATATGGTATAACTGTATGTCATTAAATAATTATAATCTCCTGTTTTCTTGTACTTTTGACATCTGTTTGTCCACCAGTGTTAATGCCTTTTAGACATGTAATGTTTTTGTCACTACGTAGGGCGATAAACTAACACAATAAAAAGTACTCTGTTTGTTGATTACTGTATTGTACTTTATTGTAGCACCATGCTGTGCAAAGATTTATTCAGTGCCACCAATGTTTTCAAAATAGTGATCCTGTGTGCCTATAACAGTCACGTGGTTTACACAGTCACTCATAATGTCCCAAAATGCCATCCCCATGTCTCTGAGGTTTGAGGCACTGGACGCCACACCTCGCGCCATGTTGGCAACATGAGTTAGGGATCAATCTCGGGTGCTGTGGGTCTGCAGGGATGGGGAGAGGATTGAGAGCTCCAAGGTCTGCTCTCCTCCACCAGGGGATGGTGTGGTATAGCACGGTACACCAGCAGCTCCCGGGGAAGATTGGGAGTGCTGCAGTGCGTGGGATGCAAATTGAACAGTGTGGCTGATGAAGGCAGTGTCGTCATGCACCGCAGCATCAGGTCTGCCCACACAAAGGGAGGGCAGGTCACCAGAACAGCGAAACACCTTGCTCTGTGGGGTAGGCAATGGCAATGCAAGGGAATACAAAGAGGGTGACATGGAAATGACAGAAATACTGAATAAATATATTCAGTTTAGTATCCGTAGGAGAGGGAGAGCCAGAGGCCACAGCAATGCTGCAGTTGCCAAGCATGCAATGTGGTGGACAGTACTCCATTCGCAGGGGAACGAGTCATACAGGAGTTCTGCAACTCATGGTGGACTAAGCAATGGGATCAGATGGCATTCACTCAAGCATATTAAGAGAACTGTTAAGGGATATAGCAGAACCTCTGGAAATCATGTGCACCAAGTCGGTCAATGCAGGTGTGGTAACGGAGGATTGAAGGTGGGCACATGTGATCGTTCTACACAAACCAGGCAGCAGGGATGAAGTGGGTGACAGTGTGCCAGTCAGCATCAACTCAGTAATGGTTATGTTCATGGAGGCACTACATAAAGGAGGGATTGTGGGACATGTAGAAGTCATTGTGTCCCAGTGCCCTAGGCAGCATGGATTTGCAGCAGGTAGATCATGTCTGACAAATCTTAGATATTCCTTTAACTGGATGGCAAAGGAGCTACACTGGGTGCTGGTGTGGGTACCACCCCCTGTACCTCAATTTCAGCAAAGTATTTGACTAAAGTCCACATACGATCATACGATAGGCATTATGGTCTATCACGTTAGTCTGCTGGAATGCACAGCTAGCACCTTTATGTTGCAGCTGCCCCACCCCCCTCTCCACCTCACATTTACCCCCTCTAGCCCCCCGGTCCCATGCTCACAAGGAGAAAGTGGACATAGGGGTTATTATTCCAGTTGACCTTAAAATGTCAAAACAGAGTGCTAAGGCAGCTGGGAGGGCCAGTGTCCTGTTGTGTTGCATGGTCTGGTGAATTACCGGCAGAAGGTGGGATGTAGTGATGCAGTTATGGAGGTCATACTTTTATGTATCCCAGGTGGACACAGGTGCAGAGTTGCAGTGGTTGGAGGGATAGGACTTACTTTGCATGGCCTATACTGGCATGATGGTCTGCATCTATCCAGGCGGAGGACCTGGATCCTAGGTGATAACTTTAAATGCTTCATTGGCAAGCATGTAAACTAGTCAAGGGAGGAGGCACTGGAAATGAGCAGTGCAATCCTAGCAATCCCAAAGAAATCAGGGTAGTAAGTGAATTAAACACCAAGACAGAGATGTCGATAGGGAGAAGGGTAGGGGTAAATGGGGAAATTAACAAAAGCGATAATGACATGGATGTGGCAAAAAGGGGCTAGGCCATCAGGAAATGGAGGGTAATGAGTACCAATGCCCGTAGTCTGGGCAACAAGCTCCCTGAACTGGTGGCCTGGATAACAGAGGGATGTCTGCATATCATAGCAGTCACAAAAACATGGTACACAGATAACCATGACTGAGATGTTAACATACCAGGGTACACAACCTACAGGAGAGACAGGGAGGGGAGAAGAGGGGGAGGATTAGTGCTCTTTGTAAGGGAAGGGATAAAAGCAACTGAACAAAAGAGTAAATAGTGAGGAGAGGATTCACTGTGTAGAGACTAGAAATGGCACCACAATCCGCACATTGGTTGTATACAGACCCCAATGTCAGGTGGAGGGAATGGGTACGGATATGGTAGAAATTTTTTTTTATTTTATTTATTACTAGGATTACAAATACCTAAGAAATTATTTTATAAAGGTTCCGTGTAAGCTAGATAGAAGCTAGATAGTAGGCATCCTTAGGATGGCACAGAAAGAGAAAATACTGTTGATGGGAGACCTGAATATGCCAGATGTTAATTGGAGCACATTTGCTGCAATCACATCCAAGAGCAGGGCCATTCTCAATGCCCTACAAGTGGCATGCCCAGACAGCTGGTTTTGGCACCCATGTGTGAGGGAGCAATCTCAGACCTCGTACTCTCAAATTGGGACAGTGAGAGGATCTCAGATCTAGAAGTGGGTAGCCATCTGGCAACAAGTGACCACCAAACAGTGTGGTTCATGATAAACTCAGCTAATGAGGCAAGCCGTACAAAAGTGAGAGTACTGGAATTCAGGAGGACTGACTTTGGCAAGATGGGAGAGTGCCTTAGAAAAGCACTAGCAAACATGCTAGAAGGAGGGGTGGAGCAACAATGGGGAAACATCAAAACTGCCATCACAGAGAAAACAATCCTTTGTGTGAAGCAAATAAACAAATCAATATGAAAAAAAAAGACACTATGATTCTCAAAAGAGGTGGCGTGGAAGGTCAGGGAGAAGAAGATAGCATTCAGGAAGTATAAGGAAACACAGAAGGAGCAGGACAGAGAACTGTACCAGTTCATGCAGAAGGAAGAAGGGAGGGAAGTCAGAATAGCAAAGGCCCAAACTGAGGAAAAGATAGCCAACTTCGTTAAGAAGGGGGATAAAACCTTTTATAGGTACATCAGGTAGCGTAGAAAGACAAAGGGAGGGATGGTGAGTCTGAACAGAATGGACAGTGAGTGGGCAGAGGGGGACAGTGAAAAATAAGGGATACTGAACGAATATTTCAGCTCAGTATTTACTAAACGGGGGGGAGTGCCGAAACCAATTAACAGAAGCACTCTGGATAGGGTGGTATATCCCAGTCCTTTCACAGAAGAAAGGGTTCTGCAAGAACTCCTAAAACTGAAGGTGGACAAAGAAATGGGGCCTGATGTAATTCATCCCAGAATTCTAAAACAATTAAGGGGAGAACTAGTGAAACCACTACTCAACCTTTTTAACAAATCATGGTTCGATGGTGTGGTACCTGAGGACTGGAGGAAGGCGGATGTGATTCCCCTTCACAAAAGTGGGATCAAGACAGAGGCAGGAAACTACAGACCTGTTAGTTTGACTTCTGTGGTAGGGAAAGTGATGGAATCACTTCTGAATGAAAGAACTGAGCACCTAGAGGCCAGTGGGGCACCGGACCCAAGGCAGCATGGGTTCACAGCGGGAAGGTCATGTCAGACGAATCTAATAGATTTCTTTGACTGGGTGACAAAAGTAGTAGACCAGGGAGGGGCTGTGGACATGGCCTACCGAGACTTTAGAAAGGCATTTGACACAGTTCCATGCAAAAAATTAATTGTCAAATTAACCAGCCTGGGAGTGGGTCCCTGGGTGGAAGCCTGGGTAAAACATTGGCTGGACAACTGGACACAGAAGGTAATTGTAAATGGAGTACATTGTGAAGAAAGATGGGTTACTAGTGTGGTACCGCAGAGTTCAGTACTGGGTCCAGTCCTTTGTAATGTCTTTATAAGTGACATTGCAGAAGGACTTGAAGGAAAAGTATGCCTCTGTGCAGATGACACAAAGATGTGCAACAGGATTGATACACAAGGAGGCGTGGAAAGGATGAGAAGGGACTTGGCAAAGTTGAAGGAATGGTCAGCAGTATGTCAACTTGGATTCAATGAAAAGAAGTGCAAAATAATGCACCTGGGAAATAAGAAACCCAGGGAGGATTACACAATGGTGGGGGGAGGTAGTAATAACAACAAAAATGCAAAGGGACCTGGGGGTAATCATATCAGATGACCTTAAGGTTAGCAAGCAATGTTAGAAGGCAGTAGGGCATGCTGGGGGGATACTGGGATGTAGAGAGAGGGGCATGACCAGCAGAAAACATGAAGTTGTTATCCCTCTGTACAGACAGTTGGTGAGACCCCATCTGGACTACTGCATCCAGTTCTGGAGACCACGTCTCCGCAAGGACGTAGACAGGGTCCTGCAGGATTTGATTATCGAGGTCTGAGTTTTGGCAAAGGAGGTATTGTGGGGCACAGCACCGATGGGTAGGCCGCAGTACACTAAGGACAGGACGGAGGAGTTGCTGGCCAGTTGGAGGGTGGTTTGGGAGAGGCAATTTCTATATCAATAGAGAAGGCCAGTCCAAGAATTTATAGCTGAGGACAGGGTATTGATGTGGGTGTGGAAGGTAAGAGCCAAGTCGAAGGTGAAGCCCAAGTATTTGTAGGATGACACCTACTTGAGAGGGCGTCGATTACTGTGGAGAATGCAGAGGGGGGCATTTTTGGCTTTATTCTGTTGGTGAGAAAAGAGCACGGATTTGGTTTGCTTGATGTTAATGAACAGCCAGTGGTCAATGAAGCACTTTTCGGCTTAGTTGAATGTATGCTGCAGGGATTCCTATAGAGATGCATGGTCAGGGTGGGAGGAAAAGAGGACATCATCATCGGCACAGAGAAGCATATTGCCCGAGCAGGAGCTGGGGAGAATGTTGAGAGAAAGGCTAAACAGAACGGGTCCCAGGGTGGAACCCTGTGGGACCCCAGAGCCAATGGGCAGGGTGTTGGACAGAGTGCCATTTACCTTCACATGCTGGGATCTGGTAGAGAGGTAACTGGTAAACAGAGCAATGGGACCATGGGAGAAGACAAGTTGGTGGAGGGACTCAAGTAGGAGTGGGTGACAGACAGTGTCAAAGGTCTTGGAGAGGTCAATGAACACTGCACCCACAAGGTGACCAGAGTTGAGTGCAGAGTGGAGGTGCTGGGAGAACTCCAGGAGGGCTGAAGTGGTGCTGTGTCCTGGGCGGAATCCATGTTGTTCCAGGCAGGACAGGTCGTATTTTGCTAGGTACTCAGAGAGCATTATGGCCACTATTTTTTGTAGTGCTTTGGAGAGTGGGGGGAAGAATGATGAGGGTCCTGACATTGTTAGTGGAGGTTCTATCACCACTCATATGGATTTGGGTGATTTCTGCAATTTTGCAAGCACTTGCGAACTGGCCCAGACATAGGTGCCGGTTTAAGAGGTCAGTGAGATGGGCTAGTACAGTATCCAAGACTAATCTGTGGATCCTGGAGTCCGGTGGATCATAGCTGGAGTTGTTGCTAACTATGGCTTTCTGCAGCTGAGGCCTAGCTGCAAGGGGGATATGGTGCGCAAGAAGAGGGGGGCGTATTCAGGGTGGTGGGGTGGTGGAGACAGGGATAGGGTCGATAAATAGTTGGGAAGGACAGAGCTTATATCTGAGAAAGCCGTATTCAGACACTCAGCTATGCGTGATGGATCCTTGGTGATGGTAACTTCTATGGAAATTTCTGATGGTGGGGGGTGGGGCGGGTTTTTCCATTGAGCTCCTTCATATGGTCCCACAAGGCACGGGATGAGCCACAAGTGGATACAAGGGTGGTTTGATAATATTCTCCCTTAGCCTACCTTATAGCCCAGGTGCACCTATTAAGTGCTTCATTATAGGCTTGACTATCAGCAAGTTGCCTGTCGCGACAGCAATATGGCAGAAATTATCTCTTTGTTTCAGTTTTTGTATAAGGGACGAAGTGATCCATGAGGCGTTCTGTTTTTTGGTACGTATTCTGGTCAGGGGCTCGAAAAGATCACATGCTTTGCCGAAGGTACTGGAGAAATAGGCTAGGGCAGAATTAATATCTGCTGCGAGTAGGACTGGGGACCACTCAAGCTGTGCTAGGTGCGTGTTTAGCTTTCTGAGTCCCCTGGGGCGCAAGCGCCTGCGCATGGTTACCTGGGACACTGGTTTCACCTGGCATCACCTGTTTGGTAGATGTAAACCCAATACACAGGCAGTCAAATGAACAGAATGCATATTTTCAAGCTGAGGTGTGCCCCACAGCTGTGTTGCCTCAAGAGATGAAAGTTTCCAAGTGCTGTATTTTACTGGCAGAAAAAATCACAAGCAATTAAGTAGTGGGACCATGGATAAGCTACCCGAGGCTGCGTGATGAGCAGGTGTGCTTATCACCTTTTTAAGACAGCAAATTATCTACTAAGACAATCCTGGCAAGCTCAGAAGAGTAAATGTGACTTTTCTGTATCACACTGACAGTGTGAAGTGCCGATCAATTGCTGGGTGAGTAGAATGCAGTTGCAAGTCTATTTTTGTCTGAGTGCAAGTTAATTAAATTAAATTATGAGTGCAGAGCAATTACGGTGCTAATCACATTGCATGCTGTTTTATGCGTTATGAGGGGATCAACTGAGTGAGGAGTTTGAATGACAGTAAAGTAAAGCACTTGAATTCATGTCTGTGGAGCAAACCAAGATCGATGTAATACTAAGTTATTCTCTATTCCCAAAGCGTGATTGCCGATGTATTGGGATGCTAGGTGACCTCATATAAAATCTGTGTGGGCAACACAGAGTGCACCTGTTACCAGATTGATGCATTATCACAGAATAGAGCCTGTGTGTGCAACAGTGGGCATGGAAAATAACAGTATGTGTACCTAGTAGTAGAGAATGACATAGGAGTTATAAGGCAGACAAGGACAAGGAGGCACTACGTAGCTCAGTGGTGGGCATCATAAGATGGGAATATGTGGGTAGTCTCATATTTACTACCAAAGAGAATCAGCAACCGCTGTTTTGTTTTCATTACATGTCTGCATAGAAACAATACATTGGCAGACTGTCAGTTAGGATGGGATGCATAACAAGGAGGGCCATGACTCCAGCAGTGGAAAGATGGCAATTGTTGCTGTGACCTAGATGAGTAACTGAAAAAAAAAATGACAGATAATGCCTGCTACCAGTTACATCTCTGTAATTCACCATGTAATTTACCACGTAATGTTTCTTGGTGGGGTTGTGGGTTGCATTGATGACCACCTAGTTAGCTTTGGGCTGTCCCCCTAAAAATGGCTACCAGCAGAAGCGTGTTAAAGCCTATTTGCCTTCTTAGTAAATGCTTGGGTCAAAGAGGGGTGATTCCTAGTTATCCTGGTGACACCCTCGTAGAAGTCAATGAAGGGAGGAACCACCGAGGGGCCTTAACGTGTTCTTCATCCTCAGATGAGTCCCCATGAATGACGGAAGACGCTGAGTAATCAGAGTCATATTCATCCTCCTCATCTGGCCCACTGTCGACTGTCAGACCCAGCACTGGATCTGTGCCCTGGAGTATGTGGAGAACTGGGACCCTGCCGCACTGGGTCACGGGTGGTTAGATCGCTGGCAGACTGCTGAGGGGCTATTTGGGTTGGGACCTGAGGGGAGAGATTCTGCTTCTACATGAACTAGCTCCATGAAGTAAAGCAAGCATTATAGTTCACCAGCAGAGGGTAGTTATAGACCAGTGGATAGGGGTTAGCCTGCACTGGGTAAGGCAAGGGCAGTTGCAGCACAAGAGGGACCGTCATGCAGTAACCCATGAGAGGTCCAGCAGGGACAGGCTGCGGTGCCATTGCCAGGCCCATAGGCTACAGCAGAGGCAATGTGGGTGCAGGTCCAGCGGGCGCAGGCTGAGGAAGACTAGGAATGGAATCCACTGACACTGGGAGTGGAAAAAACAGAGTTAGAGAGGAACGGGACCTCCCTGGTGAAGGCTGATGCATCACCGGAATTTGTGCTAAGTAACGCATGGCCCACCGAGTCTGCCCATTTCCGTAACTAATGGGTTAGCTGGAGATCATAGGTAATCACGTTGGTGGGGGGGGGGTGGGCTTCCACACAGGCAATCTGTGTGAGTGCACCAAGCACATATTAACGTCGAACTGTGTTGTTCATTTGCAAAACAGGAATGCACTGTTGGACAGCCCAGTGCACTGTTGCATAAGCAGCACAGCTCGGTGGCACAATTGGAATGGTAGTAGGTGCAGCCAGGGTTCATGTCCCACCAGAGACAATTCCTTTTTTTCTCACCCTTGTTTGCATCAGATTGCAATTTGGCTGTCCCATGCATTCTGTAATCTCATACCATTTTTCAACTGACAACCTCCTCATGAAGCCTGTTTCATGCTGCACGCACCCTCATGCTTCAAAAAATAACTTTTCATGGCTTGTCTTTTCTCTCTCTTCGTATGGCTTAGGTCTCAGACTTTGCAACACTTTGGTTGACCTAGGATGTGGTTCCTCCATCCAGTCCCTGTCCTTTCTGAGATGTGGGCTCCAGAACTACACACAACACTACAGATGCAGTATCTACAATGGTCAGTACAGACTCTGTTTTAAACCATTCACCCAAAACCTTCCCACCGGCCATTCTTCCGGAAAAGCCAGGAGCTTCAGATACACGATGCCTGCGCTACAGGCAATGCTAGCTGAGGGGGCAGTGGATGTTGCAGCAGTCACTGAGACCAGGGACATCCAAGGGCAGGAGTTTGACCTAAATTTGGAGGGCTACAGTATGTTAAGAAAAGGTGGGGGAGGGGAGGGTTAATTTGGTTTAGTGCTGTTAGTCAGAAATGGCACTGGTATTGGCAGGGTAGAGGAGGTGGAGGGGAACGTGCAGGCTATTTGGATCCACCGACTGAGTCAGGGCGGTAAGAGAGTAGGGTGGAGGGGCATACAGACCACCTGCACTGGCGGTGGCTCTGGAAGAAATGTTGCACAAAATATCAAGGGACACTGTAGTTTTGACAAGGGAAGGATAGTGGTAATACGGGACCTCAACATGCCGGGAACACACTGTGGGACTATGTTGTCACCAGTGGCCAGGGAGTAAAGGCTGCCTGATGTTTTTCGGGTATGCATTCATGAATCAGAAGGTGGGTGAGCAAACTAGTGAGGCCAGGACACTGTAGGTGGTACTGATGGCCAGTGAGCAGATAAGGTGCCTAGAGTTGAGGTGCCCATAGGCGGTGAGTGATCATGCCACTGTCTGGTTCTTCCCGGTCCCTGGGGAAGGGGGGGAGATAGCCAAACAAGGACGATAGTACCCAAGTTTAGGGATGCAGACTTCCGGGAGATGGGAAGGATCCTTACAGATTGTTCAGACCAGATAAGGCCATATTTATATGCTGAAAGCATGTGGAAGATCATTAGGAGTGGAATACAGGACATTACCAAATCCTGCACTGGGGCAAGTTCTAGTTCGTGAAAGAGAGAAAACCATTTTGATGGACCTAGGTGGTTCATGAGGTGGTGAGTGACAAGAAGAGGGCATATTGGCACTTCAAGCCATCAGGGAGTGGAAAGGAATCAAGGGGAGAGTATGAGCAAACATACAAGACTTTTACCATGGTGGTGAGAGAAGGGAAAATAAAAAAGGAGCAGTCCGTGACCAGGGGCAGCCCGAGGTGGGACAAGGTTTTCTTTAGATACATAGTTGAAAAAAGGAAAGCAAGGTGGCAGATCAGCAGGATTAAGATAGTGGATAGCCAGGCACAGGATGTGCTGGAATAGGCAGAGGTACTAAATGAGTACTTTGCATCAGTTTTTACCAGGGTGGATGGAGGAGACAAGACTTTGGTCACAGAGGGTGAGAGGAATCTGGAAGTAATGGTTGATGTCAACATGAACAACTCCAATACCTGTTGAAGAGGAGCAGCAGCAAGGGCAGAGAGGATGCTGGGATGCAACACTAGTGGGATTACCTCCTGAAAGGCGGAAGTGATGCCACCTCTCTACAACTGCTTGGTTAGGCCACACCACAAGTATTGTGTACAGTTTTGGAGACCACATTTAAAGAGGAACATTACACTTCTAGTGAGAGAATGCAAAGGAGGGCAAACAAAATGATGTGTGGCCTGGGTGAAAGGACCCGTGAGGAGAGGCCCATGGAGCTCGACATGTACACCGTGGAGGAGAGGAGGGACAATGGGGGTGGTACATGATAGAGGTCTTAAATTTCATGAAGGTGACCAACAAGGTGTGCCCTGTCAGGGTGCTCTAAGGGAAGGTGAAGGAGGCAATGAGAGGGAATGGGTGTAAGCTGGAAGTGGGCAGGCTCAGAGGATGGAGGAGGAGGAGTCATTTCACTGAGAGAGGGGTGGTGGAGCCATGTAGTGTGCTGCCCAGGGAGCTGTCAAAGGAGTCTGTGGACTGTTGTAAGAGTGGATGGGCCTTGTACACGGGGATGGTAAATCTGACCTGGTACAAAGCCGGTGTCACATATGGGACTGTGGACAGTATAACCCCAAAAAATCCTAAACAACAAAAATCGCCCCTCAGTGTGGCTGATGAAAACCTAGTAAAGTCGCAAAGGCCCGTCGGTGCATTTAGCTGTCACAGTAGTATGTTAGTACAATTGTCACATTGAATGTCAGCCATTTGGGTGTCTGAGCTGTGCACCAACCGGTCAATCAATTTTTTTTTGAGTTTTGATTAGGGATGGGGGGTTATGGTCATGCCACTCTATCGTCAAGGTTAGCTGTCCTGCAATGGAACAGCTGGTGTGTAGTGGGGGTGGACGGGGTTTTGGGATCAGGAAGTCTTGGTCCAGATGCAGGTCACCCTCATGACTCAATTTTTCCACTCGAGTGTAGTTGGTCTGTTGGGGAGGGGGGTTGTATAACCTCCTGTCCTGGATTGCAATACTGAGATATTACAGAGGGTTCTACCATATCTTATTTTCAGCATTCTTGTAGTCAGACAATGCTATCCATCCCTTGCATGACATCCAGTGTTTACATATCCAGGTGATGCACAATTAGAAAGATGTATTTATTGTAAATGCTATTCTGGCCAAGGCTTGCTGAGCTGTAGTCATATACAGAGCGTTTGGAAACAAAGGAAATACATTTAATAACAGCAGTCAGTGCGATTCCAACAGTCAATGGCACTCATCATCGGACCGTTAGCACCAAATTCTTTGTGTTTTTCTGCTGTGGTTTTATTTAGTCTCAGTGAAATGAGCACTCCAGGACAATAATGAGGTGCAGATTATCCAGTGATCAGACTAACCACATTGGGAATGCTCATGAACAGATTGACTTCACAGGTGCCCCATCAATGCATGGCCTCTATCCATGAAATACAGTCCCAGGAGCCTTTCAAGACTGTGCTCTTGTATACAAAGAAGTGTGTGTAAAAAGTAGACAGCAAACAAAAGCTAAATACCCATGGTAATCAACATATTTGCAAATTAGTGTTTTCCCAATGGGCAACATTTGTTCTGCAATGAAATCCACAACTATTCCGGTATCAATACCCTGATTCTATGTAACACAGGAAAAGCTACACATGTACAGGGGTATGTATCCACAACAGACTATGAAATAGGCATTATAGCGCAGTGGTTTAAGGCTATGAGCTACAAACCAGGAGGCCTAGGTTTAGATCCCACAGCCCCACTTGCGAAGTGTTGTCAAACTGAAAGTTTGTCATGGACCCAGGCGTTAAAGTCACCCAGGACCATCAGCCTGGGTGACTCAAACGCCATGTCAATGACGAAGTATGCTACTTCCTGCAGAAAACGCTTATCACCTGGTGGACGATAGATGAGAGAAATTCTGCAACCCACACCTGTCACTACAGTACACTCAAAGGACTCAGCTCCCTCTACTGGTACACTTGTGAGTCCCAGTTTTGTCTTGAAACAGACTGCAACACCCCCCCCCCCCCCAGCGGTCCAACCATGGGCAGTGTAACACAGAGTACCCTTCTGGAACTGCTGCCTCCAAAATTGGACCAGCATTTTCATCTAGCCAGGTCTCGGTAATGCATGCCAGATTAACAGACTCTACAAGATCTGCAATAACTGCAGTCTTGTTTGTTATGGATCTGGCATTGCACAACACCACCCGTGTTGGACGGTCCGCTGGAGCTGCACAGACCACTTGCCCAAGATCATTAGTGGTGCCCTTGGGTATGGAAACCAGACAAGAGTGACCTCATTCCAGAGTCCATTTCACCCCCAGGGCATCTTCTGGTTTACAGTACCACAACACGGTGTCCACGCTTATTCGACCTCCACTGTTCGCAACCCCCAAAACCCCTCCTCCACCTACGCAGAATATCCAGCACTGTACAGCGATGGTGTGTTGACAACTGTAATGGCAATTCAGGCAATTTTTCAGGGGCTTTAGGGCTTGCCACACCCGTTTGGTGGAGAGAGCTTCATCTGTCAACCCCTCGTTGCTGGTCTTTCTATCATTGTCCAGATGTGATACACCAGGCGTGCCTCTCCCTCCCTCCCTTAAGCTCCCTTTCTTTTACTCCCCCGATCCCACTCAATTTTGCTTATATCCCTATTGTGCCTTTCTTAGAAAATATCCCATCCCCATCCATAGCGAACACAGAGGAGAAGTGGTCGCTTAATACCTCCGCCTGCTCCCTCGCCTCTTCCACCCACCCACCATCTGATCTTAGTCTTCCATGCCTGCCCTTAGTTTTTGTCCTTGAATGCTCACTGAACTTCACTGGTCCACCAGCACGGTTTATGTGACCTTGCTCCCTTGCACTTCACCTTAGCGCAGGTCCGGACTGACTCATGAAGTACCCGTTTTATGACCTACCATCTCTTATCCACGTCTGGCATTGTTGTAATCCCTTTCATGTGATCCTTTAGAATAATTCCCATTACCATAAAGTCTGCTCCCCTGATGTACACTACCAGTGTCCTAGATCTCTCCACCCCTCACCCCATGTTACTGTGAAAACAGACATTGTCTTGGTCTCTCACAGTCGGGGGATCCTCTACAACCAGGTCCCTTACCAGATCCCCTTCCGCCAAGACCACGTCCAGAACATAGCCCTCCCTCAAAACCCCATGACAACGTTAAGGTCCCAGTCACAGTTGTTGTTGGTCCAGATTTTCGTGAGCATTGCCACACCCACACCCACCAAACAGCATGGCCTGGAACTCTGTTAACTTGTTACCCAAGCTTCATTCACCTAGGTCCCTATCCTTAGGACAGGCCCCTCTGCTGAGGGTGGGTTCTTCCCACACCTCCTTGTCTTCTAGATTCTCTCTAGGCCTGCTCTCCTCCCTCGTTTCTGCTATATATTGTATCTCCCATCTCTGCTTCACATTGAGGTTTCCACCACTCTGCTGCCGGTACCCTCACCCCTTATCTCTGGTCGCCCACCCCAAGTCGCCCAGCTTACTCCTTAACCAACAAACTTCAATCCTAATCTGAAATAGCTGCCTACAGAGTGGCCATCCTCCCCCTCTCCTGGCCCACTTTAGAATTAATGCCACCCCACAGCACGTGCATCCTATAAGCCTTCTGAATATGCCTGCCGTGGTGGAAAGCGGCCACCCCATTTTTCCTTCTATATTCCTTATAGACACATCCTCCTTTTCCCATTCCCTTCCCCCTGGATTACTACCCCTCCTTCCACTCGAAGTGGCCATACTGGGGTATCCCAGGTCAGACATATTCATGTCAACATACAACCAAGCACAAGGTTGTCACTTAAACTTTGTCTGATGACACTGAATAAACAGGCTTTTAAACGAGTCACTTAATCACTAACTGAAGATACAGACTAGATTGGTCATGTTCTCTTCCAGCAAACAGCCCTGCTCTAAATAGACATTTACACTCTAACTGATGGGACAGGGTAAACAGGCTGTAAAACAACTCTTTAAATCTAACTGAAGGTACAGAATAAACATTATCATCATAAGTATATGTTAACTCTGTTTTACAACCAGCTGCCTGTAATATCACAGCACCAGAATAAAAAGTATAATCATATAGTATAACTTTCATCTGTTTCACAACCCAATTGCATGTAATAACACAAACCCACTTGTATCTCCATGTTTTTTCCTTACTCACCCCAGAATGACACAGTGCTATTAAGGTAGAAGTCCTGATTTGTACACCTCCAGAGAACCCCTCTCCTTAGCAGCCCAGAAAATCTATTGAAAAGGTTGGTGGTGCGGGGTGGCTGGGATGGAGGAAGAAAATTTCAGTCCAACCCCTCTCTCGCTCTCCTGCAATGCTGCAGGCTGCCCATTAAATAGATCAGGAAGATGACAGCATTTTGGCACGGAAAATGAAACTTCAAAAGTTCAGCACCAGTCCATGAGCTACGATGAGCTCCCTCTCACTGGTCAGTCCCTCTCTCATTCTCCGGTGCTGCTTCAGGCGGCCCGTTAAATAAGGCAGCTTCCTTCGGCATTTTGGTGATGAAATTGAAAATTCCAAAGTTCAGCCACAGTCCCTGAGCTCAGATGAACACCCTCTGGCTGGCTGGTCCCTGTCTCACTCTCGCCAAAATCTTCACATTGTCATAGCAATGATAGGGCCTACTTTTGCTAGGAGAGGGGGTAGGGGAGAGTAAGGGGGCATGTGGGAGAGAGGGAGGAGGGTGGTTTCACTAAAGGATAGGAGCCAGGGGAATAAAATGGCAGAACAGCATGAACTGCTGTCAGACAGAGAGCTGGACATAGCAGGTATCATTGAAACATGGGCAAATCAAAATCATGACTGGGACGGGGCCATCACAGGAGTTAAAGTATTCAGGAGTGACAGAGCAAAGGTAAAGGGGGTGGTGGAGTAGCCGATTACATAAAGGAAAGTACATCTTGAGGGCTATTAATCGGCCATCATAAGTCTTGAGTTGCAAGCATGTCACTGTTAATGGGGATATCCACTACCTGTTAATGTCCCTAGGAAGGTTCTCACTCCATAACTGCACTCTTTACTGAAACAGAGAGTTGAACATTGCTCAATATAATGGGACCACAACATCCCTACGTCTGCTTTTGTCACACCTGATGATGTATCACCGCTCGACATTTGCCCTGCATGGGTGGCTTTTGTACTCTGTTGTGACATTTTGTATTCTTCCAAAATTAGAACCCCCAGGTGCCTTTCCTCCTTTGTGACTGTGAGCACCACCACATCGCACCCACACCATTATGTAGATTTATCCATTGGTTTATATTGAACAGGTGGTAATGCTTGGAATTCATGGAAGTAAACTACAGATGCCAGTCCGTGGACCATTTTACAAGTTTGCCCACGTCAATCATCATTCTCATTCATCCCCCGCACACACACACCTCACAGGGTGAATCAGCTCTGGTATTGAGTTTGGTATTCAAATGCAAACAGAAACACATGGGACACCAGTTGTTTTACAATGTCAGTAATGAACGCATTGAAAAGGACTGGCACTAGGACTGATCCCTGATGCACCACCATGTCAGCCACAACACCCCATGCGCAAACTGCACCACAGCTGACAATATCCTTTACCTTCTTCCTGTTAGTGACTTGAGAACCATTGTTAGCACACTGTGCCAAATGCGCAAGCTACAGTGTTTATATATCCACCTCTTATGTGGACTGGTTAAAATGGCTCTTCAGAAATAAAGGTAGTAGAGTGACAGAGCCACAAGGTGACATACACCATGCATGGGGTGTTGTGGCTGACATGGTGGTGCTCACCAAAATTCCTTCCTTCCTCGCCGACTCTAATATCTTCACTCCCTACCAGTCAGGTTTCAGAAAGGGCCACTCCACTACATCCTCCCTGATATGGCTTACTGACTCAATCCTGACTGGTATGGACAGTGGGCTGATCATCTCAGCCATCTTCTTCGACCTTGCAAAAGCCTTCAACACCGTCTCCCACCCCATATTGCTCTCTTGTCTCACTGAATTAGGTCTCTCTGTTGCAGCCACCAACTGGTTCAGATCTTACCTCTCTGGCAGGACCCAGTCTGTTACCGTCGCAAATGCTATCTCCTCCCCACCTTCCCTTAACTACCGGTGTCCCCCAGGGGTCAGTTCTGGGACCCATACTGTTCTCTATATTCCTAAACGACTTACCACTCATCCGCTCTACTACCTCAATTGATCTGTATGCAGATGACACTGTACTCTTCTCCTCAGGCTCTGACCCTGAAGTGGTACAAACTAACCTCCAAGCCGACTTCAACAAAGTACAGCAATGGTTCAGCTCTCACCAGATCTCCCTAAATGTAAAAAAACTGTCACGATGACTTTTGGAACATGACAACACCTGTCCAGACTCCCATCCCTTCCTCGTTTCCACACCCTGGATGGTCAAAAACTCGAATAGGTCTCCTCATTCCACTACTTGGGGGTATGGCTCGACTGCCACCGTTCCTTCTCAGACCACATCGATGCTATTTCAAAAAAACTATGCCCCATGCTCAGTGCACTTTATGGGAACCACAGTATCCTCCTTCCCTCCCCTCATCCAACATGAAGTGGTCCAGAAGATGATACTTCCTTCCTTTGATTACTATGACATTGTTTATGGTGCAGCCCCTAAGCCCACCCTATCTAAGCTGGACACACTTTTTAATGCCTTCTGCTGCTTTGCTCTCGATGCCTCACCTCTTACCCACCACTGCAACCTCTACCGTTCCCTGGCACTACCATCCCTCGGAAACCATCGCATTTCACACTATGCTAAATATGTATCTAACCTATGGCTTGGCACCGTCACTTTCTACCTCTCCTCTGCGCTCTCAGCTGCCCTTCCCCCGTCCATTATCTTCGATCCTGCCACTACCGCCAACTATCAATTCCTAGGAGGAAGACTACTGCCGGGCAAGCCGCCTTCTTGCACCGGTTACACAAGCTATGGAATGATCTCCCACCTCAAATTCGGCATTCCTTCTCTGCCCACTCTCTTTCTACTGCCCTCACTAACTTCCTCAACACTAATTGCTCCTGTACCTGATTCAGCCATGTGCAAATTGCTCCCCTCCCAACTGCCCAACCAGTGTCCTTAGCTTAGCTATAAATGCTGGCATATAGGCCCAATCTGTGCACACTACAGGAGCGAGCACACCTTAGCCAAATACAGGGTCATCAGGTCATCACTCTTTCTGCTAGTGATGCCAACGCATTTCCATGCCAACATCGATTGAGCTATTCACACAGTCTTGCTGCATTGCTTGCTCTCCATGAGGTGATTTAGTACCAGTTTGTCAGGATACTTCTCATGTTCAATTACCCTGATCTGAGTTTCACAGAGTACTCAACCACATTCCAAGAGCATCACTGTAAACAATGTGACATTGAAATTTAGCCTCCATATGTCAAAACACTTTTCTAGTGCTATTCGGTCTTGCTTCATGTTGTCAATATGCTCTAAGGTCTGCAACCTATTACATGTTTTTCTAGAATGCAACGAGAGCAGCCCTCACCAGTTTAGTTCACCCACTATGTCACTGATGAAAATATTGAAAAGGAGCGTTCAGAGTACTATTAAAGCCCGCCCCTACCAGCCAGATACTCACCAAAACAATCATGTGGTGTTCACCCTTTAGTACAGTCTGACTTCTGACTGTCTACAAGTTTAGTATCCATATAACAGTGTTGTCCCAGAACACTTTACTGGCACGTTTGTTGACATGCATGCAGTGGGCTACAGTTTTTGAAGCCTTAACAAAGTCAAGACAAACTGCAGCAAGGTCAACACACAACACACCTCTAGTACCTATGTGCCTCGCCAAGGTACACAATCATACTGGTCTGGCATGGCCTAACCTTTGAGAAGCCCTGCTGTCTGTGATCCATCACGCTCTCTTTTTGATGAGTGCATCCATTAACTCGCCTAGTAATGCTGTGAGACATAACTGGGTGATAATCTTCACTTAGCTACATGCTACTTTACTGGAGTATCGGTATTACTCTGACCTCAGTACAGTTGTTTGGCAAATCACAATACTCCAGTGATAGACAGAACATGAATACCAGCATGTCAAACATTTCTGCCAGAAGTGCCCCAAGCACTCTCGGATGTAGTACATCCTTCCCCATGGCCCTTTGTTTTACGTAGTTCATCCCTTATCCTTTCCTCACTGATGGGGCTAGAATGCAGTTCAAAGCCACCCGCCATTAGCATTAGTTCAGGAAATTGTACCCCACACTCCTCAATAATACAGATCCAAAGTGCCATGTAGCGGCTCACAGATATTCATGGAATAATGCACAACTCTTCTGTGACTAACAAATCACAATATTGACACAGTACATCTAATTTCTAACTTTCTAGCTCCCACACATGCTTTAAGAGAAAACTGCGCTCCAATCTGCTGATTGCTGATACCTGTTCCTGCTTTCACCCTACCTAATGACTAATGTCTCTGGCCACACAATAGTATTTCCTCACCTCTGTATAACCCTCTTATTGCCTCAGCCTGTCCCGGCTCCCTTTCCCTGCCCATATACAATCTTGCACTGCAGGCATCTCCCTTACACTTACATACACTCATATAATCTAATTTCATGGCTTGATCCCCTCTTCCTCACTTACTGACCTTTTCCTTAATGACACCCCCTGCTCTCACTAGTTATTTCTTCCTTTTGTATTACCTGTTTTTGTGTACCTTGTTCTGTTCACATAATATGTCACCTGATAATTTATTGTCCAAGGTCCTCTCTATTCATTGCATAGGTAGGCACCTATGAACTTATGAATGGTCTACTCTGTATGTCGCTGATATATTGTATCCACTTTAATTCATTATATGTAAAGCGCTTTACTTTGTATGTTCTGATATATTGTATCCTTTTTAACTCATTGTATGTAAAGCACTTATAATTTGTTATCCTGTTAAATTTCTGCATGTCTGCACTCTCCCGGGTCGTGCCTGAAAATAGTCATTTTATGGCTAGTGCACTTACCTGGTTAACAAAAGCTAAATAAATTAATAAATAAATAAATACAAATTTTGCCATGTCTCCCTCATTGCATGACCATCCAGCTACATTAAACCTAACATTGTCAGACCCCTAGCATTGTATGTCAACCGTTGCATGATGAAACTGAAGAATGCCTTGTCCCCTTTCTTGAATGATTGTAATCAACATACCAGTCTAGATTTGCCGCGGCTAAATGAAATAAAATGCCGTGCTGGACATCCAGGGTGATGGCCTCAAGGAGTCGTGAGGGGCTCCACACACTGTGCAATTGCCTGAGAAGAGAACACATTGAATACTGCGTGCAGGTTTGGCATCCCTACTTAAAAAGAATGACATTGATTTACTGTAGAGGATGCAGAGTAGAGCGACCAGGATAGTAATGTGGATAGTACAAATTCTAATAGGAGAGACAGTGGAGCTCACCCACTACTTGGAGGAGAAAAGGTACAGGTGGGATATGATATAGGATGTCACGTATCTCAAGTGAATGAATATGGGAAGCCTTGAGGGGTGTATCTGCTGAGTGAGTTGGTGGCCACCAGGGGACACTAAATGAAGATTGCAGTGGTGCAAATGAGGAGGGAGGAAAGCAGGAGGCAGTACTTCTGTGCCATCAAGCTCTCTTGATGAACCATACGGCCTAATCTGATTGTTTGGCAGTATGTATGTTAGTATCTTATTGTGTCTGTGCCTTTGCTCTCCGTAATGCATTTCCAGTTTCAGTTAAACATTCTCAGTACCCCATCCTTGTTCCATCCCTTTGGGTGTTCTTACATTTCCTGATCCCTCGCCTTGTTACCACACCCTGTGCTGAAACATGTCTTGAGAACAACAGTTGCTCACTACTTCACATGGATAGCACTCTGAGGTATCACTTTTCTGACTCCATGAAGGCCTCATTTAGCCACTACCGCAGCTATTACACTCCCCATACTGACACCGGCCTCTCAAGTTCTCTGGTGAAACCAAGACACAGTTCAGCAAAGTTAACATTGTTGAACTCAAACAGCTTTGGCCTATTAAGATTGTAGTCTCTGTCCCAATGCTGAACCACACAACGTTACAAGTGCTGGATACCAAGTTCCCTAATACCTGGTCAACTGCGATTCTGTCATTGCTTGTCATTACCAGACATGACTTATGATGCCAAATACACATACACATGGAGACCCTCATGAAATTGTCCGCATCGTGTATTTCCCTACCGGCACAGTGATGCAGTTGTATGCATCAGAGAATGCAACAATCAACATGTTGTTGTGCAAACATTACATTCAACGGAACAGGAGGCAGAGTTAAAGAAAAAGAAACATGTACAGCACAATATTGAAAGTTTAATAGAAAAGTGTGTGAAATACATGTTCATAAAGTGGTGAATCAAGGGGTAAAATTTAACAAAAATCAGTTAACAAAGTTATGGGTGACAAAAAAAAAAGTCATTTGTCAAACTAGCTGATCAGGACGGAAACCAGTGTACTGTCCAGAGGGGTCTGGGTAGACGTCACGGATATGCCACACACAGCAGCTGGGGACAGGCACACGCACACGTTGCCCAAGATGACCAAGGTGCCACAAGATGTACTGATGGTATGCTGAATGCCTGCGTATTCGATTAGTATCTGCATCTGGAGGCAATGAGAAAATGCCTTGACGATAACTTGCAGCCAAAGTCAGCACAGCTGGGTCCAAAACAAGGCGATCCATTTCCTGCAAGAAAGGAGAAAAGACAATTAGTATCCATCATGGAGTACATGACTGCTCATTAAAAATATTACTTAATGAATGAGTTGTGAACATTTTAAATAGGAGCACAAGCAATGTTGATGGCATCCAGAAAAGCAGCCCTAACTATGCAATCATGAAGTGATCCATAAGTGGGACACAAAGGGCGTCATCACAATGCACACTTTAAAAGATTGTCAAATAATGAGGAAAGCAGGGATTTTCTTTTTACATTAATTGTATCCACGTAAACTGGAACACCAGACTATCTCTAGTGGTGCTCTCAACCAACATGATCACTCACACCTAATATCTCCAGCTCTTATACATGGATAAGGTGAACTGTTCACTCCTTCCTGGACAGCCAACCCCCCTGGATGTAAACACACCAGGGCAGGGTCGACAGCTCCTTACTGGTGACCTGTCTGCAAATCTAATGTGCAAACAGAAACCCGCTGGGAGAGGATCATGGGCAGGCTTGAAGATCCAGCACTAGGGGAGGTGTCTTACTGGTCCCACCATTAACAACAGTTTTTACCTTGTTTTCAATTATGGCCTAAGTGCAAATGCGGGGAGAAGCTCTGCACTCCATGGGCACACTTCCGCCACCATGCATAAGGCTTCTATTGGTGCTATCCACATATTCACATGCTGCTTGGAGCTGCACGCTTCTGCTGCCATGCATAAGGCTTCTATTGGTGCTATCCACATATTCACATGCTGCTTGGGGCTGCGGCACCCAGCAAATGCCATGTGCCACCAAAGCATCAGCAAGCTACTCAACCCTTACCCTAGGAAAGGTGAGCAGTCCTGCAGACACTATATCCTTTCCTGCCCCTGCCTACCCATGAGAGCCAGGGCTTGTTCCAAAACACTGTTCACCAGCGTGGTGCATGGTGTGGCGTCCAGCATTGCAACCATCAGCGATGCTGGGCTGGCACCGAGAAAGCAGAATTACCCACACTCAGTTATAAGAACCTACGAAAGGCAAACCATAGTAATCAACCACTCGCTGAAGTCCACGGTCCCGCTTTCTCAGTCTGTACATGCACTTGTCCCTGGCATAATGTCTCAGAATGCCACTTTGCTTCCGTCCTCTTGGCATTGCTTCCACACTGCTCTGAGTATGTCCTGAACCTCCTATATATGCCTTACTTCCAGAGCATGTGTTCCCCGGTGAACGATGATGTGTGGTTCCCCACCACCTTCTGTACACAACGATCAATATGCTGCTGTACCCTATCTGCTGTCATGTCAGGCATGCACTCTACCCAGATACCGCTTGTCCTGTACCCCATTCACCACTGCCATATGATCCCCTTTACTATAGAGTCCTCCAGAATTATGACTGACTCCTTTATGGGCTCTCTCCCTCTCTCTCGCTCTTTCTCTCTGTCTTTTTCTGCGTGTTCTTTTCACTGCCTCAAAAACGCTCCCTTTCCGCTAGCCCCACAGCTATTCCCCCCTTCTGCCTCCTCCGGTCTGTGTCCTGACTTCCCCTTGCCAACGATGGCTGGTGCATCAGCTTCACTTACTAAACCAACACGGATTGCCGGCGCAGTGCAAGGGGTGGCGTACAGTGCCTCAACCAACAGTGCCACCGAGACGGTGGAACATAGATATATCGACCACTGTAGATAATTTCCCAGTGCTAATTCCCAGCAGAATTGTGTTTCATAGTACAAACAAATAGGCCACTAAGGAAGACAGATATGTCTGACAGCGTGACTGCCAATCTGATGCCAAAGACACTGTGATGTGCTCAATTCATGGTGTTTTGCAGTGCTGTAAAACTCCTACATTTAACTTGATGACCCAGTTGTCTGTGTGATGGTGCTGTACTCAAACACAAACTGAAGCACATTACCAAGGGTAAGCAGGTGAGAATAGCCCCTGATTGGCACTCAGTGGGAGTCATAATGAGTGCAGTCAACTGCCATCAAGGGATGCATTTATACACAGTGGGACTGTTGAACTACCAAATGAACCCTCCCCCCCACACACACACACACACCCAAAGCAGAAGAACAGAAAATAAGTATAATTATGTTGTAGCAAGGTGTCTGTTTTTTTTTAATTTTGGGTGGACAATAAAAGTACTCGGAGTGGATGCGCACCACAAAGTGTGACACAGGGTAAATAGCACAAGAGGAAAACTGGAACCAGCACACATGGAATGATGACACAAACAAATATAGAAAAATGGATATTTGTGGCAGACAAAGACTGCTATGCCATTCCTGTCTGCCAGCGGGACCTATACAGGTAAGCATCTGCTCACCCTAAGTGATCCATGGCTCGTCATCAGTCACGTCAGCCCAGTTGGGAGTCATGGATTACTGGTATACATCCCTGTTTCAATGAAGTAGCCACTCCAGGTTTCCCCTCTCACTGTTCTTCACCTCCCAGCTTCACTGAGAGTCCTCTGGTGGCCACAGGCTCTCCTGGTGGCTGTTCTGGTGTCCCGGGCAGTCAAGGAGTCACCCAAGAGCAGCACTCTCACTGCCTCATTATCCCTGTTATCACTCGCTATCTGTGTGTCCCCCCATCCCCCTACATTAGCCTGCTTGTCTCCTCCACCCTCCCTCCTGCCCGAACCATGTCCATCCCCCAGGCTCGAACCCATATCTCTGTTTGTCCTGACCTCCTTGGTTCCATTACATCCTGCTGGATCACTGTGGACAATGACAGTTTGTACCCTGGAGCAAGGCCCCACCCCGGCCCATCTATAGATCTTCCTCATCACTGAGCCACCACCTGGAGTCTCCTTTCTTTTGCCAGTGATGCTTATGGGCAACCCAGTATCTCCGACTGGAGCACTGACCCCCACCCCAACTCATTTCCCGCCATCTTGACCAATGCCACCCTTTTCCGCTTTACTTGTGTCTCCTCCAGGTGCCCCAAAAAATGTTCTTTTTTGTTTGGGGGAAATTTCAAAGCTCCCAAGAGAAGTTTCCCCATGTCTCCCAGGCTGTGCGTCCCAGAACCCTCCTCCGAGGGAGTGTCTATTTTCCTCCTTGCTCCTGCTTGTTCCTCCAATGGTTCCTATCAGTTGCTTCCTTCCTCTGTCAGTGTGACGAGAGGTGCATAATTGTTTTCCTGCTGGACACCCAGGCTTGTCCTTCCCATGTTTGTTGTGCCCACATCTGAATGTAGGCCCACAATATCCAGCTTCTTCCTTCTTTTTCCTGAACCTACTATCTTCCACCCCTCCTGAGCCATATTTGCCTCAATGTCTCCTGATCTTCTTGATGTGTCCATCTGCTGCGTTGCTTCGCCCTGCCTGGTTTGTACCTGCACAGCTGTAATAGTTCCCTGTCTTGACATCAATGATATCTCATCATCATTTGCATCCTCCCATCCGCCGCTCACCTCTTATACCAATGGGTGTAGCGGGTTTACATGACTGGAGAGACTTAGCACACCAACCAATGCCCTCCCCTTCCCCACCACCCCTTGAGGATCCACCTGAACACCTCTGGTCACTTTCCTAGCACTGTGGAAATGTCCATCTGCCATAGTTGCTTGCCTCCTGTTGGATGAAAGTTGTCCCGGTCTCATACCAACAATTCCAACTTGTCCATCATTTCACCTCCCATTGTCTCTCATCGCCCGCCCCAACAGCCATGGTTGCATGCTAAGCCAGTTTACCTCTTCAGTGGTCTGCAAAAGCTGACTGCACAGTCGGCAACCTCCCTACCAACAGGCTCAATTTAGTATTATCACCACCCCACAGCCAGTGTGGCCTACACTCCTTCACAATACGCATGCCCTGTTGGCTGAAGGACACCACAATTGTCCTTCTCCATAAACATTGGGACGTTCCCCCCGGGTCTGGTCTCCTCCCCCTGGGGCACCACCCCTCACCCTTCTCCAAGTAGCCAAACTGGGTTGGTCCAAGATGAAGACTTACATCCCCTTTCAGTTGTAGTAGATAACACACAGCCCTCGTAACCAGTTCCTAATCCGGGTAAAGACTTTAGCAACTAAACACTTCTAAGAGGTTATCACAGTTTACCACAGCATTTAGCCACAAGAAACTGCACCAGCCTTTGTTTTGAGCATAGACTGCATCAGTTTCCCCTCAGTTGTGCTCAACCTCGCCAGTCTGTAGTTCCCTGGATCGTCATTGGGCCCACTGTTGTGGAGTGGTACCACATGTGGCTACCTCCACTCTCTGGGCACACATCCTGTATTTAGCGAGGTGTTTAACAGATCCACCAGTGGCTATGCCAGGACCTCTGCCAGCTCCCTAAGCATGCTGGGATGTAACCCATCTGGCCAGGGTGCCTTGTGTACCCACAGGGACCTAAGGCCCCCCAGTAGCCTTTCCACCATGATGACCCCATCTGTGGCTGTCTTCCCCCCCCCGGCACACCCTTTCCCTGCAGAAATGGCCCAATCCCAATCCTTCTCTCTTGTGAACCATGAAAAGAAGTACTTGTTAAGTACTTCTGCCTTCTTGGACCCACTCACTGCCTGTCCTGATCCTAACTATGTGATCCTTGCACTTCCTTTTTTTCCCTGATCGACCCAAAGAAATACTTTTGCCTTTCCTTAATCCACTGAGCTCATTCCCTTTGCTTTGCTGCCTTTGATATGGCACTAGGCCCCCTTTGGGTCAGGATTGCTTCCTGGAGGATCTGATCCCTGGCGCACGTGGTGGCAGGGATGCTCCAATCCACACCTGGTAAAGTAACATCTCCCGCCACCACAGTGCTCCCTTTGGCACAGAGTCTCCCTAACTGCTCCCCAGGCTCCCTAACGACGTCCTCTTTCTCGGTTGGGGCCAAGAAAAAAAAACATTCTGAATCATGGACCCCTTTGGGGCATGGCGTTGTTCCAAATCACCTCGAAAAGACCTTCCTCCCCCTCCTCCCTGACACATCCACTCCCTTCCCTTATGTAAACGGCTAATACCCACCCTTTTCCTTTTTCTCTGTCAAGATTGAATAACTTAAATGCTGGGATTGGCAAGTCCCAGCCATGGTTTTGGCTTGTCCGTGTCTCGCTGATGGCTGCTATGTCCACCTCTCCTTCTGTCAACAGTGAGTGCCTGCAGCTCTGTCATATTATTCCACAGGCTCCTAGCATTTAGTGATACCACTCTCCACCTTGACTCTCTCCCAGCTGCTTGCTTACTCTAACCTTCCACCCCCTATCATAGACAAAGTTGGTCCTATCATTTTTATGAGGAGAGTTCCTCTCGACATCCTCTACTGATTCTGCATACCTCCCCAGCCAAAACAAAGCAAGTTTAAATGATACTTTTGGGGTGATGCATTCCATCAGTCTGTGCTGTAATACCCACAAACCCTCCTTACTATGATGTAGCCCTTCCCCTGCATATAGATCTGCGTTCACCCATGTGTTGCCCCACTCTCCCACCCAGCCATACCCCATTGACTCACACTATTCTCTCAGCCCTAGCTATGCAATCATGAAGTGATCCATAAGTGGGACACGAAGGGACTCATCACAATGCACACTTTAAAAGATTGTCAAATAATGAAGAAAGCAGGGATGTTCTGTTTACATTAATTGTATCCGCGTAAACTGGACCACCAGACTATCTCTAGTGGTGCTCACAACCAGCATGATCGCTCACACCTAATATCTCCAGCTCTTATACATGGATAAGGTGAACTGTCCACTCGTTCCTGGACAGCCCGACCCCCTGAATGTAAGCACACCAGGGCATGGTCGACAGCTCCTTACTGGTGACCTGTCTGCAAATCTAGTGTGCAAACAGAAAGCCGCTGGGAGAGGACCATGGGCAGGCTTGAAGATCCAGCACTAGGGGTGGTGTCTTACTGGTCCCACCATTAACATTTTTTACTCTGTTTTCAATTATGGCCTCAGTGCAAATGTGGGGAGAAGCTCTGCACTCCATGGGCACGCTTCCGCCGCCATGCATAAGGCTTCTATTAGTGCTATCCACATATTCACATGCTGCTTGGAGCTGTGGCACCCAGCAAATGCCATGTGCCTCCAAAGCATCAGCAAGCTACTCAACCCTTACCCTAGGAAAGGTGAGCAGTCCTGCAGACACTATATCCTTTCCTGTCCCTACCTACCCACGAGAGCCAGGGCTTGTTCCAAAACACTGATCACCAACGTGGTGCATGGTGTGGCAACCATCAGCAAGCTACTCAACCCTTACCCTAGGAAAGATGAGCAGTTCTGCAGACACTATATCCTTTCCTGCCCCTGCCTACCCACAAGAGCCAGGGCTTGTTCCAAAACACTGTTCACCAGCGTGGTGCATGGTGTGGCATCCAGCATTGCAACCATCAGCGATGCTGGGCTGGCACCGAGAAAGCAGAATTACCCACACTCAGTTATAAGAGCCCACGAAGGCAAACCATAGTAATCAACCACTCGCTGAAGTCCACGGTCCCGCCTTTCTCAGTCTGTACATGCACTTGTCCCTGGCATAATGTTTCAGAATGCCACTTTGCTTCCGTCCTCTTGGCATTGCTTTCACG
This sequence comes from Neoceratodus forsteri, assembly GCA_016271365.2. Classification (NCBI taxonomy): domain Eukaryota; kingdom Metazoa; phylum Chordata; order Ceratodontiformes; family Ceratodontidae; genus Neoceratodus; species Neoceratodus forsteri. The sequence goes on from JADMNL010000022.1 coordinate 584,629,820, forward strand.
CTGCTCTGAATATGTCCTGAACCTCCTGTATATGTCTTACTTCCAGAGCATGTGTTCCCCGGTGAATGATGATGTGCGGTTCCCCACCACCTTCTGTACACAACGATCAATATGCTGCTGTACCCTATCTGCTGTCATGTCAGGCATGCACTCTACCCAGATGCTGCTTGTCCTGTCCCCCGTTCACCACTACCATATGATACCCTTTACTATAGAGTCCTCCAGAATTATGACTGACTCCTTTATGGTCTCTCTCTCTCTCTCTCTCTCTCTCCGTCTTTTTCTGTGTGCTCTTTTCACTGCCTCAAAAACACTCCCTTTCCCCTAGCCCCACAGCTATTCCCCCTTCTGCCTCCTCCGGTCTGTGTCCTGACTTCCCCTTGCCAATGATGGCTGGTGCATCAGCTTCACTTACTAAACCAACACGGATTGCCGGCGCAGTGCAAGGGGTGGCACACAGTGCCTCAACCAACAGCGCCACCGGGACGGTGGGACATAGATATATCGACCACTGTGGATAATTTCCCAGTGCTAATTCCCATCAGAATTGTGTTTCACAGTACAAACAAATAGGCCACTAAGGAAGACAGATATGTCTGACAGCGTGACTGCCAATCTGACGCCAAAGAAACAGTTATGTGCTCAATTCATGTTGTTTTGCAGCGCTGTCAAACTACTACATTTAGCTTGATGACCCAATTGTCTGTGTGATGGTGCTGTACTCAAACACAAACTGAAGCACATTACCAAGTATAAGCAGGTGAGAATAGCTCCTGATTGAGACGTAGTGGGAGTCATAATGAGTGCAGTCAACAGCCATCAAGTGATGCATTTATACACAATGGGACTGTTGAACTACCAAATGAACCCCCACCCCCCCACACACACACCCAAAGCAGAAGAACAGAAAATAAGTATAATTATGTTGTAGCAAGGTGAATGCCATGAAGAGAAAAACAAATATCAGTGTCTGTTTTTTTATTTTTTATTTTGGGTGGACAGTAAAAGCACTCGGAGTGGACGCGCACCACAAAGTGTGACACAGGGTATATAGCACAAGAGGAAAATTGGAACCAGCACACACGGAATGATGACACAAACAAATATAGAACAAGCATTTGTCAATGCCGAATGTTTGCTTGCTGGCATTGGCACTGGTAGTGTAGGAGTTACAGAGCTGCATAATAGGAATGGCAGTGAAGTATTGAACTGAAGCCAACCCCACCACCACCCTGCAGATACTGACAGGCATTGGGGTGTGCCTTTGGGTCATCAGGCATAACGGCTATGGCATTTCACCACACCCTACCCTGCAGACACCGACAGGTGTCACGGTGTGCCTTGGGGCCTTAGGCCCTTATGCTGACCCCATTCTATTAGGAAATATGGTGAGATGGGTGCAGTATAGGAGAATGGGGTGAACTTGGAGGCCGAAGAGTCCAAGGCACAACTTGATGCCTCTCACTGGCTGCAGGGTGTGGGTGGGGGTGGAATGGTATGAGCATTACAGGCGACAATCCCAAGTCACGCCCCTGAGGCCTGTCAGTCTCTTCAGGGAAAGCCGCAGACGTTCATTGGTATTTTTGCTCCAAATTTTCAACATTGTTTTTTTATGACCCCCCACCTTATGAACAGTGGCAATATCAGTTCGTTAGTTGAAAGCTGATTTTGCACAGTGACTATGTCATTTGGCGCCACAGTTGTGAAAACACATTTCGAACAGGATGTGAAAAATGACAGCAGTACTGTTCATGGGGAGGTGTAAAAAAAATGACAATATTGAAAATCTGGAGTTAAAATATCAGAAAAACTGGTGAAGTCATGAGTGAGCATAGAAACTGCACAACACACACCCATAATGTAATTAGTTTGGGGATTTTTTACAGCAGATTGTTAACACAGGCATTTTGGGCCTCCACTCATGAACAGTGTCATGGTGATTTTCTTAATCTGTCCCAAACAGTGATTTCCCACAGTGACCACACATTTCTTCGCTGGAAGTGCGAAAACACGTTTTGGCCATGGTGTGAAAATGACAGCTGTACTGTTCATAAGGGAATGTAGAAAAATGCCAGTGGTAGAAATCTGGACTGAAAATATTACAAATTCATGAACTTATGAGGGTGCGTGGAAACTGTGCAATGCTCGCTCGTAATACAGTCATTTTATGAACTTTTGTCACCAAATTTTTAACATAGCCATTTTAAGACCTCTGCTCATGAACAGTGTCACTGTGATTTTCTTAATCTGTCCCAAACATTGATTTCACACACCAACTGCGCCATTGTGCACTATATGCGTGGAAACACATTTTGGGCGAGATATGAAAAATGACAACTAAAATAGTCTCTGTTCATTTGTGTGCTGTGGAGGAGCTGCCAACCATTGAATTATGTAGAGCAGACACTTGGTAAAAAGGTATGAGGGAATTATTGTGAAACTATTTACAGGATATTTAAAAAAAATCCCCCTTTTAAAACAGCAATTAAAAGCAGGTGAATTCAGGTAGCTGCTGTACTGTTGCTGTCTTTTGACATGACAACAATGCCTTCACATGTGCTGCTGCTTGATTTCATTTATATATCCTGCATTATCCTAAGTTATTTAATTGCTGTTTTTTTCAAATTCAGTGGCATAGTTGAAACCATTGTCACACAGGCTAGAACATCCCTTGTAAGTTTACTCATGTAAGCTTCAGAAGAAGTCCTTGTTGGGCCAAACACTTAGACACTTTGTTCTTTTTGTAACATCCATGTATGTTGGTTCAGTAAAAGGCAACAAACCATTTGCTTCAGTATAATTTTTTTGAATGCACTGCATTAAAATAAGAATTATATTGTAAGATCCATGTAGACTACATACAGCAGGGCTTCCAGATCTATAGGGAGTCATTTACAGGGAAATTGTTCCCATTGACTTGCATTGGTTACAGGGGCATCAGACATAAGCCCTTTTACTCAGGATTTCATGACAAGTTGAATTCTTTTGGGGAACAATTGCAGTGACTGAAGTGAATATAGGTTCACTAGGAGAGAGTGAGTGTGTGTGTGTGTGCGTGTCTGTGTGTGTGTGTCTGTGGAGAGAGAGAGAGAGAGAAAGAGAAGGGAAAAAAAGGGGGGTGAGAGAGACAACATCTCCTTAAAGCTATGTATCTCCCCAACCCACATTATGGTGATGTGGGGTGGGTTAGGGTGTATTGTTTGTATGAAGAGGAGGAGAGAAATTACATTTTTATCTCTTTTTCAGATTCCCTAGACACTTGTGGTACATCAAGTTGTTACATTCTCAGTGTATATTGACATCAGTACATATCAGGCTATGTGGTCTTAATTCCTTGAGGGTCCTCGACTAGAGTTTTTTGTTTGACACTAATATTATCAATTTATATTTAAATTATCATTTATATAGTCCTGAGGTTTTTGAAATTTCTTGGGCCTTATATCTAGCTGGAGAATACAGCTGGGTGACAGGTCCAGCTAGGTTTTACACATCACATAGTGTGCACTTATGTCGTTAAGACAACTTTACTGGTAAATTATTGTCTATAATGCAGACATTGAAACTTCATGAGCCTTATAACAATCTTAGTTTGTCTTTAATCTGGGTGGGGGTTGCCTTTCATTAATCACATCCTTATGTCCTGTGACACTCATCCTTATCCCTGTGACACTCATAGCTTGATTTAGGAGTTATCTGCTTCAGCAGTGTTATCTTATGTCAATTAAATTTATATGCAGTAGGACTCTTTGTATGTGTGTTCCAGCAAGCACATTTAACCCAAGGTTGCTTCTGGCTGAAGGCAGTATAGTACTGTTAAACTTCTCTGACATCATCTTCTGTTTTTTTTTTTTTAAATGAGTATTTTAAACCAATGGGAATTTTTTTCTGTTTTCTCTGCATTATCTAGCTGTTATAAGTATTGTATTTTCTAAACATCTGCCATGAGCTTCTGAAGAAGGACTGGTTGGTCCGAAGCTAGAGCACTTTGTTCTTGTTGTTACATCTATGTTGGTCCATTAAAAGGTAAATAATCATTTGCTTCAGGGCATCAGAGCAATTCTGCTTCATGTGAAATAATGAAATGTACGGGGAGGAAAATTTGCACTAGAGTTACAGGAAAATGCAAAATCAATGTGATAGCACTGCTACTGTGTCCTCTAAAGTCCATCATTTGTTTTGTGTTTTTACGTTCACTTGCGCACATGTGCAAGGAACGTCTTGGGAGATTGGGACACTTTGGAGGTGTGCCTGCCCTGTGCAATCCCCTGCTCTGTTGAGCAGGCGTGGCGGTCCTGCACCAATCGTTGCAGTGCTGTGTATGACAGCAGTGGTCTTCTCTTCAAAGAAAACCACCGCTGTGTGCTTGCAGCGCATCACGCCCCCCCAAATCTTTGCTGCCACGCTGGGAGTCCACCCCAGCATGGCAAACATCCTGCATCATCTGCCGATGGGGGTGCCCAATCCCCCGTCAGCTCCACCTCCCCCCAAACAGCTTTCTCTGCTGCCACGCTGGTAGCCCACCCCAGTGTGGCAAATGTCCCACATCATCTGCTGACAGGGGTGCCCAATCCCCCATCAGCTCCACAGCCCCCCAGCCATCCTTCTGCCATGCTGGGAGCCCACCCCAGCATGGCAAAAGTCCCACATTGTCAATTATAGAAAAAAGAAAACCTGTAAATTAAAAACAGTCCCACGCAGTCTCCCCACCCTCCTCCCACAACCCGCACCCATCCACTGCGCACCCTGCCTCCCCACACCCCCTCACCCTATACTTACCTCCAGAGCTTGGCACGACGATCATCGCTGGACTGGGAACACGCTCTGCACTCTTCAAAGCCGACGCGATGCCGGTAGCTGTATAATGGGCTAGATGGGTTTTTCAACTTTGTTGCATATCTTAGGCATTTTTGAATTTTGCACCAAATTTTCAACATGGGTTTTGGGACCTTCTCATAAATCTCCTCACTGTCATGGCGATTATTCCGGGCCGAAGGGTGATTTCGCAGTCACTGCGTGAAATCACCTTTTGGGCCCGATTAGTGAAACAACAGTGCCAGCATTCATAAGGTGGGCTCTCAAAAAGCCTATTTTGAAAATTTGGTGGAAAAATTCCTAAAAATGACCGTTTTATGAGTGTGTGTTGCATAGTTCCTATGCAGGCTTATAAGTTCATGAATTTTTGATATTTTCACTCCAGATTTTCAACATTGCCATTTTATTACACCTCCTTATGAGTAGTTTACACGAGAAAGGGTCCCGAAGGAACTGGAAGTAATAAGAGTTGATAAAGCAATGGGGCCAGATGGGGTGCACCCCAAGGTCCTTAAAGAACTAAGAGAGGTGGTGGCTGAACCTCTGGCTATCCTGTTTAGCCGATCACTGGAAACAGGGGAGGTACCCAAAGACTGGAGGACAGCAGATGTAGTCCCCTTATACAAAAGTGGGAACAAAGAGGAAGCAGGGAACTATAGACCAGTCAGCCTCACCTCGGTAGTGGGGAAGATCATGGAAGCACTACTGAAGGAGAGATTGGTGGAACATCTAGTTGTCAATGGACTACAGGACCCAAGGAAGCATGGTTTCACCAGGGGGAGGTCATGTCAGACCAACCTCGTTGAATTTTTTGACTGGGTGACTAGGGAGGTGGATCAGGGGAGGGCAGTGGACATGGCCTATCTGGACTTCAGCAAGGCCTTTGACACTGTGCCACATAGAAGACTATTACACAAACTGGGAATATGGGTGTGGGCAGGACAGTAGTGTGGTGGGTAGGTAACTGGCTGGGTGGCAGGACACAGAGGGTGGTGGTAACGGCTGTCACTCCACAGAGGGAAGAGTGACCAGTGGGGTACCACAGGGATCAGTGCTGGGACCAGTCCTATTCAACATCTTCATCAGTGACATTGCGTAGGACCTAGAAGGCAGAATTTCACTGTTCGCTGATGACACAAAGCTCTGTAACAGAGTAGACACACCAGAGGGTGTAGACAGAATGAGAAGCGACCTGCAGAAACTTGAAGAATGGTCAGGGGTTTGGCAGTTGAAATTCAATGCAAAGAAGTGCAAGATAATGCATATGGGGCACAAAAACCCTGGCACAATATATCAGTTGGAGGGTGAGGATATAGCATGCACCAAGCAGGAAAGGGATCTTGGGGTTATCATCTCTGATGACCTCAAGTAGGGAAACAGTGTGACAAGGCAGCAGGTAAAGCAAATAGGATGCTGGGATGTATAGGCAGGGGCATCACCAGCAGGAAAAGGGAGGTCATAATTCCACTATACAAGACACTAGTGAGGCCCCACCTGGAGTACAGTGTACAGTTCTGGAGACCATACCTACGTAAGGACATAGACAGGGTAGAGAAGGTTCAGAGGAGGGCAACAAAGATGGTGCATGGATTGCATCACAAGTCCTATGAAGACAAGTTGAAGGAACTGAACATGTACTCCCTGGAGGAGGAGGAGAGAGGGATATGATAGAGACATACAAGTATCTTACAGGGAGGAACAGGGTGCAGGAAAACACTATTTTTAAGCGAAAAAGATGTTCCAGGACTAGAGGGCATGGGATGAAGTTGGAGGGAGGACGATTCAGAGGAAACATGAGAAAGAATTTCTTCACAGAACAGGTGGTGGACAAGTGGAACACCCTGCCAGAGGAAGTGGTGGGGGCTGAAACAATCACGGGATTTAAGAATGCATGGGATAGACATAAAGGAATTCTGGAGGTCAGGGGTAAGGGGCAACAGACTTCTAGGAAAACAAACTGAACTTACAAGCTCAAATGGGCAGACTGGGTGGGCCATAGGCCCTTATCTGCCGACACTGTCTATGTATCTATGTACAGCTGTCATTTTTCACATCTCACCCAAAACGTGTTTCTGCCCATGTTGCGCTCAATGGCACAGTCAGTGTGCAAAATCAATGTATGGGACACATTAAGAAAATCACAGTCTATGTTCATGAGCAGAGGTCTTAAAATGGCTGTGTTGAAAATTTGGTGAAAAAAGTCCTAAAAATTACCATTTTACAAGTGTGCATTGCACAGTTCCTATGCACGCTCGTAAGTTTGCAAATTTTTATTATTTTCACTCCAGATTTTCAACATTGCCATTTTACCAGACCTCCTGATGAGCAGTACAGCTGTCATTTTTCACATCCTGCCCAAAATGTGTTTCCGCCCATGTAGTGCACAATGGCGCATGCAATGTGCGAACTCAATGTATGGCACACACTAAGAAAATCACAGTGACACTGTTCATTAGCAGAGGTCTTAAAATGGCTATGTTGAAAATTTGGTGAAAGAATTCCTAAAAATGACTGTTTTACGAGCCTGTGTTGCGCAGTTCCTACGCACGCTTGTAAGTTTGTGAATAGTCAATATTTTCACTCCAGACTTTGAACATTGCATTTTACCACACCTCCTTATGAGCAGTACAGCTGTCATATTTCACATCCTGCCCAAAACGTGTTTCCGCCCATGTAGCGCACAATGGTGCAGTCGGTATGCGAACTCAATGTATGGCACACATTAAGAAAATCACAGTGACACTGTTCATGAGCAGAGGTCTTAAAATGGCTATGTTGAAAATTTGGTGAAAAAATTACTAAAAATGACTGTTTTACAGTGTGTATTAGCAGGTTCCTACGTGCAGCTTCGTAAGTTCCAATTTTCAATATTTGCACTCCAATGACTTCCAAATACCTAAACAGCACATAGAAGCAAGCAACATTCGGCATTGACAAATGCTTGTACTTCTTTGTCACTGATTTTGTTAAGCCATGTCCAAGTGCCAACTACCTGCAAGCGAATGTTCGGCATTGACAAATGCTTGTTTTCATAGTGTAATAGACCAACAACATGCCTTTCCCTGATTTGAAAGGAAGTGTGAATTATTAAGTATCTGAATGTGCTAGTGTGAACTAGCCTTCATGCTTTGCCCAAGAGACGTGGAGGTGGAGGGTTGAAACAAAGAGAGTGGATGAGGCAATGTGCAGTGTATCTGGCACAACTTCTGAAATCCATGTAACTCTTCTCAATTCAGTAAGCACCATTGGCTTTGTTTGAGAGTTGTGAGGGGGGTGAGTGTGGGAATGCAGACACATGGCTGACATACAGCACCTTGTTTCTGCAGTCACATAAAAATGCCAGCTCATGGCAATTCAGAGAAAAAAAAATATTTTGAAGCTGCATTACCAGAGTAAGTGTGCAGTTTAGTGAATTACCACACAGGGGTGTGTATATGACAGCACTAAAAGGTGCATTAAAGTGCTTCAGTCATGAAAACCTCCCCACTGGCTGCTGCTGAAATGCATAGCAGTATGTTCTCCTTTGTGCATTCTAGCTGTTCTTTGCTTCAGCTGCAGGTAGTACAGTACGCTCAAGTTCATTTGCATAGGTTTTAGCAGTGGGGAGTTCGCATTGACAGAGTCTAGTAAGAGAAAACGCTTGGAATTACACATACAATGAAGTCTGAGTTTTCACATCAAATGCTGAAGTATTTTTTTTTCTGGAGGATTAGAACCCATGGAGTCCATGAAGGTGTGCTGTGAGTAAGGACTGTTAGGCACCCACACATTTTGGTGGTCCTGCTGTGGCAGGGAACAGTTTATTAAAGTAATGATATGTGGCTTGTCTCTCTAAGCTAGACAAGACTACAGCAATCTATCAGGTAACCAACACAGTTGATCTGTGTGTCTGTGTGTGGGGGGAGCTTCTCACTGAAGCGTAGCTCCCTCTTTCAACTGTATGCCACTGCATTTTCAACTGCTGTCATAGACAGCTCCAGCAGTGATTGGAGAACTGTGACCACGCCTGCAAACACACTGACTGAATTGGAAGATGCTGACTCACCTCTGAAAAACTCAGATGTTGGCACTATGTTTCTTGCACATGCGTGCAAGCAAACATAAAAATGGATATTTGTGGCAGACAAAGACTGCTATGCCATTCCCATCTGCCAGCCGGCCCTATACAGGTAAGCATCTGCTCACCCTAAGTGATCCATGGTTCGTCAACAGTCACGTCAGCCCAGTCGGAGTCATGGATTACTGGTATACATCCCTGTTTCAATGAAGTAGCCACTCCTGGTTCCCCCCCCTCACTGTTCTTCACCTCCCAGCTTCACTGAGAGTCCTCTGGTGGCCACAGGCTCTCCTGGTGGCTGTTCTGGTGTCCCGGGCAGTCAAGGAGTCACCCAAGAGCAGCACTCTCACTGCCTCATTATCCGTGTTATCACTCGCTATCTGTGTGTCCCCCCATCCCCCTACATTAGCCTGCTTGTCTCCTCCACCCTCCCTCCTGCTCGAACTATGTCCATCTCCCAGGCTTGAACCCATATCTCCGTTTGTCCTGACCTCCTTGGTTCCATTACATCCTGCTGGATCACTGTGGACAATGACAGTTTGTACCCCCAGAGCAAGGTCCAACCCCCGGCCCGTCTATAGATCATCCTCCTCCTCCTCACTGAACTGCCACCCTGAGTCTCCTTTCTTTTGCCAGTGATGCTTAGGGGCAACCCAATAGCTCCTACTAGAGCACTGACCCCCGCCCCAGCTCATTTCCCAGCCATCTTGACACAATGCCACCCCTTTTCTTGCTTTACTTGTGTCTCTTCTAGGTGCCCCCCCCAAAAAAAATTTCTTTCTTGTTTGGGAGAAATTTCATAGCTCTCAAGATAAGCTCTCCAATGCCCCATGTCTCCCAGGTTGTGTGCCCTGGAACCCTCCTCCAAGGGAGTGTCTACTTTCCTCCTTGCTCCTACTCATTCTTCCAATGGTTCCTATCAGTTGCTTCCTTCCCCTGTCAGTGTGACGAGGGGTGCATAACTGTTTTTCTGCTGGACACCCAGGCTTGGCCTTCCCATGATGGCTATGCCCACATCCGAATGTAGGCCCACAATATCCAGCTTCTTCCTTCCTTTCCCTGAACCTACTGTCTTCCACCCTCCTGCATCATATTTGCCTCAATACCTCCTGATCTCCTTGATGTGTCCGTCTGCTGTGTTACTTCGCCCTGCCTGGTTTGTACCTGCACAGCTGTAATAGTTTCCTGTCTTAACATCAGTGATATCTCATCATCATTTGCATCCTCCCATCCTCCGCTCACCTCTTATACCAATGGGTGTAGCGGGTTTACACGATTGGAGAGACTTAGCACACCAACCAATGCCCACCCCCTCCCCACCACCCCTCGAGGCTCCTCCTGGACACCTCTGGTCACTTTCCTAGTGTTGTGGAAATGTCCACCTGCCATAGTTGCTTGCCTCCTGTTGGATGAAAGTTGTCCCGATCTCGCACCAACAATTCCCATTTGTACGTCATTTCACCTCCCATTGTCTCTCATCACCCACCCCAACGGCCACGGTTGTATGCTAAGCCAGTTTCTCCCCTCACTACGGTCTAATTGTGTGTCCACCATTGAAACTGACGCTATTGTGCTACTCAGCAAGAGGGGGTATCAGTAGTATAACAGTGTGAACAAAACAATTGCTGATTGACCAGGAACGTACAATATTGTGTTTATACTTATGTTATTACTTTGAGGTTTTGCAAAAATGAGTCACAACTATCACCTTAGTCATTACTTGCCCATTTCTCAACTTCTTGCAGTCACCCCCCCAAGCAACCCCCCCCAAAAAAGAAAATATTAACCAGGCATGGTCAAGATGCTTCAAACAGCAGCTGATCCACAACTATCAATGCTTAGGAAAATGAGAATATGCACCAAGCTGCAGCAATAATTTCATTTTTGCATCTCATTCTCACCATGCTGTCTCAGAGGTGGTAGAACATGTTGAAATGCGTTGCCTGTAAACAAAGGAGATAAGCGATGCACCACTATTCAGTGCATCTTTACATTGCACAGGTAGCTGCATTTAGGTAATGTTATTCACAAACTGGTATGGAAAATCTTCATGTTCCTGAGCCCCCACCCCCAAAAATGTATACAGTAATACAAATTCTCCACACAACAAATTAACAGTGCTCTAGTGCAACCACCCTCACACCACCTCACAACACTTACTACAACAGAACCCTGAAGGAGGTGCAGGCAGCATATCATCCTCTCACCACCACCATAAGCTGACGACCGACTGTCAGTGAGTGGGAATGTACAGTCCATTAACCATATAGTGAGCTTCAACAGTACACATGCACAGCGCAGTCACCAAACAGAGGTGTTGGTGATAGGGGCAATGTGTCAAGGTGATGGCATGGGGTTTCATGGAAGGTGGAGGGTACATCATGCATGATAGCAGGTGGTTTAGTCAAGTAGACCACCAAGCATGTGCTTTTTTTGGGGGGTGAAGGTATATATGGCGCATGAACTGGTGGCCTCAGACTTAGGGAAGGGTGATCTCAAAGAAGTAAAAGTTGGCATCATGGAAAGGGAACATGGATGTATAATAAACATCCGTATCACAAAGATCAGCAAGGAGCAGAACACGACAGTGTGGTTGGAGACACCGGACATTGAGGAGAGTGATTGCATATCAATATTAGTAAACATTAAATCAGGGTGCTGAAATGTGGGATTTATTACATCAAGGAAACAATTCAGACTCTGAGGAGGGAGGTAGCATACATACAAAAATTATTAAGTGCTGCATTAGGGAACATGACATAGGAGTGCATTACAAAAAGTATAAATGGGCTGTGTTACAAGTAAGCAATAAGACACGACAGGGTGTGTGTTAGACACTTTAACACACGGCTAGGAGGTGTAGTGAGGCACGAGGCCATTGGCCGAGTGCGTCCAGCCTCCTAGTCATGTGTTAAAGTGTCTAACACACAGTCCCTGGAGTGGCTTATTGCACTTATGAAATGGCTATCAAAATACAGATGTGATAGCTAAAATGTATAGTATTGAATAGTGAAAAAGTTAAATGTTTGTTTAAATTTTTAATAAAACAGTTCCTCCGCCTACTGTTTTTTTTTTTTTTTTTTTTGAGTTGAGGACTTTTGACCTGTTCAGGCTTCCATTGTGTATTTTTTCCCCATGTAGTTGTCATGGTAACACTCTTACACCCCCCGCCCCCCACTATCCAATTGGCAGCACTCATAATTTTGTTTTGTTGTTTTTTTAAGAATTTGGTTGATCCTATCTTTATTTAACACAAAAAAAAGTATCTGGTTGATCCTGCTCTTTACCACCGACAGGTGATACCAGGAACAGCAAGTCCGTGGCAGACTGGCTTCAGAGTTAAGTGAGTTATGAATTGAGTGCTTCCTCTGCGGCTCCAGCAGTGGCGAGGTGGTCAAAACCATCAGTTTCTCACTGCTGCACTGGCTCCTGCGACTGCTGCTTGGCATCTGTCAGCCAGGAACAGGGGGAGGGTTCAAGTGCCGTCTGTGTCGCGCGGTAATTATACTGCAGTGTTGTGTTGAGAGGGCGGGTTATGAGATGATTGTGATCGTGGCAGTTGCTTTTTTTAAAAAATCATGCAGGTTGTGCATTTACTTCAATATGTGCGAGTTAGTTTCACAGTACGGGTGGCATCGCGTGTGGCACAAAACAAGATGGCTGCCATTTGATTTGTTAACATTCTTTGTGGGCAGCATCACCCATATCAGTGCCCAGTGGGTATTGCCTGGCCTTATTCCTGTGTTGTTAGACACTTTAGCACACAGTCAGTGGCCAATGAGAATGCCTGAATTTCAATGCCCATTTCATAAGGCAATGTTACAACAAATGTGTGTCTCATCATCAGTGCACTTGTACACACCTAAAGCTCATGGAGTGCTCACTGACACACTGATAACTAATAAATACGATGTGTGAAAAGTGCAGCAGGCTACAGTACGACAGAACTTATAGATAAATAAAGCTATACATAATAGGCTTCTTTGTGTATTAGATCATTGTAATTACCAATTCTCTAGTCATTCTGAGGTGAAATTGCAGGATTTCGGGGAAGACTGCAGGCAGGATGAAACTAGCTGTCATGCACAAGGAGAATGGGACAGGAACGGGGAAGAAAATATAAAGGGACTGTAGGAGGAAGGAAGTAGGATCGAATTACTGATAGTGGCTGCACACCTCCCCCACCTGCTTTAGACATTGTTAGAAGTGCAGGCAGAGCCAAGGGCAGGTTCTTATCAAACCAAAGGCGGGGTCTCACACAGCACAGAACGGCAAAGTTATATATTGATTTCTTACAAAAGTACAAGGAAGAAAAACAAACAAATGGCTGTGTCTTGACGGATGAAATCTGGAGCACCATAGAGCCTAAATTAAGAATGGTGAGTGAGATTACAGATTCTTGGAAAAATCGGACAGTGCAGCTTTAAGTGGCACATGTCTGTTGCAGACCTTTATAAATGAGTCTTGAAATATTCCCATGCCAGGTCTAGATCAGGAATCAGTTCCAAACATTCCCAATCAATGTTATCCAGATCTGCCATCAATTTAAGATAGTCAAACTTTTTAAATGATCGAAAGGTTATGTATCTAGCTATTCCACTCACTTCACTATGCCCCCTTATACGGTAAGTCATATTATGATCACTAAACATCTCAACAGTAATACCAGATTCAAAATATAAGTGTGGGTAATTTGTTAAGATTACATCCAGTAAAGAAGAATCCATAGAATTCCTTACATTAACACGAGTGGGTTCCATGATTAACTGTGATAGTTCAAAGTCTAGAGCCACAGATTTCAAATATTTTGATTTTTGTGGGCATAGCCAATCAGCATTTAAATCCCCCAACACTAGACGCTCATGAGTTTCACTGAAGGGGACAGCACATCAGACATTTCTATTAGCGTATGCATAGTAAAATGCGGAGGTCTATAACCCTGAATATCAATATAGGTTTCCCACGTGAAGTTTGACTTCAAAAGCTAAATACTCACAACAGGTAGGTTCAGTATCCAACTTTGTATGCCTTATGACAAATATGTTTGGATGATATAGAAATAAACCACCTCCCCTTTTGTTCCTGTCTGTCCTTTCAAAATTATACCCCTGAATATCCAAGAAATCACCAGTTTGTGGAGACAGCCAAGTTTCTGAAAACAAAATAAAATCTGCACTTTTTTCCCTTACAAAATCCCTTGTCATATCTAACTTTGACAAGATACTTATTACATTCCCAATGAACAAATGAAATTCCCTTTTTATTTTTAGAATTAGTAAAAGAAAGTTCAGGGTTTGGAGAAATATCTCCGCTAGATAATAGGAACAATACTATACATAACCTTGACAGTGGATAGTTTAGAAAATCCTTCAAGTTTGGGCCGAAATGGTCTAGTGACACAGACTTATATCCCAAGTACCAAGAAGTGCCTGTCCTTAAACAATGTGTACCCCCCCTACAATGGGGGTTCCCAAAAGTCTTCCTTGGGTGTGCCTAAATGCCCACTGCCAGGCTGGTATCCTGTGTCTTAGCATTTTAAAAGTGTTTGTATGAGAGTGCCTTAATGCCTCTGTGCTCTGTCTCTTTAAGAGCTGCCTATAATGTGGTGTAAAACTATCTGGGTAGGGGCTGAGTAGTTTCAGGCTCAAGTTCCGTTCGGGCTGGCAGATAATCGCTCCGTTCTGCCGTCGTTATTTGCTCAGAGGGAGCTCTGTTAGAAGCTGTACTTATTTGCCTATTATCTATTGTAATAGTAATGATATTGTAGTTTGTCTAACCTGCCTTCTTTGCAGCATGGACAGTTCTGTTTATCACCACCATCTTGGTCCTGGACTGCTAGAATGGGGACCCTAAAATGGAGTCTGTCCCCAGGGGTCTTGTGGGAGTGAATTTCTGTAGGAACTGTAGAAATGCACCTGGAGGGGGAGCCCTTTCTTTGACAGATGAATCAACGAATCGAACCTTTTGGACTGAAGGGACATTTGCAAGTTGCAATGAGTCAGTCTGGTGGTAGAGTTTGGAGAGTGAACAGCTCGAGTGATTTGAGCTGCAGCTCCTGCGAAGTTTGTGCGGGAGATTGGTGGAAAGGCTGAGTTTGGCCTGTCTGCCTGCTGTCCCTCGAGAGGGAATCCTCTGAAAAGGCTTAGTAATCGGACTGTATCCGAATCGAAGTGTGACAAAGCCACTGAAGAGTGACCAGATTTAAACCTGAAGAAGATCAAAGATTTGCTGTACACGATCGGCCTGTCAGGGGTTCCATTCACCATAGAACTCCCGGTTCTGCTCAGCGACACTGATATTGCTGCTGTACTGCTATCCGCATTGTGGAATGGTGATTGCTTTACTACAAATGTGCTGTTTGCTATAGGTGGGTCGCGATTTGGTTCCCCAGTGTTTAATTGTGCCATGCTTGCTGTAAGCTGCATCCAGCCTTCCAGGAATGATATCTGAACTGTCTTACCTGGCCTGGGCCCTGCCACACTGGCCCAGCCAACTACTTTAGGTGCAGAGAACACCATCGACAAGAGACCTGCCAGGGGATCAGCCCCCTGCTCAACATCACGAACAAAAACGACACCATGGTGAATCATGTGGGCCCTTCTTCTCCTGGCAAACCAGCAAGTCATCCTGCAGTCTCCATGTCATCCATCCTGTGTCCTGTACTGGGTAACGTGAGTAAACACCAGGGTAGCTCCCTGCAACAACAGCTCAATCAAAGTGTGTCATCTGATTTAACTGTTTTGCCTAATCATCACGAACTGAGCCTCCTGGCTCCGGATTACAAATTGTGTGTGGTTGTGCATGCCTTTTATTTTCATCACAGGCCCCAACCAGCCACGATGCTGGCCTACTCTGGGCAACGCATCAGGCTAGTGAAGTCTATCTCACCAACTGGGTAGCCAGCGCGTGTGTAACTGTGTTGAGGGACTAAAAAGTGCATGCATAATTGCCTGACTAGATCAGTTATAGAATCAATCAACCTGATTACACCCCTCCCTTGTTCAAGCCCCCTGAATAAATCAGATCTAACTCGTTTTGCATCTAATTTGACTGTGGTTCTAGTCTGTACCAAATGCACTGTACTGTTGTTATTTGCTGTGCCTAACCTTGTTTTACAGGGGGTCTCCAGGGTCGAACTGGTGGGGCCAGCCCTGGTGGTAAGTGCAAACAGTGTGGAGATTTGTATGCTGTATAGGGCCTATTGAGACAGTGTTTGTTGCATATTGTCTAGGCCACTAGAGGGGAAAGAGGGGGGGTTACAGTGTCCCTGAGGGCTGTACTCAGGTTAGCCTTGCTACTAACAACCCTGTCCTCCGGGTGGAGGCACCCGTTTCAGTACCCAGGCTCCTTAACTTGCTACAGTCGAGCCCACCTATAAGAACATCAGATATAAGAACATCCCGGGTATAATCACATTTTGCTTATGTACCGATCTTGCTCCATTGTTTCCTATGGGCTGTAAGTCCATTTATAAGAAGACAGAGATTGGCTATAATCACATATTTTTGGATACTTCCTAGCAATCCTAGCTGCCTGAGCCATATGTTTGGGCACACTAGGGGCTGGCAATCTAGTGCAAATTGCTCCTGGCAGTCACAGCTCATTAAAGCTGTAATTGCAATCATGCCTTTGTGTGTGCCGACTTTGATCTTAATGACTGTAGTTTGCTCTAAGTGTTGTCATTAGTTTCAATGGCAATGAATTGTTAAAGTCTTCAATGCAGTCCAGGGATAACCTCGTTTATCTCATCCCAGCTCATTCACTATGAATCAATGGGAAACATTGTGGGGGGGGGGCAATCGAACAGTATGTGGACATCAAACACACGGAGGAAAGCAGTGAGGTTGATAAGAAGCAGCAGCCAAATAGAAACATAGAAACATAGACTTTGACGGCAGATAAGAACCGCTAGGCCCATCTAGTCTGCCCATTTCCCTACCTACAGGATAGGCCGCAGATCCTAGTTAACCAACAGCCTATTTCTTCCTACCCCCCACAAGAATTGCCTTATGTCTGTCCCATGCATTCTTGAATTCTCCCACAGTTTTAGACCCCACAACCTCCTCAGGAAGGCTGTTCCATGCATCCACTACCCTCTCTGTGAAATAATACTTCCTCACATTGCCCCTGAACCGCCCTCCTTCTATCTTTAAATTGTGTCCCTTGTTCTTGCAAGTCTCTTTTTTCGGAAAAATGCTACCTCTTGGACTTTGTTGATTCCACTGAGGTACTTAAAGTGTCTATCATGTCCCCTCTCCCTTCTTTCCTCAAGGGTATACATATTAAGCTCCTTTAGTCTCTCCTCATATGGCTTCTCTTGCAGACCCTGCACCATTTTAGTTGCCCTCCTCTGGACTGCCTCTATCCTGTCTATGTCCTTGCAGAGATGGGGTCTCCAGAACTGGACTCAGTACTCCAGATGGGGTCTCACCAACTGTCTGTACAGAGGGATAACAACTTCCTGTTTTCTGCTGCGGATGCCTCTCCCTATACATCCCAGTATACCCCCAGCCCTCCCTACTGCCTTCTCATATTGCTTGCAAACCTTAAGGTCATCTGATATGATTACCCCCAGGTCCCTTTCCTTTTTTGTTGTTGTTACTACCTCCCTACCCATTGTGTATTCTTCCCCTGGGTTCTTGTTTCCCAGGTGCATTATTTTGCACTTCTTTGCATTGAATCCTAGCTGCCATACTTCTGACCATTCCTCCAACCTTGCCAAGTCCCTTTTCATCCTTTCCATGCCTCCTTGTGTATCAACCCTGTTGCAGATTTTTGTGTCATCTGCAAAAGGCATACTTTCCTTCAGTCCCTCTGCAATGTCACTGATGAAGACATTAAAAGGACTGGACCAATCTGAACCCTCGCGGGTACCCTGTTAACCCCCTTTCTTCAGAATGGACTCCATTTACAATTACCTTCTGTGTCCTGCTGTCCATCCAATGTTTTACCCAGGCTACCACCCTGGGTCCACTCCCAAGCGGGTTAATTTGACTATTAATCTTTTGTGTGGGACTGTGTCAAATGCCTTGCTAAAGTCTAGGTAGGCCATGTCCACAGCCCCTCCCTGGTCTACTACTTTGGTCACCCAGTCAAAGAAATCTATTAGATTCGTCTGACATGACCTTCCCGCTGTGAACCCATGCTGCCTTGGGTCCTGTGCTCCACTGGCCTCTAGGTACTCTACTATTCTTTCCTTCAGAAGTGACTCCATCACTTTCCCTACCACAGAGGTCAGACTGACAGGTCTGTAGTTTCCTGCCTCTGTCTTGGACCCACTTTTGTGAAGGGGAATCACATCCGCCTTCCTCCAGTCCTCGGGTACCACACCATCCTCCCATGATTTATTAAAAAGAGTAGCCAGTGGTTTCACTAGTTCCTCCCTTAATTCTTTTAGAATTCTGGGGTGAATTCCATCAGGACCCATTGCTTTGTCCACCTTCAGTTTTAGGAGTTCTTGCAGAACCCTTTCTTCTGGAAAGGACTGGGATCGACCCCCTATCAAGAGTGCTTCTGTTAATTGGATTAGGCACTTCCCTCCTCTTTTGTGAATACTGAGCAGAAATATTCATTCAGTATTCCTGCTTTTCACTGTCCCCTCTGCCACCCTGTTCATTCTATTCAGCCTCACTATCCTCCTTTGTCTTTCTCGCTCGCTGATGTACCTATAAAGGTTTTATCCCTTCTTAACTGAGTTGGCTATCTTTTCCTCAGTTTGGGCCTTTGCTATTCTGACTTCCTCCTGCTTCCTTCTGCCTTAACTGGTACAGCTCTCTGTCCTGCTCCTTCTGTGTTTCATATACTTCGGAATGCTATCTTTTTCTTCCTGACTTTCACAATCACCTCTTTTGAGAACCATAGTGGCTTTTTCTTTCTTTTTGATTTGTTCATTTGCTTCACACAAAGGCTTGTTGCCTCTGTGATGACAGTTTTGATAATTCCCCATTGTTGCTCCACACCTCCTTCTAGCCTGTTTGCTAGTGCTTTTCTGAGGCACTGTCCTATCTTGCCAAAGTCAGCCCTCCTAAAGTCCAGTACCCTCACTTTTGTACGGCTTGACTCTGTAGTTGAGTTTAACGTGAACCACACTGTTTGATGGTCACTTGTCCCCAGATGGCAACCCACTTCTAGATCTGAGATCCTCTTACTGCCCCCGTTTGAGAGTACGAGGTCTAAGATTGCTCCCTCATGAGTGGGTTCCAAAACTAGCTGTCTAATGCCTGCCACCTGTAGGGCATCAAGAATGACCCTGCTCTGGATGTGGCTGCAGCAAATGTGCTCCAGTTAACATCTGGCATATTCAGGTCTCCCATCAACAGTATCTCCTTTCTCTGCCATTCTAAGAATGCCTTCTATCATATCCTTGTCCATTCCTTCCCCTGACATGGAGGTCTGTACACAACCCTGTGCGGATTGTGGTGCCTTTCCAGTCTCCAAGGTGACCCACAGTGCCTCCTCTCCTCCCTGTTTACTCTTTTGTTCAGTTGCTTTTATCCCTTCCTTTACATAGAGAGCTACTCCTCCCCCTCTGCTCCCCTGCCTGTCTCTCCTGTAGGTTATGTACCTTGGTATGTTAACATCCAGTCATGGTTCTCTGTGTACCATGCTTCTGTGACTGTTACAATATCCAGGCATCCCTCTTCCATTAAGGCCATCAGCTCAGAGACCTTGTTGCCCAGACTACGGGCATTGGTACTCATTACCCTCCATTTCCTGATGGCCTTACTCCCTTTTGCCCCATCCCTGTCCTCCTTGCCTTTGTTACTTTCTCCATTTACCCCTGCCCTTCTCCCTATCGACACCTCTATGTTGGTGTTTGCCGCACTTACTACCGTGATTATTTGAGGGCTAGGATTTTCCTGCTCCTTCCAGTGCCTCTCCTTGGCTAGTTTAAAGCTTGCCAATGAAGCATTTAAACCTATCATCTAAGATTCTGTTTCCTCCGGACAGATGCAGCCCATCATGCCAGTATAGGCTTGCATCACTCCAGGTGGACCCCAGTCTCAATTAAGCCAAATCCCTGGCTCCACACCATGTTTTCAACCACTGATTGAATCCCATGGTGACGGAACACCCTAGCCTCTCCTATGCCATAGATGGGTAGCACCTCCGAAGGTTGCCTCAAGGCTACTTGACTCTAGGCCCCTCACCAATTCCACAAACTCTTCCTGCACTTCTCTAATCCCTTTCTTAGCCAGGTCATTTGTCCCTAGGTGGACAATGACATCCAGCTCCCTCCCCTGTGCAGCTGCTCTGGCAATCCTGAGGATTCGCTTCCTGTCCCTGCAAGCCATGGCTCCAGGCAGGCACCTTACCTCCCTCTCCCCTTCCTCCCCCAGTTCTACCTTCCTAACAATGGAGTCCCCCACCAGGAGTTGTTTCCTTCCCCTGCAGGGTCCCCTGCCACCCTCCTGTGGGTCTCCTTTGTGGAGGTTCCCAGCATCCTCCTTGGTCTCCATTGTGGGTGCCTCCATAGAGGAACCACACTTTGCCAGAATGGCATAGGAATTGTGGAGAGGTACAATGGAAGGGATGTGCCTCTGTTCCACCACCCTCAACCTCCCTGAGCCCACTGTGGCCCAACCGCTCCTCTTTCTTGGCAACCTCTGAGGCAATGGCAGTGGCACTGGTGGTTCCTGGATGGAAGAGGAGGTCCCACAAATCCTGGCCAACTCAGCCTGGAGATGAGCAACCTCCTCCCTCAGCCCAGAGAGGTGCCTGCAGATGGGACAACACCGCATTCTCCAGAACATCTCCGGAAGACTGCTGCTCCACAGCCACTGCACTGCACCACCCAATCATGTCTTATTTCTGGCCCCTTAACTGTTTGCAATCCTTACTCTTTCCTCTGTTTTTTTTTCTGCCTTACTTTCTGCCTGTGTGCCCTTTAAGCTCCTGATTGTCCTGTTCTGAGACAAGAATGTCCTATATTTCTCAGTAGACCCTTACTTGCTCAGAGGCAGACCTCCAGCAGCCAGAGGGGACCGAGAGCTACTCTTGCCCTTCTAGGATGGTGGGTCCTTGGTGGTTCTGTGATCACTCACTTCCTGCCCCTAAACAGGAAGTTCCTGTTGTCAGTCAAATTCTGTGCCTATAAAAATAGAAATAGCTTTGGGTGGAGGGGAGGGAAGGATGGCAATATAGTCCCAGCAGAGAAGTTCAGTCACACAGCAGTCCTTTCTCCTGGTGTCTTCTGCCAAGCTATTAGCAGAAACTTTCTAAGGCAGTCTTTAAATGTAGCTTCCTTCTAGCTAAGCCACTCCCCCCACTTACCAGATCTTTCTACAAGCAATTTAAACCTCACAGCAGTTAAATCCTTTCAGTCACCTGAGATTTACACCTAGATAATTCTTCAGATACCCATTCAGTTCAGTTAACCCAAACACACACTTTTTTTTGTATGTTATTTTTTTTTTACCCTAAATTAATAGTCAAATACAAAAGTTCTTCTACTTTAGTCCCAGCAGAGAAGTTCAGTCACACAGCAGTCCTTTCTCCTGGTGTCTTCTGCCAAGCTATGAACCACCAACAGTTCGGGAGGCGAAGTCCTGCGTGGAACGAATATGGCTGTTCGTGCTCAGCAAAACCTGTGAGCGGACCTCTTTTCACCAGTTTTGATGCATTTTTCGATTAACTTTCCTTATCCTGCCATAAGCAGTAAAAATCACAGATTATTTTTATAAGATTCAGTAGGATTAGGGTAGCTCAGTATGTATTGAAGCACCTTACCGCATTGTACTGTATATTGCAATAGCACTGTACTGATGCATTGAAGTTTTAACTTTTTAAACATGTTTTGTATAAAGAGTAACATTTTTTATGCTTATCCATCATCCGCTTAGCTTTATTTAACAAATGAGGGGACGGGCGCAACTAACGGCCACTGGTATAATTGATTTCAATAGCAGCCCGCTTTTAGTAACAGCCTGCTTATAAGAACATTTTTCCTTGGCAAATGGTATGTTCTTATAAGCGGGCTGGACTGTACTAGCCAAGTAGGCAGGGGTAGTAGCCCTTGGGATAGCGCCACCTAGGGGTTAAATCTTGGAGGCACCAATTCTGGGATTTGCGCCTTCTAGTGGTCAGAAGTGGGTACTACAACCGCACGCTTAAGAATTGTGGTAAAATGGAGGCGCTCACTACGCCCAAGTTTAAACTTGCTCCCCACAAGCTGCTAGTGCTCCGTATGATGGAGTGGAGTGAGGCAGAAGGGGTGAACCTCCGGCAAGCTCTGTTATTAATGGATGTCCCCTTGGGGACTGAAAATGCCACTATTGTGGAAGTAGTCGAACAAATTAAGTGTTTGGGGAAGGTTGAAGTAAAGGGAAGGGATTCCGACCTGTTTGATCAAATTATGGTGGCCCTACTCTCCTGCAGCCTGCCCATTGAACCAGAGAAGGTACCCCCTGTCATTTTGCCTGAAGGGTCCCAAAAGGGGTGGAGGGTCATTCACTTACATAGCGACCTGGCTGCTCCTGGAGGGCCCCCCTGCATAGAGGGATTTAAAGACAAGCTACTTAAACTGTTAGCCTCTGAGGGGTGCTCTGCTACAGAGCTAGTGAAAATGTTAGAGCTTTCTGAGGATGCCACCCCCATGCAGTCCCCCAGAGCCTCTCCTGCCACTCCTGCAGTTGCTTCCCCATAGTGATACCTACTGTACATTTGGACTCATACCGCAGACTTAGGCTCTTTTCGGGCACGGTCCCACTACCCGTGGGGCAGGACAATCTGGAAACATGCTGGACTATGCCACACCATTGGTCCAGGAGTGGCAGTGTGCTGAGGGGAAAAAGAGGAAGAGGCTCATGGAAAGCTTGAGAGGCCCTGCACTGGAGGCCATTCGCTTCCTGCAATCCACCTGCCCGGAGGCCACAGCCGCTGAATACCTCTCTGCCTTGGAGGGAGTATTTGGTAGCATCAAGTTGGGGGATGATCTGATGTGGAGGTTTAAATCTGCAAAACAGTGAAAAATTGAAAAGTTATCAATGTTTGTCACCCAAATTGAGCGAGCTTTATAGCGGGCTCACAGGAAAGGAGGGGTGCCCACCAGTGAATTGAACAGGGTCAGGCTAGATCACATCTTAAAGTCAGCAAGGTATTCTAGCATGATGTTGGTGAAGCTTAAACTGCAAGACAGAAGGGGCAATCCCCCCCAATACTGTGACCTAATGAAAGAGATCCATGAGATTGAGAATGTTGAAGAGGGATGGGAGTCCTATGCTGGGGCAGCCCACACCTGCCAGGTACCTGAGAGAGGTGAAGGAGGCCAGATTGCAACAGTTGAGAAAACTGATCAAGGAGCTGACTGAGTTGAGGGTCAGCCAGCAAGCAGCTAAGGCTGCTAGAGATGCTAATTCCTGTCCAGCCATCCCCGAGGCTAAAAGCAAGGCCCTGCTGGGAGAGGTGGGGATACATGTCATTTCCTCTGAAACCTAGCCTGAAGACAACCTATGGGAAGAAGTACAAGAACTGAGAGTTTTGCTGGGAGACCTGCTCCGAGCTACCTGAAACACTGACCCTTGGGGGAGCTCAGAAAGCCAAGAGTGCAAACCCCTGACCAGAGAGAGACCCTGAGACTCCCCATTATGTTCAAGCAACGGGAACAGCTCCTCTTCCCCTAGAGACTCTAAAGAACCTGTTTTCTGTTACCACTGTGGAGAGGATGGGCACACCCGGTTCACCTGCCGTTCGCCTGAGCATCTGAGAAAAGTTACTACTAGGCTGCTGACATTGATTTGACAGAGCAACATACAGCTGCAAGGTGGGGCTGCCCAAAAAAGCTATTCATTCAAGGTAGCTGTAAAGTCGATGCTCAAGTCCATGTCACCTAAGTGGTCCGAGGTGGTGGGCCCTACAATGGAAACTACAGCGACGGTGAACGGTGTGTCTACCCGGGCCGTGCTTGACAGTGGATCTCAAGTAACCGTAGTATTTCAAGATTGGTACCAGAAGCATTTGCCTGACGTGCCCCTACAACCCTTGGAAGGTTTGCATGTGTTGGGGTTGAGTAAGAATTCCTATCCGTACTCGGGGTATATCCGGATCTGGCTGTCATTCCCTACCACCGTGGCTGAGGTAGATGAACAAGTTGAGACACTTGCCCTAGTGTGTCCCCCCACCAGACTGTATGATTGGGTTCCCCTGTTGATTGGAACAAATGCCCACCTGTTTGGGAGACTAGCACAACTCTGCCATGAGAAACAAGGGCAATGGACTGGACGGGCCCTAAGAATTCCAGCATTAATCAAAAGGGCTTATGACTTGCGACAGAAACCCAATGAAGTTGACCGAGATGAGCCAGTGGGGATAGTGTGGAAAAAGGATCCTGGCTCTTTGGTGTTGGACCCCAACACCCAGTGTACGATCCATGGAGAAGTTCGCCTAAGGAGAGATGTAAAGAACAAAATATTGATGATAGATGCCCCTGGTGAAGGGAAGCTGCCAGAGGGGTTGATGGTTAAGCCCAGTATACTAACCTGCACATGCCCATGCCTATGCCCACCGAGTGATGGTGCAAGTGAGAAACATGTTGGACAGGGAAGTTCGTGTGAACTGGGGATGTATGCTGGCTACAGTACACTGCACAGGCACTGCAGTATTACCCAGTAACAAGTACTCTGGAGAAAGGGAGAAAGTGAGCCCAGACTTATTTGACTTCAAGTGATTCCCCCTTGTCCACTGAATGGAAGACCCAAATTTGCAAGAAACCTGCTCAGAGAGACCAAGTGTTCTCACTAAAAGAGTGGGACATGGGGTGTGTCCATGGTGCCAAGCATAACATACGCCTGCATGATGACTGACCATTTCGAGAGAGGTCCTGACGCCTTGCCCCAGTGGACACAGAGGATGTTAGAAGGCACCCACAGGAAATGCTCGCTGCTGGTATTATTCAAGACTCAAGAAGCCCATATGCATCCCCCATCACAGTGGTGCAGAAAAAGAATGGATCCGTGAGGATGTGTGTGGACTGTCAGACCCTCAACCGATGGACTATCCCAGATCAATACACCAAGCCACGCATACAGGATGCCCTGGATTGCCTGAACGGGGGTCAGTGGTTCTCCGTAGTGGATCTACACAGTCAATATTATCAGATTCCAATGTCCCCGGAAGACCATGAGAAAACAGCCTTCATCTGTCCTTTGGCGTTCTATGAATTCCTGAGGATGCCACAGGGGATTTTGGGGGCCCCTGCCACCTTCCAGAGATTGATGGAACGTGCGGTGGGAGACATGAACTTGCTGGAATATTTAGTGTACTTGGATGATGTCATTGTTTTCGGACACACGCTGGAGGAACATAAGACCAGACTGTTCAAAGTCCTCGATCGTTTGGAAGAATTCAGCCTCAAGTTATCCATAGACAAGTACCAGTTTTTTCAGACATCTGTGAAATATGTGGGACACATAGTGTCTGCAGAAGGGATACAGACAGATCCCAGTAAAGCTGAATCTTTGACCACTTGGCCCCAGCCCAATAACATAAAACAGCTACAGCATTTCCTGGGGTTCTGTGGCTACTACCACAGGTTCATCAAAGACTATTCAACGGTGATTCGACCGCTCCTTAACCTTAGCCAAGGCTACCCTTCAAGTACAAACAGAGGGTTATCAAAGACCAAGAAAAAGTGCATTTTTGAACAGGTGAGCCTTTTGGGACTCGGTGGACATCCGAATGTGAAGCAGCGTTCTTTGAAGTCATATACCAGCTCACCCATGCCCCAGTCCTTGCCTATGCTGATCCTACCAAGTCCTATGTTCTGCATACAGACGCTAGTTTGCAGGGTCTTGGGGCTGTGCTATATCAAGACTACGAAGATGGCTTGAGACCAGTAGCTTTTGCCAGTAGGAGCTTGACCCCCATCAAAGCGGAACTATCCTGTCCACAAGTTAGAATTCCTCACCCTAAAACGGGCCATAGTTTACCAGTTTCATGAGCACCTCTTGGGGCAAAGATATTAGTGAAGACCGACAATAACCCACTGACCTATGTGCAGACTTCAGCTAAATTGGATGCCACTGGGCACCATTGGCTTTCTGCCTTATCAACTTATGATTATGCTGTTAAATACAGACCGGGACTAACCACATTGATGCTGACAGTCACTCTGTCATGAAGACCAGCTTTGAAGGGCAATTGGGTCAGATTGTCTGAACCTGACATCAAAGCATTATGCCAAAAGTTTGATAAAGATGAACAAATGTCTGCGGACACAGTGGACTGCCTAGTAGATTGCTTGGGCCCTCCTGATACCTGCATACCAGCTGCTTATTGCCATTTCTCTGCTCTAGATATTAGTGCACTACCTCAGTTCAATAATGACAGTATTCAGTGGACTCAGTCCCAAGATCCCATGATTCAACCAGCACTTGATGCCCCGTGTGCAGGAAAAGATGTGTCCAAGTTGCGTTTCTCTGACTTGTGAACTGCCCTGTTGTTCAAGGAAGGCCCCAGGTTAAAGCTGCATGATCAGTTGTTTTACAGAGAGACAGTGGATCATCCTGGTCAAGTAGACAAACAACAGTTGTTTCTACCCACGGCTTTTAAACAGCTGGTACTGAGGTCTCTCCGCAATCACCTGGGGTACCTCGGTACTGACAGAATTCTTGACTTGGTACGATCCCGATTCTACTGGCCAAAGATGGGGGCAGATGTCGATCACCATGTAAAGACTTGCAGTCGGTGCCTCCAAAGAAAAACCCTTCCTCAGAAGGCTGCCCCTCTTGACAATATCACTACCAGCGCCCCTCTAGAATTGGTCTGCATAGACTTCTTGTCCTTAGAACCCGATCAAAAGAACACTGGCAATGTGTTGGTAGTTACTGATCATTTTGCATGGCATGCACAAGCCTTCCCAACTAAAGATCAAAAGGCCTCTAGCGTGACCAAGGTGCTGGTGGAAAAATTCTTTGTCCACTATGGTGCCCCCCAGCGGATCCATTCTGATCGAGGCAGACTTTAAAAGTAGGTTAATCAAAGACATGATCTTTCTGTGGAGGGTGCAGAAGTCAAGAACCACCCCTTATCACCCGCAGGGGGACCCTCAACCAGAATGCTATAACCGCACCCTTCTGGACATGCTGGACACACTCCATCCAAAAGACAAGTCTAAGTGGAGCCAGCAGATTAGCACCTTGGTATGCACGTACAATTGCACCAAAAATGATGCTACTGGGTTCTCTCCCTAGCGTCTCATGTTCGGGAGGGAGGCCCGACTGCCAGTTGATGTCTGCTTTGGGGCCTCTCCAGATGGGGTCCAAGCTGAAAACTACTTGCAGTACGTACAAAAATTGAAAGATCAGTTGAATCATGCCTATCAACTAGCTCAAACTATGGCTGCTAAGCAAAATCTCACCAACAAAGACATGATCAATGAGTGAAAGCCCAGGAGTTGTTGCCCAGAGATAGGGTGGTACCAAGCAATTTGGGACTGCATGGAAAACACAAAATTGCTGATAAATGGCACTATCTTCCCCACGTAGTAGTTGGTAAATTGGATGATCTGCCAGTGTACAAGGTGCACCCAGAAAATAATTCCAAAGCTGTTAAGACCATGTACCGTAATCACTTACTGCCCATCAGCTAAGTTATTATTAATGCTGAACCAACACCTGATACATCTCCTGGGCCAGTGGCTCATGCTGCTGCAAAGAGGAAACAGAACCAACCTGTCCATGTTGTTCCAGAACTAAGGCTTTCCCCCTCAGCAGGCCCAGAGTGATGTTGATGACTGTTCATCAGTCTCTGATGAAAGTGATTGTGATAATGCCTATTATCCCTCATATGAACTGAGTCAGTTGTTTCGAGGCAATCCTCTGCAGAATCATGGGGATGAAGCTGGGCCTTCAGAACTGCCTAACCCCCAACTTCTTCCCCGGACCAAATGCCCCCTGTATAGGCTGCAAGTGAGAAAGTGAGGAGCTAGTTAAAATCCTCAAGTGGGCAGTAGGTAGGCAGAGCAATACACACTATATAACAAATACCGACCAAGGATGGGTGTGGTGGGGGGTGGGTGGGGAGCAGCCACATAGCGGCCACGGGAATCAAGCTCGGCAGCAGATGAGAAGTAGATTAATGCTTTGAGCAGGGGTATGAATATTTGGCCGAAATGTACTTTTACCACACTAGGTAGTACCCCTGTGTGTCCCTAGAGGTTACTACCGTGCGATGAGCATGCCCCAACTCACCCCAGGACTAGGAGAGCAGTCGGCGGATGCTCAATCTTTGCCCTCCCCTGCCAACCCTCAACAACCCGGGCTCATTCCCAAACCCAGGTCGCTGGCATGGCATGAGGTATGGTGTCCAGCACCTCAACCCTCAGCGCCACCGGGCCAGCAGTACCCAGGCCCCTTAACCTGCTACTAGCCAAGCAGACAGAGATAGTAGCCCTTGGGATAGCACCACCTAGGGGTTACAAATGACTATGTACTAATGTCACTAGATCAGTAGAACTGTCTAAAGGAGAACAAGCCAGCATCCCAACATAATGGTGTATTTGATTTACAACCCTGGGCAGAGTGCTGTCCATGTGAAAATCCCTACTTTACCCCAAGAGTGTGGTCTTTTTGAATTTTTCTCTATGCAGTGACACTTGTGCCACTCATGCTTGTGCCCCACACTGCAGCACGGCTCGGAGATTTAAAGGGCTAATGCCCTTCCCCTTGTAGTGCTTAGTGAATGTTTGAACTGAGGACCATGTTGCCGCTATGCTCAGTCCTATGACAGAGTAGAACAGGACCCTGGCCCATTTGTTTTGGAGAAAGTATTTAAATGCAAGGCTCTGTATATCTTTCCTTTTCTGTCTCTTCTGTCTGGTTGCACAACCAAATTTCCTTCTGAGACCTTGGACTTGATCAACCTGAACAATCTCGCAATTCTTTGCCTGTCACTGTCTCTCACTTTACTCTTGCTGTCTGTTTTTCCTCCCTTGTATATCTATAACTGCTTGTAACCCCCTACAAATGGGGGTTCCCAAAAAGTCTTCCTTGAGCTTGCCTAAATGCTCACTGCCCTGCTGGTGTCCTGCGTTTTTAGCAGTTCAACTGTATTGCCAGAGAGTGCCTGTATAGCCACAGTGTACTGTCTCATTAAGAGCTGCCTACATTGCAGTCATAATTAACCTGGGAGGGGGCTGAGTGTTGCTATGCTTGAGTCCCGCACGGGCTGCCAAATGATCACCCTATTCTGCCATCGCTATTAGCACAGAGGGAGCTCTGTTAGAAGAGGTACTTGTTTGCTGATCATTTATTAGAATAGTAATAATATTGTAGTTTGTCTAACCTGGCTTCTCTGCAGCATGGGCATTTCTGTTTATCTCCACCATCTTGGTCCTAGACTGCTGAAATGGGCCAATCAGTACCTTTGGGGACTCTAAAATGGAGCCTATCCCCAGGGGCTTTGTGGGAGCAAAACTCTGTAGGAATTGTAGTTTTGGGCTTTTGGTACCTAAAATGGACCTGGAGGGGAAGCCCTTGTTGTGACTGACAGAGGAATCAGCCAACTGAACCTTTTGGATCCTGGGGAAAGTCCCAAACTGCTTGCAGTTTCAGTTCAGATCTGAGTTGGGAAGTGAAGGGGTAACAGCCCAAGACAGTCGAGCAGTAATCCTGCATAGATTCGTGTGGGAGAACTGTGAAAGGGTTGAGTTTTGGCCTGCCTGTTTGCCTGCTGTCCCTGAGAAGGAAACTGAAGTTTAAAGCTGTTGCTAGCTTTGCTTGTAGAGCAGAAAGCAGCTAACTAAAAGAAGCTACATTTTCTTATTAATGTAACACATATCTCAGCAGAAGTCAGTGTCTATTGAGATTAAGTAGACAGATACTTTATTAGAAGTAGAAGGGGTCTTATTTAGGGTTAAAAAAGAAAAAAGTCAGTGTGTGTTCTGTGCTGGGAAGGGTACTGTATCAGCTGACTTTGCTAAACCAGTAGGAGGAGAGAGAGCTTCATTTGGGGTGTGGCTTAGACACTATAAAAGCAGGTGACTCAAATTACAACTTCCTGTTGCTAGCCTTGCTTGTAGAGCAGAAAGCAGCTAACTAAAAGAAGCTACATTTTCTTACTAATTTAACACTTATATCTCAGCAGGAGTCAATGTCTGTTGAGATTAAGTAGACAGATACTTTATTAGAAGTAGAAGGGGTCTTATTTAGGGTTAAAAAAGAAAAAAGCAATAAAATCAGTGTGTGTTCTGTGCTAGGAAGGGTACTGTATCTGCTGACTTTGCTAAACCAGTAGGAGGAGAGAGGGCTTAATTGGGAGTGTGGCTTAGACACTATAAAAGCAGGTGACTCAAATGACAACCTCCTGTTGCTAGCCTTTTTCTTACTAATTGCCTCCATCCCACCCCTTCACCCACCCACCCACCCACTCTAAGCCAGTTCTACTTTTATAGCCACTGGATTTGACTGTCAACAGGAACTTCCTGTTTGGCATTAGGAAGGGAAGGATCATAGAGAAACATTGGTTTTGTCAACCCTAGAGGAAAAAAGTAACTCATTCTCCCCCCCCCCCAGCTGCTGGTGGTCTGACATTGAGCAAGGAAGAAGGAGGGTACTGAAGAACATAGAAAGTTGTTGTCCCAGAATAGGAAGGGTGAGAGTTGTAAGGAGAGGAGAAAGTAAGCATACAGAGAAACAGAAGAGGGGACACAAAATAAGTCATGATGGGAATGGTGCAGTACAATGGCTGTGGGGCGGCAGTGTTCTGGGAGACATTCTGGAGGCTGTGATGCTGCCCTATTTGCAGGCACCTCTCTGGCCTGAAAGAGGAGGTTGCCCATCTCCAGGCTGACCTGGCTAGGATTCGTGAAACCTCCTCCCCAACATGGGGACCACCAGGGCCAATGCCACTACCCCAGAGGTTGCCAAGAAAGAGGAGAGGCTGGACCAGGGTGGGCTCGGGAAGGGAGAGGATGGTGGAACAGAGTTGCATCCCTCTAGCTGTACCTCTCCACAATTCATTTGCTCTTCTGGTAGATAGTGGTTCCTCTATGGAGGCACCTGCAGTGGAGACCAAGGAGGATGCTGGGAACCTTTACAAAGGAGACCCACAGGAGGGTGGCATGGGACCACACAGGGGAAGGAAACAACTCCTGGTGGGGGACTCAATCATTAGGGGGTAGAAATGGGGGAGGAAGGGGAGAGGAGAGGTAAGGTGCCTGCCTGGCACCATGGCTTGGAAGGACAGGAAGCGAATCCTCAGGATCGTGGGAGGAGCTGCACAAGGGAGGGAGCTGGATGTTATTGTCCACCTAGGGACAAATGACCTGGCTAGGAATGGGATCAGAGCAGTGCAAGAGGAGTTTGTAGAGTTGGGGAGTGGCCTTAGACAAGTAGTGCATATGGTAACCTTCTCGGAGGTGCTGCCTGTCTATGGCAAGGGTGATGCTAGGGCACTCCTCACCAGGGAATTCAATGAGTGGTTGAAAAACTGGTGTGGAGCTCAGGGTTTTGGCTTCATTGGGGACTGGGGAGCCACCTGGAGGGATGCAGACCTATACTGGTGCGATGGTCTGCATCTGTCCAGGGGGGGACCAGGATCCTAGGTGAGAGGTTTAAATGCTTCATTGGCAAGCATTTAAACTAGCCAAGGGGGAGGCACTGAAAAGGAGCAGGGAAATCCCAGCCTCCCCCACAAAACATGGTAATTAATGAGGTAAACACCAAGGTAGAGAAGTTATTAGGGAGAAAGACAGAGGTAAATGTAAAAAAAAGGCAAAGGCAGTAAGGACAGGGATGGGGCTAAAAGGGGTAAGGCTATCAAAAAGTGGAGGGTGATGAGTGCCAATGCCCGTAGTCTGTGTAACAAGTTCCCTGAACTAGTGGCCTTGATGGAAGAGGGTTGCCTGGATATTGAGGCAGTCACAGAAACATGGTACACAGAGAACCATGACTGGGATGTCAACATATCAGGATACCATATCTACAAGAGGGACAGGGAGGGTAAAAGAGGAGGAGGAGGAGTAGCCCTCTATGTAAAGGAAGGGATCAAAGCAACAGGATTAAAGAGTAAACAAGGAGCAGATGAGACACTCTGAGTCATCCTGGAGACAGGAAATGGCACTACAATCTGCATGGGGGGGTTGTATATAGACCCCCATCTCAGGAGGAGGGAATGGACAAGGAAATGATAGAAGGCTTCCTTAGAATGGCAGAAAAAGAGGAGATATTGTTGATGGGGGCCTGAATATGCCAGATGTTAACTGGAGCACCTTTGCTGCAGGCACATCCAAGAGCAGGGTCATTCTTGATGCCCTACAGGGGTATGCCTCAGACAGCTAGTATTGGAACCCACTGGGGAGAGTAATCTTAGACCTGGTACTCTCAAATGGGGACAGAGAAAGAATCTCAGATTTAGAAGTGGGTAGCCATCTGGAACAAGCGACCACCAAACAGTGTGGTTCACGATAAACACAGCCATACAATCAAGCCATACAAACACAAGAGTATTGGACTTTAGGAGGGCTGACTTTGGGAAAATGAGAGAGTGCCTCGGAAAAGCACTAGCAAACAGGCAAGAAGGAGGGGTGGAGGAACAATGGGGAGTAATCAAAACAGCCATCATAGAGGCAACAAGCCTTTGTGTAGAGCAAATCAACAAAACACAACAAAGGAAAAAAGTGTTATGGTTCTCAAAAGAGGTGGCATTGAAGGTTAAGGAGAAAAGGATAGCATTCAGGAAATATAAGGAAACACAGAAGGAGCAGGACAGAGAACTTTATCAGTTAAAGCAGAAAGAGGATGGGAAGGCAGTCAGAATAGCAAAGGCCCAAACTGAGGAAAGGATAGCCAATTCTGTTAAGAAGGAGGGTAGGACCTTTTATAGACACGTTAGGGAGTGAAGAAAGACCAAAGGAGGGATACTGAGGCTTAATAAAGGGAAGGGAATGTGGGTAGAGGGTGACAGTGAAAAAGCAGGGATACTGAATGAATATTTCTGCTCAGTATTCACAAAGGAAGAGGAGGGGGAGGTACCTGAACCAAACAAGTGAAACACTCTGAAGACGGGGGTTGATACCAGTCCATTTACAGAAGAAATGGCTCTGAAATAACTAATAAAATTGAAGGTGGACAAAGCAATGAGGCCTGATGGGATTGACCCAAGAATTCTAAAGGAACTAAGGGTAGAACTAGAGACACCGCTGACTACTCTCTTTAACAAATCTTGGGAGGATGGGGTGGTACCTGAGGACTGGAGGAGGGCAGATGTGATTCCTCTTCACAAAAGTGGGAGCAGAACAGAGGCAGGAAACTACAGACCAGTTAGTTTGACCTCAGTGGTAGGGAAATGATGGAATCACTTCTGAAGGAGAGAATTGTTGAGTACCTAGAGGCCATTGGGGCACAGGACCCAAGGCAGCATGGATTCACGATGGGAAGGTCATGTCAGATGAATCTAATAGATTTCTTTGACTGGGCGACCAAAGCAGTAGACCAGGGAGGGGCTGTGGACATGGCCTACCTAGATTTTAACAAGGCATTTGATACAGTCCCACACAAAGATTAATACACAAGTTAGCCAGCCCTTGAAGTGGGTCCTCAAGGTGGTAGCCTGGATAAAAAATTGGCTAGACAACAGGACGCAAAGGGTAGTAGTAAATGGAGTACACAGTGAAGAAAGGAGGGTTACTAGCGGGGTACCGCAGGGCTTAGTACTGGGACCAGTCCTTTTTAATGTCTTTATAAGTGACATTGCAGAGGAACTGGAAGGAAAAGTATGTCTCTTTGCAGACGACACAAAGATCTGTTACAGGGTTGACAGACAAGATGGAGTGGAAAGGATGAGAAAGGACTTGGCAAGGTTGGCGGAATGGTCAAATGTATGGCAGCTCAGATTCAATGCAAAGAAGTGCAAGGTAATGCACATGGGAAACAAAAACCCAGGGGAAGAGTACATAATGTGGGGTGAGAAACTGACAACAGTAAAAATGGAAAGGGACCTGGGGTAGTTAGATCAGATGACCTAAAGGTGGACAAGCAATGTAAGAAAGCAGTAAGGAAGGTTGGGGGGGGATACTGGGATGCATAGGAAGAGGCATCAGTAGTAGAAAACAGGAAGTTGTTATCCCTCTGTACAGACAGTTGGTGAGACCCCATCTGGAGTACTGTGTGCAGTTCTGGAGACCCAGTCTCCACAAGGACATAGACAAGATGGAAGCTGTCCAGAGGAGGGCAACCAAAATGGTGCAGGGTCTGCACCAGAAGACATACAAAGAACGACTGAAGGAGCTTAATATGTATACCCTTGAGGAAAGAAGGGAGAGAGGGGACATGATAGAAACGTTCAAGTACCTCAAGGGAATCAACAAAGTCCAAGAGGGTAGAATCTTTCAGAAAAAGAGATGTACAAGAACAAGGTGGCACAATTTGAAGATAGAGGGGGGACGGCTCAGAGGTAATGTAAGGAAGTATTTCTTCACAGAGAGGGTTGTGGATGCATGGAACAGCCTCCCTGAGGAGGTCGTGGAGTCAAGAGCAGTGGGGGAATTCAAGAATGCATGGGACAGATATAAGGCAGTCCTAGTGGGGGGTAGGAGGAAGTAAGCTGTTGGTTAACTAGGATCTGCAGCTTATCTGTTAGGTAGGAAAATGGGTATACTAGGTGGGCCAAGCGGTCCATATCTGCCATCAAATTCTATGTTTCTATTCGGACTGAATCCGAATTGTAAGGATGATTTAAGCCACAGAACTGTGACCAGGCTTTAACCTGAAGAAGACCGAAGATTTGCTGAATGCGATCGGCCTATCAGGATTTCCAGTCACCTTTGAACTCCCAGTTTGTGCAGAGACTCTGTAATTGCGACCGGATAGCAATCTGCCTGGTGTAGTAGAATTTCTTACATGTAAATGTGCTGTTAGTGGGTCGTGATTTGGTTCCCCACTGTGTGCTGAATTGTGTTCTATTGCTGGAGGCGGCATCCAGCTCCCATGGACTGAATCTGTATTCATCTCCATTGGGCCTGGGCTTTGCCATACTGGTCCAGCCAGACTACCCACTGCACAGAGAAAGCCATCAACAAGAGACCTGTCTGGGGATCAGCCCCCTGCTCATGCTTTGAACAGGAACGACGCCTCTGTGATTCGTGTGGACCCTGCTTCTCCTGGCACTCCAGTTCAACAACCTGCTTTCTCAATTTTGTCCTGCCTGTGTCCTGTATCGGGTATCATGAGTAAACATCAGGGTAGCTCCCTGCAACAACAGCTAAATCTAAAATGTTGTCATCTGATTGCTTTGTTGTCTTTTCTATCATAAACTGAGCCGTCTGGCTCCGGATTACAAATAGTGTGTGTTGTGCATGTTGCTTTCTTCCATCACAGGGTCCCAACCAGCTGCGAGATGGCCTATCCCGGGCAACATTCCTGGCTAGCCCACCATCTTCTTACCTGGGTATCCAGAGTGTGTGACTGTGTAGGGCCTCTGAAGTGCATTCATAACTGTCTGATTGATATAGCCTTTAAGCAAATCAACCTGATTACACTCCTCCCTTGTTCAAGTCCCCTGAATAAATCAGATCTAACTGTTTTTGCATTTAACCTGACTGTGGTTCCAGTTTGTGCCAAGAGTACTGTACTGTTGCTATTTGCTGTGCATAAGCTTGTTTTACAGGGGTTCCCCCATGTCAAGCTAGAGGAACCAGCCCTGGTGGTAACTGCAAACAGTGTGGGTAATTGCATGGTGAATAAGAGTCATCGTGAAAGTGATTATTGTGTATTGTTCAGGCCACTAGAAGGGAAAGAGGGGGGTTACAGTGGCCTGGATGGCTGTGCCCAGGTTAGCTTGACCACTAACAACTCTGACCTCCGGGTGGAGGGACCTGTTTTAGTGCCCAGGCCCCTTAACCTGCTACTAGCCAAGCAGGCAGGGGTAGTAGACCTTGGGATAGTGCCACCTAGGGATTACATGCTAACATAAAAATTTGTGCAAATCAGTGTATGGAAATGTAGTTGATATTGGGATCTCTGTTTAGAAACTGTAATAATATGGATGTTACCACTGTCATGAGGGGTCCAGACAGGTAGTGGGCAATAGAGCCCCAGGAGGTTTGGGGAAACAAGGCTCTGGCTATAATACTCTCAGAGTGTTCAATAAAGATAATTGTGAACTTCTATCATGGAGTAGGTCCACTCATTACATGGTGTCAGAGAAACAGAAGAATTCTAGCCTAACATGGAAGGACTAAGGCCACCTAATCCACTAATAGTGGAGGGAAATATCGCAGATAACTGGACGAAATGGAGACAGAAGTTTGAATTGTATATGACTGCATCAGGTATTGAAACGAAATCTAAAAAAGTGCAAAGCCGCACGTTGCTACATGTTATCGGTGATGAAGCCCTAGAAATATACAACACGTTCAATTTTGAAGAAGCGGAAGACAAAGAAGATGTAAAGGTACTTATTGAAAAGTTTAACCAACACTTTACCCCACAAAGAAATGTTACGTTTGAGAGGCACATATTCAACACATGAATGCAGGCACCAGGGGAGACAATTGATCAATAAGTCACAGATCTTAAGACTAAAGCCAAATCGTGTGAATATGGACAGTTGTGCGACAGCCTAATAAAAGACCGAATAGTAGTTGGAATTCAGGATGACCAATTAAGAGTAAGGCTATTTAGGGAAAAAGACTTAGACTTACCAAAAGCTGTACAAATTTGCCATGCAGCAGAGGCAAGCCACGCACAGATAGATCAGATGCACGGAGCACAGGCAGAGCCCACGGTGTGCGCGATTAGAGCAACTAAGGGGTCCAAGCACGGAACACAACTGAAAATGGTGCTCCAAGAAACAATACAAGACTGTAGCTACTGTGGCAGAGAACCTAACAAAGGTAATTGTGCAGCATATGGAGAGAAATGCAAAAATTGGGGAAAAAAGAATCATTTTGCAAACAAATGCATGTCAAAACAGCAGTCATACCGAAAACAGGCACACAGAGTGGAAGAACAGTCAGATTCAGAAACTGAGTTCTATGTGGACATGGTGAAATCAAATGATGGGGATAACTGGGATGTGGACATCTTGATGAATAGACGGAAAGTAAGATTAAAAATTGATACTGGAGCACAATGCAGTGTGATTCCCCAATCAGTGCACAGTCGTTTTTGCACCAAGTTAGAGAAGTCAAAGGCAAAACTGATCACCTACGCAGGGCAGTGTTTGAAGCCTAAAGGGAAATGCAAACTATTAGGAGACTACAAGGGGAAATATCACAACACTGAATGCCAAATACTGGAGGAGAATGTACAGCCATTGCTGGGGCTAAAAATATGTGTACAAATGGGGCTCATTAAGAGGATTGGAGAGGTAAAAAATCTACAAGGCAAAGACATCCAGGAACAGTTCGCTGATGTACTGATGTATTTGAAGGACTTGGATCCATCGATGGAGAATAACACATTAAAGTCAGACAGAATGTGCAACCAGTGGTACATGCCCCTCCCCCGTAAAGGCACTGGTGGCTCTCAGAGATAAAGTGAAGAGCTGAGGAGAATGGAAAAATTGGAGGTGATAGAAAAAGTGGAGAAGCCAAGAGCCTGGGTGAACAGCATGGTCACAATATGGAAACCTGAAAAAAAGAAGGTGAGAATATGCATGGATCCAAAGGATTTAAATGCAGCCATTGAAAGAGAACACTACCCAATGAGAACAATTGAAGAGGTGGTGGCAAGAATGCCAAGAGCAGCAGTATTCACAATGCTGGACACACAGTGCAGATATTGGCAGGTAAAATTGGACAAAGAGAGCTCAAAGTTATGCACATTCAACAGTCCCTTTGGCCGGTTTGCCTATAAAAGGCTGCCATTTGGGATCAATTGTGCGGGAGAAATGTTCCAAAGGATTATGACGCAAATGTTTAAGGACATGGAAGGTGTGGAAGTGATAGTCGATGACATACTGATATGGGTTGAAAATGAAGAACAACATGATCAGAGACTGGAAAAAGTGATGAAAAGAATAAGGGAGAAGAACATCAAGCTGAACCCACTGAAATGCAAATTCAAGTCAAGAGAAGTGAGCTACATGGGACACATCCTAACTGCCAAGGGACTTAAGCCAGACCCAGAAATAGTAGAGACGGTAAGGAAAATGCACAAACCCAGCAACAAGACAGAACTACAGCAGTATCTAGGAATGATTACGTACCTTGGAAAATTCATTCCACATCTGTCCACTGTCACCGCCCCACTTCAAAATACTTCTCGAAAAGACAGCAGACTGGAGCTGGAACAAGCAACAAGACTAAAGCTTTGACAAGCTACAAAAGATGATTATGGAAACTCCTGTCCTAAAATTCTTTCATGCTTCAAAGCCGGTCAAACTAAGTGTGGACGCTTCCAGCTATGGCATGAGAGCAGTGTTACTTCAAGAAGAGTGCCCAATAGCATTTGCATCAAAAGCATTCACAGACACTCAAAAACGATATGCACAAATCAAAAAGGAGCTGGCCGCCATTGTATTTGGCTGTGAAAAATTCTACCAGTACATTTTTGGCAGAGAATTTAAGGTTGAAACAGACCAAAAACCTTTGGAAGTAATCTTTAAAAAACCTTTGACCGAGACACCACTCAGACTACAAAAGATGCTTCTTAAGTTCCAAAAATTCAGCATGACTGTGAAATACAAAAAAGGAAAGGAACTGTATGTGGCAGACACCCTAAGCCGAAACTGTATGAAAAACACAGAAACTGATGACACAAAGGATGGCATTCAGGTGTGTGCTGTAATGTGCCTACCCATAGTAACCCACATGCTACAGAAAATACTAACAGAAACAGAAAAGGACCAAACACTCGAAACTGTGAAACTGCTAATCACTCAAGATTGGCCAGAGGAACGACAGGACACACCAGATGAAGCAAGATTGTACTGGGACTACAAAAGTGAATTGACTATTGAAGACGGCCTAATATTCAAATGCAACCGAATAGTGATTCCAAGCAGCCTACGAAAGATGATGCTGACAAAACTGCATGCCAGTCATCAAGGGATAGAAAAAACAAAAAGGCTAGAGAGGGACATAATGTTCTGGCCAGGAATGTTTGCCCAGATTGCAGACATTGGGCCAGATATTCAAACTGCGCCATTCTGTGGCGCAAGCCCTTGCGCTGCTCAAAAAAGTTGCGCAGGAGTGTGGCCAGGGCAATATTCAACGGAGTTGCGCTATTGAGCAACTTCTTTGAATATCGCCCCTGGCCATTAAAGTTACTGTGCATGGCGCAGTGGAACTTGCGCCACCACAAGTGGTCAGAGTGGAGCATTCAGATGCGGTGGTGCAAGTTCCATTGTGCCATGCGCAAATCTGCGATATTCAAAAGGTGTCATGCAAATGGGGCCATAATTCATGCAAGGCGAACGGGGGGCCATTTACATGTAATTACGGCCCCATTTGCATGCCATTAGCATGCAAGTGCACCGATCCCCTATGACTTGCACCTGGCACCCTGCCAGGCAGCAGCCAATGGGGGACCGACACCTGCAGCCCGATCTGGGGCAAAGTAATTCTCCCCTGACTAGCCCGATCATTAGAATAAAGGTAATTCTACCCCACTAGCCCAATCCCAGGAGCAAAGGAATTCAACCCCCGACTAGCCGATCGCGGGCATAAAGGACTTCTTCCCCCACCTCTCGACTAGCCCGGATAGCGGCATAACGCCAACCCCCCCAAAGACCAATATCCCTGGTGGTCCAGTGGACCGCGAAGCCCGATCGCGAGCATAAGGTCAAACCCACCCCCAAAGTCCAATATCCCTGGTGATCTAGTGGCCTCACCACCCACCCACCACGGAGCCCCACCACCCCACTCCCCCCAGCCAGCGGGCGGCAGCACCTACCCACCTGCCGCCCTGCCGCC
Source organism: Neoceratodus forsteri (assembly GCA_016271365.2). NCBI lineage: Eukaryota > Metazoa > Chordata > Ceratodontiformes > Ceratodontidae > Neoceratodus > Neoceratodus forsteri. Next base: position 584,669,542 of record JADMNL010000022.1, read on the forward strand.
TGCTGACTGACAGCTCGGTAGGGCTGCACGCCCATTAGTTCAGAGCAAGAGCCAATGGGCATGCAGCCCATACCATACATGATGGGACGTAGAACAAAAACCAGACTTCCTGCCGCACAAAAGCTGCTTAAGCCAGAGAGCCGGGACGACATACAAACACGGCTAAAGAGAAATCAAGACAGAGAGAAAAAATACTATGACAGAGAATCAAGAGTCTTGTCAGAATTGAAGCCAGGCAACACGGTGAGACTGAGGGAGAATACCCTGTGGAAACCGGCGACTATAGTTGGAATGAGCCCAGAGCCACGTTCATACATAGTGAAAACTGGAGGACAACAATTCAGAAGGAAAAAGAAGAGAAATCATCAAAACAAAAGAAGACATCATAACAAACACACAGGAAGACCCTGTACCTGAAGGTCCAACGCCACCAGAATGGGAGGTGGTGACAACCCCGCAGATAACGGCCCCACAGGTGACCGCTCCACAGGAAATGGCACTGGGGGGTAGGAGGAAGTAGGCTGTTGGTTAACTAGGATCTGCAGCTTATCTGTTAGGTAGGAAAACGGGCAGACTAGGTGGGCCAAGCGGTCCTTATCTGCCATCAAATTCTATGTTTCTATGTTTCTATGCAGGTAACTACTGAAAGACGTTATCCAAGCAGAAATCGCAAACCCAACATAAAACTGGACTTTTAACACTGAGAACTTAAAAGTGATAAAAAAAAAAAAAAAAAAAACAGTCCTTTGGTTAAAAAAAGGGGAGATGTAATGATATGGATGTAACCACTGTCATGAGGGGTCCAGACAGGTAGGGGGCAGTAGAGCCCTAGGAGGTTTGGGGAAACAAGGCTCTGGCTGTAATACACTCAGAGTGTTCAATAAAGATAATTGTGAACTTCTGTCATGGAGTAGGTCCACTCATTACAGAAACTATTTAGTATTACTGTTGAAATTAAATGTGTATCAATTGTATTTTGGCACGACTTTAAAAACCTAGAGGTTACTTGAGTGCAAATATTGAGCCTTTTGCAAAGGGGTCTCAGGAAGCATACTGTTCTAGTAGCTCTTGAATATAGAAGAACAGAACACTGGAAGAAACAGGATGTATGGGGGTTGAAAAGACATATAAATATCTAAGCTGGGCTCCAAGAGATTCTACAAGAAAAAGGGACACAGTCTGAAGGAAGATTTTATTTTTATTCCTCTGTACATAGTTATTCTGAACATGTTTATATTTTGTTGCTGCAACTACAAATAAACAGTTTTGTTGAATTTTACAGCTGCTCCTGGTTTTCCCTATGCTTCCTGACCTATGCCTCAATGACAAATCCCAACACAGCGGCCTCTCCTCTCCCTGCCCAGGACATAGCAAGAGCCCTGTACAGTGGGCCCTGATCAGAGCAGGCACTTTCTTCTGCTCAGCCACAAATGCCTTGGCAGTGCAAGCCCTTACCTACCTAGCTAAGGTGGCTTTAGAATCCTTCTGACCCCTTTTTTACTGCTTCAAACAGAACAAACTCTCAGATTTTCTGAAGTCCTCTGTCCTCTTTAAATATGTCTTAACTGCCCTGCGTAAATTCAACTTACGAAATTCTCTTTCTTTTGGATTTGCCAGCTTGGGACAGAAAGACAGCAGACATACTTCCTGATTTACATGGAAGGCTTTAGGTACCATAAGCACAAAAGTTGTAAACCGTCCTCAACATCACCTTCTTCTTATGCATTATAAGGTGAGGCTCCTTATGGGAATGTGTCTCAAGTTCACCGAACCTTCTTGCTGAACAGATAGTAATTAAGAAGCACACCTTGTAGGACAAAATGTCCGAAGACACTGATGAAAGCGGCTCAAAAGGAGCACTGTGGAGGGCGTGCAGCACCAAATTCAGATCCCATGGTGGCACTGGAGACTGAAAAGATGGACGACTTCTGTTCACCCTGAGAAAATGGATATCATCCAGATTGGTTCCCAGGGACAAGCCCATGGAGGTTCCTCGTGCTGCCCCAAGAGCGGACACTTGCCCATGCAAGGTACTTAGCGCTAGACCTTTGTCTACCCCTTCCTGCAAAAAGTCCAGTATCTGTGGGACTGTGGCCTTGGATGGCCTGATACCTCTTCCTCTTTCCCAACTGGAGAAGGTATTCCACACACGGTCTTATGCTACAAACGAGAACACTGTCCTGGAGGCCATTAGGGTATCTACTGCTTTCTTGGTAAAACCCTGTTTTAATTATCTTCTCCTTTCAGGAGCCAGGCTGCCAACTGCATCATCTCTTGATTTGGATGCAGAATGGGACCTTGGCTTAGAAGGTTCTCAGGAAGCAGGAGTCAGAATGGAACCTGGTGGACTAGGTTCACAAGGTCTGAGAACCATGGCCTTCTTGACTACGTCGCAGCTATCAGGAAGAAGTTTTCTCTTGTCTGCCTTATTTTTTAATTACTTTGACAAGTAGCTGAAGTGGGAGTAAACAAGTAAGCACTGTGGAAGTCCCATTGCTGGGACAAGGCATCCACCAATTCTGCCTGAGGGCAAAAATACTTGCTGAAGAAACTCGGTACCTGCATATTGTCCTTTAATGCAAAAAGGTTGATCTGAGGTCAACTGAACCTTCAACAGAAAAGATCGAACACCTCTGAGTTCAGGGTTCATTTGCCTGATGAACTCCTTCTCGACTTAGACGGTCAGCCTACACATTCAGTTCCCCTGCAAGGTGAAGTGCAGAGAGCACCAGAAGGTTTGTCTCTGCCCACTGCAGAACCTTGGTTGTTTCTGCTAGTATGCTTGGGCTTCTCATGTCCCTTTAACTGTTTATGTATACCTCAGTGAGGGCATCCATCGTCTGACCGTACCATCGTGACCCAAGATTGTACCTGGCTCTGAAAGTGAAGCAGAGCAAGATACACTGTTCTTATTTCCAACCCATTTATGCTCCCAGGGCTCCAGACCTCCTGAACTACAACCTGGTCCAGGAGACTCCATATCCTAACATGCTGGCATCGATCATCAGAATCAGTTCTTGTGGGGCTTCTAGAAGAGCCCCCTTGCAGAGGATTTTGGGGTTCTCCCACCATGGAAGTAACTGCATTACTGACCATGATAGTGGAATCAGAGGCGCTGGTAGTCCTCAGAGGCCAGGGACTAGACCTCCAGCAACCTGTTCTGAAGAGGCTGCATATGGAACCATGGTACCAGCTCTATTACTGCAGTCACCCTAAAATCTGGAGAAGCCTGTGAGCCGAGACCTGGCATCTCATCTACTGAATCTCTCAAATTAAGGTCTCCTTCCTGGTTGAGGAAAGAAACATCTTCCCCTTGTCCATCTGGAACACCATCCTCAGGTGCTCCATCTTTCAAGATGGTATCAAGGCTGGCCCACTGGCACAGAGGTTGGATTTCTGCCTGCGAAGCCAGCAACCCGGGTTTGAGACTGGACTTGGGTGTCGAGGTCCGGCCAGGGGAAGAGGATTGAGCATCTTTGGGATTGCTCTCCTCCTCCGGGGGGAGGGAGGGGGGAGCAACCGGCACATGACTGACCCCTGGTGGTGGCTGGGGGAAGTACAGCTACTGGAGCTGAGCTGTCAGAGAGGCATGCCAGACATTCATGCATTGCACACTACATCATGGCATACCACACCTCCCGGAGAGCCCATTATTGGGGAAAAACTACTGCCAGCTCCATTCATGATGTCCCGTCTCTCTGGCCCCCATGCCACCTTCCATGACATTTGGCCGGTGACTGAGCGAGAGTCTCTGTCAGTGCAGCCCAGCCCCATGGCCCCACCCTGGGGATAAGCCACAGAGATCTCCCAGTGGTTGTTCTGCCGAGAAACTTGTACAGTCTTCCATGGAGGCTGTGTCTGCCCAACAGCCCCGCCCAGAGGGGGCAAGCCTGGGTAGATCACCACTCCCAGTAAGTCCGGGGTTGGGCGGAGGTTGGAGGAGTCAGGGTCTGAGCTCTCAGAAGACTGGCACCCAAAAAGCATACTAAATAACAAACAGATGAAAAAAAGACAGTATCAAGGAACTTTTTTCCTGACTGATAATTCAACTATGTGCTTCCAGAACCTCCAAGGTCCTTGTCACTGACCTCTCCACCTGGTTTGCAGTCAAAGCCCAGATGATCAAGTCGTCCAGGTATGGGTATACGTGATGTTGTCAGCTGTGCCACCAGTACAATCAATATCTTTGAAAATACCCTGGGCACTGCCACCAGGCCAAAGGGGTGTGCATGGTACTGAAAATGCTGTCCCTGAATCACGAATCTCAGGAACTTCTGGTATGACTGACAGATTGGAATGTTGAGATAGGCATCCTTCAGCCCTTTTGACACCAAATAATCCCCTGGTTGTACCACCCGAATGACTGACCACAAGGACTCCATCTTAAACGTTGTGTGTCAGACAGATTTGTTTAAATGCTTCAGGTTCAGAATCAGCCAGAACCCCCTGAATTCTTGGGGATTATAAAACAAACAGTAGAATCCCAGGGCCTCCTGCTTTGGAGGACCTGGAACAATTGCCTTGATCTGGTTCAAGTGACCTAAGGACTGACTCACTACCTGGCTCTTCACTTGGTTTTTAGGTACCAAAGACTGTAGGTATTGACCTCTTGTGAGTACCAGGGGAAATGCATCCAATGTTAGTTGGGCCCATCACTGGTAAGAATTCTGCAGTCTTCTACCAAGGGAAAGTGGGTAGAGATGGACCTGCGTACCTTCATTGAAGGGCACCTCCTCTTCTTCTTGCACCCCCACTGAGCCTATGAGTGAAGGATCCTCTGTTGTTGTCACCTTTGAAACCATAGTAGGCTCCCTTGTTCCTCTGGCTTGTGAAATTCCAGAAGAGTTGACAATTGCCTCTGGCCTGCTGCTGTCGACCAAACCCATGCCCTCATGAGGTCAGGTTTCCTTCTGTTGGTTTCTAGACACTGGTAGCTCTCCTTTCTTGCCCTGGAATGCATGGGACATACACAAGGCAGTTCTAGTGGGGGGTAGGAGGAAATAGGCTGTTGGTTAACTAGGATCTTAAGCTTATCCATTAGGTAGGAAAATGGGAAGACTAGGTGGGCCAAGCGGTCCTTATCTACCATCAAATTCTATGTTTCTGTGTTTCTGGACATCTTTTAGAACGCTGTCCAGTTCAGGCCCAAACAACAATTGTCCAGCAAAAGACATGTTAAACAGCTTCAACTTGGATGCCTGGTCCATGATTCAGTATCAAACCCACATGCCCTGCATAGCCGCCACAACATAAGTTTATCCGGCTGACATTCATAAACTTTCCATTGCTGAATTACTTAGGAAGGTGGAAGCCATGAACACGAGCTGTAAAATGTTTGCCCCCTCCGAATTTGGAGTGACAAAGCTGCTCAAGAATAGCCCATGAGTTTAATGCTCTAGAAGCAGTAAAGGAGGCATATGTTATTCGATCATCTGCATGAAATATCTGCTGTCTTGTCATTGGTGTCAGATAGGGCCACAGAGTTTTCAAGAGGAACAGTTGTGTGCCTGATAGTATTGCACAAGGCCTCATCCACCACTGGAGGAACTTCTCACTTCTAGGAGTTCTCCCCCAAGAATGGGTGACATTCTCTCCCCTGGTCTGGGAATTTGCTTCTACTTATCTGCCCCAGCCCACTCTTGTTCAATAGTCTGGTCACAGTGTAGAAAGTCTGGGAAACAGGCAGTGGCCACAGGGGACAGGATAGGATTCATATTCAAGGTCTCCATGTCCTGAATCACCTTCAGCTGTAATGTCTTACATGCTTCCATGATAAGATAAGATAAGACAGTGACTGCATCAAACAAGGGTGGAATTGGAATCTTCTTCTTAAGTTCTGTCAACTTGTCCTCCTCCTCCGAGGAATCGTCTTCTTCATCTGGTGGCCCCGGTGCCGTCGGGTCAGTATTTTCCCTGTGACCCCCACATTCTCATCTTAACCTTCCATGATGTCAAGGTCGGGGGAGTTGCCTGAAAATGTAAATGAGCAGGATCACTCTGCTGTGGCACACCTGGACACGCCAGTATAGGCCTTCTAACCTGATGGGCCTGCCTTGGGTTTGGGTGTGCTAATAGGGATGTCCTGCGGGGCATCAGCACTCAACAACTCATTTAAGGCAGCAAGAAGGATTTGCACAGCTCAGCCTTGTCACTGCCAGTTGGTATCACAGATACACCCTCCCCTCCCTGCTCTGGGGTTCAGGTGGGGGTGCCTAATATAGATGTAACCCCTAGGTGGCGCTATCCCAAGGGCTACTACACCTGCCTGCTTGGCTAGTAGCAGGTTAAGGGGTTTGGGTAATGAAACAGGTGCCTCCACCCGGAGGTCATGGTTGTTAGTGGTCAACCTAACCTGGGCACAGCCCTCCGGGACACTGTAACCCCCCTCTTTCCTTTCTAGTGGCCTGAACAATATGCAATAATTACTTTCACAATGACCCTTATTCACCAGGCAATTACCCACACTGTTTGCAGTTACCACCAGGGCTGGTTCCTCCAGCTTGACCCTGGGGACCCCCTATAAAGCAAGGTTAAGCACAGCAAATAGCAACAGTACAGTACTTTTATCACAAACTGGAACCACAGTCAGGTTAAATGCAAACAAAGTTAAATCTGATTTATTCAGGAGACTTGAACAAGAGAGGGGCGTAATTAGGTTGATTTGCTTAGAAGCTGTATTAATCAGACAGTTATGCATGCAGTTCAGAGTCCCTACAAGTCACACACTCTGGGTACCCGGGTAGGAAAACGGTGGGCTAGCCAGGAACGTTGTAGCTGGTTGGGGCCCTGTGATGGAAGAAAGCAACATGCACAACATACACTATTTATAATCCGGAGCCAGAGGGCTCAGTTCGTGAAAGAAAAGGCAACAAGACAATCAGATGACAAAACTTTTAGATTTAGCTGTTGTTGCAGGGAGCTACCCTGATGTTTACTCATGATACCCAATACTGGACACAGGCAGGATGAAATTGAGACTGCAGGCTGTTGCGCTGTAGTGCCTGGAGAAGCAGGGCCCACATGAATCACCAAGGCGTCATTCCTATTCAAGGCATTGAGCAGGGGGCTGATTCCCCAGGCCGGTGTTTCGTCGATGACTTTCTCTGCGTAGCAGGTATTCTGGCTGGGCCAGTGTAGCAGGGCCCAGGCAAATGGAAATGGATACAGATTCAGTCCGTGGAGCAGGATACAGCTTCCAGCAAGCAAAGCACAGTTCAGACACACAGTGGGGAACCAAATCATGACCCACTATAAGCACACAGCACATTCACATGTAAGGAAATTTCACTGTACCAGGCAAATGGCTCCCCGGTCGCAATTACAGAGTCTCTGCATAATCTGGGAGCTTAGAGGTAGCTGGAAATCCTGACAGGCCAATCATATTCAGCAAATCTTTGGTCTTCTTCAGGTTAAAGCCTGGTCACAATTCATTGACTTCATTCGCTCTCCAAGTTCGGATTCAGTCCGAAAAAAAAGAACAAGTTCCCTCTCAGGAACAGCAGGCAGGCATGCAGGCCAAACTCAGGCCTTTCCACAGTTCTCCCACTCGAATCCACTATGGATTGCTGCTCGAACTATCTCAAGCTGTTACTTCTTCACTTCCCAACTCAGATCTGAAACTGCACGCAGTGTGGGACTTTCCCCAAGACCCAAAAGGCTCGGTTGGCTGATCTGTCTGTCAGTCACAACAAATCTCCCCCTCCAGGTTATTTTAGGTGCCAAAAGCCCAAAACTACAGTTCCTACAAGTTTTGGCCCCACCATGCCCCTGTAGGCAGGCTCCATTTTAGAGTCCCAAATGTACTGATTGGCCCATTCTGCAGTCCAGGACCGAGATGATGGAAACAAACAGAACTGTCCATGCTGCTAAGAAGGCAGGTTAGAACAAACTGCAATATTAATACTACTCTAACAAATGATCAGCAAACAAGTACATCTTCTAACGGAGCTCCATCTCAAATTAAGTATGTCTGCAATCCAGGCAGCTCTTAAAGAGACAGTACACAGAGGCTATAAAGGCACTCTCTGGCAATACATTTAAACTGCTAAAACACAGGACACCAGCCTGGCAGTGAGCATTTAAGCAAGCTCAAGGAAGACTTTTTGGGAACCCCCATTTGTAGGGGCTTACTTAGATATGTTGTTATTCTGTGATATAGGGCACTAGTAAGTGGGCACCTGCCAAAATTGTGACCCACTTTCAGCTAGTGCCCTGACGACGAGGGTGTGGGGTCGGTGACCAGATGAGGCAGGTCGTGAAAAGGTGACAGGATATGCACATGTGGGGGGAGATGGAATCAAGCCCAATAAACGTGGGGTGGGACGGTATGTGAGGGGTGGTGCCACGGGGTTCCGGTGAACTGGCATCGTGGCATGGTGGACTAGGTGGTGGCTTGGGGTGGTGGGGATACAGGGTTCGGGGCCGGGCGCCGGTAGTTTTTGTTGCACCTTGCCTGAGATAGTTTTTATTTTTTAGCACATGCCCCGACATTCACCCCCTGGGTTGAAAATCCCTAATTCAGCAGGGGCCTCAGCCCCCCGCATAAAAAAAAAAATGTTTTTTTGCACTGCGTCTATTGTCACTGGAATCCCACATCACCAAAATTCAATTTCAGCAATTTGGGGTTGCCATAAGGGCAGTTGGCATGCCGAATTCACCCTTATGACATAGAACCAATATGTTAGGTTGCATTACACAATTGGGACAGTATGATCCTAGAGGCGAGAGTCTCATCATCCTCCTGCAGGTCTTACATCTTTTAAATGTCATTGGTCTGGGACAAGTCATGGTGCTAGGAAACAGACCTAGCTAGATCCTGATACTAACAACAGTAAACAAAGAGGTTAGTAACACCAATAAGGATAATCAACAAGCACTGATCTTCCCAAGCAACAACCTTTGCTGTAGAGTGACTGTCCTCCTGCTGTGACCTTGAATGACTGCACAACACCCCTGGGTAAATTGTTGTGCAAAAAAATCAGGTTGTGAGTGACTTGAGCTGCACCCATTCTCCTAAGGCTGCACCTACTCTTTGAAAACAGGAGTACAGAGACAAAATCATTTAAGAAGCATTAACCTGCCTAGAAGACTCAGAGATGGATCCAGAGCTGCTACAATGGCTCCTACTAGTAAACCTACAGTGACTCCTCGATGATCGTGATCCCCCTCTGCTGGGTGACCGCCAGGCTGCCACAAGGAACATTAAGGTACTCAAGATGCTCTCGCATGCGCAGTGCATGTGATATCAGGGTGTGCACATCAGCAGAGTGCGCACACACCAAATGGCCACCTACACAAAAGACATCAAGCAATGGTGCTACTGGCTCAGAAGAAAGACACAAATGAATGCTAGCAAGGTGCCAGTGACAATGGTGCTCCCAAGACGCTGGTGGTGCAGTGAACAGATGGATCAGTTGCTCTGCTCAAAACTCCTCACAGGGAGCTGACAGATAACCAGGCAACAGAGTAATAACATGCAGCAACTAGTTAACAGGGAATTGACTACAGGAATACCAAAGTGGGTCAAAAACACAGGAGGCACAGAGTTGTGAGGTACCTTGCTGAAATAAAGTACCCTTCACCAGATTATCCAGAAATTTTAATCAAATATTAGCCTGTCTCAAGTAGGAAAGAAGTAACTAATTCCCACTTACCATAGATAACAAGAGGTGACTGCACCAGAGAACACTAGGAAGGGAAAACCTGAGCACAAAACAAGAAAACCTAAAGTTCCCCCAACTTGGTTCCATCACGCCAGATCAACAGTAAATATGTCAAATGGCATTACAGCAATGACACAATACCGGCAGTTGGCATAGAGCCATCAGAAAAACAATGGTTTCTTTGCATGGGGGTGCGCCCCAGATTTTGATATAATCAACTCCAGGTTGGAGCTGTTTCAAGGAGGGGGTGCAACACCATCAAAAGCAGCGTTGAGGTACCACAAGACCATTACAGCAAACTGCTGATTTTGTAGCTGCAATGGTCTTCGTGGTTTTAGTTTTGCTGTTTTGACGGTATACCCCCAGCCTAACTGATTGAGCCCCCCCAAAAAAAACTAAGCAGTTGCTTACCTGAAGCACCAGACTAAAATCTGACAACCCCACTAGAAATTCTGTTGAAACATCCTATAAGGTGGCAAGTGGTCCTCATTCAGGCACTGTAGACACTGAAAGAGTGCTTGGCTAGCATGTTATACAATTTAAAAGCGCATCTTAACAGTCACGATTTCTAAATCTGAGGGTGCTCCCTGTCATTGAGTCACCCCAGCCTGCCTCTAAAGTGCCTAATCCTCAAAAACAAAAATCAATAAAGAAATGGCAGTTCTGAGAGAGAACTGCCCAGGTGAATCCGTAAATCATCAATCATGTTTTTTGAAAGTCAGTCGTGACTGAACAGTTAATCACTAAATGTTACCCTGTGATCATCAAGGGAGATTATGCTCTAATTTCATCATGCAGATCATTATTTGATAATCGAACATGTAACTTTCAAATCACCAGCTGATGATTATTGATGATTTCTGTAAGCGTACATCAGCACGATAGTTGTTGATCCGTGGATAATCAAGTTGTGATCATTTACTAAGGTTTACATGAGTTGGTGATGGATTACCTTTTCTGTGTTTTCAAGTAATTGATCACTAACTCTGTTCACGTGTACATGAAGGGTAGCAATCGATGCACCCAGAAGGGAATGGGTTTACGTGTTGGGTAATATTTAGTTACAGCGTAATTGATTGCTATGTAATTGATTTTGCCCTGCACGTATACAGCATACAAGCTTACTGAGCATGTGTGTTGGCTTGGTTCCAGGTCCGATTGCATCTACATGGATTTTGAGAATCAATTTTCAATGTCCAGGTAATCACTGCACTTGTTGAGTGCCAATCCCGAGATCGATTCCAACTGCATCAAAAGCACTATTTCCATGCAGGGTTAAAATCAATTACAAAGTAATTGATCACTCTGTAATTGATTCTAACCCTGCATGTAAATGGGGTAATTGATTACATTAGTTCTGTATTATAAGAATGTAAGTCACATAAGCAATATTTAACAAAGTTTAATGTGTTACTTTTATAGAAACATAGAATTTGTTAGCTGAAAAGGACTACTTGGCACACTCATTCTGCCCATTTTTCCCTACTGACAGTATTACTGCAGACCCTACGTTTTTAAACATTTTTTTAACTTATTTTTTCCACCACTCTGGGCCAGACAGGGACCTCCTTCCACCCCAGCCAGCATGCCCATATACCATCCTATCAAGAACCTGCCACCTCTCTGGCTGGGACCACCAGCTCATCCATGACACACCACTGTGCTGCCTCCCCAGGCTTATCCCCCAGGGCCTGGTACATCTTCAGCTCCTTTGGCATTTTGGTCACCAACAGCAGAGGTGAAGACTGGTGGTGTTCCCAGCAGAAGGCTGCTCAGTTCTGATGGTGGACATGGTGGGCAGGCTGAGGCTTCATAGTCCCTGGTCTGCACCTCTTTTTCCCATTTTCTGTGTCCCACCCACCCCTCTAGGAGCATGCAACATGACTGGTCACCAGCAGAGCAAGCACAACCAATCTGCACACTGGGTTCACAGGTTACTCCCTGTTAGTTTCTGATCCCATGCACCGCCAGACATGGTCATCCAGGTGGCAGTAGTGTAGCAGGTCGCAACAGCCTCTCTTCCCAGAGGAGGAGAGTGTCCTGTAGGATGCCCAATCCTACCTCCTCCCCTAGTCAACCCTACAATGACCCAGGCTCATTCATTGGCCGTTGGTGCCAGGAGTGGTAGCTGTACCATCACATCAACAATTCGGCTTACCACAGACCCTACTTGATCTCCGGCTCTTTCTCCCTGTTCCTTTACACTAAGATTCCCTTACACCTATCCTAACTTTTTGAACCCCACCACTGTTTTCACCATCACTAGTGCCACCTCGGCTGGTAAACTGTTCCAAGAATCCACCACTCTTACTGTGAAGAAGTACTTCCTCACATCTCTCCTGAACCTACTCCCCGCCAGCTTCATAGCATGGCCCCTTGTTCTTGATCACCTTCTTGTTCTGAAAGATACTGCCCTCCTGTACGTTATTTACCCCCGTAGGGTATTTAAAGGTCTCTGTCATTCCCCTCTCCCTCCTCTCTTCCAGGGTATACATATTGAGTTCCTTTAGCCTTTCCTCATAGGGCTTTTAATGCAGACCCCACACCACTTTAGATGCCTTCCTCTGAACCTCTTCCACTCGGTCTATGTCTTTCTGGAAATGTGGTCTCCAGAACTGTACACAGTATTGCAGGTGAGGTCTCACCAGACATCCATACAGAGGTAACACCAGCTCCCTGCTTTTGCTGGTGATACCTCTCCCTATGCACTCCCACTAGCCCTCCTAACTGCCTTGTTGCACTGCCTGGCTACATCTAGATCATCAGAGATGATCACCTCTAGGTCTCTCTCCTGCTTGGTGGTCAACATTAATGCCCCCCCCATGTTGTACTCTGCCCCTGGGTTTCTGAACTCTATGTGCATTATTTTGCACTTTTTCTATTGAAACCCAGCAGCCATACCATTGTTTATACCTCGAATGTTCTCAAGTCTCTGCTTCTACACCCTCTACCCCGGAGTGTCCATCCTATTGTAGATTTTGGTGACATCCACAAAGAGGCAGAACTTCCCCTCCGGCTTTTCTGCAGTGTCACCTATAAAGACATTAAAGAGAACCAGTCCCAGCACTGATTCCTGAGAGACCTCACTGGTCACCCTCCTCTTCTCAGAGTGAACTCTGTTTATCACCACTCTCTGTTTCCTCTCCCTGAACCAATTTCTTACCCACATTACCATCTTTGGACCCACGCCTGAGCTACCCAGCTTGCTTAATAGACTCCTATGTGAAACGGTGTTGAATGCCTTCCTAAGGTCTAGGTACAGTACGTCACATCCACTGCTCCACCCTGATCTAATTCCTTAGTCACCCAATTAAAGAAATCTATCAGATTCACTTGACATAACCTCCTTCCTGTGAATCCATGCTGTCTTGGGTCTTGCAGCCCATTTGATTCAAGGTGTTTCATTATCCTCTCTTTCAGCAGTGAATCCATAAACTTTCCCACCACTGATGTCAGGCTGACTGACCTGTAATTGCCAGCCTCCTCCCTGCTGCTACATTTGTGAAGAGGGACTAGATCTGCCCTCCTCCAGCCCTCGGAACCACTTCTGTTTCCAGTGAGCTGTGATTATGAAAATGTGAAAGTCAAATATCAGCAAAAGCAAATTACAGTAATTACAATGTAAATCCCATGAAGTGAAGTTTTAATCCCTTTAGGAACAGTACATGCTGTGTTAGGCACAGTAGATACTGTACATTTGCTTATCTAATTTGCATGTTTCAAAAGCACAGTTTATGGACCAAAATGATGCTAATGTCTATTTTTGAAATCATTTTGCTTTTTCAGTATTAATTTGCAGACTGTTAGTACAGGTTTTGATCTGCTACTTGTAGGAATTCATCGCAACCATGAAAAGAACCACTGAATGCAGCTATATAAACCAGTCCGAGCCTTTATAACACTAGAAAGAAGTGAGGTATTATTGAAAGCAGTGTGTTTGTATAGAAGGTATATCATAACTGATAATTCCAATAAAGATGTCTACGTAAAAGACAAGATAAATAACAAAAATATAGAAAAAATATGAATTTATTTTTTTAATTTATTGCAGCAATTTTGACCATGGGCTGTCATGAAACATCACGATATAAGATCATCAGTAATCAGAATCACCTTTTCAATAACATTGTGGGTTTGATTGGCAGCCATTTAACATTCATGTGTAATCATTGTTAGTCATGTTCACAGTGATGGTTTTTGAAGCTTGAACATGATCTTTGAACATAATTGCTAATGATCATTCATGCTACACCATTATCAAATCATCATCTTTTCAGCTGGGTATCTATGTGGTCTACCCCCTCAGTGGTACAGCAAAGACTAAGTAGCTGATGCCTTCAGAATCCTTATGTGCCTGGGGTTCTCTGCTGATTGACAGTTTGGGCTGTACTACTATCCCAGTGACGGAGCTCATTGCTGATATGTATTAACTCCCCGTTTACAATGTGGAGCGATACAGAAATATATATACATATATATTTGTATATTATACAGATATTGACTTGACATGAGGGCTATAGTGTGAAAAACCTTGATACCGAGGAATGAGCGATTGCCTGACAGTTGTTACATTGCTCAAGCCTAAGGCTGAGGGCTACATGACTATTGAAAGGCAGTAGTTCATTCCGAGGAGTCTAGGTTTGCACACTATAGCCCAAAACATTCTGGTCAGTATCTGTTTTATAAAACCTCACAACTTGATTGGTAATGAAACATCAAAATAAAGAAATGCAAGATGTTTGATTGACAGCTAGAGGTGGTCAATAGTTTATTGTACTATTGACCAGTTTTGAGAATTATTGCCCAGTTGGTGCCAAATGGGTCAATAGTTTAAAAATGTTCAATGTCATGTGACTGGCTCTGGAGCAATCACAGACCAGTTTTTTTTTCAAGGTTTTGTAGATGGACTGATAGACTGACAGATACTGTCTTTGCATAGATGCTGTCTGTAGATAGATAGATTAGATAGATAGATAGATAGATACTGTCTATACATAGATGCTGTCTGTAGATAGATTAGATAGATTAAATAGATAGATACTGTCTATACATAGATACTGTCTGTAGATAGATAGATTAGATAGATTAAATAGATAGATAGATAGATACTGTCTATGCATAGATGCTGTCTGTAGATAGATAGATTAGATAGATTAAATAGATTAGATAGATTAGATAGATTAAATAGATAGATAGATAGACAGACAGACAGATACTGTCTATACATAGATACTGTCTGTAGATAGATTAGATAGCTAGATAAATAGATAGATAGATACTGTCTGTAGATAGATTAGATAGATAGAGAGAGAGAGAGATCGATAGGTAGATACTGTCTATACATAGATACTGTCGGTAGATAGATAAGATAGATAGAGAGAGAGATAGATAGGGAAATAGATGGACACTGTCTATACATAGATCCTGTCGGTAGTTGGGTAGGTAGATAGACAGACAGACTGACAGATAGATAGCTAGATAGATACTGTTAATAAACACATACTGTTTGTAGATAGACAGAGATAGACAGACAGATAGATAGATAGATAGATAGACACTGTCTATACATAAATACTGTTGGTAGCTATATTAGATAGATAGATAGGGAAATAGATGTCTATACATAGATGATGTCGGTAGTTGGGTAGGTAGATAGACAGACAGACAGACAGATAGATAGATAGATAGATAGATAGATACTGTTAATAAACAGATACTGTTTGTAGATAGACAGAGATTGACAGATAGATAGATAGATACTGTCTGTAGATAGATAGATAAATACATACATACATAGATGTATTCATTGCAAAATACTTCATTAATGCATCAGTTAGGGTTCCAGCAACAAAAGTTGGGAAATGTGATGTTAGTGTTTCCAGTCTTAACACCTCACCCCCACGCTGCACGCAGCAACAGGCATCAGCAAATGCACTTACTCTTAAGAAACATAGAAACCTGACATCAGAAAAGGACCACCAGGCCCACTTAGTCTGCCCAGGTTGCCTAGACCACTGCTAGGATTTAACTATAACGTCCCCCCTTGCCAACAGGCCCTTGTGCATGTCCCACACCCTCTTGAACACCCCCCCACCACTGTTTTCTCCCCAACCACCTCTTCTGGAAGCCTATTCCATTTAACCACCACCCTTTCTGTGAAAAAGTGCTTCCTGTTTCCTTTGAACTCCCCCCCTACAATTTTCAAATCATGGCCTCTTGTCTTTGATTGCCATTTAGTTGGAAGATGCTCCCTACTGCCACTTTGTTACTACCCTTTAAGTATTTGAATGTCTCAGTCATGTGCCCCCTCTCTCTCCATTGTTCCGGGGAGTACATAGTTAGGTCCCTCAGTCTCTCCTCGTATGTTAAGTGACTGATTCCCTTTACCATCTTTGTTGCTGTCCTCTGGACGTGCGCAACCCTCCATGTCCTTCCTGAAGTATGGACTCCAGAACTGGACCCCATACTCTAGATATGGCCTAGCCAGCTGGGTGTACAAGGGTATTACGACCTCCCTCCTCCTACTAGTGACCCCCCTCCTGATGCAGCCTAGCATCCTGCTGGCTCTTGTCACTGTCTTCTCGCACCAAGCCCCTTCTCTTCTATATTTACTATTCTAAGACCACACCACCATGGATCACCACTCAAGTGAAATAATTACAGAAGAGAAGTAAAAGCACTATGTGTGGATTCAGACTCTCAACCTTTTGTTTATCAGGCTGTAGACCTTTCCACTATACCACAAAGCCAGCACAGCAGTGCAGTTCAGCTGTTTAGCACTAAAGGTTAAAGGCCCTCCTGGGGGCAGCGCCCTATCTATAATGTCTGCTTCAGAGACAGACTTATCTCACAGGCAGCCCTGCCTCCAAAGTAGGGCGAGTGAGGGCTGCCTCTGAAGCAATTTTGGCTTAAGAACAGTGTCTCTTGAACAGGGGTCATTGGTGTGCCGTGGGGTTGTCAGCCCTAATGTTCACCCCATTCCAAGAGTAAATAAGCTGTGATGGGTACTGTATAGGAGAATGGGGAGAGCATTAGGGCTGACAACCCCAAGACATACCCCCGGTGCCTGTTGGTGCATGCAGGGTGGGGGTGGGGTGTTAGGATTGGAAACCCTAACACCAGATTTCCTAACATTTGTCACTGGAACCCTAACTGATGCATTAACAAAGTTTTTGGCAATGAATTTCCTTACTTTTTTTGAGAAAGTATAATCATAGCCTTATTTGCTTATGGGAGCACAGGGCCAGCCATCCATAAGTTTTGAGAGATTGTAATTGTAGCCTTATTTCCCTGTGGGAGCACAGGACCCAGGAAACTGCACTCCCACCAGTCCATAATGGTACCTGTATTTACATTGGGAGTATTACAAAACACAGAAATGCAAAATCCCAAGTGTCAGGAGCCTGAAATAGACTGCCTGACACTCGGTATCCCAACACTTGGGATTTGCCCGTGGTGGAGTTTGCAGTCCATAAGAAAGGGAGAGTGGGGGTGAAGCCCCCCGAAACATACAAAAAATCTCTGCTGCAGGCAAATCCTGAGTGTTGGGATACCAAGTGTTGAGCAATCTGTTTCGGGCTCCTCACACTCGGCGTTTGGCATTTCTGTGTTTCGTAGTAAATCCTTTACATGTGAGAGCACAGGTCTCACCCATCCATGCATCATTTTTGAGATAGTGTAGTGGTATCCTTCCTGTGCTGCCATCTTGTAGTGTACAGCACCAAAAAAAATTCACCTCACATTGCAATGTTATCCTATAGAAAGCACAGCAAAGGGGGCGTGTCTAGCAGCCGAGCTGAAAGCAGCACTCTAAGACAGCTCCACACATACAAGTCTTATTTAACAAATTTTTAGCAGTAAAAGGTTGCTAATCAGTCCAAAAGTACTAAATTTAGCTTCAGCTTTTGAAACGGACTTTAAGTATACCAGAATTGTTTTCCTCAATACTATGGGTCACACAAAAATGACTGCGGGAGGAGATGGAGGCAAACAGAAAGAAATCCGACAGGGCCCAGATAAAGAGAAAGAAGCTGCTGAGTCTACGTCGTGTCAGCCCTCGAACGCGGCTCTCCTAAAAGCTATCCAGGGACTAGACAGGAAGATGGACAACTTTACTTCATGATTAGCAGTGGCAGAAACAAAGCAGTTTATGGTAGAGGAGGTAGTGCAGGGAGCCAGTAAAGCAGTGGAAAAAGGAGCAGTTGCCACAATGGGCCTAGTGAAGGAAAACACTCTACTCTGCCAACGCCTCGAAAATCTCGAGAATGAGGCACTGTCATCCCATATATGGATCATCGGTAAGGCTGTAAGAAAATCACTGCACGCACGGATTTCACGACCTCCAAGCGATTACCAGCTGTACCGTGAAATTGACTAATTTATTAATTTTACCGTGAATTTGTTCAAAATGTTCAAAAAAGCCCCAAAAAGCTGTAATCTTTTGGCCTACAAGGAACATTTCTTGTAGTTGCCCTCTCTGGTGCCTTGAAGTTGACTGGAGCTATAGTCCACAATGTTCATCATAAAGGCATCCGTAGTATAAGGGCTGCTTGATGTAGAAACTGATTCCATCTCATTATGAAGATGGGGGAGACGGGGGAACAGCCAGCCAGTCAGCCAGGTCACCCAGCAGAGGGGGGAGAGAAAGATGCTCCGGAAAGCCCCAAGCCAACAGCCAGATAGCTAATTTATTTTTATTATGTATGGAGGAGCCTACACTGGAGCAATAACCCTCCCTCAACCCCACTCATTCATGGCAACCAGCCTCTCCTGCTCCCTCCCATCCTCCATTACCCTCCCTCCCCGCCAGACAGACAGTATCTGATTTCAAGCTCAGTTCCTACTCCGTTTGTAGGGATGGATTTGGTAGTGATCATACTTTATCCATAATCTTCTGCAGATGTTGGTCTCCAATTGCTACTTGAGGTTTGTCTTGGGAGTTATTTCTGGAGGGTATAGTGGATTCCCTTAGTGCCTGTTTCAGGTCATTTTTAGATAGTATCCCTCATTGGAGCAAGGCTAATATAGCCTCTGTTGCCATGGAATTGAACAACCAGTTTTATTATTTGCATTTTTACTGTGAAAAGTGGTATTTTTTACCATGTAGATGCTGTGAAAAACGGTGATTTTTGCCGTGATTTTCTTACAGCCTTAATCATCGGCCTACCGGAGAAGGGAGAAGATGAGGAGCTGTGTAGTTTTTTTGGAGCAGTGGATCCCTGAACAAATGTAGCTGGAGACACAGATCTCAATCCAACTGGCATACCGAGTGAATGTATGAGGGGTCCGGTTACATGCGGACTCGGCCCATCCCCCGACACATGCGATTTTGGCTGTGTTGGGCTCCATGAGGGAGCGGGACAATATCTTGCAAGTAGCGAGAAAGCAAGGTCCTATCAGGTGGCAGGGGGCCTCAGTTCACTGTTTCCTAGATCTAAGTTATGCTAGACAATGGCACAAAGCATTTGATGGGGTCAGAGTAAAACTTTGTCAACAGGGTGTCCATCATATACTTCTCATGCCAGCAAGTTTAAAGGTAGTGGATGGAAATAAAACCTTCCATTTTACTGATCCCGGGGATGCAAGCAAGCTGCTGGCAGAATCGAGTTGGACTGTGTGGCACAAAGCCAAGAGTCAGTTCCGAAGGAGAGGAGGAAACCTGACGTTTTTAAGGGCAATTAGTTGTAAGTTCAAATATGTTGATAATGCTTGACAGAATCCGGCATTGTTATAACATTAACTTTTGATTCTTCTACTCCTACTGAGCATTGGGAACTATTCCATGTTATGTGCATTTAGCAAAAAAGAGAATTTATCGAAGTGGTTAAAGGAGCACAATTCTATTGTTTTATTAAACTTGAGGAGTATTTTGTTTTGGTTCCTAGGGTCAGTTATGACGCAGTTTACCTCTGAACGCCGAACTGTTAAGTGAGTTAAAGCTGTATAAGTACATAGAGGTTGGATTCCCTCTCATCAAGATTTCAGAAGAAGTCAGTTCTGCATAGTTTGCTTAAAGTTCAACATTTGAAACGTTTAATGGAGCGTAACAGATATAACTGCTGTGTTTTGTAATGTTATGTGGGAACTGAGGTGAGTTTTGTGGAGTTGTAAGATGTGATCTGCTTGTTCTTTTTCTCTTGTTCCCTTATAGCAGGGTAATGGGGATATAATTACAAATTACAGGGGTGTGTTTATTGAGTATATCTTGAACTGATTAAAGGATGTCCCTACTCATGGCAGCGGATAGCCTACGTATAGTTTGTATAATGATCAAAATATTATTTTAGGCAACCCCTCATATGTAGTACCAAGACAGGAGTGCTATAAATACTGAAAGATCAAATCCTGTAAAGTGTGAATTCACAGAATGTTCTGTCCTATGGAAGATGTATGTATTCTTTTGCATAAAATCAATAAACATAAATTTCAAAAAAAAAAAAAGAAAGCACAGCAAAATTTGATGCCAGTAAGGAGGGAGGGATGGATGGACTACGGAGGACTCAGGGAGGGTGAGGGAGGTGAAACGGAGGCATATCCCCCAGCCAGTGCCACTTCAAACCTCATATACCATCTTGGCAGAGCAGGACGATCACACTGCATCTCCAGAAGAGGACACTAAGGGGGATGAGCGGGTCATCCATGACAGAGCCCCGAGGTCAAAGGGAAGGAGAAGGAACTGGAGGAGGAAGCAAATCCCGTTCGGAGACTCCATTGTTAGAGGAATAGAGCTGGGAGTAGACAGCAATGGGGGGAGAGAGAGGTGGTGTGCATGCCTGGTGGCACAGTTCGGAGGGAGGGCAGGCGGATCCTGGGGTCACTAGGGCGGTGGCAAGGAGGGGGGAGCTGGATGTCATTGTCCACATATGGACAAATGACCTGGCAGGTGAGGGGACCGATGCAGGAAAAGTGCAGGAAGAGTTTAGGAACTGGGGTGGTATCTTGGGCAAATAGCACACTCTGTTAGCTTCTCAGAGGTTCTACCTGTCCAAGCCAAGGGAGAGGGTCGAGACATCTGCATCATGGAATTCAACACATGGCTGAAGAAATGGTGTGGAGAAGAAGGGTATGGCTTCACTGGGGACTGGGATCTCACCTGGAGGGATGAAGGACTGTATTCACCAGTTAGCCTATATCTATCCGGGGGGGGGGCAGGCCAAAGGTATCCTCACTATAAAGTTCAAATGCTTCCTCCATGAGCATTTAAACTAGCCAAGGGGGGAGGCAAAAGCAGTCAGGTGGATAAAGGTAGCCCCCCCCAATAACACATCTGAAATAAGGGAGAATCCAATTAGTACAAGGGCACTATCAAACCCAATAAATAAATTAGATACAGTCGTGGGGAGGACAGAAGATGGAACCCAAAAATATTGCAGGGCTGAAAAAAGGGAAAAAGAGGGTGGGTGCACAAGTTGGAAAGTAATGTGCACAAATGCCCGCAGGCTGGGGAACAAAATCTCAGACCTAATGGCATTAATAGAAGATGGAAACTTGGACGTAGTAGCTATCACAGAAACATAGTACACAAGGAACCATGACTGTGATATGACCATACCAGAATACACACTTTTTAGGAAGGATAGGAAAGGAAGGGGGGGAGCTATGTATGTGAAGGAGGGGATTAAAGCAACAGAGGCTCAAGGCTTACAAGAAGGAGCAGAGGCACTGTGGGTCACCCTGGAGGTGGGAAAAAGGACAGTCATTCGCACTGGAGTGATTTATAGGCCTCCAGCACAGGGGGATGAATAAGGCGAAGCTGTTGTGTAAACCATCCACAAAATGCCTGCCAACGGGTAACTGCTACTAATGGGTGACTTCATCCTGCCCGAGATAGACTGGAGCACTCAGACTGCAAGTACAACAAGGGGAAGGGACTTCATGACTGCCCTGAATGGGGCAAACTTAAGACAGCTTGTAGCAGAACTAACCCGTGAGGAGGCTATACTGGATTTGGTCCTGACCTATGGGGACAGGATCACAGATGTGGGGGTGGGCAGCCCCCTTGATACCAGCAACCACAGGACAGTATGTTTAAGGTAACCACAGTGGCGGAGGCAAGCCATACAAGGATAAAGGTCCTAGATTTCAGGAAGGCTAACTTTAAGGAGATGGGCAGCAATCTCAAAAGAGCCCTAGCAGTGGAAGGTACAGGGGGAGATGTGGAAAAACAGTAGTCTAGACTCAGGCGAGTCATAACAGAAGTAACAGGTCACTGTGTCAAAGTGCATAGCAAGAGTAAAAGAAAGGAAAGGCCGTTATGGTTCTCGAAGGTAGTGGCCGAGAAAGTAAAGGAAAAGAAAAGAGCCTTCAGAAGATACAAGGAAACACAAAAGAATGAGGATAGATAACTTACTCCAGATCCCTGAACGGAGCTCTCCCTCACCACAGCCAACCCCTACAACTCAAGCCAGGTGAGCATCTAGAGCTGTACAGGATTGTTTGTTTATTGAATTTTGTTAACCCAGTAAGCCCACTGGGCCTAGAAGTCCCTTTTTCAAGGGTGACCGGGTGGGGGGACAGTTGGTAAGCAACTGAAACTGAACCAGATTAAGCTGTTGGTGGTATTTTAGTGAATGAGAGAAATTTGGCCAGGACACCGGGGACATTAATATACTAACATACTATTTGCCAGCAGATTAGGCCTTACGGTCTATCGAGTCTGCTCAACCTTAGATCCTTAGTTGGGTGCCGAGACCCTCCCATCCCTTGTGCTCCAGAAACCCCTATCATCCATCCCCACCCCCCTGGGACAGGCCATCATCTGATACATCCATTTTCTGTGTCTGTCCCACCCTCTCTTGAAGCCCTCCACTGTGGATCTCTGAACCAGCTCACCAGGCAGTGCATCCCAACGGTCCACCACCCTCTCAGTGAAAAACCTCCTCCTCTTTTCCCCCTCACCCTTCTACCTTCCAACTTCAAACCATGCCCTCTGGTGATACCTCCCTGCTTTAGACTAAAGATCCCCTCCATGTTTACCCTATTTATTCCCTTGAGGTATTTGAAGACCTCAATCATGTCCCCCCGTCTCTCCCTCCTCCAATGAAAACAGGCAGAGCTCCCAAGTCTGTCCTCATCATGCAAATCCCCTAGCCTCATACCATCTTTGTTGCCTCCCTGTACCTCTCCAGGAGCGGTCGTCCTCTCAGTGTGGTCTCCAGTACTGTACACAGTACTCAAGGTGTGGTCTAACCAGTCCATTGTACAGCGGCAGAATCACTTCCTTGCTCCTAGAGGTGATCCCCCTTACAATGCATCCCAACATCCTGTTTGCCTTGCTAGCCGCTCTCCTGCACTGTTCAGAATTATTCATACATGCATCCACCATGACCCCTAGATCTTTTTCCCCTATTGAGGCCTCCAGCACCTCCCCACCCAGGGTGTACCTGTGTTTAGGGTTTCCCCGACCAAGATGCAACACCTTGCACTTGGTGATATTGAAATTTTAATTTCATGTGAGCCCAGCTTCCAGGGTGTGCTTTGCAGGGCCAACCTCCCTCTCTCCCTCAACTACTGCTCCCATCTTGGAGTCATCCGCAAGAGACTCATTTCACACCCTATACCTCCCTGATGTCCGATATGTATGCATTAAACAGGATCGGACCCAGGACCGAGCCCTGTGGTACCCCACTACCAACATTCCCCTACTCTTTTCGATAAGTGCCATGGGATCTTTAACATCCACCTGAACTACCACCAATCAAGGCAGATGGGACCTCTCATCTGAAAGACGGCACCTCAGAAGTGCAGCACCCCTCTCATGTTGCACTACAGTATCAGTATTGGGATATTAACCCAAGTGCCAGATATGGGAACTGAACCCACAGCCCTCTGATCTCCCAGCCTCAGAGGCAAGCGTGCCACCTACTGAGCCACTGACACTGACTGAGTCTTGGGACTGTGCTAACAAAAACAAAAATCCTTGGACTGCAGTACTATCCCGACTCCTGTCGGCGTACAGAAAGTGATTGTTTTTATCTGAGTGCTCTTTCCAGCTGTTTATCTGGGGTTACTTTAATGGGCCCTTTCTAGCATTCACTTGTTGTTGCTAGTGATTTTAGGCTAAGTAACTTACAGTTTATGTTGCAATATGTTTTTTGCTTGAGTCCCCTGGTCGCCATTCGGGACTTCCGTGGGTGGTGCATGCACAGTAGCACCACCCAGCCCCCTTCCAGGTCCACCAAGTGTTTCTTGCTGCATTTAAATGTATTAAGTCCTTTGTCTTAAAGTATTATATCCTCTTGTCTCCCTCTCCTTTGAGGGACTGTACTTACTCCTGCTTCCTGAACAGAGCTCCCCTCGTCACAGCCGACCCCTGTAGCTCAAGCCAGGTGAGCATCTTGGGACTGGGCTAGCCCATCGCTGCTGCTTTGCAGCGATTGCCTTGCCTGCTCTCCACCCCTCCACCCTGGTCCATCCTTACTTACAGTGTTTGAGTCACATCCTGTCACGTGGCCTACCTGTCAGAACCAATCTCCTCACTTTCTCATATATTTTTTACACTGGCCGCTTCTAGGAGTCATTATCGAGCACTCCTCACCTTACTCTTTTCTTTCTATGTCCCCGTGCCCTCTCTCCTGCTAGCTCCTTCCTACCCTGCCACCACTATCTCCCTTTCTGCTCCCCTCAACCTTGCCCCATGTGCACACTTCGGACTCTCTCCTAGTCCTTCTTCTCCTTCCTCCCTCTGCCCCGTCCACTACTCGCCCTCCTAACTTAAACCTACTCTCTATTGCCCTGTACCCTCCTTAGCACCTGCTTTGTCAACTCTGCCCTTACCCACTTCACTTCCATCTTCCTAAAGATCTAGAATATTCATGCCCCACTCAAAACTACAAGGGCAAAGCGCGCCCACCTTCCCTGGGTCACCCCCCATCCTTACCAAATGTAGAGCTAGAGATCGTGCTTGGCGTTCCTACAAATCCGACAGGGACCAGCTCTCCCTCCAAGCTTTTTGCACCCTACGCAACAGCTGCACCATCAGCATCTGTCATGCAAAAGCTGACTTTTTTAAGTCACGTTTGCACCCTTCAAATAGCTCTTCTTCTTCCTTGATCTCCACTCACTCTTGCACCCCCACATGCATTCCCTGTCCCATCAATTTGGGAGGGTGGCTCTCTAATCTCTGATCCATCTCAAGTTGCCAAAGCCCTAAATAAGTTTTTTACATACTGTACTGTTCCATCTGGTCCCCTGACCTGTTTGTTTGTTTGTTGACCCGGTAAGCCCACTGGGCTTAGAAGTTCCTTTTTCAGGGGCGATGGGGGGGTGTTATTTTTAATGAATGAGGGAAATTTGGCCAGGACACCGGGGAAATTCCCCTACTCTGAGGAGGGGGAACCTTTGGTGGACAGACGCAAGATGGCTACTGTGTCCCAACCTATGGAGTCGATGGAGGTGTCTGAGCAGAGAGAGTGGGCTTCTTATCCTGCACAGGAGGTGACAAATTACGGATTTGAACAGCAAGATGCGTCTATTCCTGAGGAGTTTTTTACCATTAACAAGGTCTCTGATAAGGTATCTACTCAATCTGACCCTGATGGTTTGCTAGAGGATTATGCAGCTATTATTAAACAAAAGGAGCATTTGTTACAAGACGTCCTTGTGGATGCGGATAGTTCACCGAGAAAAGCAACGCCTATTACGGAGCTAGGAGAATTGCGGTCCGATGCCTTAAGATTGTCACAAACAGCCCCCCGTTCTTCCGGGTTGCCTGCTTCATGGCTTAACGCTTGGTTCGATGTTAGAGCCACCGCCGTTTTGTGGATGTTCCTGATATGGAGACGGTTTGTAGCAGGCTGCTGCATGTAAGTCTTTGGACCTTCTGATTCTTCTTTAGCACAGCATTCTTCCTCTATAGCGCCTGTTAAAAGTTCAGTGTTTCAGCTTGCAGGGCAGCAGGTGAAGCGCTTAGGGATGACTGCAGCTGTACTTCCGTGCGTCACTGTACCTGCTAATGATATAGTTGGCACTGTTGAAATGAATAGGGGAGAGGATACAGTTTCTATTACGGCAGAGAATTCTAAGACTTTAAGTGCTCCTCCGATATCCCCTACTAATGTAACGGTTATTACTGCTCCACTTCAGACTGTTAGTTTGGACTCCTCTGATTCGCACCATTGGTCCCCAGAACGTGCTATTTCTGAGGCTGGTTGGTTACAATCTCCTACAGGGGAATGGATACCAGATCCTAATGACTCTAAAGTGCAAACATATAACAGCCTGGGTACTTCTCAGGACCATAGCCCATTAAGTACTGCTGTTCCTGGACCTGTTCTTTCAGATACCATTTCCGCTACAACTACAGCTAGTAATATGACTATTTCTGTTAGTCAGTCTTATTCCCAGTCTGGGTTGCCACATGCTTTTCCTTCACATTCTGGAGTAAATGGTACTGTCTCTCCTCCTACATTAAAACTTTCCGATTTATTTACTAACACAGGGGAACCTGCTCCTCGTCGGAATGCTGTGTGTTATTATACAAGGAGGTTTAGAAGATCCTCCGGACTGACTGTATATTTCTAAAGTATTACTAAAGGTTCAATGAAATTTATGTCTTCAGACATTTATGCACTGATACATTTAGGGAATGCCAATTATGATGTTAGCTTTAAAACCTCTGGGGTTTGGGCGTTTTTGTCTATATTTCAGAAGGTAAAGGACTCCCTTTGGACCCCTTTTTTTGCAGTCCTTTGACAAAACCTTTAATAAAACTGATAACTGTTTTATTCCGAATGAAGGAGTTCATATAGGACATCCTTTTTGGCTTCAAGACGGTGTGAAATTTTGATAAACCAGTTCCATCTTGGATAGTGAACAGATTTGGAATGTAATGAAATTGAGGGTTAAATTGTTTCATCTCCGCTGGTCCACAAAACCTTCCGAATAGTTTTTTTTTTGGGACGAGATAGAGGTAGTCTGTTTTATGTTGGATAACCCAAGGCCTGTTTTAAATGTGGCTCTAGATCCCATTTAAATACGGCCTGTGATACTCCACGTTGCTCCCATTGCTTTGAATTTGGCCATTTAGCTGCACGTTGTTCGAATCTATTTAGATGTATTTCGTGAGCAGCCCGGACATGGCTATGCCAAATGCCCATGGGCTTCATGACAACCGAGATCATTGTCCCTCCCATGAAGACCTAATTACAGGTGCCCAGCAAGGTTGTTCTGTTCCTACTAAACCCTCTGACACGTTTCTTCCTCCTTCACGTCCCCCCCTACACAGTTTGACTCTGATCTAGTTGTAGACACTGGGTTGGATAGTGCAGTTATGCCAGTAGTTTCACATAAGGTGCAATCACCTCCTTTGGCAGTGGGTAACTTGGA
Organism: Neoceratodus forsteri; assembly: GCA_016271365.2. Classification (NCBI taxonomy): domain Eukaryota; kingdom Metazoa; phylum Chordata; order Ceratodontiformes; family Ceratodontidae; genus Neoceratodus; species Neoceratodus forsteri. The sequence goes on from JADMNL010000022.1 coordinate 584,696,529, forward strand.
AACCCCCCAGTCTACGTCATCTGATCTCACTCCTTTGGTTCATGGTGAGATTTCTGATATGCCCCCACCTTTATCCCAAGAAGTCCCTTTTAAGAAGGTTACTGCAAAAAAACATCATAGGTCAGATAAACTGGTTCCATCTCAGCAAGAGTCTAAGGCACCTATGAGTACTACTCCTTCAGAGTCTTGGAAAGTGGGTAATAGCTTCACTGTTTTGGGTTCCAAGGATGAGTCTGAAGGAGATGAGTCTGATCACTCTTCTAAGGCCTCCTTGATTAATGATGCCTTTTCAGAAGGGGAGGACGGCGATACAGGAAAGATTGAAATTTTTCGAGGCGTTCTCAGAGGCCGAGTGTCTAAAATTTCTTGATAGTTTTACATAGATGGGTTTTTTCAGGTGTTTTTTTTTCCCCTTATGATGACTTCTTTAACTGTGACTTCACTTTAATGTTAATAGCATCAAAAGCCATAAGAAAATGGTTACGGCTTTGACTTGTTTACAAAATTTGAAAGCTGATATTGTGTGTCTCCAGGATACCAGATTGAAGGCCTGTTATGAAGTTCAGCAAGCACGTAATCTTTGGCCATTAGAATGTCTTTTTGGTCTAATGGCGAAGATCTTTGTGACGGGTAGGGTATTGTTTCAAATCCATCATTACGGTGTCCCAAATGGTAGATATTTATCCAGGGCGTGTTTCTTTATTATTAGATATAAATTTGGTACAGAAAGATTCCATTTGATTAATATATATGCCCCACAGACCAAAGCTTTACGAGTTGCGCTTCTGAACGACATACATCCTTATTTGTATACCTCACGTTTTATTGTTTGGGCAGGTGATTTCAATTGTGTACTTGATATCAAAGATAGAGGGATGAAGACGTCCAAACTGTTTTGTGATTCTCAGAAGCTGAAACAGATTTTATACACAGCTCAGCTTAGGGATGCTTATCGAAGCATTCATTCTGATGGGGGTAGGACATTTTTTAAAAATCAGTTGTCTACACGTATAGATTTTATTTTTCTTTCACTGTCTTTACAAATCGCTATGGTTGTATTGAATATTTGGGAATTTTCTGATCACAAATCCTTAACAGTACAAATGTCCTGGGATGGAGCTCCCCATTGTAAAAAGAATATTTGGAGAATGAATGACTCCTTGCTATTGGATGAATCTGTTCAGAAAGCTTGGCAGTGAGAATTTACTGCTAGATTATCTGTATTGGATGTCTACGATGATGTTGCCTCTTGGTGGAAGATTCTAAATATGTTTGGAAAACCTTTTTCAAACATATTCCAAAAGAAAAGTAATTCTCGATATTTGGAATATCTGAAATTACGATCGATTTGCAAAAACTAATCTCTAACTGAAACTGAAGGTTTTGATTATAGTGCTCAGATTAGTCAAGTGAAACAACTCATGTTTCAATACAGATATGATAGAGCTAAATCTCTTGATTTTGAACATCGTTTTGGTTTAAAATTGCATAAAGGTGCCTTGGATCCGTTCAATGATTGTAAGAACAGAGTTGTGAATCGTGTTATTACGGAATTAACATCAGATTCTGGGGACTTAGTTCGAACTCCAGCTGCTTTATTGGAGGTGGTGACTAATTATTTAACTAACTTGTATAGTGTAGATGATCATGTTCAACCGGATTTATTGGATCTAGCAGGCCTACATTTGCCCCACTTGAATTCTGCTGATAGTACTGCCTGTTGCACAAAATTTCTGAGTTAGAAGTGAAAGATTCTATTTTTTCCTTGAAATGGACTCTGCTCCTGGTACAGATGGTTTTGGGTAGCTTTTTATAGACATTTCACTCTACTTTAGTCCCATTTTGACATCTTTGTTTAATGCTATGTTGTCATCCGCTAGTTTGGCTCCTTCTATGTATCATGCAATTGTAATTTTACTTTTATAAAAGGTTTAAAACTGATTTACGAAATTGAGGACACTAAGTTTACTGAACACTGATTTAAAGATTTTAAGTAAAATCTTATTACGTAGGCTCACACCGTAGTGGATTCATTGTTAAGTTCTTCTCAAACTTGTTCTGTACCAGGTCGATCTCAGTATGATAATTCATTGATTATCCGCGAACTTTTCTCAGCTGCCCAAACTGGTACCATGCAAGGTTATTTACTTAGTCTGGATCAGGAAAAGGCATTTGATTATGTTTCACACAGATTTCTGTTTTCAGTTTTAAGAGCATATGGTTTTCCCAGTCCTTTCATTGCTTGGATTCGGTTACTTTATCATTCGGCTTCCCTGATACCTAATGTTAATGGTTGGTGTGGTCCTCCTATAACTGTTCAGAGGGGCGTTCGGCAAGGATGCCCGTTAAGTCCTTTATTATGTGTTTTTTATATTGATATTTTTATCCGTATGGTAAGTGCTAATAGTGGTTTAACAGGTGTGCGGCTGGCAGATACTGTTTACCGATCAAAATCTTGCATATGCAGATGATTTGGTGGTTTGTTTACATTCGCCCAAGAAGAACCTCAGTTTGTTGCAATTTTGGATTTATTTTCTAAAGTTTCGATCTAAAATTAATTATGGTAAGTGTAAGGGTTTCCTTTTGTCTCTCCCATTCCTGAATCTGGCACCCTGGCAGGAATCCCTATTTCCAAAGCTCCTATAACCATTCTAGGAATTGAGTTTGGTGATATTGATATGATGCAAATCAATTGGTCACAAAAGATTACTATTGCTCAATCTGTTGTGTCTGTTGAAAGGGAAACAAACAGAAACGAAAAGAGTTTTGCTAATTAAAACTCTAATTCTGCCCATTTTTTGTATTTAAGTTATGTGTTTCCCCCATCCTCTGTCTTTACATCTTTATCTAGTGTTTTTTCAGGCTTTGGGGAGTAGACTAAACCCCATTAAAAGGGATTTACATATAGACCTATTAGTCAGGGTGGAGTGGGTATGGTACATCCTATAGCTTTTTTCTTAGTATATTTTTTGTCATGTAATTTTGTCCTTTGTTACGGCCTGGTTTAAAGCCCTGGTCTTCTTATGTTAATTTGTGGTTTATGAAATGTTTACCTTACTGGAAATCTGCTAATTGGATTTCTTTGTCTAAAGTACCCCTTATTCCTCCGTATGGTAAAGGGGCTTTTTATTTAATTAAAAAATGGAACTTAACTATATTGCATTTAGAAACCTTGCATAGAAAACAGTTATATAATATTATGATTTCTGCTGATTTTTCAGAACCTTTAATTTTTCCTGATTGTCTCCCTCAGTCCCAAGACAGGATTTTAAAATTACTTTCCCATGGACGGATACCGGCCTTTATTTGGGATAGTGTTTGGTTGGGATCTTATGGTAGATTGCCTGTGGGTAGCACACATAAACACAAACAGTTGTTTGTGAACGATGGTGTACTCGTGCTCTCTGTCATTCAGAGTTGGAAACACAGAAACATCTCTTTTTAGATTGCTCATATATTGTACCTTTTTGGGTTTGGTTAGCAAATAAATGGAAGGAACCTTTGTTTTCATCAATTTCTTATGCGACATTGATGTATGGTTCACATAAGGGTGAATGGTCCAGGTATCCTGCAGATACTTTACTTTTGGTTTTCTTTGTTATTAGATTTTATATCTGGCAATCTAGATCTTTTTGGTCTACCCAACAATGTACTGTTTCGTTTGATGACCTTCTCTATAATATATTACAGACTCTTCATACTGTCTATAACTCTGATGTAAAATCTTTTGGTCAACCTAAATGCTCTGCTTTATGGGTGAATTGTTATAATTGGTTGAATTGATGTTTCTTTTTGTTTTTCCTTTTGAATCATGACTTGTTTTGTAATTTGTTTGGAGTCCTCCATTTAATAAAAAATTCCCCTACTCTTTGACTGCAGAGGGCGCTGTTGCACTGCAGGAGGGGATGGAGGACTCCAGTCCAGGCTCGGTCGTAGTGGAGGAAGGTTGTGTGCTGAAGGCTTCAGATCCAGTGTTTGATGGTAACATAGATATGGATCAAGGAGAAGAAGTACAAAAATTGCAGGTGGCAGAAGAGAAATCTAATGAAACAACAGAGAATGATTCTGAGGTAGATGAAGAACAATTAGCGACTAAGAAAAAACATTTAACTGAAATGTTATTAGCTGCAGAAAATGACTTTAGACTTCAGAAAATGAAACTTGTTGAAGAACGAACAAAATGGAAAAGATCCTCAGTTAGTCCAGTACAAGAAGGACATAAAAGACTACCTTTAAAGTTGGCTTTAGCTGATACCCCAGGCTCCTCTGGACTGCAGGATGAAACGGTAGATGTACACCAAGACGCTGAAGAGGATGTCATTTTTAGTGGCTCCTCCACTGACTGGACTCCAGGAGGAGCGCTTTGTGGAGCAGGCTGGACTTTCCAAAATGAAATTTGGGTTCCCGATGAGACGATTCTTATTCTGGGAATGAAGGATTCAAATACTAAGGCTGTAGTAGATATTTCTGCAGGAACTTCTACAGCACCCTTTCAGTCTAAGTCCTCAGATATGATTACTGATTCTGCGCATAGCGCAGGAGAGGCTGCAAGACTAGATATTGCGTCAGACGCTAATACTGGGATGGATGCAGACAGGAGTTCAGAGTAAATGGCGGAATTAATCTTCCTGGTGAGTAGTACATCATTACAAGGTTCTGTTCAACAAAACAAGAACGAGATAATATCTCACAAAAGGGCGAATCTGGTTAAGCCAGTTGCCCAAAATGATACAAGATGAGATCAGGGGACAGAAAGGGTTTCGGAGGAGAACCAGGGGAAACAAACATATGCTGGACTTTTTTGGAAACCAGCTGAGGCAGCCAAAAGAAGATATTTAGTTCACCTACGATACAAATGTCTTGCTCCAATAGTACCTGGTAGACTGTGGGTAGGCAAATCTCTAATTATTGATTCTTTAGGGTTTTTCCCTGCTGAAGTGTATGCCTTCATACACGCTCCAGGAGACAAAATTTACGATGTCAGTTTCTGTACCATGATGGCCTTGGATAAGTTTTGGCGCCTGTATTATGAATTAAAGGAAACAGATATTTGGAAGGATTTCCTGGCAATATCGATTATGAAGCCTACCATTAAAACAGTTACCCTTATTTTTCAAAATGAAGGTGTTAATATCAGCAATATTATATTTTGGTTGGAGAAGAGATGTACTGTTTTTGATCGTCCTAAACCCATAATGGACGATAATGGATTTTGGATGGGGGGGTGGAATATAAGGGTGCACTTGCCTTAGAATGAATCTGGTATACAGTACCTGCTGTGTTCCTTCTTTTTTAGGGAGGGACAGAGGAATTTTGTTTTATGCAGGACAGCCTAAGAGCTGTTTCAAATGTGGTTCTTTAACCCATTTAAGCAGTGATCATGACCAAATAAAATGTTTTCATTGTGGGGTGCTGGGCCATTCAGCAGCTGGCTGTAAGGCCACCCCAACATGTAATTTATGTTGTGATACTGATCATTCCTTTACAGATTGTCCATGGGCAGAACATAATATGGATGAGGTTTCAGATCATGAATTTTTCTTATCCCAGGCTAGGAAACCCTTTAGTCCCCCAGAAACATTTTCAGCAGGGAGAAAACGAGGATGAGGGAGAGGAGGAGGAGGAGGAGGAAGGAGAGATGTGTTGGAAGGGAGACCTAGAAATTCCTTGCCACCTAGGCAAGACACTGTTTTTGCAACCCCATTGCCTCCTTGAGGGAATGTTTTGGAAATTCTTAAGCCGGAGACTCAGAGAGGAGATGAGGAAACCCCCTTTACTACTCCTCAGAGCTCCCCAGTAATGAAGGGGATATTTCAGGCCTTGGTTGGTGACAAAAACAGGGTAGAGACAGTAGAAACCCCACATGAATTTGAATCTTTATCTCAGGTTAATGAGGTTTTAAAGGAACCACTACAAAATGGGAACATGCCTTTATCGCCATTTCCATTAAGCAATAGAGTTGGAGTTTTTTCATCATGGGGGGATCAGGTGAATAATGACCAACTAATGGAGACAGAAAGAAGTGATTTAGTTCCATCACCAATAGATAGGGATGATACTTCCCCACATGAGGAAATGAGTTGTTCTGAAGTGCCAAATGCTCAGAAACCACAGAAGCGGGTAATGCGCTCTAGTGGGAAAATCTTAAAACCTCCCCCTCTGAGCCATTAAGTTTGAAAGTAGCTAGTCTGAATGTAAATAGTATAAAATCTAATAGGAAAAGACTAGCTACTTATGGGGTATTACAGCATTTAAACTATAACATTTATTTTTTAACAAGATACAAGACTGCACTCAAAGAATGAAAGTGTGTGTGCTTCTAATGACTGGAAATGGGGTATTTCCTATTCGTCCTTGGGAACGGAGGCCTGCTGTGGAGTAGGGTTTTGTTTTATGACTTCAAGGATCAAAATTTTAAGAATTGTGGATTTAGAACCAGGTTGGGTTCTTATTTTGGATGTAATAGTGAATTCTGTTTCTTGCAGGTTGATTAATATACAGTATATGGTCCTCAGTTAAAAGCGTTATGAGTGGCTGTACTGCAGAAAATTCAACTGTTTTTACATACAAGTCAACAAGTAATTTGGGGAGGTGATTTTAATATTAATTTGCATGATAACATAGTTCCAGGGAAACAGTTTTACGATAAAACAATGTTGAAAACAATTACTCGAATAGCAGTTTTAAAAGATCTTTTCCTGAGTTATAAGAAAGGAGCACAATCCACCTTTTACAAAGGTCAGCTATCCTCATGGATAGATTTTCTGTTTATTAAACAAAATATTCTTTTGGAAAAGGTGGAGACCCTTCCGATTGAGACATCCGATCACAGACTGATTGGGTTCCATATACATATACGTCTACAAAGGGAAGCAGATCGTGGTTGTTGGAGACTGAACACTTCAGTTTTAAAAGAAAAGAAGGTTATAGATCAAATACAAAACAAAAAATTCAGGATAAGATCACTAAAATTTAATTATATGACAATATTGGGCTTTGGTGGGAGGATTTTAAAGGTTGTATAAGTGGTTTTTAAAGCTTTGGGTAGTACTAGAGTACGTTCTGAATATGAAGAATATTTGGGATTGCAAAAAGAATTTGAGGAATTGCTTACTAGACAATATGAAAATAAAGAGGTTCTAACAAATGAGATCAAATTATTGAAGGAGAAAATGTTTCAACACCAATATAATCGGTTAACTTCTCTGACAAAAGAACAGTTGTGTGGAGTTCAGGATACAGTGGCTCAAGTGAATCCTTACCTAGCTAGCCAAGAAAAAAGAGATAAAAAAGTTATTTCCTCCCTAATTACTTCTTGTGGGAAAGAAGTTTGGAGTAATAAGGAGATTATAATGTGCTTAGAAGACCACATTAAGCAAATATTTGGATCCCCAATGGGAAATGAGGCATTTTCCTCATTGGTATTAAATGCAGCACAACCTTCTAAATTAGATTCTGTTTCAGTGGAGAAAATGTTAGAACAATTTACATTATAGGAGTTGGAAAAAGTGGTGTCTAGTTAGCAGTGTCAGTGGCTCAGTAGGTAGCACACTCGCCTCTGAGGCCAGGAGATCAGAGGGCTGTGGGTTCAGTTCCCACACCAGGCACTTGGGTTAATATATCCCAGTACTGACACTGTAGTGCAGCTTGAGAGGGGTGCTGCACTTCTGAGGTGCCGTCTTTCAGATGAGACATTAAACCGAGGTCCCATCTGCCTGGATTGGTGGTAGTTCAGGTGGATGTTAAAGATCCCATGGCACTTATCGAAAAGAGTAGGGGGATTTTTATTAAAATCTGAACAAATCATAACAAAGTTATACAAATCAAAATTATATCATACATAATCAAAATAAGGAAGAATCAAAAAAACATAAATAAATATTAATTCATACAAATACCCTAATCATAAGAAAAACAGTATAAATCCACCCCTTCCCCACTATAAGAGTTGGGGAATGAATAAAAACCAATATATCGTTAAACCCAATAAGCAATAAACAATGTGTAAATCACGCTTAATTATATACAAATTGTATAATAAATTCCATGACAACATTACATCATACTTAGTACAAAAGATATAAATTGGAAAGCTTTAGAAAAATCATATTCCTAATCCTTCTACATGCCTAAATTCCCAAAAATTCAAGGTTATTCCACAATTTTTTCCACTCAATAAAGTTATAATTCTCTCTTTCTTCCATTTTCCATTTATTCAAATCCACATTAATAATAAAGAAAAGATCTAAAGCAGAAATAAACTGTTGTTGCAAAACTAATCTACAAAGACCTATCCAAATCCAGTAAAGAAAATGAGCATAACTAATACGAAGTGTTCCATGATGTACTAAAAAAGTAAAGGAGGAACTATTCCAAAATACAATAAATTTGATGCCGGGGGAACAGGACCTATCCCCTTCCATCTGTTTTTGACTATATCCCAAAATTGAATTATATATGGACATTGAACATATAAATGATCTATTGTTTCTATTTTCAAAATGCATGTCTCCCTAGGACAATACCGTTCCATTAAAGCCTTATGCTTGTGATTACCTTTCACATTAATTTGACCATGTAAACCCAACCATACAGTATCCCACATATGGGCTGGAAGTCTGTGATCCGAAATATATTCCAAAATTTGTTTTTGCTCTAACTGAGTAAATTCTGTAAATACTGGTTCATTGAAACACTTCGTAATAATCTTCTCATAAAGTAATTTCCTAGAAAAATGGAGTGTATCATCCATCTGTACTCCCCATTTCTTTATTGCATCAATGACTCCATCCCACCATTTTGGTAGGCGAGGATTACGCTTATTTTTATGTAAAATGTATTAGTTTCCCACTCTGTGAATACCCCAGCTAATGCTACTTTCCCCCATTTACCCCATAACTGAACCGTTCCTTTGACTAAAGGGATAATATTGTTATAAAAAAAATTGTGACGAAAAACACCACAGGATGTACCATATTTAAACCCCCAGATTTAATAGATTTATATAAAATATTCCATTTTACCAGATTCAACCTGCTACCCCACACACAAGAAAAAAAACAACCCATCAAGGAAGTTTCTAAAGAAGATGGCAGAAGAAAAAACAGAACTAATAAATAAAAATTCAGGTATTAAAAAAGTTTTTAATAAAAAGATCCGTCTCTTTTTTGACAACTTCCACCTATTCCATAACGTAACTTTTGTATGACCTATTTCTAAAATTCTCTCTCAATTTATACGTGCCATGTCTTCTCCACCAAAATATATACCTAAAATACGACAAGGTTTCTTAGAAATCTGAATATCACATACTGAATCATCTAGGTCTCTAAAACCTGCTACATCCAAACAACATGATTTGGCTACAATTAGCCGAGCACCTGTAATGTTACCAAGTTCTTGCAACAAATCACAAGCTGGACTGAAATGTCATCATGAACCAATAGACAAATGTCATCCACATAAGCTATCATTTTATGATCTAACACTATACCCATACCTAAACCATGTATATTTGGTGAGTTTTGAATTAAACGAAGCAATGGATCTATCATAAATACATATAGAATTGGACTTAAAGGACAACCTTGTCGTACCCCTTTCTGAATTAAAATTTTCTGTCCCATCCAATCATTCTTGTATGGTTTAACATATGCCAAAGCATAACATAGTTTAATCCTTTGTATAAATAAATCAGGAAAACCATATGCAGCTAGACAATCCCAAAGAAAGGAATGAGAAACCCCATCAAAGGCTTTCACCTGATCTAAACTCACTATATAACCTGCAACTATTGACTCTTTTAGGGAATTTTTACTTTCCATTATTTCCCATAATAATAATAAAGCTTCTGCCATTCATCGACCGGGAACTGAACAAAACTGTGTAGAAATAATAAGCTTTGCCATTACAGATGCCATTCTGTTACTTATTAATTTAGCAAATATTTTGAAATCAACATTTAATAATGTGATTGGTCGCCAATTTCGAATCTCATCTCTTACTCCAGATTTATACAAAAAAATAATAAATCCTTCATACATTGAGGAAGGTAAGAACAAATTGTGCCAAAAATAATTGAAAACCTCCAAAAATTCCTGTGGAATAAACTGCCAAATGATTTTATAAAGTTCTCCAGTCAATCCATCTGAGCCAGGCGCTGTATCCCCTTTTAAAGACTTAATGACCGTATCCATTTCCAAACAGGAAAATGGTAGAAGCAAATCAGCCTGTAAATCTGAAGACAACTGGGGTAAAGATGCAGATTTCAATATTTGATCATGAAAACCTACATCCGGGACTGGAATCCCAAACACTGAATTTATATAGTCCTCTAAAGTTGACATAATACCCATCAGTAACATAGTTTCCATTCAATGTATTCAAGCCATTAAACAGTTTTTTCTCTATTCTTTTTTGACAGTTAAGAAAAGGATTCCCTTGTTCCAACTTCCCTTGCTTACCAAAAATTTGTTCCTGCTGTAAAGACAACATTCTATTATACTGATAAGATTCCATATTAGTCTTTACCTTTTGAATTTCTATAGACACATCTTCCTGTCCCAAATGGTGCTTTGTAAGCAATTCACCCAATTGTTTTCTTAACTGTAAATATTTAGAATATTTTGAAATCTGCTGACCCCGTCCTACTTCCTTAAAATAATTTTTTAAACATCTTTTAAAATCTTGCCACCATTCTCCCATATTATCATACAAAAACCGGGTAGAAAGTTTATCTTGAAATATCTCAGACAGGGTTGACACAACTACAGGGTCCTTTAAAAGCAAAGAATTCAACAGCCAATATCCTGGGCCTACCATTCTTTGAGGAGGAGACTCAATATGCACCCCTACCAACACATGGTCTGAAGATTCAATCAGTGTCAAAAACAAATTACCCTGCGGTAATGATTGTTTAATAAAAATCATATCAATACATGAAGAGATTTGCCCCCTATAATAAGTAGGTTTTACTAACTGAGAATTCCCTGCAGACACCTTTTTTAAACCTGCATGATTAACCATGGTTCGTAAGAATGCTCTATCACAATAGACTTTATTTGATGGACCTTCTTTTGACACATTGATATTAAAATCCCCAGCAAAAAAAACAAGTCTACTAGTATATAGATAGGGTTGTATTTTTTTTAGTAATGCAATTCTAAGGGCTTTCGACTGGTAACTGTAAATATTAATTAATCTACAATAAACAGTTTTTATTTCTATATCCAACAAAAAGGCTCGTCCAGGTTCAATATCAACCATACGAAAACATTGAATATCTGATGAGGTGAAACAAAACCCTACTCCACTACAGGTATCTACACCTGAAGACCAAAAGGGCAAACCTCCTTTCTATTCTTTTGTGTTCTGATTTATATCGCTAAGGGAATGTATTCTAGCATCTTGTAAGAAAAGCACATCATATGGTTACTGTTGAAGTATCCCAAAAGTAACATAACGCTTTTTCGTTGAGAACACACTATAAATATTTAAACTTGCAATCCGTAAACATAATGGGTTAGGGAGGAATAGCTGCCAGTTTTCCACTTGATCTGGTCACCCTTTTTTGTGTAATTTTAGGTTGACTTGTTTTTTTGTGTCATAGAAGATCTGGGAGCCAGAGAGAGAAAAGGATCCAGATTCATCCCCTCCATAGGTAAATCTGAATCTGCCTGCTCACCCCATGAAAAGACTGAAAATCTATTCCTTAAAGGTAATGGTGAAAGAGGAATTTCTTCCTTTTTCTGTGTCTGTGACTGGGTCTTTAGAGGAAGCAGAAATCCATCCTCTGCTGCAATTATACCTGACTCATCCCTTACATTCACCAAGGGAGAGGCCACAATATCAGTTTCTGTTATTACAGAAGTGTCTGAAATAGGCAAGACTGGAGTTTTCACTCGTTGGCTTAAAAGGAAGGTGTCTAATGTCACCATTCTTACAGGAGAACTCTGGGGAGTGACATAAGGGGTCACAGATTCATTTTGCCTGTTTTGTGTCTGTATTTGCCTTTTTGAAGACTTTGGGGGAAGTATCACTGTGTTATTTAACTCCATAGCTGTTATAGAATTAGGCTGATGCCCACCCCTAATCCCAGATCCTGAGGCTCGGCCCCTACCATGGGCAGAAAAGGAACCCTCACGATTCTGCTCAGTAGGTTGACCAAAACGTTGTTTGGCTTTATTCAAAAAATAATCATGATCCGATTCCCCCTCCATATTATGAGCAGCCCAAGGGCAATCCTGGAATGAATGTTCTTCTTCCCCACACAGATTACAAAAAGGGCGGGCAGTACACTGAGGAGTAGTATGACCCAACATCCCACAATGAAAACATCTAACCTGCTCGCAATCTATATTTAAATGATCCAGCACTCCACATCTGTAACAACTTTTGGGCTGTTCTGCATAAAAAAGGACTCCTCGATCTCGACCCAAAAAAAAGGAGCTGGGTAAATGGGAAATTCCAACCTCAGTTTGATTCAATTGTACCCAAAATAACCAGCCACCATTCCAAAATCCATTTTCATCTATAATGGGGTTTGGATGTTCCATAACAGTGCATTTTTTCTCTAACCAAAACATAATATCATTGATGCAAACCCCCTCATTTCGAAATAATATTGTAACTGTCTTAATAGTTGGTTTTGTAACTGGAATAGCCAAAAAGTCATTCCAAACTCCAAAATCCTTAAGTGTGTAATACAATTTCCAAAATTTGTCCAATAACTGCATATTGCAAAAGCTTAAATCATATATTCGATCTCCAGGGGCATGTATAAATGCATACACCTTGGAAGGTGCAAAGCCCATAGAGTCTTTAATTAAAGTCTTTCCTACCCAAATCCTATCCAGGACTATGGGTGCAGTCCCTGTATATTTGAAACGAACCAAAAAATGTCTTTTCACTGCTTCTGCAGATTTATAAAATAGTCCTGCAAATGTTTTAGGCAGCTCCCTATTTGTAGACTCTCTCTCTCTCTTGGCCCTCCATCTTGTTTTGTACAGATTTAGAAGCAATCCTACCTTGGCTCCCCAGCAAAACTCCATTCTCATTTGCAGCACTGGATTCTGAGCCTTCCATCTCAATAGGCCCCAAAGGGTCTACAACCACTTGTCCCCTTGCCGTATCCTGAGGAACAGGAAGTACCACTGCAGCCTCAACCGATCCACTTGTTGCTTCTATTACAACCATCGGCTATAGGAATTCTTCACGGATTTCTTGGGAGGAAACAACTTCAGTTGTCTTAGAACCTGGTAAAGGGGTAATCGGGTCAGGAATCCAGCGGTCACCATCCTGAATCCATCTGGCATTCTGCAAAGCCAACCCGGGGGTCCATTCAGTATCTAGGTTTGATGTCTCACAAGTGACGTCATCTACCTGATTTTGTAGCCTTGCAGAGTTCAACTCCGACGGAAAAGGAGCCTGTTCCAAAACTGCTTCCAATGGCACCCGTTTACTCCCTCCAGGTGAAGGGCTTACCGCTGATCTTTTCCTTTTCTTTTCTTCTAAAGTTAGCTTACTTGCCATGAATTCTTGTTCCGCCACCGAAATCAGGTCCAACAGCTGTTGTTTCCTTACAGCCAAATCTCGTTGAAGAGTCTCTTCTTCAAAATCATGTGTGTTATTCAAATGCTCTATTGATGTAGAGGGCTCCTCAGTTTGAAAGTCTGCCCCCAAAACTTGGCACTCCATAGCAGCTGTAGCCTGTAGTTCTTTAACCTCCTCCATCTGCTCCACACCATGTCCTTCCTCCTCCATATCCAAAGGCACACTGAACTCAATCAGACTCTCCTGCAATGCTTCAGCGCCATCTGCAGCAAGAGTAGGGGAATTTCCCCAGTGTCCTGGCCACATTTCCCTCATTCAAAATACCACCAACAGCTTAATCTGGTTCAAGGTCAGTTGGCATTCATCTGTATCCCCCTCCCCCGGGTCGTGCCTGAAAATAGGCAGGATTTGTCTAGTGCACTAACGCAGTCAACAAAAACTAAAAAAAAAAAATAGTTTAAAAGTGAATGCTTCCCCAGGGTCAGATGGTTTACCGGGGAATTTTATCGATTACTATGGTTGTTTATACCTAGAATTTTGCCGCAATTGTTTTTTTTTTATATAACTGATCACTATTTACCCACACAAATGTATGAGGGACTGTTAATTTTTGTCTTTAAATCCAGAGCATGTAATAATTTAGATAACTGGAGACCGATTACATTATTAAACGTGGATTTCAAGTTATTCGCAAAGCTTCTGGGGAATCGTTTAGCTTTGGTCATGACAGATTTACTGATCCCTACTTAGTTCTGCTCAGTACCTGGAAGATGCATTACTGATGCGTTACTTTTTTTTGAAAGGTTTGCTGGAGAAAGATTTAAAGCAGGACAGGGAATCACAAAATTCTGGTTATATTGCCAGTTTAGATCAAGCGAAAGCATTTGACAAGGTTTCCCATTCGTATCTTTGGGAGTGTCTTAAATAAATTTATTACCATAGTAGCGAAGATAAATGGTTTTATTCTACAGTTTTATCCTGACCCCTGTTGCATAAATGTTTTTTCAATAGATCCGGTATTATGTACATTACAAAAATCTCCAAGAATCTTAGGTGTAAATCAGTATGACTATCAAGTTAGTAAAGTTATAGCGTATGCGGATGACCTGTGTCTCACTTTGAAGGATGGGAAATCCTTAGCAGTGGCTTATAATTTGATTCAGGAATTGGGTAAAGTTACCGGAGCATGCCTCAATTCAAAGAAAACTAAATGTTTACGAATGAGTGGATTTCCTGCTGTGGCTGAAAGTTTAAGGGGGTTTGCAGTATCCATGTCACCTTGTAAAATTCTAGGGTCTATTTTGGTGGTGAAAATATGGCAAGTTATAATTGGGAGGAAGCTTTGAAAGTGGGTAATTTTAAAGTAGCCCAGTGGAATAAGTGGAAAGTTTAAAAAAAAAAAAAAGGTATACAATATAAAACCTTTTTTGATTCTGGTATTTTTATTTATTAGAATGATCTTTCCATTACCTAAACAATTAGAGGCTAAAGTTCTGGGTTGGTTTTTTTTCAGTAGTTTTTGGGGAAGTAGATTTAACCCCATCAAAAGGAATGTTTTATATATGGAAATCAGAGAGGGTGGAGTAGAGATGCCAAATCCATACTAACATACTAAAATGCCAGCAGAATAGGCCTAACGGTCTTTCGTGGCTGCTCGCTTGGTCAGACCCCACCCTGGGTGCTGACCTTGCTGTACCCCTTGCCTTCTCTGGCTTCTCCCTTCCCAGTTCCAGATATTCTTGCTGCATTGGATTTTGCTTCCAGAACCCTTCCCCTGTACCTGTCCCACCCCCTCTTGAACCCCTCCACTGTCTCTGCCTCCACCAGCCCCCTAGGTAGTGCATTCCATGGCTCCACCACCCTCTCAGTGAAGTAGCACCTCCTCCTTTCTCCCCTGAATCTTCCCCCTCCAGCTTCCACCCATGCCTCTAGTGGCCCCTTCCTCCTTCCTTCAAAGCACCCTGACTGTTCCTCCTCTATTTACCCTCTTCATGCACCTGAAGACCTCTATCATGTCCCCCGGTCCTTCTCTCTCCAATGTGACATATTTGCTCTTGAGCCTCTCCTCATAGGTCCTGTCCCCAAGCCCCAAATCATTTTGGTTGCCCTCCTCTGGACCCTCTCAAGGAGGTTAATGTCCTCTTTAAGTGTGGCCTCCAAACTGCACGCAGTACTCAAGGTGCGGCCTCACCAAGCAGTTATACAGAGGGAGTATCACTCTCCTTCTGGAGGTGATCCCAGCGATGCATCCCAGCATCCTGTTGGCCTTGGCTGCTGCCCTCCTACAAGTCTCAGAGTTGTTCATCTTGACATCTACCACCACCCCAGGTCCCTCTCAGCCATTGAGACTTGTAGTATTCCCCCCTCAGGGTGTACACTTGGCCTGGGTTTCTGGCCCCCAGGTGGAGTACCTTGCATTTCCCTGCATTGAACCTCAGCTTCCACTTTCTAGACCATCTTTCCAGAGCCTCCAGGTCCCCCTGCAGGGCCACCCTCCCCTCCTCCCCATCCACCACCACCCCCAGTTTCGAGTCATCTGCAAAGAGACTCATCTCACTCCTGATTCCTGTCCTTATGTCAGATACATAGGCGTTGAACAGAAGGGGCCCAAGGACTGATCCCTGTGGGACCCCACTAATGACCCTCCTTGGGGATGAGACTATCCCACCAACTATGACCCTCTGGGTCCAGTCCTGGAGCCAATTGCCTATCCATCTGATCATCTGGTTTCCCACCCCCATTTCTCCCAGCTTATCCAACAGGTCCACATGAGGAACAGAGTCAAATGCCTTGCTGAAGTCTAGAAAGAGGACATCCACTGGTCTACCCAGGTCCAAGGCACTTGTCACCCAGTCATAGAACTCCACCAGGTTTGTCTGACACGATTTCCCCGGGATGAATCCATGCTGCCTATCGTCCAGGCATCCTGCCTTATCCAGGTCCCCAGCCTCTCCTTGACAATGCCCTCCATCACATTCCCACCACGATGTCAGGCTGACAGGCCTGTAGTTCCTGCCACCTCCTTGATCCCCCTTGTGGATAGGCACTATATGCGCCACCTTCCAGTCTTGGGGCACCCACCCTGTCGCCAGAGAGATGGTGAAAAGCTCTGCCAGGGTTTTGCCAGGACATCTGCAAGTTCCTTCAGCACTCTAGGATGTAATTTATCCGCCCCGGTGCTTTCTCTGTCTTAAGGGAGCTGAGGGCTTCCTCACTCTCTCTGCTGTGATTTCCACTTCTGGTACCTCTTCTCCTGCTTAGCCCTCCCCACCTGCCAGTGATGCCTCCCCTCTCCCCAGACCTGCCCGACGTGAGGGTCCCCCTCTCATTATCTCTGTCTCCTCCCATGTATGATGCAGCACCCCCATTTTCCCTGGTGAAAACTGAGGTGAAGTACTCATTTAGTACCTCAGCCTGCTCCCCCGGTCTTGTGCCCATCTCTCCCTGATTTAATCCTGTTAATCTGCCCTTCACCCTTCGTCTTTCCCCAATGTATCTAAAGAACCCTTTTTCCCTCTCCTAATTTCCCTGGCCAGGTTCTGCTCTTTCCTTGCCTTAGCCGCCTCACCACTCTAGTGGCCCTTCTAGCCATCAGCCTGCATCCCTCGATCCCTTTCACTCCTTGAGCACTTGAATTTCTTATAGGCTGCTTTCTTCCGCACCACCTCCTGGACCTCCCTGGTCCACCAACAGGGTTTTTGGGCCCTACCGCATTTTCGTCTTACTCTTGCACAGGTGCTGGTAGCATCCTGCACCCCTCTTCTGATGATTTCCCACCTACTATCAGCGTCCATGTCTGACCCAATCCCATCCAAATGCTCCTTAAGGATCCTTTCCATTTCCTTAAAATCCGCCCCCCTGAAGTCGGTTACTTCCATCTTTGTGCAGCCTTCTACCCCTCCTAGGTCCAGGCAGAACCAGACCGTGGCATGGTCACTCCCACCAATGGGTCCTTACCTCCAGGCCCCAATCTGGTCACTGTCTGCCAGGACCACATCCAGTACCCGTGCCTCCCTGGTGGTTCCCCACCTGCTGAGTTAGGAACTGGCCTTGAAAGACATCCAACAACCTCTGTTCCTGGTCACAGAGGATGTCATAGTCTCCCAGTCTGTTCCTGGCATGTTTAAGTCCCCTAACACCACCACTGTTCCTCTGCCCAGTCTGCAGTGTCTCCTAACATCTGCCACCAGACTGTCCTCCAGCTCCTCCGCCAGGGCAGGGGGTCTATACACCACTCCTATTTTTACTCTCTTGCCCCCCCTTGTTATCAAGGTGACCCAAATCGCCTCCACGGTTCCCTCCGCCTCCTCTACTCCCCCTATGCCAATGCAGTTTTTGACTATCATTGCTACCCCTCCTCCCCTTCCCTCCCCTGTCCTTCCTGAACATAGTGTAACCCTCCAGGTTCAGGTCCCAGTCATGTCTTGCAGTGGCCCAAGTCTCAGTGACCGCTGCCACATCCACTGCTCCCTCAGTTAACATCACCTGGAGCTCAGGCATTTTATTGCCCAAGCTCCTGGCATTTAGCAGGACTACCTTCCACCCTTTCCCTATAGTTCCATTTCCCCTGCTCGTGTTCCCATGGGGATTCTGTTTTCTCCTGGTCTGCACTTTGCCAGTTGGCCTTTTCCTGCAATCCTCCTGGTCCCCAGGGGGTGGAGACAGAGTCCCTCCTTATCAGCACCCCTTGACAGCCTTTTTCCCATCCCACCCCCTTCACAAGTTTAAACCCCACTTTTCACCAATGAACCTCTCTATTTTCAACTTAAGGATTCCCTCCTCTAAATTGAGATGGAGTCTATCTCTAGCATACAGCTCTTATCCTCCCAGATCTCCCCCAATCCCCCATCAACCCATACCCTCTGGCCTCACACCACTCCCTGAGCCACTGGTTTATCTCCTAATTTTTCTTTGTGTTCCCCACTAGCCCTTGGCACTGGCAGGATTTCTGAGAAGGAAACTGTGCATCCTATGTCATGACAGACCCTGGCAAGCTCCCTGAATCTTGTCTGTATCTCTAGCTCACTATTTCCCCAATGTCATTTGTACCCAGGTGGACCAGTATGTCTGGGAACCCCACAGTCCTTGCCAGCTGATATACCTCGTGCTAGCCCTGTGCACGTTAGTCCAGGGAAGCATTTTGTTCTAACTGGCCAGGCCTCCCTCCTATCCCATTTGATACCTCTGATCATAGAATCCCCCAGCAGGAGCACTCTGACCACCTTTTCCTCCATTTCCCTCCATGTCCCTCATCCTTTCTACTGGGCCTCCACCCAGCCGGCTCCTTGTTCCTCCCTATCTGGGTGCCATATGCCACCCTCCTTATTTACCATGGCCACCCCTCCCTCCAATCCTATGCCTCTCCTCCTCCTGAGTATCCTTCTGTATCTTGCTAATTCCCCTCACTGCTCGCAACTGGTCCTTCTCCCCATCTGCTAAACTAGCCTGGCTCATCCTCCTTCCTTCCTGTCTCCATTTAGTTCCTCCTTGCTCGCCGTGCTCCTGGCCTAAACCCTCAGCTCCCTTTACTGAATCCTCCTTGTACCTCTGGTCCTTCTCCTTTACCTTTCCTCCCAACTGGTCCTTCTTCTTGCGCTTTCCTCCCTCTTCCCCTGCCCATCCTGCTCTGATTCACTGCTCCCCATTCTCCTGCATTCCAGGTCCCCCCCTGTTCTTCCTGCTGTCTGGCCCCTGCCTCCTGCCTCCCACTCCCTTTCCGTCTCTAACCACCTCTGTCGTGGCTACATCACCCCCCTCATCCTTGAGCAGAAGAAGAGAATTGAAGCGGTTACTGAGTGTAAGGTCTGATCCACCTCCCCGCCTTGCTTCCTTCTGTCCAGCCCTGGCCATCTGCCTACTTACCTGAGAATGTTGTCCCTCCATCCCCCCTTTGTGAGGGTCCCCAGTTACCTGCCTGCTTCCTTGGTAGTGTCCTTTTGGACCCCCTCTGCCAGGGTCCCTATGTGACCCCTGAGTATTCTCCTGCACTCCTTTCCCTATACCCCCACCCCAGTGCTTGGTGCAACCCTGTGGGAGATTTCTAGCCCCTTCCCAACCATACCCCCTTCCCCCAGCTTCCTCATCCCCGCAACCTCCTTCCTAAGCTGTGTTAGCTGGTACACACTGGGCAACCACCAAACTTCCAAGCCCAGTCCAGTATCATGGCTGCTCCACACCCTGTGCACCCCACCACCCTCCCAAAGATGCCGACCCTAATGATGTGTAGATCCATCCCCTTCCAAATATGTTTCCTTGGGTGATCCACCAGGTTCCCCCTAGTCCAAGATACCCCTACTGCCTAATCAGGTCACCCACTAATCTTAGAGATAGTCCCACTGTACACCAGTAACCCTGTTACTAGGTGCAGTACAACACATTCAACTTATAAGGGAAATGAACAACTCCCTAAGCTCCTCTCTCCCAGCCTTTAAATCCAACCCCCAGTGGCTAGAACTACATGAGCTGCACCAGCAGCCTTTTCCTCCAATTGCAGGGCAGGTGTTCCCCTATAAATTTGCAGACTTCTGGGGAGGGAGGGGTGGGGAGGGCGGGTCTTGGGCAGACACCTGACAAGAGAGAGTGTATCAGCCCTGTGTCTCCCCTCCAAGCCCTGCAGCTAAAGAACCAGGCCCAAGCAAATCCCACCAAATAGGTTTTAAATCAGAAGAAATAGGCCTCTACCAGCGCAGCCTGTTACACAGTGAAACATCCACAAAAAGAGCCCCACTTACAGCCACCAAATCAGTTTACAAACATCCAGCATCCCCCAAAACAATACCCTGCTAGCCCCTTAGAAGTAAGAAAGAAAAGAACTAACCTACCAAGTAAAATCCACAAGAACCCTGTAAAAACAACAGCAGCAGCTACTGTCCTGGAACACAACTGATCCTGTCCCCTTCCAGTTCTTTTATTTTTTTTTATTTTTTTTTTTTACGATATTGTTATACACCAGTATATTGCCCCTGATGAAAGACTGTACACAGTTATGGGGGATTTGGGGGTATGATACACTACAGGGTGTATTGAAAGAATAGCAAGGAAAGAGTTTTCAACATAAAAATAAATGTAAACCTAGATTAGGAAACCAGTGGGAAGGAGTTTTTGATCACACTAAAACTTGGGGGATTAGCTAAAACTTGGGGGATTAGCTATGAATCTGTACTTAGCCTTTCACGAAAGGTTCTTTATTTCAAAGTTCTACAGTCCAGTTTTGAGGAACATCCCTTTGATTAATTTTCTATATCTTCCCAAAAACAGATAGCTGAATATGTTATAGATGACAGGATACCAGTACATATGTGGGACATCGTTTGGTTAGCTATACATGGTAGAATAAATGTCAAGGGAAATCAAAAACACAAATCCTTACAAGAAAGGAATTGTTCAAGGTTTACTTGTACAGTTGTCACTGAAACAATGGACCGTTTATATTTTCATTGTTATAAGCAGAACAGTTTTGGGATGTGGTTAAGAATAAGTGGAAAGGGGTGCCCTTTATACCACCTCCATCTGACCTTTTATATTATGGAGTGTTTCCACCTGAGCTACAGTTTATGTCTTACAGTACTCTTAGATTAATTATGATACATTTTCATATCGGAAGTGGATTAGTAGATGTCGATTTACATTGCAACAACAAACTATTTCAGCGTTGGAATTATTTTTTTTTTGCTTACTTCAGACATTAAGGGAATAAAACAGGTGGAGAAGTATAGATTACAGTTAAAGGTTTGGAATCAAAGTTGGAGATATTTTGAATTCATCTAACATATATGAATTTGAACAGAATTTGTTTTTGGGAGAAATAGGAATTTCGTAATCTTGTAAAGGGGAAGGGAAACCTTCCTTCTAGCAGTATTGTATGAATTAATAATCGTATATGGGTTTCCTTTTTTCTTTCTAAATTATATTTAAGTATGAAGTAATACTGCTGTTTATAGGATTTGTTAGGTATTTGTACTGATTTTAATAAAATTTCCCCTACTCCTATAGTGGGGAGGGGGAGGGGGCAGCTCAAAATGTTTTTCTTATGTTTTAGGGTAACTGTATGAATTAATACTTATTTCATTTTTTGTATCTCCTTTTTGTAGGATTTGTATGGGGAAAACTGATTTTTATATATGTTTAGATTTTTTAAAAAAATACTCTTTTGGGAGGGGATCTTGTTATGTATTAGGATTTGGTTTAGGTTATTATTAATTTATTTTCAAGAAATGTATGACTTTAATACTTATCTGATTTTTTTATGATTTATATTTTCCTTTAGTGGGAATTCACACTGTTTGTAATTGTTTGATTTTCAAAGTTTATAATAAAACATTCCCCTACTCTTTTAGTGGGGGGATCTTTTTATGTATTAGGATATGCTTTAGATTATTATTAATCTCTTTTCAGACAATGTATGACTTTAATACTTATTTGATTTTCTTATGATTTGTATCTTCCTTTTGTGTGAGTTCACACTGTTTGTATTTGTTTGATTTTTGAAGTTTATAATAAAAATATCCCCCTACTGTTTTCGAGAAGTGCCATGGGATCTTTAACATCTGCCTGAACTACCAACAATCCAGGCAGATGGGACCTCGGTTTAACGTCTCATCCGAAAGACGGCACCTCAGAAGTGCAGCACCCCTCTCATGCTGCACTACAGTGTCAGTATTGGGATATTAACCCAAGTGGCAGATGTGGGAACTAAACCCACAACCCTCTGATCTCCCAGCCTCAGAGGTAAGTATGCTACCTACCAAGCCACTGATCTGCTCCCACTGCACCCCTCCCTCACCCCACCATGGCCCTTAGGCTTCCAGCTATGACAAATCTTCCCATCGGAAGTCCTGAACAATCTTGCTGCATTAAATCCTTCTAAGTCTAGCCATGACAGCCTTCACCCTAGACTCCTGAAAATCTCAGCCCCCTCAATAGTTACCCCTTTAACCTACATCCTAAACCTCTTCCTCTCCACAGACACTATTCCAGAAGCCTGGAAGTCTGCCACAGTCCTCCCTCTCTTCAAAGGTGGAGATCCCACCATTCCTGGGAATTATCACCCCATCTCCCTTCTCCCAGCCCTAGCTGAAGTCCAAGAATCCCTTATCCTCACCAGGCTCAATGCATTCCTTACCACTTCTAAAACTCTCTCCCTGTTCCAATCAGGGTTCAGAAAATTTTACTGAACCACCTCCTCCCTTCTTCGCTTCACTGACACCATCCACTCAGCCATGGACCTTGGTCACAATTCCTCAGCTATATTATGACCTAGCAAAGGCCTTTGACTCAGGTTCCCACCATGTCCTCTTACTTAAACTCAGTTCAATTGATCTTTCCCCTGCCTCAGTGTCCTGATTCAGCTCCTACCTTTCCGGTCATTCCTAGTCAGTGTCTATATGCAATGTCCTATCATCCTCCCTCACCATCCTTGCTGGCGTAGCCCAAGGGTCTTATACTTGGGCCCATCCTCTTTTCTCTCTTTATCAATAGTCTACCCTCAGTCTGCTCATACACCAAAATACACGTGTATGCAGATGACACTGTCCTGTTCCTGTCTGGCCCATCCACCCAAGCAGTCCAAGCCTCCCTGTAGAATGATTTCACAGCGGTTGATACAAACTCACTAACACTAAATACCAATAAAATGGTAGCTATGACTTTTGGGTCCAAACAAAAACTTGCTAAGATTCCCTCCTTGCCATATTTTTCTCAGCAGCAAACACCCCTATTGATAATGTCCCCACAAACAAGTACCTTGGTGTCTGGCTCGACCCCTCCCTCAATTTCTCCTCCCACTTTAGCACACTACACACCAACCTGCACCCCAAACTAGGTCTACTCTATCGCCACAAGGCCAGCCTCTGCCTCCGTGTAAGACATGACTTTGTTGTTAAGTGGATCCTCCCAACTCTCGACTGTGCCAACATAGACTACAGTGCAGCCCCAGTCACCTCCCTCACCAAGCTGGATGTCCTGTTCCATGCCTTCTGTAGGTTTGCCTCCAACTCCCCCCCCCAACCCATCACTGTAATCTCTGCTGTTCCCCCCTCTCCCTCCAGTCTCTTGCTCAGAGGCGCACCTCTCACTGTTCCACCTTCATAGCCAAATTCTGGTTTGGATCACTTCCATCCTACCTCTCCTCTTTTCTCAGTCCTGTCTCTCCTTTGCCCTGTAACTTGAGGTCTAACTGCATCCACACCATCTTCCTCTCTCGCGTATGCTCCAATGCTGGCAAACTGTGCTTCTCCTATGGATTTCCTTCCCTTTGGAACAGCCTCCCACCCTAACTCACCTCTCTCCTCCCTCCCTCCCTCCTTCCCTGCTCTTAAACGCTTGCTCAGACCCACCCCTCTTACCTTCTGAACTGGCTCCCCTTCCTAGTCCCCCCTTACTACAGATGTTCATTTCTCCCTCATTGCTGAGTACCACTGTAAATACCAAATTTTGCAAACTCCTGTGTACCACTGTAAATACCTGTCACTGTAATCTGTTTTGTATGTATTTTGCATCTCTGTAAATCTGTTTTGCACTTTTTTCTTTGTATCCTCACCATTTGTACATTATGCCCATGTTATACTTTCTGATTACTGCACTACCATTTGTTGCTATGACTCCTGTACACCCCCCCACCCCGGATCGCAACTGGAAATGAGCATCGGTTCATGATTCCTTTCCCGGTTATCAACTTTCAAATAAAAATAAATTAAATAAATATCTGGAGAAGCAGAGGGAATCTGGGAAAATAATTAGAAGGGCTAAAGCACTGACAAAGGAAGGTATAGCCCAGGCTATTAAGAAAGGTGATAAGACCTTCTTCAGGTACATTAGCGAGAGGAAAAAGGCCAGAAATGGGATCATTAGGCTCAAGAAGGAAGGAGGAGGAGAAAGAGTAGAGGACGACCTAGAAAATGCTGACATACTGAACAAGTACTTTTGCTCAGTATTTACCAGGGAAGGGAAGGGTGAGGGAACAAGACTCATTAAGAGAGGTATTCAGGGGGGAGCGAGGTAGATGCCAGCCCATTCACAGTGGAAAGAGTCCTAGAAGAACTCAGGGAAAATGAAAGCAGATAAAGTAATAGGGCTAGATGGGATCCACCTCAGAGCACTAAAGGAACTTGGGGAAGTGCTGGTGGAACCACTGGCTGCCCTTTTCAGTGCATCACTAGAAATGGGGGGAGGTGCCTGAAGACTGGAGGAAGGCAGATGTGGTCCCTCTCCAGAAGAGTGAAAGCAGAGAGGAGGCAGGCAATTATAGGCCTGTAAACCTGACTTCAGTAGTGGGGAAACTAATGGAGTCCTTACTTAAGGAGAGGATTGTGACATTTCTGGAGGATAGTGGAGCACAGGATCCAAGGCAGCATGGATTCTCAGCGGGAAGGTCCTGCCAGATGAATGTTATAGATTTCTTTGACTGGGTAACCAGGGTGATAGATCAGGGAGGGGCAGTGGATATAGCCTACCTGGATTTCAGCAAGGCCTTCGACACTGTCCTGCACAGGAGATTGCAAAATAAATTGGAGAGCCTGGGAGTGGGTCCTACAGTAGTAAAGTGGGTTGGAAACTGGCTAAAGGACAGGACTCAGAGAGTGGTGGTAAATGGCATGAAATCTGAGGAGAAAGAGGTGACCAGCGGGGTGCCATAGGGGTCAGTGCTGGGGCCAGTCCTATTCAATGTCTTCATTAGTGACATTGCAGAGTGTCTGGTTGGAAAGGTGTGCCTCTTCGCCGATGACACCAAGATCCGCAACAGAGTAGACACACCAGAGGAGGTGGAAAAAATGAGAAAGAACCTAAGCCTATTAGAGAAGTGGTCAGGTGTCTGGCAGTTGAATTTCAGTGCTAAGAAGTGCAAGATCATGCACCTGGGTAACAGGAATCCAAGGGAGGAGTACAGGATGAGGGGGATTCTGACCACCACAAGGCAGGAGAGAGACCTGGGGGTTATCATATCTGACGACCTGAAGGTGACCAGTGTGAAAAGGTGGTGGAGAGAGCAAACAGATGTTGGGGTGCACAGGAAGGGGCTTAACAAGTAGGAGGAAAGATGTGTGATGCCACTGTACAGATCAGTGGTGAGGCCTCAGCTGGAGTACTGTGTCCAGTTCTGGAGACCACATCTCCGGAAGGACATTGACAAAATAGAGGCAGTCCAGAGAAGGGCAACAAAGATGGCACCTGGAGCGCACCAGAAGCCCTACGAAGAAAGACTTAAGAACTGTAATATCTATTCACAGGAGGAAAGAAGGGAGAGGGGAGATATGATTGAGACTTTCAAGTACCTAAGGGAAATAAACAGGGTACAGGTGGAAAGTATATTTCAAAGAAAACTCTGCAAAAGAACAAGGGGGCATAATATGAGGCTGAAGGGTGGAAGGCTCAGGGGTAATGTTAGGAAGTGCTTTTTCACTGAAAGGGTGGTTGAGCCGTGAAACAGCCTTCCAGCAGAAGTGATGGGGCAAAAACAATACGGAGGTTCAAGAGTGCATGGGATAGACATAAGGGTACCTTGGAGATGTGCAGAGCAGGAGAGATGCAGATCAAACAGGATCTGGGGCTGTAGCAGTGAGTAGGGAAATGGGCAGACGAGGTGGGCCATATGGTCCTTGTCTGCCAACAGATTATGTGCTTCTATGTATAACTGGACATCAAATTAATATATTTTCATGAAACCAGGAAAAGGACATCGGTGGCACAAGCCATTTGTACCCTGAAAATTTCCGACCAAACTTGCAAATCATTTCTTCACAGCGTAGTGACAAACAAACTGTTCTGTAAACCTCACATTACAATGTTATCATATAGCAAACTAAGCAAAATTTAAACCTGCAGAACTCCACAGCAAAGTAGTATATTTTCACCAAAGCAGCAAAAGACACATCTGTGGGCAAGCCCTTTAATTTTTTTTTTACACTTTCTTTCCCTCTGGTCACTGGTGCCTGAGGCTTCCCTCATCCTAGATCCCCCCAGAACCCCAGCCTGACATCCCCTATCCCACCAGGAACCCCCTGACTTGGGGCCGCAATCCACTTGCCTTGGGCACTCCTTTAATCAAGTCTGAAGGAATGGATGCAGGCTGAGGAATATCAGGATCAGGGAAAGGTGGGATCCAACAGTGGGCATGGGGCAGGCTCGCCATCATCTCCATCAGACGCCAGGGTTTTTCCTACTTGTGTTGCATGAGCAAGAACCCTCACCCCTGGAGGCGCAGACGTGCAATGATGTCTAGCGTGTGCCAGGCGCGCTCCTGCTCCCGCTCCCAACCCATGGACTTCCACCGTGACTGCCCCCCCAGCCTTGCAAACTCCAAGTCTCCACTGGGAGTCACTGCTTAGCTGGGAGCCATCATCCACCCCACCTCAGGGGAGGAGAGTTGTCAGACACTCTATCCTCTCCTTCCCCGAGCAACCCCTGGCAACCCACACTCACTCCCGACCCCAGGGTCACTGTAGTGGTAAGAGGTAAGGCGCGAGGCGCCTCAGCCCTCTACACCAGCGGGCAAGCCCTTTTTGCCCTGAACATTTCAGACTAAAATCATCAACAATCGTATGTGAACTGTGGAGTGACAAAGAAACAGCTGTCTTAAAATTCCTTTTTCGCATATTGCAAAAAAAGAGTCCTTTTCCGCAATTGTTTTTTTGCAATTTGTGGAAAAAGGATCCTGTTTCATGTTTTTTTCCCCCACAGTTTGTAAAAAAAGATTTCTGCATGTTAAAAGAACAGATTTCTAAGTAAGTTATCGAAAAACTAACCCCAGAATCTAATTGTATGGGTCCCGATTAGGCAAAGACAACTGTTGTTGTTTGGTAAATGTTATTTTTTAAGTTACTTAATTTTGTTATCACCACTAACTGAAAACAAGATGGCAGCAGCATGGAAAAAGAGTCTGTATTTGTGGCAAAGGATTCTGGCCCAGATATTCAAAAGGGTTGCGCCATGTGCAACAGAGTTGCGCATGTGCAAGTCCTACATTGCGCCATTCTGCGATATTCAGCAGGAGGCAGTTGCGCCACTGAAAACAGGCTGAGCAACAGCGCAATGCAAACGAATGCATGCTCAACATGAGGGGGAGGAACCATGCATAAACTGCACAACCCGATATTCAGTCGGGCTCTGCAGAGTTGTGCAGGCGCAACCCCCAACCTGCGCCTGCACAACTTTGAGCCAAAAAAAAAAGGATCAAGTTGAGGGCCACCCACAGGTGAGCTGCTGTATTGCAGGGCGCAACACAGCAGCTGCCACCTGTGGCTGGCCCCCAACTCAGTCCCTGTGCCCCCCCACCAGCCCGATCGCGGGCGGTATGTATGATATACACTTCCCCCTCAAACAGCTCCGATGCCCGATCGCGGGCAGTATGTATGAATACACTTCCCCTCAAACAGCTCCGATGCCCGATCGCAAGCAGAGCGTGAAACAACCCCCAATTGCCCGATCGCGGGCAGAATGTAAAAGCCCCACCAGCGAATATCTCCCTGGTGGTCCAGTGGACCCGTAATGCCGATCGCAGGCAGAATGTCCAGTGACAACCCCCCAAACATCTCCTGGTGTCTAGTGTCCCCCACCCCACCCACCCACGAAGCCCCTCCACCCGCTCCCCGGCAGCTGGCGGGCGGCAGCATCCACCCGTCTGCCGCCCGCCCGCCCGCCGACTGACTTCGGTAAGGCTGCCGCCCATTGGTGCAAGCTACAGCCAATGGGCATGCAGCCCATACCGTATGACAGTCAGATTTGTAATCTGGACTGTCATGTATAGTATCGACTGCACACCTGTTAGCTGAGCTCTGCACCAACGGTGCAGCCACGTTTGACGCCAATCGATCGGCAGGTAACAACGAGTGGGATGCTACCGGCTGCGAGGGCGGGTGGAGGCTCGATTGAGTAGGTGAGGTGCAGGGGACACTAGACACCAGGGAGATGTTTGGGGGTTGTCACTGGACATTCTGCCCGTGATCGGGCATTACGGTCTACTGGACCACCAGGGAGATATTCGGGTTGAGGGCTTTACATTCTGCCAGCGATCGGGCACTGGAGGTTGTTTCACGTTCTGCCCATGATCGGGCATCGGGACTGTTTGGGGAAGTGTATTCATACATACTGCCAGCGATTGGGCATCGGGAGCTGTTTGAGGGGCGGAAGTGTATTCATACATGCCGCCCGCGATCGGGCATCCGGGAGCTGTTTGGGGAAGTGTATTCATACATACTGCCCGCCGATGGCATCGGGAGCTGTTTGGGGAGTGTATTCATACATACTGCCCGCGATCGGCATCGGGAGCTGTTTGAGGGAAGTGTATTCATACATACTGCCCTTGATCGGGCATCGGGAGCTGTTTGAGGGGCGGAAGTGTATTCATACATACTGCCCGCGATCGGGCATCGGGAGATGTTTGGGGGGGGGAGTGTATACATACATACTGCCAGCGATCGGGCTGCAGAGTGCGTCGGTCCCCGACGGCTGCTGCCTGGCAGGTCGGCCAGGTGCAAGTCCTCGGGGATCGGCGCACCTACATGCTAATGGCATGCAAATGGCCCCCCCTGCGCCTTGCATGAATTATGGCCCCATTTGCATGTCACCTTTTGAATATCGGAAATTTGTGCATGGCGGAATGGTGCTTGCGCCACCGCAAGTTTAATGCTCAACTCTGACAACTTGGCGGTGGCGCAGTTCCACTGCGCCATGCACAATGGCTGTGGCTGGGGGATGATATTCAAAAGAGTTGCTCAATAGCGCAACTCCTTTGAATATCGCCCAGGCCACACCCCTGCGCAACTATTTTGAGCAGCGCAAGGGCTTGTGCCTCAGAATGGCGCAGTTTGAATATCGGGGCCTCTGTGTTTACGATAAAGAATCCCTTTTTGAGCGGCACATCTAACTGGTCCCATAGGAAATACAGCTGATGACTAAAAAGTACAGTGACAACAGCACAACCAGCCACTAAACGAATATGAATGTAGTAGAACAACAGAAAACGTTGTCCGCAAAACATTAAGTGCGCCATGCAATCTGTCCACAAAAAATACATTGTCCGAGACATAAATACTGCAACTCACATCTACAGGACATCCCGTCAACTCCTTCCAAATTTCAAGTGGAAAGACCAAATCGTGTCCAAGATATGACATGTCAGAATTTGAAATTTTCATTCGTCAGAGTGGCACAGTTCCACACCTGTTGACATTTAACACACACAATGACAGAAAACTATATCCATGACACTAAAGCTAGGTATCCTATCAATTTCAAGCCACCACCGGAAGCAAAACGTTGTCCGCAGAACGTAAACTACACCACACCATATCTTCGCCAAAAAAATATTTTCCAACATGGAGACACTGTAATTTACATCCACAGGACATGCCGTCAACACCCTCCAAATTTCAAATGAAAAGACCAAACCGTGTCTGAGATATCATTTTAATGTATGAGATTTTCATTCATCAGACTGGCACAGTTCTGCACCTGTTGACATTCAACACACAAAACAACTGAAAACTACATCCATGACACTAAGGCTAGGTATCCTATTAATTTCAAGCCACCACCACAAGCAAAACACTGTCTGCAACATGTAAAGTGCATCACGCAGTATCTCAGTAAAAAAATTTTCTCCGACACATAAGCACCATAATTCACATTTACAGGACATGCCGTAAACACCCTCCAGATTTCAAGTAAAAAGGCCAAACCATTTCCGAGATATTCAATCTGAAAGTTTGGTAAAATATCCCTATCTATTCCATTATAAAAAATTGGCCATCTTGTCCTGCTCTCACGATCAAAGATGACGATCAAAGAATCTCACGATTAAAGAATTTGCAGGCTCGCGATCAAAGAATTTGCAGGCTGACGAACAAAGAATAAAGACGTTTGAAATTTACAAAATTAGAAAAATTGCCGTAAACCACTGCCATGGTTTGACAGAACGAAGCCCCCTGAGCAAAACCCACCCTCATTTGACTTCCTAGGGCACCCCTAGTCTGAGAAAATTTACTTTTTAATCCGGCCATCTCATCCTACCCTCACGATGCACGATCACGATCAAAGAATGTCACGGTCAAAGAATTTGCAGGCCCACAATCAAAGAATTTGCAGAGTCATGACTAAAGAATAAAAAGTTGTATAATTTACAAACTTCAAATAATTGCAGTAAACCACTGCCATGGTTCGTCAGAACGAAGCCCCCTGAGTAAAACCCACCCTCATTTGTCTTCCTAGGATACCCCTGAGCTGAGAAAATTTATTTTTTTATCAGGCCATCTCATCCCTCACTCACGATGCATGATCGCGATCAAAGAATCTCGCGATCAAAGAATTTGCATGCTCGCGTTCAAAGAAATTGCTCATTCGTGAACAAAGAGCGAGGGACAAGATAGCCAGATTTCAAAATAGTTTATTGTAGCCCAGGGGTGCCCTATTAAGTTATATAAGGGTGGGTTTTTGCTCAGGGGGCTTTGCTCTGCCCCATCTGAATAAAAAAACAGTACTTTTCATTATCCCTGGTAGTCTAGCCACCCCCTCCCCATCATGGTAATGTACATAAAGATGCCTGTAATCCCTGGTAGTCTAGTAGTCCCCCCAAAAGTATCTTATTAATATATTTATTTTTTTATCTGTGGTACTCTAGTGCCCTCCCATGAGTATTTATTTATATATTTTTGTTATATCCCTGGTAGTCTAGTGGTCCCCCCCAATCATAATAAAATTTTCAATTTCCATGTCCTGGTAGTCTAGTGGCCCCCCACCCTTCCCCTGCCGGCGACTTGCACAGCCCACCTCTCACCTCCATGGCCAGCCGCCGACTGTGTGTAATGCAGGCGCTAATTCAAACAGGAGCTCAGAAATAATTTCAGAGTGCCTGTTTGAATTACCACTATAATACACACAGTCAGTGGCTGGCTGTAAGAGGTGAGGAAATTAGGCTATCCAATTACAGCTGAGGAAGGGTAGAGAATACTGTGTGGGCTGGTACGGCTGGGTGGGGGAGCCACTAGACTACCAGGACATGGAAAATGCAAATTAATTTTATTATGATGGGATGGGGGGACTGCTAGACTACCAGGGACAGCAATAATAATGATAAAGAAGTACAGATTGGGGGGGTCACTAGACTACCAGGGATAAAAAATAAACATATTAATAAGATACTCATTGGGGGGCCACTAGACTACCATGGATAAAAAATAAACATATTAATAAGATACTCATTGGGGGGGGCCACTAGACTACCAGGGATACAGGGATCGCTATGTACATCATTATGATGGGGAGGGGGCCGCTAGACTACCAGGGATAATGAAAAGTACTGTTTTTTTTACTTCAGATGGGGCAGAGTGAAGCCCCCTGAGCAAGACCCACCCTTACATAATTTAATAGGGCACCCCGGGCTACAAAAATGCAATTTTAAATCTGGCCATCTCATCCCTTGCTCGCTTGTGTTGCAAGATCGCGATCAAAGAATTTGCAGGCTCGCGATCAAAGATCGTTAGCAAGCCACGAACAAAGATTTTAAAAGCTAATAACCTATTTTTAGACCGATTTGGATGGAGCCAAAGGCATGGCTCGATAGATCGGGGCCCCCTGCGTAAAACCCATCCAAGTTTTACTATAGAAGTGACCCCTGAGCCGAGATATTTGTGTTTTTCTGATCGGAAAACTGAAAACAAGATGGCGGACCTCACGATCAAAGAATTTGAAAAATCCTCGGGGACAAACATTCTTGAACCACGAGGCTGCAAATTCTTTGACCGCCAGGCGGGACCAAATGGCCAGAACACCATTCTTTGTTCGCAAGATATACATATAAATTTTCTCATTGACTTCTAATGGGAACTTAAAAGTGTCACTTTTGAATGCCTTAATATTTTTTCACCAAACAAAAAGCGACATGTTCAGCTACCAAAGCTCTTTCAAACGAGCCATCTCACAGAGCGGCAAGCCACACGATGGCCGTGCAGGACCACATACAGAATCCCAAAAGGTGCCTCCAAAAATGGATAATTTTGCATTTTTCAGCACTTTCATACACAAAGACCGTCACTCTGACCGAAACGCAATTTGACAAATCAAGAGATCTTCCATGCCCCACAGCGCGTACCAAATTTCAGGCAAATCCATTGAACAGGTCCAAAGTTATTAACGCCCAAACTTTTGACTTTAGTATGTAACTGACCGCTGAACCCTAACTATAGTGGCGTGACCGTGCCACTATAATATATATGTGTGTGTATATATATATATATATATATATATATATATATATATACTTCTCACATTATAATTAGTTCCATTACAACAGGCTGTGATGTCACAACAGGTAAGAGTTCTGTCACAGCTCAACAGCCCCAAGACAAACCATAGAAATATAAACAGTGATGGCAGCAGAAAAATACCACTGGTCCATCCAGTCTGCCCATACCCCTAGCAAACCCAGGACATATTGTCCATTCAGGACTGTACCCACACTATCCACCTCCATGCTTCCCTCCCTACCAGTATCAACATGAACAAACACTAAGCCCTTCACTGTGTCCCAGCCATGCTAGAAACCATAGATTTTGGTGCCCACCTCATCAGCAGGCATATCTCTCCTGTCACATTAGGAACATATGTAATGCAACAAACGGCAAGCTTAGCCTAGCCTACAGAGCTAAAGACTGCCTTACCCTCGCTGCCCGGCTGGCCATAGCTGGGGGATACTACTTCCTACACTCTCTTAAAGGCTCGTTGCCTTTGCTCCTGTCCCATCCTCAAACCTTGCTAAGTGGGACACCACATACAACAACATATGCCACCTCGCACTCTCGGCTCCCCGTCTCACGCATCGCTGTATGCTGTACTCTCACCTGGAATGGCTTCCCCCTGAAAAACACCGCACCTACATCCTAGGAAACTTCATTGACAATATAGTTAGAACAGCCACTCCTGCTTCGCTCGCCCTTCCCCTGAAACATGCCTCTCCCGTCTACGACCTCAGATCATGTGCATTCCAGGCTCGCCTGGTCCCCAAGACCCACACCCTCACTGGTAATTGGGCATTCACCGTCCTTGCGCCGAAAATGTAGAACTCCCTTCCGGCCCAAGTTCGTGCCTCCCCCTCCCATCCCTCTCTCAAAACATCCCTCTGGAACTTCCTAAAAGCTGGAGCTACCTGCCTGAGTGCCGCATAATGCCCAGTCTCATAGCCCTATTACCTTCGCTGGTACCCCTACTAGGCACTTACTGCCCCCACTGTTAGAGTTGTTTTTTATTATAATTTCTAAGTTATGTCTTGTTGTTCTAAATTCCTAGGTTATATCTTGATGTTTTTCTACCTCCCCACGATGTTGCTTGAGCCTGTATGTACCTTATGCTGTTTACCCACTGTTGGAGCATGTGGCTCTGGTTTGTAACCACGACTCTGTATTTGTTTCATGGATACCTTGTAACTTTCCCGGGTCGCACCTGAAAATAGGCACTTGGCTGACTAGTGTGCTTACCTGGTTACCAAAAGCAAATAAATAAATAAATATTGTGTCATGGCTCAACCACCGTTTCTGTAAAATAAAACGTTCTCATTTCCCTCTTGAGACTCCCCCCCCATCAGTGTCCACTCATGCCTCCATGTTTTTGATCCACTACTTATGTGAAATATTTCCTCAGAGTTTACCTTGTTCATTCCTTTCAGGAACTTGAAAGTCTCTATCACATCTCTCCCTTCTCTTGTATGACCTCCAGCAAGCACATGCTCAGTGCCTTCAGCCAATACTCATAAGATCTGCCCTGCTGGCCCTGAATCATTTTGGTCACGTTACACTCCACTGTCTCCAGTCTGTCCTTATCTTTCTTTTGGTGAGGACTCCAGAACTGGGCACAGTACTCAAGATGGGGTCTCACCAGTGACCTGTAGAGAGGTAGTAATACCTCCTTCCTTCTGCTTTCAGTACCCCTGTTTGCCTCACTGTAGGTCTTGCTACACTTGTTTGTTTTAGGGAATCACTGAAGATGACCCCTAGGTCTCTTTCCACAGAGATCATGCAGAGCTTCACCTCCCCATCTAGTACTCTGTCATCAGGTTCTTGTTCCCTGTGTGCATCAATTTGCACTTTTGGGCACTGAATTTCAGCTGCCAAATCTTTGACTAGATCTTTAACTTTTGCAAGTTTCTTTGCATCTCCCACCCTCTCCTCACTGTCTACCATGCCACATAGCTTAGTGACATCTGCAAAGAGACACATCTTGCCCTGGAGTCCTTCTCCTATGTTGCTTTTATGTACGTGGCCCCAGCCCTTTGGAATTCTCTACCTCGTCTGCTTCAGGAGTGCACGTCCATGGAGAAATTTAAGCAGGCCTTAAAGACCCACTTATGGTATTAGGTATATCCCAGCTCATGATATTTTATTGCATTTTATGAATTCAGTATTTAGTGTATTTGTGTTTAATTCCATTGTTTTTCTGTGAAGCTTGCTGTTATAGTGCCTTGGTTTTAGAAAGTTGCGGTACAAATAAATATTATTATTATTATTATTATATTAAAAAGGACTGGACCCAGGACCGATCCTTGTGACACACCACTAGTGACTTACCTCTCTTCTAATTTGACTTGTTAACCACAACCCTGTGCTGTCTCCCTTCCAAACAGTTTCTCATTTATCTGTGTCTTTCACTGTACCCAGATCCTCTAGCCTCTTCAGCAACCCTCTGTGAGGCACCAAGTCGATAGCTTTGCAGAAATCAAAGTGGAGTAAATCTACGACTCGGCCCAGATCCACTACCCTCATTACTCATTCAAAGAATACTGTCAGGTTGTTCTGACAAGACCTCCCTGCCACAAACCTGTACTGTTCACTGTTTTGGAGTCCATTGCTCTCCAGCAAGTTGACAAGGTCCTCTTCAACGTGTCTCCATCAGTTTACCCACAATAGAGGTAAGACTGACAGCTGTGTAGTTGCCCGATTGCTCCTTGTCCCCCCCCCCAACCACCACCACCACCACCACCATGAAGCAGGACTACATCTGCTACCCTTCAGTCTTTTGGAACGAGTCCTGTCTGAACTGGGCTGTTGAATAGCCCCACCAGAGATTCAAGTTAGTTCTGTTGCCAGTTCCTTGAGCACCCTCGGATGCATCCACTCAGGCCCCAGGGCCTTATCTGTCTTAAGGACGTCTATCCCTTTCCAAACCCTTTCACTGGTAAATACCTGCTGCCCCATATCAGAGATCCCCCTCATAGCTACTTTAATGCCACTCTATGACAGAAGCCCTCTATCTTCCCTTGTGAATACACAGCAGTCATAAGAATGACTGCTTTCTGCCAGTCTCCCCTAATTACCCCCCTCTATTAGCCTAACAACTGTTCTTCCCCCTTCTTTCTGTTTTACCAACTACAGTATATCTAAAGAACTGTTCTTCCCCACTCTTGACCCCCCTCCACAACATGCAGCTGTGTGTCTTCCCTTGCATCTCTGACTGCCCTTTTGGTTTCCCTTGTTCTCATTTGGTGGTCTCCCCTTTCTTCCTTCCTTCATTTTTCCTTGTACCTGGTGACGGCCTTCTTTTTGGCTCTTACTGTTTCCCTGACCTTTCCAGAGAACCATCTTGGTCTCCTGTGCCTCGTTCTTTTGATTACTCTTCTCTTGCAAGACTGTTGCCCCAAGAATGACCCCCTTGATTGCCCCCGTCTTTCCTTCACATCCCTGATGTTGTCCACTTCAGCTGACTTGTCCCGGACCAGCTCCCTCATCCAGTTGAAGTCTGTCCTTCAGAAATCTAGGATTTCAGCCTTTGATGAAGGGCTCACTTGTCCCAAGGGCCAGGTCGAACCATTTAAAGTTATATTTGTTGGACCTTAGTGGCTTCCTTACCCTCACTTCTCCTACCACTTCCGAGTTGGTGAGCACCACATTGCGAATGGCAGTCTGCCTACTGGGTACCTTAGCTAGCTGCACCAGCACGCAGTCCTGCAAGGGCCTGACTTCTGGAGTTCCTGGCTACTGGAATGACCCAGTCAATATCTGGCAGATTAAGATCTCCTACCACCACCTCCCCCTTTACCACCCCCCTTCTAGTCATGCCCTTAGCTCCCTATCTCTCTCCTACCCCAGTACTGGAGGTCTATAGATCATGCCCATCTGAAGTTTCTTACCTGACAATGCTGTGAGCTGATCTCACAGCGATTTTGTTACCCCCTTACCTCCCCTGATGTTTCTGTCCTCCACTGCCTCTGTGCCCTCTCTGACAAATTGGCCTATGCCTCCTCCTCCTTCACCTTTTCCTCTATCCCATTTAAATATGGCCTAGCTTGGGACTGTCAGGGACAATTAAGCAATAATGCCCAACATTGTGTATGGCGTGCTGGAATAACGTCACACCTCAGGTGGTTGGGCACGAGACCGCAGGCCGAGTGTGTCCAACAACTGAGGCGTGACCTTATCCCAATGACACACACACACCCTGGAGGGCATTATTGCTATTATACAATGGCTCGTTGTTATACAGAATTAAAAAAATCATTTTAAAGATCTTTTTGTTAGTGTGGAAAAATATTTTATTTTTTTAAGAGCAGATGAAACAAACAAGCTGCTGGAGATGCTCAACCTCATCTGCAGGTTCACAGTGAGGCTGAGACTAGACCTGTGATGTTGTACTAGGATAACATCATGGGTCCAGCCCAAGACTGACCAATCAGAGGCCAGGATTTTTTCTTGCCATTGTATAATCATTATTCTCTGTGGCCCAAGTTTCTGTGCTGACTGCTAGATCCATTTCACTGCCTGTCAACATTGCATAGAGTTCACTAATTTTATTTCCCAGACTCCTGGTATTAAGGCACACCCCTTTCCATCTTTCTCCTGATCCCCTCTTGCTGTTTCTGATTCCTTCTCCCTTATTCTTCCCAGGACTCCTTCATTTTT
This sequence comes from Neoceratodus forsteri, assembly GCA_016271365.2. Lineage (NCBI taxonomy): Eukaryota > Metazoa > Chordata > Ceratodontiformes > Ceratodontidae > Neoceratodus > Neoceratodus forsteri. The sequence continues at coordinate 584,733,956 of JADMNL010000022.1, forward strand.
TACTTTTTCTTGCTGAATGGGGCTATGTCAGCCTTCCCTCATTGGCCTCTTCCCTTAACCTAATTTGACCTTAAATCTTACTGTTACCCACCTTGCTGCTACTAGCCCCTTCTTCAGGGGGAGCCCCAGCTAGGTTCCACACCAGCTCTTCCTTCTCAGTGGTTCCCGTAGCCTCAGTCTTCCCCACAGTCAGTGTAACTGTCCAAAGTAAATGTCAAACATCTTCCTCAGAGCACTGGACCCCTCTCAAGTCAGGTGACGACCATCACCCTTGAACAGTCTCCTGTCCCAGAAGTGCCAGTCCTCCACAGAGTGATACCCCTCCTCCTGACAGCATCCCTTCAACCATGCATTGACTCCTCAGTCTCTTCCTTCTTTACTCTATCATACCCATTCCCCTTATTCCACACAGGGAGGAGCTCAGGAAAAACCTAAGTGAAACTGTAGAAGACAACGGTAACATTTTATATGTAACCCCCCTGCAAATGGGGGTTCCCAAAAAACTTCCAGGAGCTTGCTTGAATGCTCCAAGCCTGAATGGTGTTTGGCGTTTATGCCATTTATCAGTGAGTGTTTTTAGAGCCTCTGGTACTGTCTCTTTAAGAGCTGTCTGCTTGCAGACATAATTAGTTTGTATGGGGGGACTGTATGCTTCTCTGTTTGAGTACCACTCGAGCTGCTGCCAATGCACTCCATTTTTGCAGTCACTAGGAGTGCAAAGGGAACCTATCTGAAAGATGTAACTGTTTGCCAGAAATCATTTAGAGTAATAATGAAATGACAGTTTGTCTAACCTGCTTTCTTTGCGGTCAGAACTGTGTCTGCCTAGTTCCCCATTCTGGTTTTGAACTGCTGAACTGGACCAATCAGTGTGAGGTAAGCTAGCTCTAAAATGGTGCCTTGGACGAATCAGAACTTGGACTCATAATCTGAGCCAGCCACAAGAGGATTGTATGGGCAGTGACTCTGGGAGATGTAGTTTAGACTTCGGCGCCTTTTTGGACCAACAGCAGCAGTCTATTGTGAGTGACAGCCAATCCAGTCAAGAACTGGGAGGAACTCAAAGGAAGTGCCCGGTTTTGTCTGTTGAAGTTCAGTTTAGCTCTGGCAGTGAAGGGGAAAGGAACCCTGTGCTCCTTCAGTGCACAGTTTTAGTCAAAAAACATGTGTAAGGTCCAGAGTTCTGGTCTGCAGCTTGTGTAACTGCTTGTTAGGACTGAATCCATCCTGTGAAGAGAATCAAAGGATATCTGAAGAGTAGAAACCAGGCTCACCCTGTAGAAGACTGGAGAAATTTCTGAATTGCACTCGGTCTGTCAGGAACTGAATCTGCTGTGTGTTCTCCCGGGTATTGTGCAGTAATTGCGATCGGGATAGAGAAGCAGCCTGCCTGGTATAGTACTTTCTTTTTTACCATATAAATGTGTGAGGAGTCTCTTGGAGCTCAAGAGTAGCCCTGCTGACGTTGAAGGACCCTATCTTGTTTGGAGGTCGTGAGTACTAATTCAGGGTCGCTCCCTGTTGAATTGCCACATTAAATCCAAATGGAATCACTGTACTGCTGACTGTTTAAACTAATTTTTCTTTTCTCTGTGTGAAAGATCCCCTACCAGCTGCCACGGTTTGGACTAGCCACTAGGGCTTGGGTACCCAGGGACAGTAACTGATAGGGATAGGCCTGTGCACAGAGCCATAGGTAGATAGTAAAGTGATAAGCTAATTAACCTGATTTCCCCCTGTCCTTGTTATATCCCCCTAAATAAATCAGAGCTGCTTGTTTCAGCAAAGTTATACTGCCTGAGGTATTTGTCTATGTTAAAGTACTGTACTGTGATTGTTGCACTGTATCTTATTTCACAGGAGGTCCTAGTGCCGGAACCAGTCCTGGGGATAAGTGTATACTGTGAAGGTAATTCTGATATATTGTGTGGGCCACTAGTGGGAAGAAAGGGGGTTTGCAGTGTCCCAGAGGGCTGTGACCAAGCTAGTTTAACTATTGCAAACCCTGACCTCTGGGTGGAGGCACCCGCCATTGGATCCAGGCCCCTCAACCTGTTAGTGGCAAATCAGGCAGGGGTAGTAGCCCCTGGGATAGCGCCATCTAGGGGTTACATTTTGGAGGCTCACCGCTGGGATTGTGTGTCCTCTAGTGGCCATATTTATGAACCACAGTTAAGAAAAAAAAATGGGTACCCCGACAGAAGTGGCTGTGCACCGGCTGGTGGAGTGGTGTACTGGGGAGGAGATTGACCCCCAAAATGCTATGCTTATCCTGGACATTCCCCTGGGTATCAATACGGACACTGTACAGGGAGTACTTTCCAAGGTGGAAGGTTTACAAAACCCTGTGGTGGTGGGTCGGCATGCTAATCTGCTCACCCACACTTTCCTGGCCCTAGTAGAGTTTAAGGATCCCATAGATAGCTCCAAAGTGCCACAGACCATTACCCCAGAGGGAGCCCTCACTGCCTGGAGAGTGATAACTAAGGACAGTAAAGACCCGGGGGGGACTGAGCCCCCACCACTGTCTGAAACTTTTGAGGAGAAATTTGCTAAATGGTTGCTGGAGGAAGGGAAAACTGTGGAGGACTTGAAGAAACTATTCTTGCCACCTGGGGGTGTTCCTCCCCCAACACCCTCTCCCACTCCAGTACCCGTAATGGTGGCTGAACCAATGCAGACTCCTATTTCTGCACCTGCCATTAGTCACGACTCTTACCGAAGGTTGAGGATCTTCTCTGGCACCTTCCCCACCCCCCAAGGGGAGGATGACTGGGAGACCTGGATAGACTATGTTGCCCCCAAGTGCTTGAATGGCAATGCTCGGAAGCCGAAAAGCGAAAGAGGGTTAGTGAGAGCCTCCGAGGTCCTGCCCTGGCTACCATCCATGCTAAATGGGCCAGTAACCCTGAAGTGACTGCACAGGCCTATCTTGAGGCCCTGGAGAATGTGTATGGGAGCCCAGATTCTGATGAGGACCTATGGTGGAGAGTAAGAGATGCACAACAGTACCAAGGGGAGTTGTTGTCTGTATATGTATCTCGGCTGGAAAAATTGTTGCAAGAATGCCTCAGAAAGGGTAGTTTGCCAGCGATTGAACTGGACCAAACCAGGCTGGACAGGATCCTTAAGTCTGCCCCCTTCTCAGAACTGCTGTTGCTTCAGTTACGCCTGGCAAATCGACCTGGAATCCCACCCTCCTATGATGAGTTAATGAGAGAAATTCGAGGAGTTGAGAAAAGGCGACCTGGGAGGGACCTGCACCAATAGCTGCGGCTACGACCCGAGTGACTGAGGGTGACCCATCAAGTGAAGTTCAGGGCAGAGGTTGGCAGTCAATGAGTGCTCTGACAAGGAAAAGATATGCCACAATGGGGCGAACTGTTGAGAGAAATCAGGAATTCAAAACAGTCCCTTTATGAAGGCCACACCTGCAAGTACGGGCCCTGACCTATATCCGACTGCATCTGCTATGGGGTGGGGTACCCACCCATGTATCTCCTGCTGATAACAGCTCGAACTTGATTCCTTGACCATGGAAGTGGAGAAACTGACGAGATGTCTCCAAATGCTTATCATGCTGCAGACAGAGATGGCACCAAGGTTTCCAGTTAGTAATACCCCCGCTCTGGCTCCCAGTGTGGTGCCTCAGCCAGCTCAAACTCCAGAAAGTATGTTTTGCTATAATTGTGGGAAGGATGGGCACATGAAAAGGGAATGCCGGTCCCCAAAAGACACTGACAAAGTTGCATATAGGCTACAAGGAGAGCTTCGGAGAACAAATCAGTGGTTAAGAGGTGCACGAAATGATCCCAGTGAGGGCACCAAAAATGCTAACTCACGTCCTTTTGTGGCAAGGTCAGTTGCCCAGGCCCCCACTACCGCCTCTCCAGACTGGTCCAGAATAGTGGGTCCCTCCATGGAGACCACTGTAAAGGTGAATGGAGTGTCTACAAGAGCTGTATTAAACAGTGGCTCCCAAGTGACAATTATGTTCCAAGATTGGTATCAAAAGCATTTGTCAGATGTACCCTTACAACCATTAGAAGGACTGCATGTATGGGGGTTAAGTGAGAAGGCCTACCCCTATTCCGGGTACATCCGAATTTGGCTGTCTTTCCCCACCTCCGTGGCTGGAGTGGCCGAACAAGTAGAGACCCTAGCCTTAGTGTGGCCCCCCACTGGACTGTATGATGGTGTCCCTTTGTTGATTGGAACAAATGCTCATATGTTCGGAAGGCTGGCACAGTTGTGTTATGAAAACAGGGGTCAAAGACTAGTAGAGCTTTAAGAGTTCCGCTTTAATTAAGAAGGCCTATGAGGCACAGAGAGATGCTGAAAAATAGAACCAGAGGAACCGGTCGAATTGTATGGAAGAAGGATCCTGAGTCTCTGATCCTGGCGCCAAATGCCCAGTGTACCTTACAGGGAGAGGTCCGTATCAGAAAGGATGTTAAGAATAAAATATTAATGTTGAATGCACCAGGCGATGGAAAATTGCCAGAGGGACTGCTGGTCAAGCCTAGTATTTTGCCCGCTAGAGCCCATGCTTATGCCAGAAGGGTAATGGTCCAAGTTCATAATGTGTCTGAAAGAGACATTCGAGTAAATAGAGGTTGCATCCTGGCTAATGTGCATTGTGCAGACACTGCAGTGCTACCCAGCAGCAAGAGTTCAAGGAAGAATGACAGAGTAACGCCTGACTTGTTTGATTTCGGCGACTCTCCATTGCCAGCTGAATGGAAAGTGAGGACAATGCTGAAAATGAGGCTCAGAGTGCAGAGACTGTAACAGTTCTCCCTAGAAAGACTGGTCGAGCTGTAAAGCCTGTGGTGCACCTCAGTTATGATTCACTTGGGAGGCCTGTGGACTTGCCTCTCAATGTTGTCCATAAAGGAGTGTATGTGTCCCCGAGCTCATTGCCCAAACTGAGCGTCAGTGCTAACTCCAGGTTACTTGTGTTGCCCTCTAGGTATGGTGCCCTTGCCCTGTCCAGCCCCAAGGTAACTGATAGGGAAGGGCCCCCTCTCTTCAGGTTTCATGTACAAGAGGTAATAACTTGAGTTATGGTACAAGTGTGTGTAATACTGTGTAAAGAGGACGTACTGCAATGTTTCAGAAATGTGTTCTTGGTAAAATGATATATTGACTGATGATTACATGTGTGAGCCTAATGCAAATGTATATGGTTGCAGTTAAAACTTATGGGGGTACTTGCTTAACGCGGACGTCAAGCTTTCCCAGGCCAGGAAGGGTGTAACCCCCCTGCAAATGGGGGTTCCCAAAAGACTTCCAGGAGCTTGCTTGAATGCTCCAAGCCTGAATGGTGTTTAGCGTTTATGCCATTTATCAGTGAGTGTTTTTAGAGCCTCTGGTACTGTCTCTTTAAGAGCTGTCTGCTTGCCAGACATAATTAGTTTGTATGGGGGACTGTGTGCTTCTCTGTTTGAGTACCACTCGAGCTGCTGCCAATTCACTCCATTTTGCAGTCACTAGGAGTGCAAAGGAACCTATCTGAAAGATGTAACTGTTTGCCAGAAATCATTTAGAGTAATAATGAAATGACAGTTTGTCTAACCTGCTTTCTTTGCAGTCAGAACTGTGTCTGCCTAGTTCCCCATTCTGGTTTTGAACTGCTGAACTGGACCAATCAGTGTGGGGTAAGCTAGCTCTAAATGGTGCCTTGGACGAATCAGAACTTGGACTCATAATCTGAGCCAGCCACAAGAGGATTGTATGGGCAGTGACTCTGGGAGATGTAGTTTAGACTTCGCGCCTTTTGGACCAACAGCAGCAGTCTATTGTGAGTGACAGCCAATCCAGTCAAGAACTGGGAGGAACTCAAAGGAAGTGCCCGGTTTTGTCTGTTGAAGTTCAGTTTAGCTCTGGCAGTGAAGGGAAAGGAACCCTGTGCTCCTTCAGTGCACAGTTTTAGTCAAAAAACATGTAAGGTCCAGAGTTCCGGTCTGCAGCTTTGTAACTGCTTGTTAGGACTGAATCCGACCTGTGAAGAGAATCAAAGGATATCTGAAGAGTAGAAACCAGGCTCATCCTGTAGAAGACTGGAGAAATTTCTGAATTGCACTCGGTCTGTCAGGAACTGAATCTGCTGTGTGTTCTCCCGGGGTATTGTGCTGTAATTGCGATCGGGATAGAGAAGCAGCCTGCCTGGTATAGTACTTTCTTTTTTACCATATAAATGTGTGAGGAGGCTTGTGCAGCTCAAGTGAATCCTGCTGCCATTAAGTGACTTTTGCCTGTGACTGTTTACCATATAAATGTGTGAGGAATCTCGTGGAGCTCAAGAGTAGCCCTGCTGACGTTGAAGGACCCTATCTTGTTTGGAGGTCGTGAGTACTAATTCAGGGTCACTCCCTGTTGAATTGCCACGTTAAATCCAAATGGAATCACTGTACTGCTGACTGTTTAAACTAATTTTTCTTTTCTCTGTGTGAAAGGGCCCCTACCAGCTGCCACGGTTTGGACTAGCCACTAGGGCTTGGGTACCCAGGGACAGTAACTGATAGGGATAGGCCTGTGCACAGAGCCATAGGTAGATGAGTAGAGTGATAAGCTAATTAACCTGATTTCCCCCTGTCCTTGTTATATCCCCCCCTAAATAAATCAGAGCTGCTTGTTTCAGCAAAGTTATACTGCCTGAGGTATTTGTCTATGTTAAAGTACTGTACTGTGATTGTTGCACTGTATCTTATTTCACAGGAGGTCCCAGTGCGGAACCAGTCCTGGGGGTAAGTGTATACCGTGAAGGTAATTCTGATATATTGTGTGGGCCACTAGTGGGAAGAAAGGGGGGTTGCAGTGTCCCAGAGGGCTGTGACCAAGCTAGTTTAACTATTGCAAACCCTGACCTCTGGGTGGAGGCACCCACCATTGGATCCAGGCCCCTCAACCTGTTAGTGGCAAATCAGGCAGGGGTAGTAGCCCCTGGGATAGCGCCATCTAGGGGTTACATATACATACATATATCTGTTTTAATAATAAAAATAACAGCATGAAATTCAGTTTTTATTTGGAGTCTTTGGTACTTGGGATCTGCTGATGCAAACGTGATTGCTGTATTGGTGACGAGCCAGTCTTTCTGGATTCTGAAGGTCAGGCACATGTTCTTTGTTCAAGTCCTTTTCATATTGAGCTGCTCTCACCTTATAAAGGGCTCTGACGACACATGTGCAAGGTGAAAAACGTTGCTGGTTAGGAGTTATAATTATTACATTCCTGACAGAAATGTCACCCAGTGTCACCCAAGCCATATGTTATGCACCTTAAACAGCATTCCACTGAAGGATCAAACTCAGTGACAAAGCTCTCCATAAATAGAAGCATTGTTTCATTTCTGAACCGGAAACCAAATGAAAGCATCTCACCTGAGCATGGCATCAGTGATAACAATCAGCTGTGCTCCAACCAGACTCCCCTGCAAACACAGAAACAAGATCCGACACGTAGCACCATTAGAAGTCGCAAGACTGATAGGGGCTACATTCACAGTCTTTTTGATAGTGGTAACACTGCCCCTTTTAGTGTGATAATTATAAACATTTATTGCCTTTTATAATATATATTTATGACATATAAAGGAAATTACATAAACAGAATATCTGGAACAGAGAGAGACATGTAGGAATCCTCTAGTCAAGAGGAAGTCAGACATAAAAGCCAGGGGTAGCCATCTAGGACGCATGAATTGTTTTGTTGCAGTCAATTAATTAAGTAATTAATTTATTGAACTGTATTTAATCCAGGCAGGCAAGCAGAGATAAAGAACATTATCCGAAACATCTATTAGCCTAGTGGCACCCTCTGTTCTCTGTGCCAAACGATGTTACCCTATGGATACCATGTACAAACCATAAACTTATATATGTTTAATACCCATCTATGTAACCCTTGTGACTAATTAAGTACTCAGCTAATGCTGCTCTACTGTTGCTCATATGTATCCCACTCCTTGTTATGTATTTTATCTAATGTCATCCCATACTATTCTACTATGTATGTACACACTGAATCTTCAAATGTATTTTCTAAGACTACTGTTTAAAGTTGCCAAGATATGTACTCTCTGTAACTAATCCCGGGTCGCCCCTGAAAAAGGGATCTCTGGTCTCAATGGACCTACCCAGTTACCAAAATCTAAATAAATAAATAAATAATGTCCAGTTGTAACCTGGGGGAAAGCAGTAATGGGGAAGTTACAGTGGGAAATCAAGTGCAAGACAACTGTGGAACAGAGAAACATTACAGGGGGGAACAGCAGTAATAATATTAAATAATGCAATATAAATCACAGCGCAGCACAGTAAAATCAGATGGTGTACAGGGAGGCAAAGCAGTCAGAATGAGTGTACAAATAAAGATACAATTCTAGCAAGTAAGAGCATAATCCCCCAATTTAAGTCAACATTTCATTACGTGACATTATATTTGTCAGGTCAGAAGCAGGCAATGTTTAATCTGCCCCCATTTCTTTTGTGGTTCTACCCTCTAACATCCTTCCAATCAGGGGTGGCTAAAACGGAGGGGGGGGGGCGGTCGGGCCATGGCCCCCCACTTGTATTTTGTATTTCGGGGGGGCCATATCGTTATTTTGCCCCCCCCTCACATTTTACAGTGTTTAAAAATGTTAGCCATGCATTCCAATTTGTGTTTTGTAAGGGCAGTGAGCTGTGAACTTAACATTTTGTAAGACCGTGCGGTAAACACTGCGACTACCATGAAATGAGTACTTGAATTAATTCTTCTTCCATTGGTTCTCCTGTGTACTCAGTGTTACTATGGTGACTTAGGCAGAATACCCCCTGTCTCCATAGTAATACTGGGGGAGGAGAACCAATAGAAGAGAGTTCTTCCTTAGACCAATCAAAATTGAGAGCACATTGTATTTTGAAGCGGGAGCAAAGCGAGAGGTTAGTCAGTCACTGCGGTCGTCATTTACTGTGAGAAAAATTTCAGCACGGAGGTTATTGAGAGCATTGAAAAAAAAATAAAACAAAAAGAAGTAACTGTTCAACTGTTTTACAAGGTATGTAATGTGGCTGCCACTGTTAACTCCATTTCAATTACTCTACCTGCGTCGTGCGACATGGTACTGTTTTCGGGGGGGGCTAGAACAGTGTTGACAGAAGCAGGTCACTAGGATGGTGGCTGCGGCGGTACTGAAGTTCAAGCAAGCCCAATCCCTGCCGAGCACAGACCGCATCCTGTAGAGCTGGGGGGGGGAGGGGGTCCACTGAGAGTGGTGCTGAACCCAGGCGGCCAAGGGGAAGTGGGTCAGCAGTGGGGCAGAGAGCCTTAGTAGTAGTAGCGTGACCAAGCAGCAAGAGAGCATTGGGTCACCTAAGGTAGTTGTGCAGTTTATTTTCCCCTTTCCGTCAGATTGCCTTCTCCCAAGTTAAACAATTTTTGAAATATTTTTTCTCCCCCCCCGCAATGTCTTTATTGCTTTGCCAGAGCACTCAGCCGGCACAGTCCAAGGCTTCTCGATGCTTGCTGTGACCTCCGGAAGCACAGCTGTCAGTGCTGGCACAGTCCGAGGCTCCTCGATGCTTGCTGTGACCTCCGGAAGCACAGCTGTCAGAGCTGGCACAGTCCGAGGCTCCTTGATGCTTGTTGTGACCTCCGGAAGCACAGCTGTCAGTGCTGGCACAGTCCGAGGCTCCTCGATGCTTGCTGTGACCTCGAGCTTCAGCTGTCAGTGCTGGCACAGTCGAGGCTCTCGTGCTTGCTGTGACCTCCGGAAGCACAGCTGTCAGAGCCGCACAGTCCGAGGCTCCCTCGAGCTCTGCTGTGCCCGGAAGCACAGCTGTCAGTGCCGGCACAGTCCGAGGCTCCCTCGATGCTTGGCTGTGACCTCCGAAGCACAGCTGTCAGAGCCGGCACAGTCCGAGGCTCCCTCGATGCTTGCTGTGACCTCCGGAAGCACAGCTGTCAGAGCCGCGCACAGTCTGAGGCTCCTGATGCTTGCTGTGACCTCCGGAGCACAGCTGTCAGTGCTGGCACAGTCCGAGGCTCCTCGATGCTTGCTGTGACCTCCGGAAGCACAGCTGTCAGAGCTGGCACAGTCCGAGGCTCCTCGATGCTTGCTGTGACCTCCGGAAGCACAGCTGTCAGAGCTGGCACAGTCCGAGGCTCCTCGATGCTTGCTGTGACCTCCGGAAGCACAGCTGTCAGTGCCGGCACAGTCCGAGGCTTCTCAATGCTTGCTGTGACCTCCAGAAGCACAGCTGTCAGAGCCAGCACAGTCCGAGGCTCCTCGATGCTTGCTGTGACCTCCGGAAGCACAGCTGTCAGTGCTAGTTTGCTGCGCAGCCCCAGCATTGCCCTTTCCCCTGACGTCTGAACTGGCAGGACCCGAGTGTCAGTGAGTCAGAAGATAATTTCTCGTGACCAGTCCGAGCTGTGGCGGAATGAGTGGAGTGACTGTCCTTTCAAAATGTAATAATTAAAACCTGCAGTCTGACGGGATCGTGTCACTCACCACGCTCACTGGCGCAGTGCGTCTCAGAGCTGGGCATGCTCATCACTGGAGGCACATCGCAGAAGTGGAGGAGTATCCGTTATTTGACTGCACGTGTCTCCCGACAGACCGTCCAGGCATCTCTCTCTCTCTCTCTCTGCAGGTGATGACAGGAGGGGTGGGTGTTGTGACAAATCTCTGCCATGGCCAGGTAGTATTGATGCTCAGATTGCTTGCTCTGGTTGGGTAGTTGACACTTCGGAGCGGGGTAGTTCTGCCACTGGTCTGCTTAAGGGGCTGCCTGGGGGGGGGTTACTAGTTCTGCCAAGTTTGCTAAGGGGCTGGGGGGGATTCTTTTGCTTAAAGGGGCTGTTTATTATACAGAAAAATGGAATGCAATACATGGATCCATGTTGCTGTTAGACTGAGTGTGTCCAGCTCCTGACGGTCCGTGGAACGGCAACATAAAAATGCATCATGTGATGTGGGCATAAATTTATGCATAAGGACACATATTCTTTTAAGTGTTTTGTCAGCTGAGACTGACCTGTGACAATAAAATTTATTTATGCTGCACAAAACAGTGGATGCTCAGCTGAAGAGTCTGATACCTCTGAACCTCCCTTGTGACAAATCAGGGACAAGGCTTAAATGATTATTTATTTATTTATTTTGCTTTTGGTGACCGGGTAAGTGCACTAGGCAAATAATGCCTATTTTCAGGCACAACCCGGGAGAAAACATTTTACAGACAAACAATAAACATGTGACGCAGCACATGAAAGCAGTACAAAACAGGATAAAAACAGTGTATAATAAGTACATAGACATTCTGAATACTGAATGTGAATACAGGGGGAAAAAAACAGGATTAGTAACAAAAATAAATACAACATGGGAAGGTAGTAAGTTACAGTACAATAAGTGCCATGAAAAGTAGGGAGAGAGAGGGAGGAAAGAGAGGATGAAAGAGCGTGGCAGGTATAGGTCGTGAGAGGAGGGAAAGTAAAAAGGGGGTAGATAGGATGGAGATGGGGAGAGGGCAAGCATGAGTGAATGTTCAAGGTGGGTTAAAACAGGTGCAGGGATGTAAGGTGTGAAGGTGTTCCTGATGCCGTTTCTTAAAGATAGCATGGGTGTTTGTTTGACGGATAGAGAGGGGTATAGAGTTCCAGTATTTAGGAGCAGTATAGGAAGACGCACGAGTGCCCATATTAGTTCTACATCTTAGAACACGCAGAAGGGCTTTGTCATTAGATCATAATTCATGAGCGGGAGGTTGTAGTTCCAGTGAGGAAGAAAGGGATAGGGGGAGACCTGTTCTGGTGACAGAGTCAATTAGCGATCCAAAGGTCTGAAGACAATAGGCGGTGGGGCTAAGCCATTTTAAGTCCCGATAGAGGTGGCAGTGGTGCTTGAAACGTGGTGAGGCAGTGGCATAGCGACAGATGCTATTATAAGTGGTATCCCATTTATGAAGGGAGGATTTAGATGCAGATAGGAAGATTGATGAGCCATATGCTAGTGCCGGTAGAAGGAAATCTTGAGCCACGGCTAGTCTGGCTTGAGGGGTAAGTGCATAGCTGGTTAGATAAGCACTTCCTAACTTAGCATTTACCGACTTACAGATAGTAGAGCTATGAAGGTCAAGGTCAAGAGATTCGTCGAAGGTGACACCAAGATATTTGAAAGATTTGGTAGAGGGTAGAGGAGAGCTGTCCGCACAGGAGATGATAAGGGGATTTGGATTAGCTTTGAGTCTGGCCTGAGAGCCAAACAACATTGAATATGATTTGCTAGAGTTGAGGACTACTTTATTATCAGTGAGCCAGGTTTGGATACTCGTGAAATCCGATGCAAGTGGATGGTGTAGGGAGGCTGAAGTTTTTGCACTGTGGTAGATAACCAGATCATCCACATAGAGCAGAGATGAGCAGTTCAGTGCAATTGAGGGGATGTCATCAATGAAGATTGTGAAGAGTAGAGGACCAAGAATAGAGCCCTGGGGTACTCCAACGTGGATAGGTGCAGGATCTGAGGTTGCAGAGTTAAAGACCACAGCCTGTTGCCTGTCAGTCATATAGCTTTTAAACCAGGTTATGGTATCTGGGGAGAAACCAAAAGACCAAAGTTTTGACAGAAGGAGTGAGTGGTTTACCAGATCAAAAGCTTTAGTTAGGTTGATAAAAACTGCTCCAGTCAGGAGGCCTAAGTCCATAGAAGAGGAAACGTCACTAGTCAGCTTTAGCAGGGCAGAGGTGGTGCTATGACCTTTACGGAAGCCGTGTTGGGAGCTAGAAAGGAGGTTATATTTTAGGAGGTATTCAATCGTTTGTGTGGCGACTAGTTTTTCCAAGATTTTGCTTAAGACAGAGAGTATAGCGATGGGACGGTAGTTCTTGATTTCCTTTTGGTCTCCTTTCTTTGGAATAGGAGTGATTTTAGCGACTTTCCTTATAGTTGGGACTATACCATGGGATAAGGACATATTAAAGATTTTGGTCAGTGGGGAGGCTATGAAAGGGGCCACTACTTTCAAGAGCCTAGGTTCAAGACTGTCAGACCCAGGGCTATTGTTTTCATGGATGGAGAGAAGCAATTTTTCAACTTCTCTTTTTTGAATGATCCGGAACCTAAAGGGGGGGTTTGGGGTGGTGGTTTGGTGTCACAAGGGGACAGAGCAGCGCTAGAATTTTGGAAGGAGGACTGATAGCTTGATAAATCTGAGAAATGGTGATTAAAGGTATTGGCTATGGTTAGCGGGTTGTTGCAGTGTATGCTGTTGAGTAACATGCTATTTGTATGGGACTTTTGATTAGAGCTCAGGAGAGTTTTTATGGTAGTCCAGAATTTCTTAGCATCACCAGAGGCGTTTATTAGCAGGTTCCTGCAGAAGGTGCTTTAGATAGACGGATGTTTCTTTTGCAGGCATTCCTCAGAGAGCAGTAATGGCAGTAATCAGATTCCAACCTTGTGGACTTAAAAAGACACCAGGCTTTATCTCTGGCCCAAATCTGGGTTAGTAGATCTTTAGTAAGCCACTTCATCTGAGTACCTCGAAAGCGCCTAGTGATCCATGGAGCATGGAGCATGGAAGTCTTGGAGCCGACTAAATTTTGTAAGGAAGCTATCAAGGGCGGACTGGACATCTGATGCATTGTGAATGGAGGACCAGTCAATCATGGAGAGGTCTTTTATAAAGTGAATAGGGTTAAAATTGGCAAGGTTACGAAACGTTACAAGTCTTGGGGGCAGAGATGGTTTTTTAATTGAGTTCCATATGCAGTAGATCGGGGAGTGATCACTGATTACATCTGGTAATGTACCTGAGCAGCTAATGCTATCACGGCAGTTTGTAAGGATCCAATCAATAAGCGTGCTAGACTGAGAGGGAGCTCTAACCCTGGTAGGGTCAGAGATCAACTGATGAAAGTTGTGGCTTTGCACTAAGGTATGGAGGGCTTGAAATGCTTTACTAGCCCAGTTTAGGTTTAGGTCACCCAATACTAGGACTTCGTTATTACCAGCGGCACTATTAGTTAGTTGGAGAAGTTCTAGGCCTTTTATCCCTCCCACAGGGGGTTTATAGGCACAGATTAAATTCAACTTCTTTGAACCTAGTAGAATCGTAGCATGGAGCGCTTCTCAAAGAGATAGGGTAGGAAGAACATTTTGGGTTAGCAGCAGGTGTTGTTTGAAGTAGATTGCAACCCCACCCCATGCTTAGAGGAGGCTCTATCTTGCCTAATAAGATTGTAGTTGGGTAAGGCACACAGTCAGCAATAGAGGGCTTTAACCAAGTTTCTGATAGGCATAGGATGTCAGGGAGGTTCTGTGCAACCCATGCCTCAAGTTCCGATAGATTACAAAGGAGGCTCCTAATGTTCATGTGCACAATCCGTAGTCCCTTTGAGTCTAACCAAGTCGCATTATTTGGTGACTGGTTAGTTGTAATAGGTCCAGGATTTTGCTCAATGTCTCCAGATAGAAGTAATGCTAGGCAGAGGAATTGCCACAGCTTACGATGGGTGGAAAGAGTTAGGAGAGGAATTTTGCAGACTAAAGGTTTATATAGGGAGTAGGCTAAGTGGTAAGTGAGTTTGTGGGGAATAATAAGTGAGAAGGTTTCAAAGGTGTAAAGAAAGGATGTTTAAAACAAAGGGGGACTAGGATTGATAGCTAGAATACAGCCCAGTGAAGTTTTTTTTAGGTCTGGAGGGGACTTGGACCAGAAAGGGGTTAAAGAGGATGGTAATAAGTAGAAGAATTGCAAAGTCCTTGATGGCCATATTAAGTATGAGGTTAGAAAAGATTTAATTATCAGAGAAAGAGCTAAGTCTTAGAAGAAAAAAGGGGTTAGAGGAATTAAAATCTTACTTATTTATTTGAACAGTTTAGGATGCTGTCTATTTCAATACGCCCTCTAGTTGTAGAGCAGTATAACCTGCTAATGGAAAACTGAGGAGATAGTAATTTTCCACTCAGGGGCGTCACAGGGGCATGTTAAAGGCATGGCCTAACCCTATAAAGCTAGAGCCGGCCAAGGGTGGGTGTGGTGGGGGGCGGGTGGGGAGCAGTCGCAAAGCGACTGTGGGGAAGAAAGCACTCAGTCCTTCAGTACAGTACTAACTGCCGTTGCAGGCCAGGGATCTGCAGAGCGAGGGGGACGTCTCGTTTAGTAAAGGTGAAGCAGCCAAAAAAGCAAACTGCACTGTGAGTTAAAGTGCTTTGCTATGCTGCAGCACCGTTTCCTTTTGCAGCCAAAACAAGCTTACTATATGTGCTGCCGTTTAAAAGATGCAGCTTGATGTGCTACCGTTTAGAAGATGCTGCTTAAAAGAGGTGCCAAATTCAAAAGGCAGACAAAGGGATAAAAAAAATGCTGTTCACGGTTTCGGCTTCCAGCAGCTGTTACCTTCAGACAGGGGGTGGCTCAGGAACATCGCGGGGTGCTCCGGGACAAGGGTACCCTCCAACAGCCTCAGCTTCAGACAGGGGGCAGCTCAGGAATGTCGTGGGGTGCTCTGAGGCAGAGGTGCCCTCCAACAGCCTCAGCTTCAGGCAGGGGGTGGCTCAGGAACGTTACGGGGTGCTCCAGGGCAAGGGTGCCCTCCAACAGCCTCAGCTTCAGGCAGGGGGTGGCTCAGGAACGTCGCAGGATGCTCCGGGCCAAGAGTACCCTCCAACAGCCTCAGCTTCAGGCAGGGGGTGGCTCAGGAACGTCGCGGGGTGCTCCGGGGCAAGGGTGCCCTCCAACAGCCTCAGCTTCAGGCAGGGGGCAGCTCAGGAACGTTGCGGGGTGCTCCGGGGCAAGGGTGCCCTCCAACAGCCTCAGCTAAGGAGCTTAGGGACAAATGACCAAAATCAGGGATGGACACATTTGAAAAAGTAGCAATGTATTAACCCGTATGCGGTGCTATTCAAAGGGCTACTGTAAATGTGGAATGGGCCCTTGGAATACTCATTGGCAAACTGGGGGTGGGAGAGACAAACAGCCCCAGCCCCCGCTCACACACTGCAACATAGAAGTGTACTGTACCAATTTTGATCTGTGAAATGTTGGAGGGTCTGTGAGGCAGATGAAATCAGCAGCTGTCTGACAGTCCCCTTCTTTGATGAACAGCCATACCAGCCTGTAAATGATGGGAGGAATTGGTTTACAACAGACAGAGACAGGAATGGTAAATGTCTCTCATTTACTTCTCCCACCCCAATCCTTTGGTGCTAACTCATGGTCCCTGTGAAGCATTCCACTCTAGCTGATCACTGCTTGAGACAGGTTGTGTTGGAGTGGGATGCTCACTAAGTGCAGTTATCCATCATGAATCAAACTGATTTATGAGCTGTTAGTTCAGTTGTGTGAGGGGACGGTGTGTGTGTGTGTGTGTGTGTGTTGAGTGAGCAGCAGCATTATAAGCAGCGATTAGAGGGGAGGATAAGGGTCTCACTCACTGGAGCAACTGTGCCATTAATGTTTTGAAAAGAAAGTACGATTGGATATAAGGGGAAGGAGAGAGGCAGAGGCAGCCAGGAGGTTCAGAAAAAAAAACAAAAAAAAACAGTGACACGTGCTGTGTGTGAGGGGAGGCTGAGGAGGGACTTGAGAGAGCCTAACAATGTAGTATACAGTCAAAGTTCTTTTAAGGGCTAATTATAGAGGTAGGTGCTAAACAAAACTGCTGCTGGCACAGAAAACTTCTTACCTTCACCCCTAGGCTGGGTCTGCCCTGTCTACTTTTACTGTATATACCTGGGGTCTCAGGCAATGTCTGCTGACTAATGTAATAAAATATCTCTGGTTGCTACCTGACGTGGTACTCGTGTACCTATATTATGACTACTGTGATCTACCCATTACCAAGTGTGTACCACCAGTGAATGCCTGTAACACTGGTTGCTTTTTTAATCTAAGCGTTATGTACTGTACTGTTCTGTTTGCTGTGATGTATTGCTCTCTTGAAGAGGTGCTTTTGTAAATGAGTCTATGACTCAAAGGTCTGTAAACTGCTGATCTAATAAATAAAAAAATAAAAAATAAATAGATACTGGTACAGTGCAAAAAAAAAGTTGATTGATTGCAGCAGAGGGAAAGGAGGGCAGGAGGACTCTGTCTCGAGAGGGTGAGGAAATTAAATAAAAAAAAACTTTTCAGGGCTCAAGAGGGCTAGGGCAGTGACTAGTGTGAGGGCTTGCAGGCAGGAGGAAATAAAACAATCTAACATCAATAAAATTCCTTTTCAGGACCGGCCCACTGGCGCAGTGGTATCACTACTGCTCGTGACGCTGGCGACCCGGGTTTGGGAATGAGCTTGGGTTGCTGGAGGGCTGGCCGGAGGAGGAGGCTTAACTGCTCAGCTCCTCCGGGGAGAGAGTATCAGCTCAGTGCATAACTGGCCTCCGTTGGTGGCTGGAGGATTGGCATGTCCATGCCTTACGTGAAGGGGAAGGTGTGACAGACAGCAGCTCTCGCCTTGATGTCCCTGCACATTGCGTCTCTGGAGGGGGGCATACATGAAAGATACTTGACCCTGGCATGACACAGACAAGAGGATCGGAAGATGGGCCTTCACCCACCAGTGCAGCGGCCCGAAGGAGTGATGGACTCCAATGCAGACAGTAAGTACAGAGTATGGGGGGGTTTAAAGCCGGGGGAGCCTTCTACCACTTCACCACCGCCTGGGGGGGTAAACCAAGGCTCCATGGGGGGGTTCTCCTGAGGGATTGTGGTGCTTGGTGGGTTGAGTTGGGTGACAGTACCGGAGTTAAGGGGGCTTAGAAACAGAAATTACTACAAAAAAAAAAGAATTCCTTTTCCGGTCTTGGTGGACTACTCATTATCATTTTAAACACATTTAATTAGCCCTTTACAGGGCTTGGGGTCTAAGGATACACAGGCCAGGCAGACATTAAAGCCATTTTCAGGGATAGTGAGTGACTCTTGCCCTAGTTCTGTTAAGGACTGAGGTTGGCCGGAGTACATCAAAAAGAAAAAAGAAACAGAATTTAAAAAGCCCTTTTTGGGGTGGGGGGGTGCTACTGAGTGTCCTTTTTAGGACTGAAGAGGGCACTAGGGCAGCAGTGGCTAGTGTGAAGGCTTGCAGGAGAAGAAATACAAAAACTGAATCAATAAAGAAAACTACACGTGGATACTGCCAGCACTGGTGGTGATGACAATGCTTGGTCCAGTAAAGGCAAAACTGAAATTATGTAAAAAAAAAAAAAAACAAAACGAGGGGCAGCATGTATTTTACTGCCTACATGCCCAAGTGTGCATGTACTTTAGAAGAATTCAAGAATGCATGGGACGGATATAAGACAATTTTTGGGGGGGGGTAGAAGGAAGTAGGCTGTTGGTTAACTAGGATCTGCAGCTTATCCAGTAGGTAGGGAAATGGGCAGACTAGGTGGGCCAAGCGATCCTTATCTGCCGTCAAAGTCTATGTTTCTATGTTACTTTTTTCCATAAATTTCATACCCTGCTCAAAGGTGCACAATCAGCACAAATGACAGGACGTGCAAATGTGAGGCTGGTCCCAGTGTTCGGTTTGTGGGCAAACACATTGTGGTATTGTTTACCTGTAGTATAGTAGACTATGGCAGACTAGTTTAGCTTAATTTTAGGCTGACATCTTCTTTTACTACATATCCCCCTGTAGCTGACATCAGGACAGTACACCGCAGTGGGAGATTCAATAGACTTCAGTGCATGTTAGAGCTTTTATAAGCTATGATCATGTTTTCAGGGACCGATTTTCCTCCGGGGGCTTAGTACAGTCATCTGTGACCGTACATAACTCATGAAGTACAGTGGGATCTGAAAACAAAAGATCAGAGTTTATGTAACTCTAACATGCACTGCAGGCAATTGAATCTATCACTGCTGCCTACTGCTCTGATGTCACCTGCAGGGGGTTCTGGGATTTGTAGTAACAGAAGAGGTCAGCCTACAACCAAGCAAAATTGGTCTGATACAGTAAACCAAAATGTTGTTGCACGCAATGTCTACATTGGGACCAGCCCCACAATTGAGCGTGGGGTCCCTCGTTGGAGAATATTCCCCTTTAAGTTGATTTTGGAGAAATGTGTTTATTGAAAGTAGCAACTTACTGGGAAACATATTGTCAAAAAACGGAGTTGCTTTGTGTTTAGCTTCAGCAACTAGGGGACACCCCATGGTGGCGCTACTTAACTGAGAGTGGTGAGCCCTGGAATGCATTGCCCAGAGAACTGGTGGCTGCTGCTACTACTGTGGAGGAGTTCAAGAAGGGCTGGGATAGGTGCGGGGGAAGGCTACATCCAGGAGCCTTGTTGGGAAACAGGGGTCCTTGTTGGAAGGAAGGGAGGGCTAAAATCGGTGCCCTGCATAGGCACTGACCATCGAGCAGACTCGATAGACCATAGGGCCTATTCTGCTGGCTTCATAGTATGTAAGTATATACTGTTACTGTAAAAAATAATTTAGCTGCACCTAGGTCTATAGCCCTGCCTAGTTCAGGGCTGTACTGCTGATTGTATCAGTATGGGGCATTAAATGGGTTGTTGCATGTGAATGGGGCTGTCCTGAACAAATTATTAAATTAAATGTCAGGACCTGCGGGGGGGGGTTAAAACTCCAAGAAAGGGAAATAGCAAATGGGATGCTGCTCAAAAGTGCTTGATTTACAACACAGATTGCAAACCTCCTAGTGCATTGTTGCTAGGTAGATATGTGAAGTACAAGTGCAGTCAAGTACATAATACAGCACCAGACACATACATACACTCACAAAATTGCTTAAGGTAATATGGAATGAAATAAACATCTCAACTCAAGGTTATTCTTGTAATTATAAAAGTTATTTATAGGAAATAAACACTGTGACACAGCAAAAAATGCCACAAAATCACTACAAAAATTGTAAAATTTTCTGGGGGCCGACCCCCAGCCCTTATTCTGCATTTTGTTGGCCCCCCCACATTAAAGCTACTTGAACTACCCCTGCTTCCAATCCAGGTAGGCATCCCGCCTTCTCTTAAGCTCCAAAACTGATTCTGCTTTTAGAGTTTAAGAGGAGCTTGCAGCTGCTGCCAAGGCCCAGTGGCAGCATGTTGCACCACCGTGCAGACGTCTGTCATCACAGCAGAGTCCACCCAGGCTAGGCTAGTATGCTACAGCCGGGAGGGCTGGCAGTAAGTTCTGGCATTACAGCGACACCTGTGGCGGGGGGGAGCTTACATAGTAGCATGCTATGCATCTGGGCTGTAGGGCATGACTCACGCTATGGGAGGGAGGGAATCAAGGGATGATACTTGGGGGGGGGGGAATCCCTGCCATCTGAATGACTGTACACACAGCCTTGACAGTGTATATTCCTGAGTGATAACAGGGTATATCCCTGATGAGTGATAACAGGGTATATCCCTGAGCGATAACAGAGTATATCCCTGAGTGATAACAGGGTATATCCCTGGGTGATAACAGGGTATATCCCAGGGTGATATACCCTATCCCTGGGTGATAGGGTATATCCCTGGGTGATAACCGGGTATATCCCTGGATTGTGATAGGGTATATTACTGAGTGATAACAGGTTATATCTCTGAATGATAGCAGAGCATATTCCTGAGTGATAAAAGGGTATATCCCTGGGTGATAGGGTATATTCCTGAGTGACAACAGGGTATATCTCTGAGTGACAGCAGGGCATATTCCTGAGTGACAACAGGGTATATCCCTGATTGATAACAGGGTATATTCCTGAGTGATAACAGGGTATATCCCTGGGTGATAACAGGGTATATTCCGGTTACCAAAAGCAAATAAATAAAATAAATAAAGATTCCTGAGTGACAACAGGGTATATCTTTGAGTGATAGTAGGGCATATGCCTGAGTGATAACGGTATATCCCTGAATGATAACGGTATATCCCTGAGTGACAACAGGGTATATCTTTGAGTGATAGCAAGGCACATTCCTGAGTGACTGATAACAGGGTATATCCCTGAATGATAACGGTATATCCCTGAGTGATAACAGGGTATATCCTTGAGTGATAACACAGTATGTCCCTGAGTGATAACAGCGAATATTCCTGAGTGATAACAGGCTATATCCCTGAGTGATAACATGGAATATTTCTGAGTGATAACAGGGTATATCTCTGGGTTATAACAGTGTATATCCCTGAGTGACAACAGGGTTTATGACTGAGTGATAACAGGGTACATCACTGATTTATAACAGGGTATATTCCTGAATGATAACAGGGTATATTACTGAGTGATAACAGGGTACTGTATATCCCTGGGTGATAACTGGATATATTCTTGGGTGATAACAGCATATCTCTGAGTGATAACAGGGTATATCCCTAAGTGATAATTGTATATCCCCGGGATGATGGCAGGAGCGAGGGATAACATATATGGAAGAGTTGTATAAAAGTCTGGATGACTGCTGGCCTGGTGGTGCAGAGGGCTGAGGCTCTGGGGCCTTACCTCACACCACACTGGTGACCTGGGTTCGGGAACGGGCTGGGGGCTGGCAGGGGAAGGAGAGGATTGAGCATCTGGAGGACTGCTCTCCTGTCCTGGGGTGGGTGGAAAATCTCGCTCTGTAGTGTCCCCAGGTGGACACCGGGGGGCATTGCAAGAGTGGCGCACACGAGGGGACAAGAAAAGCATGAAAATGCACACATGCCATACAGATGATGGTGGCCCCGCCTCCCTGCGTCTCTCAACCGTGGTACCTCCAGGCTGCATTTTCTCGCCCCTGTAAAGCTGCAAGGAAGTGCTTCGTGCACTAAGGTCTTTCCTCCCAATGGCACCGGCGGGATATGGGAGAGCCACCCCTGGCGAAAGGATACGACCTGGACAACAGGGGCGTCGGAGCAGCTGGATGGTGGATCGGTTGGAGGAGGCAACGGCAGGACCTGGCCAACCAAAGGACAGGACGACAGTGGGCACATAGGAGGAGGTACAAACAGATAATGCAAAAAAAAAAGTCTGGATGACTACCTCGCCACTGTCAATGGCAAGGTGCACTACCTAGCCACAGAAAGCAAACACTGTACTAATGCAGATATAAACAGAGGTCAAAGACGATACAGTGCACTACTCATTCTAGTAAGCATGTCAAAAGTTTATTGCCAAAAGAGTAACACAAATCTCTTTGAGACGATCTGCCTCTTCCTCCCTGAGGAACTCAGGATGCCTACCCGATCAGACACATTAATGCTTGTGTCATTAATAGCAGAGCAAGGTGGGGGGGGGGAGCAAACTAATAGTATCCAGGACAGCCCGGTGAGCTGCAAAAGGGTCTCGTTTCCTCAGGTGCCATGGCTGCCACTTGACCTCCTTGTGCATCAGTCCTCCTCAGATGAAGTAGAAACAGGGCCCCACCGCAAATAACTTATAGCTTATGGTCAAACATTGTTGTGTATGGATTTCCACACAATCAAAATTCTTGCTGTGCATGGGCAAAAGTTGTGCACAGTTCAAAGGTCATGAAAAGTTGTGCACAGTTCAGTGGGCATGTAAAGTTGTGCATAGTTCAAAGGTCATACAAAGTTGTGCATTGCCTCCTTTTTTGTAATGTCTTTTTATTGATTATTCATTTGTTATACATTTAAAAAAATGTTCTATCATACAGTAAATTCACAGATAATGAACATAAATAAAATCAAAGCATACCACACATAGACTAGTCTTCTAAGATTGAGAATTCTGTACCCCTAAATGGGACACTGTCAACCCTTTTTGTATACAGACCTCCATGTCAGGGGGAGGGAATGGACAAGGATATGATAGAAGGCATACTTAGGATGGCAGAGAAAGAAACATAGAAACATAGAAACATAGACTTTGACGGCAGATAAGGACCGCTTGGCCCATCTAGTCTGCCCATTTCCCTACCTACAGGATAGGCCGTAGATCCTAGTTAACCAACAGCCTATTTCTTCCTACCCCCCACAAGAATTGCCTTATGTCTGTCCCATGCATTCTTGAATTCTCCACAGTTTTAGACCCCACAACCTCCTCAGGAAGGCTGTTCCATGCATCCACTACCCTCTCTGTGAAAAATACTTCCTCACATTGCCCCTGAACCGCCCTCCCTCTATCTTTAAATTGTGTCCCCTTGTTCTTGCAAGTCTCTTTTTCTGAAAGATGCTACCCTCTTGGACTTTGTTGATTCCACTGAGGTACTTAAAAGTTTCTATCATGTCCCTCCTCTCCCTTCTTTCCTCAAGGGTATACATATTAAGCTCCCTTAGTCTCTCCTCATACGGCTTCTCCTGCAGACCCTGCACCATTTTAGTTGCCCTCCTCTGGACTACCTCTATCCTGTCTATGTCCTTGCGGAGATGGGGTCTCCAGAACTGGACACAGTACTTCAGATGGGGTCTCACCAATTGTCTGTACAGAGGGATAACAACTTCCTGTTTTCTGCTGCTGATGCCTCTCCCTATACATCCCAGTATACCCCCAGCCCTGCCTACTGCCTTCTCACATTGCTTGCTAACCTTAAGGTCATCTGATATGATTACCCCCAGGTCCCTTTCCTTTTTTGTTGTTGTTGCTACCTCCCCACCCATTGTGTATTCTTCCCCTGGGTTCTTGTTTCCCAGGTGCATTATTTTGCACTTCTTTGCATTGAATCCTAGCTGCCATACTTCTGACCATTCCTCCAACCTTGCCAAGTCCCTTTTCATCCTTTCCATGCCTCCTTGTGTATCAACCCTGTTGCAGATCTTTGTGTCATCTGCAAAAAGGCATACTTTTCCTTCCAGTCCCTCTGCAATGTCACTGATGAAGACATTAAAAGGACTGGACCCAATACTGAACCCTCTGTGACCCACTAGTAACCTCTCTTTCTTCAGAGTGGACTCCATTTACAATTACCTTCTGTGTCCTGTTGTGCAGCCAATGTTTTACCCAGGCTACCACCCTGGGACCCACTCCCAGGCTGGTTAATTTGACTATTAATCTTTTGTGTGGGACTGTGTCAAATGCCTTGCTAAAGTCTAGGTAGGCCATGTCCACAGCCCCTCCCTGGTCTACTACTTTGGTCACCCAGTCAAAGAAATCTATTAGATTCGTCTGACATGACCTTCCCGCTGTGAATCCATGCTGCCATGGGTCCTGTGCTCACTGGCCTCTAGGTACTCAACTATTCTTTCCTTCAAGTGACTCCATCCTTTCCCTACCACAGAGGTCAGACTGACAGGTCTGTAGTTTCCTGCCTCTGTCTTGGTCCCACTTTTGTGAAGGGGAATCACATCCGCCTTCCTCCAGTCCTCGGGTACCACACCATCCTCCCATGATTTATTAAAAAGAGTAGCCAGTGGTTTCACTAGTTCCTCCCTACTTCTTTTAGAATTCTGGGGTGAATTCCATCAAGACCCATTGCTTTGTCCACCTTCAGTTTTAGGAGTTCTTGCAGAACCCTTTCTTCTGTGAAAGGACTGGGATCGACCCCCCTATCAAGAGTGCTTCTGTTAATTGGATTAGGCACTTCCCCTCTCTTTTGCGAATACTGAGCAGAAATATTCGTTCAGTATTCCTGCTTTTTCACTGTCCCCCTCTGCCCACCCACCGTTCATTCTATTCAGCCTCACTATCCCTCCCTTTGTCTTTCTACGCTCGCTGATGTACCTATAAAAGGTTTTATCCCCCTTCTTAACTGAGTTGGCTATCTTTTCCTCAGTTTGGGCCTTGGCTATTCTGACTTCCCTCCCTGCTTCCTTCTGCCTTAACTGGTACAGCTCTCTGTCCTGCTCCTTCTGTGAAAGGGGAGATACTGTTGATGGGGAACCTTAATATGCTAGATGTTAACTGAAGCACCTTTGCTGCAGCCACATCCAAGAGCAGGGCCATTCTCGATGCCCTTCAGGTGGCATGCCTCAGACAGCTAGTTTTAGAACCTGCTCGTGAGGGAGCAATCTTGACCTCGTACTCTCAAATGGGGACAGTGAGAGGATCTCAGATCTAGAAGTGGGTAGCCATTTGGGAACAAGTGACCACCAAACAGTGTGGTTCACGATAAACTCAGCTACAGAGTCAAGCCATACAAAAGTGAGGGTTCTGGACTTCAGGAGGGCTGGCTTTGGCAAGATGGGAGAGTGCCTTAGAAAAGCACTAGCAAACAGGCTAGAAGGAGGGGTGGAGCAACAATGGGGAAATATCAAAACTGCCATCACAGAGGCAACAAGCCTTTGTGTGAAGCAAATAAACAAATCAAAACAAAAGAAAAAGCCACTATGGTTCTCAAAAGAGGTGGCGGTGAAGGTTAGGGAGAAAAAGATAGCATTTAGGAAGTATAAGGAAACCAATCAATCAATCAAAGTCTTTATTTATACAGGCGATCATCATTGAGTAAGCTCATTTACAAGATGGACCTGTTAAACAAAGTGACAAAAAAAGAGCAAATACAATCCAGACAATGTACAAGTGCACAATTATGAACATAGAAAAACAAAAGTTCGATACAAATTTAGCAATGAAAAGTGCTCGTGTGCAAATGAACATGGACATGGTTCAGTTTGGAGATGAACATTAAAGACATTTCATAGACTAACTGGTGACACATACACAGTCAAATGATCTATTGGACACCTGCTTGTTCTCGGGGACCCAAGAATAGGGACATGGCAGCAGAGGGAGGGATAGGGGATGTTGCAGCAATTTTACTGACGAGGGGGAGGGAGAATATAACAGGACAGAAGGCCACTGACAAGGCCCATGGCAATGAGCGAGTAACGCAAAGGTGGAATGGGGAAAGAGCAGGGAGGGCCACGTAAGCTAGGCTGAAATGTGGGGCCCGTGCGGGCGTGGGCAGTCAAGGTGAAGGTTTTAATGATGAGAGAAACAGTTGCAGAGTCCTTTCACTGAACGGTCGTATAAGGTCTTAAAGGAGAATAGGCTGATCAGGGAGCTGAGCTTCAGTGTTTTTGTACAGTATTCCACAAAGAGGGCAGCACAAAACTTATGGCCGTTCTCTCGAGGTGAGTTTTTAGATTAGGTACCTTCAGGTATATGAGGGAGTAGTTTCTCAAGGCATAGGTACCAGGTTCACAGAGCGGTAGACAAGCGGAGATATACGGGGAAGTTTCTTGATAAAGGCTTTGAAGGTCCAGAATATAGCATTTCTGTGTCTTCTGAAGTGGAGGAAAGGCCACCCCACAGCTATGTAAAGGGCACTGTGGTGAGTGGCGTGAGGTAGTCCAGTGATGAATCTCAGGGCCCTGTGATACAAAGTATCAAGTTTAGCAAGATGCGAGGCAGGGCAGTGACTATAAAGAAAGTTGGCATAGTTGACCAAGGAGAGAAATGTGGTTTGAACCAGCCGCCGCTTGGCATTACAGGTGAGGTAGTTATTTATCCTGTAGAAGAGGCCAAGCCTCTGTCTTAGTTTCTTTAGGAGGTCTTCGATGTGCTCCGTAAAAGAAAGTTTGTGATTGAGCCACACCCCCAGGTACTTGAATTTGCTAACATATTCTAAGTTTTCACCCAAGATTGTGGTGATCTGAGGGTTGGAGCCAGTAGTGGCTGAGTTTGCATCCATGAAGAAAGGTGAGACTAGCATAGCCTTGTTTTTTTTTGCATTTAATAACAGTTTTTTGTTAAGAAGTTGGCTCTGGAAGAGGTTAAATTCCAATTGTAGATCTTTATAGGCTTCTTCAGGCGAGGAGCAGCTTAGGTAGAGGACCGTGTCATCTTGCGAATAGATGAATGTTGGCCTTAGTTATGTTGATATCTAAGTTGTTCACATAAATTGCAAACAATAGTGGGCCCAGGGTCGATCCCTAAGGTACCCCTCTTTTCATTAGTTTAAGTGGAGAAAGTTCACCATCTGACTTTACTTGCTGCCAATGGTTGGAGAGGTAATCAGCAAACCAATGAAGGGACAGAGCATCCAGTCCTATAGCCTTGAGAGAGGAGAAGAGCAGATCGTGGTCAACAGTGTCGAATGCCTTGCTTAAATCTAAGAACACTGTGCAGACAAATTTCTTGTTTTCCGGATCCCGTTGCCAATCATTGGTCACTTTGGCAAGGGCTGTG
This sequence comes from Neoceratodus forsteri, assembly GCA_016271365.2. Taxonomy (NCBI): domain Eukaryota; kingdom Metazoa; phylum Chordata; order Ceratodontiformes; family Ceratodontidae; genus Neoceratodus; species Neoceratodus forsteri. Next base: position 584,760,974 of record JADMNL010000022.1, read on the forward strand.
ACAGTGCTGTGCTGTGCTCTAAAGCCAGATTGCATAGGATTTAAAAGATTCATAGTTTCAACGTAGTTTATCAGTTGCTTACTTACTATTTTTTCCAGTAGTTTAGATAGGATAGGTAGTAATGAGATTGGTCTGTAATTATTTAAGTCACAAGGGTCCCCAGCTTTGAACAAAGGTATAACGTGAGCTATTTTCCATAAAGGCAGGAGAATTCCGTGGGCTAAAGAAAGATTGAATAGGTGGGTAATTGGTACAGATAGGACATGGAAGGTGACCTTTAGGATGAAGGGATCAAGAGAGTCGGCGCCGGCACTTTTCTTCTCATCCAACTTTAGTAGAAGATCTTTGACCTCCCTCAGAGAAGTGTGCTGAAGGGAAAAGACTGAACTGGTTATGAGAGGTTCCAAGTCGTGCATGTTACATTGAGATCGTAAGGGACATGCAGGTGAATTATCAAACGCAAGACCTGCGGTAGCGAAGTGGTTGTTGAGGGCATCCAGAATTTCCAGTTTGTCGCAGATGAAGCCATTGCCAGAGAAGATTTTTGCAGGCAAGGAGGTACCAGGGGCATGTCCAGACATGTCCTTGATAGAATTCCAAAATTTGGCAGAGCTCCTAGAGGCAGAGTCCAGTTCTGAATGATAGAAGGATGCCTTAGCATCTCTTATCATTTTAGTGCAGGCGTTCCTGGCATACCTAAATTTGCACCAGTCCGTCAGGGCCTTAGTAGACCGTGCTTTCTTCCAAAGCTTGTCCCTATGTAGTAAAGCTGCTTTAAGTTCAGGTGTGAACCAGCAACATGTTCTTCCCCTTACCCTGGTTTTAACGAAGGGGGCATGCATATTTAGGGCCTCGGTCAGAATTTTGGAAAAGATCTCATAAGCCAGCTGAACCGAATTAGCTAGATAAAAGTCTTGCCAACGCATTGAGAATTTTAAATCATCAAGGTAGGCGGACAGGTCAAAGTTGCATCTGGACCGCTTGATAGAGAACCTTGACAAGGACGGTGGACACTGGGCTGACCTTATGCTGGCAATGATGCTCTGATTACTAACATCAGAGGAAAATACACCTGCATGGGAGAAGAGGTGCGGTTTGCTTACTAAGATGACATCCAGTAGTGTACTATTAGCAGGGCATTTTTTGTTAGGACGTGTAGGTTCACCAATAAGTTGCATTAGCCCATGGGTGTCACAAAACTCTTTGAGGGGTGCCGCAGCTTGGGACAGTCAATCAAAGTTTAAGTCCCCAAGGATGACCGTTTCAAGGGAGCCATGTTCCATAACATTAGTTAGGTGGGTAAGGATTTGAGGTCCAGCAGAGGGCAACCTATAGCAACCTATGACACGTAGTGCAGAGGATGAGGGTAACTCCAGTTTTAGAACCAAGCATTCGAATTGGTTGGCAATGGATGTTGTTTCTAGACATGTTAACATGTATTTATCCTTTACATATATGCCCCGGTTAGCCTGTCAGTTCTGAATAGGAGTAATCAGGAATACTAATTTCCTATCAGGCATGGCGGGCCTGAGCCAAGATTCTGAGATAACTAATACCTCTGGTTTGGTGTGAGTGACCCAGGCCTGTATCAGTGTAAACTTTTTTAGTAGGCTGCATACATTCATATGCAAGAGTTTCATGCCTTTCAGGTTTGCAAGGTCCGAGGGGGAAGTGAGAGTTTTGACTGGACCAGGGTTAAGCTCGAAGTCTCCAGAGCAAAGCAGAAGAAGGAGGAGGAGAAGTAGCTTCCTAATGAAAGCAAGAGACAGTTTGAGTTTTTTTGGCTGAGAGTCTGATGCGGGTAATAGGCTGTGAGAGGGATGACTCTTGATTGTATTTGGACCGAACTAGAACCGCAGCTACTAGAACCCTGGCTGGGAGACAACAAGGGGGATAATTGCTTATGGAGGCCGTGAATATACTCTTCAGTGGCAGTTCAGTACCAGTTCCACCTCTGTGCATAGCTTTGAAAGGAGACTTCACAGAAGTAATTGTATGAGGAGAAACGGTATGCAGCGTGGCCTCTACAGGGCTATGGTCCCACTGCCAGCAGTCGAGATGGGCTTAGGTACCATACAGGGTACAAGAAGGAGGGGAGGCAAAGCGTGGAACCAAAGAGGCACCCACATGATGAGCTTTTTAAGTGGCAGGTACAATAGAGCCGGCTGGCTTCACGGCTTAGGTTTGTCTGATAGCCTATACCACTATATCAAAGATGTGGTGGAAAGGAGCTGTGGGAATCTCCAATGGTGCTGCAACAAGGTGCCGCCTGGAGATTCTTGGTGGGCTATTTCAGGGGACCAGAGCCAGGAATTAGCGATCTAGGCTGCTGACACGGTAATTAAGGCACCCAGAGGCAGAGAGCCATGGGCACTGAGAATTATATTGACTCAATGGCTATTTAGCAGGGCTGGCAACACTAAAGTCCCTGAAAGCTAAGAGGTCAGGATACGAACAGAATCTGATCGTATGTAGGTGAGCTTGGGACGTCCAGGACCAGGAGTACAGAAGGGCACTTCAGAAGCCAAATTTGTCCTGAGAGAGAGAGAGAGAGAGAGTGAGACTGAAGGGGCGTTAGAATGACTAGGGGCCGGAGCATGGGTGTATTTAATAGGTGGTAGGGGTGGGGGATGGGTGGGTGGGTGGAAAAAAACGGCTTTTGCCATTACCTTACAGTAGGGAGTGTCTGGGCTTGTGGTCTCGGGCAGCGGCTGTGGAAGCGCCGTCTGCCCGGGGGCTGAGTCTCCCTCGGAGTCTTGAGCTGGGAGCCCTGCTGGAGTCTTGGCTGAGGAGAGAGGAGAGAGGAGACAGGAGGAATTTAAATACTGGCTGGAGACAAAAGGCCACACAGTCCAGCAACAGGATCAAATTTACACGACAAAGGGGCCGATTTAGTTTGGTGCCCAGCAGTCAGGGGTCCAGAAACACAGCTGAGAAGGGGCTGTGATCACTTCAACACTATATGATTAGCAGGCACAATAAAGCATTGGAATGCAGGCTAACAGAAATAACTAACATTCTTTTTCTGGCAAAAAACAACAATTATAACAATTACAGCCCTTTTTCTGAAAGCTAAAACAAGGCCAAGGCAATATCGGGCAGTGGACCGAACAGGATGAGGCTGGAAAAAGCGCTCACATTCCAGTTGGCTAACGGCTTTTGCTGTACCTTACAGTGGAGAGCATCCAGGCTTGTGGTCTTGGGCAGTGGCTGTGGAAGCCCCGTCCGCCCGGGGGCCAAGTCTCTCTTGGAGTCTTGAGCTGGGAGCCCTGCTGGGGTCTCTGCTTACAGTGGAGAGCATCTGGGCTTGTGGTCTTGGGCGGCAGCTGTGGAAGCGCTGTCCACTTAGGGCTCGAGTATCACTCGGAGTCTTGAGCTGGGAGCCCTGCTGGGGAAACACAGAAGGAGCAGGACAGAGAACTGTACCAGTTAAGTCACAAGGAAGCAGGGAGGGTAGTCAGAATAGCAAAGGCCCAAACTGAAGAAAAGATAGCCAACTCAGTTAAGAAGGGGGATAAAAACTTTTATAGGTATATCAGGGAGCATAGAAAGACAAAGGGAGGGATAGTGAGGCTGAATAGTATGGACGGTGGGTGGGCAGAGAGGGACAGTAAAAAAAGAAGGGATACTGAATGAATACTTCTGTTCAGTATTCACAATATAGGAAGTGGGGGAGGTGCCTAATCCAATTAACAGAAACACTCTGGATAGGGTGGTCGATTCCAGTCCTTTCACAGAAAAAAGGGTTCTGAAAGAACTCCTAAAACTGAAGGTGGACAAAGCAATCAGGCTAGATGGAATTCACCCCAGAATTCTAAAAGAATTAAGCAGAGAACTAGTGACACCACTGACTACCCTTTTTAACAAATCATGGAAAGATGGTGTGGTACCCGAGGACTGGAGGAAGGCAGATGTGATTCCCCTTCACAAAAGTGGGACCAAGACAGAGGCAGGAAACTACAGACCTGTCAGTTTGACCTCTGTGGTAGGGAAAGTGGTGGAATCACTTCTGAAGGAATGAATTGTTGAGTACCTAGAGGTCAGTGGGGTACAGGACCCAAGGCAGCATGGGTTCACAGCGGGAAGGTCATGTCAGACAAATTTAACTGATTTCTTTGACTGGGTGACCAAAGTAGTAGACCAGGGAGGGGCTGTGGACGTGGCCTACCTGGACTTTAGCAAGACATTTGACACAGTCCCACATGAAAGATTAATAGTCAAATTAACCAGCCTGGGAGTGGATCCCAGGGTGGTAGCCTGGGTAAAACATTGGCTGGACAACAGGACACAGAAGGTAATTGTAAATAATGTCCACTCTTAAGAAAGAGGGGTTACTCGTAGGGTACCACAGGGTTCAGTACTGGGTCCAGTCCTTTTTAATGTCTTTATAAGTGACACTGCAGAGGGACTGGAAGGAAAAGTATGCCTCTTTGCAGATGACACAAAGATCTGCAACGGGGTTGATACACAAGGAGGCGTGGAAAGGATGGGAAGGGACTTGGCAAGGTTGGAGGAATGGTCAGAAGTATGCAAAGAAGTGCAAAATAATGCACCTGGGAAACAAAAACCCAGGGGAAGATTACACAGTGGGGCCGGGGGGGAGGTAGTAACAACAACAAAAATGGGAAGGGACCTGGGGGTAATCATATCAGATAACCTTAATGTTGGCAAGCAATGTGAGAAGGCAGTAGGGAGGGCTGGGAGGATACTAGGATGTATAGGGAAAGGCATCACCGGCAGAAAACAGGAAGTTCTTATCCCCTGTACAGACTCGTCAGTTCTGGAGACCCCATCTCCATGAGGACATAGACAAGATGGAGGCAGTTCAGAGGAGGGCAACTAAAATGGTGCAGGGTCAAGAGAAGCCATACAAGGAGAGACTAAAGGAGCTTAATTTGTATACCCTTGAGGAAAAAGAGGGAGGGGACATGATAGAAACGTTTAAGTACCTCAGTGGAATCAACAAAGTCCAAGAGGGTAGCATCTTTCAGAAAAGAGATGTGCAAGAACAAGGGGCACAATTTGAAGATGGGGGGCTCAGGGCAATGTGAGGAAGTATTTTTTTATAGAGAGGTGGTGGGTGCATGGAATGGCCTTCCTGAGGAGGTTGTGGGGTCTAAAACTGGGAGAATTCAAGAATGTATGGGACAGACATAAGGCAGTTTTTGTGGGAGGTAGGAAGAAATAGGCTATTGGTTAAATAGGATCTGCAGCTTATCCTCTAGGTAGGGTAGGAGTAAATGGAGAAAAACACAAAGGCAGTAGGGACAGGGATGGAGCAAAAAGAAATAAAGCCATAAAAAATGGAGGGTAATGAGTACCAATGCCCGTAGTCTAGGTAAAAAGCTCCCTGAAATGGTGGAAGAGGGTTGCCTGGATATTGTGGCAGTCACAGAAATATGGTACACAGAGAACCATGACTGGGATGTCAACATACCAGGGTACACAATCTACAGGAGGGACAGGGAGGGAAGAAGAGGAGGAGTAGCTCTCTATGTAAGGGAAGGGATCAAAGCAACAGAACTAAAGGGTGAACAGGGAGGAGAGGAGACACTGTGGGTCACCCTGGAGACTGGAAATGGCTCCACAATCCGCACAGGGGTTGTATACAGACCCCCGTCTCAGGGGGAGGAAATGGACAAGGAAATGATAGAAGGCATCCTTGAGATGGCAGAGAAAGGGAAGATATTGCTGATGGGGGACCTGAATATGCCAGATGTTGACTGGAGCACCTTTGCTGCAGCCACATCCAAGAGCAGGGCCATTCTCGATGCCCTTCAGGGGGCATGCCTCAGACAACTAGTTTTGGAACTCACTCGGGAGAGAGCAATCTTAGACCTCGTACTCTCAAATGGGGACGGAGAGAGAATCTCTGATCTTGAAGTGGGTAGCCATCTGGGAACAAGTGACCACCAAACAGTGTGGTTCATGATAAACTTAGCTGTAGAGTCGAGCCACACAAAATTGAAGGTACTGGACTTCAGGAGGGCTGATTTTATCAAAATGGGAGAGTGCCTCAGAAAAGCACTAGCAAACAGGCAAGAAGGTGGGGTGGAGCAACAATGAGGAAATATCAAAATCGCCATCACAGAGACAACAAACCTTTGTGTGAAGCAAATAAACAAATCAAAATGTAAGAAAAAAACACTATGGTTCTCAAAAGAAGTGGCGGAGAAGGTAAGGGAGAAAAAGATAGCATTCAAGAAGTGTAAGGAAACACAGAAGGAGCAGGACAGAGAGCTGTACCAGTTAAAGCAGAAGGAAGTGGGTAAGGCAGGCAGACTAGCAAAGGCCGAAACCGAAGAAAAGATAGCCAACTCGGTTAAGAAGGGGAATAAAACCTTTTATAGGTATATTAGGGAGCAAAGAAAGACCAAGGCAGGGATACTGAGGCTGAACAAAGAGGAAGGTGGTAGGGCAGAGAACAACAGTGAAAAAGCAGGGATACTGAATGAGTACATTCATAATGGAAAAGCAGGGGGAAATACCTAATCGGGTCAATAGAAGCACTCTGCATAGGGGGGTTGATATTAGTCCTTTCACAGAAGAAAGGGTTCTGAAAGAACTCTTAAAACTGAAGGTGGATGAAGCAATGGAGCCTGATGGGATTCACCCCAGAATTCTAAAAGAACTAAGGGAAGAACTAGTAACACCACTGACTACCGTTTTCAATAAATCATGAGAGGATGGTGCGGTACCTGAGGACTGGAGGAGGGCGGATGTGATTCCTCTTCACAAAAGTGGCAGCAAGACAGAGGCAGGAAACTATAGACCAGTTAGTTTGACCTCAGTGGTAGGGAAAATGATGGAATCACTTCTGAAGGAAATAATTGTTGAGTACCTAGAGGCCAGTGGGGCAGAGGACCCAAGGCAGCATGGATTCACAGCGGGAAGGTCATGTCAGACAAATCTAATTGATTTCTTTGACTGGGTGACCAAAGCAGTAGACCAGGGAGGGCTGTGGACATGGCCTACCTAGACTTTAGCAAGGCATTTGACACAGTCCCGCAAAAGATTAATAAACAAATTAGCCAGCCTGGAAGTGGGTCCCAGGGTGGTAGCCTGGAATAAACGCTGGTTGGACAACAGGACACAGCGGGTAATAGTAAATGGAGTCCACAGTGAAGAAAGGAGGGTTACTAGTGGGGTACCGCAGGGGTTCAGTACTGGGTTGGTCCTTTTAATGTCTTTATAAGTGACATTGCAGAGGAACTGGAAGGAAAGTATGTCTCTTTGCAGATGACACAAAGATCTGCAACAGGGTTGATACACAAGGTGGGGTGGAAAGGATGAAAGGGACTTGCAGGTTGGAGGAATGGTCAAATGTATGGCAGCTTTGATTCAGTGCAAAGAAGTGCAAGGGGAGGGATGGGAGAAAAGGCTGTCAAGGGGGTGCACGTAAAGGAGGGACTCTGTCTCCACCCCCCGGGGAGCTGGAGGATTGCGGGAAAAGGCCGACTGGTAAAGTGCAGACCAGGGGAAAACAGAATCCCCATGGGAACACGAGCAGGGGAAATGGAAGTATAGGGAAAGGGTGGAAGGTAGTCCTGCTAAATGCCAGGAGCTTGGGCAATAAAATGTCTGAGCTCAGGCGTTGCTAACTGAGGAGCAGTGGATGTGGCAGCGGTCACTGAGACCTGGGCCACTGCAGGACACGACTGGGACCTGAACCTGGAGGGTTACACTATGTTCAGGAAGGACAGGGGGGAGGGAAGGGGAGGAGAGGTAGCAATGATAGTCAAAAACTGCATTGGCATAGGGAGTAGAGGAGGCGAGGAGGGAACCGTGGAGATGTTGGGTCACCTTGATAACAAGGGGCAAGAGAGTAAAAATAGGAGTGGTGTATAGACCCCTGCCCTGGCGGAGGAGCTGGAGGAGAGTCTGGTGGCAGATGTTGGGAGACACTGCAGACTGGGCAGAGGAACGGTGGTGGTGTTGGAGGACTTAAACATGCCAGGAACAGACTGGGAGACTATGACATCCTCTGTGACCAGGGAACAAAGGTTGCTGGATGTCTTTTAAGACGCATTCCTAACTCAGCAGGTGGGGGAGCCAACCAGGGAGTCGCGGGTACTGGATGTGATCCTGGCAGACAGTGACCAGATTGGGGGCCTGGAGGTAAGGGACCCGTTGGCGGGGAGTGACCATGCCACGGTCTGGTTCTGCCTGGACCTAGGAGGGGTAGAAGGCTGCACAAAGACTGAGGTAACTGACTTCAGGGGGGCGGATTTAAGGGAAATGGGAAGTATCCTTAAGGAGCATTTGGAAGTGATTGGGTCAGACATGGATGTTGACAGTAGGTGGGAAATAATCAGGAGAGGGGTGTAGGATTCTACCAGCACCTGTGCAAGAGTAAGACGAAAATGCGGTAGGTCCCGAAAATCCTGCTGGTGGACCAGGGAGGTTCAGGAGGTGGTGCGGAGAAAGAAGGCAGCCTATAGGCAATTCAAGTGCTCAAGGAGTGAAAGGGATTGAGGGGAGTATGAGCTGATGGCTAGAAGGGCCACTAGGGTGGTGAGGCGGCTAAGGCAAGGAAGGAGCAGAACCTGGCCAGGAAATTAGGAGAGGAACAAGGGGTTCTTTAGATACATTGGGGAAAAACGAAGGGTGAAGGGGCAGATTAGCAGGATTAAATCAGGGAAGAGATGGGCACAAGACCTGGGGGAGCAGGCTGAGGTACTAAATGAGTACTTCACCTCAGTTTTCACCAAGGAAAATGGGGGTGCTGCATCATACATGGGAGGAGACAGAGATACTGAGAAGGGGGGACCCTTACTGATCGGCGGATCTGGGGAGAGGGGAGGCATCACTGGCAGGAGGGGGGAGGGCTAAGCAGGGAGAAGAGATACCGGAAGTGGAAATCACAGCAGAGAGAGTGAGGGAAGCCCTCAGCTCCCTTAAGACAGAGAAAGCACCGGGGCCGGATAAATTACATCCCAGAGTGCTGAAGGAACTTGCGGATGTCCTGGCAAAACCCCTGGCGGAGCTTTTCACCATCTCTCTGAGGACAGGGTGGGTGCCCCAGGACTGGAAGGTGGCGCATATAGTGCCTATCCACAAGGGGAGATCAAGGGAGGTGGCAGAGAACTACAGGCCTGTCAGTCTGACATCGGTGGTGGGCAAGGTGATGGAGGGCATTGTCAAGGAGAGGCTGGGGGGGACCTGGAAAAGTCAGGGTGCCTGGACGATAGACAGCATGGATTCGTCCCGGGGAAGCCGTGTCAGACAAACCTTGTGAGTTCTATGGCTGGGTGACGAGTGCCTTGGACCTGGGTAGACCAGTGGACGTCCTCTTTCTAGACTTCAGCAAGGCATTTGACTCTGTTCCTCATGTGGGCCTGTTGGATAAGCTGGGAGAAATGGGGGTGGGGAACCAGATGATCAGATGGATAGGCAATTGGCTCCAGGACCGGAAGTTGGTGGGATAGTCTCATCCCCAAGGAGGGTCATTAGTGGGGTCCCACAGGGATCAGTCCTTGGGCCCCTCCTGTTCAACGCCTATGTCTCTGACATAAGGACAGGAATCAGGAGTGAGATGAGTCTCTTTGCGGATGACTCAAAACTGGGGCGGTGGTGGATGGGGAGGAGGGGAGGGTGGCCCTAAAGGGGACCTGGAGGCCCTGGAAAGATGGTCTAGAAAGTGGAAGCTGAGGTTCAATGCAGGGAAATGCAAGGTACTCCACCTGGGGGCCAGAAACCCAGGCCAAGTGTACACCCTGGGGGGGAATGCTACAAGTCTCGATGGCCGAGAGGGACCTGGGGGTGGTGGTGGATGTCAAGATGAACAACTCGGAGACTTGTAGGAGGGCAGCAGCCAAGACTAACAGGATGCTGGGATGCATCGCTAGGGGGATCACCTCCAGAAGGAGGGAAGTGGTACTCCCTCTGTATAACTGCTTGGTGAGGCCGCACCTTGAGTACTGCGTGCAGTTTTGGAGGCCACACTTAAAGAGGGACATTAAACTCCTGGAGAGGGTCCAGAAGAGGGCAACCAAAATGATTTGGGGCTTGGGGGACAAGACCTATGAGGAGAGGCTCGAAGAGCTAAATATGTACACATTGGAAGAGAGAAGGGACCGGGGGGACACGATAGAGGCCTTCAGGTACATGAAGAGGGTAAATAGGGGAGGAACAGTCAGGGTGCTTCGAAGGAAGGAGGAGGGGGCCACTAGAGGGCATGGGTGGAAGCTGGAGGAAGATTTAGGGAGAAAGGAGGAGATGCTACTTCACTGAGAGGGTGGTGGAGCCATAGAATGCGCTGCCTGGGGGCTGGTGGAGGCAGAGACGGTGGAGGGTTCAGGAGGGGTGGGACAGGTACAGGGAAGGGTTCTGGAAGCAAAATCCAATGCAGCAAAATATCCGGAACTGGAAGGAGAAGCCAGAGAAGGCGAGGGGGCTGACCAAGCGGCAGACCACGAAAGACCGTTAGGCCTATTCTGCTGGCATTTTAGTATGTTAGTATGTAAGGTAATGCACCTGGGAAACAAAAACCCAGGGGAAGAGTACACAATGGGGGGTGAGATACTGACAACAACAAAAATAGAAAGGGACCTGGGGGTAGTCATATCAGATGACCTATAGGTGGGCCAGCAATGTGAGAAGGCAGTAAGGAGGGCTGGGAGAATACTGGGATTCATAGGGAGAGGCATCACCAGTAGAAAACAGAAAGTTGTTGGCCCTCTGTACAGACAGTTGGTAAGACCACATCTGGAGTACTGTGTACAGTTCTGGAGACCCCATCTCCGCAAGGACATAGACAGGGTGGAGGCTGTCCAGAGGAGGGCAACCAAAATGATGCAGGGTCTGCATCAGAAAACATATAAAAAAAGACTAAAGGAACTAAAGATGTATAGCCTCGAGGAAAGGGGGGGGACATGATAGAAACTTTCAAATACCTCAAGGGAATCAACGAAGTCCAAGAGGGTAGCATCTTTCAGAAAAAGAGATGTGCAAAAACAAGGGGGCACAATTTGAAGATAGAGGGGGGACGGCTCAGAGGTAATGTGAGGAAGTATTTCTTCACAGAGAGGGTTGTGGATACATGAAACAGCCTTCCTGAGAAGGTCGTAGAGTCAAAAACAGTGGGGGAATTCAAGAATGCATGGGACAGACATAAGGCAATTCTAGTGGGAGGGGGTAGGAGGAAGTAGGCTGTTGGTTAACTAGGATCTGCAGTTTGTCCGTTAGGTAGGGAAATGGGCAGACTAGGTGGGCCAAGTGGTCCTTATCTGCCATCAAATTCTGTGTTTCTATGTTTCTAGGGAAATGGGCAGACTAGGTGAGCCAAGCGGTCCTTATCTGCCGTCAAAGTCTATGTTTCTATGTTTTGCATCATATTATTTCTAGTTGAAAACCCACATTTCATGATTTCTTACCACCTCTAAAATTTGTTCAAGTTACTGGTTGTTTTATCTGCTTCCTTTCTTAGCAGAACTGAAATGCAAGCTAGTGGTGTAATTATACCCAATCTTGTTTTGTTTCAGATCCTTGATGTGCTCCTACTGCATACTTGCTGAACATTCGAAACATCCCAAACAGTGCAGTCACTCATGATGCAGTAGTCACCTCTCCTCCCATTGCATGATGAATGAATAGCCTGTATTGGTGAAGTTCCATGTCCAGAAAAGATGCAGTGGAAGTTGGTCAAGGACTGTAAACAGACACGTTTTTGTGTGGTAACACCAGTATGGTGGGCAGACTGTTGTTCACTTTAAAAAAAGGAATCAGGATCAAACTACCAGCTGCATCAGCAAATTCTACAGAACATGAGCAATCATACAAGGTATTTTTTTTTAACAAGAGACACTTTGGCCTAAAGGGGCTTACAGAGTTTTTATTTAATTATAGTTCATACACCAAAAGTAAGAAATTAAAATAAATAACGTAGCGCTACATGCATAGTGGTAAAAACAGTATAAAAATCATTTATATCCTTTTTTGACGTAGCATAACATAATTTATCCCCATATATCCTAAAATCTCATTGAGACAAAGAATTAGTTATAGTTTATCTCAAAGTATAAACTTGGAGCAGTGTCAAATACTTAGGCGCGATACTTATTACTATGATTTATCTTAGAAAATCACAATATAAGTCGGCCCGTTGACACAGTAGTACCTCTCGCAACCTGAGTTTGGGAACGAACTCGGGTCATTGGGTGGGCGGCAGTGGGGAGGAGGATTGATTGTCACGGGGACACTCTCCCCCTCCGGGGAGGAAGGGTAGCCAGCACTGCTGCACTACTGCCACCTGGGTGACCACAGGTGGCAGTGCAATCAGGAGCAACTTGTGGGTGGGAGGACAGCCGTCTGGTGCCACAACATGCACACTTGCATGCGTGCTTGTGGATCATGCCACCGATGTCCTAGGAGACAGGCAGTAAGAATCGAAAAACCCTGGCCGGCAGGATGACCCCAGCTGGTCACAGGGTCTGCACCTGGCTACCCAGGCACCGCCTCCACTAGACCAGATCTGTTCTGCAGTGAAGTTTGGGACATCCTCTGCCGCCCCCTCCAGAGAAGATTAAACTCTGGAGGAACTTGGGAGGCAAGTGTAAGTCCTGGGGGGTGCCGGGGTGATAGGGCTGGGGCAGCCAAGTAGAAGGGGGCCAATCAGAGATGTAAGGGCATAAACAGCAGCAACCGCAAGAAGAAAATCATGATATAAGATCATTCAACACAGAGTTACAAATATATATTTAAAGATATTACATGTCTACTCTCTGTTTCCGTAAGAAGATATCTATTTAAAGTGAATTTCAGCTGAGAAAGAAAAATGTATGTAACCCCCTTGCAAATGGGGGTTCCTAGAAATGCCACTCTGGGTTTACCTTAACCCGGTTTGTTCTGTCTTTCTCCCGCTGTCTCTCGGGCTTCTCCTGACTTGGCCTCTAATTTTTCTGGCTTCCCAGGTCCTGTTTGCCCTCGTGTGTGCCCCAGCTTGCAGTCAAATGAAAATCCAACCCCTCAGGGCTTAAACTGCTGACCGCGTGCTCCCGCTGCAAAAGTGCTGCCTCCAGGGCAGCGGGAGTCACGTTGGCGCGCAAAGTGCCTTTGATGTGGAGCCACTTGTTTTGCGGTCACCTCGGGTACTGTGCCGTGGGTCCTGGGATCCCTTCCACCTATTTGGGACCCGGTGACCATGGACAGCCTGCTGGGGGACTGCTCAGATGGGAATTAAAGGAGTTCTGACCAGGGCTCATTTAAGTATGCCTGTGCAGGGCCCCGGTCATCTGAATAATGCATAACAGTGTGTCTGGCTGCCTCCAGGGTAGCTATGTTCAGCTCTGGCCGAAAAGTAAAGAATTACAATGTTTTACATAATGAAACTGTTGCTGCTTGTTGGGAATATACTGTGCATGTGGGGAAAAGTGTTTAAAGTTAAAATTAGTACTGCTTCCCTGGCAATTCCAGTATCTGGGACTCTGTGTGTGAGTCTGTCAGCTGCTGCAAGGGGAGTTTGCATAAGTGCAGTAGCGACAGGAAAAGTAAAAGAGCCATGTTTTTCATCTGTGCAGCGACTGCAAGTACAGCCTTTAAGCTATAGAACTGTGGGGCAAATAATTACTTCTTTCTGGCTGCACCACGACATTATTCAGGACTGTTTTAATCTGCTATAAGGGACAGTGGGTTAAGCAGCCATTGCCAGCAGTACAGCCAATTGGAATTGCAGCAACAGAAAGCCAGGACCTGTGGGACATTCACTGCATCTAATGGGTAAGCACCCAAGTGCTTATGTGGGCTTACAGGGAAATTATTTTAGACGCAAATTCCACAACCCAATTGTGCTTCGAGTGTTCTGATTGACAGGTCCTTCAGCAACTTGGAGACATGTCACCCCATCCCTGCTACCAATTGAATCAGGAGCCGAGCTTGGAGCTCTATAAACAGACAATGTTGCCAGTTTGTCTGGAGAGATTCAGAGATGCAGAGCTGAGAGAGAGAGAGAGCAGCAGAGCAGGCCCCAGCCTGTTGGGAGCCCCCACATGGGGGGAGGGGCTTAGGCTCCAGCCATGCCATCAGGCCTGGGCCACTTAATTCAATCCCTTTCAGTCTTCAGAGGGCATTTGTTATTTTCTTCAGTTAACTAGTTACAATAATTGTGCTTTCTGCAACAGCTAGTCTGGAGGTTGCCAGTACTGTCCTCCAGAGGCTAGCCTTCCCTCCCAGGTCAGGAAAAGATGCGGACAGAAGAATCAGATGTCCAGCAGTGGTGAGAGCGCTGACTAGACCAGATGACATCATGCAGTGGTGAGAGCGCTGACCAAGTACCTCAGCGGTGAGAGAGCTGAAGAAGTCTTCAGGATGCCTTCGATTGCAGATGACACCCGTGGAGGACCTGAGTGAGTAACCTCGTACCCCGAGGTGTGAGGGAGAAGTTAAGCAAGTAATCTTGGAGGCTCCATGCCCCATTAAGAAATGTGTGCTGTTAAATGTAAAGTAATGAAGTCATCAGTCTGGGCTACTAACCCCATAAGAGACTGCCTAATTTAAGTAATGGATGCGTCTTGTCTGTAGCCCAAATGGCTAAGTTGCAGGTGCAGCAAGATGCTGGGCTTAGTGAATCATATAAATGTGTAGCTATGGGTTAGAGTCCTGCCATCGTGGAGCTGTCTGCCAAGACACGCTTGCCACTTCATGAGACAGGAGGCCCTAGAGCATATTAATGTCTAAAATACCATAAAGAGAATGTACCTGTCTCTGCACAGAATTTCGTCTAAGAGCACTTGGTATAAGTGTTGAATGGCTAGACGTGCTGGATAGGACTCCACTTGTGGTTAATGTTCTTGGTATATAGAATGTACTGGATATGACTGCCTGTGACTAAACTATGGGATGCTTCATAAAAGTGTCATTGCCAACTTACTCTGAATGGATGCCTTTTGGTACATAAAGTACTGGATGTGACCGTGTTTAAACTGCGTTTAGGATGGTTGACAGAAGCATCACTCTCGTTGCTTTGGATGGGACTTTCAAATATTGTGCTGAATGTTCTGGATGTAAGATCCACATAGTTTGTTCTGGAATGTTCAGAAGTCTGCGAGTGCAGGGCTATCCCTGATTTGTCTGCACATGCAGGGCAATCCCTGCTTTGTCTGCTAAAGTGCAGGGCAATCCCTGCTGTGGATGTAAATTGTAATTTACTGCTTTACAAAAATCTGGTTCCAAGTTGCCCCCACCCTCAAATTAATAGCCAGCCACCTCGACCAGCTGCAACTCCATCAGGCCTGCAACATCTTGGACTGTGGTATCTGTTTAACCAGTATGGTATGAGTTTGTGGGGTTTCTGCTGTATCTGGGACTGGTACCAGTGTGGATATTATTAATAATTATGTTTAACATCTGATTTATCAGCAGCTAGACAGCCAGGGCTCTGGATATCTTAAGTCAAATGGTAAAATGTGATTTACATCTGCCTGTTAATATGTAGCCACCCAGCTGGAGGGTTCACCAGCAAAAATCCAAAATGATCTCTGTACATGTGTAAATACGGTAAGATATCCTCTACACCTCCTGTTTCCCTTTCCTAGCTCCTTTATTTTCCCCCGAAATAAATATCTTGTTGTTTGAAATCCCATGTGAGCATATTATTAGAGAGAGCCTTTAATTCAAAATGTGGAAATGTGGGGAACTGTGTATTGGGGCATGTCTGAGGAAGGTAACTGGTCACCGTGGGTGGTGTAGCAGCTCAGAGGGCTACACCCAGTACCATCTCACCCGCGTAAAGCACCCTGAGTGGAGGCACTACTCAAATGTTTTTAAAAATGTTATGAGTTAGTGAACCCAACTCCTTAGCCTGTGTCCAGGGTAGTAGGCAGGGGTGTAACACTGGGTGTAGTATATGGTAACTTACCCTAGTAACATTGTAGAATGGTTTAGTCCACATCCCCCTGCAGTTTTGGGCCAATGATATGTCTGGGGTGGAAACTGGGTTTTAGAAACTGCATGAGCAGATTGTAGTAGTAGTTCTGCTGAGGCCTGCTGATCTATCTAATGTATGTTTGTTGAATAAACCTCAGAGCTGTTAGAAGTTACTTATGGTGTCCAGTCATTCCTAAAACCAGCAATCCTGAAGAAGCAACTAAAGTGAAATATTATATGGTGTCAGAAGTGAACTTGCAGTGCTGCAGTTGCAAGAAAAGAAGAGTTTGTGTTGCCATGAAAAGAAACAAAAGACAGTATTTGTGAGTACCTAAGGCTTACTAAAAGACTGTATAACAAAGTATTTTTGGCAGTATGGAGCAATTTAAGCCACCTCCACCACTATTGTTGACTGGAAATCTTGCAGAAAACTGGAGAAGGTGGGCACAGAGATTAAATCTGTACTTCACAGCCACGGGATTAGATGATAAGTCAGAGGAAATGAAAATTGCAGTCCTGCTGCACACGATCGGGGATGATGCCCTCGAGGTGTACAATACCCTCAATATAACATATGCTGACCCACAGCTAAAAAAGCAGCTGAGGTTATGGAAGCATTTAAGAATTATTGTGAACCAAGGAAAAACACGGTGTTTGAGAGGCATCAGTTTTGGGTCCATCCGTTCAATGAGCACTCAGGTATAGACAAGTTTGTTATGGAGCTCAGGCAAAAAGCTCGGAATTGTGAGTTTAAAGAGACTGAGGACTTAATGATTCGAGATAAAATTGTCTTCAGCATTACCGACGACAGGCTCCGAGAAAAGCTACTGGAATCCCCAGACCTCACGATGGCCAAAGCAGTGAACATATGCAGAGCCAAAGAGGTAACAAGGGCACAGGCGAAAGTGATGTCACAAGGGACTGCTGATAAGTTCATCCATGCTGTAGAACATAAATCGAGGCAGGATGGTAATACAGGCCAAAAACCAGACCGCCAGGTACCAACACGTGAGACATGTGCACAAAAATCAAACACATGTGGGAGGTGTGGCAACGGACATGCGCCAAAGGCTTGTCCAGCGTATGGACAAGAATGTCGTAAATGTGGTGGCCTCAACCATTATGCAAAAATGTGCTGGTCCAAAAAGTCCAACAAACCTCATGAGAAAATGACCAAAGGGGTAGAAGCACTAGTTGTGGGTGCTGTAAAAAGAAAACAAGAAATGGTGCGGACACAAGTACCAGATGAAGGGTGGTACACTACCTTGAAGATAATGGGACAGCCAGTTAAGTTCAAGTTGGACACTGGGTCTGAAGCCAATATACTTACTAAAGAAGTGATTGCGCAGTTTCCATGCAAGGTACAAATCAAGCCGACCAGTACTATCCTAATGGCATATGGAGGAGCACAAATTAATCCGAAGGAAGTGGACGCTAAAGTGTAAGACACAAGACAGAGAGGCCAATCTGCAGTTTTATGTCACTAATACATCGGAGCTTCCCTACTGGGTCAACAGGCATGTGTCATCCTGGATCTGATTCGCAAAGTAAAGGTGCTTAAAACCAAGCCACCAAGCACAAAAGAGGAACTTTTTGCACAGTATAAAACAGTGTTTGAAGGCCTAGGAGAATTCCCAGGAGTTTACCACATATATACCGACCCAAATGTTACTCCTGTGATACATGGGTGCAGAAAAGTCCCACATGCAATCACGGACAGGCTAAAACAGACACTGGAACAGCTGGAGCAAATTGGGGTGATTAGCAAGGTAAAAAAACCTACAACATGGGTAAATAGCCTTGTAATTACTGAAAAGAAAAATGGTGAGATCAGGGTGTGTTTGGACCCTAGAGACTTAAATAAAGCTATCAGAAGACATCATTTCTCCATCCCCACATTGGAGGATATTCAGAGTAAGCTTGCAGGTAAAAAGTTTTTTACAATTCTAGATGAAAAAGATGGGTACTGGCACATCAAATTAGATGACGAAC
This sequence comes from Neoceratodus forsteri, assembly GCA_016271365.2. Lineage (NCBI taxonomy): Eukaryota > Metazoa > Chordata > Ceratodontiformes > Ceratodontidae > Neoceratodus > Neoceratodus forsteri. The sequence goes on from JADMNL010000022.1 coordinate 584,778,827, forward strand.
CTGCAGACCTATGTACAGTACATTCAACAGTCCATGGGGAAGGTACAAATTTCACAGACTTCCTTTTGGTATACGGTCTGCAAGTGAAGTATTCCAGCAGAGAAATGCTGAACACTTCGGGGACATACCAGGTGTTTTTGTAATAGCTGATGACATGCTTATAGCTGCAGCTACCAAGGAAGAGCATGACAATACTTTGAGAAAAGTAATGGACAGAGCAGTGGAACTCAATGTAAAGTTCAATAGTGACAAAATACAGTATTTGGTGAGTGAGGTGAAATACATGGGGCACATCATAACCGAAAATGGGCTACGGCCTGATGAAGCCAAAGTAGAAGCAATAGCTGAGATGCCCCCTCCCGAAGATAAAAAAGCACTACAGAGGCTGTTAGGAATGACTCGATACTTGCTGCAGTACATTCCGAATGAAGCAAACCTCACTGCACCACTAAGGCAGCTACTCAAAAAAGATGTCATGTGGCAGTCAGCACAGGAAGAAGCCTTACAAAAGCTGAAAGAGACTATTTCTTGTGCACCAGTATTAAAATTCATTGATCCAAAAGAGGACATTGAAATCCAAGCAGATGCATCTAAGGACGGACTAGGTGCTTGTTACTACAAAGAAACAGACCAGTAGCTTATGCATCTAGGTCATTGTCCAGTGCTGAAAGAAACTATGCACAGATAAAAAGAGTTGCTAGCAATTATGTTCTCTACAGAAATTTCATCAGTATGTTTATGGAAGGTCAGTGAAAATACAATCAGATCACAAGCCACTACAGTCCATACTGAACAAACCAATTGGAAAGACTCCAGCAAGATTGCATGGATGCTGTTACAGATACAGAAATATGACATAGAGGTAATATATACTCCAGGCAAAGATATTCTGATTGCAGACACTCTATCCAGGGCAGTACCAAGAAAACCAGCAGAGGGAGACACTGATCTAAGTAGTGAAAAGGTCATATGCTCAATCCAAGCAACAGAGACACCGCCTGACAGCATGTTAGAGGGGCTAAAACAGGCCACACAGAGGGACAGTGAGTTACAGTTGCTTAAAGAAATGCACCTCAAAAGATGGCCTAACAGGAAAAAACAAGTCAGCATCAAACTTCAGCACTATTGGCCCATGAGACACAATATATACATAGAGAATGATCTCATAATGGTGGGTAAAAGAATCATCATACCCAAAGAGCTGAGAACAGATATGCTACGAAGACTTCACGCAGCACGTCAAGGAATACAAAGGTCGAAGGCACAAGCCAGAGCTGTGATATATTGGCCAGGCATGAATCGAGAAGTAGAAATGATGGTTGAAGCATGTGGACCTTGTCAGGAACTCTTACTCAGCAACCATAAAGAGCCAATGTGTCCACATGAGATACCTGACATGCCATGGTTAAAGCTTGGAGCAGACATTTTTGACTTTAGGGGACACTCCTACTTAATAGTAGTGGACTATTTTTCAAAATACCCAGAGGTTCTCAGAATGCCTGACAAGACATCAGCTATGGTTATTGCAAAATTGAAAGCTGTATTTGCAAGACATGGAATTCCGAAAGAACTGGTAGCGGATCATGTACCATTTGCAAGTCATGAAATGAAGCAATTTGCAAAGTTGTGGGAATTCAAAATAACTCATTCCAGCCCAGGATACCCACAATCTAACGGTTTAGCTGAAAGAATGATCCAGACAGTAAAAAGAATCTTTCTGAAGTCTATGCAAGGTCAGACCGATCCACATCTCACATTGTTCAGTCTTAGAAATACACCAGTCACAGGACTGAACTTTACACCTTCTCAGTTGTTAATGGGCAGAATGTTGAGGACAACATTACCAGCAAGTGCAAGGGCACTGCGACCTGAAATACCAAAGGATGCACATAAATGTCTGAAAAGACTACAGAAAAGACAGAAACAGTTTTATGACAGGAATGCAGCTCCACTTACTCCATTCAGAGAAGGGGAAAGGGTATGCATAGAGACTTCTAGAGGGTGGCAACCTGCTACAGTAGAAAGAATCCGTGATGAGCCAAGATCCTATAGTGTGATTACACCTGCAGGACAGCGATACCGCAGGAACAGGAGACACCTGAGGAGAGACCGAACAGTTGCTTTGGAGGCTGAAGAGCAACAGGCAGATGAGTCAACTGAATCCATATTGTCACAAACAGTGCAATCCAGGGACAACAGCCAGGAACAGGACACTTGTCAAGAGTATGAGCAACCTGAGATGGAACCTGTTGTTTTCAATGACACTTTGCCAGAAAGTCCTGAGGCTGTACCCAGTGTGCAGTCTACTCGAATGACCAGAAGAGGGCGTCTGCTTAAAGTTCCTGAGAGGTTCAGAGATTTTGTTATGACTAAAGTCAGTGGTAAAGACTTATTTCAACAGAGTTTAGTACCAGTGACTTTACACCCTAACTCATCACAAAGTAAGACTCAACCATTATGTTACTATTGCTTGGTAATTATTTGTCATTGATATGCAAACCGAAATCAAGGTAATTGCTTTCTTTTACTAGAAGGGGAGATGTAGTACATGGTAACTTACCCTAGTAACATTGTAGAATGGTTTAGTCCACCTCCCCCTGCAGTTTTGGGCCAATGGTATGCCTGGGGTGGAAACTGGGTTTTAGAAACTGCACGAGCAGATTGTAGTAGTAGTTGTGCTGAGGCCTGCTGATCCATCTGATGTATGTTTGTTGAATAAACCTCAGAGCTGTTAGAAGTTACTTATGGTGCCCAGTCATTCCTAAAACCAGCAATCCTATAAGAAGCAGCTAAAGTGAAATATTATACTGGGGAATGGCGCCGCCCAGGTGTTACATGTAATTTTTTTCAAGCCATTTCAAAATTATTTCATGCAGTCAAATGGGGAGGCAGAGATGGCAGGCCATCAAGGCACATGTATTCTGTGGAGCTGCTGCATTCTTGGTCTCATTTCTTTATAAAATAATTGTTTTTGTGCACAGGTCCTTCTTATTTTCACTTCTAGTGAACTCCTGGACTGTAGCATTGGACTGGTGCTAATTTCTAAAATTTGGGCCATCCTGGAAACCAACCAAAAATGGAGGACTCTCAGCGGGGGGCAGGGCCTCTAAACTGGCTGACACGCAGCTGCTTGGCCATGTGGACGGCACTCCTGCAGCTTTGGAGTCGCTGCAGTTTGCAATACAGGCATTAACCACCTCAATCCAAAATATGAACAGAAAGGTGGATAAGTACATTGAAAGGCTAATCGGTGTTGAAAATAAAGTAGAAGCCATGGGAATGTTGATCGAAGAATTGAATAAGATAGCTTGAAAGGCAGTGTTGGTGGTCAGTTCTTCCATGCAGGAACAAAGCCTGCTAAAGTAAAGTTTAGAACAATTAGAGAATAGTGTTCGTGGTCCACATGTGCGCACTTTGGGAGTCCCCAAAGGAGTGGAAGGGGGACGATCCTACAACCTTCCTCAAGAGATGGCTGCTTGAAGCCTTGAGGTTGGGAAATGTGGACACAGTTGTTAAAGCGTACCACATTACTCCTTGCTGATCCACCTCTAGCGCTGATGGACCATGCACACTGCGCATGGTGACTCCATCATGTGGAACTGGAGACAAGATCCTCAAAGCATAGGCCAGCTCGGTGGCGCTGGAGGTTGAGGCGCTGGTCACAACACCTCGCGCCATGCCAGTGACCCGGGTTTGGAAATCAGCACAAGCCGCCGGGGGTCGGCAGGGTGGAAGAGAGGATCGAGCATCCAGAGGACTGCTCTCTTCTCTCGGGGAGAGGGAGACTATTCGTCCCACTCATTGACTGCCCTCTGGTGGTGGCTGGAGGGCAGTACAGGTTGGGAAGCTTGATCTGATGTCAGAGGGAGGGGGATGGGTACAAAAGGGAGGAAAATAAGCCTGGCAGGCTCAATGATGGTCCGCCGCTCCCGAGGCCATCCCCAGATTCTGGATTGGGTCTCCAGGAGGGGGGAGAAGCCAGCAAGCTCCTCCTGGCCCCACTGCAGGGGAACTACTGGGGACTGCAAAGTACGGGAGTGGCAGGAACAGAGAGAAAGTCCCTCTGTCAGGAAGGCGGAAGCTGCCTGCCAGGGCTCCAGAGGATAAAGAGATAACAGAAAAGAAAAATAAAGATCCTTAGAGCAGCCCAGGACTAAAGGCCTGTTAAGACTAATGACAACCCCATTCTTTTTTTCCCCTGAAGTAAGGCCTTTGAGGGTGTTATAAAAATTCTCAGAGACGCAGGTATCTCATATCACTTGGGGTTCCCTGCCGCACTGTACTTTCCATGGGAGAATAAGCAATATTGTTTTACTGATCCGAAAGCAGCCGGTGTCTGTATTTCGAAAATGGAGACTAGGGGAGAGCAGAAAGCATCAAAGGAACAGTCATCAGCTGATGAAGAGGGCTGAAGTGGACACTTACTTTCTCCTTTGGGACTTTAATTTGGACTGAAATCAGATTTCGGGTGAGCTCTCTACAACTGTGTTTGGGTTCTGCCTATATTTTCAAAATTCAGTGCTCGTTGGGATTCATATAACTCATACAAGCTAGAAACAGAATTTTTCGGCAGATAAGGACCACTTGGCCCACCTAGTCTGCCCATTTTTGTTCCTGTTTGTACTGTCAGTGCAGACCCTACCTAATCTCTGGCTACTTCCCCCCACCCCCCTGCTTTTCTCACAAGATTCCTTCGTGCCTGTCCCATGCATGCTTGAAGCCCACCACAGTTTTCACTACCACCACCTCTGCTGGTAGACTATTCCAGGTGTCCACCACTCTTTCAGTGAAGAAGTACTTCCTCACATCCCTCCTAAATTCCCCTCTTCCAGTTTCATTGCATGCCTCTTGTTCTTGTGCACCTTCCCTTCTGAAAAATACTCCCCTCCTGTAACTTTTTCACGCCCATGAGGTACTTGTAGATCTCTACCATGTCCCCCCTCTCTCTCGCCTCTCTTCCAGTGTGTACATATTGAGATCTCTCAGTCTTTCCCCGTAGGACTTATGATGCAGTCCCTGCACCATTTTAGCTGCCTTCCTCTAGACAGCCTCTACCCTGTCTATGTCATTCCTGAGATGTGGTCTCCAGAACTGGACACAGTACTCCAGGTGGGGTCTCACAATACAGTGATACTGTAGTGATACGACTGATACAGTGGTAACACCACCTCTCTCCTTCTGCTGGTGGATCCCCTCCCTATGCACCCCAGCATTCCGATGACCCTGCCTACTGTCTTGTCAAAACTGTCTCACCACCTTGAGGTTATCAGAGATGATAACCCCTTTCCTGTTTAGTGACCATCAATACTTTTTCCCCCATTTTATACAACATCTCTGGGTTTCTGTTCCCTAGGTACCTGAATTAGCACTTTTTTGCATTGAAATCCAGCTGCTATACCCTTGACTACTCCTTCAGTTTTCTCAAGTCTCTACTCATTCTCTCTGCCTCCTCCAAAGTATCTACCCTAATGCAGATTTTGGTGTCACCTGCAAAGAAGTATACCTTCCCTTCCAGCTCCTTTGCAATGACACCTATAAAGACACTGAAGAGGACTGGTCCCAGCACTAAGCCTTTAGGCACCTTAATGGTCACTCTCTCATCATTGGAGTGAGTGCCACTTACCACCACCCTCTGTCACCTATCCATCAACCAGTTGCATATCTAGTTTACTACCTAGGGTCCCACCTACAAACTGCCCAGTTTCCTTGTAAGCCTCCTATGTGGTATGGTGTCAAAGGCCTTGCTGAAGTCTAAGTAGGCCACATCCGCTCTCCCACCCTGATCTATTTCCCTGGTTACCCAATCAAAGAAATCAGTCAGGTTCATCTGACATGACCTCCCCCCCATGACTCTGTGTTGCCTTGGGTCTTATAATCTACTGGATTCAAGATATTCCACTTAGGGTTACCACCTATCCCGATTTTCACAGGACAGTCCTGATTTGGGCAGCTGTGTCCTGCAAAAGAACATGGATGAAAATTACTACATGTCCTGACATACTAGCACTTGTCATTGCCACGGCTCATGACTCCCCACCCACTTGTTTCTATCTTCCTAATATCCAGATTCTTCAAGCATCTTATCAGGTTCCACAGTGCTTCCCTCTAGACATAGTACCACAGCTAACTTTCCACTGAACCATGCCAGTAATAAACAATGAGCTGACTATGTAAAACTACATTTCTTCTGCACCTTTTGTTAATTCTACTGTCAACATATTTGTAAGGACTGATGCATGATGATAACCATGGCTGTAAGCTGCTCACACACCAGAAACTACTCTGTAACCCAAGTCTTTCTCTGTATGAAAATATGTATTGTTATTCCGGGTCGTCCCTGAAAAAGGGACTTTTGGGGCTCAGTGGGCCTACCCGGTCACCAAAATTTTAAATAAATTAAAAAAAAAAAAAAATTATAGCAGAAAAAAATATTTTCTGACTTTCCTCTAAATGTTGTAAAAAACTATAATACTTTAACTAAAATACCTTAAAATGATAAGAAACAACTAAAAAACGACAACACTTAATCTTAATTCTGATTATTTAGAGAAAACAAGTCTGTTGCATTGGTCAAGGTTACATATTGTCCTGTGAAAAATCATGTTGCAGTAAGAAATGTCTCACTTTGGGCTTCTTAAAAGATGGTAACCCTAACTCCACAAGCCTTTCTTTTAAAAGTGGCTCCGTTTGGCCCGGTGGTGCTGAGGGCTGAGGCACTGGATACCTTACCTTGTGCTACGCTGGCAACCCGTATTTGGGAACTAGCGTAGGCCGCCGGGGGTTGGGAGGGGAGGAGAAGGATTGAGCGTCTGATGGGCTGCTCTCCTTTTCCGGGGAGGGGGGGATGTCAGTGGTCGGCTCCCAACTGACCCCTAGCTGAGGCTGGGGGGCAGCGCACCAACGCTGCAACAAGGGGCGGAGTTGTGGCAGACACCTGGAGGAGCACATGCGGATGCGTGAGTGCTCCTTCCGCCAGCATCATTGCATGCCACAACTCGAGGGCGTAAAAGCGGAAAACTGGCTCCTGGTCAGGCAGCATGAGCTTTTGACCTCTGTGGCCCGACTCCGAATGGTGCTTCCTCATCTGGATCCGTACGGGTGAGTTGAGCTTAAGGGGGAGAGACTCCTCACCACTCTGTCATGGGAGGCAAGTCGTGGGGGAATTGAGGAAGTGGCCTGATGTTGGGGGTGCGGGCCTGGAGGTCGTTCAGGATGTCAGCCAACCAGGAAGCCATGGGGAAGAAAAAGATAGCCCCCCCCAAAAAAAAGTAGCTCCATTAACTTCTCCACCGCTGATGTTAGACTGTCCTTCCTATAGTTACCAGCCTCCTCCCAGCTACGGCTTTTGTGAAGTGGGACTACATCTGCCCTCCTCAAATCTTCTGGAACTGCTCCTTTGACAATTTATCTCTTCGCGTCATAGATACATATATATATATATATATATATATATATATATATATATATAAAATCTGTAGTAACCCAGTCTCCTAAATGAATGAAACACACCACACGACCATGCGTTGTTCCACAACAATCGCACACCTGCCCTTCTTTTCATCCTTTAGAACCTTTTGGACATTTTATAACACAGATACTCCACTGCAGGATGTGTGGTCGTGCTCTGATATATGCACGCCTTAGGTGGCTGAACGCACTCGTCTTGTGGCGTCATGCTGCATAACACACCCAAGGCCGTGCATATATCAGAGCACGACTGCATGCCCTGCAGTGGATTATCTATTGCATGTCACAATAGCAATTGATTCTATTTAGAACGGGATGAAGGTTTGGTAAATTTGATTAGATCATTACTTCGTTTATAGGTTGTTCACTGCATTTATCACTTGTTAAAGGGGAACAGTCAGAGCAAGTGGGGCTGGTTCCAGTGCGTATATTGTGTGCAAAAACATTTCAGTTTATTTACCGTTTACTGTTGTATAGCAGACTGTATCAGACTAATTCTAGGATGACATCTTCTTTTACTGCAAATCCCAGAATTCCCTGCAGCTGACATCAAAGCAGTACTGTAGGCTGCAGTGGCAGATTCAACAGCCTGTAGTGCATGTTAAAGCTTTTTATAATCTCTGACTTGATGTCTTCCATGTCTGCTTTTCTCCAGGGATTAAGTACAGTCGACTGTATTTAGCCCAAGCAGTGGTGGCTCCAGCTTCTGTTGATTACCAGGGCACTGGGTGGGCACCTCAGTTGTCAGCCAGGGCACCTATAGAAACCAGAATGTGTATCATGCGTGTATAGTCCTGCCTGCCCAGGCCTGGTAGAGGTGCAGGAGAGGTAATAAACAAATAAATTAATAAAGCTCCCCCACAGCCAGCCAGTCATCAGACCATTTCAAGCCTCCTCTCACTCCACAAACAGAACACAGGAGTTTCATTTTTAAAATCATAGGCGAAAGCACAAAACCACATCAGAGGGCTCCAAGTCTCCCCCTATGCAACACCAACTGCCACATTACACCAGGAAACTGTAACACCCCACCCAGACCCCAACACACAAAAATACAACAGTGCCCCTTCCCAAGTCAGCCAGCCAAACATCAGGACACTTTAGTTTTACAGTTCTCTCCCACCCCTTTCAAACCCCTGGCTTTCCCAAACAACAACTGTAAAAATTCCCTTCTCTGTGCTTACTAGCACGTGAGGTATGCAGAGTCTGAGCCGGGCCCAGTAGAGGTGTAGGAGAGGTAAAAAATAAAAACATCAGAGGGCTCCAAGTCTCCCCATGCTACACCAACTCCCCATTACAGCAGGCAACAGCAACACCCCACCCCCACCCCACGCAGTACCCAACACACAAAATACAACAGCACAGCCACTCCTTCCCAAGTCAGACATCCACATCTTCAGACACTTCTTTAGTTAGTTATTCATTAAACTCTCTCCCAGTCACACCCCCTTTCAAACCCCTGGATTCCCTAAACAACAGTACAAATATGCCCACACCAGATACAACAGCACAGCCAGCGCCCACCGCCCCCCCCTTCCTTCCTCAAGTCAGCCATCCAATCATCTCAAGACACTTTAGTTATATTGTAAGTTAAACTCGAATCTCTCCCACCCCCTTTCAATCAAGCAGCAGGCCAGCAGCCCCTGGCTTCCCCAAACCAAACAACTCAACTGTAAAAAAAAATGCCCCGTTTCTCCTTACCAGTATAGTAGGTGAGGTATGCAGTCTGAGTAGGTTCGTGGAAAGGTCTCAGTGGTCTGACTCTCGGCAGCCACAGCCGTTTCTTGAGGTCCGGATTGCAAATGCAGTTTGCAGAGCCCGGGAGAAGATAGCTGAGGTTGGCCTCAGTGACTCCGAGTCTTGTCTGCGGCATCTCCGCTCAGATCTGGTCCAGGACAGTGGGACTACAGGTCGGTAACTCAGCAGCATTGGTGGGACTCAGGGTTGGCAACTCAGCGGCAGTGGGTTGATGGTCCCAAGACTCCAAAAAAAAAAAAATCAGCGGGTCAACTCAAGATCAGGCAGGCTGCACACAGTCAACAAATGAAACAAGGAAGGAGCCAGGAATCCAAATCGACGCTTGCCTTCTTCTCGGCAAATGAAGAAAAACTGGTCCTGTGTCCATGCTTCTTTATTGCCGAAACAAACACTCAGTCGGCTGCTGAACTGTAGCTTTCATTGGATTGGCTCCACACACCTACCTCTCGTTGGTGCAGATTTTCCTGCTTCTGGATTGGTTCCTAGTACTTCTTTTCCAATTCCCCCATTGGCTGTTTCCTGATTCTGCAAGCCTGGCTTTAGTTTAGCTCCATAATGATGTGTTGTGTGCCCCCCAACCCAGAGTGGCGCGAGTTTTCGAATTATGCTCAGGGGACTAGGGATCCCAGCTTGGTAGGAAGATGACAACAGGATTGTTTGTGTATTGCGGCCAGACTACTCATTTGAGTGGAGGATGAAGTTGGCGCCGCGTCTATTGTGCTACGCGGCAGGGGATCAAACACGGCAAAGGTTTATTATTCCTGGACAAAGAGTTGGGCTGGTAATCTGATTCCATTCGGCAGACGCAACAAAAAGGTTTTAGAGCTCGGGGCACTGTGTGTAGTGGTAGACGCACACTCAGAGAACCGGGGCACGAAATGGGGCACAGCATTTTTTCACCAGGGCACATGTCCCGGTGTGCCCCGGTGTAGTGCTGCCAGTGAGCCCAAGTAGTACAGTGGAACCAGCAAACAAAAGATCAGAGCTTATATAAACTCTAACATGCACTGCAGGCTATTGAATCTCCCACTGCTGCCTACTGCTCTGATGTCAGCTGCAGAGGATTCTGGGATTTGTAGTAACAAGATGCTGGCCTAGAACTAAGCAAAATTAGTCTAATACAATCTACTATACTACACTAAACAGTTTTGTATTTTTTTTTATTTCTGTAAAACCAGTAAGGTGGACTGGATCAAAGGGCTCCTTTTTCAGCCACGCCTGTGGGAAAGGGTACAACATAAGGGGTGTTACAGTACATACAAGAGTACACAAAAGTACAGATTTACAACAGTAAGTAAACCAAAATGGTTTTGCACATAATGTGCACATTGGGGCCTATTCTCCATGTCACGGAGAACCCACGCAAATGGCGTATAAATGGCATGCATAGGACTGCACCACGCAGCAGGCAGCAAGGATGCGGCATTCACCAAAGGAGCAGCACGCCTGGGCAGGCACAAGGGTGGTGCAGAAAGCAGTGTGGAGGGGTGAGGAGGGGCAGGGCCATGTTCTGTAATGCATGCCCACATGCCCCTTTACCCCACCAAATATGGACATGCGCATGGGATGCTCACGTGCTCAAAAGCAGGAGAGGCAGCACAATGTCCACACAGGCATCCCAGGTGGACCACAGTGTATCGCTTGCGGATGGGGAAGGGAACAGCCAGCAGCCAGGGAGGGGGGGGATGTCTGGATGGGCGTTGGCAGTGTGGAGCAGCTGGCCATGTCCTGGAAGCCCAGGTCGAATAATTTCACCAGCGCCCAGTTTACTGCCCTAGTGATGGACATCCAGAGTAATTATGGAGTCCTGTACGGTGACCCGTCACTGACAGCACCGGCGGAGTCCAAGCAGAGGATATGACTGGACATCCAGGCCACCATTAATGCCACAAGACTGGAGGCACAGACACTCTCTGCAATAAAACATTAAAGGAGGGACATCCACTCCATCATCAAGCGGAAGCTGGTAGCAGCACACAGAGCACAGATGGCCACAGGGAGGACCCCCATCTCCTGGAAACATGTTGGGGTTCCTGGAGAGGATAGTGGCCCAGACCATACTGGATGTCACTTGGCAGGGGGTGCCCAAAGGGTGTGACATGGTGCCAAGTAGGCATGAGGCATGCACCACCATACAGAGGGTTTCCAGCCTTGTTACCCTGCAAACTGACCGAATCTCCCACCCCACAGGCAAATCGGCGAGCAGCAGCACAGACCATCCTGGCACAGGTGGAAGGGACCACCAGCTGAACCAGGAGGGTGGGCATGCCACGACAGGGTGCACAGCTGCCATGCCAGCTACCATCAAGCTAACAGGGTGCATGTGTTCCCCCACATGTACCTGCATGGAGACGCCAGCTGCAAGAGAGCCACGGCAGGAGGGGGAGACGGCACACAGCCAAGGCACGGATGGGATGGAGTTGGTGCCGCTGGGCACTGACACCGAGAACAACAACAGCGTGCAGTCAACATCACACAGTGGTGTAACCCTTGCAACCACAGTGGGACAGGAGGCTGCGGGCCACACTGCAACATGACTGTGCCCCGCCACCAAGGGATGGACGGACACCACTGTGCCACTACACATTGTTGTGTGTAGTTTGATGAAATAACATTTTAAAATGAAAACACTCAGTACTGCTAGCTAGACCTGACACACTGAAAACACAAATAATGAATTGGAGCTATTTAGCAGCTGTTTTCTTACAGAAACCCCAATTAGCTTGCTCTCAGGTATCTGCAAAACTGTAACTGATGCCATTTGTGCTCCCTGGATAAGAACAGTTACAAAGCTCTGCTGTTGTGAACTAATTTTAAAGCAGTGCACATGCTAAATCTAAGTGCATGGCTACATCACTGTCACATGAGACAGGATGCATCATAGGAAAAAGAAAGCCAATAAACCTATTTGTGATGGAGATCCCAAGGGGTCATAAAACTACCATACAGCTAGCAGGCTAATTTAGGAAATACTCCTAATAGCAGACAGAGGGAAGAACACACTAGGACTTAACATACATATCAAAACACTCTGCATAACATATGTTTTTTTGCAAATTCTGGGTGGACTACTCCTTTAATCCACCTAGCTAGATACTCCTAACCCACAATGTATGTATTCCTACCCTCTCAACACGGAACCTTTGTAAAAGAGCAGTCTTCTGCTCAAAAGTATTGTAATCTATGACCGAATAAATAAAATAAAAGAAATAATTGATTGTTATATGTAACTGGATGCTTGTGAAAATGGGCAGCAATGTTCGCATGCCTTTCCAGTATAACCAATAACAATGAATGAATGAATGGATTGTGGCATTCGGATACCTTTCAAGGGCTGTATCTTGAAAACACTTTGAGATACAGATTTTTCATGAAACACAGGTACTAAGCAGTCATGCATGTTACCAGGACTTGATTACACCTGCGGTGAAAATTTTTATCAATGTCCCTATAGTGACTGTAATACTGTACCATTGGCAGCACAAGGGTTAATTGCAATGTCTCAACACTTATGGATAGGTGGGAGATCAGGGCCCGCATGGCCTTGCGCTCCCACATATGAATAACATTATGGAATGTCCCACAGGGAAATGAGGATTAAATACAATGTGTCTACACTTATAGATATATGGGAGCGCAGGGTCCTATATGGATACCAAGGGCCCTGTGCTTCCACATGAAAATCAGGGACAATTACTATATGCATGCATGGGAGCACAGGGCCCAGAGGCCCCACAACACACTATGGACTGATGGGAGCACAGGGCCCCACAACCAACCAAATAAGGGTAAAATTACACTTTCTCAAAAAGTAAGGAAATTCATTGCAAAGACCTTTGTTAATGCATCAGTTAGGGTTCATATTAAAGCGACAAAAGTATGGACCTTGTTAATCGAGCGGTGACCTTCTTTAACATCCAACTGGCCATCATTATGCATTAAATAGTAATGAAAATCTGCCCCCACTGACTTCAGCGGGGTTCACCCCCACACTCTCCCTTGCTTCACATCATTGCGTACTGAGTGTGGGGGCGTGCCAGAGGAATTGAGAAGTGGAAAGGATCAGCTGGCCACCTTGCTGGGGCCAAATTACGATCCCTTCCACCTAAATACAGGTGCAGCATAATGTTATAAAAACAGCAGGAAAGAACTATCACCAATATAAGGTGCCTCATAAAGTAAGTGAGAAGGTACTGAAAAAAGTGAGAAACCATCTTTAATAAAGCTAGTGGGAATTTCCCTTCAGCTGAATGGTTAGAGCTGCTGCCTTTGGGACTCCGGACTCAGGGTCCCCAGTTTGGGATTCCTAGCGAGGGCTGAAGGTGTGTCTGCCTAAATAAACAGTGAATAAGAAGGACATGGGGTACTTAACCTTTAAAGGGGCACTGTCAGCTTTGCCCCTCTGTTTTTTGTAATATGAGAGCGTGTGCCTCTTGGCACACACCTGTTACAGACTGGCCCTAGTCTGCCCCAGTAGATCTGGAATTTAAGCCATATAAGTAGATTTTCAGTTTTTTGTATATTTATTCGGCCACTCGGACCAACATTAACTCACCCCCCAACCCCCACTGGAAGCTGTATCCTGGATAAGAAGGCTTATGCTTCCAGCACATTCCCGGCGTAAGGTTTTTGACATGCATTAAAACTATACAGAGAGAAGTGTATCCAGACATCCTGAGTTGTTCCTTGGTGTGTAAAGTAAAACTGAAGCACCAATATGTAATTGTACTATTTTAAATCAGGGCTCAGATCCCAGGCATGCGCAAGGGTGGCACAAGCAAAGATCCCATGCATGCGCAAGAGTGCCCCGTTCTTGCATATGTTCGGAATTTTGGCCCCAGTTTAAAATGGCAAATTACAATGCTTTCGGTGTTCGGTTTTACTTTGCACACCCCAGGAACAGCTCAGGATATCTGGAGGCACTTCTCTCTTGACTGTTTTTGAATCGCATGTCAAAAGCCTACACTTCGGGAATACTCTGGAAGCATACACGCTTTCTTATCCAGGACGTGGCTTCGTGGGGGTGAATTAATGTTGGTCTAGGCGCCTGAATAAATATACAAAAAAGTGAAAATCTACTCATATGGCTTAAATTCCAGATCTATTGGGGCATACTGGGGCCAGTCTGTAATAGGCGTGTGCCAATAGGCACACTGCTCTCATATTACAAAAAACAGATGGGCAAAGCTGACAGTGCCCCTTTAAAAAAGGGGAGGGATGTACTATTGTATGTGAGAACAAGGACTGGCAAAGTAGTGCCTTCTAGTGGTGAAAACTATTTATTTATTTATTTATTTTCCACAGGAAGGTGGACTAGATCAAATAAGTCATTTTCAGTCATGTCTTAGAGTCAAAATAAAGGAGACAGACATACCATGCTTAAATGTGTTGTACTGTACTGCTGCCACCCCAGGACACATTTGCACAAGAATTTTGTTACCACAGTGAGATGCTGGGCCATCTTCAAAACACATTTTCACCTGCAGTATTTCCACCGTGTACCTGTAACATTACCACCTTGTACCTGTAGCCTTACCACCTTGTGCTGCAGCTTTTCCACTATATACCTGTAGGCTTTCCACCATGTACCTGTAAGTCTTTCCAGCATGTTCCTGCAGCCTTTCCACTGTGTACCTGCAGCCATACCACCGTGTACCTGCAGTCTTTCCACCGCGTACCTGCAGCTTTACCACCTTTTACCTGCAGCTTTACCACCTTGTACCTGCAGCCTTTCCACTGTGTACCTGTAGCCTTACCACCTTGTACCTGTAGCCTTACCACCTTGTACCTGTAGTCTTACCACCTTGTATCCACGGCTTTACAACCTTGTATCTGCAGCCTTACCACCTTCTACCTGTAGCCTTTTCACTGTGTACCTATAGCCTTACCACCATGTACCTGCAGCCTTTTCACTGTGTACCTATAGCCATACCACCTTGTACCTGCAGCCCTATCATCTTGTACCTGCAGTTTTACCACCTTGTACCTGTAGTCTTACCACCTTGTATCCACGGCTTTACAACCTTGTACCTGCAGCCTTACCACCATGTACCTGCAGCCTTTCCACTGTGTACCTATAGCCATACCACCTTGTACCTACAGCCTTACCACCTTGTACCTGTAGCCATACCACCTTGTACCTGCATCTTTACCACCTTGTACCTATAGCCTTTCCACTATGTACCTGCAACCTTTTCACCTTGTACCTGCAGCCTTTCCACCATGTACCTGCAGCCTTTCCACTGTGTACCTGTAGCCTTACCACCTTGTACCTGTAGCCTTACCATCTTGTACCTGTAGCCTTACCTTGTACTGCAGCTTTACCATCTTGTACCTGCAGCCTTACCACCTTGTACCTGTAGCCATACCACCTTGTACCTGCAGCCTTTCCACCTTGTACCTGTAGCCATACCACCATGTACCTGCAGCCTTTCCATTGTGTACCTGTAGCCATACCACCATGTACCTGCATCTTTACCACATTGTACATAGAAACATAGAAACATAGAAGTTGACGGCAGATAAGGACCGCAAGGCCCATCCAGTCTGCCCATTTCTTTTTCTACCTTATAAATGTGCCATCGGCCTTTGCTATGTCAGTGACCTATCTATTCATAGTCATTTGTATTGCTCCCTTATGCCTATCCCATGTCTGTTTGAAGCCCTGCACTGTATTCATAGCCACTACTTCTTGTGGTGTTATCCATGCATCTACCACCCTTTCTGTGAAAAGAATTTCCTCACATCTCCTTAATCGGCCTCCTCTAATCTCATGCTGTGTCCTCTTGTCCTAGATTTTTTTTATATTTAAACATGTTAGACTCTTTCACCTTGTTAATGCCCTTAAGGTGTTTGAATGTTTCGATCATATCACCTCTCTCCCTCCTTTGCTCAAGGGTATACATATTGAGCTCCGTTAATCTGTCCTCATATGTCTTCTGATGCAGTCCCTGCACCATTTTGGTTGCCCTTCTCTGGACTGCCTCAATTTGGTTAATGTCCTTGTGAAGGTGTGGCCTCCAGTACTGCACGCAGTACTCCGGATGGGGCCTAACCAGTATCTTGTACAGAGGGATTGTACCTCCTCTTACAACATGATACCCCTACTAATACACTAACACCCCCTAGCCTACCTACTGCTTTAGAGGTCTGCTTGATGATTTCAGGTCATCAGTGATGATGATGCCAAGTCGCTTCTTCCTTTGTGACTGCTAGCAACTCCTCCCAGCCTATAAGTGGCTTCAGGGTTTCTCTTCCCTATGTGCATGATTTTGCACTTCTTTGCATTAAATCCCAGTTGCCACTCTTCTGACCATTCTGCTAGTTTATCCAGATCTCTTCTCATTCTGCCCACCCATCTGGATCATCTACTCTGTTGCAGATCTTGGTGTCATCTGCAAACAGACAAGCCTTACCCTCTAGTCCATCTGCTAGGTCACTAATGAAGATGTTGAATAGGACTGCCCAGGACTGATCCCTGAGGTACCCCACTTGTGACTTGCATCTCTTCTGACTGTATACCATTTACCACCACTCTCTGTTTTCTGCCAGTCAACCAGTTTGCCACCCAGTTGACCAACTTCTGACCCACCCGAGCCTACCTAGCTTATTTATCAATCTTCATGTGGAACAGTGTCAAAAGCTTTGCTAGAAGTCAAGGTAGGCGACATCAACTGCTCCCCCTTGGTCCACCACTCTGGTTACCCAGTCAAAGAAATCTATGAGATTAGTTTGACAGGACCTTCCTTTGTGAACCCATGCTGTCTTGGATCCTGTGCCCCTATGGATTCCAGGTGTTGCACTATCCTTTCCTTAAGGAGTGCTTCCATAATCTTGCCCACTACTGAGGTAAGACTGACCGGTCTGTAGTTCCCGCCTCCTCCTGCTACCACTCTTGTGGAGTGGGATCACATGAGCCCTTCTCCAGTCTTCTGGGACCTCTCCTGTGCTCAGAGACTCACTAAACAATTCTGCTAATGGCTCTGCTAGTTCCTCCTTTGGCTCCTTAGTACCCTGGGATGTATGCCATCAGGTCCCATTGCCTTATCCACCCTGAGCTTAGCAAGCTCTTGTGGGACCCTTTCTTTTGTGAAGGGAGTAGTGCTCACCTCCTCCCCTCTGTGTCCATGATGCTGAGCTGTGGGCCCTGCCCTACCTTCTCTTCAGTGAATACTGAGCAAAGTATCTATTTAGGATAGATGCCTTTACAGGTCCTCCTCCTCCATGCTCCCTTTCTCCATTAAGCTTAGCATACCCCTCTGGACTTTCTCCTTTCACTAATGTATCTATAGAAAGTCTTGTCACCTTCTTTACTGTTAGTGCTAGTGTTTCCTCAGTTTGGGACTTTGCCTGCCTTACTGCCTTACCTGCTTCCCTTAGGGCAGTTTGGTATGCCCCTATCTTCATCCCGCTGTGTTCCCTTATATTTTCTGAAGGCCAGCCTTTTGGCTCTGACCTTTCTGCTACTGTATTTGAGAACCAAAGTGGTTTCCTTCTTCTTTGCACTTCCTTTTCTGTCTAACACAATGGGATGTTGCTTCAAGTATTGTATCCTTAATGCTTGCCCACTTTGCCTGTACCTCCTCACCTGTGTTTCTTTTTGCCAGGGCTAGCTTAACTCTGTTGGCCATCTTATCAAAGTCAGCTCCTCTGAAGTCCCATATTTTTGCCTTGGAATGGGATGATTTAGATGTAGTAGCCAAATTGAACCATACCATGACCTGCAGCCTTATCATCTTGTACCTATAGCTTTACCACTGTGTACCTGCAACCTTACCACCTTGTACCTATAGCCTTTCCACTATGTACCTGCAACCGTTTCACCTTCTGCCTGCAGCCTTACCACCATGTACCTGTAGCCTTTCCACTGTGTACCTGTAGCCTTACCACCTTGTACCTGTAGCCTTACCACCTTGTACCTGCAGCTTTACCACCTTGTGCCTGTAGTCATACCACCTTGTATCCACGGCTTTACAACCTTGTACCGGCAGCCTTACCACCTTCTACCTGTAGCCTTCCCACTGTGTACCTGTAGCCCTACCACCATGTACCTGCAGCCTTTCCACTGTGTACCTGTAGTCATACCACCTTGTACCTGCAGCCTTACCACCTTGTACCTGTAGCCTTACCACCTTGTACCTGCAGCTTTACCACCTTGTGCCTGTAGTCTTACCACCTTGTATCCACGGCTTTACAACCTTGTATCTGCAGCCTTACCACCTTCTACCTGTAGCCTTTTCACTGTGTACCTATAGCCTTACCACCATGTACCTGCAGCCTTTCCACTGTGTACCTGTAGCCATACCACCTTGTACCTGCATCTTTACCACCTTGTACCTGTAGCCTTATCATCTTGTACCTATGGCTTTACCACTGTGTACCTGCAACCTTACCACCTTGTACCTATAGCCTTTCCACTATGTACCTGCAACCTTTTCACCTTCTACCTGCAGCCTTACCACCATGTACCTGTAGCCTTACCACCCTGTACCTATAGCCTTTCCACTGTGTACCTGTAGCCTTTCCACCTTGTACCTGTAGCCTTACCACCTTGTACCTATAGCCTTACCACCTTGTATCTGCAGCCTTACCACCTTGTACCCGTTGCCTTACCACCCTGTACCTGTAGCCTTACCACCTTGTACCTGCAGCTTTACCACCTTGTACCTGTAGCCTTACCACCCTGTACCTGTAGCCTTTTCACTGTGTACCTGTAGCCTTACCACCTTGTACCTGTAGCCTTTCCACTGTGTACCTGTAGCCTTACCACCTTATACCTGCAGCCTTACCACCTTGTACCTGTTGCCTTACCACCCTGTACTTGCAGCCTTACCACCTTGTACCTGCAGCTTTACCACCTTGTACCTGTAGTCTTACCACCTTGTAACCACGGCTTTACAACCTTGTACCTGCAGTCTTACCACCTTCTACCTGTAGCCTTTCCACTGTGTACCTGTAGCCTTACCCCCATGTACCTGCAGCCTTTCCACTGTGTACCTGTAGCCATACCACCATGTACCTGCAACCTTACCACCTTGTGCCTGTAGCCATACCACCTTGTACCTGCATCTTTACCACCTTGTCCCAGTAGCCATGCCACCTTGTACCTGCAGCTTTACCACCTTGTACCTGTAGCCTTTCCACCTTGTACCTGCAGCCTTTCCACCTTGTACCTGTAGCCTTACCACCATGTCCCTGCAGTCTTTCCACCATGTACCTTTAACCTTATCAGGTAAATAAATACATCTCATGTGCCCATTGCTGTCTCTTATCAGGATGATCTTTCTGTGTTAGAGCCCTACTTTCTATTTTAGGAGTTCACTAAAAGGTCATATTGAAGTTTATTTTTCCATCCCCAATAAATATAGTGACTGCGGGGAGGGTTGGGTGGTGTTTTCTCAGACCATCTGCACCTTATATTGTTGCTCCTTCATGTTCTGTTTTTAATTTATCATTGAGGTCTCATCAATTTTCACCTGATTGGAAGTGTGCTAGGGTCGAGCCTGCCCCTAAGAAGTCAAATACTGAATCTGTTGAGGACTTTAGACCTATCTCAATTTTAAATCCTTAAAGTAAAATGCAGGAGAAGATTGTAGCTAATCAAATCAATAGTTACTTGGAATCCTATAATGTACTCTGTCCTCAACAACATGGATTCAGTAAGAATCATGGAATGGGTACAGCCTTGGTCAGGCTCACAGATTTGGTTCTGAAAAGATTTGATAACAGTCTTATAACTGGAACTGTTTTTGTGGATCTGACAAAGGCATCTGAACTAACAAAACATGATGTGCTTTGTTCTGAACTTAGTTCCTTAGGTTTTTCTGGTAATGCTGTTTCATGGGTTAAAGATTATTTGACTGATCGTTCTCAGTTTGTTAATATAAGGTTAGCTAAGTCAAATGTTTGTACTAAGGGATGAGGTACCTCAGGCGTCCATTTTGGGCCCAGTGTTGTTTTCCCTTTTTCTTAACTAGTTACCTCATTACATACATTTTGTGATTCTCTTTTTCATGCAGATAACCTGATCATTTTTTCTTATGCTGTCTTTATCTGAGTTACCTTTTAATCTTGAATGAGGTTTTTTTTGATGTTTGTATATGGTTTTCCAAGAATTCTTTTGTATTGAAATGCAAAAAAAACAAAGTCTTTGTTAGTTGGTACCTCCCACATGCTGAATAAAATCCTTGTTTACTGTTGCGAGACAATTTTGGTGCTGCTATTGAACAAGTGTATCAATTTAAAAATCTTGGGGTGTTACTTGACCCAAGACTTATCTTTTCTGCACAGGTGAGATCGGTAAGTCGAACCATTTAATCAAAAATTGGGTAGTCTTTATAAATTGTAACTTTTTTCTATGGAAACTTGGAAATGTATAGCTATTGGTTCTCACATTCCATAGTTTGACTCTGTGTTCAATCTCTATTTTAACTTGAGTTGTAAGGAGCGCAACATTCGTCTTGTCACCTATAACAATATTTGTCACTTTATTTTGCCAGCTCCTGTTGGAACTCATCATTGTGATCTTTACTCCCAATTTGGATGTTATCGCCAAGAGCCAGGACTGAGTATGTTTTGGGGTGCATGATTTTCAAGTCTGTTGTTCCACGTACCTCTTTTGCTTTGTCTGATCTAGTTTGCATTAGATCTGGTTTTTTTTAAACTAAGGTCTGCAACGGGTAGTGTATTTAAAGACATTTTCCTATAAATCTAAAGCCGGTTCTCTGGCCTTTTCCATAGCAGCAAATTTATACCAGAATGGCTTACCTAAAGCACTTTGTTCTGCAGATTCTTCTCAAAGTTTTAAATTTAATTTTAAACAGTCTCTGCTGGATCAGGAAGACTGTAATTCTTTTATTTAATTACTAATATTGCTTTGTATTGTTTGTTTGTATTTTGGACTGTACTTCCGGGTCAGACCTGAAAAAGGACCTTTGGTCTAGTGTCCCTAACTGGTTAACAAATTTAAATAAACAAATCCTCTTGTACCTATAGCCTTACCATGTTGTATCTACAGCTACACCACTCTGAACCTGTAGCCTTACAACCTTGAATCTGCAACCTTTCCACCTTGGACCTGAAGCTTTACCACCTTCTACCTGCAGCTTTACCACCGTGTACCTGCAGCTTTACCACCTTCTACCTGCAGCTTTACCACCATGTACCTGCAGCTTTACCACCTTCTACCTGCAGCTTTACCACCTTCTACCTGCAGCTTTACCACCATGTACCTGCAGCTTTACCACCTTCTACCTGCAGCTTTACCACCTTCTATCTGCAGCTTTACCACCGTGTACCTGCAGCTTTACCACCTTCTACCTGCAGCTTTACCACCATGTACCTGCAGCTTTACCACCTTCTACCTGCAGCTTTACCACCTTCTACCTGCAGCTTTACCACCATGTACCTGCAGCTTTACCACCTTCTATCTGCAGCTTTACCACCTTCTACCTGCAGCTTTACCAACTTGTACCTGCAGCCTTTCCGTGTACCTGCAGCTTTACCACCTTCTACCTGCAGCTTTACTACCTTCTACCTGCAGCTTTACCAACTTGTACCTACAGCTTTACCACCGTGTACCTGCAGCTGTACCACCTTCTACCTGCAGCTTTACTATCTTCTACCTGCAGCTTTACCACCTTCTACCTGCAGCTTTACCAACTTGTACCTGCAGCCTTTCCAACATGTACCTGCAGCTTTACCACCTTCTACCTGCAGCTTTACCACCGTGTACCTGCAGCTTTATCAACTTCTACCTGCAGCTTTACCACCATGTACCTGCAGCTTTACCACCTTCTACCTGCAGCTTTACCACCTTCTACCTGCAGCTTTAACAACTTCTACCTGCAGCTTTACCACTGTGTACCTGCAGCTTTACCACCTTCTACCTGCAGCTTTACCACTGTGTACCTGCAGCTTTACCACTGCACCTGCAGCTTTACCACCTTCTACCTGCAGCTTTACCACGTGTGCCTGCAGCTTTACC
This sequence comes from Neoceratodus forsteri, assembly GCA_016271365.2. Lineage (NCBI taxonomy): Eukaryota > Metazoa > Chordata > Ceratodontiformes > Ceratodontidae > Neoceratodus > Neoceratodus forsteri. Next base: position 584,801,037 of record JADMNL010000022.1, read on the forward strand.
ACCATGTTACCTGCAGCTTTACACCTTTACCACACCTGCAAGCTTTACCTTCTACCACTGCAGCACCAACTTGTACCTGCAGCCTTTCCAACGTGTACCTGCAGCTTTACCACCTTCTACCTGCAGCTTTACCACCATGTACCTGCAGCTTTACCACCTTGTACCTGCAGCCTTTTCACCTTGTACCAGCAACCTTTCCACTGTGTACCTGCAGCCATTCTACTGTGTACCTGTGTACCTTATCACCATGTATTTGCAACATTACCACCTGTACCTGCAGCCTTTCCACCTTGTACCTATAGTCTTATCACCATGTACCTGTAGCCTTATCACCTTGTACCTGCAGCTTTGCTACCTTGTACCTTCAGCCTTTCCACCATGTACCTGTAGTATTTTCATTCTGTACCTGTATCCTTATCATCTTGTACCTGCAGCCTTACCACCTTGTACTTCCAGCCTTTCCACCGTGTACCTGCAACCTTTACACCGTGTACCTGTAGCATCATCATCCTGTATCTGTAGTCTTATCACCTTGTACCTGCAGCTTTACTACCTTGTACCAGCAGCCTTTCAACAGTGTACCTGTAGCCTTATCAAATTTGTATTTGTAGCCTGATCATTGTACCTGTAGCTTTTTTTTTTTCACCAGGAGAGACACACTACGCTAAAAGCTTGTTTACAGGTGTGACCTGGGAGCACAAGGAAGTTAAATGACTTGCTCAGGGTCACACAGTATGCAAGTGAGGGTTCGTGAGATTCAAACCCATGTCTCCAGGTTAGCAGTTCAGAGCCTTAAACCACTACGCTATACTGCCTCCATAATAATACAATAAAAATGCTAAGTATAAATATAACAGTTTCAAATAGATTAAAAAGGGGTTCAGAAAATCACAACAGGGACTAGCACAAGATAAACTCAAAAAACTGGGAAAGCCAGGGCAAAGAGGTGGGCCTACAGCCTCCGCTTGAACACCTCCACTGAAGCAGTCTCCTGGACAAAAGGTGATAACGAGTTTCACAGGGTCGGCCCAGAGAAACTAAATGCCTGATCTCCTGAGGTCTTAAGCCGGACCCTGAGAATGTCCAGAAGGCCCCATGAAGGGAAGCGGAGGGAGTGAGCAGAGGTCACTGGCGTCAGGAATTCTGACAGGTAACCAGGACCCAGTCCATATAGGGTCTTGAAGGTGAGAAGACCAACCTTGAAAAGGACCCTCCACCTGACCGGCAGCCAGTGCAGAGTCCGCAGGACCGGAGTCACATGACTGGACCTCAAAAGGCCCGTCAGTAACCAGACTGCCGCGTTCTGCACTAGTTGAAGTCTGTAGATGGTCCCTCCCATGACCCTGAAGTATAAAGCATTGCAGTAGTCCAGCCTGGAGATCACAAAAGCATGCACTAGCATCAGCAGGTCCTCAGATGGAATGAGGGGCTTAATCCAGGCAATGTTCTGCAGATGATAGTTCCATTATTGACAACATATGACACCCGATCTTCAAAAGTCAATCTGTTATCATGGATCATGCCCAGATTTCGCACCCTCGAGGCAGCTACCAATGGAGCTGAACCCAGGAAAAGCCCTGAGTCAGCTCTAGATGGCAGCCCATCACGACCGTGACCAGGCTGTATCACCAGTACCTCCATCTTGGCCGTGTTAAGTCTCAGCCAGCTGGAAGCCATCCAGTCACTGATTTTTTTTTTTTTTTAATTTTCCTATTTTTTCCCCACGGCTCTCGTCGACCATCAACTCTGGTCACGGACCCCTGGAGCCCCGGCCACCGGATATTGCCGTCTCCCCCGGTCATCCCTGGCTTACCCCCCAGAGAGTGGGGCCGTGGTTCCGACCCCCTATATCGGACCGCGGAACTGTGACTGGTTGGGGGAACGGCTCCGGTGGCCAATCAGGGCTTCCTGGGGCAGAGCGTCACTGAGACGCAAGTCGTGGGATTTTGTTCCCTCCCATTTTCCCTCCCCCGAGGAGGCGGGGACATGCAATGATGCCAGCGTCCGCCCGCCTCCCTCTCCGCTTGAACATCGTGGCAGCGAAGTTCTCCCAAGCCCGCCAGGAGTCCCCAGTGCTCTGAATGTTACCCGCACTTTCCCCCGGAGAAGGAGAGCTGCCCATCGGACGCCCCGATCCTTCTCCCCGCCGCCCTCCGATGATCTGGGTCCATTCCCAACCTGGTCGCCCAACCGCGCGGAAATCCCACCGCTGTGCCAGCGGGCCAGTCCCAGTCATTGATTTTAACCAGACAGTTGTTAAGCACATGGACTGCTCCTGATGTTTCGGGGGCAAAAGACAACTACAGCCAGGTATCATCTGCATAACAGTGAAACTCCATGCTGTACTGTCAAATGATCTCACCCGGGGCAGCATGTACACTATGAACAGCAACGGCAACAAGATCAAGCCCTGTGGTACTCCACAAGACAGGGGCATTGGGGAGGAGGAGAAATTCCCCATCACCACCCACTGCACCCTGTTTGAGAGATAGGACTCAAACACCTGATGACATTACCGGTGAGTCCACAAAACTCACAGAGCCGATCAAGAAGCACAATGTGGTCCACAGTGTCAAATGCTGAAGAGAGATTAAGGAGAACCAGAACTGACTTGTCTCCTCTCTCTCTAGCCCTGAGCAGGTCATTATGCACCCTCACTAGAGCAGTTTCTGTGCTGTGTCTAGCCAAAAAAAACAACTGAAATGGCTCATAGATGTCCGAAGGCACCAGGCAATCCTCGAGCTGATGTGCCACTTACTTCTCAACAACCTTTCCCAGAAAGGGCAGGTTGGAGATAGGACAGTAATTTGCCAGGACGTCAGGGTCAAGGGAAGATTTCTTAAGGAGAGGCCTCACCAGCATTTCTTTAAAAGCCACAGGGAGAACCCCCTCCACCATAGAGCACCTGGCAATCCTGGTGAACACCGGGCCAACAGCCTCGACACCTCCCATTAAGAAATGTGTGGGGGCTGGGTCCAGTCCACAAGAAGTGTGCTTCAGCTCTAAGATCACCTTGGTCATTTCTGACATCTCCACTGGCCTAAACTCTTCCCAGATAGGTGGAGTGCCTCCGAGACCCCCAACCACTGCGAGGAGAATGCCTTCCTGGAGGAATCCCCAAATGGATGGCCGACACTCTGTATGAGAAAAACAGAGCAAACTCCTCACACAAGGTGGATGACAATGCTTTTCTCGGCTGCAGACAGGCAGGGTGTAAAAGCCTGTCTACAGCCCGAAATAGCTGAAATGGTCTGTTTTTCCCGGCAGCAATTTCCCTGGACAGGAATTCTGCCTTCTTATAAGAAATTGACCCCTGGTACTCCACATAGTGGGCACATAGGGCCAGCCTATCGGTCTCCAGCTGGGTCTTCCGCCAGCAACGCTCCAACCTCCAACCCTTGATCTTCATCACCTTGAGGTCCCCATCAAATCAGGACCCAGGGGCAAGGCAGCATGGATTCACAGCAGGAAAGTCATGTCAGATGAATCTAATAGATTTCTTTGACCGAGTGACCAAAACAGTAGACCAGGGAGGGGCTGTGGACATGACCTACCTAGACTTTAGCAAGGCATTTGACACAGTCCCACACAAAAGATTAATAGTGAAATTAACTAGCCTGGGAGTGGGTCAGAGGGTGGTAGCCTGGGTAAAAAATTGTCTGGACAACAGGATGCAGCAGGTAATAGTAGACGGAATCCACCAAAGAAAGGGGGGTTAGTAGTGGGGTACTGCAGGGTTCAGTACTGGGACCGGTCCTCTTTAATGTCTTTATAGGTGACATTGCGGAGGGTCTAAAAGGAAATGTATACCTCTTTGCAGACGACATAAAGATCTGTAACAGGGTTGATACACAAGGGGGTAGAAAGGATGAGAAGGGTCTTGGTAAGGTTGGAGGAATGGTCAAAAGTATGGCAGGTTAGATTCAATGTAAAGAAGTGCAAAGTAATGCACCTGGGAAACAAAAACCCAGGGTAAAAGTACACAATGGGGGAGGTATTAACAACAACTAAAATGGAAAGGGACCTGAGGGTAGTCATATCAGATGACCTAAAAGTAGGCAAGCAATGTGAGATGGCAGTAAGGAAGGCTGAGGATACTGGGATGCATAAAGAGAGGCATTACCAATAGAAAACAGGAAGTTGTTATTGCTCTGTACAGGCAGTTGGTGAGACGCCATCTGGAGTACTGTGTGCAGTTCTGGAGACCCCATCTCAGCAAGGACATAGACAGGATGGAGGTAGTCCAAAGGAGGGCAACCAGAATGGTGCAGGGTCTGCACCAGAAGCCATACAAGGAAAGACTAAAGGAGCTTAATATAATTACCCTCGAGGAAAGGAGGGAGAGGGGGGACATGATAGAAAGTTTCAGGTACCTCAAGAGACTCAACAGAGTCCAAGAGGGTAGCATCTTTCAGAAAAAGAGATGTGCAAGAACAAGGGGGCACAATTTGAAGATGGGGGGACAGCTCAGGGGAAACATGAGGAAGTATTTTTTCATGGAGAGGGTGGTAAACACATGGAATGGCCTTCCTGAGGAGGCAGTGGGATCAAAAACAGTGAGGGAATTCAGGAATGCATGGGACAGACATAAGGCAATTCTAGTGGGGCTAGGAGAAAGTAGGCTGGAGCCCCCTGCAAAACAAAAGTAAGCACAAGAAGCAGGTATGAAATATTGGGGCTCCACGGCTGCTTCTCCCGTATGAAATTCAGAGCACTCCACGGCTGCTTCTCCCACTCCTGAGGCTGTGAATCTGCACCAGAGAGTCTCCGGCGCCCTCGCCATCACCCTTGGCAGACTGTTCCTTTTATAGGTTCTGTGAGCCAATCACCCTACTTCTCCATCTGCAGCTTATCAGAAGCTGCCACTAGAGGTCGCACTGATATTGCTCAAACTAACCTCGGGGACTGAGCTCCAGTCATTCAATACTGGACTAGCTTTAGTCAAACGTGGTAGCACAAAAAGAATAAAAGAGGAAATCCCACTTCCTTACATTTTTGTGCCTGCTTTGCTCCTCTTTTTCACCAAAAATGACGTCCCCTGGTCCTGTGTACCCCTGCACTCACCCTGCTCACTTCCATATGCTGAAACGGAAGCTCCACTCCGGGCTACCTTACAGAGCCTCTATCCTGGTTTCTCTGTACATCCTGTCTCTTGAATGGGTTGACAGGCTTATGTGCCTTCCCTGGACTGGGTACCCTGATCCGAGTCACCACACCCATTCCTCTCCCATAATTCCGAGTTACCCAGCCGAACAGAGAGTACAACCACTCTTTGCATTCCATATACTCACTAAAATAGGTGCCTGCTACCTGGCCCTTCACTACCACACAAAGCACCACAGAGGGGGTCAGCTCCCCATCCCCCAAAGCTCTACTGGTTCTCTCTTTCCTCCTGCTTCTTGCAGGTGACATCGAGCCTAACCCTGGCCCTCCTAAAGCCAACATCACTCTCAGCTCCCCCCATGACACATATTGGGCGTCTTCCAAGGGCCTAAATATTGCCCACATGAATGTCTGCAGCCTCCGGCCAAAAATACAGGAGATTCAGGGTTGGATGTCCCTCTACAACCCAGACGTACTGGCTGTGACTGAAACATGGTTAAAGCCTCACACCCAACCTCACGAGGTGGCAATGTCAGGTAACACCTCTTTCTGTAAGGACCGGGTGAGCAAAAAAGAGGGTGGAGTCCTCATCTGTACAAGGGGCTCCCTTGATGCAGCCCTTGCCCACCTTCTCGGTACTGATCACTCTGACGGTGAATCAGTCTTCATTAAGATTACCCTAGGCAACACAAAACACCTCATTGTCGGCTGTCTCTACCACCCTCCGAAAGTGGCCCTACAAGCCTTGGAAACTATCACCGAGGCCCTTACTGACACAATTTCTTCAGAACTCCTGATCCTGGGGGACTTCAATCTCAACTGGGCACAGGAAATGGAGCAGATCCTCAGGGCCTTATTACTGGATACTAACCTGGAGCAAATAATCTCTGAAAAGACCAGGGCCAACTACAAAACAGGGAACCATACAACCCTCGACTGGGCTCTGGTGTCTCACCCCTCCAACATTCTGATTGCTGGTATCATGGCTGATGCTCTCAGTGACCACTCACCCATCTTCTGCATCTGGAAAAATCGTTCTCCCAGGGCCCTTCTTAGGATACGCTCTACCCAAGACTATTCAAAATTCTCTGAGGATGCCTTCAATGCATACCTCAGCAACCTCAGTTGGTCACTGATACGGGACCTCCCTACTCTTGACGAAGTCCTGGAATTCATCCAGTACTCCCTCATCTCTGCAGTTAACCTTTTTGCCCCACTTAGGAAGTTCCATGCAAAAGGCAGCTGCCATAGATGGATCACCACAGAGCTCAGATCTCTGATGGTGAAGCGGGACAAGGTATGGAAGTGGTATAAACTTTCTGCCCTGCCTGCAGACCTTGTGGCCTATAGAAAATTAAGGAATGAGTGCAAGCGTACCTCTAAGATGGCAAAGAGAGAGTTTGTCAAGCTTCTGCAGCAAACCACTCTTGCCAACCCTTGATCATTCTGGTCCCACATCAGTGATCTCCTAAAAGGGAACAAGTACCCCACCCCGGGTCCTATTGGGATTTTTATTATTTATTTATTTATTTATTTATTGCAATTGTTTCACCAGGAAAAGCACACTGAGCAACAAGATGCTCATCTCCTGGTTCGACCTGGGGATACACATGGATATGATAACACACAGGTTATCAAGTGAACAGTTAACAGAAACAAATAAAAAGCAGCATAAGGATACACGATTGCATGAATATACAAGCAGCGCACATTGAATGCTTAGGATATTATAGTATCAAATAACAATTTTTGTGACAAGAAGCAGCAGACAAAGTAAATTAGCACAGTAGTAACAGCTGTAACAACAGAGGACGTATATCACAGTTATACAGTTATACACAGTACATAGGGCAAAATAGGCCCGGGACGTAAGTGCAAGGTTGGAGTTATATGCCAGCTTCTGCCAGGGTTCCATCCTTCTTCTTATACGCCAGATCAATGGCCTTATGTTGAATGACTGCCATGAAATTTCTGCCACCTTTAACAGTTACTTCACCAACCTAGATGGCTACAAGACCAACCTTACTTCCACCTTATCAATGCCCCCCCCTGCTCTGAGGCACCTTGTCCTGGACGGCCTCTCTTCCACCTCCGATTAGTTAAAGCCAAAGAGGTCCTCACACTCTTAAAGACCAACAAAGTCAAAGGCTCGGGAAGACCTGATGGTATCTGCCCAAAATTAGTAAAGGTGGCTATACCAGCCATCACTCTGCCTATCACATGGCTAATCAACAGATCCCTGCTTGAAGGCACAGTACCCAATACCTGGAAATAGGCTGTTGTTACTCCTATCCCTAAAGGGGGTTCTAGGGAATCCGTCAGTAACTACAGGCCGATCTCACTTCTCTGCGCCCTGGTCAAAATTCAGGAATGGCTAGTGTACTGCCAACTCCGTGACTACCTTGAGGCCAACCAATTACTAGCCCCCACCCAACATGGCCTTAGGCAAAACCATGGCACTGATACAGCTCTCATAAAATTCACAGTTGACGTACTAGGGGACATAGACAAAGGACTTCCTACAGGAGCTGTCTTTATTGATCTTACTAAGGTCTTTGACCTAGTAGACCACAAACTCCCACCTGCTATCCAAACTTGCTTCCTTTGGCCTGGATCAGCATTCCATTTCTTGGTTCACCTGCTACCTGTCTGGTCGCTCCCAGCAGGTCAGGTGGGGGAGAGCAACCTCAGATCCACTTCCCCTAAATGAGGGTGTGCCTCAGGGTTCCATCCTTGGCCCCCTCCTCTTCTGGCTATTCGTTAACGACCTTAGTTACCACTGTGGTGGCAGCTCGGTCATTCAATACGCAGATGATGCTGTAATCTACCGTTCCCTGAGTAATCCATCTGATCTAGGACCCGTTCTGCAAGCTGACTTTGCCAATTTAGAGTCCTGGCTTACAGAAAATAAGCTGGTCTTAAACACCACTAAAACTAAGGCAATGCTACTTGGACACAGAAACCTTGGCTCAGAGAGAAGTGCCTTTCTCCCACTGACCTCTATGTCAGGCAGCCACACTGAGGTAGTGAATTCCCTGAAATACTTGGGTTTAACCCTGGATCAGGGGTTCACCCACAAGTCTCATATAGACCAGGTAACCAAAATGGTGCATTGCAAACTGGGTCTCCTATACCACCTGAATGACCAGCTCATCCCCGATTCTAGAATCACCATTGCCAGCAGTCTCCTCCTTCCTACACTTACCTTTGCTGCCCCTATACTTCAGGGACTAGCTAAACAGGAGATAAGCAGGCTGCAGGTTCTCTACAAGAAAGTAGCTCAGTTTGCATCTCAGTCTCACAAAAGACGGCACCACTGCGACGCCCTTGCTTCCCTACATTGGCCCTCCCTTGACGGTCACCTTAAGTACCCCCTGCTTTGCCATGCCTATAAACTCCCACACTGCAAATCTCCAGGTAGCCTGTCCAGTATCCTGGTTCCCAAGCGCTCAGTGCGTACCCTAAGAACCTCTGGGCGTAACCTCCTACACAAACCTAAGGTTCGAACCACTGTTGGCAGCAAGTCCTTTGCCATTTGTACCCCTGCCCTCTGGAATAAGCTTCCCCCCTCCTTCAGGAAGCCCCCCCATTGGAACTTTTAGAAAGGACTCCGTGTTCACCTACTAGATGTTAGCCTCTGCTCCTGTCAATGGTTGGGCATAACCAATCTCAAATACTAAGACCTATCTTATCTGAGCTGCTCACAGCTGTATTACCTTCTTACCTGCACTATTACCATTGGCTCTTAGGTAATTCACCCTCTCCTTAGTGTAGCACTGCTAACCTTGACGTTATTGTAATCATCATTACCTGTAGCTAACTTTGGCACTGTTAACACTGTTTATTCATGTACAACTCTCCCTATTGTTTTGATGTACTGCGTCCTTGTTCCATTATTGTACTTGTATCGCTTTGATGTACTGCGTCCTTGCTCCATTATTGTACTTGTATCGCTTTGATGTACTGCGTCCTTGCTCCATTATTGTACTTGTATCGCTCTGATGTACTGCGTCCTTGTTCCATTATTGTACTTGTATCGCTCTGATGTACTGCGTCCTTGTTCCATTATTGTACTTGTATCGCTTTGATGTACTGCGTCCTTGCTCCATTATTGTACTTGTATCGCTTTGATGTACTGCGTCCTTGCTCCATTATTGTACTTGTATCGCTCTGATGTACTGCGTCCTTGCTCCATTATTGTACTTGTATCGCTCTGACTCTCGTCCTTGCTCCGTTATGTACTTGTATCGCTCTGATGTACCTGCGTCCTTGCTCCATTATTGTACTTGTATCGCTCTGATGTACTGTGTCCTTGCTCCATTATTGTACTTGTATCGCTTTGATGTACTGCGTCCTTGCTCCATTATTGTACTTGTATCGCTCTGATGTACTGCGTCCTTGCTCCATTATTGTACTTGTATCCTTCTGTAACTAATTCTGGGTCGCTCCTTCGGGGCTCAGTGGACTTACCCGGTCACCAAATTTTAAATAAATAAATAACTAGGATCTGCAACTTATCCAATAGGTAGGGAAATGGGCAGACTGGGTGGGCAAGCAGTCCTTATCTGCCGTCAAATTCTATGTTTCTATGTTCTATGTGCCGTGCTCATGTACTAAATGCAAACAGTAAGTTGCTCTGTTGGAATTTCTTTCTTCCATGATAAGGAGTGGTCCTGGGTAGGCCCACCGTCCATTATTCTCCTGATCAAGAGAGCCCTTTATTTTACTTCTCATCCTGCCAGAGTCGCCTGTGGTGTTTAGCCATGAGCCCATCTCATATCCCTGCCCAGTGCCGCCCAGAGAGCCTCAGCGTCCTAAGGGTGGGATTGACTCACGGGCCCACGGAAGAGCAAAGCAGGCTCATGACTTTAGCGCTTAAACACTTCATGGGGGCTCCTGGCCAATGACTGTCCTGCTGCTTGGACTGGGGCTTTAATGCCTCCCCCCTTCCAGTTTGTCATAGCACTGCTCCTCATCTGGCCTTTCACATTAAAGGGTATATATATCCCTCCACTCCTACATGGGTGGCACAGTGTTAGTAGTCTTAGTGGTGCACCATTGTGGCTCCATTATTTATCTCCTTGATCTTACCCTGGTTTGTTTTTCTTTTACAGGCTTGCTTCCCATATAATGGTACTCAAACAATATTTAAAGGATTTGCACTTGTAATCCAGAGTTTGAAAAGCAGGCAGCGGCGAGAGATGTACTGTTCTTCTGACAAGGGGCTGTGGGAGTTGATGGCCTCAGTTCCATCCTCCGAGTCCTCCTCCTACTCTGTTCAGTTCAGTTCCCCCTTTCCAAAACAGTAACATTTTCTCTCTGGTGTTTTACAAACCATGTGTTTTATACTGTTAGGCCACAAGATGGCGACGTTAGCTTGACTGCTTCCTATTACAAGTTTCCATGGTACACAAGTTTGCTGCTTCCCTCCAGATGAATTTTCTAGTCCAGACTTCCTGCTTTTCACTCTCTCCTCTGTTCTGTCACCTACTGGAACCACCCTTTACCTCCTTGTGTAGCAGAATGTGTGTTTCTTCTATATTTCTTTTTCATACCTTTCTCACAGGTGCGCTATTCGTTACACTTTTAGTGTCAGTTTCAATGTAACTGTGGGGTAGGTAATCATTAATTGCATGCAGCAGGGCTAATTGCACTGTAGTTACATGTTTGTTTCATGTACCTACATGGCAGCTGCACTGCAGTTACAGTGTAGTTATATTGTAACTTCAATGTAATTAAGGAAACTTAAAATGTTACTGTGCTATTTTCTTATTCAGGTTGGATGGAATTATATTGGCCTTCAGTATGTCAGCCCTGCAATATGCCATATATCATGGAATGTATAAGGTATCAGCCATGCTGTAAAAGGCCCAAAATACATTACACACAGAGACTGGCACCAAGAGCTGCTCCTACATTTGAATGTGGAAAAGATGATGACAGCTAGCCTTAACGAGAGGATGAAGTACTTTGTCAAGCATTGTGGTAAACAAGACACTGCTTCAAGACAATGTATGAAGTCTGGAAAAGTACAGTTATATAGAAACTTACCGTGACAGTAGATCTTTTAGAGAGGTTCCTTCAGTAGGTCATCACATATAGGACTAGCGCCACCAGGCATCTGGCCACACGCAGACTTTTTCTAGCAATATCTGATGGGGGACTGCCCACCCGATGTCACGTGACCGATGTCAGCGTGACACTAAATAGTGGACAGTCCCCACGCCCGCCTTCCAGTTCTTTCCCATCGTCGCCTCATGTCAGTCTCATCACACACTTCCCACAGCGATCGTTGTTGAAAGTTCAGTGTTTTTTATTCAGTTTTCACCACACTTTTTTCTTCCACTTTTTGAAATTCTTCTATGTCTTCTCCAAAGAAGAAGAAGTGTCAGTCTTGTGGCACTCAGATTCCACATAAAGACAGACACATGAGGTCGTGATCTGCTTGGGCCCAGACCGCCCAGTCTCGTCCTTCCCGGATTGCCAGCCTTTTAATCCGGCCACATGCAAAAGAGGGCAGCAGGCTCTGGAGACACACCTCTTGAAGACCCGGCTGGCATCTTTAGAAAAACAGATGGAGTGGATTCACGAAGCTTCATCTTCTTCCCCTTCCGAAAAAGAACACCGGAAAGAGAAGCACGGGGAATGGGAGCACTTCATGGAGGGTTCCCAGGCCGAGGCTTCCAGGCCCTCAACCAGTAAGACCTCTTCCCAGCCACCGCCTATAGAGAAATTGGCTCCGGGGGATCCAGGTAAGTCTGGCAAACCCTCCTCCACAGGTAAGTTAGCCACTGGCTCCACTGACGGCTGCACCACGCTAGCCGCTAAGTCAGCCCCTGGCTCCTCCGGGGACTGCACGGCCACTGGTAAGTTGGCTCCCCAGGCTTCAGGAACCTGCACGGCCTCAGCCATTAAGTCAACAGGGGGCTCCTTCCCCCGCCTGGCTCTGTCTGGTCAAATATCTGCCTCTGGCAGGTGCTCAGACACAGTTCTTCCATCAGGGCCTAGCGGCACCCAATCTGACATCCGAAAGAGGCTGGGGGAGACTGCCCCTCTTTTCCACTCTCCACCACCAGTAGCTTCTCCTGTTCAGACCGATACCTCTAGCAAGGAGGGCTGGGGGGATACTGGGATGCATAGGGAGAGGCATCACCAGTAGAAAACAGGAAGTTATTATCCCTCTGTACAGACAGCTGGTCAGACCCCATCTGGAGTACTGCGTGCAGTTCTGGAGACCCAGTCTTCACAAAGACATAGACAGGATGGAAGCTGTCCAGAGGAGGGCAACTAAAATGGTGCAGGGTCTACACCGGAAGACATATAAAGAGAGACTTAAGGAGCTTAATATGTATAGCCTCGAGGAAAGTAGGGAGAGGGGGACATGATAAAACTTTCTAAGTACCTCAAGGGAATCAACAAAGTCCAAGAGGGTAGCATCTTTCAAAAAGAGATGTGCAAGAACAAGGGGCACAATTTGAAGATGGGGGTGGCTCAGAGGTAATTTAAGGAAGTATTTTTCACAGAGAGGGTTGTGGGATGTATGGAACGGCTCTCTCCGAGGAGGTTGTAGAGTCAAAACAGTGGTGGAATTCAAGCATGCATGGGACAGTCATAAGGCAATTCTAGGGGGTGGGGGTAGGAAGAAGTAGGCTGCTGGTTAACTAGGATCTGCAGCTTATCCAGTAGGCAGGAAAATGGGCAGACTGGGTGGGCCAAGCGGTCCTTATCTGCCGTCAAATTCTATGTTTCTATGTAATGATAGTGCGGAACCTCTGGATGTCAACCACACCGCTGGGTCCATTCCACACTCTCCTGAAGGGGTCACAGGGAAGGAGGCTCCTCCCAAGCCATCTGGCCCTACTCTGGAGGCCCCTCCTCTTCCTTCTGGTGGGATTACTCCGGCCCGGTGCTGTCCTCGGTCGAGATCCCTCTGCCAGATCTGGCAATAGTTCCTCCAACACTGGACCCCCGATGACAGTCTCCGAACATGGGCCCAGTCATCTGTCCCAGCTTTCAACTCCAGTCCCAGATGAGGTTCCACCATCGGGGCCCCTTCGCCTGGCTCTGACTCCAGCCCCTTCAGCACCGGCTTCTGTTCCAGTGCCAGATCAGGTGGAGCTGGTCCCGGTGATGATGGCCCTGATGCCGGCTCCCCCGATGCCAGACCTGCCGCTGATTCACACAATGGCGGGCCTTATGTGGGTTCCACCTTTGTCAGATCTTCTGACGTTGGGCCTTTACTCAAGACCCCAGACTGTCCCACATTACCCCTCAGGGTATCCTGGGGACCATTTCCCGAGCTGGTCCTCCTCCAGATTGGAGTGGTACAGGGCATTATTTCCCGGGATACGGTCAGTACCCGGGATATGGTTATTCAAGTTACCAGGGTTTCACTACCCTCCTCCCCTGGTAATCCCTCCACCTCCTCCTCCTCCTCCTCCCTGCTTCTCAACCTCCTCTTCTGCCTCCTTCACAAGCTCTGGTTCAACCAGAGTTTAAGATCTTATCCAGTCTTGGTGGCAGGGGGTGTGCTCAGAGCTGGTATCTGACCTATAGAGCAGACACTCACCTCCGCAGTCTCCTAGGTCTCTACCCCGGAGGAGTTTGTCCCCCTCTATGGTTCATGTCCTGGGGACTACTCGCAAGGATATTACTCTTCCGGATCTTGGAGACCATCTGGATGCGGGGGATGATGATGATGATGATGAGGATGGCGACAACTCGCCGGAGGAGCCCTCAGATCACAAGTCCATGGCCCTAAGGGCAAGGTTTCCCCCAAATCCCCACTGGAGGACCCTGCCTTTTTGGACCTCCTGAGGTCCATTCAGAACTATTTCAATTGAGAGTCGGAGGAACAGGATCCAATGCAGCAGAGACTCACCAAACACCTGGACCTGGAGTCTCTGTCCCTGATCCCTGTTCCTTATGGATAGAACCTCACCAGAACCTCACCTCTACAGTCTGGCTGATGCCGTATTCCATCTCAGCTGTCCCCAAGAGGGTGGACAGGGTTTACTGGGTGCCCAAGGATGCTCTGTTTCTCAACGCTCATCCGATGGCGGACTCCATCATGATTTCAGCTGCTCATGACTGCTCATCAGCACCTAAGCACATGAGCACCTCTCCTCCAGACAAGGAGTCGAGGCAGATGGACCAGTTCGGTAAGAAGGTCTATTCTTCAGCCACTTGTGCGCTTCGGTCCCTTCAAAAGTGTCAGTGACTCAGCAGGTAGCACACTCGCCTCTGAGGCCGAGTACGGGAAATTCAGAATGCTGACTCTCCAAAGCCTTTTCCCTCTCCTGCTGGAGAACCAGTGGCTTGTGCCTGACATGCAGGATGCTTTCACTGCACATTCCAGTCTTCCCCAGCTACCGCCGGTTCCTGCAGTTTTGTTTCCAGGGGTGGCATTTCCAGTTCTGGGCCCTCATCTTTGGCCTGTCTTCAGCACCTCGGGTCTTTACCAAGTGCCTGGCGGTGGTGGCGGCCTTTCTGCATCATCAGGGCATAGCAGTTTTCCCTTACCTGGACAACTGGCAGATTTCAGCCCCTTCCACGGATTCTCTTTCGGAAGCTCTGCATTTCATTCTGGAGTTGTTCTCCAAGTTGGGGAGTACTGTCAATTTCCCCAAGTTGTCTCTTTCCCCAACTCAGAGACTTCAGTTTATCGGGGCAGTCTTGGACACGGTTCAGAGCAGGGCCTTCCTTCCTTCCTTCCTCCAGACAGGGTGGAAACTCTGGTCCATCAGGCTTCAACGATGGCCTCAGCTGGGACCATTCTAGCAAGGGATGTCCTTCGCCTTCTCAGTCTGATGGCAGCCTCCATCACTATCGTTTCCCCTGGCGAGGCTCCATATGAGAATCACTCTGGTCCTTGCAGGTGCAGTGATCAACTCCTGGACGACCTGGACCATCCGGTTCTGGTATCGTCGGTGGTCCAGAAAGACTTACTTTGGTGGAGGGATCCCTGCAACCTTTTCTTGGGTCTTCCATTCAGGAGTCCTGTCCCCTTGGCATCTCTGACTGCAGATGCATCGAATATGGGCTGGGGGGCACATTTAGGGGAACACCAAGCCCAGGGACTTTGGTCCAGCTCAGAGGCGATGTTGCACATCAATGTTCTGGAGATGAATGTGGTCTTGTACGCACTTCAGGCATTCCAGACCCTTCTCCCCAAGGGATCACTGCTCATTCAGACAGACAACATATCAGTAGTCTGGTATCTCAACAAACAAGGAGGAACTCGCTCGTACCCTCTCTGCAGGGAAGCGATGAGAGTGTGGAACTGGGCAGTCCAGCACGATTTGTCCTTAGTGGCCGTGCATGTTCCAGGCATCCAAAATGTCCTGACGGACAGTCTCAGCAGATCTCGTACCCTCAGTCATGAATGGGAACTAAGTCAGAAAGTGGCAGAGATCATCAGTTTACTGTTGCCTGGAATAACCTTCAACAAAGATGTCTTTTTAACAGCTTAGTCTTGTTTGTCGTGTCCTGCTCTGTTCCTAAATGTGTGAGCTTTCATTTTTATTTATTTATTTATTTCATGTGCAGATTAACACCTTTGAGGCAACAGGCTCTTTTACAAAGGTTCCATGTCAGGTATAACAAACAGACCAACAGTTTCCAAGGTTACATTTCATAAGAGTAAGAGACAAGAATACAGTGGTAGTTTGACAGACATTGCTGATAACAGAATATTGACAGGCTGTACATGTAGGCAAGTAGTCTTAGCATTTCCTAAGTTGTACAGGTACAAGTAGTGCATTTGGTAAGTGGTTTAATATGTATTAAGTCATTAAAAGAAGGCCTCAAGTAGTCAAGCTTGAAGTTAGGGAGGAGTGGCCTGAGAGGGCTTTGTCATATGTTAGAAAAGGGGTGAGGGGTGGAGCGGGGGGGGGGGGAGACAGCCACCTAGAGGCTTTGTCAAGGAGGTGCTGATCACACCTTCATCGATTTACCACCTCTGACTCACTTGTACATAAGTTGGGGACATGTTTTGTTCTTGTCTTCATTGTCTCATGTATGTCTGTGGGTTTTTCTGCACTATCAATAAAGCATATTACATTTAAAAAAAGTGTGCCATATGCTATCGCATTTGAAATTTCTCAGGTAAAACACTGTGCTCCTTCAGGAGATGCAGCTGGTTAAATCTGAAACAACCAAATCAACAAGGGATTGGGTTAAAATTTGAGTTTTCAGCACATACACAGAAAAAAGAAGGAGGGCGTTCATTCTTGTGAGCAAACGCATCCCCTTGGTAGTAGCTGATGTTGGATAAAAAAGGTTGTTGGTTGATGATCAGGAACACCATTGCCCCACCACCATCTCTATGTAAACATACACGTTCAGAATGAGCACAACTCTGATTTTTTTTTTTAAATGTTCAGATTTTCTACCGGCCCAATTCTCCCTTATAGTACAGGAAGAATTTAAGTTGCTCTGAGGCCATATTTTGGATAAATCTGCTGTGGCGTGGGTGATCCCATCCAACAAACATGTGAAGGAAGCAGTACAAACACGTAGCATCAAGTTTAATATAGTAGACCCATGGAGATAATCCAAGCGGCTGTGATTTCACTGTCCATTCTGCCAGGCATAACATGAAGAGCCATCAAGCCTACTTTTTGGAGCTGGTCCGGTGGTGTAGAGGGCTGCGGCGCCAGCGCCTTATGTCTTACCACGCTGACAACCTGGGGATAGGAGCGACCTCAGGTCACCATGGGGTTGGCTGGGGGAGAAAGGATTGAGCATCCAGAGGACAGCTGTCCTCCCTCAGGGAGGGGTGGGTTGTGGTTCCCTGGCATCAGCAACACCAGGCAGAGGCATGGCGTGCTACAGCCAACACCACATGGAAGCACAGCGAGGAGGCATCAGTTGACATCTGTGAAGGAACACGCGGGGCGCTGCGCATCCGCATTGGGCAATTATGTTCCGCCCCTGGGGAGAGGGGCAAGGCACCACGGAACACAGAAATACCCCAAGCCTTGGTAGACAATGATCGCCTCAGCCCCACCCCCACTGTCAGGCCCTGCCCACCCTTGGTCCTGATCCTCCCTCCTCCCATCAGACCAAGCCTCCTAAATTGGATTTCATGGCGCCAAGGTGGAGCGGTCCCACCCTGGGCACAAATCATCTCTATACACTCTCCTGCTCCCCCACACATCGCCAGCGCCACTACTCCCTTTACTCCTCCCTATACATTATCCTGCTCCACACACATCGCCAGTGTCACTACTCCCTCTACTCCTCCCTATACATTATCCTGCTCCCCACACGTCACCAGCACCACTACTCCCTTTGATCCTCCCTGTACAGTCTCTTGCTCCCCACATATCGCCAGCACCACTACTCCCTTTACTCCTCCCTATACATTCTCCGACTCCCCACACATCACCAGTGCCACTACTCCCTTTACCCCCCCTACCGTCTCCTACTCCTCACACATCGCCAGCGCCACTACTCCCTTTATTCCTCCCTACACATTCTCCTGCTTCCCACACATCGCTAGCATCACTGCTCCCTTTATTCCTCCCTGTCCATCCTCCTACTCCTCACACATCACCAATGTCACTATTCCCTTTACTCCTCCCTACATTCTCCTGCTCCCCACACATCGCCAGCGCCACTACTCCCTTTACTCCTCCCTGTCCATCCTCCTACTCCTCACACATCACCAATGCCACTATTCCCTTTACTCCTCCCTATACATTTTCTTGTTCCCCACACTTTGCCAGCGCCACTATTCCCTTTATTCCTCCCTGTACATTCTCCTGCTCCCCACATATCGCCAGCGCCACTATTCCTTTTACTCCCCCCATACCGTCTCCTACTCCCCACACATCACCAGGGCCACTATTCCCTTTACTCCCCCCATACCGTCTCCT
Source organism: Neoceratodus forsteri (assembly GCA_016271365.2). Classification (NCBI taxonomy): domain Eukaryota; kingdom Metazoa; phylum Chordata; order Ceratodontiformes; family Ceratodontidae; genus Neoceratodus; species Neoceratodus forsteri. Next base: position 584,819,021 of record JADMNL010000022.1, read on the forward strand.
ACTCCCCACACATCGCCAGCGCCACTATTCCCTTTACTCCTCCCTATACATTCTCCTGCTCCCCACACATCGCCAGCGCCACTACTCCCTTTACTCCTCTCTATACATTCTCCTGCTCCCCACACATCGCCAGCGCCACTACTCCCTTTACTCCTCCCTATACATTCTCCTGCTCCCCACACATCGCCAGCGCCACTACTCCCTTTACTCCTCCCTATACATTCTCCTGCTCCCCACACATCGCCAGCGCCACTACTCCCTTTACTCCTCTCTATACATTCTCCTGCTCCCCACACATCGCCAGCGCCACTATTCCCTTTACTCCTCCTATACATTCTCCTGCTCCCCACACATCGCCAGCGCCACTACTCCCTTTACTCCTCTATACATTCTCCTGCTCCCCACACATCGCCAGCGCCACTACTCCCTTTACTCCTCTCTATACATTCTCCTGCTCCCCACACATCACCAGCGCCACTATTCCTTTACTCCTCCCTATACATTCTCCTGCTCCCCACACATCAGCCAGGCCACTATTCCCTTTACTCCTCCTATACATTCTCCTGCTCCCCACACATCGCCAGCGCCACTACTCCCTTTACTCCTCTCTATACATTCTCCTGCTCCCCACACATCGCCAGCGCCACTACTCCCTTTACTCCTCTCTATACATTCTCCTGCTTCCCCACACATCGCCAGCGCCACTACTCCCTTTACTCCTCCCTATACATTCTCCTGCTCCCCACACATCGCCAGTGCCACTACTCCCTTTACTCCTCCCTATACATTCTCCTGCTCCCCACACATCGCCAGTGCCACAACTCCCTTTACTCCTCCCTGTCCATCCTCCTACTCCTCACACATCACCAATGCCACTATTCCCTTTACTCCTCCCCATACATTTTCTTGTTCCCCACACTTTGCCAACGCCACTATTCCCTTTATTCCTCCCTGTACATTCTCCTGCTCCCCACATATCGCCAGCGCCACTATTCCTTTACTCCCCCATCATCTCCTACTCCCCACACATCACCAGGCCACTTATTCCTTTACTCCCCCTATACCGTCTCCTGCTCCCCACAGCATACAGCGCCACTACTCCTTTACCTCCTCTATACATTCTCCTGCTCCCAACATCGCCAGCGCCACTACTCCTTTACTCCTCCTATACATTCTCCTGCTCCCCACACATCACCAGCGCCACTACTCCCTTTACTCCTCCCTATACATTCTCCTGCTCCCCACACATCGCCAGCGCCACTACTCCCTTTACTCCTCCCTGTACAGTCTCCTGCTCCCCACACATTGCCAATGCCACAACTCCCTTTACTCCTCCCTATACATTCTCCTGCTCCCCACATATCAGCCAGCGCCACTATTCCCTTTACTCCCCCCATACCGTCTCTTACTCCCCACACATCACCAGGGCCATTATTCCCTTTACTCCTCCTATACATTCTCCTGCTCCCCACACATTTTGCAAGCCCACTATTCCTTTACTCCTCCTATACATTCTCCTGCTCCCCACACGCCATCAGCGCCACTACTCCTTTACTCCTCTCTATACATTCTCCTGCTCCCCACACATCGCCAGCGCCACTACTCCCTTTACTCCTCTCTATACATTCTCCTGCTCCCCACACATCGCCAGCGCCACTACTCCCTTTACTCCTCTCTATACATTCTCCTGCTTCCCACACATCACCAGCGCCACTACTCCCTTTACTCCTCCCTGTACATTCTCCTGCTCCCCACACATCGCCAGCGCCACTACTCCCTTTACTCCTCCCTATACATTCTCCTGCTCCCCACACATCACCAGCGCCACTACTCCCTTTACTCCTCCCTGTACAGTCTCCTGCTCCCCACACATTGCTAATGCACTACTCTCCTTTACTCCTCCTATACATTCTCCTGCTCCCCACACGTCAGCAGGCCACTGCTCCTTTACTCCTCCTATACATTCTCCTGCTCCCACACATCGCCAGCGCCACTACTCCTTTACTCCTCCTATACATTCTCCTGCTCCCCACACATCGCCAGCGCCACTACTCCTTTACTCCTCCTATACATTCTCCTGCTCCCACACATCACCAGCGCCACTATTCCTTTACTCCCTATACCGTCTCTCCTGCTCCCCACATCGCCAGCGCCACTATTCCTTTTACTCCTCTCTATCCGTTCTCCTGCTCCCCACACGCCAGCGCCACTACTCCCTTTACTCCCTCTCTATACATTCTCCTGCTCCCACACATGCCAAGCGCCACTACTCCTTTACTCCCCTATACATTCTCCTGCTCCCACACATGCCAGCGCCACTACTCCCTTTACTCCTCCTGTCCATCCTCCTACTCCTCACACATCACCAATGCCACTATTCCTTTACTCCTCCCATACATTTTCCTGTTCCCACACATTTGCCAGCCCACTATTCCCTTATTCCTCCTGTACATTCTCCTGCTCCCCACACATCGCCAGCGCCACTACTCCCTTTACTCCTCCCTATACATTCTCCTGCTCCCCACACATCGCCAGCGCCACTACTCCCTTTACTCCCTATACATTCTCCTGCTCCCCACACATCGCCAGCGCCACTACTCCCTTTACTCCTCCCTATACATTCTCCTGCTCCCCACACATCGCCAGCACCACTACTCCCTTTACTCCTCCCTATACATTCTCCTGCTCCCCACACATCACCAGCGCCACTACTCCCTTTACTCCTCCCTATACATTCTCCTGCTCCCCACATATCGCCAGCGCCACTACTCCCTTTCTATACCGCGTGCGCCGTCAGTCGCCGGGCGGCTTATGGAGAGGTGTTGCCACCACCGCTGAGCGGGTGGCGGGAATGAGTGGGCGGGTTGGGGGTACGGCACCGCTAGACCACCAGGGAGTGCTTATAATATTACAGCCCGCGATCGGGCATGGAGATCGGTCCACTGGACCACCAGGGAGGATAGAACTCATTACAGTTCGTGATCGGGCATGGAGATTGGTCCACTGGACCACCAGGGAGGATAAAACTCATTACAGCCCGTGAATGGGCATGGAGATCAGTCCACTGGACCACCAGGAAGGATAGAACTTATTACAGCCCACGATCGGGCAAGGGGATAGGTCCACTGGACCACTAGGGTGTTATTAATTAATTACGCCCGCGATCTGGCGTTGGAGCACGTTGCTGGTGGGGGCAGGGGGTGTCGGTCCCCGACTGCTGCTGCCTGGCAGGGCGCCAGGTGCAGGTCGCCGGGGGTCGGCGCACCTGCATGCAAATTGGGTCATAATGGCATGCAAATGGCCCCATTTGTGCCTTGCATGCATTATGGCCCTATTTGCATGTCCACCGCTGAATATTGCGGTTGATGCACCTAGCGCAATGGCACTTGCGCTAGAGCATCCCCCTACTCCTCTCTGGCCACTTGCGCTGGTGCAGTGCCACTGCGCCATGTGCTATGCGGGTGGCCACGGAGCGATCTTCAACAGTACTGAGCCATGGGCAACACCGTTGAGTATCACCCTGTCAGCGCCCTGGCACATCTGTTGCGCCACAGCCTGGTGCAGTCTGAATATCCCATCCCTTATGTTTAGGAAACCTGTAAATATTGAAAATACCATGGCACGCACTTCTTTCTCACCTCTGTTTGTATGTGTTCCATAAATATGCACACTGCACTCCTGTGCGATTGTTACATGTCTTTAACAGTATCCCTACAAAATCAGGCTATCTTGTTTTACTTTTTTTTGTTCTCTCTGAGCTGTAACTGGAGTGCCGTGCTTAGCTGCATCTTTACCTCAAGCAACCGTCATAGCCAATTGTGTGCTGTTTGCCACTGATCTCTGTTTTTCCTCTTTTGAGAAGATGACAGTGGATGCAAAACCCAAGCCTAGTTCATGCAGAGTGATACATTTGGTAATATCAGTTTTGCTGCTTGTGAATCTCACTAATTAGGTGCCCTGCCTTTTAACGTGAAAGCTGTCCGTCAGCAGTAATCAAGGGGATGAGTGTTAACGAAGCAAGGCATTGAGCAGAACATGTTCACCAGCTGTTCCTCCTAAGCCCTCCCCGTTACATAGCTTGTAGGAGTCAACATACCAGCCTGATTAAACTCTTTTGTGCTCAGTTCATTCGCAGGCAGTGACCTTTTAGGAGTGAAACAAAGGCAGAAAGAGGGCTTATGAGATTAGAAGCTACTAAGTTGCACGCCAGTGTTTTTGAGCAGTGAATATATAGGCAGAATACAGTTCCATGGGTCCTTTTTTTCTTGTGTATATAATGGACTGTACAATTAGCACATGGCCCCACTCTGTCCTTTTTGGCTGATTGGAATTTTAATTTTATGCTTGGACTAAATGGTCTCATTTAAAACTGCATATCTGGTGGTTTGGGATGAAACTGGGCTGTTAGTTGTTTAGCACACAACGTGGTTTCACAGATGGTACATCCTGCTGAAGCCTCCTCACTGCTTTCTTCCGGCAGATAATCAGGGAAGTGGATAAGGGCCCGGGTGGTGGATGTAGGCCATCTACACTTCAGCAAGGCCTTTGATACTGTGCCACATTAAAAAAAAAAATGGGGAGAATGTAGCACAGTATAGAGTCCACAACGTACAGGAGGCAGATAGTAAACAGCTGACAGATGGGAAGCAGCAAGTGACTGTGTTCATTCACTCTTCAGAAAGGAAGGAATATGCGGAGGGAGTACTCCACATGTCAGTGCTGGATCTATTGCGCTCTTTTTTTATCATTTTTTAATTTTATATAATAATGTTTGGACCCGGGCCACTACCTTTCTCCTATGTAAGGTTTCTGCTGGCACAATGTCTCACCTCTGCTCCACCGCTGTCCTCAGAATCATTAGTGTGTTCTGGACATCGCTCAGCGTGGCTTGTACCACACCCACACTAAACCACTAATGTCAATACCTGATACATGGCAGGGTCTGAAAAACTAACCTTTATCTTGATTGAGAACACCTGAAACCACTTGACACACATTAACAAACACGTTAACACCCACTGGATGACTTGTAAACTATGCATTAATGATGTGACTTTAGCTCACCCGCAGCTGCTACAAGTGGAATTACAGGTCCATTTGAAGCATCATATTTAACATTGAAACTGTTGTAAATGGCGTTTGGCAGTAGCGTTTTGTCCAGTACAAGCGGATGTCTGTTACATCCATGTCTGCTACATTTGGCGCATACTGCATTAACATTGTTTGACGTTCTCTTGTAATCGAACATCTTTTGCAGTGTGTTGTCTAAGTGCTAGTAAGTGTAGTTCTCGGCTTGCCTTTCCTTCTGCACCCCTGCTCTAGTGGGACCCCCCCCTTTCCCTACCATTTCTAATAGGCAAACGTGCATTCTTTACTCCTTGTACTCAGCCCGACACTTCTAGCTCATTCATGGGGTAATCTGTCCATATGGCCCATACCTTACCTGGCTGCCTCCACTACTCTTGTGCTCATGGTATTGCTTCACTGTATGTATTTCTGTACAGTACTGCCCGTCCCAATTTTCTCTTCGTTGTTGTGAACTGTAATAAATTGTACTTTGTATTGCACTTATTTATATTAGTATCCTGCTAAGAACATTACTCCTGTGCTCATGGTTTTGCCACATTGTATGTATTTATTTACACTACTGCCTATCCCTGTTCTTTTCGTCGTTGTTGACTGCAATTAATTTTTACTTTGTATTTGCACTTATGTCTGTTATGGTAACCCGTGAAGTGAGTGCATGAGGAAGGGCGCCGTCCGTTAGTGACACCTTCCTTGCGCAATCCACTCATGGCGACCGGATGAGGGGGTGGGCGAACTAGGCGACAGGATGTCACTATACATATGCAAGCGGGGAGGGAGCAAGCACGGCGAGCGATGCTGGGTGGGTCAGAGGTTGTAGGGGGCGCCATGTCGCCTGTCGAGCTGCGCGGCAGTTGCGAGATTGAGCAATGGCTGGGGTGGTTCAGGTATTGGGTCGGTCTGGGCGCTGGTGTGATTTTATTGCGCCTGCCCAAACTTTTTATTTTCAACACTTTCACCTCCCGACATGCACCCCTCTGGAGTTGAGAACTTAGTAGGCGGGTGCGGGGTCGAGTTTCATGGGGGCCCACAGAAAGTAGTAAAATATGTCCTGGCACCATTGTGCTGGTGCGCCAGGGTTGTCAGAGTGCTGAAAATGTGTTTGCCACTCTGACTGAGCGATAATGGTGATCGCCGTTGTCACATAGACCCGTCTGTTATGATGATTATTGTTTTTATGTGCGCCCCACTTAAGTAATCCCTCCCCCCAGGATGCTTATGGAAACTAGCTGTTTTCAGCTCATTTCTGTCCTGATGAAACCTTATCAAATAAATAAAAATAAAAGTAAATTTTATTTAAAGCAGGGATATTTGTTAGTCATCATGTTATTTTGTTTTCAGCAGTAATGTAGTTCTGGTAAAAATGTTAAACACATATTTCTTTTGTTCCTGAACTGAGATATGGGACTATGAAGTTCATGCTCCCGTGCCTTGTCTGCCATGGAAAACATTGAATATGCTGGTGGGGTACTGTGCTGCGTACCACGTGAAACATGCGTTGGCACCCTTTTCATACAGCCACAGTATGAATCTAGTCTGTGCACTCTAAAGGTAACCTCCGTACAAGAGATTTATTACAGTTGTAAATGGCGTCCATCTTTAGTGGTGATGGTCATTAATTATAAAATTAGTTAAAAAAGCTTTTTTAAAACTACCTAAGGAAATTAAAAATACATTGATGCTGAATCTTAAGTGTATCAAAATAAATCTTGCTAACAAAAAAAACTGTGTGATGAAATTTTTTGCCGAATAACTAATACGACTGCTCTAATAGGGGCATTCAGGGAGGACACATAAGTTGCTTGCTAGCCTTATTTAACTTCCTGTTGGCTGTGTAGGTACTGAGTATGAGCTCGAGGTACACGGTTAGCCTTTTAAATCCTTCATATGCCTGCTGTGCTTCCTGCCTAATCTAAAGGTATTCGTTTGAAAGTTTGCACGTTTGCTGTAGATTCCTGCCTCATGTTTTTGCAGGGACTTTGAAGATGTTTTAGTGACGACATCCCGGGGGAGAGCTGGATATTAATTTTCAAAGTACTAGGGAGTAGGGTTGTCAGAACCCTCTGAAGTTCTGCGTTCTAGTTCTAGTCTAGAACTTTTGAAAAAGTTCTAGGGTTCTAATCTTTTTTAGAACTTTTTAGAACTCAAACCCTATTTTTTAAATTGTGCTGCCAATAATGAAGATAATAGTGAAATATATGTGAAATTGAGGAGAAAGAGAAATAACATTTTTCAATATAAGGGGAGAGAGAAATTATCTTGTGTGACTGATATATTGGGTACAGTGCAGCAGTCAAAGAGCACACAGCAGGATGATAGCCAGTACACCACATAGGAGTCTCATACACACACACACACACTCTCACTGAGTACAGTGAAGCAGTTAAAGGGCACACAGCAGGGTGATAGCCAGTACACCACATAGGAGTCACACACACACGCACACGCACGCACACACACGCACACACACACACGCACACACACTCACGCACTCACTGAGTACAGTGAAGCAGTTAAAGGGCACACAGCAGGATGATGGCCAGTACGCCACATAGGGGGCAGAGTCATGCAAGACGCAGCACATAGATTTATTTATTTTTATTAAGGGATTTTTCTCTTTCCCCCAAAGTCCCCCGAAAAAAATATCTCTGGCATGTATTACCAGATACCACAGAAATGGGTACTGGGCTGTTCACAGTCATACACTGGGTAGGGGACAGTGCAGTCAAAGGGCACACAGCAAGATAATGGGCTGGCCAGTATGCCACGTAGGAGATGGAGTCACACAACACAGTGACACACAGATATATATTTTTTTCTTTGTATTGAGTAAGGGATTTTCCCATCTCTCCTCCCAACATGGAAATATTTCTCTGGCATGTATTTAAGATACCACACAGCTGGGTGCTGGGGTGCACACGGTCAAATACACTGGTGCGTAGGGTACAGTGCAATCAAAAGGCACACAGCAGGATGACTGGATGGCCAGTCTGCCACATAGGAGACAGTCACACAACACAGTGAAAGGGATTTTTCTGTCTCTCCTCCCAACAGGGAAATATTTCTGGCAAGTATTTAAGGATACCACACAACTAGCTGCTGAACTCCACAGTGCACACAGTCACACACTGGGTAGGATACACTGCATTTAAAGGGCACACAGTCCCACACTGGGTAGGATACACTGCATTTAAAGGGCACACAGTCACACACTGGTAGGGATACACTGCATTTAAAGGCACAGTCACACACTGGGTGGGATACACTGCATTTAAAGGGCACACAGTCACACACTGGGTAGGATACACTGCATTTAAAGGGCACACAGTCACACACTGGGTAGGATACACTGCATTTAAAGGGCACACAGTCACACACTGGGTAGGATACACTGCATTTAAAGGGCACACAGTCACACACTGTAGTGGATACACTGCATTTAAAGGGCACACAGTCACACACTGGGTAGGATACACTGCATTTAAAGGGCACACAGCAGGATGATAGGCTGGCCAGGCCCACACGCCAAGTAGGAGTCACAGGTACAGTATAGCAAAGTGCACACAGCAGGATGGTGACCTGCCCTGTACACAGAGACCCCCAAGGCTCCCAGTCAGTTGAGTCTACAGTCCCCCTACCTGCCTACTCCTGTACTCCCTTCCCAACAAACCACTTTGCCAACTGTCACTTTTGCCACTGGCTGGCTGCTCCAGTCCATTGATCCGCCTGTAATTTCTGCCACACAGAAAAAAATGCCTTGCTTTCACACCACTGCCAGTGCCTGCCGCTGCTCAAAGTGTAATATTTTTTTCCAAAAAAATGGAACAGAGCACAACACGTCTGCACCCACTGCTCTGCTACTCACCCAGCTAAGTCTGCCCCGATGATTTCCTGCTGCACAACTGAAAGTTTGAGTCACATGACTCAACTGTACACTTTGCACCACTCGAGTGCATGTACACTAACAGTATAATTAACACACTAATTTAACTAGTCCCTCCCTCCCAGCTGTCAGTCCATCGAGAGGAGTAATGTTGGTGTAAAGGTTGGGGGGAGGGATGACAACCTTACTCTCAACCAATCTCGTATCGCAAGTGCTGTGCTACCCACCAAAAAGTAAATTATCCATGTTATTTTTGATTTTGCACAGCTGTTGGGACTGCCTGACTCACCCAGTCTGCCCATTTTCCCTACCTACATTGTCACCATAGACCCTACTTGATCTATAGCTTTCTCTCCCTCTTCCCTTCCTTTCCACAGTGACTCCCTTGTGCCATTCCACCCACCTGCAGGGTAAGGGTGATTTTTTTTTTTGTCTTTTTTTAACTATAATTTTGGTAACACAGAGGAAAACACTGGCGTTGCATGCTAGGCTAACCATATAACCCCCCAAGCAGCTCCTACCAAAGCAGACATAGTCAGGCTCAGGTGGCACATAGGAGAGACACTAGACAGCACAGCATTTTAAATCAGACACTGAATGTAGACAGTACAGTAGACACGATCAACACAGCAGAGCAGACGCCAATAAACATAATTGACCACCACCTACCCTTGCCTTCCTGCAGACTAGAGCTATGTTAGCTCAGGTTGAGCAGTTTTGTGCTGCTTTGCTGATTGCTGTGCTGGTCACGGTCACTGGTAGAGCCACTGACCCACTCCAGACACAACAGGGAGAGAGAATGCCTCCTAGATTGCAGCAGGCTTCTTTTCCTGGGCGCTCCCTGACCCTGACTGGCACCAAATCAAATGGCCAATAGTGTGTAGCCCCTGCCAGCTTAGAACTGCCTTGTGCAAACTGTAATCCCCTCGCTCCCACCACCTCCTCTGCTTAATTACTTTGTTTTGTTTTTGTCCATACAGGATAGTGAGCATACAGTCCCCCCCGCAGCATGATGATGTTGCTGGCTGTCCCCCAGTCACTACTCACCCCACCCACCGCACTGCAGCACCACCAGTCAGTCCTACCTCCCACTTAGTTGTTGCTTGCAGCAGCAGCTCCACCTCGAGCCTCCAGCAGTCTGTATTCCTCTGTCCTCTCCCTTCCAAACTTCCAGCTGACAGCCCCGACCGAATAAACCCTTGCAGTCACTCACGGGTGCCCTCAGTTCTATACCGCTTGATCCCAGGCCATAAAGATTCCACAACCGACTCCCAGCACTGGCAAGCAAAGCATCGATGGGCGGATGCAGCAGCAGCATTCAGTTTTAAAAAGGTAGGATATTCGGAGGAGGAGGGGGAAGTGAAACACCAAACACCTAGGCACGAGCACCGCAATTCTCTCCATGCCAGCAGTCAGTTTCCTGCCCGTCCCGACACCTTGTTAGTGGTGGTGGCGTGAGCTTCCGCTACTTCTGGGTGCAGTGCGGTCCGTCACTTTCTCCCTCCCTGCTACAGTTCACTTCTGATCCTCTCGGTTCCAGTCAGGCCAGCTTGTACAGCAATGCCCCCCCCCCCCAAGCTATGTCTAACTGTCTAGCCGCCACCCGCAGCTCGCCACACACTCTTGCGGCTCTCTGTCCCAGGACCCACTAGTGAAACTCAACACCCCCGAACGGCAGGCTCTCCCAGCGCAGCAGCAAAAGAGGCTGAGTGTTGGGCATGACAAATGCGCCACTTTAATTGTTGGAGGGGACTTTTGCCACCCCATCCCCCCCATAATTATACCCTTGTGTCGTCCTTCCCTGTGTCTGTGTTCAGCGTCAGCCTCACCGCCCCAGGAAACAGCAGGCAGTGGCACTGCAGTGCCGTTTAAGTAATAAAAAAAAGTCCAACCCTTTTGAGAACCCCCTAGTGTTCGAGTTCTAAATTAGAACTCAAACACCAGGGTTCTAGGAGGGTTCAAATCTTTCTCGAACAAGTTCTGACAACCCTACTAGTGAGTAAATTTTATTTTGTGGAAACTCTGCTTTGATGGCACATAACTTCTGACTCACTTAGTCCTTATAATATTCTTAGACTGAGTGCCTTCTTATTCATGTATCAGCTGTATGAAAAGCATTTGCTCCGCTGCCATAATAAGCAGTGTTACAACGACATGTTTTCGTGCAAGGACGTTTTCTATATGTTAAGTGACAAACTTATTAAGCAAAACGAAATAAAACCCACAGAATTTGCCATTATTAAACATCATTTGAGTCCGTGGCCCCCATATTCAGAGCTGTGCAGCCTGTTGTGCCGCACTTGTGATAGCCCGTGGCTGGCTCTGAGCGATATTTATCCAGGCAGTGCGCACCAACAGGCTGCACTAACTTATTGAATATCAGGACATGTCAGCGCAGCGCTAAGTGAATCTGCACTGCGTATGTCCCACAGGAGATAGTGCTGCCCGAAACAGGATAGTGCCAGGTCCCCTGTGGGCTGTATCCAGCCCAGGCATGCAGCTGTGCTCATCGGACATGCAAGGTGCTAGGAAACCATCTACATGCCCATTATGTGCTCTTTTATATGGGAACAGAGGACCCCAACACTGATGCAGGAGGGCGGTGGGCTGCCGGTAACACTGCTCCAGTAGTCTAGTTGTCCCCTCACCCCCTCATCACCCTTCCATCATTGTATAGCTCTATCACTGGTAGTCTAGTCTACCCACTCACTGTGCTTGTCACTCACCATATGATATGAGCAGTGCGGTGGCCGGCACAGCCCTCCACTCACCTCCTCAGCCAGCCACTGACCATCACAGAGTGTGACCACATATGGGACCCAATATTTCATATAAAAAAACTGTTGGTACCACACTTTTGTAGTGCAGATCATGCCGATTTGCACTGTTTCAGGGAAAAACAGGGAAAACTGGTTTTTAATATTTTGTACAATGAAACTGACCATTTTTGAAAATGGAAAATTGGTGAACATAGAGCAGGGGTAGCATTCCGGCTGTTATCACTGGATATGTGTCTTTACTCAGATTGAGTATAATCGCTACCAAGAGGCGAAAGGAGTGCACAAGATGGGCCCTAAGTATCTTCCATCATCACAATACCTCTCCATACAGGTTCTTCTGCCCTTTGGGCAGCTGGGGCAGCTTATCAGATCTATCCTGTATCTCTGAACCGGTGTCTACCTTCCCATGAGACCTACCTGGTCTGTAATGCCCCCCAGTGATTTCCCCACATGGCAGGGCCAGAGGAGGGAGAGCCCTTCTCCTAGTGCTAGGGCTGGACATGCAGAGCTTCGGTAAGCCCCAGCCCCCAATTTTTCCATTTTTTTCTTCCCTCCTCTGCCACGGCCGGATGTGAACGTGTACTTGTGAAGGTACGTGCATATCTTGAAACCGAGGCCACTCCCTGCATGCTACCCATGCCGGCACTACCACCATGCCTAAACTTGGTGTCAGTCTGAGGCCGGGGAAGCATGCCTCTTCTCCATGAGAGAGAAGAGCAGTGCATCTAACGCACAGTCCTCTCCCACCCCAGTTGACCCATGGTGACTTGAGTCCGCATCCAAACTCGCATCACCGGCGTGGTGGCAGGTAATGTTTCTCACACCTTAACACTAGGTGTTTCTGACCAAAAACGTAGTTTAGTGTCACTGAGTTTATTTTGCCTGCTGGTTGGCATAGAAACATGGTGCTGCTCCCGGTGCCAGAGAGGGTTAGGGGAAGATGTAGTGCCCCAGTAGACGCGGTCTTCATCTGTGGAAGCAGGCTGGCCTGAGCCGCACAATAACTGCCTCGTCAGTGACCACAAGGAGCAGTGGTAGCATTTCTGCATGGGCCCAGAGGGATTGCACTGAATGGCTCTGCAGAGGCGTCCCAAGTCTCGTTTGAAGTGGCAGGTTGTGTGCTGGGGCTGGGAGGAACTAAATGTGGACAATCCCTAAAATTCACAAGGTAAAGTTAGGGGCAGGTTTGGACCCAGTACTGCTAACTGTCAACCCAACAGTGCACTTCTTGAGAAACCACAGGCTGAATGCCTTGCCATTGGGGCAAGTCTTGGGGTCTGCAGGTAAGTGGCAGAGAGGGTCAGGGAACAGGGTTGAGAGGTAATGGTGTTGACTGGTGTTTTAAATTAGTGGAGACAAATTGTAGACCTGAAGTGTTGTCAGGTTATGAAGACAAATTGTAGACCTGAAGTGTTGTCAGGGTATGGACTATTTCTTTTTTAGAAACTAGACAAGGAAAATCCCTCTTTCCGATTGGCTGATGGCATTCTAATGCGGTATATTACTAGAGGTGTAGATACAGTTCACTATCCGCTCCCTGAGAGTTCCACTGGAAGTGCGGATTCATTGGATGTGTTTAAGCTAAGCTCCTCCCACCACCTGGGCGGTATATCCTACGGCTCCACCCTGTGAAGTCAGATCTTTCTTTCTTTTGGAAGGGTCAGATCTCCGCCTTAGCTGCTCTAGAGGGTTACCATTGTGCTTTGGTGAATTTCTTCAACTCCTCAAGCAGCGCTTCAGCTTCTTCGCTTTGGCTCTGCCTCACCTGACAACCAGGTGGATTCAAAAGCTAAGCCATCCCACAGCTTCAAATTCTGTGTCACATTTCAGGAGAAAATATTGAACATGGACCAGCATGTGTCCTGTGGTTAGGGTTTTAGAACGCAGCATAATGTCTCTGGCTGTGGCCTATGTCAGTCGATGCTTCCAGCATCACTGGAAGACTGCATGGCCAAGCTCCTTCTAGATCTACCAGGTGACAGGAACCAAAACAAAATTCAGCCTAAAGAGTGAAGCGATGGCTGCCGCAGTGGGCACCTTGTCAGCCTCAGTGCTTCTCCCAGCTGGCATCAGTGTTGTAGGGTCCTTCTCTGATGGGGTCTGTTGGTGTGTGCTGGGCCCTTTAAGTTTTCAAGGAGAGCCCTGTCCACTACAGGAAAAAGCACAATTGCTGCTGGCGCCGGTCATGGAATCGGGAAAGATAGCGATTCCCCCGCTCCTTTAAGTCCCCCGACTGGTTGACTCACATTGAGTGCTCAACTCTGGTTGAGCTTCCTTCATTCAAGGAGTTGGATGACAGGTCCTTGGTGCTCCATTTGGACTTGTCGACTTCAACACCAGTCCTGCATTGGTCAAGATTTTTCTCTACCCTATCAACCAATTATGGGACAGCCCCTAGTTCTCCCGGTCCTCATCCAGGAGGGCATAGGCTGGCAAGTGTCTCTGGTTCTACCAGAGACTAGCCTCCACTGGTAGTCTTATCTCCTAAGCCAGTGTTGGCAAACATGGCTCAGCATGTGGTTTATACTGACCTTACAGAGGTTACTGCTCAATGTCTGCCCCCAGTTCGACGGTAGAGGCACCATTGCACTCTCAGTCCCACTCAACCTGGAGGCACTGCCGTCAACTCTCTCGACCTCCTTGAGTGAGGAAAGGCACCGCTGCAAGATGCACAGGCACTACAAGAAACTCTTATGGCAGCGGTGGACTGTTGTTGGCAGGGTAGGGCTCTGGCCCCTGGACTTAGTCATCTGGCAGCCACCAGTGATACCCGTGCCAGTCCCTCACCTGCCGCTCCACCTTTGCGGGTGAACTGCCACCACTGCAGCCTTAGGTGGGAGCCCTGACCAAGGTCTCCCACACTACAGCTAGCTTGTCAGGCCAGCTGTTGGGTGGAAATCACCCAGTCAGAAGAGACACTGATCCATGGCGGCAAACGGTCAAGGGCCTTTTATGAGGAGTCCTCTGACGACTCGGACAGGTCATCCATGTTGTCATTGAGGACCCATACCTTTGACTGGGCTTCAGTCAAGGAACTGACCACCAAATATTGGCTGGTGAGATCTGGGGCTTTCCTTAGCCCTTATGTTGTAGTCCATGAACTTGCCTTGGAGCCAGTCCAGAAGAGAGCTGAATACCCCTTTATGGTCATTTTGGACAAGGACAACTCCCTTGGGGTTGCCTTTCCCATGGCTGAGGCCATCTTGGAACCAGACCTGGAGCTCTGCCAGCATCCTGCCCAGCACCTTGCACTCATGTGGTCCACAAGTATTGTGTCCCTACAGGGACCCTCTCAGGGTTCTTGGACCACCCCTCAACCGAGGGGCTCTCTTGGACTTAGTCTCATGGAAGTCTAGGGGTCAAGGGGACTAGGACATTCCCCCCCAACAAGGAGTCAAAGAAGCTTCACACCGCCTCCTATCTGCACCTGAGTCTAGCTAACTATGCTGCTAAAGTCTTAAACACGGCACCACAGAGTAAAGTGCTAAGTCTGTGGTGCCGTATTTGACTTTATCTGGACTGGAACTTTTTACTACTGGCATACAGTGTGGTGGAGCTGGAATTATATGCCGCCCTGATGACCAACTTGCAGGGTCCTGCTGAGGCTCTCCACCTTCACAGCAGACACTCAGCACAATCTGGTTGATGTCCCCTTTTTGGGAAGTGACTTCTTTGACCTGGGGGTGAAAGGGCATCTCACTAAGACAGAAGACCAGTACCACCCTGGATTCTGAGGCTTCTTCCCAGAAGGACCCTAAAGCTCAGAAGCCTAAAAAGACCTTCCAGTACAGGTCCTTACAGCCACAGCTGCCTTGGCAGCAGCCCCAGCAAGGGCAATACCAAGCCTGGTGCCCCAAGTCCAAGTTCAGTAGCTAGGGGCTGAAAAGAGGTGGGGGTAGGGATAGTGGTGCTCCTCTGACCCCAACAGCCACGGCCCCCTCCAGAACTGCCCAGTGATGGGGTGGGGGAATCATTGTTTTGCCTGCCAAGTCCCTGACCCTGTTTCTTGTGGGTAAACAGTTACACTACCTCTGGCCACACTGGTCCATCATGACCACAGACAAGTGGCTACTAGAGGTGGTAGGCTGAGGGTTGCCTCTTGACTTTGAGGCTTTCCGCCTTACTAATTCCATGCTCCTCAGCAGTCCTCAGTGTTGCAGGACACATCTGCTCTAAGGGAGGACGTCACTCAGCTCCTGGCAGAAGGAGCCATAACCCATGTCCCAGCTGCCCTGACAAATCCCAGTCCATCCATCTATCCCACTGGTGGTACCTTCAGTTCCATGCAGAAGGGGTTCTCTGTCGGTTCCAGGCCATGCCATTTGGCCTTTCATCCGTGCCCAGGGTCTTTTCCAAGTGCATGGCAGTGGTGGCAGCCTTCCTGCGGTGCAAGGGCATTAGGGTGTATCCCTGCCTCGACTACTGGCTCAATTTGGGGCTGTCCAGGGAGGCCGTAGAGCGGTCCAGAGATCTGTCCATCTAGACCTGCAGAGACTTGGGCTTTTTGGTCAACCCAAACAAGTCGGAACTGATCCCCTCATAGTCATCAAGTTCTTCGGGGCCAAGCTAGATTCCCTGCGTACCAAGGCCTGTATCCCTGTGGACTGGGTTTAGGCCCTTTCCTCCTTTTCCTGATTATTTCAGGTGGGGCGCTTTCTCCCTGCCTGGAATTTCTGCAGCTGCTGAGATGCATGACATCCACCACCAGCATGGTCCATTGGATGTGCTAGCAGATATATCACTTGCAGTGAGAGCTGGGTCGCCAGTGGTCCTAGTCTCTGAGTCATCTGGACCGGCCAGTCTTAGTGACCCAGCTGATGTGGAATGCCATTCAGTGGTGGCAGGTCCCTCAACATCTAGAGGAAGGAATCCCATTTGTCCTCCCGGAGCGGACTGTTATGCTCATGATGGATATATCTCTGATTAGGTGGGGAGTGCACCTGGGAAACAACAGATCCCATGGGTTCTGGTTGCCCAGGGAGTCACCCGATCAACTTGCTGGAGCTCTGTACAGTGTGGCTGGCTGTCATGGAATTTGCTTCTCTGGTCATGGGTCAGCTCATACTATGACCATATTTTACCTCAACAGACAAGGCAGAACTTGCTCCCTTCCCTTTTGTTGGGAGGCCCTCTGCACCTTGACCATCATGCGCAGCCTGGGTGCAGATCTACTGGCGATCCATGTTGCAGGAATAAACAGTCAGCTGGCAGACACTGTCATCTGGGTGGAAAGACGTTGCATGAGTGGCCCCTGAACCTGGGGGGTGGTACACCACCTGTTCTCCCTTTAGGGCACCCCTCTTGTGGACCTGTTTGCCTCATGGGGGAACAGAGAGCCGAGGCTGTTTTGTGCTCGCCTCCTCCCCCACATCCGGGACACTGTTGAGGGATACCTTCAGAAGGCCTTGACTCCAGGGCTTGTGTATACTTTCCTTCCCTCCCTTCCTCTTGATCCACAAGGTGGTGGTCAAGGCCTGGAAGGACAAGACAGATTATTCTGATAGAACTGTCTGGGAAAGTCTGGAGCTGTTATCCAGATCTTCTCAGCCTCAGCAACAAGCTTCTGTGGTGGTTGACTCTTTGCCCGTACATGCTGACTTGACAACAGAGGAAGGTCCTGCTTCCAGACCATCAGTCCCAGGACTTGGGCATTTCTGAAGCTGTGCTGCACATTGTGGAGGCTTCCAAAAAGGAGTTGACTCACGGTGCAATGTCTTTAAATGGAAGAGAATTTCCATTTGGGGTCAAGGCAAGGCACTAGATCCCCTTGCCTGTCCTTTGACTGGCATCTTAGAGTACAGAAAAGCAAGCAAGCCTCGCAGCTAACCCCACTACTGGGTGTACAAAAGAAAGCCAGACAACGTAATTGTGCAGAAAAAGGTTAAACATATGTTTTTGTTTTTTTTTTATGTAGATTTTATTGTTTCATCAGGAGACACACAGCTACGAAACATACAGGTTACTATAATGCAAAAAGGTTAAACATTTCTTAACTTAATCTGCACATGAGCTATGTCAAGTAAAAAGCCCCGAAGAAAAATGCCAGATGGCTTTTCGCTCTCTCACCTGGAACTTTATCAAGGGCCTTTGGCTTTCTTTTGTACTCCCAGTATTGGGGCTAGTTATGAGGTTTGCTTGCTTTTCCTGACATTTGTTTAGCCTAACACAATTTTTGCCAGGGAATTGGTGGCAACCTGTCTTTGGATTCGGCATCCTAGAGTACCTCTGGTCCCTCTCTGTCAGGGCTGTGAACGAAGACCCTTAAGGTGCACCTTGCAGCCATCTCTTCATACCAGATACAGGCTGATATGCTATGGTGTCCCAGGAGAGCATGGTTGGGTGCTTTTTTCAGTGGCCCTGACCACCTGTGCCCTCCAGTGCATGAACCTCCACCACTATGGGACCCACTGCTGGTCCTGGCTATGCTTATGGGCAAGCCATTTGAGCCTGTGCACAGGTGTGAGATGTAACACATAGAAACAGAAGTTGTCGGCAGATAAGGCCCACCTGGCCCGCTCAGTCTGCCCTGTTATTCCTAGCTATAGTACCGCCACCCTCA
This sequence comes from Neoceratodus forsteri, assembly GCA_016271365.2. Taxonomy (NCBI): domain Eukaryota; kingdom Metazoa; phylum Chordata; order Ceratodontiformes; family Ceratodontidae; genus Neoceratodus; species Neoceratodus forsteri. The sequence goes on from JADMNL010000022.1 coordinate 584,837,328, forward strand.
GCCCCCTTTTCATTCTTAGCTTTCCCCATGTTTGCTTCGGTAGTAAGATTCCTTTATGCCTATCCCACACGTTTTTGAAACCTCTGATTGTGTTGGCTTCTACCACTTCAGCCAGGAGTCTGTTTCAAGCTTCTACCACACTCTCCATGAAGAACTTCCTAACATTCCTCCTCTGCTCCACCCCCCAGCTTCATTGTGTGACCCCTAGTCCTTGTGCATCTTTTTCTCTGAAAAACACTCCCATTCTGTATCTTGTTCACTCCCATGAGATATTTATAAGTCTCTTATGTCTCCCCTCTACCTCCTCTCTCCAGGGAGTACATGTTTAATTCCTTGAGTCTGTCCTCATAATGCTTCAGGTGCAGGCCCTGCACCTTCTTGATTGCTCGCCTTTGAACCCCGTCTGTCCTTCCTTAGGTAGGGCCTCCAGAACTGCAGACATCACTGAAGGTGAAGTCCCACCAATGACCTGTTCAGGGAGATATGACCTCCTTCCTTCCACTAGTTATCCCTCAGGCAATGCACCCTGGCATCCTGCTTGCTGTTTCCACCACCTTGTCACACTATTTAGCTACATTTGAGTCATCAGAAGTAATGACCACCAAGTTCTCTTTCCTGCTTTGTGACTGCCAGCCATCTCCCTCCCCCGGCTGGTACTTGGAGACCAATGTGTATGATTTTACACTTATTTGCATTAAAGCTCAGTTGACCCTTGACCATTCTTCCAGCGTGCTAAAGTCCTCCCTTATTTGCTACACACACACACACTGGAGTGTCCACTCTGTTGCAGATTTTGGTATCATCCACAAACAGGCAAACCTCCCCTACCAGCCCTTCAGTGAGATCAACACCTGTTGTGGAAGACAGCCTTCTTAGTGACCATAACGTCAGCCAGAAGGATAAGTGAGCTCCAGGTGCTCTCGGTGGAGTCATCTTATGTGGTCTTCTGCAAAGACAGGATCGTCCTTTGCCCCCACCCAAAGTTCCTTCCGAAGGTAGTAGCGGAGTTTCACCTTAACCAGATGATGAGCCTTCAGACATACTTTACCAACCCATCTTCAGAGGCTGACCGTAGTTTCCATACTTTGGACCTGCAGAGAGCCCTTTCTTATTGTAAGGAGAGCACAGCTGGAATTTGGGGTGAGGCTCACCAGCTGTTTGCTACATACACTAAAGTTGTACCTGGCAGACCAGCAGCTAACAGGACAGTTGGGAGGTGGATAAAATCCTGCATCGACCTATATCGGTTGGCTGGTAGGGAGCCTCCCCTAAACTTGGTGCACTCTATAGGCATAAAAGCTGCATCCTCCTCCCTGCCTGCCGAGACATCCTTACCAAGTTGATTCTCCCCATCTTTGATTACGGCGATATAGTCTATGGTGCTGCCCCCAAGTCCAGCCTGGCCAGACTGGATACCCTTTTCCACTCTTTCTGCCACTTTGCTCTTGACTGCCCTACCTGCACACACCATTGTACTCTCTACTCTGCTCCCTTCCTCCCTTCCCTGGAGGATCGCCTTCTCTCCCACTCTGCCTCCTTCACTTCCAAACTCTGGCTATCCTCTCTAACCCCTATCTCAACTCCGTACTCTGTCCCTCCACCCCCTTCTCCTACTCCCTCCACAACTCTGGGTTTCGTTCCCTCAGGCTCCCTTCCCCTAAAACTCTTGCTGGTCTGTCAGCCTTCTCTTTCACTTTTCTAAACTCTGGAATTCTCTCCCCTTAAACATTCACTCTGCCTCCTTTAAACCCTCCCTTATCTCTCTTCTCCACTCCCACATGTCTCCCTCCTACCACTGTCCTTCACGTACCTGTCCTTTCTCATATCTTCCTTCTTCTAATCACCAACATGTTTCATTTCGTCCTGCCCTATGCCTGCTGTAGTACACTGTCCAGTTTATAATTTCCTTCTCTCCCCTTCCCAATTCCATTATTTAATGAGCTCACTGCCACAATTCCGCTATTTGATTCCCCATGTACCTGAATTACTACTACTGTAAATTGTACACTCTTATGTACCTACCTGCTTGCAATCTGTATATTGTAAATACCCTTGAATTTTATTATATTGTCTGTATTTTCATTGTGCAAATGTATATATCTTTAGTTTTGTTCTTAAGCTTTTCCACCCGGACACATCTGGAAACAAGCTATTTTAGCTCAGTATGTTTTTCCTGGTGAAACGCTTTAATAAATAATTAAAAACTGTGGTCATTCCACCAGACATATTGCTGCCTCCAGACACATCCCAGTACAGGAAATCTATAGTGCTGCTACCTAGAGGTCAGCACACACCTTCATTTCATACTACTGCATCAACCTTGAGTCATGTCGGGATGCTTCTTTTGGGACCTCAATTTTCTGTTTGCCAAATAGGGGTGTGCGCTATGCCTCCTGTCCTGGAGAGCTGCTAGGAGTCTGCCAGAGTGCGGATAATGAACTGTGTCCACGACCCTGGATAGATAGATTACTCAACTGTAACCGTGATTCTAGGAGTGGTATGTAGTTCACATCCACACCACTTTCCCGCTTGCAGCTGCTTAATAACCTTTGTGTCCGCACACATCCAGTTAAAAACATTTGCTCCCACATACAGCCACTTAAAAACCTTTCTCTCTCTCACAGCCATTTAAAAACCTTTATCTTGAGGGCAGATTTCTTCTACTGTCCAGCCCCCTCAACACTCATACAGAGGCTCACACGCGCGTACACACACACACACACACACACACACACACACACACACACACACACACCCCTACACTCTTTGCTTCTGCTTGTAGCCACTTTAAAAACTTCTTTTCCACTGTCCAGCCTCCCTACACACGCGCACACAAGCACGCACACCTATGCATACAAGTGCGCACACACACCCCAACACACACGATTGATGAAAATGTTGAAAAGCAGTACCACTAGCACAGATATTGCAGGACACCGCTGAGTACCCCTCTCCACCCATAGCAATATATGTCCACCACAACCCTCTGCTTCCTGATGCTAAGGCTACTTCCAATACCCCTTTTATATGGCTCAAGTCTCCCCCACTGGTGTACCTTGCCCCACAGCTTGTCACATGCCACAGTGTCGGAGGCTGTGCTGAAGTCCAGATAGACTATGTCTAAGGCCCTGCCCCATCCACATTTCTGGTTACCTCCTCAAAGAATGTGATGCGGTTTCTTTTGCACAGCCTGCCCTCCATAAAGCTGTGCCGAAAGGGAGTGAGAATCTCAGACTCAGTCCAGTGATCCAGTATTCTGTCTGGGTGCTTTCAACCCACTCCCACCGTATTTGCTCCACTGGCACCTTACCTGACTTAAGTGACCACTGTCCCACCTTCTGTGTCAGGAAGTGCCGTCCCCTTTCTCTCCCCCCCAAATACATCAAGTATCACCCCCTTAAATCCCTTGATGTAAAAAAACTACTGCTTGACTTGGCACGAGCAAACTGGTCCCCTGTCCTCAGCTCCTCCTCCTCTCTTGATACGGCCCTTACTTGCTTCCCCTCTACCTTCCTTTTTGGGAGCAAAAGTCCTTTAAATTTGATGGACTGCATCTGACTAAGGAGGGAGTCAGTGCATTGGGGCAGAAGTTTGATGTCTTTGCAGAATATTTAAACTAGCAAATGGGAAGAGGGGTGCAGCACTCCATACGTCGAATGGGAAGAACACCCCTCCCCCCTCAGCTAGTGGTCAAACAGGAGTTCAGCATGTTTGCAGTTCATTTGCATCACCAGGTAAGGAAAAAGGTCCAGCTCCCCCATACGATGCACAGGGGAAACGCCAGACCTCACCCAGCAACTAACACACCGAAATCTGACCAGTGGAAAATCATGTACACAAATGCTCTCAGTCTGGGGAAACAAGATCCCAGACCTGCAGGCAGTAATGACAGAGGCTAAACTGGACATAGTAGCAATTAGCGAGACGTGGTTTACCAGTAACCACACTTGGAAGACTTCAGTACCTGGCTATGTACTGTTCAGAAGAGACCGAGGTGCAAAAACCGGGGTGGAGGGACCCTGTATGTCAATGAAAATATCAAAATTACAGAAATTCAGAATACACATAAGGAGCCAGAAGAACTGTGGGTCACCCTGGAAACAGGAAATGGGACAGCCATAAGAACTGGGGTTGTCTACAGGCCCCCAGACCAGGGGGATGACATAGACACATTACTGTTAGAAAATATACAAAACATAAGAGCTAAAGGGGAGGTTCTGATAATGGGAGACTTCAACATGCCAGATACAGATTGGTCAATACCAGCAGGAACATCTGCCAGAACTAGACCCATAGTGGATTCCCTGCAGGGGGAAGGCCTCAAACAACTAGTACAACAACCTACAAGAGACAGGGCTATCCTAGATCTAGTGCTGACTAACAGGGAAAGGATTACAGATCTCCAGGTAGAAGGTCACCTGGGGGCCAGTGACCATCACATGGTATGGTTCAGTTTGGCCACTAGAACTAAATCATCCCATTCCAAGGCAAAAATATGGGACTTAAGAGGAGCTGACTTTGATAAGATGGCCAACAGAGTAAAGCTAGCCCTGGCAAAAAGAAACACAGGTGAGGGGGTACAGGCAAAGTGGGCAAGCATTAAGGATGCAATATTTGAAGCAACATCCCATTGTGTTGGAGAGAAAAGGAAGTGCAAAAGAAGAAGGAAACCACTTTGTTTCCCAAAAACAGTAGCAGAAAAGGTCAGAACCAAACGTCTGGCCTTCAGGAAGTATAAGGGAACACAGCGGGATGAAGATAGGGAGGCATACCAAACTTCCCTAAGAGAAGCAGGGAAGGCAGTAAGGCAGGCAAAGGCCCAAACCGAGGAAACATTAGCACAAACAGTAAAAGAAGGTGACAAGACTTTCTACAGATGCATTAGTGAGAGGAGAAAGTCCAGAGGGGGTATTGCTAAGATCAAAGGAAATAAGGGGGCGTGTGAGGAGGAGGACCATGTAAAAGCATCTATCCTAAATAGATACTTCTGCTCAGTGTTTACTGAAGAGAAGGTAGGGCAGGGCCCATAGCCCAGCACCGTGGACACAGTGGGGAGGGAGGTGAGCACTAGTCCCTTCACAAAATAAAGGGTCCTACAAGAGCTCAATAAGCTCAGGGTGGACAAGGCAATGGGACCTGATGGCATACATCGCAGGGTACTAAGGGAGCTAAGGGTGGAACTAGCAGAGCCATTATCAGAACTGTTTAGTGAGTCTCTGATCACAGGAGAGGTCCCAGAAGACTGGAGAAGGGCTCATGTGACCCCACTCCAAAAGAGTGGTAGCAGGGAGGAGGCAGGAAACTACAGACCAGTCAGTCTTACCTCAGTAGTGGGCAAGATTATGGAGGCACTCCTTAAGGAAAGGATAGTGCAACATCTGGAATCCATAGGAGCACAGGATCCAAGACAGCATGGGTTTACAAAAGGAAGATCCTGTCAAACTAATCTCATAGATTTCTTTGACTGGTAAGCAGAGTGGGGAACCAAGGGTGAGTAGTTGATGTCACTTACCTTGACTTCAGCAAAGCTTTCGATACTGTTCCACATAGAAGATTGATTAATAAGCTGGGTAGGCTCAGGGTGGGTCAGAAGTTGGTCAGCTGGGTGGCAAACTGGTTGACTGGCAGAAAAGAGTGTGGTGGTAAACGGTATACAGTCAGAAGAGGTGCAGGTCACAAGTGGGTTACCTCAGGAATCAGTCCTGGGGCCAGTCCTCTTCAGTATCTTCATCAGTGACATTGCAGATGGACTGGAGGGTAAGGTTTGTCTGTTTGCAGATGACACCAAGATCTGCAGCAGAGTAGATGATCCAGATGGGGTGGGCAGAATGAGAAAAGATCTGGATAAACTAGCTAAATGGTCGGAAGAGTGGCAACTGGGGTTTAGTGCAAAGAAGTGCAAGATCATGCACATAGGGAAGAGAAACCCTGAAGCCACCTATAGGCTGGGACAGGAGTTGCTGGCAGTCAAAAGGGAAGAAAGAGACTTGGGCATCATCATCACATATGACCTGAAATCATCCAAGCAGACCACTAAAACAGTAGGTAAGGCTAGGTGGATGTTAGGGTGTATTAGTAGGGGTATCACAAGTCAGATGAGGGAGATAATAATCCCTCTTTACAAGACACTGGGTAGGTCCCATCTGGAGTACTGTGTGTAGAACTAGAGGCTACACCTTCACAAGGACATAGCCAAATTGAGGCAGTCCAGAGAAGGGCAACCAAAATGGTGCAGGGACTGCATCAGAAAACATATGAGGACAGATTAACGGAGCTCAGTGTGTATATACTAGAGCAAAGGAGGGAGAGAGGTGATATGATCGAAACATTTAAACACCTTAAGGGCATTAACAAGGTGAAAGAATCTAACATGTTTAAATATAAGAAAAATAGCAGGACAAGAGGACACAGCATGAGATTAGTGGGAGGCCGATTAAGGGGTAATGTGAGGAAGTTCTTTTTCACAGAAAGAGTGGTGGATGCATGGAACGTCCTACCTCAGGAAGTGGTGGATATGAATACAGTGCAGGGCTTCAAATGGGCATGGGATAGGCATAAGGGAGCAATACAGATGAGTATGAATAGATAGGCCATTAACAGAGCAAAGGCCGATGGCACATTTATAAGGTAGAAAAAGAAATGGGCAGACTGGATGGGTCTTGCGGTCCTTATCTTCTGTCAACTTCTGTGTTTCTAAGCATATGGGACGCCCATGCCCCTCTAAAAACATCCAGAGTTAAGTGTGCCCATCACCACTGGATCTTCCCCGACATCCTGGCAAATCGCAAAGCTTGTGACCGTGTGTGGCTCCACTCCAAATCTTCTGGCTGCCAAGCATCCCTTCAAACCTTTCGTACCCTTCGCAATAGCTGTACCCAAAGCGTATGCCGTGCAAAATCTGATTTCTCTAAATCCTGTCTACCCCCCTCTAACAGTACTTCCTCCTCCTCCTCCTTCTGGCGGGATCTCTGTTCATTCTACACCCCAATCCGTCTCCCCCCTCCCTCTATTCATGATGACGGCTCGCTTGCCTCTGACCACCTCTTTGCCGCAGCTGCTCTTAATAATCATTTCACCTCCAGTGCTGTTCCATCTGGGACACCCTCGCCCCCGTCACCACCACAGCTCTTCGGGTTTACATTACCTCCAGTCTCAACTTCTGAAGTCCTGAGGGCTCTTACCTCCCAGAATCCTACTAAGACCAGCCCTGAAGTACTGCACCCAAGGCTCCTCAAACTCTCCGCTCCTTCAATAGTTACCCCTTTAACTTGCATCCTAAACCTCTCACTCTCCACTGGCACAGTTCCTACAGTTTGGAAGATTGCCAGAGTTCTCCCCCTTTTCAAAGGGGGGTGACCCCGCCAGCCCTGTCAACTGCCACCCTATCTCCCTTCTGCCAGCCCTTGCTAAAGTCCAAGAATCCCTCATCCTCCACCAGCTCAACAATTTCCTTTCCACTTCAGATATCCTCTTCTCTTACCAGTCTGGCTTTAGGAAGTCCCATTCAACCACCGCCTCCCTACTTCGCTTCACCACACTGCCATGGATCTGGGCCACATCACTTCAGCCATATTCATTGACCTAGCCAAGGTCTTTGACTCTGTCACCCACAAACTCCTACTTTCTAGATTACTCTCCATAGGCCTATCCCCCACTTCAGTGTCCTGGTCCTGTTGTTACCTATCAGGCACCTCCCAATCTGTCTCTGTCTACAACATCTCTTCTCCCACCCTCCCCATTCTTGCCGGTGTACTTCAGGGCTCTATTCTTGGGCCGGTTCTCTTTTCCCTCTTCTTAAATTACCTTCCCTCTGTATGTACCCACTCCAACATTCATATGTACGTGGATGACACAGTTCTTTTCCTGCCTGGCCCATCTGTACACGCCATCCAATCCCCCCTCTAATATGACCTCTCAGCAGTTACAACCTGGTTTGACTCCAGTTGTCTTAAACTAAACACCAAGAAAACCGTTGCTATGACCTTCGACTCCAAACAATAATTTGCCAAATTTCCCTTGGTGCCCGTTTTCTCTTCTGCAGCGAATACCCTTCTCGACAATATCAGCACTTACAAATACCTTGATGTCTGGCTCGACCCTTACCTTGATTTCTCCTCCCATTTCAGTGCACTCCACAGCGAGCTGTGCCCTATACTTGGGTTACTCTATTGGCATAAAGCCAGACAGCCCCTCCCTATTAGACATGACCTATTAGTCAAATGGATCCTCCCCACCTTTGACTATGTCAGCATAGTCTTCAGTGCTGCCCCTGCTTACTCTCTTGCTAAACTGGATGTCCTATTCCATGCTTTTTGTCTGTTCACCTCCAATCCCCCTCTCCCCCGCTAACTCACCATTGCGACCTCCGCTCCGCTCTCTCTCTCTCCTGTCGCTTGCTCAGAGGCGTGCCTCTCACTGCTCCACCTTCATAGGCAAGTATTGGTTTGGGTCTCTTCCTACATACCTCACCTCCCTCTTCTCTCCTGCATCTCACTCTCCTTACATCTCTGTCCAGCTGTTCTCGCACCTTTTGTCTCCCTCGTATCCGTACCTCTGCTGGTAAACTCTCTTTCTCCTACAAGTTTCTGTTCCTCTGAAATAGGCTCCCTTCCCCAACCCATCTTTAACACTCTTTCCACTATCTCAAGTGCATACTCAGACCAACACCGGTCACCTCCTGCAGCTGTAACCTCCTTCTAGCCTGGGACCTCAATATGCCTCGATTGTTTTCCTCTATGGGACATACCACTGTATATTAGTTGCGCCTCCCATTGTGTTTACTGTATATAGTTGCTAATTTATATCTACTCTGTACATTGGTTCTAAGCTCACAGAAGTTTGTACATAGTTCCTAGCTTTCTTTTTACTGTACTTTTGTCACTGCCTGTATTTGTGTTATATTTGCTGTTGTATCCATCTCCCTCATGTTACCCTTACCCTCCAGGTTGCACCTGAAAACGAGCCTCGGCTCATGGTGCCTTTCCTGGTCATCAACTTTTAAATAAATAAATAATTGAGACAGAATAATTGATCATTAAACAGATGGCCCAAAATAGACCTGATGCTCATAAACCCACTAGACGGGTGGCCATTCTCAATTTGGTGTTCACTGACTCTGAGATGGTGGATGGCGTGAGGATAGGGGTACCACTGGGGTCCAGTGACCATAACTTTATTTTGGTTCAGGCTGGACCTCGGGGCCAGAATGCCCCTCTCAGAAGTGAAATCCTAGATTTCAGAAGAGCAGACTTTAACTGGATAAGGGAGCTGGTCCGAGACAAACTGACCAGGGAGGACAGCATCAGAAATGTAGCGAAAAGATGGGAGACAATCGAGGGGACCATTCTCAAGGCAGCAGAGTCGTGCACAAAGAATATTACAGAATGAAAGGATTCTCAGCAAGGATCAGAGAGTCCGTGATGGCCAAGAAGAAGGCTTTCACCAGGTACAGTACAAGGGGGATAGTAGTAAGTAAAAACTAAAGAAGCACAGAGGTAAGTCAGGGAGGCAAAGGAGGCACTGAGCTGCATACTGCAGAGGGGGTCAAGGGTACAGAAAAATATTTTTCAGATATGTTAAGGAAAAAGCAGGGAATAGGTATTGTTAAGCTGAAGGGGGGGGGGGTACTAGAGGAAGATGAACAAAAAGCAGCCACTCTTAACAAAGACAACTAGCCCCTGCCTGAAAGTGGCATCGAGGCGACTGTCAGGAGCATTCCTGAAATGAGGCAGCCAGTATTTACCAGAGACAGGGTCCAGAAGGGGCTTGAAACCCTAATGGTAGATATTCCTGGGGCTAGATGGACTGCACCCAGGGATGCTGAAAGAAGTGACTGCAAAACTGGCTGAACCCATAGTAGTGCTGTTCAGTAGCTCAGTTCGGACAGTAGTAGTTCTGAAAGACTGGAGGGCAGTGGACTGAGTCCTGCTTCATAAGGGGGATCGGAACCAGGGGGGCAACCTGGGAATTACAGATCTGTCAGTCATCCCTTTGTAGTGGGTAAACTAATGAAGTCACTGAAAAAACTGTACTCTGTGGACTACCTAGAGAGCAGTGGTCTACAGGACAGTAAACAGCCTGGGTTTGTTGCTGGGAGGTCTTGTTAGACCAACCTGATGGCTTTCTTTGGGTAACAAAGGTATTATTTAGATAAGGGCCACGCTGTATAATTACTTCAGTTTCAGCAAGGCTTTCGACACGGCATCTCACAGAAGATTGCAGAAGATGGTCGAGGAGGACATGCTGCAGCTGCTAGGGGCATAATTAGATGGGTTGGAAACTGGTTGAAGGAGAGACGGCAGAGAGTGGTGATAAAGGGGGGTCATATCAGAAGAGAGGGAGGTCACGAGTAGGGTGCTGCAGGGATCTGTCCTGGGTCCTGTCCGCTTTGTCGTGACATTGTAGAGGGCGCTTGGGGCAAGCTGTATCTCTTTGAGATGAAACAAAACTCTGCAGTAAGGTAGATAGTAACAGAGGGCTCTGCAAAGCCTAGGGAGGTAGCCTGAGGTTTGGCAGTTGAAATTCAGTGCCAAAAAATGCAAGGTTGTGCACCTAGAAAACAAAAAACGGGATAGAGTACTGGGTGGGAAGGGCTAAACTGAGCACCATGGCAGAGGAAAGGAACCTGGGGGGAGTCATTAGCGTCTCCCTCAAGCAATCAAGCCAGTGCAGCAATGCTTGTAATAAGGCTAATAGCATGTTTGGGTGTATCGGAATGGGTACTGACAGCAGAAAAAAAGGAGGTACTACTACTACCTCTATGCAGGTTAGTGGTGAGGCTGCACCTGGAATGACTGTGCTCAGTTCTGGAGTCCTCACCTAGGGAAGGGCGAACAGGTGTGAAATGGTGTAGCACAGGGTGACAGATGATTCAGCGCCAGCAGGGCAGATCTCACAAAGACAGTCTCAAGGCACTGCACGTGTACTCGTAGACCAGGTGAGCGAGGTGGGATATGATTAAGAACTTCCAAGTTCCTGAAGGGAATAAACAAGGTAAACTACAGGGAACTATTTAGCAGGAGTACAGAGTAAAGAACCTGAGGTCATGAGTGGAAACTGGGGGGAAGGGGATTAAGGGGGATGTAAGGAAGTTCTGTTTTACGGAAAGGGTGGTGGAGCCATGGAACTGTCTTCCAGCAGAAGTGGTGGGCCCCAAGACCACAAATGGTTTCAGGCATGGCTGGGACAGAGTGAAGGGTCTGATGGTTGCTCAGGTTGGCAGCAACAGGAAAGGGAGTGGGGAGGTGTACTGGGAAGATAAAATCCCATATGGACAAGAGGTCCTGGGGTAGATGGGGAACTCTGGGCAGAATACATGGTCCTTTGGTCTTTTTCTGCTGTCACTGTCTGTGTTTCTATGATGATGATTCCTGGACCTTGCCCAGCACTGATGTCTGTCTAATTTATTTTTTACAATTTCTGACCAGGAAAGAGACACTATTTATTTTTTTTACTTATTTAAAATCTTGGATTTACAACCTTTGAGTCAGAGACTCATTTCCAAAGGCTCCACGTCATTACACAATACAGACATAGGTAAATACAATAGACAGTACAATACAATATACAATGCCAGGGCAGTTTGATGGCAAAGTAACAGCATGAAACTGTATACTGAGATGTCTAATACAGAGTTGAGGCTGTAAGCTACGGGCAACACAGTAAACAGTATGATACAGGGAACAGTGCCAGGGCACTCTGACTTCCGGTTACAGCATGACCAGTTTACAAGGATGGTCCTGACCAGTTTACAAGGATGTCTAATACATTGTTGTGGCTGTTGACCATGCATAGGATAAATCTAACAGTAAGAGGTCAGTTAGTGGCCAGAGAGTGAATCAGGGGACAGTGCACATCCCTATTATGCTTGGCTGGAGCTGAGTAAACTGGGTAAGTTAGGGGAGGCAGGTAGCGCAAATTCTAGAGCAGTCTGTCAGGAGACTTTGTCTGAGTGCCTGAGTAAGAATTACAGGCCATTGACTGTGAAAGAGGTTGTGTGGCCGTTCTGAGTGGCTAGTGAAGGCACTGGTGGTGGACTTAGAGGTTGCAGGTGTGGGTGACAAGGAGGTGGGTCTTGAGTGTCTTTTTAAAGGGACTAAGCTTTTGATGGTTAGAGACCAATGGCAGGAGGGAGCCTTGACCAGACAAGCCCCCTGGGTGAGTGTGGTTCTGACTCTGGGAATGGCCAGTGCAGCTTTGGTCGAGCTGTGTGTGTACACTGCGGGGCAAGAGGAGATTAGGGAGGCAGATAGGCCGGGGGTCAAGCCAAGGAGGGATTTTTTTGGTCGAGGTAGGACCAGTAGTGGACCCTCTCATCAAAGTTCAGGATCTGGGCAATGGAATAGAGCGTGCATGTGTGTGTCATGCGGTCTGCAGCAGTTAAAAGTCTGCAGGCTTTTTTAATGACCACTTTTATTTTACTGATAGCTGTGGCAGCATAGACCAGCAACCCGTAGTCGATCAGACATTACTGAGGAGGTTATGGCTAGTCTCAGGGATTCTGACATAAGGCAGTCCTTATGGTGATGGAGACCAATGCGTGCATTGGTAGCGGATGTGAGGATGTTGATGTGTGCATGGAAGGAGAGGGCAGAGTCGAAGATAACCCCTAGATATTTATAAGACGAGACCTGCTCCAGGGTGTAGAGTGACTGTGCTTGAATATGCAGTTGGGCGTTTTTTAATTTGCTTTGGTGATGTGTGAAAAGTAGGGTCTTGGTTTTTCAGGTTCATGACTAGTCTATGCTTGGCAAACCAGAGTTCAGCTTGGCTGAACGTGTTCTGGAGTGAGGCCTGAAGGTCGGTTGGGTTGATGTGAGAGGCACAGATGACGGCGGTGTCCATGTAGAGGAGTATCTTTTTGGGGCAGGCAGTGGGAATTGCATTCAAGAACATGCTAAAAAGCAGGGGCCCTAGAATGGATCCCTGTGGGACTCCCAAGTGGATGGGATGTGAGCAGGAGACTATTTATCCGCACGCACTGGGACCTAGAAGACAGGTAACTAGTAAACCAGTCCAAGGGCCCTTGTGAGAACCCCATTAGGAGGAGGGAGGTTAGTAGGAGGGGGTGACTGACCGTGTCAAAGGTCTTGGATAGGTCTACGAACACAGCCCCTACGATGTGCCCTCTGTCAAGAGCAGTATGTATGTAGTTTGAGAATTCTAGCAGAGCCGTGGTGGTATTATGCCCAGCACAGAACCCATACTGTTCTTTGCAGAGTAGGTCATGGGTTTTAAGGTAGTCAGTCAGTTGATCCACCACAACTTTTTCTAGTGCTTTGGACAGTGGGGGGAAAATGGAGATTGGTCAAAAGTTTCCCAGTGTTAGGGGGTCACTGCCTTTGTGGATTGGTGTAACAAATGCATTCTTCCAGGCTGTGGGAAACTGACCAAGGCAAAGGGAGCAAGCAGTTCAGGAGGCTGGTGAGCGGGGTAATCGGCACGTCCAGTGCCAGACGGAGGAGTTTGTCAATTGGGTCATTCAGGGGGCTAGTACCGTTCAGGGCTTTGGCTAGGTATAGCCTTGCCTCTGTGATGGAGATAGCCTGGAGATAGAAGGCATGTGTGGTGGTGGGGGGGTCGGAGGATACTGGGTCAAAGAAGTTTGGGGGAGAACGCAGCTTAGGTCAGTAAAGTTGTTGTTGAGTGTTTTGGCAATCTCCTTAGGGTCTGTGGTGACCAGTCCCTTAGATGTAATTTGGGACGGGGCGGCGTGTATGTTTTTCCATTTAGGGACTTTATGTTTTCCCAGAACTTGTGTGATGAGCCCCAGAGGCGGTTAGGGTGGCTCAGTAGTGTTCAGCTTTTGCCTTTCGAATAGCCCAGGTGCAGCTAAGTCAAGGCTTGTTTCCTGTCCATCCTGGGAGCACAGGGAAGTTGCATGACTTGCTCATGGTCACACAGTACACAGGCGGTGGCTGTGGAATTGAAACCCAGCTCACGGGGTTTGCAGCCCATTGCTGTTAACCACTATGCTATACTGCCTCAGTCAGGCTGACCAGCCTGTAGTTGCCCAGTCCAACTTTGCCAGCTTTTTGAACACAAGGATCACACTGGCCACTTACAAGTCCTCAGACATCACACCTGTACAGACAGATTGAAAGGTTACTGCATGTGACCCCAGCCATTTTTCCCCTGGCTTCACTTTGATCCTTGGGTGAGAATCCATACTTGGATAATTGTCCAACTCAGATATCCATCTAAGACCATGGCAATGGATCGGGTCGGATATCTGTGTGCTGATTGTATCAGCACAATTTAAGGCGATTACTGTATCGCAAAGCTTTGTGTCACATCTGCAGCTCTCACTGTGGTGTGACACAAATAGCTTGGCAGAAAACACCAGGAGAAAGGACTGCTGTGTGACTGAACTTCTCTGCTGGGACTATATTGCCCTCCTTCCCTCCAAAGCTAGTTCTATTTTTATAGGCACAGGATTTGACTGACAACAGGAACTTCCTGTTTAGGGGAAGGAAGTGAGTGATCACAGAACCACCAAGGACCCACTATCCTAGAAGGGCAAGAGTAGCTCTCCGGCCCCCTCTAGCTGCTGGAGGTCTGCCTCTGAGCAAGTAAGTGGTCTACTGTGAAATATAGGATATTCTTGTCTCAGAACAGGACAATCAGGAGCTTAAAGGGCACACAGGCAGAAAGTAAGGAGAGAGAGAGAAAAAAAAACAGAGGAAAGAGTAAGAATTGCAGACAGTTAAGGGGCCAGAAATAAGACATGATTGGAGTGGTGCAGTGCAGTGGCTATGGAGCAGCAGTCTTCCAGGAGATGTTCTGGAGGATGCGGTGTTGTCCCATCTGCAGGCACCTCTCTGGGCTGAGGGAGGAGGTTGCTCATCTCCAGGCTGAGTTGGCCAGGATTTGTGGGGCCTCGTCTTCCATCCAGGGACCACCAGTGCCACTGCCGTTGCCTCAGAGGTTGCCAAGAAAGAGGAGCGGTTGGACGACAGTGGGCTCAGGGAGGGTGAGGGTGGTGGAACAGAGGCGCATCCCTCCGTTGTACCTCTCCACAATTCCTATGCCATTCTGGCAAAGTGTAGTTCCTCTATGGAGGCACCCACAGTGGAGACCAAGGAGGATGCTGGGAACCTCCACAAAGGAGACCCACAGGAGGGTGGCAGGGGACCCTGCAGGGGAAGGAAACAACTCCTGGTGGGGGACTCCATTGTTAGGAAGGTAGAACTGGGGGAGGAAGGGGAGAGGGAGGTAAGGTGCCTGCCTGGCGCCATGGCTTGGAAGGACAGGGAGCGAATCCTCAGGATTGCCGGAGCAGCTGCACAGGGGAGGGAGCTGGATGTCATTGTCCACCTAGGGACAAATGACCTGGCTAAGAAAGGGATTAGAGAAGTGCAGGAAGAGTTTGTGGAATTGGGGAAGGGCCTTAGTCAAGTAGCACGCACGGTAACCTTCTCGGAGGTGCTACCCATCTGTGGCATAGGAGAGGCTAGGGTGTTCCGCACCATGGGATTCAATCAGTGGTTGAAAAACTGGTGTGGAGCTCAGGGATTTGGCTTCATTGGGGACTGGGGGTCCACCTGGAGTGATGCAAGCCTATACTGGCATGATGGGCTGCATCTGTCCGGGAGGGGAACCAGGATCCTAGGTGATAGGTTTAAATGCTTCATTGGCAAGCTTTTAAACTAGCCAAGGGGGGAGGCACTGGAAAGGAGCAGGAAAATCCTAGCCCCCCCCAAATAATCACGGTAGTAAGTGCGGCAACACCAACATAGAGGTGTTGATGGGGAGAAGGGCAGGGGTAAATGGAGAAAGTGACAAAGGCAAGAAGGACAGGGATGGGGCAAAAGGGAGTAAGGCCATCAGGAAATGGAGGGTAATGGGTACCAGTGCCTGTAGTCTGGGCAACAAGCTCCCTGAGCTGATGGTATTAATGGAAGAGGGATGCCTGGATATCGTAGCAGTCACAGAAACATGGTACACAGAGAACCATGACTGGGATGTTAACATACCAGGGTACATAACCTACAGGAGAGACAGGCAGAGGAGAAGAGGGGGAGGAGTAGCTCTCTATGTAAAGGAAGGGATAAAAGCAACTGAACAAAAGAGTAAACAGGGAGGAGAGGAGGCACTGTGGGTCACCTTGGAGACTGGAAAGGCACCACAATCCGCACAGGGTTGTGTACAGACCCCATGTCAGGGGAAGGAATGGACAAGGATATGATAGAAGGCATTCTTAGAATGGCAGAGAAAGGGAGATACTGTTGATGGGAGACCTGAATATGCCAGATGTTAACTGGAGCACATTTGCTGCAGCCACATCCAAGAGCAGGGCCATTCTTGATGCCCTACAGGTGGCAGGCATTAGACAGCTAGTTTGAACCCACTCGTGAGGGAGCAATCTTAGACCTTGTACTCTCAAACGGGGGCAGTGAGAGGATCTCAGATCTAGAAGTGGGTTGCCATCTGGGGACAAGTGACCATCAAACAGTGTGGTTCACGTTAAACTCGCTACAGAGTCAAGCCATACAAAAGTGAGGTACTGGACTTTTAGGAGGCTGACTTTGGCAAGATGGGAGAGTGCTCAGAAAAGCACTAGCAAACAGGCTAGAAGGAGGTGTGGAGCAACAATGGGGAATTATCAAAACTGCCATCACAGAGGCAACAAGCCTTTGTGTAAAGCAAATAAACAAATCCAATCGAAAGAAAAAGCCACTATGGTTCTCAAAAGAGGTGGCTGTGAAAGTCAGGAAGAAAAGATAGCATTCCGGAAGTATAAGGGGAAACAGAAGGAGCAGGACAGAGAGCTGTACCAGTTAAGGCAGAAGGAAGCAGGGAGGGAAGTCAGAATAGCAAAGGCCCAAACTGAGGAAAAGATAGCCAACTCAGTTAAGAAGGGGGATAAAACCTTTTATAGGTACATCAGCGTAGAAAGACAAAGGGAGGGATAGTGAGGCTGAATAGAATGAACGGTGGTGGGCAGAGAGGGACAGTGAAAAGCAGGAATACTGAACGAATATTTCTGCTCAGTATTCACAAAGAGGAGGGGAAGTGCCTAATCCAGTTAACAGAAGCACTCTTGATAGGGGGTTGATCCCAGTCCTTTCACAGAAGAAAGGGTTCTGCAAGAACTCCTAAAACTGAAGGTGGACAAAGCAATGGGTCCTGATGGAATTCACCCCAGAATTCTAAAAGAATTAAGGGAGGAACTAGTGAAACCACTGGCTACTCTTTTTAATAAATCATGGGAGGATGGTGTGGTACCCGAGGACTGGAGGAAATCAGATGTGATTCCCCTTCACAAAAGTGGGTCCAAGACAGAGGCAGAAAACTACAGACCTGTCAGTCTGACCTCTGTGGTAGGGAAAGTGATGGAGTCACTTCTGAAGGAAAGAATAGTCAAGTACCTAGAGGCCAGTGGAGCACAGGACCCAAGGCAGCATGGGTTCGGACAGGGAAGGTCATGTCAGGCAGATCTAATAGATTTCTTTGACTGGGTGACCAAAGTAGTAGACCAGGGAGGGGCTGTGGACATGGCCTACCTAGACCTTAGCAAGGCATTTGACACAGTCCCACACAAAGATTAATAGTCAAATTAACCAGCCTGGGAGTGGGACCCAGGGTGGTAGCCTGGTAAAACATTGGCTGGACAACAGGACACAGAAGGTAATTGTAAATGGAGTCCACTCTGAAGAAAGGGGGTTACTAGTGGGGTGCCGAGGGTTCAGTATTGGGTCCAGTACTTTTAATGTCTTCATCAGTGACATTGCAGAGGGACTGGAAGAAAAGTATGCCTTTTGCAGATGACACAAAGATCTGCAACAGGGTTGATACAAGGAGGCGTGGAAAGGATGAAAAGGGACTTGCAAGGCTGGAGGAATGGTCAGAAGTATGGCAGCTAGGATTCAATGCAAAGAAGTGCAAATAATGCACCTGGGAAACAAGAACCCAGGGAAGAATACACAATGGGTGGGAGGTAGTAGCAACAACAAAAGGAAAGGGACCTGGGGTAATCATATCAGATGATCTTAAGGTTAGCAAGCAATGTGAGAAGGCAGTAGGGAGGGCTGGGGTATACTGGGATGTATAGGGAGAGGCATCATCAGCAGAAAACAGGAAGTTGTTATCCCTCTGTACAGACAGTTGGTGAGACCCCATCTGGAGTACTGTGTCCAGTTCTGGAGACCCCATCTCCGCAAGGACATAGACAGGATAGAGGCAGTCCAGAGGAGGGCAACTAAATGGTGCAGGGTCTGCAAGAGAAGCCGATGAGGAGAGACTAAAGGAGCTTAATATGTATACCCTTGAGGAAAGAAGGGAGAGGGGGGACATGATAGAAACTTTTAAGTACCTCAGTGGAATCAAAGTCCAAGAGGGTAGCATCTTTCAGAAAAAGAGACTTGCAAGAACAAGGGGACACAATTTAGAGATAGAAGGAGGGCAGTTCAGGGGCAATGTGAGGAAGAAGTATTTCACAGAGAGGGTAGTGGATGCATGGAACAGCCTTCCTGAGGAGGTTGTGGGGTCTAAAACTGTGGGAGAATTCAAGAATGCATGGGACAGACATAAGGCAATTCTTGTGGGGGGTAGGAAGAAATAGGCTGTTGGTTAACTAGGATCTGCGGCCTATCCTGTAGGTAGGGAAATGGGCAGACTAGATGGGCCTGGCGGTCCTTATCTGCCGTCAAAGTCTATGTTTCTATGGTGCTACCTCCTGATACTGTAATACAACACCCACCTTGTACTGTATCTTATTGCTTATGTAACGTGCTTAGTGAGGAGTGACATGTGGTCAGTGGAATTAAATATATGTACATTTTTTATACAGTTGTATGTCGCAAAGAGGATAAAGGCCAAATGACATTTTTAACTTGAAGACATTTATTCCCACTGTTACAAATAGAATAAAGTATGGGGTGGTGTGTGTAGCGAGAGAAGTTTACACACACCCAAGGGGTTATATGATGCATTAACCCCGAGAGCAAAGCTCAAGGGGTTTGTGCAAAGTATCTAACCCCAAGGGTGTGTGTAACCTTCGAGTTTACACACATCCCATATTTTATTCTATATAATTGCTGGGTCTTCCATTTTTGGCCACAGCAACTATATAAAATAGTAGCCGTTCCCATTGCTGCACTCCAGTTCGGTTTTCAGCCGGTGAGTCAGTCGACAGATTTTCTTTTCTCAGCTTTTACATTTTGTTAAAATATTTTTGCTAGCCCATATTTGGACAAAATATCACTTTTTTGTTTTTAAAGTGACTTAATGCCCTGTTTCTCTGGCGACTGGGTTGCGGGGAGAAGAAAGCGATGAACCAGGAAGGGAGTCACTGCAGCAGGTGCATGCACAGAGCGAGGGGATCGTGCGCGTGCTTGCCATTATAAACGCTCCTTTATAATGGCAAATTATGGCATGACGTCTCTATGGTAAAAAGGGGAGCCCCATTAATTATAGGTTAATTATTACATGCATATGAATAATCCTTATTAGTAAGGGCTTTTATTACCATGACGATACACCAGTATTAATGGATTAAATCTGATGTCATATTTCAGGTAGGGGACGTGCACCTTTTTTGCCATACTGGCTGCCGTGTCCACTTGTATGACAACGATGGTGCCCCACCACTGATGTCTTTGCAACCTAAGAATATTATCACTGCTTAATTACTTAAATACTCAGCATAATTACTTTAATGTTGAAGAAAATGTAAAGTGATGCCTCCAATTAAGAATGCGAAGGCAAAATTGAGCTTTTCGGCACCCTAGTAAGTCCCAGGATTCACAGTTCGATGTGGACACTCCCCTGTTGGGTAACACCCAGCCCAGAGCAGAGCGCCAGATAATATAGCAGTCAGAAATAACACCATAGCACCACAGCTTCAGAAAGGAAAACTGTCTTGAGAGCAAAACGGCAACAGCAAAAATCTTAGCAAAAGTGGAACAATACAGATTACCAGAGTGGGAAACATAATGGAAACAAGCATTTGTCCATGCCGAATGTTTGCTAGCGGGTATTAGCACTGGAAATGCAGGAGTTAGACAGATGCAGAATAGGAATGACAGTGAAGTATTGCACTTCATGCCAACCCCACCTCCACCCTGCAGAGACAGGCATTGGGGTATGCGTTTGAGTCAGCGCCCATAACGTTCATGCCATTTTTGCCTCTTTCAAGGTGAGAGGAAAAGAAGAGTTAGGTCTCTTGGTGAGCTGTCACAACCAGCCACTTAATAGTTTAGTGATTTCACCTGGGTGCATCAGGGAAGTGAAAAGGTTTTATCTCAAAAAGAAGGGACTACTAGAGATTTCCTGCTGGAAAGACAGAGTAGAACAGTTGGAATCATGAAATGAAAGAAAAAATCTGCTGTTTTGTTTTTTCTTTTATTTTGGTGAAAGGAAACCTATTTCTGGATGGTGTTCAAATAAAGATTTTTGTTGTTGTAGCCTTCAGAAGGAGTAGTGCTGGAACATGTGGAAAAGTGAGTGTGTGTGGGGGTGGGGGGGGCCGTGGCGGCACTGTAGTAGTGATAAGAGACCATGATTGCTTCCCTTCTGATACTGCATGCATTTAGGGGCACTTTGAATGCTCATAGGCAAATGTGGGGAGTGACTACCCCCCACACGCATCTGTGGATTCTGGCACCTATGTTCAGAAGGGTTCTGTATTGACAGCCATCTATCCTATCGCACACCAACACAAAGCACTTATTTTGTTACAACTTATTTACCCAGGATAGTCCTGCCGAGATGTGCCACCTCATTTCCAGTGGGGTCCTGCTGCTATTCATTTCTGCTGCTAGGTGGACAGGAGCACTTGGGGGGTTATGTAACGTACTCAAAGTGACACTGTTAGTACTTGACTGTACTGAGGTTTGAAACTCTCATCTCTTGGGCCCCAAGCTTGTGTTCTAGCCACTAGGTCACACTTCTACAAATGACAGAACACGATGCCAATGAAAAAAAAAAATATAAAACACAGCTACTTCAGTGCTAACAAATACTGGAACTAAATAGGCACAGGAATAAAAAATATTTGCATTGTTACCATAGTAGCAGAATATTCTGCAAATCACACTGGCACTAAACATTTTACTAAACTGAAATGTCACAAAACAGTGTACAAAGCAATATAAACCCCAAAGGAGCTCGGAAACTGTTGGCACTGGCAGTGCACAATTTTGTTTATAGCAACCCCTTCAAGATTAGAGACAAGTTCACGTCCCCATGGACTGGGTAAAAGCATTTTTTAATTTCCTCTGCTCTTCAAGGAGGCAGTATAGTGCAGTGGGTTAAGGCTCTGAGCTGCAAACCTGGAGACCAGGTTTGAATCCCACAGTCCCCACTTGCATTACTGTATGACCCTGGGCTAGTCACTTAACTTTCTTTGCTCTTAGGTCACACCTTGACTCAGGCTTCAGCTTAGTGTGCCTCTCCTGGTTAAAATATGTGTCCACTGTATGTGTTTCCCCTGATATGATGTCATTTCCTGTGCCTGTGATTTGAAAATGGATGCCTACAGCTATAAAGGGAGGGGCAACTGAATGGGTTATAATTCTGGCCCTAAAAGTGTTACAGGTTCAGGCAATAGTTTATGTAAAGCAGATTTCCATTGGTAACAATGTTAATTAATTTAATCCTAGATGGACATTTCCCTTTAATGTAAATATAGTGTAAGGAATCTGTACACTGGACTCACTCACTGCCTCATACTCTCCGACAAGCTGTGTTAGTGAATATTCATTTTAATCCTATGGCAGACAGATATCCCAAACTGGACTGTCTGTTTCAGTGTGCTTGTCCAGGATCCAGGGATTAGAGAAGAGAGGTCCTTATAAAAGATTCATAGGAAGAGCAGGTTATTGATAAGACGCTACTTAAGTGCTCTAATCGGACATAGAACTACTGCTGTAGTGACAGCGCCTTGTGAATAATTCATGCATTTCTCCCTGCTGTCTGCAAAGGACTGATTCCTTGCAGAACTGCACAGAATAGCGTTGTTATATGCTGTGTATGCAAAGGTACACAAACAGATCATCAGTGACAGGTTTAGAGTTCCTCAAAGGTTAGTTGATCAGACTGTTTTCAGAAGACAGCACATATTTTATTATTTAGTTGTTTGTGTACAAACAGAGTGAGCCTTGACACCCAGTGTCTCATTTCCCTGGGTAAATCGAGCTCCAGAACTAGGTGTTCCATCAGCCACAAAAGACAACTGAAGTGGTAGGATTTGCAAGTATGTGAAGGCATGTACAGAAGCTGCTACACTGTCGGCACAGCAGGTACAGTATACAGAGTAAAAGATACTTCAGATGGGTCTGAGAGGCATAAGGCGTTTCCAACAGTTTCCAGAGCCCTCTGCAAAACTCACCAGGTCGGGGGTACAGAAGGTATGTAAAGTGGATGCAGAGGATCCTGTTACCGACTTTGATCCGTAGGAATTTATAGAGCAGTGGCACGGTTTTCAGAGATGCTGCTGAAACTGGTCTCTTGCTTCAGCAGCACCTCACTAAACCGTAAGGTTCATTCATCATTCTTGGAGAGCAGCTTTCTAATCAAAGTTCAAAACACTTAATATAGTTTCTCATGACCTAAGGCTTCTGTTAAGTAAGTAATAAGTCACGTCAGGGTGTGCATTGTGGGATTTTAATGCACGCCCCAGGAGTGTAATGCACGAGGCCAGAGGTAGAGTGTCCTTACACTCCTGGGAAGTGCATTAAAATCCTATGATGCACACCCTTGAGGGGCTTATTACAGTTATAAAAAGTTAAAAAAGTATTTTTTGGGGAGGAGGAAAATGAGATTTGGGACCTGACTGTGTGTTTATAGAGATTTAATGAAAGTCGGGTGAGGCCTATTGACCAGTGAAATTTCTAATTTTTTTCTTGCCATTTTATAATCTTGTTTAAGTGTTCAACAGCCAGGACCCCTATGTCTTGATCCAAAGAGCAGGGGGTACATTGATGCACCATCCTTTATACAATATCTTTTTTTTTTAAATGTATTTTCCTATACACTGTTATAAGATAATTAATTTTACTAAATGGGACTGTTAAACCATTGTGTGGGATGCCTGAAACTTTCATGAAAGGGGTTCCAGACACTTTCAACACATTGCCATCCAGAAGCTTTGAAACTTACTCCGTAGTCTACAGAGGTGTCCTGCTTTGTCCAATTATAGGGTCTTGTTAAGTATTTTCTTCCAATCGATTGCGAATTCTGATATGTCTGAAGTACCTCCTGATGGTCCAGTGCTCAGATCTGATTGTCATTCCTGTGTTGTGTTTTTTTTTTTGTCTTGTCACTTCTGTTTTTTCACTGGGCTTTGGGCATCTCTCCAGTGAACCCATTCGTCTACTGCCTTTACTCTCTGCCTTAAACTCTCCTTACCTGGTGTCCTCTCCAGCATTCCCGGCTCAGTCCAGCCTCCCTTGATCACCCCCGGGAGGGGGAGGGCCCGCCCACCCTTGGTGGTCTTTCTAAGAACTAGAGGGACAGCCGAGGAATCCGGAGGACAGCGCAGGAGACTAGGAAGTCAGGCCTGGCGTTGGGATATGGGCAGGACACTGGGGCCCCCTTCACCTCCACTAGGCCAGCAGGGTTTTTCTCTTACAGGTTACTCACCAGGAGCGCGGTTGTGCAATGATGACCGTGCACCCTGACATGCAGCCATCCACAGCTGCTCAGCCCTCAATGTTGCATCAAGCCTACGCTTCCCTTGGGGTCCCTGGTTTCCACCAGAGGCCGCTATGGAGCGAGACTAGCCCCAGTACCCTCCCTGGGAGGGGAGAGCAGTTCTCCGGACACTCACTCCCCTTCCTTTCCTGATGACCCCCAACAACCCGAGTCCATCCTCGAACCCAGGTTGCCGGCATGGCACGAGGTATGGCATCCAACGCCTCAACCCTCCGCGCCACCGGGCCGGCCGTCATTCCTGTGTTTCTGGAATCTCTGTCTCTTGTCATAGAAAGGTCTGTTTTTAATGAACACATTTATATTTAGTCATGTATTCGTTTTCCACCCTTGGATAGGTGCAGTGCCTAAACCCAAGCAGGCCCTTGGGTGGCAAGGACAGCAGAAGTAAGGATTACATTAGTTGCTTCAGAATTGCTTGGTTTTTGTGCTTCTCTGTAAACAGCATGCATACTCTCAAGCCTCGTTCCCAGAGCAGGGCATTATGGCTGTGCAAATCCATGTGTTGCGCTGACGAGGCTTTCCAGAATAGACATAAGTCTAATTATTCATGAGCTTAACAAACTCATTGATTGGCTGCCATGCAGGGCTGAAATCGCTTAGAAATGCCCAGCACGACAGCCGCAGCCATCTTTGTTGGCACTGAAGTAACACTGTATGAATTTGTAACTGAAAACTGTAAAAAATAACAGCCATTAAGTACTAAACGTTTCAACAAGAAAACGTGTACTAAAAAGCCTACAACATATAAAAACATACCACCTCCTCGAACATGGAACAGGATGAAAAGAGACCACCCAGCAGCCTTCAGCCCACACCACAGTGACACCTCACGGGGCCACAGAGAAACAAAAAGAATAAAGGAAAAAAAATCAGAAAAAGTAAACTTCCAAAGGTTCATTCCTGCGATTACTTATAATCACAGTAATGATCTCGGAGCCTGTCATTTCCTGGAGATTAACGACCGGCTGGATGGGGTTGGCCCTCGGCAAGCCTCAGGCCACCTTCCCCCTCCCCCTCCCCAAGCCGGTCTTTTAATCTCCAGGAAGTGACAGGCTCTTCGATCATTATTGCTTAATTACCTTTAAATAGGCTTGTATGTCTGAGCCAGCTTTGGCGGAGAATGACAAAATACAGACAATTGGCTTTATTTTCTTTGGGATGCCTCAGCATACTGCATTCCTAATCTCAACCAAGAGCTTTGTTACGCCCCTAAAGTCCATTTAGAACATGTAGAGTGAGCATACAGGAGATGTAGTTTGCAGGAAAGCAGAATATGGAATCTGTTAAAGGATGCCAGGAGAGAAGAACAGTTGGCTCGACACTCCAGCTTTATTCTACTCCCACCCGCCCCTAGCACACCCATCCCACATCACATGTTCACCTGTTCCTCTCTACACACCTACTAAATACCTTTCCAGAACACACCCATCGTGAATTAGTGGCTCTGTCCTGACACCACACTGCTCTGTCCTCTCCCCCAAACTGCTCTAGATGTGCTATCTTTCGCAGCGGTGTAATGACAGTTTACAGCCTGCTCAGTCTTCTCTGTTCTTTGTCCCCATACTGTTCCTTTCTGCATGCTATCTTGTTGCTGTTCTTCAATATCTGACAACCCACAAGTGAATCTCGTAACTTATTTCCCAGCTATATCTCACCCTCACTAGCGCTGCATTGCCATTAGTATGTTCCTTATGACTTGATCAAAGCTTTGTAGCCCACCCCTTAACTGCAAATTCCCCAGACTCCTCTGCTTCCCCTGCTCCTCCCTACCAAACCACTCCACTATATCTCCACTTCCTATCTTTTTCGTTGTACTATACACCTCCACTCCAGCCAGGTACTGTGGCACATATTTCCTGCTCTACCACTCAAAGCGCAGTAGGCATAGACAGAGCCTCAGCTACCGCTTGAGCCGTGTACATGAGCCCTAAATCTACCTCTTCCTTTACACCTTCCATTCTCCTTCTCCTATGAATCTCCTCCTGTCACTCCTACTCTCATCTCTTTCACATCCCCTTCTCTAACCCAAGTCTTCTCCACACTCCTCAGCAAACTCCCGCTCCATTGACTTACCCCCTCATTTCGCACCCCCAACATCTATAATAGTTACCCACTTTTTCTCATCAGACCACCCCAAAAGAACTCCTCCTCACCACCCCCATCACCCCCCATTGGTAATTCACCTTCCTCACCCAAGCCTCCTTGTTTCCTTTTCTCTGCACCTCAAACTCATCTATCGTATCATTGTAACTTTATTCATATTAGGTGCCCTTCCAATGCTCAGGGCGTCTTTAACAGTACATATAAACAGATGTAAACATCATTAAAAAAAAAAAAAGTAGATACTATAATAAAATACAGCTATAAAATATTTCTGCATGGATCTTCTTTAAGAACACTCTCAAGTCCCCTCAAAGGCCTGGAGGAACAAATATGTGTTGAGGGCGGTTTTAAAACCCTTGACGGTCAGGCTGTCTCATATCCAATGAGGTAGAGAATTCCACAGGGTTAGTGCCATAAAGGCAAAAGATCTTCCTCCAGATGTTTTTAAACATACCCTGGGAATCTCTAGTAATCCCTCATCGGAGGATCAGATTGAGCAGAGCGGAGAGTAGGGCTACAGCAGATCTTGCAGGTACTGGGGTCCCTGGTCATGTAGGGCTTCATAGGTAGGCAACGCGACCTTGAAGGTGATCAGCCACTGTCCCAGCAGCCAGTGCAGTTTGCACAGCACAGGTGTTATATGACTGGATCTAGGGGTTCCAGTTAACCTGACCGTTGCGTTCTGTACCAGCTGCAGTCAGAGGATATCCACTCTCGATTGCTCTAGGTAAAGGGCGTTGCAGTAATCAAGATGGGTGGTGAGAAGGGCGTTGACTAAGGTAGGTAGATTATTGGATGGAACCAGGTGCTTCATTCTGGCAGTGTTCCTTAGATGGTAAAAGGAGGCTTTGACTACAGCCGACACTTGAGCCTTCATGGTCAGGCCTTAGTCAAAGATCATGCCCAGGTTACGCAGTTGACTTGAGGCATTTAGTGGGGTTCCTCCAAGATATAGTCTGGAGGTTTGTCCCACCCATGTTCTGGCCATCCTATGATCAGGGTCCACAACCAACACCTCAATTTTTGCCGGGTTTAACCTCAGCCAGCTAGCACTCATCCAGTCTTGTATCTCAGTTAGGCAGTTGTTAAACACAGAGATAGTATCTAACTCCTGGTCGGGCACAGAGGACATGTACAGCTGAGAATCATCTGCATAACAGTGAAAACTCAAGCCGTACATCTTATAACGTCCCTTAATGGCAGCATGTACACTGCAAACAACATGGGGAACAGCACTGAACCTTGTGGCACCCCACAGGGTAGATAGTGAGGGGCTGAGGAAGAAATCCCTGACACCACTCTCTGAGATCTGTCCTCAAGGAAGGATCAAAACCAACTGAGGACTGCTCCCCTCAGTCCACAGAAAAAACGCAGACAATCGAGCAGCACCCCATGGTCCCTAGTGTCGGACACTGCTGAGAGATCAAGGAGAACAAAGATGGAATGGGCTCTCCAATCTTTTTCTCTTTTTTTAAACTGTCTTTTTATTTCAGATATTAACTTATTTGACACCACAGTTCATATTTATCGGAAATCTGTTACAGGTGCAAAGTAAGGCATTCACTAAGCGTGGTAGCAAACCTCTAAAAAGTGGGAAAAGATAATGAACATGTATGTAATTAGGTCATGGTATAGGTATATTTAAAAAAAAAAAAAAGGAATCTCCGAGTGTGGAAAATCCACTAACATACCTAGTTCTTCCTAGGTGACATCAACTTCGCTCAGATATTCAAAAAACATTTTGCACTTTCAATTTAAATACTCAGAGGCTTACAAGGGGAAGAAGCCCAGGGGTCCACCCACGCTACAAAATGTCGAGTAGGCGGGATCACCACCCAACAGGTTCCGAAAGGTCTCTAAGAGAATTAGTTAAAACAAATAGATAAATAAAAATGAGGACTGGCTCGACCCCATCCACTATTATAACACCCCCCCCCCAGGAGCTATGGTATCTGATCTGGTCTAAATTGTGCTATATAAAGGAACTGTCTGTTCCATCGGTTCATTAATTCAGGGACCTTATTTTGAATTCTGGCTGTCATATGTTCTAGTTTATAGATATCATATACTGTGTCCTCCCAGGCTGTGATGGAGGGAAGATCAGGGTTGAGCCATAATCTAGTTATGCATTTTTTAGCTGCCTCTAGCAAAATATTAAGAAGGTATATTTGATGTAGATCTCTGAAACAGCGGGGATAATGAAGTAGGAGCCCAATCGCTAGTGAGACTGTGCCTAAGAGGGGAAAGAGGTGTGCAGCTCTGTCTCCTATAGTAATCCAGTATGATGTCAGGACCGAACATGTTCAAAAAATATGAGAATGTGTAGCTACCTCACATCTGCATTTCCTCCAACATGAGGAATTACTTCCCATCAGGAACTTATCTGTGATCTGGCGTGTGCAGAAATATCTGGACACCACCTTCCAGGAATGCACTCTCCAAATGTAAGAGCTGGAGGTTTTGTGTTGCCTCTGCCAAATCCTGTGCCAATCCTCCTGGGACAGAGCAATCTGGAGCTCTGCTTCCCAATGAAATTGTACCAGGTCCATGGCTTGGGATGGTGTCCCTTGTAGGGCTTTATAAAGACGAGAGATCAAATGACTCCGGTCTCTGCTTTTTTCTGACTGGATCAGGAGAGGACGGGGGGTGGGGGGGGGATAAACTGGGCTGTAATATTCAGACCTATCTTTGTGCTTAAGAAATGACGTAATTGTAAATATCTATAAAAATCACTTCTCACCATAGAAAATTCCTGTTTGAGTTAGTCAAATGATTTGAATACTGCATTTTCATATAGCTGGTGTGTGTGTCTTAGACCTCTGTGAGCCCAGGATTGGAAGGTAGTATCCAATCATGTCGGGGCCCAATCAGGGTCTTCCGCTGAAATTCCTATCCAGGATGCACACCTCTTTCCCTTCTTAGGCACAGTCTCACCAGCGATTGGGCTCCTACTTCATTATCCCCGCTGTTTCAGAGATCTACATCAAATACACCTTCTTAATATTTTTCTGGAGGCGAGCTAAAAACTTCGTCCAAGAATGAAGTATCTCTTTCGTAAATCTGGAAGCCTTCTGCAGTCGAGTGATATTGTTAGGTTGGAAAACTAGAGAGTGGTGTAAGGGGCCATTGGTCATAGTCTGTTCTGTTAAATGCCAGGATGGCGCATGGGATGGGGGTAAGAGCCATGTAGTTATATGAGTGAGCAGTGATGCCATGTTGTGTTGTAATATATTGGGAAGAGATAAGCCTCCCTTGTCCTTGGGTTGTTGAAGCTTAACCATTGCTAGTCAAGGTCGCTGATTCATCCATAAGAACCGGCTAATAGAATTGTCCCAGATCTGGACATCCTTCCTTAGTAGGGGTAAGGGGATATTTTGTATCAAGTATAGAAGCTTTGGGAGGGAGTTCATTTGAATAGATTGAACTCTAGCCATTAATGATAAAGGAAGAGGAGTCCATCTCTGTAAATCAGAATGTATTTTGGAGAAATTTGAATAATTCGAATTGTGTAAATCGGATAGCTTAGATGGGATTTTAATCCCAAGATAGGTTAAGTGTATTTTATCCCACATATTTGGGTATTTATTAATGAGATCTTGTGGGAAGGGGGGTTGTACAAGTAGGGCTTCCGATTTATTTGGGTTTATAGTATATCCTGTGAGGGTCTCTATTTCTTTTAGTAAGATAGCTAGGGTTTGTAGCAATTCTTTGGGAGGGGTGATATAGAGGACAAGGTTGTCAGCATAATATGCTATTTTATGGTATGATGAGTCAGAGACTCTGTAACCATGGAGGCCGTTAGTCTCTGTTATCATCTGGGCTATAGGTTCAACTAAAAGAACAAATAGGTATGGGGAGAGGGGACAGCCTTGCCGGGTGCCTCTGTGTAAGGAGAAGCGATCAGAGTGCGAGCCGTTTAACTTCACTACTGCCTCTGGTACTGTGTATATGCCGCTAATTGCATCCATAAATAGGGTAGGGAATTTAAATTTTTGCAGGGCCGCCTGTAGGAAATCCCATGAAACCATGTCAAAAGCCTTTTGAGCGTCTAGGCTTAATACCAGGAGAGGGGACTTTGTGGACTGAGCATGGTCTTTTGATGTTGTCCCTTGTCTGTCTGCCTTTGATGAATCAAGATTGATCTGGATGTATCAGAGAGGGGAGGATGTGGTCAAGCCGATGTGCCAAAATGCTTGTATACATTTTATAGTCCTGCTTGAGAACCGAAATAGGGCGGTACGAGTCACAAAGATGTGGGTTTTTTTGGGGCTTCAGGATCACAGAAATGGTTGCTTGTCTCCAAGAGACTGGAAAAGAGGAAGTGGTGTGGGCACTTTGTAGCGCCTCGAGAAGGGAGGTTCGCACCAAATTCCATGTGCCTTTATAAAATCCTGCTCCAAAACCATCTGGGCCTGGAGATTTTTCATTTTTAAGGCTTTGAATTGTGTTTTGAAGCTCTGATTCAGTAACTGGGGCTACTATTTGGGCTTGTTATGATTCTGACAAAGCAGGGAGATGGAGCTTGGTGAGGAAAGTTGAAATTTTGTGTGGATCAGGGACCCTCGTAGAGCAATATAAGTTTTGGTAATACTTCTTGAAGGCGTCCAATATATGTGAAGTCGAGTATCTGATCTGTCTGGATATGGGATCCCTGATATTAGTAATGGTATAATTTTGTATTTGATTTCGGAGACGATATGCTAAGAGTCTAGAGGCCCTCTCCTCTGCCTTGTAGTAGCACTGTCTTAACCAGGCCAGAGCTTGCTCAGTTTTGGCTGTCAGGATCTGTTGGATTTTGTTCGTGTGTTTGGACTATCAAAGGTAAAAGATAGGTGTCACCCAGCATATGAGCCTGCTGAAGGAAGCAGAGTTCCTCCTGCAGGGCTATTAATTTGCGCTCGGACTGTTTTTTCTTATGTGAGGCATAAGCTATTATGTCTCCTCTGAGGACTATCTTTAGGGTATCCCAGAGAATCTGGGGGGAGGTCTGGGGAGATGTATTTTCGCTTATGATTTCTGGGATATGTTTATCCATTAAATCTTGGAATTCTTTATCCCAGAGCAGGGACGGATTAAAGCGCCACTGGGTGTTTATTCTCTCTTTCTGAATATTGAGGTCCAGGGTGATGGGGGCATGATCAGACAGACAAATATTTAAAATCTCAGCGGATCGAATTAGATCCACATGTTCCTTGCCAATACAGAAGTAATCAAGTCTTGAATAATGTTTAAAAGCGTGAGAATAATAGGAGAATTTCCGATGTGTAGGATGTAAGTGTCTCCATGTGTGTGTACCATGCCCACATCTTGGATAAGACGTCGTAGATGTTTTCGTCCAGATGTCTGTGGGGAGGGGCGTGCTGCTGAAGAATCGAGCGAGAGGTTAAGCTAACAATTAAAGTCTCCCCCCAAGATTAAAATACCCTGTTGCCTGGTAAGGATGGCGTCCACTAATTGTTGGACAGTTGAGGCATCTGAGCCCAGCGGGATAGAGAGGCTGCACACTGTTAGGGTCTGTTGATTCAGTTTGACCACTGCCAATGCCAGCCTGCCCTCTCTGTCAGCATACTGGTCAAGTAATTGTAGTTTGGATAGTTTCGGAATCAAAATTACTGAACCCCTTTTCCTACCCTTCTGGTAAGAGGATTCTATTATATGTGAAAATCCGAATTTGAGCAACTTATGGTGCTCCATGGTAGAGAGATGAGTCTTCTGTAGTAAAAGAATATCTATTTAAGTGCTCGAAGTGTACGATCCCTCTTGATGGGGCTGGCCAGTCCGTTTACATTATGAGATACAAGTTTGAAAGGATAATGCACGTCTATCTATGACGTTGAATCCGTTTGACCACCCGGCCCCCCACCCCCACCCCCAACTGAAACAGCCCTTCTGATAATCTGTTGGCTCATATTCCTGTCTCTGGTAACACATAGCATCTGAGTAATTTGCAGTTTTCTGGTGAACTGTGGTTCAAAAATAAAAACAATAACTGGGGAGAAATTATATAGGGATGCGTATGCCAACTGGGCATACTTATATTAATATCTACAGTTTGGAAAAGAGTGGTAACTATATACAAACTCCATTTAAGGGGAGATTCTGTGACTTCCAACAGTGCATGCTCAAGTGGAGCAGGCATTTGGGACTGATCTACAGATCGTCCATGGGTGAACGCCCCGCCATCGAAATGATGTGGGAACCTGGGGAAACTGCTGCCCCTAATTCTGGGGAGGGGGAGGGATGAAATAGGAATAACCAATAACAGGGGTATTAACAAAAACTAAAGGTAATGGGAGAGAATTTGGGAGGGGAAAAAGATAGTTCCCTTATGGCTTGAGTCTTAAATAGCATTAGAGTCTCGGTCCCGCTTCCCCTGTTTCCAAGTTGAATGGGAAGGGAAGTGGGTAAGATTTGATAGTTTAACCCTGGGGTAGGTAGCCAATGTCAGGACCTCGGGGTGGCATACTCAGGGGCATGCTGGCCCCCATCTCAACACTGATGAGAAGTGGAGAGGAATCGCCGTGGATAAGAGATTAAAAGTGGATCCTAAATACAGGGGTGACTCTCCCACATAGCTACTTCCATTGTTTCCCCTTGTAATGTCCACACTCATCCCCATATGTAAGTGAATAAAGTCTAGGATGGTCAGGTCCTGAATGGCCACTCATTGCAAGTTTTCTGAATGGCCCAGAGGGTCTAGAAAAGTGAAGTGTCGGGGATACAGCTTTCTGGTCCTGTGACAAATCTGATTGTTTGTTTCCTTTGACTATGTGGATTTGATCAACGTTATGAATAAGCCTTAGGCCTCTCGAAGGGGAGTCTCTGGAAGTTCGGACTGGCAGAAGGGACTAAGTTGTTTCACTGAGTAAAGGCAGGGGGACGGGAAGGCCCAGGGAACGCACCACATGCGCCCGGCCCAGGAAACAAGAAGGGTGGAAATCTGTGGAAAAGGGGGGGCCACCAGAAAGCCGAACCAGACATCCCACCCACATCGCTGGCTGTGTGATTTCTCTCTCTAGAGGGATAAATCGGGGAGTGGGATGTCGAGCCCCACCTCAAGCCCACCATTTCAAGATGATTTTTCATATAAGGGTCTGGAGGATACAGGGAGCGGGCCCGCACAGCCAGAGAACATCTAGTCCTCCTATATTAGTAACTCCCTTCTGGGGTCGTCCGTGGACCATACTAGATTAAAATAAAGATGAGGCTACAGATGTATTTAAGAAAAAAGGAAGAAGGAAAAAACCTCTCTCTGATGCTGCCAGGCCGAGAAGGCCCAAAGGCTGTGCCCTGTTTAGCGAGGCTAGCATGGTATTGCCAGTTGAGCTTGCTAAAGTATATCCCCTGGCCCCCCAATAGACGTCCGGGTCTGAGCAGACTTAGCGACTACTCTGAGCCCTCTAGCCCTCGGAGGTATCCGGGATCCTCTGTAGGCCCCTATTTAACGAGGACAGAGTAGATGTATAATACCCTCCTGGCCAGTTTAAAGAAGGATGGGCCAATATTCTCCTGCCCAGCCCAACCCGGCAGCTGCTTATCAATGTAGAGGAACCACGGCGGGGGAGCATTCAGAAAAGGCTGGGACGGGTCCGCCCCCCCTCAAAAGTAGTGAGCTTCGAGGAGGCCCCACACACCCACCCCCATGCCCAGTCAAAGTATTGAACTCAAGGCTGGGGATCCGGTCTGACCCTCTGGGTCAACCCCCCCCCCAAAATAAAACTTTTAGGGAAAAAAAGGGAGAAAATGCACCGTAGCCATTATTTTCTGGTTTAATCAATTCAGGTTATAGACTGGGTGCCTTCCACCATCAAGCCTCCCCCGAGATGAGTGCCCAACGGCCCACCCCCAGCCACCTCCAAACTAATCACTGCGAGTCAGAAGTTCTGTTTCCAGAAGGATTTCAACTGGACTGCCAAGAAAACTGTGCCAGCATAGTTTTGATTGAGTCAATAGTTGCTTCTTGTTCTGGCAATTGTTTAGGAGTCGCTCTGCATATGGCTTTGTCTACAGGTGTTCTCCGTGGTGTATGGATCGTGGTTGGTAGAGTGTACCCCTGTTTTCTAAGGTCTGTGCAGACGTCCTCCATGGATTCATAACATTGCTGCCCTGATGGAAACTGGATCACCATTCTGCTCGGGTATGGTGTCCTGAATTTAAGCTTCTGCTATCTAAGATAGGGGAACCGCAGGATGTATGCCATCCTTTTCTGCATTGTGGCAGGAGCATAGTCATTGTCCACGAAAATGCATTTATCACCATAGCAAATACGCATTTTGGCCCAGGTTTGTTTGAGAATAAACTCCTTTGTTTGGAATCGTAGGAACCTGATAATTATAGATCTAGGGCGGTCAGTGGGTTGAACAGGCTTTGGGCCTAAGGCCCTGTGTAGCCTCTCTATCTCAAAGTTGTAATCTGGGCCCAGCTTGAGGGTCTCACGGAGGAGGTTTTCTACAAATCTAAACAGATCTGACCCTTCGCTGTTCTATGGTACCCCATATAAACATATATTCTGGCGACGACTGCGATACTCAGCATCTTTCTGACCCTCCACCATGGGCTGGCAAAGGTGGGCCACTTGGTTCAGGGTATCCTGCAACTGAGAGGTGGTCGAGGCCTGTTCTTGTACCTGCTGATCTAAAGAATAGACTGTTGAGTGCAGCTCCATGAGATCATTTTGAAACTTTTCCTGGGTTTGCCTGAATGACTGAAAGTCTGCTTTAAACTCCTGGATCTCCTGCAAGATTTTATCTAGTTTAGTGTCCATGTTGGCAGTTGTTTTGTTTTTGGCTTGTTCTGTCTGCGCGTCTTGGATTGTGGTGCTTGGGTCGAGAGCGTAGAGGCCCCCGAGTCGGTCGCATCTCTGTCCGAATTTTCCGTGTCAGGGTGAATTACAGCGAATCTATTAACGCCCCCTCGCAGATTGCTAGCTGCCATAAAATCTCCAGTAGTGGACCGCTGGAATTTGAGAGAGAGCAGCTGATTTTATCAAGTAAAGCTAGGAGCGCGGGCCGAGAGCTAAGCTGCCATTTACCCGGAAGCTGCACCGGAAGTCTCAGGCTCTCCAATCTCTAGCCATCAGGAGATCATTTAGTACCCGGACCTGGGCAGTCTCTGTGCTATGCCTTTTTCTGAAACTCGACTGGAGAGTGTCATGGATATTGTGGCTGGATAAATGATCCTCCAGCTGCAGAGCGACCTCTTTCTCAATAACTTTACCTATAAAAGGCAAGTTAGAGACTGGCCTGTAGTTTGCTGGACAGTCTGGGTCAAGGGAGGGCTTTTTCAGGAGGGGTCAAACCACCGCCTCCCCTCTTTTAAGGGGTCTGGGAAGATCCCTCTCTCCAATGAAACCCTTACTATACCAGCTATGACAGGTCCGATCACCTCAACACACCCTACAGGAAGGTGGGTTGGGCCTGGGTCCAGACTACAGCAAGTTGGCCGCAAAGTCTGGATGATCCTCACTATATCCATGACTACTGGTTGGCTGACGGTAGACCAGATCACCTGGGCATTTGTACCACCTGGTTGATCAATGCAAGGTCCAATGGGGAGGCACTGGTTGATCTTATCCCTGATGGAGGCAACCTTATCAGAGAAAAACTGTGCAAACTCCTCGCACTTTCCCTGCAATAATGTTCGACCAGACTGCAGACAGGCTGGATTGCACAATCTATCCACAGTCTGGAGGAGCTGAACTGGTCTGTTTTTCCCTGCAGCAATTTCCCTGGACAGGAATTCTGCCTTCTTATGGGAAATTGCCGATTGGTAGACCTTATAATGATCCAACAATGTAAGCTTGTCCTCCTCCAGGTGAGTTTTCCGCCAGTATCTCTCCAACCTTCGCCCTAATCTCTTCAACTCTCGGAGTGCTCCATCATACCATGGAACACCCAGGTGAAGAGTAAGGGAGTGGTGAACACGTACCCGAGCAGTGGCATCCAGGGCCCCAGCTACCATCCTGTTATAGGCTAGAACAAGAGTCCCTGGGTCAGTGCTGTCCACCGGAATTCTTGAAAGGTCCAACACCATTATTAAGCCTTCTGAGGTAACTCCTCCCAAAGGACAGTACTGTACAATTTCCTGAGGGGCAGGCCTACTTCAGGGGTCACAGAACTGAACCTCAGGGCATGATGGTCAGACCACCCGATAGGTTCCACCTCCGTATCTGAGATTTCCATCCCCAGGTAGAACACCAAGTCCAACAAATGCTGCCCCCCCCAGTGGGTAGCAGTGGTAATAACCTTTGTCCGGCCCAAGGAATCCATCATTTGGAGGAGGTTTTGTCCCAGTGTCGAGAGTTTGTCGTCGACCCAGGCATTAAAGTCCCCCAAAATCAGCCATCTGGGGGCCTCAATACCATGCCGGCGATGAAGTCCGTTACCTCTTTCAGGAAAACCCTCCCATCACCTGGGGATGGTAAATGGGAAGAATCCTGCAGCCTGCACCTGCGCCCACAATGCACTCGAAAGAGTTGGTAGTTCCCACTAGCACCTTCCTGAAGCCCAGTTCTGATCTAAAACAGATTGCAACCCCGCCGGCCTCCACGATCCACTCTCAGGCAGTGTATCACCGAGAACCCGGTCGGAATTGTGGATGCCAAAATGGGCCCTGCATTATCATCCAACCAGGTCTTAGTGATGCAGACCAGGTCTACAGAAGCTGCAAGATCTGCAACTACTGCGGTCTTCTTTTTAATAGACCTGGCATTGCACATCACCACCCGGGAGGGACGAGAATTCGAGGATGACTGTACCACCCGCCTAAGTCAGAGCCCTTGGGTATGGGCACAAGACAGGGAGGACCCCAGTCCTGTGCCCATTTTGCCCCAGGGTGCCTCCTGGTCCCTGCTGTCTGTCTGTCCACTCCTCTCCCATCTCCCCCAAGACCCTCAGGACCCCCGCCTCCTCACTATACCCAACATCTGGCATCTGCCATACACTTTAGGAGGAAGTGGAGGGCAGTCAAAAGGACAGAGATCCCCAAGTCTCGAGGGGGAGTACTGCCTGACCATACTAATTTTCCCCGGCACATAACTCGGTCATTCAAGCACCAACTCACACCACTTATTTCACTCTTACCCTCACTCACACACACTTCTTCAACTACAATCCTCTTTCTCCCAATACTCCCCTGACCTCCTATGTGTTACTGACACCTGGCTCTCATCACAGATTCCTGACTCACAGGTATCCATCCCAAACTAAAAAATATTTAATCAGGACCATGGAAAATGTGGAGGTGGCGTGGCAATCTATGCTCGATCTAACCTACCATGTCAAGCAACTTTCAGTGTGACTTGTCCCTCCTCCCACAAAGTCTGACAGTCACCTTAAAGTTCCCATCCTCCCTCCCTCTCTCCATTGTCATGCTTTACACCTCCCCTAAACTCCCCCCCATCACTCGTAGATGTCATTACTTCCCTTGTCACAAATGCATCATCAACAGAGCTACTAATACAGCGTAAACCGCTTAAGGGGGATGCTTTCGTGCAGTGCTATTTTGTCTGTGATATGCAATGTCCGTAGTTGCCGGCAGGTGGTGGTGTAGGACAATCCGCACAAACTGGGTCAGTGTACACGATAGGGCAGCGAATGCTACAGTCGTACTTCCGTTCCTGGTGAGCCTGCTTTTGTCCTGTGGTCCAGTTTGGTGCCATGTCTACCTTGTCATTTGGCTCTGCCACCATTCAGCTGTTGTCTGTTCCTTTACTTTGCCCTTCCACGCTCCCCCTGTGCTTGGCGCTCGCTCCCCTCCTCTGCCTTGTCCCCCATCACTCGTCTTTTCCACCCTACCGCCTCTCCTTTCAGTGTGCGCTGCTCTCTTTCTCTGCCTAGCAGCTCCAAGGAAAGCGCAGTACAGTCTACTTTAGAAGCTCGATCTTAGGAGCTAGAGGGAAGCCTGGTCTCTTAGATGTGTCTGGTGGAACAAAAACAGACAAGCAAAACCCCCAAGATCTTCACGCAGCACAACAGACTGGAAGGTGATAAGCTGTTGCATTTACAAGGTTAGCTTAGTACTATGCCAATTAACACCTTCATTGGCAGCGCCCTGCTATGGAATGTAGCACCTAATTATCTTGCAAATTGTCTGCTGTTGGCAATCTGTAATGTCCATGTAAAACAGTGATTTTAACATTCCTAGAACTGGCTTTGGTTTCGGTCGAGACTTTTTGTCTGTGTAACCAGATTGTCCGTGTTACCCGTGTCCGTCTTTGGTGGGGTGCACTGTACTTTTAATTATTTATTTAAATTTTGGTAACCATGTAGGCCCACTGGAACCTTGACAATCCCTTTTTCAGGGGCGACTCGGGATTAGTTACATGTACCTAGAGGGAAGGAAAACCCAAGGCTTTGATAAGTACAGTACAGCAAGGCTTACATAGAGTATATATGGGATATACAATGGTGAGCTGTCAGATAAATGATTTATCTACACAAGTGCTGTTTGACCTCGGTAACTTCATGAGTGACGTAAGCCACGAGTGAGATGTCCGAGGTCAAACAGCACAAGTGTAGATAAGTCATTTATCTGACAGCTCACCATTGTATATTTCATTTATGCAATAGGGATGCTTCTTATCAGTGCAGGAACATTTGGTTTTGACTATATCTTTTTTTAAAATGATAATTTCTGGGACTTTCTGGGACTTTCAGTTAACTTTCCTAATGTATGTCCGCGTAGCGGGGTGGTTGCTATTAAATGAAACGCCACTCATTTTGTAGAGAACTTCTTGCTGAACAAATGTCATGGTATCATGCTACCTTTTTTGTTTTAAAGTTATTCGCATTTGTTTGATGAAAAAGTGAAACAAAAATTGAATTTTATGCTGTTTTTTGCTAATTATGACAAAACTAAAATGTATCTATGAATGAAACACCACTCATTTTGTAGATATTTGTGTGCTGAACATTTTTCGTGCTCACAGTACCATGCTATCATTTTTCATTTTAAAGGTATTTACATTTGTTTGTCTGAAAAGTGAAAAGAAAGCTGGATTTTATGCTGTTTTTTGCTCATTATAAAAAAAAAAAACTAAAAGGTATCTATAAATGAAACACCACTCATTTTGTAGATATTTTTGTCCTGAACATTTTTCGTGCTCACAGTACTATGCTATCATTTTTTGTTTTAAAGTTATTCACATTTGTTTGTCAAAAAAGTGAACAAAAAAGTTTTGATTGACAGTTTGCATTTATCCCACATATGTGGGATAAATCTAGTGTGGTTAGATTTATCCCACATATGTGGAAATAAATGGATTTATGCAATTGCTTTTGGTTCCACACCTATTGCATAAATGAATATATATTGCAGCACAGAAACATTACAATAGTGCAGACGCTTTTGTTAGAAACAGACTATAAACAGTTTTCTACTGAGAAGTGCAAAAAACAGTGCTCCTTTTGTACTTTAAAACCCTTTCTCTGTTACTGGTTGTGTTCATTTGCAGATAGCACCCTTAGTCGGATCAGCTTTGGGAGACCTTAGTTAAGGCAGCAGCACTGGGACCCAGTGCCTAGGTGTGATTTTTAGCATTTTCTTGAAGCCCTCTAAAGAGGTGCTATCCTGTCCCTCTCTCGGGAGATTGTTCCAGAGTTTGGGTAGGGCTGGTCCTGGCTGACTGTAGACCTAAGGATGATCTGGTTCTAGGTATTTCAAGTAGTGTCCGATCGGTGGACCTGAGCTCTCTTCTGTTTGTCTTTGGGGCAAGAAAGTCTCGTAGAACTGGGGGTGCCCTGAGTTGCTGTAGCTTAAAAGCAAGGCACAGGGAGGGATAAGCTAATCTGGCTTCGAGGGATGACCATTGTAAGGCCTGCAGCACCTTGCAGTGATGCTCCATCCGTTGCACCTCAGCGGTAAATCTGCCGACCCTATGGTAGAGTCTGCTCAGACGCTGTCTCGCCATTGGCCTCAACGTCTGGAGCAAGGTTGCTCCATAGAACAGGGTTGGGAGTATTGTCCCATTGCCAACCGCTATTCTGGTTTCTTTGTTCAGAAAGGGGTTTAGTCTGTAGAGGAGGCCCAGTTTTTGGTTTACTGCCTTTGTGAGGTGGTCCATATGCTTCCTGAAGGAGGCCTCTTGGTCCAGGTACATTCCTAAGTACTTGATGGAGTCTACTTCCAGCCCTACTCCATTTATGGTGGTGAGGGATAGAAAGCTAGATCTCTTTGGATCAAGTCTTTTTGGGCCAAAGAGCATGGCTTTTTTTTTTTTTTTTTTTTTGCTGTTCAAAACCAGTCTGTTTGCCTGGCACCATGCTTCAAGGGTTGCAAAGTTCTGAATTAGCTCCCAATTTAAGGACCCCGTGTCCTTCCCCGTTCTGTACAGCACTGCGTCGTCCACATATAGCGTGACTTTCGCCCTTCCACAGTGCAGGGGTAGGTTATTGATGAACAGGGAGAATAGCAGAGGGCCTAAGATAGACCCCTGCGGCACTCCTGCGGATACTAGATGCTCATCTGATCTAGCTCCTTTGCACCGGGCCATTTGTGTCCTGCCATGGAGGTAATCAGTGAACCATCTTAGGGCTTGCATGTGAAGACCCAGACCCCTAAGTTGTTCCACAAGTAGCTGGTGGTCGACCAGATCGAAAGCCTTGGTTAGGTCAATAAAGACTGCCCCGAGCAATTTGTTCTGGTCTAAGGCTCCGTATACTTCAGTGGTGAAGCTTAACAGGGCCATTTCAGTGCCGTGTTTTTTTCTAAAGCCGTGCTGTTAATCTACCTGCAGATTGTGCATTTCCAGGTAGTTATTAACCTGTTGGTAGACCACCTTCTCCAGCAGCTTGCTTAAGGTGCAGAGAATGGAGATAGGTCTGAAGTCTTCCACGTCTTCAGGCAGACCGCTTTTCGGGATTGTGGTCACCAGCCCAACCTTCCATAAGCGGGTATTTTCCCTTCAGTCAGAGACCTGTTGAAAAGCTAGGTTACAGGTCCTGCAATAATGGGGTTCCAGTTTTTAGCAGCTTGAGCTTGAAATTGTCATGCCCTGCGACACCTTCTGGTTTCAGGCCACTAAGCAGTTTTAGGACCTCTTCTACTGAGACCAGTTTGAGGTGGAATTTGGGGTCCTCGGGAGGGTTCCCTGGGTTCGCTTGGCTACCTGGGCCTTAACTGGGGTTGCCAGTTCTGAACCGCTGAAGGTCTAAGAAGAAATTGTTGAAGGCATTGGCCGTGTCTTTTGGAGTGGAGAGGGTTGTCCCATTTACTTTTATTACCCCAGTCCCCTTACTCTTGCTTCCATTTAGTAGCGAGTTTATGTGCCCCCAGAACTTTTTTGGGTCGGATAGATTCTTGGATTGCAGCCCATGCAGGTAACTCTTTTTTGCATTTTTGAGTTCCCTTTTGCAGCTATTTCTGGCTTCTCGGTATTTCATCCAGTCCTGTTGTAGGTTTGAGTGTATGTATTTCACCCAAGTTTTGTCTCTCTCCTTCATCCTCCTCTTTAGATCAGGGTTGAGCCACCTGGCATCCTGACCTTTGACCCTGATGTTTTTTAGGGTGCATGCTTGTTTGCTACCAACAGAAAATGTCTGGTGAAGCCTTCTAGGGCTTCGTCTATATTAGAAGCATCGAGGGCCTGAGCCCAATCCACTTCTGACAGGGCTTGAAGGAAGGAGCCTTCGTTTTGTGCTAAGTAATTTCTGGTCCAGAAGGTTCTGGGGGTGGTTTGGGGAAATTGTAACTCCACATTAGAAAAGTCGGGGTGTGGTCACTGAGTGAGTCTGCACAAGCCCCTATCGTTTTGGCCCTTTCTGGGTTGGATACTAGTGCCCAGTCTAGGGTGGTGTGGATCCCAGTCTTTTGGTTGATTCATGTAGGCTCTCGTATCAGTACTAGGTGATCTCAATTTGAACTGGATCTCACCTTCACACAAGTCTTACACTGAGCAAATTGAATCTCTAAACCTGACGCAGTTAATACTGGAGCCTTCACAACCAAACCCCGTCACACCAAACCACTCCCTTCTTGACTGAATTCTTTCCACCCATACTCACCGAATAGTTGCAGCTGGCACACTCCCTGACATCTTCAGCAATCTCCTTACGACCTTCTGTATCCACAAACTACACACTGCCCGCTCACCCCATTATACAGATGGGTTCACTCCCTCAGATGCCTAGACATCGCAGCGTTCCAACTGACCTCCACACTATCGACTGGTCCCTATTGTATGCAGCTCCTGACATGGACACTGCCCTATCTTCACACACCTCATCCTAGACATCTGGAACCATCATGCCCCACTACAAAGATGTAGGGTTAAACATCACCATCGGCCCTAAATCTCTGCTGACATCATACACCAGTGTAGGTCTCGAGACCAAGTCTGGGCCCATTTCAAAGCCTCTAGTACCCCCTCCGACCTACAGCACTACAAGACCCTGAGAAATAAATGCACCAAAGCTATAAAGTCTGCCAAAGCTGCATACTTCTGCTCCCAGCTCCACCAAAACTATAACTCCCCTGCCAA
Organism: Neoceratodus forsteri; assembly: GCA_016271365.2. Classification (NCBI taxonomy): domain Eukaryota; kingdom Metazoa; phylum Chordata; order Ceratodontiformes; family Ceratodontidae; genus Neoceratodus; species Neoceratodus forsteri. Next base: position 584,879,563 of record JADMNL010000022.1, read on the forward strand.
CTTTTAGCACACAATCGATTCTCTCCTCGACCCTCCCACCCAACAATCCACCCCCATGCTTGTCGTTGATGGCACAGCAGTGTCTGACCCAGCCTCCATAGCCTCTGAGCGCAACACCTTCTTTGTAACCTGCACATTTCCCTTCAACCCATCCCCCCAACACACCTCCACCCCAAGCAGCCACACTTTCCTCTCAATCTCCAGCCTAGAAGTTTATAAAGCCCTCAACCCCAAGAAGTCCTGTCCTGACAATATTGACCCTCCTTCTTAGCATCTCCACACATGCCATCTGTCTGCCACTGTCCCATCTACCTAGCCGGTCCTACCTCCTTTGCGAAGTCCCCCTGGCTTGGAAAATTACAAATGTAATACCACCCTCCACAGGGGAGGGGATGCACACACACCAGGTAACTATCGCCCCATATCCCTAGCTAAACTTCAGGAATCCCTAGTCCTCTCTCGACTTACTGATTTCCTTAATTCCACAGGACTTCCTGTCCCCTTTCCAATCAGGATTTCAAGCTAATCACTCAACTGTCAACACTCTCTGTCATGTCACTAACTCTGTCCTTTGTGGTATTGACAAAGATCACCTAACAGCTGACATTTTCATTGGCCTGGCCATAGCCTTAGACTCTGTCACCCACCCCCTCTTGCTACACAAACTTAGCACTGCTGGTCTCACCACCCCAGCGGTAAATTGGTTACAATCCTGCCTCTCCTGTCGCTCCCAATGTGTCAGAGTAGGTGACACGCGCGCCCCCCACCCCCAAGCCATGCTGGTGTCCCCCAAAGCTCAGTCCTGGGACCAATACTGTTAGAGGAATGGTCAAATGTATGGCAGCTTAGATTCAGTGCTAAGAAGTGCAGGGTAATGCACCTGGGAAACAAAAACCCAGGGGAAGAGTACACAATGGGGGGTGAGATACTAACAACAACAAAAATGGAAAGGGACCTGGGGGTAGTCATATCAGATGACCTAAAGGTGGGCAAGCAATGTGAGAGGGCAGCAAGGAGGGCTGGGGGAATACTGGGATGCATAGGGAGAGGCATCACCAGTAGAAAACAAGAAGTTATTATCCCTCTGTACAGACAGCTGGTGAGACCACATCTGGAGTACTGCGTGCAGTTCTGGAGACCCAGTCTCTGCAAAGACATAGACAGGATGGAAGCTGTCCAGAGGAGGGCAACTGAAATGGTGCAGGGTCTGCACCAGAAGACATATGAAAAGAGACTTAAGGAGCTTAATATGTTAGCCTCGAGGAAAGGAGGGAGAGGGGGGACATGATAGAAACTTTCAAGTACCTCAAGGAATCAACAAAGTCCAAGGGTAGCATCTTTCAAAAAGAGGTGTGCAAGAACAAGGGGCACAATTTGAAGATAGAAGGGGCGGCTCAGAGGTAATTTAAGGAAGTATTTTTTCACAGAGAGGGTTGTGGATGTATGGCACGGCCTTCCAGAGGAGGTTGTGGAGTCAAAAACAGTGGTGGAATTCAAGCATGCATGGGACAGTCATAAGGCAATTCTAGGGGGTGGGGGTAGGAAGAAGTAGGCTGCTGGTTAACTAGGATCTGCAACTTATCCATCAGGTAGGGAAATGGGCAGACTGGGTGGGCCAAGCGGTCCTTATCTGCCGTCAAATTCTATGTTTCTATGTTAATACTCTTTTCTATATTCTAAATGACTTCCCATCAGCTTGCTCTGTATCAGACATACACATGTATGCTGATGATACTATTCTTTATGTCTGTGGTCCTTCTGCTTCTGATGTTGAATCTCAGCTACAAACCGACTTTCACTCAGTCCTAAAGTGGTTTCAAGTCAATAAACTCAAAGTTAATGTCAAAAAAACTGTTTCAGTGACTTTCGGTTCCCCTCAGAAACTAGCCATCCAATCCTCCCCACCAAAATTCACAACCTTGGATATGGCCATACTGGACGATGTCCCCTACTATAAATACCTGGGTGTCTGGCTTGATCGCCACCTAGACTACTCCAAACACACAGAGCACATTCACTCTAAGCTCTGCCCCAGGCTAGGTGCTGTTTATCGCAACAAAGACCCTCAGAATGCTCGCCTCCCACTCCTTACAAAAATTATCCTTCCCAGCGTTGATTATGCCAACATTATCTACAATACTGCCCCAGCCTCCGCTCTGGCAAGGCTTGACTCCCTCTACAATGCATCCTGTCGTTTTGTTTTGAACGCCCCTCCCCGCACCCACCACTGCACTCTGTACTCCTCCCTCTCCCTCTCCTCACTTCACAGTCGTCGCAAGCTACATTCCTCTCTCTTCATCTTCAAATTCTGGTTTGGTTCCCTCCCTTCCTACCTCTCCTCTCCCCTGCAGCTCAGCTCTCCTAGCCACTCTAGTCCAGGGATTCCCACAATTTCTCACTTCCTCACCCATTGTCTTGTGCCGACTCTGCTACCTTCACCTTCAGGCTTCCCTCTCTTTGGAACTCTCTTCCTCTCCCCGTTCATCTATCCTCCTCCTCAAGAGCCCTCATTGAACACCTGTCTTTCCCTTGCACCTGCTCATGCTAGGTCCTGCATCCACCCATCTAACCACTTACCACCCCCATCTATTTTACTTTCTCTCCTTGGCAAACTAGCCTGTCGCTCTGCTTAGGTGACCTCTGATGGCCAAACTTAATGCACTTTGGTTACCAACATTTATATACCTGTAAAATACTGAGTTCGACTCCTTATGTAATTATTAACAAAATGCCACATGTTCTGCTAAAAATCTGTATTCAGTGTTTCCCTATGTATTTATTTTGTACTATGTCTAATGCCTGTATTTGCTTCCTCTCTCCATACCCTGGGTCACACCTGGAAACGAGCCTTGGCTCAGTGTGCCTCTCCCAGCCAACTTTTAAATAAATAAATAAAATAAATATTCAAATTGTTCGGTTTTTTGTGCATGTCCTCAACATTTAATTGCATCAGAAGGTTCCAAAACTCAAATAGATATAGTACAGTGTGATTACCTGGACCACCTGGAAGACACCAATTTGGTTTCGGTGATTGCGTGTTCTGTAAACCTGGATTGTATATTTTGAGCTCTCCTCTCTATATATTCCTTTGGATTCTTTCCCCAGCTATGTAGTCATCAGATGTCAGTTTGTGCCTTCTCTGTGTTCTGATGACTTTCATTAAACAGACTAGGCCCCCCAAGTTTAGATGGCCCGTTTTTGCTGTCCGCCTGTTTGTTTTGTCCTGATCAAGCTCATGGCATGCTGACTGATAGTCTGCCTGCTATGCCTCGGCTCTGCTGTGGATTTTGAACACACTGACTCTTGTTTATTATAACTATAATTGGAGGGACTGGCAGGTGTACGAGGGAATGACGACACCGAGCACCATGGACCAAGACCAAGGCCAGAAGTTGAGGTCATCATGCATGGTGCTCAGTGCCATTATTCCACCGTGCTGACTCAATGATGCCCTCCAATTATTGCTGTTATATTGAGGTCTTTTAACAAAAGAAAGACAAGAACATAGCAAGGAGGAGGCAAGATCCTTGGTGTTCTCGGAGGTCTCGCTGTACTCTGTGCCAGCACTGTTAGGAAGCAAGGGATCAGGGAATTCAATGCCTGGCTCAATGAGTGGTGCCGGGAGGAAGGGTTTGCTAGTATTGGAGAGTGGGGGGGACACATGGGAGGATGAGGACTTGTACTGGAAGGACAGGCTTCACCTCAGTGAGAGGGGCTAGGGTTCTGATGGGAGGCCTACAAAGTTACATTGATAGGGTCTCAAGGGGGGTTTAAAGTGGTGGGGGGGAGTACAAGGCTAGGATGAGGGAGAGGGTTACAGGAGAAGGGGATAGCCTAGCTAGCACTCCCCCGCAGGAGGGGGCAGGGAGGGTGGAGAGCAGTAGTAAGGGGGAAGAGGGTATCTGGTGGAAAGGCTTGTTCACAAATGCCAGGAGTTTACGGAACAAGGTGGTGGAATTAGAGGCCATAATGATGGACAAGAGCCTTGACACAGTGGCCATAAGAGACCTGGTGGTCAGAGCACCATACATGGGAGGTGGGCATCCCGTGTTACAGACTCTTTAGGAAAGACAGGACTGGAAGAAAAAGGAGGGAGGGGGGTGGCACTGTATGTCAAGGAAGACTTCGGGGTGACAGAAGGGCAGGAGGAACAGGATGTGGTGGAGGTCCTGTGGGTCATGCTGGAAAAACGGCCTGGTGCAGCTTTAAGACTGGGTGTGATCTACAGACCCTGACGTAGGGGGAGGAGGTGGATCGACAGTTAATGCAGGTGATACAGAGGATGACACTCAAAGGGGAACCTCTGCTAGTGGGAACCTTAACCTCCCCGATGTTGACTGGGTTCATCCAGTTGGCTAAGTCAGCCAGCGGTAGAAAGTTCTTGGAGTCCCTCCAAGGAGTGTTCCTGCAGCACGTTGTAAGAGAACTAACCAGGGGTGGTAACATAGTGGATGAGGTTCTCACTAATGGGGAAAGTTTGGAAGACGTCGTAGTGGGGGACAGCCTAGGTGCAAATGACCACACCATGGTGAGGTTCAGGGTAAGGACAGGGAAGGCAGCGGGCCGGTCGATCACTAAGGTTCTGGATTTCAGGCAGGCAGATTTCGCCAGAATGTGGATGATTTTTAAGGAGGAAATGAAGGAGGAGGGGCAGATAGAGGACATGGAGGAGTTATGGGAAACAGTTAAGGGGGTGTTACTGAAGGCCACAGACGTCTGCATCAGGAGGGTTGAGAAAAGCAAAAGACAGAAGAGGCCATTGTGGTTCACCTGGGAGGTGAGGGGGGGCAATTGGGAATAAAAGGACATTCAAAACATAGGAGGACCCAGAGTAATAAAGACAGGAAGATCTACAAGGAAAAATTGAAGATGGCAGGGCAGAAGATTAGGAGGACTAAAGCGGACACAGAAGAGAGAATTGCCAGACAGGACAAAAGAGGGGACAAAACTTTTTTTAGGTATGTTGGAGAGAAAGAAGGCAAAGTAGGGGATAGTTAGACTGAAGGGGGAGTACTGGTGGAGGAGGACTTTGAGAAGACAGAAGTGCTAAATAGGTATTTCTGCTCGGTCTTCATGGTAGAGGGGGAAGGGACCAGAGTTAAAGGGAGGAGGAAGGGAAGGTGTAGGGATAGATCAAAGCTCGTTCTCCGAAGGCAGGATAAGAGAGGAGCTAGGTAGGTTGAGAGAGGAAAAAGCTGCAGATCCAGATACTCTGCATCCTAGGGTACCCCGGGAATTAAGGGAGGTGCTGGCAGCTCCCTTGGCGAGGCTGTTTAACTTGTCCCTGGACACGGAATGGGTGCCAAGGGACTGGAGGAGGGCAGATGTGGTACCACTCCACAAGAGTGGCAGCAGGAAATGGGTGGCGGCAAACTATCATCTGGTCAGCTTGACCCTGGTGGTGGGTACAGTGATGGAAGCACTCTTGAAGGAAAGTGTGGTTAGATACCTTGCTGATAATGGACTTCAGGACGACAAGCAACATGGCTTCACTGCAGAGAGGTCATGCCAGACAAACCTCATTGAGTTTTTCAATGGGGTGACAAGGGTGGTAGATCGGGGGGGGTGGGGTGGTGGATGTGGCCTACCTGGACTTCAGGAAGGCCTTTTACTCCGTTTCTCACAGAAGACTGGTTAACAAGTTGAGAAACTTGGGGCTGGGACCAAAAATAATAAGGTGGATAGAAAACTGGCTGCAGGACAGGAGCCAGAGGGTGGTGGTGAATGGTGTGCATTCCAGAGAGGAAAGGGTAACGAGTGGGATGCCACAAGGGTCAGTGCTAGGGACCATACTTTTTAATATATATATATCAGCGATATAGGGGTGGGACTGGAAGGGAAGGTGTGCCTGTTTGCAGATGATTCCAAGATCTGCAATAGGGTGGACACCAAGGCCGGGGTGGAGTCAATGAGGAGGGACCTAATGAGGCTGGAGGGGTGGTCAGAAGCATGGCAGCTGAAGTTTAGTGCAGAGAAGTGCACTGTGATGCACACGGGACATAAACCACAAGCCAGCTACATTCTGGGAGAGGCGTAATTAAAGGCGACCAGGCAGGAGAAGGGATCTGGGGGTTATAATTTTGGATAACCTCAAAGTAGGGAATCAATACAGCAAGTGGTGGGCAGTGCAAGTGGAATGCTGGCATGCACTGGGAGGGGTATCACAAGCAGGAAGGAGGAGGTACTGATGCTTCTGTATAGGTCCATGGTGAGGCCTCACCTGGAGTATGGGGTACATTTCTGGTGGCCCCACCTGAAGAAGGATATTGATGCAATGGAAACGGTCCAGAGAAGGACAACAAAGATGGTGCAGGGCATGCATCAGATGCCCTATGAAGAGAGGCTGAAGGAGCTGGACCTGTACTCGCTGGAGACTAGGAGGGAGAGGGGGGACATGATAGAAGCGTTAAAGTATGTGAAAGGGGATAAATAAGGTGGGAGAAGGGAGCCTATTCACAATGAAAAGAAGTGCTAGAACAAGAGGTCATAGTCTGAGGTTGGAGGGGGGGAGATTCAGGGGCAGCGCATGGGCGCATTATTTCACTGAACGGGTGGTGGACCCCTGGAACAGTCTGCCGGAGGGGGTGGTGGGAGTGGAAACCATAGAGGGATTCAAGAGGGCATGGGACAGATACGAACATACGAATCTGCCAGCAGAAACAGGCCTTAGGGTCTATCAAGTTAGTCTGCTCAAATGCGCAGCTAGCACCCTTATATTGCAGCTGCCCCCCCCTCGCACCCTGTCCCATTCCCTTTTAAAACTGCCCACTGTGCTACAGGATACCACCTCCTTGGGTAGTGTGTTCCATTTCTCCACCACCCTCTCTGTGAAAAAATGCCTCCTTATCTCCCACCCTCCAGTCTGAGACCATGCCCTCTGGTGTCCCCTCTCCTCGGCTTAAATATCCTTTCTGTGCCAGTTTTGTTAGTCCCCTTCAGACATTTGAAGGTCTCAGTCCTATCCTCCCGATCCGTCCTCTCCTCCAGGGTGTACATATTCAATTCAGTCAGCCTATCTTCTTAGGTTTTGCCTTCCAGCTCCAGGATCATCTTAGTTGCTCTACAGTGCACCCCCTCCAGCAATCTGATATCCTCCTTCAGAAAAGGATGCCAGAACTGTATGCAGTACTCCAAATGTGGCCTGACTAGTGACCTGTACAGTGGCAGGATCACTTCCCTATTTCTGGATAAGATTCCTCTCGCAATACACCCTATCATCTTGTTGGCCTTAGCTGCCACCTTCCTGCACTGAGCTGAGTTGTTCAAGTTACCACTTATGATCACTCCTAGGTCCTTCTCCTCCTCCTCTGTGACCTCTGTCTGAACCTATCCCAACTGGTAGCTCCTCCCTGGGTTCCTTGCTCCGAAGTGCATAACCTTGCACTTCTTCGCATTGAAGCTCAATTGCCACTTTTCCGACCACTCCTCCAGTTTGATCGGGTCCTCCTGTTGCCCCTGTCACCCCTCCATATCATCCACCACTGCCCCATCTTGGTATCATCTGCGAACAGATCTTGTTCCTAATGCGATGTGAGATATCTGATATGAATAACCCAAACAACACCGGACCCAGGACTGAGCCCTGCGGCACCCCGCTTGTCACCACCCTTGGTATAAATATAAAGGTAAAAAGGCTTGGCTGGAGGGCAGCAAGGGGTGTATTTGGATGGAGGGTGATTAGGGTTGGGGGAGTATCGGGGCAGACTTGTTGGGCAGTGGTGTCCTTTTCTGCTCATAGTCTTCTATGAATCTGTGACTGGTTACTTGATATGAGTTTATTTTACTCACAAAACTATACATTTTTTTTTTTTGCATAAACTAGATTATGCTTAATAAAATTTGCTTCAGCACACTGTTCATAATATCAAGTGTAACATGAGGTCTATATGTTAGGCGTACAGAGCATGTTCTCTATAAGCATGCATCTTTTGTCTTGACCATACTAAAAATTCATAAATGAAATGTTAAAAAACAGACATTTTCACTGTAAACCACACTCTGTAGCAGGTTTTCTAAGCTCATATTACAATTTCGAAAGGGGTTTCCCTGATTTTGCTGATTTATCTCCAGTTTGGTTCAGGCCTTGTCCCTGATGTAATGCAGCAGGGTGTGATGTCATCAGGACTGTTCTCTTCAGACTGTGTTCACTCAGCACCATGACATCACTAATCGTGACATCACAAGTGACCAATCTGACACAAGGTGATCGGTGGCTCTTTTTGTCACATTCTTATGTCAGTCGGTGAGGTCACAATGCTGGTGAGGTCTGGCTGGAGTGGAATAGAACTAGAAATGCCTGCCTCCAGGTAAAGTCCTGTGCTGCATTTTACACCTTGGGCAGTCTGGTGGAAAATCTTTTAATTAGCAAAAGAAAAAAAAGTGCTTCAGATGTATGAATTAATAGCGGACTTATAACATATTTTCTCCCCTTGGGCACAGACTGACACCTCCTTCCACCAGTGCCAAGCCCTGTTGCTGCTCATCGAGACTCCACCACTGACCTTTCTGGTACCCCGTGGACCACCCGTGACACACTGCTGTGCTGCCCCCCACCCCGGCTTAGCCCCCAGAGCCAGCTATGCCTTCAGCCACGCCATAATATCTCCCTGCTGTTTAACTGGCCACCCACAGCGCAGGTAAAAAAATAAAATAAATGCAGTGCACACCAGTCTAGGAGATGCTGCTGATTTACTGGTGCTGATACAGAATGTTGATCAGACTGCCCTACATATCATACAGAATTGGCTTCCCCCAAGAAACCACATCCTGTGGCAATACATAGGCAGTCTGACCAGTGTTCCAACTCGGCACCAGTAAATCCGTGATCTCTACAAGCCTCATGTATGCACTGCTTTTGGGTTTGTTTTTTAATTTCATCCAGTACAGTAGCAGCTTCAAAAAACGTACTCTCCCTTGCTGTTGTCTAAACCACGGTGAAGATGAAGACTTGTTTGGCCCCTGGTTGGTGGTGGTGGGAGTCTGACATTGAGCATGGTTGGGAGGCAGAAGTTTCACCTGCCCAGTCCTGCCCCAGTGTTTCCCTCACCCCCCCCAGGAGCATGCCGCATTATTTGGTGCCAGCATGACGTACCCAACTAACGCCGGCTGTGGCTTCAGCTTCCCCTGTGAGTGCTTCCCCTGGACCACCACCTGTAGTCACTCAGGTGGCGGTAGAACAACAAATCTGTGAGTCCCCCTTACCCAGAGGAGCAGAGCATCAGTTGGGACGCATGCTCCATCTTCCCCCGGCTGGTCCTCTGGCCCAACCTCATTCCCAAACCTGGGTCATCAGCATCGAAAGCGGTAACGCTACCGCTGCACTGGAGGGCCAGCCCTATAGCTGACTGCTTTTAAAAAGTATTAGAAGAGCCGGCCCATCAGCATAGTGGTAGTGCTGACACTCGCGTTGCCAGTGCCCCTTGTTTGGGAACAAGCGGTGGTCGTCGATGGCTGGCCTAGGGAGAAGGATAACAACCCTCGAAGGACACAGTCCTACTCCCCTTCCGGAGAGGTAGGGTAGCCAGCTGTGCTGCCACTCGCGATGCCAGTGCCCCTTGTTTGGGAACAAGCGGTGGTTGTCGATGGCTGGCCTAGGGAGAAGGATAACACCCCTCAAAGGACTCAGTCCTCCTCCCCCTTCGGAGAGGTAGGGCAGCCAGCTCTGCTGCTATGCTGCCACCTGGGTGACCACAGGTGACAGCGCAATGGAGCAGCTGAGGGGGGGGGGATACAAGCTGGTGCTGCGCTGTATACATGCACTTGTGCACCCGAGCTTCTTACGTCTTGAGGGACAGAACAAGTCAAACAAGGCCCCCGTCCCGTGCAGAATGATTGTTCCACTGCATCTGCAGGCCCCGCACTCACCAGCCTGGACTCGTTCCTGATGACTGGATATAGTGCACCCAGAGGACCTAGCCTCATCCCGAGAGCTCCATCATCGTGGGGCACATCACAGGGTTTACATGGGAGAAGGTGAGGTGACAGGAGTAGGGTGTGGTGGGGCTCGAGTGGGGGCCAAAGGCCCGACGGGAGAGCAAGGAGCGTAAACAGAATAAAAGCAAAAAACTGATTAGGATTTTTGAGGGCTGTATGAGTAATGACTAATTATTTATTTATTTATTGTTTTTTTGATAACCAGGTAGTCCCACTGGAAAGTCCCTTTTTCAGGAGTGACCCAGAACTTATTCCAGTATACAGCAGATAGTGGACTAGTCATTATTCACCCACAAATACCCAACAGTACATACTTTTCGGGGGTATTCTTCATATTTGAAAACTAACAATTACAGAATATTAGAGAACACAGTAGAAACCCTTTCTACGTTCCACAGGTGTCCTAGGGCTATACCCACGGCCCCCCACTCCCCTCAGTCATCCATCTCTCCACCCTTCCTCCACGGTACTGCTGTGCCCCAAAGAAGTAAAACACCCCTATTGGACTACCAGTATGTGACGTCTGATATAGCTCATTTTTCTCTTTGACATCACATGTGAGCAAGAAAATGTTTGTGGGGAAAGTAGACTGTTATCATGCTTGTTGGCTGTTTGTAAGCATGGATAACAGCTTTTAGTTTGCAGATTTATTTTATCATAAATTAGATAAAAATAAAAAAAAGATTCATTCAGAAATATCAGGCAGACTAACTTATAGTGATACAACAGTACTTACGCAAAGACTAGATACGCCAGGTGTATCAGAGAGAGACAAATCGTGAGGCTGATAATCCTCCTCCTGCACAACTCTTAGTGTTTTCAGTGTGTACACTAGCCATTCCAACATCAGTATTCTGTAGTGCGCTTCAGTAGTTCTTTTTTCAGTCACAAGAGGGCGGTGCACACATTTATGGAACCCATATATACAGAAGACAGAAAGAAAGAAGTGCCTTGGCTGGGACTTTTAACTCATGCTGCCCGGAATATCGTTCAGGTTGTGCTATCAACTGTCCCAGTGGCCTGTGTTCAAGGCCCAGCAAATGCACTTATTTCTGTCTCTCTTCTGTTTATATGCTTCAGTAGTTTGCCTTTTATAAAAAATGCAATAAATAATTATGTAACCATCCAGTCCCCTGGGTTACTAGAATCCCATCAGTGTCAGTGCTAGGTAGGGAGAGACGGCTGGTGAATAACTAGTTAAATGGGTTTTTCACCTACTCACTCTCTTGTTTACTTGGCCTCAGCTGAGATGAGAGAGAGATGAGGTCATTTAGAACTCTCGCAGCAGCATAAGCCAAAGCTGGCTGTGAGTGGGGAGTTTTAGAATCTTGGGTCAGTTGTTAGTTGGTAGTTGAAAGTTAGTGGAGTGAGAACTAGCCAGCTATGGGCTCTGAGAGGAGAGCCCGTTTTCTCACCCTAGTCCTGGTATTCTCCGGCCTGCCAGAAGTGGTGGAAACTGTTGTCTTCAGCGGGATCTCCTGATTTTCCTCCCCCGGATGGATGACAAGGGCTGCTAGAGAATGGATCCTAGGGGCAATCCCCTATTTAATCCAGGACAATTTGAAGCTGCCTGTACTGTTCTAACTGTGAGTAGATCTGACTGTGTGCTTCTTGAATTAAGTACCTGTGCTTTGGTGTTTCTCTGGTTAAAAGGGAAAGGTACACCAGTTCTTTTCTGAAATTTGAGACTTTTTTTTCGTTTAAAGTTGGCTGGCAATTGTGGGGTCCAGAGGCAGACTGATTCACATTGTTCAGGACTTTAATTTCTTACACTCCCAGAGTAGTGTTTCTTAAATGTTGGATGCAAAAGTTAATTCAAAGATGCATTTACCTAAGTTTGTTCAAGAAGTGTTAAGCTGTAACTCAGAATGAATGGCTGGGTATGAATTTGGAAGCAAAGGGGTGGGTGCCCCCCCCCCAATCTGGATTAACCAGTTCAGCACTACAGGTTCCATAAGAGCACCTGGTTATTTTGGACATGGTGGCCAATGTCTGAAGAGAAGTTTACTCCCTGGAGTGGGTTGTGCTAGTAATAAGCCCCTGCGTGCTCTGTTGTGGCCAGTTGCCACTTGAAGAAGCATTAAAGTCCTATGCCACATGGGAAACATGTGCTCAGTTGTGGCCAGTGTCACTGGAAGAAGTTTCAAAGCCCTATGCCATATGGGGCCAGTGGTTGAAGTGTTCATGTTGTGGCCAGTGCCACTGAAGATAATTCAGTGTCCTATGAAAAATGGGAATACGGAGAGTTTCTGTCCAGATACAGTCATTTTGTTGTTCTGCCAATTCCTTGTGCCATGCTGTGTAAACTTTGGGGGTCCACCCTTGCTTTAGAGAACATCTTTTGGAATAAAGTCACACTTTAGAACCCCAAGTCTGGTTTGAACGTTCATGTTACTGCTTCCTGTGTGAAGTTACTGGGTACCCTCCAGAAGTATAGGTCTAGCATAGCCCTTGCAAAATGTTCTCTCCTCAGGACCTGGGTTTTGGTCATAAGTATTGCTTTTGTACACCCCCACCCCTTTGTATGACCTCTAGAAGTAATGTGCCTGGTATACATTCCCAAAGCTAGGGATGGTACCATTTCTGAAGTAGTTTGTGTCCAGTCAAGGGTACCAGGGGTAGCTAACTGTGTAAAGTGGTGGGGGGTGGTTACAATTAAAATCCATGTGAATGACTATAAATTAATGGGGCGAGTTGATAAAAAAATGGAAGTAGATGGCTTGAAATGAGATGTTAACAGCATTTTTTTTAATTTTCTATTCTTAGGTTCCCTTACTGTTGGAGAGCACAAATTTCCCTTCCAATTTCTTCTGCCAGGTAAGAAAATGTAATTTAAGCATTGGTGGATTAAAAAAAAATCTATTTTTCTATTCTATCTAATAGTGAAGGTTCTTAAAACAAAGAAAGCTGTAAGCTGGGCTGCACAGTCACCACTTCAAAGAACATACGATGTGTTGTAGGATAAATATGTTTTATTCCAAAAAAAACTGATAAAACCAACAGCAGTGAGATACTGGACACACACATGCACAACCAGCCAAACGTTTTCGCGCGGCCCTTGGGCTTGTCAAGGCTCTTGAAGCCTTGAGCCTTGACAGAGTCAGAGGGCCGGATGAAAACATTTGACTGGTTGTGCATGTGTGTGTCCATAATCTCACTGCTGCTGGTTTTATCTGTTTTTTGGAATAAAACATATTTATCCTGTAACGCATTGCGTGTTCTTTGAAGTGGTGATTGTGCAGCCCAGCTTCCTGCTTTCTTCATATTGAATTGTGCTTTTGGCTCCAACTCTAGCCGTTTTGAAGCTGCCTACAGCTTAAACCAAACATTTTTGAGCTAAAAAGGTGATTATATATAAATATATATATATATATGTACAGTGCCAGCAAGTAGCACTGCACATTAAAAGAAAAAAAAGGTTCTTGAAGAGAAATTTTGAAATCTGCATGGCAGAAATGTAACCCGAGTTAAAATCTGTGTACATAGTGTATTATTTTGAGACATGGGGTATAGTTGTACAGTGAACCCCCAGACAACTTCTGATATTGAGACTGCGGCCGCCCTGTCTGAAAGATCAAAACAAAAGACTAGGGAGAGGTGGTCTCCAGTGCCACCCCTGGTACTTCCTTAGCCAGATTGGACACGCTCTTTCATTCTTTCTGCCGTTTTGCTCTTGACTGTTCTCCTCGCACTCACCACTGTTCTCTGTACCAGTCTCTGTCCTCTCTTGAGGACAGACACCGTGCCCACTGTGTCAACCTCATAAGTAAATACCGGTTTGGCTCCCTCCCCATTGCCTCTCAGCCTCTCTTTCCCCACCTCCTCTGTCCTCTCACTCCCTGAAGAGCTTTGACACTCCTACCCTGGCTGTACCCTCCACTTCTGCCTCTGCTAGTCAGGCTGCTTTCTGCCACCATTTCCCCAAACCCTGGAACGCCCTCTCCCATACCATCTGTCACGCCTCCTCATCATGTGCCCTCTCCACACTCCTCTGTGACCTTACCTTCCCCACCTGTAAATGCCCCTAATTTTACCCCCCTACATACCCTCTCCCCTCACTACTAGCGTCCGCTCCTTATTCTTTGTGGTATTTTAAATTACACTGTCTGCTACCATGCCAGTCATCAAATGCACTTGCAACTTTATATTGTCCTTGCCATGTATTGAATATGTTACTACTTCAAATGTATCTTATCGTTATTCTACCTTGCTGTTATGCTGTACTGCAAATGTATCTATTGTTGTTCTATCTTGTTTCTCATGGGTATGTATTGCTATTGTAGAACAGAATTGATTAACAATGTCTGGAACCAGTTGGTTATGTATGTAATGGGAAGCAAAGAGAACTTTGCCCCAGTAGGAGTGGCTCAAGTTTAAAACTGTGACCCACCGATCCCTCCCTGTGGGGAAAAATCATGTACTGGAGAAAATACTGAATGCAGGTTCAACTGTGTCTGGAACCAATGGGTTATGTTTATAGTTGAGAAGCAAGAATGTTTTTTTTTTTACTAAGATTTCCCCCATCCTTCACCCAGGGCTAGATTGATTCCAGATCCTACCCTCAACCAGACACACACACACACACACACACACACACACACACACACACACACACACACACACACACTCTCTCTCTCTCTCTCTCTATGGGGCCGTGACAGACTAACTTAATAATGAAGGTGTCTGCCTTCCGCGGATCACAGTTACCAGCCTTTTTGAGACTCCACCTCATGAACAAGGCAGGTGTAATTTTTTTGAAAACCCCTCAGAAACATGTTTTTTGCAATTACCCAGCAAAATCACCCTTTCTGGAAAGATTAAAAAAAAATTCCACCTGTCTTGATTACAGGGCAAGTAAGGGTTAGGAGCCAGAAAATAAAATAAAAAATACCTTGTTGTGTACGTGGTAAAAGAACTTTGAAAATTTGGGGTCAAAATCTCATACAACAAAGTTAAGAAACTTTGAAATTCTTCAATGTTTAGTCATAACTTTGCCATTTTTCTAGATTTTGATCCCAAATTTTCAACTTAGCAATTTTTGTACTCCGCCTCATGAACCTGGTCAGTGTCATTTTTCAAAGCCTGCCCAAAGCTTCTTTTCACACTCATGTCGCAAACTGATGTTTTGGTGAGGATTTCATAAATGACTTTATTTTAGATCTCGAATTACAAATTCATTTAAGCTTAGAGCTCTTTTACAAAGGTTCCACGTCAGCAGCATAATACAGCAGGTTAACAGAACAAAAAGTATGGCAAAAACAGTGTACAGTACATAGAGAAAGGCGAGCAATAGGTTTACAGACTAAACAGGGTATGGTAAAATAATTGTAAATAAGAAAAGAAAGCAATAGTTGACATTCACAGTGAATTAAAGAATAGAAACGAGTAACGCTAAACAGTTTCATGCACAGGAACGCATACAGTAAATTGAAAATCAGCCAAGCGAGCTTTGTCAGTTACTGGTAAAATCATAAGGTAAGTTGAAATCAGCCAACAGGCCTTGTCAGGATGGGGGGCTTAGGTAGAGAGGAGGAAAGGTGAAGGAGGTAGGGTAGCGGGGGGGAAGGAATGTCAGAGATGGTGCTAAGCTAAGGAGATTTAACAGTAATCAAGTGCTAGGGTTTTAGATTGCCAAAAAGGGGTTTAGTGGAAACAGTCACAGGAGCGAGTGGCAGAGAGTAGTCGCTGTAACTTGGATTTGAAAGGGCCCAATTTGGATTCGGAGGAGATGTCACAGTTGAGGGCATTCATCCAAAGAGGAGCTCTGTAGGCAAATGATCGTTGTCCCTGGGAGGTACGGCAGCAAGGGACCAGAAAGGGCCGGGATTCAGAGCCACGAGTATGGCAGGTATTGAGAGGGGTTGAGAAGACCTTGAATTCCAGGTGGTAGGAAGTCTAGGGTTATTTTCTTGGCCATCAGGCATGTTTGATATTTGATGCAATCTTTGAGCTGCAGCCAACCAGTTTGGGCATAGAGGTTGCAAGAGTAGGTGAGATGGTAGGCTCCTGAGATGAGGTGTCATGCCTTGTTTAGAGCAGTGGAAATGCGCCAGAGGGCAGTTTCGGTGGCAGATCCATAGATTATCAATCCATAGTCAATAATGGAGGTAACACGGCTCTGTATGGCCAGCCTTAAGGCTTCTGGTGTAAGGGAGTTTCTGTGTCTGTAGAGGAGGCCCGATGCGAGTGTTGACTGCTCTGGCAGTGTTGTCAGTATGCACCCCATAGGATAAGTTGCTGTCAATGGTGATGCTGAGATACTTAAAATATTGTACCTGCTCAGGGGTGGTCCCAAGATGGTTAGAGATGGGGGATGATGCCTGTGTTTATTGTGGGAGCTGCTGAAGAGCATGAGCTTAGTTTGTTTTGTAGTTTAGCACCAGTTTGTGATCGCTGAACCATTTCTCTATTGATGCAAATCAGAGTTGCAGCTGGCTTTCAAGAGGCGTGGGGTGTGTGTGACTTGTGTAGATAACAGCATCTGTCATGTTCATAAGCTGGTGTCATAACACTGTTGAAAAATTGGAGTCGGAATGTGAAAAAAACACTTATGAATAAACACTGATATTTTTCCACATGTACTTGTAACATTGCAACTTTTTTAACTTTCTGACCCCAGATTTTCAGTCATCTTTTCTTGCCATGAACGTGGCAGTTGCTCTTTTCATATCCTGCTCCAAAACATTGTTTTTGAGGCCGTCCTACAGCATCACGTTTCTGGTGGCATTTCATACATGACACCTATCATGTTCATATCCTGGGATAATAAAAAATATTATCTTGAAAATTCAGGGTCACAGTCTAAGAAAACAGCAGTGTGGTACATGTGGAGCTCTTTTCCAAACCATGACAATTTTACTGTTATAATTCATGTTATTTGCTTTATTTTATTTTTTGGTATCCAGATTAGGCCCACTAGGCACAAGTACCTTTGTTTTCAGGGGTGACTGGAACACAGGAGGTTAAGTGACGTGGTCAAAGTCGCACAATTTGCAAGTGGAGGTTGTGGGAATCGAACCCATATCTGCTTGCTGGATGTATAGCAAGCTCATTCAGTGTGTGTTACTCTAACCTCTACGCTATACTGCCAGCCGAAATAATTATTAATTTGTTCATGTTTAACTGCTGGGCTATTTTTTTTTTTTTTTTTTAAAGATTGTAATTACAGAATAAGTTGTGTTCAACAACTACACAGCAAATACAAGCAAGCAAGCAAACATTTGGCGTTGGCATTGTTTGTTGTAAAAGACACATGTTGCTCCAGTAAAAGGTGTCAAACTATCCAGCAACTCCAGTTTCCCTAGGACTAGCACGGCTACAAACTCTTTCCAGCCAGACTCTTTAAATAGATGCAGTTTTTTATCTTGGTATATAAATGCTCGTTTATTTTACTGCTCTATCTCTACGTGTCAGTCATTGCTTAAAGCAGCAGTGCAACGATATTGAGCAAAAAATTTGACCCCACCTTTTTTTTTTCACAACTATAAAATATCAGAGGCATCTTTAAGTTTTATTTGTAGTAACATTTTCTAGTTTCACCAAAATTTAGATATTTTATAAATGTTTCAATTTTTTTTTTCTCAAGAAAAAGAAGTGACTGCCACATTTGGCATAGAAATACCATTGTAGAACTGGTAAGGGTTAGGATCGAGAGAAAAAAAAAAACTCATTATGTACAGCATAGGAGATACCTAGGAAAGTAGACTTGACAGGCATGCTAATACATATATATACATATATATTTACATATTATTTTATCCCGCTTACGGCGTGTTAATCCCACTCCTTGAACGTAGCCCTGCCATTGCCTCTCTGCTGTCGACCCGCCATCCTGCTGTTCCAGCGCCGCTGATCCGGTGTATCCTTTGGCGAGGACCCCGGAGAGGGCAACAGGAAGGAGAGTATGGTGCCTAGCACTCTCTTGCTTCTGAGGCGGAGCGTGATACTGCAGCCCTGGATGCTTTGGGCAGAGAGGCGCTGGGAGGTGAGGCTGCCACCATGCAGTCGGAGACGTGCCATCTTTCACATTTTCTGGAGAGCCCTCATTGCGACACTGCTTGTAGTACCTCGGTCTCCACGGGGGCCACTACAGGCAACACTTTCCCCAGCCCACCCCAGGAGAGAGGCAGTCACTCGGGTGTCAATCCTCTCTCCTCCCTCTCAACCCCCAGGAAGCAGAGTCCGCTCCCAAACCCAGGTCACCGGCGTGGTTCAAGGTGTGGCGTCCAGCGCCTTAAACTTCTGTGCCACTGGGCTGGCACAATATTTTTTATTAATTGCAGCTTTTTGGAAAAACTTTTTTTTTTGCACTGTAGAACCTTTCTCAGTGCATTTCAACACAAATAGGAGGCTCCCTTACCTAAACAGGAGTTCCTCCATGCCAGTTTTAAAACAAAATTATTTTGCCCTGAGGGGGCTAGCCGCTCGATCCCTTCCACTTCCTGACTTGCTGTTCCGTCCCCACGCTTCCTGGTTTTGTGATGTCATTATAGGACCAGCATTGGGACATGCTCCATGTAAATCTCTATGGAGCGTCATTTTAAAAGCTATTTTTGGGGGCGCTAGAGAGCACACCTGTGAAGTGGTTGCATTTTCCACAGCTCTTCACAACAGAGAAGTTTAAAACTATGAAATATAATTTTAAAGTAAAAATTTCAAATAAATATCAACACTGTTCAATAGAGTGCGATCTCAGGATTCCACTGCTGCAATTTTCAAGGATGGGTCATACTAATAAAGGTGGACCAGGTGGATCTAAACTTCCATCATCAACTGAGCAACAGGCCTCATCAACACCAACCTCAAGTACAACAGCTGACCCCCTTGGAAAGCTCTACAATTGTCGATGCAGGCCATCGACACAACAGTCGAAGCTATATTGCAGTGTATAGGTGAACAAGACTTTAAAATTGAGATTGCGACGAAAAACAGTTAACATTGCGGAGCCCCAAGCAACTAAGGCTCTTTCAGCTACCGCTAAACTGACCCAAGGGAACTCTCAGCTTCGATATAGATTGGAGGCACTGGAAAATGCTCAGCGTGCCTCCAATCTGCGCATCGTTGGATTGCCGGAGAGTAAGGATGACCCAGACCCCCTAACTTTCCTAAAAGCCTGGCTGCCAGGGGCTGTACATCTGGATTCTGAATGGGCTCTGCATTTCCTTCGGGCATATAGGATCTCACCAAGATCTGCGGCTGCACAGCAGGACTTACCTCGCACCATACTTCTGATAACAGACGGGGTGGCAACTCAGGACTGTTTGCTCCAGGCCACTTGTACAGGGGAGAGGTTGAACTGCGATGACCACACCATACATGTCTTCCCGGATCTATCCAATGCTACGAAGGCACGACGCAAACAATTTGACGGGGTTCGGGCCCAACTGAGAAGTCTGAGTGGTGCACTCGTTATTAATGCCAGCGCAGTTGAGAATTTTTTATGGGGGCCGTACATTTCAGTTTACAGACCCAGCAGAGGCTAGGAAAAGGGCTGATTTAATAAGAAAAGAGTTCGAGGCTGCGAATGGGCCCAGGATGGAGGATCACAGCTTGGACGAGTCTGATGTGGCAACCTGAGAGAAGCTGGAAGGGTTATGGTCTGCTTTAGAGATGCTATCCAGTATTTGAGGACACAATAGTTGTTGCAATGCTATAACAAATATATCAGAAAAATAAGTTTGGTTTATAAAGTTGTTCCCCTCTCTGTTTGTGGCAGTGTGTGCTAAATGTAAAAAATGTTGAATTTTAATTATGTCAGGGAAGGGGTCATATCAACATTTGTGTTGAGGAAAGATCATGCTTGGACTACCTTTTTCTACTTGGACTGACCACCTACGTTCTGTGAGGTGCAGCCATCCACTTTTGTATAGGACGTTTAAAATATATTCATGGACTCCCCACCATCCTTAACTGAATAATGTCTAGATTGCTCATTCCCTATCCATTGGATGGTTCCTATATAATGTACTGATCTCTGACATTTGGATGTAACTTTATATTGTATTCTATAAATGCAGTAAGTACAAAGTACAAAAAAAGCTATTTTCACTTTTTAATCTGACTTTTGGTGCAAATTAAAGCGGTATTCAAGTAACAAGAGCCTTGTTATTTGAATGCTGGCTTCGATTAATACCAAACATCAGATAAAATAGTGAAAATAGCGAATCCCTTCAGTGCTGCAATGGCGCTACCACCTGTGGCGCCAGTGACCGGGTTCGGAATGCACTTGAGTGGCTGGAGGGTTTATGCGGAGGTGGATTGCGGCAATCGCATGTTTTCCATCTCCAGGAGGGAGGGATACTGCCTCCTTACCTCCCTGGTACAGCACTCCTGGGTGACCATGGGGCGCTTATCAGGATTGGCGATTGAGGTTGGGAGGCGTGTGGATGCTTGGTGCCCATGCGTCATGGCACGCCACGGATCCCCAATCCAGAACAGTAACGGAAAAAAATCTCCTCCCTGGTCCCAGTTCCTGGGCTGCCACTTGATGACTGAATGTGTAGGGGGTGTAGCTGCCCCCTTCCCCTGCCTGTAAGTTAAACCACGGCTCTGTCGGGGCAGGCTGCGGCAGGATTGACCAGAGGATCGGGGCCAGAGACACAGTGGCATAAAGCATAAATAAAAAAAAAAGTGAAACTAGCTTTTAAAATGACACTCCAGAGAGACTTGCATGGAGCATGTCTCTGCACCGGTCCTATAGTAGCATCACAAAATCAAGAACATGGGGGCGGAGTGGCAAGTCAGGAAGTGGAAGGGATCAAGCAGCGAGCCCCCTTGGTGGCAAAATATACGATCCTTTGCCTTCCTTAGGGGGGCAGATTATTTCATTTTAAAACTGGCATGGAGGAACTCCCATTCAGGTAAGGGAGCCTCCTATTTGTTGAAATTTCAGAATGTGAACTACGAGGAAAGGTGCGCTTTAAATTAGAATGCCTGTATGTATTACGGTATGTGTGTTCACAACTGGCAACCACAAGGTTGAAGTATGTTACAGTAGAGGCTGCTCTGCAAAAACATATGTAAGCAGAAGAAAAATAATGCAATGATGTAAATTTTGTTACACTTGCAATGGCTGAAACCAGGGTTGGACAGATTAGTTTGTGAGCTTGTGGTCAGTTTGGCTCCTAGTTTTTAAAATCTGGTAGCCAAATCAAAATATTTAATGGTCATAATTTTTAAAGGCTCAAAAATTACATTGCTGACAGGTAGTTTATTGGTCGGTAACTTTCAAAATCTGGTAGCCAGACCAATTTTTGTTAGTGGCCATTGTCCACCTGGCTACCTGATTTGTCCCACCCTGGTTGAGACATTTAGTGATCTGTCCAACTGTATCTGTGCCTGGCCATCTGTGGCTAGAGTCATATCTGTAACTGGTTTCTGAGACCAGTGCAACCACCCAGTTAATAAACATATGCATAAATACAGTACAAGCCACTTAATCTGGACATCCGCTTTATGGGGACATCCCAGCGGGAACCAGTTATGTGGCTGTGTACTTCTGCAGAGACCATAGAGTTCAATATATGTAGAGAGGGGCTAGAGTACAGACTCCACTGGCTCATTTGAAGCCGTCCGTCCGCCATATTACAAGAGGACTGAGGTGCTGGCAGATAGCAGGAACTATTCTTGAAACTTAGCGGTACCAGCACACTGTTCTGACAGCAGTCGAGTAATGCACTGCTTATACAAGCAAAGGACAAATGAACACACCTTGTTTTTGTCAAGATGATGTACATCTGCTTCATCATTTCCCTGCTGTCAGTGATGCTTCTTACCCAACTGGACCAGCAGATTGCTGTCAAGAGTGCAGCTTCAACTGAGCCATTGGAGTCCACACTCTAGCACCTCTCTCTCTCTCTCAGATAGATAGATTTATATATAATATATATGTGGAGACTGAACCCTGCTAAATGGGATGGGTCTGGAGGATTGTGCTAGATTAGTGGGATGATTGTCTGTCAACTTACACAATAAACCCAAGTGTTAACAGCTTGGAGTGGGCTGTAAGACGTGAGAAGCACCTGTTAAGCCCTGTAGCTGTGCTGCGAGTCAGCCACATCCTGTCCAGTTCTAATAATCTAGTCCACCTCATAAATGTTCCTTGACATACTGAATCTTTCTCCCTCATCAATAAAAGAAAAACCTTGTAAGTTGTGGTTGTGATTTGCTGCAGTTTATTTGTCCACGGTCCTGTTCTCATTTCCCTCCCAAATTCCAGCCACACTCTGAGACTGTTTTGTTTTCCCCGGACTCCGGCTGTTGTGGTTCCTGGGCATGCTGTGCTGCACCGCCAACCTTGACACACTGTACCACACCTCTTCACGCGCCTGACTCGGACTCCTGGGCTTCCTGTGCTGTACCACTGACTCCGACATGCATGCTGTACCACACCGAATCACGATGCTACAATAAAAAAAAATACCGTATCAAGTACAGTACAGAATTGGAAATACTTGAGGCAATGCAAAGTTTCTTTATAAAGCACCCATTCCAAAGGGCTCTGAGCGCTGTACAGAGTAACAAAGTCAAATAGCAATATTAAAACACTATAAGTAGAGGCGCCACTTAATTAGGAAAGGTTTTACGAAATACATATATTTTCAGAGGCGCTTTGATTGCCTCCACTGTGTTGGCCATTCAGATATGCAAAGGTAGTGCTTTCCAAAGCAGTGAAGCTGCCACTTCAAAATCTCTATCCCCAGGTAGTTTCAGTCTAGACATGGGGACAACGAGCAGGCCCGCATTAGTGGAGCAGAGAGGGCGCATTGGCTGGTAGGGAAACAGGAGCTCTTTTAAGTAGTCAGGACCCAGATTACATAGGGCCTTGTAAGTTAAACAAACCGTGAAGGTGATGCGCCTTCGCAGTGGCTGTCAGTGCTGCGCATGCAGCAGCGTGTGATATTCTCACTCCATGAAGAGCTCACAGTTACCCGGGCTGCAGCCGTTGCATGAGGCCTCCAGATAGCTCTAGGTAAAGAGCATTCCAATAATCTAACCTTGAAGCGATGAAAGCATGGGCAATCGTTACTAGGTCATCAGGAGTAAGAAACGCCTTGATCCTGGCGATACTCCGAAGATGATGAAAGCCATGTTGGACACCCAGTGACACCTGCTGTTCAGGCATTAATCAGCTGTCTAAAGTGACACACCCAGGTTCTTTACCATGTCAGTTGCCAAGAGAGGTAGGCTGCAGAACAATGGAAGAGCCGTACCATCCCCAGCAGGCGGCTATGCCTCAGTGACTCTGCTCAGTCACCGTGACCTCTGCAATGCCTGGTTTAAGATGCAACCAATTCAGGGCCTTCCAGTCGTTACTCTCAGCAAAGCACTGGCTCAACATCAAGGTTGCAATGTCATTGTCAAGGGGACAAGACATGTGCAGCTGAGTGTCATCTGCATAGCAGTGAAACCCAACTCCATACTGTCTAATTATCTCCCCTAGCAGCAGCGTGTACACAGAGAACAAAATGGGGGCCAGGATTGAGCCTTGCGGGACTCCACAGGAGAGCACATAGGCCCCCCCGGGGTAAAATTCACCAGGGCACATTGCTGTGTACTCCCTACTAAGTAGGAGTCTAACCAGCGCACAACTGTGCCAGAGAGATCCACACAGTCCTGCAGGCTATCCAGAAGCACTCCATGGTCAGCTGTGTCAAATGCTGAAGATAGGTCCCAGAGCACCAAAATAAAATGTTGCCCTTTTTTCCTTTACCAGGAGGAGGTCATGAGTTACCCTAATGCAACCTAAATGAATCTGTGTTGAATGTTCTGTTTTCTCACTGCACCTGTAATGTTGACCACTGTTGTTTTCTGCACCATGTCCTGTTTGCCCTCCCTGCGACAAGGTGCCTTTGTAAATGAGTCTCTGACTCAAAGGTTGTAAACCTGACTTGTAAATTGTAAATTAGTAAAAAGGAGGCAGTATAGCGCAGTGGTCTAAGGCTCTGAGCTGCAAATTTGGTGACATCCAGCAGACCTGACCTGGGTTTGAATCCCACAGCTTCCACTTGCATACTGTGTGACCCTGAGCAAGTCACTTAACCTCCTTGTGCTCCCAGGTCGCTCCTGTAAAAAAGCTTTCAGCTTAGTGTGCTATACCTGGTTAAACAACTAAAATAAATAAATAATGAGAGCAGTCTCACTGCTATACCAGGGCCAAAAACCTGCCTGGAGAGGTTCATAGATGAAAAAATATTCCAGGTGGTCTGTCAGGGATTGCTGGAGGTTCCCAGGGTTCAACTTAAGACCTCGGGGGTCTTTTGTGTTTATGGCCCTCTACCCTGTGGAGTTTTCTGCCTCGTCTGATTAGAGAGTGCCTGACCATCAAGAGCTTTAAATCTGCTCTAAAAGGCATTCCCTAATTTTGACTAATCTGTTGCTCAATGTATTTGACCGAATTTTAATTGTAACTGCTGAATATATGTATTGTTCATTTATTTTGTGTTTTATCTATGCACACGTGCTTTGATCCGCAAGGGAATTGTGCTTTTTAGAAATAAACAATGATTGGGATGAGACGATGAGAAGGGGGTGCAGGAGGCTTTAGGTCTGCAGGGTGGGCGCAAGCAGTGTAGAATAGTGTCAAGCTGGTGGGACCTGGAAGCGAGGAGGCGGTGAGGGGAAAAAGGCTGTTTACGTGGTGCTTAAAGCCACACAAGGGGCTAGGGAGAGAGAAGAGTATGAGTCCCTGGCTAAGAAGGTCACCAGGGTGGTAAGGGGGGCCAAGGCGAAGAAGGAGCTTAACCGGCCAGGGATATCTCGGGGGTTCTATAGATACATAGGAAGAAAAGTGAGGGCACAGATCAGCAGGATTAGAACTGGGGGATGGGCGAGGAAGCTGGGGAACAGGCAGAGGTGCTAAATGAGTACTTTGCCTCTGTCTTTACTGCGGGAGGTGGGGGATCCTTCCAGCCCGATGGGAGGGAAGAGGGACCCACTGAACCAGGAGGTCAGTTGGAAACTGAAGGACTGAATGAGGCTAGGGCAGGGGATGGGTCATATCTAGAAGGGGAGGAGAGGATGCATGAGGAGGTGGGATGGGAGGGCGAAATCCCAGCAGATAGGGTGAGAGAGGCCCTCTGGTCGCTAAAGACCGAGAAGGCGCCAGGGCCAGATGGGCTGCATCCAAGGGTGCAGAAGGAACTGGCTGATGTGCTGGCAGCTACACTGGCCTCACTCTTCACCCTGATGACAGGGTGGGTGCCTCAAGATTGGAAGGTAGCTCATGTGGTGCCTATCCACAAGGGGGGGGGTCCAGAGAGGAGATGGTAAATTACAGGCCTGTTAGCCTAATGTCTATGGTTGGCAAGGTTATGGAAGGCATTATCAGCTAGAGGCTGGGGGGCAGCTGGATGACACAGTATGATTTTATACCGGGGAAGTCATGCCAGATTAACCTGGTGGAGTTTTATGATTGAGTAACTGGTGCCCTGGACCGACATGGGCAGGTGGATGTCCTCTGTCTGGATTTCAGTAAGGCGTTTGACTCTGTACCCCATAACGGCCTACTAACAAAGCTGGGGGGAGGATAGGGGTGGGGCTTCAGTTGCTCAGGTGGGTGGAGAACTGGCTTACAGGGCAAATACAGTGAGTGGTGGTTGGAGGGATAGTCTCCTCCCCAGGGATCGACAAATTTCAAATTTACGTGGTAGTCCAGGACAACAGACCTATCCAAAAATGGTAGTCCGACTGTTCTGACTGGTAGTCCAATAGTCGGAAGGCCATATTTTGAGGAAAACTTATAAAAAATGATGTAGCATCAAAGTAAATGGTTGTTGCACTGTATTATTAATACTACACAGATGTAGGCTATTGAAAACTAAAAATGAAGATGTATGTTTAAATGTTACTGTTATTCAGGTTGAGACTAGGTAAATTTTTGTTCAGTCTCTTAGGTCAGACTTTACATTATTTGGCTCCTTTTTGCCAACTTTCTAGTTCTACAGACATGGTTATGCTGTACTTAACTGCAGTACAATACTTCTTATTTTTTCCCTTTATTACTTTGTCTTAGGGCAACACAGTCCCTCTTTTATTTCTTTATCTAGGCTAGGTTTGGTCAGCTATGATTCCCACTCTATCAGGATCCTTTTTGCCGAGTTATTCAGTTAGCCTGTACACTGCAGTGCACGCTTTGTTTTGTTTTTCTTTTTTTTTTTTTGCCCTCCTTTATTATTTTTTTCTTAGGGCAGCATCAATCAGTCACAAACTAAGCCCTTCTCTCTGTTTGATTCTCTCTTAGATGAGCGACTCCTGGCTACTGGGCTTTTTTTGTTCACTCTCCTTCCTTGTAACAGATATTAACCCTTCTTCTCCTTTTCTTAATAATTGTACCCCAGCCTCCCTTTAGTCTACCTTCCATTAACATTAATTGTTTTTTTACTTGTGTTATTTGGCTGTATTGTAAATATCTCTGTATGCATTGACCATTTAACCCGGAGCTAACCAGGTCCATCTTGTAAATGAGCTTGCTCAACGATGTTCGGGATAAATAAAGATTTTGACTGATTGATTGAATATGGTCTCACTTTCTCCTCCTCTCACAGTTAATTCTGTTCTGGTGGTAATTCACTCAGCTCTTCTCCCCCTTTACTTTACTCGGTCAGTCTGTTTTATTTACTACCATCTGATCACCAAACATTTCTTATTTTTTTTGTTCTGTCATCTGGGGTAGATTTTAGCTCAGGCACTCTCACTGACAGTCGGCAGCAATCCAGCTCAACTCGTGGTAGTGGCTCCTGCTTCCCGCCCTTCCCCTCTCCAGGCTCACCAAGTCTCACCTTCCCTAACTGTTGTCCCCAATTTCTCTCCCTGTTCTTGAAGCTCAATTTTTTTATATTTATAATAACAAGGCAACTGCAAGAGTGGCAGGCAGTGGATTTCATGCCAGTACCAGCAAACACTAAAAACACAGACTCTACATACGACCAACTCGGAGAAGCAGGCACGTCCGTTTTCCTCACACTGAGCTGGGAAAGTGAGCGAGCGTGCCTCCGATTACCCCAAGTCATTGCCACAGCCAATTAGTGTCCCTTACTATTCTCAGCCTGATCAGTTATTGGATTCCATGCCTGCCAGTCCAATGACTGGCTCCTCCTTGGTTCTCCCGCAGCCGTGGCTTGCTCCCATACTCAGCGCTTGCACTCCTCTGCCGAAGATCATGTAAGTGAGTTCCTTGTGGTTCACATGACCACCGAGACGGATGGACTCCCACATCGCCAGCGAGCTACCTAGTGGAGGAGCCTGGCACTGCAGTAAAGAAAAACTCTTTCTTAAAAAAAAAAAAACAGTACTTGTCCACGGACAATCAGCTCTGCACCAGCTGCTTGTCCCTGACTGTGATCTGGTTGCCCTGGACATTGGGCTATTGGATTTGTCAAACCCTGCTCCTCCCCCAGGAGTGTCCTCAGTAGGGTTCCCCAGTGTTCGGTCCTGGGGCCACTCCTGTTCAGTTCCTATGTCTTGGATGTAGGGTGGGGTGTTAGGAGTAGGTTGAGTCTCTTTGCAGATGACTCAAAACTGGGAGCACTGGCGGATGGGCAGGAGGGGAGAGAGACCCTGCAGGGGGATCTGGATACCCTGGGGGGGGGTGGGCAAGGAACTGGGGGTTGAAGATCAATGCAGGAAAATGTAGGGTGCTGCGTCTGGGGGTCAGAAACCTGGGACATGCATACACCCCGGGAGGGATCACACTGCAGATCACATCGGGACAGAGGGACCTAGGGATAGTGGTGGACAGCAAAATGAATAACACTGAGAATTGTCGAGGACCTGCAGCAAAAGCAAACAACATACTGGGCTGCATAACCAGGGGGATTACCTCCAGAAGAAGGGAGGTAATCCTCCCTCTGTATAATGTCCTGGTTAGGCCGCATCTTGAGTACTATGTGCAGTTCTGGAGACCCCATCTTAATAGGGACATAGAGCTGCTGGAGAGGGTCCAGAAGAGGGTAACCAGGATGATTCAGAGCATGGAGGGTAGGACCTATGAGCTATGAGGAGAGACTGGAAGAACTCAATCTGTATACACTGGAGGAGAGGAGGGACAGAGGGGACATGATAGAGGCTTTCAAGTATGTAAAGGGGATAAATAAGGGCGGAGCCAGGGAAGTGTTCAGGCTTAAGAAGGGGGGATCTACCAGGGGGCACGAGTGGAAGCTGGAAAGGGGGAGTACAGGGGAGCACAGGAGGCAGTTCTTCACCAAGAGGGTGGTGGAACCATGGAACGCACTGCCCAGGAGTCTGGTGGAAGAGACAACAGTGGAAGGATTCAAGAAGGGTTTGGACAGGTACAGGGGGAAACTGAGGCCAGAGAAGACCACCTATAAGGCTGGGGGGGGGGTGGAGGAGCGAGCTCCCAGTAGCGGGCTAGCTTCCGAGCAAACACGACCATTGGGCCCATTCTGCTGGCTTTCACTATGATTGCTCCGCAACCACCTTCTCAATAACCTTACCCAAAAAGGGAAGATCAGAGACAGGTCTGTAATTCACAAGAGTGTCAGGATCCAAAGATGTTGTTTTCAGAAGGGGTCTAACCACTGCCTTTTCTAAGGCCATAGGGAAGACACCCTCCCTAAGGAACCCATTAACAATCTGAGCAAACACTGGACCCAGGAACTCACCACAGCTGAGAATTAACCATGTAGGACCTGGGCCCAGAATACAGTTGGTAGGGCACAAGATGGAGACTACCCAGAGTACTGCAGTCTCCAAAAGAGACAAACTCATCCCAGCCAGGCAGATTCACATCACACAAGTGACAACCATTGCTGTCCTGAGCTGTGCCACCCTGGGAGGTATTTGATCTAATGGCTGACACCTTGTCGGTAAGAAATCGACTGCACTCCTTGCACTTCTCTGCAGAAGACACCCTAATGGACTGCAGACAGGGAGGATTCAGCAACCTGTCTGCAGTGCAAAAGAGCTGAGCTGGATGATTTTTCCCTGCAGCAATGGATCGTGACAGGAACTCTGCCGTTTTCAGATCGAATGCCCACTAATATTCCACATTGTAAATTTTCAACACCAATTTGTCCTCCATATACCCAGACCACTTCCAGGAACACTCTGATCTCTGTCCCTTGGTCTTCAACCGACGCAGTTCAGCACAATACCGAGATGCGCTACAAAGTGAGGTCAGGGTGTTATATTGTAAGATTCTGGGTTTGTGGTTATGCCTTTGAAGGGTACAAGAACCACACTAAAACCTCCTGTGTAATTTTTCTTGGTCTTTATTACATAATATATCACAAATCATAAAATGGCTCAGCTTAGTGAGAAAGGGACAGAGTGTAGTACATCTAACAGTTACATATACTGATACAAGATAGATGGTTACCAAACACAGAGCCTCAAACACACTTTCCTTCACCGACGGCTTACGAGGAGTCTTCTGCTGTTTAGGTTGCGCTGGCCTGGCTACATCCCTATTAGTACAGGTGTTCTGACCACAGGAAGGAGAGCACTCTGCTGTACTGCCTGATCTCCTGCCTTTTATGCAGTGCAAGGAGTTCATAGATCTCCACGATGTCATAACTCCACCATCTTTCGAGAAAAGCAAGCTTGTTTGTCCGAAGAAGGAAAGGTCAAAAAAACCCTGTTCTAGCTAAGGAGATCAGAAAAACATCTCTTTCTGTCAAAACATTGTACATATGCTCAGAACTCACGGTTTTCAAGTAAATATTTTTCACAATTATGATAGGTAGGTGTAAAACTAGTTAGAACCGGTCTTGGCTGCTTTTCTGGGCTTTAAAGTGCACTCTCTGTGGCCTTTAGTAGGACTGCTTAGTATAGTCCAGCTGGCTTTGGCCATGCAAGCACACACGCACCTCCCAATCTGCAGTCCGGTTAATTATTGGCCCTTGCAGTACCCAAGCACACATAGCATGGATATGTACACACAAGCACTGTGTACCACTGTAAGTACTGCGTAACATTACTGCGTACCACCAGAACGGGGCAAACGTGGAAAGATGCAGTAGTGTCCGTGGTGGTTGCGAGCACCAGATTGTAGTGCTCTACAGCCATCTCTATGCCCCGTGCACAAACCAGCAACATAATAACACTACATGGTGTTCCCGACCATGAGACTAGATCAACCTTGATCGCACAAACTTCAAGTCTTGATGAGAAGATCAGGTCTAGTGTGTGACCAGGCTGATGTGTGGCAGAGGTAACAGCCTGTGTCAAGCCCATTGGAAACATCAATTCAGGGAGCTCCAGAGCAGATTGCAAGGCTTCATCATCGATTCATGTGTTGAAATCCCCCAGAACCAACAGTCTAGGAGCTTCCAACACCTGTTCGACAATGAAGTCTGCCCACTCCTGCAGAAACTCACTTCCACTCCCAGGGGAACAGTAGATGAGAATGATTCTGCCACTGACACCTGCACCACACCTAACCATCACACACTCAAAGGACCTCAAAGTTCTCATGAGGACTGCAGTGAATCCCATGGTGGATCTAAAACAGATGGCCACCTCACTCCTCTATGGTCCCTCCTCGGGCATAGCACCACAGAATAACCAGGCGGGACAGATGCCTCCAGAACAGGTCTGGAGTCATCGCCCAGCCAGGTCTCTGTGATAAAGAAAATCAGCAGAGGAATTGGCGATGAATCCCTCCATCACTGCCATCCTGTTCCTCCGTGACCTCACGTTACAGAGAACAGCCCAGAGGGAAGGAGTAGAGCTGGTCAGTTGGACTACCTGCTCATTGAAATTAGGCAGAGCCCTGGGAAGGGGAACCAGGAATGGCAGTCCGCTGTCCTGGTTCTGTACCCTCCCTGGGCATCTCCTGACCCCACCACACCAATCCTACCCCCAATTATCATACCCTGGACCTCCTCTGCGGAGTTTGCCCTGCCTTTGCAAGATTCCCAGTTCTCCGCAGTGTCTGAGAACCTCTGCAGGGGGAACTATTAGTACTCCTGTGAAAGGATAAAGCAGCCACAGGTGATCTCCGGAGTAGATATGCCTAGCAGCATTACTTCTACAAGAAGGAATGGACAGCTTCCCAGAGCTAAAAAGGTTCCCACCTTATCCAAACCCACCCTTCCTGCTCATAACATTAAACAGTTTAACAAAAGTAATCCACCAATCCCCTACAACCACACAGCATTCACACTTTAAAACACACTCTGACAATCGTACTCTGACACACTCCAGCATTAATAAGAGTAAATGGGTACAGTAACTAAAGTCCGAGATGTGAGTTTGAATTGAGAGTCTGAGAAGTAAGTTACTGAAGACTGAGATATTAAACATAAACATAAGATTAAATATAATATATGCACAGTACTGTATAATTTTAGCACCAACAGTTATTGTATTGATGACTGCATGTTGATCTGGGGAACACACCTTAAGTTTTGGCACAGAAACAGAGGCTCCTATTGAAATAACGTGCACTTCTGATAAAGGGGACGACCGCTTAATCGGGACGAAAGGGCTGCCACCAGGCCATCCCAATTAAACTGCTTCAACTGTACAGCACATTTTATGTTAGAAATTAAACATGCTTTTGGCAATTGAAATGGACTTTATAAATTTTCTTTGTTCCTTTTTGTAAACAGCAGCTACCTCAACAGTGGTTGGGAAAGGTCACCATCGGATCCGAGCTGTGATTGAAACACCCAGATTTGCAAAGGATTACAAAGCCGAGAAAATATTTTACATCCTCAATCTGCTCAACCTGAATGAAGTACCAGACGTTGAGGTTTGTAACCAGCCAGTACGATAAGTACACAGTTGTGGTTGTTATGTTGTTGTTTCTGAATAACTGGAATCATTTTCACTGCTAGTAGTGATATTTATTTTTATGTATTTAAAGGGACACTGCCAACCCCCTTAGACCTCAGTGTCCCTAGTTTAAAAAACACATGTATGATTGATCAGATTCTGTAGAGGTTGCTGATAGAGCTGGTACTTTGATTCTGGTTCCTTTTTTCCTTTTAAAAGTGAAAAACAGACTGCCCACCATACTGGTGTTACCACACCAAACATGTTTGTTTATGGTCCTTGATCAACTCCCACTGTGTATTTCCTGGACTTGAGAACACCCACAATTCAGTCTGGCCACTCATCATACAGTAGGAGGAGAGGAGACTACTGTATCATGAGTAGCTGCACTGTTTGGGGTGCTTGTAATGTTCCAGAAGTATGCCGTGAGAGTAGACCAAGGATTTGAAACAAAACAAGGTTAGGTATAACTATACCTTTAGCATGCATTTCAGGTCTACTAAGAAAGAAAGCAGATAAAACAACTACCAGTATAGATGAATTTTAGAGAAAGTAAGCAATCATAAAATGTGGGGTTTTACATAAAAATAATATGATGCAAAAAAGGTTGACAATGTCCCCTCAAAGTGTTAGTAACTGGGATAGGCACACTAAGTCGAACCTTTCCCTAAGTCTGTGGGGGGAAGGGCAGTAATGCAAGTATCCATATACGAGTATGATACAGAACAAAAAGGGAGACATACCGTGGGCCATAAATAATGCAGAAAAAATACTAAGTACCTGCATTAACAGAGCAAAAATATATAGGAAAAAAATGGAAAATGGTTGATCATGTCCCTTTAAATAGCAGGCTGGATAATTTAGTGAGGTGAATATGTAGGCCCAGTAATTACGTCTGACAGGAAGGTGGTTGGAAAAAGTCAGAGTGGGAAAAGAAAGGAGGCCAGCTAAAGGAGTGAGAATAAGAGAAATTAGCTATAAAGGAAAACCCCAGTACCCCCAACCCCAAATCAAAACTAACAATTAGGCTTTTAAGCAAAAAAAAAAAATTTAATCATCTGTGAGTCTTGGTATATTCTCTGCTCTTTCACCTGTAATATAAACACTGCTGGAACTAGGTGGCACCTTTGCACATTCCCAGCACGGCACTCTGCCACTCCCCTGTATAAGGTGATACAATGGAACCACACTGAGAATGTGAAATGGCACGGTCCAGCACCAGCTCTGTTTACATTATGGGTGAAAGAGCGGAGGATCTTTAAGACATGCAAATAATTAAAAAAATATTTTTGGTTTAAATGCTTAATAGAGGCTGTTTGGGGAGGGATATTACATTTGACTGAAACCCACTTCCCGGGTTTCAGTATCCCAATGCCAGCAGCCCGACACATGGTCTCCCAAGATTGGAATTTTGTTGATGACAGAGTTAGTTATATAAATTAAGGGGGATACGGGGGGGGAGAAGCCCCTGGAAAAATGAAATAACTCCGCCGTGGGTAAAATTCCAATCTTGGGCAACCGTGTGTTGGGCTGCTGGCGTTTGGATACTGAAACCTGGGCAAGTGGGTTTCGGTATTTCGTAGTATATCCTTTGGAGGGTGGGGAGGACTAGTGTTTTTCTTTCAAGGGAAAGTCTCCTCAACCTATTTTCTGTATACCTGTGTAGTTTCTAGGCATGAACAATGTTTCCCTCTCTTGTATCCCCCTAATTTGAATATAAATAAGGTTGCCTCACTTCGTTTTGGCCTGGTGTGAGAACTTCTTTGTTTCCATTGCAAAGGTCATGACCTCACTCATGCAAGGCATCGTGGGAGTTGATGTGTACCTGCACAAGCAAGCAGAAGTTATACTCTTTCAGTTTTGTTACGACTTGTGAAGTCTTTGTATTCTCTAAAAGCATTTTTTTTCCTAACTCAGATACACTTTAAACTACAGAAAACAGCAGGGCACTTACACACCTTGAAAAGTTTCATGGCCAGCATAAGACAACAACATAGAAATTGCAGAGGATGCAACAGCATTGCCTAATAGAGTATAACTCCTGCAGGCTTTATCACTAAAACATCATAAAATTCTAGGATGCCTTACATGGGTCGGGCCATGACCTTTTCAGTAGAGTCGAGCAGGTTTTCACACCAAACTTAAGTACCTTCAATGACATTTAAATCCTGATGAAATTAGGAGGGTGCAATAAAGGCAGTCATTGTTCATGTCTGCAGAATACACAGGTAAACAGAATAAAAGGCCATGGGGACCTTCCCTTTAAGAAGAGACTTTATGGAGTATGAGAAGAGATGTAGGGGAAGAGGGGGGCTATTCATGAGGTTCAGAAGATGGATGGAGGGAGCAGATTGATGCATAGAAGTTTTACAGTATGGTGTGAAAAAAGAAAGCACACTTGAAGAGCCAGAGGGATTAGGAAGAGGGAGTGGGTGTTAGGAGAGCAGAAAGCAGGAGGAAAAGTAGGAAACCCAGTACATAGCAAGAAAGAAAGAGTCATGAAGGAGGCAATGAGAATAAAGTGAAGGGATGGAGAAGTCGTGGGAGTAGTTATGGGGAGGGGGTTCATATTGAGGGAAAAAGAGGCAAAAGGAGTGGAAAAAGGGATCCAGTCTGGCAGGAGCAGCACTGTAAACAATCTTCTCACAGGTTACATCTTCATAAGGATTATGTAATTGTTGATCAGGGTTTTTTTTTGGGGGGGGGCAGGATTTCTTGTGATGCAGTGCCCCGAGCATGGGGTGGACTTTTTGAGCATAACATTGATGTAAGTGGAGTAATCAGAGTTTCGATCGAGCCACACATCAAGGTACTTAGAGTGGGGGAACATCTTCAGGGGGTGCCATCAAGTGTCTTTTGGTCTTTGGTTGATGAGCCTTAGTCTTTGCTATCTGCCAGAGATCATGGAAATAGTCTTCTTGGTATTAAGAGACAGCTGGCTTGAGCGGAACCAGCATTGGACATTATCAGAGTCATGTAGTAGCAGTGGATCTTCTTTGGGGCTATCTATCATCAGATCACTGCTGAGTCAGAGAGAGTGAGAAAGCAGCCACAGCTTCCTTGAATCAAAGAGGTTATTTTCTAGACTTCACTGAACTGAACTATTACTTTTTGGACCTGTGGAAATAACTAGTATTGATTCTGTTTTTGGGGTTGATTTTTTTTTTTGTTTTAACTTTAATTTACCAGGGAGGAACTGTAGCTGGGAGATATTTGCAGTCATTTGTGACTAGACCTGTTACTTAACCTCTGTGAAATAGGTGTCTGAAAGGAAGGAAGGCACTCCCCAGGGTGGAGGGTCAGAGTTGTAGTTGATTGATTGTTTCTGGATGGCATAGGTTTACTACCTCCCACCCTTCCCTCACCCCACCCACCCCAAGTGCATAACTTCCTTTATAGCAGGGGTTCTGACATCACTTCTCCAAACTGCTAACAGCATTCACCTGTTCATATCCTTAAAGGCACAGCACACTGAATAGGGGGTAGAGACACTCACAAGCCTGCACACACTAAAACAAGAACAAAAAAAATAACAAAAGGAAAGCATCTGTAACAGGAAGGGACACAGATGTGGGGAGTGGTGCAATGCACTGGCTGTGGAGCAGCAGTCTTCCGGGAGACATTCTGGAGACTGCGTTGCTGCCCTATTTGCAGGCACCTCTCTGGTCTGGGGGAGGAGGTTGTTCGTCTCTATGCTGACCTGGCAATGATTTGGGAAACCTGCTCCCCCACTCAGGCCATCGCCACTAGCTCAGAGGTTGCCAGGAAAGAGGAGTGGTTGGACCACAGTGGGCTCAGGCAGGGTGAGAGTGGTGGAACAGAGACACATCCCTCCAGTTGTGCCTCTCCACAATTCATTCACCACTCTGGCAGAGCATGGTTCTCTATGGAGGCACCTGCAGTGGAGACCAAGGAGGATGCTGGGAACCTCCACAGTGGAGACCCACAGGAGGGTGGCACAGGACCCCACAGGGGAAGGAAACAACTCCTGGTGGGGGACTCATTTGTTGGGGGGGTAGAACTGGGGGAAGGAGGGGAAAGGGAGGTAAGGTACCTGTCCAGCGCCATGGCTTGGAGGGACAGGAAACGAATCCTCAAGATTATGGGAGCTGCTGCAAGGAGGAGTGAGCTGGATATCATTATCCACCTAGGGATGAATGACCTGGCTGAGAATGGGATCAGAGGAGTGCAACAGGAGTTGGGGAGGGGCCTTAGACAAGTAGCACACACGGTAACTTTCTCTGAAGTGCAACCTGTCTATGGCATGGATGAGGCTAGGGCACTCCACACCATGGGATTCAATGACTGGTTGAAAAACTGGTGTAGAGCTCAGGGATTTGGCTTCATTGAGCACTGGAGCTCCACCTGGAGGGATGCAGGCCTATACAGGTGCGATGGTCTGCATCTATCCAGGAGGGGAACCAGGATCCTAGGTGATAGGTTTAAATGCTTCATTGGCAAGCATTTAAACTAGCCAAGGGGGGAGGCACTGAAAAGGAGAAAGGAAATCCTAGCCCTCCCCCAAAAAATCAGGGTAGTTAGTGAGGTAAACACCAAGATAGAGCAGTTGATAGGGAGAAGGGCAGGGGTAAATGGAGAGAAAGACAAAGGCAGTAAGGACAGGGATGGGGCAAAAAGAAATAAAGCCATAAAAAAATGGAGGGTAATGAGTACCAATGCCCGTAGTCTAGGTAAAAAGCTCCCTGAAATGGTGGCCCTGATGGAAGAGGGATGCCTCAATATTGTGGCAGTCACAGAAACATGGTACACAGAGAACCATGACTGGGATGTCAGCATACCAGGGTACACAATCTACAGGAGGGACAGGGAGGGAAGAAGAGGAGGAGGAGGAATAGCTCTCTATGTAAGGGAAGGGATCAAAGCAACAGAACTAAAGGGTAAACAGGGAAGAGAGGAGGCACTGTGGGTCACCCTGGAGACTGGAAATGGCACCACAGTCTGCACAGGGGTTGTATACAGACCCCAATCTCAGGGGGAGGAAATGGACAAGGAAATGATAGAAGGCATCCTTGGGATGGCAGAGAAAGGGGAGATATTGCTGATGGGGGACCTGAATATGCTAGATGTTAACTGGAGCACCTTTGCTGCAGCCACATCCAAGAGCAGGGCCATTCTCGATGGCCTACAGGAGGCATGCCTCAGGCAGCTAGTTTTGGAACCTACTCAGGAGGGAGCAATCTTAGACCTGGTACTCTCAAATGGGACGGACAGAAGCTCTCTGATATTGAAGTGGGTAGCCATCTGGGAACAAGCAACCACCAAACAGTGTGGTTCACTATAAACTTAGCTGTAGAGTCAAGTCACACAAAAGTGAAGGTACTGGACTTCAGGAGAGCTGATTTTGTCAACATGGGAGAGTGCCTCAGAAAAGCACTAGCAAACAGGCAAGAAGGTGGGGTGGAACAACAATGGGGAAACATCAAAACTGCCATCATAGAGGCAACAAGCCTTTGTGTGAAGCAAATAAACAATCAAAATGAAAGAAAAAACCTACTATGTTTCTCAAAAGAAGTGGCGGGGAAAATAAGGGAGAAAAAGTTATCATTCAGGAAGTATAAGAAAACACAGAAGGAGCAGGACAGAGAACTGTACCAGTTAAAGCAGAAGGAAATGGGGAAGGCAGTCAGAATAGCAAAGCCCTAACTGAGGAAAAGATAGCCAACTCGGTTAAGAAGGGGAATAAAACCTTTTATAGGTACATTAGGGAGCAAAGAAAGGCTAAGGCAGGGATACTGAGGCTGAATAAAGAGGAAGGTGGTTGGGCAGAAAGCGACAGTGAAAAAGTAGGGATACTGAACTAATACTTCTGCTCAGTATTCACAATGGAAAAGCAGGGGGAGATACCTAATCCAGTCAATAGAAGCACTCAGGATAGGGGGGGTTGATTTTAGGCCTTTCACAGAAGAAAGGGTTCTGAAAGAACTCTTAAAACTGAAGGTGGATAAAGCAGTGGGGCCTGATGAGATTCACTCCAGAATTCCAAAGGAACTAGGGGAAGAACTAGTAACACCACTGACTACCCTTTTTAATAAATCATGGGAGGATGGTGTGGTACTTGAGGACTGGAGGAGGGCAGATGTGATTCCCCTTCACAAAAGTGGGAGCAAGACAAGCAGGGAACTGCAGACCTGTCAGTTTGACCTCAGTGGTAGGGAAAATGATGGAATCACTTCTGAAGGAAAGAATTGTTGAGTACCTAGAGGCCAGTGGGGCATAGGACCCAAGGCAGCATGGAGTCACAGCAGAAGGTCATGTCAGACAAATCTTAATTGATTTCTTTGACTGGGTGACCAAAGCAGTAAACCAGGGAGAGGCTGTGGACATGGTCTACCTAGACTTCAGCAAGGCATTTGGCACAGTCCCCGCACAAAAGATTAATAAACAAATTAGCCAGCCTGGGAGTGGGTCCCAGGGTGGTAGCCTGGGTAAAACACTGGCTGGACAACAGGACACAACGGGTAATAGTAAATGGAGTCCACAGTGAAGAAAGGAGGGTTGCTAGTGGGGTACCGCAGGGTTCAGTACTGGGGCCGGTCCTTTTTAATATCTTTATAAGTGACATTATATACTAACATACTATTTGCCAGCAGATTAGTCCTTACGGTCTATTGAGCCTGCTCGAACTTTAGATCCTTAGTTCGGTGCCGAGACCCTCCCATCCCTTGTGCTCCAGAAACCCGTATCATCCATCCCCACCCCCCGGGACAGGCCATCATCTGATACATCCACTTTCTGTGTCTGTCCCATCCTCTCTTGAAGCCCTCCACTGTGGATCTCTGAACTAGCTCACCAAGCAGTGCATTCCAAGGGTCCACCACCCTCTCAGTGAAAAACCTCCTCCTTTTTTCCCCTGCCCTCTGGTGATACCTCCCTGCTTTAGTCTAAAGATCCCCCTCCATGTTTACCCTATTTATTCCCTTGAGGTACTTGAAGACCTCAATCATGTCCCCCCTGTCTCTCCTCTCCTCCAATGAAAACAGGCAGAGCTCCTCAAGTCTGTCCTCATATGTCAAATCCCCTAGCCCTCGTATCATCTTTGTTGCCCTCCTCTGTTACCCTCTCCAGGGCTGTATGTCCCTCTTCAAGTGTGGTCTCCAGTACTGTAAACAGTACTCACGGTGTGGTCTAACCAGTCCATTGTACAGCGGCAGAATCACTTCCTTGCTCCTAGAGGTGATCCCCCTTACGATGCATCCCAACATCCTGTTTGCCTTGCTAGCCGCTCTCCTGCACTGCTCAGAGTTATTCATACATGCATCCACCATGACCCCTAGGTCTTTTCCCCTATTGAGGCCTCCAGCGCCTCCCTCCCGGGTGTACCTGTGTTTGGGTTCCCGACCAAGATGCAACACCTTGCACTTGGTGATATTGAAATTTAATTTCCATGTGTGAGCCCAGCTTTCCAGGGTGTCCAGGTCCCTTGCAGGGCCAACCTCCCTCTTCTCCCTCAACTACTGCTCCCATCTTGGAGTCATCTGCGAGAGACTCATTTCACACCTATACCCTCCTGATATCTGATATGTATGCATTAAACAGGATCGGACCCAGGACCGAGCCCTCGGTACCCTACCAACCTCTCTAGGGTTCGAGGCTCCCACAGACCACTACTCTCTGAGTGCGTCCAGCTAGCCAGTTTTCAATCCATCTGACCATCAAAGGGCCTACTCCTAACCCCCATCAGTTTCTCCACCAGACCATTGGGGGACAGAGTCAACGCCTTACTGAAGTCCAAGAATAATACATCCACAGGCTTACCTCTGTCCAGTTCTGATGTTACCCATTCATAGAACTCCACAAGGTTGGTTTGACATGATCTACCTGGCACAAACCCATGTTGCCGACTATCCAGACCTCCCACCTCCTCCAAGTACACCCCCAATCGTTCCTTTAGTATACTCTCCATTAATTTTCCCACCACCGAGGTCAAACTGATGGGTCTATAGTTACCTGGTACTTCCCTCGACCACCCCTTTATGGATTGGTACCACATGTGCCTCTCGCCAATCCCTAGGTATCCTCCCTGTCTCAAGTGACCTGCTGAAAAGCTCCGCCAGGGGTGCAGCCAGTATGTCCGCCAATTCCAATAGTACTCTCGGATGAATGCCATCCGGCCCAGGAGATTTGTCTTTCTTTAGGGCCTTGAGGGCTAACCACACCCTTTTGGCGGAGATAGCATCATCCGTCCCCTCCACCTTACTGGCCTTTTTATCTTTACCCAGATGTGACACCCCTGGGGTACCTCTCTCTCCCTCTTGCTCCATTTCTGTTGCTCCCTGATCCCACTTACTGCGTTTCTATCCCCTTCGTGCCTTGCTTTGTAGATATCCATCCCCTCCCTAGTGAACACAGGGCAAAGTACTCGTTAAATACCTCTGCCTGGTCCTCGCCTCTTCCACCCACCCTCCTTCTGATCTCAATCTGCTGAGATGGCCCTTAGTTTTTCTCCACTCCCCAATGTACCAGAAGAAGCCCTTTTCCCCTCCATGTATCCCTGTGCCAGCCGCTGCTCTTTACTGGACTTTGCTCCCCTCACCATACGGGTGACTTTTCTAGATGCAAGCTGGTACATTTCCTTATCCCTATCCCCTCTTGTTGTTTTATATTTTTTGTAGGCCACCTTCTTTTCTCTGACTGCTACCTGTACCTCACTGGACCACCAGCATGGTTTATGTGACCTTGCTCCCTTACGTTTCAACTTAGCGCAGATCCTGACTGCCTCATGAAGTCCCCATTTTATGACCTCCAATCTCCTTTCCACTCTTGTCATTGAGGTAATCCCCATCAAGTGATCCTTGAGAATATTTCCCATGCCCATAAAGTCTGCCCCCCTGAAGTCCATTGCCAGTGTCCTAGATCTCACCCCCTCCCCCCATGCTTATTTGAAACCAGACAGTATTGTGGTCGCTCCCAGTCAGGGGGTCTTGTACAACCATGTCCCTTAACAGATCCCCATCTGCCAGAACCACATCCAGGACATGCCCCTCCCTTGTGGGCTCCATCACATGCTGTGTTAAGAACACATCCTGGAAGCCATCCAGCAGCCTCTGCTCCTTGGCCACCTTAGAGGACATGGTTCCCCAGTTTGTACCTGGCATATTAAGGTCCCCCATCAACACCACTCCTTCCCCTTTTGGTCCACACTGGGCAATGATGTTGTCCAGCAAACCATCCTCTAGAACATCACTCATCCCGGGGGGCCTATATGCTACACCCAGCTTGACCTTCTCTCCTGCTGAGGCGTAAGGTGACCCATAAGGCCTCCACGTTTCTCTCTGCCTCTTCTACCCTAGCAATTTCTATGTCATCTCTAATGAACATAGCCACTCCACCCCCTCTGCCTCCTTTCTATCCTTCCTGAGCATAGTGTACCCCATACGTTTAGGTCCCAGTCATGGTTTTTGTTGGCCACGTTTCGTGACCGCCGCCACATCCACCCCCTCGAACAGCATGGCCTGGAACTCTGGCAACTTGTTTCCCAAGCTCCTGGCATTTCTAACACCAATCCCAGCCCTTATCCTGATCCTCTTTGTCGAGACCCCACCCAGATTCCTTATACTTCATCCTCCCTCTGCTCCTCCTGAAACCTCCATCCCCAATCTGTTTCCCCTTCCCCTTCCCAGGCGTGAAGGCTACTCCCTCATCTGGAGAGAGGGCTTCTGGTCAGCCCCTTCCTTATCCCTTCCCCCCTCACAAGTTTAAACCCCACCTTTTTTGTATGTAGTCAGCCATCCCCTGTTTAAGGACTTCCTTCCCTAATGGGGCAAGATGAAACTTGTCCTTGGCATATAGTCCCTTATCCTCCCAAACTCAATCAATCAAAATCTTTATTTAATCAGGCGAACATCATTGAGCATAGCTCATTTACAAGATGGACCTGAGTGGTCAAGAAGTGCAAGTGTTATTACATTGACAAGGGTATCATATACAGTAGTACAATGACATGGGTAACAAAAACAGAAATACAATGACATAAGTGCTAGTATATAACAATATACATATGTACAAGGCATTAACACTTTTAATCTGTCAGACAATAGGCAGTTGGCACATCAGAGTTAATATGTAGATTATAGGACCTAGCAGGCATTTTGAGGGTGAATCTTGGGACTGGGAACTGGAGTTTTTCAGCATATAGAAACACGAGCAGAAAAGGGGGGTAGATAGGGTAGTGAATTAGGCCTTGTGGAAGCAGTTGCAGAGTTCTGGGAATAGGGTGGTGAATAATCTTTTGAAGGATATTAAGGGTGGGAGGTTATTTAGCTTCATGGTTTTTTGGAGTGAGTTCCAAACAATTGCTAGTGAGTGGCTGATAGCAGCCCTCCCAAGCTGGGTGCAGGCAAAGGGGACCTTAAGAATGATAATTTTGCTGATTCTTAGGTTGTATGGCCTAGAAGTGATTTGAGTAAAACAGTCCGAGATGTAGGTAGGTAGCTTGCCTGATAAGGCTTTGAAAATCCAAATTGCAGCATTCCTGTTTCTTAACACCCCCAACCCACTCTCTTCACCCCACTTCCTGAGCCAGTCATTAACCTCTGTGAGCTTCGTTTTTTTCTCCACTGAGGCCTTTGGTACTGGCAATATCTCCGAAAAGGAAATGTTGCATCCATTATCCCGACAGACTCTGGCAGTGTTGGACTGGGGCACGGAGGGTCCACCTGGAAAGAAGATGCAAGGGCCCACCTGGAAAATCAATAGAGGAGGGCCCAAGTTGACACACTCATATCAATATTCCACTTCAATCTGCTACACTCTCTCTGTGTTTGCATCTTACATTTATCAACAGTGTCCCAGATACCCCATTTAATTAGAAAAAAGAAGATAAATGCAAAAGTTATCAGAGTTCAGTAGGTAACTACTTACCCAACTGAGGGGGGGCCCACCTGGAAATTTCCAGGTATCCAGGTGGGCCAGTCCGACCCTGGACTCTGGCAAGTTCTTGGAACCTTGCTTGGATTTCCAAAATGCTATTTCCCTCTAGATCATTAGTTTCCCAAATGCACCAGGAAATCCGGTTTCCCTCCACAATCCCTAACCATTTCATACACCATGAACTTTGCTCTGTGCACTGTCAGCCCAGAGATACTCACTACCTTCACCTGCTATGGCATCCACCCCCCTGTCCCTCCCACTGGATACCCCTAATCATCGAGTCTCCCAATAACAGAACCTTAACACCGCCATCATCCTTATGGTTACCTCCGCTATGCCCTCTCAGCCCCCTTCCCCCTTTATTCATGATCTCAATTTCGTGGGAGTCTTCCTGCCTTATTAGAGACCCCCTTGTCACCCTCCCCTTTCTGCCTCCCTTGCTATTTTGCCCACTTAACTCAAACTCCCTCTGAATAGGTGTCCCCTTTAACCGTCTCTTATCCGAACCATTTATCCTGGCCCTGATGGTTTCTCCTTCCCCCACACCACCATCCTCCCCCCTTGTAATAGTACCCCTGCCTCCAGAGGCTCTCTGTGGGTCCCCTTTAGCTAGGGCCCCATCCTTGGTACTGACCCCCCGGCTGAAGGGGGGCTCTTCTCCCACCTCCTTGTCTCCCAGTTTCTCTCCAATCATGCTCTCCTCGCTCATGTCTGGAATATGTTGCATCTCCCCCATTTGCTTAACATATATGTTTCCCCTTGTCCCTCTGGGACTATTTCTATCCTTTCCATAGCCGGTCTGTGATGCCCTATGGGTATCAGACTCCCTCCCCCCCCCGGCCTCTGTATAAGTTTTCTCATTTCCACCACCCTTCCTCCCCTCTAGGTTGTAGTAGCTCAAATTTATTGTGACACTCTATGTCAGCCTCCATCAAGTAACCCGAGTTTCCCCTGACTGCACCTCTAAACTGCCCTCTTCTTCCCCTCTTGCTCTGTTCACCTTAGGAGCTCCCTTCCCACAGTCTGCTGTTTTGAAGCTACGCACAACAGCCCCTCCTGACTCTTTCCCCTTTACTATCTTTGTATTCAGAATGTTCACCCGTGCAGCTTTCCCTTAGCATCAACTTCCCTATCTAAAGGTCCTCTGTCCCTAATATCCCCCTCCTGCTTGCTGTAACATAACGTCCTGTAATTTCAGAGTGTTGCCCCAGCCTCCCTCAGCCCACCCTTCTGCTGCCCATATCCACCCCTTATCCTTGGACACCCCCAGCTCCCCAGCTACTCCTTAACCAATATACCTCCTCCTGATACAAGATAGCTGTCTACAAGTGGGCAGCCTCCCTCTCCAGGCCCAATTTAGAATTATTGCCATCCCACAGCCTGTGCAGCCTACAACCCTTCCGAAGATGCCTGCCATGGTGGAATATGGCCACCCTGTTTATCCCTCTGTTTATAATGGCACACCCCTTTTCTCAGTCCCTTTCCCTGGAATACAGTTTCTCTCTATACTGACTGTAGTTATTTACAAACCCAATTTCAACCCCACCAATAAAGTTCAAAGTCTCACAAACACATACAGTCCAGTGTGTTGGGTCCCATAACAGTGTGTGTAAGCAGACATCAGGTACGTATGATGTCACAGGCCCACCAGCTCCTGTTGCTTCGAATTTCAGTCCTAAAACAGAAATACTCAGCCCTTCAGTCCCAACCCCCAGTGGTTTTTCAGTATTTAAGAAAGTCTACAAAACAGGGTAGGTGGGAGGGCTCTTACCAAACACCAGGCAAACAACACATTTAAATTTCCCTCTAATTAACCCTGACAAACAACAGTCCCCAAACCTCCAAAGTTACAATATCACAGCCCAAGTAACAGTTCTAATTCAAGGTAATAATTTTTACCACATAGAGCTAATTTCACTTACAAACTATTCAAATATTTCAGTTAAAACAGAATATAACCCCAGACCCCTGTCCAACCAACCTGCTGCTTTGAGTTCCCAAGTGAACACTGCAGAAGGACTGGAAGGGAAAGTATGTCTCTTTTCAGATGACACAAAGATCTGCAACAGGGTTGATACGCAAGGTGGGGTGGAAAGGATGAAAAGGGACTTGGCAAGGTTGGAGGAATGGTCAAAATGTATGGCAGCTTAGATTCAGCACAAAGAAGTGCAAAGTAATGCTCCTGGGAAACAAAAACCCAAGGGAAGAGTACAC
Source organism: Neoceratodus forsteri (assembly GCA_016271365.2). Lineage (NCBI taxonomy): Eukaryota > Metazoa > Chordata > Ceratodontiformes > Ceratodontidae > Neoceratodus > Neoceratodus forsteri. The sequence continues at coordinate 584,924,338 of JADMNL010000022.1, forward strand.
AATGGGGGGGTGAGATAATGACAACAAAAATGGAAAGGGACCTGGGGTAGTCATATCAGATGACCTAAAGGTGGGCCAGTAATGTGACAAGGCAGTAAGGAGGGTTGGGGAGATACTGGGATGCATAGGGAGAGGCATCACCAGTAGAAAACAGGAACTTGTTAGCCCTCTGTACAGACAGTTGGAAAGACCACATCTGGAGTACTGTGTACAGTTCTGGAGACCCCATCTCCACAAAGACATAGGGTGGAGGCTGTCCAGAGGAGGGCAACCAAAATGGTACAGGGTCTGCACCAGAAGACATATGAAGAAAGACTAAAGGAGCTTAAGATGTATAGCCCCAAGGAAAGGGGGGGGGAGACATGATAGAAACTTTCAGATACCTCAAGGGAATCAACAAAGTCCAAGAGGGTAGCATCCTTCAGAAAAAGAGATGTGCAAAAACAAGGGGACACAATTTGAAGATAGAGGGGAGGGACGGTTTAGAGGTAATGTGAGGAGTATTTTTTCAGAGAGGGTTGCAGATACATGAAACAGCCTTCCTGAGGAGGTTGTAGAGTCAAAAACAGGTGAGGGAATTCAAGAATGCATGGGACAGACATAAGGCAATTCTAGTACGGGGGTAGGAGGAAGTAGGCTGTTGGTTAACTAGGATCTGCAGCTTATCCGTTAGGTAGGGAAATGGGTAGACTAGGTGGGGCAAGCGGTCCTTATCTGCCGTCAAATTCTGCGTTTTTATCGCACCGTAGGAACTTCACCATTGGTGAATTAGGATCCACATGGAAGAGTTTCAGCAGTACAACTGGGGCCACCCATGCCGATGTCATCAACCTTAAAAAGGCGTGAGCAACCCCGCTCTCTCCTCAGCTCCTTCCCGTGGTGGACTTGTTCGCATGGGTCTCTGTGGAAGCCCCGATGCAGATTCACGCCATTTTCGCCTATGACTTTTTTCTACCTGCTTTTTTAGAATCTCTTTTTTAAGAGATTCCTTTATTTTGTTTGTCATGAGCTAATCTTTCAACTTTTCTTGTCTGTTGCTGCCACTGTGGAAAGAAGATTGCCTCCACAGATAAATACTCTCTCTGTGTCTGCTGTCTTGGATCTACTGTGAGCTGTGCCAGAAGTTTAATCAAACAGCCTTCAGGTGACGCTAAAAGGCTCTTAAAAATTTTCTAATGAAACAACAGGTAGCCAGTTCTGGGCAGGTGTTCTCCAGGGTCCCAGCCTCCTAGTCACTGGCAGGGTCATTAAGCTTGAGACCACTAAGGCCCAAGAAAAAGTCCTTTTGGGGGGGGGGGTCATAAAAAAGACCAAGATTTTGATCGCTCCCTCAGGCGGCGGTCCTGCTCCCCAACAGCCTCTCCTTCCTTGTCCAGGGGTTCTTCGTCGGCTCTGCGGACACACAGAATTGCTGTCCAGGTCTGTGTGCCTACTAGACCCATATTGACAGCGCCTCCACCCGACATACAGTGAGGCTGGTTGTTGACTTCAAAATTGTCAGCCTCTCCTGTCACTGATGACCCTCCCATCAAGGCTTAATCTACCTCAGGCTCATTGGGCTCTCGGGACCCCTTCGGTGGGTCATCGATCCCTGTGCCATCACTCCCCCCTTCCCCTCGGTTGACACAGTCTTCAGCTGTTGTCGACCCCAGTGATATTCTGACCACGTTCACCTCAGTGATTTTTCACCAGTTAGCTGCACTCAGGCCTACAGTGCATGCACTGTCGAGGGCTGCACCGTCGTCGGCCGTGAGCTGCCCCCATGGGTCATCGTCAGTGCCTCAGATGTTGGACCTGGATTTGAAAGATGTCGAGAAGGGGTGCCACCCTGACCTTACTCTTCCAGATGAGGAAAAGAAGGAAGTGATCCTCACTTCAGACAGATCCACAGCTTCCTCTGTCAGTAAGGACTCCTGTAAAACATACTCCAGCGTCTCCTCCAGAGGATCCCAGTTTTTTCAGTGGGATGAAACAGTTGTCCTCAGCTATGGGTTTCCATACTGAGGAGGAGGATACTACTAGAAAGGATTTGGTGAACTTTCTGGCAATTCCAGTGTCTCTTCCAAAGATCATTCTTCCTATTTTGCCTGCTTTAAGGAATGCTACTACTGCATCTTGGCACAGGTCTGACATGGTGCCCGCTATGCCCCACAGGGCAGATAAGCTTTATCATGCCCGTCGAGGGTTTCCACACTGTTACTCTGCCTGAAACAGATTCAGTAGTTATAAAGGCAGCTCACCACAGGTCTAAGGTGCCTAAACACCTTGGCTCCTTCCCTTCAGACAAAGTCTCACATAGAATTGATCTTTGGGGCAACAGGGTTTATGCTTCATCCACCCTCTAACTGAGGATTGCTAGTTATCTGTCCCACCTGGTCAAGTACCAGAATACCAACTGGAAGAAAGGCAAGGCTGCTGTCCAAGCTCTCCTGGAAGGGTCGCAGAAGCAGGAGGTTCTAAAATGCTTGCAGACCACAGAAGATGTTAGCAAGCACCTCCTGTGAGCCCTCTATGATGTCTTGGACACTAATGCCAATGTTTCTGCCACCAGTATCTGCCTCCACCAGCACTCTTGGCTTAGGGTTCTGGCTTTGTTGCTGATGTTCAGCAAAAGGTGCGTAATGCCCCTTTCAGTGGCTCTAAACATTTTGGACCAGATTGTCCAGGACATCATTAATGATTTGCAGACATCCGGCAGGGCTATCAAATCTGTCCACTTGCTGTATCTCACACACAACCTAAGAGCAAGCAGCACCCTCCTTTTCATAAGTCATCCAATAGGCCAGGAGCAGCCTGTTGGCCCCAAGGCAAACGTAAATCCCCTGCCACCTTATTTTTTAACTCTATTTGTACATCCAGACCCCCCCGGGCATCCTTTAGGAGTGCCCACTCTGATACAACCCTAACTCCCAGCCTGAACCCCCACTTCTCCCAGGCTTTTTCCCCAAAATGACCTAGGCAGGCCCTACCCCCGGATCACCTCCAGGGCTGGTTCCGCCCTCCACCTTGGCGGTCATCTCCTAAGTGTGAGGCCCACTGGTCGCCTGGTCGGCCATGGGGAGACATCTCTGGCGCTTTGGGGCCGACTTTTTGGATGTGGGTGTTCTACTGGGGCTGCCATCATTTTAACGGTGGTTTGGAAGGATTTTTAACTTGTGCTTGACCCTGAGTGCAGTCGTGCAATGGCGCCTGCACACGGCTACCCCATAGATGCCTACCGTGCTCATCCCCAATTCTTGTTCCCATGCCAGTAGTATCCTCTGTCTCTGTCAGGGGTCTTTACTATGCTGGGAAGACCCTGTGTCCCTCCCAGGGAGAGGAGAGCTGTCCTATGGGTGCTCGAGCCATCTTGCTCCCCTGCCGACCCCCAGCACCCAGGCTCGCTCCCAAACCCAGGTCGCTGGTGTGGCATCCAGCACCTCAACCCTCAGTGCCACTGGGCCTTGATCCCCTGCCACCTTGCCTGCCCCCCTCTATGCTGGGGCTGTGACCAAGCATCCCAGAGGAGATAGACCAGCCCCAGTGACCGGATCCGCCTCTGCTTGACTTTTCCTTGCCAGACTCTTCTCTTCCAGTCACCCAGCCAAGAGGTGGTGATCGGAGGTCAGTTCTCCTTCCATTTCGATCAGTGGAGCACCATAACATCGGATGCGTGGATTCTTCAAATCGTAGCAAAGGGTCACACTCTGGAGCTTATCGAGCAACCCCTCAAAGATATGTCCTCTGCCGTCTGTCTGCTTCCCGGACCATCTGTCTGTTCTCCGGGAAGAGGTACAGTCCCTTCTGCCCAATCAGGCCATCAACCCAGTGCCCAGGTGCCAGCTAAACAAAGGGTTTTATTCTAAGTTCTTCCTGGTCCCCAAAAAGACTAGGATCTGAGGCCCATATTTAGACCTCAAGGACCTCAATCTGTCCAGTTGAAAAAAGTTCCGAATAGTAACTTTGCCAGGTCTGCTGCCCCTTCTCAGGATAGGCGACTGGCTGTGTTCTCTGGACATGTAGGATGCTTACCTGCACATCTCAATGTTTTCTCCTCACTGGAGGTTCTTCCTGTTCCTTTTCCAGGGCGAGCATTACCAATTCAAAGTGCTGCCCTTTGGCTTGTCCTCTGCATTGCAGGTCTTTACCAACTGCTTAGCAGCAGTGGCTGCAGCACTCAGAAGGGAGGGAATGTACGTTTTCCCATATCTGGATGATTGACTTCTAAAGGCTCTGTCCAGGGAACTTCTCCTAGGGAGTTTAGAGAGAACTCTTGAGTCATTCCCCTCCCTGGGCATTACCATCAGTCTGCCCAAGTCAGTCCTGGTACCACCCAAAAGGTTGCAATACAAAGGGGCAGTCCTAGACTCTGCGCATAGAGAGGCTTTCCTGCCTCAAAACAGAGTGGAGTGCCTTATTGTCCAGGCTCAGGAGGCAGCCCAGAGCCGTCATGTTCCTGCCAGGGTGTACTTACGACTGCTGGGACAGGTGGCAGCTGCCATTCCCACTGTTCCACTGGTCGGGCTTCACATGCACATCATCCAGTGTACTCTCCAAGTACAGTGGGACCAATGCTTGGGCAAATTAGATTAGTTAATGCTGGTCTCTTCCCATGTCTAAGGAGTTCCATTGCAGGTCTCCTCTCCACAGCAAATCCTCATCAGTGATGCCTCCAGTTTGTGCTGGGGGGCTCATTTGGGTCCTTTTGAAACCCAGGGCTCTTGGTCCCAGATTGAAACCTCCCTGTATATCAGTGTTCTAGAGGTGCAGGTAGTTCTGTATGCCATGCAGGTCTTTCAGAACAGTCGTCTTCCAGATCAGTTGCTGGTTCAATTGGACAACCTCAGTGTAGTGTACTACATCAGCAAGCAGGGGGGAATGCATTCCTACTTCCTGTGCAGGGAGACCATGAGAGTGTGGTATTGGGCATTAGACCACGGCCTGACTCTCTCAGTAGTCCACATCCCCAGAGTGCTAAACAATCTGGTGGACCGCCTCAGCCAGACTTAGTCCAGCATACATGAGTGGGAGCTTCTCTCATCCATTGCAGAAGATCTGTTCAACAGATGGGGCCATCCAGAGTTGGACCTTTTTGCGTCCCAAGTCAATGCAAAACTGTCCAACTTTTGCTCACTTGATCCAGGTCCTGGACTCTTCTGGCGAGACGCATTGTCCCTCTCCTGGATTGGGTGGTTCCTTTATGCCTTCCCTCCATTTCCTCTGATTCAGAGGGTGCTCATCAAACTGCAGATGGAAGGGGCTAGTATGATCCTGGGAGCTCCATTCTGGCCTCACCAGATATGATTCCCTCTACTGCAACAGCTGGCAGAGGAACCTCCGCCCCAAAAACCTGCTAACCCGGACTCTGGACCCTGATCCATCCCAATCTCTGGTCCCTCCATCTGCATGCTTGACTCCTGAAGACATAGCCATCACTAGGTGCAGGATTTTCAGTAGAGTAGCAGACATCCTGGTGGTCGCCCGGAAGCCTTCCACCCGAGCCATGTATGCGAACATACGAAATTTGCCAGCAGATACAGGCCTAGTGGTCTACCAAGTCTGCTCGAATATGCAGCTAGCACCCCTTATTTTGTAGCTGCTCCTCCCTCCACCCTTCCCCTACCATGACCCTCCCCCTTGCCCTGTCCCAGCTCCTTTTTGAAGCAGTCCACTATTCTACTAGATACCACTGCCACCAGTAATGCATTCCACCCAGCTACCACCCCTCCATGGGGGGGGGAAGGGTCTCCTCATCTCCCTCCTGAACCTTCCTCCCCTCAGTCTCATATCATGGCCCCAGGTGTCCCTACCCTCCCTTACTTTGAACAGCCCCTCCACACCTGTCTTGTTTGTTCATTTCATGTACTTGAAGGTTTCAGTCATATCCCCTCTGTCCCTCCTCTCCTCCAGCGAGTACATGTTCAGCTCCCTCAGCCTCCTCTCATAATGCTAAGTCCTCCAGACCCTTAATCATCTTTGTCGCCCTGCGCTACACCCCCTCCAGTAACTTAATGTGCCTCCTCAAATATGAGCACCAGTACTGTATGCAGTACTCCAGGTGCAGTCTAACTAATGATCTATATAGTGGCAGAATCACCTCCTCCCTCCTCGAGAATATACCCCTTGCAGTGCAACCCAGCATTTTGTTGGCCTTTTCAGCTGCCTTTGTACATTGCACTGAGTTATTCATTGACCCCGTAATGAGTACCCCCAGATCCTTCTCCTTCTCTGTGTTGGCTAGCTGCATTCTCCCTAGCTGGCAACTCCTCCTTGGGTTTTTCGCCCCAGAATGCATCACCTTGCACTTTTTGGCATTGAACCCCAGTTGCCAGGTGTCCAACCAGGTTTCCAGCTTTGCTAGATCATCCTGCAACCCCTGCCATCCTCCTAGGTTGTCCACCATCGCTCCCATCTTGGTGTCGTCAGCAAACAGACTGGTTTTGCTCTTGATGCCCAAGGTTATGTCTGCAGTGAATATCCTAAACAACACTGGTCCCAACACTGAGCCCTGCGGAACACCGCTCGTCACTACCCTTGGGGATGACAGCTTTCCACCCACCACCACCCTCTGTTGCCGTCCGTGAAGCCAGTTCCCTACCCATCTCACCAGCTTTGCACCTATCCCTGTGCCTTCTAACTTGCTTCCCAGCTTCCCATGTAGCATCAAGTTGAACGCCTTACTGAAGTCCAGATACGGGACAGCCACCTCATGGCCCCTGTCCAATTGCCTAGTAACCCAGTCATAGAACTCCACCAGGTTGGTTTGGCAGGATCTGCCACTTACGAAGCCATGTTGTCCTGTAGCCCTTTGGTCTCCAGGAGGGCCACCAACCTCTCCTTCATGATAGCTTCCATCAGCTTACCCATGTGAGGCTCACTGGTCTGTAGTTCCCCAGTTCATCCTTGGGGCTACTCTTGTGGAGGGACACCACATGAGCCATCCTCCAGTCCTGAGGTACACACACTGTGTGTAGTGAGGCATTGAATAGGTCTTCCAAAGGTCCCACCAGAATCTCTGCCAGCTCCTTCAGTACCCTGGGGTGGATGCCATCTTGGCTTGGCACCTCGTCCACCCTCAGTGCCCCCAAACCCTCCAGAACCCTGCTGTCTATGATTTCCCTGTCCGTCACCCCCTTCCCCTCTGTTTCTGTCCTCCCTCCCCCCCCCCTGGATATCACTCCCCTCTTCTCCTTATTAAATACCAAGCAGAAGCAATTGTGTAGCATTTCTGCCTTCTCACCCCTTGCTTCCACCCAGCCCCCCTCCTTCCTAATCCTTACTATATATGGTCCTTACAGCTCCTTTTCTCCCTGAGGTACCTGAAGAAGTCCTTCTCCCTCTTAATGCCCTGCGCCAGCCTGAGCTCCGTAGATGCCTTGGCTGCCCTTACTACCCTTGTCACCTCCTTTGATTCCTTCAGGTACTCCTTCCTGTCCTCCCCTCTTCCTGCTTTTTTGTACCTCCTAAAGGCAGCTCTTTTCCTCCTTACCTTTTCCGTGACCTCCTTGCTCACCCAGCTAGGTTTCTTTGCCCTAGCCTTGAAGTGGAGTTCGGTTCAGTCCAAGTTTTATTGTTTGACAATTTATGTCATTACAAATAGGTGCAGTATTTACTTAAAACAATCTCACTGATTCATAAAATCATTATATTATAAACTTTAAGACAGGTTCTTTACGATGTTCATCTGTTGCATAAATATTGAAATACAGTTTACTTTAATAATTCAATCTGCCTAAACTTCTGGAACATTCATATGTAATTTTTGATCCTTTCAATAATACTCAAAAATGATATTACGGATTCTAAAACCTCTCCTGAATGTGATTTGAGTAGACTGGTTACCACATCTCTAGGTTCCAGTTCAGCAGTTTCCAAATCATTTCTCAATAATTGTTTCCTACATTGCTCATATAATGGGCAAAAGATGAATAAATGCACTGTGTCATCAGGTCCTTTGTTACATCTAACCCCTAGGTGGCACTATCCCAAGGGCTACTACCCCTGCCTGCTTGGCTAGTAGCAGGTTAAGGGGCCTGAGTTCTGAAACGGGTGCCTCCACCCAGAGATCAGGGTTGGTAGTGGTCAAGCTAACCTGGGCATAGCCCTCCCGGGACTGTAACCCCCTTCCCTCTAGTGGCCTGAACACTGTACAGTAATCACTTTACACACCCTGGTACACCACACAAGTACCCACACTGTTTGCACTTAACACCAGGGCTGGTTCCTCTGGCTTGATCCTGGGGACCCCCTGTAAAACAAGGTTATGCGCAGCATATAGCAACAGTACAGTACTTTGAGCACAAACTGGAACTACAGTCAGATTACATGCAGAAAAAGTTAGATCTGATTTATTCAGGGGACTTGAACAAGAAATGGGCAGAATCAGGTTAATTAGCTTAAAGGTTAAATCAGTCAAGCAGTTATGCATGCACTTTGAGTCCCCCCACAGTCACACCTTCGTGTACCCAGGTGGAGAAGAGATGGGCTAGCCAGGACTGTTGCCTGGGGTTGGCCGGCATCACAACTGGTTGGAGCCCTGTGATAGAAAACACAACATGCACAGTACACAATATTTGTAGTCTGGAGCCAGAGGACTCAGTTTGTAAAGGAAACGAAACAACAAGACAATCAGATGACACACTCGGATTAAGCTGTTGTTGCAGGGAGCTACCCTGGTATTTACTCATAATACCCAAGACTGGACACAGGCTGGGCAAAAATAGAGACTGCAGGTGGTTGATCAGGAATGCCAGGAGAAGCAAGGCCCACACGAGTTGCAGAGGTGTCATTCCTGTTCAAGCGTGGAGCAGGGGGCTGATCCCCAGGCAAGTCTCTCGTCGATGGCTTCTCTGTGCAGTGGGTAGTCTGGCTGGGCCAGTCTGGCAAGGCCCAGACCGCATCGGAGATAAGTCGGATGCAGTCCGTTTTGGGCTGGATACAGCTTCCAGCAAGCAGAACACAGTTCACACAGTGGGGACTAACTCACGACCCCACTAGCAGCTCTCGTGAGTACATTTACATGTAGGGAATTCTACTGAACGAGGCAAAGCGCCTCCGGTCACAATCGCAAAGTCTCTGCACACACCGGGAGCTTAGGGTAGCTGGAACTCCTGACATGCCGATCGCATTCAGCAAAATCTTCAGTCTTCTTCAGGTTGAGCTTGGCCCACTTCAGTAGCTTACTTTAGTCACACAAACTTGGATTTAGTCAAAATAATTCTCTTCTCTCATCTCAGGAGCAGCACACCAACATGCAGGCCAAAACTTAGCCTTTTCAGAGTTCTCCCATGCGAATCCACTCAGGATTGCTGCTCAGAATCACTTCAGCTCCTTCTTGTTCAACTTCCAGCTTAGATCTGTCTGAAAATTGCAACGGCAGGGAACTTCCCCAAGATCCAAAGGTTTGGTTGGCTGATTTGATTGTAAGAGCTCCCCCTCCAGTTGCAAAAAAGGTGCAAAAAGTTCAAAACTACAATTCCTACAGGTTTTGACTTCAGACAGCTCCTGTAGTCGAGCTACATTTTAGATCCCACCAGAACTGACTGGTCCAATTTGCAGTCCAGGACCAAGATAATGGAGACAAAACAAAACAGTCCTTGCTACAAAGAAAGGTTAGATGAACTACATTATCATTATCACTCTAAATGATTTTCAGCAAATAGTTACATCTTTCAACAGAGCTGCTTTCAGATTACTTAGGCTGCAGTCAGGCAGCTCTTAAAGATACAGTACACAGAGGCTATCCGAGGCTCTGGTAATCACATTTAAACTGCTGCTAAAACACAGGACACTAGCCTGGAAGTGAGCATTTAGCAAGCTCAATGAAGCCTTTTTGGGAACCCCATTTGTAGGTGGGTTACATACACTTGCTTTTGTATTGTTCCTTTTTATTTGTAAATATATTTTGAAGCCTCTGCTTACTACTAGGTATTTGATGCAGTCCCACACAAAAGAGTAATAAACAAGTTAGCCAGCCTGGGAGTGGGTCCCAGGGTGGCAGCCTGGAAGTAAAAATTGGCTGGACGACAGAATGCAGAGGGTAAACGTATATGGAGTCCACTCTGAAGAAATAGGGGTTACTAGTGGGTACCACAGGTTCAGTCCTGGGACCAGTCCTCTTTAATGTCTTTATAGGTGACATTGCAGAGGGACTGGAGGAAAAGCATGCTTCTTTGCAGATGACACAAAGCTCTGCAACAGGGTTGATGCACAAGTGGGTGGAAAGGATGAGAAGGAACTTGGCAAGGTTGGAGGAATGGTTAAAAGTATGGCAGCTTAGATTCAATGCAAGAAGTGGAAAATAATGCACCTGAGAGCAAAAACCCAGGTGAAGAGTACGCAGTGGAGGATCCTAACAGCAACAACAAAAATGGAAAGGGACCTGGGGAGTAGTCATACCAGATGACCTAAAGGTAGGCATGCAAAGTGAGAAGGCAGTAAGGAGGGCTGGGGGGATTCTGGGATGCATATGGGGAGGCATCACCAGTAGAAAACAGGAAGTTGTTATCCCTTTGTACAGACAGTTGGTGAGACCCCATCTGGAGTACTGTGTGCAGTTCTTGAGACCCCATCTCCGCAAGGACATAGACAGAATGGAGGCAGTCCAGAGGAGGGCAACTAAAATGGTGCAGGGTCTGCACCGAAAGCCATGTGAAGGGAGACCAAAGGAGCGTAATATGTATAGCCTCAAGAAAAGGGGGGGGGACATAATATTCCACCTGGATAAATAAAGATTGATTGATTGTTGATAGAAACTTTCAAGTACCTCAAGGGAATCAACAAAGTCCAAGAGGTTGCTTCTCTCAGAGATGTGCAAGAACAAGGGACACAGTTTGAGGATAGAGGGGATGTCTCAGGGCAACATGAGAAGTATTTTTTCATGGAGAGGGTGGTGGAAGCTTGGGCAGCCTTCCTGAGGAAGTCGTGAGGTCAAAAACAGTGGGTGAATTCAATAATGCATGGGACATACATAAAGGCAATTCTAGTAGGGTAGTAGGAAGTAGGCTGTTGGTTAACTTGGATCTGCAGCTTATCCAGTAGGTAGGGAAATGGGTAGACTGGGTGAGCCAAGCGGTCCTTATCTGCCATTAGTCTGTTTCTATGTTACTAAATTATTTGAATCAGAATCTTGTCAATAGTTTTCTTCTTCTAGGGTCTTTTATTATTATTATTAAATATTTTTATATTTCGTGGTTTCATTTATTTTTGTTTAATCATTGACTCATTTTAAATTGTTTACATAATCCTGAATCTTTTTGAATGAAAATTTCCCTTATTCTGGTTTTAATTTCATTATAGACAAGTTCTTTTGGTTTAATAAATATCTCAAATATCCAAGGAATCCATGTGGTTTGATGTACGTTTAGACTATCTGTATATCAGGAAAGTTCATATTTTGTTCAATATAATTGATTGACTCTTCTAAACAAATGCGAGGTAACCTAGATTTTACTTCAAGAGGGCTCTTGCAGTAGATAATCGCCTTGAAGACTGAGCACCCCCTGGCGTCAGGACAACACAGAAACTTTAGCCAGCAGTATCTGGTGGGGAACCGCCCACCCGATGTCATGTGATGGACATCAGCGTGACCCTATATAGTGGGTGGTCCCTACACCCACCTTCCAGTTCTTTCCTGCTATCGACCTGATCAGTCAGACCTTGTGGAGATTGGGCGCTGCAGTTTCGACCACTATTTGGGTAAGCAAAAGCAAAAGAAACCCTCTGATTTTCCAAAAGTGGCTACCACAGTCAAAGAAAGAAGAGCAGCATATTCAGGAAACAAAAACTGAGAAAGACTGGGAGTCATACAAGGAAAAAATGAGAGAGTCTAACAAACAAATCAGAAAGGCAAAAGCCCAGACAGAGGAAAAGATAACAGAAGGGGCAAAAGAAAGGAGGCGGTTCATTTTTAGATACACTGGGAACATAGGAAGGCAAGGGGATAGTAAAGTGCTACGAAGAAGAGATGCACCAAACATGACCAAGAGAAAGCTGAAGTCCTCTACATATACTTCTGCTTGGTGTTTACGAAACAGTACTGGGAGATGGCCCAGCCCTGAAAAACAACACACCAGGACCAGGACCAGGGTAGACACAAGTCCCTTTACAGAAGCTGAAGTAACGGGAGGCACTAAATAAACTAAAGCAGACAAAGCCATGGGACCAGGCGAGATGCACCCCAGAATCCTTAAGGAACTGGGGGCAGAATTAGCAGCTCCTCTGGCACTTCTATTCACGAAATCCTTGAAGAGCATAGTGGTACCCAAAGACTGGAAAAAGGCAATAGTGGGTCCACTTCACAAATCAGGCAGTTGTGAAGAGGCTAGTAATTACAGACTGGTGAGCCTCACATCTGTAGCAGGGAAACTAATGGAGGCACTACTCAAACAGAGGATCATAGCATTCCTCAAAACTAGCGGCCAACAAGACCCTAAACAGCACAGTTTTGCAGTAGGTAGGTCATGCCAGACAAATCTGCTCGAGTTTTTTGACTACGCTACAAAAATAGTGTACAATGGTGCGGCAGTAGATGTGGTCTACCTAGACTTTAGTAAGGCCTTCGACTCTGTTCCACACAGAAGGTTAGTAAAGCTTGACCACACAGGTTAGTCCAAGTAGTCAGATGGGTACAAAACTGGTAACGAGGCAGAACCCAGAGGGCAGGGATTAATGGAGCATCGCAATTGATGGCAGGCAGGGTGACCAGTGGGTGCCCCAGGGCTCAGTGCTGGGGCCTCTGCTCTTAAATATTTTTATAGCAGACATCGCTAATGGACTGGAAGGAAGGTGTGTCTAGTAGCAGATGACACCAAGATATGTAACAGGGTAGACACCTCAGAAGGAGTGAGCAAGATGGAAGCTGACCTCAAGAAAGTAGAATGGTCTGGAGTGTGGCAGCTGAGCTTTAAGGCCAAAAAGTGCAAGGTAATGCACATAGGAAAGAAAAATCCAAGAAAGGAACATTACCTAGGAGGCAAAAGACTGGTGCCCTCAAACCAGGAACGAGATCTGGGAATCATAATCTCAGGTGACTTCAAGGTTAGTAAGCGGTGTAAGAAGGCAACATTGAAGGCCAACAGAATGCTGGGCTGCATTGGGAGGGGAATCACTGGCAGGAAAGAGGTGGTACTACCACTGTATAGATTGCTGGTCAGGCCTCACCTGGAATACGGAGTCCAATTCTGGAGGCCTTACTACTCAGGAAGGACATTGACAGGGTGGAAACAGTACAGAGAAAGGTGACAAAAATGATTCGGGGTCTGCAGTACATATTCTACAAGGAAAGACTTGGGAACTGAATATGTACTCCTGGAGCAGAGAAGAAAGCGGGACATGATTGAAATATTCAAGTACATGAAGGACATTAACAAGGTACAGGTACAGGCACAAGAACTTTTCACTTCAAGAAGGGCTCCAGGACCAGGGGACATGACCTCAGGCTGCAAGGAGGAGGTTCTCTACCAACACCAGGACGTTTTCTTCACAGAAAGAGTGGTGGATGTCTGGAACAGCCTGCCCAAGAGGTAGTGGAGGTCAACACTGGGGAGATTCAGGAATGCATGGTATAGGCATCAGGGAGCCCTGACCACAGAGGGCAACTAGAGTCAAAATAGGTCAGAAACAAATGAAACATAGAAGTTGACGGCAGATAAGGACACAAGGCCCATCCAGTCTGCCCATTTCTTTTTCTACCTTATAAATGTGCCATCGACCTTTGCTCTGTCAGTGACCTATCTATTCATACTCCTCTGTATGATTCCCTTATGCCCTATCGCATGCCTGTTTGAAGCCCTGCACTGTATTGATAGCCACCACTTCCTGAGGTAGGCCATTCCATGCATCCACCACCCTTTCTGTGAAAAGATTTTCCTCACATTCCCCTTAATCAGCCTCCCACTAATCTCATGCTGTGTCCTCTTGTCCTGCTGTTTTCTTATATTTAAACATGTTAGACTCTTTCACCTTGCTAATGCCCTTAAGGTGTTTGAATGTCTCGATCATATCACCGCTCTCCCTCCTTTGCTCAAGGGTATACATATTGAGCTCTGTTAATCTGTCCTCATATGTCTTCTGATGCAGTCCCTGCCACATTTGGTTGCCCTTCTCTGGACTGCCTCAATTTGGTTAATGTCCTTGTGAAGGTGTGGCCTCCAGTACTCCAGATGGGGCCTAACCAGCCTCTTGTAAAGAGGGATTATTACCGCCCCCTTACGACTTGTGATACCCCTACTAATACACCCTAACATCCTCCTAGCCTTACCTACTGCTTTAGAGGTCTGCTTGGATGATTTCAGATCATTGGTGATGATGATGCCCAAGTATCTTTCTTCCTTTGTGACTGCCAGCAACTCCCCTCCCAGCCTATAGGTGACTTCGGGGTTTCTCTTCCCTATGTGCATGATCTTGCACTTCTTTGTATTAAATCCCAGTTGCCACTCTTCTGACAATTTTGCTAGTTTATCCAGATCTCTTCTCATTCTGCCCACCCCATCTGGATCATCTGCTCTGTTGCAGATCTTGGTGTCATCTGCAAACAGACAAGCCTTACCTTCTAGTCCATCTGCAAGGTCACTAATGAAGATATTGAAGAGGACTGGCCCCAGGACTGATCCCTGAGGTACCCCACTTGTAACTGGCATCTCTTCTGACTGTATACCATTTACCACCACTCTCTGTTTTCTGCCCATCAGCCAGTTTGCCACCCAGTTGACCAACTTCTGACCCACCCCCGAGCCTACCCAGCTTATTAATCAATCTTCTGTGTGGAACAGTGTCGAAAGCTTTGCTGAAGTCAAGGTAGGCGACATGAACTGCTCCCCCTTGGTCCACCACTCTGGTTACCCAGTCAAAGAAATCTATGAGATTAGTTTGACAGGACCTTCCTTTTTGTAAACCCATGCTGTCTTGGATCCTGTGCCCCTATGGATTCCAGGTGTTGCATTATCCTTTCCTTAAGGAGTGCCTCCATAATCTTGCCCACTACTGAGGTAAGACTAACTGGTCTGTAGTTCCCTGCCTTCTCCCTACTACCACTCTTGTGGAGCGGGATCACATGAGCCCTTCTCCAGTCTTCTGGGACCTCTCCTGTGTTCAGAGACTCACTAAACAGTTCTGCTAATGGCTCTGCTAGTTCCACCCTTAGCTCCTTCAGTACCCTGGGATGTATGCCATCAGGTCCTGTTGCCTTATCCACCCTGAGCTTAGCGAGCTCTTGTAGGGCCCTTTCTTTTGTGAAGGGGCAGTGCTCACCTCCCTCCTCCCCCGTGTCCATGGTGCTGAGCTGTAGGCCTGCCCTACCTTCTCTTCAGTAAATACTGAGCAAAAGTATCTATTTAGGATAGATGCTTTTACAGGGTCCTCCTCACATGCCCCTTTTCTCCATTGAGCTTAGCAATACCCCTCTGAACTTTTCCTTTCACTAATGTATCTCTAGAAAGTCTTGTCACATTTTTTACTGTTCGTGCTAGTGTTTCCTCAGTTTGGGACTTTGCCTGCCTTACTGCCTTCCCTGCTTCTCTTAGGGCAGTTTGGTATGCCTCCCTATCTTCATCCTGCTGTGTTCCCTTATATTTCCTGAAGGCCAGCATTTTGGCTCTGACCTTTCTGCTACTGTATTTGAGAACCATAGTGGTTTCCTTCTTCTTTTGCACTTCCTTTTCTGTCTAACACAATGGGATGTTGCTTCAAGTATTGCATCCTTAATGCTTGCCCACTTTGCCTGTACCCCCTCACCTGTGTTTCTTTTTGCCAGGGCTAGCTTAACTCTTTTGGCCATCTTATCAAAGTCAGCTCCTCTGAAGTCCCATATTTTTGCCTTGCAATGGGGTGATTTAGATGTAGTGGCCAAATTGAACCGTACCATGCACAGGCGGATTTAGAGGGGGTGCTAAGGGTGCTTTAGCTCCCCCATCATGGAGCTCCTCTATTAGTAACACACTGTGCTGCATTCTTAATCATGAAAGCTGCCTGAGCCACGCAGGTCTCCTCTGTCCTCCAGCAGAGCTGGCCTTAACTAGGTGCAAACTGTGCCCCTGCACCTTGGGGGCCCATGCTTTTTTCTTGAGAAAAAAATAATTTTAAACATTTAAAAATGCCTAAATGTTGTTAGAGATAAAAATGTTTACTAGCAAATGAAAGTGGAAGACAACTGGCTCTGTTACTGTTACAAAAGGTAGGGGAAGCTCTGCTGCAGTGGAAAAGATTAGGTTAAGTAAGTGCTAATGGTGTTAATGGCCATACTTTACACCTCCCAGGCTGACTGCTTTCACAAACAAAGGGCTATATTAACAAGAGAACTTGTTTTGTAACCTGGACATGTAGCTGAAACAATGAATGATATGACAAAATATGTTTCAAAAGTATGTGAGCACTCAAAATGGCTCAGAAACCTGACCAGCACAGAACAAAACTGGATTTCCTGATCACCAGGTAATAAAACTGACAGGTGGCAACCTTTACTGGTGTCCCATGACAATCCTCTCTATTCTTTCTCACTCACACCTCCAGAAAAGTTAAGTTGTTTAACTTGTTTGCAAATCAGAGTATCTGAGGTGTGAGTGTCCAGTGATGATGTCCCTGTCCTTACAGAAATGAATACGGTAGTAGTACCGTACTTACTTAAGTTCTTGCTCCAGGCTCAGTCAGATTCATTTCCAATGGTGAAGTCAAATAATTCAGTGCAATCAATGGCACTAATTAAAAGATGCTGGTTAAACTAGTAGACCTGGTACTGCTTTAGTAATTCAGGACAGGAGGTTTAGTGAGGTGTAAATGTTGGATGTGGGGGGCCCACAGGGAATGGAGTGGTGGAGCCCGGCAGGGGGCTGCACAGGGCTCAGAATGGTTAAGACTGGCCCTGTCCTCCAGTGTCCTGATAGTGCGGTAAATAACTACTCCCACCTGCATTACATAGTTGATCTCCCACCCCGAAAAGCCTGTCTCCAGCATGAATTTCTTACTAACGTTCATACTGTGCCATGTGTCCCAGCACTGTGGCAGCAGCTGGTCTTGCCTTGGTGAGCCTGAGCATTCATTCTCTACTTTTGCAGGCTTGGTGCAGCTCCTTTGTTCATGCGCGGGGGGGTTGGGGTTCGTGCATGGTGGGGTACAGCTGCAGCAAAGCGGAGTGGACCTTAACAATACAGATCTCAGCCAGGTCGCCTGGTGCTCACTGCTCCTGATTTGCTGTTGCATTCAGTAGTGGATGTAGCTAGCGAGGGGCGCCTTCTTTAAATGTCTAGGCTGCTGAAACAAGAGTGAGCTGAAATTCATTAACTCAGAAGATTAATGTTGGGGTAAGAGAGGAGCGAGTGTACTACTGAGGAGGAGACAGAGAGAGAGAATGGAGCCCACAAGTGAAAAGCAGAGCCGGGGTTTCAGGCAGCAGTCCAGTAACACGGGTCGGCGTGGCCTTGGTAAATCAGCACAAGGGATGGAGTGAGGTTCAGGTCATCTTCCGTAGCTGAAGCAAGCTGTAGCCGAGAGCTCTGCTCATTAGAGATCCACGGGTCAGTGTGTGCTGTCTAGAGAGAGAGTTTGGTGGCCAGGTGACCGGAGACCATACTCAACTAGGGGCACATAGACTTCAGCCTGCTGAAAATTGGTCAAGTCTTCATTTAGTCAGGTACTTCTTGCTTTAAAAACAAAAGACTTTCACAGTCACAAACTATGGTGGGTGGGGGGCAGCTGCTGGGATGGGACAGGACCTTAGTGTTCCATCAAACTGGGTGTGTAATAAATGTAGTACTAGTGTTATTAATTTCTAGTATTGGGAGCTTAAATTCATGACATTAAAATTGTTTAAGGTCACTGCTAGTTTTGTCCTATATGGCAAGTTGATTTTGGTGCAGATTTGCAGGAGAGGGTGTTGGAGAGTAGTGCCCTCCTGTAGCATGCTAGGAATGGTACAAAACTAATGCTGGGGCAGGTCTGGTCTCGGCGACAGCATGAACCAAGAGAGGCAAAAACTGGTACATGAGACCTTTAAACTGAGGTAAAAACTTCCGCATGTACTGTATGTCTAATCTGTGTGGTCTTTTCAGTTGTGGTTGTACAGTGTGAATAAGCACAGAGGGACTTAATAGACATGAGGACTTTGAAGGTGTTCTGCTGTATGTTATGGCACGTGCAGGAGTTTCTGCATGCTTGGAGAGTAAAATTGGCAACAGAAGTCATAAGACCTTGTTTGGCTCATTGACACAGGCAGTTACAAAACCGGAAAAAAAAAGGATAGAATCAAATATTTCGTTTATGTAGTTCTATGTGTTGAATGGGGGGGAGGGTGCAAGTTGTGATGTACCCAGCAAGTGCTGTTGCTAATAAAAAAAAAATGCATTTTTATATTTGTTTAAAAACTGTTTTTCTGTCTGCTTACTGACTTCTTGGGCCTATCATAAAAATGAAATGCCTCATACCATGGGGTTATCCCAGTAAAGGATATTTTAAAACAATAAATATTTTATTTATTTAAAAATGTATTTTCTTTGTAATAAATTGTTCTATAGAATAAAATATGTTTTGCAAAAATAGCAAGCAGAGTTGAAATTATATTTTCAGAAACTAGATAGCAAAGTGACTTTGTTCCCATATTTCTATAGTTATTGTGTTTTTTTGGGTTTTTAATTGAGATAAGGTTGGGGATAAATTAATCTGTATTATAAATGGCAAGAAATAATCCTGGCTCCTGACTGGTCAGGTGGCCATCACAGCAGGGATGTTATCCTGGCATAACATCCCTGCTGATCAACTAGATGATCATCCTATTGATTGTTTCCATCTTTTTTAAAAAAAAATATTTTTAAACACCAAACAAAATTCTTTAAAATTATTTTTTCCGTATAAAACAATGAGCCATTGTATAATATAACAGCTTAATCTGGTTCAAGGTCAGTTGGCATTCATCTTATTCCCTCCCGGTCGTGCCTGAAAATAGGCAGGATTTGTCTAGTGCACTTACCGGTCAACAAAAGCTAAATACTAACATACTAAATGCCAGCAGAATAGGCCTAACGGTCTTCGTGTCTGCTCGTTTGGTCAGCCCCCACCCTTGCTGTCCCCCTCGCCTTCTCTGGCTTCTCCCTTCCCAGTTCCGGATATTCTTGCTGCATTGGATTTTGCTTCCTGAACCCTTCCCCTGTACCTGTCCCACCCCCTCTTGAACCCCTCCACTGTCTCTGCCTCCACCAGCCCCCTAGGTAGTGCATTCCATGGCTCCACCACCCTCTCAGTGAAGTAGCACCTCCTCCTCCTTTCTCCCTGAATCTTCCCCCTCCAGCTTCCACCCATGCCTCTAGTGGCCCTTCCTCCTTCCTTGAAGCACCCTGACTGTTCCTCCCTATTTACCCTCTTCATGTACCTGAAGACCTCTATCATGTCCCCCGGTCCCGTGTCTCTTCAATGTGTACATATTTAGCTCTTGAGCCTTTCCTCATAGGTCCTGTCCCCCAAGCCCCAAATCATTTTGGTTGCCCTCCTCTGGACCCTCTCCAGGAGGTTAATGTCCCTCTTTAAGTGTGGCCTCCAAAACTGCACGCAGTACTCCAGGTGCGACCTCACCAAGCAGTTATACAGAGGGAGTATCACTTCCCTCCTTCTGGAGGTGATCCCCCTAGTGATGCATCCCAGCATCCTGTTGGCCTTGGCTGCTGCCCTCCTACAAGTCTCAGAGTTGTTCATCTTGACATCCACCACCACCCCCAGGTCCCTCTCAGCCATTGAGACTTGTAGTATTCCCCAGGGTGTACACTTGGCCTGGGTTTCTGGCCCCAGGTGGAGTACCTTGCATTTCCCTGCATTGAACCTCAGCTTCCACTTTCTAGACCATCTTTCCAGAGCCTCCAGGTCCCCTGCAGGGCCACCTCCCCTCCTCCCCATCCACCACGCCCCAGTTTGAGTGATCTGCAAGAGACTCATCTCACTCCTGATTCCTGTCCTTATGTCAGATCGTGGCGTTGAACAGAAGGGCCCAGGACTGATCCTGTGGGATCCCACTAATGACCCTCCTTGGGATGAGACTATCCCACCAACCGACCCTCTGGGTCCGGTCCTGGAGCCAATTGCCTATCCATCTGATCATCTGGTTTCCCACCCCATTTCTCTAGCTTATCCAACAGGCCCACGTGAGGAACAGAGTCAAATGCCTTGCTGAAGTCTAGAAAGAGGACATCCACTGGTCTACCCAGGTCCAAGGCACTTGTCACCCAGTCATAGAACTCCACCAGGTTTGTCTGACACGATTTCCCTGGGATGAATCCATGCTGTCTATCGTCCAGGCACCCTGACTTATCCAGGTCCCCCAGCCTCTCCTTGACAATGCCCTCCATCACCTTGCCCACCACCGATGTCAGGCTGACAGGCCTGTAGTTTCCTGCCAGTTCCCTTGATCCCCCCTTGTGGATAGACACTACATGCGCCACCTTCCAGTCTTGGGGCACCCACCCTGTCCTCAGAGAGATGGTGAAAAGCTCTGCCAGGGGTTTCGCCAGGACATCTGCAAGTTCCTTCAGCACTTTAGGATGTAATTTATCCGGCCCTGGTGCTTTCTCCGTCTTAAGGGAGCTGAGGGCTTCCCTCACTCTCTCTGCTGTGATTTCCACTTCTGGTACCTCTTCTCCCTGCTTAGCCCTCCCCCCACCTGCCAGTGATGCCTCCCCCCCTCCCCAGACCTGCCGATCGGTACGGGTCCCCCCCTCCTCATTATCTCTGTCTCCTCCCATGTATGATGCAGCATCCCCATTTTCCCTGGTGAAAACTGAGGTGAAGTACTCATTTAGTACCTCAGCCTGCTCCCCCGGGTCTTGTGCCCATCTCTCCCCTGATTTAATCCTGCTGATCTGCCCCGTCACCCTTCGTCTTTCCCCAATGTATCTAAAGAACCTCTTTTTTCCCTCTCCTAATTTCCCTAGCCCAGAGTTCTGCTCCTTCCCTTGCCTTAGCCGCCCTCACCACTCTAGTGGCCCTTCTAGCCATCAGCTCGTGCTCCCCTCGATCCCTTTACTCCTTGAGCACTTGGATTTCTTATAGGCTGCTTTCTTTCCCCGCACCACCTCCTGGACCCCTGGCCCACCAACAGGGTTTTGGGCCCTATCGCATTTCGTCTTACTCTTGCACAGGTGCTGGTAGCATCCTGCACCCCTCTCCTGATGATTTCCACCTACTATCAGCGTCCATGTCTGACCCAATCCCATCCAAATGCTCCTTAAGGATCCTTCCCATTTCCTTAAAATCCGCCCCTGAAGTCGGTTACTTCCGTCTTTGTGGCCTTCTACCCCTCCTAGGTCCAGGCAGAACCAGACCGTGGCATGGTCACTCCCGCCAATGGGCCCCTTGCCTCAGGCCCCACAATCTGGTCACTGTCTGCCAGGACCACATCCAGTACCCGTGCCTCCTGGTCGGTTCCCTTACCTGCTGAGTTAGGAGCGATCTTGAAAGACATCCAACAACCTCTGTTCTCTGGTCACAGAGGATGTCATAGTCTCCCAGTCTGTTCCTGGCATGTTTAAGTCCCCTAACACCACCACCTTTCCTCTGCCCAGTCTGTAGTGTCTCCTAACATCTGCCACCAGACTGTCCTCCAGCTCCTCCGCCAGGGCAGGGGGTCTATACACCACTCCTATTTTTACTCTCTTGCCCCCCCTTATCAAGGTGACCCAAATTGCCTCCACGGTTCCCTCCGCCTCCTCTACTCCCCTATGCCAATGCAGTTTTGACTATCATTGCTACCCCTCCCCTTCCCTCCCCTGTCCTTCCTGAACATAGTGTAACCCTCCAGGTTCAGGTCCCAGTCATGTCTTGCAGTGGCCCAAGTCTCAGTGACCGCTGCCACATCCACTGCTCCCTCAGTTAACATCGCCTGGAGCTCAGGCATTTTGTGCCCAAGCTCCTGGCATTTGCAATAAATAAATAAATAAATAAATAATAGGAATAATGCCCTCCAGAGTGGTGTTATGCTGGGATAACATCCTTCTCGGGTGTTAGAAGCCCTCGATCGATGGCCTCGGGCCCAACCACCCGAGTGGGATGTTATCACAGCATAACACCCACCCTGTCAGTCATTATTCTTACTGCAGGACAAACTGGGATGGTTGGCTTTATGGTAATGTCATAATGTGTTTGAGTGGTGACATTTGTGAACTTGTTTACTTGGATTGTCATTTAATTTGTCTGCAGTTTGTCTTCATCACCAAGTCTCTTTCAACTTTTCTCATTTTATGTGTTTCAGATGTGTGCTCCAGCTGCAGTCTTTTGGTATTTTGTGTTTTTGGGGGGGGGGTATTTTGGGCAACATACTGTCATGTGGACTGTGGGAACTCTGAGGATGGTGCTAGGGTGCAACTAACAAAGTGCGGGGAGGGAGGAAATGAGTAGAAATTGCATTAGAAATACCCTCCAAAATGCACCAAAATGTTAAAAAATGTCTGGGGGCCTAGGCGGCCCACCAGACCCTCTGCCTATTATTTTTAATTTTTCTCTGACTTGAGCTCCCCCATCTATAGGACTCCTGGATCCGCCCCTGCCATGTGATGGTCACTGGTCCCCTGGTGACCTTCTGCCTGGAGATCTGTGATCCCTTCCCTATTAGGCAGTACTAGATCTAGGATAGCAATGTCTCTTGTAGGTTGTTGTACCAGTTGTTTGAGGCCCTCTCCTGCAGAATTCACCATGTGTCTAGTTCTGGCAGATGTTCCTGCTGGTATTGACCAATCTGTATCCGTGTTGAAGTCTCCCATTATCAGAACCTCCCCTTTAGCTGTCATGTTTTGTATTCTTCTAACAGTAATGTGTCTGTGTCCTCCCCTGGTCTGGGGGCCTGTGAGACAACCCTGGTTCTTATGGCTGTCCCATTTGCTGTTTCCAGGGTGACCCACAGTTCTTCTGGCTCCTTATGTGTATTCTGAATTTCTGTAGCTTTGATATTTTCATTGACATACAGGGCCACTCCTCCCCCCTTTTTGCACCTCGGTCTCTTCTGAACAGTACATAGCCAGGTACTGAAGTCTCCCAAGTGTGGTTACTGGAAAACCACGTCTCACTAATTGCTACTATGTCCAGTTTAGCCTCTGACATTATTGCCTGAAGAACTGGGATCTTATTTCCCAGGCCGTGAGCATTTGTGTACATAATTTTCCATTGGCCAGATTTCGGTGTGTTAGTTGTTGGGTGAGGTTTGGCATTTCCCTTGTGCATTGTATGGGGAGACGGACCTTTTTTCTTACCTGGTGATGCAAATGAACTGCAAACATGCTGAGTCCCTGTTTAACCACTAGCTGAGGGGGGAAGGGTGTTCTTCCCATTCGACGTATGGGGTGCTGCACCCCTCTCCCCATTTGCTAGTTTAAATATTCTGCAAAGACGTCAAACTTCTGCCCCAATGCACTGATTCCCTCCTTAGTCAGATGCAGTCTATCAAATTTAAAGAACTTTCGCTCCCAAAACTGTTGCCAGTTCCCTACAAATCTGTGTCCTTTTTCCTGGCACCAGCCCTTGAGCCACATGTTTAGCTCCCCTCTTTCCCCTTCCGTCCATCTGTCCCCCTCTCCCAGACTGGCAGGATCTCAGAGAAGGAGATGCCGGACGAAATGGATGATAGTTTGTCACCCAGCCTGGTCAGGTGTTCCTTGGTCTCCACAACTGACCGGCTGGCGAGATCATTAGTCCCTATGTGTACCAGGACGTCAATGTTTTCTCCTGCTTTGTGAACAGTTTTAGCAATGTGGTCAGTGTCTCTCCACGCTGATGTACTTGGGAGACATCTGACCATTACCCCTGGCTGGAGATGGGTATCAATTCCCGAATCATGGAGTCTCATATGATCAGAAGTTTTTTGGATTTCCTTTTTGCTTTTTTGTTTTGGTTCCTGATTTGGGCGAGTTTTGTTGTGCTAGCTCCTGTGCTGCAGCGTCCTGCTCTGCAGTGTCCTGTGCCCCTTTGTTTGATTTCAGAGATAGAGGCAGATACCTGTTTGTAGTGTTTGTATGTTTTTTTGAGGTAATATGTTGGAGAGCAGAGAGTGATGGGGTACCCGATTTGCCCCTCCTAACCACCTGCCAACCTCCTGGACCAACTACCCTCAGCGGTCGAGGTTCTTCTGTTGG
The DNA here is from genome assembly GCA_016271365.2 of Neoceratodus forsteri. Taxonomy (NCBI): domain Eukaryota; kingdom Metazoa; phylum Chordata; order Ceratodontiformes; family Ceratodontidae; genus Neoceratodus; species Neoceratodus forsteri. The sequence continues at coordinate 584,948,409 of JADMNL010000022.1, forward strand.
ATGCTGGGGAAATGGCGGGTGGTTCTTATAATGTATTTCCTCTTCAATATGAAATTTGAGGCGTGCAATCTCTGCCCATGCTGCCCAGAGCTGAGCCCTAAGATCTCCAGTGGCCCAGCATGTAGGACAGTGTCCTAAGTCCTGTAAGACTGTCCTTCTGAAAAGTGTTCCACAGCACCTGCAGTTAATGGTATCCATTCCAGATAAGTTGCTGGGTTTATAACCTAGTCAGAGTAATTAGAAGGAAGAAAATGCAAAGGGCAGACTAGATGGACCTAACTGTCTCCTTCTGCCATCAACGTCTGTTTCTATGTTTGTTTCTAGTTCGAATGAGTGTTCATTTTTTCCGTTAAAAATCAGTCAGTTGTTTTATTTTGTGCATGTCGTCATCGTCTTCCAGTCGACACTAGAACAAGTGTGTGCTTCATAGTGAACGCGCAACTACCCACAAGGATGCTCACTCCTCTTCATCTTTTGCCTAGGCTTGGACCCACGAGGTCAAAGACTATGAGGCCCGATGCCTGTTTCAACTCAGCCACTGCGGAAGTGCTGCTGGGAGCCCTGTTGGCTCATCTTTTTGTTTCTCAACTTATTTTCTCTCTGGTCACTGCTTGGCTGGGACTCTCTCGGAGCATCAGGCTTTTCCTGCCCACCTGAGACCCCTCTCCCATCCTGGAGTCTCCCTGAGGTGCTCCAACCCCCTACCTACCTCACAGTGGGAGAACTCCGTGGCCTGTACCCCCAAGGTGGGACCACCTCTCCATCTGTTGGCAGCCTTAGGGATGAAGAGAATCAGGAGACCAGGTGGGCGGGATCAACAGTGGGCATGGAGGTCTTGTGCTGTTGCCTACTCGATGATGCAGGGCTTTTCTTGTTCGTGCGAAACCCTCCCTCTCCTCCCAAAGGTGTGGATGTGTCATGACATCCAAGCTCAGCTGGGCGCTCCCACGCCCGCCCACAGGATGTCTGCTGACACCTCACCCCATCAGTTATGTGGTCCCAGGTTGCAGTACACCCAGCCTCTGCTTAGCGTCACTAGCACCAGGAGTCACCCCCTACCTCCAGGAGGAGGCTGTTGTCAGATGCTCAATCCTCTCCTCCCTGGCTGACCCCCAGCAACCCGAGCTCATTCCTGAGCCTGGGTCGGCGGTGTGGTGTGAAGTGTGGCTTCCAGCGCCACAACCCTCCGCTCCACCGGGCCGGCCAACCTTGTAGGCTCATCCTTTAAAGCAACAATTGGCCACTATAGAGAAAGTGACTGCAAAAGTTGCAAAGTGCTTCCACCTCGCCCACCGAATCTAGGCATGAAAAGGGGAAACATCGGGACCAGGAGTGATCCCTCTCTTGTCCAAGGCTGCCTGCTTCTTCCTCCAGGAAGTCGGCCGCGGCGGCCCAGCCTGCCCCGCCTAAGGAGCAGCCCTCAGGGTCCCCCACTGCCACTAGTTTTGGTGGCCGCGGGATCCTCAGCTGCACTTAGACCCATCTCTATTGGGGGAGGGGGGGGTCTGCCACGCAAAGGAGCCATTAAGTCTCTCGTCAGCCTGTCCGACGAGTGCCTGGCTCAGGCTGTTGTGTTGGGCTCCAGGGACTCTGGAGCCTGCCCAGCTTCAACCGATAAGTCGAGCGTCAGCAAGTCCAGCACTTGCATGGTCGTTTCAGTCAACAAGTCGGCTGTCCGATCTGACGATGGCCACCCGATTGACCTAGCTTCAGAGTCTGACAAGGGCCCCAATGATATCCAGTTGCCAGTTCTCTCTCAGCCTCCCCCAGAGGGTTCTCTTCACCAGGCTGCCTCCTCACCATGGAACGTGGATCCACCTCCCTCTCCTTTTAATAGAGGGACTGCAGATGAGGGGCTTCTGCCAGGTAGCCGATCCCCAGGCTCACCTTCGGATTTGGGATTAGGAGCTGGCGTTAGCCCAGATGGTTCCCAGCTTCCCCTCCACTGGCAGCCCCCATGTCGGATCTGACCTACTGGGACCATCAGGGTTTGGCATCCCGCAGGGTCCCCCGTCGGGGCCTGTGGTGCCTCCATTAGGCCCTCCGTTGGGCTTGCTTCTTTGGGGTCCTCCTTTGGCCCCTCCATCAGGCCATGCCCTGTGGGGTTACCCTCCATCGGGCCCTCCGCCTGGGTTCCCGTCGCCGGGTTATCTGACACTTCAGGCCCTAGCATATAACCCCCACTGGGTTACCCCCTGTCAGGGTTCCATGCACCAGGGTACATGCCTGCTTATCCTTTGCTGGGATATCAGTCGATGCACTACCATGTGCCGGGGTTCTCATCACTGGGCTTTACCACGGCTACCCCCCCCCCCCCAGTTTATCAGCTTCCGCAGCCACAGATTCTGGTGGATTTTCAAGCCATCCTGCAGTCTTGGTGGTCTGAGGCCAAGGCTCAACTGGTGTTAGAGTTGGGCAATCGTCCAACTCCCAGAGAGCTCCTTAGAAGCTCTGACGCGCAGCTGGTGAGGCAGGTTCTGGCTCTCCTCTTTCTCCGCTAATGCCAGCCCCTTGAAGGATCTGACATCGGCCTGCTGTCTGGATAAGTCTACTCAGGCCCAAGGGTTTGGCTCATCCTGTTTCTGGGTCTTTGGACTCAGTCCAAGATTCGACTCGGATGCTTCCTCATCAGCAGAGTCTGGCTTCCTAATCCTTCCTATAGAGAGCCACAACCCAAGGAATTCCCGGAATCACCCCAGAAGATCCTTCCTTTGCATACCTCCTGTGCAAGGTTTATGACTGGAAGTCCGATGAACAGGACTCAAAAGGCAGTGCCTAGTGAAGCACCTGGACATGCAGGCGATGGCACGGTCCTTACCCCACCCTGGCTGCAGCCTCCTGAGGACCTGGCATCAGCAATATGGATGATGCCATCCTCTATTCCAGTGGTAGCTGAGAAAGCAGACTGCACCTACTGTACTCCAGAGGGAAGAACCACCTCAGTGTGCACCCCATAGCAGATTCGGTCATTATGCAGCTGCTCATGACCTGTCTTCTAAACCACAGCACATGAGCAACTCTTCTCCTGATAAGGAGTCTTATCAGTTAGATCAGTTATGGGAGGAAGTTTTACTCCTCCTCCTCCTCCTCCATGCTGGCTTTGAGGGCCCTTAACTATGCAGACCATATGCTGGTCTACCAGAAATCATTGTTTGCCCAGCTGGAGCCGGCCATTGAAACCTTTCCGGACTCTGAGTCGAAATCCATGCTGGCAGATTCGATCTGTTCTGTTAAGGTGGCCTGCAGACATTCCCTTAGGGCAAATTATGACTCTGTCAACTCCTGCATGGGAAGTCACCACAGCAGTCAGCCGCCGGCGCTTCCTCTGGTTGAGAGTGTTCGGTTTAGCCCAGGATGCACAGTCTGCCATCAAGGATGCCCCTTTCAGGGGATCCATCCTTTTTGGGAGTGACGCGCAGGACAATATAATCACCCTGCAGGACAAAGGCAAGGCCCTTTGGTCTGTACAAACTATGTACCAACCAAAATTTGAGGCAAAAAAGCCTTTTCGCTGTCAAGGAAAAGGTAGCCAAGTAACAGCAGACTGCCTGACAGTAGACCAAGCGTCTGGCACAACAAGCCTCAACCATCAACCCGCGATAAATCCCAGAAGCTTCAGGTGCAGCTCTCCCGCCTCCATCCCTCGCATGACTCGCTATCCACCTCTCCCTCAGGATCTTTCAGGAGAGCAGGTGGGAGTAGATTGCTTGTCATCTACCAGGATGGCGGGCGGTGACAACTGACTCTTGGGTCCTTCAGCTCATAGAGCAAGGACACACTTCAGAGTTCTGGACAAACCTCCAGACAGGCCTCTGGCGCAGTCACACTACCTGAAGAGCGCACATTCCTCTTCTCCGAGAAGAAATGCAGGCTGTTACAGAAAAGCAATAGATTCTGTCCCAGTGCACCAGGTAGGAAAGGGTATTACTCCCACTTCTTCCTGGTCCCCCAAAAGACAGGGATACGCATCCCATTCTGGACCCCAGCACTCTCAACCTGCACATAGAGTACAATAGGTTTTCAATGCTGACCCTCCCGAGTCTGCCCCTCCTGCACAACGGTCAGTGGCTCCATGCTCTGAATACGCAGGATGCCTACCTGCACATCCCTATTTTCCGAGCCCATCGTCGCTACCTCCGGTTCTCCTTTCAAGGGGAACATTACCAGTTCAAGGCCCTACCTTTTGACCTATCCTCAGCACCTCTGGTCTTCATGACAGTAGTGGCGATGGCCCTGAGGCATCAGGGCCACTGTGTGTTCCCTTACCTCGATGACTTGCTGTCAGCCCTGTCTGGGGAACAGTTGGAACTCTCCCTCTCTGCAACGTTGGACCTGTTTCATCAAGTGGGAATCACTGTACATTTTTCGAAGTCCCAGCTTGTCCCATCCCAACATCTGCAATTCATTGGGGCAGTGTTGGAAACGGTTCAGGGTATGGCTTTCCTCCCTCTCGACAGGGCAGAAACCTTGCAGAAGCAGGCCCATATAGCGGCCTCCAACAGGAAGGTTTCGGCCTGGTCGGTTCTTCATCTGCTAGGCCTGATGGCAGCGGCCATCCCCACAGTGCCTTTGGCCAAGCTTCACATGCGTATTTCACAGTGGACGATCAGAGCACAGTGGGCCCGGAGGTCTGACGACCTGGACCAGATGGTTATGGTCTCTGATTCCACGCAGAAGGATCTTTTGTTGTGGCAGGATCTTTCCAGTCTCACCAAGGGTGTCCTTTTTCAGCCCCCTCCTCCCACCGAGACTCTGACTACAGATGCATCAGGGATGGCTGGGGCGCACATCTGGGAGACCACAAAACCCAAGGCAGGTGGTCCCAGATGGATCTTTCTTTACACATCAGTGTGTTGGAGATGAGAGCAGTGTTGTACACTCTTCAGCCTCTCAGCACCTGCTTCTCCAGGGCACCCTGATAGTCCATTTGGACTGGTATTTCAACAGGCAAGGAGGCACCCGCTCGTATACCCTATGCAGGGAGGGTGATGCAGGTGTCGAATTGGGCTGTTCTGCATCAAATTCACCTCACAGCTGTTCACGTTCTGGGCATGCAAAGCGTCGTGAGCAAGACAACCTCAACCGCACCACAGTAAGGGACCATGAGTGGGAACTCAAGCAAGAGGTGATCGACCACATATTCGACCTTTGGGGTCAGCCAGAACTGAATCTGTTCTCCTCCCCATACAATGCAAAACTACCCAAGTTTTGCATGCTCACTTCAGGGCACGGTGTTTTCTGGTGAGACACATCATCTCTTTGCTGAACAGGGAGGTTTTTGTATGCCTTCCCTTCCTTTCCAGTTCTGCAGAGGGTGCTACTCAAGCTACAGGTGGAGGGCCTACATGGAGGCAGTACAGCACAGTGGTTTAGGGTTCTGGTCTGCAAACCTGGAGACCTGGGTTTGAATCCCACAGCCCCCACTTGCATACTGTGTGGCCCTGAGAAAGTCAGTTAACTTCCTTGTGCTCCCAGGTCGCACCAGGAAACGAGCTTCGGCTTAGTGTGCCTTTTCTGATTAAACAATTTCCCCCGTCCCTTTCCCTTTTTGGCCTCGTCAGGTTTGGTTTCCACTCCTTCAGCAGCTAGCAATGGAGCCTCCAGTTCCCCTGCCTCTCTGCAATGACCTCCTGACCCAGGAGGAGGGCACACTTCTCCACCCAATGCCGAAATCCCTTCATCTTCACACGTGGTACCTCAGGACATAGCCGCTTCCCACTTTGGAGAATCCTCCAGGGTGGCGCAAGTCCTCATCAAGGCCAGAAAACCGTCTACGAGGACCACTTATGCCATGAAGTAGAAGTGTTTTTCAGTTTGGGCCACTGCGAAGGATTGGGACCAATTCTCGTGCCCTGCTCTGTTGGTCATGGAGTATCTACTGATTTGGGCCTGGAGTATTCTTCGCTGAAGGTCCATTTGTTGACTGTCTCGGCCTACCATACCTTAGTGGACGGCAGGACAGTAGCCCAGTTGGAAGTTTCAAAAACTTTCTTGACGGGGATTCTGCATCTCAAGCCACTGGTGCACAGTCCTGCACCACCATGGGATTTCAATTTTGTTCTAGAGGAATTGACCTTGCCTCCTTTGAAATGGCTGGTTCCTATGACATGCTATTTGTCCTGGAAGGCGCTTTTCTTAGTAGCAGTCACTTCAGCTCGAAGAATTTCTGAGTTTCAGGCCCTGATTTGTAAGGAGCCTTATTTAATTTTTCATAGAGTCCAGGTGGCTCTTCGTACCAACCCTAAGTTCTTGCCCAAAGTGGTTTCTGAATTTAAGTTGAACCAGTTGATTCAACTTCCAGTGTACTACCCTGAGCATTCCAGTTGGGGAGAAGCGAATCTTCATACCTTAGATGTTCATAGAATCTTGCATTATTACACTAACAGGACAAAGTCTGTCCGGAAAAAGGATCAGCTTTTTGTTTCTTTTGTACCCAAAAGAGAGAGTGTGGCAGTTTACAAACTGTGTATCCAAATGGCTGGCAAACTGCATTATTTTCTGTTACCAGAAGCATTGTAAGACCCTCCCGAGGGAGGTTAAGGGGCATCCCACCAGGAGTATGACTGCTTCTGTTGCTTGTTTCAGGAACGTTTCAGCCACTAACATCTGCGTTGTGGCTACCTGGAGTTCTGTCCACATTTTCACCGAGCATTAGTCTGGACAGTGCTTCAAGGCACAGTGCAGATTTCCGCCTAGCAGTACTTCAAGGCTTCCTGTCATGATTTCTGTGCCTTTAGCAGACTTTTTTCTCCTGCCTCCCATGTTTGTTTCTTCTGATTCACACTGCTTGGCAATCAGTCCTTAAGGTAATTAGCTACTGCAAGAGCCCTCTCAAAGTAAGATAGTACATTTATGTATAAACTTAAACAGTAGATCGAGAGAGGCTCTTGCAGTAGGTAACTTTTTTGCCTCCCTCCATCCCCCAAATTTATTTGGCTTATTGCGGTTTCTTTATGAGCTCATTCTGTGCTCCAGGAGCCTCTATTTCCTTTTCTCCTGTTGCTCCTCATCTGAGGTCTCCAGTGGGAGAACTGGAAGGGCGTGGGGAATGTCCACTACATAGGGTCACACTGACGTCTGTCACTTAACGTTGGGTGAGCGATCCCCCGTCAGATATTGCTGGCTAAAGTTTCCATGTGGTCCTGACACCAGGGGGTGCTCAAGTCCTCAAGGTGATCGATTACCTACTGCAAGAGCTTCTCTCAAAGATCTGCTATTACGGTAAGTTCTTACGTAACTGTACTTTTCCTTCATAATGTGTGCTTTTATCCAGTATTTAATTGCTCTATTTTGGATCAGACATTCTACTAGCAATTGTCCAATCTCCGACCTTACTGGAGCAGAAGGTGCTCCTATTAGTAATCCTAGTAGCTTTTTATAAGACTTGTTTAATAAGCTTTCAACCTTCCATTGTATTTGTATTCCCCAGATCTCGGCTCCGTATAGGAGCTAGGTACGTACTTTTTTATTTATGACTTTAAGGCAGGCCTTTATTGAATTCCTGCATATTTATAAATGAATCTTTCTATTGCTGGGAGAAGGCCTTTAATTTTACGTTCTATGTCCATTATATGTTTTTTATGAAAAGTTTTTTGTTATTGTTATCCCTAAATAACAAAACTATCTACTGTTCCGATTCGCCATGACCCATTAAATATTTAAATTTTTTCATGAAACCTCTGCCACATATCATGATTTTTGTTTTCATAGTTAATTTGCAGTATCTTTTGTGTTCCTCCTGAAATATTTTTAACATCCTAGTCATTCCAAGGTGACTGATAGAGATGAGTACTATCTCAGTCTGCATAAGATAAATACTGACATGTTTTTGTCCAGTTCTCATGCGTGGAAATCTTCATTATACATTTTATTAATATTGTATTAATAAATTAAATAACAGTGGAGACGCATGCATCCCTGCTTCACCCTCATATTGGTTGTACATTTATCACTTTTTACCTTCTGTGCTAGTCCTTACTTGTGTTTCGTTATTCTGATATAATTCCTGTATTATTTTTGTAATATGTAAATCTACTTTTAACTTTCTGAGTGTCCACAATAATTCTCTGTTTCCTTTATCAAATGTGAATTTTAAGTAGATAAATGTACAATACAGATTTTGTTTATAAATCTGTAGTTATGTTTATGTATAATAGGAACCAAAGTGAAACCCGGGTCTAGTGTAGAATATTGTTTTTTGAATTCAGATGTGCTTCATTCATTATGTCATTTCCACTACCCATGTAGTAAGTCTGTTATTGATTATGCTAGTAGAACGTTTTTGTGTCGAGTCTTTTAGACTGATAGGTCTGTAACAGCAGGGGTCCACTCTGTCTCCCTTTTTGAAAATAGATACTATAATATTCTTCCAGGTGTTTGGGAATTTTTCTGTATTCTTTATGAAATGAAAAAGTTTTTCTAAGAAAGGGATCCAATATTCTGAACTTCTGATTATTACATCTATTAATTATATCTATCTAGACCCCATCTGTTACATCAGGCACCCCATCCGGTCTGGGTACCTTATGAGGGGCACAAACATTTAAAGCTTGCATATTTCATGTGTGATTTGTTTTAGTCTGTTTGTACTTATTATGCTATCGCTAAGTGTATCTATATTTGTGTGTGTGTCCTGTGTATTTTGATTATATATTACATTTCTGTAATACTCCACCCACCTATTTGGTTCAATATGTGGGTGACTGTACTATAGCTTAGCTGAATGTTTCCCATACCTTTTTGAGTGGCATCCTCCATCTGAAACCCCCAATCCATTCTCCTGTCTTGACTTGGGATTTAAATTTTGTTTTAGAAGAGTTGACCCTGTCTCCTTTTGAGTCAGCCGCAAATTGCAAACTACACTTTCTGTCCCAAAAGTGTTATTTTTAGTTGCTGTTACTTTGCCCAAAGAATTTCAGAGCTTCAGGCCCTCTGGTGCGAGGGAGCCTTTGTTTTCACAAAGACAGGGTGTCTTTGCACACAAATCCAAGTTTCTCCCTAAGGTGATGTCTGAGTTTACACTGAATCGGTGTATCCACCTTCCTGTTTATTTTCCAGAGCATGCAAATTCAGGAGCAATGCCCCATACGTTAGATATGTGCAGAACTTTGAAGTATTATCTTGTCCAACTAAGGAATACAGAAAGTCAAAGCAGTTTGTTTTTTTGCACTAGGTAGAGAGGGCATTTAGATTTTTAAACAGTGTATCTAAAATTTAGGTTCTAAATGTCTGGCTAATTGCATTGTGTTCTACTACAACAAGCACGGCAGAAAGTTGCCTGGAGCGGTCAAAGCTCATTCCAGAAGAGGTGTGGCTTGTTTCCAAGAGGTCTTGGCTGCTGACATCTGTGCAGCAGCCACCTGGGTACCATCCATACTTTTACCAGGCACTGCAGTCTGGACATTGCCTCTAGACCCCTTGCAGGATTTGGCAGGGCTGTGCTGCAGGGCTTCCTGTCTTAAGTTTAAGGTTAGCCTTCCTCCCAGACTGTCTGTCTGTCCCTGTAACTGCTTGGGACTCATTCCTATGGTGTGACCTGATGACTGAGATACCCCCAAAGAAGATAGAACAGTTATGTAAGAACTTACCGTAACAGTAAATCTTCGATGGCATCTCAGTCATCAGGTCTGTCTTCCCTTCCACTTTCCCCTGTCTGGGGCTTTTTACTGGAACTGGCTATCTGGTGTATCCAGCCTTTCTTATAGGCCTGGGCACCTTTCTGTCTTTCTCCTTGGTCCCCCATGGCTAGAGCTATGCTCCCTTTGTCTCTTGGGGAAAAGAACTGAGGAGGCAACGGAGCCGCTCACGCCTTTATAGGGTTGATGACGTTGGCAGATGATGTCCATGTGGGTGACCCCAGTTGTACTGCTGAAAATCTTCCATGTGGATCCTGCTTCACCCACGGTGTAGTTTCTCTGGTGTGACCTGATGACCGAGATCCCCTCAAAGATCTTTTGTTATGGTACGTTATTATGTAACTGTTTTTTCTAGCTCCGGAAGCAGGACTGGATAAAGAGTACCATGTTGTCTGTGTACATGTGAATGTGCGAGGAAACAGACTGATGGCAGGTTGTCAGAAAAAGTGGAAAAGGGTGGAAGGCAGAATGGGGCCCTGGGGTACTGTGAATCTGATAAGAGAGGGAAAGAACAGTGCTAGACCAGTCTGAACCAGTTTATGCCAGTGAGAAAGGTAGGAGCGGAACTAACTGAGTGCTGGGTTAACAGTCAAGTTTCCCCAAGCTTATCCAGGAGCATGAGGTAGGCCACAATTTCAGAAGCTTTAGCCAGGTCATTGAAAATGGGCGCAGTTTTCTGACCCTAATCTTTTCCTCTAAGAATGAAAATTAGTGACCCAGTGGTGGGAGGAGGTAGTGCTGCGGGATTAGTGGAAGCCAGATTGATAATAGAGGAAGAGAAAAGAGCAGGTAGCACAGAAAGAGAAGGGCCTCGAAAGGACAGTCTTCTCCTGCACCTTGGCCAAAGTATGGAGGAGTGAGATGGGACAGAAATTCCCAGAGGAACAGGTGTCTCTCTCTCTGTCTCTCTCCCCCTCTCCTTTAGACTGATTACAGGCCCAGGGAACAGATTAAGTGTTTGTTTTTACTTTTTACATGTTGCTGTCTTCCCTGGCAGACTTGGGCAAGGGCTTCTCCAATCCATCCTGCTCCACCTGCCCTGGCACTCTTCTTGATCCACTGACCCACCCATGACCTGCCCCCCACCATAGCAGGGCCAATAAGGGGAAGACAGTCCTCCCGCTAGATTCATTGTCCTGTGTGTATTGGCGATCCGGGTGGCAGCGCATGTTGTAGTGGGTTAAACTTCGTGGAGCTTTTCTCAGCCATTCTTTTCTGTGTTCTCTGTGGGTCTCCCTGCTGCGGCGTGACTGTATGTGCCATGAAACTGTAGTCATTCCCTTCTTTGTGCTCGGACACCAGCACAACATCCAGGCCTCCACCTGAGGCAGCCAAGGGGCTGAGCTGGCAACCCTCCCCACCCTGGGAGAGGAGAGCAGTCCCCTGGATGCTGGATCTCTCCCCCTCGGCCAACCCCCAGCAACCTGAGCTAATTTCCAAACTTGGATCGCCAGTGTGACAGGAGGTAGGGTGCACAGCACCTCAACCCTCCATGCCACTGGGCCGGCAGGACAGATCCAGTTTTAACCAAAAAGTTGAGTAGGGTAGCAGTAGACAGAGCAGTAGCAATGTCCAAGAGAGGAAAGAGCTTGTGATCCAGTGTGTTAGGGCTGTGACCTTGAGAAGGATTAAGGGAGAACAAAGCGATTAGGATGGTAGCAAGAGAGATGCGGATGGAGGAGGAGGACATGGAAACATAGAATGTTTCAGCAGGAAAGGACTGGTAAGCCCATCTAGTCGACCTCATTTCCGTACCTAACATTACATCCTGAACTTCATTTGGTCACAGATGTCGCTCCCTCCTCCCCATTCCACTATTTATTATTGTGGCTATCCCACGCATGGTTGACGCTCCCCAATGTCTATGCCCGGTAGCCCATCATCATAGCAATGCGGACAACGGTGACAACAAAAACGGTGATAGAATACAGCGACTGCAGATATGGTGACTGGGGGGTTCCCACCTCCCCAAGGTGCACCCCCCCCACCCCTGGAGTTAGTATAGTTAGTAAGGGGGGTGTGGGGGGGGCAAAGCCCCCCACAACAGGGTGCCAAAGATGCAAATATCACCATATATGCTGTTGCCCACTTCCGTACGCTGTTGTCACGTGTCACCACTGAATTTTTGCTGTTGTGACATGGACCTTCGTTTGCCCCTACCAGTTTTTCTGGAAGGTTGTTCTAGGTGTACTCTACCTATTCCATAAAGTGTTTCCTCACATTCCTCTTAACCACCCACCCAAGCTTCATTGCATGCCCCAGTGTTCTAGTGCTCTTTCTCATGTAAAATACTGGAGGGCTGGAAGTAAAGAATGGGGTGTGGCGGGGAGAGGAGGGAGAGTGCACAAGAGGTAAAGCTGCAGCGACCTCGGAACTGGGTTGTAGGGTCAAAACAGGAACAAAAGGCATGTCCAGTGTAACTGATGTAGTGCAAATATAAAAATAAAGTTTAACAAATCGAGATCTAAGAGTGCAGACAGACCAAGCTAGATTGCAGTGCCTCGAGGCGCTCTGTCACTTTGTCAGGAGTGGGGGGTGGTGACTAATCAAACAGATGGCATTAGTTTAAAAAGCATACAATACTAATTTACTAACTAATACCAAGTTCAGACTAACCAATCAGGTCAGTCACTGGGCAGTCCCAAAAGGTGTAGTCCTTCATTTTCAAATGCAAAACTATTGAACTACGGTTTGATACAGAACTTTTTTTTGTGTTATTTATTTTTCCCCTTCGTGCTGCTACCTCAGCCACTCCTTCAGGCTATGCCAAGGCTGGATCTGATCCATCTGTTCCCGAGCCTCAGCTCTCATATTGCAGTCGTCCCCCTGGGTAACCCGGACGTAGCCCTTCGCCGGGTGGGTCCCCCTCCGACGAGGGGGAAGGCACCAGAGGAGCAGGCTAGCACAGTACTTGGCCCTTGGGGAACTGCTGATGGACCGGGAGCTTCGGGATGTTGATGGCCTCAGACCTCCAGGTGGCTGTCATCCGGCTGAATGCGGAGCCATTTTCCGCTTTTCTGGTGATGTTCCCTTGCATTGCGTCTGCCCTGCCCCCTGTCTCCACCGGAGGCTGCTGCAGAGCGACGCATCCCCCACTACCCACCCCAGGAGAGGAGAGCAGTCTTACAGAAGCTCAATCCTCTCCTTCCCCTGCCAGCCCCAGGCATCCCGAGTCTGTTCCCGAATCCGGGTTGCCGGCGTGGCTCGAGGTAAGGTGCCAGCGCCTCAGCCCTCTGTGCCACTGGGCCAATACAAAACTTCTAAAGTGCTACCTCCGTTTTATGTTAAGTATTTATCAAACATATTAAACATGCATGAAAATGTGTTCAAGAACGGTTTCTAACATCGCACTCTATCACAGAGCTTGAAGACAGAGTAGTAGTGGGTAGTACATATAAGCACACAATCCAATGTAAAACATTTAATTAATTCAAGAATTCATTGTACTCAGCCGGCCCGGTGGCACTGAGGTTTGAGGCACTGGATGCCACACCTCACGCCGGCGACCCGGGTTTGGAAAAGGACTCTGGCCGCCAGGGGTCAGCAGGGGAGGGAAGAGGATTGAGCGTCTGGAGGACTGCTCTCCTCTCCCTTTGTGGGTAGTGGGGCATGCATTGCTCCTCAGCAGTCCCCAAAGGAGATTGGAGGCCCTGCAAGGAGTGTTGCCATAACAGGGGGTGGAGCAGCGGCGGATGTCAACACAACACTGCGCTGACCTCCTTGCACATTCATGCTCCAGGGGAAAAATGGCAAGAAAACCCCTGGAGGACCTAGGGAGGCGATGGTGACCCGGGAAGCCAACGCCCACATCTCAATGTTGGACCACCGTTTCACCAGCTCAGCTCACCCAAGACCCTCAACCCGGCCTGGGATCATCCCTCTAATCTCAGAAAGGTTGCCAGGTAGATGAGGTGGACCCCCCCCCCCCCGCGGGTGAACTGGGGGGCTGGACGGATCTATGGGTCTGGGAAGGGGATACTCAGCCATTGTACTCCTGGTGGAAGGGGTTTCAGGCACGGAGTAAAGGCCAAAACTGTGAGGGTACACCCGAGAGATGCCCTGGTCCCTGGTGCTAGAAATAGTCTAAAAAAAAAAAAGAATTAATTGTACTTGGTCACACTAAGTGGAAAAAAAAAAACAGTCACAATAAAGCTATCCAGAGGGTGGAGGAAATTAAAGGAAAGGGAATGACGCATGTATTACAGCACTGTTGATGCACAGTTCATATTTCACAGTTCAGTTGGCAGTCGGTTAATACTAACAGGTGGGGATTATATTAAAGACATACTCTGTAGCCTCTCTCTTCATGGCTGACTGTTGGCTGCAGGGCTTTTGCAGTATATTAAAAAAACTACCTTGACTCCATCTGGAGTAGAATCAGTGTACGATCCCATCCCCTAACCCGCGGGGGTACATTCTCAGATCCAACAAATTTTGCCAGTATACCGTCTTGGCTGGGTTAATCCAAAAAATGGCATCCCCCGCTTGTTTCTGTAGTCCCTCGTCTTGTATTCCTGAAGGCTCTTGAGATTCTTTCTTTAATGGACGTATATTACATCCTATATAAATCTGTGGGCAGGGACATATTACTGCGTAGGTGATAAAATTAGTCTGACATGGTAAATTCATGAATGTCCACCCTGCTATTTAATTCTGGAACTGACAGAAGGAGTCGAGATGGATATTTAATTTGAAAGCACTGCAGCCAGCAGGCATGAATGAAGAGGTAGACTAGAAAGTATTTCTTTAATATAATTCCCACCCGTTCATATTAATTGAATGCTAAATTGAATTGTAAAATATGAATTGTGCATTAACAATGCTGTAATATATATGTGTGTGTGTGTGTGTGTGTGTGTGTGTGTGTGGTACCATTCCCTCTTTCAGGTTGGATTCCCTCTGCCCTTCGGATAGCTGTAGTGGGACTGTTTGTGTTTTTCTCCACTTCGTGTGATTACTTGAGTACCATGAATTCTTGAATGAACATTTTTTTACAGTGAAATGTGAGCTTATATGTACTATCCACTACTACTCTGTCCTCAATCTTTGTTATAGTTTGTGATGTTAGAAACCGTTTTTAACTTGAACACATTTTCGTACATGTTTAATATGTTCGATAAACATGTAACATAAAATGGAGGTGGCACTTCAGATGTTTTGTATCAAACAGCAGTTCAATAATAGTTTAACATTTGAAAACAAAGGACTGTACCTTTTGAGATCGCCCTGTGGCTGACCTGAGTGGTTAGTTTGAGATTGGTATTAGCCAGTAAATTAGTAGGTTATGCTATTTAATTAGCTACATCCCACCTGACAGAGGCAGAGTACCTTGAAGCACTGGGATTTTGCTTGGTCTGTCTGCACTGGTATGTCTCACATTGTTAAATAAAGTATATTTTTATATTTGGACTACTTCAGTTGCACTGGACATTTCTTTTGTCTCTTCACTCAGCGCTGTAGTCCAGCTGCACTGAATCCATGTAGCATACTGTTTTTGTTGTTTGTGGTGTCAAAAGGAAAGTAAATAACATTTCGGAACTTGACAGGTAAATTAAGGTTAGCAGAAAAGTAATTGGCCGTGGCTGCCTTTTTGCTTTTTTTCGGGCATTTGAGTTCTTTGTAGCTAATGTCCAGAAATCCGCTGGGGAGCCAGAGGCCTTGTGGAGATGCCAGGCAGGGTCATGGGTTTTAAATTGTTCCAATGAGCTCTGCAGATATCTAGGGAAGATGGCACCCACAAACACGAGACCACCTGAGAGGGTGCGTTTGTCTTGGGTTGCAATGAATTGGGTCTGGAAAAGGATAGAGCTTCATCTACAATATATTATTGGATGCAGAGATGAAGAGAGGACCAATCAGGCCGGCCCAGTGGTGTAGAGGGCTAGAGCGCCTAGCGCCTTACTTCTTACCACACTGGTGTCCTGAGGTTGGAGGCGAGCTCAGATTGACAGGAGTTGGCTGGGGAGAGGAGAGGAGAGGATTGAGCATCTGGAGGACTGCTCTCCTCTTCCAGGGAGCGTGGGCTGTAGTTACGGCTACCAGCGACACCCAGCAGAGGGTATCTTTGCATCAGCCAGGAACTCTTCAGGAAGGAGGCGAAGGCGACAGCAGACTCCACTGGTCTGGTGTGGAAGAGCACCGGCTTGTGCTGTATGTCATTGCACATCTCCGCACCGTTTTGGGGGGAACCGGAAAAAAGGAAACACCCGTCGACTGGGAGGAAGATGTTTCTGCCCCATGTCCATCACTGGATCCTGCCCTTCCTGTGTCCTTCACCTCCACCGGAGGGGCATTGAATGGAAAGGTAAGCACTGTGGAGCTGACGGCGGCCCCACCCTGGGAGGGTCATGACTGGGGGGTTCCCTGATGGTGTGTCACAGGTGGGTTGGGAGATCAGGATCACAGCCAGGGAGGATCTTGGGCAGGTTGGGACAAGGCAGCACGACCGATGGAGGCCCAGTCAGCGGCGACCAGAGTGATGAAGAATGGGGGAGAATGGAACAGAGAGGACCAAGAGTTCTGAAGATTATCCAGTACAGTGACCTGAACACCCTGACCCAGATAAACTTCAGGTACATTTAATAAGGCAGATCTTACAGGCACAGTAGACCACAGAGTGGCCATTTACAGTTTCAAGGCGTATCAGCATCCATGATTCTATGGCAGTGGGAGAAAATAACCCAGTCAGTTGGGGAGCGATTTTAGGAATGGAATTTAAGGCTTGTAGGCTAAAAATTAGTTGAGTGAGGTTAATGGATTCAGTTTTTGTATGGTGGACTTGAATAAAAGAAAGTGTCAATGTTTTCATCTCAAGTAGCAGGAGTTCACTTGCGAGGCCAGGGAGGAGAGAAGATAAAATGTCCATAAGCGTTCAGGCTTGGCTCTCAGGGAGGCATAGATACCACAGCATAACTGGTGCAAGAGGAGAGTAGAAATATGTTTACTCACCTGTAACCCTAGTTCTGCTAAGCATATTCAGGCCACATCCTCCTCTGTCAGGTAACACATGGATTCCTGTTTCCAGCGTGCAGAAGGCGAGGATGGAGCCTAAGATGACCCATAGGTGGTGGGAGGACTCTAACTTGAGGCGTCTGGTGAACTGAGCATAGTCCAACAGCTGTCAAGTGTGGATTTCAACTGAATATCAAGGAAAGGAAATTGTTTAGCCAGGAAAGGCACACTAAGCTGAAGCTTGATTCCAGGTGTGACCTGGGAGCACAAGGAAGCTAAGTGTCTTGCTGAGGTCACACAGTATGAGCGTGGGGGCTGTGGGATTCAAACCTGGGTCTCCAGGTTTGCAGCATGAACAACCAAACCACTGCGCTATACTGCCTCCTATTGTTAGTAGTACTTATGGTTACAGGTGAGTAACCTATATCCCCCCACCCACCCAGCCTTTGAAATAGATTTTCTTTTTTTTTACTTTCTTTCTTTTGCCGCTTCTCTGCTCTGGGCCTCTCCTTCCTTCCTCTCAACTCCATTCCACCTCTGGCGGGATCTGCCCTAGAGTGCCCCTCCCTCTTGCACACATTGGGGTCTGTCCCTCCCTCGGTGGTCGGATGATCCGAGAGGCTATCATCTTGGGCTGCGAGAGGGTTTTCTCGTTTTCTCCCCTAGTTTCCCGCCCCTGGGGCGCCCTGCGCTAGGGCCGTATGTCCCGAGTGGCGGTGTGCTGGCGCACACCAAGCCCTCATGCGCGGCCGGCGTCCCCCCTCCCGGCACCCGGCGAAGCGGCGCCCTGCGTCCCCTCCGTGTCCGGTGCTTCCACCGGTCGTGAAGGTGACTTGGAACACACGAATGTGTTGAGGTTCCCACCCTGAGGAGGAAGCATCCGTTGGGGCGCTCAATCCTCCCTCCCCGACCCCCTAACGGCAGTCCGTTCCGAGCCGGGTGGCGGCGTATGAGGTGTGGCGTCCAGCGCCTCAACCCTCAGCGCCACCGGGCCGGCCTGAAATAGATTTTCATTCTAACAGTGTAATGTATGATGTATAGAACATGGACGTTACCTGGCAACTGGCATATTTCATGGCATTCTGCACAAGCTATCACAGTTTGTCCAGGGGAAGGGATAACTACACATATTGGCAAGCAGTAAAACACGAACCAATAACCTATTCAGTTAAAAAGAAATCTGTAACTTACAATACGTATTTACAGTTTGTGCATCAGTACTTTCAACAGTAACCAGTTAGCAGGAAAAATAATATTGATGTCAGTGGCAGAAGGTGACCCAAAGACCCATTAAATCTGCCCAGTACCTTCCCTGATTCACACCCAGCCTAATGCTGGACCGGAGCTAGTCGAATGATAGTCCATTAATTCTGCCCTGTACCTGACTTTATCCACACCTAGCCTAATGCTGGACCAGAGCTGGTCTACCGATGGCCCATTGAGTGCCCCGTACCTTCCTTCATCCACAGCCAGCCTAATGCTGGACCAGAGATTGTCCACCAATTGCCCAGACTGCATTTTGATACCCCCTAGTCCACTCATCCCCTTCCCTCGACTGCCTGCTGTCACTCCCTCATATGGTCTGGACTGTTCCCTTGTGCCGATCCCTCTTGGATTTAAAGCCAATAACAAGACTCTGTGTCCATCACATCTGGTCATGTGTTCCACTTCTCCACAAGCCTATCTATAACAAAGAACTCCTTTATATCCCTCCTAAAGCTTCCCCCACTACTAGCCATTCATGAGCTCTTGTTACTTTGCCCTTGCATCATGTGAACAGGACTGTGCTGTCCACCTTAGTGTACCCAGCAGGTACAGTACGAAACAGGTTCTGTCATATCTCCTCCTCTGCCTTCTTGCTTCTAGTGTGTTCCTTTTGATACTCTCACTCTCCAGCCTGTCCTCGTGCATCTTCTCCTACTGCCCCAGAGTCATCTTTCTGTCCTTCCTCTGCACAGCTTCCGAGAGCTCCCTCACCATCTTCAGGTATGGGCTGCAGAATTGTGCACAATACTTCAGAAGAGGTCTGACCAAGAAACTGTACAGGAGCAGAATCACATCCTACCTTTTGCTAGCAAAATGCCTTCACACACCCCTATCATCCTATTTGTTTTCCCAACATGAAGAAGTAAAAAAAGGCCGAGCTGGAAATTTTAACAGTATTGTCTGTCTCCCCATCTCTCACCATGCTGGTCAGGGTTCTCTCAGCAGATTTGGCCAGGAGAGCAGGTGATTGGCTATCTTCACAGCTGACACGAACACCACTCTGGTTGGCATGCAGTGGGGAGAATATGTTGCCTCCCCAAGATAGCTTTTCCCCTTTGAGCATGCAGGCCGGCCCTCAGCCCTGCCCCCTCTTTCCCCTGGCTGGTGTCTACCTCCCTGGACTCCAGCTGGAGTGATGGTCTCTCACACATTTCCCTCATGGTGGAGCCAGGCGGGAGAAGGCTGTCCTCCAGTCACCCAGTGAAACATATCAGATAGGCTTCAGGGTTCCAGGTGGTGGTGCAGGCTGGGAAGGTGTCAGAAGTTTCACATGCAAATGCACATACACTATGGAACCTTGGCGCTCCTTACTAATGTTCCCACGCCTGCACTGCCACCCAATGGCAGCCAGCAATCAAGAAGAGCATAACTCCCTACCCTAGGACAGTAGAGCAATCCACTGGACACTTGATTCCCACCCATCTCCCCACCCCTCCGACCCCCCAACCCATGATATGTTTGTAAGAAAGACAATTTATAAAGTACTGTATTGTATTTTGATGCAGCCATTCAGTTTATCAAGGAAATAAAGTTGAGGTGTGTTTGTGTTAAAATTGCATCCAACAACCTGGCAAAATACTAAAAGTTGCACTGAAGTTAAACAATATATATTAATTATATTTTATTTAGAATACAACCGTCTGTAAAGTATACTAAAATAAAACACTGCAGTGTATTGTACATGTGTAGCGCTGATAAATAATTCCACCTGTCATATCTGCAAAGGCTGTATAGTAGTGTTGAACCAATATATTGAATTTATTATTTAGTTTTTGTTGACTGGGTTAAGTGCATTAGACAGATCCTGCCTATTTTCAGGCACAACCGGGAGGGATACAGATGAATGCCAACTGACCTTGAACCAGATTAAGCTGTTGGTGGTATTTTAGTTCGAGATGAAACAAATTAAGTTTGGCAAGTAGTGTAAATTACACTTCCTAGCCTTTGAAGCAGAAAGTTTTCCTGATTTGTTTTCTTGTTCATTTCTAAATTTTGTTTTACTCAAAGGACATATTTTATTAGTTCTGTATTATACAGAAAATAGAAAATTGATGCTATGTAAGTCTCTTACAATTTTCAGCAAAAGAATACTGTGTCTTGACGAAGAAGTTCAGTTATTTGCTAGTGAAGAAGGAGTTATATGCTTGACTGTGACCTCTGACATGAAGGGATACATTCCGGGACAGGTCATACAGCTGCATCGGAGATCAGAACAGGTCGGGGAAGGACACGGGAACCATTATAGCCAGCCTCATCCAGGTAATTGTATAAAGAAAAAAAAGTCGATCATTTTAGAAAGCTTTAGTCCCAGAAACCGTAATTAAATCAGCCAGTGCATCCTCCATATGGATGGGAACAAATCTGAAATGAATCCAGTGGATAAGCTAGGCACCCTGCCAAGGCACCTCTTCAGCTGAGTCCTTGCTTTCCCTGCCTAAAAATATGCTGTGCAAAAAGTTCGAAAGACCCTCGGATGTACTGCCGGTGCCGGTAACAGACCGGAACCCCCAGGAAGAGTCTGCTCACCCAACAGACAGTGTTCAGGAGCAATTTCAGCATTTCTCTGTTGAGCCACGTGGTTTGCTGCTGCGGATTGCCTTCTCCATGTTGGTCTTGTACTACAGGCAACACTTTTTTTTTGTTTTAACTTATAAATTTTTTTTTTTTAATAACACAGTGTAAACAAAGCATTACAACCTTGTAAAGGGCTTCAGAATGTTCTGTAATGCACTAGGTTTAAATAACACTGTAAATAACAGCGCCATTCACAACAGCACTGTATTAACAGTGCTGTTCAGTACAGCGGCAGGAATAAGTGCCGCCAGGAAACAGCGCCAACGGTAGTGGTTGGACACTACAGCAGCAACCGCTACCATTCTAAATTAGATATATACAGATTGCTTGTTTTATGTGGGGGGCACACCCACCACGCAGGGGACTCTGGCCCCCCGCGCACCACCGTAACTAAATTATCCAGCTTCAAAGGGAAGCAGATCACGAGGAAAAGGTGAAATTCGTGTGGTCATGGAATTACTTTTTCCACGGCCCTTTGACAAAAAAATAACTTTTCCAACAGAAAATTAAAATTGAGTGGAGACCAGGATTAGAACCCCGGTCTCCCTCTCTGTACTGGCCTAGCTGGTACCTTAACCCGCTCCACCACGAGGGCAGCTCGGCCAGCAACTGCACTTTTCTCCTTCTTCCCCACCCCTGTAAGCCAGCTGAATAGCGACAGGGTAGCTGTAGCTGCCGGACACTGTTCTACCCCTGTTGCTATTCCTTCCTCGCGTAGTCCTGACCGCACTGTTTAGATTGCATGGTTCAGGCCACGTTCTTCTAACCATGTACCTTCGATAATTTCTTGACATGTTAGCAAACAGTTGATGGCTATGCAGTCTCTAGAGACAACATGTGGTGTAATTTGTCTGTCAGTTTGATAAACGTGTTTATTGCGAAGCTAAGCCAAGCTGAGGTAAATTGGATAACAGTCGAAATGCAGAAAACAGCTAGTAGATAGCAGCATCTGTGCTGCCTATTCTAATAGTGAGAAAAATGATCTAAAAATACTGTTCCCTCCACTTCTCTACACTAGGCCCTGCCCCAGCGCTTGCGTAGCCGAGATGCAAGAGTCTGGAGAGCAGGGAGTTTTAACTACTAGTTTTAATGCTTTAGAGGCTAATTCAAACACCTCAAGAACCCACTGCTCAACTAACAAGGCCTAAAACCAGATTAAAAAAAATAGAAGCAATGAGCATATTATGGTCACATCGCGAAACAGTAAACTATGAAACTTGGCGTTGCCTACAGGACGATCGTATGCTTACTCCCTCAGCCAGGCTGGCCATAGCTGAGGCATCTTCCTTCCATCTCTGGAGTACGATTGCAGTCACTTATTTAAATGCCTCAAAAAAGCATCCTGGGAAAATGAGACACCACATACAATAACATTTGCCGCTATGCCCCAACCTCCCTCGACTAAAAGCACACCACTGTCTGCAATATGCCAACCTAAAATGGCCCTCCCCATCAGCCCATAGACCTGTTGTGTTTGGGTCTCTGCTCGACAACATCATTAGGTAAAACCTACCCTCCTCCCTGGCCTCCATGCTGGTGCCACAGTCCTCCTCCTATGGCCATCGCTCAAATGAGCTTTCACTTCTTTGCACCCCGAGGTACAGGACACAAAACAGAACCCTGGCTTTCTCTAGCATGGCACCAAAATACCGGAACTCCCTACCAGTTGAGATTCGCTCTGCACCAACTCATGCTGCCTTCAAAAGATTGCATTATAACTGTCTCATCAATTACACCCAATGTACTTGCTTTAACCCCCCCTTAGTTTACTACTCCTCTTGCTGTTTTGCCTCTCATAAACTCAAGATATTATCCACTTCAGCATTTAAGACCATAACTGTTTGTAAGTCTGCTACCGAAACATGAACTTGCATATTGATGCCTACATGTATCTAATACTGAATGTGCTCATTATTTGACTGTATTTGGTCATGAATTCCTGTGTAGCTGCTGTACTCTTGTTACCTGTATTTTTCCCTCATGCTACTTTGTCAATTCTTTTTTTATCACCAATCTGTATGTAAAATGTCTTATTCTTTGTAATCCTCCGGGTTGCCTGAAAATAGTCACTTTGTGGCTAAGGCACCCACCCAGTTAACAAAAACGAAATAAATAAATAAAAATAAATATTTTTGCACTCTTGGACTCCAGCGCAGGTAAGGGTCGGTGGTGAATAATGTATTTTCAAACTTAATTCTGCACGTTCTACATAACCATGGTCAAGTAGGAGGCCTGATTTTAGTATAGAGGGCTGAATCAGTGAGAAACCTCCACCCTGTGCTCCATACTGTAGGTTGCATTTCAGCTGCTTGTGTTCTTTTTTTAATTTTTAGAAAGTCACTTATAAATCCAAGAGGATGATATATGACCTTCGGACGATAGCAGAGGTTGAGGGCTCGCCAGTGAAGGCCTGGAAGCATGCAGAATGGAAAGAACAGATTATCGTCCCAGCACTACCGCAGTCTGTTCTGCGAGGCTGCAATCTGATACACATTGATTACTATATTCAGGTATGTGGAGGACTAAGGAGGCTTTGGCTCTGTAATTTTCCTTACACAGGCTTCACCCCCCCCCCCCCAAAACAAACAATCCCCTTTTGTTGAATGGGGAAGGATTTGGATAAGATTTAGCAGAGGGGGGAGTAAGTATCCACGATCTTACTTTGGATACTAATGTTGGGTGAAGCATTTGGGTAAGATTCCTGAGAGAGGAACAAGTATCCATTCTTTTCCTTTGCTTGCTAACGTTACCTGGCTTACAATTTTACTGCTGTCATACAGAAGCAACCTTATTTTATTTGTTCATTATTCTCATGGGATTGAGTTTTTTATTATTACAGCTAGTACAAGATTTAGTCCATCACATACTGTTCTTTACTAGTCCTGAATGAATTCCATGTGTTTACACTGTGTAGTGTATACTTGAGCAATAATGCACAACAGGGTGTGAGATATCGTCACACCTTGGGTGTTGGGCATGAGGCCGCATGCCGAATGCGTCCAACACCGAGAAGTGACGCTATCCCGTGACATACCACACCCTGGAGTGCATCATTGCTATTATGAACTGGATCCACTTTTCTAAGTAAACAAAACAATGTTTAAAAGTAAAAGGTTGTGGTGATTATTATTTTTGGGGTGTGTAGGTGTACATTTAAAAAAAAAAAAAAAAAAAGTCCCAGGCACTATTTGTTGTTGATGGTGTTGGTGCAGAGTATAGTGGGTTTCTGGATGCCACATTCTTCAGCAGTTTGATACTGTCAGCGGGGCTGTGTTTCTGTTTTCAGTAGCCGCCTGACTCACTGCTCCTTACAGTACGCTTTCTGCCATACTGAGGGACATGAGAAGCATTGCAGTCGAAGGAGTTA
Source organism: Neoceratodus forsteri (assembly GCA_016271365.2). Lineage (NCBI taxonomy): Eukaryota > Metazoa > Chordata > Ceratodontiformes > Ceratodontidae > Neoceratodus > Neoceratodus forsteri. Next base: position 584,972,202 of record JADMNL010000022.1, read on the forward strand.
GGTGTGAGTGAGGAGTCTGTTGGCCGGAGGTTTTTTGAAGCCATGAGTGTGTACTCCAATATCCAGCTGCCCCAGAGTTCCTAAAGTGTAATTCCAGCACGGCGGGTATGAGCTCAACTCCTTCTAAACCTTTTCTGCTGCAAGTCCACCCACAACATGTTGGGCTTCTTCAAGCGCAGTATGCCACTGACATGTTGCCACACTTGCCCTCCCTCCCCAGATTCGTCACTCTTCCTCCCACTCCACTTCTCTGGCCCTACAAATCTTCTGCGGCAAACTGCACCTGCGACTATGTGGCTCCTCCCTGCTGCGACAGATGGCACTATGCAGTCTATCCCTTGTTCAACTTGCTGTCCACCTGATCGTTGCACTTCCTTCATCAGTATGCATAACTGAAATTGTATTCTCTTTTGCAGCACTTCAGTGTACAGTCTTGTTTACTTTGCACTGATTCATCTTTGTATGTCACTGTATATTTGTTACAGTCTGGTTTAATGCTGCTCGATGTTAGTACTGTAATTTGTGGGTTTTTTTACACCATTTAACTGGTTCATGCATTATTTTAGTGCTGTTCCAATCTGTTCAATGCTGCTTGATGTGTATATATATTGTATGTTGTTGTTTTCCTCCCATCCGCCCCGGACGCACCATGGGGCAGAGCAACTTGTTCTGTGTGCCCTTCCTGGTGAAACATGTCTCTCTCTCTTTTTTTTTTTTTTTTTAACCTGGCTTCCATGACATTCAGAAGGCCTTGTAACTCCTCCTACTCCATCCGCCAGGGTAATCCCACCCGGCATCCATCCCCAGTTTCATGTGCTCGTGAGGCCGGGGTGTTGCATTCTTCCTGTTTTCTCCTATTTCTCTGGAGCGCCCTGCGCTTAGAACTTGCTTCCAGGCTTGCTGGCGTGCTGATGCGCCGACAGCCGCATGCCAACTAGCGTCCCCCTCCCGACTCCAGCAAAGCCGCCGGTGCCCCAAAATCCCATGCATACACCGGCTTCAGGGCGTCGGTGCTAGATCACCCTGGTATCCACCCCAGTGGGAGGAGGCATCCACTGGGCGCTCAGTCCTCCCTCCCCACCGACCCGAGTCTGTTCCCGAACCCAGGTCGGCGGCGTAGTGCAAGGTGTGGCATTCAGCGCCACCGGGCCGGCCTGGTGAAACATTTCAATCAATCAGTAAACACCAGCAGCTTGCTCCCCTGTTGCCGCAGCCCTGGCCCACAGATCACCCTCTTGCAGGGCGGCTTCTCCTGCGAGCAATTGTCGCTGTTAGGCATTGTGGAGTCAAAAGTAAGCATGTCACCAGGCACAACCATGACGCCGCCCTTCGCGTCCATACAGTGAAGCCTCATCTTCCCAGTTTTACTGTACCAAGATTCAGCAACCAGCAGCCGCCTTGGGTTCTATTTCTGTATCCTCTGACAAGGGGATGAGCAGTCGCCCAACTACAGTACAAGTCCCGGAAGCCACGGTGACTGAGAACGCCTCTGTTTATGCTGCGCCTGTGTGCCGCTCACTCTGAGCTCTTTCCTAGCCTATGTGTTACTATGTTTTAAATTTTTTAATTTATTGACAGTTCGCAGGTACATTAATACATTGATCCAATGAATTAATACAAACCAGGATTGTCATTAAAACATGTTAGTTGATAATACATTTGATTTCAGGCTTATTTTCTTAAGGTGCTAGCTATTCTGATAGGCATCATTCGGTCTTCTTTTGATCTTCTAGATAATAAGTTAAAAGAAGGAGGAGTTCATCTTCTAATTTAATTTTAATATGAAATTCCCAATTTACGTCTTTCCCAGGGCTTCCCTTCAAATCTCCCACCTAGTCCATCTTTGAGTGTAGAGCGAAACCTGTTGGTTTATTTTAAAGGTGAGTTCCTCTAGTTCAGAAATGCTCTGGACTATATGTGTTACTATGTTAACCGCACTGCCCTCCCCTGCCCCCCTTCCCCACCATGAGGAGTGAGGAGTCCTCAGAGTCCTGGCAGCCAGGCATCCCAGCAAAAATAAATAAAAATCAGGCCTCAGTGTCATGACACCATTGTTGAGTGACTGCAAAAGGCACACCGAGCAAAGGCTTGTTTCAAGCGTGACCAGGGAAGGAAAAGGGAGCAAATACACAGCACTCAGTTAAATACAGTTGCATAACATTGACACAGGTACAGTGAAGTTGAATAAAGTACTGTAAATGATTAAAACAGGACTAAGTACCATAAGATCAGTGAAACCACCCCAGGGTAGGATGCAGATGTAAGGAGGGCAGTTAGGTAGGTGGGAGAGGAGTTTTTCAGCTTGTACGTAAGCAAATACACAGGAAACTACTGGAATCAAAGGCTCACTCACCAAAGACTAGTGAGATAGATAGAATATATATATATATATATATATACACTGTATATATTTATTTTTATTATTGTAAATATCCAGAACTGGCAAGATTCCACTGTTTTGGAACAAAAAAAGTTCCTTCATCAGGGAATCTGGAATCCATATTCAAAGTTAATAATAGTTAATATTGAAAATAAAATGTAACTAACTGTATGCCTGCTTACTTAAGTATGTCTGCGCTTACATCTATTAAGAATTCATTTGCCAACGTGCACTACCTCATGTTCAGATGATTCACCATTCTTACATTATGTTGTAAAAAATAGATTTAAATTATCTCTCATTTGTACAATATTTCAAATATACAAAAATATAAATTTCAAAAATTAATAGAAACATACATCACCTTTTCTCTGGCTTTTTTTCACCTACATTTTCTGGTAGTACAAGCAGAAGTAATGCATCTATATTCATATGACGAATTGTAAATCTCATTCAGCAAAACCTAAGTTTATTTGGTTAATCATTCAGTGGCTAAATTGGAAACGTTTAGGAGGTTTAACTGTAATCCCTACAGTTCTAGGAGGGTGGAACCTTTTTTTTTTTTTTTTTTGCATAATGTTTATTATTCTCATACAGAACCAGCTTTCACTTAGCAATTAATACTATAAATAAAAAGACAACAAACAAATATAGCTGTAACGGTCAACAAGGGGGAAAACAGAACAATATTATTCTATACATGGGTCCAGTTCATCACGATAAAAAAACAAACTCTGCATACAATCTTTAAATAGCAGCTTCTGTGTCTTGGCTTATGTCACTAGAAATTTCATCCACGGAGCCGGCCTGCTGGCGCAGCGGTTGGATTACCGTCTGCGACACCAGCGACCCGGGTTCGGGAATGGACACTGGTTGCTAAAGGGCTAGCCAGGGGAAAGGCCGGGGCGTCCAGTGACGGCTCACCTTCTCGAGGGAGGGGTGGGGATACTGACCGGTTGCCTGGTCCCTAGCGGAGGCTGGGGGCATGGCGCCAATGTCAGGTCTCGATGTATAGGGGAGTGGCGAATGCTGGCGTGAACCATGATGTCTGTGTACGCCACTCCTCAGGCAGAAAAAGGGGAAAATGGCGCCTTGGTGGGGTTGGATGTGGCCTCCTGACCTTCACCACAGAACTCCCGGACCCCATCACCACCTCAGCAGCACTCGGAGCATTTGGATAGCCACACAGGCTCTTTCCCTCTGAAGGTAAGGGACCCACCCGATGAAGGATACATCGGGGTGACTCTGGGCTAGCTGCGATATGAGGTGGTGGGGTTGGGGTTGCAGTGAGGTACATGCAGGGCCTGAAGGAGAGACCAGGCTAAGTGCGGGTGGGAGTATAAAGAAATAATGCCAAAAAAAAATAATTTCATCCACAACTTTGGTCTCTGTATGGGTCTTCCATCTTCCACTTTCCTGGGGTATTACTATTCATTTTCCACCTACAGTAGGTGGGCTCTTCACCCCTGTCCATTCAGCTACCTATTCCTCATGAGCTGTGCCTCCTGGGAGAGCAAGTTCAGGAATGGTTCCCATGTGGACAGAAATCGTTCCTCATGTCCCTTAACTTCACATGTGAGCCTTTCTATTGCTAGCGTCTGGATGGCCAGAGTGCACCACTGCTGCACTGTCTGCTTATTCGCAGTCACCCACGTGTTTAGGATACAGTGCCGTGCCAACACCAGCAGGACCCCGACCCATCTAGGTAACATCTCCCATCCCTCCTCTCCACCAAATAGCAGTAATAGGGGTTCCACTGGGAATGTTAGCCCCACAAGCGCCCTCATTTCTGTGGCTACTGCCTTCCAGAATACCTATAGTATGGGACACTTCCAGAAGTAGTGAAGTGGGTTCCCATTTCACCCCATCTCCCGCAGACTGGCAGCACAGCGGGCTTGAATTTGTGGACTGTCACTGGTGGGCAGTAGAGCCTGTGGACAAACTTGTAAAGGACTCCTTATACTTATTACAGTTTAAAATATCTTTGTGTAAGCCCAGTATCCTCTCCCAGGCATCTTCTCGAATATTTATCTCTAGGTCCCTCTCCCACAATTGCTTAGTTTTCTGAGCAAGGTCTGGAAAGAACTGTCTTTCCATCCCATATGAGCTTTACCTATCAAGCCCCTTGTGTCTTTCCTGGCAGAATACACCATGTGTTCTACCTGATCTAGGGGACACCATGCCTACCTCCTGTCCCAGTCCCTTTGTGTAGTCCCTGATTTGCAGATGCTCGAAAAAAGTGGTTTTGGTATAGTCCCACCGCCTCCCTGAGCTCCTTGAAGTGAGTAATTCCCTCTTCTTTTCAACAGCCCTAGGCTTGTCAGGCCTTTTGCTCCCACTCCCAAAATCCTCCCTCCTCCAGGCCAGGGAGAAAGAATGGGTTTTCAGCAAAAGGTAGCAGCTAGATTTCCTCTTCCCATACTCCCATCCTTTTCCTAATAAGAGCCCAGCTCTCTAAAGCGGACACCATTGGGTTTCCTTGCCCCAGTCTATTGTATGCCGATAGCCATCGGGCAACTTTCCTCTTCAAGATCTAACCATCCCGCCTCCATTGGCCAGTTGACCCAATCTTGGATGTATCTGTACTGCACTGCTAGGTAGTAATTATTAATATCGGGAAGTTTATGCCCCCTTTTTCAGTATCAGCTTTGAGACGTTAGAGGCTTGTGCATGGACGTTTGCCTTGCCATAAGAAGTCAGAAAACACTTTCTCCAGCTTTTTAATGTCCGCCTTTGTCGGTGCAACATGTACTATTGGCATGGCATAGAGGCGGAGTAATACATTCATTTTCAGCAGTTAACTGGCCCATCAAGATATTGGCTGTGTCCGCCACCTACATAGCTCGCCCTCAATAGTTTTGAACAGTGGGATGTAATTCAGTTGATTTAGTGACCCTACCTCCCTCCCACACTTATACCTAAATATGGAAAGGATGTGGTAACCTTTTAACACCCACATATTGGCCCCCCAAATGACATATACTTGGATTTGCCCACGTTGATCTTATACCCTGAAAATGCTGCAGATTGGGCTGTGAGATCCAACAGCACTGATACTGACCTGTTTGGGTCCTCAGCAAATAACAGCATGTGATCCACATAAAGTGCGACTTTATGCTCATGTCCTCTTCCCCATGTTCTGTGCTGCTCTTATCCTGGGAGCTCTTTAATAGTACTCAGTGGAGAAAGGTGTCTGAGGAGGGGAGCTGAGTTCCTGCCCAGTTTAACCCTTCCTTAATTTTATACACCACCAGTGTTGTTTATCCTTCTGTATCGTACATCCTTAAGTCTCTCTCTTGTCCCGTGTTTCCTACTGTCCCAAAAGGCGAAAAACATACCCGCACTCAGACGTGCTAAGCACCACTGTGAAAACGCACCATTAAAGTAGAACATCCTAGTGATTTCTTATAAGAATGTCTTACATTTCCATTAATTTTGTTTTTCATGGTATATGTAGGGAGCCTGTGCTAGGGAAACGGTCAAAGTTACAAAGTTTACAGAGCCAGAATCGGTGTTTACTTAATGTATGGTAGAGATTCAGAGCAACCTTACCAGAAGGCTGTTTCCCTTCTGACACCGCTCCACTCATCCTGTCACTGCCAGAGTAAAGGGCACAAATGCAGTCCCACTGTAAGTAGTGGCAGCCTGCCAGAATCTGTCGAGAAAACACTTGCACACCTCCACCGGCATTAATGATGTCCAAAACAAGTGCGTGTATATAATGGAGGTAAGATGATGATCAAGTTCATGTACTCCTTCATTCTGTATAGATAGGTACTGAACTCAAATACAGTAAATGTATCATGGTTATCAAAAGGCTAAATTGTAGCAACCAGTCTTGATCTGCAGTCAGAGAGTGTTATACAAAAAGCGGATACTAGTGCAGTGTAGTTGGCTTCAAATGCACTATGTATACCGTGCATATGGAACTGTGTCACCTATATAGTTTTTTTTTTTGTTTTGGGGTGCTTTAGTGGGGAAATCATTGGACAAGCTAAGGAAAGAGTAGGAGGGGTGGACAGACGAACATTGCTCAATACAGGGACCAAACCAACTTAGGGCAATAGTGTTAAAACTCTGGAATGTACCAAGATATACGGCAGCAGGAGAAAAGGCTTTTGTCAAACCCTCACTACTAGTAGTAGGTAAAAAGAAAAAATCCCTGGGGGATACGATGACGCATGCTGACCACAGTATGACACAACATGGAATTACTCCATTTTGGATTAGTGAGAATTTAAAAGGAAACTATTCATGTGGTCTTTGTGTCTGCTGTAGCAATACCAACAAAATCAGGCGGATTAAAAAAGTGACCAGAAATGAGGAAGTAACAGTTAGTGAATTTTTAACTTGTCAAACCTCGGGTGATTTATCTGATAACGTGCCCATGTGATTTAGCCTATATAGGAAGAACAGCTAGACAGTTGAAAGTGTGTATAGGAGAGCACAAAGGCTATATAAGACGTATGGATTTGACCTCACCATTGCCGAGACATTTTAGGGAAGCAAATCACCAACTTCCCATACTCAGATTTTTTATTAAGAAAAGTGGAGCAAAACAGGAGAGGTGGGGATTATGATAAAAGCTACTGCTGTGAGAGGCCTATTATATAGATAGGTTCAGTACAACTGACCCAAAATATGGTCTGAATGACTGCATAGATTAGTTGCCAGTGCTGTGAAAAATAACTTTCAGTATGCTGATAAATCTGTTTATGCGTGTTGGGACAAGCTGCTCTATGCAAACTCCTGTCCGTTCAAATATACCCCTCAACATCGTTAAAAAAAAAAAAAAAAAAAAAAAAGTATATAGGAGTGATTGTGTTGGTTCCAGATGCATAGTATAGCTAGCGCATTTGAAGCAAAGTACAGTGTATTAGTATCTGCTTTTTGCCCTTTTGTATGACACACTCTGACAGCAAGTTGAGACGGGTAATTAAAATCTGGCCTTTTTATTACCATTTTATCATACTTGAGTTCAGTCTCCATTTATTTGGAATGAAGGAGTATTTGAACTTGAGCATCTTATCTGAATTACTAACATACTAACATGCCAGCAGAAGAGGCCTAATGGTCGGTTTTGTCTGCTCGATAGCCCCCATACTGTGCACCAACTTTGCTGTCTCCCCCCCACCCCCATCCACTTGGCTTTCTCTGTCCCCAGCCCAATATGTTCCCCTTGTATTGGACTTCGTCAGCCTCCCCTCCCCTATACCTGTCCCAGCCCCTCTTAAACCCCATCACAGTCTCTGCCTCACCAGTCCCTTGGACAGCGCATTCCATGGTTCCACCACTCTCTCAGTGAATTAACACCTCCTCCTCCTCTCTCTCTCCTGAGTCTCTCCCCATCAGCTTTCACCTGTGTCCTCTAGTTGCCCCCCACTTTTCTTTGGAACACCCTGACTGGGCCTCCTCATTTATCCCCTTTATGTACTTGAAGACCTCTATCATGTCCCCGTCCCTCCTCTCCTCCAGGGTGTACATGTTGAGCTCCTCGAGACCTCTCCTTAGGTCCTATCCCCCAGCCCCAGATCATTTTGGTTGCCCTCCTTTGTACCCTCTCCAGGAGTGCAACAAACTAGTTTGAATCGCTGTCCCACCCGTGCAGAGACAGTGCGTCTGACGCCGGCTACCCAGGTTCAGAAATGGACTCGGGACATCGGTGGGCCGGCTGGGGAAGAAAGGATTGAGTATCTTAGGGACTGCTCGCTTTCTCCGGGGCAGGGGTTGGTGTGTCTGACATGTCATGGACCCGGCGGGAGGCTGGGGGTCAGTATGCCATCACCATAGCCTTTGGGGGCAAATGCGGTCATATTGCCGTCCCCACCCCAGGTACAGCTGCTCTTAAAATCCCGACCCCAAGCATGAAGCCCCACTCCGCCACCACCCACGCTGCCAATAGTGTCCGCTGGGTTGGGTCCCGCTCCCATGGCCCCACCCTGGAGGGTAAGTTAGGGCACATTACTCTGGACTGTGGAGACAGGGTGCCTGCCCTGCGGCCCCGCCCAGAGGGGTAAGCTTGGGCATGGCGTGCAGCGAGTGGTCGGGGGCTGATCTTTCTTCGGGGAGTGAGGGTGTAGGGGACAGAAAAAAACTTTTGAATCACAAGTACAAAATTCAGCTATCCCTATTGCCAGACACCTAGGTGTCTTATTTTCCAGATACCAGTTGGTGTCACTGTTTAGCGAGTTGGGTGGAATCCTGAGCACTGCTGTGCTCGAGCACACGCTTCCTTGTTTCTAATGTCATCTATGACATTGGAGATGCATGAGTGTTTCCTAGCCCAATTCTGGCAGGCTGCCACTAATTACAGTAGACCAGCATTTGTATTCTCCAATCTAGCAGTGAGAGGACGCCTGGAGCCACGTCAGAAGGGAAACACCACCATTCTGGTTAAGATAACTTTGAATCTCTAACGTACATTAAGTAAACGCTGATTCTGGCTCTGTGAACTTTGTAACCTTGACTGTTTCCCTGGCACTGGCTCGCTACATATACCATAAAAAAACAAAATTAATGGAAATGTAAGACATTCTTATAAGAAATCATTATAATGTTCCATTTTAAAGGTACGTTTTCACTGGTGCTTAGCATGTCTGAGTGCGGGTATGTTTTTCAGCCTTTTGGGACAGTAGGAAGCACAAAAGAAAAGAGTAATTTAAGAGCTTACAATACAGAACCATAAAACATTGGTGGTGTATGAAATTAACCAGATAACTTTAGATTTTTCTGAATGAAATTTATAACTGATCATATTAGAATCACAAATAGATACACTGCTTCTTTCTGTACATTTCTGTATTAACAGAAAATTCAGGTGGAAAGAGGAGTTTGAGAAAAGGTGATATTTTCATTATTTTTAAATTTATATTTTTGTATTTTGGAAATATTGTTCAAATGAGACGTATTTGAATGCTTTTTAATTTTTTAACAATAGAATGTATGAATGGTCAATCATTTGAACATGAGATCGCGCATTTTGGCAAATTAATTCTTAGTAAATGTAAGTGCAGACCTGTTTAAGTAACTAGGCATGCTTTTAGTTACGTTTTCTTTTCAATATTAATTTTTATTAACTTTGAATATAGATTCCATACTCCCTGATCTAGAAAAATTTTTGTTCGGAAACATTGGAATCTCGCCAGTTCTGGATATTTATAACAAAATATGTTTTCATATATCTCAGTTTTTGGTGAGTGAGCCTTCTATTCCAGTCATTTCCTGTATGTTCTTGTGCCTTGACTGGATTTAGGCTCCTCCCTTAATCAGTACCTGAGTTATACCGAGGTGTGCTGGACTGGAGCATCTTTCTATGGTGCCTGAGGGAAACATGGGAGGTAGAAAAATGGAGGGAGGATGGGAGTAGGTTCCAGAGTGAAGAGATGACAGGACAAGGCCAATTGCCCCGCAGAGTGGGGATGAGGAATGGTGAAAGTGCAAGGATCCCTTGAACAGAGGGAGCAGGGGGCAGAGGCGAGTGAGGAGAGGTAAGCGAGAATGGACCCAAACCAGAATTTGGATATGAATAAGGCACAGTGGTTCTGGTGACATGAAGGTAGAGGAAGAACGGATAAGGAGGAGTAGAGTGAGCAGTGTTGAGTACGAGAGGAGGAGATGGTAGTGAAACAACAGAAGGCGTTAAGGAGGGTACCCAGTGTGGCCAGGGAGGTGGAGGGAGTGGTGCTGTAGACCACGTCCGCACAGTCAAAGACCTGGAGCACCACTTGGTACCAATAAGCAATAAGACATGACCGGGTGTGCATGGAACAGATTATACCGCACACCCAGGGGTGTGCAGCCAAGTGCCTTCAGTCCCTGGAAGTGCGGTAAAATCTGTTCCATGCACACCCTCTGAGTGTCTTATTGTGCTTATAAAATGGTCCCCCAATGTCTACACAGAAAAGAAGCACAGAAAACAACCATTAACTGCATACAATCAATTTATTTTGATAAAAATTCATATGCAACATAAAATAGTTCTAATAAATATGGTGGGGGGGGGGCACAAAAATTCAGGAAACTGATTAGGGTAGAAGTAAAAAAACAAAACGCAATTTACCCTGGGTGATACTGTATTCATGCATGAGGGAATGAAAAAAAGATAAAATCACTTGTTTGCACTGAAGAAGTTCACAGGTCCATTGAAATACATGGGTCCATTGAATGTAAATGGTCCCTAGTTGAATGTTATTCTTCCTGCAGGTGGCACTGTAGGGCCGCTCTATGTTTCTACTCTTGTGTGAAGGCTCATCTGAAATGTTGTTCCTGATTTCTTTGTTTTGCCCCAAGCTTGAGCTCTATCTGTGTCAGTCGGTACAAGAGGCAGCCCAGTATGAGTGTAGACTATCCTCACAGCGGTGTCCCATCACAGCCATGACCTTGCGACTCTGAAGCCAAGCTTCAGACAGCAACTGAACCACCGTGGCTCTGATCGAGTGATTCATATACATCCGACTTAATCCAGCCTCTTAGCTAATTCTGGACATTAGGGTTGAAGGATAGTTCATCCCCTGTCTGTTGCATGTACCAAGTGGGAGTGGATCCCAGGAAGTGCTGAGGGAAGATGCTGTGGATGGCAGTACAGTGCTGGTGCCTTGGCTGGCAGTTTACGGTCGGAGGTATTTTTTAAAGTAGACACTTGGCAAAGTGATGAGCCGGGTTCAGCATACATGAACCTCCTGTGTGTGTGCTTGTTTGTTTCGAGGTGGTCACTGTGGATTTTGCTTCGAGAGGGCTCTTGCAGTGGGTATTCACAAATAGGACAAAGCCACCAGGCGTCAGGACCCCACGGAAAAATCTCTAGCTAGTAGTCTCTGGCTGGGGACCGACCCCATGTCAGCTGACCAGGCATCAGCCTACGTCATTATAAAGGGGCGGTCCCCCAAACCCGCCTTCCAGTTCTTTCCCGCTATCAGCTTGTGAAAGTACCTCGCGGAAGAACAGTGCTACTTCTACCTCCATTTTGGATGAGTATTGCCTCTTTTTTTTTTTTTTCTTTCTACAAAACTTCAGTTTTTTCTCTAAATTGTCCTCTATATCCAGCTGTGTATGTCGTCCCTGACACCCTCCGAATAGCATAAAAATAAGTGAGTCGTGCGGATCCCAGCTCCCTCACAAGGATGGCCACTCCTTGTGTCTCTTCTGCCTAGGCCCGGATCACGGCGTGGAGGAGTGCGACCACTGTCAGAAGTTCAATTCAGTCACCCGCAAGAGGCAACTGTGGTCCCTGGAAGCCCACATTTTAAAGAAAAAGATGGCCTCCATGGAAAAAGAATTGAAGAAACTCCGGCAGACGTCGACTTCCCCCAAAGGCTACCATAAGAAGAAAAGGGACAAGGAAAAACATAGGGACTGGGATTTGTAATCTACAGCCCCCCGCGACTTCGGCTGGAGTCGCGGCCCTACAGGTATCTTTCCCATCCAGGGGATCGCTCTCCAGCCGCCTTGGTAGTTACCAAGTGTGCATTGACCCCCCTTCCAGGTCAGGCTCACGCTTGAGCCCGCCAGGAGCCTCTGGCGCAAAGGAGGCCTCCACTCCTGTTATAGCCACCTGTATTATTTGGCCTACCAGTGTGAGAGGGTCCAATAAGTTGGTGTCGGCTCTGCCATCACCTGCCCGGACAAGGCTGCTAAGCCGATCAACGGCTCGTCCAATGAGCGCACAGCCTGCGACCCTACGTCAGGCACTGATGCCCAAGAGTTGCCGCAATAAACATCTGTTCCATTGTCATTGGAGGCTCCTCAGTCACCGCAGACTCCCCCAGGGACTCTGCCCCCTCTTCCCCAGCTGGGGTTGAGGATACCGGGACACTGCCGTCGGGGGTGCCCCCCCCCCCTTCGCCAGAGCCTCAGACGCCGGACTTGACGTCAGTAAACCCGCTATCATCCTCCAGCATACCAGTGCCTAACGACAGTACTGCTCCGCTGCCAGAGTCTGCAGGGCCTATCTTTCTGGACCCTCCTGTGGGACCTCCCACTACGGCTCCTATGCCTTCCGGACAGACGCCAGACCTGTCCGGTCCTCCGGCTGAGCCAACACCAGGTCCATCAGCTCCTTCGGAGCCCCTGGCACCAGGATATCCGACGCCGCAATATCCAGTGCTGCAGTATCCAACGCCTCAGTGCCTGACGCCACACTACCCAGCGCCACAGTACCCGACACCGGGCCTCCCGCCGTCAGATTATGGGTACCACTTTTACAGGCTCCCCAGTTACTTGTATCTGACTCCCTGCCTCTCCCTCTTCCTCTGGTACCTCCAGAGGAACCAGAAGAGGGAAGATTTTCCTCCCATCTGCCGGGCTGGGAGAGAATAACTATCGATGCATGGGTTCTACAGTTGGTGTCAATGGGACACTCAATAGAGTTTACCCAAGAACCACACTACAGACCACCTTCTCCGTCGTCTTACTCCCCTCTTCACATACCATTGGTACTTGAGGAGATCAACTCCTTTCTCAGAAAGGCAGCGATAGAACCCATCCCCTTCCCCTACCAGGGGACGGGTTACTATTCACACTTCTTCCTAGTACCAAAGAAAACAGGCGACCTGAGACCCATCCTGGATCTCAGTTCTCTAAACCAGTATGTGGAGTATAAAAGATTCCGAATGCTCTCTCTGCAGGGTCTTCATCCCCTGCTCCGGTCGGGATTCTGACTATGCGCCCTGGATATGCAGGATGCCTACCTGCATATCCCCATACACCCTTCCCACCGCAGATACCTCCATTTTTGTTTCCAGGGGGCACACTACCAGTTCAGGGCCCTCCCATTTGGCCTTTCCTCGGCCCCCCGAGTATTCAACAAATGCCTGGTAGTAGTGGCAGCCTTCCTGCGTACCCAAGGAGTTAAAATTTTCCCCTGTCTGGACGACTGGCTTCTAGTGGCTCCATCCAGGGAGGACCTCCAATGCTTCCTTTCCCTTACCCTGGAGGTCTTTTCCAGCCAGGGTATCACGGTCAGCCAAGCAAAGTCCCATTTGGTCCCTTGTCAATGGCTGCAGTTCATTGGGGCAGTGTTGGACATGACCCTAGGCAGGGTCTTTCTGCCCCCAGACAGAATCGAGACACTTCTAACCCAAGCTCGCCTTCTGTCCTGCCTCAGACAGGTCGGGGCCCGGAAGGTCCTTCGACTTCTAGGACTCATGGCGGCAGCCATCCCAACTGTCCCTCTGGTGCAACTCCATATGAGAGTCTCGCAGAGGACTCTCCATTCTCAATGGGACCAATCCCAGGATGATCTGGATCATGAGGTCCTAGTGTTGGACCCAATGATCAGGGACTTGCAGTGGTGGACGGTTCAGGAGAACCTCAGTCTGGGGTCCCTTTCTGCAACGATCATCCTACCCAGACTCTGACCATGGACGCATCAGGTGCAGATTGGGGAGCCCACCTCGGGTCTCACAAAACTCAAGGAACCTAGTCTCACTTCGAGCTCGAGATGAGGGCTGTTCTGTATGCTGTACAGTCTCTTCTTCCCTTCATTCTTCCAGGTCACTTTCTCATCCAGTCAGACAACACGTGTGTAGTCTGGTATCTCAACAAATGGGGAGGAACTGGTTCCAATCCCCTGTGCCGGGAAGCAATGAGAGTCTGGTATTGGGCATCTCAGAACAACTTGCATCTGATGGCAGTCCACATTGCCAGGCATGCAAAACACCCTGGCAGATACTCTGTCGCTTGTCGGCCAAGTCTCATGAGTGGGAACTCAAACAAGAGGTCATAAACGATCTCTTCAAGCAGTGGAGGACTCCTCAGGTGGATCTGTTCGCCTTCCCCGACAACACCAAGCTTCCTGCATTCTGCTCGCTCGCTGCAGGGTGAGACTTTTTTGGCAGGCCATGCTGTCTCTGTGCTGGAAGGGCATATTTGTCTACACCTTCCCCCCCCATTTCTTTGATTCGGAGGGTACTGAACAAACTTCAGGCAGAAGGGGCGCAAATGATTCTCATCGCTCCCTTCTGGCCGAGGCAAGTTTGGTTCTCTCTTCTGCAACAGTTTTCAGAGGAACCTCCTCTTCCACTACCTCTGTTGCAGGAATTGCTGACCCAGGATCAGGAGACCCTGGTCTATCCAGGACTCAAATCGCTCCACCTTCATGCTTGGCTCCTGCAGACGTAGCCATGGCTCACTTCGGCGTTTTGCCTCTAGTGGCGGACATTTTGGTGGAGGCCAGAAAGCCTTGCACCAGGTCTACCTACACCATGAAGTGGAAGCAATTTTCCATTTGGGCAGGTTCCAAGGATCTGGAACCTTTTTCATGCCATGCAACCAGAATCCTAGATTACCTGAGGCACCTCTATGATCTGGGCCTTAGTTACTCCTCTTTGAAGGTTCATATGGCGGCCATTTTGGTCTACCACATTCCCTTGGGGGACAAGATGGTTGGTCAATTGGAGGTCTCCAAGACTTTCCTTAAAGGGGTTTTTCACTTAAGACCCCTGATCCATAATTCTGCTCCCCCATGGAATCTGAATTTCATTTTAGAGAAGCTCACACTGCCTCCCTTTGAACCAGCAGCAAAGGCAGACTTAAATTTTCTTCTGGAAGACACTTTTTCTTGTGGCCATTACCTCGGTTCATGGGATGTCCGAGCTTCAAGCCCTAATGTGTAAGATCCCTTACTTGATTTTCCACATGGAACGGGTGGACATGCATACGAACCCCAAATTTCTTCCAAAAGTGGTGGCTGAATCCACACTGAATCAATCCATTGAGCTCCTGGTCTTCTTTCCAGAGCACTCAAATCACAGAGAGTACCTTCTGCATACGCTGGATGTTCATAGGATTCTGAGATACTACACTAACAGAACAAAGGATCTCAGAAAAACGGATTAACTTTTTGTTTCCTTTGTGCACAAGAGAGGAGGCATTGCTATTTCCAAGCAGTGCCTCTCTAAGTGGTTAGCAAATTGCATTACTTTCTGTTATGACAAATACAACAAGACCCTCCCGGGTCAAGTCAGAGGCCACTCCACAAGAGGAGTTGCTGCCTCTGCCACTTGTTTCAGAAATGTGTCAGCGCACAAATCTGTGCAGCCGCCACTTGGACTTCTGTCCATACCTTCACAAAACATTACATTTTGGATGTGTCCTCTCGCCGTAGAGTGGGCTTTGGATTGGCTGTCATGCAGGGACTTCTGGCGTGAATCCCTATTTAGCCTTTCCAATTTACTGTGGATGATGTTTCCTCCTCCCTTTCTCAGCATTGTCTCAGACTACTTGGGACTAGGTCCTATTTGTGAATACCTACTGCAAGAGCCTCTCTCGAAGTAAGATAGAACAGTTAACGTAAGAACTTACCGTAACAGTAGATCTTCGAGAGAGGCTCTTGCAGTAGGTATTACCTTCCCTCCCTCCATCCCCCCCCTGAGTTTCTTCTCTTCTTCTTAGGGGGAATATCCTCTTCTCTCCTGTCATGCCCTTTCGACCTCTGGTGGGAAAGAACTGGAAGGCGGACATGGGGGACTGCCCCTTTTTACTGACGTAGGCTGACACCAGTCAGCTTATGTGGTGGCGGTCCCCCGCCAGAGACTGCTAGCTAGAGATTTTTCCATGGGGTCCTGACGCCTGGCGGCTTAGTCCCATTTGTGAATACCTACTGCAAGAGCCTCTCTTAAAGATCTACTGTTACGGTAAGTTCTTACGTAACTGTTTTTTCTTAGTAGTATCATCATTGAAGGAAAGGCTGGCATACTCTGCTCTGCTTTCATCCTTTAGGAATACAAAACTTTCAGGCTTTAATCGTCTAAGACCCTCCATTCTGTGCCTGGCCATGTACAATTGTATATCGACCCAAACTTTCTAGAGAAGGCCAGGTGCGGTGTCTGGAGACAAAGCAGGTGATTTTTTTTCTTCCTTTTTACTCTGAAGGCCTGGCTTGCTGATGGTAGGGTGATGTTTTGAGATATCTTTTTGTCCTCTTCTATATCGTTTTGTTACCGACACAGAAATGTTGCTGGTGGTGAAAGCAGGATCACTGATGATTATTTTTTCCTGCCAACTGAGGTTAAGTGACTGTTTTGAAAGGAGCAGAGGCTGCAGTAATTGCTTATTGAGTACTCCTTTCAGTTACTGTTTCTGACCTCAGCATAGAAGCGTCTAAGTGCCTTGTTTAACTGATCAGTACGGTAGTTTTAAAATCGTTGTTTACTGTAACTGCTTTAATGCCCGCCAGTCATTAATACTTTTATTGCCCATGAGACTTGTGTTTTGTTTTTGGCTTCAGCTGTCAGTGACTGGTACCTCGATGTGCTAAGAGCAGGGTTTGCTATTTCAGCAATATTTGAATTACTCACTGTGACAGTTGCCTGGTGGCATGCTGAAAAGACTCTCATGCTCCTCTTCAGAGATACTGATGTTGAAATTCACGTTTTTGGGGGGATCCATAGCAAGTGATGATGAGTGAGTTTCACAGTTGTGGGCAAACAGAAAAATGGCTGCCAACTGAAATGCCAGTATTCTAATGCTCAGGGATTCCAGTTCTGGACTGGTCACTTAAGATCAGCACTTTTTTTTTTTTCTGCCTATGCATGGAACATATTTGATTCATGAGCACTGACCAATCAGAACGAAGAACTATCCCTGACCATTTTATAAGTTCATGGCTTACTTACAGAGACCGTCTTTATTGTGGTACAAGGCACAACGTTTGGGGCTGAGCTTGGCTTGGATAGCATCAATGTGGGCAGAGAAGTCATGTTTGCTGTATAGCCACACACCAAGGTAGAGTGAATGAACCACTTCAAGAGGGGTACCATCCAAGGTGAAGATGATAGCCAGAGTTGGGAGTCTGGCCACTTTTTGGCTGGTGCCAAAGGTCATGGACCCATGTTATTTTTTTGGGGGGGTTGTTTTTTATGTTGACTCGGAGTTGGTTACGCTGAAACCAGCGCAGGACATTTGTGCAAGTCTTGCTGGAACAGACCTTCCACAGCAGTAGTGGAGGGACTGGAAGTGTAACTGATGGTGTGATCTGCATACATGTGAATACATGAGTTGGCACAAGCTGTGAGGAGGTCATTAAGAAAGATGGAGAACAGGATGGACCCCAAAATGAAGCCCTGTTGGACCCTGGCTTGGAAGGTAAGCGGAGGTGACAGGACACTACCACTGTACTGACTGCAGATGGCCAGAGAGGTAAGAATGGAATTGGTCTACAGCAGGAGCTGAGAGTCCAGCAAAACTCCGCTTATCCAGAAGGAGGGTGGGACACGGGTCAAAGACGTTCTCCAGATCAGTGAAAATGGCAGCTACTTGATCCATCCCTGGGTAGATAGAATCAGTTACGTGCAGCAGGGAGGAGACGGTGGAATGATGCTTCCAGAAGACAGACTGTAATGGGGAGAGGAAATCAGTGGAGGATAGGAAATCGGAGAGTCTCATGTAGACAAGCTTCTTTTGCAGTTTAGCAAGGGAAGGGAGGAAGGAGATTGACCGGAAGTTAACCAGGGAGGAAGGCCCCCCTTGTGGAGTGGTAGAACACTTGCACGACTGAGGGCAGTATTGAGGGAGAAGAAGTTGAGGAGATGAGTCTGTGGATGTGCTACGGCAGGTGCAGAGATCTGGAATAGTTTAGGATCCAGTCTGTCAGGACTGGATTTTAGCAGATTGAGTGAGTAAACGGCAGTAAGGGTTTCCTGAGTAGTAACAGGGGGAAAGGGGAAACCAGTAGAAGGGAGACGAGAGGGAATGTGAGGAGGAGCAGAGGAGGTTGGAGGGGGAATAGAAGGGACAGCACAAGTGTTAAAGAACTATTTGAAATGAGCAGCAGTAGAGGAGGTGTGGGACACTGGTGAACCATTACAAGAAGGACTGGAGAGGCGGACTGTATGGGAGTGAATTACCTTCCAGAACTTTGAGGGGGCATTAAGGTTGTTCTGAAGGCTGGCTTTGAAATATGGTGATTTTGCAGCCCAGACAGCCATAGTATAGGAATTTCTGGTAGTCTTGTATAAGAGGAGGTCAGGAAAGAAATGAGATAGTTTGAGGTGAACCCAAGTGAGGTCACGGGACTGGCACTGATCAATTATTTCAAGTGTAATTTTTGGGGGGTGATGGTGATTTTTGACCTTGGATTTCCTGAGCAGGGTATGCTTGTCCCATACAGAGGATAGTGTGGAATGAAACAGAGAGAGGACAGTGTCGATAACTGTGGCGGAGGGTATGGCAGTCCAGTCTGCAGCAGCAAGGTCATTCAAAAGAGTGGAGGTGTTTCATGAGCAGAGGGACCTTGTCCAGATGTATTTAGTGGAGGAGGGTAGACACCAGATCTTCCTGACACAGAACATCATGCAGTGGTCGCTGAAACCATTCAGCAGGATTCCCACTGTTACAGTATGGTGGAGAATCCAGTCTAGGAAGGCATGGTTATTAGAGTAGGGTTGAGCTGGGTGGGTTCAGTGATAATCTGCGTAAGATTTAGGGACTCAGCCTTGTGGATGGGCAGCCTGGAGGCCAGGGAGATCCAATAGACATTGAAGTCCTCTAGCAGGGTGAGTTCAGCACCAGAGGATTGAGATGTGATGGAGAGGGAATCAACTAGGGAGGAGGGGGATATTCTAGGTGAGGCATAGATGACCCCAGTGAAGATGGGCACAGAGGAAGAGTATGACAACCTGACCAGGAGGAATTCATGGGAGGAAGATGGGACCTCACTAAAAGCTATGGTACAAGAGAGGCTGTGACATGCGTAGATGGCAGCATCACCCCCACATTTTCCCCTGTGCAGCCTGAAAAGATGATAGTCAGGAAGGGACAAGCTGGCGTCTGGAATCCTGGAGGAAAACCAGTACTGAGGGATACAGAGGATGTCAGGCGAGTGTTGTGAAATCCAGACTGGCAGGAGGTCAAGCTTTGGAAGAAATCTCCAAACACTGAGGTTAGATATGCTAATGCCTTTAGCAATTGGGGAAGTGGAGGAGGAGGTAGGGAGGGAGGGTCAGGGTTGGACTCTACATTGCCAGAGAGGAGAAGGAGGAACAGGAGCAAGAGGACAGAAGGGGTTTCCACCACTTAGAATTGGGGGTGGCAGTAGGAAGGAAGGTGGGGAAGGCAAGTAGGGCATGGTGGACAAACTCCAGGTTAAGGAGGATGAAGAGAGACAAATAGGATGGGAGGAGGCATTTATTCACGTATCACACTATACACTGTTCACTATTAAATTATAACTAGTCCAGGATTTATGCCAAGTTTTGCCACAACATGCTGTGTACTGTTTATTATACAATGGCAAGAAAATTTCCTGGACTCTGATTGGTCAATGTGTGCCTGAGATAGTGATGTTATTACACAATAACATCACTGTATTGCTTTTCTATGGATCCTGACCTCCATTATCATGACCATTTGGATTCCTTAAAATCATTTTTTTATGTTTATTTTTTTTTTTATTTTGTATAACAACGAGCCATTGTATAATAGCAATAAGGCACTCCAGGGATGTGTGTTATCGTGTAATAACGTCACTCCTGGGGTGGTGGAAGCACTCGGCTTCGCCTCATGCTTCAACCCACCCCAGGAGTGACGTTATTACACGATAACACACACCCTGTTATGCCTTATTGCTTAATTAAATTATTACAACCAATCCCAGATTTATTCCACCTATTCACACAATGTATGATATAGTGTTTATTATTAAATTACTTCAGTCCTGGATTTATTCCACATATCCACACCTGGTATTGTATACTGTTCATTGCTAAATTATTACGGCTGTCGGCGAAGCCTACAGCCATTCTGCATCCACTATAAAAACGAGCAGACCATGGCACACTTCTGTTGGAGGTTCAGAAGTTCCTCCTGAACCTCCAACAGAGCTTCAAACACTCCACCACGATCGCTCTGTGCAGAACGCAGCGGCACTATTTAGTCTGCTAGGTCCACATTTCAAAGCAGAACTGCGTGTTGCGTGCATGTGCAGTTCTGCCAGCACCACCATCTTGGGAATGGCATTATGCCATTCAACGCAACTGCGCATGTGGGAGTGCCGCGCATGCACAGTTGCGTCGGCGGCGCATTTTAAGCTCACCACAGCCGTATCGGCTCTGGCTAGAGCTAGTTGTAACTAGTCTTGGATTTATTATAAGTAGTCACACTATGTTGAGCCCAGGTGAGTCAGGTCGTGAAGAGGAACTGGGTCTTCCTCATGAGCAAGTGCCACCTCAAGCAGGTGTTGTGGCGCGGGGACACTGTAAATTTTCTAGGTGGGGGATGGAGGCACCTGCAAGGGAGAAGCAGGAGTTGTGCTGGGGTGTAAAATGAAGCAAGGAATGTAGCTGGAACATACAAACATACCAAGAAGCCAGCAGAAGAAGGCAATTTGGTCTGTCTAGTCTGCTTGTATTGCAGGGTCCACAGCTTGAACTACTGTCCCTGTCCCCCCTCCCCACTCCTTCCATTCCCCCAACCATGATCCTTACCTTTCCCCATGCCTGTCCCAGCCTCTCTTGAAGCTGCCCACTGTCTTCAATGAGACCACCTCTTCTGGCAGCGCAATCCAAGTGTCCACCATCCTCTCTGTAAAGAAGTGCTTCCTGACCTCCCTCCTAAACCTCCCCCCTACAGCTTACGACTGTGCCCCCTCTTGTTATGGTTACCACTCAGCTTAAAGAGACCCTCCTTGTCCACCTTATTTATCGTTTCAAGTACCTGAAGGTCTCAATCATGTCTCCTCTCTCTTGCTTTCCTATCTTCCAGGGAATACATGTTCAGTGCCCTCAACCTCTCCCCGTATGCCTTATCCTGCTGACCCACTGTCATCTTTGTAAAAAAAACTTTGGAAAGCTGGCAAAGGTCATAGAGACCAGTTTTCACCAGCAGCAGCTGTAGTACAAAAGACAAATAACAAGAGAAGAAATAGCTGAGTAAACAACTAATAACTAAAGCTAGAAGGTGCACCTGTACTAAGTTAAATACTTTTCGTTACTGCAGGTGCGATTACCCGCAATACTGTTACTACCTGGTCAACCAGTGCCAGCCTGTGCTTAATGCATGTAAACAATTGTTACTTTCAGTGCATCAGCTCAGGACAACATTCGGCTTACTTTGGAGTCTGTGCCAGGACTTTGAGGGGACTTTGGAGCGTTAAAAAAAAAAAAAAAAAAAAAAGCTCCGCCACTTCGTAACTGGCACCTCCACCTATGCTTGCACTCCATAACATCTTCATTCCCTACGCTGCTTCTGACCTTATAGGTGTCAGTTTCTGCCCTCTCTTCTTGCACTTACCTGTCCAGTGCAACTTCTAATGTACTTGCCCTGTGTCCGTCCTGACAAGGCCCCTCGGCTGCCTCACCCTGACCCTCTACACCTATGCCTTCCCCTACCCTCAGCCCTCTCCCTTTCTTACCCTCTTCCTCCTATTGTTTCTTGAGTTACTCATCGCTCAGTCTGATTTTGTCAAGCAAAGTTACTGTCTAAAACCATGTACCTGTAACTGTTTTATGTTTTAGTGTCTGTTACCCTGTAACCAGCATGACGTGGAACCTTTGTAAAAGAGCCTTGGCTCAAATGTACTTTGTAATCCTAGACACAAATAAAAAAAACAAACAAAAAAAACTGGGCCGAGAACTGAGACTTTTGCAACAGTGGGACTGATGTTTTGCCACAAGGCTTAGGAGAGGCTTTGTAAACGGGCCATTTGTTCATCGGCATAAGCCTCCTCTCTTGGGCTACTGGCACAAGAGAAATGAAATTGTAACTAGTAGAAGATTCTTCATCACAAACCTGCCCTTGGATTGCCAGGACAAGAAGAAGCAAACTTGGACTTGTAGAAGATGCTTGGGCAGAAACCCTCCCTTGGGTTGCCAGGACTAGAAGAAACAGACGTGGAACTTGCAGAAGATTCTTCGGGACAAACCCTCCCTTGGGTTGTGGGAACAAGAAGGAAATGTTGCAGAAGAGGAAAGCAGAATTCCCAGGTACTGGTTGAGGATGCTGATCTTCGGATGATGACTCTGGATACAGGTCTCCAGATGATGACACTGAATGCTGGTCCTATAAAAGAAAATCCCACCCACTGCCCGACAGAGGTCCTCTCTAGTGAGCCAGTGTGACTTCCAAGCTTCCTTTACTTCTTAATTAGGTAGGGATCCAGCTTGGCAGAGCAACAAATGGGGCCTGTCCTATCACCCTAATGCTAGCTCGGTCAACCGCCCCAAACTGTAATCCAAGAAGGTGCGTGTCACAGGCAGATGTGAAAAGATGGTCATTGGGTAAACAGGGCAATACACAAGTTCAGGCAGTTCATTGGGTAAACAGGGTAACACACAGATTTAGGAAGTTTGTTGGGTAAATAGGGCAACACACAGGTTTAGGCAATTCATTGGGTAAACAGGGCAACACACAAGTTCAGGCCATTCGTTGGGTGAGTGGGGCAGCGCACAAGTTGAGGCCATTCAGGCTGGCCCACCAGCGCAACGGAAAGAATTACCGCTGTGACGCTTGCAACCCAGGTTCGGGAACAGACTCGGGACGCCCAAGTGCTGGCCGGGGCGGAGGTGGTTTGAGCTCCCATAGCATGCTCTTCACCTTCGGGCGGGGTAGATTGACTCCAATCCTGTGCTGCCTGGTGACCACAGGACGTGTCATTACCAGGGCACGAGCGAGCATTGCTCCTAGGAGGCGTGTAGGATGCATGACATGATAGCGTTGCAGGGACAGATTGACACACCTCTACCAGAAAACCACCATGTAAAAATCCATGCCCCGGCGAGTCCAGTGGCACTCCCAGTCTATGGCGGATCTTGGTCCCACTGCATCCGTATTTGGGCACCTCCTAGGTTAAGCATGAATGTGGGGGGCTCTGCCCTGGGGAGTAATCCTGGGGTCTACCTTTAGATAGAGGAGCCAATGGTCTTGGCCACCGGAGACTTAAAGCATAGTAAGCAAAAAAAAAGGTGGGGGGAGTTCAGGCCATTTGTTGGGTAAACTGGACAACACATAGGTTTAGACAGCTCGTTTGGGGCAAACAGGGCACAACACTTCAGTTTTAGGTCAAAAGGGCAGTCTCAGTAATGAAGCGCTGTGGTTTTACATGCAGTGCAATAGGCAGTCTTGCAGATAAGGCACAGTGTCACTTTAAACACAGTTCATTAGGCAGGCTGCACACATTCAGCAGTTATTCAGTTGTTTGCCCCTCCGAATCAGCTCCAGTGGAGCTTATGTTGCCCCCAACTCCACAGTATTGTCTCCTATGGGACTGTGGTAATGTGACCTGTGAGTACTTTATGGTGCCTAAATGCACACTATACTGGCTCCTTTGGAGCTCTGCTTAGTCCGCCCTGTGGGCATGTCCTTTACTGGGGCCTTGCTGGGCCTGATTCTACTCCTGTGGAGCTGGCTGTCAGCCACCTCTGTGGGCAGCCCTGTGGTGGGGACACTTGCCCACTCGCATGACCTCAGCTGCTTAACTAGGCACTGCTTGGTGCGATTTGTTTAAAATAAAGCACCCTGGCTCTGATTTACTGTATTTGGGGTGTCCCACTCTTGCTCTGCCCTCCGGGAACCCCTTTCGCTTTAGATAAGGGCCTCTGGCCCACTGCTCAGCTCCCCTCCTCCAGGCAGTCTTGCTGTGGAGCCCTGCCCACATCTCGACCATTGCCCACTGCACCGTCCAGCACTCCAATGGTGCTGCCACTGACTTACCGCCTCCTGCCAGGGTGAAGCACTGAGGGGAGGTTAGCTGTTTGGCTGGGAGGTGATAGTTGAGGTGGCTGCGTGGGTGGTGTTGAGGGGCCTCACTGCTGCACCCAGACACTCTGTTTCACTGCTGTGGCTTCACTTCCACTCACCTCCCTCTTCTCACCACCGCAGTCCATTCTAGCTGCTGCCAAGAGACTGAATTAAACTTTAAAATAAACAAATGGGGTTGAACTGAGCCCACGCTGTGTGGCCACTTACTGCTTCTCTTCTTTCGACCACCTCTGAGACTGGAGTCGTTGATGCCCCTTTAGGACCCACCGGACTTTACATGCTCCCAGGAGGGAGTGAACAGAGGAGCCGCCGCTGAACTGGAGGGGAAGGACTAGGCAGAGCCGATAGGACTGCTTCAGTCCTAAGGTAAGCCTTTTCTTGGTCCCTGTTGCTCTTCGTGTCTTCTCCCTTGCCAGTCACTGCTGATCTCTCCTAATGGTCGTGCTGCCCATTCTTAAGTACTCAGGGTTCCATTGCCCAGACCCCAAGCCACTAATGGCTCTTTTTCAAGTGACCCATGCACTGGGCTGATTCTAAGAAGCTCCATTGCGCGGCTTGAGTCCCCAAGCGCTGCTTGCCTTGGGGAGGGGCATCTGTGACACAGCAGGCAGCAACAGATAAAAAAAATCATGTTTTAAGCCCAGCCCAAGCTTGGGCTGTGCAGGGTATACTAGACTGTGCTGGGTCCTGGCTACAGGGGAGGGTTTAGCTACTCTGGGGGTTCTGGCTTTGTTGGTGGGAAACTGGCAGGGGACATTACTGGGTTGTTGGCAGGGGTACACACTGGCTGTTACAGGGGTCTACAGTGACAGGCAAGTGGGTCATGCTGGTGGGGGGGGTTCTGTGCTGTACTGGGGACATGCACAGATGTCCTGTGGGCAGCAGGGCCCTGTCTAGACAAATGTGTCCTCACACTACTGTTCCTTGAGGCTCCTGAGGGGTCCCCAACAACTCTGCATGGGGCCTAAAGGGTCCCCGAGCACCAACTCTGCTTCCTGTATGCCCCCCTGGGGTCCCAAACCTCTTTCTCTGGACGGCCCCAACTCTGGGGCACTACAGCTATGTGCTGTATACTGTTCATTATTAAATTATTACAGCTATTCCAGGATTTATGCCAAGTATTCATACTATACATGATTATATTATTGCAGCTAGTCCTGGATTTATTCCAGGTAGTCACACTGTGTACTGTGTCCTGTTCATTATTAAATTAACACAAGGTGGGATTTATGCCAAGGAATCACACAATGTGCTGTATACTGTTAATTATTAAAGGGCTACTGTCAACATTTTTTTGCATCATATTATTTCTGGGGAAACCCCCACATTTTATGATTGCTTACCTTATCTAAAATTCATTGAAGTTGCTGGTTGTTTTATCTGCCTCCTTGCCTGTTAGAACTGAAATGCATGGTAATGTATAGTTATACCCAGCCTTGGTTTGCTTCAAATCATTGAACTGCTTTTGCTGCATACTTCCTGAGCATTAGAAACCTCCTCAGACAGTGCAACCACACCTGATACAATAGTCTCCTCTCCTTGCACTGCATGCTGAGTGGCTAGATTGTGTTGGGGGTATTCCTGACTTCAGGAAAGGTGCAGTGGGAGCTGATCAGGGACTGTAAACAAACATGTTTTGGTGTGGTAAGACCAGTATGGTAGGCAGTCTATTTTCCACTTTTAAAAAGGAAAAAGGAATCCAAATCAAACTACCAGCTACATCACAAGTCCCCATAGAATGTAAACAGTCATAAACATGTGTTTTTTTTAAACTAGGGACACTTTGAGGCCTAAGGTGGTTGACAGTGTCCCTTTAAAGTATTACAACTAGTCCTAGATTTAATCCACCTATTCACATAATGTATGATACAGTGTTTATTAATAAATTACTATTACAAATCATGACATCGTTCTTAGCCAGTCAGGATTGTTTATTTCTAAACATTCCACGTACTTTTATTTTTATTTTTTATTTTATGTTTATTGTTTTCATCAAAATTGATAAGCCAATACAATTGCTCATATAAAGTACCAGAGAAATAATGTTAGCTCGTGCAATCACGGGCTATCTATTCAGTTTGGTGGAGTAACACATAAAGCAAGTGGCTTGATAATCTTGTACAGTAGGAATATTGGGGGATCCACAGATGATAAAAAAGAAGAAAAAAAAAAGGGAACCCATAATGTATAATTTCTAAGAGATGCTCGTCACTTCAGTGGAAAAGTATTGCCCATATAAGGGAGCATTATAACAGGAAGAAACAATGCAAGCACCAGCTTGCTATTAACCTTATAAGAAAAACAATAACTGGTCTTATAATCTTAGATCTGCTAATAACACCCCCCAGCCCAGCCTGTATCCATAAATGACAAGTATATTTTTCCAGAAGTATCCAACATAGCTCAGTTTTTGTCCTTGCCAGATATACTCTATATCCAATAGTTAAACATACTCTTCTGCAACTTTCCACTATAAGTCCCTTGAGCCATTATATTTAATATGCAACATGGCCTTAGCCACATGGAGAAAGGCAGCCTACTCACCCACCCCTCTCAGTCCCACAAGTCCCACAAATAAGGAATGAACTGGCTCATAACCCTGTAATAATCCAGAAAAGTTCAAATTGGAAAGTACTGAGAAAGTTAAATCAGTCTACTTCTAAGATCTCTTGCTCAATCCTCTTCTTAGGATTCCTCTTCCCTGTCTCTCATTCTGGCAGCCATCACAAATTCCCCTTCTGTCTTCTCCAGTCAACGACCTCCATCTCCTGGGTCGATGAACTGCCAACTCTTTCCTGCATACGTGATCCTCAATCTGGCTGGCAGTAAAAAAGAGTGGTTAATACCCAATGATCGGAGGTGCTGCCGCACTGCACTGAACTACTTCAACTCACCTGGGTCTGGAAGAGGCGGGTCCAGAAGATTTTAACATCTGCTCCATTCAGTTGTAAGCTGGTAAGCCGCTCTAGCAAGTTTAAGGACCACATCTCGGCTGGGCAAAAATAGAGACTGCAGGTGGTTGATCAGGAATGCCAGGAGAAGCAAGGCCCACACGAGTTGCAGAGGTGTCATTCCTGTTCAAGCGTGGAGCAGGGGCTGATCCCCAGGCAAGTCTCTAAGTGATGGCTTCTCTGTGCAGTGGGTAGTCTGGCTGGGCCAGTCTGGCAAGGCCCAGACCGCATGGAGATAAATCGGATGCAGTCCGTTTTGGGCTGGATACAGCTTCCAGCAAGCAGAACACAGTTCACACAGTGGGGGACTAACTCACGACCCACTAGCAGCTCGTAGCACATTTACATGTAGGGGAATTCTACTGAACGAGGCAAAGCGCTCCCCGGTCACAATCGCAAAGTCTCTGCACACACCGGGAGCTTAGGGGTAGCTGGAACTCCTGACATGCCGATCGCATTCAGCAAAATCTTCAGTCTTCTTCAGGTTGAGCTTGGCCCACTTCAGTAGCTTACTTTAGTCACACAAACTTGGATTTAGTCCAAAATAATTCTCTTCTCTCCATCTCAGGAGCAGCACACCAACATGCAGGCCAAAAACTTAGCCTTTTCAGAGTTCTCCCATGCGAATCCACTCAGGATTGCTGCTCAGAATCACTTCAGCTCCTTCT
The DNA here is from genome assembly GCA_016271365.2 of Neoceratodus forsteri. NCBI lineage: Eukaryota > Metazoa > Chordata > Ceratodontiformes > Ceratodontidae > Neoceratodus > Neoceratodus forsteri. The sequence goes on from JADMNL010000022.1 coordinate 584,999,891, forward strand.
TGTTCAACTTCCAGCTTAGATCTGTCTGAAAATTGCAAGCAGCCGGGAACTTCCCCAAGATCCAAAAGGTTTGGTTGGCTGATTTGATTGTAAGAGCTCCCCCTCCAGTTGCAAAAAAGGTGCAAAAAAGTTCAAAACTACAATTCCTACAGGTTTTGACTTCAGACAGCTCCTGTAGTCGAGCTACATTTTAGATCCCACCAGAACTGACTGGTCCAATTTGCAGTCCAGGACCAAGATAATGGAGACAAAACAAAACAGTCCTTGCTACAAAGAAAGGTTAGATGAACTACATTATCATTATCACTCTAAATGATTTTCAGCAAATAGTTACATCTTTCAACAGAGCTCGCTTTCAGATTACTTAGGCTGCAGTCAGGCAGCTCTTAAAGATACAGTACACAGAGGCTATACGGGCTCTGGTAATCACATTTAAACTGCTAAAACACAGGACACTAGCCTGGAAGTGAGCATTTAGGCAAGCTCAATGAAGCCTTTTTGGGAACCCCCATTTGTAGGTGGGTTACATACACTTGCTTTTGTATTGTTCCTTTTTATTTGTAAATATATTTTGAAGCCTCTGCTTACTACTAGGTATTTGATGCAGTCCCACACAAAAGAGTAATAAACAAGTTAGCCAGCCTGGGAGTGGGTCCCAGGGTGGCAGCCTGGGTAAAAAATTGGCTGGACGACAGAATGCAGAGGGTAAACGTATATGGAGTCCACTCTGAAGAAATAGGGGTTACTAGTGGGGTACCACAGGGTTCAGTCCTGGGACCAGTCCTCTTTAATGTCTTTATAGGTGACATTGCAGAGGGACTGGAGGGAAAAGCTTGCTTCTTTGCAGATGACACAAAGCTCTGCAACAGGGTTGATGCACAAGTGGGTGGAAAGGATGAGAAGGAACTTGGCAAGGTTGGAGGAATGGTTAAAAGTATGGCAGCTTAGATTCAATGCAAAGAAGTGGAAAATAATGCACCTGGGAAACAAAAACCCAGGTGAAGAGTACGCAGTGGGGGATCCTAACAGCAACAAAAATGGAAAGGGACCTGGGGAGTAGTCATACCAGATGACCTAAAGGTAGGCATGCAAAGTGAGAAGGCAGTAAGGAGGGCTGGGGGGATTCTGGGATGCATATGGGGAGGCATCACCAGTAGAAAACAGGAAGTTGTTATCCCTTTGTACAGACAGTTGGTGAGACCCCATCTGGAGTACTGTGTGCAGTTCTTGAGACCCCATCTCCGCAAGGACATAGACAGAATGGAGGCAGTCCAGAGGAGGGCAACTAAAATGGTGCAGGGTCTGCACCGAAAGCCATGTGAAGGGAGACCAAAGGAGCGTAATATGTATAGCCTCAAGAAAAGGGGGGGGGACATAATATTCCACCTGGATAAATAAAGATTGATTGATTGTTGATAGAAACTTTCAAGTACCTCAAGGGAATCAACAAAGTCCAAGAGGGTTGCTTCTCTCAGAGATGTGCAAGAACAAGGGGACACAGTTTGAGGATAGAGGGGGGATGTCTCAGGGGCAACATGAGGAAGTATTTTTTCATGGAGAGGGTGGTGGAAGCTTGGAACGGCCTTCCTGAGGAAGTCGTGAGGTCAAAAACAGTGGGTGAATTCAATAATGCATGGGACATACATAAGGCAATTCTAGTGGGGGTAGTAGGAAGTAGGCTGTTGGTTAACTTGGATCTGCAGCTTATCCAGTAGGTAGGAAATGGGTAGACTGGGTGAGCTAAGCGGTCCTTATCTGCCATTAGTCTGTTTCTATGTTACTAAATTATTTGAATCAGAATCTTGTCAATAGTTTTCTTCTAGGGTCTTTTATTATTATTATTAAATATTTTTATATTTCGTGGTTTCATTTATTTTGTTTAATCATTGACTCATTTTAAATTGTTTACATAATCCTGAATCTTTTGAATGAAAATTTCCTTATTCTGGTTTTAATTTCATTATAGACAAGTTCTTTTGGTTTAATAAATATCTCAAATATCCAAGGAATCCATGTGGTTTGATGTACGTTTAGACTATCTGTATATCAGGAAAGTTCATATTTTGTTCAATATAATTGATTGACTCTTCTAAACAAATGCGAGGTAACCTAGATTTTACTTCAAGAGGGCTCTTGCAGTAGATAATCGCCTTGAAGACTGAGCACCTCTGAGGCCAGGACAACACAGAAACTTTAGCCAGCAGTATCTGGTGGGAACCGCCCACCCGATGTCATGTGATGGACATCAGCGTGACCCTATATAGTGGGTGGTCCCTACACCCACCTTCCAGTTCTTTCCTGCTATCGACCTGATCAGTCAGACCTTGTGGAGATTGGGCGCTGCAGTTTCGACCACTATTTGGGTAAGCAAAAAGCAAAAGAAACCCTCTGATTTTCCAAGGAAGTGGCTACCACAGTCAAAGAAAAGAAGGCGTACAGCATATTCCAGGAAACAAAAACTGAGAAAGACTGGGAGTCATACAAGGAAAAAATGAGAGAGTCTAACAAACAAATCAGAAAGGCAAAAGCCCAGACAGAGGAAAAGATAACAGAAGGGGCAAAGAAAGGAGGCGGTTCATTTTTTAGATACACTAGGGAACATAGGAAGGCAAAAGGGGGGGATAGTAAAGATTGCTACCGAAGAAGAGAGATGCACCAAACATGACCAAGAGAAAGCTGAAGTCCTCTACATATACTTCTGCTTGGTGTTTACGAAACAGTACTGGGAGATGGCCCAGCCCTGAAAAACAACACACCAGGACCAGGACCAGGGTAGACACAAGTCCCTTTACAGAAGCTGAAGTAACGGGAGGCACTAAATAAACTAAAGCAGACAAAGCCATGGGACTAGCGAGATGCACCCTAGAACTTTAAGGAACTGGGGCAGAATTAGCAGTCTTCTGGCACTTCTATTCACGAAATCCTTGAAGAGCATGATGGTACCCAAAGACTGGAAAAAGGCAATAGTGGGTCCACTTCACAAATCAGGCAGTTGTGAAGAGGCTAGTAATTACAGACTGGTGAGCCTCACATCTGTAGCAGGGAAACTAATGGAGGCACTACTCAAACAGAGGATCATAGCATTCCTCAAAACTAGCGGCCAACAAGACCCTAAACAGCACAGTTTTGCAGTAGGTAGGTCATGCCAGACAAATCTGCTCGAGTTTTTTGACTACGCTACAAAAATAGTGTACAATGGTGCGGCAGTAGATGTGGTCTACCTAGACTTTAGTAAGGCCTTCGACTCTGTTCCACACAGAAGGTTAGTAAAGAAGCTTGACCACACAGGTTAGTCCAGAAGTAGTCAGATGGGTACAAAACTGGTAACGAGGCAGAACCCAGAGGGCAGGGATTAATGGAACGCAATTGATGGCAGGCAGGGTGACCAGTGGGGTGCCCCCAGGGCTCAGTGCTGGGGCCTCTGCTCTTAAATATTTTTATAGCAGACATCGCTAATGGACTGGAAGGGAAGGTGTGTCTAGTAGCAGATGACACCAAGATATGTAACAGGGTAGACACCTCAGAAGGAGTGAGCAAGATGGAAGCTGACCTCAAGAAAGTAGAATGGTCTGGAGTGTGGCAGCTGAGCTTTAAGGCCAAAAAGTGCAAGGTAATGCACATAGGAAAGAAAAATCCAAGAAAGGAACATTACCTAGGAGGCAAAAGACTGGTGCCCTCAAACCAGGAACGAGATCTGGGAATCATAATCTCAGGTGACTTCAAGGTTAGTAAGTGTAAGAAGGCAACATTGAAGGCCAACAGAATGCTGGGCTGCATTGGGAGGGGAATCACTGGCAGGAAAGAGGTGGTACTACCACTGTATAGATTGCTGGTCAGGCCTCACCTGGAATACGGAGTCCAATTCTGGAGGCCTTACTACTCAGGAAGGACATTGACAGGGTGGAAACAGTACAGAGAAAGGTGACAAAAATGATTCGGGGTCTGCAGTACATATTCTACAAGGAAAGACTTGGGGAACTGAATATGTACTCCCTGGAGCAGAGAAGAGAGCGGGGACATGATTGAAATATTCAAGTACATGAAGGACATTAACAAGGTACAGGTACAGGCACAAGAACTTTTTCACTTCAAGAAGGGCTCCAGGACCAGGGGACATGACCTCAGGCTGCAAGGAGGGAGGTTCTCTACCAACACCAGGACGTTTTTCTTCACAGAAAGAGTGGTGGATGTCTGGAACAGCCTGCCCCAAGAGGTAGTGGAGGTCAACACTGGGGGGAGATTCAGGAATGCATGGTATAGGCATCAGGGAGCCCTGACCACAGAGGGCAACTAGAGTCAAAATAGGTCAGAAACAAATGAAACATAGAAGTTGACGGCAGATAAGGACCGCAAGGCCCATCCAGTCTGCCCATTTCTTTTTCTACCTTATAAATGTGCCATCGGCCTTTGCTCTGTCAGTGACCTATCTATTCATACTCCTCTGTATGATTCCCTTATGCCTATCGCATGCCTGTTTGAAGCCCTGCACTGTATTGATAGCCACCACTTCCTGAGGTAGGCCATTCCATGCATCCACCACCCTTTCTGTGAAAAAGATTTTCCTCACATTCCCCCTTAATCAGCCTCCCACTAATCTCATGCTGTGTCCTCTTGTCCTGCTGTTTTTCTTATATTTAAACATGTTAGACTCTTTCACCTTGCTAATGCCCTTAAGGTGTTTGAATGTCTCGATCATATCACCGCTCTCCCTCCTTTGCTCAAGGGTATACATATTGAGCTCTGTTAATCTGTCCTCATATGTCTTCTGATGCAGTCCCTGCACCATTTTGGTTGCCCTTCTCTGGACTGCCTCAATTTGGTTAATGTCCTTGTGAAGGTGTGGCCTCCAGTACTCCAGATGGGGCCTAACCAGCCTCTTGTAAAGAGGGATTATTACCGCCCCCTTACGACTTGTGATACCCCTACTAATACACCCTAACATCCTCCTAGCCTTACCTACTGCTTTAGAGGTCTGCTTGGATGATTTCAGATCATTGGTGATGATGATGCCCAAGTATCTTTCTTCCTTTGTGACTGCCAGCAACTCCTCCCAGCCTATAGGTGACTTGGGGTTTCTCTTCCCTATGTGCATGATCTTGCACTTCTTTGTATTAAATCCCAGTTGCCACTCTTCTGACAATTTTGCTAGTTTATCCAGATCTCTTCTCATTCTGCCCACCCATCTGGATCATCTGCTCTGTTGCAGATCTTGGTGTCATCTGCAAACAGACAAGCCTTACCTTCTAGTCCATCTGCAAGGTCACTAATGAAGATATTGAAGAGGACTGGCCCAGGACTGATCCCTGAGGTACCCCACTTGTAACTGGCATCTCTTCTGACTGTATACCATTTACCACCACTCTCTGTTTTCTGCCCATCAGCCAGTTTGCCACCCAGTTGACCAACTTCTGACCCACCCGAGCCTACCCAGCTTATTAATCAATCTTCTGTGTGGAACAGTGTGAAAGCTTTGCTGAAGTCAAGGTAGGACATGAACTGCTCCCCTTGGTCCACCACTCTGGTTACCCAGTCAAAGAAATCTATGAGATTAGTTTGACAGGACCTTCCTTTGTAAACCCATGCTGTCTTGGATCCTGTGCCCTATGGATTCCAGGTGTTGCATTATCCTTTCCTTAAGGAGTGCCTCCATAATCTTGCCCACTACTGAGGTAAGACTAACTGGTCTGTAGTTCCTGCCTTCTCCTACTACCACTCTTGTGGAGCGGGATCACATGAGCCCTTCTCCAGTCTTCTGGGACCTCTCCTGTGTTCAGAGACTCACTAAACAGTTCTGCTAATGGCTCTGCTAGTTCCACCCTTAGCTCCTTCAGTACCCTGGGATGTATGCCATCAGGTCCTGTTGCCTTATCCACCCTGAGCTTAGCTGAGCTCTTGTAGGGCCCTTTCTTGTGAAGGGAGCAGTGCTCACCTCCCTCCTCCCCGTGTCCATGGTGCTGAGCTGTAGGCCCTGCCCTACCTTCTCTTCAGTAAATACTGAGCAAAAGTATCATTTAGGATAGATGCTTTTACAGGGTCCTCCTCTCCATGCCCCTTTTCTCCATTGAGCTTAGCAATACCCCTCTGAACTTTTCCTTTCACTAATGTATCTCTAGAAAGTCTTGTCACATTTTTACTGTTCGTACTAGTGTTTCCTCAGTTTGGGACTTTGCCTGCCTTACTGCCTTCCCTGCTTCTCTTAGGGCAGTTTGGTATGCCTCCTATCTTCATCCTGCTGTGTTCCCTTATATTTCCTGAAGGCCAGCATTTTGGCTCTGACCTTTCTGCTACTGTATTTGAGAACCATAGTGGTTTCCTTCTTCTTTGCACTTCCTTTTCTGTCTAACACAATGGGATGTTGCTTCAAGTATTGCATCCTTAATGCTTGCCCACTTTGCCTGTACCCCCTCACCTGTGTTTCTTTTTGCCAGGGCTAGCTTAACTCTTTTGGCCATCTTATCAAAGTCAGCTCCTCTGAAGTCCCATATTTTTGCCTTGCAATGGGGTGATTTAGATGTAGTGGCCAAATTGAACCGTACCATGCACAGGCGGATTTAGAGGGGGTGCTAAGGGTGCTTTAGCTCCCCCATCATGGAGCTCCTCTATTAGTAACACACTGTGCTGCATTCTTAATCATGAAAGCTGCCTGAGCCACGCAGGTCTCCTCTGTCCTCCAGCAGAGCTGGCCTTAACTAGGTGCAAACTGTGCCCTGCACCTTGGGGCCCATGCTTTTTCTTGAGAAAAATAATTTTAAACATTTAAAATGCCTAAATGTTGTTAGAGATAAAAATGTTTACTAGCAAATGAAAGTGGAAGACAACTGGCTCTGTTACTGTTACAAAAGGTAGGGAAGCTCTGCTGCAGTGGAAAGATTAGGTTAAGTAAGTGCTAATGGTGTTAATGGCCATACTTTACACCTCCCAGGCTGACTGCTTTCACAAACAAAGGGCTATATTAACAAGAGAACTTGTTTTGTAACCTGGACATGTAGCTGAAACAATGAATGATATGACAAAATATGTTTCAAAAGTATGTGAGCACTCAAAATGGCTCAGAAACCTGACCAGCACAGAACAAAACTGGATTTCTGATCACCAGGTAATAAACTGACAGGTGGCAACCTTTACTGGTGTCCCATGACAATCCTCTCTATTCTTTTCTCACTCACACCTCCAGAAAAGTTAGTTGTTTAACTTGTTTGCAAATCAGAGTATCTGAGGTGTGAGTGTCCAGTGATGATGTCCCTGTCCTTACAGAAATGAATACGGTAGTAGTACCGTACTTACTTAAGTTCTTGCTCCAGGCTCAGTCAGATTCATTTCCAATGGTGAAGTCAAATAATTCAGTGCAATCAATGGCACTAATTAAAAGATGCTGGTTAAACTAGTAGACCTGGTACTGCTTTAGTAATTCAGGACAGGAGGTTTAGTGAGGTGTAAATGTTGGATGTGGGGGGCCCACAGGGAATGGAGTGGTGGAGCCCGGCAGGGGGCTGCACAGGGCTCAGAATGGTTAAGACTGGCCCTGTCCTCCAGTGTCCTGATAGTGCGGTAAATAACTACTCCCACCTGCATTACATAGTTGATCTCCCAACCCGAAAAGCCTGTCTCCAGCATGAATTTCTTACTAACGTTCATACTGTGCCATGTGTCCCAGCACTGTGGCAGCAGCTGGTCTTGCCTTGGTGAGCCTGAGCATTCATTCTCTACTTTTGCAGGCTTGGTGCAGCTCCTTTGTTCATGCGCGGGGGGGTTGGGGTTCGTGCATGGTGGGGTACAGCTGCAGCAAAGCGGAGTGGACCTTAACAATACAGATCTCAGCCAGGTCGCCTGGTGCTCACTGCTCCTGATTTGCTGTTGCATTCAGTAGTGGATGTAGCTAGCGAGGGGCGCCTTCTTTAAATGTCTAGGCTGCTGAAACAAGAGTGAGCTGAAATTCATTAACTCAGAAGATTAATGTTGGGGTAAGAGAGGAGCGAGTGTACTACTGAGGAGGAGACAGAGAGAGAGAATGGAGCCCACAAGTGAAAAGCAGAGCCCGGGGTTTCAGGCAGCAGCAGTCCAGTAACACGGGGTCGGCGTGGCCTTGGTAAATCAGCACAAGGAGATGGAGTGAGGTTCAGGTCATCTTCCGGTAGCTGAAGCAAGCTGTAGCCGAGAGCTCTGCTCATTAGGAGTCACGGGGTCAGTGTGTGCTGTCTAGAGAGAGAGAGTTTGGTGGCCAGGTGACCGGAGACCATACTCAACTAGGGGCACATAGACTTCAGCCTGCTGAAAATTGGTCAAGTCTTCATTTAGTCAGGTACTTCTTGCTTTAAAACAAAAGACTTTCACAGTCACAAACTATGGTGGGTGGGGCAGCTGCTGGGATGGGACAGGACCTTAGTGTTCCATCAAACTGGGTGTGTAATAATGTAGTACTAGTGTTATTAATTTCTAGTATTGGGAGCTTAAATTCATGACATTAAAATTGTTTAAGGTCACTGCTAGTTTTGTCCTATATGGCAAGTTGATTTTGGTGCAGATTTGCAGGAGAGGGTGTTGGAGAGTAGTGCCCTCCTGTAGCATGCTAGGAATGGTACAAAACTAATGCTGGGGCAGGTCTGGTCTCGGCGACAGCATGAACCAAGAGAGGCAAAAACTGGTACATGAGACCTTTAAACTGAGGTAAAAACTTCCGCATGTACTGTATGTCTAATCTGTGTGGTCTTTTCAGTTGTGGTTGTACAGTGTGAATAAGCACAGAGGGACTTAATAGACATGAGGACTTTGAAGGTGTTCTGCTGTATGTTATGGCACGTGCAGGAGTTTCTGCATGCTTGGAGAGTAAATTGGCAACAGAAGTCATAAGACCTTGTTTGGCTCATTGACACAGGCAGTTACAAAACCGAAAAAAAGGATAGAATCAAATATTTCGTTTATGTAGTTCTATGTGTTGAATGGGGGAGGGTGCAAGTTGTGATGTACCCAGCAAGTGCTGTTGCTAATAAAAAAAAAAATGCATTTTTATATTTGTTTAAAACTGTTTTTCTGTCTGTTACTGACTTCTTGGGCCTATCATAAAATGAAATGCCTCATACCATGGGGTTATCCCAGTAAAGGATATTTTAAAACAATAAATATTTTATTTATTTAAAAATGTATTTTCTTTGTAATAAATTGTTCTATAGAATAAAATATGTTTTGCAAAAATAGCAAGCAGAGTTGAAATTATATTTTCAGAAACTAGATAGCAAAGTGACTTTGTTCCCATATTTCTATAGTTATTGTGTTTTTTTGGGTTTTTTTTAATTGAGATAAGGTTGGGGGATAAATTAATCTGTATTATAAAATGGCAAGAAATAATCCTGGCTCCTGACTGGTCAGGTGGCCATCACAGCAGGGATGTTATCCTGGCATAACATCCCTGCTGATCAACTAGATGATCATCCTATTGATTGTTTCCATCTTTTTTAAAAAAAAATATTTTTAAACACCAAACAAAATTCTTTAAAATTATTTTTTTTCCGTATAAAACAATGAGCCATTGTATAATATAACAGCTTAATCTGGTTCAAGGTCAGTTGGCATTCATCTGTATTCCCCTCCCCCGGGTCGTGCCTGAAAATAGGCAGGATTTGTCTAGTGCACTTACCCGGTCAACAAAAGCTAAATACTAACATACTAAAATGCCAGCAGAATAGGCCTAACGGTCTTTCGTGTCTGCTCGTTTGGTCAGCCCCCACCCTTGCTGTCCCCCTCGCCTTCTCTGGCTTCTCCCTTCCCAGTTCCGGATATTCTTGCTGCATTGGATTTTGCTTCCTGAACCCTTCCCCTGTACCTGTCCCACCCCCTCTTGAACCCCTCCACTGTCTCTGCCTCCACCAGCCCCCTAGGTAGTGCATTCCATGGCTCCACCACCCTCTCAGTGAAGTAGCACCTCCTCCTTTCTCCCCTGAATCTTCCCCCCTCCAGCTTCCACCCATGCCCTCTAGTGGCCCCTTCCTCCTTCCTTCGAAGCACCCTGACTGTTCCTCCCCTATTTACCCTCTTCATGTACCTGAAGACCTCTATCATGTCCCCCCGGTCCCGTGTCTCTTCCAATGTGTACATATTTAGCTCTTCGAGCCTTTCCTCATAGGTCCTGTCCCCCAAGCCCCAAATCATTTTGGTTGCCCTCCTCTGGACCCTCTCCAGGAGGTTAATGTCCCTCTTTAAGTGTGGCCTCCAAAACTGCACGCAGTACTCCAGGTGCGGCCTCACCAAGCAGTTATACAGAGGGAGTATCACTTCCCTCCTTCTGGAGGTGATCCCCCTAGTGATGCATCCCAGCATCCTGTTGGCCTTGGCTGCTGCCCTCCTACAAGTCTCAGAGTTATTCATCTTGACATCCACCACCACCCCCAGGTCCCTCTCAGCCATCGAGACTTGTAGTATTTCCCAGGGTGTACACTTGGCCTGGGTTTCTGGCCCCAGGTGGAGTACCTTGCATTTCCCTGCATTGAACCTCAGCTTCCACTTTCTAGACCATCTTTCCAGAGCCTCCAGGTCCCCTGCAGGGCCACCTCCCCTCCTCCCCATCCACCACCGCCCCAGTTTCGGTGTGATCTGCAAAGAGACTCATCTCACTCCTGATTCCTGTCCTTATGTCAGATCGTGGCGTTGAACAGAAGGGGCCCAGGACTGATCCTGTGGGATCCCACTAATGACCCTCCTTGGGATGAGACTATCCCACCAACTACGACCCTCTGGGTCCGGTCCTGGAGCCAATTGCCTATCCATCTGATCATCTGGTTTCCCACCCCCATTTCTCCTAGCTTATCCAACAGGCCCACGTGAGGAACAGAGTCAAATGCCTTGCTGAAGTCTAGAAAGAGGACATCCACTGGTCTACCCAGGTCCAAGGCACTTGTCACCCAGTCATAGAACTCCACCAGGTTTGTCTGACACGATTTCCCTGGGATGAATCCATGCTGTCTATCGTCCAGGCACCCTGACTTATCCAGGTCCCCCAGCCTCTCCTTGACAATGCCCTCCATCACCTTGCCCACCACCGATGTCAGGCTGACAGGCCTGTAGTTTCCTGCCAGCTCCCTTGATCCCCCCTTGTGGATAGACACTACATGCGCCACCTTCCAGTCTTGGGGCACCCACCCTGTCCTCAGAGAGATGGTGAAAAGCTCTGCCAGGGGTTTCGCCAGGACATCTGCAAGTTCCTTCAGCACTTTAGGATGTAATTTATCCGGCCCTGGTGCTTTCTCCGTCTTAAGGGAGCTGGGCTTCCCTCACTCTCTGCTGTGATTTCCACTTCTGGTACCTCTTCTCCCTGCTTAGCCCTCCCCCACCTGCCAGTGATGCCCCTCCCCAGACCTGCCGATCGGTACGGGTCCCCCTCCTCATTATCTCTGTCTCCTCCCATGTATGATGCAGCATCCCCATTTTCCCTGGTGAAAACTGAGGTGAAGTACTCATTTAGTACCTCCAGCCTGCTCCCCGGGTCTTGTGCCCATCTCTCCCTGATTTAATCCTGCTGATCTGCCCCGTCACCCTTAGGTCTTTCCCCAATGTATCTAAAGAACCTCTTTTTCCCTCTCCTAATTTCCCTGGCCAGGTTCTGCTCCTTCCTTGCCTTAGCCGCCCTCACCACTCTAGTGGCCCTTCTAGCCATCAGCTCGTACTCCCCTCGATCCCTTTCACTCCTTGAGCACTTGAATTTCTTATAGGCTGCTTTCTTTCCCGCACCACCTCCTGGACCTCCCTGGCCCACCAACAGGGTTTTTGGGCCCTATCGCATTTTCGTCTTACTCTTGCACAGGTGCTGGTAGCATCCTGCACCCCTCTCCTGATGATTTCCCACCTACTATCAGCGTCCATGTCTGACCCAATCCCATCCAAATGCTCCTTAAGGATCCTTCCCATTTCCTTAAAATCCGCCTCTGAAGTCGGTTACTTCCGTCTTTGTGCAGCCTTCTACCCTCTCTAGGTCCAGGCAGAACCAGACCGTGGCATGGTCACTCCCGCCAATGGGCCCCTTGCCTCAGGCCCCACAATCTGGTCACTGTCTGCCAGGACCACATCCAGTACCCGTGCCTCCTGGTCGGTTCCCTTACCTGCTGAGTTAGGAACGATCTTGAAAGACATCCAACAACCTCTGTTCTCTGGTCACAGAGGATGTCATAGTCTCCAGTCTGTTCCTGGCATGTTTAAGTCCCTAACACCACCACCTTTCCTCTGCCCAGTCTGCAGTGTCTCCTAACATCTGCCACCAGACTGTCCTCCAGCTCCTCCGCCAGGGCAGGGGTCTATCACCACTCCTATTTTTACTCTCTTGCCCCCCCTTGTTATCAAGGTGACCCAAATTGCCTCCACGGTTCCCTCCGCCTCCTCTACTCCCCTATGCCAATGCAGTTTTGACTATCATTGCTACCCTCCTCCCTTCCCTCCCCTGTCCTTCCTGAACATAGTGTAACCCTCCAGGTTCAGGTCCCAGTCATGTCTTGCAGTGGCCCAAGTCTCAGTGACCGCTGCCACATCCACTGCTCCCTCAGTTAACATCGCCTGGAGCTCAGGCATTTTATTGCCCAAGCTCCTGGCATTTAGCAATAAATAAATAAATAAATAAATAATAGGAATAATGCCCTCCAGAGTGGGTGTTATGCTGGGATAACATCCCTTCTCGGGTGTTAGAAGCCCTCGGTCGATGGCCTCGGGCCCAACCACCCGAGGTGGGATGTTATCACAGCATAACACCCACCCTGTCAGTCATTATTCCTTTACTGCAGGACAAACTGGGATGGGTTGGCTTTATGGTAATGTCATAATGTGTTTGAGTGAGTGACATTTGTGAACTTGTTTACTTGGATTGTCATTTAATTTGTCTGCAGTTTGTCTTCATCACCAAGTCTCTTTCAACTTTTCTCATTTTTATGTGTTTCAGATGTGCTGCTGCCCAGCTGCAGTCTTTTGGTATTTTGTGTTTTTGGGGGTGGGAGGGTATTTTGGGCAACATACTGTCATGTGGACTGTGGGAACTCTGAGGATGGTGCTAGGGTGCAACTAACAAAGCGGGAGGGAGGAAATGAGTAGAAATTGCATTAGAAATACCTCCAAAATGCACCAAAAAGAAAATGTCTGGCTAGGCGGCCCACCAGACCCTCTGCCTATTATTTTTAATTTTTCTCTGACTTGAGCTCCCCCATCTATAGGACTCCTGGATCCGCCCCTGCCATGTGATGGTCACTGGTCCCCTGGTGACCTTCTGCCTGGAGATCTGTGATCCCTTCCCTATTAGGCAGTACTAGATCTAGGATAGCAATGTCTCTTGTAGGTTGTTGTACCAGTTGTTTGAGGCCCTCTCCCTGCAGGGAATTCACCATGTGTCTAGTTCTGGCAGATGTTCCTGCTGGTATTGACCAATCTGTATCCGGCGTGTTGAAGTCTCCCATTATCAGAACCTCCCCTTTAGCTGTCATGTTTTGTATATCTTCTAACAGTAATGTGTCTGTGTCCTCCCCTGGTCTGGGGGCCTGTGAACAACCCTGGTTCTTATGGCTGTCCCATTTGCTGTTTCCAGGGTGACCCACAGTTCTTCTGGCTCCTTATGTGTATTCTGAATTTCTGTAGCTTTGATATTTTCATTGACATGAGCCACTCCTCCCCTTTTTGCACCTCGGTCTCTTCTGAACAGCACATAGCCAGGTACTGAAGTCTCCTAAGGTGGTTACTGGAAACCACGTCCTCACTAATTGCTACTATGTCCAGTTTAGCCTCTGACATTATTGCTGAAGAACTGGGATCTTATTTCCCAGGCCGTGAGCATTTGTGTACATAATTTTCCATTGGCCAGATTGTGTGTTAGTTGTTGGGTGAGGTTTGGCATTTCCTTGTGCATTGTATGGGAGACGGACCTTTTTCTTACCTGGTGATGCAAATGAACTGCAAACATGCTGAGTCCCTGTTTAACCACTAGCTGAGGGGAGGGTGTTCTTCCATTCGACGTATGGGGTGCTGCACCCTCTCCCATTTGCTAGTTTAAATATTCTGCAAAGACGTCAAACTTCTGCCCCAATGCACTGATTCCCTCCTTAGTCAGATGCAGTCTATCAAATTTAAAGAACTTTCGCTCCCAAAACTGTTGCCAGTTCCTACAAATCTGTGTCCTTTTCCTGGCACCAGCCCTTGAGCCACATGTTTAGCTCCCCCTTTCCCCTTCCGTCCATCTGTCCCCCTCTCCCAGACTGGCAGGATCTCAGAGAAGGAGATGCCGGACGAAATGGATGATAGTTTGTCACCCAGCCTGGTCAGGTGTTCCTTGGTCTCCACAACTGACCGGCTGGCGAGATCATTAGTCCCTATGTGTACCAGGACGTCAATGTTTTCTCCTGCTTTGTGAACAGTTTAGTAATGTGGTCAGTGTCTCTCCACGCTGATGTACTTGGGAGACATCTGACCATTACCCCTGGCTGGAGATGGGTATCAATTCCCGAATCATGGAGTCTCATATGATCAGAAGTTTTTGGATTTCCTTTTGCTTTTTGTTTTGGTTCCTGATTGGCGAGTTTTGTTGTGCTAGCTCCTGTGCTGCAGCGTCCTGCTCTGCAGTGTCCTGTGCCTTTGTTTGATTTCAGAGATAGAGGCAGATACCTGTTTGTAGTGTTTGTATGTTTTTTGAGGTAATATGTTGGAGAGCAGAGAGTGATGGGGTACCCGGTTTGCCCTCTAACCACCTGCCAACCTCCTGGACCAACTACCCTCAGCGGTCGAGGTTCTTCTGTTGGATGCTGGGGAAATGGCGGGTGCTTCTTATAATGTATTTCCTCTTCAATATGAAATTTGAGGCGTGCAATCTCTGCCCATGCTGCCCAGAGCTGAGCCCTAAGATCTCCAGTGGCCCAGCATGTAGGACAGTGTCCTAAGTCCTGTAAGACTGTCCTTCTGAAAAGTGTTCCACAGCACCTGCAGTTAATGGTATCCATTCCAGATAAGTTGCTGGGTTTATAACCTAGTCAGAGTAATTAGAAGGAAGAAAATGCAAAAGGGCAGACTAGATGGACCTAACTGTCTCCTTCTGCCATCAACGTCTGTTTCTATGTTTGTTTCTAGTTCGAATGAGTGTTCATTTTTTTCCGTTAAAAATCAGTCAGTTGTTTTATTTTGTGCATGTCGTCATCGTCTTCCGTCGAGCACTAGAACAAGTGTGCTTCGTGCGGCACGCAACTACCGCACAAGGATGCTCACTCCCTCTTCATCTTTTGCCTAGGCTTGGACCACGAGGTCAAAGACTATGAGGCCCGTGCCTGTTTCAACTCAGCCACACGGAAGTGCTGCTGGCAGGCCCTGTTGGCTCATCTTTTTTTGTTTCTCAACTTATTTTTCTCTCTGGTCACTGCTTCGCTGGGACTCTCTCGGGCATCCAGGCTTTTTCCTGCCCACCTGAGACCCCTCTCCCATCCTGAGTCTCCCCTGAGGTGCTCCAACCCCCCTACCTACCTCACAGTGGGAGAACTCCGTGGCTTGTACCCCCCCAAGGTGGGACCACCTCTCCATCTGTTGGCAGCCTTAGGGATGAAGAGAATCAGGAGACCAGGTGGGCGGGATCCGACGGTGGGCATGGAGGTCTTGTGCTGTTGCCTACTCGATGATGCAGGGCTTTTCTTGTTCGTGTGCGAAACCCTCCCCTCTCCTCCCAAGAGGTGTGGATGTGTCATGACATCCAAGCTCAGCTGGGCGCGCTCCCACGCCCGCCCACAGGATGTCTGCTGACACCTCACCCCATCAGTTATGTGGTCCCAGGTTGCAGTACACCCAGCCTCTGCTTAGCGTCACTAGCACCAGGGAGTCACACCCCACCCTACCTCCAGGAGGGGAGAGCTGTTGTCAGATGCTCAATCCTCTCCTCCCTGGCTGACCCCCAGCAACCCGAGCTCATTCCTGAGCCTGGGTCGCCGGTGTGGTGTGAAGTGTGGCTTCGCGGCACACCCTCCACTCCACCGGGCCGGCTGACTTGTGGCTCATCCTTTAAAGCAACAATTGGCCACTATAGAGAAAGTGACTGCAAAAGTTGCAAAGTGCTTCCACCTCGCCCACACGAATCTAGGCATGAAGGGGAAACATCGGGACCAGGAGTGATCCCTCTCTTGTCCAAGGCTGCCTGCTTCTTCCTCCAGGAAGTCGGCCGCGGCGGCCCAGCCTGCCCCGCCTAAGGAGCAGCCCTCAGGGTCCCCCACTGCCACTAGTTTTGGTGGCCGTGGGATCCTCAGCTGCACTTAGACCCATCTCTATTGGGGGAGGGGGGGGTCTGCCACGCAAAGGAGCCATTAAGTCTCTCGTCAGCCTGTCCGACGAGTGCCTGGCTCAGGCTGTTGTGTTGGGCTCCAGGGACTCTGGAGCCTGCCCAGCTTCAACCGATAAGTCGAGCGTCAGCAAGTCCAGCACTTGCATGGTCGTTTCAGTCAACAAGTCGGCTGGTCCGATCTGGACGATGGCCACCCGATTGACCCAGCTTCAGAGTCTGACAAGGGCCCCAATGATATCCAGTTGCCAGTTCTCTCTCAGCCTCCCCAGAGGGTTCTCTTCACCAGGCTGCCTCTCTCACCATGGAACGTGGATCCACCTCCCTCCTTTTAATAGAGGACTGCAGATGAGGGCTTCTGCCAGGTAGCGATCCTGAGGCTCACCTTGGTTGGGATTAGAGCTGGCTGCTAGCCCATGGTTCCCAGCTTCCTCCACTGGCAGCCCCCATGTCGGATCTGACCTCATTGGGACCATCAGGGTTTGGCATCCGCAGGGGTCCCGTCGGAGCCTGTGGTGCCTCCATTAGGCCCTCCGTTGGGCTTGCTTCTTTGGGGTCCTCCTTGGCCCCTCCATCAGGCCAATACATGCCCTGGGGTTGCCCTCCATCGGGCCCTCATGGGTTCCCTTGCAGGTTATCTGACACTTCAGGCCCTAGCATATAACCCCACTGGGTTACCCCTGTCAGGTTCCATGCACCAGGTACATGCCTGCTTATCCTTTGCTGGGATATCAGTCGATGCACTACCATGTGCCGGGGTTCTCATCACTGGGCTTTACCACATGCTGCCCCCAGTTTATCAGCTTCCGCAGCCACAGATTCTGGTGGATTTTCAAGCCATCCTGCAGTCTTGGTGGTCTGAGGCCAAGGCTCAACTGGTGTTAGAGTTGGGCAATCGTCCAACTCCCAGAGAGCTCCTTAGAAGCTCTGACGCGCAGCTGGTGAGGCAGGTTCTGGCTCTCCTCTTTCTCCGCTAATGCCAGCCCCTTCGAAGGATCTGACATCGGCCTGCTGTCTGGATAAGTCTACTCCAGGCCCAAGGGATTTGGCTCATCCTGTTTCTGGGTCTTTGGACTCAGTCCAAGATTCCGACTCGGATGCTTCCTCATCAGCAGAGTCTGGCTTCCTAATCCTTCCTATAGAGGAGCCACAACCCAAGGAATTCCCGGAATCACCCCCAGAAGATCCTTCCTTTGCATACCTCCTGTGCAAAGGTTTATGACTGGAAGTCCGATGAACAGGACTCCAAAAGGCAGTGCCTAGTGAAGCACCTGGACATGCAGGCGATGGCACCGGTCCTTACCCCACCCTGGCTGCAGCCTCCTGAGGACCTGGCATCAGCAATATGGATGATGCCATCCTCTATTCCAGTGGTAGCTGAGAAAGCAGACTGCACCTACTGTACTCCAGAGGGGAAGAACCACCTCAGTGTGCACCCCATAGCAGATTCGGTCATTATTGCAGCTGCTCATGACCTGTCTTCTAAACCACAGCACATGAGCAACTCTTCTCCTGATAAGGAGTCTTATCAGTTAGATCAGTTATGGGAGGAAGTTTTACTCCTCCTTCTCCTCCTCCTCCATGCTGGCTTTGAGGGCCCTTAACTATGCAGACCATATGCTGGTCTACCAGAAATCATTGTTTGCCCAGCTGGAGCCGGCCATTGAAACCTTTCCGGACTCTGAGTCGAAATCCATGCTGGCAGATTCGATCTGTTCTGTTAAGGTGGCCTGCAGACATTCCCTTAGGGCAAATTATGACTCTGTCAACTCCTGCATGGGAAGTCACCACAGCAGTCAGCCCGCGCTCCTCTGGTTGAGAGTGTTCGGTTTAGCCCAGGATGCACAGTCTGCCATCAAGGATGCCCCTTTCAGGGGATCCATCCTTTTTGGGAGTGACGCGCAGGACAATATAATCACCCTGCAGGACAAAGGCAAGGCCCTTTGGTCTGTACAAACTATGTACCAACCAAAATTTGAGGCAAAAAAGCCTTTTCGCTGTCAAGGGAAAAGGTAGCCAAAGTAACAGCAGACTGCCTGACAGTAGACCAAACGTCTGGCACAACAAGCCTCAGCCATCAACCCCGCCCCCCGATAAATCCCAGAGAGCTTCAGGTGCAGCTCTCCCCGCCTCCCATCCCTCGCATGACTCGCTATCCACCCTCTCCCCTCAGGATCTTTCAGGAGAGCAGGTGGGCGGTAGATTTGCTTGTCATCTACCAGGATGGCGGGCGGTGACAACTGACTCTTGGGTCCTTCAGCTCATAGAGCAAGGACACACTTCAGAGTTTACGGACAAACCTCCAGACAGGCCTCTGGCGCAGTCACACTACCTGAAGGCGCACATTCCTCTTCTCCGAGAAGAAATGCAGGCTGTTACAGAAAAAAGCAATAGATTCTGTCCCAGTGCACCAGGTAGGAAAGGGGTATTACTCCCACTTCTTCCTGGTCCCCCAAAAAGACAGGGGATACGCATCCCATTCTGGACCCCAGCACTCTCAACCTGCACATAGAGTACAATAGGTTTTCAATGCTGACCCTCCCGAGTCTGCTGCCCCTCCTGCACAACGGTCAGTGGCTCCATGCTCTGAATACGCAGGATGCCTACCTGCACATCCCTATTTTCCGAGCCCATCGTCGCTACCTCCGGTTCTCCTTTCAAGGGGAACATTACCAGTTCAAGGCCCTACCTTTTGACCTATCCTCAGCACCTCTGGTCTTCATGACAGTAGTGGCGATGGCCCTGAGGGCATCAGGGCCACTGTGTGTTCCCTTACCTCGATGACTTGCTGTCAGCCCTGTCTGGGGAACAGTTGGAACTCTCCCTCTCTGCAACGTTGGACCTGTTTCATCAAGTGGGAATCACTGTACATTTTTCGAAGTCCCAGCTTGTCCCATCCCAACATCTGCAATTCATTGGGGCAGTGTTGGAAACGGTTCAGGGTATGGCTTTCCTCCCTCTCGACAGGGCAGAAACCTTGCAGAAGCGAGCCCATATAGCGGCCTCCAACAGGAAGGTTTAGGCCTGGTGGTTCTTCATCTGCTAGGCCTGATGGCAGCGCCATCCCACAGTGCCTTGGCCAGCTTCACATGCGTGTTCTCGCGGTGGACGATCAGAGCACAGTGGGCGGAGTCTGGCCACCTGGACCAGATGGTTATGGTCTCTGATTCCACGCAGAAGGATCTTTTGTTGTGGCAGGATCTTTCCAGTCTCACCAAGGGTGTCCTTTTCAGCCCCTCCTCCCACCGAGACTCTGACTACAGATGCATCAGAGGATGGCTGGGGCAATCTGGGAGACCACAAAACCCAAGGCAGGTGGTCCCAGATGGATCTTTCTTTACACATCAGTGTGTTGGAGATGAGAGCAGTGTTGTACACTCTTCAGCCTCTCAGCACCTGCTTCTCCAGGGCACCCTGATAGTCCATTTGGACTGGTATTTCAACAGGCAAGGAGGCACCCGCTCGTATACCCTATGCAGGGAGGGTGATGCAGGTGTCGAATTGGGCTGTTCTGCATCAAATTCACCTCACAGCTGTTCACGTTCTGGGCATGCAAAACGTCGTAGCAGACAACCTCAGCCGCACCACAGTAAGGGACCATGAGTGGGAACTCAAGCAAGAGGTGATCGACCACATATTCGACCTTTGGGGTCAGCCAGAACTGAATCTGTTCTCCTCCCCATACAATGCAAAACTACCCAAGTTTTGCATGCTCACTTCAGGGCACGGTGTTTTCTGGTGAGACACATCATCTCTTTGCTGAACAGGGAGGTTTTTGTATGCCTTCCCTTCCTTTCCAGTTCTGCAGAGGGTGCTACTCAAGCTACAGGTGGAGGGGGCCTACATGGAGGCAGTACAGCACAGTGGTTTAGGGTTCTGGTCTGCAAACCTGGAGACCTGGGTTTGAATCCCACAGCCCCCACTTGCATACTGTGTGGCCCTGAGAAAGTCAGTTAACTTCCTTGTGCTCCCAGGTCGCACCAGGAAACGAGCTTCGGCTTAGTGTGCCTTTTCTGATTAAACAATTTCCCCCGTCCCTTTCCCTTTTTGGCCTCGTCAGGTTTGGTTTCCACTCCTTCAGCAGCTAGCAATGGAGCCTCCAGTTCCCCTGCCTCTCTGCAATGACCTCCTGACCCAGGAGGAGGGCACACTTCTCCACCCAATGCCGAAATCCCTTCATCTTCACACGTGGTACCTCAGGACATAGCCGCTTCCCACTTTGGAGAATCCTCCAGGGTGGCGCAAGTCCTCATCAAGGCCAGAAAACCGTCTCTGAGGACCACTTATGCCATGAAGTAGAAGTGTTTTCAGTTTGGGCCACTGCGAAGGATTGGGACCACCTCCGCCCTGCTCTGTTGGTCATGGAGTATCTACTGATTTGGGCCTGGAGTATTCTTCGCTGAAGGTCCATTTGTTGACTGTCTCGGCCTACCATACCTTAGTGGACGGCAGGACAGTAGCCCAGTTGGAAGTTTCAAAAACTTTCTTGACGGGGATTCTGCATCTCAAGCCACTGGTGCACAGTCCTGCACCACCATGGGATTTCAATTTTGTTCTAGAGGAATTGACCTTGCCTCCTTTGAAATGGCTGGTTCCTATGACATGCGCTATTTGTCCTGGAAGGCGCTTTTCTTAGTAGCAGTCACTTCAGCTCGAAGAATTTCTGAGTTTCAGGCCCTGATTTGTAAGGAGCCTTATTTAATTTTTCATAGAGTCCAGGTGGCTCTTCGTACCAACCCTAAGTTCTTGCCCAAAGTGGTTTCTGAATTTAAGTTGAACCAGTTGATTCAACTTCCAGTGTACTACCCTGAGCATTCCAGTTGGGGAGAAGCGAATCTTCATACCTTAGATGTTCTAGAATCTTGCATTATTACACTAACAGGACAAAGTCTGTCCGGAAAAAGGATCAGCTTTTGTTTCTTTTGTACCTAAAGAGAGAGTGTGGCAGTTTACAAACTGTGTATCCAAATGGCTGGCAAACTGCATTATTTTCTGTTACCAGAAGTATTGTAAGACCCTCCGAGGGAGGTTAAGGGGCATCCCACCAGGAGTATGACTGCTTCTGTTGCTTGTTTCAGGAACGCTTTCAGCCACTAACATCTGCGCTTGGCTACCTGGAGTTCTGTCCACATTTTCACCGAGCATTAGTCTGGACAGTGCTTCAAGGCACAGTGCAGATTTCCGCCTAGCAGTACTTCAAGGCTTCCTGTCATGATTTCTGTGCCTTTAGCAGACTTTTTTCTCCTGCCTCCCATGTTTGTTTCTTCTGATTCACACTGCTTGGCAATCAGTCCTTAAGGTAATTAGCTACTGCAAGAGCCCTCTCAAAGTAAGATAGTACATTTATGTATAAACTTAAACAGTAGATCGAGAGAGGCTCTTGCAGTAGGTAACCTTTTTGCCTCCCTCCATCCCCCAAATTTATTTGGCTTATTGCGGTTTCTTTATGAGCTCATTCTGTGCTCCAGGAGCCTCTATTTCCTTTTCTCCTGTTGCTCCTCATCTGAGGTCTCCAGTGGGAGAACTGGAAGGGAGGCGTGGGGAATGTCCACTACATAGGGTCACACTGACGTCTGTCACTTAACGTTGGGTGAGCGATCCCCCGTCAGATATTGCTGGCTAAAGTTTCCATGTGGTCCTGACACCAGGGGGTGCTCAAGTCCTCAAGGTGATCGATTACCTACTGCAAGAGCTTCTCTCAAAGATCTGCTATTACGGTAAGTTCTTACGTAACTGTACTTTTCCTTCATAATGTGTGCTTTTATCCAGTATTTAATTGCTTTCTATTTTGATCAGACATTCTACTAGCAATTGTCCAACTCCACCTTACTGGAGCAGAAGGTGCTCCTATTAGTAATCCTAGTAGCTTTTTATAAGACTTGTTTAATAAGCTTTCAACCTTCCATTGTATTTGTATTCCCCAGATCTCGGCTCCGTATAGGAGCTAGGTACGTACTTTTTTATTTATGACTTTAAGGCAGGCCTTTATTGAATTCCTGCATATTTATAAATGAATCTTTCTATTGCTGGGAGAAGGCCTTTAATTTTACGTTCTATGTCCATTATATGTTTTTTTTATGAAAAGGTTTTTTTGTTATTGTTATCCCTAAATAACAAAAACTATCTACTGTTTCGATTGCGCCATGACCCATTAAATATTTAAATTTTTTTCATGAAACCTCTGCCACATATCATGATTTTTGTTTTTTCATAGTTAATTTGCAGTATCTTTTGTGTTCCTCCTGAAATATTTTTAACATCCTAGTCATTCCAAGGTGACTGATAGAGATGAGTACTATCTCGTCTGCATAAGATAAATACTGACATGTTTTTTGTCCAGTTCTCGGCACGTGGAAATCTTCATTATACATTTTTATTAATATTGTATTAATAAATTAAATAACAGTGGAGACGGCATGCATCCCTGCTTCACCCTCATATTGGTTGTACATTTATCACTTTTTTTACCTTCTGTGCTAGTCCTTACTTGTGTTTCGTTATTCTGATATAATTCCTGTATTATTTTTGTAATATGTAAATCTACTTTTAACTTTCTGAGTGTCCCACAATAATTCTCTGTTTCCTTTATCAAATGTGAATTTTAAGTAGATAAATGTACAATACAGATTTTGTTTATAAATCTGTAGTTATGTTTATGTATAATAGGAACCAAAGTGAAACCCGGGTCTAGTGTAGAATATTGTTTTTTGAATTCAGATGTGCTTCATTCATTATGTCATTTCCACTACCCATGTAGTAAGTCTGTTATTGATTATGCTAGTAGAACGTTTTTGTGTCTAGTCTTTAGACTGATAGGTCTGTAACAGCAGGGTCCACTTGTCTCCCTTTTTGAAAATAGATACTATAATATTCTTCCAGGTGTTTGGGAATTTTTCTGTATTCTTTATGAAATGAAAAGTTTTTCTAAGAAAGGGATCCAATATTCTGAACTCTGATTATTACATCTATTAATTATATCTATCTAGACCCCATCTGTTACATCAGGCACCCCATCCGGTCTGGGTACCTTATGAGGGGCACAAACATTTAAAGCTTGGCATATTTCATGTGTGATTTGTTTTAGTCTGTTTGTACTTATTATGCTATCGCTAAGTGTATCTATATTTGTGTGTGTGTCCTGTGTATTTTGATTATATATTACATTTCTGTAATACTCCACCCACCTATTTGGTTCAATATGTGGGTGACTGTACTATAGCTTAGCTGAATGTTTCCCATACCTTTTTGAGTGGCATCCTCCATCTGAAACCCCCAATCCATTCTCCTGTCTTGACTTGGGATTTAAATTTTGTTTTAGAAGAGTTGACCCTGTCTCCTTTTGAGTCAGCCCGAATTGCAAACTACACTTTCTGTCCTGAAAAGTGTTATTTTTAGTTGCTGTTACTTTTGCCCAAAGAATTTCAGAGCTTCAGGCCCTCTGGTGCGAGGAGCCTTTGTTTTTCACAAAGACAGGGTGTCTTTGCACACAAATCCCAAGTTTCTCCCTAAGGTGATGTCTGAGTTTACACTGAATCGGTGTATCCACCTTCCTGTTTATTTTCCAGAGCATGCAAATTCAGGGGAAGCAATGCCCCATACGTTAGATGTGTGCAGAACTTTGAAGTATTATCTTGTCCAACTAAGGAATACAGAAAGTCAAAGCAGTTTGTTTCTTTTGCACTAGGTAGAGAGGGCATTTAGATTTTTAAACAGTGTATCTAAAATTTAGGTTCTAAATGTCTGGCTAATTGCATTGTGTTCTACTACAACAAGCACGGCAGAAAGTTGCCTGGAGCGGTCAAAGCTCATTCCAGAAGAGGTGTGGCTTGTTTCCAAGAGGTCTTGGCTGCTGACATCTGTGCAGCAGCCACCTGGAGTACCATCCATACTTTTACCAGGCACTGCAGTCTGGACATTGCCTCTAGACCCCTTGCAGGATTTGGCAGGGCTGTGCTGCAGGGCTTCCTGTCTTAAGTTTAAGGTTAGCCTTCCTCCCAGACTGTCTGTCTGTCCCTGTAACTGCTTGGGACTCATTCCTATGGTGTGACCTGATGACTGAGATACCCCCAAAGAAGATAGAACAGTTATGTAAGAACTTACCGTAACAGTAAATCTTCGATGGCATCTCAGTCATCAGGTCTGTCTTCCCTTCCACTTTCCCCTGTCTGGGGCTTTTTACTGGAACTGGCTATCT
Organism: Neoceratodus forsteri; assembly: GCA_016271365.2. Taxonomy (NCBI): domain Eukaryota; kingdom Metazoa; phylum Chordata; order Ceratodontiformes; family Ceratodontidae; genus Neoceratodus; species Neoceratodus forsteri. The sequence continues at coordinate 585,024,352 of JADMNL010000022.1, forward strand.
GGTGTATCCAGCCTTTCTTATAGGCCTGGGCACCTTTCTGTCTTTCTCCTTGGTCCCCCATGGCTAGAGCTATGCTCCCTTTGTCTCTTGGGGAAAAGAACTGAGGAGGCAACGGAGCCGCCACGCCTTTATAGGGTTGATGACGTTGGCAGATGATGTCCATGTGGGTGACCCAGTTGTACTGCTGAAAATCTTCCATGTGGATCCTGCTTCACCCACGGTGTAGTTTCTCTGGTGTGACCTGATGACCGAGATCCCCTCAAAGATCTTTTGTTATGGTACGTTATTATGTAACTGTTTTTTCTAGCTCCGGAAGCAGGACTGGATAAAGAGTACCATGTTGTCTGTGTACATGTGAATGTGCGAGGAAACAGACTGATGGCAGGTTGTCAGAAAAAGTGGAAAAGGAGGTGGAAGGCAGAATGGGGCCCTGGGGTACTGTGAATCTGATAAGAGAGGGGAAAGAACAGTGCTAGACCAGTCTGAACCAGTTTATGCCAGTGAGAAAGGTAGGAGCGGAACTAACTGAGTGCTGGGTTAACAGTCAAGTTTCCCCAAGCTTATCCAGGAGCATGAGGTAGGCCACAATTTCAGAAGCTTTAGCCAGGTCATTGAAAATGGGCGCAGTTTTCTGACCCTAATCTTTTCCTCTAAGAATGAAAATTAGTGACCCAGTGGTGGGAGGAGGTAGTGCTGCGGGATTAGTGGAAGCCAGATTGATAATAGAGGAAGAGAAAAGAGCAGGTAGCACAGAAAGAGAAGGGCCTCGAAAGGACAGTCTTCTCCTGCACCTTGGCCAAAGTATGGAGGAGTGAGATGGGACAGAAATTCCCAGAGGAACAGGTGTCTCTCTGTCTCTCCCCTCTCCTTTAGACTGATTAGGCCCAGGGAACAGATTAAGTGTTTGTTTTTACTTTTACATGTTGCTGTCTTCCCTGGCAGACTTGGGCAAGGCTTCTCCATCCATCCTGCTCCACCTGCCTGGCACTCTTCTTGATCCACTGACCCACCATGACCTGCCCCCACCATAGCAGGGCCAATAAGGGGAAGACAGTCCTCCCGCTAGATTCATTGTCCTGTGTGTATTGGCGATCCGGTGGCAGCGCATGTTGTAGTGGGTTAAACTTCGGTGGAGCTTTTCTCAGCCATTCTTTTCTGTGTTCTCTGTGGGTCTCCCTGCTCGGTGACTGTATGTGCCATGAAACTGTAGTCATTCCTTCTTTGTGCTCGGACACCAGCACAACATCCAGGCCTCCACCTGAGGCAGCCAAGGGGCTGAGCTGGCAACCTCCCCACCCTGGGAGAGGAGAAGTCCCTGGATGCTGGATCTCCCCTCGCCAACCCCCAGCAACCTGAGCTAATTTCCAACTTGATCGCCAGTGTGACAGGAGGTAGGTGCACAGCACCTCAACCCTCCATGCCACTGGGCCGGCAGGACAGATCCAGTTTTAACCAAAAGTTGAGTAGGGTAGCAGTAGACAGGAGCAGTAGCAATGTCCAAGAGAGGAAAGAGCTTGTGATCCAGTGTGTTAGGGCTGTGACCTTGAGAAGGATTAAGGGAGAACAAAGCGATTAGGATGGTAGCAAGAGAGATGCGGATGGAGGAGGAGGACATGGAAACATAGAATGTTTCAGCAGGAAAGGACTGGTAAGCCCATCTAGTCGACCTCATTTCCGTACCTAACATTACATCCTGAACTTCATTTGGTCACAGATGTCGCTCCCTCCTCCCATTCCACTATTTATTATTGTGGCTATCCCACGCATGGTTGACGCTCCCAATGTTCATGCCCGTAGCCCATCATCAGCAATGCGGACAACGGTGACAACAAAACGGTGATAGAATACAGCGACTGCAGATATGGTGACTGGGGTTCCCACCTCCCCAAGGTGCACCCCCACCCCTGGAGATAGTATAGTTAGTAAGGTGTGGAGGCAAATTTCCACAACAGGGTGCCAAAGATGCAAATATCACCATATATGCTGTTGCCCACTCCGGACGCTGTTGTCACGTGTCACCACTGAATTTTTGCTGTTGTGACATGGACCTTCGTTGCCCCTACCAGTTTTTCTGGAAGGTTGTTCTAGGTGTACTCTACCTATTCCATAAAGTGTTTCCTCACATTCCTCTTAACCACCCACCCAAGCTTCATTGCATGCCCCAGTGTTCTAGTGCTCTTTTCATGTAAAATACTGGAGGCTGGAAGTAAAGAATGGGTGTGGCGGGAGAGGAGGGAGAGTGCACAAGAGGTAAAGCTGCAGCGACCTCGGAACTGGGTTGTAGGGTCAAAACAGGAACAAAAGGCATGTCCAGTGTAACTGATGTAGTGCAAATATAAAAATAAAGTTTAACAAATCGAGATCTAAGAGTGCAGACAGACCAAGCTAGATTGCAGTGCCTCGAGGCGCTCTGTCACTTTGTCAGGAGTGGGGGGTGGTGACTAATCAAACAGATGGCATTAGTTTAAAAAGCATACAATACTAATTTACTAACTAATACCAAGTTCAGACTAACCAATCAGGTCAGTCACTGGGCAGTCCCAAAAGGTGTAGTCCTTCATTTTCAAATGCAAAACTATTGAACTACGGTTTGATACAGAACTTTTTTTTGTGTTATTTATTTTTCCCCTTCGTGCTGCTACCTCAGCCACTCCTTCAGGCTATGCCAAGGCTGGATCTGATCCATCTGTTCCCGAGCCTCAGCTCTCATATTGCAGTCGTCCCCCTGGGTAACCCGGACGTAGCCCTTCGCCGGGTGGGTCCCCCTCCGACGAGGGGGAAGGCACCAGAGGAGCAGGCTAGCACAGTACTTGGCCCTTGGGGAACTGCTGATGGACGGGAGCTTGAGATGTTGATGGCCTCAGACCTCCAGGTGGCTGTCATCCGGCTGAATGCGGAGCCATTTTCCGCTTTTCTGGTGATGTTCCCTTGCATTGCGTCTGCCCTGCCCCCTGTCTCCACCGGAGGCTGCTGCAGAGCGACGCATCCCCCACTACCCACCCCAGGAGAGGAGAGCAGTCTTACAGAAGCTCAATCCTCTCCTTCCCCTGCCAGCCCCAGGCATCCCGAGTCTGTTCCCCGAATCCGGTGCCGGGCGTGGCTCGAGGTAAGGTGCCAGCGCCCAGCCCTCTGTGCCACTGGGCCAATACAAAACTTCTAAAGTGCTACCTCCGTTTTATGTTAAGTATTTATCAAACATATTAAACATGCATGAAAATGTGTTCAAGAACGGTTTCTAACATCGCACTCTATCACAGAGCTTGAAGACAGAGTAGTAGTGGGTAGTACATATAAGCACACAATCCAATGTAAAAACATTTAATTAATTCAAGAATTCATTGTACTCAGCCGGCCCGGTGGCACTGAGGTTTGAGGCACTGGATGCCACACCTCACGCCGGCGACCCGGGTTTGGAAAAGGACTCTGGCCGCCAGGGGTCAGCAGGGGAGGGAAGAGGATTGAGCGTCTGGAGGACTGCTCTCTCCTCCCTTGTGGGTAGTGGGGCATGCATTGCTCCTCAGCAGTCCCCAAAGGAGATTGGAGGCCCTGCAAGGAGTGTTGCCATAACAGGGGTGGAGCAGCCGCGGATGTCAACACAACACTGCGCTGACCTCCTTGCACATTCATGCTCCAGGGAAAATGGCAAGAAAACCCTGGAGGACCTAGGGAGGCGATGGTGACCGGGAAGCCAACGCCCACATCTCAATGTTGGACCACCGTTTCACCAGCTCAGCTCACCCAAGACCCTCAACCCGGCCTGGGATCATCCCTCTAATCTCAGAAAGGTTGCCAGGTAGATGAGGTGGACCCCCCCCCCCCCGCGGGTGAACTGGGGGGCTGGACGGATCTATGGGTCTGGGAAGGGGATACTCAGCCATTGTACTCCTGGTGGAAGGGGTTTCAGGCACGGAGTAAAGGCCAAAACTGTGAGGGTACACCCGAGAGATGCCCTGGTCCCTGGTGCTAGAAATAGTCTACAAAAAAAAAAAAAAAAGAATTAATTGTACTTGGTCACACTAAGTGGAAAAAACAGTCACAATAAAGCTATCCAGAGGGTGGAGGAAATTAAAGGAAAGGGAATGACGCATGTATTACAGCACTGTTGATGCACAGTTCATATTTCACAGTTCAGTTGGCAGTCGGTTAATACTAACAGGTGGGGATTATATTAAAGACATACTCTGTAGCCTCTCTCTTCATGGCTGACTGTTGGCTGCAGGGCTTTTGCAGTATATTAAAAAAACTACCTTGACTCCATCTGGAGTAGAATCAGTGTACGATCCCATCCCCTAACCCGCGGGGGTACATTCTCAGATCCAACAAATTTTGCCAGTATACCGTCTTGGCTGGGTTAATCCAAAAAATGGCATCCCCCGCTTGTTTCTGTAGTCCCTCGTCTTGTATTCCTGAAGGCTCTTGAGATTCTTTCTTTAATGGGCGTATTACATCTATATATAAATCTGTAGGCAGGGACATATTACTACGTAGGTGATAAAATTAGTCTGACATGGTAAATTCATGAATGTCCACCCTGCTATTTAATTCTGGAACTGACAGAAGGAGTCGAGATGGATATTTAATTTGAAAGCACTGCAGCCAGCAGGCATGAATGAAGAGGTAGACTAGAAAGTATTTCTTTAATATAATTCCCACCGCTCATATTAATTGAATGCTAAATTGAATTGTAAATATGAATTGTGCATTAACAATGCTGTAATATATATGTGTGTGTGTGTGTGTGTGTGTGTGTGTGGTACCATTCCCTCTTTCAGGTTGGATTCCTCTGCCCTTCGGATAGCTGTAGTAGGACTGTTTGTGTTTTTCTCACTTCGTGTGATTACTTGAGTACCATGAATTCTTGAATGAACATTTTTTTACAGTGAAATGTGAGCTTATATGTACTATCCACTACTACTCTGTCCTCAATCTTTGTTATAGTTTGTGATGTTAGAAACCGTTTTTAACTTGAACACATTTTCGTACATGTTTAATATGTTCGATAAACATGTAACATAAAATGGAGGTGGCACTTCAGATGTTTTGTATCAAACAGCAGTTCAATAATAGTTTAACATTTGAAAACAAAGGACTGTACCTTTTGAGATCGCCCTGTGGCTGACCTGAGTGGTTAGTTTGAGATTGGTATTAGCCAGTAAATTAGTAGGTTATGCTATTTAATTAGCTACATCCCACCTGACAGAGGCAGAGTACCTTGAAGCACTGGGATTTTGCTTGGTCTGTCTGCACTGGTATGTCTCACATTGTTAAATAAAGTATATTTTTATATTTGGACTACTTCAGTTGCACTGGACATTTCTTTTGTCTCTTCACTCAGCGCTGTAGTCCAGCTGCACTGAATCCATGTAGCATACTGTTTTTGTTGTTTGTGGTGTCAAAGGAAAGTAAATAACATTTCGAACTTGACAGGTAAATTAAGGTTAGCAGAAAAGTAATTGGCCGTGGCTGCCTTTTTGCTTTTTTTCGGGCATTTGAGTTCTTTGTAGCTAATGTCCAGAAATCCGCTGGGGAGCCAGAGGCCTTGTGGAGATGCCAGGCAGGGTCATGGGTTTTAAATTGTTCCAATGAGCTCTGCAGATATCTAGGGAAGATGGCACCCACAAACACGAGACCACCTGAGAGGGGTGCGTTTGTCTTGGGTTGCAATGAATTGGGTCTGGAAAAGGGATAGAGCTTCATCTACAATATATTATTGGATGCAGAGATGAAGAGAGGACCAATCAGGCCGGCCCAGTGGTGTAGAGGGCTGAGACGCCTAGCGCCTTACTTCTTACCACACTGGTGTCCTGAGGTTGGGAGCGAGCTCAGATTGACAGGAGTTGGCTGGGGAGAGGAGAGGAGAGGATTGAGCATCTGGAGGACTGCTCTCCTCTTCCAGGGAGCGTGGGCTGTAGTTACCCGGCTACCAGCGACACCCAGCAGAGGGTATCTTTGCATCAGCCAGGAACTCTTCAGGAAGGAGCGAAGGCGACAGCAGACTTCCACTGGTCTGGTGTGGAAGAGCACCCGGCTTGTGCTGTATGTCATTGCACATCTCCGCACCGTTTTGGGGGGAACCGGAAAAAAGGAAACACCCGTCGACTGGGAGGAAGATGTTTCTGCCCCATGTCCATCACTGGATCCTGCCCTTCCTGTGTCCTTCACCTCCACCGGAGGGGCATTGGATTGAAAGGTAAGCACTGTGGAGCTGACGGCGGCCCCACCCTGGGAGGGTCATGACTGGGGGGTTCCCTGATGGTGTGTCACAGGTGGGTTGGGAGATCAGGATCACAGCCAGGGAGGATCTTGGGCAGGTTGGGACAAGGCAGCACGACCGATGGAGGCCCAGTCAGCGGCGACCAGAGTGATGAAGAATGGGGGGGGAGAATGGAACAGAGAGGACCAAAGAGTTCTGAAGATTATCCAGTACAGTGACCTGAACACCCCCTGACCCAGATAAACTTCAGGGGTACATTTAGCATGGCAGATCTTACAGGCACAGTAGACCACAGAGTGGCCATTTACAGTTTCCAAGAGCGTATCAGCATCCATGATTCTATGGCAGTGGGAGAAAATAACCCAGTCAGTTAGGGAGCGATTTTAGGAATGGAATTTAAGGCTTGTAGGCTAAAAAATTAGTTGAGTGAGGTTAATGGATTCAGTTTTTTGTATGGTGGACTTGAATAAAAGAAAGTGTCAATGTTTTCATCTCCAAGTAGCAGGAGTTCACTTGCCGAGGCCAGGGAGGAGAGAGAAGATAAAATGTCCATAAACGTTCAGGCTTGGCTCTCAGGGAGGCATAGATACCACAGCATAACTGGTGCAAGAGGAGAGTAGAAATATGTTTACTCACCTGTAACCCTAGTTCTGCTAAGCATATTCAGGCCACATCCTCCTCTGTCAGGTAACACATGGATTCCTGTTTCCAGCGTGCAGAGAGCGACGGGATGGAGCCTGAAGATGACCCATGGGTGGTGGGAGGACTCTAACTTGAAGACGTCTGGTGAACTGAGCATAGTCCAACAGCTGTCAGAGTGTGGATTTCAACTGAATATCAAAGGAAAGGGGAAATTGTTTAGCCAGGAAAGGCACACTAAGCTGAAGCTTGATTCCAGGTGTGACCTGGGAGCACAAGGAAGCTAAGTGTCTTGCTGAGGGTCACACAGTATGAACGTGGGGGCTGTGGGATTCAAACCTGGGTCTCCAGGTTTGCAGCTTAGAACCTTAAACCACTGCGCTATACTGCCTCCTATTGTTAGTAGTACTTATGGTTACAGGTGAGTAACCTATATCTCCCCCACCCACCCAGCCTTTGAAATAGATTTTTTTTTTTTACTTTCTTTCTTTTTGCCGCTTCTCTGCTCTCGGAGCCCTCTCCTTCCTTCCTCTCAACTCCATTCCACCTCTGGCGGGATCTGCCCCTAGAGTGCCCCCTCCCTCCTTGCACACACATTGGGGTCTGTCCCTCCACTCGGTGGTCCGGATGATCCGAGAGGCTATCATCTTGGGCTGCCGAGAGGGTTTTTCTCGTTTTCTCCCCCTAGTTTCCCCGGCCCCTGAGACGCCCCGCGCTAGGACGTATGTCCCGAGTGGCGGTGTGCTGACGCACACCAAGCCCTCATGCGCAGCCGGCGTCCCCCCTCCCGGCACCCGGCGAAGCGGCGCCCTGCGTCCCCTCCGTGATCGGTGCTTCCACCGGTCGTGAAGGTGACTTGGAACACGCGAATGTGTTCGAGTTCCCACCCTGAGGAGGAGAGCATCCGTTGGGACGCTCAATCCTCCCTCCCCCCCGACCTAACGGCAGTCCGTTCCCGGGCGGGTGGCGGCGTAAGCGAGTGTGGCGTCAGCGCCTCAACCCTCAGCGCCACCGGCCGACCTGAAATAGATTTTCATTCTAACAGTGTAATGTATGATGTATAGAACATGGACGTTACCTGGCAACTGGCATATTTCATGGCATTCTGCACAAGCTATCACAGTTTGTCCAGGGAGGGATAACTACACATATTGGCAAGCAGTAAAACCACGAACCAATAACCTATTCAGTTAAAAGAAATCTGTAACACAATACGTATTTACAGTTTGTGCATCAGTACTTTCAACAGTAACCAGTTAGCAGGAAAAATAATATTGATGTCAGTGGCAGAAGGTGACCCAAAGACCCATTAAATCTGCCCAGTACCTTCCCTGATTCACACCCAGCCTAATGCTGGACCGGAGCTAGTCGAATGATAGTCCATTAATTCTGCCCTGTACCTGACTTTATCCACACCTAGCCTAATGCTGGACCAGAGCTGGTCTACCGATGGCCCATTGAGTGCCCCGTACCTTCCTTCATCCACAGCCAGCCTAATGCTGGACCAGAGATTGTCCACCAATTGCCCAGACTGCATTTTGATACCCCCTAGTCCACTCATCCCCTTCCCTCGACTGCCTGCTGTCACTCCCTCATATGGTCTGGACTGTTCCTTGTGCCGATCCTCTTGGATTTAAAGCCAATAACAAGACTCTGTGTCCATCACATCTGGTCATGTGTTCCACTTCTCCAAGCCTATCTATAACAAAGAACTCCTTTATATCCCTCCTAAAGCTTCCCCACTACTAGCCATTCATGAGCTCTTGTTACTTTGCCCTTGCATCATGTGAACAGGACTGTGCTGTCCACCTTAGTGTACCCAGCAGGTACAGTACGAAACAGGTTCTGTCATATCTCCTCCTCTGCCTTCTTGCTTCTAGTGTGTTCCTTTTGATACTCTCACTCTCCAGCCTGTCCTCGTGCATCTTCTCCTACTGCCCCAGAGTCATCTTTCTGTCCTTCCTCTGCACAGCTTCCGAGAGCTCCCTCACCATCTTCAGGTATGGGCTGCAGAGTTGTGCACAATACTTCAGAAGAGGTCTGACCAAGAAACTGTACAGGAGCAGAATCACATCCTACCTTTTGCTAGCAAAATGCCTTCCTACACACCCTATCATCCTATTTGTTTTCCCAACATGAAGAAGTAAAAAAAAAGGCCGAGCTGGAAATTTTAACAGTATTGTCTGTCTCCCCCATCTCTCACCATGCTGGTCAGGGTTCTCTCAGCAGTATTTGGCCAGGAGAGCAGGTGATTGGCTATCTTCACAGCTGACACGAACACCACTCTGGTTGGCATGCAGTGGGGGAGAGATATGTTGCCCCCCCAAGATAGCTTTTTCCCCTTTGAGCATGCAGGCCGGCTCCTCAGCCCTGCCCCCCTCTTTCCCCTGGCTGGTGTCTACCTCCCTGGACTCAGCTGGAGTGATGGTCTCTCACACATTTCCCTCATGGTGGAGCCAGGCGGGAGAAGGCTGTCCTCCAGTCACCCAGTGAAACATATCCAGATAGGCTTCAGGGTTCCAGGTGGTGGTGCAGGCTGGGGAAGGTGTGCAGAGTTTCACATGCAAATGCACATACACTATGGAACCTTGACGCCTCATACTAATGTTCCCACGCCTGCACTGCCACCCAATGGCAGCCAGCAGCCAAGAAGGCATAACTCCCTACCCTAGGACAGTAGAGCAATCCACTGGACACTTGATTCCCACCCATCTCCCCTCCCCTCCGACCCCCCAACCCATGATATGTTTGTAAGAAAGACAATTTATAAAGTACTGTATTGTATTTTGATGCAGCCATTCAGTTTATCAAGGAAATAAAGTTGAGGTGTGTTTGTGTTAAATTGCATCCAACAACCTGGCAAAATACTAAAAGTTGCACTGAAGTTAAACAATATATATTAATTATATTTTATTTAGAATACAACCGTTCTAAAGTATACTAAAATAAAACACTGCAGTGTATTGTACATGTGTAGCGCTGATAAATAATTCCACCTGTCATATCTGCAAAGGCTGTATAGTAGTGTTGAACCAATATATTGAATTTATTATTTAGTTTTTGTTGACTGGGTTAAGTGCATTAGACAGATCCTGCCTATTTTCAGGCACAACCCGGGGGAGGGGGATACAGATGAATGCCAACTGACCTTGAACCAGATTAAGCTGTTGGTGGTATTTTTAGTTCGAGATGAAACAAATTAAGTTTGGCAAGTAGTGTAAATTACACTTCCTAGCCTTTGAAGCAGAAAGTTTTCCTGATTTGTTTTCTTGTTCATTTCTAAATTTTGTTTTACTCAAAAGGACATATTTTATTAGTTCTGTATTATACAGAAAATAGAAAATTGATGCTATGTCGTCTCTTACAATTTTCAGCAAAAGAATACTGTGTCTTCGACGAAGAAGTTCAGTTATTTGCTAGTGAAGAAAGGAGTTATATGCTTGACTGTGACCTCTGACATGAAGGGATACATTCCGGGACAGGTCATACAGCTGCATACGGAGATCCAGAACAGGTCGGGGAAGGACACGGGAACCATTATAGCCAGCCTCATCCAGGTAATTGTATAAAGAAAAAAAAGTCGATCATTTTAGAAAGCTTTAGTCCCAGAAACCGTAATTAAATCAGCCAGTGCATCCTCCATATGGATGGGAACAAATCTGAAATGAATCCAGTGGATAAGCTAGGCACCCTGCCAAGGCACCTCTTCAGCTGAGTCCTTGCTTTCCCTGCCTAAAATATGCTGTGCAAAAGTTCGAAAGACCCTCGGATGTACTGCGTGCGGTAACAGACCGAACCCCAGGAAGAGTCTGCTCACCCAACAGACAGTGTTCAGGAGCAATTTCAGCATTTCTCTGTTGAGCCACGTGGTTTGCTGCTGCGGATTGCCTTCTCCATGTTGGTCTTGTACTACAGGCAACACTTTTTTTTTGTTTTAACTTATAAATTTTTTTTTTTTAATAACACAGTGTAAACAAGCATTACAACCTTGTAAAGGGCTTCAGAATGTTCTGTAATGCACTAGGTTTAAATAACACTGTAAATAACAGCGCCATTCACAACAGCACTGTATTAACAGTGCTGTTCAGTACAGCGGCAGGAATAAGTGCCGCCTGGAAACAGGCTACCAACGTAGTGGTTGGACACTACAGCAGCAACGCTACCATTCTAAATTAGATATATACAGATTGCTTGTTTTATGTGGGGGCACACACCCACCCGCGAGAACTCTATTTTAGCACCACCGTAACTAAATTATCCAGCTTCAAAGGGAAGCAGATCACGAGGAAAGGTGAAATTCGTGTGGTCATGGAATTACTTTTTCCACGGCCCTTTGACAAAAAAATAACTTTTCCAACAGAAAATTAAAATTGAGTGGAGACCAGGATTAGAACCCCGGTCTCCCTCTCTGTACTGGCCTAGCTGGTACCTTAACCCGCTCCACCACGAGGGCAGCTCGGCCAGCAACTGCACTTTTCTCCTTCTTCCCCACCCCCTGTAAGCCAGCTGAATAGCGACAGGGGTAGCTGTAGTTGCCGGACACTGTTCTACCCCTGTTGCTATTCCTTCCTCGCGTAGTCCTGACCGCACTGTTTAGATTGCATGGTTCAGGCCACGTTCTTCTAACCATGTACCTTCGATAATTTCTTGACATGTTAGCAAACAGTTGATGGCTATGCAGTCTCTAGAGACAACATGTGGTGTAATTTGTCTGTCAGTTTGATAAACGTGTTTATTGCGAAGCTAAGCCAAGCTGAGGTAAATTGGATAACAGTCGAAATGCAGAAAACAGCTAGTAGATAGCAGCATCTGTGCTGCCTATTCTAGTAGTGAGAAAAATGATCTAAAAATACATGTTCCCTCCACTTCTCTACACTGAGCCCTGCCCCCGCGCTTGCATGTGTCGAGATGCAAGAGTCTGGAGAGCAGGGGGAGTTTTTAACTACTAGTTTTAATGCTTTAGAAGGCTAATTCAAACACCTCAAGAACCCACTGCTCAACTAACAAGGCCCTAAAACCAGATTAAAAAAAAAAATCGAAGCAATGAGCATATTATGGTCACATGCGAAACAGTAAACATGAAACTTGGCGTTGCCTACAGGACAGTCGTATGCTTACTCCCTCAGCCAGGCTGGCCATAGCTAGGGGCATCTTCCTTCCATCTCTGGAGTACGGTGCAGTCACTTATTTAAATGCCTCAAAAAGCATCCTAGGAAAATGAGACACCACATACAATAACATTTGCCGCTATGCCCCAGCCTCCCCTCGACTAAAGCACCACTGTCTGCAATATGCCAACCTAAAATGGCCCTCCCCATCAGCCCATAGACCTGTTGTGTTTGGGTCTCTGCACACAACATCATTAGGTAAAACCTACCCTCCTCCTGGCCTCCATGCTGGTGCCACAGTCCTCCTCTATGGCCATCGCTCAAATGAGCTTTCACTTCTTTGCCCCGAGGTACAGGACACAAAACAGAACCCTGGCTTTTCTACATGGCACCAAAATACGAACTCCCTACCAGTTGAGATTCGGCTTGCACCAACTCATGCTGCCTTCAAAGATTGCATTATAACTGTCTCATCAATTACACCCAATGTACTTGCTTTAACCCCCTTAGTTTACTACTCCTCTTGCTGTTTTGCCTCTCATAAACTCAAGATATTATCCACTTCACCATTTAAGACCATAACTGTTTGTAAGTCTGCTACCGAAACATGAACTTGCATATTGATGCCTACATGTATCTAATACTGAATGTGCTCATTATTTGACTGTATTTGGTCATGAATTCCTGTGTACGCTGCTGTACTCTTGTTACCTGTATTTTTCCCTCATGCTACTTTGTCAATTCTTTTTTTATCACCAATCTGTATGTAAAAATGTCTTATTCTTTGTAATCCTCCCGGGTTGCGCCTGAAAATAGTCACTTTGTGGCTAAGGCACCCACCCAGTTAACAAAAACGAAATAAATAAATAAAAATAAATATTTTTGCACTCTTGGACTCCAGCGCAGGTAAGGGTCGGTGGTGAATAATGTATTTTCAAACTTAATTCTGCACGTTCTACATAACCATGGTCAAGTAGGAGGCCTGATTTTAGTATAGAGGCTGAATCAGTGAGAAACCTCCACCCTGTGCTCCATACTGTAGGTTGCATTTCAGCTGCTTGTGTTCTTTTTTATTTTAGAAAGTCACTTATAAATCCAAGAGGATGATATATGACCTTCGGACGATAGCAGAGGTTGAGGGCTCGCCAGTGAAGGCCTGGAAGCATGCAGAATGGAAAGAACAGATTATCGTCCCAGCACTACACTGATCTGTTCTGCGAGGCTGCAATCTGATACACATTGATTACTATATTCAGGTATGTGGAGGACTAAGGAGGCTTTGGCTCTGTAATTTTCCTTACACAGGCTTCACCCCCCCCCCCCAAAAACAAACAATCCCCTTTTGTTGAATGGGGAAGGATTTGGATAAGATTTAGCAGAGGGGGGAGTAAGTATCCACGATCTTACTTTGGATACTAATGTTGGGTGAAGCATTTGGGTAAGATTCCTGAGAGAGGAACAAGTATCCATTCTTTTCCTTTGCTTGCTAACGTTACCTGGCTTACAATTTTACTGCTGTCATACAGAAGCAACCTTATTTTATTTGTTCATTATTCTCATGGGATTGAGTTTTTTATTATTACAGCTAGTACAAGATTTAGTCCATCACATACTGTTCTTTACTAGTCCTGAATGAATTCCATGTGTTTACACTGTGTAGTGTATACTTGAGCAATAATGCACAACAGGGTGTGAGATATCGTCACACCTTGGGTGTTGGGCATGAGGCCGCATGCCGAATGCGTCCAACACCGAGCAGTGGCGCTATCCCGTGACATACCACACCCTGGAGTGCATCATTGCTATTATGAACTGGATCCACTTTTCTAAGTAAACAAAACAATGTTTAAAAGTAAAAGGTTGTGGTGATTATTATTTTTTGGGGTGTGTAGGTGTACATTTAAAAAAAAAAAAAAAAAAAAGTCCCAGGCACTATTTGTTGTTGATGGTGTTGGTGCAGAGTATAGTGGGTTTCTGGATGCCACATTCTTCAGCAGTTTGATACTGTCAGCGGGGCTGTGTTTCTGTTTTCAGTAGCCGCCTGACTCACTGCTCCTTACAGTACGCTTTCTGCCATACTGAGGGACATGAGAAGCATTGCAGTCGAAGGAGTTAGGTGTGAGTGAGGAGTCTGTTGGCCGGAGGTTTTTTGAAGCCATGAGTGTGTACTCCAATATCCAGCGGCCCCAGAGTTCCTAAAGTGTAATTCCAGCACGGCGGGTATGAGCTCAACTCCTTCTAAACCTTTTCTGCTGCAAGTCCACCCACAACATGTTGGGCTTCTTCAAGCGCAGTATGCCACTGACATGTTGCCACACTTGCCCTCCCTCCCCAGATTCGTCACTCTTCCTCCCACTCCACTTCTCTGGCCCTACAAATCTTCTGCGGCAAACTGCACCTGCGACTATGTGGCTCCTCCCTGCTGCACAGATGGCACTATGCAGTCTATCCCTTGTTCAACTTGCTGTCCACCTGATCGTTGCACTTCCTTCATCAGTATGCATAACTGAAATTGTATTCTTCTTTGCAGCACTTCAGTGTACAGTCTTGTTTACTTTGCACTGATTCATCTTTGTATGTCACTGTATATTTGTTACAGTCTGGTTTAATGCTGCTCGATGTTAGTACTGTAATTTGTGGGTTTTACACCATTTAACTGGTTCATGCATTATTTTAGTGCTGTTCCAATCTGTTCAATGCTGCTTGATGTGTATATATATTGTATGTTGTTGTTTTCCTCCCATCCCGCCCCGGACGCACCATGGGGCAGAGCAACTTGTTCTGTGTGCCCTTCCTGGTGAAACATGTCTCTCTCTCTTTTTTTTTTTTTTTTTTTAACCTGGCTTCCATGACATTCAGAGGAGGCCTTGTAACTCCTCCTACTCCATCCGCCAGGGCAATCCCCACGGCATCCCATCCCCAGTTTCATGTGCTCGTAGGGCCGGGGTGTTGCATTCTTCCTGTTTTTTCTCCTATTTCTCTGGAACGCCTGCGCTTAGAACTTGCTTCCAGGCTTGCTGACGTGCTGATGCACGCCGACAGCCACGCATGTAACAACGTCCCCCCTCCCCGACTCCAGCAAAGCCGCCGGTGCCCCAAAATCCCATGCATACACCGGCTTCAGGGGCGTCGGGTGCTAGATGCACCCCTGGTATCCCACCCCAGTGGGAGGAGAGCATCCACTGAGACGCTCAGTCCTCCCTCCCCCCACCGACCCGAGTCTGTTCCCGAACCCAGGTGCGGCGTAGTGCAAGGTGTGGCATTCAAGCGCCACCGGGCGGCCTGGTGAAACATTTCAATCAATCAGTAAACACCAGCAGCTTGCTCCCCTGTTGCCGCAGCCCTGGCCCACAGATCACCCTCTTGCAGCGCGGCTTCTCCTGCGAGCAATTGTCGCTGTTAGGCATTGTGGAGTCAAAAGTAAGCATGTCACCAGGCACAACCATGACGCCGCCCTTCGCGTCCATACAGTGAAGCCTCATCTTCCCAGTTTTACTGTACCAAGATTCAGCAACCAGCAGCCGCCTTGGGTTCTATTTCTGTATCCTCTGACAAGGGGATGAGCCGGTCGCAACTACAGTACAAGTCCCGGAAGCCACGGTGACTGAGAACGCCTCTGTTTATGCTGCGCCTGTGTGCCGCTCACTCTGAGCTCTTTCCTAGCCTATGTGTTACTATGTTTTAAATTTTTAATTTATTGACAGTTACTTGGGTACATTAATACATTGATCCAATGAATTAATACAAACCAGGATTGTCATTAAAACATGTTAGTTGATAATACATTTGATTTCAGGCTTATTTTCTTAAGGTGCTAGCTATTCTGATAGGCATCATTCGGTCTTCTTTTGATCTTCTAGATAATAAGTTAAAAGAAGGAGGAGTTCATCTTCTAATTTAATTTTAATATGAAATTCCCAATTTACGTCTTTCCCAGGGCTTCCCTCCAAATCTCCCACCTAGTCCATCTTTGAGTGTAGAGCGAAACCTGTTGGTTTATTTTAAAGGTGAGTTCCTCTAGTTCAGAAATGCTCTGGACTATATGTGTTACTATGTTAACCGCACTGCCCTTCCCTGCCCCCCTTCCCCACCATGAGGAGTGAGGAGTCCTCAGAGTCCTGGCAGCCAGGCATCCCAGCAAAAAATAAATAAAAATCGGGCCCCAGTGTCATGACACCATTGTTGGTGACTGCAAAAGGCACACCGAGCAAAGGCTTGTTTCCAGGCGTGACCCAAGGGAAGGGAAAAGGGGAGCAAATACACAGCACTCAGTTAAATACAGTTGCATAACATTGACACAGGTACAGTGAAGTTGAATAAAGTACTGTAAATGATTAAAACAGGACTAAGTACCATAAGATCAGTGAAACCTACCCCAGGGTAGGATGCAGATGTAAGGAGGGCAGTTAGGTAGGTGGGAGAGAGTTTTTCAGCTTGCGTAAGCAAATACACAGAAACTACTGGAATCAGGCTCACTCACAAAGACTAGTGAGATAGATAGAATATATATATATATATATACTGTATATATTTATTTTATTATTGTAAATATCCAGAACTGGCAAGATTCCACTGTTTGGAACAAAAAGTTCCTTCATCAGGAATCTGGAATCCATATTCAAAGTTAATAATAGTTAATATTGAAAATAAAATGTAACTAACTGTATGCCTGCTTACTTAAGTATGTCTGCGCTTACATCTATTAAGAATTCATTTGCCAAGCGCACTACCTCATGTTCAGATGATTCACCATTCTTACATTATGTTGTAAAAAATAGATTTAAATTATCTCTCATTTGTACAATATTTCAAATATACAAAAATATAAATTTCAAAAATTAATAGAAACATACATCACCTTTTCTCTGGCTTTTTTCACCTACATTTTCTGGTAGTACAAGCAAAGTAATGCATCTATATTCATATATGAATTGTAAATCTCATTCAGCAAAACCTAAGTTTATTTGGTTAATCATTCAGTGGCTAAATTGGAAACGTTTAGGAGGTTTAACTGTAATCCCTACAGTTCTAGGAGGGTGGAACCTTTTTTTTTTTTTTTGCATAATGTTTATTATTCTCATACAGAACCAGCTTTCACTTAGCAATTAATACTATAAATAAAAAGACAACAAACAAATATAGCTGTAACGGTCAACAAGGGGGAAAACAGAACAATATTATTCTATACATGGGTCCAGTTCATCACGATAAAAAAACAAACTCTGCATACAATCTTTAAATAGCAGCTTCTGTGTCTTGGCTTATGTCACTAGAAATTTCATCCACGAGCCGGCCTGCTGGCGCTAGCGGTTTGAATTACCGTCTAGCGACACCAGCGACCGGGTTGAGGAATGGTTACCTAGTTGCTAAAGGAGCTAGCCAGGGGAAATGCCTGGCGTCCAGTGACGGCTCACCTTCTCCGGGGGAGGGTGGGGGATACGGCCCGGCGTTTGCTGGTCCCTAGCGGAGGCTGGGGGCATGGCGCAATGTCAGGTCTCGATGTATAGGGGGAGTGGCGAATGTCGGCGTGAACCATGATGTCTGTGGCACGCCACTCCTCAGGCAGAAAAGGGGGAAAATGGCGCCTTGGTGGGGTTGGATGATGGCCTCCCGGACCTTCACCACAGAACTCCCGGACCCCCATCACCACCTCAGCAGCACTCGGGAGCATTTGGATAGCCACACAGGCTCTTTCCCTACGAAGGTAAGGGACCCACCCGATGAAGGGATACATCGGGGTGACTCTGGGCTGGCTGCGATATGAGGTGGTGGGGTTGGGGGTTGCCGAGTGAGGTACATGCAGGGCCTGAAGGAGAGACCAGGCTAAGGTGCGGGTGGGAGTATAAAGAAATAATGCCAAAAAAAAATAATTTCATCCACAACTTTGGTCTCTGTATGGGTCTTCCATCTTCCACTTTCCTGGGGTATTACTATTCATTTTTCCCACCTACAGTAGGTGGGCTCTTCACCCCTGTCCATTCAGCTACCTATTCCTCATGAGCTGTGCCTCCTGGGGAGAGCAAGTTCAGGAATGGTTCCCATGTGGACAGAAATTGTTCCACATGTCCCTTAACTTCACATGTGAGCCTTTCTATTGCTAGCGTCTGGATGGCCAGAGTGCACCACTGCTGCACTGTCTGCTTATTCGCAGTCACCCACGTGTTTAGGATACAGTGCCGTGCCAACACCAGCAGGACCCCGACCCATCTAGGTAACATCTCCCATCCCTCCTCTCCACCAAATAGCAGTAATAGGGGTTCCACTGGGAATGTTCGCCCCACCAGCGCCCTCATTTCTGTGGCTACTGCCTTCCAGAATACCTATAGTATGGGACACTTCCAGAAGTAGTGAAAGTGGGTTCCCATTTCCAACCCACATCTCCCGCAGACTGGCAGCACAGCGGGCTTGAATTTGTGGACTGTCACTGGTGGGCAGTAGAGCCTGTGGACAAACTTGTAAAAGGACTCCTTATACTTATTACAGTTTAAAATATCTTTGTGTAAGCCCAGTATCCTCTCCCAGGCATCTTCTCGAATATTTATCTCTAGGTCCCTCTCCCACAATTGCTTAGTTTTCTGAGCAAGGTCTGGAAAGAACTGTCTTTCCATCCCATACGGCTTTACCTATCAAGCCCCTTGTGTCTTTCCTGGCAGAATACACCATGTGTTCTACCTGATCTAGGGGGGACACCATGCCTACCTCCTGTCCCAGTCCCTTTGTGTAGTCCCTGATTTGCAGATATCGAAAAAAGTGGTTTTGGTATAGTCCCACCGCCTCCCTGAGCTCCTTGAAAGTGAGTAATTCCCCTCTTCTTTTCAACAGCCCTAGGCTTGTCAGGCCTTTTTGCTCCCACTCCCAAAATCCTCCCTCCTCCAGGCCAGGGAGAAAGAATGGGTTTTCAGCAAAAAGGTAGCAGCTAAGTTTCCTCTTCCCATACTCCCATCCTTTTCCTAATAAGAGCCCAGCTCTCTAAAACGGACACCATTGGGTTTCCTTGCCCCAGTCTATTGTATGCCGATAGCCATCCCGGGCAACTTTCCTCTTCAAGATCTAACCATCCCGCCTCCATTGGCCAGTTGACCCAATCTTGGATGTATCTGTACTGCACTGCTAGGTAGTAATTATTAATATCGGGAAGTTTATGCCCCCTTTTTCAGTATCAGCTTTGAGACGTTAGAGGCTTGTGCATGGACGTTTGCCTTGCCATAAGAAGTCAG
This sequence comes from Neoceratodus forsteri, assembly GCA_016271365.2. Classification (NCBI taxonomy): domain Eukaryota; kingdom Metazoa; phylum Chordata; order Ceratodontiformes; family Ceratodontidae; genus Neoceratodus; species Neoceratodus forsteri. Next base: position 585,043,530 of record JADMNL010000022.1, read on the forward strand.
AAAACACTTTCTCCAGCTTCTTAATGTCCGCCTTTGTCAGTGCAACATGTACTATTGGCATGGCATAGAGGAGACGGGGTAATACATTCATTTTCAGCAGGTTAACCTGGCCCATCCAAGATATTGGCTGTGTCCGCCACCTACATAGCTCGCCCTCAATAGTTTTGAACAGTGGGATGTAATTCAGTTGATTTAGTGACCCTACCTCCCTCCCCACACTTATACCTAAATATGGAAAGGATGTGGTAACCTTTTTTAACACCCACATATTGGCCCCCAAATGACATATACTTGGATTTGCCCACGTTGATCTTATACCCTGAAAATGCTGCAGATTGGGCTGTGAGATCCAACAGCACTGATACTGACCTGTTTGGGTCCTCAGCAAATAACAGCATGTGATCCACATAAAGTGCGACTTTATGCTCATGTCCTCTTCCCCATGTTCTGTGCTGCTCTTATCCTGGGAGCTCTTTAATAGTACTCAGTGGAGAAAGGTGTCTGAGGAGGAGGCGGAGTTCCTGCCAGTTTAACCCTTCCTTAATTTTATACACCACCAGTGTTGTTTATCCTTCTGTATCGTACATCCTTAAGTCTCTCTCTTGTCCCGTGTTTCCTACTGTCCCAAAAGTGAAAAACATACCGCACTCAGGCGTGCTAAGCACCATAATGAAAGCGCGCCATTAAAGTAGAACATCCTAGTGATTTCTTATAAGAATGTCTTACATTTCCATTAATTTTGTTTTCATGGTATATGTAGGGAGCCTGTGCTAGGGAAGCGGTCAAAGTTACAAAGTTTACAGAGCCAGAATCGGTGTTTACTTAATGTATGGTAGAGATTCAGAGCAACCTTACCAGAAGGCTGTTTCCTTCTGACACCGCTCCACTCATCCTGTCACTGCCAGAGTAAAGGCACAAATGCAGTCCACTGTAAGTAGTGGCACCTGCCAGAATCTGTCAGAAAACACTTGCACACCTCCACCGGCATTAATGATGTCCAAAACAAGTGCGTGTATATAATGGAGGTAAGATGATGATCAAGTTCATGTACTCCTTCATTCTGTATAGATAGGTACTGAACTCAAATACAGTAAATGTATCATGGTTATCAAAAGGCTAAATTGTAGCAACCAGTCTTGATCTGCAGTCAGAGAGTGTTATACAAAAAGCGGATACTAGTGCAGTGTAGTTGGCTTCAAATGCACTATGTATACCGTGCATATGGAACTGTGTCACCTATATAGTTTTTTTGTTTTGGGGTGCTTTAGTGGGGAAATCATTGGACAAGCTAAGGAAAGAGTAGGAGGGGTGGACAGACAGACATTGCTCAATACAGGGACCAAACCAACTTAGGGCAATAGTGTTAAAACTCTGGAATGTACCAAGATATACGGCAGCAGGAGAAAAGGCTTTTGTCAAACCCTCACTACTAGTAGTAGGTAAAAAAAAATCCCTGGGGATACGATGACCATGCTGACCACAGTATGACACAACATGGAATTACTCCATTTTGGATTAGTGAGAATTTAAAAGGAAACTATTCATGTGGTCTTTGTGTCTGCTGTAGCAATACCAACAAAATCAAGGGATTAAAAAGTGACCAGAAATGAGGAAGTAACAGTTAGTGAATTTTAACTTGTCAAACCTCGGGTGATTTATCTGATAACGTGCCCATGTGATTTAGCCTATATAGGAAGAACAGCTAGACAGTTGAAAGTGTGTATAGGAGAGCACAAAGGCTATATAAGACGTAGGGATTTGACCTCACCATTGCCGAGACATTTTAGGGAAGCAAATCACCAACTTCCCATACTCAGATTTTTTTTTATTAGAAAAAGTGGAGCAAAACAGGAGAGGTGGGGATTATGATAAAAAGCTACTGCTGTGAGAGGCCTATTATATAGATAGGTTCAGTACAACTGACCCAAAATATGGTCTGAATGACTGCATAGATTAGTTGCCAGTGCTGTGAAAAATAACTTTCAGTATGCTGATAAATCTGTTTATGCGTGTTGGGACAAGCTGCTCTATGCAAACTCCTGTCCGTTCAAATATACCCCTCAACATCGTTAAAAAAAAAAAAAAAAAAAAAAAGTATATAGGAGTGATTGTGTTGGTTCCAGATGCATAGTATAGCAAGCGCATTTGAAGCAAAGTACAGTGTATTAGTATCTGCTTTTTGCCCTTTTGTATGACACACTCTGACAGCAAGTTGAGACGGGTAATTAAAATCTGGCCTTTTTATTACCATTTTATCATACTTGAGTTCAGTCTCCATTTATTTGGAATGAAGGAGTATTTGAACTTGAGCATCTTATCTGAATTACTAACATGCCAGCAGAAGAGGCCTAATGGTCGGTTTTGTCTGCTCGATAGCCCCCATACTGTGCACCAACTTTGCTGTCTCCCCCCCACCCCCATCCACTTGGCTTTCTCTGTCCCCAGCCCAATATGTTCCCCTTGTATTGGACTTCGTCAGCCTCCCCCTTCCCCTATACCTGTCCCAGCCCCTCTTAAACCCCATCACAGTCTCTGCCTCCACCAGTCCCTTGGACAGCGCATTCCATGGTTCCACCACTCTCTCAGTGAATTAACACCTCCTCCTCCTCTCTCCCCTGAGTCTCTCCCCCATCCAGCTTTCACCTGTGTCCTCTAGTTGCTCCCCCCCACTTTTCTTTGGAACACCCTGACTGAGCCTCCCTCATTTATCCCCTTTATGTACTTGAAGACCTCTATCATGTCCCCCCGTCCTCCTCTCCTCCAGGGTGTACATGTTGAGCTCCTCGAGCCTCTCCTTGTAGGTCCTATCCCCCAGCCCCAGATCATTTTGGTTGCCCTCCTTTGTACCCTCTCCAGGAGTGCAACAAACTAGTTTGAATCGCTGTCCCACCCGTGCAGAGACAGTGCGTCTGACGCCGGCTACCCAGGTTCAGAAATGGACTCGGGACATCGGTGGGCCGGCTGGGGGAAGAAGGATTGAGTATCTTAGGGACTGCTCGCTTTCTCCGGGGCAGGGTTGGTGTGTCTGACATGTCATGGACCCGGCGGGAGGCTGGGGGTCAGTATGCCATCACCATAGCCTTTGGGGGCAAATGCGGTCATATTGCCGTCCCCACCCCAGGTACAGCTGCTCTTAAAATCCCGACCCCAAGCATGAAGCCCACTCGCCCACCACCACGCTGCCAATAGTGTCCGCTGGGTTGGGTCCCGCTCCCATGGCCCCACCCTGGAGGGTAAGTTGAGCACATTACTCTGGACTGTGGAGACAGGGTGCCTGCCCTGGGCTCACTTCAGGGGTAAGCTTTGGCAATGCATGCAGCGAGTGGTCGGGGGCTGATCTTTCTTCGGGAGTGAGGGTGTAGGGGACAGAAAAAACTTTTGAATCACAAGTACAAAATTCAGCTATCCCTATTGCCAGACACCTAGGTGTCTTATTTCCAGATACCAGTTGGTGTCACTGTTTAGCGAGTTGGGTGGAATCCTGAGCACTGCTGTGCTCGAGCACACCTTCCTTGTTTCTAATGTCATCTATGACATTGGAGATGCATGAGTGTTTCCTAGCCCAATTCTGGCAGGCTGCCACTAATTACAGTAGACCAGCATTTGTATTCTCAATCTAGCAGTGAGAGGGCGCTGGAGCCCGTCAGAAGGGAAACACCACCATTCTGGTTAAGATAACTTTGAATCTCTAGCATTACATTAAGTAGCTGATTCTGGCTCTGTGAACTTTGTAACCTTGACTGTTTCCCTGGCACTGGCTCGCTACATATACCATAAAAAAACAAAATTAATGGAAATGTAAGACATTCTTATAAGAAATCATTATAATGTTCCATTTTAAAGGTACGTTTTCACTGGTGCTTAGCATGTCTGAGTGCGGGTATGTTTTTCGCCTTTTGGGACAGTAGGAAGCACAAAAGAAAAGAGTAATTTAAGAGCTTACAATACAGAACGATAAAAACATTGGTGGTGTATGAAATTAACCAGATAACTTTAGATTTTTCTGAATGAAATTTATAACTGATCATATTAGATATATAATCACAAATAGATACACTGCTTCTTTCTGTACATTTCTGTATTAACAGAAAATTCAGGTGGAAAGAGGGAGTTTGAGAAAAGGTGATATTTTCATTATTTTTTAAATTTATATTTTTGTATTTTGGAAATATTGTTCAAATGAGACGTATTTGAATGCTTTTAATTTTTTTAACAATAGAATGTATGAATGGTCAATCATTTGAACATGAGATCGCGCATTTTGGCAAATTAATTCTTAGTAAATGTAAGTGCAGACCTGTTTAAGTAACTAGGCATGCTTTTAGTTACGTTTTCTTTTCAATATTAATTTTTATTAACTTTGAATATAGATTCCATACTCCCTGATCTAGAAAAATTTTTGTTCGGAAACATTGGAATCTCGCCAGTTCTGGATATTTATAACAAAATATGTTTTCATATATCTCAGTTTTTGGTGAGTGAGCCTTCTATTCCAGTCATTTCCTGTATGTTCTTGTGCCTTGACTGGATTTAGGCTCCTCCCTTAATCAGTACCTGAGTTATACCGAGGTGTGCTGGACTGGAGCATCTTTCTATGGTGCCTGAGGGAAACATGGGAGGTAGAAAAATGGAGGGAGGATGGGAGTAGGTTCCAGAGTGAAGAGATGACAGGACAAGGCCAATTGCCCCGCAGAGTGGGGATGAGGAATGGTGAAAGTGCAAGGATCCCTTGAACAGAGGGAGCAGGGGGCAGAGGCGAGTGAGGAGAGGTAAGCGAGAATGGACCCAAACCAGAATTTGGATATGAATAAGGCACAGTGGTTCTGGTGACATGAAGGTAGAGGAAGAACGGATAAGGAGGAGTAGAGTGAGCAGTGTTGAGTACGAGAGGAGGAGATGGTAGTGAAACAACAGAAGGCGTTAAGGAGGGTACCCAGTGTGGCCAGGGAGGTGGAGGGAGTGGTGCTGTAGACCACGTCCGCACAGTCAAAGACCTGGAGCACCACTTGGTACCAATAAGCAATAAGACATGACCGGGTGTGCATGGAACAGATTATACCGCACACCCAGGGGTGTGCAGCCAAGTGCCTTCAGTCCCTGGAAGTGCGGTAAAATCTGTTCCATGCACACCCTCTGAGTGTCTTATTGTGCTTATAAAATGGTCCCCCAATGTCTACACAGAAAAGAAGCACAGAAAACAACCATTAACTGCATACAATCAATTTATTTTGATAAAAATTCATATGCAACATAAAATAGTTCTAATAAATATGGTGGGGGGGGGACACAAAAATTCAGGAAACTGATTAGGGTAGAAGTAAAAAAACAAAACGCAATTTACCCTGGGTGATACTGTATTCATGCATGAGGGAATGAAAAAAAGATAAAATCACTTGTTTGCACTGAAGAAGTTCACAGGTCCATTGAAATACATGGGTCCATTGAATGTAAATGGTCCCTAGTTGAATGTTATTCTTCCTGCAGGTGGCACTGTAGGGCCGCTCTATGTTTCTACTCTTGTGTGAAGGCTCATCTGAAATGTTGTTCCTGATTTCTTTGTTTTGCCCCAAGCTTGAGCTCTATCTGTGTCAGTCGGTACAAGAGGCAGCCCAGTATGAGTGTAGACTATCCTCACAGCGGTGTCCCATCACAGCCATGACCTTGCGACTCTGAAGCCAAGCTTCAGACAGCAACTGAACCACCGTGGCTCTGATCGAGTGATTCATATACATCCGACTTAATCCAGCCTCTTAGCTAATTCTGGACATTAGGGTTGAAGGATAGTTCATCCCCTGTCTGTTGCATGTACCAAGTGGGAGTGGATCCCAGGAAGTGCTGAGGGAAGATGCTGTGGATGGCAGTACAGTGCTGGTGCCTTGGCTGGCAGTTTACGGTCGGAGGTATTTTTTAAAGTAGACACTTGGCAAAGTGATGAGCCGGGTTCAGCATACATGAACCTCCTGTGTGTGTGCTTGTTTGTTTCGAGGTGGTCACTGTGGATTTTGCTTCGAGAGGGCTCTTGCAGTGGGTATTCACAAATAGGACAAAGCCACCAGGCGTCAGGACCCCACGGAAAAATCTCTAGCTAGTAGTCTCTGGCTGGGGACCGACCCCATGTCAGCTGACCAGGCATCAGCCTACGTCATTATAAAGGGGCGGTCCCCCAAACCCGCCTTCCAGTTCTTTCCCGCTATCAGCTTGTGAAAGTACCTCGCGGAAGAACAGTGCTACTTCTACCTCCATTTTGGATGAGTATTGCCTCTTTTTTTTTTTTTTTCTTTCTACAAAACTTCAGTTTTTTCTCTAAATTGTCCTCTATATCCAGCTGTGTATGTCGTCCCTGACACCCTCCGAATAGCATAAAAATAAGTGAGTCGTGCGGATCCCAGCTCCCTCACAAGGATGGCCACTCCTTGTGTCTCTTCTGCCTAGGCCCGGATCACGGCGTGGAGGAGTGCGACCACTGTCAGAAGTTCAATTCAGTCACCCGCAAGAGGCAACTGTGGTCCCTGGAAGCCCACATTTTAAAGAAAAAGATGGCCTCCATGGAAAAAGAATTGAAGAAACTCCGGCAGACGTCGACTTCCCCCAAAGGCTACCATAAGAAGAAAAGGGACAAGGAAAAACATAGGGACTGGGATTTGTAATCTACAGCCCCCCGCGACTTCGGCTGGAGTCGCGGCCCTACAGGTATCTTTCCCATCCAGGGGATCGCTCTCCAGCCGCCTTGGTAGTTACCAAGTGTGCATTGACCCCCCTTCCAGGTCAGGCTCACGCTTGAGCCGCGGGGAGCCTCTGGCGCAAAGGAGGCCTCCACTCCTGTTATAGCCACCTGTATTATTTGGCCTACCAGTGTGAGAGGGTCCAATAAGTTGGTGTCGGCTCTGCCATCACCTGCCCGGACAAGGCTGCTAAGCCGATCAACGGCTCGTCCAATGAGCGCACAGCCTGCGACCCTACGTCAGGCACTGATGCCCAAGAGTTGCCGCAATAAACATCTGTTCCATTGTCATTGGAGGCTCCTCAGTCACCGCAGACTCCCCCAGGGACTCTGCCCCCTCTTCCCCAGCTGGGGTTGAGGATACCGGGACACTGCCGTCGGGGGTGCCCCCTTCGCCAGAGCCTCAGACGCCGGACTTGACGTCAGTAAACCCGCTATCATCCTCCAGCATACCAGTGCCTAACGACAGTACTGCTCCGCTGCCAGAGTCTGCAGGGCCTATCTTTCTGGACCCTCCTGTGGGACCTCCCACTACGGCTCCTATGCCTTCCGGACAGACGCCAGACCTGTCCGGTCCTCCGGCTGAGCCAACACCAGGTCCATCAGCTCCTTCGGAGCCCCTGGCACCAGGATATCCGACGCCGCAATATCCAGTGCTGCAGTATCCAACGCCTCAGTGCCTGACGCCACACTACCCAGCGCCACAGTACCCGACACCGGGCCTCCCGCCGTCAGATTATGGGTACCACTTTTACAGGCTCCCCAGTTACTTGTATCTGACTCCCTGCCTCTCCCTCTTCCTCTGGTACCTCCAGAGGAACCAGAAGAGGGAAGATTTTCCTCCCATCTGCCGGGCTGGGAGAGAATAACTATCGATGCATGGGTTCTACAGTTGGTGTCAATGGGACACTCAATAGAGTTTACCCAAGAACCACACTACAGACCACCTTCTCCGTCGTCTTACTCCCCTCTTCACATACCATTGGTACTTGAGGAGATCAACTCCTTTCTCAGAAAGGCAGCGATAGAACCCATCCCCTTCCCCTACCAGGGGACGGGTTACTATTCACACTTCTTCCTAGTACCAAAGAAAACAGGCGACCTGAGACCCATCCTGGATCTCAGTTCTCTAAACCAGTATGTGGAGTATAAAAGATTCCGAATGCTCTCTCTGCAGGGTCTTCATCCCCTGCTCCGGTCGGGATTCTGACTATGCGCCCTGGATATGCAGGATGCCTACCTGCATATCCCCATACACCCTTCCCACCGCAGATACCTCCATTTTTGTTTCCAGGGGGCACACTACCAGTTCAGGGCCCTCCCATTTGGCCTTTCCTCGGCCCCCCGAGTATTCAACAAATGCCTGGTAGTAGTGGCAGCCTTCCTGCGTACCCAAGGAGTTAAAATTTTCCCCTGTCTGGACGACTGGCTTCTAGTGGCTCCATCCAGGGAGGACCTCCAATGCTTCCTTTCCCTTACCCTGGAGGTCTTTTCCAGCCAGGGTATCACGGTCAGCCAAGCAAAGTCCCATTTGGTCCCTTGTCAATGGCTGCAGTTCATTGGGGCAGTGTTGGACATGACCCTAGGCAGGGTCTTTCTGCCCCCAGACAGAATCGAGACACTTCTAACCCAAGCTCGCCTTCTGTCCTGCCTCAGACAGGTCGGGGCCCGGAAGGTCCTTCGACTTCTAGGACTCATGGCGGCAGCCATCCCAACTGTCCCTCTGGTGCAACTCCATATGAGAGTCTCGCAGAGGACTCTCCATTCTCAATGGGACCAATCCCAGGATGATCTGGATCATGAGGTCCTAGTGTTGGACCCAATGATCAGGGACTTGCAGTGGTGGACGGTTCAGGAGAACCTCAGTCTGGGGGTCCCTTTCTGCAACGATCATCCTACCCAGACTCTGACCATGGACGCATCAGGTGCAGATTGGGGAGCCCACCTCGGGTCTCACAAAACTCAAGGAACCTAGTCTCACTTCGAGCTCGAGATGAGGGCTGTTCTGTATGCTGTACAGTCTCTTCTTCCCTTCATTCTTCCAGGTCACTTTCTCATCCAGTCAGACAACACGTGTGTAGTCTGGTATCTCAACAAATGGGGAGGAACTGGTTCCAATCCCCTGTGCCGGGAAGCAATGAGAGTCTGGTATTGGGCATCTCAGAACAACTTGCATCTGATGGCAGTCCACATTGCCAGGCATGCAAAACACCCTGGCAGATACTCTGTCGCTTGTCGGCCAAGTCTCATGAGTGGGAACTCAAACAAGAGGTCATAAACGATCTCTTCAAGCAGTGGAGGACTCCTCAGGTGGATCTGTTCGCCTTCCCCGACAACACCAAGCTTCCTGCATTCTGCTCGCTCGCTGCAGGGTGAGACTTTTTTGGCAGGCCATGCTGTCTCTGTGCTGGAAGGGCATATTTGTCTACACCTTCCCCCCCCATTTCTTTGATTCGGAGGGTACTGAACAAACTTCAGGCAGAAGGGGCGCAAATGATTCTCATCGCTCCCTTCTGGCCGAGGCAAGTTTGGTTCTCTCTTCTGCAACAGTTTTCAGAGGAACCTCCTCTTCCACTACCTCTGTTGCAGGAATTGCTGACCCAGGATCAGGAGACCCTGGTCTATCCAGGACTCAAATCGCTCCACCTTCATGCTTGGCTCCTGCAGACGTAGCCATGGCTCACTTCGGCGTTTTGCCTCTAGTGGCGGACATTTTGGTGGAGGCCAGAAAGCCTTGCACCAGGTCTACCTACACCATGAAGTGGAAGCAATTTTCCATTTGGGCAGGTTCCAAGGATCTGGAACCTTTTTCATGCCATGCAACCAGAATCCTAGATTACCTGAGGCACCTCTATGATCTGGGCCTTAGTTACTCCTCTTTGAAGGTTCATATGGCGGCCATTTTGGTCTACCACATTCCCTTGGGGGACAAGATGGTTGGTCAATTGGAGGTCTCCAAGACTTTCCTTAAAGGGGTTTTTCACTTAAGACCCCTGATCCATAATTCTGCTCCCCCATGGAATCTGAATTTCATTTTAGAGAAGCTCACACTGCCTCCCTTTGAACCAGCAGCAAAGGCAGACTTAAATTTTCTTCTGGAAGACACTTTTTCTTGTGGCCATTACCTCGGTTCATGGGATGTCCGAGCTTCAAGCCCTAATGTGTAAGATCCCTTACTTGATTTTCCACATGGAACGGGTGGACATGCATACGAACCCCAAATTTCTTCCAAAAGTGGTGGCTGAATCCACACTGAATCAATCCATTGAGCTCCTGGTCTTCTTTCCAGAGCACTCAAATCACAGAGAGTACCTTCTGCATACGCTGGATGTTCATAGGATTCTGAGATACTACACTAACAGAACAAAGGATCTCAGAAAAACGGATTAACTTTTTGTTTCCTTTGTGCACAAGAGAGGAGGCATTGCTATTTCCAAGCAGTGCCTCTCTAAGTGGTTAGCAAATTGCATTACTTTCTGTTATGACAAATACAACAAGACCCTCCCGGGTCAAGTCAGAGGCCACTCCACAAGAGGAGTTGCTGCCTCTGCCACTTGTTTCAGAAATGTGTCAGCGCACAAATCTGTGCAGCCGCCACTTGGACTTCTGTCCATACCTTCACAAAACATTACATTTTGGATGTGTCCTCTCGCCGTAGAGTGGGCTTTGGATTGGCTGTCATGCAGGGACTTCTGGCGTGAATCCCTATTTAGCCTTTCCAATTTACTGTGGATGATGTTTCCTCCTCCCTTTCTCAGCATTGTCTCAGACTACTTGGGACTAGGTCCTATTTGTGAATACCTACTGCAAGAGCCTCTCTCGAAGTAAGATAGAACAGTTAACGTAAGAACTTACCGTAACAGTAGATCTTCGAGAGAGGCTCTTGCAGTAGGTATTACCTTCCCTCCCTCCATCCCCCTGAGTTTCTTCTCTTCTTCTTAGGGGGAATATCCTCTTCTCTCCTGTCATGCCCTTTCGACCTCTGGTGGGAAAGAACTGGAAGGCGGACATGGGGGACTGCCCCTTTTTACTGACGTAGGCTGACACCAGTCAGCTTATGTGGTGGCGGTCCCCCGCCAGAGACTGCTAGCTAGAGATTTTTCCATGGGGTCCTGACGCCTGGCGGCTTAGTCCCATTTGTGAATACCTACTGCAAGAGCCTCTCTTAAAGATCTACTGTTACGGTAAGTTCTTACGTAACTGTTTTTTCTTAGTAGTATCATCATTGAAGGAAAGGCTGGCATACTCTGCTCTGCTTTCATCCTTTAGGAATACAAAACTTTCAGGCTTTAATCGTCTAAGACCCTCCATTCTGTGCCTGGCCATGTACAATTGTATATCGACCCAAACTTTCTAGAGAAGGCCAGGTGCGGTGTCTGGAGACAAAGCAGGTGATTTTTTTTCTTCCTTTTTACTCTGAAGGCCTGGCTTGCTGATGGTAGGGTGATGTTTTGAGATATCTTTTTGTCCTCTTCTATATCGTTTTGTTACCGACACAGAAATGTTGCTGGTGGTGAAAGCAGGATCACTGATGATTATTTTTTCCTGCCAACTGAGGTTAAGTGACTGTTTTGAAAGGAGCAGAGGCTGCAGTAATTGCTTATTGAGTACTCCTTTCAGTTACTGTTTCTGACCTCAGCATAGAAGCGTCTAAGTGCCTTGTTTAACTGATCAGTACGGTAGTTTTAAAATCGTTGTTTACTGTAACTGCTTTAATGCCCGCCAGTCATTAATACTTTTATTGCCCATGAGCTTGTGTTTTGTTTTTGGCTTCAGCTGTCAGTGACTGGTACCTCGATGTGCTAAGAGCAGGGTTTGCTATTTCAGCAATATTTGAATTACTCACTGTGACAGTTGCCTGGTGGCATGCTGAAAAGACTCTCATGCTCCTCTTCAGAGATACTGATGTTGAAATTCACGTTTTTGGGGGGATCCATAGCAAGTGATGATGAGTGAGTTTCACAGTTGTGGGCAAACAGAAAAATGGCTGCCAACTGAAATGCCAGTATTCTAATGCTCAGGGATTCCAGTTCTGGACTGGTCACTTAAGATCAGCACTTTTTTTTTTTTTTTTTTCTGCCTATGCATGGAACATATTTGATTCATGAGCACTGACCAATCAGAACGAAGAACTATCCCTGACCATTTTATAAGTTCATGGCTTACTTACAGAGACCGTCTTTATTGTGGTACAAGGCACAACGTTTGGGGCTGAGCTTGGCTTGGATAGCATCAATGTGGGCAGAGAAGTCATGTTTGCTGTATAGCCACACACCAAGGTAGAGTGAATGAACCACTTCAAGAGGGGTACCATCCAAGGTGAAGATGATAGCCAGAGTTGGGAGTCTGGCCACTTTTTGGCTGGTGCCAAAGGTCATGGACCCATGTTATTTTTTTGGGGGGGTTGTTTTTTATGTTGACTCGGAGTTGGTTACGCTGAAACCAGCGCAGGACATTTGTGCAAGTCTTGCTGGAACAGACCTTCCACAGCAGTAGTGGAGGGACTGGAAGTGTAACTGATGGTGTGATCTGCATACATGTGAATACATGAGTTGGCACAAGCTGTGAGGAGGTCATTAAGAAAGATGGAGAACAGGATGGACCCCAAAATGAAGCCCTGTTGGACCCTGGCTTGGAAGGTAAGCGGAGGTGACAGGACACTACCACTGTACTGACTGCAGATGGCCAGAGAGGTAAGAATGGAATTGGTCTACAGCAGGAGCTGAGAGTCCAGCAAAACTCCGCTTATCCAGAAGGAGAGGGTGGGACACGGAGTCAAAGGCGTTCTCCAGATCAGTGAAAATGGCAGCTACTTGATCCATCCCTGGGTAGATAGAATCAGTTACGTGCAGCAGGGAGGAGACGGTGGAATGATGCTTCCAGAAGACAGACTGTAATGGGGAGAGGAAATCAGTGGAGGATAGGAAATCGGAGAGTCTCATGTAGACAAGCTTCTTTTGCAGTTTAGCAAGGGAAGGGAGGAAGGAGATTGACCGGAAGTTAACCAGGGAGGAAGGCCCCCCCCCCCCTTGTGGAGTGGTAGAACACTTGCACGACTGAGGGCAGTATTGAGGGAGAAGAAGTTGAGGAGATGAGTCTGTGGATGTGCTACGGCAGGTGCAGAGATCTGGAATAGTTTAGGATCCAGTCTGTCAGGACTGGATTTTAGCAGATTGAGTGAGTAAACGGCAGTAAGGGTTTCCTGAGTAGTAACAGGGGGAAAGGGGAAACCAGTAGAAGGGAGACGAGAGGGAATGTGAGGAGGAGCAGAGGAGGTTGGAGGGGGAATAGAAGGGACAGCACAAGTGTTAAAGAACTATTTGAAATGAGCAGCAGTAGAGGAGGTGTGGGACACTGGTGAACCATTACAAGAAGGACTGGAGAGGCGGACTGTATGGGAGTGAATTACCTTCCAGAACTTTGAGGGGGCATTAAGGTTGTTCTGAAGGCTGGCTTTGAAATATGGTGATTTTGCAGCCCAGACAGCCATAGTATAGGAATTTCTGGTAGTCTTGTATAAGAGGAGGTCAGGAAAGAAATGAGATAGTTTGAGGTGAACCCAAGTGAGGTCACGGGACTGGCACTGATCAATTATTTCAAGTGTAATTTTTTGGGGGGGGGGTGATGGTGATTTTTGACCTTGGATTTCCTGAGCAGGGTATGCTTGTCCCATACAGAGGATAGTGTGGAATGAAACAGAGAGAGGACAGTGTCGATAACTGTGGCGGAGGGTATGGCAGTCCAGTCTGCAGCAGCAAGGTCATTCAAAAGAGTGGAGGTGTTTCATGAGCAGAGGGACCTTGTCCAGATGTATTTAGTGGAGGAGGGTAGACACCAGATCTTCCTGACACAGAACATCATGCAGTGGTCGCTGAAACCATTCAGCAGGATTCCCACTGTTACAGTATGGTGGAGAATCCAGTCTAGGAAGGCATGGTTATTAGAGTAGGGTTGAGCTGGGTGGGTTCAGTGATAATCTGCGTAAGATTTAGGGACTCAGCCTTGTGGATGGGCAGCCTGGAGGCCAGGGAGATCCAATAGACATTGAAGTCCTCTAGCAGGGTGAGTTCAGCACCAGAGGATTGAGATGTGATGGAGAGGGAATCAACTAGGGAGGAGGGGGATATTCTAGGTGAGGCATAGATGACCCCAGTGAAGATGGGCACAGAGGAAGAGTATGACAACCTGACCAGGAGGAATTCATGGGAGGAAGATGGGACCTCACTAAAAGCTATGGTACAAGAGAGGCTGTGACATGCGTAGATGGCAGCATCACCCCCACATTTTCCCCTGTGCAGCCTGAAAAGATGATAGTCAGGAAGGGACAAGCTGGCGTCTGGAATCCTGGAGGAAAACCAGTACTGAGGGATACAGAGGATGTCAGGCGAGTGTTGTGAAATCCAGACTGGCAGGAGGTCAAGCTTTGGAAGAAATCTCCAAACACTGAGGTTAGATATGCTAATGCCTTTAGCAATTGGGGAAGTGGAGGAGGAGGTAGGGAGGGAGGGTCAGGGTTGGACTCTACATTGCCAGAGAGGAGAAGGAGGAACAGGAGCAAGAGGACAGAAGGGGTTTCCACCACTTAGAATTGGGGGTGGCAGTAGGAAGGAAGGTGGGGAAGGCAAGTAGGGCATGGTGGACAAACTCCAGGTTAAGGAGGATGAAGAGAGACAAATAGGATGGGAGGAGGCATTTATTCACGTATCACACTATACACTGTTCACTATTAAATTATAACTAGTCCAGGATTTATGCCAAGTTTTGCCACAACATGCTGTGTACTGTTTATTATACAATGGCAAGAAAATTTCCTGGACTCTGATTGGTCAATGTGTGCCTGAGATAGTGATGTTATTACACAATAACATCACTGTATTGCTTTTCTATGGATCCTGACCTCCATTATCATGACCATTTGGATTCCTTAAAATCATTTTTTTATGTTTATTTTTTTTTTTATTTTGTATAACAACGAGCCATTGTATAATAGCAATAAGGCACTCCAGGGATGTGTGTTATCGTGTAATAACGTCACTCCTGGGGTGGTGGAAGCACTCGGCTTCGCCTCGTGCTTCAACCCACCCCAGGAGTGACGTTATTACACGATAACACACACCCTGTTATGCCTTATTGCTTAATTAAATTATTACAACCAATCCCAGATTTATTCCACCTATTCACACAATGTATGATATAGTGTTTATTATTAAATTACTTCAGTCCTGGATTTATTCCACATATCCACACCTGGTATTGTATACTGTTCATTGCTAAATTATTACGGCTGTCGGCGAAGCCTACAGCCATTCTGCATCCACTATAAAAACGAGCAGACCATGGCACACTTCTGTTGGAGGTTCAAAGTTCCTCCTGAACCTCCAACAGAGCTTCAAACACTCCACCACGATCGCTCTGTGCAGAACGCAGCGGCACTATTTAGTCTGCTAGGTCCACATTTCAAAGCAGAACTGCGTGTTGCGTGCATGTGCAGTTCTGCCAGCACCACCATCTTGGGAATGGCATTATGCCATTCAACGCAACTGCGCATTTGGGAGTGCCGCGCATGCACAGTTGCGTCGGCGGCGCATTTAAGCTCACCACAGCCGTATCGGCTCTGGCTAGAGCTAGTTGTAACTAGTCTTGGATTTATTATAAGTAGTCACACTATGTTGAGCCCAGGTGAGTCAGGTCGTGAAGAGGGAACTGGGTCTTCCTCATGAGCAAGTGCCACCTCAAGCAGGTGTTGTGGCGCGGGGACACTGTAAATTTTCTAGGTGGGGGATGGAGGCACCTGCAAGGGAGAAGCAGGAGTTGTGCTGGGGTGTAAAATGAAGCAAGGAATGTAGCTGGAACATACAAACATACCAAGAAGCCAGCAGAAGAAGGCAATTTGGTCTGTCTAGTCTGCTTGTATTGCAGGGTCCACAGCTTGAACTACTGTCCCTGTCCCCCCTCCCCACTCCTTCCATTCCCCCAACCATGATCCTTACCTTTCCCCATGCCTGTCCCAGCCTCTCTTGAAGCTGCCCACTGTCTTCAATGAGACCACCTCTTCTGGCAGCGCAATCCAAGTGTCCACCATCCTCTCTGTAAAGAAGTGCTTCCTGACCTCCCTCCTAAACCTCCCCCCTACAGCTTACGACTGTGCCCCCTCTTGTTATGGTTACCACTCAGCTTAAAGAGACCCTCCTTGTCCACCTTATTTATCGTTTCAAGTACCTGAAGGTCTCAATCATGTCTCCTCTCTCTTGCTTTCCTATCTTCCAGGGAATACATGTTCAGTGCCCTCAACCTCTCCCCGTATGCCTTATCCTGCTGACCCACTGTCATCTTTGTAAAAAAAACTTTGGAAAGCTGGCAAAGGTCATAGAGACCAGTTTTCACCAGCAGCAGCTGTAGTACAAAAGACAAATAACAAGAGAAGAAATAGCTGAGTAAACAACTAATAACTAAAGCTAGAAGGTGCACCTGTACTAAGTTAAATACTTTTCGTTACTGCAGGTGCGATTACCCGCAATACTGTTACTACCTGGTCAACCAGTGCCAGCCTGTGCTTAATGCATGTAAACAATTGTTACTTTCAGTGCATCAGCTCAGGACAACATTCGGCTTACTTTGGAGTCTGTGCCAGGACTTTGAGGGGACTTTGGAGCGTTAAAAAAAAAAAAAAAAAAAAAAGCTCCGCCACTTCGTAACTGGCACCTCCACCTATGCTTGCACTCCATAACATCTTCATTCCCTACGCTGCTTCTGACCTTATAGGTGTCAGTTTCTGCCCTCTCTTCTTGCACTTACCTGTCCAGTGCAACTTCTAATGTACTTGCCCTGTGTCCGTCCTGACAAGGCCCCTCGGCTGCCTCACCCTGACCCTCTACACCTATGCCTTCCCCTACCCTCAGCCCTCTCCCTTTCTTACCCTCTTCCTCCTATTGTTTCTTGAGTTACTCATCGCTCAGTCTGATTTTGTCAAGCAAAGTTACTGTCTAAAACCATGTACCTGTAACTGTTTTATGTTTTAGTGTCTGTTACCCTGTAACCAGCATGACGTGGAACCTTTGTAAAAGAGCCTTGGCTCAAATGTACTTTGTAATCCTAGACACAAATAAAAAAAACAAACAAAAAAAACTGGGCCGAGAACTGAGACTTTTGCAACAGTGGGACTGATGTTTTGCCACAAGGCTTAGGAGAGGCTTTGTAAACGGGCCATTTGTTCATCGGCATAAGCCTCCTCTCTTGGGCTACTGGCACAAGAGAAATGAAATTGTAACTAGTAGAAGATTCTTCATCACAAACCTGCCCTTGGATTGCCAGGACAAGAAGAAGCAAACTTGGACTTGTAGAAGATGCTTGGGCAGAAACCCTCCCTTGGGTTGCCAGGACTAGAAGAAACAGACGTGGAACTTGCAGAAGATTCTTCGGGACAAACCCTCCCTTGGGTTGTGGGAACAAGAAGGAAATGTTGCAGAAGAGGAAAGCAGAATTCCCAGGTACTGGTTGAGGATGCTGATCTTCGGATGATGACTCTGGATACAGGTCTCCAGATGATGACACTGAATGCTGGTCCTATAAAAGAAAATCCCACCCACTGCCCGACAGAGGTCCTCTCTAGTGAGCCAGTGTGACTTCCAAGCTTCCTTTACTTCTTAATTAGGTAGGGATCCAGCTTGGCAGAGCAACAAATGGGGCCTGTCCTATCACCCTAATGCTAGCTCGGTCAACCGCCCCAAACTGTAATCCAAGAAGGTGCGTGTCACAGGCAGATGTGAAAAGATGGTCATTGGGTAAACAGGGCAATACACAAGTTCAGGCAGTTCATTGGGTAAACAGGGTAACACACAGATTTAGGAAGTTTGTTGGGTAAATAGGGCAACACACAGGTTTAGGCAATTCATTGGGTAAACAGGGCAACACACAAGTTCAGGCCATTCGTTGGGTGAGTGGGGCAGCGCACAAGTTGAGGCCATTCAGGCTGGCCCACCAGCGCAACGGAAAGAATTACCGCTGTGACGCTTGCAACCCAGGTTCGGGAACAGACTCGGGACGCCCAAGTGCTGGCCGGGGCGGAGGTGGTTTGAGCTCCCATAGCATGCTCTTCACCTTCGGGCGGGGTAGATTGACTCCAATCCTGTGCTGCCTGGTGACCACAGGACGTGTCATTACCAGGGCACGAGCGAGCATTGCTCCTAGGAGGCGTGTAGGATGCATGACATGATAGCGTTGCAGGGACAGATTGACACACCTCTACCAGAAAACCACCATGTAAAAATCCATGCCCCGGCGAGTCCAGTGGCACTCCCAGTCTATGGCGGATCTTGGTCCCACTGCATCCGTATTTGGGCACCTCCTAGGTTAAGCATGAATGTGGGGGGCTCTGCCCTGGGGAGTAATCCTGGGGTCTACCTTTAGATAGAGGAGCCAATGGTCTTGGCCACCGGAGACTTAAAGCATAGTAAGCAAAAAAAAAGGTGGGGGGAGTTCAGGCCATTTGTTGGGTAAACTGGACAACACATAGGTTTAGACAGCTCGTTTGGGGCAAACAGGGCACAACACTTCAGTTTTAGGTCAAAAGGGCAGTCTCAGTAATGAAGCGCTGTGGTTTTACATGCAGTGCAATAGGCAGTCTTGCAGATAAGGCACAGTGTCACTTTAAACACAGTTCATTAGGCAGGCTGCACACATTCAGCAGTTATTCAGTTGTTTGCCCCTCCGAATCAGCTCCAGTGGAGCTTATGTTGCCCCCAACTCCACAGTATTGTCTCCTATGGGACTGTGGTAATGTGACCTGTGAGTACTTTATGGTGCCTAAATGCACACTATACTGGCTCCTTTGGAGCTCTGCTTAGTCCGCCCTGTGGGCATGTCCTTTACTGGGGCCTTGCTGGGCCTGATTCTACTCCTGTGGAGCTGGCTGTCAGCCACCTCTGTGGGCAGCCCTGTGGTGGGGACACTTGCCCACTCGCATGACCTCAGCTGCTTAACTAGGCACTGCTTGGTGCGATTTGTTTAAAATAAAGCACCCTGGCTCTGATTTACTGTATTTGGGGTGTCCCACTCTTGCTCTGCCCTCCGGGAACCCCTTTCGCTTTAGATAAGGGCCTCTGGCCCACTGCTCAGCTCCCCTCCTCCAGGCAGTCTTGCTGTGGAGCCCTGCCCACATCTCGACCATTGCCCACTGCACCGTCCAGCACTCCAATGGTGCTGCCACTGACTTACCGCCTCCTGCCAGGGTGAAGCACTGAGGGGAGGTTAGCTGTTTGGCTGGGAGGTGATAGTTGAGGTGGCTGCGTGGGTGGTGTTGAGGGGCCTCACTGCTGCACCCAGACACTCTGTTTCACTGCTGTGGCTTCACTTCCACTCACCTCCCTCTTCTCACCACCGCAGTCCATTCTAGCTGCTGCCAAGAGACTGAATTAAACTTTAAAATAAACAAATGGGGTTGAACTGAGCCCACGCTGTGTGGCCACTTACTGCTTCTCTTCTTTCGACCACCTCTGAGACTGGAGTCGTTGATGCCCCTTTAGGACCCACCGGACTTTACATGCTCCCAGGAGGGAGTGAACAGAGGAGCCGCCGCTGAACTGGAGGGGAAGGACTAGGCAGAGCCGATAGGACTGCTTCAGTCCTAAGGTAAGCCTTTTCTTGGTCCCTGTTGCTCTTCGTGTCTTCTCCCTTGCCAGTCACTGCTGATCTCTCCTAATGGTCGTGCTGCCCATTCTTAAGTACTCAGGGTTCCATTGCCCAGACCCCAAGCCACTAATGGCTCTTTTTCAAGTGACCCATGCACTGGGCTGATTCTAAGAAGCTCCATTGCGCGGCTTGAGTCCCCAAGCGCTGCTTGCCTTGGGGAGGGGCATCTGTGACACAGCAGGCAGCAACAGATAAAAAAAATCATGTTTTAAGCCCAGCCCAAGCTTGGGCTGTGCAGGGTATACTAGACTGTGCTGGGTCCTGGCTACAGGGGAGGGTTTGGCTACTCTGGGGGGGGTTCTGGCTTTGTTGGTGGGAAACTGGCAGGGGACATTACTGGGTTGTTGGCAGGGGTACACACTGGCTGTTACAGGGGTCTACAGTGACAGGCAAGTGGGTCATGCTGGTGGGGGGGGTTCTGTGCTGTACTGGGGACATGCACAGATGTCCTGTGGGCAGCAGGGCCCTGTCTAGACAAATGTGTCCTCACACTACTGTTCCTTGAGGCTCCTGAGGGGTCCCCAACAACTCTGCATGGGGCCTAAAGGGTCCCCGAGCACCAACTCTGCTTCCTGTATGCCCCCCTGGGGTCCCAAACCTCTTTCTCTGGACGGCCCCAACTCTGGGGCACTACAGCTATGTGCTGTATACTGTTCATTATTAAATTATTACAGCTATTCCAGGATTTATGCCAAGTATTCATACTATACATGATTATATTATTGCAGCTAGTCCTGGATTTATTCCAGGTAGTCACACTGTGTACTGTGTCCTGTTCATTATTAAATTAACACAAGGTGGGATTTATGCCAAGGAATCACACAATGTGCTGTATACTGTTAATTATTAAAGGGCTACTGTCAACATTTTTTTGCATCATATTATTTCTGGGGAAACCCCCACATTTTATGATTGCTTACCTTATCTAAAATTCATTGAAGTTGCTGGTTGTTTTATCTGCCTCCTTGCCTGTTAGAACTGAAATGCATGGTAATGTATAGTTATACCCAGCCTTGGTTTGCTTCAAATCATTGAACTGCTTTTGCTGCATACTTCCTGAGCATTAGAAACCTCCTCAGACAGTGCAACCACACCTGATACAATAGTCTCCTCTCCTTGCACTGCATGCTGAGTGGCTAGATTGTGTTGGGGGTATTCCTGACTTCAGGAAAGGTGCAGTGGGAGCTGATCAGGGACTGTAAACAAACATGTTTTGGTGTGGTAAGACCAGTATGGTAGGCAGTCTATTTTCCACTTTTAAAAAGGAAAAAGGAATCCAAATCAAACTACCAGCTACATCACAAGTCCCCATAGAATGTAAACAGTCATAAACATGTGTTTTTTTTAAACTAGGGACACTTTGAGGCCTAAGGTGGTTGACAGTGTCCCTTTAAAGTATTACAACTAGTCCTAGATTTAATCCACCTATTCACATAATGTATGATACAGTGTTTATTAATAAATTACTATTACAAATCATGACATCGTTCTTAGCCAGTCAGGATTGTTTATTTCTAAACATTCCACGTACTTTTATTTTTATTTTTTATTTTATGTTTATTGTTTTCATCAAAATTGATAAGCCAATACAATTGCTCATATAAAGTACCAGAGAAATAATGTTAGCTCGTGCAATCACGGGCTATCTATTCAGTTTGGTGGAGTAACACATAAAGCAAGTGGCTTGATAATCTTGTACAGTAGGAATATTGGGGGATCCACAGATGATAAAAAAGAAGAAAAAAAAAAGGGAACCCATAATGTATAATTTCTAAGAGATGCTCGTCACTTCAGTGGAAAAGTATTGCCCATATAAGGGAGCATTATAACAGGAAGAAACAATGCAAGCACCAGCTTGCTATTAACCTTATAAGAAAAACAATAACTGGTCTTATAATCTTAGATCTGCTAATAACACCCCCCAGCCCAGCCTGTATCCATAAATGACAAGTATATTTTTCCAGAAGTATCCAACATAGCTCAGTTTTTGTCCTTGCCAGATATACTCTATATCCAATAGTTAAACATACTCTTCTGCAACTTTCCACTATAAGTCCCTTGAGCCATTATATTTAATATGCAACATGGCCTTAGCCACATGGAGAAAGGCAGCCTACTCACCCACCCCTCTCAGTCCCACAAGTCCCACAAATAAGGAATGAACTGGCTCATAACCCTGTAATAATCCAGAAAAGTTCAAATTGGAAAGTACTGAGAAAGTTAAATCAGTCTACTTCTAAGATCTCTTGCTCAATCCTCTTCTTAGGTTCCCTCTTCCCTGTCTCTCATTCTGGCAGCCATCACAAATTCCCCTTCTGTCTTCTCCAGTCAACGACCTCCATCTCCTGGGTCGATGAACTGCCAACTCTTTCCTGCATACGTGATCCTCAATCTGGCTGGCAGTAAAAAAGAGTGGTTAATACCCAATGATCGGAGGTGCTGCCGCACTGCACTGAACTACTTCAACTCACCTGGGTCTGGAAAGACGGGTCCAGAAAGATTTTAACATCTGCTCCATTCAGTGTAAGCTGGTAAGCCGCTCTAGCAAGTTTAAGGACCACATCTCGGACCTCCACTACACTGGTTTGTAGCAGGACAGTACGGTGCTATGAGGTGTCTTGAGGCCTGATAACGCGGTTTCACTCTGTAAGCGTATCTCCGGGCCGACCATTGAAAGTCTTCTGGCACAGAAATTGAGACTTGCAGCCACTCCTTAATGTAGGAGAATAGGTCTGTGCCTTCTCCTCCTTTCGGGACCCCAACAAGACGTAGATTTCCTACCCTGACTTCATTCTCTATTGACTCGAGTCTGTCACGAAGATGGTTGTTCTCTCGAGTCGATGTAGTTACTGCAGCTTGTGTGGAAACCGTCCATTTTTCTTTATCTGCCATGGACCCCGTAAGGGATTGGATTGCCACATCGTGGACTTCCAATTTAGTTAGAGTGCGTTCTGTCTTGGCCCTCATAGTTTCCATTATGGCATGCCAGGGCGGCTCTGCTCCTCCTCCTCCATTGCTGGGCCCTGCCATACTCGTGGCATGGACTGCTTTACCGGCAGGCTGCGTTCGTTTTTGTTGGCCTTGTTGTCTTTTGGCAAACCATAGTTGAAAAGGGTATCGTTCTGCTCCTCACAGCTGTGGGAAGTCGATTCAGTCGAAAATTTGACTTTTAAGATCATAGAAATTTACTTTTTGTGTTAAAGTTGCAGAGTAGAGTGAGAGTGTTAAGCAAAAACGTCCATTCTAGAAGTTGGCTCTCTGGCACCCCCTCCAGATACTCTTATAACCATAAGAGGGTACCTCGTGCCCACATTTCTAAAATTCTGACGTTCTAAGATCAGTTGGCATCGTCTGTTTCCACTCACGGATTTCTATAGCTTTCCAGTAAGTAAAACATTTTGATTTTGTTTCATATTTTTAAACTAGAAATCTTCAACATGATTTATAATATGTTCATACATACAGTTCCTGTGTCTCTAATGGTTAAAAGTTATTTCTTAAGTCCTTAGTGTGCTAGAAGTGCTCAGCTTTGCTTCACAGTTCTCATCCAGAGAACTCAAGAACGCACTTTCATAACCATAAGAGAGACAGTAACCATACATATATCACTAGTCCTGGATTTATTCCATGTATCCACACTATGTGCTGAATACTGTTCATAATTAAATTATAACTAACCCTGGATTTATTACACAGTTACACTACATACTGTATACTGTTCCTTATTAAATTATAACTAACCCTGGATTTATTACACAGTTACACTACATACTGTATACTGTTCATTATTAAATTATTATAACTAACCCTGGATTTATTACACAGTTACACTACATACTGTATACTGTTCATTATTGAATTATTACAACTAGTTCCAGATCTATCCCAAGTATTCACACAGTATGATATACTTACTGTTCATTATTAAACTATTGCAGCTAGTCCTGGATTTGTTACAAGTAGTCACACTATGTACTGTATACTGTTCATTATTACAATGTATAGTGAGGGTTTGTTCTGCATGGATTTCCATGCCAGCTAAAACCTTGTTGTACCACAGTTCAAAGGTGATGGAACATGGTTGTACCCTTCTGTGGTACCACAAGGTTGCAGCTAACTGGAAAATCCTCGGCAGCTGGTGTTTTTTACAGCACTGCCACGCACACAGCTATCAGTTGAAGTTCTGCTGACACAGGAATGCTGT
The DNA here is from genome assembly GCA_016271365.2 of Neoceratodus forsteri. Lineage (NCBI taxonomy): Eukaryota > Metazoa > Chordata > Ceratodontiformes > Ceratodontidae > Neoceratodus > Neoceratodus forsteri. The sequence goes on from JADMNL010000022.1 coordinate 585,067,142, forward strand.
GAAAAAATGAAAAAAAAAAAAAATACTGGTTGGCAACCACATTTCAAGCCAGCTTGAGTTGCCACGTTGGGCATCTGATGTAATCAAAAGCACAAGCTGGTCGTGCCTGGTTGCCCAACCAGTATTCTGTGTAGTATAACTATTGTGGGATTTTTGCCACATATTCACACAATGTACTGTATACTGTTTATTATTACTGAATTATTACAGCTAGTCCAAGACTTATTATATGTATTCATACTGTGATCTGTACACACAGTACATTACTACAACTATTCCCAGATTTATTCCACGTATTCACACTGGCCCAGATATTCAAAAGGGTGTTGCGCCATGCACAACCCACTGATGTGCCCCGATGCAATATTTAAAAGGGAAAAGTGCGCCGCACAAATCCCGATGTGCCGGGGCCGCATCAGTAATGTATCTGCAGGCACAGGTGGGGGGGCGTGCCCATGCATAACCTGCACAGCCCGATAATTCAGCGGGGCCTGTGCAGAGTCATGCATGCACGCCTTCCTGCGCCTGCACAAGTCGCGCCCAAAGAGGACAAGTGATGGCCACCCACAGGTGAGCTGCTGCATTGCAGGCGCGGCACAGCAGCTGCCACCTGTGGTGGCCATCACTGTTCATCACCTGGCGCCCCCATGCCCGATCGCGGGCATCATTCATCACCCCAAGTCCAATATCCTGGTGGTCCAGTGGACAGTGCTGAGCCGATCGCGGGCATCATTCATCAACCCTAAGTCCAATATCCTGGTGGTCCAGTGGACGCTGAGCCGATCGCGGGCATCATTCAACCCCAGTCCGATTATCCTGGTGATCTAGTGTACCCCACCCCACCTGCCCACTGAGCCCCACCACCCTGCTCCCCCCCTCCGTCAGCCGGGAGCAGCAACACCCCACCCGCTCTGCCGCCCCGCCTCCAACTGACAGCTCAGTAGGGCTGCACACCCATTGGTTCAGAGCATGAGCTGGGCGGCAGCCCATACCGTCACTACTCCAGTCCAGATAGGACATGCCCATTGGCTCATGCTCTGAACCAATGGGCGCAGCAGCCCTACCGAGCTGTCAGTCGGGCGGGTGGCGGGCAGCAGGCGGTGGGTGCTGCCGCCCGGCCGCTGACTGGGAGGGGAGCGGTGGTGGGGCTCCATGGGTGGGTGGGTGCACTCAGATCACCAGGATATCGGACTTGGGGAGGGTGGTGTTGAAATGATGCCCGCGATCGGGCTCAGCATGGTCCACTGGACCACCAGGGATATTGGACTTGGGAGGGGGGGGGTGATGAATGATGCCCGTGATCGGGGCACATAGAGGTCCACTGGACCACCAGGGATATCGGACGTTTTTTTTTCTCTTACAGGACTTCCCGCGATCGGGCTGCAGGGGGCGTTTGTCCCCGACGGCTGCTGCCTGGCAGGGCGCCAGGCGCAAGTCGTCGGAGATCGGCACACCTACATGCTAATGGCATGCAAATGGGGCCATAATGAGATGCAAATGGCCCCCTGTGTGCCTTGCTTAACTTATGGCCCCATTTGCATGTCCCCCTTTGAATATCGCAGGTGCTGTGCATGGCGCAATGGCACTTGCACCACCGCATCTCCATGTTCCACTCTGACCACTTGCGCTGGCGCAGTGCCACTGCGTCATGCACAGTGGGGGTGGCCAGGGTGCGATATTCAAAGCTGTTGCGCCAAAGCGCAGCTCCATTGAATATCGCCCAGGCCACACCCGTGCGCAACAAAGTTGAGCTGCGCCCAGGCTTGCGCCACAGCCTGGCGCAGTTTGAATATCCGGGCCACTATGTACAGTACATTATATTAAATTAGTACAGCTAGTCCCTGATTTATTCCACATAGTCACACTATGTACAGCACATTGTAGATTATAACTAGTCCCTGATTTATTGCACATTCACACTATGTACGGTATTATTATGTAAGCAATAAGACCCGACGGGGTATCGTTGAACACTTTAACACCACGGCTAGGAGGCGTGGTGAGGCACTAGGCCAACAGCCGAGTACGGCCCAGCCTCTAGCCGTGTGTAAAGTGTCTAACGACATCCTGGAGTGTCTTATTACGCTTTATGAAATGGTTATCTAAAAACAGATGTATGTCATAACTCAAATGCATAATATTTAATAGTAAAACACTTAAATGTTTGTCTTAATTGTTAGTAAAATAGTTCCTCCGCCTGTTTTTTTTTTTTTTTTTTTTAGTTGAGGACTTTTGAGCTGCAAAGGCATTCTTACTTCCGTCCTCCCCCCGCCGGTCAGGTAGCAGTATGTCCCTTCAAGTAAATTAGTTTTTTCAATTTACAGAGATTGAGGTATATGCTATGTCGAGGGAAGTTGCAATTGGAACAGTCAGTTAGCGGGCGGTCCAGGATGGAATCGTGGCAGCGTTTTTTTTTATGAACTGACTCCAGGAGAGAGAGGCCTTGAGCGATCGTGGCAGTTCCTATTTAGTAAAGCAGCGATGGAAGCCGCAATTTGTGGGTTTGTACTATCCTGAAATGGTAGCGCTGAGGCTGAGGAATAGTCGGACGGCTGGCAGGTTGAAGATGGAGAGCGAGCGAGTGGTCAGGATAGTTAAGCTGGCACCACTTCTGGCACAAACAAGATGGCTGCATTTTGTTTTGCTAACATTCTGAAGTGGGCAGCATCACCTATATCAGTGCCCACTGCTGGTCCTTTTTCCTGTGCGTTAGACAGAATATCACACAGGTATGGACCAATCAGCAGGTCTAAATTTTGATGCCCATTTCATAAATTAAATTACAGCTAGTCCCTGATTTTTATTTTATTTATTTTATTTAGACAGCAGTTTGGAAAAACCTTTGAGCCATAGGCTCATCTACAAAGGTATCTTGTCACAGTAAGAAAAACGAAAATACACAGTATAACACAGTATAACAGTAACTTAAGACAGCAATAAGTACATAGATACAAACAAGCTGGTACAGGTAGGATTGATGCAAACAATACCAGAGTTATGTTGTCCTTAGCAGCTTAGTAGTAAGCTTTGTCATAGGTATTGAGTACGGCTTTGACTAGTGGCAATTACAGCTTCGGGTGTTAAGGTGGTTCCGTAAGGACGTTTTGAAGCACAATATAGTTGGAGCTTCGGAGATGGAGGGGGGCAGTGTGTTGAACCAGGAGGGGGCCCTAAAGCTGAAGGCTCTTTGGCCGTGAGAGGTCCTAGCTCTAGGGATAACAAGAGAGGTTTTCCCAGAGGTCCGAGTATGAACTAGTGGGACAGAGTGGCGGATGGTGGTGGTCAATCCTGGCGGGGATAGCCCAAGGAGGGTCTTTTTTGTAAGGGTACAGGTCAAATATTTGAGGCGTTCGTCAAGATCAAGTACCAGCGCTTTAGCGTACAGTAGACAGGTGTGTGTTAGCCTAGGTGCCCCAGTAATTAACCTGCAGGCCTTATTCAGAGTAGTGCAATCTTTGTGGAGTGCGGTCTGATCGGCAGCACCAACGGCAGTCCATAGTCCACTAGGGACAGGATAGAGGAGGTGACTGCGAGACGAAGAGCCTCCGGGGAGAGGCAGTGTTTATACCGATGTAAGATGCCCAATCGGATATTAGTGGCAGTGGCTAGGGCAGCGATGTTTCCATGAAGGAGAGAGAGGGGTCAAAATGGATCCCTAGGTATTTATAGGAGCAAACTTGTTTGAGTGGGAAAGAGGACCCAGAGTGAATGAGGAGTTTGAAGTTGCAGGACATGTTTTGAGGATGAGTGAAGAACATGTTTTTTGTCTTTTTTAAGATTTATCACCAATCTATGTTCCTTGAACCAGCCCTCGGCTTCGGTGAAGGACTTCTGCAGCGAGTCCTGGAGGGCAATAGGGTTACGACTTGAGGCAAAGATGACTGCATCATCAGCGTACAATAGAATGTTCCCCAAGCAAGGCGTGGAAGGGTGTTAAGGTAAAGGGAGAATAATAAGGGGCCCAGAATGGAGCCCTGGAAACCCAAGACGATGGGACAGATGTCTGAGTAGGTCCCATTAATTTTACACGCCAGAGCGTCAGACAGATAACTGGTACACCAGGAGATAGGCCCAGCAGCAAAACCAGAGAGACTAAGGGCATCAAGAAGGAGGGGTGGGAGACAGTGGCCAAGCTTTAGAGGTCAATGAGGCCGCACCAGCCAGAGAACCAGTGTCTAAGAAGGAGTAGAAAGTTGGAGAACTCAAGGGAGGGCTGGTGTTGATACTGTGGCCCACTCTGAAGCCATGCTGCTCAGGACATAGGGCATTGTAGGTGGAGAGGTAGTCAGAGATTTGAGAGGCCACCACTTTTTCCAAGGCCTTGGAGAGAGGAGAGAGGAGAGAGAATGGAGATTGGCTGATAGTTTCCAGCCACAGTCCTATCCCCACCTTTAAAGATAGGGGTGACAGTGGCGACTTTCCAGGCAGTTGGAACCTTCCCCAGGCAAAGAGAGTGGTTGATGAGGCACGTGATCGGGGTAAGGACTGTGTCTAAGACCAGCCGTAGGATACACGGATCCAGGGTGTCATTGCACATATTCACACTATGTACTGTACATTATATTGAATTATTACAGCTAGTCCCTGATTTATTGCACATATTTACACTATGAACAGTACATTATTATATTAAATTATTACAACTAGTCCCTGATTTATTGCACTTATTCACACTATGTACAGTACATTATTAAATTACAGCTAGTCCCTGATTTATTGCACATATTCACACTATGTACAGTATATTAAATTACAGCTAGTCCCTGATTTATTCCAGTCACACTATGTACAGCACACTGTAGATTATAACTATGTACATTATTATATTAAATTATTACAGCTAGTCCCTGATTTATTGCGCACATTCACACTGTGTACAGTAGATTATTGTATTAAATTATTACAGCTAGTCCCGGATTTATTGCGCACATTCACACCGTGTGCAGTAGATTATTATATTAAATTATTACAGCTAGTCCCGGATTTATTTCGCACATTCACACCGTGTACAGTAGATTATAATATTAAATTATTACAGCTAGACCCGGATTTATTGTGCACATTCACACTGTGTACTGTAGATTATTATATTAAATTATTACATCTAGTCCCTGATTTTATTGCGCACATTCACACTGTGTACTGTAGATTATTAAATTATTACAGCTAGTCCGATTTATTCCACATATTCACACTATGTACAGCACACTGTAGATTATTATATTACAGCTAGTCCCTGATTTATTTGACTTATTCACACTATGTACAGTGCACTGTACGTTATATTAAATTATTACTGCTAGTCCCTGATTTGACACATTCACACTACGTACAGTGCACTATACATTATATTAAATTGTTACAGCTAGTCCCTGATTTGTGACGTATTCACACTACGTACAGTGCACTGTACATTATATTAAATTATTACAGCTAGTGCCTGATTTATTACGCATATTCACACCTGTGTACAGTACTTATATTAAATTATTACAGCTAGTGCCTGATTTATTGCAGATATCACACTGTGCACTGTACATTATATTAAATTATTACAGCTAGTGCCTGATTTATTGCGCATATTCACACTGTGCACAGTGCATTATATTAAATTATTACAGCTAGTGCCTGATTTATTGCGCATATTCACACTGTGCACTGTGCATTATATTAAATTATTACAGCTAGTGCCTGATTTATTGCGCATTTTCACACTGTATACAGTACATTATATTAAATTACAGCTCATCCCTGATTTATTGCGCATATTCACACTGTGTACAGTACATTATATTAAATTATTACAGCTCATCCCTGATTTATTGCACACATTCACACTGTGTACTGTAGATTATATTAAATTATTACAGCTAGTCCTGGATTTATTGCGCACATTCACACTGTGTACTGTAGATTATTAAATTACAGCTAGTCCCCTTCACACTATGTACTGTACATTATTAAATTATTGCAGCTAGTCCCTGATTTATTTCACATATTCACACTATGTACAGCACACTGTAGATTATTATAGTATTACTAGTCCCTGATTTATTGCACATATTCACACTATGTACTGTACATTATTATATTAAATTATTACAGCTAGTCCCTGATTTATTGCACTTATTCACACTATGTACAGTACATTATATTAAATTATTATAGATAGTCCCTGATTTATTGCACTTATTCACACTATGTACAGTACATTATATTAAATTATTGCAGCTAGTCCCTGATTTATTGCACATATTCACACTATGTACTGTACATTATTATATTAAATTATTACAACTAGTCCCTGATTTATTGCACTTATTCACACTATGTACAGTACATTATTATATTAAATTATCACAACTAGTCTCTGATTTATTTCACATATTCACACTATGTACAGCACACTGTAGATTATTATAGTATTACTAGTCCCTGATTTATTGCACATATTCACACTATGTACAGTACATTATATTAAATTATTACAGCTAGTCTCTGATTTTTCACATATTCACACTATGTACAGCACACTGTAGATTATATTATTACAACTAGTCCCTGATTTATTGCACATATTCACACTATGTACAGTACATTATTATATTAAATTACAACTAGTCCCTGATTTATTGCACATATTCACACTATGTACTGTACATTATTATATTAAATTATCACAGCTAGTCTCTGATTTATTTCACATATTCACACTATGTACAGCACACTGTAGATTATTATAGTATTACTAGTCCCTGATTTTTTTGCACATATTCACACTATGTACTGTACATTATTATATTAAATTATTACAGCTAGTCCCTGATTTATTGCACTTATTCACACTATGTCCTGGCCAAATTTCCCTCATTCACTAAAAATACCACCACCAGCTTAATCTGGTTCAAGGTCATTTGGCATTCATCTGTATCCCCCTTCCCTGGGGTCATGCCTGAAAATAGGCAGGATTTGTCTAGTGTACTTACCCGGTCAACAAAAACAAAATAAATAAATGTACAATACATTATTATATTAAATTATTACAGCTAGTCCCTGATTTATTTCACATATTCACACTATGTACAGCACACTGTAGATTATTATACTATTACAACTAGTCCTTGATTTATTGCACATATTCACACTATGTACAGCACACTGTAGATTAGATTATATTACAGCTAGTCCCTGATTTATCTTATTCACACTATGTACAGTGCACTGTACATTATATTAAATCATTACTGCTACTCCCTGATTTATTTGACATATTCACACTACGACAGTGCACTGTACATTATATTAAATTATTACAGCTAGTCCCTGATTTATTGCACATATTCACACTGTGTACAGTGCACTGTACCTTATATTAAATAATTACAGCTAGTCCCTGATTTATTGCACATATTCACTGTGTACTTATACACTGTACATTATTATATTACAGCTAGTCTAGGATTTATTGCACATATTCACACAATGTTTTGTATACTGTTCATTAAAATAGTTACATTTTGTCCCAGATTTATTCCACGTAGTCTCACACTGTACATTATTATATTATAACAGTTAGTCCAGGATTTATTCCTTGTCACACTGTGTACTGTGTCCTGTTCATTATTAAATTATTATGCTAGTCCAGGGTTTATTCCACATAGTCACACTATGTGCTGTATTACATTCATAATTAAATGATTACAACTAGTCCTGGATATATTCCATGTTTTCACACAATGTACTGTTCATTAGTAAATTATTTCAACTAGTCCTGGCTTCATGCCACGTTTTCACAGTCCCACAGATTTATAATTTTGTAACCAAGGGGAGCGTGCCCCTGCGCAGGGTTCTAAACACTACTTCCAGCAGCAGCTGATGGTCATTGGAAATCACCCATTCTGTGACTGACAAGGCCCTAGCATGCTTAACTTCTGAAATCTGATGGGATTAGGTTCCAGCGTGATGCCACTGCTGACATATGTGAAATATAAGTCAAACGACATCTAAATACCAGTATTATGATTGTTTTAAGTTTTTTTTGTATCAATTCTTTGTTAACTGGGTAAGGCCCACTAGGCACAAGTACCTGTTTTCAGGGGCAACCCGTGAGCCCTGGGTGGTTAAGTGACTTGCACAATATGCAAGTGGAAGTTGTGGGAATCAAACCCAGGTCTGCTGGATGTACCAAGCTCATTCACAGCTCGTTACTCTGACCTCTAGGCTATACTGCCAGCCCCAAGTTCCCTCTGACATGGCCGTAGTTAGAGCAGCCTCACTATTCCGTGAAATATACAGAATCAGGGTTACATTACTTACAGTGATGGATAAATCTCCATAAATCCATGTGGGGTTTTTGCCTTGTAAGAATAGCCCTCTAGGGGGGAAAAATGTCTCTGTGCTACCTGATTGCCTCAGCGATCACTCGCCTGTCGCCTGCACTTGGGCTAATGAGGGAAAAAAAGACACCCCCGCTCCATACTTAGTCATGTCCTCAAAAAGAGGTGCCACATGAGCTTTTAAAACTGCCTTGGCCAGTGTTGATTGGTCCCCCTTTGACAGCTTCCCTGATGTTGATCAGGCGCTGCAATTTTTCTCGAATACATTTAATGGTATTTGTGATATCTTTGCTTCTCTGAGGAAACGAAAGATCAGGGCTGCCAAAAACGGTTGGATCGCCCGTGACTTTCTGAACCAGATGAGGGAGCAGGACAATCTATGGAGTTTGACCAGAAACTCTGGTAACCTTGCAGATCTTTAAAAGTACCGGGCTGCTAGGAACAAATGCACCAAACTCACAAGGTTAGCCAGAACAACATTTTATAAAGAGCAACTTGAGAATAGCTGGGGCAATAGGAAACGCTTCTGGGATAATATTAAGAACCTGCTTAGCAAGGAGGACTGAAGGCACCAAACTATGCTTAGCGTCAATGGCTCGCCTACCCTTGATCCCCTATCAATTGCTGAATCCTTTAACCTGGCATTTTCTGACCTCGGCTCTGTACTCCCTCTTGACTATCTTAACTCTCCCGGATCTCCCCAGCCAAGACCTCGTGTCAACCCCTCCCACCCAAACTTCTGTTTTAAGCATGTCACGACCAAGGAAGCCAGAACCTATAAATAAGGTGCTTGGTAGTGACGCCATTGGTATGAAGTTGGTGGCAGTTGCACTTGATGAGTACATGGTTCCTATCACTAAACTCTTTAATAAATCACTTGCTCTTGCAAAGTTCCCAGCTGTTTGGAAGTTGGTACTTGTCACTCCTGTGCTACAAAGTGGGGACCAATCCATCACATCCAAATACAGGCCGATCTCAATCCTCTGCCCCCTCTCTAAAGCGCTTGAAAGGATTGTTGCCGACCAGCTGTCTGAGTACCTCTTGAAGTATGGTCTCCAGTGCCCACAGCAGCATGGTTTCTGTAAGTGCCACAGCACTGCGACAGCCCTAGTCGAATTCATGGACTTTGTCCACAAGGCCTTGGATGGTGGTAATTTAGTGGGATCTATTTTCATAGATCTCACTAAAACCTTTGACACTGTCAACCACCCTATCTTGCTGGATCAGCTTCTTGATATGGGTCTTGCCTCTGAAGCTGTCCTCTGGTTTAAGGACTATCTATCCAGCAGAGTCCAGAGCGTAAAAATTGGGACAGCAATTTCTTCCTCTAGGGAAATTAAGCTCGGGGTCCCACAAGGGTCCATATTGGGCCCTCTCCTTTTCAGTCTGTTTATTAACCGTCTCCCTGAAGCTTGCAGTAGCAGTCATTCTTTACACCGATGATGCAGTTATCCTTGGTAGTAGTGCCCGGTTGCATCTTCTGCAGGATGAGCTACAGTGCTCCTTCTGTTGCCTGGAGGACTGGTTCAGCTCCCAGAAACTATTACTTAATTATACAAAGATGAAGAGGATGCTGTTATCCAGTCGTCAGCTAAAGAAATCCATCCCGGCCTTGAATATTGCCAATAAAATGGGTGACACAATAGAGCAGGTTCAATCATTCAAGTACCTTGGGGTCATCATTGATGACACCCTCTCCTTTGTGCAGCATATTGACCTGGTCACAAAGGCGGTTCACACTAAGCTGGGAATCCTCTATAGGCATTATCTCACACCTGCTGCCCTATGACTCTGTGTTTCCTCCTCCATCTTGTCAGTTATAGACTATGGCCTTGTAGTGTACGGAGCGGCCTCGGACACGGCACTCAAATATGTGGTCACAGCCCTCAGTAAGGCCTGTAGATTGACTCTTAGAGCTGACCGACTCACCCACTCCCTTTACAAACAAACCAACTGGCTCACGCTCACCAATAGGACTCAATTCCAGACATGCCTGTTAGGCAAGAAATCAGTAATCGGCAAAGCTCCTCCATGTCTCAGTGAATTGCTCCATACCTGTTCTTCAGGATACCACACCAGGGCCAGATGCAGGGCTCATTGGCTGTCCCATTTAGGAAAACGTCTCTTGGACAGTGGTCCTTTACCTACAGGGCTCCCTTGTGGCTAAACAAGATCCCTGCTCACCTATTATTTACTGATAGCCTCCCACATTCAAGTCGGAGTTGAAATGGCACCTTAATGCATCCGTGAATATCGATGCAGATAGATGGTATACTACCAGTCCCTCTCTACCCATCTGCTAATATGTGTGAGTGTTGATAACCCGGCTCCCTCCCTCACCTGCCCTCCACACTAACTGCTCCTGCAATTAGGTGGGCCTGGCTTGGATCTCTCCTCTACAGGCTTGCACTTTGCTCTGTTTTAGCACTTACTGTCCTACTGGAGGACATGCCTTGTACTAGCTGACTCTCCTCCCCCCCTCCCCCCCAGTTGGCTATTTTCTGTCCCCATCCCTGTTACCTGGACAACACCTGTACTATGGGCTGCTGAGGTCCTTGTCTCTGTGTTCCCCCATAAGCTCATAGTCTTACTCTGTTTAAGGTTTTTGGCAGTAGCTTCAGTAGCTGGTTACTTGTTATTCTATACTTATATTCTGCATTATGTCTCTCTATTTGCATTACCATTGCACTGTTTGTTTAAATGTTCCCCGAGTTATTCTTATTGTGTACTTTCATTCCCACGAAGTGTGAACTGCAGAGGGGGCAATTCCCCTTCTGTTGCACTGTATATGCTATGTACTTGACATGGAACCTTTGCAAAAGAGCTTTCGCGCAAAGGTTTTTTTTCCGAACAATGAAATAAATAAGAGTATGCACTAAGTAGGGCAGTAGCGAGAGATTGAGGGAGACTAATTTTTGGGGTTCTTTATTTGCATCTGAGCAGCAGATGTTAAAAATTCAAATTGTATTGCACTTTAGTACTGTAGAGTGAAAGTTGCAGATTAGTACCACAAAGATGTCCCTTTCTCTCCTCTTCCATCAGGTGTCGCTCAAGACTCCAGAGGTCTACATTACTTTGCCCATCTATATAGGAAACATCGCCATAAATTTGTTGCCTGTGACTCCATGCATACAGCCCCCAGATGCATCTACAGAGACTGTCCCTAGCGCACCACCGGTAGAGGAGGGAGATGACGATGCCACTGCAAGCGGCATTCATCCAATGGAAGATGTTTCGATTCCAACCAAGAGCCATTCCCAGCAGCAGCCCTTCAGCTATGCCCCTGGGATGAGTTTCCAGGGATCAAGAAGGAACTTTGAGCCAATGGGTTCCCCCAGTCACCCCATGCTTTGCGTATCCACTGGTGCTACCATCCCCTATTTTTCAGAAGGAACAGTGACTCCAGTTCACACCACAGGTCAACTTATTTTACCTCCAGAATACAGCACATTGAGACATCCTCCTGGTAAGCATACGTTTGTTTTAATCATTGTGTGTTTTTACCTCGTACCAAGCTTCTCCATCTGGAAATGAGCCTTACCTACTGTTGCCCATTCTACTGACTCAACCATGTGGCATACCCAGCAGCAGGCTCCCCTTCAGGGTACTCTGGATCCATCTCATCCAAGGCAGGAGGCCAGAAGCTACCCTTAGAGCCTTCATTGATGCATGGGATGGCTTTATGTTCCCCTCTTCAGCCCCATCCTCATCTCATGCTGTCAACTCCACCCATACAGTCGCCTGCACATCATTTTCCCAGCTGTTAGTGTGCCTAGGAAGTATGTCCTGAACTTGTGTTCCAGACTTCTGTACTGCTGGCAGTAGCTAACCGGGAAAAGCACACTGAGCCGAGGCTCGTTTCCAGGTGCGACCTGGCGAAGTGGAGATCTAACCTTGGAAATATTGGTCGGCAGAAGATGCTCTGTATTCTGTTATATGTTCATCTTCACCTCCACACCCAAGTGTGCCAAATACCCTTATTTATTTATTTATTTATTTAAAAGTTTTACTAGGAAGGCATTCTGAGCAGAAGTACTGCTCAATTCCAGATGCGCCCTGGGGGAAGGAGTTAGGGAGAGTACAAATATGAACAGTAGAAAAGTGTAACAGGCATCAAGAACGAGCAATATACAAATATAGGCTACAGAATACAGCATACAGGTACAAAATACAATACATAATACAATGCAGCAGAGCAAGGCATAGACATTAAAGATTAGTTAACCATCTGCTTCTGACACACCGGGTCGCCACTACTTCATTCAAGGAAGAACTAGCCTAGGTGTGGACAGTGAATTAGCTGTATGTGCAGGTGGTGAAGTACGTTTTAAGGATGGAGTTGAGTTGCTGGGTTGTGTGGGAAAGTGAGCTCTTCTTGCAAGTCTCCTGATCTAAGAGCAGCAGTGCAGTGAAATTGGACCTTGCCTTTTTTTACTCAAAATGATGCCAGGCACCTTCTAGTTGTATTTGGTGGTAAAATTTTGTAGTTCCGTATTTTATGAATGTTTTAATTTAGTTATTTCTTAGGGGAAAAAAGATGGCGTAGGAGGTACCTAGGAAAGCAGATTGAAAGTTATACTAGCATTTTTATTAATTATAGCTGAAACTGTTTTTGGAAAAACATTTTTCGTTGCACTGCTGCTTTAAATTACTATGTTACTGTTAAACTACCCAGTTGTGCTCTTGAAATACCTGGATGATCCAGATAAAAGCTGTTTGTGTCTCCTCCCAAGAGCTCACCTTTATCAGAATATCATCCAGATAAAGATACAGGAATATGCTGTCCACTCACAGGCTGATTGTGACTATATTCAGAACTTTGCTGAGCACTCTGGGTACTGACTGGTCTAAAAGGAAGCGACTTGTATTGAAAATGTTGCTGGTTTATCCCACAGCTTGGAACCTGTGATGCTTTCTAATTGCACTGTGCAGGTATGTGTCCTGTAGGTCTACAGGCATCATCCCATCTTCCGGATTGATTGCCGCCACACTGCTATACAAGGTCAATGTACACAGTGCTGATCGAGGTGGGGGCTGAGACCAAACACTTCAAAAGTCTCAAATATACCCATTCCAAGAGCTGAATTCCTTTATGTTGTCTTCAGTGCTTGACACCGGACACCACCACCTATCACACCTTATTAGCACCAAACGATAAGGGTTGAAAAGGGGCAGAGAGGAAAAAAAGGAATACAGTGGCACTAGCCATGATGCAGCACAGTGCTTTGCAGTATAGTGTAGGTGCCCTGCAGTATTACCGCAGTGCACTGTAGGTGCCCTGCAGTATTACCGCAGCGCACTGTAGGTGCCCTGCAGTATTAACCACAGTGTACTGTAGGTGCCGTGCAGTATTACCGCAGCGTACTGTAGGTGCCGTGCAGTATTACCGCAGCGTACTGTAGGTGCCGTGCAGTATTACCGCAGTGTACTGTAGGTGCCGTGCAGTATTACCGCAGTGTACTGTAGGGAACAGAGCAGTATTACCGCAGTGTCCTGTAGGGAATAGAGCAGTATTACCGCAGCGTACTGTAGGTGCTGTGCAGTATTACCGCAGCGTACTGTAGGTGCCGTGCAGTATTACCGCAGTGTACTGTAGGAGCCGTGCAGTATTACTGCAGTGTACTGTAGGAGCCATGCAGTATTACCGCAGTGCACTGTAGGTACTGTGCAGTATTACCGCACTGTACTGTAGGGAATAGAGCAGTATTAACCGCAGTGTATTGTAGGGAATAGTGCTGTTCAGTGGCAGTTGAGCCCTTTTGTCATGCAGTATTTTGTGACATGTCGCTCACCGTAAGGTGCTGCGTTGCATCCTGACTGGCTTCACTGTATGTCCGCTCCTGGCTGGAGGTAGTGTTTTTGTGCACACAGGAAGTGTTGGCTACAATGTGTCTAGCATCTTTCCTTAAGTCTGCGATCATGCTGTGAGTGGGTGGGAATAACCCCATTTGTTTTCCTGTGCCATACTGGATGTCTCCAAGCCCTGGAGACGTTGCTTGCCAGAAATCATAACAATCGTATCAAGTTTTAGCACTGGCTATACATTTGTTTCCATTTTGTATTTAAATTTTGTTAGGTTTGCTACTTTAATTTTCATTATCATCCCCTCTCCCAACTGTCGTCTGTCTCAAGGATGGCTTAGTGACTCAGTAATGTGGTATTTTGGTGTCGGAAGCAGCTTCAGGTTCGTCTTGCCCACCCCTCCTGCCTCATAGCAGTGACTGTATGCGTCTGTAGAATTACATTAGTTAGGACAGGAGGTGGTAATCCTAAAATAAAGGCGGGAGAGGGTGCTGTCAAGGAAGAGATGGATAGAAGAGGGAATTCAGTACAGTTTGAGGATCTATACAAGGAACGTCGAGACCATGGGGGGGGTAGGGGTCTCAGAAGGATCTTGGTAACAGATTTGGGGAACAGCTACATTCTGGATGAAACTTGGAGGGTGATAATGGGGAGATTTAAAAACCCATCGGTTAAATTAAAATCTCAGCTAGTCCATTTTTTAAAATCGTGAACAGTACTGCACTGGATTCCTAGAGTGTGTAGGACTGGGGTTAAGAGCTCGGATGAGTGCTGCTACTTTATATGTTATGGGAATGTCCTTTGCAAGGACCCCTCTAGGAGTCGGTAGAAATCGGAAGAGGGGAAACATTTTAGGCTTCAATATTACAGTAACATAGAAACACAGAGGTTGACGGCAGATAAGGACCGCAAGGCCCATCCAGTCTGTCCATTTCTTTTTCTACCTTATAAATGTGCCATCGGCCTTTGTTCTGTCAGTGGCCTATCTATTCATACTCATCTATATTGCTCCCTTATGCCTATCCCATGCCTGTTTGAAGCCCTGCACTGTATTCATGGCCACCACTTCCTGAGGTAGGCCATTCCATGCATCCACCACTCTTTCTGTGAAAAAGAATTTCCTCGCAGTCCCCCTTAATCGGCCTCCCTCTAATCTCATGCTGTGTCCTCTTGTCCTGCTATTTTTCTTATATTTAAACATGTTAGACTCTTTCACATTGTTAATGCCCTTAAGGTGTTTGAATGCCTCGATCATATCAACTCTCTCCCTCCTTTGCTCAAGGGTATACATATTGAGCTCCGTTAATCTGTCCTTATATGTCTTCTGATGCAGTCCCTGCACCATTTTGGTTGCCCTTCTCTGGACTGCCTCAGTTTGATTAATGTCCTTGTGAAGGTGTGGCCTCCAGTACTGCACGCAGTACTCCAGATGGGGTCTAACCAGTGTCTTGTAAAGAGGGATTATTACCTCCCTCTTACGACTTGTGATACCCCTACTAATACACCCTAACATCCCCCTAGCCTTACCTACTGCTTTAGAGGTCTGTTTGGATGATTTCAGGTCATCGGTGATGATGATGCCCAAGTCTCTTTCTTCCTTTGTGACTGCCAGCAACTCCCCTCCCAGCCTATAGGTGGCTTCAGGGTTTCTCTTCCCTATGTGCATGATCTTGCACTTCGTTGCATTAAATCCCAGTTGCCACTTTTCTGGCCATTTTGCTAGTTTATCCAGATCTCTTCTCATTCTGCCCACCCCATCTGGATCATCTACTCTGTTGCAGATCTTGGTGTCATCTGCAAACAGACAAGCCTTACCCTCTAGTCAATCTACAATGTCACTAATGAAGATATTGAAGAGGACTGGCCCCAGGACTGATCCCTGAGGTACCCCACTTGTGACTTGCATCTCTTCTGACTGTATACCATTTACCACCACTCTCTGTTTTCTGCCTATCAACCAGTTTGCCACCCAGTTGACCAACTTCTGACCCACCCCGAGCCTACCCAGCTTATTTATCAATCTTCTATGTGGAACAGTGTCAAAAGCTTTGCTGAAGTCAAGGTAGGCGACATCAACTGCTCCCCCTTGGTCCACCACTCTGGTTACTCAGTCAAAGAAATCTATGAGATTAGTTTGACAGGACCTTCCTTTTGTAAACCCATGCTGTCTTGGATCCTGTGCCCCAGTTTGCTATACTAGGCATCCCCGGATCTGATGCACAAATACTTCAGTCACTATTCCTTTCATCACAGGGAGCTTTACTAATGGCCTAGGAAATGACATTACAGCATTGGAAAAGTCCACAGTCCACTTCAGTTGTGGAGCCCCCCCCTCCCCCAAAAAACTTAATACAAGAAAGTGTATACAGCAAAATACAGAGAGCTTCTAAAACACCTAAATGGATTCTACAAAACTTAAGCCTTAACATTTTGTTCTGTTAAGGCAATGATTTCTCAGGGGTCTGCTTTGTTCTTTTGATATGTACATGTTTTTGCATTGCATTTTTATTGTTAATTTTTTTGTGGAAAATAATAAAGGATTGTAACTTTATTCACTGATGTCCTTTTTCTGTCCCTTATCCACTACCTCACCTGGGTAGACAACAGGATGACCATGGTGGCTGCTTCTGCTGTCAGTTTTCTTTGTTTCTATAGTATTGCTAGTGTGTATTCTGTAATAGATGCGAGTGAGCGCTGTTTTTGTATTTTATCTAGTCATACTGTTACCCCTACTCATGGTTGGCTGTTCTTCAATGCTGTTCTTCAGGCATCTGTGTAGTCCTGCTTCAGACGTCCGAATGGGGCCAGCTTCCAACACCACCTCCCCACTTGTTATTTTACATGCTCACCTCCCTCTGTGGGAAGTTATGCTTTCAAATGTTCCTCTTATCCTGCAAACCCCCATTTTGAGTGCATACCCTCTATTTCTACTTCACTCACCAGCTCCAACTGTTGTATAGTATAGGGTTACCTCTTGTGCAAGGATTTTTTCCTAACTAAAATACTGTTGTACCACAGTTCAGAGTTCATAGAATGCTGTTGTACCCTTCTGTGATGCAACAGTTCTTTTCCATTCTGACAAAAAAAAGTATGCCACCTGCCTTATACTTTTTCCAGTACACACAGAAGCCAACCCTCCTCTCACACAAGATCTGTTGATCCTCTTCAAAGATATTTCTTTCATCAGGTCAAACCTGTGAAACTTACAGCCGCCAGGCACTATGACCACACAGAAACGTCTGCAAGCAGCCAGCCCACAGTGACATCAGATGTCAGTGTATACATAAACGTGGGCTGCCCCTCCTCTCCTCAGTTCTTTTCCTGCCATCAGTCAGACTAATGACTAGTGGAGAAAACATTGCTGCTTTTGCCTGCCTTTGTTTTTCATTTACTAAGGGTAATCACTTTTATAGTGATTTTTGATGACCTGCATGTTGTCAAAGGCACCATCTAAATGTTTCCGGTATTGTGAGTGACGTATGGATAGAAGATGTATACCAGTGACTCCCACGAAGTTTGTGTCTGCTGCTTTGGCATAGACAACATGAAAGCCTGTGAAATCTGCCGGGGGTTTAATTGCGCAACCAAGTAATGCAGAAAAGAGACTTAGGAGAAGTTTTTACTCAAAAAAAACTGTAGAGAGAAAAGCAACGTCAAGAAAAATCCGTATCACCGACTCCATCGACTGAATTGCGGTTGTCCAGATCCTGGGAGAAAACTTCACGGAGCCACAAGCACCAAGACAAGGGGAAGTCTTCCCTGGCTCGCTGCAGGTCACCCCTGCACTCTACAGGTACGACCCCTGCTTTGACATCATCCACTCCAGCAGCGACACCAATCTCCCCTGCCCTCCACCCAAAGATTGATCTGACACCAAGATCGGGGATTGTCGTAAGCACTACCACAGTTATTACAGAGGGTATGTCGCTGTCAACATGGGGACTCAACCTCCCCTGACAACCACTCCAGTCTCGCCCACTAACCTAAGCGGCGCCGATGCTCAGGCTATACTTATCACTTTCTCAGACATGACGAGGCACCTGCTGCCAGGTCTTCCTGTTAGCCCATCAACAGGGTTCTCTGCACATAAGCCCCTCCCCCCCAAAAAGCGATATAAGGTACTTCCTTGCCACAAAATTTCACCTATGCTGATGCCAGCAAGGTCTCTTCCCATCGACCCAGTCGATGACGGATATGAGTACAATCTTGATCTGATGATGCAGGAAGAGGAGGAAGACTATAATGAGAGCCAGTATGAACATGGCACCAGCTTGGTAGTCTCCACCTGCAGTGAGGACCCAGGGCCCCTCCTGAAGAGCCTGCATTTTTCAACATGATGCAGCAGATGCAAGCTGCCATGGGATTTGCCCTAGAAGAGCAGGATGCCACTAAAAAGAGTGCTGGAGTTCTTGGAACTGCCAAAGTCTCTTGCCATTGTTGTACATCCTCTGCTCCCAGCCTTAGAGATTGGCACCTATGCAACTTGGTACAGACCAAACCAGTATACCAGCTGTTCCCAGAAAGACAGATGAAATGTGTTCTTCCCCTTCCAGGAAGCCTTTTTATGCCACACAACCTGAGACTGACTCAGTTGTGATTAATGCTGCCCCTGACAGGTCTGAGGCACCTAAACAGCTGCGCTCCCTTCTTCCTGACAAGGAATCTAGGTGGTTGGATGTCCTAGGAAACAGCCGTTATGCTTCTGCATCATTGGGCCTTCCTATTGCTAACTACCCGGCCCACATGATGAAGTATCAAAACATTCTCTGGAGGAAGGCTAAGGCTGCTGCACAGGCCTTCCTGAGGGCACCTCAAATCAGGAGCTACTAAAAGCTGTTTAACAGCTGGGGCTGATGTGAGTAAGCATTCACTCTGCACATCCTTTGATGTTTCTGGTGCTTCTGCCAGAGCTGCAGCCTCTAGCATTTGTCTCGGGAGATATTCTTGGCTCGGAGTGGTAGGCTTTGCTGCAGATGTGCAACAAACAGTTCTTAATGCCCCTTTCAGGGGACAAAAGTTATTTGGTCATGAAGTACAAGAGATTCTCAAAGATCTTCAAGCCGTGAGCAGAACTTCAACATCAGTGCACTCACTGCTACCATGCCCAGCCCAGGGGTATGAGTAGGGGTGCTTTTTGCCCAGCTGGTGTTAGAGGACAGCACCCAGCCCTCAGACAGCAGGGCAGGGGCCTTGCCAGTCCCTAGCACTACCCCAGGTGCTCATTCAAAAGCACCCAGAGGTGGTGGAGCCGCCCCCACCAGCTCAGCCCAACTCCTTGTACATCTCCCTACTACCTTTACCTCCAGGGGTGGTTGTTGGGGGTCGCCTCTCCCTCCATTTAGCCCAGTGGCAGGAGGTGACAACAGATGCATGGGTTCTGGAGAGCATAGAAAATGGTCGTGCTCTGGAACTTCTGGACAACCCTCCAGATCATCCCCCAGTTGTCAGCATACCCTCCAGGACACCTGCCCCTGTTGCGGGAGGAAGTTATGACTCTGCTGCAAAAAACCAGCCATAGAATCGGTCCCTCTACAACAGAGGAACACAGGTTTTTACTCCTTTTACTTCCTTGTCCCAAAGTGGGCAGGAGACCTGTGGCCTATTCTGGATCTGAGGGATCCAAACTTCTTCATAGCTTACAAAAAGTTCAGAATGGTTACTTTATGGGGTCTCCTTCCGTTACTGCAAAAAGGGGATTGGATATGCTCCGTGGATATGAAGAATGCCTACCTCCATATCAAGATTCAGATACCTCAGAAGATACCTGAGGTTCCTGTTTCAAGGGGAATATTACTAATTCAGAGTGTTGTTCTTTGGCTTGTCTTCTGTGCCACGGGTCTTTACCAAATGCTTGGCAGTAGTGGCAACAGCCCTTTGCAGGGAAGGCCTGTATGTTTTCCCTTACCTGGACAAATGGCTTTTAAAAGGCCACTCCTGGGACCAGTTGTTGATGACTTTAGCTCGAACAAGACAGCTGTTCGATGCTTTGGAGGTGATGGTCATCATACCAAAATCAGTGTTGACACCCTGCCAAGCGACTACAATACATAGGGGCAGTATGGGACATGACCCAGGGCTCAGCTTTTCTCCCTCTGGACAGGGTTGATCACCTGATTGCTCAAGCACAGTTGGTGCACGACGGCCGTTATGTCTCAGCAATGATGTTTTTGTGTGTTCTAAGACTCATGGCTGCAGCCACTGTCAGTGCTACTGGCCAGGTTACACATGCAGATTCCCCAGTGGGACCAGCTCACAGACGATCTAAAACAGATGGTTTGTCACTTTCCCTGTTCTCAAAGTGATCAAGTGGTGGATGGAACACAGCAACGTGCTCAAGGGGGTACCGTTCCTGATCCTCTCCCCTTTTCAGATCCTCACCATGGATGCTTCGGGGTTGGGCTGGGGAGACCATATGGTCCCTCACCAGACTTGGGGCATGTGGACCCCAGGGGAGCACATTTTGCACATCTGTATTCTGGTGATGCAGGCAGTCCTATACAGACTCCAGGCCTTCCAGAATCGCTTGTCCACAGGTCCTCTGTTAATACAGACAGACCGCATCAGTGTGATACATTACATCAACAAACAAGGGGGATCTCATTCCTATCTGCTGTGCAGGGAAGCAATGAGGGGTTTGGTATTGGGCTCTGGAACATGGGCTAGAACTATAAGCAATACATGTTCCAGGGTCCAAAATGTCTTGACAGACAAGCTAAGCAGGTCACCATCCAGGATGCACAAGTGGGAGCTGCTGACCTATTTGAAAGATGGGGTCACCCAGGGTTGGACCTTCTTGTATCCCCATACAATGCAAAATTGCCACTTTTGTGCTCACTTGCTCCAGGGCTTGGAGTTTTCTGGTGAGACGTGTTGTCTCTCTCTTGGAAAGGGAGGTTTCTGTATGCCTTCCCGCTCTTCCCACTAATTCAGAGAGTACTACTCAAGTTGCAGATGAAGGGTACAACTCTGATACTCATTGCTCCCCTATGTCCTCGGCAGATCTGGTTCCCTTTGCTGCAACAGCCGGCAGTGTAACCTCCATTACCTCTGCTCCTGTGCAAGGGTCTGTTGTCACAGGAACAGGAAACCCTGGTCCATCCAGACCTGAAGTCTCTTCATCTACACACAGCTCCAGAAGGCAAAGGCGTAGCCATAGCTCGCTTTGATGTTTCCCAAAAAGTGGCAGATGTTCTGGTGGCTAGAAAACCATCCATCGGGGCTTAGTTACTCTGTGAAGTGGAGGCGGTTTGTTTTATGGGCCACTTCACATAACCTGGATCCATTTACCTGCCCAGTCAGTCAGGTTCTAGAGTACCTGCCATCCTTATTGGATTCAGGCCTGCAGTATTCCTTGCTCAGAGTGCACCTATCTGCCATATCAGCTTTCCATACGTAAACATACCAGGATACACTGTCTACAGGAGGGACAGGGAGGGTAAAAGAGGAGGAGTAGCTCTTTACGTAAGGGAAGGAATAAAAGCAACAGAACAAAAGGGTAAACAGGGAGGAGAAGAAGCACTGTGGGTAAATTTGAGACAGCCAATGGCACCACAATCCGCACAGGGGTTGATACAGACCTCTGGGAGGAAATGGACAAGGAAATGATAGAAAGTATACTTAGAATGGCAGAAAAAGGGAGATATTGCTGATGGGTGATCTGAATATGCCAGATGTTAACTGGAGTGCAGTTGCAGCTGCCACTTGAAGAGTGGAGTTATTCTAGATGCCCTACAGAGGCATGCCTTAGACAACTAGTACTGGAGCCCACTCGAGAGGGCAGTATTAGACTTGATTCTCTCAAATGGAGATGGAGAGAGGATCACAGATGTAGAAGTGGGTAGCCATCTGAGGAACTAGCGACCATCGAACAGTATGGTTCTACACAACACACAGCAATAGAGTCAAGCCATACAAAGACAAAAGTACTGGACTTTAGGAGGGCTGACTTTGCCAAAATGGGTGAGTGCCTAAGGAATGCACTAGCAAATGGGCAGGAAGGAGGGGTGGAAGAACAATGGGGAATAATAAAAACTGTCATCACAGAGGTAACGAGCCTTTGTGTGAAGCAAATAAACAAAACAAAACGATGTAAGAAACCACTATGGTTCTCAAAGGAAGTGGCAGTGAAGGTTCAAGAGAAAAAGAAAGCATTCAGGAAGTACAAGGAATCGCAGAAGGAGCAGGACAGAGAACTGTATCAGTTAAAGCAAAAGGAGGCTGGGAAGGCAGTCAGAACAGCAAAGGCCCAAACCGAGGAAAAGATGGCCAACTCAGTTAAGAAGGGGGATAAAACCTTTTATAGGTACATCAGGGAGCGAAGGAAGACCAAGGGAGGGATAGTGAGGCTTAATAAAGGGGAGGAGGGTGGGCAGAGGGAGACTGTGAAAAGGCAGAGATACTAAACAAATATTTTTGCTCAGTATTTACAAATGAAGAGGGGGAGGTACATAAAACAAACAGTAGAAACACTCTGGATACAGAAGTTGATACCAGCCCATTTACAGAAGAAAGGGTTCTGAAAGAACTCCTAAAACTGAAGGTGGACAAAGCAATGGGTCCTGATGGAATTCACCCCAGAATTCTAAAAGAATTAAGGGAGGAACTAGTGAAACCACTGGCTACTCTTTTTAATAAATCATGGGAGGATGGTGTGGTACCCGAGGACTGGAGGAAGGCGGATGTGATTCCCCTTCACAAAAGTGGGTCCAAGACAGAGGCAGGAAACTACAGACCTGTCAGTCTGACCTCTGTGGTAGGGAAAGTGATGGAGTCACTTGTGAAGGAAAGAATAGTCGAGTACCTAGAGGCCAGTGGAGCACAGGACCCAAGGCAGCATGGGTTCACAGCGGGAAGGTCATGTCAGACGAATCGAATAGATTTCTTTGACTGGGTGACCAAAGTAGTAGACCAGGGAGGGGCTGTGGACATGGCCTACCTAGACTTTAGCAAGGCATTTGACACAGTCCCACACAAAAGATTAATAGTCAAATTAACCAGCCTGGGAGTGGGACCCTGGTGGTAGCCTGGGTAAAACATTGGCTGGACAACAGGACACAGAAGGTAATTGTAAATGAAGTCCATTCTGAAGAAAGGGGTTACTAATGGGTACCAGAGGTTCAGTATGGGTCCAGTCCTTTTAATGTCTTCATCAGTGACATTGCAGAGGGACTGGAAGGAAAAGTATGCCTTTTTGCAGATGACACAAAGATCTGCAACAGGGTTGATACACAAGGAGGCGTGGAAAGGATGAAAAGGGACTTGGCAAGGTTGGAGGAATGGTCAGAAGTATGGCAGCTAGGATTCAATGCAAAGAAGTGCAAAATAATGCACCTGGGAAACACGAACCCAGGGGAAGAATACACAGTGGGTGGGGAGGTAGTAACAACAACAAAAAAGGAAAGGGACCTGGGGGTAATCATATCAGATGACCTTAAGGTTAGCAAGCAATGTGAGAAGGCAGTAGGGAGGGCTGGGGGTATACTGGGATGTATAGGGAGAGGCATCAGCAGCAGAAAACAGGAAGTTGTTATCCCTCTGTACAGACAGTTGGTGAGACCCCATCTGGAGTACTGTGTCCAGTTCTGGAGACCCCATCTCCGCAAGGACATAGACAGGATAGAGGCAGTCCAGAGGAGGGCAACTAAAATGGTGCAGGGTCTGCATGAGAAGCCGTATGAGGAGAGACTAAAGGAGCTTAATATGTATACCCTTGAGGAAAGAAGGAGAGGGGAACATGATAGAAACTTTTAAGTACCTAATTGGAATCAACAAAGTCCAAGAGGGTAGCATCTTTCAGAAAAAGAGACTTGCAAGAACAAGGGGACACAATTTAAAGATAGAGGGAGGCGGTTCAGGGGCAATGTGAGGAAGTATTATTTCACAGAGAGGGTAGTGGATGCATGGAACAGCCTTCCTGAGGAGGTTGAGGAGTCTAAAACTGTGGGAGAATTCAAGAATGCATGGGACAGGCATAAGGCAATTCTTGTGGGGGGTAGGAAGAAATAGGCTGTTGGTTAACTAGGATCTGCGGCCTATCCTGTAGGTAGGGAAATGGGTAGACTAGATGGGCCTAGTGGTCCTTATCTGCCGTCAAAGTCTGTTTCTATGTTTTCTATGGGAGTGGGTCCCAAGATGACAGCGTGGGTAAAGAATTGGCTGGAGAATAGGACACAGAGAGTAATAGTAAATGGAGTCCACTCAGAAGAAAGGAGGGTTACTAGCGGGGTACCACAGGGTTCAGTATTAGGACCGGTCCTTTTCAATGTCTTTATAAGCGACATTGCAGAAGGACTGGAAGGAAAAGTATGTCTCTTTGCAGATGACACAAAGATCTGCAACAGAGTTGATGCACAGGGTGGAGTGGAAAGGATGAGAAGGGACTTGGCAAGGTTAGAGGAATGGTCAAATGTATGGCAGCTTAGATTCAATGCTAAGAAGTGCAAGGTAATGCACCTGGGAAACAAAACCCAGGGAAGAGTACACAATGGGGGGGTGAGATACTAACAACAACAAAAATGGAAAGGGACCTGGGGGTAGTCATATCAGATGACCTAAAGGTGGGCAAGCAATGTGAGAGGGCAGCAAGGAGGGTTGGGGGATACTGGGATGCATAGGGAGAGGCATCACCAGTAGAAAACAGGAAGTTATCCCTCTGTACAGACAGCTGGTGAGACCCCATCTGGAGTACTGTGTGCAGTTCTGGAGACCCAATCTCCACAAAGACATAGACAGGATGGAAGCTGTCCAGAGGAGGGCAACTAAAATGGTGCAGGGTCTGCACCAGAGACATATGAAGAGGCGAAAGGAGCTTAATATGTATAGCCTCGAGGAAAGGGAGGAGAGGGGGACATGATAGAAACGTTCAAGTACCTCAAGGAATCAACAAAGTCAAGAGGGTAGCATCTTCAAAAAAGAGTGTGCAAGAACAAGAGGCACAATTTGAAGATAGAGGGCGGCTCAGAGGTAATTTAAGGAAGTATTTTTTCACAGAGAGGGTTGTGGATGCATGGAGCTGCCTCCGAGGAGGTTGTGGAGTCAAAATCAGTGGTGGAATTCAAGCATGCATGGGACAGTCATAAGGCAATTCTAGGGGGTGGGGGTAGGAAGAAGTAGGCTGCTGGTTAACTAGGATCTGCAGCTTATCCAGTAGGTAGGGAAATGGGCAGACTGGGTGGGCCAAGCGGTCCTTATCTGCTGTCAAATTCTATGTTTCTACTGGAGGCCACATGGTGCTCAGCTAGAAGTAGCCCGCACATTCTTGAGAGGTATTTTATGGCAATGGCAGTTTTATTTATATGGCACCCAAGCCCTGATGCTTGTACCTTATAATAAGTAACAAACACAATAATTAAATAATAAAACTATAAATCATCGAAAATCAAGAATCCGTGCCAAAACAGAAGTTAAATTAAGCCTAAGCCAGTTAATCGCCATCCAGTCTTGGATTTCTCTGAGGTACTCGTTCAGTTTAGGACAACTGCACTATCATCAGGGGCATAGGACACTTACAGCTGGGTGTCATCAGCGGAGCAATGAAACAACAAGCAGTAGCAGCTAATGATCTCCCACAGTGGCAAGATGTACACGGCGAATAACATGGGAGCCAGAATCGCCCCATAAGGTACACCACAGCAGAGCACAGCACTACTCGATCTGAAGGAGCCAAGTGCCACTTGCCACATCTTGCTGGACATGTCAGACTCAAACCACCACAGCACTGTTCCTGAGAGTCCCACTTAGTGCCTAAGGCGATCCAACAGCACCCCATCATCCACCGTGTCAAATGCCAAAGACAGGTCAAGCAGGACATGAATGGAACAACTTCTGCTATCCCTTGCTTAGAGAAGGTCGTGGTGCACCTGGACGAAGGCAGTTTCCATACTATGGCGAGGCCGGAAACCAGATTGGAAAGGCTCATAGATGGCGTATCTCTGCAGGTGTTCTAGTTGCACTGCCACCACCTTCTCCATCAACTTCCCAAGAAAAGGAAGGTTTGAGATGGATCTGTAATTGGGGAGATCAACAGGGTCCAGGGAAGCCTTTTTAAGGAGACTCCTCACCACAGCCTTTTTAAGGGAGGATGGAAAGACACGGCAAGACAAGGTAAATTTTATTTATATAGCGCCCTATCCAGGGGCTCAGAGCGTTTTAACATAGTAATGCAATAAACATCCCAAGAAAAAAATTAATCGGAGAAGATTAAAAACTGTGGAAGCCTTTAAAGCCTCTTTTAAAACCTTTAGCCTTAATGTACGGTGCTTGAGAGTTCCACAACAGCGGTGAAGCCACCCCAAAGGCCCTGTCTCCTGATCTTTTTAAATGGGAGGATGGTACAACTAATAAGCCAGCCTTGGTGGAGTATAGAGGGTGGATAGGAGAGTACAGAATCAGGAGCTTGTTTAGGTAGTCTGGTCCCAGACCGCATAGGGCCTTGTATGTTAATAAACCTATCTTGAAGGTGATGCGCGCACTCACAGGCAGCCAGTGCAGAGCGTGCAAAACAGGAGTAAAATGATCCTTTGTAGAGGTACCCATCAACATCCTGGCAGCAGCATTCTGCACTAGCTGCAGTCACCGCATCAAACCTGCAAACAGCCCTAGATACAGAGTGTTGCAGTAATCGAGTCGGCTAGTAACAAAAAGCATGGATAACTGTAGTCAGGTCAGTAAGAGTCAAGAATGAGTGGAGCCCAGTATTCGGAGATGGGGAACCAACCTTAACAACCAGCGAGACCTGTTTTTCAAGGTCAAGACGATCGTCAAGAACAACGTCAAGATCCAGTGGTGGCTAGTGGAAGTATGCAAATATTTAAATCAAATCTGGATAAGTACCTTATGGCAAACAACATACAGGAGTATAAGTAGTTTAAAATTAGCGAGCTTCATGGACATCAAGTCCTTTTGCTCTGAATACCTATGATAACCTATGATTAATCACCGACGGGACAACCACTAAGCTGGGCAGTCTCCCATCAGCAAGAATACCCTCACGACCCAGCTCGATCACCATAACCTCTGTCTTGCCGGAGTTGAGACATGGCCAGTTAAAGGACATCCAGTTGTTTATCTCGGCTAAACATCGACTCAGCATATCTGGGGCGGATAGGAGGACATGGGGCACACAGGACAGGTACAACTGGGTGTCATTTGCACAACAGTGAAACCCCAGATTGTACCGCCTAATGATCTCTCCCAGTGGCAGCATATACACAGAGAACAACAGGGGTGCCAAGATGGAACCCTGAGGAACACCACAAGGCAGCGCGAAAGATCCTGAGGACATATTTCCTAGAACAACGCACTGCAATCTTCTGGTTAAGTATGAGAGGAACCAGTGCAAAACTGCTCTAGTAGCACCCACATAGTTCTGCAGATGGTCCAGTAGCACCCCGTGATCTACCATGTCTAATGCTGAAGATAGGTCCAAGAGCACCAAGAGAGTATAGCGCACTCGGTCCCTCACCATAAAGAGATCATGTGCCTCCCAGACCAAAGCCATCTCAGTGCAGTGCCAAGGCTGAAAACCCAACTGGAGAGGTTCATAGATGGATAAAGTCTCCAGGTGTTCAACCAGCTGGTCAACCACCACCTTTTCAATAAGCTTCCCCAAAAAGGGAAGATTAGAGATAGGCCTGTAGTTTAAAAGAACATCAGGGTTGATAGAGTTTTTTTAAGGAGGGGTCTCACTACAGCCTCTTTCAGAGACACAAGAAAGACTCCCTCACTTAACGACCCATTGATGATGTCCCCAAACACTGGACCCAGAAAAATCCAAGCAACTGATGACAAGCCACGTCGGACCCATGTCCAGGCCACAGATGGTGGGATGCATACTGGTGAGCACCCGAAGAACCTCATCCGCTAACACTGGCTGAAACTCAGTCCAACTCGGCAGACTGTCTTCACTAGCAGATTGATAACCCCCAGTAAAAACTGGACCAGAGGAGATAATACATGCCCTGATAGAGGCCACCTTGTCGGCAAAAACTGCCCAAACTGCTCGCACTTTTCTGCAGAAAATGCTGTCCCAGACTGCAGACATGAGGGATTTAACCAACTGTCAGCAGTGCAGAACAGCGCAGCTGGATGGTTTCTTGCCACGGCAATCGATCGAGACAAAAATTCAGTCGTCTTAAGATCAGTTGCTCGCTGATACTCCAGAGTGATGGAGCCTCAGCACCAACCTGTCCTCAGAGTGCGACCACCTCCAGGTACGCTCTAACCTATGCCCCTTAGTTTTCAACCAGCGCAGCTCAGCACAATACCATGGTGAGCGATGCCAGGAAGTCAAGTGGCGAACGCAGTATGGTGCAGTCAAGTCCAGCACTTCGGTTAAGGCTGCATTACAAGCCTCAACCCTAGCTTCTGAACCCTGAGCACAAGCTAGCATCAAACTCGAGACAACCAGTGACTCCTGGAGTTGGCGAGGCTCCAATTTATTCTTCAGATGACACCGGATTAACTCAGCGGTGGGGGTAATTTACAAGGAGCCCCGCACTGGAACTCAACCACATGATGATCCGACCAACTGACCAGTTCATCCTTAACCACCATAATGTCAAGTCTGAGTGACAAGACCAGGTCCAGAGTGTGGCCATATATGTGTGTCCCGGAGGCAACAGCCTGAGACAATCCCAGCTAAGACATCAGCTGAAGGGGTTCTCTTCCAAAAAGACAGGATTCATTGTCGACCTAAGCATTAAAGTCCCCCAGGACAAGAATCCTAGGGGACTGCAACACCTGCTCAGCGTTGAAGTTTGCCAGATCTTCCTTGTCAATCTTCACCATTCATTACTCCCTGGGTGTAAGCGGAGGCGCGCAAATCCGCGAAACTTTTTTTTTTTTTAAAGTTGCCTAGCATTGCGCCCTCGAGGCGGCGTCATGCGCGGCGGCCCGTTAATGCTGACCGACTCCTCCTCCAACTCAGTTCTGTTTCTCCGCCCGTCGAGGCAGCACCTGTTTTCGAGCGTCCATTCTCCACTCGTCAGCGACTCCTCTTTCCACACACTCGAGCGATCGGTAAGACCGTTCTTTTTCTTTCTAAAGTGGCGCGGGTGTGTTTCCTACTGTTTTTCTTGTTGATTCTGCGTTATGTCCAGGTCCGGAGCTAAGCGTGTTTTGGAAGACGCGCCCTATCGTCGGTGTTACTGTGGCGGCATTTCTCCGTCTCGGACCGGCATGGCGTTTGTCTTCATTGCCTGGGACCCAACCACGACATGGATTAGATGCGGCGCCTGTTTCTCCATGGACCGCCCGTGTCCTCGAAGTCCAGCGTTCAAGCTCGGCCAAAGCCCGCCCGACCTTGAGACGGCGTCGCTCAAGGGATTCTCAGGTAAGGTCTCTGGGCCCTTCCCGGGTCCCCTCCGGGCCTATACGGTCTGAGGAGGAGGAATTCTCCCTCGTCTTTTCTTGCGAGGGGAGGCCCCTTCTGCGGTGTCGGGGGCGTCGTATTCCCTCCGGGGCAGCGGCGCCGACCACCGCCTCGGCAGTCACCTCTTGAGGTCAGAGCTCCCCGTGGCGAGGCCCTCATCTTTGGGCCCTAGCTCGGGTGGACCTCGATGCCGCCTTCGGCGCGTTCCGGATCCTGGCGTCGTTCACGGTGCGGTGATCGAAGCAGACGCCGTTTAATCGGCGCCCGTTTGCGGCGCCCGGTGATCAGCGGCGCCATTGGCCCGGCGCCCGCTTCAAACGGCGCCCGGTGATCGGAAGGCGGCGCCATTAGCCAGGTACCGCTTTGGGCCTTGGCGCCCGTTCGCAGCGTCGATGGACAGAAGCGGCGCCCGTCAGCAGTGCCACCTCCGCCTTCCGGCGCGCCCGAGCGCCATGAGCCTGGTCCTTCCTCCGGGGCGGTGCCCGGCCTCGCCGGCGCGTTGAGGGTGTGGAGCCAGGCCTGGCTACCGGCGTGAGGGAGGCGGCGCCTCCCTGGTACCCGGGGCCGTTTGCGGCCCGTAGCCTCGAGGACCCTGGGGTGGCCAGCATTGAGGTCCTGCTGGTCTCGTCCTCCTCGGGGCCGATGATTCAAACGTGGACCCATCCAGCACCCCCACCCGTGAGTCTGGGTCCCCGGTGGCTAGGAAGTGCCAGAAGCGGCGCAGCGAGCCCCTCCCTCTGTCCCCTTTCGTCGCCTCCTGAGGGTTCCCCGGCTGGGGGTGGCCGGGAGCCCCTGGGGGCAGGCGCGGGGGTGACGCAGGGGGAGGCTCCCCTCTCTGGAGGCCCGGTGACAGCTACCTTACGGGGTGCTGTCACTCTCTCTAGGGACAGGGGCCGCTGTAGTCCGAGAGGAGGGCCCTCGGAGTCCGAGGGTCGGGGGCAGGGTCTGCTCTCGGTCTTCCTTAGCCACTCAGGGGTGGCCAGGGCGAGTGCAGAGCCTCGCCCCTCCCTCCAGGGTTCTAGGGTGTCCTTGAGCGGCGTTTGTGCGTACTGCCCTTCTGGATCCATGCAGTCCCGGCGTCGTCACAGGGGAGGTTCTCCCCCAGGGCTCTTCCAGGCTCCGCTTCCCCAGAGTTCCGTTCTGCGGCCTGGTCTGATATCCGGATCCCCCCTTTCCAGGCTCCTTTCCCCGGATTCAGAGCCCTCGCAGAAAAGCAGTTGCCTCGGAGGTGCCCCTCTCCCATCTCTGCCTTACCACACCCCACTCCCAGGCCATGTCGGCCCCACGGGTCCGTTATCCTGGGGAGCAGTTCAGGGTTCTCTGCGGCCTTCCCTCATCACGTTAGGTACATGCATGAGCGGGTCTTCGACTCTCCCCACCCCCCAGGAATCCTCTGGGCATTCCAGTTCCCCATCATCCTCGTCTCCCTCCTCCGAGGGAGAGGACCCTCTCATCTGTCCTCCGATGCTGATTTCACAGAATATCAGCGTTTCCTCGAGGATGGTGAGGGATCTCCGTTCCTACGTTCAAGAGACAATACCGAATGGGAGACACGTGAATTCCTTGGTGAATTCAGTGCCCAGCATCTGGTGGTACCTTCCTGGCCTATCCTTCCAGGAGGCGTCTATCCGATCCTTGTGATCCCTGCCGCTTCCCCAGCCCACGCGGACTGCTGCGTAGGGTGTGTGCCCCTCTGAGCCTCTAGAGTTCCCTTCCCAACCCGTCCTCAGGTTTGGTATACCTGGATACTCCTTCTGAGGCGCCCGTTGCCTGGCGCCACGACCACACTGGATTGGGACTCTCTCCAGTTCGACCGTTGCAGGCGAAGAGTGTTCTCTTCTTTCGTGCGAGGTGCATGTATTGCATCACATCAGGCTCACCACGCTGCCACAACCGGCATCTGTGATGCGATGATGTCCCAACTGCTGGCATCTATGCCTGATGACGGAGCAAACCAGACAAGCCGTTGCCCTCTCCGGTAGGCCTGGAGCTGGCAAGACACCAAGCAAGGGCATCTTATGGCGCCAATGAGGTGGCTTCCAGGCTTGCAGGGACAGCGATCTGCATCAGGTGGGACGCGCTGACCGTCTTTCCAGGTCGTCACCCTGGCCGGCGTAGGGTGATTCGCTCCGCTTCCGGGGACCGTCTTTTCTCTTCAGAGCTAGGAGACTTTTACAGGGGCTCCCTCCGTCTCCTGTCCTCGGGAGGCACCTCCTAGCTCTTCTCCCTCTTAGGCTTTCTGAATAAGCCAGGGTCTTCTCCTTCTGTTTCTCACCAGCAGAAGGCTGGGGTCATATTCCCTCAGGTATAGCCTCTTCCCCTCCAGGAAGAGGGCTTAGTACTCACCCAGGAAGTAATGAATGGTGAAGATTGACAAGGGAAGATAAGGAAAATTACGTGACCTACCGTAATTCTTGATCTTCTCTTGTATCTTCTCATCATTACTACCACTCACCATCCCCTCAGTGCCTCTTCCTGTGGCTTCTCCACCTCCCGTCTCCTTCCTCTCTCTGCATTTATATAAAATATAGGGAAAATTCCTTAAATTTTCCGGGAAAAAAAAAAGACAAAGTAAAAAAAAAGATCTTTCTTGAGGGGGGGTTCTAAAATCCAGAAAAATTACTTACTCTAAGATTCATGGGCCATCTCGTGGATTGCATTGGCGATCAGACTGCACAACTATCTCTTGCTATTTTTATGGCAAGATACCTCTGGGGTTTTTTGGCCTGGCTCAGGCTATTGAGTTTTGATCCTGCAATCCCGTGTTCAGATAGTTGCCCTGAAATCTGATTCCCCCTCTATTCTTACCTTGCAGAGCAGAGAACAAAATCACGTCTATTCCTTTCTCTTTAAAAAAAAAAAAAAAAAAAATGCTGAGGGAACTCTCCGACTGCTATAGGCATCTTGGTATCTGGGTCATGCATCTAGTTAAAAAAAAAATATATACATTTTTATCTGTAAAAAATAAAAATGGAGAAATCAAACAAGAAGGCAAATGAGAAGGTAGGCTATCCTTCTCGCTGTTTTTGCTAGTGGTTTCTCCCTCTAAGTGTCCTCCTGGACAATTTTACAGTAGAGCTCTGCTGACCATATCCAATCTTAGCCAGCCTAACCTTCGCACGGCCTTAGCCAGTCAGTCTGAGTCCCATTTCTATCTTGAAACGCCTGAAAGGCTGCATTTCTATTCCTAAACCCCTGAGAAGCGCTCTCATGCTGCTGGGGTTTATTCTCCCTCCTCGGCTGTCCTCCACTTAAAGGCCCTCCGGCCAGGAGCCAAGGTGGGTGTCAAGAACAGTGGCATGTTGAAGATGAGGACTATGCCCTCCTGAGTCTGTCTAGCGGGTTCGGTGAACCTTCTCTTCAGCTCTATCTCCGGGATTCTTGCTTCCCCTTAAATTAAGACCTTCAGCTACAAGCTAACTATGCTCGTTGGGCCTTCTGGTCCTTCAACATCCCATCTCTCTTCTCTCTTCTTCTTCTTCTATTTTCTCATTTCCTTACTCATCTCTCCTCCTAGAGTCGCCCAGGTAAGGAGGCCCTGCACTCCCTAGGCTAGGATGTTCTTATCTCCTCTGTCCTTCCTCCATCGGCATTCCTTTTCAGTTCATTCTTCCTTGCTTTGCTATCCTCGGCTCATCTTGCCTCGCTATCTATATTTTCTGCTTTCACTTTTGCCTCTCCGGCTCACAGAACTGAGTTGGAGGAGGAGTCGGTCGCTTCCTGCTTGGCCGCCCCTCGCGCATGATCGCCGCTCAGCCCAGGGGCAGTATGAGCAGCACCTAAAAAAAAAAAAAAAAAAGCTCCTGCGACGGGTGCCCTCGGGCTTACACCCAGGAAGTAATGAACGGTGAAGATACAAGAGAAGATCAAGAATTACGGTAGGTACGTCATTTTCCTTTCTTTCAGAAATAGACTCCCACCGTACGGGGATCGGTAGATGAGAACTATTTTGCCATTGACTCCCGAGGCACAATTAGCGACCACACCCTCAAAACACACTGGTGTTCGCACTGGAAATGCGGTAAGGCCCAGAGTAGATCTAAAACAGATGGCCACCCAGCCCCCTCTATGGTCCCTCCTCGGGCAGTGCAAGACTGAGTATCCAGGAGGAACAGAAGCTGCCAGCACAGGGCCAGCGTCATCACCCAACCAGGTCTCAGTGATGCAAGCAAGGTCTGCTGAGGAACCGGTGATGAAAGATTCAGTCACCGCTGTCTTATTCCTCATTGATCTTGCGTTACAAAGAACAGCCCGAAGGGGACGAGCCGAGCAGGACGGAAGCACTACCTGCTGCCCGAAGACATCTGGCAGAGCTGTAAGGTGTGGCATCAGGTATGATGGTCCTCTGTCCTAGTACCTCTTCCTCCCTGCCAAACTGGGTACCCTCACTGCGGTGGGTTCTCTGCCCCTTTAGGACACCCAGCTTCCGAAAGCGGCTGAGCACCTGTGCCAGCAAAGACAATGGGAGCCTCGAAAAGGGACAGAGCAACCGCAGGAAGTCCACCAAGTAGGTAAGCCTTTTTTCCTGCACATCTCTACACATATCTGACTACAATATGACAAAGTGAAGAAAAGACACCAGACACACTGCCAACATACACAAGACAGTCACACACCAGACACACAACCAGCATACGCACGGCAATCACACACCAGACCAAACACACAACCAGCATGCACACAACAAACACTGCACAAATTCACCTTAGAACACAATAATAACCCCTCACCCCACTCTAAAACAACAACTTCAAGAGCTAGGAGAATCCAAGCCTGTTACTAAGTAGCAGAGATCAAGCTCAGTGCATCTGTTGTGTGTACTAAGTAGGAAAGTCTGTAAAATGTTAATGTAGAAGAAACTTCCTTCTTGTATAATGAATATAGTAAAAAGGACTTCCGGTATGTCTGAGAGAGCAAGCAGAGGGAGAGGCTCCCGTCTACATCAAAAATAAGAGTGTTGAACCCTCCTCTACAGCTTGAATCTTGCAAACTGACAAAAGATATAGTTGGGGTTTGCACTCAGTCAACTAGTGATGGCAAAAAATAGCCGCAATCTGTTCCAGCCCATCGCCGATTTGACCGACGTAGAAGACTGCATGTCAGACGAGGGCGACCTGCAGCTTGGGCCTGCTCAGAGTTCGGGGAAGAAATCCACAGCTCCATCTCGTCCAAAGGGCCCAAAAAGGTCTCCAGAGCCCAATAATGAAGCTATACTTAAGGCAATTATGGAATTCCATGGTGAGGTCCGAGAGTCTCTAAAAGACATTCGAACTGAACTAGGAGTACTGCAAGGTCAAGTGGCAGAAGCGGACCTCCAGATATCCCAGAATACTACTAGGCTGGACAAGCTTGAGGGGACCGTTAAAATTCTCATGGCTGAGCAGCTAGCCATCTCCCTACGTCAAGAGGATGCAGAGAACCGTTGCAGGAGGAGGAATATTCGTATTTTCGGTTTTCCCGAAGATGAAGAGGGGAACTACCCCAGAGCCTTCGCCAATTACCTACTACGCTTGGTACTCAACTTAGATCCTGACTTTCAGATGGATGTGGAGAGGGCTCATCGAGCCCTATGCCCTAAACCCTCAGGCCCTGGGGCAAGGCCACGCTCTTTTGTCATTCGAATGTTGAGCTACCAAAACAAGGAGACCCTTTTACGAAAGGCATGGCAGAAGGGCAAAGTAATGTGGGGCCAACAGCATTTGCTTTTTGATAATGACTATGTCCCTTGTACCCAGAAACAACGCGGGGATTATAGCTTGCTGTTTCCTGCACTTCGGTCCCAAAAGATTAGATTTTGTACCCCCTATCCAGCTAAACTCACAGTATTCCTCTCCACAGGCCAGCTGACTTATACCTTGGCTTCTGAGGCGACGGAAGATCTTTAGCTAGAGGCATCATCTCGGATAAGACTGCTGAAGTGGTGAAAACACGACAGAACCAGATGGAGAAGATAGAACGATCTAGACACTCACATGCGTCATTGTTCCCACTTGATGAAATCCTGAACAAATTGCAGCAGTATAGGAATCCTACTTTACTAACGTGAACTGCCCTCCTGCATTGGTAGATATAACAAAATCCCCCATTTGGGGTCTTGATTCTCCTATGCTGGGAACGGGGATGGTGGGGGGGGTTGGAGTGGGATGCTGCCAGGGTTGAGGGAGAGGGAGTGCTCCTTATACAGTCCAGGCATTTAAAAAACTTGTTATATCTATGATTTGGCACTAGAATGCCCTTTGGACTTTTTCTTTGTTCTCAAATGGCGGGGTAGATCCCAGACTGGAGTACAGACATGGAAGCTCCCCCCCCCCTTTTTTTCCAGCACCTTCATTGGCGGCAGCCCCTCCCCTCTGCCGCCTCTCCTCCTCCCCATTTAACAGCAGAAAACTATGACTGGGCTGCTATCCGTTGGAGGGAGAGATTGGACATGATGGTCATACCTCAATTACAAGAGGTGCATATAGAACAATAATTACTGGACTTTCTTGAGAGACAAGAAATATGGGGTGTTCATTTTGGACATTTTAATCTCCCATGCTTACGTCATTCCACGGTTTTCGATAGAAAGGCGAGCTGGGCTTGGTTCCCCAGCAACTGAATTGGGGTGGGGGGAGATAACCTACAGACAGGATTATAATAAAGGTCTGATTGCTATTGTTACACCTTCTGTCCACAACTAATGTGAATATTGCCAACTTTCTATTAAGGGGATAGGCATATTGCCTCTCCTGGGGTATGTCTGGATGTAGAACCCAGTTATACTGGTTCCATTTCGGAGAGGTATTTACGCCGCTCCATCAAGGGGATTCTCCACTAAACTCGGGGATAGTAAACCCTGAGTGTGATATTGAGGCCCCGCATCTCTCCCCTGACCCCTTTTCATGAGGTAGGGGGAGGATGTCCCAGGGGGAGCTCAGAATGGGCACCTCCCACTTAAGAGTCATTGCGTATATAGTTTTTGTTATGGTTACTCGAGTCCCTTGTAGTGAGGGTCCACAAGTTATAACTGAGTAGTTTACCCCAGAGTGTTCAAACTTTTACTTTGGTAGGGTGGAGTGGGGAGGGTTTCGGAACTTCCTTTGTGTTTCAAGAAACTCGACAACAGCTATAATGGGTTTATGGTTGCTATCTGTACTTACTTTTAGGCCCATATATTTTACAAACTAAGATAACATTTACTATTACTTTTGGAACCCTTATAGGTAATCTTATAGAACTGTTTAGTAGTTTAATGAACAAGGAGAGTATTGGGGGAAGGGAGGGAGAGAAAAAATTACACATCTAGACTCTTGGATAATCAAATATGTTTTATTGGTTACAGTTATAAATCACAGTCCGTAGATATCTCTTTTCTCGTAGCTGGACCGCCGCCTTTGGGGGAGTGTAGTCTGGACTAAAGTTTCTTATACCGCCCTGGGGGGAGGGGGACGAATCCTGGTTACAATTTAAGAAATTTTGTATGATGCCAGTTAATCTGGTTAAGTTTTTATCACATAATGTCAGTGGTCTCCATGACCCCATTAAAAGGGCCCACCTCATGTAACATCTTAAGAGGCAGGGGCAAACCTTAATTTTCTCTAGGAAACTCACCTCTCTGATGCGGAGCACCTCAAGTTAGCCTGGGGAGGCAGATATAAGGTGATTGCTTCTTCGCACCCGAGGGGTAGAAAGAGAGGTACGGCTATTTTGATTCTCCACACTACTCCCCTAGAAATTTTACAGACACATATTGATGCTCAAGGGAGGTATGTGATTATTAAGGGCCTTTTGTATAGTCAGAGGGTCACTTTGGCCAGTGTCTACTTCCCCCCCCCAGACAAAATTCCCTACTTTCTGGGGATTTATTACAACCTTGTTAGATCTTCTCCAGGGTCAGCTGATCCTTGGGGGAGACCTTAATCAAACCTTGCTGCCTCATGTGGACTGTTCCAATCCACAGAGTCATCGGAACTCATCCACTGCTAAACAATTTAGAAATACCATGGACCACTTGGGGCTGATAGAGGTGTGGAGGTGCCTGTTTCCTTCTTCCCCTGGCTACACTTACTGTTCTCCCAGATTTAAGTCTTATTCTAGATTGGACTATTTTATTACTACATGTGAAAATTTGACATCGGTCCAAGATATATCAATAGGACCGAAGGTCTTCTCTCGGACCACCATCCCTTAATGTTTAAGGTGGATATGGGTAGGGAAAAGAAACAAACCCTCTGGAGATTGAACTCCTTGACCCTAGCTGATAAGGGATTTCAGAACAAAATCAGATCTAGACTCCCCCTTTTCTTTTCGGAAAATGCCTCGCTGGATATTCCTGAGGCTATCCAATGGGATGCGATGAAGGCAACTATCAGAGGGGAAATAATAGCCTATTCCACCAAAAAATATAAAGAAAGAGAGGCTGAATACCGTGGAGACTCTGAGGGGCTTCTGTACTATCAGATGATGTTTAGAGAGGGTGATACAGAGATGCAAAGGCTGATCAAAGATGCAAAGGCCGTATTGCAAAAAAATTATAGATAATAAGGTCCAACAGTCTCTCTTTTATCTTCGACAAACAGTCCATGAGAGCGGGCCAAGAGGGACCCAGAAGTTGGCTGAGGCTGAGGTCACATAGACGTACTGCGACTATTTTGAAACTTAAAAACTTAACTACAGGGAAGGTTCATCACTCAGATAAACATATCCTCCAGGCATTTTCCTCCTACTATGCCAACTTATATTCAGTGGAGGAACCTTTAAAACACCCTGACCCCTCACAATTTCTAAATCAAGCTACTCTCCCAAAATTGTCACTCTCC
The DNA here is from genome assembly GCA_016271365.2 of Neoceratodus forsteri. Lineage (NCBI taxonomy): Eukaryota > Metazoa > Chordata > Ceratodontiformes > Ceratodontidae > Neoceratodus > Neoceratodus forsteri. Next base: position 585,105,448 of record JADMNL010000022.1, read on the forward strand.
CAAATCAGTGATTTAAAAGCCCCCATCTCCCAAGCTGAGATAATTACAATTAAAAATCTTAATACGGGTCGTTGCCTAGGACCAGATGGTTACACATCAGAATGGTATAACATGTTTATTAAGGAAATTACCCTCAAAATTCATGCTTTATTTACTGAAGTCTTTCAGGGTGGCACCCCTCCTCCATCCTGGGACTTCGCAACAATTGCCCCAATACCTAAGCCCCAGAAGGACCTCTCGGATCCTAGATCTTATCTACCCATCTCCATATTAAATGTGGACTATAAAATCTACACAGCCATTTTGGCCTCCAGATTGGAATCTATTATTTCACAAATTATAAACGCTGACCAGTCTGGATTTATCAAAAACAGAAGTACTGTGGATAATATTCGCCAAGCAGTAGTTCTCCAAGAATATGTCTGTACCAGGAAAATCCCATCTGTATTTATTAGCCTTGACGCCGAGTAGGCTTTTGACCGTGTTTCATGGTCCTTTTTTGTGGGACACCCTAGTGGCATTTCACTTCCCCCTCCTCATTTATCACAAGTTTAATTAATCTTTATAGGTCTCAAAGGCTGATATATGAGCCAATGGGACTCTATCCTCTTCGTTCCATTTGAGTAGGGGTACGCGGCAGGGTTGCCCCTGTCTCCCTATCTCTTTGCAATATACCTTGAGCCCCTGGCCTCTGTCTTGAGATCCTCATCCCAGATAGAGGGCATACCCATAGGTCAACAGGAATACAAAATTAATATGTTTGTTGATGATATATTACTAACATTACTGTCACCTAATACTTCAATTCCTTCAGTCTGGAAAGTTTTGACCTGGTTTGAGAAAATAGCTAGATTCAAACTAAATCTGTCTAAAACAGAAATTTTGACATTCAATTTTAAACCTTCTCAGCAACTTAAGAAGGCTTTTCGCTTTAAATGGCATTCCATTAAAATTAAATACCTAGGCCTCCATATACCTAAGGACCCAGCTGTCATGGAAATGATAAATTATGAACCCATCTCATTACAAATCCATTCGGATCTGGATAGGTGGACTTCTGGTATATTTTCTTTTTATCAGCGAATTGAAACTATTCGTATAAATGTAACCCCCAGGTGGCACTGTCCCAAGGGCTACTACCCCTGCCTGACTGACTACTGACAGGTTGAGGGGCCTAGGTCCAACGGCAGGTGCCTCCACCCAGAGGTCGGGGTTGGAACAGTCAGATATGACCTGGTCACAGCCCTCTGGGTCACTGCAACTCCCCTTTCTTCCCACTAGTGGCTCACTAGTGATTCCCACACTATCGTTATGACTTGCACTTACCCCGAGGTTGGGATGGCCAACTTGGTGCTGAGGACCCCCTGTAAGGTAAGGTGCAGTTATACAATAACCCATGCACAAAAGGGTAGTACAAACACGCAGTTCAAACGGTATACCTTGCAACAACAAATCTGATTTATTAAGTGGGAAGTAACAAGGACGGGGGAGATCAGGTTGATTAGCTTAACACTCTAATATATATATGTACATAGGGCACTGTGCACAGGCCAAACCTATCAGTCACTGTCTCTGGGTACCCAGGCAATAGAAGGCTAGCCTATTCGGTGCAGCTGGTTGGGGCCCTGATGCAGAAAACAAGCATTTGATACCTAAATGGATTAAGCAGAGCCAGCAGGCTCAGTTCATGTAGCCAGTAAAGCAGGCAGACAAAGCTTGCCCTCACAATGAACATCTGACAGGGAGCTACCCTGATTTAGTGCTCACGATTCCTGCAGAAAGATCGCTCTCACACCACTCGCAGGACCGAGCCTGAGATCCAAACACTTCTCCACACATTTATATGAAGAGCAGAGGGGTACCACACCAGGCAGCTGCTTTATACTCCCGATCGCTTCGCTGCAATAACTGAAGCCAAGCGCGCAGCTTCACATGTCCTGACAGACCCGGTAGCGATTGAAGCAGATTCTCCAGTCCTCTACAGGGTGAGCCTGGTTGGTAGCTCAGTCGTACAGCCTCCTCTGCCTGCACTCCTCCACGGATCTTGTCCGCTCCTTCTGGCGATGCTATCATCCGACTTCTTGGCCTGCCACGCGCTTCCCGCCAAAGACTTCACAGCGCAGAGCCAGAGCTCCTTCTACCTTCACGATCACCAATGACTCTGCCTCTCCAGGACAGTTGCAGGGCAGTTTCCTCTCCTCCACAGGGCTCTGGTTGGCTGCTTTGTTTTGTCGGTCACTCCATACGCCTTCTATTGGTGCAAAAAAGGCGCCAGGGTCCAAACTACACTTCCCAGGAGCACCTGCCATATATTCCCCTTCAGGCAAGCTCCCTCTGCTCTCTTTGCGACTGCAGAAACGGAGTGATGCAAACAACTCCTCGAGTGGGATTCGAGCAGTAACCCACTGTCCTTCTACACAAGCTAATAAAGCCTGCAAGCAGGCAGCTCTTAAAGAGACAGTACCAGAGGCTCTAAAAGCACTCACAGCGCCCACATTTAAGGGCATTACGACGAATGCCAGTTAGGCAGGGAGCACTTAGGCAGGCTCCGGGAGGTAGAACCCCAATTGTAGTGGGGTTACATAAATATTCTTCCTCGTCTCCTGTACTTGATCCAAAATGTCCCCTTCTTTCCCTCGACTTTTTACCTTAAATCATGGAATAGAATGATGCAGGTTTTATATGGGGTAAGGGACGCCCAAGAATAAGGTTATCCATCCTTAAGTTATCATTGGCCCAGGGAGGTTTTAATTTGCCAGACTTTAACCTATACGCAAGGGCAGCATTTCTAAGAATTTTGATACTGTGGCTGGTGGGATCTTATGTCTCGCCTTGGAAAACTATCGAATTTCACTTAAATTATCTATTTGATATTAATAGAATATTATTTTCCTCTGACGAGAGATCGGTTTCAGCCTCAGCCCTCACAAAGGTTGCCTCTCCGATTTTTATACTGTGAAGGCATATGAAAAGGTCCCAACCAATTCATACCATTTACGAGTACTGCAAGATCTTCCTGGACATAAGTCTCCACCACTCATTCACACTATTGGGATCTGCGCCGGAGGCACTAGGACCCATCGGGAGCAAACTTTTTGCTGGAGGGTGGTGCCGAGAGATGGGCGCCACGAGGGCGGCGCATGAGCCCTAGCTCACGTGGTAGCGGCTGTGTGTCGACCTCCAACCGCCTCAGTTCCTTTTTTTTCCCGCCGTCGAGCTGACTTCAGTGACGACGCCGTCATTGTCGTGGGAGTCAAACTTCAAACTAGCAGCATAGTTTTCAGTTTTATTATTTTGTAATATTATCTCGATTCAGTATCACTTAAATTTATTCTTATTTTTTAAAATAAATACAAATAAGAAGTCTCAGCCTACCTTGGCGGAATGCGACCATGGAGCAGGTCAGGTGGCGGTAGGGAGACTCCGTGTAAGAAAGCTGTTCAGTCAGTCGGGCTGGGTCGGTCCGCCGCCTTCTCCGGAGGAGGGTCTGACAACGGTCAGTCAATGCCCAGGGGATGGGCGGTCCCCGAGGCTATAAAAATAAGCGGTCGCACTCTCGGCACCGTTGGCCTCAAGCTCTTCTCGACCCTGAGTCCACAAAGAAGGCATCACTAAAAGTCGCCCTCTTATATGTCTGTGCATAGATGCTCGGTTATCGGGGCTAGTTGCTGGTCTCCTCCTTTGGAGTCGCCAACCTCTGCTTCTGGTAGCCGACGGCTTCGACATCGGAGCCCTACCCCACCCGCAGGTAGGTCTTCAGATGAGCAGTTTCATCAGTGGGCCGCTCTTATGGAGCAATGGGCTCGGAGGTTGGTTCGGCTACCTGGCTCGGTCGCTCGTGGGCCTTCGGGCTCTCTGGGGGACCAGGTAGGGCAGTTGGACCTTCCTGGTCGCGCGGCACCTTCTTGCGTGCCGTCGACCTGCAGTATGTTCCCCCCTCACATGGCTGCAGGCAGGGGCCTCACCGATGCCCTTATCTCCTGCTCTTCTTCCTTCAAAACCTGTTTTTTGGAGTCTGGGAGTGTTTTGAGCGCCCTTGGCGTCATGTAGCTCTCTCTGCCGTCCTCAAGCGTCGGTGCTGCTCTGACGCCCGTCTTCAGCGCTGTCGCGGGCTTCGGGGTGCGTCACGGCTTCTCCAGCGCCGTCCCTCGGCGCCACATAGCCACCAGCCAGCGTTCTACAGTGCGTCGCCTCCTCCGCGCGCTAGTGGCTCCTCGGGACTCCTCTTTTCACTTGTTTCCTTCTTCCTCCTCTTCTGAATTTCATTCCTTTCCTGTCCATACAGTCCCTCCTGGACTGTCAGGAGATGACATTGAGCCCGACCCAGACCTTGGTTGGGTGATAAATGGATGAAGCAGGATCTAATACTGCTACAGAGCCTGTGGTGAGGACCTATCCTTTAAGCCTCTGTTGAAAAATCTGAGTTCCACACTTTCTCTCCAGACTACAGACATCGATCCTGGGAAATTGTTGAGACTCCAATATCTTCATGCCTCGGAGATCCCTACAGATTTGACTCCTCCGATTCAGCCTTCCTTGAGGCTGTCTCAAATGGTATAGAATAATCCTGCTCTTACTCCTTGGTGGCTAAATCCATAGATAGGAAATATTCAGCCCCAAGGATCAGTCCCATTTTGGCATCTCAAGCCTTTGCGGATCCTATTGTAGTCCTGGCAGAGAATGATAAAGGTCGTTCTTCCTCCAAGCTACTACGGCTCGACCTATTAACAAGGAATCTGTAAGATAAACACCTTAGGTAAGAGAGTCTTGCTGCTTCTACCCTAAGTATCAGTATCACCAGTTACCAAGGCTATTTTCCTCAGTATGAGTATATCCTGTGGCATTCTATTAAACAGATGGTTGAAGCCCTACGAGTCTGATTCAAAGCCAGAGCTTCTTCAAACCATTACCAGAGGTATTGAATCCAATAACCAGCAGGTTAAAAGCAGCCATGGATGCTTTTGTCACTGCTTCCGTTCAGCGGCTGCTGGTATTGCACCCGGCGTCATTCCTGGCTGCGCCGGGCTTTCTCGAATGGCGCAGCAACGGTGATAGCATTGCCCGTTGACAGTGCATATCTTTTTGGTCCTCAGGTAGAAGCCAGCTCTAGAAGCTACACAAAGACTAGGTCAGCCATTAAGTTGGCTCGGCCCCTCCTGCCCCTCTAGGGTATGCCAGTAGCGGCAGTTTCATAATCGCCAGTCCTGCAGAGGAAGTTTCCACAAGAACCAGCCTGCCCAACTCAAAGAAGAGGCGAACCCAGAAAGCGCCAAGGACCCCAAAGCACCCAGCGCTACCTTATGAATTGCTGGCCCAAGTTCCATCTCGGCTGCCTGCGGTGGACTTTCACTCTCCGGTGGGAGGTCGTCTGATGCACTTCACAACCGGTGGAAGTCCATAACCTCAGACAAATGGGTCGCCTGGATAATTCGCGGTATTCACTCAATCTTGTGGAGACCCTCGGATAGTCCCAAGCAGCAGCCCAGGCTGTCAACCCTTCAGTCAGACCTTCTCACGCTGAGATTCAGGGCCTTCTGAACAACAGGGCAGTAGAAGTGATTGCCACGGCACCAGCGAAATCTGGGGTTCTACTCCCATTACTTTCTGGTTCCAAAGAAGTCCGAGGAATCGGCCCATTCTAGATCTCAGAAAGCTAAACAAATTTCTCCTCAGGAGAAATTCAAAATGATTTCTCTAGGAACCCTGTTACCTCTGCTCCACCAGCTACGACTGGTTAGCCTCCTAGATGTGCAGGATGCTTACCAGCACATTCCTGTTCGCCGAGGCATCACAAATTCCCTGGGGTTTGTGGCTCTGGGACAGCACTATCAGTTCAGAGTCCTGCCCTTTGGGCTATCCCTCGGCCCGTGAGTTTTTTACAAAATGTTGTGCAGTTCTAAGCACCTCAAAGTCGAATTCAGGTCTTTCCTTATCTGGGCGATGGCTTCTAGCAAGCCCTTCCAGGCAGGGACTCTGGACGCCTGAGAGACGGCCTCGCTCTCCTTATGTCCATGGGAGTTCTGCTCAATTTTAAGAAATCGCAGAACTGCAGCCCTCCCAGAGGCTCTTTTCATAAAGGATTCTTCTGGACACCTCTGCGAAAGGCTTTTCTTCCAGAAGACAGGAGGGCGATATCCTTCAGATGGCCCATCACAGCGAGAAAAACAGCTCAGTCACGGCTCTCTCGATGCAGCGGATGCTAGGCCTCATGGCATCCTCAGTGTTCCTGTACCCCTATAACGTCTGCACATGAGAACCACCCAGTGGATGCTCAGTCTCAGTGGTCCCCAACCCACTCACCCACAGTCCTATCTCATCAAAGTAACAGAGCGTTTAAGGAGGTCACTCACCTGGTCTCAAGAGGCAATCTCACGGAGGGGTGTCCTTTGCTCCCTCTGGACCATCAGATCTCCATTACCACGGACGGCATCTCTAATGGGGTGGGAGCTCACTGTCAGGCTCTCCACACTCAGGGTGCTGTGGACTCCAAGTCGAGTCCCAGCTCCACATAAACATCCTAGAAATGAGAGCCGTCTCTTTGTCACGATCCGAGCTTCCAGAAGGACATTCTGTGTCACAAGAACATTCTCCTTCAAGCGGACAACAAAGCAGTGATGTATTACATCAACAAGCAGGGCGGTGCTCACTCTTACCCCTTATGCAGAGAAGCAGTGAGGGTATGGGAATGGTGCTTGGAGCACAAGGCTCTAATTCAAGCGGTCTACCTGCCAGGTGTTCAGAACGATCTGACAGACTGTCTCAGCAGAACAGAGACAGACCCTCATGAGTGGTGTCTCGACTCAACCATAGTTCAGTCACTATTCAAAGAGTGGGGCACTCCAGACCTGGACCTTTTGCATCCCACTCCAACCAAAACCCTCTCTTCTGCTCCAGAAATCCAGGGCCTGGCATTTTCTGTCAGGATGCATTCAGGCTGCGGTGAACAAAACGCTTTCTTTACGCCTTTCCGCCTCTTCCTCTAATTCAGAGGGTACTCCTCAAGTTCGAATCCCAGGGGGACAAAATGATTCTCATTGCTTCCTTTTGGCCTCGGCAGCTGTGGTTTCCACTACTCAACAATATGTTGGCAGCTCCTCCGAGACCACTTCCCCTGCAGATGAACCTTTTGACTCAGGGACCGGTGGTCCATCCCAACCTGAGATCACTTCACATTCATGCTTGGCTCCTGAAGAGGTCGAAGTAAACCGGTTCAATGTCTCTCGAAGAGTTTCAGATATTCTTCTGGCTGCACGGAAGCCATTCACTCGAAAACTTACACAGCCAAGTGGAGCGTTTAGCTCTGGTGTTAAAGTCCTCTTTGAATCCTTTTCCTGTCCACCAGATAAGGTTTTGGAGTACCCTTTGGACCTCTCAAATTCAGGTCTGCAGTACTCTACAGTCAAAGTTCATCTTAGTGCCATTTCAAGTATCATGAGCCCATTTTTTCCTTAACTCTGGATCAGTTACCTATGGTTAAGAGATTTCTTAAGGGGATTCTGCATACCAGACCTCCTACAAGACGTCCAGTTGCAGCCTGGGACATTAATCTTGTGCTAGACATGCTCACCCGGAAACCTTTCGAACCTCTGGCTACCTGTGAGCTAAAATTTCTCACCTGGAAGACTGCCTTCTTAGTGGCCATTACCTCAGCCTGTAGGGTCTCTGAGATACATGCCCTGGTCACAGACCCTCCGTATACTGTGTTCCATAAGGACAAAGTAGTCCTTCGTACTCACCCTAAATTTCTTCCTAAGGTTGTGTCAGAATTTCATCTAAACCAACCTTTGGTCCTTCCCTCTTATTTATGGACTTCAAAATGAAGGTGAGCGTTCTCTTCATTCTTTGGATGTTAAGAGGGCCTTACATTTCTATCTAGATAGAACCAAGGATTTTCGCAAAGCTCAGCAACTATTCGTTTCCTTCAGTGAGACCCGACTGGGTCAACCTGTCGCTATCAGATGTATCTCATCATGGCTAGTGGCGTGCCTTCGCCACTGCTATTCCATGGCGCAGGTTAAGTTGAAGGGTAGAGTATACGCTCACTCTACTAGAGCGGTCGCAGCATCCCTAGCGGAAATCCGCAACGTGCCCATTGCAGACATCTGCAATGCGGCCACCTGGAGCTCAGTGCATACTTTCGTTAAACATTATGCACTAGATGTCCACGCCAAACAACATTCTTCCTTTGGCAGAGCCATCCTCAATGGACTTCTGTCCTAGAAACGTGAGCTCTTGGTTTCTCCTGCCGCCCTCTCAGGGGATTATTAGCTCAGTACTCTCCCAATAGTGTGAATGAGTGGTGGAGACTTATGTCCAGGAAGATATGAAAATTACTTACCTACCGTAATTCTTGTTCTTCTTGGACGAGTCTCCACCACTCATTCACACGCCCACCCTCCATCCCCCGAGCTCACCTTTTGTTGGTCTTCACTCCCTCAAATCTTTAGGCCTTGAAGACTTCTTTGTTGACCCTTCTTACATGGGTCGCCTGGACTATCTTATGTCCGGAATTTAGGTTAGGCTACCCTTCTAGGTTAGTTCGCTGCACCTCCTTGGTAAAAAAGATGCTGAGGCGGTTGGAGGGTCGGCCTTGAGATAGTCGTTACAGCTGGCTGGGAGCTTTCGCCCAGGCGCCATTCCTCGCGGCGCCATCTCTGGCGCCAACCCTCCAGCAAAAAGTTTGGTCCCGATGGGTCCTAGTGCCTCCGGCGCAGATCCCAATAGTGTGAATGAGTGGTGGAGACTCGTCCAAGAAGATCAAGAATTACGGTAGGTACGTAATTTTCATTTAATTTCCCAGGATGAAACCTTTGCCCCTATTCATATTGATAACGCCTTTTCCACATGGAGACAGATGGGATTATCCCATGTCTTCCAGTTTCTTTCTCCCCAAGGGATTCTTCCCTTTGAAAAACTATAATCTCAATATACCCTTCGGGACTCAGATTTATTTGGATACTTCCAAGTCCGTAACCATATACTGCGTAATAGAGGCCTTCAGGTTAAAATGCCCTCCCCTCTTCCTGATTTATTAAAAGTATTTATTGAAGCTATCAGAGGAAATTTGAGTACTCACATTATAGGACAACTTTACAGGGGGTTGAGGAGTGAGCAGTTAGAATCCACGGCTTCAGTCTTACAAGAATGGAATAGAGATTTGTCTCTAGAGGTTTCTCTTGAGGCTTGGCTGGGATCGGCACTATAAGCTATAAAGATTACATCATCTCCTCGTTGGAGGGAATTTGCTTGGAAGTGCCATTCCCAATTTTTCACGGCTCCAGCGAGTCTCCTAAAGTTTCTACCAAAAAAATATGGGAGATGCTGGAGAGTGCGGGTGTCCTAGGGCCTCATTGGGTCATGTGTTTTGGCTGTGCCCTTTGTTGATGCCCTTTTGGCTCTCTCTTCAGATGGAACTTTCTGGGAAATTCAATGAGCCGGTGGAGTTAACGACCAAACAAATTATACTAGGGATCTTTCCGGACCACACTCCCCCATGGTACAAGACACTCCTTCCGGTCTGCCTTTTGGCAGCTAAAAAAGCTATAACTCGTAGGTGGATGTCAACTCTGATTCCTACGGTCCAAGAATGGAGAATTATCATGTCTGACATATACTGTTGTAAAAGTTTCAATGCTAAAATACAAAATAAGGGTCCCTCTTACCTGTTGAAATGGCAGCAGTGGGTTCTTCACCAATCAACGGTGGACCCCACCTTCTGCCCATAATTCTCCCCTTATTTTGGGTTGTCATACCTGAGTTTCTCACCTAGCAGGTAATGGGGTGGGAGGAGGGGTTAGAGAGGGGTTAAACTGACCTGGATTTCCTCTTATACTTCACCTATATTACGAGGGGAAGGAAATCACAAATACACTCCTTTATACCTTGGTGATTATTGGGATACCTTTTAAAACTATAGGTTTAATCTCCTTTCCTTGACATTCTTAATTGGGGTGCAACATGGAGATGGAATACTTATTATATATTACTACCTGGTGTACTGATCTCATAGGACAAAGTTTTTTTAACCTCAGAGATTAATGATTCTGTTGCAAAAATAATGCTACCATTGTAAACATTTATAAAGTAACTGTAACCCTTTTCTTCCTTGCAATGTGTGTAAGGAAAACTTTTAATAAAAATAAATAAAAAAAAATATATAGTAAAAAGGACTCTCACACAGTTTATGTATGTTTCAAGGAGAATAGTCACAGGAGCTCTTGCCTCCTTAGGCTTGAAAGTCAAACTCTCACAGAGCTCTTAAGCACTCTCACTGCTCAGAATTGCTCTCTTAACCACACTGGTGGTGGTGAACTCCCAGAACCATTTTCCCAGATCCTTTCTTTCACCCTTCTTGGTCAGTATGGATGTGCATTGGTAGGAAAATAGGAAAAAGCCTGCACAGTGTGCCTGACGTGAATAAACCGAGGTCCTTCAGTGTTTTCTGTCCCTCATTTTTTCACAGACACAAAATTTATCATGTAAAAACACTGCGCACAAACACATAAAGGGATAAAGTTCTGTTGTTGTGATGCTAAATGCAAACCTGTCGGGAAAACTTTGCATTAGGTTATGGAAAGTAGTCAGGAAAAAGTCACCTCTGTTGGCTGCTCAGAACTGCAATAATGCTACTGCATTTTAGTTGATAATATGTAAGCAATAAGGCACGAGCCAGTGTGTGGTCACGCTGTGGTGACTACATGCATTGGCTCGCGGGCATGAGGCCAACAGCCAAGTGCCGTTAGCTCCTGGAAGTGTGGTTATCACACCACAGCCTCACACATGGCAGTCTCTTAGTTCGTACTGTGAAACTTTTTTTTTTATATGTTTACGCTGTGAGATACCGAGAGAAAGCGGTGCAGTCTGCTGTTTAAGTGCTCTTGAAAGTAACAGGTGTACTGACTTAAAAATGTCCACTGCCAAAAACATGCAAATGTTTGTGGTTGTGCTCTGATCGTCTCTCACCTTTTGGGTTTTAATAGCCAATCAGAGTGCAGATTTAGGACCTATTATTTAATGAGTTATATAAAATGATAGATGACATGGTGCAGGAAGTAAAATACCAGAGTACTGGAGCCATACCTGGAACATAGCTGAGTGTCCGCTTAAACGGCTGCTGACACCATTGGGAATACTGTGGAAAATATAATATTCAGACACAATTGAGCTTGTATTTCATATATCTGATATAGATTTATCTCCTCCATTATTTATGAAGAAATTATCACAAAAACAACATTGTCATCCCATAGAGTTAATTTAAATCTGTAGCTTATTCCCTACTTGAAATTAAAAAGCTGTGTTGTGACATCAGTCTGTTGTCATGGGAATAACTGTGATGTCACAAGCAGAGTATTATGACATCAGGTTGGGAAGAAGCAACAGGAGCTGATGAACCTTCAAGGAACAACTATCCTGTTTTCATGCATATGATCTCCGTAATAAATACTGGGGATAAAAATTACAGAGCTAATGAGAAATATAAGCCGTTTTGTGTCCAAATATGTTTTTCAAAGTTCTTCTTGAAGCATCGGTGGCTCTTTCAGAAGATCAACGTTTTGATTGTAAAACCTGATTTTCCTTTTTTTTTTATATATATATAGAGTGTAGCAGTGCCACATAATAAAACTGTAACTCCTGCTGCGGTGCTAGAAAGTCTGAACTGATTTTGTTTTTCAATGCCTTCACAGAGCCGCCACCTTCATACGAAGAAAGCTGCAGCAGTGCCAGCTCCAGTGTCAGTCGTGAAAATTAACTCCAGACTTGAGACTAGTGCATGTCCGCTCACTGCAGCACTGAGGGGGGTTTGCCACCTCCTATGGAGTTTTGAACGAGCACAGGACAGCAAAACCCAGCACCAAAAAAATGACTGCCTAAAAATTCTGTCTGGGATTTTTAAAATCTTATATGCAACACGTTTTTTGTACTGTCTTCAGTTTCCAGTTGGGATGGAAACGGACCTTACTCTTTCATAGAATTGCACCTTGTTGCACACTTTTTCAAGATTCCCTTTTTTGCGGATGTGTGTTTTTTTCCTTTTTACAAGTTTATTTTTGCTGCTTTTCGTCTGTCCTGCAATCTAAGTATCTGTGATGCCTTACCAAAAAGAGAAACACTACTGAGTTGTATGGTGACTGTGATCATTGTTGGCTTTACTCTTTCAGCCCTCTGAAAGGATGCCACAGCAGATCTTTATTGTGGTAAACAGTGTAACTGGAAAATATTATCTATAGTGCCTAACGTGTATAATATATTCACTGGGGGGAGGGGCACCTTTTAACAAAATATTAATATGTAATGGATTGAGATTCAGTGGCAGCAAGATGGGGTTGCTTATTTAGCCAATCCTAATTAATGAGGGGCTCTGTTTACCTGTAAAAACCATCCCAGTTAGCATCAGCAGATCCCCCGCCCCAATCACCAGTTACACAGCATGTCCTAAATAAAAATCAAGGAAAAGAGTGCAGCTCAGTCTCCACTGGCTTCTTAAATAAAGTTGTTTCTTCACAGAATAGCAACAGTATTATTGCCATGTTCAGCCTGTCACTCATGCTGCTGCTTAGATGCACACATGGTCAAAAAAAGTAACGCAAGGAAGTGGCAGCACTGTAGTGCAGATGGTTCGAGGCACTCTGTACAGTCATAGGAAACAGAAGCTACTGGTTCAGATTAGCCGACCTTGATGTAGTAGGTTTCTTTTATTGATGGTCTTCACGTGTCGTTGGAGCCACCATCAGGATCGCAGTGCATGATTTTGTGCCATGATTCCGATGGCGGCTCCTAAGAATGCACGAGGCATATCAGTAGAAGTAACATACTAGAGTAAGGTAGGCTAATTGGAAGTTGTAGCTTCAGTTTCGTGTGATTGAGTGCCCCAAACCTGTTGGCACCACGGTGCTGACACTTCCTTACAAGGTTTTTTTTTTTAATTTCATTATATCGTAGTTCACTGTATCACCTTACTGATGAAGTGTCACCTAGCTGCTTAATCAGTACAGGTGGTCCTTGTTTTCCAGTGTCCAGCACTACTTCTTACCTTGTTTCCACATTCAGTCACAGTCAGTGTGGGTTACTGTAGGCTAGGCCTGCTTATATTTCTTATTCATGTCCCAATGTTCTGTTAGGATCCTCTTGTCATTATATCAACATCACTTCATTGTTTTTTTATTTGTTTTTTTTTATTTCTCCAGGTACGCTGTGTCTTCGCATCTGACGTCACATCTCTTAAAACATTAGGACATGAGTTTGAAAACTTAAGATCACCTGTAATGATTAGACTATTAAGCTGAATATTGCCAGCAAGGTAGCCCAGTGAACTGGAATAACAAAAAAAAAAAAAAGAACTTTTAAGAATACAGGGAAGCTTGAATTGTACTCTTCCTTCATTTCAGATGGACTTCTGTCTTGGTGCAGCAGACTCCCACTTTCGACTTAACGTTAGTTCCCAAAGGAACAGGGCTGCACTTAAAATTTCGTGACAACATTCCCAAGTAAAGGGGAATGTCACGTCAGTAATTGCTGAAAATGAGCAAAGATATATGTATCCAAACATAATACCTTACTTGGGACAGCACCGTCATTCCCATGGTAACAGACTGTGATGATGCTTTACTTGTGACAGTACTGTAATTTCCATGGTAACAGACTGCGATGATGCTTTACTTGTGACAGTACTGTAATTTCCATGGTAACAGACTGTGATGTTACAAGCAAGGATTATGACCTCCATTCTTGAACAGCAGCATTATGGCAAACTGAAGTGTAAAGGGCGAGTTCGATTTTGATGTGCATATCGTTACTAATAAAGAAAACAACAGCATGAAACTCAGTAGTTTTGTGCAGTTTGGGGGCAACGGGAGCAGTCTGCTGATGCGACTTTGTGTGGTTTTTCTGATGAACAGAGGCCCTTTTTAAATTGTGGACTTAAGACTTGCAGTCGGGGTCTGAAACCCACTTTGGTTGGCCAGTACTTAAATGTTGCTGTAGCTACCAGAACACAAAAGGGTCAGAACACATGTGCCTTTTCTCAGTACAGAGACACTTGTATCAATTTCTTCTGCGAGTAGAAGCAGTTTCTAATCAAATCGGAGAGTTTAACTGCTGTGCACAAACCACTTGCAAAACATCCACAGTGAGAGAACTCCACATGTTGCAGAAATGCACCACAAAGTCGTTTTGGTTTTGACAGAGGATCTGGACTAGAGTGAGTCCTCCCATATCCGGATCACAAGCTGGTGACGTTTTATTGACATTTCCCATCAGATATGTGATTCTGCAAGGGCTTGTTTTAAGCTTGGACGATTTGGGCAACAGATTTTCTGTTGTTTGGGAAGAAAAATGCTCCAAGTGTCGCATCAAAACTGCTAATTTAAAATAGCGTGTTTGCACAGCGTTACTACAGCCCATGCTCTAGCGAGAGGGGAAGAAAGTTGAGTCAAAAATTAGCTTCTCACTTTTTTGGGAAAAACTTTGAAAACTATGTTATTTAGAAGAATACTGCTTCTAGTTTACATGTAGTCTGCTTTTCTCGTTAATAGGTTAATTTGCATAGACCCAGCAGCCTTGCCTACTAGAGTTCAGTTGCCTTTGCTGCTTCCTCCTTTATTGAAGTCCCAATCCTGTATTTGTGACCTCACCTATCATTGCCATGGCCATGATGATGATGTCACAGAGGGTTGTGGATTCAGCAAAGGATTGAACAGCAGGCCCAGCTCTGCTCCAGGGACGTTGGATCCGTTTTTTTTTTTTATTTATAGTTTATCCCTGATTTTTTTATCCCCGTTTTCTCCCAGCCCTGTCCCAGCTGCGTATATTGTGGGGTTACAGACCGCGTACTGGGACGCCCTCCCACTGCTTGCCGCCCACTCACCTGCACTGCCCGCAGACCTCCATCTGGGGGCAGTGGAACTACAGCAGGCAACAGAGTCCTCTCCGCAGGATGAGAGCTGCCTTTTGGCTGCTCAGTCCTGCTCCCTCTCTCCCCCGGGGCGGCTCTCCGACCCAGGATCATTCTTGAACCTGAGTCGCCGGCATGACGCAAGGTAAGGCATCCAGTGCCTCAGTACCACCGGGCCAGTGTGAGATCCAGTTTCTGTCTAAATGAACCTTAAGTAGTAATGCATGACAGGTGGTGCGTTATGGTGGGGTAACGGCCCGCCTCGGGTGGGTTGTAGCACAAGGAGAAGTAGAGGGCTTCCACCACCCAAGAAGGCCCATTAGCCCACCATAACGCACCTCTTGGAGTGCCTTATTGTGATTATGAAATGGATTCTTTTTAGTAAATGGGGATGTATTTTTTTAAAACATATTTTTGTTGAGCTACTTTCAGCTGGGCTGCTGTGCTGGATAACGGCCCAGCTGAAAGTACCTCTTGGCCAATCAGAAGCCAGAATTCTTTCCACCCATTTCAAAATTAAGTCTAAAAAGAATAAAAGTGCAGAACTTCTATCTAATATAAGCTGAATTAGATGTAAATGTTTTTCAGAGTTTTTCCAAAAGTAACCAAATCCCTTTAAATAGCTGTATCCGATCATGTACCTTGTGGGCACCTTATTTTGGGACTTTCAGAGCAGGGAAAGTGTAGCCTCTTTCCTAAAAGCAGTTTGTGTCTGAGTCAGAAATCAGTATCTAAAAAATGAACCACACCATTCTTGTATCTGATCTTAGCACCTGTGATTTCACATGCAGCAGGTGTACAGAATTTTTAATAATCAACTCTTCTTATCAAATCATGTTGTAAAGGGGTTATTCAATATATCAAGTTCCTGCTGGCTACTGTCGGCTTTGGGAGGGGGGGCAGATTTTTATAGCCTGTGCTTATAATTAAGGGATTGTACTGAAAATGATGATTGCACTGATTCTGTAGTGCTAAGTAGCTGGTTAGCAGTCAACGTCTGGTGCAAAATTTTGAAAAGAATCTGTCAGAGATCAACAACCAAAGGAACAGCGCACTCAGGAAAAACAAACCAGTGCAAAAACACAGCTTGCCTAATCCATGAGCAAGAACAACATGATGCACTAGTGAGTCTAAAAATACAGGCACAGCTACGTAAATATGCAAAAGTAATTTAATTATCCAGTTACCACAAAACTACAAAGTGGAGGACACCGACTACAAGCTCCATCCAAGATCAGCCCACCACTGTTTTCAAAAGGGAAAATCCCACGTAGTCTAACTGTATCCAAATTTTGCATCCAAAAGGACAAATGCAACAAAAAAAAACCCCAAAAAACACAAATCCCATTTGTGGCAATGTTTGTAACTTTTTGTCACGAACCGCATCTTTTGAAAATAGTAGCATGTTTAGCTGGATGCAGTTGGATAGAGGAAGACATGGCCTGCATCCGTGTCTGTGACATACCCATTTGAACATCTGTTCTGAGGTCTTTGCCTGTGTTTTCTTAATGGTTTTGTGTTGGTTTTCAGTTTGCATGATCTAAAAAGTGCAGAGTTGGCCATAAAAAAAAAAAGTTCCTTCTGTACTTATCTCACGTACACGGCATTGCACTGGCAGCAGCAAAATTCTCATTCAGTAAGAGACATTTGTTGTTGCATTTTCTTTTTAAATCCCTCTGCTTTTAAATTATTAGCAGGGAAAAATCATTTAACCAGGTAACCACAGGAAACTAGTGGCAGAGACTGTTTTACCAGTATATAACTGGGGCTTAACTCTTGGTTCAAAAATTTTAGGTCAAGAAATTCTGTTTTTTAGAGGGTATGGTGATAAAAATATGGGTGTAATTTTTTTATCTTTTACTTTAGAAAATTAAATACATGTTATTTAAATTGAATAAAAATGTCCTTTTCACACACTGATTTTTTAAACTGTTGTCTTCAGTAACGTGCTTTCTTTTTATATCCCTGTCAGATAATCGCTCGCCTACCCCTCTGGTTAGTCACCACGATTTTTTATGCCTCTCCCTACTCTGTACACTGGGCAGTGTTCTCCATCCTCTGAAGGCCAAACCCAGAATCACATCCTTTAGTGACTGTGCCACATGTTCAGATGAAATAGAGTGGAATAGTGAGGGGTACAATCTACTGTAAATAAATAGCTTATTTGCAATCAGCCTTTACAATGTCTTGTTTATACCACAAATGCCACTGTGTTGTATGTCGTCTCAGCATGCAAAAATAACATGTTATATTCTGCAAGAGTCAGATTGGTGGAACACACATCGCAACCCCTAACAGCGCTGCTGGCCAAAAAGTTAGGCATTGAAAAATAAAGTAAAGCAGTGCACACAACCAAGCGCGAGAGCTCCCTGATGAAGTGTCCTGATAGATGTGTAATGGTTGCTAGCCTGTGGTCCAGCAAGCAGTACAATAGTTAATATTTTTTCCTGAGCTCTGGGTGTGCACGCTGCTTTCGTTCTTCTTTGGCATGTTATTTTCTCACTGATGTCAGAGGCTCAGGTAACATGTTTTATTTGCCAGATTTATTTTCACTTATATAGTCTAATGTGGCATTGGAACTTGTTTTGCACCATGTAACAATGTAACTTTCCTGTATGTTGGGTCTGCTACCAGCCCAGGGCCCTTAGGAAGGTGAGAGTTTCACATCTCAGAAGGCTATCCCTTATGTTACCACATTTCCCTCAGTGACATTACTTTCTTTCTCAAGATTACATGAAATGGTTTCCACCTTCATTCAATTTACAGTTGATTTTAGGTTACTGCATGAGCCTACCAGTCCTATTCTGTCAACAGATTCTGTATCTCAGGACTGCTGACAGCGACAGGTGAGCCCAGTACTGTGTTTGAACAATCATGTCATGGGCGTTCAGAAGTTTAAAGGACCCAACATACTTTTCTTCCTCTTTTAATGGAACAACAGTGGCCATTCTGACTGGCAGGGGCCTTAAAACAATAGTATTTGTTAGTGGTGAAAAAATTCATTATAAGTTGTTTTTTTTTTTTTTTCAGCAATTTATTTTGGGCAAAACTAAAATACAGTCCTTCTTGTAATGAACAGCTGTGATGCCTCCCATTGTTTTCTGACTAATCCATTAATGCGTTGATGGGTTGATGGGTGCGTGTGGTAAACAATGGGAACTATCACAGCTGTCCCCAACTTCCACTTGCAAGTTTTATTTAATTTCATTTTTGTTTATCCTGGAAGGCACATTGAGCAAATTGCCCATTTTCAATTGCATCCAGCATACAAAAAAACATTAAAAAATGCAGAGTACACTAAAACATTATACAACCCAGTCACAGTTAGATTGAGCAGTTGACAAAAACAGCTGTTTTTATACTGAGAAATAGTTTGACAGCATTTGACTGAATTAGGTAGATTGCTGTAGTTTCGAGCACCAATCTAATCGAAGGCCCACTGACCCAGAACAGTTCTTTTAAATGGTATTTTGAAGGAAATGGTATCTAACAACCCAGTATGACAGTCATTACATTGTAAAGGAAATAAAGCTGCAGTAGAGGAAGGTACTTTCCCAAGTACAATTTTATGAAAAAAACAAAAAAAAAAACAGGGGCCTTAAATTTCATGTGGTCCTCAAAGGAGAGTTTTGGGGCACAGTCAGAGTACAATGATGTGTACGTAAGGGAAGACCAGTAATAAAAAATGGAATTACATGCAGCTCTAACCCTGGACAGCACTCCACTACCTGCAGATGAATAACAGAGAATACCATAGTCTGCAATTTAAAAAAGTAGACTGCCGGCCCCATGGCACCGAGTGATTGGGGGATCGCTTAGCATGCTAGCGACCTGGTTTCACCCCCCGAGCCTGGATGTCAGGAGCAGGGTCAGGCAGAGAGGGAGTCTGAGCATCTTATGGGATGCTTTCCTCCCGAGAGGGGTGGGTTGTGACAGGCCACTCTCGTGGTGAATTCTGGTGGTGACTCCTGGTGGCGTACTTGGAGGTGTGGGTGACCACACGCTGCCATACGCCCCTGCCCCCGGATGTCCATGTGGCCGTTGCATGGGAGAGGGGGTGGGTGGTCCAGAAAATGGAAAATGAGCACCTGTAGTGCTGGATGACAGCCTCTAGTAGGACCCCTTCTGCCACCAACTGCCCAGCACACTGCACCTGGCCCCCGACCAGCATCTCCAAGTGTCGTGGTAGGACTCTTCCTCCCACCGCCTTCTCGGGGGGGGGGGGGCCAGCAGGGATAGGCCAAAACACAGTGGGGATTGCCAGCAGAGCACCAGGGGAGCCCAAGACAGGTGCAGCCATGAGGGCCGGGTTCACGGCGCTGTGGGGGGGGGGGAGTGCCAGCATGGGAGACCAAAGAAGTGGGGTTGTGGGGGCCACGGAAGGAGCACCCCCCCCAAAAAAAGGTAGACTGTTAGCCAAAGGAACATGGGCTTCTGGTACAAGGCTCCCACAAACTCGAAATAATAAACCTAAATGTTATTGAATTGTATTATTAAATTATCAGCATGTACGTCAAAGGTAAGGGTGCTATCCAGGATTACTCCCAAATATTTAAAGTCACTTTCTGACTGTACAAGAGTTCCATCGAGGGCCTTAATGGAGAGCTCACTATTACAAAGCATCTTAGACTTTACAAAGTCCATAGCCTTAGTGTTTATGGTATTGAGGACCAACCTGCAGGACAAGAACCATTGTCAAAGGTTATGAAAATCTTTTCGGATAAAACCAGTAAGGGCTGCCAGATTTCATCCCCCTCTTAAAAATGACTGCATTATTAGCATAGACAAGTATTTCTGATGGACAGGCCACAGGGAGGTCATTTAAAAAAGGAGAAGAGAAGTGGTCCCCAGTATTGAACCTTGTGAAACTCCACAATTAACCTTGGAAAATCTAGAATGATGACCATTAACAACAGATCTTACTTTGAGGGAATCTTGCAGCAGGCCATACCAGTAGGACTTAGCCGCAGGCACTAGGATCACACTGAAAACTTTCTAGCTGTCGGTCTACCAGAGGGGGATGCCCACCTCCGATGTCACCCACTGACATCAGCCAACCCTATAAGAGTGGGTGGCACCCATAGCCTCCCCAGTTCTTTTTCCGCCGTTGACCAATACATGTCAAACCTCTGGAAACTGATGTAGCTTCAATCAACTGCCATTTTTGCATGCTTTCAGCATTTCTACTTTATTTTTCTCACAGTAGTTACCTTTTATTATTTTTCCTTTTTTTGTGTCTTGTAAACTGACTTCAACCTCGGAATACTCCAAAACCAAGAGTACCTGTGGAAAACAATTCCTGGAGAAGGACGGCCATTCTGCTGGTGTCTTCTGCCTGGGCCCCAGCTCACAATGTCCAAGCCTGTCAGATCTGCTGGGGACTCAACCAGGCCACCTGGCGATGCTGCCAGTGGACATTGGAGAACTTTCTCCTGCAGCAGAAGGTCACCTCCATTAGACAGGAGCTGCAGGCCAGGAGCTCCTTGGTCTCCCCAGCTTAGTCCTCTGGCTCCCATCTGTCAATCACAGGACAAGGCTAGTGGGGAAACACAAACACCTGGATATGGACTGGGACAGGCCCCATTCCTCCTCCTCCTCCTCCTTCTGATCACAATCATCCCACCATTTGTCAGCTGCAAAGGGGCCTTCCTCTTCTGGGGGGAGGGGGGTTGGCCTCATCTGCCATCATGCCGTCTTACCCACAGGGTAACCATTAGCAACAACTCCTGCCACTGTTACCATTTCAGGCAGGGTTCACTCCACACCCCCTAACCCTTGCTGCTCAGGCCCTTGCTATCTGCGGGCACACAGTATGCTAGAGCTGCTGATGTTTTTTCCACTGGCGGGTTTCAGTGGTTGCCGGGACTTCTTTTATCTCCCGCCCAGCACCCGCGAACCCAGCAATGGCAGAGTTTGCCACATGCTCTTCAGCCTCAGGACAGGCACTTCAAGATACTTACACCTTCCCAAGTTTGAGCCCTCCTCGACTTTCCCCTATTAGGACTTCTCCCTCACCGGCGCCTGTTCTCCCTTAACTGGCACCCGTGGACTTTCAACACCCATGTCTCTTCTAACACCTGTCGGGCCTCTGCTGGCCATGACTCTGCTTGCTCCCGCTGGGCCTGCACCCACCTACCCTCAGTTAGTGCCCGTTAGCCCAGTGCTGGTCTGTCCTCAACCAGTGTCTGTTGGCCCGATGCACGCCTATCCTCTTTCAGCACCTGTAGGGCCTGCGCTGTTTTACCCCCAGCTGGCACCTGCAGGACCGACGCCAGCTTAGCCTTGCTCAGTGCCCACTGGTCCAACACCAGTCATTGCCAATTTGCAAGGTCTAATCACTTCCCTTTGGGGTTTCATGCGATCACATGTCCCCAAATCTCAAGGTGTCCCTCGCCCCCCAGGGGCCTTCTACGGGGTCTTCCACTCCAGTGCTCCCACACCCCACACTGCCTCCTAGGCTGGCTCATACCCTCAGACATCCCACAGAAGAGGGGTTTGTCTACCACCCTGACCTGCATCTGCCTGATGATGGTGATCCGGATATCAACGAGGGTGACAACGGCGATATTAGTGGCTCCCCTACCCCCTCTACAGGCTCCTCTGAGGGCCAGGGTAACTCTAAGTGTGTACCAAAGTCTCCGCCAGATGTCCCCTCCTTTATGGCAATTATAAAGCACATCCAAGAGGTTATGGGGTTCGAGATGGAGGAGCAGAATCCAGAGCACCACCAGCTTGCTACCTACCTTTGACAGCCAGAAACTCCTCCATTGGTGGTTCCTCCTCTGATAGACACTTATGAAGATGCCACCATGGCTGCCTGGCATCGGCCTGATATGATCCTGGCCATGTCCAAGAAGGCTGATATGATGCCATACCCCGGCAGGGAAGCCCTTTCTCAGGGAACAGGCACAGGCGGACTCAGTGGTGATAAATGCCACACATGACCGCACAAAAGCGCCTAAGCATCTGAGCACTTTGCCACCCAAGAAAGAGTCATATCGGTTAGACCTTCTGGGTAAGCGGACATTCACCTCTTCTACTCTGGTGATCCACGCCTTGAACTACTTAGCTCACATGCTTCATTATCAAAATGCCTTGTGGGATCAGGCCAGGGATGCCATCCAATCTTTACCTGACAACCCTGCCAAACAGCAGGCCATGGGCTCCCTCAAGTCAGCCTCTGACGTTGGCACCCACTTGCTCAGAGAAGCCTGCAATGCTGTGGATGCATCAGCTCGGGCAGCGGCATCCAACATTTGTCTGCTCCTGACACACTTGGCTTCAGGTATCTGGGTTCACCCAAGATGTCCAACTGTCCATCTTGAATGCTCACTTTAGAGGGTATAGATTGTTCAAGCGGGGACAAGGAAGATATCCTCGCCCACCTACAGGCGTCTGGACGCTCCATGAGATCGGTCCATTTCTTGTATCATACGCAGCTCAAGTCCAAGCAGAAGACACCCTTTCATCGTGCCACCCATAGACGGACCTGGGCGTCAGCCAAACCTCAGGGAAAGTGGCTGGCAGTGGCAGCTGCTTTCCACCCTCACCCTGCAAGAGCTCTCGAGGAACTCCCGCAGCCCCAGCTGCAGATGACACCCCCCCTTCCTGACTCCTTCCTGGACCCCCTCCCTCCAGAGGTGCAGAAGGAGATCATAAGCAGTTGCTTCTCCCTCCATCTGCACAGGTGGCAGGAAATCACAACAGACAATTGGGTGCTGCAGCTTATAGAACATGGGCACTCCCTGGAACTTTTGGAGTGGCCTCCAGACAATCCCCCTGTTCAGTCCATCTGCCCTCTGGGTCACATCCCTCTGATCTGGAATGAAATTTAAGCCTTGCTTCAGAACCCGTTCTACAGTCCCAGCAAGGGAAGGGGTTTTATTTTCTTCCTGGTTCCCAAACAGATAGGAGACCTTCAACCCATCCTAGACCTCAGCAAACTGAACCTGTTCATCCAATAAAATGGTCAGAATGGTCACCCTTCAGGGCTACTGTCCCTTTTACACCAGAGGAGCTGGAGCTGCTCCCTAGATATGCAGGATGCCTGTCTGCATTTCAAGGTCTACGCTTCCCACAGGCGCTTCCTCCGATTTAATTTTCAGGGAGCCCATTTCCAGTACAGAGCCCTTCCATTTGGCTTATCTTCAGCCCCTGGGTGTACACCAAGTGTTTGGCTGTGGTGGCAGCTACCCTCAGACAGCAGGGTTCTATGTTTTCCCCTACCTGGACAACTGGCTGCTAGCAGCTCCATCCAGGGAGCGTCTGCTCAAAACCCTTTGTCATACCTGCCACCTGCTTCAGGATTTGGGTATCGCTATCAGTCTGCCCAAGTCATTCCTGAGCCACTGCCAGTGACTTCAGTACATAGGGGTGGTGCTGGATACAGCCTAAGGGATGGCCTTCCTGCCTCAAGACAGAGCGGAGTACCTGATGGCCCAAGCCTGTCAGCTCTGCTCTAGCCGACATGTCCCAGCTCAGGCCTTTCTGCATCTCCTGGGTCTCATGGCTGCAGCAATAGTGATGGTTCCACTGGCCAGGCTGCACATGAGAGTTCCCCAGTGGACCCTGCGGGTCCAAGGGGACCAGTGCACGGATGACCTAGGACAACCAGTCCTGGTCTCGGATCCAGTCAGGAGAGTGATGTTGTGGTGGCTAGAGCACAGCAACCTCCAGAGAGAGGCGCCTTTTTCATTCCACCTCCGCAGCAGATCCTCATCACATATGCATTGGGCCTAAGCTGGGAGGCTCATCTAGGGGCTTACCAGACTCAAGGGACATGGTCCAATGCAGAAGCGGATCTTCACATAAATGTCCTGGAGATGTGAACTGTTCCATATGCCTTGCAGGCTTTCCAGACCCAGCTCTCCCCAGCCCTCTGCTGATTCAGTTAGACAATTCCAGTATGGTCCATTACATCAACAAGCTTGGGGGGGTGACTAATTTCTGCCCCCTAAGTCAGGAAACGACGAGAGTCAGGTATTGGGCCATAGATCACAGCCTGGTACTCGCAGCTGTGCATGTTCCTGGTGAACAAACCATTTTGACAGACAGCCTAAGCTGGTCTCAGTCTTGTGCTCACGAGTGGGAGCTCCTGACCTCCATGGTGGAAGACCTGTTCGACTGGTGGGGGTCATCCAAAGTTGGACCTTTGTGCGTCCCCACTCAATGCATAAAAAACACTTTTCTGCTCGCTCGCTCCAGGGCCTGGAGTTTTCTGGCAAGATGTGTTGTCCCTCTTTTGGAAAGGGAGGTTCTAGGGATATGGATATGTTGTTCATCCACACTGACTGGCAGGTTCCTTGCGCTTTAAATGCGGAAGGTCTTTAAGCTGGCTTCTCCCTCCCACCGGGTGGTAAAACTCTCTGCTCCGCCCCATGACGCTAGATCTTCCTTACCGCTTGGAGCTCAGGTTCCCTCCTTAACACTCTGCGTATAGACTGGATCCTAATTCTTGGTTCGCCCGAAACTAATTATTAAGTTTTCAAGACTTGATCAAATCTCCCTTGCCGCTGCGATGGACACATCGACTCCCAGTTTTCGGCGGTGCCCGTGTGGGCAGAAAATGTCCAGGACGGATCCGCACTCCACGTACGTCTACTGCCTCGGCCTAGATCATGACCCACAGGCCTGCGAGTTATGCCGTTCATTTTCAGCCAACGTCCTGGAAGACTGCGCTGCCCAGTTACAGCTTGGGTGCCCCGAGGAGCGCTACCCGCCGGTGAAGTCCATGGAGGCCCATTGGGCAGTGTCCGCGGTGGCTGGCTTGGCTGAGCAACTCGAGTAGATGATCACCCTCGAGGAGGAGGCGGCCCAGGCCGCATCTTCATCTTCATCTTCCTCGGTTGCGGCATTTATCCCGCTCTCTCTGGGATCCTCCTACACAGCTTCTTTTAAGGAGCTTTGCCAGTCCCTCTCCACGAAGGGAGAGAGGACATCGGGACATTCCTCTCGGTCCAAAAAGAAGGACTCGAAAGGTAAGTCCCACCGTCGGCGTTCGTGGGAGCGGGAGAGGTCCCCTTCCCTGGACAGTCGATACCGACTTCGGTCAAGGTTGCGGCTAAGGCTGCTGACTTCACGGTGTCCCCGTCGGGTCAGCCGGCCAAGACACCCGTCGGCCGCGGTCAAGATTTTTCTCGACCCGTCGGACGGGCTGTCGACTGGTGAAGCAGACAACCCTTCTTCACCAGTTCCCCCGGTGGAGACCGAGGACTTGCCTGTGCCTCCCATGCCGGAGTCCCCGGTCAAGGCTTCCGAGCCTAGGGAAGCACAGGTATCCCCCGGCCCTTCCCAGAACCGCTCTCGGAAACACTGAGGGCCTCAGTCTCGGACCTCGTCTCGGTCCAGCCGATGCCGCTGACATCAGCGGTCTTGGTCTCGGCACCAAAGTAAGCGGCGGTGCCGCTAGTCCTTGTCTTCCTCCTCGGAAGAGGAGGAGAGGCTTCGGCGCAAATTGCGTCAACGCTATGAGGCCCTAATGTGGCAGCAGTTACTTCTGTCTGGGTACAAGACAACGCCGTCGCCTTCCCTGGCCATCAAGTGGCTGTCACCCGAGTGGCCGAAACAACCCCTCACTGTAGTAGAGGTGCCCAAGCCTGGGCCAGTTGTTAGGCTGAAACCAGCTGCCCCACCGATTGTGGTGGAACCTCCGCCTCCACAACTGAAATCGGGGGCGCCGACCAAGGACTCTCGGTTGGGTCAGGGTCTGCCCCACAGGTTGTCGGTCACCCTCACTCCCAACCGTACCCGGCAGGTGGAGGGTGGCTCAGGCACCAGGCAGCTCTTCTCGGACTCCATGGCGACTCCTTCCTGTTTTCCATGCCCCTTGACCTGGAGTCCTGTGGGGGGCAGTTGATGGACGAGAGCCCATCGTCCTTTATGGGTCTGCTTCGGCTCATCTCGAAGTCCGCCGGGATGCAGCTCGAGCCCGTATCCAAGCATCCCCTGACGGAGATACTGGACCGAAGGGATTCGCACACGGAGGCCTTTCTGGTGGCTGAAGCCATTGTTGGCCCAGCCTTGGAGCTTGTGCAGTGGCCAGCTTCCTGTCCTGCAGCTTCGGCCAGGATGGCCAGGAAGTATGCGGTCCCTACCAGCTCTTTGTCCAGTTTTTCGGAGCACCCCTCTGCGGAGGGGTTGGTCACCGATGGCGTTTTCCAGTGTTCTGGGAATGCTAGGGATGTGGATAAGCCCCCCGACGAGTCCAAAAAGCTGGACTATGCCGGGTGCAAGGTGTACGCTGTGTCCTCCCTTGGCCTCTGCCAGGCCAGCTTGGCCATGCTGATGGCACACTTCTCCCACGCCCTCATGGGCTCCCTGGATGAGGTGATCCCTCATCTCCCGGCCGACCTGCAGACCACGGTCAAGCAGGTACAGGACCAGGGAAGGGCAGTGGCAAAACAGCAGCTCCAAACGGCTCTGGACATTGGAGACTCCTATGCCAGATCAGTTGCGGCCGCAGTGGCCATGTGCCACAGAGCATGGCTGATGATATCCACCTTCACGGCGGATACCCAGCATATATTGGTGGATGTTCCCTTCCTGGAGACTGACCTGTTCGGCCCTGGAGTGGAAGGCCACCTCCAGCGGATCGAAAAGTCCAATGCTACTCTGAACTTGGTCACCTCCGCCCAGAAGGACAAGGGCCGTCGCCAACAACATAAGTCCTTTCGCCCTTCTGCAGCACGTTCGGCCTAACAGCACCAGCATCAGGGCCAGCAGGCTCGCACTTGGCACCCCAAAGCTAAGCCTGTGACTTCCTCTAACAGGAAGCAGGGAGGAAAAGGCCCAGGAGGTCCCTCGGCCAGTCCCTCCTCCAAGCCTGCCCAGTGACGGGTTGAGGGGTGTTGCCCCCAGCCTCGTCACTCCCCCCTGGGTTCCCCCCATGGGGGGATGGCTCTGCCACTTTGTTTCCGCCTGATCTGCTATCACCACGGACCGCTGGGTGTTGGAGGTGGTAGGAAAGGGTCTGCCCCTGGAGTTCAAGCAGACCCCGTTCTTCCGAGCCATCGCCCCTCGGGGGGGGGCTACGGGGTCCACAGCCTCTCTGTCGGCTCGCCGAGCCGACGCCATCTACTCCTCGAAAAAGAGGTGATCAGGAAGGTGGCGGATCCTCCACCAGACCCGTGGTTTGTGTCCAGGTACTTCCTGGTCCCGAACTGGATGGGGGGGCTGGCGCCCCATTCTAGACCTGTACAACCTAAACAGGTTCCTAAGGTCTCGGACCTTCAGGATGGTCACTCTGGCTCAGATAATCCCATCCTTGGAACAAGGCGTGTGGTTCTGTTCTCTGGATCTCCAGGACGCGTTCTTTCACGTCCCAGTCCGTCTGTCCCACCAGAGATTCCTCAGCTTCGGGGCAGAGGGATCCCTCTACGAGTTCCCAGCGATGCCCTTCGGCCTTTCCCTAGCTCCCAGGGTCTTCACCAAATGCATGGCAGTGGTGACAGCATTCCTGCAGCACCGAATGGTCTGGGTGTACCCCTACCTGGATGACTAGCTGATTGCAGCCTCCTCCAGAATGGAGGTGGAGTGGTCCAGAGATCTGGCCCTCCAGGTTTGAGCTCAGGTTGGCCTCCTCATCAACGAGGCCAAGTCGGAACTCGTGCCAAAGCAGTTGATACAATTAATGGGGGCAGAGCTCGACTCTCTACGAGCCAGAGCATGGCTCCCGGTGGACAGGGCCGAGGTTCTTTCCTCCTTTGCCCAGTCATTTCAGGTTGGGCAATTGCGCCCTGCCCGGGACTTCCTGCACCTCCTGGGCCTCATGGCGGCCTGCACCAGTGTGGTCCGTTGGGCCCGTTGGTACTTGCGTCCCCTTCAATGGGGGCTGGCCAGCCAATTATCACAGCACTTCGATCCCCTGAATCAGATAGTGACAGTGACCCAGGGGATGTGGAACGCTCTCCAGTGGTGGACCGTTCCAGCACATCTGCAGGAGGGCATCCCGTTTGTCTGCCCCGAGCTGATGGTCTCTCTCTATCAACTGATGCCTCTCTGATGGGTTGGAGTGCCCATCTGGGGGAGCACAGAGCGCACGGCGTCTGGTCCCCTCGGGAGTCCCGATGCCACATCAACCTGCTGGAGCTTCGAGCAGTTCATCTAGCCCTCACCGCCTTTGCTCCGTTTCTACAGGGTCAAGTGGTTCAGGTCCAGACGGACAATACCACGACCATGTACTACCTAAACCGCCAGGGCGGGACGCGCTCCATGCCTCTGTGCAGGGAAGCTCTCCGCATTTGGTCACTGGAGGCGGATCTCCTTGCCATCCATGTGGCAGGAGCCTCCAACATTCTGGCCGATGCCCTAAGCTGGATAGGGGCTGCGTCCCACGAGTGGTCTGTCCTGCCGGAGGTAGTACAAGATCTGTTCTCCCACCGGGGCATGCCTCAGGTGGACCTGTTTGCCTCCAGGGAGAATGCGAAGCTGAGACTGTTTCTTGCCCACCCCCTTCATCAGGGCTCGCTGCAGGGGGATGCCTTCTCAAGGCCGTGGACCCCGGGCCTCTTCTATGCCTTTCCCCCATTTCCCTTGATCCACAAAGTGCTTCTCAAGGTGAGGAGGGACAAGGTGCAGGTGATTCTGGTAGCCCCAGACTGGCCCCGCCAGTTCTGGTATCCAGATCTCCTCAGTCTCAGCTCCAGGCTCCCGAGGCGGCTTCCAGCCCGCCCGGTCCTGATCTCAGTCAATCAGGGGAAGGTATTCCATCGGGACCTTCAGTCCCTGCACCTGACGGCCTGGTTCCTGAGTGGCTAGAGTTCCAGGCCTTGGGTCTTTCCGACGAGGTCCTCAACGTTGTTGAGGTGTCCCGTAAGGAGTCGACCAGAAAATGATATGCCTTCAAATGGAAATGATTCTCCATTTGGTGTCAGGGCAAGGGCCTGGACCTTCCTCCTGTTCCTTGGCAAGCATTCTGGACTACCTGTGGTCCCTTTCTCAGCAAGGGCTTCGGTCGACCACCCTTAAGGTGCACCTGGCAGCCATCTTGGCTTACTAGACGTGGGCCGGGAAGCAGTCGGTGGCGCAGGAGAAGGTGGTCAGGCGCTTTTTCAAAGGCCTTGATCACATATCCCCTCTGGTGCGAGAACCTCCACCTCCGTGGGATCTACTGCTGATATTGGCTAAGCTCATGGGCAAGCCATTTGAACCGATGCACAAGTGTGACATCTCTCATGTGTCGTGGAAGACCGCCTTCTTGGTGGCTATCACATCAGCCAGAAGGATGGGAGAGCTCCAGGTGCTTTCCATCAAGTCTCCTTTTCTGGTCTTCCACAGGGACAAGGTTGTCCTGCGCCCCCACCCAAAATTCCTTCCGAAGGTGGTGTTGGAGTTTCACCTTAACCAGGTGTTGACTCTGCCGGTGTTCTACCCCAGTCACACCTTGGAGGCCGAATATAGGCTCCATACTTTGGACCCTAGAAGAGCGCTCACTTACTATAAGGAGCGGATGGCTGAAGTTCGGGGAGAGGTTCGCCAGCTGTTTGTCACCCTACGCTGAAGCCGCACCTGGCAGACCTACAGCCAAGCGGACGATAGGCAGGTGGGTCACCTCCTGCATAGATCTCTGCTATAGGTTGGCGGGCATGGAGCCTCCCAGAGGGATAAGAGCTCATTCTACCTGCCATACCGCTGCATCGGTGGCTGCTTCGGGATGTCCCTATCCAGGAAATCTGCAGGGCTGCTACCTGGAAGTCAGCACACACCATCACCCACTACCACATCGACCTTGAGTCACGCCGGGATGCTGGTTTTGGGGCCTCGGTTCTCCAGTCTTTATTTCCTAAGTAGGGGGTGTGCGCCTTACCTCCCTCCTCTCGGAGAACTGCTAGGAGTCTGCCAGACAGTGTGGATGAACAACATATCCATATCCCTAGAAATACAGGTTACTCATGTGTAACAGAAGATCTTACTTTGAGAGGGCTCTTGCAGTAGGTAATTACATATAGGACTGACGCCGGCAGGTGGCAGGACCCCACGGAAAAATTTCTAGCTAGCAGTCCCTGGCGAGGAACCGCCCCCTTGTCAGGTGACCGGCATCAGGAGACGTCTGTATAAAGGGGCGGTCCCTGACACCCGCCTTCCAGTTCTTTCTCGCCGTTAGCTCATGCAGCACTTCGCAGAAAAGTTCGTGCTTCGTCAGCCCTATCTTCATTTTTTTACTGAAATAATTGCTTTTTTTCGACTAACGTCAGTACCATCATCGGTATATGTCGTCCCCTACACCCTCCGAGCACAAAATAAGTGCGATTAGATGCGGCCTTAACTACCCTTGCAGAATGATCATTATAATAAGTGTTCTGCCTAGGCCCCGATCACCCGGTCGAGAAGTGCCAGCACTGCCTGTTTCTTTTTTTTTTTTTTACTTTCAATCTTTATTGTATTTTAAAAGGAAATACATAAGTGGGGGTGGAATATTTACAGAAAGAAAAAGGGAAGGGTTACAGAAAAAAAAAAGGAATATAAAGTGCACATACATCCAAATAAAAAATATTACATTTTCTTAAATACAATGAGGGCCAAAAAGCATCAGTTATTTATATCTCATCAATCTAGTTAGAAAAATACAGGGAAAGATGAGCAAAAGGGAAGCCAGTAAAGCATACAGTAGTAGGCTAAGGTATAAAGTCCGATCTTAAAGGCATAATGTACAAGACCCATTTTCTCCATAGGACTTCAAGCAACATGTTTTATTAATCAAGTCTGTGAGTCTCTCCATCTTATATAGGTCTATCATTAAATGTTGCCAAGGTCCAATGTTGGGGTTGAGAGAATACCATTTTTTGTAATGGCTTTTTGCAGCCAAAAGGGTCAGATTTAGAAATTTTTTTGTGGAGGTATCGGATATTTCTGGGGGGAGGAGGCCAAATAGAAAAATTTGGGCGTTTAAATGTAAATTTGGAGATATCATCTGATGGAGAGCCCCGGACAGCTGTAGGATGAAAGGCTGGAGGATAGGGCAAGACCAGAGTATATGCCCCAAGTTGGCGGATGGACAACCACATTGTCTCCAGCAGTCAGCTTTAGCTTGCACTAGATATTTCTGAGTCCGTACCAGAGTCAGGAAGAATCTAACAGCTAGTTTCCATGCAAAACCTTTCCAGGTCCCTGAGCCGACCCCCCATACATGTTACTCAAATAGCTGTCCCAATCCGGAGGGGACAATTCCACCAACAGGTCCTTTTCCCAGGCCAACCTGACCGCCTCCAAAGATTGTGTTTGGATCTTAACAAGGGCCTTATATAAAGTAGATATTAGGTGAGAAGGAACCGGTTTCCCCTCTACTGCAGAGATCAGAAGAAGCAGTAAGTCAGGGGGGAAGAGTGTCTTCCCAGGGTAGTTTCCCCAATGTATTCATATAATTCCTGATCTGAAAATATCTGAATCTTTCGTTATAGGCAATGTTATAATTTTGGGTCAGTTCAGTGAGAGACAGGATCTTGCCTCCGGGGGAGAAGTGGTACACCAGGTGTAAGCCTTTCCTGAGCCACCTAAAGAACCCCTTATCCATCTTACCAGGGAGGAAAACATCAAGGCATGGGAGAGAGAGAACAGGGCTGGTCTCCAGGGCTTAAAGGCTCTGGTTGCCATAGTTTTGCCAGCATTTAAGTATAGTCTAGGTATGGGGTTGGATCAGATGTATCTTGATCTTGGAAGGAAAGGCTAGTAAGGCGTCATATATATCATTGAGCTCCATCTCCTGTAATTCCACCTCTTTCCACCGTGATGTAAGATTTGTCTAGCCAATACATAGAATTCTAAGTTGACAGGCCTGATAGTATAGTCTAAAATTTGGTAAGGACAGGCCTCCTGCCTGCCTGGGGAAGTTGTAAATTGACAATTGTCTGAGGTTTGTAGTAGGCCAAATAAATGCAGAAATTCTTTTTTGCAAAGACCTAAAGAAAGTATCCGGGATTGGTACTGGTAAAGTTTGGGCTAAGTATAGAAATCGGGAAAGGGCTACCATTCTGATCGATTCTATACGTTGGCTGAGTGACAGAGGAAGGGCCTGCCATCTCTCAAGGTCAGAGGTCATCTTAAGTAGAAAAAGGGAATAGTTCAGCGTGAACAAATCACTGCCAGGGGGGCCCAAGCGAACCCCAAGATATTCAATGCTGTCTAAGTGCCACTTAAAGTTAAATGTTTGCCTCAAGCCTTCATGGGGGGCAAAGTTACAGGTCAAGACTTCAGTCTTAGTTTCATTAATTTTGTATCAGGAGACAGCTCAAACCTTTCAGAACATCCCAGAGATGAGAGAGCAAATTAGGGGTCTATAGGTATATTAGGAATAATCTGCATATAGGGCCAATTTATGCTCCTGTGCTGGCCCTTATTCCCGTTATTTCGTTCCTCTGTCTCAAGGCCTGTGCTAGAGGTTCGAGGTATAGTGCAAATAGCAAGGGGGAGAAGGGACATCCCTGTCTAGTGCCTCGTGATGGGAAGATAGGATAGGAAAAGGAACCATTAATGTGAATATATGCCCTGGGATGAGAGTACATAGCTTTCAGTGAGTTAACAACTGCTTGAGGGATTCCCACCCTTCTCAGCACCTCCCATAGATAAGGCCATTTGACCCGGTCGAGCGCCTTCTGGCGTCAAGAAAGCAAGAAATCTGGTTCCAGGGGCTCTCACCCTCTGCAGCAAATGTAGAGTTCTCTTGATATTATCCTGGAGTCTGGCGACCTGGAACAAAACCAGTTTGGTCCAGGTCTATTATTCAGGTAAAAAGTTTGAAATCTTCGGCTAATATTGAAGCAAAATCTTATAATCAAGGTTGAGAACTGAAATGGGTCTGTAGGAGGAGGAGCAGGAGGTCATATGTTTACCCAGCTTCAAATGCTAGATATATGCATATCTCCAAGTGTCAGAGATAGGATCCCCAGTTGTATGGCCTTACAGGCGTCAAGCAGGGTGGGAGCAATTCTGCAAAAAGCTTTATAAAGTCTCCAGTGTAGCCATCAGGTCAGGACTCTTATTGGCCTATGAGCATAAAGTGTTTGTTCAGTTCTGTTCTAGTGATTGGGTTTTCAGGGAATTGTTGATGGGCTTGGGATATCCATGGAATACGTAGTGCGGAAAGCTTCAATTGCATGGGGTCTCGGTTCTCAGAGCCATAAAAGCTACTATAGTATTTACAGAGGCCTATTTCAATCTCACGAGGAAGGTAACTAATTTTTGAACGGATCTCTTATTTGTAAACAATGGCTCTGGCTTTATGTTGTCTAGTCTATAAACTAGTAAGAGTAGCTCTGGGGCCTCCCTCATAGTATTTTTGTTTGAGTAGCTGTAGGGCCTGCTCAGTTAGTATATCAGGATCCCTTGAATCTATTGCTAGTGGCTGAGTACTAAAGGTAGAACCCTCGTCTCCCGCTGCATGCAAGCGAGAAGGTTTTGCAACTGGGTATGCAGGTTATCTAAATGGGCTGCTGCTGTTTTATGGAAGCAGCATATTTGATTGCTTCCCCTCTTAAAACCACCTTGAGGTGCCGTGCCCCATAGAGACTCCTTCTAGATGTCCTAGCTCTGATTGTCTTTCAGGATCTCTTTTATTTTCTGTTGTGTAAACTCTTTAAAATCCTTATTATTAAGTAAAATTATTAAATTTCCAAGGTGTTAGTCCTATCCTTACTCCAGATCATATTTAATGTTAAAATGGAGTGGTCACAGTAAAACCGTTGAAGTGTGTGTGCAAGCTCTCCGTTTTATATAGGTGCTCTTTAGAACATGTATAAAATCTATGGGTACACACACACTTTGTGGGGAGCTAGTAATGCATGTATTCCCTCTTGTTAGGGTGGAGTTTAGCAGATATCAATCAATGTGCCTCGAAGACATCTCTATGTACCATCAGTGAGCTGGGGATTTCTTAAAGGGCCTTTTAGTAGAAAGTATCTAGGGAAGAGGGCGTGAGGTTGTGATCCTCCATTACCAAAACCCCCTGCTTCCTGTCTAGTATTTTTCTGAAGAGTTGTTTCCTGACTGGGTCCTTCACCTGGGGACATATATGAGAACAATGTGGCTCTCCTGATTATTCCAATTTACCAACAGCAATGACAAGATGACCTCCAGGGTCAGAATGAAGTTATTAACTGAAAGGGGACACCTTAAAGGGACCAATACGGCAGTTCCTCTCCTCTTACCTTCCCATACACAGAGTCTACAACTGTAGAAACCCAAATTTAGTAGTTTCTGGTGCTCCTGCTTGTTTAAATGAGTTTCTTATAATACAAGGAAGAAGGTTTCAGCTTTCAAGTGAGGATATCACTCTGTATCTCTTGATAGGATTATTCAAGCCATTGACATTATGAGCAAACCTTAATTAAGGGGGCTTTGTTTGTCATTGGGCCACAAGGATGTTGTCTAGTGCTGTATATCTACCGCCACTA
The DNA here is from genome assembly GCA_016271365.2 of Neoceratodus forsteri. Classification (NCBI taxonomy): domain Eukaryota; kingdom Metazoa; phylum Chordata; order Ceratodontiformes; family Ceratodontidae; genus Neoceratodus; species Neoceratodus forsteri. Next base: position 585,139,723 of record JADMNL010000022.1, read on the forward strand.
CCATATAAAGGCTTAAAGTAAAACAATCTGTTTTCCCATTTACAGAACACTTCACTAGAGTGGCCCCCAACATATGGCTTTGTGCCAGCCAAGGAAATAAAATTGAAAATAAAAAAGAAACCCTATAAGTGGCTCAAATTAAGTTTCAAAGGCCTAGTAGTGTATGCATATAACAGGAAGTAAATGAAATATAACCAGAAAAGACCAAATCTTGGTCAACCTATTTACAGTTGCACTTCCATAGGCAGAGGGCGAAAGGATTACCCCTCCTGAAAGAAAGGACCACAAGGGCCCTTTGGGAGGAATAGTGACTTTCATAGAAACATATAAGTTGACGGCAGATAAGGACCGCAAGGCCCATCCAGTCTGCCCATTTCTTTTTCTACCTTATAAATGTGCCATCGGCCTTTGCTCTGTCAGTGGCCTATCTATTCATAGTCATTTGTATTGCTCCCTTATGCCTATCCCATGCCTGTTTGAAGCCCTGCACTGTATTCATAGCCACCACTTCTTGTGGTAAGCCATTCCATGCATCCACCACCCTTTCTGAAAAAGAATTTCCTCACATTCCCCTTAATCGGCCTCCCTCTAATCTCATGCTGTGTCCTCTTGTCCTGCTATTTTTCTTATATTTAAACATATGTTAGACTCTTTCACCTTGTTTATGCCCTTAAGGTGTTTGAATGCCTCGATCATATCACCTCTCTCCCTCCTTTGCTCAAGGGTATACATATTGAGCTCCGTTAATCTGTCCTCCTTATGTCTTCTGATGCAGTCCCTGCACCATTTGGTTGTCCTTCTCTGGACTGCCTCAATTTGGTTAATGTCCTTGTAGGTGTGGCCTCCAATACTGCAGCAGCCTCCAGATGGGGCCTAACCAGTGTCTTGTACAGAGGGATTATTACCTCCCTCTTACGACTGCGATACCCTACTACCACTAACACCCCTAGCCTTACCTACTGCTTTAGAGGTCTGCTTGGATGATTTCAGGTCATCAGTGATGATGATGCCCAAGTCTCTTTCTTCCTTTGTGACTGCTAGCAACTCCCCTCCCAGCCTATAGGTGGCTTCAGGGTTTCTCTTCCCTATGTGCATGATTTTGCACTTCTTTTGCATTAAATCCCAGTTGCCACTCTTCTGACCATTCTGCTAGTTTATCCAGATCTCTTCTCATTCTGCCCACCCCATCTGGATCATCTACTCTGTTGCAGATCTTGGTGTCATCTGCAAACAGACAAGCCTTACCCTCTAGTCCATCTGCAAGGTCACTAATGAAGATGTTGAAGAGGACTGGCCCCAGGACTGATCCCTGAGGTACCCCGCTTGTGACTTGCATCTCTTCTGACTGTATACCATTTACCACCACTCTCTGTTTTCTGCCCGTCAACCAGTTTGCCACCCAGTTGACCAACTTCTGACCCACCCGAGCCTACCCAGCTTATTTATCAATCTTCTATGTGGAACAGTGTCAAAGCTTTGCTGAAGTCAAGGTAGGCGACATCAACTGCTCCCCTTGGTCCACCACTCTGGTTACCCAGTCAAAGAAATCTATGAGATTAGTTTGACAGGACCTTCCTTTGTAAACCCATGCTGTCTTGGATCCTGTGCCCTATGGATTCCAGGTGTTGCACTATCCCTTCCTTAGGAGTGCCTCCATAATCTTGCCCACTACTGAGGTAAGACTGACCGGTCTGTAGTTCCCGCCTCCTCCCTGCTACCACTCTTGTGGGCGGGATCACATAAACCCTTCTCCAGTCTTCTGGGACCTCTCCTGTGCTCAGAGACTCACTAAACAATTCTGCTAATGGCTCTGCTAGTTCCTCCTTTAGCTCCTTAAGTACCCTGGGATGTATGCCATCAGGTCCCATTGCCTTATCCACCCTGAGCTTGCAAGCTCTTGTAGGACCCTTTCTTTTGTGAAGGAGTAGTGCTCACCTCCCTCCCCCTGTGTCCATGATGCTGAGCTGTGGGCCCTGCCTACCTTCTCTTCAGTAAATACTGAGCAAAAGTATCTATTTAGGATAGATGCCTTTACAGGGTCCTCCTCCTCACATGCTCCTTTTTCCATTAAGCTTAGCAATACCCTCTGGACTTTCTCCTTTCACTAATGTATCTATAGAAAGTCTTGTCACCTTCTTTAACTGTTAGTGCTAGTGTTTCCTCAGTTTGGGACTTTGCCTGCCTTACCTGCTTCCCTTAGGGCAGTTTGGTATGCCTCCCTATCTTCATCCCGCTGTGTTCCCTTATATTTCCTGAAGGCCAGCCTTTTGGCTCTCACCTTTTCTGCTACTGTATTTGAGAACCAAAGTGGTTTCCTTCTTCTTTTGCACTTCCTTTTCTGTCTAACACAATGGGATGTTGCTTCAATTATTGCATCCTTAATGCTTGCCCACTTTGCCTGTACCCGTCACGTGTGTTTCTTTTGCCAGGGCTAGCTTAACTCTGTTGGCCATCTTATCAAAGTCAGCTCCTCTGAAGTCCATATTTTGCCTTGGAATGGGATGATTTAGATGTAGTAGCCAAATTGAACCATACCATGATGGTCACTGGCCCCAGGTGACCTTCTACCTGGAGATCTGGATCCCTTCTTTGTTAGTCAGTACTAGATCTAGGATAGCCCTGTCTCTTGTGGGTTGCTGTACCAGTTGTTTGAGGCCCTCCCCTGCAGGAATCCACTATGAGTCTAGTTCTGGCAGATGTTCCTGCTGGTATTGACCAATCTGTATCCAGCATGTTGAAGTCTCCATTATCAGAACCTCCCTTTAGCTGTCATGTTTTGTATATCTTCTAACAGTAATGTGTCTATGACCTCCCTCTGGTCTGGGGCCTGTAGACAACCCCAGTTCTTATGGCTGTCCCATTTCCTGTTTCAGAGTGACCCACAGTTCTTCTGGCTCCTTATGTGTATTCTGAATTTCTGTAGCTTTGATATTTTCATTAACATACAGGGCCACTCCTCCCCTTTTGCACCTCGGTCTCTTCTGAACAATACACATAGCCAGGTACTGAAGTCTCCCAAGTGTGGTTACTGGTAAACCACGTCTCACTAATTGCTACTATGTCCAGTTTAGCCTCTGACATTATTGCCTGCAGGTCTGGGATCTTATTTCCCAGGCTGTGAGCATTTGTGTACATGATTTTCCATTGGCCAGATTTTGGTGTGTTAGTTGTTGGGTGAAGTTTGGCATTACCCTGTCGTCGTATGGGAGACAAACCTTTTTCTTACCTGGTGATGCAAATGAACTGCAAACATGCTGAATTCCTGTTTGACCACTAGCTGAGGGGAGGGGTGTTCTTCCTATTCGCGTATGGGTGCTGCACCCCTCTCCCCATTGCTAGTTTAAATATTCTGCAAAGACATCAAACTTCTGCCCCAATGCACTGACTCCTCTTTAGTCAGATGCAGTCCATCAAATTAAAGAACTTTCGCTCCCAGAACTGTTGCCAGTTCCCTACAAATCTGTGTCCTTTTCCTGGCACCAGTCCTTGAGCCACGTGTTTAGCTCCTATCTCCCCTTCTCTGACCTTCCGTCCATCTGCTCCCCTCTCCCAGACTGGCAGGATCTCAGAGAAGGAGATGCCAGACGAAATAGATGATAGTTTGTCACCCAGCCTAGTCAGGTGTTCCTTGGTCTCCACAACTGACCGGCTGGCGAGATCATTAGTCCCTATGTGTACTAGGACATCAATGTTTTCTCCTGCTTTGTGAACAATTTTGTAATGCGGTCAGTGTCTCTCCATGCTGATGTACCTGGGAGACATCTGACCATCACCCTAGCTGGAGATGGGTATCAACTCCCGAATCATGGAGTCTCCTATGATCAGAAGTTTTTGGATTTCCTTTGTGCTTGTTTTGTTTTGGTTCCTGATTTGGGTGAGTTTTGTTGTGCTAGCTCCTGTGCTGAGTGTCCTGCTCTGCAGTGTCTTCTGCCTCTTTATTTGATTTCAGAGATAGAGGCAGATACCTGTTTGTAGTGTTTATATGGTTTTGGAGGTAATGTGTTGGAGAGCAGAGAGTGATGGGGCACCTGATTTGCTCCTCCTAACCACCTGCCAACCTCCTGGACCAACTACCCTCTGCGGTCGAGGTTTTTCTGTTGGATGCTGGGGAAATGGCGGTGGTTCTTATAATGTATTTCCTCTTCAATATGAAATTTGGGCGTGCAATCTCTGCCCATGCTGCCGGAGCTGAGCCCTAAGATCTCAAAGGCCCAGCATGTGGGACAGTGTCCTAAATCCTGTAAGACTGTCCTGAAAATTGTTCCACAGTACCTGCAGTTAATGAAATCCATTCAAATAAGTTGCTGGGTTTGTAACCTAGTCAGAGTAATTAGAAGGAAAAAAGGGAAAAAATGCAAGTAATGGTTTAATTGTGCTTTGTTTAACTTGTTATAACAAGTTAAATTACTAGTGCCCCTGTAAATTAGATCACCTTGTGGAGGCCCCACTGATCAGCCCCTTCCTGCTCTGACACAGGAAATGTCACAACTGTGGTACCCTATAAAAGGAGTGTAGCGTGGGGTGGTTGGGGATGGGGGTGGGTGGCTGGGCCCTTCCCCTGCCTAAAAAGAAGAACCACGGACGAAAGAACAAGGAGGTAAGAGCAGAAACAATCAGTCAACAACAAATGCAGTAACCCTGAAAGCTTATCCTAATGTTAGATAAAACTAAAACCTGTAAAGCACCACCTGTAATAATTTCAGAGAAGATATCGCTGTAAGAAACACTTTGCTCCAGAAAAATAAAGCAGTAACAGAAGATATACCTTGCAAAGACAATTTGAATCAGAAGATTACAGCAGTAATCTGTAGCACACACTGTAGGCACACCTTGTAATAATGCAGAAGAAGGTATACCAGCAACAACAATTTGAATCAGAGAAAAATAAAGCAATGAAATGTTAGCAACAAACAGTAGCAATCCCTGTGAGTAAAAAATAAAAACACTACCACACAGTAAATCTGCTTAGCCAAACTAAGTCTTAATCCTTTTCCCTTGCTCTGGTAAGTTTCTCTACTCTGCCTTTCAAGCAGTCTTAGAAGGAAAGAGCTCAGGTGAAGCTAGGTGCCTTGGCCAGCAAACCAAGTCTTCTCTTCGAGAAAGTCAGGCCTCCCCAACCCCTAAAAAACACGGGGTTGAAAAATAGGGACGAAAAACCATCGAGAAGAACTATCAGGTACACTACCAAATGAGTAACCTGGTAGCGTAGCCAAAAAGGGCAAGATCGGGATCGCTGCTTGAGGGTATTTAAGTAATCAGCAGCTCCCACAGCCTGCGCCTTTAAGGGCTTAAATTTTCAGCATAGGCACTCACATAATACTATAAAAAAATCAGCTAGTATATTTGCAACAGAGAAATTCCCCCTACTGTCCAATCTGAAAATAGGCAGCATTAAACCATTCACAGATGAAATAGGATATCAGCTCTATTTGCCTACAGGGATAGCAGTGTGAGGAAAAATCAGTAATGCAGCCTAGTAATTGACTGTCCCCAGGATGCTTTAGAAAGCAGCACAGTAAAATACCAGTTTGCTTGAATTCCAGGGATATGCATTAAAGTAAAACCAGTTCAAGCGTCCGAGGTGGGAAGAACGATTTCCTGATCATTTATACTTGAAGGTCTGGGCCGAGTATACTGCTTAAGATCCTGCAGAGAACGAAATCTTCTCCTCTTGCCTGCATCTCTGCGAGTGTCAGCGTGGTCCTGCCAAAGGGATCGGGGGGGACGTTTTTGTTGTTGCACGGACCAATCTGTGGAAACACCATCCTCTTTTTTTTTTTTTTTTTTTTTTAGTTCCGGAAAATTTCTTCTGGAGAAGAGTAAGTGAGTGTTCCTGAGTCCCCAAAGACCATTGGCTTAGCTGGGTAGGAGTGTGGAATTTTATAGCTTTTCTGCATAGCAGCTTTAGGATAGGAGGCGAAAGCCATTAGCTTTCTCATAATATCAGAGGGATAGTCATTGTCAAAAATAGCCTGGCTGCATTGTGAGACGTTTTTTAAGGCCCACGCTGTTCTCAGGATATGTTCTTTGTCTCTGTAGCTGGATAACTTCAGGACCACTGATCGGGGTCTCGCGGAAGGATCAGTGGGCTTTCTAGCCAAAGCTCTGTGCGCTCTTTCTATCCTGAAACTGAATGTGGGAGGGAGAGCAAGGACGTCTTTCGGCAGGTCAGAAATAAAGTCCTCCATTCTACCAGTCTCAGATCCCTCCGGGAGACCATAAATTTGCAGGTTATCTCTCCGGGACCTGGCCTCTAGGTCAGTGATCTTATCCTGCATCAATTCTTGTTGTTCCACCAAGTAGTCTACTACTGTGTGGAGCTGGTGTGCTTCCTCGGCGACCTCTCCAGTTGCTTCCTCCGAGCGATCCAGTCTACCCTCCACCTCAGATAGGCGGTTTTGTAGTGATATAAACTCTTTTTTATTTTCAGCATGGAATGCCTTTATCTCATTGAGAAGCGTTTCAAATCGGGATCGCGATAGCCTTTCAAGTTCCCTGTCAGTGTCAGGATCTTGCTCTTGGTCACCTGCCATGCTGCTCGCGGGGGAGGCACTGCGGCTGTCTGTAGGCCTCATCTTAAATCTAGGTGCATCCGTCTTTTGTAGGGGTCTTCCAGATCGTGAGTGTCCTCTATTTTTCTTCCCCGACATACTTCTTTTGCTGAGGCTGATTTTGGAAATCGATGTGGCAGATAAGGAGAGAAATAATCGGCAGGCTGTGTGGGAGCTATCCCTCTATGCTGCCATTCCCGATGGTGACGTCACCGGAAGTCCCACTGCCTTAGTTTCAATGCGGCTACCCAGAAAAGGCTGCAGCAATCCCTGGAAGCTCATATTCTGAAGAAGAAAATGAGTTCAATGGAAAAGGAGCTCAAAAAACTGAGGCAGGCGTCCACTTCCCCCGAAGGCCATCGGAAGGAAAAGGAGAGGCACCGGGACAAGGGCTCCTCTACCACATCTCCCTTGGGAGTCGCTGGGACACAGGTAACGTCCCCTCTGGGGGACCGCTCCTCGACAGCCGCCTCGGAGGTTTCCAAGGAGGCGTCGGCCCACCCGTCTGGCTCGTGCTTGGGCCTTGCGGGCGCCTCCGGGCAATTGGAGGCCTCTGCCCCTGGTTCGGCCGCAGGCTTGCGGCCTACCACTGCGGATGACTCTGGTAAGTCGGGCGTCGGCTCCTCCGACGTCCGCCTGGAGAGGGCCAGTAAGACGCCCAACCCTTTGGGGTGGCGCGCGGCCTCCACTCCACCGGACCAGGCCGATCCCTCTACTCAACCTGCCTCTGGTGATGGCTCTCATGCTGGCGAAGGAACTGACGACGGACCCTCCCACATCCGTCGTACCTGGTTCCCCTCAGCCTTTGCTGTTGTCTGTGGACCCAGAGTCTCCCCAACACGACCCCGGCGATTTCTCCCCTCCATCCCCGGGTGAAGCTGGGGATCTTCCTCCTTTGTCAGTCCTTCCTCCACCTGGTGCACCAGACCTGACGTCGGCTCCCCGGACGCCATCTCCGACGCCGGCCCCTCCAAGGTTGGTACCTCCGACACCGGTCCTACTGACTCCGGGAGACATCCCGCTCCTGTTGGGCCCTTTGCCCCCCCAGGTCCTCCAATGTGGACCCACCCGTGAGGCCACTGGCCGGGCCGCCTGCTCCGGCAGCCCCCCTGGCTCCCGGGTACCCTCCGTCCTATCTGACACCAGCATACCCGGGACCGCAGTATCTGGCACCACAGTACCCGATGCCGGGCTTCACGACGCCGCAGTACCCGACGCCGGGCTACCCACAGCCGGGTTTTGGATATGCTCCATATGGTTATAACACGTATCCTTATCCCCAGCCTCCTCCTCCACCGCCCTCGCGGCCGCCGGTGGACCTGCAGGAGACTCTGGCCTCCTGGTGGGCTGAGGCCAAGGCTCAGCTCACCAAAGAGGTCGAGAACCACCTTCCAATGACAGTGCCGTCCCAGGTTCCCGTACGTCTGAGGCGGCACACTCCCTCACCACCTCCAGATTCCAGGGTTCTTCCATCTGGATCCAGAGAAGGGCAGGACACGCTTCCCCAGGGACTTCTCAAGGGGTCCGTTCCTTCCCCGGGTCGGGAAGGGGAGTCTTTTTCCTCTTCATCCTCCTCTTCACCCTTGGACTCCTCGGATTCTTCCAACGGTTGCTCCGAGAGAGACGACGAGCCATGCTCTCCGTCGAAGCCCAGGCCAAGGACTCCTCCAAAGTCTCCTCCGGAGGATCCTTCTTTTACGGAGTTGCTTAGGAAAATCCAGGAGATTCATCAGTGGCTGTCCCTGGAACCAGATCCTCAGCATCTGAAACTCACTGAACATCTGGATGTGCCCGTGACAGCTCCTACCTTGGTGCCACCCTGGATAGAGCCTCACGCCGACCTCGTTACCACAATATGGAAACAGCCGTCTGCTTTAGCCCCACTTCCTAGGAAGTCGAACAGGCTATATCAGGCTCCGGAGGGTGTTGATTTCCTGGATTCTCCCCCTCGTGCTGACTCGGTCGTGATTAGCGCCGCTCACGGCCAGTCGGCAAACCCCAAACGTCTTGGCTTGTCACCACCTGATAAGGAATCACGCCTTCTGGACCAGTATGGGAGAAAGATTTACACTTCCTCCACGCTGGGGATCAGGGCCCTGAACTATGTCGGCCATATGAGGGACTACCAGAAGGCCATTCTGATTCAGGTGGAAGCCAAACTGGACTCCTTGCTTGACTCCCAAGTCAAGCAGGAGTTGGCTGATCTTGTCCGCTCTGCTTGTTCGGCCAGTCGACATGCTTCGTGTGACATGATGCAGTGGACACTGCTGGGCAGAGCTCAGCTTTTGCTGTAGGCCTACAGCGTCATGCTTGGCTCCGTGTGTCAGGGTTGGTCCCGGAGGTGCAATCTGCTATCCAGGAAGTACCCTTCCGAGGGTCAGTGCTTTTCGGGGATGATGTCAAGGACATCATCACCGATTTGCAAGAGAAGGTGACGGCACTGAAGTCAGTTGATTCCATGTACCGTCCCCATTAGCAGCAGCGCCATCCCTTATGAGCGGAATCGGTAGAGCGAAACCCCAGGGAAGGCGGACCACAAAACGCCGGGCTCCCACAGCTGCTAAGCCCCCCCAGCCCAAAAAAGCAGCGGGTGTTTTAGCTGCAGCGCTGCCCCACACCACCTGACTCTTTTCCTCTCCCACTTCCTCTGGACTGCCCAGAGGAACCAGTAGGAGGGAGGTTTTCCCTCCACCTTCTGGGATGGGAGAGGATAACCACAGATTATTGGGTGCTCCAGCTCATAGCAGAAGGACACTCGATAGAGTTTCTTCAGAAACCACCCCGCCACTCCCCTCTGAAGTCATCATATTCACGGGAACATCTTCTCTTGGTCCAGGAGGAAATTTCGGCTCTCCTGCTGAAACAAGCAATAGAGCCCGTCCCCCTTCATCTGCGAGGGACGGGTTACTATTCCCATTTCTTCCTGGTCCCAAAGAAGACAGGAGATCTCAGACAAATTTTGGATCTCGGTTCCCTGAATCTTTTCGTAGAATACAAAAGGTTTAGGATGCTCTCTTTGCAGAGCCTTCTGCCCCCTCCTCCGGCTGGGTCAATGGCTGTGTGCTTTGGATATGCAGGATGCTTATCTGCACATTCCCATTCACCCATCTCATCGCAAATACCTTCGTTTTGCATTCCAGGGGGACCACTACCAGTTCAAGGCGCTCCCGTTTGGTCTATCCTCGGCTCCCCGAGTGTTTACCAAATGCCTGGCAGTGGTGGCGGCCCACCTGCGTACCAGGGGAGTGCAGGTTTTCCCGTACCTGGACGATTGGCTCCTGGTGGCCTCATCCAGGGAGGAAGTCCTGCGTTGCCTCTCCCTTACCCAGCAGGTTTTTGCCTGCCTGGGTATTACCATCAACCATTCAAAGTCTCATCTGGACCCATCCCAGAGACTACAGTTTATTGGGGTGATTCTCGATACGACCGCGGGCAAGGCCTTCCTGCCTCCGGACAGGGCATCCACCCTCCAGACCCAAATAAGTCTTTTGTCCGACCGCAGGACGGTCTCTGCGAAGTCGGTCCTTCACCTTCTCGGGCTCATGGCAGCTGCTATCCTGACGGTTCCTCGCGCTCAACTCCACATGAGGATTTCTCAGTGGACTCTACATTCTCAATGGGATCAGCTAGTGGATGACCTAGATCACCCAGTTCTGGTCTCCTTGCCGATGCTTCAAGACTGGCAGTGGTGGATGGTTCGAGAGAACCTGTTTCGAGGAGTTCCTTTCTTTCATCCTCCCCCTTCCCAGACTCTAACCACAGATGCCTCGTGCGAAGGTTGGGGAGCCCATCTAGGCCCTCATCGGACCCAGGGCTTCTGGTCCAAGCTAGAACAAGCTGTCCACATCACTGTGCTCGAGCTTCGGGCAGTGTTGTACGCTCTCAAAGCTCTTCACCAATACATCATTCCTGGCCACCTAGCCGTCCAGACAGACAACATGTGCGTGGTGTGGTACATCATCAAACAGGGAGGGACTCTGTCCTACCCTCTTTGCAGGGAGGCAATGAGGGTTTGGGATTGGGCAACACAACACGACCTTTCACCTCACGGCAATTCACGTTCTGGGAGTTGACACCCTGGCAGACAAGCGAAGTCGCTCTTCTGCTCTGACTCACGAGTGGGAACTGGACCAAGGGGTCCTAGACAATATCTTCCAACTTTGGGGAACACCACAGGTCGACCTGTTCACATCCCCTCTAAACGCAAAACTTCCCATCTTCTGCTCGCTTGTTCCAGAGCGAGGTGCTTTTTGGAGCGATGCTCTGTCTATAGACTGGAAAGACATATTCCTCCATGCCTTTCCCCCAATTCCACTTATCCCACGAGTCTTGCAGAAACTAGCTTCAGAAGGAGTACGAATGATTCTGATCACTCCTTTCTGGCCCAGGCAAGTTTGGTTCTCTCTTCTACAACAATACTCAGAGGTTCCTCCTCTTCCTCTTCCTCTGTCTCGAGGTTTACTGACCCAGGATCAGGGGACCCTGGTCCATCCAGGCCTCAAATCCCTTCAACTGCATGCATGGCTCCTGCAGACTTAGCCTAATCCCATTTTGGAGCGTCTCCCAAAGTGGTGGAGATTTTGGTGGAGGCTAGAAAACTCTCCACCAGATCCACTTATGCCATGAAGTGGAAAAGATTCACTATCTGGGCTGCTTCCAAGAACGTGGAACCCTTCTGCTGTTCAGTGGGGCTTCTGCTGGAGTATCTACGTCATCTGTTTGACCTGGGTCTCAGTCATTCTTTGCAGACAAAGCTTTCGCTCAATTGGAGGTCTCTAAGACCTTTCTCAGAGGGGTCCTCCACCTGAGACCCCCCATCCGTTCTCCTGCTCCCCCTTGGGAGTTGAACTTTGTTCTCGAGAAACTTACTCTCCCTCCTTGAACCTGCATCTTCTGTGGATTTGAAGTTCCTTTCATGGAAGACTCTCTTCCTGGTGGCCATTACTTCTGCTCAGAGAATTTCCGAGCTCCAGGCCCTGATGTATAAAATCCCATACTTGATTTTTCACAGGGAACGTGTTGCTCTTCGCACGAATCCTAAGTTTCTTCCTAAAGTAGTAGCTGAGTCTACTCTAAATCAGTCCATAGAATTACCTGCCTTTTTCACGTAGTACTCTAATCAAGGGGAATTTTTAATCCATACTATGGATGTTCACCGGATTCTGAGATACTACACCAACAGGATGAAGGATCTCAGAAAGACTGATCAATTGTTTGTGCCTTTTGCTCACAAAAGGGAAGGCAATGCTGTTTCCAAGCAATGCCTATCTAAGTGGTTGGCTCATTGCATCACTTTCTGTTATGACAAATAGAACAAAACCCTCCCAGGTCAAGTAAGAGGCCACTCCACTGGAGGAGTAGCTGCCTCAGCGGCTTGTTTCAAGAATGTTTCTGCGGCGGACACCTGCGCTGCTGGCACCTGGACTTCCGTCCATACCTTTACTAAACACTGCAGTTTGGATGTTGCCTTTCGCCGTAGAGCAGGCCTTGGGCTGGTTGTTCTGCAAGGCTTCCTATCTTGAGGCTTGCACAGCTAGAACTGCTTTTTGGAGTAGCTTCTGCCTCCCGGTGCCTCTTTGTTCCAGACTGCTTGGGATTCAGTCCTATATGTAATTACCTACTGCAAGAGCCCTCTCAAAATAAGATAGTACAGTTACGTAAGAACTTACCGTAACAGTAGATCTTCGAGAGAGGCCCTTGCAGTAGGTAATACCTCCGCCCTCCATCCCCTAGGCTTTTCAGCTCCTTTTCCAGTGAGAATATCCGCTCCTCTCTCATCCGGCCTTTCTGGCCCGTGGCGAAAAGAACTGGAAGGCGGGCATCAGGGACCGCCCCTTTATACCGATGTCTCCTGACGCTGGTCACCTGATGTGGGGGCGGTCCCTCGCCAGGGACTGCTAGCTAGAAATTTTTCTGTGGGGTCCTGCCGCCTGCCGGCGTCAGTCCTATATGTAATCACCTACTGCAAGAGCCTCTCTCAAAGATATACTGTTATGGTAAGTTCTTACGTAACTGTACTTTCTAGGAATGGTATATGTTGTTCATCCACATGACCCACCCGGCCTCCCTAGCTTCGACGCACAAGCTGGCTTCCAGCGGGCTAGATCTGGTGTCTTGGGGTGGAGCCGAAAGTTTTACAACACGGATGGGTGGGAGGAGCCAGCTTGAAGACCTTCCGGCAAGGTTTAAAGCGGCAAGGAACCTGCCAGACAGTGTGGATGAACAACATATACCATTTCTAGAACTCCTGTTACAGGTGAGTAACCTGTATTTTCTGTTCACCTTCCCTCCTTTCCCGCTCCTTCAGAGGGTTCTAATCAAGCTTCAAATGGAAGGGGCAGCTGTGATCCTGATCCCCCCCTTCTGGCCTCATCAGATCTGTTTCCCTTTGCTTCAACAGCTGGCAGTGGAACCTCCAGTGCCTCTGCCCCTTTGTACGGGCTTGCTCTCCCAGGAGCAGGGCACCGTGGTCCAGCCAGACCTCAGAACTCTTCACCTTCATGCTTGGATCCTGAAGATGTAGCCATTGTGCGGTTCGGGGTGTCCGCTAAGGTGGCGGATGTTTTGATGGCAGCTAGTAAACCATCCACGAGGACCACCTGTTCCGTGAAGTGGAAACATTTTGCTATACGGGCTGCTTCGCACCATTTAGACCCCTTCACCTGCCTGATGAATCAGATTTTGGAGTACTTGCTTTCCCTTTCAGACTCTGGTCTGAAGTACGCCTTCATCAAGGTGCATCTTTCCTCCATCTCTGCATACCATGTACCTATCGATGGCCGTACTGTGGCTCAAGTTGACATGTTTTTGAGAGGTAATCTGCATTTGAAAAATCTCTGATCCACAATCCGGTCCTGGCTTGGGACTTAAATTTTGTGTTGCAGAAGCTCACCCTGCCTCTGTTTGAACCTGCTGTGAGTTGCGAGCTACGCTGTCTGTTCTGGAAAGCATTATTTTTAATTGCTGTTACTTACGCTCGAAGGATTCCCAAGCTTCAGGCGCTCATGTGAGCAGCCGTATTTGATTTTCCACAAAGACAGAGTGTCTTTATGTACTAATCCTAAGTTTCTCCCTAAGGTGGTGTCTGAATTTACTCTGAACCAATCCAACCACCTGCCTGTGTATTATCCGGAGTATACCAGTCCAGGGGAAGAACTGCTCCATACTTTGGATGTGCATAGAATTTTGCGGTACTCCACACACCGGACAAAGGATTGCAGGAAGTCCTCAGTTATTTGTTTCCTTTGCCCCCGAGAAATTTTATTTTTAATTTTTATTTATTTATTCAATCTTGGATTACAATGCCTTTGAGCGGGAGACCGCTCTTTTACAAAGGTTCCACGTCGTAAAGGGTGGGTATACATGCGTTGTGGGTTTAGGAGTATCTAGCTAGGTGAGTAAACAGAGACAAAAATACATTGTAAATAGGAACCAGAGATGGTTTTAACGCTAGGATAATTCGGGTAACAGTAGCAGCCTAGGTGGCATTGTCAGGTAAAAGACAGTAAGCAGCTAGCCACAAAGGAGAGTAGGGGGCACTGAGTGGGGGGGGCATGATGACTATTTAGGGGAGGTGGGAGAGGAGAGTGCGGGGTATTGCAGGGCAAAAATGGGGACAATTCAGGGTGTTCCAGTATCCAGACAGTGTTTTTTCAAATGGATGACTAATTGTATTATTTTCTGTTACCGGAAGTACAGCAAAGAGCTTTCTGGCCTGGTTTGTGGCCACTCCACCAGAGGTATGGCCACCTCCATCGCATGTTTCCGAATTGTATCGGCTGCTTAGATTTGTGCAACCACTACCTGGAGCACTGTCCACATCTTTACCAAACATTACAGCTTGGACACCACTTCTAGGCACAGGGCAAATTCTGGCCTGGCCATTCTACAAGGCCTTCTATCGTAGGCCTTTTCAGCCAGCCACCCAGTTTGTCTTGTCAGTTTTTGCCAGAACTGCTTGGGACTCATCCTACCGGTGTGGTCTGCTGTGAGATACCCTCGAAGTAAGATAGTACAGTTATGTAAGAACTTACCATAACAGTAGATCTTCGAGAGGATTTCTTGCAGCAGGCCATGCATTTCTCTCCCTCCTTCCCCCTCTGCCTTTTCTTGTGGCCTTTTTGGCCTTCGGTTTAGTTCTCCTCTGCCATGGAGGAGATTCTTCTGCTTTCCTTTTCCTTTTCCTTTTATTCTGTGATTCCTCAGCTACCTCCTCGGTTCCCCAAATGGGCTTCTGCTTTTGGTCTCCAGTGGGAGAACTGAGGTTGCTATGGGGTCGTCCACTCTAGGATTGGCCAACGTCAGAGGGTGATGGTGGTGGTGGGTGGCCCTCTCTGGTAGACTGCTAGCTAGAAAGTTTTCTGTGTGGTCCTAGTGCCTGGTGGCTAAGTCCTACTGGTGTGGCCTGCTGCAGGAGATCCTCTCAAAGATCTACTGTTACAGTAAGTTCTTAGGTAACTCTACTTTCTGTGTTCTTTACCAGCCAGATAATCCCCAAACCAGTGAACAATATACTGTATGTAGAAAAATGACACTGTAATAGATCCACAAGACCGAATGCCTTGGTGAGGTTCACAAACATGGAAGCCACTAGTTGCTATTTCTGCCAGTGAAACTGGGAACCTGTAGTACTATGTCAGGATATACCAATACTGTTCCTTTTCTTTTATAAAACACTTTTATCTGTTACTATAGTTACCAACGGTTTCTCCCTGCTAGGCTGAAAGGCTCCATTTTTGCATTCTTCCACTCCACTACCGTAGGGCTGCACAGACGAATGTTCCCCTTGTAAGGGATGGGATGACTGCTGCAACTGGCATTCTTCTGCAGTGGGTTGAGAATGGCTCCAAGGAAATTTTCCGTCGTTCCTCTGCTCTGCTACCGAAGAATGAGTAGCACTTCACAAATGCGGTATTCAGGTGGTTTAGATGTATTCCAGTCCCCCATTTTGCAGCTGTGTGGGTAGTCTGAGCAGTGCGCAAACAGTTCCTTCTTATAAAGAACCTTCCCTATAATGAAAAGATGGGATGGACCCAGAGGCCTTCGCTATAATCAGGGACTACTGTATATCAGTGTTTCACTCCTGAACTGAGACATGAGGATTTCAATTTTTTTTGGTTGTGTTTTTTTTTTTTTTTATTATTCTTGTTTTATTCGCCTGCTGTGGTGACTACCGGCGGTGGCATCCAGCCGCCGGCCCTGACCGCCGGGAGAGCACCAGGCTCACTCAAATGATGGGAATCCGGTACGGCCGTCACTGGTCTGCTGGAGGTCTCCCCATGCCCTGTCCAGCCAGACCAGCCCCGGCCCCCCCAGTGCAATTCCACACGAGTCCTTCCAGCAATGCAGGGTGTGGCCATCAAGCTGTACGGTCGCACCCAGCCATCTTTCCACCTGATTTTGACCCCACTGGAGCACGGACGTGCAATGACATCCGGGCACTGTGTACCGATGTCTGCCGTGCTCCTCCCCACATATCCACTGACCTGTAGTGCCACGGGGCATCCCCAGGGGCTGCTACAGTGTGATGGATTACCCCAACCCTCCCCAGGATCAGGAGAGCATGGCGTGAGGTATGGCATCCAGCAGCTCAGCGCCACCGGGCCGGCAGTGTTTTGTTTGTTTTTTTTAATTTCCTACTCTCTGGTCACACCAGCAATGATTAAATTAAACGTTTTGATGTGCTGCTGTGCTGTTTACCATCAGAAAAATATACTGGCACCCTCCTAAAACATCCATAATATGAATCCAGTAACCAAAGGCAAAAAGAAATCCAAAGAGAAGGGGTTTTTAAAAATTGCTAAGGGTGTTCATCTTTAATGACACGAGTTATTAATTATTAAATGTGTATATAAACACTTTTAAAAACGTGCGAGAAATACAAAGGAGAAACCTTTCATACTTACCTTCACGTCCTTTTCTGTTGGCTCATATATTGTCAATTGGGAATTTATACATAATTTATCCATGTTGCTCCCTTTACTCTTGCTGGCACCATGATCGATGAACTGATCAGTGTAATTTGTCCCTGCTCCTCCTGAGGACATTGGCACCCAGATCAGGTGTTTTGAGTAAAGGGCCCTGTTGCTTCTTTGTTCTGTACTTTGCCCTTCCCCATGAAACTGGGGTTTGAATCCCCAGCACGGACCCCACTGCTGCCAGTCCCACTGTCAAATGAATAAGCAACGTATGAAAATAAAGTTTAAAAAGCACTCGATACACAGACCATTTCCATAAGTAAAAACCCCTTGAAGGGAGTGCTACCACTGTTTTTACACGTGGAAATGGTCTGTCTTGACTGCTTTTTAAACATTAAAACTGTTTTTTGATAGTGTCCTAGTGTGAGGACTGATCTTCTCTGCAACCGTTTTGAGCCAGCTTCCCTTCGTCCTTATGTCATGTTGCCATATATTTAGTGAGGCTCCGGTTCTCCTGACATGACCTGAGCCACCCGTTGATGAGACGAAAATAAAGTTGCAAGCTTGTCGGTGTTAATAAAAGGTTTTCATAATGCTGACTTCTGAGGCAGTGGACCACCCAAGAGTGTGAGCCCTACTGCAACCACAACACTTGCACCCCACTGGTAATGGCCCTGGGGGCTCATGATGGGTCCAGAGCCCCGAGATATACAAGTACTTTGTCTTCTGATAAGGAATCTAGGAGACTAGATTTGATGAGCAAATGTACTTATGCCTCTGCTTCATTGGGCCTTAGGATTGTAAGCTATTATGCCTTGTGATCAAATATCAGAACAGCTAGTGGAAAGCTGCTCGTACTGTGTCTCAGGCTTTGACTGATGACTCTGTCAAGACTGATCTACTTAAAACATTGTCTGCTGGTGCTGAGGTTTGCAGACATTTGCTACACTCAGCCTATGATGTATCTGATGCTTCTGGTAGGGTTGCTGCTTCTGGCATTTGTATGAAAAGATATTCTTGGCTCAGGGCTGCTGGCTTTGCCAATGATGTGCAACAGGCAGTTTTGAATGCTCCCTTTAAAGGGTCAAAACTGTTTAGCTATGATGTTGAAGAGACCCTATGTGAACTTCAGAAATGACTCTTAAGGTCTGTGAAGTCCATGTATCCCACTCCTGTTAGGGGTCGTAGTTGGGGCTTCTTTCATCCGCCTGCTGCCCAAGGTAGTCATGCCTACTGTAAGCAAGGCTATGGTAGAGGAGGTGACCCCCTTCTGGGTCCTCTGCCCACTGGTGCTGATGCAAAAGCATCCAAAGGAGTCTGTTCCAGTGCCTCCCTCACCCCCACTTTCCCTTGATTCTCCTCCATTTCTCCCCCCTTCGCAGCTGTACCTCCAAGGGTGAGTGTGAGGGTCAGTATCTCCCTGCATCTCCGGCAGTGGTGGGAGATCATTATGGATGAGTGGGTTCGGGAGGTAATTGCAAGGGGCACACTCTAGAGCTGTTAAAAGTCCATTGGGATCATCCTCTGTCTCCTTTCTTTTATCCTCTGGGCTATTTCATTTATTCTTTAACTGGGTAAGGACACTGGACCAATGGTCCTTTTTCCTATTTGTCTTTTCTGAAGGATTTCAGTTCAAAGTATTGCCCATTGCTTTGACTTCTATGCTGCAAGTCTTTACCAAATGCTTGGCTGTACAGTAGTTCCAGCAGCCCTTCAGAGGGAAGGCCTGTATGTTTTCTCCTATCTGGACAGCTGGCTTCTGAAGGCCAGCTCCAGGGAAGCTCTGCTAAATACCCTATCTCAGACACATCAGTTGTTCAATTTGGGGGTCACCATGAATGTGCCAAAGTCTGTTCACTCCATGTCAAAGACTGCAATTCATAGAGGTGATCTTGGACACAGAGAAGGGATGTGCTCCACAGGACAAGGAAGGCACTTTGGTTGCTCAGACACACTTAGTAAACAGGAGTAACTATGTTTCTTTGATGAGCAATGTTATGTCTCCTGGATCTCGTGGCTGCATCACTGGCACGTTGTCGTATGAGGATTCCTCCGTGGACGCTCAGGGTCCAGTGGAATCAGTTGATGGACAAGCTGGACCAAATGGTTTTCATCACCTCTCCTCTTTGCAGAGTTGTTGTGTTGTATGGATCACGACAACCTCCTGAAGGGCATTCCATTCCTTGTACCTGCTCCTGTACAGATCCTTACCATGGATGCCTCGGGCTCCAGCTGGGGTGCTCATCTCGGGTCTTGCCAGACGCAGGGTTCATGAACTAAGGTGGAGGCCGAGCTGCACATAAATGTCCTAGAAATGCAGGTTGTTCTGTACAGCCTCTAGGCCTTTCAGAATCATCTATGCCCCACTCGTCTGTTAATCCAGATGGACAACGTCATTGTGTTGCATTACATCAACAAACAAGGGGACACTCACTCCTGTCCCCTGTGCAGGGAAGTAATGAGGGTATGGTAATTTGCTCTAACGGCCTTCAGCTATCTGCTGTTCGACCCAATCTCTAAAACATCTTGGCAGACAGGCTAAGCAGGTCCCAGTCAATGGTTCACAAATGGGAACAGCTGTCCTCCTTGATAAACGACCTCTTCGCAAGGTAGGATTGTCCAGAGCTGGACCTTTTTGCATCCCTGCACAATGCAAAACTGCCGCGTTTCTGCTTACATAGAAACCTAGAAGTTGACGGCGGATAAGGACCGCAAGGCCCATCCAGTCTGCCCATTTCTTTTTCTACCTTATAAATGTGCTATCGGCCTTTGCTCTGTCAGTGGCCTATCTATTCATACTCATCTCTATTGCACCCTTATGCCTATCCCATGCCTGTTTGAAGCCCTGCACTGTATTCATAGCCACCACTTCCTGAGGTAGGCCGTTCCATGCATCCACCACCCTTTCTGTGAAAAAGAACTTCCTCACATTACCCCTTAATCGGCCTCCCTCTATTCTCATGCTGTGTCCTCTTGTCCTGCTAAAACATGTTGGACTCTTTCACCTTGTTAATGCCCTTAAGGTGTTTGAATGTCTCGAACATATCACCTCTCTTCCTCCTTTGCTCAAGGGTATACATATTGAGCTCCGTTAATCTGTCCTCATATGTCTTCTGATGCAGTCCCTGCACCATTTTGGTTGCCCTTCTCTGGACTGCCTCAATTTGAGTTAATGTCCTTGTGAAGGTGTGGCCTCCAGTACTGCCGCAGTACTCAGATGGGGACTAACCAATGTCTTGTAAAGAGGATTATTACCTCCCTCTTACCACTTGTGATACCCTACTAGCACACTAACATCCCCCTAGCCTTACCTACTGCTTTGAGGGTCTGCTTGGATGATTTCAGGTCATCGGTGATGATGATGCCCAAGTCTCTTTTCTTTCTTTGTGACTGCCAGCAACTCCCTCCCAGCCTATAGGTGGCTTCAGGGTTCTCTTCCCTATGTGCATGATCTTGCACTTCTTTGCAGTAAATCCAGTTGCCACTCTTCACAGCCATTTGCTAGTTTATCAGATCTCTTCTCATTCTGCCCACCCCATCTGGATCATCTCTATGTTGCAGATCTTGGTGTCATCTGCAAACAGACAATCCTTACCCTCTAGTCCATCTGCAATGTCACTAATGAAGATATTGAGAGAGGACTGGCCCCAGACTGATCCTAGGGTACCCCACTTGTGACTTGCATCTCTTCTGACTGTATACCGTTTACCACCACTCTCTGTTTTCTGCCCATCAACCAGTTTGCCACCCGAGTTGACCAACTTCTGACCCACCGAGCCTGCCAGCTTATTTATCAATCTTCTATGTGGAACAGTGTCAAAGCTTTGCTGAAGTCAAGGTGGGCGACATCAACTGCTCCCCTTGGTCCTATCACCTGGTTACCCAGTCACATAAATCTATGAGATTAGTTTGACAGGACCTTCCTTTGTAAACCCATGCTGTCTTGGATCCTGTGCCCCTATGGATTCCAGGTGTTGCGCTATCCTTTCCTTAAGGAGTGCCTCCATAATCTTGCCCACTACTGAGGTAAGACTGACTGGTCTGTAGTTTCCTGCCTCTTCCCTGCTACTACTCTTGTGGAGCGGGATCACATGAGCCCTTCTCCAGTCTTCTGGGACCTCTTCTGTGCTCAGACTCTCCCTATACAGTTCTGCTAATGGCTCTGCTAGTTCCACCCTTAGCTCCTCAAGTACCCTGGGATGTATGCCATCAGGTCCCATTGCCTTGTCCACCCTGAGCTTAGCGAGGCTCTTGTGAGACCCTTTCTTTTGTGAAGGAGTATTGCTCACCTTCCTCCCCTGTGTCCATGGTTGCTGAGCTGTGGGCCTGCCCTACCTTCTCTTCAGTAAATACTGAGCAAAGTATCTATTTAGGATAGATGCTTTTACAGGGTCCTCCTCCTCACATGCCCCCTTTTCTCCTTTGAACTTAGGAATACCCCCTCTGGACTTTCTCCTTTCACTAATGTATCTATAGAAAGTCTTGTCACCTTCTTTTACTGTTCGTGCTAGTGTTTGCTCAGTTTGGGACTTTACCTGCCTTACTGCCTTCCATGCTTCCCTTAGGGCAGTTTGGTATGCCTCCCTATCTTCCTCCTGCTGTGTTCCTTTAAATTTCCTGAAGGCAAGCCTTTTGTCTCTGACCTTTTCTGCTACTGTATTTGAGAACCAAAGTGGTTTCCTTCTTCTTTTGCACTTCCTTTTCTGTCTAACACAATGGGATGTTGCTTCAAGTATTGCATCCTTAATGCTTGCCCACTTTGCCTGTAACCCTCACCTGTGTTTCTTTTTGCCAAGGCTAGCTTAACTCTGTTGGCCATCTTATCAAAGTGAGCTCCTCTGAAGTCCCATATTTTTTCCTTGGAATGGGATGACTTAGATGTAGTGGCCAAATTGAACCATACCATGTGATGGTCACTGGCCCCCAGGTGACCTTCTACCTGGAGATCTGTGATCCCTTCCCTGTTAGTCAGTACTAGATCTAGGATAGCCCTGTCTCTTGTGTGGTGTTGTACCAGTTGTTTGAGACCCTCCCCCTGCAGGGAATCCACCATGTGTCTAGTTCTGGCAGATGTTCCTGCTGGTATTGACCAATCTGTATCCGGCATGTTGAAGTCTCCCATTATCAGAACCTCCCCTTTAGCTGTCATGTTTTGTATATCTTATAACAGTAATGTGTCTGTGTCCTCCCCCTGGTCTGGGGGCCTGTAATAACCCCAGTTCTTATGGCTGTCCTTTTCCTGTTTCAGGGTGACCCACACAGTTCTTCTGGCTCCTTATGTATTCTAGATTTCTGTAGCTTTGTATTTTCATTGACATACAGGGCTACTCCCCCCCCTTTCTGTTGCCTCGGTCTCTTCTGAACAGTACGCAGCCAGGTACTGAAGTCTCCCCAAGTGGTTGCTGGTAAACCACGTCTCACTAATTGCTACTATGTCCAGTTTAGCCTCTGACATTATTGCCTGCAGGTCTGGGATCTTATTTCCCAGGCTGTGAGCATTTGTGTACATGATTTTCCATTGGCCAGATTTCAGTGTGTTAGTTGTTGGGTGAGGTTTGGCATTTCCCCTGTGCGTCGTATGGGGAGACGGACCTTTTTACTTGCTTGCTGTAGGAGGGCCTGAAGGTTTTTTGGTGAGACATGTCCCTCTTCTGGAAAGGGAAATTCCTATATGCGTTTCCCCTCATTCATCAGATACAGGGGGTTGGCTCAAGTCAAGGGTGGAGAGTGCTACTGTCATCCTCTGTTACGTTCTGGCCTTGCCAGATATGGTTTCCACTCCTTCAACATCTGCAAGTGGAGCCTCCTGTCACCTTACCTCTGCGTTAGCATCTGTCGTCCCAGGGTAAGGGATCACTTGTTAATCTGAACCTGAAGTCCCTATTACTGCATGCATGGCTCCCAAAGACATGACCTTTGCACGTTTTGGGGCATCTTCTGATGTTGCTGATGTGATTGTGCTAGGAACCTTCTAGCAGACATACGTATTCTCTGAAATGGAAGCATTTCACTCTGTGGTTTACTTCCCAAATATGGACTCTCTTACATGTTCTGTGAATACTGTGTTCCAATGCTTGTTTTCCGTGTCTGACTCTGGCCTTCAGTATTCCTTGCTTAAGGTGCATTTGGCCGCTATATCAGCTTTCCATACCCCTGTTGATGGCTGTACGGTTGCCCAATTAGATGTGTCCCATATGTTTCTGAAAGGTATTATTCATATGAAACCTGTCCGCAATGCAGTCCCATCTTGGGACTTGAATTTCATTCTTGAGTAATTGACTTTGGCTCCTTTTGAGCCTGCCGAGAGCTGTGGCTTATGTGTCCTGTCATGGAAAACTTTATTTTTAGTTACAGTGACCTCTGCTCGAAGAATTTCTGAGCTTCAGGCTCTAATGTGTGAGCCTCCTTATTTGATTTTTCATGAAGGCAGTCTCTTTGTGAACCATAAGATCTTTGAGGATATCTCCTCCATTAGGCCACTTTTGTAACTATAGCTATAAGTGCTAGGACCACACGGAAACTTTTGCTAGCACAGGGCCATGCAGGATGACATCCTACATCTGTATCTATATAAACACGGGCAGCTCCATCACGCCACAGTTCTTTTCCTGTGTCAAGCATCCTCATTGGACCTGCTGAAGACAATGCTGTCAACCTAGATTTTGTCGTTTATGCTTTTGGTTTTATAAAAACAGTTTATTTCATCATCTCTTTATGCCACTGAAGTCGAAAAAGTCTCTGTAAGTGCAGAGATAAAATTTTTGCAACACGGACCCCCCATTTTTGGCAAGGCAACAACCATCAACAAACAGGGATTGGAAGGGCACAAAATAACATTTCTATTTTAACCCAGGTCAAAAGAGTAGTACCAGGTCTATGGAGTGTCGACTAAGTTTGAGGGGGTCCCAAGAATGCACACAGGCCACGCAGAGAAGGAATGCCCACAAACAGGAATAGGATTGTACTGTATGGCTCTTATTCCTGACAGAATGGTAACAGAAGATGGTGGTGCCCCCAGGCTTTGACTGGTAGAAACTCCTCCACAGAACACACTCTTGCAGAATTGAGACTTTTCACATTAGAACTTTTCTCAAACGAACATCCATCCCTTTGTTTTGGGATCTCTGGACTTTTCCAGTGCATTTATAGAGGTTGTTGCCCCAGCACCTGATTCGAACACAAGACCCTTTCCATAGTTAGGTCCCTTTGCAACCTGGATTGAGTGGTCAGCTCAACTCAGGCCAACACTAGACTTTCTCTGCCATTACATTTTAGGAAAAACAGGATTCTTCAGGCACACTGTGGCCACAGAAGACACTCCTCACTGCACATCCTAGTGCAAGGGTTCCGAGAACCTGCATCTGAACCTTGGGCTGCTTACAAGGCACCAGCCAACCCAAACTGAACAGCAAATGAACTTTTGTATATTAAGCTTTGTTATGCCCACAAGACATTTGTAAAATAATTACATTGAACTACACAGTTCCCACATTGTGTAATGGTCTTCTTCTAGAGACCCTCCTCACAGCAACTTTGGAAAGCACATATGACCCCAGGCTGAAAGACTTTTGAAGTACTGAACTGAATGACAGATTCCCAAACAATTTACAGTTAGAGTCCATAACTTTTGTTGTAAAACACAGTCTTTATCTGGGCAGCACTTTAGGAAGTGACAAGATGAGGGGGTTGCCCCATACAGATTACTCACTGAACTGACTCCAGATGACTTCACACAGTTGAGAAGAAATCCCTGAGGGGCCTTGAAAAAGAAGGTCTACACAACTAGCCATCACACAGCTCAATTGCTGACACTTCTAGGGCTAGAAAACAAACAGAGAGGTCCTCCCTCTAAAGTTGGCCTGCTCAAGGCAGGGAACCAGCTAACACACACACTGAACTCTCCAAGCTGCAACTTCAGACCCGCTGAACAGAACACTCCGCTCCAGCAAACCCTGTGTGGCTCATGTTGCTGCAAGACTTTTGTTATGCAAATGAGCTCACTCTACACAGCAGCAGCCTAGCAGAAGGCTTGTTTGAAACCCTACAAGGATTCAAACCTTTTTGAGTGCTGCCCACCTTCCTATACTAATGCTAAAGGGGTTCTAGTAACCCCAGGGGAACCCAGGTGTTACATTTACAAAAAGGACACGTGAGTCTGTGTGTGCTGTTTGGAATGGTCTCACGACATCAAGAATTGAGATTTGCCAGAGCTTCAACCAGGCTACAAGGTGATGCCACAAGAAAGCTCTCAAACATTTCCTCTTTCTCAAAACTCCAAAAGCCATGGAGAAGGACCAGGGCCCAAAATCTGTATCTTCCTTGCTGTCAGTCGAGGAGCAACCACCAAAATCAAAGGATTGAAACAGTGAAAGGTCTACAAGGTGCTACTTGTCCAGCCACAGGCACAAATAGAAGAAGAAAGGTCTGCTTTGCTAGGCGAGGTCATGGTTGCCAGTGAGACAAGGTAACTAATGTGTCATCACCCACTGCAGCGTCATTGACAACAGCACCCTCCCCAACTGTTGAGACACCAAGGTCAGGACTCTGCTCAAGTGCTGCTGTACCTACAATGGATGGTAGAATACCATTGGCATTGGGCCATGGCCCATCAACACAAGTAATCCCTTTTCAGGGCATGACTTTCAGGCTGTGCTGGTATCATTCTCAGAGATGATCAGACATGTTCTTTCTGGCCTTCCAATATAGGCAGTTATCCTATTGACAGGGCCTCCTGGTACCCAGCTCCCATTAATGGCTTTTAATATCGTAACACAGATTCTTCCATCTCAGCTGTCATTTATGTCGCTGGTGCATTCTGCGCCTCCCATCATTGATAGAAACATCAACGATGAAGTAGAATATAATCTAGATCTCATGGATTTAGAAGAAGATTTAGAGAAGGCATATGAGTGAGAACAACATGTTACACTTTGTTCTAGTTCTGCCCTCTCATCCTGCAGTAAGGACTCAGTAGTCTGTACCACAAGATCTCCTCCTTAGGATCCTGCTGTGGATTTTGCTGTGGAAGAGGACGATTCCACAAAAAGATCTCTAATCGAATTTTTGAAGGTGTCCTGTTTGACCTCCATTATAATACCATCTGTGTATCCTGCATTAGAGGATGCGACCTTTGCAGCATGATGCAGACCCAAGTCACTGCCTGCAGTTCCCAGAAAGGCTGATAAGTAGTATCCTGTACCATCTGCTAAGTCTTATTATGCTAACTATCCTGAAATTGACTCTGTAGTCATCATGTCTGTTCACGTCCGGTCTGGATCACCTAAATATATCAGTACTTTGCCTCCTGATAAAGAATCTGGGAGACTGGATGTGATGGGCAAGCGTACTTATGCCTCTGCCTCACTGGGCCTTAGGATTGCAAACTGCCAGGCCCATATGATAAAATATCAGAATAGCCTGTGGAAAGCTACAAAAACTGCAACCCAGGCTTTGCCTGATGGCTCTGCCAAGAATTAATTACTTAAAACTTTAACCTCTGGTGCTAAGGTTGGCAAACATTTGCTACACTCAGCTTATGATATCTCTGATGCTTCTGCCACAGCTGTTGCTTGTGGCATTTTTATGAGAAGATATTCTTGGCTCAGAGTTGCTGGCTTTGGCACTGATGTGCAGCAGGTAGTTTTGAATGCCCATTTCAGAGGGACAAAACTGTTTGGCTATGATGTTGAAGAGGCCCAAAGAGGCCTTCAGACCTCAAAAATGACACTAAGGTCTGTAAACTCCCATTATCCCACTCCTACGGGGGTCATGGGAGGGGATCCTTTCATCAGCCTGCTGCCAGAGGTGACTGTGCCTACCATCAGCAAGACCAAGGTAAGGGAAGTGGGCCCCTGCTGGGACCCATTTCCCCAGGTGTTCATACAAAAGCACCTAAAGTAATCAGTACTGGTGGCACTGCCCCCACCGGTTCCACCTGACTCTCTTTGGGACACATCCCCATCTCCACTGTTACCTTGAAAGATGGCTGGGGGGAGGGGGGGCAGGCTCTCCCTACATCTGAAATGGTGGAAGGAGATTACAATGGATAAGTGCGTCTTGGAGACAGTTGCAAGGGGTGATGCTTGGAGTGTCTGGAAACCCCTCCAGATCATCCTCCGCCTCCTTCCTGTTATTCTCCAGGACATGTGTCCCTTCTGAAAAGTTGTTCAGACATTATTCCAAAAGCTTGCTATACAATCAGTCCCTTCTCAACAGAGAAATAAAGGGTTTTGCTCCAGATACTTCCTGGTCTCAAAATGAACAGGGGATCTGCACTGTGTCGAATCTCCAGTATCTCAACTTCTATATCGAATACAGTACGTTTTGAATGGTATCCCTGCAAGCTCTGCGTCCTGTTCTGCAAACATGGGACTGGCTTTGTACTCTGGACATGAACGATGCATATATTCATGTCAGGTTCATAAAGGCCCTCAGGCAATACCTTCGCTTCATGCTGGCGGGGGAACATTATCAGTTCAGAGTGTTGCCCTCTGGCTTGTTTTCTGTACCACGGGTCTTTACAAAATGTTCCCTGAAGTCCCTACATCTGCATGCATGGCTGCTAAAAACATAGCCATAGCACATTTTGGGGTATCCCCTAAGGGTGCAGATGTCCTGGCTCCCTTAAGGTTGCAGATATCCTGGCTCCCTTAAGGTTGCAGATGTCCTGGCTCCCCTAAGGGTGCAGATGTCCTGGTTTTATTTATTGAAATGTTTCACGAGGAAGGCATACTGAGCAACAGGTTGCTCGTCTCCCCTTACAGCCAGAAGGCCTTCTACCAGACAGTCCTTAAAGTGGAAGTGGTTTACTTTGTGGGCTGCTTCCAGGAATTGAGACCCATTGACATGTCCTGTGACTGCTGTTTTGGAATACCTGCTGTCCTTGTCAGAGTGTGGCCTACAGTAGTCCCGCCTTGAGATGCATCTGGCCACCATATCAGCTTTTCATGCCCTTATTGATGGTCATACAGTGGCCCATTTAGAGGTGCTCATATGCTTCTGAGACGTATTCTTCATATGACACCTCCTATGAGTAATCCAGTCCTGCCTTGGGACTTGAATCTTGTGCTTGAGAAACTGGTGTTGCTCCTTTTCAGCTGGCTGCAAGTTGTGATCTGTGTTTCTTATCATGGAAAACTTTATTTTTAGTTGCAGTGACTTCTGTTCGAAGGATTTCAGAGTTTCAGGCTTTAATATGTGAGCCTTCTTATTTGATTTTTCACAAAGATGGAGTCTCTGTGTATGAATCAATCCTAACTTTCTTCCGAAGGTTGTATCCAAATTTACGCTGAACCAAATGATACACCTCCCTGTTCTATTATTCTGAGCACGCCAACCAAGGTGAGGCACTGCTCCATACTTTGGATGTACATAGAACACCAAGATATGTTTCTTGCACCAAGGACTGCGGAAAGTCCTCTGATTTTTGTTTCATTTGCTACTCGGAAAGAGGGCACTCCTGTGTCTGAACAGTGCCTATCCAAATGGCTGGCACATTGTATTACATTCGGTTATTAGAAGTATGACACAGAACTTCCTGGTGTTGTTCATGGTCACTCCACAAGGTATATGGCCACTTCTGTTGCTTATTTTAAAAATGTCCCTGCTGCCACATGGAGCACTGCCCACAGTTTCACTAAACATTACAGTCTGGACGGTCATCTTTAGTAGACATGCTGTCTGTGGGCTTGTTTAACTGAAAGGCCTTCTTTCCTGATTATATCAGACTGTACCATCCTCCTAGTTCACGTTGTACTGCTTGGGATTGGATCCAAAGGTGTGGCCTAATGGAGGAGACATCCTCAAAGAACAACAGTCACATAAGAACTTACCATAACAATAGATTTTCAAGAGAATTTCCTCCATTAGGCTATGCCATACCCTCCCTCCTTCCCCCTTTTGCTTTCAGTGAGGGTCATATCAGATGCTGTGCCTAAAACTTTACTCCATGCATCCAGTCTCCAACCCCATGCCTCCCCTTGTATGCCTGGTGCTGGTCTCACCTGGTTCCTCAGGGCTAGAAGTCATCCAAGTCTAATCTATGGCAGGGAACTGAGAAGTGACAGGGTCACCCGTGTTACAAGTCCATAGATGCTGCACATCATTGTGGGTGATCCCTGACTAGCAAAAAAGTTTACGATTAGTCCTGATACTGGCAGTTTATACTTCAAAAGGTGTGGCCTAATGGAGGAGATTCTCTTGAAGATCTACTGTTATGGTAAGTTCTTACATAACTGTTCTTTCTAGGAGCATGGATGTACACTATCCACACTGGCAGTTTTTCTTTTCCCTTTAAATATACTGGATGTCTTCAAGCTAAGCTCCTCCCACCCATCTTGGTGTTGTACTCTTTGGCACCGTCAACCCTAGTAGCATACCGCTCAACCTCTAAACCTGCCAATGTGGAACAAAGACCATGGCAATGTGTGACAAATGACCCAAATGTGGAACACCTTATTTTTTGTAGCGCGCCCATCTGATGGTGCATCAATAAAGTTATTTTAAACCATGTGTGGTGTTGTGTGTTTTTGTAATAAAAACTTACTATACCAATGTGTTGTCTGTATTTTAATACTACACTCATGAATAAACACAATGCACACAAGATTAGATTAAGAAACACTTTATTTTGCACATATTAAACGCAGGCAAAAACAATACACCTGCTACACTACACATCCGCACTTTCTACATTGCTGTGCTACAGTTCCTACATTTCTACATTGCTACTCTACAGTTCCTATATTGCTGTGCTTAACAGTAAATGCCACACAGTAAATAAAACATTATTCAAACAACCTGACCAATGCTACACTACAGTTCCTACATTGCTACGCTATAGTTCCTACATTTCTACATTGCTACACTACAGTTCCTACATTTCTACGCTACAGTTCCTACATTGCTATGCTTAACAGCAAATGTCACACAGTAAATAAAACATTATTAAAACAACCTGAGCAATGCAAAGCGTTTAGTTAGTGCAACCACAGCCCAACTCCAACACAATGCAATCAAAACCATCAGTGTATGCAGAACAGAAGAAATGAAAATTAAACAGCAAATACAAACAAAACACGAGAAACATTCAGAAAACTTGTGGCTGCACACCTGCCAGTGTAACCTATATTTTATTTATCACAAGTATGACTGAGATTTTTTTTGTTGTATGCTGCTGTGGCTTTTGCAGCATCAAGCACTTGCTTTGGCTGCTTGACCTCATAACAGTCCTTGTCTTCGTTCATTTTGATGGCCAGCAGAAGTTCAGTGTCTTCAGACTTAGCGAATGAGGCAGCTCAGTTTTTACCTTCCTCACCATGCTGAAGGCCCTTTCTGCTTCAGCATTCGAATCGACAAGCAAAGTAACGTCAACATTAATCTTTTGAAAGCTGAAGTCTTTCAGAGGCACATAGTTCTTGCAGAACATGAGCCCAATATTTAGAAATGCATGAATGTGGTCCATTGACTGGTCCTATTAATTTACCTGTATCTTCAATCTGATACACTGAAAACTCATCTAATAATTGTTCAGAGTCTTCCTCAGTTACACGACTCCAAGACGTTTGGCAACATCAAACACAAGTTGTGTGGATATGCCCAGCTAATTGCTGGATTGAGAATGGATGCAGCATTTTTTAATAGGGATCCTGAATTGGAAACTTTTCAGGATTTTTTCCAGCACAGCAGTATAAAACACCACAGTTTTCTTGTAAAAACTTTGTTCAGTTACCGTCCCAAAATGTCATCCTCATTATTACTTATGCTGCTTGACCTCCAGTCCAACCCTAGAGTCCCCATTGCCAAGACACTGCTTGAGTCATGTAGTACAGACATGTCATTTTGCCTGATTAATTTTACAGCTGCTGCTGGTTTCAGTACTCTGCTTGCATACTGCTGCATCAGTTTGTGCACATCTCCATGCAGAGTCATAAGCTGGCTTTCTCTGCTTTGTAGCTGGGTGCTAAACTGCAGCAAGGGTTCTAGTGCATATTTAAGAAACATAAAGACCATTCTGAGTTCATGGCTCTGCAGACGATTACAGATTAGGTCAATTTTGGATGATCTTGGTTCCAGTGTTAAAAAATATGACAGCAGTCCCGGCCACATATCCAAGGTTCGGTTGATAACTTTTCCAAGACTCAGCCATCTAGTTGGGGCATTCTTAATTATTTTGAGTGGGTCAACATCTGTGAACAATGCAAATTCCTTTAGTTTCTGTTGTCTTTGTGAACTGGTTGAGAAGTGGCAGTCACATCAGAGCAATTCTTCCACAGGTGAACGTGAGCTTTTACCCCAGCTTTGCTGCACAGATCAGCCAAGTGACAGAGGCATCCCATGTTAAGAATGTTTGGATTCACATTCTTTAAACGTGACAGGACTGAATTGTTTTCCCAATCATAGAAGCAGCATTATCCGATGAAAACGCTGCAATATTTGACAATAAGATTTCAAACTTGTTCATGCTTTCTACCAAGCAGTCAAACATCGCTTGCCGGTCCCAGACACACAATCTGGCATATCTAAGAAGCGGATGACATTTCTGCCAGCAGCTTCATCCAGGAAACCCACAAGAATGACTAACAGTTTTCATCACCCATATCAGTGCTCTGGTCCATGTACACACAAAGGGTATTTTCTGACACATTGCAGCTACATCATTTTGGTATCGTGGCCAAGCACATCCCTTGCAATGCAGCTTGCTTTGGTTGGCCCACAGGTCATCTTCTTCAGAACTTCTGGTCTTCCCATATTTTTCATGTACTTTAGAATATGCTCTCCTGCTGTAAAAGGGAGATTATGTTCTGCTGTCAGGGACACAAAAGCCACCTCTGCCTCAATGACTTTCGTGCTCACCAGGTTTGGAGAGCCAAAGAAGTGCGACATGTTTTTTTCCAGTCACATGCTTGGAATTTTGCTGGTGCTTTTCTGAATTAGCATGCCGCTGCAAGTCATGTCGTCCTCCATGGTGGATGGTGAAATCTGTTCCACAGGTCTTGCAGAATGCATGCTTCACACCACGTTTGCTTCCCGCTAACCAGTCAAACATGCTAATCCAGGTTGCTTGGAAAATTGTGTGTCTTTGCCTCTTCTTCTCCGGAAATTTGTCACTATCATGGTCCTCATCATCAACTTCGGCCCAGTTGTCTACACATGAAGTATTAATTTTGTATTTAGTGCTTGAACACATCAGTTTTAGTGTTCCAGTGGGGTAGGATTCTATTCTTCAAGAAGGTGGCAGAAGAAAAGAAAGATTTTCTCTGCCATCCTCCTGTTGAACAGATCCAGGCTCCCTCTGGATACACATCTTAAATTTAAAAAAACACAATCACACAACAAGAGATGCTGAAGAACAAGAGATGGAGAAACACACTTGTGCACCCCAGCTTGTCAAGACATGGTAGCAGGACGGTTCAGGCAATGAAGGACAGAACATGGAGACACACTTGTGTGGCCCAGCTTGACAGGACATGGCAGCAGGACCGTTCAGTGATGAAGTACTGAAGATGGAGAAACACACTTGTGCACCCCAGCTTGTCAAGACATGGTAGCAGGACAGTTCAGGCAATGAAGGACAGAACATGGAGACACACTTGTGTGGCCCAGCTTGACAGGACATGGCAGCAGGACGTTTCAGCGATGAAGTACCGAAGATGGAGAAACACACTTGTGCACCCCAGCTTGTCAAGACATGGCAGCAAAAACAAGAATTCCATGAAAACGCATCTGAAGTAAGCTGCAGGCAAGTAGCAAAGTAAGCCAGAGCCAACTTTGCCAAGGGATGGGAAAGATAAATGAGTACTCCAGAAAACACATTTCAACCAAGTAATCCGACGTAGTGTCCTTTAGCAGACTAAACACTCACTGCAAAAACAGGACATGTACATCATTCTTTGGGTTGGGGGGATCCCGCTTGCTGTGACCAGTCAATCCTGATGGTTGATTAACATGCCTGTAGTGCGTTACACTAACACTACAATCATATTAATAAAACATCAGATACTGTTTGGGCGCTGCAAGCAGCCCCCAATGTACCCAAACACTTGTACAAAATTCTGTTACACATGTAGCGTAACCCCGCTGACATCACGTAGCAAACCACCACACCATCAAAACCAGCCCAAGCAAGTCATTCTCTGGGTTGGTGAGAGGGTCCCGCTTAGCTGTGACCAATCAATCCTAATGGTTGATTAACATGCCTGTAGTGTGTTACACTAACACTACAATCATATTAATAAAACATCAGACATTGTTGAGCTGCAGGTAGGTCCCCTGCTGCACCACCACAAACCACAAATACTTGCACAACCCATTTTATTAAACACATCCATCCAGACCAAGTACTCTGATGCATTCCTGAGCGAGTCAGATCCCATGCACCGCCAACTAAAAACAGGTCACATATGTCATTGTGTGGGTTGGGGGAGGTCTGGCTTATTGTGCCAATCACCCATATTGTTTTATGAATACAGCCAGCAGAGTCAAGTGTGTCATACTAGAATTTTATTCCCCAAAATACCTGATGTTGTCAGACACAGCAAGCTTCATGCACCCCCAGCCTGCCAAAATGGTATACATGTATATCCTAGAAATTGGAGTCACTGAGCAGCAACCACCTAATAAATTACAAGTCCCAAAAGAAGGAAATTGGTGGTAGCATTCCCCACCCCACCACTCCCAGACAGTTAAAGGCGCAGTCATTTAAAAATACTTCACACTTTAGGATATCCCAATTCCCTGGAACATACCTATTAAATTCTGCTGCCGATCCTCCTCTGCCTCCTTTTGCTGGTGAAATGCCTGCATGGTGTAGACAGTCCTGGACTCCTGGTGGATGCACTGGTTGCTTGCTGAATTCGCTCTGCCTCTGATGGTAGAGGTCAGTGTCCCAAACCCAGGCTCGAGTTCTATAAAAAATAAATAAAAAATTAGCAGTTTAGTACACATTGGCTATATGATAAAGGATCCCTTCATACGCAAAAACATTTTGGACTTGGTTTCCCTGGTGTCTAGTGGTATCTCCCACCCTGCAACAGCCATCCCTGTATTGTTTCAGTGTTTCCCTGGTGTTTAGTAGCACCCCCAATTGCCACCCCCCTATTGTATCAAGATTTCTCTGGTGTCTATTGGCACCGCCACCCCATTCCAATTGCCATGCCCCGTAATGGTTTGACTTTCCCTGGTGTCTAGTAGCTCCCCACCCTCCAATCACTGTCCCCATAATGATTTTCACTTTACTTGGTGTCTAGTGGCACCCCCACCCTCCGTTTGCCATTCTCATACTGCTTTCACTTTAATCCCAGGTACACAAGAGAAGAGGGCAGCCATCCGCTCGTCATCGTCCCATTCAAGGGGGAAAGCTGCCTCAGAGGACCCTTTTGCTGACATGGCTCCCCAAATAGATTGCCCACCTTTGTTGGGAAACCAGATACGAAACTAGGTAAAGATGACTGAAACTGAGGCTTCAACAGTCCCGAAACTTGGGCAGCATCCACTGCTGGTAAGCCTGGCACTTGAAACGTGCACCGTTCAGAGCGCTGCTGCTAACAACCTTCAGTGTTTTTATTACAGGAAATAAAAATGCAGGTTTAAGTTATCACATTCTATTAAGGAATTAATTCACACCTCCAAAAAATATATTTCTACACCTCCTCACATGTCAAAAAGGCTTCAAACAAAAATCATGGGCGCATAAGTTGTTATAAAATGTTGCAGAATGTGGCAATCCTTTTCTGAATAATGATTACTGTAACTTTGTAAGCTGAAACAGTTATGGCAGCAGTTGTACGTCTTGCTCTTCAGTGATAAAATTGCATAGGCTGGATCCGGTAAGGTTTTGAGGCCAAATCAGGGAGAGTTGACAGGGCTAACTCTCCCTCCCCCAGCACTCCAAGGAGGAGGGGGGGAGCATATGGAATCTTTACAGTCTTGCCTGTTCCTCCACTCTGAACGGAGACAGCGGCGGGCCACAGTGACAAAGGCAACACCAGCTCCCAACCCAAGTCAGCTCACAGCTTC
Organism: Neoceratodus forsteri; assembly: GCA_016271365.2. Taxonomy (NCBI): domain Eukaryota; kingdom Metazoa; phylum Chordata; order Ceratodontiformes; family Ceratodontidae; genus Neoceratodus; species Neoceratodus forsteri. The sequence continues at coordinate 585,174,206 of JADMNL010000022.1, forward strand.
CGTCTCATTGCCAGCCCGCGGCTGACGGGCCACCCTGGGAGGGAGCAGGAGCAGGGAAACTGCCCCAATACCTACGGTCCGATGCGCTACCACATCTTGCCACCCACCACCCGAGAGCTAAAGGGAAAACTGGAGCAGTTAGCATTGGTCCTCTCTAGCCTTGACTAAAAAACAAGCAAGGCACAGGCAGCATTTAATTTGCAATAAAAAAAAATACGCGTTTCTCACCTCTTGTGACTGTAGGCGATTGGCACCGGTGTTCGTTCCCGGATCCCGACCTTCTCAGGCTCCCGCCGCTGCTTCCTTCTTATCCCTTTCAGCTTTCACTGTGTGGTCTCCACTCCACAGCCACTCTCCTCTCCGGCGATATGGTGCAGCCACTGCCCGGTTCTTCTTCTGCTCCTCGGCTAGCTAGTCGGCTCTGACTCTGCAGTGCGCTCCTAATCCCCTCTGACCTCTGCTCTGATGCATTGTCCTGTCCTCCCTTGGCTCTCCTAGAAACAGCTACCAAACAGCTCTGTGGTTCCCCCTCCAGCCACTAGCTGCTTTATTGTACAGCAGTGGACCTGAGGGGGGACCAGCCATCAAGGGTTAATCTGTGGGGGCGGGCCGGGTAGAGCAGAGGCTGCTGGGCTACGAGGCAGGCTTGGGGGGGAGCACAATTATTGGTCCACACTGCACAGTAGGAAAAGCAGCCTATTGGTCGGCAGGGCACGTTGGACATTGGCAGAGACGGAAACCTGGAAGTGTTTGGGCAACAAAGGCAAGCGCGTGTTTTCGGCGTTCGGGATGGATTTGGGCAGAAAAACACCACAGAATGCGGAGCAGCGGAACAGGTTGACTTGGACCAGCTGAATACGGGACATCACGGAAAATCCGGAGCAGTTGAGAGGTATGCCTAGTAGACTGCTACACCTGTCTTCTTCTCAGCCAGCCAGCTGAATTGGACCCACTGGTTCACCCCAAGAATGCCCACAAGGTGATATCTGCGGCCCAGTTTATGGTGATGGAAGAGGTGGCAACTGAAGCTGCGGCAGGGGCTTCATCGGTCTCAGTGCTGCTCCCAGCCAGGGCTAGTGCTGCGGCATTGTTCTCCGTGACATTCCAGGATATGTGTAAGTCCTTTTGGTGCCTTTGGTGAGAGCCCCTTCCGCCACAGCAGCGAGAAGAAATCTAAGAAGTCCCGCCATCGGTTGTGGGACCAGGAACAAGCATGCTCTTCCTGCAATTCCCTTGACCACTCAATGGCTGCAGAGCCTGTTTTGATCGAGGGTCAGACCTCTAGCTCCACAGCAACCTGTTGCACAAGGTCCCTGCCCCCTTATTGGTACCCCCAGAGCTACACCGTAGACAGCTAGTGCTTAGGCATATGTTATACTAACATACAGGGCTAAGCGCATCTACCGTACAAGAGTAGATTTCAGGATATGTATGCATATTATTGTTACACACTTTACTTTTCTAATACATAAGATATTTTCTATGCATTTCTTGCTTACAAAATGTTAGGACATCTGTGTCCTTGGAATGATGATATATGTAAGTCAGCATTGCCACCTTTTGGTGATTTGTACTACTACTACACTGATTTGTGTAAGAACTGTACTCTTTTGTTTCACAAAGTGATGACTGCTACAAAATGTTATAATGTTATCTTGGACCATGGAGCCGCCTCTAATTTAGCCAATAGAGCTCATCTCACTAACTAGAAATGTTTCTATCTTACAGTAATCATCATAGGTATATAATGTGAGACACTGAGTCTTATACCTCGGAGACCCCAAGAGACATGAAGAAACCTCGAGGTATAGGGAACGCTTAGCATTGGCTCCCGGTTCGTATTGGTAAGAACTGCTTAGGGCAACTGTGATTTATTCCTTTTGGTAGTAATAAACAAGTTTATTACTCTTATGCAACATGTCTATGACTTCTTGCATTCCCCAAAATTGCCAAGAACCTGAGAGTGAGGTTTAGACCTCCTGACAGTTGGCAACCACGTGCAGGCAATATTTGGTGTTTGTGAGAATTCACTTGTTGCTTAAAACTTTTCCTTCCCAACGGGGACTGTAGGTGTGCATTCCTGCATGACCTCTCCCGTTTTGTGACCACTTTGTAGTAACTTGCAAAGTCTGGTTGCTTTTCTTGGGTGTGGTCGATGCTGACTCAACCCACTCCACAGCAGCTTTGAATTGCAAGCCTACAAAGATACAGTGGTGTATGAAGTGCTCCTGCTGTGGATCGATACACAGCATGGTGCCTTTTTCACAGTTTAATTTTTCTTTCCCTCCCACACAGTGGCCACCATATCAAATATCTTCGCAGAACTGAGACTCGATGTCTCGAACTTCCTTGCCTCCCATGGAGGATGGGTTGGCTTTGCGCAGGTTGCAAGTTAATCAGACAACCCTATACTGGGGATTTCAACCCAGTACTCTGAGACGAGGTAAACAGCCAATAAGCGTTGTGCCAAAGGGCTGTTGGTTGCAGCGCTCTCAGCTGCTCTGGAAGCCTCCAAAGTGAGGTTTCGAACCTTGAACTGCAGATTTCGTCTCTTAAGCAAGAGATGGGTTTGCAGGAAACTGAATGTTTGAGACTGCAGTAGAATTTGGAGTCTGAACTTCAAACGCTGTGCAATGAAAAGGATTCACTTTTGCATCATTCTGCCCAGGCAGGAGAGCAGGAAATTTGTATGTTGAAGCAGGAGTGTGAAAGTTTGAGACAGGATAAGGGGCAGGCTTTGAATATGAATAACTTGTTAAGTAGAATGAATGAACAATTGAGTGAGGAGATGGGAGAGCTACAGGACGAGATAAACCAGGTACATAATGACTTAGAAGTGGCTACTGGGGACAATTGCAAATTGAGCGCCGCGTATAGTGTTGCAAAAACAGATGCAGGATGAGGTTGATATGAATGTTGCAAATGTGAGTCATGCAGAATGTGAATCCAAGATGGCGAAACTGCACCATCAGTGGGAGGTTCTGGCTGGACATGTTATGGCGATGGGAGGCGTAGCCCCTGCCTTAACTACGTCATCTGAAGGGGAGGCATCAGATGATGACATCTCTCAGTACAACACCCAGTTACACCCCTACTATGGCCCAGAGATCCCACCCAGTCATCCACAACATGGCGGGTCCCCACTCCACCCACACCATGTCATACGTCGTCGATGTCGTGACACACACATGGGAGATGCCAACATGGTGGCCCCCATGATAGGGGGGAGCAGGCCCAAGCCTGGTCCCGACAGCACCACCAGTAGCAGTTATTAATGTGGAAGACAGGCAGGAGAGAGAGAAAATGATGATAATGCGGTAAATAGTGTGCCCATTCCAGAGAGGAATAAGCAAGTTTCAAGAGGCCAAATCAGGCAGCTTATTCATGAAACCAGCACTCAGGAGGGCACTGTCTGCCCCGTGGCGGAGGCCGCAGCTCAGGCAGCCTTGGATGGCTCCCAAGGAAACATACCTCCACCTGATCGTCCCACTAATCCCCTACAAATGGCCTACTCTGTTCAGCAAATAGCTGACAGTATTGGTCAGATGAGCCCATCCAACAGCTTCAGCTGTCACTTGGAAAAGGTGCGTACTAAATGTGAAATGCTTGGTTTCACTGCAGACTACCAGGTCCAAATTCTACGCCAGACCATCGATCCTGGACTATGGGTCAAACTCCCTGATGCCATCCACAGGCTGGCAATGCCACCTTTGATGAGGTCGCAGCTGAACTCATTTCTGCACACAGCCCAGGTGTAGTAGGAGTGAGCTTGCATACCCTGTTAAACAGAATGCAAAGGAAAGTCCAGCGACTTACCACCAGAGACTCTGGATGGCCTACCGAGCAGGAAAACAACTCGCACAAGAAGCTGCGGATGTAGATCTTATCACGTATAAGACCTTGTTCCTTAGGAACATGATCCCTGCAGTAAGACAGAAGGTAAAGCCAACCACCTATCCCACCACAGAAAGGGTTGCTGATATCCTTCGGAAAACTGAGAGTTTATCAATTCTACATCTGTAATCTGGGCTCTGGTTCCAAGAAAGTAGCCACCGTGGCATCTACATCAGAGGCCACAATGCACTACACGGTGGAAGGGCAGGCCCAACAAAAACAGCCTCTCACCACAGACAGCCAACACCCCCAGCAGGCCCAACAACCACAACAGCAACAACAGCAACGGGGTGGGAACCAGAACTATCATAAGAACAAAAAACACAACAAGAATAAGGGTAAACAACAACAAAGACTAGGCCCTTCATATAGGGAGATAGCTGAAGAGAATCAGAAGTTCAGAGAGCTCCTTGGGCAAGTGCGTTCTGTAGTGGATGCTGTTCCAGCTCAGACCCTTGTAGCCATACAACCGGGAACTCAGGCCCCAATAGTCCATGGTGATGCCAGAAGTACAGGCCTTCAGGCCCATACAGGCCTGAACCCAGAAGCACCTCCCTATATAGCATCAGTGCAGCATGGTGAAGTGGTTCAAAGGAGCCAGGCCCAACCTCTCCATGCTCCCTCCAGTACAGATTGACAATTACAGGCCCCAGTCCAGATTGTAAACAAGCTGGTCTTGGATACAAATGGAAGGCTCTGCACTGAGGTCAGGAGCCGCCTACTTACAGTGTTATTGGATACAGGCACGACTGTGTCTATATTACATGATGACCACCCGGATACATCTCTTTGGTCCACCGGATGGAGGACCAACATGTCAGGAGTAGATGGTACTAGGTTACCTGCATACCGCTGTCTACCACTACCTGTAGAGTTGAGACACCTGAAGGCCTCTTGCACCTTCCGGTTAATGGTATTGCATGATCATCCTAGTATCATTAGAATTGACTTCCTTGCACCACATGGCTGTGTGGTAGACCTAGCTAATATGCTATTGATTCAGATTCAGGGCCAACACCACACCATTTTGATCCTTGATTCAAATGTAGCGGCAACAATATCTGCCAGCAATAAAGAGTGTAACATCATAGATTTGTTCAAGAACCACAAGCTTTTCCCAAAGCTCCTCCCCATTCTACAAAGACATTTGGAAGCATTTGCTATCAGCAAGCATGACTGTGGCAGAATGTACACTGTCATTGAGGTGCCTGGCCCAGCACATGAGAGGTAAAGGCAATATCCTTTTCCATCTGAGGCCTTGCCTTCTCTTAGGGAAATAATAAAATCACTCCTCAACCAAGGGGTAATCAGAACATGTGTTTCTGCTGCCAACTCCCCAATGTGGCCCGTGAAAAAACCCACAGGTGCCTGGAGACTTACTATTGACTACAGGAAACTGAATCAGGTCACCCCCAGTTGTGCTGCAACTGTGGCCTCAGCATCTGACGTGCTATGACTCCTGACCAAAAATGGTTCAGTGCCCTGGACATCTCCAATGGTTTTTGGTCACTGCCATTGACCCTGAAGAGTCAATATAAGTTCACCTTCACCTTTGAAGGTAGACAGTGCAGGTGGACCTGCTTACCACAGGGATTCCATGACAGCCCGTCCCTGTTCCATCTACACATGATGGACACCCTTGAGAGTTTCTCTACTTCCCAGTGTCTGTTGCAGAATGTGGACAACCTGCTGTTGGCAACAGCCACACAGGACCAACACTTAGATCTCTTGAATGAACTATTGACTCTCATCCAAAGAGCAGGCTTCAAATGTAATCCAGCAAAAGCACAACTGTGTCAGAAAGAGGTACTCTTTCTGGGCCTGAGAATAACTGAACAAGGCTGAAGCCCTGCCTGGAAGAAAATACAAGGATTGCAAGATTTGCCATTGCCTACCACTGTGGCAACTCTTAGAAGGTTTCTAGGTATGGTGAACTATTCGAGAGATTTCATCTGTGATTTTGCTCAGAAGGCTGCTCCTCTGTATGAGTTACTGAAAAAGGACATTCCCTGGACTTGGGGCCCCATACACATCAGGCTGTGATGTCACTGAAACAGGCCCTAGCCTCGGCTCCAGCTCTGGTCAACCCCAATCCAGCACTACCATTCCATCTGGAATGTGCCACCACTGACATTACTATGTCAGCAGTGCTGGCCCAGAAGGTTCATGGTACCTTGAGACCCATTGCATATGCATCACAGCTCTTGACCCCAGTGGAACAGAAGTACAGCCTTTGTGAAAGCAACCTTCTGGCCACCTACTGGGCTGTCAAGCACTTTCTGTATATCATTGGGTACTCTCCACTGATCATTAACACAAACCACACTCCAACTACCTTTCTGCTGTCAGACGGAGTGAAGGATGGGTCAGTCTCTAACACCAGGCTGACACACTGGTCACTTCTTCCCCAGAATAGAGACATACAGGTACACCCAACTAAAATGCCATCCATGCTGGCACATGGACTCCTTTTCCAAGGAGAACCCAATGATTGTACACTGCAGCCACCTGGTCTCCCAGATCCAGGTCCTTTCCTCCCTGCCACACCACAATTACTTGAGAACACCTCATTGTGTTGTATCTTTACAGATGGTTCAGCTTCCTACTACCAAGGAGAGCAGATGGCAGGGATGGGTATCTTGATGATTTACCCCTATGGTAACACTGTCAAAATTTCTAAGCGTTGCAGTGTGGCATCTTCACAGTATGCTGAGATGGCAGCGGTGGCCTGTGCCCTCGAGTTCATCCAGCATGGGACCAAGGATACCATCATTTTCATAGACTCTAACTGGGTTTGTGGTCTCTTACAGAATTCTTTCCTTTCTAGCAGAAGAACTCCTTCCTCTCCTCTGATGGCAGTCCAGTGAAATACAAAGAATTGGTAATATACATACACTCACTGGCACAAAGGTTTGCACACAAGCTCTGTGTACACAAAGTTAAAGCTCACTCCATACATGACCCCTACCATGCCTTCAATGACACAGCAAACACCCTTGCCAAGGAAGGGACCTGGGGGGGGGACATCTGGATGATGGACCATCCAGAGGCCAATGCGGCCTTACACATTGCAGCAGTCAGGAAGAAACCTGAACCCTTTTCCCCCTTGGATCTCTCAGCAGCCCAACATGCTGACACTGAACTCAAAGAAGTGTTCAGATTCCTCGACAAGGGTACCAAAGAAAAACTTCCCACACATAACCCTTACCGGGGGCAGGAAGGTAAGTTATGCTTGTCTCCAGATGATGCCACTACCAAATTGTGGGTGGTCCCCAGACACCTTGGGTCCGAATTTTTGCACCAAGTGCATGATACCCCCACTGGTGGACACCAGGGAGTGGAGAACACCCTCCAGAGGCTCAAGACCACCGCTTGGTGTCACCAAAGATGTTAAACAGTAAATGGACAACTGCCTTGTTTGTGCGCAAAATGACCCCATCCCCACTGAGCAAAATGCCAAACCCCTACCACAGACACATTATAGCCCTTGGCACGCCATATAGATCGATTTTATTGGTCTTAACCAATACCAGCAGAAACAAGAAGTATGGTTTTGTGGTAACTGATCTTTTCTTGAAGTGGGGTGAAGCCTTCCCCACTAAGACAAGCACTGCCAAAATCCTGGTAGAACAAATTTTCTCCAGGTGCGGTCTACCTTTTAAGGTAGACTCCGATAAAGGAACCAGTTTTACAGGTAGAGTTGGTGAAAGAATCCCTCGAGCTCCTTGGAGTTCAACAGAAGTTCCACATACCTTACCACCCTCAGTCTTTAGGTCAAGTAGAAAGAGCCAACAGATGGATTAAGCAAATGCTTTCCAAATTCATTGAGGACAATCCCAAGACTTGGGATTCCCTGTTGCCGTTACTCCTTATGGCAATCAGGGGGCACACCCTCAGCCACTACCCAGTTGACACCCTTTGAGGTGATGACTGGAAGACAGATGAGATTACCTGAACACCTGTTGTTTGACCTGCACACCCCCACTGCAGACCAATATGTGGAAACACTCAGACAAGACCTCACACACACGCACTTGTATGCAGCCAAATTGCATGGGCAAGGCCCAGCAACAGTCTAAAATACAGTTTGACAAACGTGCACAAGAAGTGGATTGGCAAGTTGGAGATCAGGTAATGGTCCTCAGATTTTCCCATCCCACACACACTTTCTCCAATAAGTGGGAAGGTCCTTACCCCATTGTCAACAAGCTCAGTCCAGCAGTCTATCAGGTTAGACTGTTGCACAACAACAAACTGACTGACAAGTGTTTACATGCAGACCAACTGAAACTGTATAAAGGAGTATAATTACTTTTCCTTACCCCATTGGGTGGAATAGTACTAATCTACTAATGTTTGATTTTCCTTTTCAGATGTACTGACAAGATGGCTATCTTGTTCCATTTTCTCCTCATCTCAGGAGTTATCCCCTGCATCCAAGGCACGGTAAAGCACCTCCTTCCTCACCTTGATCCTCCAACATCTGCCCCAGAGGGAGTTTCCATCAATATACTCGATAGTTTGGTTACTGTCCAGGAAGGTTCTGATGCCTACCTCACTGCCTCAGTTGTTGTTCCTGATAAATCTACCCTTCAAATTGAGTGGCAAACCATATCGCAAGGACAAATTCTCTCTGTGGCCAAGCTTTCCAAGGGAACTTTCCAGGGTTGGCCTAATGCTAAATTATCCCCTAATGGTTCTCTGTCCTTGTTACCAGCAGTGGCTCTAGCCACAAATGGTTACCAGGGCACAGCTGGGGCACAACAGATGGCAGCCAGGGCACTGATATATTGTTACTATGGGGGAAGCTCTGCACCATAAAGGGCACCAACTGGGGCACAGCATTTTTTTACCGGGGCGCGGGCCCTGGTGTAGAGCCGCCACTGCTTGCTACAAACTGCTCTTAGACATTCTGGTTTATACAATATCACTGCTTTGATTGATCCCACACATTGTAATTCTTTGTCTAAGGGCTCTGCCAGAAAATTTTGTGCTGTACACAGCATGGCCACTGCTGCCATGTTTCTTTCTGTGTTATCACCCACTGATAAACAGGTTTTGGAATGTCCAATGCACACCCCTGGTCCTTGTAGTGGTCTAACAGCCACTGCTTCACCTGGCACACTTATTAGTAACTTACAATTTATGCATATACCTGTTTTGTTTAACTTAACTTACTGGAATATGAAAGAATTTGGTATGTGTCATACTACTAACACTTCAGCATTTTACAGTACGTTATTGCTTGATAGTTTAGCAGCTTTTCAGATTCGTACTCAAGACCCTATTGCCCGGGGTACACACCACCGAGCATAGAGGCAACTTCAGGAGAAAACCCAATCCTGATGATCAAAGTCATAAACGTAATACATGTGAAGTTGACAGTTCTGATGTCACTGGTGCAACAGGCATTGTCACAGGCCTCTTTGGTACAGCTATGTCTATCTGGAATAAAGCAGACATTGCTGCTATCAAATCTCATTCAGCCAAGTTCCAAACTGGTTTGATAAATGATATACTACCCCCATTATTGCATGGTGTGGATGGCCTTAGTCAGGAAGAAAGATGCACTGTATACAATATGCATGACATTGCTAAGGCAATTACATACTCTAAGGAGAAGATTAATGCACTCATTCAACAGAATAACAGAAGCAGATAAACAATACATTGCCCCGTGAGATATTATGCTCAGCCTATGGCTCATACATTATCACTACCATCAATAATCTCTTCCGTGATCTAGAATCTGGAAGAATCCCTGACATCATTCGTGACAGATGTATTTCTAAATGGTATTGTCCACCTTGTAAGACCCCTGGCTGTATTGTTATGTGTATGCAACAAACTTTATTCCTCTTTTTACAGCTAGGAATCTGGGTTTTGTGACCAGACACCCTAATACTGGTCCCTGTTTTACTTCTAAGAAATGTTCTATCAAAGATAAAATGTTTGTCTCCTTTACTGTCTCTTTACCATGTTTTGAGCCCACTACAATCTTGTTCAACAAGCTGGCATCTGTACATGCCATTGGGCACCTTGATGACAATATCTACAGAGAACGCCCGGACTTTCCACCTCTACTGGTCTTCCATCCTTTTCTGGATGCCTGGGTTGCTCCACACACAGATTGGTGTGCGAAGAAACGATATATTTACTTGTATCGATGTGATGTATTTGATGTTATTAAACCTGTATGTGGTTATTCTCCTGACAGTATTGATTGGTCCTTTTCTATGGACGATGACATCAGTAATAATGGCACAGACTTTTCGGACTCAACACTGGCTCCAGACAAACTTTACTAGTCTTATCGAGAAGAGGTTCATCGCCTGTCAACACGGATTTCCAAGACCAGCTACACCTGCCCGGTACAGTTGCAAAAATGGTGCTTGCCCACTGTTGAAATGCAATAGAATTCTGATGGTGAGTACTGCATTGTTACTAACTATGAGAGTTATACCTACGGAACCCAGTCATGTATTATTGATTCCCCCAACTTCTGTTTCGTCCCGCATCAGAAAGCTGTCATTGGACATACTGTTATTACCCCGTCCCCTTTATGGATGCGGACATCATTGATGGTAACCCCAAATATCTGCTCACTCAGTTTCTGAGTATTTACTGTATTTTAATGTACACATAGATCCACTCTCACTTACATTAAAATCACTTTTAGAGAAGACTCACACCTCATCCACAACAGCAATAATATTACCAAAGCTAATAAAGCTATCCTTTCATTGATTAATGATGGTGATATGAACAATGCATTAACTAACACTTGGTTAGAGATTACTTTTAAAGGTTTTGTTATTATGCAAGCATTTTTTAATATTTTCTTAGTTGTTATGCTATACTGCCTATGGCGCACACTGCGCCAGCACCGTGAGCAGCTGGAGTTCCTTAACAAGGCTCACATGTCGGGTTTGTAAACGCCCCCTGACCTTTCTGTATTTTTGCCTGTGTTGCCCTGAGAGTCAACAAGGGGGGAATGTTACACAAGGTCCCTGCACCCCTATGTGGGCCCTGTTTGCTTGGGTAGTGGGGGCTCAAATAAAAAAAAAAACAAGCTAAAGAAGCACTGAAAAATTGTTACCCCAAAGGGCATTGACAATAAGCCAAGTTTCAAAGAAACACATCATCACACATATATCCCTAATGCAAAGCATCATGGGATATATGCAAATCAACATGACATTTCAGATTGTCTCAATTTATAGCAATTTACATGCATTCTAAATAGCACAACTAACTTAATTTTTATAATATTGTCAACTGGTATGTTTTACCTTTCTCAAAAACACTTAGTGCCATGGTATTTTCAACATTTACAGGTTTCATAAACATAAGGTATATTCAATACATCAAGGTATTTTATGACATAGTGCTGTTACACACTAAATCCAACAATGATAAACACAACCTGTCTTACATACACTCGGAGGTCACCCCAACAACCTCCCTGTAAGAGGAACCGAGACGAAAAAGGAAAATTAAAGAGGACACTATAGCATAGTCAAGAAAGTGAAGGGGTGCCCATAGATGGCCAACCTTATGGACTACAAATTGTAAAGACTAGATTAGGCTAAGAAATAGAAGAACTGTTGCAACAGATGTAAGAAAAAGGTCAGGCCTCAAGAGTGGCAGGAGCTGCCTGTCGCACCCTTGTTGGAAGGGGTTGGGGACAACTTGATCTCTACAACCCCAGTCCTTGGGCAGTCAGTGGACCCGGCTGTCTCTTTCCAGAAACTGCCTTCCTCCAGGGTTGTGCACCAGGAGTCAGTCTGTGTGATCTACTTAACCCCTCCACCTGCTTCTCCTCGCCATCGGCGATCTAGTCATCGGTCGAGGGATTCTTCGTACTCTGATTTCACTCATCAGGGAGGTGCCACCACAAGCACTCCTCCTTGACTGATGAAGAGTGGTTCCATTGCCAGCTGCATTGGTATTATAAGGACTTGCTGTGGCAGCAGTAGGCCTTGGTAGAGCAGAGTAGGGCCCCTACCCTCAACCCTGGCAATTGCTTGGTTGTCTCCGGTCCAGCCCATTCCAGTCCTGCGGAGACAGGTGTCATCGATACCTGCCTCTCCTCAGATCAGGGTGGAACTTCCACCATGGCAGCCATTGCAGAGAGCCCCCATCAGATACTCCCATCCACTTACCGGCTTGCCAGATCAGTTGTCTGTGGAGATTACCTATTTGGGCAAATCCCGAGTGGTTTATGGCGAGAAATGGCAGAGGGCAATGTTTAAAGAGTTTTTCTGTGACTCCAATAGGTCCTTCATGCAGTCCTCAAAAGAACCTAGGGTTCAACCATGAATCAGTCAAAGAGCTGACCACCGACCATGGGCCGGTGTCCTTTGGGTTTGTACTTGGCTTGATCTCTGAGTCCATGGTGATCCCTCTGGAACCAATTCAAAAGAGGGCTAAATACCCACTCACTGAAATTTTCAACAGGGACAAATCCCCGAGGTGTCATCTTCCACATGGCTGAGGCCACCCTGGGACCTGCTTAGGGGCTCTGGCAGCATCCAGCTTCCTGTGCGACACCCTCAGCCCATATGGTCCACAAGTATGCAGTCCCTACCAGTACCCTGTCCAGTTTCGTGGACCACCCCTCTACCAAGGGGTTGGTGGCTGACTCAGTCGTCCAGAAAACTGGCATTGCTGGGGACGTGGATAGACCCCAGATGAGTTAAAAAAAAAAAAAAAAAAAAAGCTTGGCCACACAGCAAAGAAAGTCTATGCTGCATCCTACCCGGGTCTTCACCAGACAAGCTACACCCTGATGATGGCCAACTTTAGTCACTCTCTGATGGGAGTCCTGGACCATGTCTTCCCTTGCCTCTCTGCTGACGTGCAGGTGGCAGTTAAGGTGGTGAGAAACCAGGGTCAAGCATTGGCTAAACACCACCTCCAGACAGCCTTGGACATCAATGACTCCTGAGCCCATTCCATGGCAACAGGCATTGTAATGCATCGCAGGGCCTGACTGTGGATGTCCACTTTTATTTATTTTTTTAAATGTTTCACCAGGAAGGCTCCCTGAGCGACAAGTCACTCATCTCTCAGTGCAACCTGGGGGGATGGGGTACAAAGGAGTTACAAGATCAGCATTAACATACAGTTGTAAGGTAGATGTTACAAGCAGTGTTACAACAGTGTTGCGCATAATAGATAGAAAGAGTGGACAATAATAAGTGCCAGGTCAATAAGTAAACAAGTGCTTACATGAAAGAAAAGGGGTAAAGGAGACGGAGGGGTGAGGTGGGGGATGGTGAAGTCTTGTTCCTGGAGACCCCTTTAGGATGCAAGGAACCCTGCAAGGGGACTGGGGGGCTAGACAGAAAGGGGATAAAGCTGTAGGGATTTAAAGAGGGAGGAGAAAGACAAGGAGGAGATGTGACTTAAATACTAGGAGGGGGAATAGGACCTAACCTAAGAGAGGACCCTTCAGAATGCAGGGTTCCCTGTCAGGATGCATGGACCCATGAGGAGCATTCAGGGTCCCTTACATTCTGTAAAAGATCAAGGGAGGCCAGTAAAGGTGAGCAATTTAGGGGAAGAGGGCAAGAGCTACAAATTTGGGGTGTGTGGGGTGCACAGGGTAAAAATGAAGATGATGGTAGAGGGGGTAGGGTTTATCCAGGGTTTAGAGGAGGTAATTAGGGAGAGATGTAGCAGAAGCAGCTAGGAGCAAGGTAATTATTGAGGGCAGAGCGGATGGAGTAGGCGGAGGATGAGTGCTGGATTTGAGGGGGAAGGAATTCCAAATTTTGGGGAGGTGGTGAGAGTAACTGGATTGGCTGCAGTGGCGGCTCTACACCAGGGCCCACCAGGGCACGTGCCCTGGTAAAAAAATGCTGTGCCCCAGTTGGTGCCCCATATGGTGCAGAGATTCCCCCATAGTAACAATATATAAGTGCCCTGGCTACCATCTGTTATGCCCTGGTAACCATTTGTCACTAGAGCCGCTGCTGATTGGCTGATTAGGGTGGATCTGCATGGGACTGCAAGGTTGCAGGAGTCTGCTGATCTAAGGGAATGGGAGGATGGGGGTTTGTTATAAAGGAGGAGGTGAGGTAGGAAGGGAGCTCACCCAACCAGTGCTTGGAGGTGAATTTAACACAGTGGGAGAGTCACCTGTTTGTAAGAGAGGGGAAGGACAGGGCATGATAAAGATCGCAGTGGTGGGTGCGAGAGGGGCATCCAGGGCAAAGTGGCAGAAGGAACTGAAGAGGGTGTCTAGTCTGGCCAGGGAGGACTTAGGGGCAGCACCATAGACTATGTCACAGTTGTCGAAAATGGGCAGTATCATCTTCTGAATAAGTTCACACCTAGCTGTAGGAGGGATGCAACTGCAGTTCCTGTACAGGGCACCAAGCTTGAGGGGCAGTTTTTTCTGGATGGCGTCAGTATGTCCGGAGAAGTTTAGGTGTTGGTCCAACCAAACACCTAAATACCTGAAGGAGGATGCATCCTCAAGTAAAGTCCCATCAAGGGTGTGGAACATGGGTAGGGAGGGAAGCGTAGAGAGTCTCTGCCTAGTGCCAGATGTCATGGAGACAGTCTTCTTGGCATTAAGGAAAAGTTGATGGTTAGCAAACCAGAGCTGAACCTTGTCAAAGTCTTGCTGTAAGCTGGTTGTAACCTCAGCAGGACAGGAGCCAGATGCATACAGGACTGTATCATCGGCATACATATGTATAGTGGAGGGGGAGCAAACAGAGGGAGGATTGTGTAAGAAGATAGTGAATAGGAGGGGCCCTAATACAGAGCCCTGAGGGACACCAGTACTAATTGGGAGGGGAGGGGAAATGGCGTCCAAGATCTTAACTGATTGGGTTCTGCCAATGAGGTAGGCCTTGAACCAGTTTGTGGTGGAGGGAGATAGGCCAGCTGCTGGGTGTGAGGCGAGAAGGGAGTAAGAGACTGTGTCGAGCCAGCCCAGTGGCGCTGAGGGTTGAGGCGCTGGACACCACATCTCGCTCCACGCCGGTGACCCGGGTTCAAGAACGAGCCCAGGCCGTCAGGTCGGCAGGGGAAGGAGAGGATTGAGCATCCGGAAGACAGCTTTCCTCTCCCGTGAAGGAGGGGGGCACAGTCTCTGTGCTTGGCTGACCTCTGGCGGAGGCCAGAGGTACAGCAAGTGTGTGGAGCAGACAAGGGTTGGGAGTGGTGGACGTCGACAGGAATGCTTTGACATCGAACGCACACCACTCCCCAGAAAAGTGGAAAAATCAAATACAGCGATGCCTGGAGATGGGCCCCGGCATCACGAGTCCAGGACCGGAGAAGGGTCGCACGAGTCCGGCCAACACTTGGATGAAGGATGGAGGCTTGGGGATTGGCCTTCCACCTCACTCTGGGGGGGGGGGTAATCCAAGGGCGATGACAGGGTGGATGCATGAATAGCTCACATCCCAGCAACCTGATGGACACGATGCCTTGGGAGTCCCTGAGGGAAGGTAGGCACTGTGGAGAAGGGGGGGGGGAATAGAAAGTTTAAAAAAATAAATAAATAAAATGAGACAGTGTCGAAGGCCTTGGCCAGGTAGACAAAAATGGCATAGCTAATTTGCCCATTATCCATCCTGGTTAGGATGGAGTCTCTGAGCCATAGGAAAGGGGTGGTTGTTGAGTGTTTTTTCCTGAAATCAGACTGGAAAAGGGTGTAAAAGCAGGAGTCAAATAGAAAAGAGGTGAGTTGGGAAAGGACAATGTGTTCTTGAAGCTTGGCCAGGGTAGAAAGGAGAGAAATGGGGTGATAGTTGCCAGGGGATATGGGGTCACCCTCTTTTGGTAGAGGGAGAACCACTGCATGTTTCCATGAAGAGGGGACCAAGGCAGTAGAGAATGAGAGAAATAGGGTTATTGAGAGGGGGTAGACAATGGCCGAAGCAGAGAGGGAGAGGAGTTTTGGGTCAAGACCGTCAGGGGAAGCACCTTTAGAGGGTAGATGGTGAGGAGCACACTTAAGGCATCGTTTGGGGTTACAGTAGCGAAGAGGAGGTGGGATGGTGGTGGTGGGGTGATGGGTGGGGAGGATTTCAGTAGCTCAGTGGCACAGGAGGTATAGTAGGAGTTAAATTCCATAGCTACAGCTGTTTACTTCAAGTACCGGGGGGGGCAAGATGAGGGGGCGAAAAGGGTGTGGACCACCTTCCAGAACTTTGATGGGTAATTTATGTTGGTGATGAAGGCAGATTTGAAATATTTGGACTTGGCTAACCTTGTAGCCCTGGTACAAGCATTTCAGAGCATGCGGTAGTTCACATGGTCACTAGGATGCTTGGTAGCTTTATGACGCTTCCAGGCTCGATCTCTATCCCTGAGGCAGGCCAAAAGTTCAGGGGTTATGAAAGGTAAGTGATAACCTCTGACTCTGGTTTGTTTGAGTGGGGCAAAGGCATTCCAGTTTACAAGAAAGATTTCTTTGAAGTAGGCAAGGGCATTATCAACCGAGGGTAAAGGAGGTTGGGAGGACCAGTCAGAAGTGGCAAGGTTACTCAGGAGAGGTTCAAGGTCAAGAGACTTGAAAGAACGTGGTTGTTTGGTTTTGTGTGGTGATTTAGTTCTGTGGACTTTCCTAACTATGAATATTGGTTTATGGTCACTGAGAACATCGGGGTGGACGCCAGAGATTGTGACATGGTGGGGTTGGGAGGTAAGGGCCCAGTCAAGAGTGTTGTTGTGTCTTCGACGGGTGGGTTCAGAGATCAGCTGGGAGAGGTTTAGGGCTCTGATTTCATTTTAGTTTTGGTAGTTTTAGGTGAGAACCACTTTATATTGAAGTCACCTAGGATGAATAATTCCCCAGAGCAAGCAAGGGAAGTGATGGAGGTTAGGAGGTCTAGCGTGACCGAAGGATGGACATTTATGCGGCAGTAAATGCCAGTTACAAAGATTGGGAGAGTGAAGGGGAAGGTCACATGGATAACTAGGGCATCATGGGTCTCAGGATTTGAGGATGAATAGATGATGGAATATTGGATGGAAGCTAGGACATAAATGGCCACACCACCACCCCTGCCAGCACAGCCTTGCCTTAGTAGTGAGTAGCCAGGAATGGAGACTGAGTGGTCAGGAATAGTGTTGTTTAGCCAAGTTTCTGAGATGATTAGACTATCTGGTTTTAGAGTGGACACCATAGTCTGAATCTGGTCTATTGTTTGCAACAAGCTACGGGTGTTTAGATACAAGATCTTTAAGCCCTTTGAGAGGGCTGAGAGAAGAGCGTGGGGGAGGTACTAGAGAAGGAAGCACCAGAGGAGCTAGGGGCAATGGAGCCTGGGTTAGGGTGGATATCCCCAGTGGAGAGCGAGTATGAGAAAGTGGAGCTTGGGGGAGTTTGAAGGGACTGGTGAGAAGGTTGGGAGATTTGAGAAGAAGGGAGTGAATGAGTGAGGAAGAAGAAGGTGGAGAACCGCAGTGAAAGTGGGCACCATCATCAAAGCCGCATGAGGAATAGTGGTGGAGTGAGACCATATTTCAAATGGGGGGAAGGAGTGATAGCATGGATGTGGGTAGGGGATTGGAGATAGTAACTGATGGGGTTGGGAGAGTTATACACACAGATACACAGAAATGTGATGGCAGAGAAAGGCCTCACGTCCCATCTAGTCTGCCCAATACCCTGCCCCCCATCTGTTATGCTTCCACCTTCTTTTCCCAACTCCTTGAATCTATCCCAAGCCCTCTTGCACCCTTCCACTATTTTAGCTGCCACTACCACCTCCGGCAGTTTGTTCCAGGCCTCCACCACCCTTTCCATGATAAACTGCCCCCCTAACATCACCTCTGTATTGTCTACCTTCCAGTTTGAGGCTATGTCCCCTCGTGTTCACTGCCTTCTTAAATTTGAACAAACTGTCACCCTTCACCTTGTTTATTCCCTTCAGATATTTAAAGGTCTCAGTCATGTCCCCCCTTCTCCCTCCTACTCTCCAGAGGGTACAAATTCAGCCCTCTCAATCTTCTCTCATAGGGTACATCCTGCATCTCTCATACCATTTTGGTTGCCCTTCTCTGCACCCTCTCCATCAACTCAATATCTCTGCATAGGTGAGGCCTCCAGAACTGCACGCCATACTCCAGATGCGGCCTGAGCATGGTTCTGTGTAGTGGCATTAGCACCTCCCTCTTCCTGCTATTAAAACCCCTCACAATGCAGGCCAACATTCCATTTGCCTTTCCCAACGCAAATACTACACTGGCTGCCCACCTTGAGGTCACGCGATACCATAATCCCCAGGTCCCTTTCTGTTTTCTTCTCCTTAATCCTCACCCTCCCCAAGGGAGTAAGGTTCCCTCCTATTCCTCCTCCCCAGGTACATCACTGGCACTTTTGTGCATTAAACTTCAATTTCCAGATGCCAGACCACCTCTCCGCCCTCTCCAGGTCCCGCCTCATGGCTTGCACCCCACTAGGGGAATCGACCCTATTGCAGACCTTTGTATCGTCTGCGAATAGGCAGACCAGTCCCTCCAGATTCTCCACTAGGTCACTGAGTATTGGTCCTAGCACTGACCCCTGTGGCACCCCACTGGTCACTGCCCGTTCCCTGGAATGTGTCCCATTTACCACCACCGCCTGACTCCTTCCTGTCAACCAGTTTTCCACCCACCTGGTGATCCTCTGGTCCACTCCTAGTCTGTCCAGCTTATGCACCATTCCACCATGCGGAACGGTGTTGAAGGCCTTACTGAAATCCAGATGGGCCACGTCCACCGCTTCTCCCTGGTCCACTATCTGTGTCACCCCATTGAAAAATTCTTATCAGGTTAGTCTGACAGGACCTTCCCTTGGTGAAGCCGTGCTGCCTATCATCCTGCATGCCATTTATCTCAAAGTATTCTATCAACCTGATCTTAAGTAGTGTTTCGATTACCTTACCAACCACTGAGGTAAGACTAATGGGATAGTAGTTTTTGACCTCGTCCTTCCTCCCCCCCCTTATGTAGTGCGACCATCTCTGCCCTCCTCCAGTCCATTGGCACCACCCCTGTGACCAAGGACAAGTTAAACAGCCTCACCAGATGCAGCGCCAGTTCATTCTTCACCTCCTTGAGAACCCTTGGGTGTATTCCATCAGGCCCCATTGCCTTGTCCACCCTAAGTCTACCCAGCTCTTCCCTTACTCCTTCAGCTGTGAATTTTACCACATCGACCTGCCTGTGGCTGTCATCCTCCCCACCCTGTCCTGGTCTCCTGCCCTCTCTTTCCTCTGTGAAGATTGAGGCTTCCAATCCCATGTTGTGCCCTTCTTTCTCCAACGTACCTAAAGAAGATTGAGGCAAAATAGCTATTTAATGTCTTCACTTTTTCGAAATCCACTTCCAGTATTGTTCCACTTTCCCCCCTTATCCTTCCAATCCAATGCTGTGCCATCCTCCTTTCTCCAATGTACCTAAAGAAGGTTTTGTCCCCCCTCCTTGCCTGCTTCGCTGTCCTCTCCTCAGTGGCCTCCTTAGCCCTCCTTATCTTTTGCCCTGCCTCCTTTCTTTTTTCCCCTGTCAGTTTCCCTGTCCTCATCCTTGTGTCCTCCTGTACCTCTTGAATGCTGTAGTCTTCTCCTTGACCCCTAACGCCACCTCTGTAGTGAACCATAGAGGTCTTTTCCATATTCTGTTCTTTCTTACCTTCTTATACTGTACACAAGTCCATGGCTTTGTATACCCCACTCTTGATGGCTGCCCATAATTCCTCCACCCCCTGTACATCTCCTATCCTCAGCATTTCTTCTCTAACTGCCTTCCTCTTTCCATGAAAGTCAGCCTTCCTGAAGTCCATTACCTTGGTTCTTGTCCTAATCCTCTCCCTGCTATTATTAGGAATAGATGAGTAGTGAGCAAGTGAAGATGGTAACGAGAGAGGGATATAAGCAGAACAGGATGGAGAGAGGAGAGTAGGGGTGCATTGTTCGTAAAGGCAGAGAAATTGGTGAATAATTGATTTAGGAACAGGAGGAATTTGTAAGCAGGGAGTGTGGAGGGGGGGCTGGTCCCTCTAGTGGCAATACAGTATAATTTGCTAATGGGAAAATGGACACAAAAAAATAAAGCTATGCTGGCTAGCGGTGATAGTCAGACAGGGTGAGGTGGACAGCAGGAAGCTGGTGAAATTGCTGCACCACTGGAAGAAGAGATCCTTGTCAGGGGGTCTCTGATCTGTAGGAGAAAGAGGTTTAGCAATAGATATGTCAGAGATGGGGGGGACTGTTAGCCAGTGGAGAAGACAGAGGCACAGCAAGGTGCCAGAGGAGGTGGTAAAAAAAAAAAAGTCTGGGGGGGACAAAAACAGTTTATATGGAACACTCGGCACAAATTGGCCATGTTCCCTTCTTGGCACCGATCTCTTCAGCCCAAGTGTGGAAGGGCATCTAACCAGGAATGAGAAGTCCAGTGCCATCCTAGATTCTGTAACATCTTCACAGAAGGACCAGAAAGGGCAGAAACTGAAAAAGAAGCCCTTTCAGTTTCTGCCTTTTCAGCCACATCAGCCCCAACAGGGGCAATCTCAGGCTTGGCACCCCAAGCCCATGTTTTCTGGCCAGGGTGACAAGAAAAATAAAGATGGGGTGGTGGTGCCCTTCCGGCAGCAGGTGCCACTGCCCCCTTCAAAGCTGCACAATGATGGGTCTGGGGGTGTCTGCCTCCCACCCACCCAGTCCCTGCCTCAGCTTCCCATGTATGGTCGGCTTTGCACTTCTGGCACAACTGGTCCATCATCACTTATGACAAATGGGTGCTATGTGTGGTGAGTAGTGAGTTGCCTCTCAATTTCAAGCCTATCCTGCCATTCCAACCCTGTGCTCCAAGAGAGTCTGTGGTGCTCCCCCCTTAGGGAGGACATTGCTGAGGTCCTCAAAAGGGGCCATAGCCCATGCCCCAGACTCCACAGCTGGTCAGTGTTTTGTGTCCAGGTACTTCTGGTTCCGAAATGGACAGGGGCTGGTGCCCCATACAGGATCTTCACACTCTAAATCAGTTTTTGAAGAAGAGCAAGTTTCAGACAGTTACTTTGAACTAGATCATTCCATCCCTGGAGCAAGGCATGTGGTTCTGTTCCCTGGACCTATAAGATGCCTTCTTCCACATTCCAGTCCATCCATCCCACTGGCGGGAGCTCTGGTTCCACATAGAGCATGTTCTTTGAGTTTCAGGTCATGCCTTTCAGCCTTTTCTCAGCCCCTAGGATCTTCACCAAGTGCTTTGCAGTGGTCACCACATTGATGAGGCACTGAGGGGGTCTGAGTCTGCCCTTACCTGGATGACTGTCTGATAGCCAGGCCATCCAAGGAGGTTGTGGAGTGGTCCAGGGACCTGGCCCTCTAGATATGCAGAGGCTTGGGCCTTCTTATCAACCCGGCCAAGTCTGAACTCAACCCCTTGCGGGTGATCCACTTCATTAGGGCAGAGCTAGACTCCTTCCAGGCCAAGGCCCGACTCCCTGTGGATCGGGCATCAGATCTTATCTCCTTTGCTCTATCATTCACAAAATATACCACCAACAGCTTAATCTGGTTCAAAGTCAGTTGGCATTCATCTGTATTCCCCTTCAATGGGTCGTGCCTGAAAATAGGCAGAATTTGTCTAATGCACTTACCCGGTCAACAAAAACTAAGTAAATCATTTCAGGTTGGGTGCTTACACCCTTGCTGCGACTTCCAGCAGCTGCTGGGGTACATGGCATCCTGCACCAGTATGGTCAGATGGGCCCCCAGGTGAACGAGGCCTCTGCAGTCTGTGCCTAGGTCACCTGGTCCAGCCAGCCGCAGTGACCCAGCTGATGTGGGATGCCATCCAGTAGTGGCTCATCTGGAACATCTGGAGGAAGAAGTCTTGTTTGTTCTTCCAGAGCCAGCTGTCACCCTGACAACCAATGCATCTCTGGTGGGATGGGGGATGGACCTGGAGAACCACAGGACCCATGGTTTCTGGACCCCCAGGGAGTCCCGTCACCACATCACCCTGTTGGAGCTCTGTGCAGTGCTTCTCACTCTGATGGAATTTGCTCAATTTGTCTGGGGTCAGATCATGCAGGTCCGGGACAATACCACGATCATGTGCTACCTGAACAAGCATGGTGGTTTGTACTCCCTTCACCTCTGTCTGGAGGCTCTCTGCACCTGGACCCTCATTAGGTGCAAAGCTGGCTACCCATGTGGCAGGAATGTCCTGCCTGCTAGCAGATGCCCCCATCTGGGTGGGCAAGGTTTCACACTAGTGGTCTCTGCAACAGAAGGTGGTGAACCACCTGTTCTCTGTGGGGCAATCCTTTGGTCGACCTGTTTTTCCTCCCAGGAAAATGCAAAGCTATGGCTGTTCTGTGCTTGCCCTACACAGTGCAGGACAGTGATGGGGGATGCCTTTGTGTGGCCTCCTCTGCACTTTCCCTCCCTTTCACGTGATCCACAAGGTGTTGGTCAAAGTCCAAAAGGACAAAGTGTGGATGATCCTGGTCAGCCCCAACCTGGCCATGCCAGTTTTGGTACCCGGATCTCCTGACCTTCAGCAACAGACCTCCATGGCGGTTGCCTCTGTGCCCTGATCTGCTGTTTTGTCACAGGAGGAAGGTCCTGCATCCAGGCCTTCAGTCCCTGCACCTGACAGTCTGGTACCTGAGCAGCTATAGTTCCAGGCTCTGGGTCTTTTGGAGGATGTGCTATAATATAGCGATGTCCATAAACAGTAGACAATTCCTGATATGCAGAAAATTATCTTTGCTGAAATCAAGGTTCCACAGATGTATCAGACAATATTCTCTGATAGGAGTCAGCGACTCCTGGGAGAGGCCCTATTGACAATGCTGGAGCCAACAGAAAAGGAAATTACAGTAAGTATGAAATAATTTTTCCTTTCTGTATTGCTCCACGTTGTCAATGGGGAATTTGTACATATGGATTCTAAAAAGCAGTGCCCATTACAAGCTGGGTGGGAGAGAATATTACCCCATAAGGACCACCACAAGTCTCATCTGTTAACCACTGCCTGTAAAACCGCATCTGAAGGCCACATCAGCAGAGTTCTGTACAGTCAATCTGTAGTGCTTTGTGAATATGTGAAAGAAAGGACCTCATTGCTGCTTTGCAGAGCTCCAACACGGAGACCTCTCCTCTCTCCACCCAGAACATAGCGAAAGCCATGGTAGTGTGAGCCCTGATCAGAGCGAGCATTTTCTTTTGCTCAGCCGTCTACATCTTGGAGATGTAAGCCGTTAACCATCTGGCAGTGGTACAGTAGTAGCCACAGACATTGCCAGCTATTTCCAGATATTTTGTGAATTTTCTGAAGAGTTTCTCTCTGCTGCCCCTACTGTGGATATGCAGAAAGCAGGATATATTTCTGGAAATATCACAGAAATTTCAGGAAATAGCTGGCAGTGTCTGTGGCTGCTACTGTAGCTTTAAAAGCCTTTTGGCCTTTTTTTGCTGCTCTAGACAAGGCGTAAAACTCTGACTTTCTGAGCTCCTCTGTGCTCTTCAGATATGCCTTAACTGCCCTGTGCAAATCCAGCTTATGCAGTTCTTTTTTCAGATTCGCCAACATGATGGCAGGTGAACTTCCTGTTTCACACGGAAGGCCGTGAGAACCTTGGGCACAAAGAACAGAATAGTCCTCATCACCACCTTATATGCATTATAAGGTAAGGTCCCTATGTGTAAGACCCCGAAGTTCTCCAGTCCTTCTTGCCGAGCAGAGTGCAATCAGAAAACACACCCTGTAGGACAGAATTTCCAAAGGTACTGACAGAACGGTTCAAAATGTGCCCTACAGAGGGTGTGTGACACCAAGTTCAGATCTCGTAGAAGTACCAAGATTGAAATGGTGGCTGACTTCTCATGTCTGCCCTGAGGAAACAGATAACATCCAAATTGCTTCTCATGGATGTTACCAAGACTGCTGCAAGTTCGGACATCGTCCTTCAAAGGGTACTCGGCACTAGGCCCTTGTCAACCTATACCTGCAAAATATCCAATATCTGTGGGACTGTAGCCTTGGACGGTCTGATACCTCTGTCTGTAGCCCAAATGGAGAAGGTGTGCCATACTCTGTCATAGGCTGCTGATGTGGAAACTTTCCTGGAGGCCATTACGGTGTCTATCACTTTCTTGGGGAAACACAGCTTCAGTAGTCTCTTCCTTTTAGGAGCCAAGCTGCCAGCTGCATTGCCTCTGGGTATGGATGCAGAATGGGGCCCTGGCTGAGGAGATACCTGCAAAGCAGAAGTTGAAACTGAGCCTGCTGGGCTAGGTTCACTTGGTTGAAAAACCACAGACTTCTTGGCCACTCTGGAGCTATCAAGAGGAAGCCTCCTCTTGATTGTCTGATTTTCTGCAGTACCTTGGGCACTAGCGGAAGTGGAGGAAACAAACACGCTCTGTGGGAATCCCATTGTTGGGGCCTTGCATCTACCGCCTCTGCCTGAGGGCACTGATACTGAATGAAGAATCTCAGTACCTGGGCATTTTTCTTCGATTCGGAGAGATCAGTTTGAGGGTGAGCGACCCTTCAGAACAGGAGTTTTAACACTTTTGGGTTCAGGTCCATTCCCCTGGATGAACTCATTCGTGGCATAGCCAGTCTGCCTGCACATTCGGTTCTCCTGTGAGATGAACTGTAGATGGTGCCGGAAGGTTGACCTCTGTCCATTGCAGGACCTTGGTCATTTCTACTAACATGGTTGCACTTCTTGTGCCCCCATGACTGTTTATCTGTGCCATGGGGATGGCACTGTTCAACCTCACCTTTATGGAATGGGACTGTACCCGGTTCTGGAAGTGAAGTAGAGCAAGATACACTGCTCTCATTTCCACCACATTTATCTGAAGTTCCTTCTCCTGTGGGGTCTAGACCCCTGGAATTGGGATTTGGTCTAGGACTGCTCCCCAGACAGGCAGGCGTGTGTTGTCAAAATTGATTCCTGCTGGGATTCCAGGAGAGCTCCTTGCCGAAGTTCTTGGGGTTCTCCCTGCATGTAAGCAACTGCAACACTGTCCATGACAGCAGAATCTGAGCCTGGTACTCCTCTGAAGCAGAGGGCCAAACCTCCAGCATCCTGTTCTGAAGAGGCTGCATCTGAAACCTGGCCCATGGCATTAGCCATTTGCTGCCTGTCATCAGGCCCCAGATCTGAAGCAGTCTGTGAGCAGAAACTACTGACTGGACTCCCAGCCACTGAACCTCTCAAAGGTTTCCTTCTTGGGTACAGAAAGGAACACCATCCTTTCATCCATTTGGAACACCACCCCAGGTGTTCTAACCTCTGAGACTGCCTCAAGGAGCTTTACTCCCAGTTGACAATCCAGCCATGTGTTTCCAGGACCTCCAAGGTCCTTGCCATCGATCTCTCTGCCATCCATGGAGTTGGGGCTCGGATGAACAAATTATCCAGGTAGGAGTATGCATGATGCTCCTCCTCCTGCCTCAGCTGCACCACTGACACAATCTGTATCCCTGAGAATACCCTGTGCACTGTTGCCAGTCCGAAGGGGAGGGCCCAGTACTGGAAAGCTGTGTCTGAATCACAAACCTCAGATATTTCTGGTGCGACTGACTGACTGGGATGTGAAAGTAGATATCCTTCAGATCTGTTGACGGCAGGAAGTCCCCATTGGACCGACCAGATAATGGACCACAGTGACTCCATCTTGAACAACCTGTGCTGTATAGACTCCCCCCCCCATATGTAGCATTTTCTCCCAGGCGGGCTGGCTCTGGTGGGCTCTCAGCCCTGTCCCACCCAGCACCTTAGCAAGCTCTGGTGATACGGGAGCAGGGGTTGGCAGGCAGGGCTTCACTGGTCCAGAGCCATTCCTTTTCTGTGTTCTTCCCTGTTCCCACATGCTGGAGCACACATGTCTTCGAGTCCAGCAGCCCTCCCCTCCACTGCCGTCTTAGACCCGCACTGCCACTGCCAGCTGGTCTCCACTAGGTGGCAGTCATTCGGTGGTGCATGCAGGTCTCTCACCCCAGGGAAAGAGCAGCAGTCAGGTGCTCAGTCCTTCCCTCCTTTGCCAACCCCAGCCACCCAGGCTCACCACCAAACACGGGTCACCAGTGTGGCGGGAAGTAAGATGCCAGTGCCTCAGCCCTCCACACCACTGGTCCAGCTTCTGGATAGATTGGTTTAAATGCTTCAGATCCAGAATAGTCTGAAATCCCTCTGACTTCTAGGGGAGTACGAGTAAATCAAGCTGAATTCCAGACCCTTCTCATTCAGAGGAACTGGGGCAGTTGGCTCAGTCTGTCTCAAGTGATCCAAGGTCTGACTCACCGCCTGCCTCTTCACTTGATTTTGAGGTACCTGAGACTAGGAAGGGACCTCTTGTGGGTACCAAAGAAAGCTCTAAGGTGTAACCTGTATCCAGAATTCTGACACCCATGCATCTGATGTTAATTGGACCCATTGCTGTTAAGACTTTTGCAGTCTTTCAAGGAAAAGGGGGCACAGATGGGTCTACGTACCTTCACTGAAAGACACTTTCTCACCTTCCTGCACCTTCACTGCGTCTGCAGGAGAAGGATCCTCTGTTGCTGTTACTAATGAAGCTGGAATAGGTGCCTGTATTCCTCTGGCTTCTGAAGTTCTGAAATTGCTGAAAACTGTTTCTCGTCTGCGAGTGCCAACCAAACCCCCACCCTCTTGAAGCTGGATTTACCTTCTTTTGTGGTTTGGACACCAGAAGCTGCCCTTTCTTGTCTTGGATGTCCTTCAAAATATCATCCAGCTCTGGGCTGAATAACAGTTCCCTTGCACAGGGCATCCTAAACAGTTTTTGTGTAGGATGCCTGGTCCACAACCCAGTGGTGAAGCCACACGCTATACATAGCTTCCACAATATGACAAGCAGAGCAGGCTGGCATCTGCAAACTGTCCACTGCCACATCCCCTAGGAAGGCAGATGCCATGGACTTGAGCTGTAAAATATTTGTCCCTCCTGACTCTTCAGGGCTGAAGCTACCTAAGGCAGGAGTTTAATGCTCTGTAAAGGATGCATTTATCAGAAGGTTTACAGCATTCAAAGCAAAAGCTCATCTGCAAGATACATCCACTGTTGTCGTTAGTTTCAAACAGGGCTGTCAAACCTTCCAGGGGTATGGTTGTGTGCCTGACTGCATTGCACACAGCCTTGTCTGCCTTTGGAGGGATCGTCCACTTCTAGGAACTCTCCTCCAGAAACTGGTAACATCTGACCCTTGGTTTAGGAAGCTGTTTGTGCTTCTCTGCCCTGGTCCATTCCTGTTTAATAATCCAGTCACAGTTCTAGAACTTTGGAAAACACTTAGGGGCTGATGCTGAGGTGGACAAGATAGGTTTTACATCCAAAGCCTCTATGCTCTGATCCTCTCTCAACTGCAACATCCTATATGCTTCCATTATGACACATCAACTTTGTATCAAATAAGGGGGGCTGCTTGGAATCTTTTTTTTTAGGTTCCATCCACTCCTCCTCCTCCACAGAGGGGCATGCTTCCTTGTCTGATGGTTCTGGTTTCATGGGATCATGATTTTCCCCATGTCCCCTGCATCCTCATCCTGACCTTCCATGTTTTCAAGGTTGGAGCTGCTTGCAAGTCTGGGTGAGCAAGTTTGTTGTTCTCTGGTGCACCTGGATATGCCTGTATGCCCCCCCAACCTGAGGGGCCCACCTTGGGTTCGGGTGTGTCAAAGTGGGATGACCTGCAGGTCATCAGAACTCAGATATAAGTGTAGCAAGGCAATTGTATTTGTTTGGTGTCCTTGCCTTACAGCAATAAAAACAGCATACTACAATTACATATAAAAAAATAATTATGAAAAAGCAATAAATAGTTTCAGTAAACTAACCTGGGTAGGCCTGAGCAGACAAACATAGCTCATTTGATGTTTAAAGGCCCCCACCGTATGAACAGATCTAACTGCCTCTGGTAGTTCCAGCGAAGGGAGGCAGCAACCCCAAAGTCATGTTCCCAGATTGCTTAAGGTGGGAATGAGGGACACAGCACGAGTCCACTTCGGTGTATCAGAGGGGGTGTGTAGGACATCAGAAGGTCTTTCAGGTCGCTTGGACCAAGTCCATGTAGGGCCTTGAATGTTTGTTTTTTTTTGCAATATTTTATTTATTAAAACAGAGGTTTTTGTTAAAGCCACAGAGACGACAGCAGTGGGGTACATCTTAGTAGTTCATCTAACAGTGTCTGGTTAATCGCAAGTATTTACAATAATGTACCTTACAGATTCCATTAAGTAATAATAACTTAAAAACACACCGAGTCTTCATGAGAAATTAGGAGGAAAACTGGCCCTCCATCAGGCAGAGAAATCTGTGAATTGGTGCCACACTTGCATCCAAGGGCAGCTGGATTGTAAAAAGGACTCAATTATATAGGTTCCTGGTTGGTAATTCTCAGTAATTCAATAAAGCCACCTGACGCCAGATGTTGTTTTAAATCAGTTGCAATTTATTAATACCAAATAAGCCCTAACAATTTGACCTCTAACATGATCAAATCTAAACAGCTGATGGCTTATTACCACCAGGGCTACAGGTGTTCAGAGGGAGTGAAGCAACATTCCTCATTCCTCTGGGTGACCAAAGTATCTGTGGCAGCCATGTTGGCTACTCCTCTTGGACACACTGGACATGTAGTCTGTCTGATATTTATACAGTGTTTGACAAGAACTGCAAAACAAGGGACAGGTCCCAGTTTTTAGACACTCTGACCATAAAAGGCAAGAGAGTAGGGTCATGAGACAAGGGTTTAAAACACATACATCACTGCTGACTTAGCATTAATTAAAAATAAAACATCATTTGTAAGTGTGAAAACAGACAAACATAAGATAGGGAGGTGGAACAAACATTAGTGCTTGCCAACTTGCACGTAATTTCTCTATTTCTGCTTTCACCATTATCTAAATTCAAGGTTAGTCATGACTGTCTGTCTTGCCTAAAAGAACAAAACATGTTTTGTACAAGATTTTTTTCTATGCACAGCAAGTTTGCCATTGATTAAGATATTGTGCTCTAAAACAAAACATGTGCCCTTTCACCCATTTCTTGCATCTTATTGTTACAAGTATCATTTACATGGTTCCAACAATTTAAACTCTTACACTTACATACATATTACTTTATATGGTGGTATCATTTAGTTATTTACTAGCCACATGCAGCCCTTTACTAGCCATACATATCAACCAACATGTTGGCATCATTTAGTACTCATTAACCATTTGCAGCTTCTGCAAGCCTTGTACACTTTTGGTATCTTTTTAACTTTTTTATAGCCAACTATATATAAATGTTATTTATTGATAAGGTTGTATAGAACCTTGGCCATCATCATTTTCAACAGATTCCCCACCTTGAAAGTCAGGGGAAACCTAGTGGGGGACCCCAAACCTTCACAAAATGAAACATAACAATATAGATGCTAATTATTAACTAAATGTTTCTAGAATTATTTTTTTTTTGCCCTGAGATTTTATCTTGTGACCTCTGATGATGGGCTGCTATTACATCTATTACTAGGGAGGCATAAAATAAGGGCACATTAGTTTATGTGCAATGTCCAAACTTAGCCATATTCCAATGGGAGATATTTAAGACAACAGGTATATGCAGAAAGTGTACATTATTTATAAGGGTTTCAGGTACTGAAGTAGCAGTTAATAGGCTGGGGGGCCCTGGTGCTAACTGGGAACACTTTTAACAATTCTGATTATGGGGGGGAAGGAAGACCGGTAAGGGGAGTCTTGACCCCCCCACAGATAATACTGGGATTAGTATGTAAGTTTGGTATAACTGAACACTTTTGATCTCAATCTGTTAATTGCATTGTAATACTTTTACCTTACATATTTTCTAAGCTATCATAATATAAGCTACACTTTTTTAAAGCTAGAAAAACAATTTATAATTGATTACATGAAAAACCTTTTTTAAAACTGGTTGCCAGCATACAGATAGTCAAGGCATTTATAAAAAGCACCCTGTTCTAGAGTTGGTACAGGGGTGGTTACAGATGGAGCACAAATGGTGAGTTTGTAAACCACAGTGCAGAACTCAGGGATGTCAACACCACAATTGAAATATGTGAAAAGGTGTTAACATGTGACACCACATATAACACAATATGACATAACAATATTTGCTGATGAAGAAGAGTTCATGGAATCCGCTTTGAGAGTGGATAAGGTAGATGCTACCTAGTGTTGAGGTGTGGCACAACCTTGGAGCTCGATTGATAATGTCTCTTGTTAGATAGGGCATTATAAAACATATGACCAGTTTAGAAAGTTCATACAAGTAACAGTCTATGAAATTAACAGTCCATAAGTTTATATAAGTAACCACAAGTTGGCATAGTTACAGTACAGGTCATTTACAGAACAGTGGTAACCCCACAAGGCACATGGGGCAATGCAGACAGTAATTTAAAAACAAAACACCAGCATAATAGGAAAGTCTGTGTTCATGTTGCTGGCTGCTGGGTGGCTGATTGGCAGACACATTGGCCAGGGGTGCATTAGATTGTGCATTGAGTCATTTTAATGGAGTAGCCACACACACACACTGGTATGGCATTTGTGTTGTGGTAGTTGATAACACCCTGGCACAAAGATTAACAGTCTATAAAAAGGTAACAGTTTACAATAAACCATTAAGAACACAGTCCATAATAGAGCAATAGGTTTGTATAAAGTACCAGCCAGGTCTGGAAAAAGCAGCAGTGATGAAAATAGATGTCTTGCTTGAAGATCAATTGGAGAAAAATCTTCTTGCTGAAGTTAGGGGATTGCCCCTACCCCAGACTTAACTTCATAGTAAGCAGAAACAATAAGCTTGATTGCAGAGTCTGAACTGACTGGACCTTTATCAGTAGATTTAAAGTTCTACAAATAGGTGTAATTTTGCTGAAAACATTACACTTGCAGAGGTAATAATAACTTGATTCATGCAATAGTCCTTATATGGAACTAGTCAGGCACAAAGATGGTGATGACATTAAAGCTGTGGCAGTTGTTTTCTTTCCAGGAAAAAGATGAAGGTCTTGGCAGCTTAGATGAAAGTGTTACTGCTGTTGTACGTGGAGATGTTATGTGTGCCACACCGTGGAAACCTGCAACTTGTAAAGTGGGTTAGAAACTGAGTTAAGAACACATACATAACAATTTGCTAAATCAATAACCTTTTTGTTTTGAAAAGAGTGGTGTGATAGAGCCTAAATTCTGGCAGTTGTGGAAAGAGAAAAATTAAAATGGGATGTCACCCACACACCTGGGGGTGCAGGCCGAGGTCTAATTATACCATTTGACCATCTGTGAATCCATGACAATGTTATGGTTACACCCTGTATTTAAATCGCAGAAGAGGCTATACAGCGATGAACATAATTTCCCTGTATCTGTTACTAGCAGGCCTGAGACCTGTGTTATAAAATCTTGTAATGTTACAATAACACACTTTAAACAAACAGTTTATGGCAGTATGCCTGTTACACTATGCAGTAGTGGGACAAATATATATTATTGGCCTATGCCAACTAATAGTAGTGCCTATTGCACCTGTGACAAGTGAAAGGGCCTACCTTCTTTACCCTGTATAGTGAAATACTCCAAAGAACTGAATGAGGTAAGGCCTACTATGGGACCTTGATGCATAGGTTTTGGAGCAGAATCTAAATTATGCCATATTATAACTGTTAAGATTTAAAATTACAAAACTTGCATAGAGTGCACTTTATTTTCCTGGGTTACCTGGAAAGGATGAGACAAACAAAGCATTCATTTGTCTGGGATTTTGCTTGGAACACATTTGTAGGGGTGGGTCAGCAATGCTGGCCCCAGTATTTGGGTTTGGTTATGAGCATTAAAAACATTGATAAATGTGGAGCTGTTTCTGAATACACACCTGATACAGTGTAGCAAGATGTGTATCAAATCATAATAGCATAAACATAAAACATGAAAATTTTTGCAATAGAACAATGTCAGTGTTGAGCATAATGCATAAAATACATTTTAAACAACAAATATAGACAGCAAGTTTAGAGTTCAGGAATCGTAGAGCATTGTGACTACTTGTTGAACATAACCATGGAATAAGTTGCAGAAGGCGGGGCACATTTTAGTTTATAAGTTGTGTTCCTTGGTACAAATAACTTAGTTTTGGCTGAAAGAATTATCTGAGCAATCCACCACTCTGCTTTTGTTAACTTGTAAGGCTTTTCAGGGTCTGCGATGCTTTAGAACTTTGAAATTATAAAAACCTGTTTAAGCTTATAGAAGGCAGATGATTGCAACCATTGCTGTAAGGCTATGAGCAGTTGTTTTATATTTGTCTGACAGGATAAGAAAGCTGAAAAGACAATCAAAATATATCAATATGTGTGGAAATACATACACAATCCCCCCCTCCAACTTAACTGATTACTTGCTGAGGGCAGAAGCCCTTGTACCAATGATAGGTGCGAAGTTTAACTGTTTGCACTAGAAAAAGCAGAGGGACTGAGCTAGGTTATACTGCCAAAGTACATTGGGTCTTTTCAAAACTTGTAAATAAGAAATAATTATTGGCAAATACACATTTTTCTTTATTTACCTCTTTGGGGAGACAGTGATGTACCTTGCAACCTTTGTGGGTATTGCATTGGAAGGAAGGAAGGATAGTATGACCCCCCCCCTTCGAGCTCCTACTGTGGTGGAAGAGGCAGCTCGAATACTGTAGCAATAAAAAGGTTAGCTGTGGATGGTGACATGGATATTAACCCAGAAATGGTTTGGCAATATTAGTAGCCAGTTACACAGCACCTTAAAAAGGTGTGCACTAGATAAATGGTAATGGGGTGGCCCCATTGCCGTCCCCACCTAGCACACTTCAAATTATAACAGAATTATATTGCAACTAGTTTAGTAAGTTTCATACCTTACTATAAAGATGGGGAACTTCTTTTTCTCTAGAAGAAAGAGAAGACACAGACAAACAACAAAAACAGAAATAAACATACACAAGTCTAAAAATAAAACAAGATTATTTTCATAGGATAAAAGAAGCCAAGCGTCCCTGGGTTCCCTTATCCTAAGCATGACAAAATGTCAGCTGAGTTTACAAAAGATCCGGATCGATGGTAATACCGTACATACGTATCTCTTAGAATGCATTTTAAAAAGAAAAAAAAATGATTACACCATGGTCACACACAAAAACAAAAGCCATTGGTTTTTTTAACTGTAGTTGGTGAACTCTCAAAAACAGCTGTAATGTTTCTTTAACAGTATACTGTATATAAAACAAAAATTGCTGGGGGTAGTAAGTGACCCCCTTCCTTAAGCACCTTGCATAGTAGGGGAACCACGTGATATTGTTTAGGAATGAAGAAGCTGTACTACAACCAAATCTTTGTGGAGGAAGGCCTTGAGTATTGGCTGTAAGCCTAGAGAAAAAAAAAGTTTGTCCTTTTTTTTATTTAGACAGAATACAAGTACTATGAGAGAGAAAAAAAAGGGGGAAAAAATTAAAATTGTAGAGTTAACCCTTGGTGTGCTTCCATGAAAACATACATTTTGTGTGGAAATGGGTGCTTTAGATAAGCTGACACATCAAGTTTGAACTGGTAGTGACAGAGAATGTTGAAACAACACAACTAGGTCAAGTTACTTGCTAAAGGTCACATAGTGTGCACGCAAGGGTCGCTCAAACCTGACTCTTTTTGTAGTGTCCTTGAACACTACTGATATTAAAGTATATTTTAATAACAAAAGAGCACAAAATAAAACTGCTGGCCAAGACAGTACACACACATACACATAAAGAAATACTTAACACAAAAGAAGACTGACATTATTTGACACCAATTTGCTGAGGTAATGCCCATAGTTTCATTAGAAAACTGTAAGTGTTTTAGGTATATGCTGTCTCTTGCCTGTCTTGTAACACACTACAACTTTTTAAATCAACATATATCTCTCCATGCCAAATCTTTTCAGAACAAAATTTTTTTAAACACCTTCCAGCTCTTTTAAAATACAGCGCAACATACCATCTGTAAGTGGACACATCTAGTAGACAGTGGTTACACCGTTTGGCGCATAGCCAAAATATGGCACTCGGACATTTTTAAATCTTTGTGACAAACATTTTAATTCCCTTTAGCAAAAAGTTTCTGGTTTTAACTAGAAGTATGATAAAGCCATTCATAGCTGTTAACACATTACATTTTCACCTAGCAGTGGCTTGGCACGTTGCCTGCAAACTACAAATCTTTTTGCACATTGCGATCTATGATGTCATATCTCTTCACCTTCAACACCACCTGCTCCGACCAACAACTACATACAAAAGTCCTTCACTGACCCTATCTAGGCAGCACAAATCTTTTATTAAAAAATAAAACTAAAACTAATTAAAACAGTCAAATATGAGGCAAAGAAGCTTTTTTTTATTACTGTAACATGTTCTGCGCCAAAGGCAGTCAGTGTTATCTTGCAACCTTGACAGCAGAACATAATTACAGAACACAGATATACGCTGGAAAATATGAGAGAGAGAGAAGGAGCATTACCTTGTTTAGTATATATATTGCGGAAATGAAACAGATAGACAACAATTAAAAAAATAAACTTTTAAAACAAGATACACAGACTTACCCTGTGCCAAGGTATCTTTCTTCTTTTGTCCTGATACACCTGCCAATCCAGAAGAACGACTGCAGAACCTTCATGATAATCTCCAAACGCTGCAGCTATTAACCCTTTCAAAAGTTTCCTTTTGGCCATTTCAGTAACCTGCCAAACCAAGTCTTTTCCCAGAGCTCTGGTTTACAGTTTAAAAATCTGTAGCAGTACTAGGTTGAGATCCAACTGGTGGATGTCCCAAGTACCTGGGTTTGGGATCAAATGTTTCAGCCTCCATAGGAGGCAAGGGAACTTGAAATTGATATAAAAAACTGAAAGCTGCGCAGATAGTGAACTTTGGGGGGGGGGAGGATTTTTAAATCAACCTGCCTGTAGTCACACCTACTGCATATGCATCCACAGTGGTTTGTTTCTGTTTCTCTAAATGTTGCTTATCTAACGTTACTTAATCAGCCACTGCTTTTCTATTGAAAGCAGCCTGAACTGTGAAAGCCATCATCAGCTCTAACAGTGTATTCTTTTACTTACCTGCTATCTAGAAGGCACAAATTACAAATGCAGTTTCCCTTGTTTGTTTGAGAGACTTTTCCTTAATACATCTCTCCACATAACTCTAAACTTGGGGTCCTCAGACCCCCACATACATAGACATTACCCTTACCCAGCTTATAGCTGCTCCATAGACCTTTACCTGTAGGTTCAAGTCTACACTCAGAGTTTGCTCAACTCTTTTTCCCAGCCCTTCATTTAGGTTTTGACCCTTATCTGCGCGGACTCTGTCTAGATAAAAAAAAAAGTTACCAAATTACCAGAATTAAAACCAAACCAGCTCGGGGCTAGGCTTGCCAATTTTATAAAAAGGGCTCAATTATACAAGTTCCTGGTTGGTAATTCTCAGTAATTCAGTAAAGCCACCTGACACCAGATGTTTTAAATCTGTTGCAATTTATTAATACCAAATAAGCCCTAACAATTTTACCTCTAACATGATCAAATCTAAACAGCTGATGCCTTATTACCACCTGGGCTACAGGTGTTCAGAGGGAATGAAGCAACATTCCTCATTCCTCTGGGTGACCCAAGTATCTATGGCAGCCATGTTGGCTACTCCTCTCGGACACACTGGACATACAGTCTGTCTGATATTTATACAGTGTTTGACAAGAATTGCAAAACAAGGGACATTTCCCAGTTTTTAGACACTCTGACCATAAAAGGCAAGAGAGTAGAGTCATGAGATATAAGGGTTTAAAACACATACATCACTGCGGACTTAGCATTAATTAAAAATAAAACATCATTTGTAAGTGTAAAAACAGACAAACATAAGATAGGGAGGTGGACCAGACATTAATGCCTGCCAACTTGCACGTAATTTCTCTATTTACTGCTTACACCATTATCTAAATTCAAGGTTAGTCATGACCGCCTGTCTTGCCTAAAAGAACAAAACATGTTTTGTACAAGATTTTTTTCTCTGCACAGCAAGTTTGGCATTGATTAAGACATTTTGCTCTAAAACAAAACATGTGCCCTTTCACCCATTTCTTGCATCTTATTGTTACAAGTATCATTTACATGGTTCCAACAATTTAAACTCTTACACTTACATACATATTAGTTTATATGGTGGTATCATTTAGTTATTTACTAGCCACATGCAGCCCTTTACTAGCCATACATATCAACTGACATGTTGGCATCATTTAGTACTCATTAACCATTTGCAGCTTTTGCAAGCCTTGTACACTTTTGGTATCTTTTTAACTTTTTTATAGCCAACTACATATAAATGTTATTTATTGATAAAGTTGTTTAGAACCTTGGCCATCATCATTTTCAACAGGATACAGAGAAGAAAGCAAGAAAGAAGAGACACAAGAACAAGCAATATTAGCCGGTTAACATTTCATAGTGACAGTACAATTCATATGTCCAGCAATAAATTGTATATCTGGATTTTCAAAGATCATTTCACTAGTTCACTTATTCCATTCTTTGGGGGAGGGAGGCGTATGCCCCACAGTGTTAACTCACTTAGCCCAGGAGCGCATATGTGAGTCGAACAGTTCTATGTTTAACCTTATCCAAAATGGCCACCATGAGCTGAATGAGTTAATAGCTCAGGGAGGTTGGGTCAGGTTGTACGCATCTGATTCTGAGATAAACCATCTTAACTCTTCCACCTGGGTCAAGGGGGCTGTTAGGAATGGTTCCCAGATCTGATGGAATATTTCCAGCCCGTTAAATGCACAGAAAGACAACCTTTCATTTGCTGCCAATTTTGCCATATTGCTGACCCATTGCTCAGTGATGGGAGGGAAGGGTTGTCTTCCATCTAGATAACAGCAATATTTTGCTACGTAGTATGACCCCCTGGAGCCAGTTTAGTTTTTTGGGACCCAGTCCCTTGACTCCACTATAGTCTCTCAGGATATTTAGCTGAGGACTCCATTTGATCTTTTTTTGCAGGGTCTCCTCACACATCTTTTTAATCCCATCCCAGTATACCACTAGTGTTGGACAGAACTATAAACTGTGACTCAAACTGGCACCCTCAGCTTGACATCTCCAGTACTTTGTATGTGGATTGAGGTTCAATAGCTGTATTGTTCAGCATCGTGCCATTACAGCGCAGAATGAGCATGGTACAGAAACAGAAAACAAATGCCTGTATGCGGAAGTAGTCCCATCCTATCTAGCATCACTGGGGTGCAGTACCAATTACGTAGCATTCTGTACTGGGTGTACCGGCCCTGTGCTTTCCTGCAACTCTTTAATGCTATTTTCCAACATGCTTGCCACCTTATAGGCAGTATAGCGTAGTAGTTAAGGGCACTGAGTTGCAAACCTGGAGACCAGGGTTTAAATCCCGTTAGCCCCCACTTGCATACTTTGTGATATTGAGCAAGTCACTTAACTTCCTTGTGCTCCCAGGTTGTACCTGGAATCAAGCTCCAGCTTAGTGTGCCTTTCTTGGTTAAATGTCCCCTTCCCCTTCCCTTTGGTCACTAAGCTCACATTCAAGTTCTGATTACCATTTACCTTTCCGTTTGAATGGGGTGGGATAGAGCTTCCCTCTAAGTGCAATATAGTGGCCTGCAAGACAGTAGACAGTTTCAAGAGGGGTTGGGATAGGGTAAGGGGTAACAGGATGGGGGGAAGGGAGGGGCAGTAATATTATAAGGTGCTAGCTGCACACTCGAGCAGACTCGATAGATCGTGAAGCCTGTTTCTGCTGGCATTTTCATATGTTCGTAAGAAGGCCATATATGCTGGAGATACCCCCATGCCCATCCCGAATGATTGAATTAGCGTATCCCAGTCTGGGGTCTGATGGGGCTGATAGCCTCTTAATAGATGTGGTTTAAGGGAAGCTCTTATTTGTAGGTACCACTAGTGTAGTTATCTAGATGGGAAATATTTTTGGGCTATCTGGGCAAAGGACGTAAGGGTATTACTGTCTTGATCCATTATGTGAACTAATAAGTGTATGCCTTACTTTTTTCATATGTCACCTATTAGGGCTGTTTTGTCAACTCTTACGTATGTGTTAGCCCATAGGGGAGTCGATTTGTTTGGGAGTGTGCCCCATTTTGTTAATAACTGAGTGTTCCTCTATGCTCGTATTTGTTGCTGCTATAGGTGGGTGCTCTATGAGGTGTTCTGGTGTGGGGATGTAAAGAAGGTCAGTTAGTAGCCTTTGTTTTATATGTTTGGCCTCTAGGTGGCACTATTGTGGAGCATCTGCATTCCCAGGCAGTGGGAACCATCCTTTGATCAGAAGTGAACCAAATCCCCGAATCCCTCCAGTGCGCTCTTAGTTCAGTAATGCTGAATCTTGGGTGTTTACCCTTCCATAGAAATTGCTTGAATAAGCTATTTATAGATAACAGCTTTGAATGCTAACAAGCATATGTTGAAAGTGATACACCATCACACAGGCAGCTAGTGCAGACCACACAACGCCAATGTGATTTGAATCCTCTGAGAAGTTCCGATCACCAGTTGGGCCACAGTATTCTGGATCAGCTGCAAGTGACGCATCATACCTCCAGATAACCCTAAGTAGAGAGTGGTGCAGTAATCCAGTCTGGAGGTGACAAAGGCATGGACTGTCTCCAAGTCAGCTGGCACTAGATGTGGCTTGATCTGGGCAATGTTACGGAGATGGTAAAAAATGTTCCTGACTACTGCTGACACCTGTTGTTCGAGTGTCAGCTTTCAGCCCAGAATGATGCCCAAATTCTTCACCACACCCACAGCTTGAAGTGGCTGACCATCACAGATGGTGAAAGAAGGCCGCCACTTGTCATTTCCGACTCATGCTGGCCTGGATCAGTAGTCATAACCTCTGCCTTGCCAGGGTTGAGACACAGCCAATTGGAGGCTATCCAGTCTTTGATTTCTTGTAGGCAATGCCCAGGCATCAACACAGCATTCAGCCAATCAGGAGCACAAGATGGATAGAGCTGCGTATCATCTGCATAGCAGTGAAACTCTACTCCATGCTGTGTAATGATATCACCCAATGGCAATATGTGCACAGCAAACAACATAGCAGCCAAGATCAAGCCTTGTGGAACACCACAGAAGACCGCAACTGCTTCACAGATGTGATTACCTAGAGCTACCTTCTGTGATCTCTGTGTTGTAGGACTCAAACCAGCACAAAACTGTGCTGGTGAGTCCCACGTATTTCCCAAGGCGATCATTCAGTACACCATGGTCCTTCATGTCAAATGTCACGAGAGATCCAGAAGGACCAAGATGGAAAAAGCCCTGGTCTCTCGCCATGATGTCTTGTATCACTCCAACAAGAGCAGCTGCAGTACTGTGGAGAGGCTTGTAGATATTATAATGCTCCAGCTGAGCCTCAGTCTGCACCGCAGCTACATTCTGGGTCACCTTCCCCAAAAAGGAAAGGTTTGAGACAGACCTGTAATTAACCAGACTGTCAGGGTCCAAAGGTGGTTTCTTAAAGAGGAGCTTTACCACTACCCTTTCTGGACAATCTCCGTATATATATATTTTTTCATTGTATTCTTTAACTAGATAAGGGCCACTAGGCACAGGTGCCTGTTTTCAGGAACAACCCGGGAGCACTGGGGAGGTTGAGTGACTTGCTCAGTCACACAGTACACAAGTAGAGGTTGTGGGAATCAAACCCAGGTCTGTCTGCTGGATGTAACAAGCTCATTCACATCTTGTTACTCTAACCTCTGGGCTGTACTTCCAATCCTAAGTATATACTGATCATAGAGATTCAAGGCTACCAGTAAGTAGCCAAGTCGGCCCAGGGTCCAGCACTCAACAAGTAGGATGGAAATCCGAGGTCATCCAGACCACCTCCTCTTCTACAACTGGCTGGAACTCAGACCAGGATGGCAGATCATCATTGCCCCTCCCACTCTGGATATCTCCTGCCCACA
Source organism: Neoceratodus forsteri (assembly GCA_016271365.2). NCBI lineage: Eukaryota > Metazoa > Chordata > Ceratodontiformes > Ceratodontidae > Neoceratodus > Neoceratodus forsteri. Next base: position 585,214,160 of record JADMNL010000022.1, read on the forward strand.
ATAGGTCGCTTGAGGCTATCCCATTCCGAATGGACGACACCCTGTCAAGAAAGAACCAGCTAAACTCTTAGCACTTTTCTGCAGAAACATCTCATTGAGACCACAAACAAAGAGACTTTAACAATCTGTCTACAGTGCAAAAGAGCTGAGCTGGTCGATTCTTACTTGCAGCAGTAGTCCTTGACAGGAACTCTTGTCCTTTTCAAGGAAATTGCCCTCTAATACTCACCAGGGTGAGTTCTCAGAGCCAATTTGTCTTCAGAGTAGGATTTCTACAAAGAATGTTCCAACTTCCATCCCTTAGTCTTCAGTCACTTCAGCTCCTCACAGTACGATGGGAAGCCATGGCGGGAGGTCAAGGGATGGACACAAAAAGGACTAAAGAGTCCAAGCCATCTGCATGAACTGTTATAGTGCTCCATGGCTTTCTCAGCTCCTTGAGTACAAGCTGTCATCATTGCTGAGACGTCCAGTGCTGCCTGGAGTTTGCGAGGCCCCAAATTACGTTTTGGGCGATACTGGACCATCTCTGGCAGGGTATTAACATGGGGGGCTCTGCAATGGAATGTCATGACGTAGTGATCCGACTAAATGACCGGATTAGCCTTGGCTGCACTTTTGTCAAGCCTCAACAAGAAGACTAGGTCCAGTTTGTGACCGTACAGATGAGTCGCAGAGACAACTGCCTGAGTAAGGTGAAGTCATAACATCACTATGAGGAGCTGCTGACCAAAGGGTGAGGTTTCATTGTCAACCCAGGTGTTGCAGCACTAAAAGCCTGGGGGCATCCAGCAGCTGGTTGACCATGAAATCCACCAGCTCCTGAAGAAAATCACCCTCACACCTGCAGAGGCCAATACATGAGTATGATCTTACAGCCTACACCTGACCAACTCCTAACAATCACACTCTCAAAAGACCTGGAAATTTCCATGGGGTATGCCATGAATCCCAAAGCTGATGTAAAACAGATGGCCACCACCCTCCATCACCCCTGTGATCCCACCTTGGGCAATATATCATGGAATAACCAGCCAGAATCTACTCCTCAAGCACCATGTCAGAGTTATCCCCCCAGCCAGGTCTCTGATTCAAACAAGATTGGCTGAGGAATCAACAATTAAACCTTCCATCACTGCCTTCTTAGTCCTCATTGAGCATGCATTACAAAAAATGCCCCAAAGAGAGGGAACAGAGTTGGCTGGCCTGCTAACCTGTTGCCCAGTGGTATTTGGCATAGTTCTAGACAGGGGAACAAGACTTTGGGGTACCCCTGCCATTACTCTGTCTCCTTCCTGGGTGCCTCTGAGTCCTCATTAACCCTATCTGACCCCTCCTGTCAGCTCTCTCTGATCCACCATCATGGCCATTGTTCTGCCTTTGGAGGATCACCAGCCCTGCACGGTGGTTGGTAACTGCTGATTGCATGACAGTATGGGATCCCCCAAATGCCCAAAACAGCAGCAGCTGGTCTGAAGTGTAGCTGAGCCTATTGACATCCTCTTCCTTATACGTAATGCCAATCCGCAAATCAAAATAAACTAAAATAACAAAAAAAGACCACCAACCACAACCCCCAAACCATCCCCACCCTACCCCACACTAACACCCACAATCATACACTTTCACAACTTTTAATAACACTCACTCAGTGCCATCCACTCCAACAAAATGCAACTTAAAAATCAACAACAGAATAGAAAGCCAAAGAATGAGGGGTGAAAATTAAAAAAACGACATCTTAAAATACAACTGTAAATGTCCATATTCACTTTAACCATGTATATAAAGTCCCACTCACGGCCACCAAGGGGCTAATGTGCAGCAACAATTAGGCAATTACTGTGTGTGCATAATTTTCATTTCTCTTCTGCCGGCATATCACCCAAATAATTTACTGGTTGTGTCTGAGAGGGAGGAAGCTGGCAGTGGGAGGCTGAAATTGCACCTGGCGGCACTCATTGTGACAGGGAGCTCCTGCTACTCTTGAGGACCAACCTTTTCTTAAATCTGTTGCAACAGTTCTTCTATTTCTTAGCCTAGTCTATCCTTTACAATTTTTACTCCATAAGGTTGGCCACCTTTGGGCACCCCGCTTCCCTTTCTTGACTATGCTATAGTGTCCTTTTTAATTTTCCTTTTCCCTCTCAGGTCCTTGTACAGGGAGGTTGTTGTGGTGACCTCCAAGCATATGTAAAACAGGTTGTGTTTATCATTGTTGGATTTAGTATGTAATATTTATTTATTTAGCTTTTGTTAACCAGGTAGGTACACTAGAAGACAATTGCCTATTTTCAGGTACGACCCGGGAGAGTACAGGAATAATAGATTTAGGTACATACGACATTGTACAAATTAGACATGTTACAGTTCATGTGAGGATACAGATTCAACACAGCATAGAGTACGAAACATGGTAAGACATAGATTATACAGTATTAACATAACAGCATAAACACCTTATGGAAGCCAAGAGCAGTTCCAGGGGCACAGTATCGAACTCCTTCAGATGTGACACTATATACAGCTTAGCAACCTCTTTGAGTCATAATAACATAATGGCATTATGTCAAAAAATACCCTGATGTATATACCTTATGTTTCTGAAACCTGTAAATGTAGAAGATACCATGGCACTAGGCATCTTTGATATTGGTAAAAAGTACTAGGTGACTACTATAAACATTAAGTTAGTTGTGCTATTTAAAATTCATGTAAATTGCTGTAAACTGAACAAGTCTGAAATTTCATGGTGATTTACATATATCCCGTGATGCTTTGCATTATGGAAGTATGTATGATGTATTTCTTTGAAACTTGACTTGTTGCCAATACCCTTTGAGGTAACCCTTTTTTCAGTGCATCTGCACTGAGGTTCTTTGTTTTCAACTTGTTTTGTATTTTTCTTATTTGAGCCCCCACTACCCAAGCAAACAAGGCCTGCATAGGGGTGGAGGCTGAATCTCCAACTGCTAAGTAGATCAGAGATCGGTGTCAGTAGGTACTGGCTAAATCAGAGAAAGGACATACATAGTCTTTTGCTGCAAACTGATGTGCTGAAGAAGGAATATGACATTGCTGAAGCTTATTTCCTGTATTTTGAATAAACATCACACACAGATTGTGTGCTGAACCTGAAGTTCGGTGTCTGGTCCATCTGTTATCCCACAACCCCTCCACGCTCACTCAATTCCTGTTTGCAGAGGGGCAGTAGTCACTTCTGACCCAAGATATGGATGTGCTGGGAAAAGTCTGATCTTCATTGTGGATATGTCCCCCATTGGGTTGTACCTTTGGAACTGTAAGCCATTGGAGTCAGGACCACTCAAACTTTTGCTAGCCAGACGGCTATCTGCAATAATGTACAACGTCAGCACCTATATAATCATGGGCGGCCCCATTGCTCCTTAGTTCTTTCTCCTACTGTCTAATACTTGGACCTGCAGAGAAGCAATGCCGTTGGTTTCTTCAACTTTATTTACTACTTTACTTTCTTGATGTTGTCCTTTTATGCCGCCATCTAAAGAACCTTTATTCAGGTTTTGTACCTGCAAACTACAAGATCTACAAAGATGACGCTCACACAGTGTGTTTGCTGTTTGGGCCTGTCCCACAATGTCAGAGCTCAAAAGATCTGTTAGGTACTCAACCAGGCCAAAAAAGCCTCTAGAAACCTTTACTGCTATCACGGTCTTGAAAGCTGCCGCTCCTTCCCACTCGACTGCCTCTGGAAGGTAACTCCATGGTGTTTAGCGAGGCTGTTGCCATTGTGGTCATGGAGGACTAAGGACAAAGACAATGAAGATTCATCCTCCAAGTCTTCCTCTTCCAGCTATCACTGCAAGCTTAATGATAAAGCTCCTGCTTCATCTGTGAGGTAAGAGATCTCCATTAAAGGAGGGTGAGTCCTCAACATTGTCCACTCCAGTGGTGTTGACTACAGCACCCCCTCAACAGTTGTTGAGACACAAAGGTAGGGGTCTGGCTCTGGTGCTGCTGTACCTACAGTAGATGGTATATTGTCCCCTTCATTGGGTTCCCCCTTGACGTTTGTCCCAGGCTCTTCACAGGGTGTCAACTCCCAGGTTGTGCTTGTGTCATTCACTGAACTATTTATATGCCTCTGCCAAATTCTCCATCAGCGTAGTCATCAGCGGTATCAAGAAGCACACCTTTCAATCCTCCGCAGCTACCAGCACCATCAGTTGCTCCTGTCATTTCAACGACGAGGTGAGATATAATTCTGATCTCCTTAATATGGAGGAGGAGGAGGATCTGGAGGATGAAGAAAGGAATAATGATCTCTGTGGAAGGGTGGGGGTTGCCTTCCAGCTGTACCCTCTCCTCCTGCATTGAGGACTCCGGAAGATTCCTCTTTTCAGACTTTACTTAGGCAACTCCAAAATGTCATGGGGTTTGATGCTGAGGACTTCAGTAAGAAAAATGTTATGGAGTTTATGGAGGTTCCCACTGCTCCATCCATTGTAGTTTTTCCTGTAAATCCTGCCTTAGAGGACGCTACTTTTGCTACCTGGCATAGGCACAATACCTTGCCTGCAGTGCCTAGGAAGGCTGATACACAGTACCCTGAGCTGTCTGTTAAGCCTTACTATGCTTCCATGCCTATAACTAAGTATGTGGTGGTTATGACTGCTCATGACTGGACTAGAGAACCTAGACACATGAGCAGCTTGCCTCCTGACAGAGAATCTGGGAGCCAGATGTTATGGGCAAAAGAACATATGCCTCTGCATCCTTAGGCCCAATAACAGCTAACTTTCAGGCAAACATGATTAAATATCAGAATAGCCTGTCAAAATCTGCCATCATTCAGACTCTGCCTCATGGTCCTGACAGGACAGATTTGCTTAAAGCTGCCTCAGTTGGTGTGGATGCTGGATGGCATCTATTACACTTGGCATATGATGATTCTGATGCCTCTGCCAGGGCTGCTGCCTCTGGCATATGCCTTCAGAGATAGGGTAGCTGGATTTACTGTGGTGTACATCAGGCTGTGCTGAATGCCCCTTTTAGAGGCTCCAGGCTGTGTGGGAGTGATGTTGAAAATTCTGTATGTGAGCCTCAGTGCTCCAGGATGACTTTAATGTCACTGAAATCTTTGACCCCTCAACCAAGTAGGGGGTGTGGTAGGGTCTCTTTTTACAGACCTGCGACCCGTGGTGACCATGCCTCTAATCCACAGCCCGATGCACAAAGCTGTGGTTGTGGTCTTCTCCCAGGTACCCTCTCTCCTGGTGCCCATGCAAAAGCACCCAAAGGTATTGGTCAAGGCAGTGCCCCTGCCATCGCCAGTACCTTCTGACTCCCCTCTTCCTTCCCTCCACTGTCACCTCCAAGGGTGATGGTGGGGGGCAGCATCTCCTTTCATCTGCCACAGTGGAGGGAGATCATGACTGACGAGTAGGTTCTGGAAATAGTGGAAAACGGGGCGTGCTTTGCAGTTGCTGTGTACCCCTCCAGTTCATCCTCCGCCCCCTTCTCAGTATCCTCCGGGTGACATTTCCTCTGCTAGAGGAGGTTCAGTCACTCATACCCAAACTGGCTATCAAACTTTAGAACAGAGAAACAAAACTCTCTGTGTGACAGTAGGGTAACTCTTGTGCTTTTTTTTGGGGGAGATGCACAAAATACATCTGAGCTGTAGAAAGCTCAGAAAGAAAATATTTATCAACAGAGAATCGACACTTTGAGGTCAGCGCTATTCAAAGATTCTTTTGATGGTGTGATCTTGAACATCGTTTAAAAAATAAACTCCTTTATTATGCTCATGATTGCATTCTGATAGGCAACATATAAAGAGCATTTTTTCACTCAGTAACCATAACAAGGCAGAGATCAGAAGTGCAAATGTCTCAGCCATCGAATTGGTGGTGCTTAAACCTGCTGTGTACAAGAGGCATATAAATCTTCTCACAAAGCTCGCAGTTCTTGTGCAAGAATTAACAAATGTATCAATGCCTCATGTCATGCTCCAAGTTGCTCCAACCATTATCTAAAATCGCTGGCTGTGCATAAAGGATTCCTACAGTTTATAGCCGCAAAAGGAAAATGAGCAAACTGGAGAGAGACACCAAAAAAACACTATGTCGCAACGAGTGAACAGCGAGGAAAAAAAAGTAGGGAGGGTATCTGGGAGAGGACCACAACCACACTTTGTTTTTTTCTCGCTGTTTACTCACTGTGATGTAGTGTTTTTGCCACCTCTCTCTTGTTTGCTCTTTTTCCTTTGCGGCTTATAGCTGTAACATCCTTTCTGACGTAAGTCAGATTTTGGTTAATGGTTGGATAATTTGAGCATGATGCATGAAGGCATCGATAAATTTAATACTTGCACATGAACTTTGCAGCTTTGTGAGAAGGCTACGAGGCGTCTTTTGCACGCAACAGGGGGTTCAAGCACCACCACTTTCCTTACAGTGGGTGAGACATTTTGCACTTTAACACTTTGTACCTTTATTGTGAGATTTTTCTGAGAGAGGAAATAGTTTTATATGTTGCCTATGGTTGTAATTAGGAATGTTAATAAAGGAGATTTATTTTTGAAACTATGATGTTCAAAGATCCCTTTTGTGAAAAAGTCATTTGGGTGAAGTGCTGACCTCAAAATTGTCAGTTTTCTGACATTTGTTTTTTTTTTCCCTAGCTATCAGACTTGTACTTCCCCAAGAAAGAAACAAAAGCTTCTATTCCAGATACTTCCTGGTTCCCAAGTGGACGGCAGATCTGCATCCTATACTGGGCCTCAGAGACCTAGACCTGTTTCTCAAATACAAGATGTTTTGGATGGTGTCTCTTCAGACTGTCACCCACCTGCTGCAAGTGGAGGATTGGCTCTGTGCCCTGGACATGAAGGATGTGTACCTTCATATCAAGATGCACAAGTACCACAGGCAGTACCTACTCTTCATGCTAGAGAGCAGCCGTTACTGTTTCCAAGTGTTTGCCCTTTGGGTTATCCTTGGCACCGCAGGTGTTTACCAAAGGCTTAGCATTGTTGCAGCAGCCCTTGGGAGGGAAGGGCTTTATGTTTTTCTGTGACTGGACCTCTGGCTCCTAAAGGCCCCATCCAGGGAAGTGATTCTGTACACATTGTCCAAAACGAGGCAACTGTGTGAGGAACTGGGTGTTACAGTAAACATACTGAAATCCAGCGACTGCCCCATGGCCCAACAAAAGTCTGTGGAAGTTCTGCATCTTGCTATCAAGGTACGCATCCTTCATGGAAACCTGGGTTTGGGAGCATACTCTGGAAGTTGGGTTGGGCAGACAGGGGGCTGAGGTAGCACTGCCACATGGAAACACTCCGAGCCAGGGAGGGCGGGGTCCAGGTTCCACTACCATAGTGACCCCTGCAGTGGGTTAAGGGGAAGCTTGTCTCTCCCACAGGATATTGCTGCGTACATGTGAGGATCCATGCATGGGGACACATGGTCTGTGCCTGGACACCGGGGAGAAAAACACAGAAAAAACTATCTCCCTGTTGCTGTTCACAACAGCCCCTGGCACTCCTGAGCCCCGCAGTGTGATGATCCCCACTGGCTGGATTGGGGGAAGGGAAGAGTGGCAGTCGAGACTGGGGGTGGCAGTTTAAGGGTCCGATGATATGTGACAGGGGAGGTGGCAGGGGAGCAAAAGCCTATATATAGAAAAGAAAATACTGAACCATACTCGTTCCTTATCAGCGCCTCCAGTATATTGCTGCAGTGGGCAGTGCCTTCCTGCCTGCAGACACGGTGCAGGCTACTGCTACACGGAACCAACTGATAAAGAGGTGTCATTACATTGTCTGCTCGGCCGATGTTACGTCTCCAGAGACTGATGGCTGCTGCCATTGTTACGGTTCCCTTTGCCTGTCTCCACATGCTATACTGGACTCTTTGGGTACAGTGGGTTCAGCTGATGGACAAGCTGGAACAAATAATCCTCATCATGTCCCCTGTCTGCCATGCTCTAATATGGTGAATGGACTACCCGAACCTGTTACAGGGCGTCCCATTCTTCTCCCTGACTCCCATGCAGATCCTCATGACGGATGTTTCAGGGTCCGGCTGTGGTGCACATCTGTGATCCTTTCAGACCCGATAATCCCAGACTGATTTAGACTTGGATCTCTATATCAATGTCCTGGAGATGTGGGCTATTCTGCTTGGTCTCCTGGCTTTCCAGGAGCATCTCAGCCATGGTCCTTTGCTGATTCAGACAGACAAATGTCAGTGTCACGCACTACATAAACGAGCAAGATGGCACTAACTCTTATCCACTGCACCAGGAAGTGAGAATGTGGTTCTGGCTGCTGGCCCATGGCCCTCAGTTATCAGCCTTGTTTCTCCCAGGTGTCCAAAATGTCCCCACACAACAGAAACTGCTGTATTTCTGCTTGCTTGCTCCAGGCCATGGAGTTTTTTTGGTGAGACACATTGTCCTTCTCCTGGAAAGAGAGGTTCCTTTACTCCTTTCCACTCATCCTCTCATTCAGAGGGTTCTGTTCAAACTGCAGGCAGAGCACACCACCCTAATGCTACTGGCTCCCTTATGGCCTCACCAGATTTTGTTTCCTCTTCTGCAGCATCTGGCTGTGGAGCCTCCTGTTCAGCTCTCCCTTTTTCTGGGACCTGTTGTTTCAAACTCAGGGGGTCCCCGGGCCATCTGGACCTGTGGTTCCTGCATCTACATGCCTGGCTCCTGAAGACATAGACAGTGACCATTTTGGGGGTTCCTTCCAGGTAACTGGTGTCTTGCTTGCAGCTAGAAAGCCTTCTGCTAGGCAAACATATTCTTTGAAATGGAAGTGCTTCTCCATGTGGTGTCTTTCCTATTCAGTGGACCCATTTACATGTCCAGTTAATACTGTACTGGACTACCTTTCATCCCTATCTGACTCCCATCTATATGACATGTACATTGAGGTGCACTTGGCTGCTGTTTCAGCATTCCATGCCCTTATTGATGAGTGCACGGTGGCACAACTAGAGGTGCACTGTGTGTTTTTGAAGGGTATTCTGCACATGCGTCCCCTAGTTTGTAAAATAGTTCTGCTTAGGAACTGAATTTCATACTTGAGGAATTTACTCTGTCTCTGTTTGAGCCTGCTGTGACCTGTGAGATGTTTTTCCTTTCATGGGAAACACTTTTTTTGGTCACATTGACTTCTGCTCATAGGATTTCTTAGCTTCAGGCTCTGATGCATGAGCCTCCTTATTTGGTTTTCCACAAGGATGGGGTGTTTTTGCAGACCAGCCCTCATTCTCTACCTAAGGTGGTGTCTGATTTTACATTCGATCAGACCATACACATTCCTGGGAGCATGCTAACAAGGGTGAGGCATTGCTTCATACACTTGATGTACAAAGTACACTGCATTTCTCTCTTGATCACACTAAGGACTGCGGAAAGTCCTCGCATTTCTTGTTTCATTCACCCCTTGGAAACGGGCACTCCTGTGTCTAAACAGTACCTGTCCAATTGACTGGCTAACTGTACTGGATTTTGTTATGGGAAGTACGGTAAGGAACCTTCTGGTGCTGTCTGTGGTTACCCTTCACGTGGTAGGGCCATTTCTGTTGCCTGCTTTCAGAATGTTTCTGCAGCTGACATTTGTGCTGCTGCCACGTGGAGCACTGTGCGTACTTTCACTAAGCACTATAGTCTAGAAATGATCTCTTGCAGATGCGCTGGCTTTGGGCTTGTGGTTTTGCAAGGCTTTCTGTCCTGTTTTATTTACTTGGTTTTTGATTACCAGGTAAGCGTAACGGACAATAATATGCCTATTTTCAGTCACGACCCGGGAGAGTACAGTTATGAGCACAATGGAGTACAAATAAAGAAGTAATGGCATTAAACTGACGCAGTGGCATCATGGGCTGAGACGCTGTATGCCTTACCTCTTTGCAAGCCCAATGAAATTAGTTCAGGAACGAGTTAAGGGGACCAGAGGTCAGCTGGAGGGGGAGAGGATTGAGCATCTGAAGGACAGCTTTCCTCTCCCCAGGGTGGGGTGGCCTGCCAACTTGGCCCTTGGCTGCCCCTACAGGTACAGGCCTGGGTGTAGGGCCGGAAGCTTGAGTGACATGAAGGGAGGGGTCAAGGTTCCGTAGCATGTGCACGTCTCCACATGCATGCACTTATGTGCCTGCTCACCTGCCTCCACTCTACACCATCACCTGGCCACCAGCTAATCTGAATGCAAGTCACTGGGTGGTGGGAGGACAGCCCTCCCATTCCAAGCTCTGTCACAGGGGGCAGTCTGTGGGGGACTAGAGCTGGTAGGTCCAGGGAGATGGGTGTCAGGCAGGAGGGGGCCGGGACAGGGCTGAGAGCCTACTCATGGTGGCCAGCTGGTAAAAAGAAATATGAGGGAAACAAAATAAAGAATGGCATTAGAATGTTATAGTAACACAATACAATACTTGAGTAGTAGCTATACAAAACAGTGCATGAATCTGGGTAGCAAGGACACCCAGTACATTGCGAATAACACAACTGAAGCAGAAGACGCATCAGCAGTAAAGTGCAGCAGAGATTTAAATTCAGCAAGCACTTTTCTTAGCACAAAATTTTACGTATCAGACTTTGTCATCCTCCCAGGGTACCTTGTGTACTGCTTGGGAATTATTCCAAAGGTGTGGCCCAGAAGAAGGGATTTCCCCGATGAAGATAGAACAGTTACTTACCATGAACAGTAGATCTTTGAGAGAATCTCCTCCATTGGGCTACAGTGCACCCACCCTCCTACCCCTTTCTAAGATATTTGTTGGCAGAGGTGTCTACTGTCTTGTTTGGAGGTGTCTATAAGTGCCTTACGTATACTATGTTTCAGGTCCCATGCTGGGGGCGGCCTTCAGGGATGCAACGGGCCATCTCCTTTTCCACCGTTTTCTCCCACCTGCCTCGCCTACCAATATGAGGACATTGGTACATGCCTTCTGACCTGTACTGCCCTCTGCCATCACCAGAGGGCAGTCAACAAGCGGGATGACAACCCTCCCTCCCTCCCCTGAGAGGAGAGCAGTCCTCCAGTCGCTCAATCCTCTCTCACCCCGCCGACCCCTGGTGGTCTGGGGAAATTTCCGAACCTGGGTCACCGGTGTGGCGCAAGGTGTAGCGACCAGCGCCTCAACCTCCAGCACCCCCGGGCCGCCCAGCAAAACACTATTCTGAAGTCTGAATCCTCTGCTGGTGACATCAGAATCATTCCTGTAGCAGTATGTTTTGTTGTCATAAACAGAGGGCGATAACTTTAGAGCATTTTTAAGCAACATAGATGAAGCTGAGAGAGGAAAACCCTGTTTTAATGAAAAGGTTTGCAGTAGTAATAAGAAAAGGAAAAAGTTGAAAGCCATGAAATTCAATTTTGTGTAACCAAGTTCTGCTGTTTGCAACAGTGAGTGTTGTGCTGGACACCAGAAACTCTCTTTTAGCTGCTTGCAGCTCCTATTACAGGAAGGCACATTGGCCCCCATATTCAGACCTGGCCACAACTCTGAACTTTATTCAGCCAGTTAGCCAGCCCCTTACGGAGTGCACTAACTGACTAAAAGACTGAGCTGTGTTGGTGCAGCGCTAAGTGGATATGGGCTGCACCGACACTGCCCAAGGCTGCATACTGCCCACAGGAGATGGCGCTGCCCAAAACAGCACAGCACCAGGGCTGCATATGGCCCACAGGAGACAGCACTGCCCAAAACAGTACAGCACCAGGGCTGCACATGGCCCACAGGAGACAGTGCTGTCCAAAACAGTACAGCACCAGGGCTGCATATGGCCCACAGGAGACAGTGCTGCCCAAAACAGTACAGCACCAGGGCTGCATATGGCCCACAGGAGACAGCACTGCCCAAACAGCACAGCACCGACCAGGCTGCATATGGCCTGTGAGACGGCAGGCGCCCAAAACACAGCACAGCACCAGGGCTGCATATGGCCCACAGGAGACGGCGCTGCCCAAAACAGCACAGCACCAGGGCTGCATATGGCCCACAGGAGACAGCACTGCCCAAAACAGCACAGCACCAGGGCTGCATATGGCCCACAGGAGACGGCGCTGCCCAAAACAGCACAGCACTAGGGCTGCGTATGGCCCACAGGAGATGGCGCTGCCCAAACAGCACAGCACCAGGGCTGCGATGGCTCCACAGGAGACATTGGCGCTGCCCAAACAGCACAGCACCAGGCTGCATATGGCCCACAGGAGATGGCGCTGCCCAAAACAGCACAGCACCAGGGCTGCATATGGCCCACAGGAGACAGCGCTGCCTAAACCAATACAGCACCAGGGCTGCATATGGCCCACGGGAGACGGTGCTGCCCAAAAACAGCACAGCACCAGGGCTGCATATGGCTCACAGGAGATGGCGCTGCCCAAAACAGCACAGCACCAGGGTTGCATATGGCTCACAGGAGACAGCACTGCCCAAAACAGTACAGCACCAGGGCTGCATATGGCCCACAGGAGACAGCACTGCCCAAAACAGTACAGCACCAGGGCTGCATATGGCCCACAGGAGACAGCGCTGCCTAAACTAGTACAGCACCAGGGCTGCATATGGCCCACAGGAGACAGCGCTGCCCAAAACAGCACAGCACCAGGGCTGCATATGGCCCACAGGAGACGGCGCTGCCCAAAACAGCACAGCACCAGGGCTGCATATGGCCCACAGGAGACAGCACTGCCCAAAACAGTACAGCACCAGGGCTGCATATGGCCCACAGGAGACAGCACTGCCCAAAACAGCACAGCACCAGGGCTGCATATGGCCCACAGGAGACGGCGCTGCCCAAAACAGCACAGCACCAGGGCTGCATATGGCCCACAGGAGACAGCACTGCCCAAAACAGCACAGCACCAGGGCTGCATATGGCCCACAGGAGATGGCGCTGCCCAAAACAGCACAGCACCAGGGCTGCATATGGCCCACAGGAGACAGCACTGCCCAAAACAGCACAGCACCGGGGCTGCATATGGCCCACAGGAGACAGCGCTGCCTAAACCAGTACAGCACCAGGGCTGCATGTGGCCCACAGGAGATGGCGCTGCCCAAAACAGCACAGCACCAGGGCTGCATATGGCCCACAGGAGATGGCGCTGCCCAAAACAGCACAGCACCAGGGCTGCATATGGCCCACTGGAGACAGCACTGCCCAAAACAGCACAGCATCAGGGCTGCATATGGCCCACAGGAGACAGCACTGCCCAAAACAGCACAGCACCAGGGCTGCATATGGCCCACAGGAGACGGCGCTGCCCAAAACAGCACAGCACCAGGGCTGCATATGGCCCAAAGGAGACAGCACTGCCCAAAACAGTACAGCACCACGGCTGCATATGGCCCACAGGAGATGGCGCTGCCCAAAACAGCACAGCACCAGGGCTGCATATGGCCCACTGGAGACAGCACTGCCCAAAACAGTACAGCACCAGGGCTGCATATGGCCCACAGGAGACAGCACTGCCCAAAACAGCATAGCACCAGGGGCTGCATATGTCCACAGGAGATGGCTGCCCAAAAACAGCACAGCACCAGGGCTGCATATGGCCCACTGGAGACAGCACTGCCCAAAACAGCACAGCACCAGGGCTGCATATGGCCCACAGGAGACAGCACTGCCCAAAACAGTACAGCACCAGGGCTGCATATGGCCCACAGGAGACAGTGCTGTCCAAAACAGTACAGCATCAGGGCTGCATATGGCCCACAGGAGACAGCGCTGCCTAAACCAGTACAGCACCAGGGCTGTTGTGAGCCATATTCAGTCCAGCCATGCAAATTAGCTGATTGGGCATGCAAAGCGCTAAGGAGCCATCTGCGTGCTCATTATGGATTCATTTACATGGGTGCAGCAAACCCCTAGCAGGACAGCAGTGGTAACAATTCCCTGGGGACTAGTGACCCCCCCCTTCCCCCGATCACCCTATCATACGTTTTATTCTATTTCCATGGTGTCTAGTGGATTCCCCTGATTGCTTCTGTCACACACTGTATTTTGTTTCCCTGGTGTCTACTGGACCCCACTCCCCCTGGTCACCCCAAGTCTAATGCATCTCTAAATTCCTTGTTGGTTAAGGCCCCCCCCACCTGCTGAGGATGCCACACCCCCTCACCCTGGTCAACACTCACCCTACCATCGGTATCAGAGCTGACACAGGCCTCCACTCACCTCCTCGGATGGTTGCCATCTGTCAGTCGATGAGCATGGCCATGAGTACTGTACTGACTGTCATTCTCTGCAACTGGCAGTTGGCCAAGCAGGTAAGCGGAGGGCTGTGCCTGCTGCGACTGTGGTACCTATGCTGAATGTTGACCAGGTTGGGGGGTGCAGAGTGGGGAGTCCTCAACGTGTGGACAGTGACACTTGTACGGGGGGGGCATTAGTCCATCAGGGCTTTGATACCCCCAGGACCTGGGGCAGTCTGGGAGGATGGGGTTCCACTAGACACCATGGAAATAGACTAAAACTTATGACTGGGGTGATCAGGGGGAGGAGGGTCCACTAGACACTAGGGAAATAGAATATAACATATGAGGGGCTATCGGGGGAGAGTAGGTCGACTAGACACAGGGATGGGTGTTGCAGTACAGCTTTACTGCCTTCACTGGGTGGGGGCACAACCTTAGTGCTGTGTCAGGAATTGTTTGGGCATCAGTGAACAGCGCCGATCTGGGGTCTGTTTAGCGCTGCAGAAACCATCAGAATATGCCACTGTGCCATTATGCATGAGGAACTCGCTCATTTTCATTGGCTCGGTGATATGGTTAATGCAGTTGCACTGGCAGGTTTGGGCAGTGCGCCCCGGGCCTCTGAGTATGGCCCTGTCTGGAGCACTGGCACTAATCCAGGTCAACATGAGCGCTAACTCGGTTAGTCCCACGCAAACCTTTTGAATATGAGGCCCAATCATGTTTAAAAATGCCAGTTTTGAAAAAAAAAACCTTCTGATTTAAATTTGGTTCATCTTGCTGCCTTGTCTTCTAATCCTTGGCTTTATGAGAAATCATTAGTTTGACTTAAACTACTCAAACGTTTACTGGAATTTTCAATCTCAAGGTAAAAGCAAAAAAGTTAAAACAAATATCCCTTTTTCCCTACGGAAATTGTCTTTAAATGTCAATGCGGGGGGGAGTAACAGTGTAAAGTGTGTTAGTAAAGGTTAGCTTCATGAGTCTACAGCTAGCAATGATATATTTTTTTTGTGTGTGTCTGGATTTTATTGATAAGTGATGTAAAAGGAACTCTGTCTTTGGTTCGCAGATGTTACAGAGATGATACCCACCATTAACATATGTCCCAGGTGCTCCTACATTTCATAAGGTCAAAGCGTACCATTCTGCAGTAAAACCAGACAAAAGCAGCTCCTCAAATACTGTTCTCGACTTCCATGGCCAGTCAACTGAAACCGTCTTTTGTATGTTTAATATGTTTGGGGGAATCACTTGGAAGTTTACTGTTTGGGTAGGTGATGTGGTGGTCTCTAGTGCTTATAGCATAGAAAGATCGCTGACAATATTTCCTCCATACAGCTACTGTATATCTTTGGAACTGTAAGCCATTGGTATCAGGACCACTTGAACATTTTGTCAGCTGGGGCCACCCACGTTGACATGCAGTGCTTTACAGCCATCCTGCTTGTGGCTCCTGTGCACCTGGTTTTGTGCCAGTTCATACCTTCTCCCTTACCACTCAGTTCTATTCCAGGGTCCCAAAGGCGCAGGGGACCATGTTGTCTCTGGTGCCTTCTGACTGTCTTTGGCTGCCTCCGCCCCCCTATAACTGGGGATTCAGGTGGGGGGGTGGGGCCAGATCTTTTTCATCAACCAAAATAGAGGGAGATCACTATGGACAATTGGATCCTGGAAATAGTTTGGAGAGGCCATGCTCTGGAGCTGCTGTCCACCTCTCCAGTGCATCCTCCTGCTCTCTATCATTATCCTCCAGGTCACTCATCTGTCCAGTTAACCGAAGTCCAAACTCTTTTAGACAAATGAGTCATACAGCCAGTTCCTATTTCAGAACAAAGCCAGGGGGCTGGGCTGGGCCCTTTATATAATGTCTAAAGATGAAGCTTTATGCCCTAAAGTCCGTGGTAATCTCAAGGGGAAGGGGTTATGGGTTTGAATATTGGGAGCCTACCTTTTGTACCTGTATGTCTCTCTCTTATATACTTCACCAGTTGATAGATTTAGGGGGCTTTAATGTATGTGAATCACAGTACTCTGTCATGTTTTAAGTGTGTGAAACTAAATAAACTGAAAGTTAAAAAAAAGGTTTGGGGGCTGTATTGTTTGGTAGAATCGAATTTGTTTTCAATATGGGCGGACATATACAATTGTGGAGATAATGTCAGAAACTGGACTGTATTTTTACAGCTTATATTTTACTCTGTAATGCCTTGTCAGATGCTGTGCACTTATCTTTAATAAAAATAAATAAAAAAATACATTTAAAGAAAGAACAAAATGAGGGGTTTTACTCCATGTACTTTCTGCTTCCTAAATGGACAGGAGACTAATGTCCTGTCCTGCACAGCTTGCATCCCAATGAGAGGTGGCACAATATATCGCTAGATTAAACTAGCGAGGAGGGGGACTTGGAGCAGCAAGGCACACACAAGATATCACAAATGGGGGTGGGGGGCCTTGCTGGTCTCCCTCTCCAAACAACGCAGCAGATTCTACCATTTCTGGGGCAAAGGATAAAGGAGTGGGCAGAGAGATGATGGAAAATGATGTGCACCAGCACAAGTAATTTTGACAACACAATGCCAGAACTTCAGGCAATGGTCACGGAAGGAAGACTTGACCTGGTGGCAGTAACAAAGACATGGGCAACCTTGAGCCACAAATAGGACGTGACCATTCCTAGGTATTTACTATTCAGACAGCGCAAAGGGAGGGTAGCGCTGTTTGTAAAAGAGGGGATAAAGGCTACTGAATTAGGTAACCTATGCGGAGGGGGGTCCAGTAAGTTACAAACCCTGCGGGTACTAGTAGCAAAAGAGAATGGGACACAGATATGGAGTGGAGTGGCCTACAAACCACCAGGTCAGGATTAAGGGGTAGACAAAAAACTGGGGGGGGGGGACACTTAGGTTGGTAACCACCCTGGGGGAAGTGGTGGTAGTTGGGGATGTCAATATGCCAGATGTGGACTGGAAAGTTCCAGTCATGGCAACAAATAGGAATCGGCTCCTGGTGAATGCCTGACAAGCGACCTTCCTAGATCAGCTAGTTCAGGGCCCAAAGAGGGAAGGGGCCCTGCTACATCTGGTGCTCACCAACAGTGAGAGGATTCAACATTTGTCAGTCCTGGACTCGCTCTGCTCCAGTGACCACAGAACGGTAGGGCTGGAAGTCCGGTTAGGGATTGTGAAAGGGGCAAATGGAGTAATTTATTTATTTATTTTATTTGAGTTTTGGTGGCCGGGTAGGTCCACTGAGACAGTACAGTCCCTTTTTCAGGGTCGACCCGGGGTCTTGGTGAAATAGCAGAGAGAGACAATTGCAAGAATACATTAGTACAAAATACAGTGGCAGATAAGGAGATACAGCAAGTACAATGGCAGACATTGAGGTACAGCATAAACGATGGCAAAAAAATAGAGATACAGCATACAGGTATTTACAAAAATTAGTTAAACAAAGGGTAAGTACTTCAAAAACAATCAAAATTTTGAAGGCATATACAGTGTATATACAGTAATGTTATTGGACTTTGAAAAATGGACTTCAGCAAAATGAGGGGACAGTTGGAAACAAGCACAAAGAGCCTAGAGAAGGTGGAGGAGGCAGAAGAAAATTGGGTATATTTAAAGAAAGCAGTGGGCCCAGTGGCACTGAGGGTTGAGGTGCTGGACTCCACATCTCGCGCCACGCCAGCAACCTGGGTTCGGGAACGGACTTGGGATGCCGGGGGTTGGCAGGGGAAGGAGGGAATTGAGCATCCGGAGGACTGCTCTCCTCTCCTGGGATGGGTTGTAGGAGTTGCCTTACTCTGTAGCAGCCCCTGGTGGAGACTGGGAGCACTACAGGAGTGGTGCTGTAAATAGGGAAGGAAAAATAGAAAATGGCATCCATGCAAGACGGACGATGGTGGCCCCACCTCCCCATGCCGTGAAGCTGGGAAGCTCCCAAAGCTGCATCCCCTCACCTGGCACAGAAGCAAGGGAGTGCCTACGGACACTCCGGTCTCCCCTCCCAATGGCCCTGGGTAGGCAGTGCCCCCCCCCACTCGATGAATAGATATAGCCGGGTCAGCCGGGAAGTGGTAAGTGGCAAGAACGGGAGAGGCGGTGGCGGGTGAAGGCTGGCCGTCTGAAGGAGTGGGCAGCTGGGTGTGGTGAAGGGATAAAAAAGAATAGAAAAAAAAGTAATGATAGGGCAGAGTGCTCAGCTGCAAAGCGATCAAAGGGAACGTTAGCAAGGGGGCCAGTGTGGTGCATGGCCAAAGTTTAGGCACCAATAAATAGTTGAAAGGAGAGCATTCTTTCTTTTTTTTTTTAAATCTTGTGTTCCTTAATAAGAAACATCTTACAAATCTAATCCATGACATATATGTTATACAGTTGCTCAGTGCCATGTGTTTATCATAGGATACCTCAAAATGCAGCCCAGCGTTTACCATGTAGGAGGGCACTACAGATGGAAGGAAATCAGCAGCATTAGATGGCATTGCCGTAATGGTCTAGACCATTCCCAAAATAAATCTTGCCCATAGACGACATGGTGTGACCATCAGCATGAACAGATGCATAGTCTTGGAGCTCTGCTGACAAAAACTCCAATTTCTTATTGAAGTTTAACTTAATTGTGTTAAAGCTAAACTTACATAGATAATAGAAGATACCTGCCTGCTGTTCTGAAAATGAGGGAACTTTAAATAATTGAGAAGCCATGGAACCAGCAACCTCAACCAGAGTAACCCAAAACCAAGGCCCAGACCAGTAAGGGGACAGCAGCCATGGAGCAACATGGAGCTGCAAGGGGTGAACCCTCACTTAAAGCCCTGCTAGCTGCCATCCAAGCGCTCAACAAAAGAGTCGAGGAGTTCAATCACATGACAGTTGTGGAGCAAAATGTGGACCTTGCCCAAGCAGAAGCCAAGAAAGAGTAAGACACTGCTGAAAAAGCCATTGTGACTTGCTCTGGACTAGTACTGTAAAAATTCCATTCTAAGTGCTCGACTGGAGCAGCTAGAGAACTTTTCCAGAACTGCTAATCTGAGACTTCTGGGGCTCCATGAGGCAATGGAAGGGGACAATTTAAAACAATACCTCCAGAGTTTGCTCCTGAGTGCCTTGTCCATGCATGCAACGGTGACTATCAAGAAAGCATGTAGAATAAACTCACGGAGACCTGCAGTGATTGACCTGCAGGTCTTTTGTCTTACCCTTTCTTGGTTTCTGCTTTGGCAAGGTCCACGTTTTACTCCACAGCTATAAAGTGATTGAACTCCTCGACTTTTTTGTGTCCATTTTCCCCTTAGCAAGTTATACTGTACTGCCACTAGAGAGAAATCTAATGTGATCCCTGCCTGTTGTTCATACAGATACCTTCCTAAACTACAGCTACCCCTCCATCTGACCAGCACCCCCGTGCTCCCTGCTCACAAATTCTTTCTCAATTCACTAATTTCTCTGCCTTTATGAACAGTGCATCCCCTACTCTCCTCTGCCCCTTGTTCTGCTCATATCCCTCTCTTTACCACCTCCATTTGATCACTACTCAATGTATTCCTAATAGCTCTCCCAACCCCATTAGTTATCTCCAATCCCCTACCCACATCCATCCTATCACTCCCTCCCCCCATTTAAAATATGGTCTTACTCTACCACTATTCCTCATGCGGCTTTGATAATGGTGTCCACTTTCACTGCGGTTCTCCACCTTCTTCTTCCTCACTCATTCATTCCCTCCTCAAAACTTGCAACCTCCTCGTCAGCCCCTTCAAAATCCCCTAAGCTCCACTTTCTCATACCTGCTCTTCGCCGGGGATATTCACCCCAACCCAGGCCATATTGACCCTAGATCCACTGGTGCTTCCTCCTCTACTACTTCCCCCGCTCTCTCCTCTCAGCCCTCCCAAAAGGCTTAAAGATCCTACATCTAAACACCCACAGCTTGTTGCAAAAAATAGATCAGATTCAGACCATGCTGTGCATGCTAAAACCAGACATTCTAATCATCTCAGAAACTTGGCTAAAGAGCAGTATCCCTGACCACTCAGTCTCCATTCCTGGCTACTCACTGCTAAGGCAAGACAGTGCTGGCAGGGGTGGTGATGTGGCCATTTATGTCCTAGCCTCCATCCAATACTCCATCTATTCATCCTCCAATCCTGAGACCCATGATGCCCTAGTTATCCATGTGACCCTCCCCTTCACTCTCCCAACCTTCGTAGCTGGCATATGCTGCCACCCAAATGTCCATTCTTCGGTCACACTACACCTCCTAACCTCCATCACTTTCCTTGCTCGCTCTGGGGAATTATTCATCCTAGGCGACTTCAATATAAATTGGTTGTCATATAAAACTACCAAAACTAAAATGAAATCAGAGCCTAAACCTCTCTAACAGTCTCTGAACCATACACGAAACCACAGACCACAACACTACTCCCTACTCGACTGGGCCCTTGCTTTCCACCCCCACCGCGTCATCACCTCTGGCATCCTCCCCAATGCTCTCAGTGACCATAACCCAATATTCATAATTAGGGAAGTCCACAGACTAAATCACCATGCAAAGCCATACATGTACGTTCTTTCAAGTCTCTTAACCTTGAACCTCTCCTGAGTAACTTTGCCACTTTTGACTGGTCCCCCCTAACCTCCCTTTGGGTAATAAGGCCCTTGCCTACTTCAAAGAAATCTTTCTTGTAAACTGGAATGCCTTTGCCCCACTCAAACAAACCAGACTCAGAGGTAACCACTTACCTTGGATAACCCCTGAACCTCTGGCCTGCCTCAGGGCTAGAGATTGAGCCTGGAAGCATCATAAAGCTACCCAGCATCCTAGTGACCTCGCGAACTACCGCACGCTCCAAAACGCTTGCACCAGATCTACAAAGTTAACCAAGTCCGAATATTTCAAATCTGCCTTCCTCACCAACATAAACTCCCCTTCAGAGTTGTGGAAGGTGGTCCATGCCTTGTGTACCCCCTCATCTTGCCCACCCCTCCCCAGTACTTAAATAGCTCACTAGTGTCTGACCCACCAGCCATAGTTGTGGAATTTAACTGCTACTCTACCTCCTGCGCCACTGAGCTACAGAAATCCCTCCCCTCCTACCCATCCCCCTTCCCACCCCCTACCAATGTGGCTCCTCCACCACCCTCCCACCTCCCCATCTCTTTTGCTACTGTAACCCCAAACAATGCCCTAAGTGCCCTCCTCATCATCAACCCCTCTAAAGGTGCCTCCCCTGATGGCCTTGACCCAAAACTCTCTTTCTCCGCTTCGGACATTGCCCATCCCCTCTCAATAATCCTAAATCTCTCATTCTCTACTGCCTTGGTCCCCTCTTCATTGAAACATGCAGTGGTCCTCCCTCTACCCAAAGGGGGGTGCCCCCTCATCCCCCTGGAAACTATTGCCCAATTTCTCTCCTCCCTACCCTCGCCAAATTTCAAGAACACATTGTCCTCTCCCAACTCACCTCTTTTCTATCTGACACCTCCTTTTTCACCCCTTTCTAGTCTGCTTTCAGGACAAAACACTCAACCACCACCTCTCTCCTGTGGCTCACAGACTCCATCCTAACCAGGATGGACAATGGCCAAATTACCGCTGCCATTTTTGTCGACCTGGCCAAGGCCTTCAACACCATCTCTCACTCCCTTCTCCTTGACTCAGTCCCGGCAGCTGGCCTATCTCCCTCTGCCACAAACTGGTTCAGGGCCTACCTTATTGGCAGAACCCATTCAGTTAAGATCTTGGACGCCACTTCCCCTCCCGATTAGCACTGGCATCACCCAGGTCTCTGTATTGGGCCCTCCTATTCTCAATCTTCTTAAACGACCTTACCTCTGTTTGCTCCCCCTCGTCCGCTATACACATGTATGCCAATGATGCAGTCCTGTATGCATCTGCCTCCTGTCCTGCCCCCTTCTTAGCCTGTGCTATTTCTTCCTCTGTTCTTGCCTTAGCCCCTCTGACAGCTTTCCCAGCTTTTCTCTGCTTCTTCAGATATTTCAGTCTGTCTTCTTCTTTCTGTGTCTCTTTGTATTTCCTGAATGCCTTACTTTTTTCTCACGCTTTCTCGGCTAGACTTAGAGAACCACAGTGGCCACTTCTTTCTTTTGCTTTTGCTAAGCAATCTGACAAATTGACTTGACACTCCTGCTATGGATCTCTTGAGCCTAAGCCACTGTTCTTCTACCCCTACCCCTGTATCTTCTGCTGCCAGGGCAATTTTGAGCTGTTCCCCCAGCTCCATGAAGTTGGCCTTCTGGAAATCTAGGATCTTAATCTTTGAATGGCTTTCTTCCGCCAACGTGTTGACTCTAAACCACACAGTTCTGTGGTTATTGGTACCAAGGGGACTGCCCACCTCAACGTCCATGATTCTGCCCCTGTTTGTCAGCACTAAGTCCAGTGCAGCCCCCTCCCTGGTGGGCTGTACCACAGCTGCCTTAGGTTTGTCCCATACATGGCAGTCATGAGGTCCCTGCTCCTTGATGTACTTGCAGTCTGGGTATTCCAATCTGCATCTGGCATACTGAAGTCACCCATTAGTAGTACTTCCCCTTTGGCTGCCATATTATGGCTTCCACTAATACTAGATCTACATCCTCCCCTGCGTGGGAGGCCTGTAAACTACTCCAGCACAGATGGTTGTTTTGTTCTGACCCACAATGCCTCTGCTTCTTCCCTGGATCCTTGAGCCTCTGTAGCTTTAACCCCTTCCTTTACATACATAGCAACCCTTCCTCCCCTCTTCCCCCCCTATCCTTTCTAAAAAGTGTATACCCTGGTATGGCTGCATCCCAGTCATGGTTCCCTGCGTACCATGTCTCTGTAATAGCCACAATGTCCAAGTTTGTGTCTGCCATCAGTGCCGTTAGGTCTGGGATTTTGTTTCCCAGACTGTGGGCTTTTGTGCACATGACCTTCCACTCTGTGTACCCCCTTAATGTTCCTTGTTTATTGATCTTTGCCCTGCTCCGCATTAGTGATGTACCTTCTGTTCTCTCCTCCATTGTAACCATGGTAGTTTTACAGTTAGATATTATGCTAGTTATTAGGTCCTCTGCTTTCAGTTATGTCCTGTGGGGAGGGGGCTATGATAATCCCCTTGACTGTCTATGCCTCCCCCCTTGGCAAGTTTAAATGATCACTAAGGATGCACTTAAACTTCTCAGAGAGGATACCTTTGCCTCCCCTGGATAGATGCAGGCCATCTGGAGAATATAGTCCTTCATCCCTCCAGGTGAGGTTCCTGTCCCAAATGAAGCCATACCCCACCTCTCTGCACCATTTCTTCAGCCATTTGTTGAATTAAGTGAGGCAGATGTCCCTCCCTTTCCCCTTGCCATGGACAGGTAGCACCTTCAAGAAGGTGACAGAGTGTGCTACTTGCTCAAGACTCCTCTCCAATTCCCTGAACTCTTCCTGTACTCTTCCTACATCTACCCCCTCTCTGGCCAGGTCATTAGTCCCCAAGTGAATAATGATGTCCACCTCCCCCCTCCTTGCTACCACTCTTGCAGTCCTAAGGATTCACTTGCCCTCCTTCTGAACTGTGCCTCCAGGTAGGCACATTACCTCCCTCTCACCATTGCTACCTAACCCCAGTTCAATTCCCCCAGACAATGGAGTCCCCAACCGGGATTTGCTTCCTCCTCCTGTGTGTTCTCCTTGCATATGCCCTTGGGGTTCCATCCTGGATGACCCCCTCATCCCACATGGTGTTCACTTCCGGGGATGCTGCACAATCTCTATGCTCTGCCAAGATGGCATAAGAATTGTGAAGTTCCACCAGCTGGGGGATGTGCCTTCGCACTGCCTCCTGCACCCTCCCTGAGCCCACCGTAGTCCATCCTTCCCTCCTTCTTGGCAACCTCTAAGGGATCCTCCTTCAGGTACTTAGGTGTTTGGTTGGACCAACACCTAAACTTCTCTACACATATTGATGGCATCCAGAAACAACTGGCGTCCCAAGCTTGATGCTCTGTTCAGGAACCATAGTTGCATCCCTCCTGCGGCTAGGCATGAACTTGTTCAGAAGATGATACTGCCTACTTTCAACTACTGTGACATAGCCTATGGTACTGCCCCTAAGTCCTCCCTGACCAGACTGGACACCCTCTTCAAGTGCTTCTGCTGCTTTGCCCTGGATGCCCCTCTTGCATCCACCACTGCGATCTTTACCGTGCCCTATCCTTCCTCTCTCTTACAAATAGGTGACTCTCCCACTGTGCTAAATTCATCTCCAAGCACTGGTTGGGTGAGCTCCCTTCCTATCTCACCTCCTCCTTTATAATACCCACCCCCATCCTCCCATTCCCTTAGATCAACCGACTCCCCCACCCTGGTAGTCCCCCACAGATCCACCCAAATCGGCTAATCCAGTTACTCTCACCACCTGCCAAACATTTGGAATTTCCTCCTCCCCCTTAAATCCGGCACTCATCTTCCACCTACTCCATCAGCTCTGCCCTCAATAATTACCTTGCACCCAGCTACTCCTGCCTTGTCCCTCCCTAATTTCCTCCTCTAAGCTCTGGACAAACCCTACCCTTCTACCATCACTTTCATTTTACCCTGTGCAACCCCACCCCCCAAATTTCTAACTCTCCTCCCCTTCCCCCAAATTGTTTCCCCTTACTGGCCTCCCTTGATCTCTCACAGAATGTAGGGACACTGAATGCTCTCCATGGATCCCCCCCAAGGGGCTTGTCTCTCTCATCTACTCACTTACCCCACCATCCCTCCTATCTCCCTAAACTTGCAGTCCTTTTCCAGGGTTCTCAGCATCCTGAAGGGGCCCTGCTGCACCTAGGCATGTCTCCTCTCCTTCCCCTCCCCCATTCTACCTTTTCTCCCTAGCCTTTGCGGTCCCCTTGCAGGGTTCTCACCATCCTGAGGGGGGTCCTACTGTGCCTAGTTTTGTCTCCTGTCCTTCCCCTCCCCCATCTACCTTTCTCCCTGGCCATCGCAGTCCCCTTGCAGGGTTCTTAGCATCCTGAAAGGGTTAAACTGAGACTAAGCATATCTCCCCCATTCTATCTAGCCACTGTCTTGGTTTTCTATGACTGCTGTCAGGGTCCAATGCATCCTGATGGACTACTGATTAGGCCCCATCCCCTCCAAAGGTGTGAAATCTGTTCCCCTCAAGGGTTCAATTCTCACTCCCTCCCTCACCTATCACTCTCTTAATCCCTATCTATTGACCCTCCCCAACCCCCTTGCAGGGTACCTGCATCCTGATGGGTCGTCTCTTGGGTTAGGTCCTATTCCCCCTCCTAGCATTAAGTCACACTTCCTCCCTCTTTAAATCCCTATAGCCTTATCCCCCTTTCTATCTAGCCCCACAGCCCCCTTGCAGGGTTCCTCACATCCTGAAGGGGTCTCTCTGGGACACTGCCTTATGCCCTTCTCTCTAGTCCCCCCAGTTCCCTTGCAGGGTTCCTCGCATCTGGAAGGGGTCTCCAGGGACACGACTCTTCCCCTCCCACTTCACCCCTCCCTCTCCTTTCCCCCTTTTCTTTCACGTAAGCACTTGTTTACTTATTGAACTGGCACTTACTATTGTCCACTCTTTCTACCTATTATGCACAACACTGTTGTAACACTGTTTATAACACCTGCCTTACAACTGTATGTTAATGTTGATCTTGTAACTTGAATGTCTAATGTCTCATTCCTGTTGTACCCGTTCCCCCCTGGTCACACCGGGAGACGAGCAACTTGTCGCTCAGTGTGCCTTCCTGGTGAAACATTTCAGTAAATAAATAAAATACCCCCAGGACAGTCCTTATGGTACTCGGCAGTTTGGAGGAGTGGGACACTCTTCTGCAAGCAGTAAAACAATCTGGTGGCATAGAAATGGGGGACACACTTCTGAAACTTTTCCCTGACCTCAGTAATAGTACTCACACCTGGCACACTGCTACAGGAACTGGGGGTGAACAGCTACCTACTCCTCACTGCATGCCTCAAGATACACTGTGGAGGGAAGGACCTACCTGTTGTTCATCCAGGTTGATATGGAGAAAATCACAAAAGAATTTCCAGCAGGAACGAGGAGTGAGTAGTCAGAGGTGGACTTGGATGGGTAAAAATACTGATGTTGAACTGTAAGCTGTTACTGGACTGGTTGATCCTTCTACGCGGGGAAGGGTTAGGGACGAAACAGGACAGGGTGGGGTATATATTACCCGTGCTGTGGCACTCCACAAGTAAAGGTCGGTGAGCACCACATGGCCAAGATGGCACTATATGTGCTGCCCGTTCCTGCTGTAGTTCCCCCTCCTCCCTGATTGTGAGGACATTTTCCTGCACTGCCAGCAAAGCACTGGATCAAGCAATAGTTCATTGCAGCCGGGCTCTGTTAATCAGAGCCAGGTGATAAATGGTAGATAGACTTGATACTAGTTTACATATCTACGTGTTAAATTTCGAGAATTTTTGATGCAGTTTAAAGTCTCTCTGTTTCACTGAAATCCAGTCATGCGTTTTCTAACAGTGAATGTTATCGAAGTTACTATTGCACATTAACGCTACAAATACTTTTTGAGTCCCTAGGCACTTTATTTGAAGGACTTCTTTTGTAACTTACATGTTCCTCTGCCTTGTGCGGTGAGTGGACTGTTTCTTTGAAATTGCTCTAAGTACTTAGCTAACTTAGTTTAATTAATTCTACTGACCTGCAACGCCTCCTTTATTGATACACAGAAACAGGAAGTGCTAATGTATACCTGAGTATGTCTTCTCCTGGCAGTCATGGGGTGGGTATAGTAATACTGATGCAGAATTTTAAACTGAATAGTTCTACTCTGCACATCTTTACATGTGTGATAAGCATTTTTTCCAGGTGGCCAGCCAATCATCGGTGGATATGTTGCATCCTAAATCTGTTTCCCTCGTAGTTTTAGGAGACTCTACTATTAGTGTGATGCTATCTGCACCATTGGTTAACAATTTACACAATTTAGAAACCCCTCCCTTCAGATTCACTGTTTTGAAAACCAGCAACCAATCTGGATCAGTGGGTGGCAATTTCAAATTTGGGCCAAGTATTGAGTCTGATAAAGATTTACTGAGTTGTGATAGGGGAGTTTCAAAGGGATGTCCATAAACACTTTTTCACAGAAAGACTGGTGCACGGGTTGAATAACCTGCCCGAGGAAGCAGTAAAGGTCAAAATTGTCAACAGCTTCAAGCAGTGGTAGGACAGCCATATGGGATTAGTTAAAGGGGGATGGCAGAGATGACCACTAGGGCACTTGCAGAGTAGTTACGTAGGGTGGGCAGACTGTATGGGCTGATAAGCCTTTTTCTACCATCTTCATCAAAGCACATTCACATTCAGCACAGATCAGCACAGTATGCACTTTACAGCCAAATGGACTAAATGATGAACTGACATTATATGCTTATTTATGAAAAAATAACTGGTGAGCGTCTTTTCCCTAAGGAAACTCAGTTTGTAATTTGCCATTATAATGGAGTGTTTATAATGGCAAACGTGCACCGGGTTTCCCCCGCTCCATGCATGCGCCAGCCGTCCATCTTCCTGTTGTTGCGCTGAACCTTGCAACGCCACTTGCTCTCAGCGGTAAGTAAATCTTAAAAAAAAAAAAAAA
Organism: Neoceratodus forsteri; assembly: GCA_016271365.2. Taxonomy (NCBI): domain Eukaryota; kingdom Metazoa; phylum Chordata; order Ceratodontiformes; family Ceratodontidae; genus Neoceratodus; species Neoceratodus forsteri. Next base: position 585,241,980 of record JADMNL010000022.1, read on the forward strand.
AAAAACTGAATCTGTCAGATCAAACTTTTTAAACATGGCTTACAATTTAAAGCTTAGAACTTGAACTTAAATAAAACCTGACATGTTTCAGCAGCCACGGACAACACTTAAACCAGACGGGACCACAGCTGAACAGCGATGTACTCTTGTTTTATATAATTGCCATGGTGAAAAAAGACTCCCAGCAATTATATAAAATAAAACATGGGGTGGTGTGTAAAACTCAAAATTTACACAGACCCGAGGTGTTGGATGCTTAAATAAACCCCTCAATCTTTGCTCTCAGGGTTTATGTAGCATCCAACACTATATGTGTGTGTGTGTGTGTGTGTGTGTGTGTGTAAAATTCTCATAAAGCGCACAACCTCATATATTATTCTATGCACAATTAACTTCTAGGTTTGTCCACATGTGTTTTGCTTTAGCTGTGAAATGTTTTTATTCTGGCCAGTAAACGTTGCCACTAACAATAAAGTGTGTTGCATAAGTATGTAGAGATGTTATCAAATGTTAGGAAATATGTTGTATATATCAAATATGCTGTTTGTTTGTTTGTTGGTTGCAATTTTATACATGTTCATGTCCCTTGTGTATGTCTGTGTTACCTAATTTATATTATATGTGAACTGCATGTTTGTACATATTTTCTGCATATTCTTATTCTAGCACTGCAGGTACTGGTAAGGTGGTTTCTTCTTAATCTTGACGCTGTCTCTTTAAATCTTATACTTGTATGTCTTTGTGTCTGTAATGGTAAGCCACTCTGATGAAGACTTCATTGATGATGTTGAAACATTAGGGCGTGGTGTGCTATGTGTGTACCAGCGTGTGGTCCAGCACAAATTACTGTTTCACAGTTCTGGCCATATAGAGCAAAATAGATTCTTTAAAATGATGACTTCTGTGTGAATTATGCCGTTATTTGGAGACCACATCTGATACCTGCCTTGAGACTGTGCACGACACGTAATGAAGACTGGAGTATGGTGATGGTATGCTGTTCTAAAAAATTTGTGTTGAAAATAAAATTGAAGCTGGCTCTGTGGTGCTGGGGGATTGCCTGGCACGCTAGCGACCTGGGTTCGCACCCCAAGCCCGGGATGTCAGGACTGAGGCCAGCAGGGAGGGTACAGGGTGTCCGCTGGATGCTCTTCTCCCCGGGGGGGTGCGAGTCTGCACCACTCTGAAGTGACCCCCAGCATGATGTGGCGTGGGTGCACACATGCCACCTGTGCATCATGCTCGGAGGGACGCTAGGTGTGGCCACTGTGGGTGGGGGGGGACGGTAACTGAAAACTGGAAAATCTCCCCCTGATGGGCCATATGATGGCCACCAAGTCCCCCGTCGCCACGATCGCCTGGGATTATCCCAAGCTGACCCTGCAGGCCCCTGGGATACATCAATGTGCCTAGAGGAAGGAGACCCACCTGACAAAGGGTTACATCGGGCTACCTGTGGACCACTAAGATGGCACAGTGGATGGTGACAGGGGCATGGTGGCAGCAGTGGGGCATGTGGGGCCAGGAGTGGCCAGTCGGGGGGGGGGGTCAGGGAGGAGCAAAAAGAAAAGAAAATTGAGCATTATGTTTTGAACTTTAGAAGTGTGCTGAGGTGCTAACCAAAGTCTATACTGCCTGGGGTGCAGCTGCACTGTGTCTGGAATTCATAATTTCTCCTAACCATACTTCCAGCGTAAGGAAAAGTGACCAAGATAGGGCTTTATTTATTTATTTTAATTCTTTGGTAACCAGGTAAGGCCCACTAGGCACATCTGCCTATTTTCAGGGTCAACCCTAGAACACTGGGAAGTTTAAACAATTTACTCAGAGTCGCACAGTATGCAAGTGGAGGTTGTAGGAATCCAACCCAGGTCTGCGGGATGTACCAAGCTCATTCACAGCTCGTTATTTTAACCTCTAGGCTATACTGCCAGCCAAATGGCATAAAAGATTAACCAGTAGCGTACCTGGTCATGGATGGGATGGAGGTGGGTGGTTGGATTGTCCAGATCCATTTTTCCATTAGCTCACACATTTCTTCTCCCCCCACCAGGGAAGGAACTGGTTGATGACAGGGGTGGGTGAATACCTTATTTTGAATTTTTGTCAGAGTATTCATATTTAGGGGGCCCCGTTCAGGGTGTGACAAGTTAGTTTGGAGCTTGTGATCCATTTGGCCACTAGCTTTCAAAACCTGGTAGCCAAATCAATATTTTTTTAGAGGTTATCCTTTTTAAGGGCTCAGAAATCCTTCTGTGGGCAAGTACCCAGCTGGCTGGTAACTTTCAAAATCTAGAAGCCAAACCAATTTTTTAGTGGCCATTGGCCACCTGGCTACCCAATTTGTCCCACCCTGGCCCCATTATTCATTATTCATGCTTTGTTATTCATTGTCTGGTCACTGGAACAGTGTGTGAGTTCAACTTCTCCTGAGACTTCCTGTCCAATCGGAGGCACCTTGGGAGCTCAACGAAGGCAGCCCTTGTGACTTTTTAAGTGCCAGGCTAGAGTTTAGTAAATAGGGTAATTTTTTTCACACTTTTGTGAGAAAGTTTAGTGGTTGTCAGGATAACTGCTAGGAGCATTTCTGTCTAGATGCGTGTGAAACTACAGGTACTTGGTGTGTTTCTGTGTTCAGTGCCAACATAGTAAAAAAACACACCGATTTTAAAGCAATAAGGTGCAACTGGTGTTTTGTTAATGAGAATCAGTTTCGGTGCTTTCATCCTAACCCCCAACAGCAGCTTACCTTCTGAGGACTTCAGAAGTCAGTTTTGTAAATTTATTAGTATTTCTTTGTCATTGAGAAGTGATCATAACTCCTCTGTTGGAGGAGCTGGCCACTGGATTGCTTCCTCTTCGTGGTCCCCAATAGCTGAAGGCACGGCCACCGCGTTCTCACGTTTTGTGGTGCATAAGTTTGGAGAGTGCAGGGGTGCACTCTGTTAATAGGGATGGGGCACTCTGTTAATAGGAATGGGGGCTGGTTTCTAAATGCCACTTTTGATATTTTAGAGGGCCATAGGAGTCAAATGCAAGCCACTGCTCAACTAGTAAGGCCCCCTTTTGCTATTTTTCTAAATGCCTGGTGTGTGCACAGTTCCTTTTTTATATTTTTTTTTTAATTGTCTTAGTTTTCTAACTGGAGTACCTTTGAGGGCAATTAGTGTGCATTCCTTTTCTCCATATCTTGGTTTAATGTTAAAACTGGAACAGAGGTAAATCACATGAGAACAAGGGTCCTGGACTTTTAGAGGGTGGATTTTAAAAGAGTATGGAGACTGCCTCAGAAACTGCTTCATGGGGGGGATTGCAAAGCAGGTGTAGAGGTACAGTGGGGAAAAATAAGGGAGGGCATAATTAAGGCAACCAGCCTCTGGGTGAAGGAACTGAGTAAAAGCAGAAGGAAAAAGAGACCATTATGGTTCTCTAGGGAAGTGGCCACTGTGGTGAAGGAAAATAGGGTGGCATTCGGGAGGTAAAAGGAAACGTAAAGGGAGGAAGACAGGGAAGTGTACCAAGTAAAACAGAGGGAAGTAGGAAAGACAATGAGGGGAGCAAAGGCACAGACAAAGGAAAGGATAGTCAAGGGGGTAACTAAGGGGATAAGACTGTTTTCAGGTACATAAGTGAGCAGAGGAAGACACGGAGAGGGGTAGTGAGGATAAGGAGGGTGGCTGGGAGGACTGTGCAGAAGACCAAGAAAAACCAGACATCCTGAACAAGTACTTCTGCTCAGTCTTCATACTTGGAGGGGGAGGATAGACCATCAGGGAGCAGCAGGAACAAATAGAAGGCTGGACACAAGTCCATTTTCAGAGGAAAGAGTCCTGAAGGGACTTGCAGCTCTGAAAGTGGACAAGGCTATGGGACTGGGTGGGATACACCCAAGGGTACTAAAGGAACTCGGGGAGGTGCTAGCTGCCCCGCTGGTGGCCTTATTCGGCAGCTCACTGGAGACAGACATGGTTATGGGGGAACTCCAGGAGAGCAGATGCAGTACCTCTACGTAAGAGTGGCAGCAGGGAGGACACTAGTCATTATAGGCTGGCCAGTCTCATCTCAGAGGTGGGGAAATTAATGGAAACCCTGTTAAATGAAAGGTTGGTAAAGTATCTTGAATCCAGTGGGCTGCAAAAGCACAGGCAGCATTGATTCATGGGGGGATTTCATGCCGTACAAATCTGATTGATTTCTTTAACAGGGTGACCTGGGAAATGGATCAGGTGAGGGCAGTGGATGTGTCCTTTCTGGACTTTAGCAAGGTCTTCGACACTGTGCTGCACAGGAGACTGATAAATTAAGCAGCCATGGGATGGGATCCAAAGTGGTGAATTGGGTTAGAAGACGGTGAACAGATAAGAGACAGAGGGTGGTGGTTAATGGCACTCACTCTAATGAGGGGAGCGTAACCAGCAGGGTGCCGCAGGGCTAAGTACTGGGTCTGGTCCTCTTGAATGTCTTTATAAGCAACATTGCAGAAGAACTGGCAAGGAAGGTATGCCTTGCAGATGACACCAAAATCTGTAATAGGGTGGACACTCTGGAGGAGGTGGAGAAAATGCATATGGGTCTTGGGAAGCTTGAGGAGTGGTCAAGAGTATGGCAGATGTGGTTCAATGACAGAACGATTCAAAATCATGCACCCAGGGCAGAGGAACCCAAGAGTTGAGTATAGGATGAGGGGAGTTACTGGCAGTCACTAAGTAGGAAAGGGACCGTCAGATTATCATATTTGATGACCTCATTGTGGCAGAGTAGTGTGACAAAGCAGTGGGTAAGGCCAATGGGGTGCTGGGATTCATAGGGAGAGGTATCTCCAACATGAGGAGGGAGGTGGTGCTGCTAATTTTTTTTAAAGCCAACATTTCATCATTATTCAAATTGTGGTAAAAATGGTTATTAGTTTCTCTGCCCATTGCCATAAGATCATTTTCACAGCACCTAAGAAATATCTGTAGTGCAGGGATCAGAGGTGGACAGAAAGTTATTAATCATGCATTGTACTTACAGTGTTTATAGTACCATTGATATTTAATGCAATTTGATAACTCCGGTAAGTTGCCTTATTTATAAGGTTTTTTAGTATGGATTTGGATTTATGTTATGGTACTTATTCACTTTTTGATGTTTCATGATTAATGTTTGGGATGTTTTTCCTATTTTAAATTGTTTGAAATGTCTGTATGTCTTTAAGAGCCCAGAATAAAGGGGTGATGTTGCTTATCCACGAATACCTTTGACAAAACACTTGTCAGCGTGAAACGCGTCCGGTGACATGGACATTACCTGAGTGGAGGGAGTCAGGAAAATCGAGTGCAGCGTCCTAGATTGTATTATTGAATTTTAAATGTTGTGAAGCACTGCGCGTGAAATAGTCAAGCACTTGTGGATCTTTCCAGGTATGCTCTCCTCCTTTCGTAAGACCTTCCAGTGACAATAGTAGTACATTTGCACACGGATGCTATCAGTCTGCAGCATTCCGCAGGTGCCGGTTTCCATTTTGTTTTCTCATCAGTACTACTCATCAGCCAGGTGCTATGTTTCCCAGGTCGTTTCTCCCCAACCCTTGGATGTATCCTATTATATTGCTAGATTGTACTCACTGGTATAATAATAATAACAGTTTATATGTATGTTCTATACTAAGTAAACTTTGGAATGGCATACAATGCCTCCTGCCCACTAATTCCAAATCCCTAAGTATAATGACCTGGTTAGAATTGCAAATGCATTTACTACCAAATTTTCTGACCTCTTGGCTTTTACATCTGTCACTGGTCCTGGGAACTTTTTTTTTTTACTGCCCCCTTCCCAACCAACGCCGGTCCCAGTCACCCTCCTTTCTACCTCGGATCAGTAAAGGTGGTCAAGATCAAGAAACTTCTATTCTGCATTATGCCTGACAATGAGACCATGTCTGATGGCCTGGAACCAAAGCTGTTGAAGCTGGTGGCCCCTTCATAGCACTCCCTATTGCCAAAATCCTTACCCTTCCTCTCTCTCATCTGGTGTTGTCCCTGATGTCTGGAAGATTGCCTGGGTTACCCCTGTTCTTAAAACAGGTGACCCGAAACTCATTGGGAACTATTGTCCCATAGCCATCCTCTCAGTCCTTTCAAAGATCCTTGGAGAGAATCATTGTATCTCAGATCACTGACTACATTTCCAAATACATTCTCCTGCCTGGATCCCCTGCCCAACATGGTTTCAGGAAATACCACAGCACCTCCATGGCCTCGGCCAAACTAACCAATTACAAGCTGCTGCAGTATCTGACCACTCTTAATAACTGCGACTACATCACCTGTGCCTAATCCTACTGTTATTGATAGCTTATCTGTCCTGCATAGTACCCATCTCCCCCCACTTCCTCCCCTGCCTGGTGTGACCTCACTAAGCACTTACCCCACGTCCCTCTTTATCCCCCACCTTCCTCTTTCTCTTCACAAATATTAATCCCCAGTTTTCACCCCCGGTTTCCCCCTCACCTCACCTCACCCCCTCTTTAAAACCCTTTCCTTATCCTCTCTCCTCCCAACATTACCCAGCCCTGCCCTATCACCTTCTTACGTAACCCTGGGTAGATTCCTATCCAATCCCACCCTCTGACTACTCAACCCTTGTTCTGTCACCCCTTTGTCTCTGCCCCCACCCTCCCCCCTGCTCTCATCTATTCTGTCCTCCCCTCCTTTGGTCACCTCCACTTCTGACCCTCCATAACTCTACCTGCACGCTCTAAAGCTCAGCTACCACTATAAACTGCTTGTCCACCTTAGGCATGCTCTTAGTACTGTTGCAATAAAGTTGACCTCTCTTACCTGATGTATTTTCTAACATACTAACATACTAGTTGCCAGCAGATTAGGCCTTACGGTCTATCGAGTCTGCTCGAACCTTAGTTCCTTAATTGGGTGCCGAGACCCTCCCATCCCTTGTGCTCCAGAAACCCCTATCATCCATCCCCAACCCCTGGGACAGGCCATCCTCTGATACATCCACTTTCTGTGTCTGTCCCACCCTCTCTTGAAGCTCTCCACTGTGGATCTCTGAACCAGCTCACCAGGCAGTGCATTCCAAGGGTCCACCACCCTCTCAGTGAAAAATCTCTTCTTCTTTTCCCCCCTCACCCTTCCACCTTCCAACTTCAAACCATGCCTCTGGTGATACCTCCCTGCTTTAGTCTAAAGATCCCTCCATGTTTACCCCTATTTATTCCTTGAGGTAGCTTGAAGACCTCAGTCATGCCCCTGTCTCCTCTCCTCCAATGAAAACAGGCAGAGCTCCTCAAGTCTGTCCTCATCGTCAAATCCCCTAGCCCTCGTATCATCTTTGTTGCTCTCCTCTGTATCCTCTCCAGGAGCTGTATGTCCCTCTTCAAGTGTGGTCTCCAGTACTGTACACAGTACTCAAGGTGTGGTCTAACCAGTCCATTGTACAGCGGCAGAATCACTTCCTTGCTCCTAGAGGTGATTCCCCTTACGATGCATCCCAACATCCTGTTTGCCTTGCTAGCTGCTCTCCTGCACTGCTCAGAGTTATTCATACATGCATCCACCATGACCCCTAGGTCTTTTTCCCCTATTGAGGCCTCCAGCGCCTCCCCTCCCAGGGTGTACCTGTGTTTAGGGTTTCCCCGCCCAAGATGCAACACCTTGCACTTGGTGATATTGAAATTTAATTTCCATGTGTGAGCCCAGCTTCCAGGGTGTCCAGGTCCCTTGCAGGGCCAACCTCCCTCTTCTCCCTCAACTACTGCTCCCATCTTGAGTCATCCAGCGAGATCATTTCACCCTATACCCTCCTGATGTCCGATATGTATGCATTAAACAGGATCGGACCCAGGACCGAACCCTCTGATGCCCCACCACCAACTTCTCCAGGGTTTGAGGCTCCCCACAGACCACTACTCTCAGAGTGCATCCAGCTAGCCAGTTTTCAATCCATCTGACCATCAAAGGGCCTACTCTAACCCCATCAGTTTCTCCACCAGACCATTGTGGGGACAGAGTCAACGCCTTGCTGAAGTCAAGAATAATACATCCACAGGCTTACCCTGTCCAGTTCTGATGTTACCATTCATAGAACTCCACAAGGTTGGTTTGACATGATCTACCTGGCACAAACCCATGTTGCCGACTATCCAGACCTCCCACCTCCTCAAGTACACCTCAATCGTTCCTTTAGTATACTCTCCATTAATTTTCCCACCACGAGGTCAAACTGATGGGTCTATAGTTACCTGGTACTCCCTCAACCCCCTTTATGGATTGGTACCACATGTGCCTCTCGCCAATCCTCAGGTACCTCCCTGTCTCAAGTGACCTGCTGAAAAGCTCCGCCAGGGTGCAGCCAGTATGTCCGCCAATTCCCATAGTACTCTCGGATGAATGCCATCCGGCCCAGGAGATTTGTCTTTCTTTAGGGCCTTGAGGGCTAACCACACCCTTTTGGCGGAGATAGCATCATCCGTCCCCTCCACCTTACTGGCCTTTTTATCCTCACCCAGATGTGACACCCCTGGGGTACCTCTCCCTCCCTCTTGCTCCATTTCTGTTGCTCCCCTGATCCCACTTACTGCCGCTTCTATCCCCTTCGTGCCTTGCTTTGTAGATATCCCATCCCCCTCCCTAGTGAACACAGAGGCAAAGTACTGTAAATACCTCTGCCTGGTCCTCGCCTCTTCCACCACCCTCCTTCTGATCTCAATCTGCTGAGATGGCCCTTAGTTTTCTCCGCTCCCCAATGTACCGGAAGAACCCTTTTCCCTCCATGTATCCCTGTGCTAGCTGCTGCTCTTTACTGGACTTTGCTCCCCTCACCATATGGGTGACTTTCTAGATGCAAGCTGGTACATTTCCTTATCCCTATCCCTCTTGTTGTTTTGTGTTTTTGTAGGACCCTTCTTTTCTCTGACTGCTACCTGTACCTCACTGGACCACCGGCATGGTTTATGTGACCTTGCTCCTTACGTTTCAACTTAGCGCAGATCCTGACTGCCTCATGAAGTCCCCGTTTATGACCTCCATCTCCTTTCACATTTGTCATTGAGGTAATCCCCTTCAAGTGATCCTTGAGAATATTTCCCATGCCCACAAAGTCTGCCCCTGAAGTCCACTGCCAGTGTCCTAGAATCTCACCCCTCCCCCCATGCTTATTTGAAACCAGACAGTATTGTGGTCGCTCCCAGTCAAGGGTCCTGTACAACCATGTCCTTACCAGGTCCCCATCTGCCAGAACCACATCAGAACATGCCCCTCCCTTGTGGGCTCCATCACATGCTGTGTTAAGAACACATCCGGAAGCCATCCAGCAGCCTCTGCTCCTTGGCCACCTTAGAGGACATGGTTCCCCAGTTTGCACCTGGCTATATTAGGTCCCCATCAACACCACTCTTTCCCTTTTGGTCCACACTGGGCAATGATGTTGTCCAGCAAACCATCCTCTAGAACATCACTCATCCCGGGGCCTATATACTACACTCAGCTTGACCTTATCTCCTGCTGGGATGTAAGGTGACCCATAAGGCCTCCACGTTCCCTCTGCCTCTTCTACCCTAGCAATTTCTATGTCATCTCTAATGAACATAGCCACTCCACCCCTCTGCCCTCCTTTCTATCCTTCCTAAGCATAGTGTCCCCTGTCGTTTGGGTCCCAGTCATGGTTTTTTGTTGTACGTCTCTGTGACGCCGCCATCCAACCCCTCGAACAGCACTCTGGCATCTTGTTTCCAAGCTCCTGGTATTACTAACACCAACTCCCACCCTTATCTGATCCTCTTTGTAGACCCCACCCAGATTCCTTATACTTCATCCTCCCTCTGCTCCTCCTGAAATCTCCACCCCAGTCTGTTTCCCCTCCCCCTTGGGCTTGAAGACTACTCCCCTCATCTGGAGGAGAGGGCTTCTGGTCAGCCCTCCTTATCCTTCCTCCCTCACAAGTTTAACCCCACCTTTCTTGTATGTAGTGGCCATCCCTGTTTAAGGACTTCCTTCCCTAATGGGGCAAGATGAAACCTGTCCTTGGCATATAGTCCTTATCCTCCCAAACTCCATTCCAGTTCGTAACACCCCAACCCTCTCTTCACCCCACTTCCTGAGCCAGTCATTAACCTCTGTGAGCCTTTTTTTTCTCCACTGAGGCCTTGGTACTGGCAATATCTCCAAAAGGAAATGTTGCATCCATTATCCCGACAGACTCTGGCAAGTTCTTGGAACCTTGTTGGATTTCCAAAACGCTATTCCCTCTAGATCATTAGTTCCCAATGCCCAGGAAATCTGGTTTCCCTCCACAATCCCTGACCATTTCATACACATGAACTTTGCTCTGTGCACTGTCAGCCCAGAGATACTCACTACCTTCACCTGGCTATGGCATCCACCCCCCTGTCCCTCCCACTGGATACCCCTAATCATCGAGTCTCCCAATAACAGAACCATAACACCACCATCATCCTTATGGTTACCTCCACTATGCCCTCTCAGCCCCCCTTCCTCCCCTTTATTCATGATCTCAGTTTCATGGGAGTCTTCCTGCCTCATTAGAGACCCCCTTGTCACCCTCCCCTTTCTGCCTCCCTTGCTATTTTGCCCACTTAACTCAAACCCCCTCTGAATAGGTGTCCCCTTTAACCCTCTCTTATCCAAACCATTTATCCTGGCCCTGATGGTTTCCCCTTCCCCCACACCGCCATCCTCCCCCCTTGTAATAGTACCCCTGCCTCCAGAGGCTCTCCGTGGGTCCCCTTTAGCTAGGGCCCCATCCTTGGTACTGACCCCCCTGCTGAAGGGGCTCCTCTCCCACCTCCTTGTCTCCCAGTTTCTCTCCAGTCATGCTCTCCTCTCTCATGTCTGGAATATGTTGCATCTCCCCCATTTGCTTAACATATATGTTTCCCCTTCTCCCTCTGGGACTATTTCTATCCTTTCCATAGTCGGTCTGTGATGCCCTATGGGTATCCGACTCCCTCCCCCCGGCCTCTGTATAAGTTTCCTCATTTCCACCAACCCCTTCCTCACCCTCTAGGTTGCTTAGTAGCTCAAATTTATTGTGACACTCTATGTCAGCCTCCATCAAGTAACCCGAGTTTCCCCTGACTGCATCTCTAAACTGCCCCTCTTCTTCCCTTCTTGCTCTGTTCACCTTAGGAGCTCCCGTCCCACAGTCTGCTGTTTTAGGCTTCTGCACAACAGCCCCTCCTGACTCTTCCCCCTCCACTCTCTTTGTATTCAGAATGTTCACCCCTACACTTTCCCCTTAGCATCAACTTCCCTATCTAAGGGTCCTCTGTCCCTAATATCCCCCCTCCTGCTTGCTGTAACATAACGTCCTGTAATTTCAGAGCATTGCCCCAGCCTCCTCTCAGCCCCACCCTTCTGCTGCCCATATCCACACCCCTTATCCTTGGACCCCCCAGCTCCCCCAGCTTACTCCTTAACCAATATACCTCACTCCTGATACAAGATAGCTGTCTACAGAGTGGGCAGCCTCCCTCTCTCCAGGCCCAATTTAGAATTATTGCCATCCCACAGCCTGTGCAGCCTACAACCCTTCCGAAGATGCCTGCCATGGTGGAATATGGCCTCCCTGTTTATCCCCTCTGTTTATAATGCCACACCCCCCTTTCTCAGTCCCTTTCCCCTTTAATACAGTTTCTCTCTATACTGACTGTAGTTATTTACAAACCCAATTTCAACCCCACCAATAAAGTTCCCAAGTCTCACAAACACACACAGTCCAGTGTGTAAGCAGACATCAGGTACCGTATGATGTCACAAGCCCACCAGCTCCTGTTGCTTGAATTTCAGTCCCAAACAGAAATACTCAGCCCTTCAATCCCAACCTCAGTGGCTTTTCAGTATTTAGAAAGCCTACAAAACAGGGTGGGTGGGCCAGCTCTTACCAAACACCAGGCAAACAACACATTTAAATTTCCCTCTAATTAACCCTGCAAACAACTGTCCCCAAGCCTCCAAAGTTACAATATCACAGCCCAAGTAACAGTTCTAATTCAAGGTAATAATTTTTAACACATAGAACTAATTTCACTTACAAACTATTCAAATATTTCAGTTAAAACAGAATATAACCCCAGACCTCTGTCCTACCAGCCTGCTGCTTTAGTTCCCAAGTGAACAATAAAGGCCAAGGTAATTCCTGTTTAAAGACAAGGTAATTGCAGCTAATGTCCCCTCCCCCTAACACCAGGCAAACAACACATTTAAATTTCCCTCTAATTAACCCTGCCAAACAACTGTCCCCAAGCCTCCAAAGTTACAATATCACAGCCCAAGTAACAGTTCTAATTCAAGGTAATAATTTTTAACACATAGAACTAATTTCACTTACAAACTATTCAAATATTTCAGTTAAAACAGAATATAACCCCAGACCTCTGTCCTATCAGCCTGCTGCTTTAGTATTTTAACTGTATTTGCTTGAATCTATATTTGTATATACCATAATGTACTTGCCTGCAGTACATACCCGTATCTGTTTTGTAATGTCTACGTACCTTGTCTATTGCTACGACGTGGAACCTTTGTAAACGAGCTTTTAGCTCAAAGGTGTTATCCGAGAGTCCAATAAATAAATAAACAAACATCAGCCTAGCTATGGATACTGGCCTGCTAAGAGGCATGGTGTTTATTGACTTCACAGAGGTGTTCGACCTGGTCAGTTACTCACTCCTCTGCTACAAACTAACCTCCTTTGGTATCTCCTCCTTCCACTTCCTGCTTCACCAACTACCTAACTGGTAGAAAACAGCAAGTTAGACTACACCTAGCTACCTCCAGCCTTGTTGACATAACTGTTGGTGTTCCATCTCCCAGATGTTGCCAACCGCTGCAGCCCCCTGCTGCATGTGGATGACCGTGTCCTTTACTACAGTGCAGCTACTGTCCCCGAGATCCCAACAAACCCTCTCTGATACTTTTGCTCTTATTCAGTCCTGGCTATCCAACCAATAAACTAATTTTGAACAGCAAAAAGATGAAAGCCATGCTCTTTGGTGGAAAGCCAAAACTTTGTGTGACCTCTCCTAAGCTCTCAGTTAACTGTATGGATGGGTTCCTGCTGGAAGAGGTAAGCAGTTTCAAGTACTTGGGTGTCTTGCTAGACCCATCCCTTGACTTCTGTCTCCAGTATCTCCTCCATGTGCAGATCTGTTAATACTAAGCTGGGCTTGGCCTATAGGGTCAAACAGTATTTATCCCCTGCTGCCTGGCTCTCTCTAGCTCAGGAGCACTTCTTCCTAGACTTATCTATGGCCTTCTGGCATTCCTGGGAGCTAGTAAAACTGTCCTCTCTAAGTGGGATGTTATATACAACAAAGTATGTCGCTTTGCCTTGGCCACCCCAAGGCTCATGCACCACTGCCTCTTTTGCACCAGTTCAGGCTGCCTTTCTTGCTGGCCAAAGTTCCTTTGCTTTGGACCATTTGATCAGCAAACTCCTGAGGTCAAGCTCCCAACCTTCCTTAGCTTTCTACCTGCAGAGGCCATCTCCTACCTACTGATTGAGATTGACGGACTCTAAACCACTCATGTAATGCAGAAGTTCCATGGGTCTTGGCAAACTGGCCTATACAGTATATGCCCCAGATCTCTGGAACTCCCTTCTCCCAAATGTGCACTGCTCTCTGTCACTTTGTTTTCTACAAAGCACCCCTTGCCTGGCAGGACCTTGTTCTTTTCCCTCTTATGGCTAAAGCTTCAGCCCTCTGACCTAGTACTGCGCACCTTTCCTCTTATAGTCATAGAATGCCAGACTGTCAGTAGTTTTAAATCTATGTTAAAAATGTATTTATTTTCATTGGTTTTCCCAGACTGATTTTAAATAATTTATATTGCTGACTATTTTAATATTTGATTTATACTGTGTACAGCACCTTGATTTTGAAAGGCGCTATATAACTAAAGAATTGATTGATTGATGTAGATGTCACTGCTATTTACTCCTGATCATCTGTCTACACAGGTCATATAAACTCGGTTTTAGTCTATTCTATTGTGTGTGTATGGCAGCCATCTGTCACTAACGTTACTGATGATTATTGCACGTTGCTGCTATTGTCATTACAAATGATGTTCCTGCCATCTTTGTGCACCATTTTTATTTTCTTCATGTATGTTGTTGGGATTTACTGTAACTCCCAATGTTGTTTTAATCCATTACTACTGTTGATCATAATGTATATCTATAATGCTCCCAGGTTGTGCCTAAAAATATGTATATGTATGCCTAGTGTATCTTACCTGGAATCCAAAAATATGGAGGATAATGGATGGGAACCAGTTAATAACAATGCTGTGTTCCCATTGAGAGGTTGTCATGACAGGTATGCCATCGCTACAGCGATGATTTTACCGCGACCAACAGTACAGCGACAACAGTGACAGGTCAATGTAGTGTCAGCGCGGGTTCCCTGCACTGCTTTCTGGGGGTCTTGCACCCCCTCCCCGAATCAACTCCTGCTTGGAGTTGATTATTTTAGTTATGAGGGTGCAGAGCCCCCCGCATGCGGGACACAGTCTAAAGTGACCAGCTTTATGCTGACCACAATTGCGATCGACATAAAGGTGTCACTGTCACTGTAACGTCAGTCGACAATGAATTTGTTGACCGACTGTCATAGATCCATCATGACAACATAGTAAACATCGATAGCAAAGATCGAGGGGTTTACAGTTGGCATGATGACCTTAAAATGGGAACTCCACAGTGTTGTTAACTGGTGCCCTTCCATAGTCTCTTATGGTGTATGGGCACCAGTTAAGCGAAATTTGTCCTTACTTTACTTTTTTTCCCCATGGTGACACTCTCTTTTAGTGCCAGCTGTCACCGCCGCGGCCGTTTGTCATAAGTCAGTAGTTCACTAGACGTGCATGCACAAAGCCGTTCACGTTGTTATGGTATCATTATGACATACTCAAGAAACATAGAATTTGATGGCAGATAAGGACCGCTTGGCCCACCCAGTCTGCCCATTTTCCTACCTGATAAGCTGCAGATCCTAATTAACCAACAGCTTACTTCCTCCTACCCCCCACTAGGATTGCCTTATGTCTGTCCCATGCATTCTTGAACTCCCCCACTGTTCTTGACTCCACGACCTCCTCAGGGAGGCTGTTCCATGCATCCACAACCCTCTCTGTGAAAAAATACTTCCTCCATTACCTCTGAGCTGTCCCCCTCTATCTTCAAATTGTGCCCCTTGTTCTTGCGCATCTCTTTTTCTGAAAGATGCCACCCTCTTGGACTTTGTTGATTCCCTTGAGGTACTTGCAAGTTTCTATCACCCCCTCTCTCCCTCCTTTCCTCAAGGGTATACATATTAAAGCTCCTTTAGTCTTTCTTCATTATGTCTTCTGGGTACAGACCCTGCACCATTTTGGATTGCCCTCCTCTGGACAGCCTCCACTCTGTCTATGTCTTTGTGGAGATGGGGTCTCAGAACTGCACACAGTACTCCAGATGGGGTCTCACCAACTGTCCGTACAGAGCGATAACAACTTCCTGTTTTCTACTATTGATGCCTCTCCCTATGTATCCCAGTATCCCCCCAGCCTTCCTTACTGCCTTCTCACATTGCCTGCCCACCTTTAGGTCATCTGATATAATTACCCCCAGGTCCCTTTCCATTTCTACTGTTGTCAGTATCTCACCCCATTGTGTACTCTTGCCTGGGTTTTGTTTCCCAGGTGCATTACCTTACACTTCTTGTATTGAATCTGGGCTGCCTACCATTTGACCATTCCTCCAACCTTGAAGTCCCTTCTCATCCTTTCCACTCCATCTGGTGTATCAACCCTGTAGCAGATCTTTGTGTTATCTGCAAAGAGACATACTTTTCCTTCCAGTTCCTCTGCAATGTCACTTATAAAGACATTAAAAAGGACCGGTCCCAGTACTGAACCCTGCGGTATCCCGCTAGTAACCCTCCTTTCTTCACTGTGGACTCCATTTACTACTACCCTTTGCGTCCTGTTGTCTAGCCAATATTTTATCCAGGCTACCACCTTGGGACCCACTCCAAGGCTTGCTAACTTGTATATTAATCTTTTGTGTGGGACTGTATCAAATGCCTTGCTAAAATCTAGGTAAGTCATGTCCACAGCCCCTCCCTGGTCTACTACTTTGATCACCCAGTCAAAGAAATCTATTAGATTCGTCTGACACGACCTTCCCATCGTGAATCCATGCTGCCTTGGGTCCTGTGCCCCGCTGGCCTCTAGGTACTCAACAATTCATTCCTTCAGAAGTGATTCCATCATTTTACCTACCACTGAGGTCAAGCTAACTGATCTGTAGTTTCCCGCCTCTGTCCTGCTCCCACTTTTGTGAAGAGGAATCACATCCACCCTCCTCCAGTCCTCAGGTACCACACCATCCTCCCATGATTTGTTAAAGAGAGTAGTCAGCGGTGTCATTAGTTCTACCCTTAGTTCTTTTAGAATTCTTGGGTGAATCCCATCAGGCCCCATTGCTTTGTCCACCTTCAATTTTATTAGTTCTTTCAGAACCCTTTCTTCTGTAAATGGACTGGTATCGATCCTCGTCTTCAGAGTGTTTCTCTTGTTTGGTTAAGGTACCTCCCCCTCCTCTTCCTTTGTGTAAACTGAGCAGAAATATTCGTTCAGTATTCCTGCTTTTTCATTGTCACCTCTACCCACATTCTCTCCCCTTAAGCCTCGGTATCCCTCCTTTGGTCTTTCTTCGCTCCCTAATGTACCTATAAAAGGTCTTATCCCCCTTCTTAACAGAGTTGGCTATCTTTTCCTCGGTTTGGGCCTTTGCTATTCTGACTGCCTTCCCAGCCTCTTTCTGCTTTAACTGATACAGTTCTCTGTCCTTCTCCTTCTGTGTTTCCTTATATTTCCTGAATGCTATCCTTTTCTCCTTAACCTTCCCTGCCACTTCTTTTGAGAACCAAAGCGTTTTTTTCCTTCGTTGTGTTTTGTCGATTTGCTTTACACAAAGCCTTGTTGCCTCTGTGATGGCTGTTTTGATTACTCTCCATTGTTCCTCCACCCCTCCTTCTTGCCTGTTTGCTAGTGCTTTTCTGAGGCACTCTCTATTTTCTCAAAGTCAGCCCTCCTAAAGTCCAATACTCTTGCTTTTGTATGGCTTGATTGTATGGCTGTGTTTATCGTGAACCACACTGTTTGGTGGTCGCTTGTTCCCAGATGGCTACCAACTTCTAAATCTGAGATTCTTTCTCCGTCCCCATTTGAGAGTACCAGGTCTAAGATTGCTCCCTCCTGAGTGGGTTCCAATACTAGCTGTCTGAGGTATGCCCCCTGTAGGGCATCAAGAATGACCCTGCTCTTGGATGTGCCTGCAGCAAAGGTGCTCCAGTTAACATCTGGCATATTCAGGTACCCCATCAACAATATCTGCCCTTTTTCTTCCATTCTAAGGAAGCCTTCTATCATTTCTTTGTCCATTCCCTCCCCCTGAGATGTGGGTCTGTATACAACCTCCATGCAGATTGTGGTGTCATTTCCTGTCTCCAGGGTGACCCAGAGTGTCTCATCTGCTCCCTGTTTACTCTTTAGTTCTGTTGCTTTGATCCTTCCTTTACATAAGAGCTACTCCTCCTCCTATTTTACCCTCCTGTCCCTCCTGTAGATTGTGTATCCTGGTATGTTGACATCCCAGTCATGGTTCTCTGTGTACCATGTTTCTGTGACTGCCACAATATCCAGGCAACCCCTTCCATCAAGGCCACTAGTTCAGGGAGCTTGTTACACAGACTATGGGCATTGGTACTCATCACCCTCCACTTTTGATGGCCTTACCCCTTTTAGCCCTTCCTGTCCTTACTGCCTTTCCTTTTTCACATTTACTTCTGTCCTGCTCCTAATGACTTCTCTACCTTGGTGTTTACCTCACTAATTACTGTTGTTTGTGGGGGAGGCTGGGATTTCCTGTTCCTTTTCAGTGCCTCCCCTTGGCTGGTTTAAATGCTTGCCAATGAAGCATTTAAACCTCTCACCTAGGATCCTGGTTCCCCCTGGACAGATGCAGACCATCACACCAGTATAGGTCTGCATCCCTCAAGTGGCTCCCCAGTCCCAGTGAAGCCAAAACCCGAGCTCCACACCAGTTTTTCAACCATTCATTGAATTCCCTGGTGAGAGTACAATCACCCTTGACATAGACAGGCAGCACTTCCGAGAAGGTTACTGTATGCGCTACTTGTCTAAGGCCCTTCCCCAACTCTACAAACTCCTCTTGCACTGCTCTGATCCCATTCCTAGCCAGGTCATTTATCCCTAGGTGGACAATGACATCCAGCTCCTTCCCTCGTTCAGCTGCTCCCACGATCCTGAGGATTCGCTTCCTGTCCCTTCAAGCCGTGGCGCCAGGCAGGCACCTTACCTCCCTCTCCCCTTCCTCCCCCATTTCTACCCCCCTAATGATTGAGTGCCCCACCAGGAGTTGTTTCCTTCCCCTGTGGGGTCTCATGCCACCCTCCTGTGGGTCTCCTTTGTGGAGGTTCCCAGCATCCTCCTTGGTCTCCACTGTGGGTGCTTCCATAGAGGAACCACACTTTGCTAGAACAGCATATGAATTGTGGAGAGGTACAGCTGGAGGGATGCAACTCTGTTCCACCACCCTCTCACTCCCTGAGCCCACCCTGGTCCAGCCTCTGCTCTTTCTTGGCAACCTCTGAGGTAGTGGCATTGGCCCTGGTGGTCCCTGGGTGGGGGAGGAGGTTTCATGAATCCTAGCCAGGTCAGCCTGGAGATGGGCAACCTCCTCCCTCAGACCAGAGAGGTGCCTGCAAATAGGGCAGCATCGCAGCCTCCAGAATGTCTCCCGGAACACTGCCTCCCCACAGCCATTGCACTGCACCACTCCTATCATGTCTTATTTTGTGTCCCCTCTCCTGTTTCTCTATATGCTTACTCTCTCCTCTCCTTACAACTCTCACTCTTCCTGTTCTGGGACAGTAACTTTCTATATTCTTTGGTATCCTCCTTCTTCCTTGCTCAGTGTCAGACCACCAACAGCTGGGTGGGGGAAAAGCTACTTTTCCTTTAGGGTTGACAAAACCAGTGTTTCTCTATGATCCTTCCCTTCCTACTGCCAAACAGGAAGTTCCTGTTGATAGTCAAATCCAGTGGCTATAAAAGTAGAACTGGCTTAGGGTGGGTGGGATGGAGGGCAATTAGTAAGAAAAAAGGCTAGCAACAGGAAGTTGTAATTTGAGTCACTTGCTTTTATAGTGTCTAAAGAGGGTATAACAACCTCTCGATGTCACAACGATACCATAACAAGAATGGGAATTCATCGAATTCCATCCATAACAACCCTCTCCTATACATTATAAATAAATAAATAACAGCCAAGCTAGAGTTTAGCAAATAAATAGGGTCAGGTTTTTTTTTTCAGACTTTTGAGTGATTTTTCTAAAGGGGGATGAAAGGATGTGCCACAACCAAACTGGGAGAGAGTCAGGAATGGGCAACAGTGGGAAGTGCAGTGGGCGCCAGTAAATTGTTGGAAGCATAATGATAAATGGTTACTTGCATACTGTGTGACCTTGAACAAGTCATTTAACCACCCTCCACGTGATCCCGAGACAGACCTGGGA
Organism: Neoceratodus forsteri; assembly: GCA_016271365.2. Classification (NCBI taxonomy): domain Eukaryota; kingdom Metazoa; phylum Chordata; order Ceratodontiformes; family Ceratodontidae; genus Neoceratodus; species Neoceratodus forsteri. The sequence continues at coordinate 585,261,586 of JADMNL010000022.1, forward strand.
ACAAGCTTCAGCTCGGTGTGACTTTTTCTGGCCAAGAATTCTAAAATAAATAAATAATAATAATAAAAAATAGGCAGATTGTTGCTGGATAGACAGACAATCAGGCCTTCCTCTACTGACAGATTAGATGTGAAGTGATGGGGGATGTTTTTTGAAACATTGAAGAACTAATCCCTAACTTGTCCATCCTGTCCTGTTCCATGCTCCCTAAAATTCAATCCATGTTACTTTCCCTACTCTCTGCCTCCGCACCTTGCTTCCGTTACCGGTGACATTGGTCCAAATTCCAACAACTTTGTTTCATTTTCATCCTTGCTCTCTATCTGACCTGGGTATCTCTCCTTGCTATCAGTGCCTCATTTATAAGTGTAACTGCTACTAGTTTGTCCATTTGTATCTGATATAATTTGCTAATCACTGAATAATGTATTGACTCCGTTGAGTAAGTCATGTATTTGTCGCACTGCGGTGTAGCTTATCTGTTTGTAATTTTATCATTTTTGAGGGTGTACCTGTCTGTATCATAATCCTGTGGATCTCTCAACGTTGTAAACTATTGTACCATTGTAACTACTTTTGCTATGTTAATGTACTGCACTTTAAATGTACTGCACTTCCGGGTCGCCACTGAAAAAGGGACTGCAATGTCTCAGTGGGCCTACCCGGTTACCAAAACTCAAATAAATAATATGATTGGTGTTCCTCCTGTCTAACAGAACAGCTTGAGAAGAACAACAGTGCAAGTCTAAGAACAACAATTGTTTTTCCTATAAATAATTGATAGAGAGTTGAAGAATTTTGTCATATTTATCTTAGGAAACAGCATGCTGAACTTCAGCCTTACACCATCTACTATTTGCTAGCTATTTTGATGACGTACACATTTACAAATCCTCAAGTTTGATTGTCTCCACATCCAGTAGCCTAATGTTACATTGGTACAGAGCCAGCTTCTGGCTTTAACATTTTGGAGAGCTTTGGCAATGCACTTCAGTAAAGAGTCAGCTCCAGAGCTATTTAAAATTCCTGCACAGCAGTCCTCAGGTACGCTGAATCTAATGTTTGCATAATCCACAGACATGTTAAGTGCTAATTGTATGTTTATCTAGAAACACAATTGAATGTGATTTTCTACAAATGTAATTGTAAGTGTATACTAAATATAAATGTGTATAAAATCCTCAGTCATGCTAAATGGCAACTGTATGTCTTTCCACAAATGTAACTGAATGTTCATTCTACAAATGTAACTGAATGTTCACTCTACAAATGTAACTGAATGTTCACTCTACAAATGTAACTGAATGTGTATTCCACTGGCATGTTAAATGTTAACTGTATGTTTAATATTACATCCATATGTATACCCCCGCACCCCCGGTCGCACCAGGAGACGAGCAACTTGCTGTTCAGTATGCCTTTCTGGTGAAACATTTTAATAAATAAATAAATAATGAACCAAAGCACTGTGCCTCTCATATATGAATGTGGAAAGAGTTTCTTTAATTTGGTGTCTAAATTAATTACACCCCTCTAATCTGGGACCCTCTAAAACCTAACAGCAAGACAATTTTTAACTACTCTGATGAAGCTCCCCTTTAGCAGGGAGTGAAACATTAGTGTTTCTCACTTTTCGGCAAGCCTCTGGCTTGACTGTACTGGTGTTGCTTGTCTTTGTTGTACTTGACTGGAAGGTAATTTTTAACATTAGATAGAAATAAAGTTTCTTTTGTATACTCTACATGACGAGTCAGCAAGTACTCCGTATGTACACTATGCAGTACATAGCACGTGTCGGTAGGTGGGTGCATCAGCCAAACTCTGAGTAAATAAAAAAGTGTATGTAGCAATAGAAATTTAATGCACTCTACTAAAGTACAAAAGGGGGCTCCTCTTTCCTACGTGAATCATTTGTAAAGATAAAATGTATGTATTTTATTTGAAAATTGGTAACCAGGAGAGGCACACTGAGCCAAGACTCATTTCCAGGTCCAACCCCACGGGAGGGAAACAGTGGGAAAACGGCAGCACAGCATATAACAACACATCAGTCAAAAGTACAACAGTTGGTAAACGTTTGTATAAAACTAGAATAAATACAAAAATTATGAGTACAGAGAACAAAGTGCAGTACAGCTCAATAAGAAACACCTAGCAAATGCAAATGCAGAAGTGTCAGCAATAAACAGTGAATAAGAACAATATAGTGTATGGCAGAATGATGTTATGGGCTGTATTTGGTTGAAAGTTATCCTTGTTGTACCATCAATGTGATGTCAGCGTGCTGTTGTACCATCCTGAGTATGTCACATCGATGGTGCAAGAGCATTGGATGCATTTGAGCATGCACGTCAGTAAAGCACCGCACCTCGGGAAACAGCCGCGGCAGTGAGACATGGACCCGGATCAGCTGCTATCAAAAGAAGGCAAAGTAAGGGCATATTATTGATTTACATTTGTCTACTAAACAGCTGGCATGTGTAAATTTATATAAAAAAAAATTTCAAAATTTAGTGAGATCGGGGGACTGGGAACAGAGTGTAACTCGTTCTTTGGTTGGGGGGGGGGAGGCAAAGCTTGAAAGCACACCTCGACACTCTAGAAGTGGTCAGGCATTGATTTACTGTTGCCCATACACCATAAAAGACATTGGATGGGCAACAAAAAACAACAACACTGAGTTCACTTCTTAAGATTGTCTGACAGCTGATAACCTTTCCAGCTTCGCTCTCGGGGTTTACTTGGTTGTCATGACAACGTCTCGAAGTGAACACAGCATTGTTGTTCACTGTTGCCCATCCATTATCCTTTATATAGTGTATGGTAGAATGCTGTTCTGTACAGAAATCCATGCCTAAAACAGCGTCGTCGTGCTGCTGTAATGACATCTGGATGTTGTTGTGCTGCACTAGCAGTGTCACTACTGCAGCACAAGATAGGACGCCTTTGCACATGCACCATAGAGAATCCTTTGCAATTCAGGATGCAGCTGTGGCTATGAGAGCTGGCTGAGGAACTGAACACTGATCGAAAGAAACACCACAGTAAGGATACAGCCTTACACAAGCAAGGCTGTTTTTTCACTCATGAGGTTTCTGTGGTAATGAGTTATCACGGGAACCTCTAGAGTGAAATCAGCCTTGTTGTGCATGATTACTCAGACACAATCCTCTATATTTGCAACAAGTGAATGACCTGTAGGGCGAGTTGATGCCTGACCTCATAATGGAAGGAGAAAACAATGGTAGTGAGGAAGTGAACCCAAAGCAGGAGCGGGGACCCAGCTGGCTGTTTTACCAGGATGGTTAAGGCCTGGCCAGGAAGGTGTCAGGAAGAAGGGTAATAGGAACAGGTGGGGAAGGGTTGGCATTTCAACTGGTGCCTGAGGGAGCTAGGGGATGGGGAGAGGTGGAGGGAGGAGGGGAGTTGGTTCCAGGGTGAGGGAAGTCGATGGGAGAAGGCAGATTGCTCAGCAGAGGAGCGGGGTGAAGAATGGCAAAAGTGCAGTGGGCCCTGGAACAGAGGGAACAGGCAGCAGGGGGGAGTTAGGATAGGAGAGGTAAGACTGAAGGGAACCAAACCAGTATTTGGACATGAAGGAAGTACAATGAGCTTGGCGACATGAGGGCAGAGGGAGGATGGATAAAGATGAATACAGTAAACAATGGTGGGTGTGAGGGGAGGAGTCTGTAACAGAGTGGCAAAAGGAGTTGCAGAGGGTGTCCAGTCTAGCAAGGGAAGTTGAAGAGTCATTGCCATAGACCATATCCATATAGTCAAAGCCCGGGGGCACCATTTTGGTATCAAGTTCCCTTTGGACATGTGGAGATAAGCAGCCTTTGTTGCAGTACAGGGCAGTGAGCTTAGGGCAAAGTTCAGCATGGATGGCATAGATGTGGGCTGAGAAGACAAGCTTACTGTCTAGCCACACTCTAGCTACACTCCAAGGTACTTGAAGGACTGAACTGCTTCAAGAGGTGTTTCATCCAGAGTGATGAAAAGGGGGGGCAGTGACTCTGATCAGTTTCTGACTGGTACCAGAGGTATAATGGACACCATTTTTTAGTGTTGACTCTGAGTTGGTTGGATTGGAACCAGTGCAGAATGTTGTTAAAGTCCCACTGGAGCAGGTCTTCCACAGCTACAGTGGAGAGACTGGAGGTGAAGACGACTGTCATTTGCATACATGTGGATATGTGAGTTGTCATGGGCGGCGGGGGGGGGGTCATTCAGGAAGATAGAGAAGAGGATGGGACCCAAATGGAGCCCTGTGGGATCCCAGCCTAGATGGGGGGCGTACTTGTCCCAGATGTAGGAGAATTTGGAGTAGAATAGCGTGAGGACTGTGTCAGTGTCAGAGTCAGAGATGATGACTGACCAGTCTGTTGCTGCTGGTAGATTTGGAGGACAGGGAAAAACAATTTACATTGAAATCCCTGAGAAGGATGGATGAGTTCACCTGTGGAGGAATGAGAAGTGATGGAGGAAAGAGAGTCAACCAGGGGTGAATGTGAGATCCTAGGAGAGACATAGACAACCCCAATGAATATAGGTACTGAGGAGGGGAATGAGAGCCTGACTAGGGGAAATTTGTGGGAAGAGGGTACTTTCTCCCTGATAGCAACAGTACATGACAGGATCTAGTGGACATAGATGGGTAACCCTTTCTCCACATTGTTCCCTGTCCTGCATGAAAAGATGGTAATCAGGACGGGACAGGCTGGAGTCAGGAGTCCTTGAGGAGAGCCAGGACTCAGACATACATAGGACATCAGGAGAGTGTTGTAGAACCCAGATGGAGAGGAGGTCGAGTTTAGGTAGAAGGCTCCTAGCATTCAGATGGCAGTCACTAAGACCCTTGCCAGTGGTGGAGGAGGAGAGGAGGGAGGAAAGGGAGGGACCAGGGTTGGGCTCCACTTTGTCAGACAGGAGGAAGAGCGAGAGAATGAGGAGCAGAATGAAATGAGTCTTTCTACCCTTGGAGCGGGTTGGAGAACAGGAAGAGGAGGGGCAGTGAAGGGAGAGGAGGGCACGGTGGAGAAACTCCAGCTTGAGGGAAGGGGATGGTAGGAGACCAGGTGGATAGGAAGGGAGGAGGGGAGAGGGGTAGGGAGAGAGGGGGATGGGTGGAGGGACGGAAGGGTAGGAGAGTTGGATGAGGGAAGGAGGCTGAGTGTGTAGAAGGAGGGGGAGTTCAAGGAACATCACAGCCAGGAGGAGGTTGGCGAGAGCAGAATAACAAGCAGTAACCACAGTAGTTAAATAGTGCACAGTAGCAGGCAAATAGCAGCTAGGCAGATTAGTAATTAGCTGTGCTAGACAAGTGACCAGAAGCAGTTGCTAACACCTGGTAACAGTCCTAGGCTATAACTACAAAATAGGAAAGTGACAAACAGATGGGAGCTGCAACACATATATACTCCACAGATTACTGCGTAGCTAAAAAAGTGCAAGGGGGTGGGAGAGCACTAAAAGCTAAACTTAGCACAAGCAATTATGGTATTTGACCAGTGAAATGAAAATTAATAAGAGACAAAATGCAGAATATAATTTTTCTAGGAGTCAGTAAAACAGTGACTAATTGGACTAGAGGCAACAAACTACATGATGGGGGACTGAGCAGCTGGCTAGTAATCAGCGCATAATGTTAGCAAACAGTAGCGCTGAAGGTGCACATACACAAACTAGCCAACCACAGAACATGTCAGATTAATATAAGACCGGTCATTACAAGTGGAATGAGAGATTAACAGTGCAGTACTATGGTAGGCAGGAGGCCCACAATCATTTAAAATTGGTACTCACAGCTGGCCTGGTGGTGTTGAGAGTTGAGGCAAGGGACGCCACACCTCGCACCACTCTGGTGACCCGGGTTCAGACGCGAGCCCGGGCCACCAGGGGTTGAGGGGGGATAAGGATTGAGCATCCAGTAGACTGCTCTCCTATCCCCTGGGAGGGATCCAGGGAGCCATCGCTCTGCAGCGGCCCCTGGTGACGACCAGGGGCACTGCTAGAGCTGGCATAGAAACATGGGGGTGCAGCAGATGTCGGCACGTCCATGCCCTGACGTCATTGCATGCTCACACCCCTCGGGGCCAGAAACCAGAAAAATGAAGCAGCATGGACCGCGGCAGCTTGATAGCCGCACTCCACCGGTCAAAGTTGCCTGGATGGCGAGTGCTGGTAATGGTTTCTCGTCTGGTGAGGGGGCAATGGGGGGGTACCCCTCTCGAAGGCAGAGCTGCATATGTCAGCTGGGTGTGCAGACTTCAAGGTCGGAGCTGGAGCAGTGGCTGGAGTATAAGCAGGTCAGTGACTGCTCGGGGGGAAAAATATGACATGATAAAAAAAAAAAATGGTACTCACAGAGTAAAGCAGAGTACCAGCTGGGTTGGGAAGAGGCTGGTCTGGCATCCAGTGCAGACGACCAAACGGCTAACTCACGTCTTACTTCAGGCAGATTCCTCTCCTGTCCTTTGTGCTACGGTCCTTAGCATGGAAGGGCCGCAATGTGGAAGCGCTGCTAGTGATGACCTTCAGAAAAAAGAACGAAAATCCCTCTCTCTCCACCTGCTTGGTGGAAATGATGCAGAGTCCAGGGCAACAGCCAGGGGATCCTGGCAACAACTACAGGCTTGTAGCACGGCTGTGGCAAAGGCCAAAATAGCATGCAGGTTCACACTCATCAGGTGATTATAGCACGAGTCAGTCCGGGAGTCCATGGGAGTGAGAAGTAAGGAGAAAAGTAAGTGAGAAAAGGTGAGAAGTAGAGAATATCATGGTCTCATCTGATCCAGAGCCAGAGAGTAGGAGCACTGATCCGAAAGGGAAACAGCACCTGATAGCGTTAACAAAGTTACATAATAGGTAATCAGTCGATTCACTGAGGCCCAGTCTGGGGTCAGTAGCTTTAAACTCATCTATATAGAAAATTTCTCTAGTAAGTAACTTTCTGTCTAGGTATCTACCAAAGAATTATGCAAAACTTTAAATTCTTGTATTCCATGGGAAACATTCCATACATGGGGGGGGGGGTTAAACATTTTGCCAGCAGAATGGGATGTTCGAGATGTCTCTCAGCTAATTAAGAGTGTCATATCGTGACATCTTAGGGATTTGGCCACAAACTTTGAAGTCAAATGTTGCTGTAATTATGATTTTTGACACTAATACCCCTGTTTATACAAGTAAAGTAATACTTTAATACGCCTACTTACTGCTGTTGCATACGGGACAGCCACGGGATTGATGTCACAGTTTCTCAGGACTTTCCCAGCGACCTTTGCTTCTGTTCAGTCAGGTACTGCACACCGTTGTTTAGTTTCCCTGGTTTGCCGAAAATGTTTAAGAAGACATCCTAAGAAACTTCTGTAACACCTGTCTTTTTTCAGTCCAGAATTTTCTCTCCTGTTCTCCCCTGACCGGTCCCCATATGGACCACTCCCCCCAACTCAATCACCTGACTTCTTTGGGACTTACCTGTACTCTTGTGTGCCCTTACCTGTACTCAGATGTGTTCTTGCTTGTACTCCAGTGTGTCCTTATCTGTACTCGGGTGTGTCCTTACCTGTACTCAGGTGAGTCCTTACCTGTACTCCAGTGTGTCATTACCTGTACTCCAGTGTGTCATTACCTGTACTCCAGAGTGTCCTTACCTGTACTCTGCTGTGACCTTACCTGTACTCATAGTGTGTCATTACCTGTACTCATAGTCTAGCATTGTTTGTAAAGTGCTTTGGGGTACACTGTGTATGAAAAGCACTATATAAATGTCTTCGTTTTCTTCTACATAACTGCAAGGTCAAAAAGGTCACAATGCAAATCAGATAGCCCAGAAAGAACAAAAAGAAATACTGCTAATAAAACAAGTATTTGTCAGTGCCAAACATGTCTACTTGCATGCTGTTACAAGTTTGGACCAACAGTATCTTTTTTTTCCACAAAGCTGTTTATCTCTCAACTTCTCCAACCAGTCCCCATCTGGATCGGTCTCCCCGGCCTTGTCACCCAGCTTCTCTGGGGCTTATCTTCTCTGGTGGCCTCTGCCACAGGACCATGGTTGGAGGGGCCCAGTCAGTGCAGGGCCTGTGAGAGACCGGGCCGTCACTATGCTATGGTCAGAGTGTTTGATCTCTGATTTTCTCCCCAGTAGGGCCCATGTGTGTGTAATCACACATTGTGCGTGGTCCACCTCTGTGGAAACACTCCCACCATCTGAATGGGGGTCCCCTTTCCCCAGCCATCCCAAGGGGCTACCATCTAGATTCCTCTAGGTGACAGGCAAGCCACTGGACAGGTGAGGGAGACCTGTCCTACGGATGCTCAATCCTCCCTCCTCAGCCAGCTCCCGCGTGACCCAGATCACCGGCATGGCAGGAGGTAAGGCACCCAGCACCTCAGCCCTACATGCCAAAAGGCCAGCTTGAACAACAGTATCATGAGACTAAGAGCAGACATTTCTTACTCCCAGTAGCCTCTGTCTTGTGGACTTCGGGTTCCACCGGGGTAAGGGGTATAGACCCCCATATTCAGAGCTGGCCATGTATGCTGTGTTGAAAGGAGTGCTACACAGTAATTTGTGCATAGCGGATTGAGGGGCAGTATTCAGACAATTAGCATGCTCTAACCGGAACATGCTAACTGTCTGAATAGGGGACTGTGTTGATGTAGCACAGTGACTATGCGCTAAGCTGACACAGACCCATATCGAATATGGCCCACAGGAACCCAATGGAGATGGTGGGCCAAAGTGGATAGCGCCGGGGCTCCTGTGGGCCATATTTAGCCCTAACATGCTAATAAGGTGATTAAGCATGCAAGGTGCTATGGGTCATTTGCATGCCCATTATGGACTCATTAGCATGTGTGCATGGTCCCCCAAACATCTGTCCTGTAGCTGTCTTGAATAATTCTGGTGGTCTAGTGGTGGTCTAGTTGTCCCCCACCCCCCATATTGTCCATCCTATAACTGACTTGAATATTTCTGGTGGTCTAGTGGTTCCCCACCAGGGCATCCAACCTGCCTGTTCAGTACTGTTCTCTCTGTACCCACCCCTTGCCCTGGTCACCTAAGCTGAACTATGGCAATAGTGAGGGTGACCAGCACAGCCCTCCCTTCACCACCTCGGCTGGCCACTGTCTGTCAGTGAGTGACTGCGAGTGCTGTATAAACAGCTGGTTCTACAATACTCACAATTTCTCATTGACAGCCAGCAGCTGGCTGAGAGCTGTGCCCCTCACTATCACTACTGCGTAGTTTGGTTATGGTGACCTGGGCAAGGGGTGTGTGGGGAGGAGGGTCCAGAGCAGGGAGGTCAGGAGGGGGTTGGATTCTCTTACCAGGGGGGAGCCCACTAGACCACCAGGAATATTCCAGACAGCTACAGAATGAGTGGTCTGGGAAGGTGGGGACCACTAGTAGACCACAGGGAGTATTCAAGACAGCTACAGGATATGCAGGTAGGAGATGGGGGAAACACTAGGTCACCAGAAATATGCAAGACAGCTACAGGAAGGGCAGTTGGAGGCGATGACCATGCATGAGGATACAGGCAGGGTTCAATTCCCCTGAATAAATCAGATCTAACTCTTTTTGCATTTATTCTGACTGTGGTTCCAGTTTGTACCAAAAGCACTGTACTGTTTTTATTTACTGTGCCTAACCTTGTTTTACAGGGGGTCTCCAGGGTCGAACTGGTGAAACCAGCCCTGGTGGTAAGTGCAAACAGTGTGGGAAATTGTATGCTGAATAGGAGCTACTGTGAAAGTGTTTGTTGCCTATTGTCTAGGCCACTAGAAGGGAAAGGGGTGGTTACAGTGTCCCGGAGGGCTGTACCCAGGTTAGCCTTGTTACTAACCACCCTGTCCTCCGGGTGGAAGCACCCATTTCAGTACCCAGGCCCCTTAACCTGCAACTAGCCATGCAGGCAAGGGTAGTAGTTCTTGGGATAGCGCCACCTAGGGATTACATCTTGGAGGCATCGATGCTGGGATTTGTGCCTTCTAGTGGTCGGAAGTGGGTACTACAACACCACACTCAAAAATTGTGGTAAAATGGAGGCACTCACTGCGCCCAAGTTTAAACGTGCTCCCCACAAGCTGCTAGTGCATATTATGGTGGGGTGGAGTGAGGCAGAGGGGGTGGACCCCGGCAAGCTCTGCTATTAATGGACATCCCTTTGGGGACCGATAATGCCCCTATTGTGGAAGTGGTTGAACGAATTAAGTGTTTGTGGAAGGCTGAAGTAAGGGGAAGGGATTCCAACCTGTTTGACCAAACTATGGTGGCCCTACTGTTCTGCAGCTTGCCCATAGAACCAGAGAGGGTACCCCCTGTCATTTTGCCTGAAGGGTCCCAAAAGGGGTGGAGGGTCATTCACTTACATAGTGACCCGGTTGCTCCTGGAGGGTCACCCTATGTAGAGGGGTTTAAAGATAAGTTGTCTAAACTGTTAGCTTCTGCAGGGCACTCTGTTGCAGGACGCTCTGTTACAGAGCTAGTACAAATGTTGAAGCTTTCTGAGGAGATCACTCCCATGCAGTCCCTCATAGTCTCTCCTGCCACCCCTACAGTTGCTTCCCCCATAGTAATACCTACTGTACATTTGGACTCATACCGCAGACTTAGGCTCTTTTCCGGCACGGTCCCAGTGCCCATGGGGGAGGACAATCTGAAGACGTGGATGGACTGTGCCACCCCATTGGTCCAGGAGTGGCAGTGTACTGAGGCGGAAAGGAGGAGGAGGAGGAGACTCATGGAAAGCTTGAGGGGCCCTGCACTGGAGGCCATTCATTTCCTGCGATCCACCAGCCCAGAGGCCACAGCTGCCGAGTACCTCTCTGCCCTGGAGGGGGTATTTGGTAGCACCGAGTCAGGAGATGACCTGATGTGGAAGTTTAAATCTGAAAAACAGTGGAAGAATGAAAAATTGTCAGTGTTTATTACTCGAATTGAGTGAGCTTTGCAGTGAGCCCATTGGAAAGGAGGGGTGCCCGACAGTGAACTGAACAGAGCCAGGCCAGATCACATCTTAAAGTCAGCAAGGTACTCTAGTGTGATGTTGTTGAAGCTTAAACTGCAAGACAGAAGGGGCAATCCCCCCAATACTGTGACCTAATGAATGAGATCCGTGAGATTGAGAATGATGAAGAGGGATGGGAGTCCTATGCTTGGGCTGCCCAAGCCTGCCAGGCCCCTGAGAGAGGTGAGGAGGCCAAACTGCAACAGATGAGAGAACTGATCAAGGAGTTAACTGAGTTGAGAGTCATTCAGCAAGCTGCCGAGGTAGCCAAAGATGCTAATTCCTCTCCTGCCCCCCCCCCGAGACAAAGAGGGAAGTCCTGCCAGGAGGGGGTGGAGGTACACGTGGTTTCTTCTGAAACCCGGCCTGAAGACAGCCTGTGGGAAGAGGGTACAAGAACTGAGAGCTGTGGTGGAAGACCTACTCCGACTCTGACCTACCCGAGACACTGACCCTTGGGGGAACTCAGAAAGTCAAGAGAGCAAACCCCTGACCAGAGAGAGACCCCTAGACTCCCCCAGTATGTTCAAGCAGGGGAACAGCTCCTCTTCCCCTGGAGACTCTAAAGAACCTGTTTTCTGTTACCACTGCAGAGAGGATGGGCACACCAGATTCACCTGCCGTTCACCTGAGAATCTGAGAAAAGTTACTACTAGGCTACTGGCATTGATTCGATGAAGCAACATATGGCCGCAAGGTGGGGCTGCCTGGAAAATCGACATCCAAGTCCAAGTCACCCGAGTGGTCCAAGGTGGTGGGCCCTTCAATGGAAACTACAGTAACAGTGAATGCTGTGTCTACCCGGGCCGTGCTTGACAGTGGATCTCAAGTGATCATAGTATTTCAAGATTAGTACCTAGAGCATCTGCCTGATGTGCCCCTACAACCCTTGGAAGGTTTGCACTTGAGGGGTTCAGTGAAAATCTGTACTCTGGGTATATCCAGGTCTGGCTGTCATTCTCTACCACTGTGGCTGGGGTAGATGAACAAGTTGAGACACTTGCCCTAGTGTGTCCCCCACTGGACTGTATGATGGGGCTCCCCTGTTAATTGGAATAAACGCCCACATGTTTGGGAGACTAGCACAACTCTGCCATGAGAAACAAGGGCAATGAACTGGACTGGCCCTAAGAATTCCAGCATTAATCAAAAGGGCTTATGACTTGCAACAGAAACCTGATGAAGTGGACTGAGATGAGCCAGTGGGGATAGTGTGGAAAAAGGATCCTGACTCTTTGGTGTTGGCCCCCAATGCCCGGTGTACGAACCATGGAGAAGTCTGCCTAAGGAGAGATGTAAAGAACAAAATATTGATGATAGACGCCCCTGGTGAAGGGAAGCTGCCAGAGGGGTTGATGGTTAAGCCCAGTATATTACCTGCATGTGCCCATGCCTATGCTCGCCGAGTGATGGTGCAAGTGAGAAACATGTCGGGCAGAGAAGTTAGTGTGAACCAGAGATGTACGCTGGCTACAGTTCACTGCACAGACACTGCAGTATTACCCAGTAACAAGTATTCTGGCAGAAGGGAGAAAGTGACCCCTGACTTATTTGACTTTGGTGATTCCCCCTTGTCCACCGAATGGAAGACCCGAATTAGCAGGAAACTTGCTCAGAGAGACCAAGTGTTCTCACTAAATGAGTAGAACGTGGGGTATGTCCATGGGGCCGAGCATAACATACGTCTGCATGATGACCGACCATTTCGAGAGAGGTCTGACACCTTGCCCTAGCGGACATAGATGATGTTAGGAGGCACCCACAGGAAATGCTCGCTGCTGGTATTATTCAAGACTCAAGAAGCCCATATGCATCCCCCATCATAGTGGTGCAGAAAAAGAATGGATCCATGAGGATGTGTGTGGACTATCGGACCCTAAACCAATGAACTATCCCAGATCAATACACCAAGCCACGCATGCAGGACGCCCTGGATTGCCAGAATAGGGGTCAGTGGTTCTCAGTACTGGATCTCTACAGCAGATATTATCAGATTCCAGTGGCCCCAGAGGACTGTGAGAAAACAACCTTCATCTGTTCTTTGGGGTTCTACGAATTCCTGAGGATGCCACAGGGGATTTCGGGTGTCCCTGCCACCTTCCAGAGACTGATGGAATGTGCGGTGGGAGTCAAGAACTTGCTGGAATGTTTAGTGTACTTGGATGATGTCATTGTTTTCGGATGCAAGCTGGAGGAACATGAGACCAGACTGTTCAAAGTCCTCGATCGTTTGGAAGAATTTGGCCTCAAGTTATCCATAGACAAGTGCCAGGTTCTTCAAACATCAGTGAAATATGTGGGACACATAGTGTTAGTGGAAGTGATACAGACAGATCCCAGTAAAGTTGAATCTTTGACCACTTGGCCCCAGCTCAATAACCTAAAAGAGCTACAGCATTTCCTGGGGTTCTGCGGCTACTACTGCAGGTTCATCAAAGACTATTCAAAGGTGGTTTGACCACTCCTTAATCTTACTCAAGGCTACCCTCCTACCAACCGCAAATACAAAAAGGGGGCTATCAAAGACCAAGAGAAAGTGTATTTTCAAACAGGTGAGCCTTTTCGGACTCGGTGGACACCCGAATGTGAAGCAGCTTTCTTTGAAGTCCTATACCAGCTTACCCACAACCCAGTCCTTGCCTATGCTGATCCTATCAAGCCCTATGTTCTGCATATGGATGCTAGTTTGCAGGGCCTTGGGGCTGTGCTATATCAAGACTACAAAGATGGCTTGAGACCTGTAGCTTTTGCCAGTAGAAGCTTGACCCCATTGAAGCAGAACTGTCTGGTCCACAAGCTGGAATTCCTCACCCTAAAATGGGCCATAGTTAACCAGTTTCATGAGTACCTCTATGGGGCAAAGATATTAGTGAAGACTGATATAACCCACTGACCTATGTGCAGATGTTGGCTAAATTGGATGCCACTGGGCACCGTTGCCTTATCGACTTATGATTATGCTGTTGAATACAGACCAGGACTAAACCACATCGATGCTGATGCCCTGTCACGAAGGCCAGCTTCTGAGAACAATTGGGTCAGATTGTCTGAACCTGACATCAAAGCATCATGCCAAATGTTTGATAAAGATGAACGAATGTCTGCAGGCGCAGTGGACTGCCTAGTAGATTGCTTGGGCCCTCCTGATACCTGCATACCGGCTGCCTATTGCCATTTCTCTGCTCTAGATATTAGTGCACTACCTTAGTTCGAGAATGACAGTATTCAATGGGCTCAATCCCAAGATCCCATGATTCAACCAGCACTTGGCAGCCTGCATGCGGGGAGACATGTGTCCAAGTTGTGTTCCCCTGACTTGCGAACTGCTCTGTTGTTCAAGGAAGGCCCCAGGTTAAAGTTGCAAGATCAGTTGTTATACAGGGAGACAGTGGATCATCCTGGTCAAGTAGACAAGCAACAGTTGGTTCTACCCATGGCCTTTAAACAGCTGGTACTGAGGTCCGTCCACTATCACATGGGGCACCTCGGTATTAACAGAACTCTCGACTTGGTACAATCCCGATTCTACTGGCCAAAGATGGGGGCAGATGTCGAGCACCATGTAAAGACCTGCAGTCGTTGCCTCCAAAGAAAAGCTCTGCCTCAGAAGGCTGCCCCTCTTGTCAATATCACTACCAGCGCCCCTTTAGAATTGGTCTGTATAGACTTCTTGTGCTTAGAACCCCACCAAAAGAACAATGGCAATGTGTTGGTAGTTACTGATCATTTTACATGTTACGTACAAGCCTTCTCAACTAAAGATTAAAAGGCCTCTACCATGGCCAAGGTGCTGGTGGAAAAATTCTTTGTCCACTATGGTGCCCCCCAGCGGAGCCATTCTGACCAAGGCAGAGACTTTGAAAGTAGGTTAATCAAAGACATGCTCTCTCTGTGGGGGGTGCGGAAGTCAAGAACCACCCCCTATCACCCACAGGGGGACCATCAACCAGAATGCTTTAACTGCACCCTTCTAGCCATGCTGGGCACCCTCCATCCAAAAGACAAGCATAAGTGGAGCCAGCAGATTAGCACCTTGGTACACGCGTACAATTGCACCAAATGTGCCGCTACTGGGTTTTCTCCTACCATCTCATGTTCGAGAGGGAGGCCCAACTGCCAGTTGATGTCTGCTTTGGGGTCTCTCCAGATGGGGTCCGAGCTGAAAACTACTTGCAGTATGTACAGAAATTGAAAGATCAGTTGAATCATGCCTATCAACTAGCTCAAACTATGGCTGCTAAGCAAAATCTCTCCAACAAAGAAAGACATGATCGATGAGTAAAAGCCCAGGAGTTGTTGCCCGGAGATAGGGTGCTACAACACAATTTGGGACTGCATGAAAAACACAAAATTACTGATAGATGGCACCAACTTCCCCACCTAGTGGTTGGTAAATTGGATGATCTGCCGGTGTACAAGGTGTGCCCAGAAAATAATTGCAAAGCTGTTAAGACCATGCACCATAATCACTTACTGCCCATCGGCCAAGTTATTATTGATGCTGAACCAACACCTGATACGTCTCCTGGGCCAGTGACTCATGCTGCTGCAAAGAGGAAACAGAGCCAACCTGTCCGTGTTGTTCCAGAACTAAGGCCTTCCCCTCAGCCGGCCCAGAGTGATAGTTCGTCTGTCTCTGATGAGAGTGACTGTGATAATGCCTATTATCCCTCATATGAACTGAGTCACTTGTTTTGAGGTAATCCTCTGCAGAATCATATGGATGAAGCTGGGCCTTCAGAACTGCCTAACCCCCCAGCTTCTTTCCTGGACCCAATGCCCGCTGAAAGTGAGGTGCAAAGTATTACGTCTGAGATTGCGGACTCTCTGCGTCTTGTAGAACTGTTTGACTTGCCCGAAGAAGGGGCTGATGGTCTGAGTCTTCCTGGTGACATACCAGAACTTGAAGAACAATATGGAAGTGTTGGCAGCACCCCTTCAGTGCAGCAAAGCCTAACTGTGCCAGAGTCTCCTCAGAATGAGCAACCTGGGCCCTTTTCAGAAGATAATAATGAGCAAAGTATTGTGGAAACAGGGTCTGCAGAGCAAGGAGCTGATAGTGTTCCCAATCTGGACATCTCAACCAGTGCAGAGGCATCCCCCACTACAGGAGAAGAAATCAATGCCAGTGTTGACTGCCCAGAGCTTATGTCTGTTCCCCTCAGAAAATCTGGGTGACCTGTTAAGCCAGTGCTAGGTTTCAGTTAAGATTCCCCTGGGAGGCCTGTGGACTTGTCTCTCAATGTGGTCCATAAAGGTGTTTACGTTTCCAAGAGCTCACTGCCCAAACTGAGCTTGACTGCCACCTCCCAATTAATTGTTCTTCCCTCAGAACATGGTGTCCCTGTCCCATCTAGCCCCAAGTTAGCTGATAGGGAAGGGCCCCCTTCTACATTGTTTACTGTACAAGAAGTTATAACGTGAAGTTATATGCAACTGTTCATAGTATGTTAATCATAATAGAATCAGTATAGAATGTATGAAACATGCATAAGTATTGTCAATGAAGAGATGGTATAGTGAAATGTATAGTAATGTGATAAGTTTATGTTAACTGATGCATCGTATAGTATTTCCATAGTATGCTAATGTCACTTATGTCTTGTATATATTGATTCTTTAATATTGTGATGGTGTAGACTTGACGCGGACGCCAAGTTTTTCCAGGCAGGGAAGGGTGTAACCCCCCTACAAATGGGGGTTCCCGATAGCCTTCCTTTGGTGTGCCTAAATGCCCTCTGCCAGGCTGGTGTCCTGTGTTTTAGCTGTTTAAAAAGAAATTGCATGAGAGTGCCTAATCGCCTCTGCGCCTGTCTCTTTAAGAGCTGCCTATTTTGCGGTGTATAATTATTCTGGGTGGTGGCCAAGTGTGTCTAATTCCGCCTGGGCTGCAGTGCCTTTACTCCATTCTACCATCACTAGTTGCACAGAGGGAGCTCTGCTAGAAGCTGTACTTATTTGCTGATTATCTATTATAATAGTAATGATATTGTAGCTTGTCTAACCTGTCTTTTTTGCAGCATGGACAGTTCGGTTTATCACCACCATCTTGGTCCTGGACTGCCAGAATGGGCCAATTGGCATCTTTGGGGACTCTAAAATGGAGCCTGTCCCCAGGGGTCTTGTGGGAGCAAATTTCTGTAGGAATTGTAGTTTTTGCATTTTGGCACCAAAACAGACCTGGGGGGGGGGGCCCTTGCTTTTGACAGACAGATGAATCAATGAATCGAACCTTTTGGACCGAAGGGAAATTCCCAAGCTGCCTGCTGCAGTGAGTCAGTCTGGAGTTAGAGTTTGAGGAGTAAACACTGGAGTGATTCGAGCAGCAGCTCCTGCGTAGTTCGCGAGGGAGATTGGTGGAAAGGCTGAGTTTGGCCTGTCTGCCTGCCTGCAGTCCCTCAAGAGGGAATCCTTTGAGAGGCTTAGCAATCGGACTGTATCTGAATTGGAGTGTGACAAAGCCACTGAAGAGTGACCAGATTTGAACCTGAAGAAGACCGAAGATTTGCTGTACGCGATCGGCCTGTCAGGACATCCATTTACCACAGAATTCCTGGTTTTGCTCAGAGACACTGATATTGCCGCCGGACTGCCTTCCATATTGTGGTATGGTGATTGCTTTACTATAAATGTGCTGTGTGCTGTTAGTGGGTCATGATTTGGTTCCCCACTGTGTAAATGTGCCACGCTTGCTGGAAGCTGCATCCAGCACTACCAGATTCAAAATCCGAACTATTCCACCCGGCCTGGGCCTTGCCACCTGGCCCAGCCAGCTACTTCAGGCACATAAATCATCATCGACAAGAGACTCACCCGGGGATCAGCCCCCTGCTCAACCATCTTGAACAGGAACAACACCTCAGTGATTCGTGTGGGCCTCGCTTCTCCTGGCAAACCAGTCATCAACCTGCAGTCTCCATTTCATCTAGCCTGTGTCTCGTATTGGGTAGCGTGAGTAACAGTCATGGTAGCTCCCTGCAACAACAGCTAAATCTCAAGTGTTGTCATCTGATTGCGTTGTTGTTTTTTCCTTTCACAAACTGAGCCTCCAGGCTCTGGATTACAAATTGTGTGTGGTTGTGCATAGCTTTTCATCACAGGGCCCCAACCAGCTGCGACGCTGGCCCACCCCGGGCAATGTTCCAGGCTAGCCCACCTTACTTCCAACTGGGTACCCAGAGTGTGTGACTGTGCAGGGACCAAAAGTGCATGCATAATTGCCTGACAAGATCAGTTTTAGAATCAATCAACCTGATTACAACCCTCTCTTGTTCAATTCCCCTGAATAAATCAGATCTAACTCTTTTTGCATTTAATCTGACTGTGGTTCCAGTTTGTACCAAAAGCACTGTACAGTTATTTACTGTGCCTAACCTTGTTTTACAGGGGGTCTCCAGGGTCAAACTGGTGGAACCAGCCCTGGTGGTAAGTACAAACAGTGTGGGGAATTGTATGCTGAACAGGGGCTGCTGTGAAAGTGTTTGTTGCATATTGTCTAGGCCACTAGAAGGGAAAGGGGGGGTTACAGTGTCCCGGAGGGCTGTACCCATGTTAGCCTTGTTACTAACAACCTTGTCCTCCGTGTGGAGGCACCTGTTTCAGTACCCAGGCCCCTTAACCTGCAACTAGCCATGCAGGCAAGGGTAGTAGCCCTTGGGATAGTGCCACCTAGGGGTTACATTAGCAATACCCCCTCTGGACGTTCTCGTTTCACTAATGTATCTATAGAAAGTCTTGTCCCCTTCTTTTACTGTTTGTGCTAATGTTTCCTCAGTTTGGGCCTTTGCCTGCCTTACTGCCTTCCCTGCTTCCCTTAGGAAAGTTTGGTGTGCGTTCCGCTGCGTTCCCTTATATTTTCTGAAGGCCAGCCTTTTGGCTCTGACCTTTTCTGCTACTGTTTTTGAGAACCAAAGTGGTTTCCTCCTCCTTTTGCGCTTGCTTTTCTCTCTAACACAATGGGATGTTGCTTCAAGTATTGCATCCTTAATGCTTGCCCATTTTGCCTGTACTCCCTCACCTGTATTTCTTCTTGCCAGGGCTAGCTTAACTCTGTGAACATCTTATCAAAGTCAGCTCCTCTGAAATCCCATATTTTTGCCTTGGAATGGGATGATTTAGTTCTAGTGGCCAAACTGAATCATACCATGTGATGGTCACTGACCCCCAGGTGACCTTCTACCTGGAGATCTGTGATCCTTTCCTCATTGATCAGTCCAAATCTAGGATAGCCCTGTCTCTTGTGGGTTGTTGTACCAGTTGTTTGAGGCCCTCCCCCCGCAGGGAATCCACTGTGTTTCTAGTTCTGGTGGTTGTTCCTGCTGGTATTGACCAATCTGTATCTGGCATGTTGAAGTCTCCCATTATCAGAACCTCCCCTTTAGCTGTCATGTTTTGTATATCTTCTAACAGTAATATGTCTATGTCCTCCCCCTGGTCTGGAGGCCTGTAGACAACCCCAGTTCGTACGGTTGTCCCATTTCCTGTTTCCAGGATGACCCACAGTTCTTCTGGCTCCTTATGTGTATTCTGAATTTCTGTAGCTTTGATATTTTCATTGACATAAAGGGCCTCTACACCCCACCTTTTTGCACCTCGGTCTCTTCTGAACAGTGCGTAGCCAGGTACTGAAGTCTCCCAAGTGTGGTTACTGGTGTACCATGTCGCTAATGGCTACTATGTCCAGTTTAGCCTATGTCATTGTTACCTGCAGGTCTGGGATCTTGTTTCCCAGACTGTGGGCATTTGTGTACATGATTTTCCATTGGCCAGATTTCGGTGTGTTAGTTGTTGGGCAAGGTCTGGCGTTTCCCCTGTGCGTCGTATGGGGAGCCGGACCTTTTTTCCTTCCTGGTGACCATGAAATACAAACATGCTGAACTCCTGTTTGATCACTAGCTTGGGGGGAGGGGTGTTCATCCCTTTCGATGTATCAGGTGCTGCACCCCTCTCCCCATTTGCTAGTTTAAATATTCTGCAAAGACATCAAACTTCTGCCCCAATGCACTGACTCCCTCCTTAATCAGATGCAGTCCATCGAATTTAAAGAACTTCTGTTCCCAAAACTGTTGCCAGTTACCTACTAATTTGTGTCCTTTTTCCTAGCACCAGCCCTTGAGTCACATGTTTGGCTCCCCTATCTCCCCTTCTCTGACCTTCCTTTTGTTTGCCCCCCTCTCCCAGACTGGCAGGATCTCAGAGAAGGAGATGCCGGACGAAATGGATGATAGTTTGTCTCCCAGCCTGGTCAGGTGTTCCTTGGTCTCCACAACTGACCGGCTAGCGGGATCGTTAGTCCTTATGTGTACCAGGACGTCAATGTTTTCTCCTTCTTCCTGCATGATTTTAGCAATGTAGTCAGTGTCTCTCCATGATGAGGCACCTGGGAGACATCTGACCATTACCCCCGGCTAGAGGTAGGTATCAACTCCCCGAATCATGGAGTCTGCTATGATCAGAAGTGTTTTGGGTTTCCTTTTTGTTTTTTTTTGTTTTTGTCCCTGTTTTGGTTGAGTTTTGTTGCGCTAGCTTCTGTGCTGCAGTGTTCTGCTTTGCAGTGTCCTCTGCCCCTATGTTTGATTTTGGAGATAGAGGCAGATACCGGTTTGTAGTTTTTATATGGATTGTGGAGGTGATACGTTGGAGAGCATTGAGTGATGGGGCACCCAATTTGCCCCTCCTAACCACCTGCCAACCTCCCGGGCCAACTATCCTCTGCGGTCGAGGTGCTTCAGTTGTATGTTGGGAAAACGGTGGGCAGTTCTTATAATATATTTCCTCCTGAATATGTGATTTGAGGTGGCAATCTATACCCATGCTGCCTAGATTTGGGCCCTTAGATCTCCAATGGTCCAGCATGTAGGGCAGCGTCCTAAATCTTGTATAACTGCCCTTTTGAAAAGTGTCCCGCAGTACCTGCAGTTAATAATACCCATTCCAGATGAGCTTCCAGCTTTATAACCTGGTCCAAGTAATTAGAATGAGGAAAATAAAAGCAAAAGTTTTGTTTTTTTGTTTTCTCTTTGTTTTTCTATAACATGTTATAACAAGTTAAATTACTAGTGCCCCTGTAAGTAAGGTCACTGTGTGGATACCCCTCTAATCCTCCCCTTCCTATTTTGCTACAGGAAATGTCATGACTGTGCTACTCTATAAAAGGAGCGTAAGATGGGGGTGGGTGGTGGGCCCTTCCCCTGCCAAAAAAGAACAACCACGGATGAAGGAAACAAGGAGGTAAGGGCAGAAACAATCAACCAACAACAAATGCAGTAGCCCTGAAAGCTTAGCCTGATGATAGCTAAAACTGTAAAAGCTGTAAAGTACCACCTGTAATAATTACACAGAAGATATACCCCGCAAAAAACACTTTGCTACAAAGAAAAATAAAGCAGTAACAGAAGATATACCTTGCAAAAAAACAATTTGAATCGGAGAAGATTGCAGCAGTAATTTGTAAGCACATAATAGTAACAATCCTGTAGGCACACCCTGTAATAGTGCAGCAGAAAGTATACCCTGCAACAGCAATTTGGATCAGAGAACAATAAAGCAGTAGAATGTAAGCAAAAACAGTAACAAATCCTTTGAGCACACACAAAAAAAGTAACACACAGTAAATCTGCCTAGCCAAAAGAAGCCTTAATCTTTTTCCTTGCTCTGATAATGTTCCTTACTCTGTCCTTACAAGCAAACCTAGAAGAAAAGAGTTCAGGTGAAGCTAGGAGCTTTTGCCAGCAAACCTAGTCTTCCAATGTGATGTGAGGAAGTTCTTTTTCACAGTAAGGGTGGTGGATGCATGGAACGGCCTACCTCAGGAAGTGGTGGATATGAATACAGTGCAGGGCTTCAAACAGGCATGGGATAGGCATAAGGGAGCAATACAGATGAGTAGAAATAGAGAGGCCATTGACAGAGTAAAGGGCTATGGAACATTCATAAGGTAGAAAAAAATGGGTAGACTGGAAGGGCCTTGTGGTCCTTATCTTCCATCAACTTCTATGTTTCTATGTAGGTGGCCAAGCTACCTAAGTAGAAATGGGGAAAAATACAGAATAGTGGAGGTGTTGCTGCAGCAGACTAGAAGAAGGGAAAAAAACATAAGATGGGAAGCGTCCGAGGTGCGTATTAGAATCGGGGTGGGGGGTGGTCCCCTGCCTCACAGTGTGGGGTTTCAGCTTATATAATGTGAATCCGCATATTCATTGAAGCACATACAGTTGGAGGCGAGGGTAGCGCACAGTGCTGTTTTAAATTGGGCTATATTTGGAAGGCTTAGTGGGATTCATGTAACTCATTCATGTAGCTTGCTGCCCTGAACGCACATGAGCACTTTCCTAAGTTGATTCTCTGAAGACGCAGTTCAGGGCAAGTCTAGTCGTGCTTCTGGTACCATATAGATTAACAGGACTGATGCAGTTTCGTATAGCTTTGGGGGGTGAGACCCAACAGTGCCTTTTTAGCAAGCTGGCAGGTTTAGTATTTTAATCTGCCATACAAGGGAAGCCAATTGGTAAGGGCATACAGGGTGCAACTGTGGGCGAGCTGGTCAGACCCCTGTACAAAGCGACAGTGCTTAACGCATACCACCTTGACCCTGTTTAATACAGTGTCACAGGCAGACGCATACACAGGGAGGATTTAGTCAATGAGGGACATAACAGAGCAAGTAATAACATGGCATCTAGCTTCAGCTGTAAGGTTGAGGTGATTCCTATACAGGGCACCCAGCCTTCTGTTTGGCAGTGCAACAATGTTGTCCACATGTGGGGCAAAAGATAGGGTGTAGTCCAGTGTGACTCCAAGGTACTTGAAGTTTTCTGCTTGTTCCAGACTTTTTCCCTTGTCATTGAGGATGACCAGTGGAGGGATCTTTTTTTTTTCTCCTTTACGAGCCCAAGAAGAGCATAGCTTTTGTTTTCTTGTAGTTCAGAACCAATTCATTGGTGGTGGACCATTTTTTCAGGTACCTGAAATTGGCCTAAAGGGTGGCCAATATTCTACAGTGGCTAGATTTCTGGAGAGGATGATGGTATCATCTGCATTTAATAGTACCCTTGCTGACTGGCAGGCCTCAGGT
Source organism: Neoceratodus forsteri (assembly GCA_016271365.2). Lineage (NCBI taxonomy): Eukaryota > Metazoa > Chordata > Ceratodontiformes > Ceratodontidae > Neoceratodus > Neoceratodus forsteri. The sequence continues at coordinate 585,284,680 of JADMNL010000022.1, forward strand.
AGATTATTAGTAAACAATCTGAATAAGAGGGGGCCAAGTATTGAACCCTGGGGCACCCCAATGGATACACTCCTTGTGTCAGAGACAAAGCCAATTATTTTTACCCACTGGGATCGGTTGGAGAGACAAGTACGAAACAAGTCTACTGTGTCCAAAGATAGGCCCAGGAAGAAGAGCTTGTCAAGCAGTAGCTTGTGTTGAACTAAGTCAAAAGCCTTGGTCAGATCAATATTGATGGCTCCAACCATGTCTCTGCTGTCAAGGGCCTCATGCTGGTAGCTAGTATATTCAGCTAGAGCAGTGCTGGTACTATGCACCTTTCTGAACCCATGTTATTGTGGGCATTGGATGTTGTGTTTTTCCAGGTAGGTGACCAATTGGCCTGAGACAATTCTCTCTAGGGCATTTGACAGAGGGGACAGGATGGATACTGGCCAATAGTTAGTCAGATTGGAGCAGTCACCATTTTTGAAAACTGACATGACCAGTGCGGTTTTCTATACCCTAGGGAACTGTGAGTATTGCAGAGAAAAGTTGAAGATCTTGGAGACAGGGTAGTTCCTCAAGGAAAAATGCAAGTAGCTTCATATCAATCGTGTCACTGCCAACCCAAGTTTTACTCAATACTCTTTTAAAATACTTTAGGGTGTCTTTGGTGGAGACTTGTTTGACATAGAATTTAGGGTGTTCTGTCTCAAGGTCGTGTCTGCTAGGGGCTTCAGAACCTTCATCTTCATGAGTCACCCATGAAGGGCTCATATTAATGACTGCACTCAGATCTGTAAAAGCTGCATTGAATCTGTTTGCCAACTCCATTGGGTTCCTGATCTCTGTCCCATCAATTTTAAGCACTTTTCAAGGCTGTTTCTCACTCTTGCCCAAGGGCTCAAAAATGTTCTTCCAGAATTTTTTCCTGTTGTTCCAGTTTTGGGTTTGCTGGGCCTTACAATATTCAGATTTGGCCAGTCTAATCCTTCTGGGGCATCTATTGAGTGCTTCTATATATCTTTGTAGATGCACCCGTGATCCAGTCTCTCTTGCGAAGGACCATCTGTTGTCCCTTTCCTTCATGAGGGCCAATAGTTCAGGAGTGATCCACCCAGATAAGCTACCCCATACCTTGCACTTTTTGAGGGGGGCAAACTTGTCACAGGCTGCGGAGAATTTCTTTATTAGGAAGTCAAGAGCAGTGTCAATGTCAGGAATGGCATCCAGGTAGCTCCAATCCATATTAGCCAAGAAAGGTTTAAATGCTACCACCTTATCTTTGCAGAGGATCTGGCTGGTGGTCACTGATGGTGTCAAGTTGCACTCTGACATCTCTGACCTTGTCAGGATATGCGGCCAGAATTCAATCTATTAAGATACTGGTGCCAATCTTAGAAACATAGAAACATGGACAATGATGGCAGAAAAAGACCAGAAGTACATTCAGTCTGCTCAAGTTCCCTATAATCCCTGGAACCTACTATTCCTCCAATGTACTAACCCACCCCTTTCTCCTCCTTGGTCCTATTGCCCCAGAAAACAACTATTCCCTTCATTCTATCCCAGCCCTTCTTGAATCCCCTGACAGTTTTTGCTCCCACCACCTCAGCCGACAGACTGTTCCAAGGTTCCACCACCCTTTCTGTAAAGTTAGTACTTCCTCACGTCCCTCCTGTTAATTTTCACTCGTATCCATGTGACCATGAGTTGATATTCAGGCTAAATAGTTCCCCGCAGTTCACTTTAATTCCTTTAAGGAACTGAAGGTCTCAATCATATCTTCCCTCTCCCTTCTGGCTTCCAGTGAGTATATATTTAATGCCTTGAGGTGCTCCTCATAGGATCTGCCCTGCTGGCCCTGAAATATTTTTGTTACTGTGCTCTGCACTGTCTCAAACCTATCCATATGCTTTCTGAATTGAGGACTCCAGAACTGGGCACAGTACTCTAGATGAGGCCTCACCAGGGATCTGTAGAAGGGAAGTATTAACTAGTTTTATGGTTGTCTCTGGTGTTTTCAGTCACCATTTGGGACAGGAAAAGACTGGCAATCATATCACTATGTCCAATCCTAGATTTGGAGGTCCAATTGACATTGAAGTCACCAGTGACAGTAATCTCCAAGTTACGATTAATTTGATTGAAGTAGCTGGAGAAGGACTTCAGGCCATATTGGTATTTATTAGGTGGGATAGAAGTTGTCATTAGGATGAGAGTTTTGTGTCTTCTTCCTAGTAGGAGTTTAACCACTAGGCATTCACAATCCCTAGTCAACCCACTTATTTCGAGCTTGAAACCCACCATGTCAGACCTTAAGTAGAGAAGGCAGCCCCCACCATGCTTGCCCATCTGGTCCTCTCCGAAGTGGGTGAAGCCTCAGAGATCATCAGAGAAGCATCAGAGATCTTGTGGGTGAACCAGGTTTCCGTAAGGGATATAAGATCCAGTTGCACTAGTGCAATCCAGGCTTCAAACAGAGTAAAATTAGACAGAAGTGTTCCAATGTTTAGGGAGACGGTGCTTAGCTTCCCATGCTGCTTAGGTGCTAGACCTGGTTTGCCCGTGGTGCTAGGGTTTGGGTGGATATTGCCTGACAATAGGAGTAAGATTATAGTGAGTCTTCTTAGGTCTCTCAGGCACTGTTTGACACTCAGTTCTTTTTTTTTTTGCTCTGTGGAGGAGGAGTAGCTCTCTGTGTAAGGGAAGGGATCAAAGCAATGGAACTAAAGGGTAAACAGGGAGGAGAGAAGGCACTGTGGGTCACCATGGAGACAGGAAATGGCACCACAATCTGCACAGGGGTTGTATACAGACCCCCATCTCAGGGGAGGAAATGGACACGGAAATGATAGAAGGCATCCTTAGGATGGCAGAAAAAGGGGAGATATTGTTGATGGTGGACCTGAATATGCCAGATGTTAACTGGAACACATTTGCTGCAGCCACATCCAAGAGCAGGATCATTCTTGATACCCCACAGGGGGCATGCCTCAGACAGCTAGTGTTGGAACCCACTTGGGAGGGAGCAGTCATAGACCTGGTACTCTCAAATGGGGATGGAGAGAGGATCTCAGATTAAGAAGTGGTTAGTCATCTGGGAACAAGTGACCACCAAACAGTGTGGTTCATGATAAACACAGCCGTAGAGTCAAGCCATACAAATGTGAGGGTACTGGACTTTAGGAGGGCTGACTTGGCAAAATGGGAGAGTTCCTCAGAAAAGGACTAGCAAACAGGCAAGAAGGAGGGGTGGAGGAACAATGGGAAAACATCAAAACTGCCATCACAGAGGCAACAAGCCTTTGTGTGAAGCAAATAAACAAATCAAGATGAAGGAAAAAAACACTATGGTTCTCAAAAGAGGTGGCAGGGAAGGTTAGGGTGAAAAAGATAGCATTCAGGGAGTATAGTATAAGGAAACACAGAAGGAGCAGGACAGAGAACTGTACCAGTTAAAGCAGAAGGAAGCAAGGAAGGCAGTCAGAATAGCAAAGGCCCAAACTGAGGAAAATATAGCCAACTCGGTTAAGAAGGGGGATTAAACTTTTTCTAGGTACATTAGGGAGCGAAGAAGGACGAAGGAAGAGATAGTGAGGCTTTTTTTTTAATTCAATAATTTTTATTAGAGTCAGAATAGAACAATTACAATCATACAGAGCCATTAGACAGCAGTATACAATCATGGAACATAGTTACTCAACTATAACTAAGAACATTAATACAAATTAATATAAGTGCAAGCATAAAGGACGAGTTAAAGTAACAAAAAAAAAGGGTGAATGTGGAGCAATATTGAAGCACGAGAAATACGCTAAACTTACACCTCTGAATACTAAAACTGAAAAGAGCACATCAGAACAAATTTAAACTGTCAATTTTAAAAAGGGGGACCATATTTCAAGAAACTTAGGAGTCTGATTAAGCAGTAGATAATAGATCCTTTCATTTTGGGCAAGGGCAGACATGCAGTTGAACCATTCAGACAGAGAGGGTGTTGTTTGATCTTTAGGATAGTGAGGCTTAATAAAGGGGAGGGAAGCTGACCCAGTGGTGCTGAGAGTTGAGGCACTGGACACCACACCTCGTGCCACACTGGCAACCCAAGTTCGGGAGCAAGCTCGGGTGCCGGAGGTCGGCAGGGGAGAGAGAGGATCAAGCATCCGATGGGCTGCTCTCCTCTCCCAGGGGGAGGGCTCTGGGCTGTCCAGCATTCCAGTGACTCCCGGTGGAGAGCGGGAGCATTGCAGAACGAGGACCACACATTGGGGCGAGCATGGCTGATGCCAGTAGGGTTGCCATGCGCTATGGCATCGGGGGGATGTCGCGCTTGAGGGGGAGGAGGTAGCAGAGACAACCATGAAAAATCCCCTCCAGCCCAGATAGGAGACGGCCCTCCCAGTGCTGTTCCACCACACGCCCAACGCTGGTTCTCTGCCACTGCCCCTTCAGCCTCCTTGGGCCCATAAGGGGGCTGGGGCACGGGGAGAAAGTAACATCTATGTAGATGGCTGGGTCCACAGTGGGCGGTAGAGCGTACTCGGTGAGAGGAGAGGCCAGAGAGAGTTCCAGTGCTGGGGGAGCAGAAAATAAGTTGGAAAAAATAAAAATAAAATAAAGGGGAGGGTGAGTGGGCAGAGGGTGACATTGAAAAAGCAGGGATGCTGAACGAATACTTCTGCTCAGTATTCACAAAAGAAGAGGAGGGGAAGGTACCTAATCCAATCAGTAGAAACACTCTGGATAGGGGGGTTAATACCAGTCCATTCACAGAAGAAAGGGTTCTGAAAGAACTCCTGAAACTGAAGGTGGACAAAGCAATGGGACCTGATAGGATTCACCCCAGAATTCTAAAAGAACTAAGGGGAGAATTAGTGACACCATTGACTACCCTTTTTAACAAATCATGGGAGGATGGTGTAGCACCGGAGGACTGGAGAAGGGCAGATGTGATTCCCCTTCACAAACGTGGGAGCAAAGCAGAAGCAGAAAACTACAGACCTGTTAATTTGACCTCAGTGATAGGGAAAATGATGGAATCACTTTTGAAAGAAAGAATTGTTGAGTACCTAGAGGCCAGCAGGGTACAGGACCCAAGGCAGCGTAGATTCACAGATGTCAGATAAATCTAATAGATTTCTTTGACTGGGTGACCAAAGTAGTAGACCAGGGAGGGGCGTGGACATGGCCTACCTAGACTTTAGCAAGGCATTTGATACAGTCCCACACACAAGATTAATAAACAAGTTAGTCAGCCTGGGAGTGGGTCCCAGGCCGGTAGCCTGGGTAAACAATTGGCTGGACAACAGGACACAGAGGGTAACAGAACTGCAAGAGCGCAGCATGCATGCCACATGCTTAATAAGCATGTGGCATGCATGCTGCGCACTTGTAATTCTGTAAGGGTGGGTGACACTGAAGGGATATATGTTGTGACAGTAGCAGTAGCACTCCCCTAAAGTAGCCCAACTTTCCAGCCTACTGTGTTTAGACTTAGCCTGGGTGCTCTGGGGGCAGGTATGTTGAACAGGAGTTTCTGGTGCCCAGTAGCATTTCCAGTTATCTGGAGAGTCAGTAACACCCACTGTCGCCAGTTTGGGACATGTAGTGGGCCTCCCAATCGGTATCTGGCTGAGCAGTACCAGTCCAAATAGTAGCATTTTTGTGATCTGTGGTAGCTCAGGCCTAGCAGGGAGGTACACAAGCAGGTTCATGTTATAGTGCAGCACAGGGAGATGCTGTTTGTAGGGATTATTAATGATTTTGTACAGCCCGGTGGTGCTGAGGGTTGAGGCACTGGACGCCACACCTCATGCCATGCCGGTGACCCGAATTCCGGAGTGGGCTTGGGTGCCAGGGGTCGGCGGGGATGGGTAGAGGATTGATTGCCTGCAGGGCTGCTCTCCTTCCCCAGGTGGGCGGCGGGGGATAGCTCAGTGAACCAGCATCTCCCAGTGGAGATCAGGAGTGCTGTAGTGCGTGAGCTGCACACTACACAGCATGGCTGATGCTGGCAGGGTTGCCATGTGCCATGTGTCAGGCGTGCCCACGCAACGGGGGGGCGGTCACCACCAGAACAGGGAAAACACTGGCTCCATGGGGTAGGCGATGGCACCTGTCCCCCATGCCCTCAGCTGGGTTTGTCTCCCCTGGCCTTTTCAGTTCCTCTGACTGGGACCTCACATGCGACCAGAGACTGACATAGAAGAGTACCCAAAGAGGAGGGGTGACCCACCCCGGATGGGTTAAACTGGGAGTGCTGGTTGCAGGGAGGGGAGGAGAGAGGAGGCACTGGTTGAGGGAACTTCAGGCAGGCAGGATATGGGCAGGATGCCTGAGAGAGACTCCATGGGGCTGTGACCGGAGGAAATAAATTTGAAAAAAAAAATTTATGATTTTGTATCTATGTTGTGCAGTGAGCAGAATCAGGGTAGGCAATTAACTCTATTGCCTCAGGTCAGACAGGAGGTACCACTAGCTAGGTAAAACACATACCCTGTAGTGGGGTACTAATTAATAGCCCCTCTGTTCTGTAGCTCATTAGCAATACCCATAACCAGGTAATAGAGTACACAGCTTTGGGGTAGGTAATTATTGCTACAGCCTTAGTTTAGACAGAAAGTACCACTACCTAGGTAAGCAACTATTACTGTAGTAAGGTGCGCTGCGAGCTTAGCAGTGAGACCAGGTACATTAATTAGCCTATAATTATGTTAGGCTGAAATGGTAATCTAGCAGTGTCAGAGCAAGCAGCATTAACATTAGTTAGCACTGGTGGTGCTGTCAGCAAAGGCTCATCTAGTCAGTTTAGACGTGTCAGGTGATAAGTGGTCCGTTGCCCAAATGGTCTTCGCCCTTATACATTCGCTCTTAAAAGCAGTCATCCTTTTCTAGTCACCCTTGTGACATAGTGCCTTAGATGTGTCGGGTGATAAGGGAGCCATAAAAATGGCAAATGGAACTGGGTGAAAGGAAAAAGGCGATGGAATATGGGCGACTCTGACAAGGGAGCGTCAGGTGACGGCATCACTGCTGTCCTCATGTGGTGTAGTGTGCGGCTCCGAGGATGCTTATGTTTAGTGTGGGGGTGCGGATATAGCTCCCTTCTCCTGAGGTGTTGCTGACTTGAACTGCGGTGAGCATTTTTGCCGTAGGTGTTGCTCTTTTGACTGGTTGCTGCAGTGGTCCGTTGCCCAAATGGTCTTTGCCTTTATAAATTTGCTCTTAATAGCAGTCGCCCTTTTCTAGTAGCCCTTGTTGCATAGTACCCAGTTTAGAATGCAGGCACTACGAGACAGGTACAGTATAATTGTAACAGCAACCTGTTAGGTATTCAGACAAGTCAATTACTGAAATGAGTCAGGCAACATTACAGTTTAGAGTCACCCAGTTCAAGATGGAGTTGTTTGACGCAGGCTATCTGAGTACTTTATTTGCTGAACACAGGCAGCATGTCTTGCAGTCAGCAGCCTCTCCTGGCTGAGTCTCCCATCATCCTTTGTGCTGTGGTCCTTATCATTCTGGACCGCAAGTGCAGAGGATCACAAGGGTTGAGTACCTTGCTTTGGCTATTAGTGGGGAGAAGGTGGGCGGAGGTGACATGTGTACCCTTGTGACCCTGATTCCAGCTGCAGTGGTGCACTGAATTGGCTGGGAAACAAATTCAGAGTTTCTCCTTTTTCCATAGGTTCGTTGTTTTTTGACATTCTGTTCCCTAATTGTCGACATAGTCTTTTAATGACCCCATCTTATGATCAAGACAACTGAAATGTTAAAAATCTTATCAAGACAGGTAGATTTTTTAAATCCTGTCTGAGGGGTGATTTCACAGAGTGACTGCGAAAACATGTTTCATGGGGATTTGAAAAATCTCACCAACCTAGTTCATGCGCTCTTGTAAAATCTTCCATATCCCCCCTTCCCCAGACAAATCTGGAAATGAGCTATTATCAGCTTAATACGTCTTTCCTGATAAACTTTTGAAATAACTAACAAAATAAATAACTGAGGTGGAGTCCCAAAAAGGCTATGTTGAAAATTAGGGGCAGAATGTTAATAACATGACAAAGTTATGAGTAAAAGTTCAACATGTATTAAATAGAGAATAATGGATAGGTAGGTAGTTATAACGAGGATTTCACCCCCTGAGGGGTGAGATGCCACATAAACGCCGAGAGTGAAGCTTGAGGAGTTTATTAAGGCATCCCACCCCGAGGGGGTGTGTAAACTCCGAGTTTTGACCACCTACCTAGGCTTTATTTTGTATAATTGCTGGGGATCTTTTTTTTGCCACAGCAATTATATCAAATAAATGGATTTGTCTATGGAGTCGAGTCACGAACCTTTGGGGTTTCAACGTGGTCCTTAGCGGCCCCTGAACTAAAGTAGTGTTTAGTTGTTTTTTTTTTTCTTATTTCATACCAAAAATGAACATTTGTTGTGCCCAGTGATATTTTTGTTTAAAAAAAAAAAAAGAACTTACGACCAACTCCTTCTGTCGGGGAACTTTTCAGCACTGAGGAGCGGGGACGGCACGGAATGGCGCAAAGAAGAGGAAGATCGTGGTTGGCACATGTGCCAAGTTAGGGAAACCGGGAAACGTATTCGTCATCATAACCAGCTGGTTATAATGACAAAATTACAACCCTGTTTCCCTATGAGAAAAAATGAAAGCCGGTTATTATAAAGCCATTAACTGAACTTACCTTGTTTTCAGTCAGTTTGCAGCTTTGGCTGTGGACAGGATTGCAGCATTGGGCCTGATAGGAAAATGGGGGCCTGCAGGGGTGGTGTGTGCTGACAGGGGAGTTGGGGTGGGGAGGACGGAGGCTGGAGGGAAGCCAAACACATCAAGAGGCCATTTTCTTTTTTTTTTACTGGGTTTAAAAAAAAAAAAAAACAGAGGATAACGAGAGAAAATTTTTTTTTTTTTTATTTTAGGGACCAACACTGGGGATTGGGCACCCCAATGTTCGTTTATTGTTTAGCAGCACCAGAGGAGAGCACCCTGGTCTCACATGCTGTGATACGGTGAGTGTTGTCCAGTGGCAGGGTTGTGCACCTGACCACCAGACTGAGTTTGGAAGGGGGGATATTACCACTGTCTGGAGGCAGGGTTAAGTACTTGATGTCTTGATTGATTTTAGGAATGGGTAAGTGTTTTCCAGTAGCAGGGTTGGGCACCGTGACAGGGTTGAATAAAGCCCTGTACCAATTGTTATGCAGAAAGAGTTTAAACACAAGGATCTATTCTGTCCTGTCCTTTGCTGTCTCTTGTCTGGCTGGCTGTGCAACCAAATTTTCTTGTGAGACCTAGGGACTGATCACTCCAACAGTTTCACAGTTCTCCACCTCTCGCTATCTCTCTGCCTTCCCTTGCTATTTCTGTCTTTTCTTCCCCCCTTGCATATCTGCAGTTATTAAAAATATATGTGAATCTCTGTGTAAAACTATAAGTGATACTGGGATCCCATTGTTTAAAACTGTATATAGTTATGCTGTTGAAATAATAGTAAAGCTATTCGGAACTCAAGGGGTTAACCCAAGATGCCATTTTTAAGCCTTTTGCAGAGCTGTAAACAAGAGGTCAGTTCTGGGTCATTATGTACTATTTTGCTACACCTGCAAGGAACAAAACCGACACTAACATTCTGTAAACTTACAAGAACATGCTGTGGGAAGCAAGATCTCTTAACGAGTTCCCAGACAAAGACTTATAAAAAGAGCAGCAATGTTTTGCTAGAGAGACAAGGAGAGTGAGATACTGAGAGACTGAAACTTGGAATTAAGAAATACCCTCAGAAGAAGGACTTAGTTTTCTCTGTTTGTATTGCCTTTGTAAATAGTTATACTGAATAATTTTTATTTTGCTGTTATTGAGAAAAATAGAACACTTTTTGCAAATTTTGAAACGGCTCCTGGTTTTCCTATGCTTCCTGACCTGTTCCTTGACAACAGGCACCTAACCACCACACAGTTTGAAAGCTGGGTCAGTTGGGAGGGGGATACTGGCAACAGGATTGAGCAGCTGCTGCCGGTGCCATTGACCAGCTTAGGCGGTGGGACGCTGGCTGATGAGGTTCATATGAAAGGATGTAGCCACACTGTGATAGGTGTGGCTGCATCCATTCATATGTGAGAAGTTTCTGCCCATCAGCCAGTTCAGCAGCATTAGCCGGAGTCTTGTCAGGACTGGGTGTGAACTCGCGCATCTCCTGCATGCTCAGCTGCATTGGGCGCTACAGCACACACCTCCTGGACCATAATTTGTCCGAGTGCTCCCAAGATGTTAGCTTTGCACATAGGCACAGTGATATTTTTTTTGTCATGAGGCAGGCCGGCACCAGTACTTTTTCCTTACCTGGGCATTATGCTGAGATAAAAGTAGTGAAATGAATGCCCTGTGGCAGCCTGTATCATCCAATCAGGATTTTCCCAACCCATTTAATAAATATGGTTATTCCGCTTCAGCCTGTTACATATGCTCTATATAGCCGGATATATATTTATCTTCATGTGTAAAGATGAGACCCATTTCTCATGAGAGACAATGAATTTATATTACTGTAGGACAGTAGGTCTCAAGGCATCCCATTGACACAGCAGTAGTGCTACTGCTTGTGAAATCCCGCATTCGGGAACGAGCACAGGCTGTCAAAGGCCGGCTGGTGAAGGAAGGATGGAGCATCCTAAGGACTGCTCTCCTTCCTCGAGAGGGAGGGATGCTGTTTCTACTGATTGACTACCAGCTGGGAGCACAGCCAGTGGCATCAGAAAGGGAGGGGTAGCGACCAGACGCACAGCATGCCTGCCTGCCAACAAATGCATGTCTGCGCACATCACTGGGAGAAAATCAGAGGGTGGAGAAAAAACTTGGTTCACACCACAAGGGCATCCCCCTCGCAGGCTCTTTCACAACCAACACAGCGCCCCATATAGGTCTTCGGTAAGTCGTGGATAACCTCTGTGTCTGTGTGAAGGTCCATAATGGGATGGAGTTGGCTTTTGAGCAGAACTGGAGAGAGAAATAGCTTTGTAGGAAAAAAAAAAAAGACAGTAGTTCCCTCTGATTTACTTCCTTGATCCCTGTCGGCAGCAACAGTACTCACTAAATAGTTAAAAAGTTAAAAAAAACTTGTAATACAGTCTGAATAAGTCAGGACAAGAGATCTCGGGGAGTAAAGCTGCTTACACTAATCTGCACAACACACCAAATAATTACTACTTGATGCCAATTTTAAACTGACCAACGTCTGCAATTATAACATGGAGTATTACAAGCAGACATTTTGTTGCCTCATTTTCTGGAGTCTGCCTGTCAATTTCTACCATTTATTTTATTCATTTATTTATTTAAAAATGTCCACACCAGGGTAGCCTCCTTTAGGTGCAGTATCTCATTTACAAGAGGGTCCCTGTGGGCAAAGAGCAGTCTAGATACACAGAATTACATCAAGTCAGTGTCATTACAGACAGATTCAGACAGGCAACAGATTCCACACAAGGTGGAGTAAGGTGAGGCAGTAAACTGGGCTTCATTAACAAAAAGAAAGTAAGACTTGCAAGCAGTAAGAGTCTGCAGATAGTAATTAGAGGAAGCAGTTTCATGGTTTAAGTGGGCGACTGTAACATGCATTTTTTAACTGATTTAGGTTCTGGATGCTTCCTTACGTCACTGACCTAAATTCCCAGTATAGCTCTCCCGGCACTGTACTGTTTGCATTTTCAAAGAGCTATCTTTCGAGATGCATGATAGACATATAAAGCTCCGCTGATCCCAGTTATCTCCATTCAAGTGTATTCATCACAAGATATACCCTTAGGCAGTGTACAGCTATTTCTATCCCAGTCCATGGGGGACCTCTAGTGGCCATTTGGGGCAAACAGTGTGAAACTTTCAGAAACCAGAAGTGGCTGATACTAAGGGGTACTTCTCTCAAGTGTTCTGCACCAAGAGGGTTATCCCTCATTTTACTCCTTAGATTTTCTCTCTCCTGCACTGAACAGTGAAAATTTAAATCAGAAATTCATAACTTTCCATTTTGCTGAATCAATAGCAATCTTCATGATGTAGGCTTTTGTTTCTGCAGTGCTCTGACCTTCGGTCTACATGATATAGTGAAGTGGCTCAAATGTTTTGGGCAGGAAGGCAGTGTGGTCTGTTAAACTAGAGAATTCAGTGCACACCCTCAGCCTCCCCATTTGCAAATCCTTCAAATATTACAATTTCTTCTGCCTGAATTAGCTATGTATTCTTTTTTTGTTTGTTTTTTAATTTCTTTGTGCTTCTTTCACTCAGCTGGCCCTTCGCCCCTCTCTGGCACCTGCCATGCCCTAACCTCATCACACCACCTTCTTTCAGGACTTACCTTACCACTGTTTTGCCCTCACGGCTTGCTCCCCAATGACGGGGCTCTCAGGCAGGGCAAGCATACCTCTCAATCTTTTGTCACTGAAATGAGGGACAGTGTGAAACACTGACCCTCACAATGATGGAAACATCTTCAAACATGGAGATACAGGCTGAGAACACTGTGGGACCCATTGCCTTTACTTGTACAAAGTTTACATTTGATTTAATATGTAAGAATATTATCAATTTCTGGTTTGAAATCTGAATTCACAGCACCTTCTCTGCGTGAGCAGAACCTTTTCTATGAGGGACTGATGAGAGACAGAGCAATTTTGAGGAGTAAAATGAGGGACGTCCCTCATAATCAATGCTAGTTAGAGGTATGAGGGTGAGGTCCTTCGGGAGCATCAATCTGGTTGCCAGGGAAGAGCCTAAGTCGGTTGGGTCTGCAGGACCATGGTCTGCGGGTGAAGCAGAGCAATCATTATGCATGGCTGAAGATTTCCCCTACAGTTTTGTGCCATTCCCCTGAGGACATCTTTCTTTATGGTGTTATACCACTCACACACCTGGTGATGCCATAGACATCCTCGTTCCCTAGCGCTTCCCGACACACCTTCCACAGATGTTCCCCAAGGGCGGTGTAGCAGGGGAATCTGTCTCACACCTTCCCAGAGGAAAGGAGCATCCATCAGGAAGTTATACTCATTTTATCTCCAAGGGGAGTTGTGGGGGGTGTCTCTTGGTGTTCATTTCAGAGGTCCAATGTGATTAAACCCAACCACCAAATGTTACAGTGGACTACCTATCAGCTGGGCTCCTATTGTAAGATGTAACTGCCTGAGTTGGCTTCCTTAAAATAATTTGCACTGCCTAAATTGGCTTCCTTTGAATAAGGTTCATTCACCAACCAGTGGTGATTGGTGAGGAGTCTGCTAATAGAGACAGCCACCAGTCACCCAAGCATTATACAAACATACTAGCAGCTTGTTCCTTGCTCATTCACAAAGTTTTTAATTCTTTTCTGATTAGGGTGCTACTAGTCTGTGGCACATAAGTTACAACAGTGAATTCAGTGCACCCCCCCCACACACACACACACACACTCATGGCAAGTCTTACAAATCTTACAATGTTATTTCTGCCAGAATTGGCTACTTACTCATTCTAGGTTCCTGTTCTAAAAGGCACTGTGGAGTAGTGGCATACCACAGACTAGGAAGGCAGGAAATCCAGAGCCTGGAAATATGTGAATGGCAGCCTATATAACTGCTCAGTTCACATCAGGAAAGAGCATGGGAGTGGTGCAGTGTAATGGGTGTGGAGCCTCACTCTTTCTGGACACCTTCTGGAGACTGAGGTGCTGCTCCATTTGTGCTCACCTCTCTGGGTTGAGGGTAGAGGTTGCTGAACTTTGAGCTGAACTAACAAGGGTGCAGAGAACCTTCTGCCCCACTCAGGGGCCCCCAAGTCTGCCACCAAACCTCCAGAGAATGCCTAGGCAGAGGCAGAGTGGTCGGACTTTGGTGGGCTCTGGGAAGATGGAGTAGACAGGAAGGGTACACACTCCTCAGCCTGCACCATTGCAGAATTCCTTCAACATATTGGTGGGATGGAGAAGCCGGGAGGAGGCATCCATAGCAGTTGGAAGAAAGGAAGTGGGGGGTCCTCAGAAGGGTAGGCCACAAGGTGGGAGCGAGAAAGGGGCCCCCAGCCAAGGAGGAAGTAGCTGCTGGTAGGGACTCTATTGTTAGGGTGACAGACTTGGGAGCAGAGGGAGAAAGGGAGAGGGAAGTGACCTGCCTGAGAGGTGCTTCGACCTGGTCAGCTAGAGAGCGGTTCCAGAGAATCACTAGGGCAGTAGGAGATAGAGCTAAATGCCATTGTCCACCTGGGGACAAATGACCTGGCAAGGGACAGAGTAGTGATAGTGCAGGGAAATATCATGAAACTGGGGGGAGGCCTCAAGCAGGTGGTGCACACAGTGGCTTTTGCCAAAGTGTTTCCTGTATACGGCCAGGGAGAGGATAGGACACCATGCACCAGGGCTTTTAACAGTTGGTTGAGGGCATGGTGCAAGGAGGAGGGGTTTGGCTACACTGGGGACTGGGGCCAACCTGGAAGGATATAGGCCTCTATGGGAGACAGCCTGTATCTTTCCGGGGCCAGTCCTTAGTGGGAGGTTTAAATGTTACTTGGATGAGCATTTAAACTAGCCAGGAAGGGAGGCTGTGAAACCAAGGTAGGCAATTATCTCCCCCCCAAAGATAATGTAGCAGCAAAGGGGGAGAGCCTGAGGAGAGTAAGTTCCCCCAAGGCAGGGGCACAAGAAGACAGGGGTGGGGACAAGGGAGAAGAGATGGGGTATAAATCAGGAAAGCAAGAAAAAGGAGTTACGGAGATAGGTAAAGCAGAAGGTAACAAGGGAAGAGGGCAGTTAAGGGGAGCTTCAGGGAACAGCACAGGCAGGAAGGGGAGGGGAAGCAAGGAAACAGGAAGGGAGGGAGTAAGGTATGAACAGCCATGTGTGACAATGCAAGGAGTCTGGGAAATAACATTCCAGACCTGGAAGCCATCATGGCAAAGAGTAGCCTGGATTTGGTGGCCATAATGGAGTTGTGGTGCACTGACAGCAATGACTGGGATGTGGCCATACCACTCTTCTCTCTGTTCAGGTGAGACAGAGAAGGGAGGAGGGGTTGTACTATGTGTGAGGGAGGGAATTAAGGCCATGGATATACACGGGCACCAAGAAGAAAAAGAAGGGCTGAAGGTGCTGTGAGACATCCTGGAGACAAGTACTGAGGTCAATATCCTTTTTTTTTTTCCCAAAAGTTTTTATTTTACTCGGGTCACTATCCTAATTTAACCCCCCCACCACCACCACCAAAATTGGGGGGCTTACCTTGACTATCTCCCTGGGCTGTAGTAATGCCCACTGCCTGGTTGACATCCAGAAAGAGAAGGTAAATCGATGTACAGTAGTGTTCTGATGCTGTCTTGCGTGAGCGTGTAGATCCATGCCGCCGCGCTGTCTTTAAGAGATCCAGCCAGTGTGTATAGTGTAAATAACCTGGGCTGGGTCTGAGTACAATGGAGCTTGCGACCAGCCAGGCAAAGCCCTAATTCACTCCACTCTGAAGTTGCTTGATAGTGCAGAGGGAGCCCTCTAATATACTGTAAATATTTTTTTCTAAATCCTTGTTGTTACTGTATAAATGAGATGTTTACATTTACTATTCATTCCTCCACTATGGGAGCCACCATGTTTGGTCCTGGACTTGGCATTTGGACCAGTCAGAATCCAAGGGTCCTCAAGGGGTTCTGATTACAGTGACTTGTGGGAAAAGCTGTGAACTTTCTTGTTGGCACCTAAATTAACCAATGAGAGCACTCAGACTGTGATTGACAGTACAGGCAGCAAACCGGAATCCAGAAATCCCAGTCTTGAGAGAGACTGTTGTTTGAACAGCGAGAGTTGCGTTCAGCTCGAGCCACCGAGAAAGAGCTCCTGGACATGCTGAGAGAAATTGTAGGATAAAGGCCTGTTTGCCTCCCTGCAGGAGCTGAAAGAAACTCAGACTACCTAAAAACAGAGAGAAGGAGCTTTTGCAGCACTTGGGCTGGAAGTTCAGCTCGAGCCACTGAGAAGGAAGCAGCCTGATCATGGGCTGAGAGGAATAGCAGAAAAAAAGGTCTGTTTTTGCCTCTTTGGGTGGGACTCTAAATCCTGAGAGAGTTGCTCGTACCGGAGAC
Source organism: Neoceratodus forsteri (assembly GCA_016271365.2). Classification (NCBI taxonomy): domain Eukaryota; kingdom Metazoa; phylum Chordata; order Ceratodontiformes; family Ceratodontidae; genus Neoceratodus; species Neoceratodus forsteri. The sequence goes on from JADMNL010000022.1 coordinate 585,300,773, forward strand.
TGCCCAGAAGCAGAGAGAGGTTTCAGCCATAAATACAAAGTGGGAAAGCCTGTTTCTCAGAGCAAAAGAGGTACTGTTTCTAAATTGTCTCAGAGTGAAACTGATGGAAGTAAGGAGATTGCTCCAGAAACTCCTGGTGTAAAGTGGAGTCTGTAACTGTAAAAATAACTATCTCTGGCCACATGCCAAGAGGGGGAGACTGCCATGGGTTTTTCGGTCGAACTACATACAAACATCCATTTGCAACAACTGGGCCTATGCCAGCCTCGGCCCTAGAATACTGTTCTTGCACCAGATCCAGCCACTGCTCGGCGAGAGACCAGCCTTGAGGAGTCAGCCCCTGCAGAGAACCAAATCACAGATTGCAGCCACCTACAGGGAAAATCCATGAAGAGAAGGTGAGTCGTGTTGGCCCCAGTCTCCACCAACATCCTGGAAGGCCAGAAGGTCCATGATGTCGTCAGCCATTCCTTGATCTGTCTGGGTGCAGCGAGTACAATCATGGTAGTCCCTGCAACAACCAAATAAATGCTTTTGTGTCATCTGACTTGCTTTATAAGTTCTCATTGGGTTTTAACTGTGTTTACAGGCCATCTGGTCTCAGATTACAAATACCATTACTGTCTGCAAGTGTGTTCATCTGCCAATAACACCCTTTCTTCCATCAAGGGCCCCAACCAGCTGCAACGCCGGCCACCTCACGGCAGCACTTCAGGCCTGCTCCCTATAACAATCTGGGTACCCAACAGCTGTGTGAACTGATTAATTCAGGTGCTAATATAGTAATATTTAAATGCCTTATTTATTACCTGCTTAATTACAGCATAACGATCGTTTACCTAAATTCGTGGCCCCTCCTCGTTAAAGTCCCCTTTAATAAACCTGATTTACTGTTTGATGTTAATCCTGGGTTATGAGCATATTATTACCTAGTTTTCTGTTACTGAGTCAAACCAAAGGTACTGAAAGAATGCAGTGTTGTTACTGAAACTATTTCTTACAGGGGGCACAGGGTACATGCCAATAGTCCAGGCCCTGTTGGTAAGTGTGGTGTCCATGAGCATATTATTAGTGCTCACCACTACTTGTGTATTGATTGCTATACATGGTAACTGCGGTGGTTATTGTTTAAAGTCACTAGTCAGGGGTGTGGGTGAGTATAACTTCCCAGAGAGCCGTACTTGCATTGTAAATAAACCACATAACCATTACTCTCAGTGGAGGCACCAAAATTCCACTACTGCTGTTGGTAGGCACACCTCAGTACCCCTTATTTCCAAACCCAGGCCCCCTCAACTGGCAGCCAGAGAAGCCGACAGGGGTGGTAGCCCTTGTTATAATGGCACCAGGGTTACACTAACAGTGGTGGTACACAGACTTCCAGCACAGGGAGAGGAGTTGGACGAGGCATGTGGGAAACCATCATCAGGGTGGCAAGAGTGAGGTGCTGCTAGCTGGGGACTTAGTCTGCCAGATGTGGATTGGAGCCTTCCAGCTGCAGCTTCAGCAAGGAGCAGGGCCATCCTTGACTCCCTACAAGGGGCTTTTCTCAGACAGCAAGTCAAAGAACCCACTAGAGAAGGAGCAGTGCTGGACCTGGTGCTTTCAAACAGGGACAGCATTGCAGATATCATAAGAGGCAGTCCCCTGGGTACCAGTGATCACGGTACAGTGTGGTTTAACATTAAGATGAGAACAGAGGCAAAACACACACAGACGAGGGTCCTGGACTTTAGGAGGGCAGATGTTAAAGAAATGGTAGACTGCCTCAGAAACTGCCTCTTGTGGGGGGGGGGATTCCCATGGAGGGGTAGAGGCACAGTGCAGAAAATTAAGGGAGGGTATAATTAATGCAACCAATGTCTGCATGAAGGAAATGAGTAAAAGTAGAAGGAAAAAGAGACCATTATGGTTCTCTAGGGAACTGGCCAACATGGTGAGGGGAAAAAAAGGGGTGGCATTCAGGAGGTATAAGGAAACGCACAGGGTGGAAGAGAGGGAGATCTGCCAAGTAAAACAGAGGGAAGCAGGAAAGGTAGTGAGGGGTGCAAAGATGCAGACAGAGGAAAGGATAGCCAAAGGGGATAAGACTTTCTTCAGGTACATAACTGAGATGAAGAAAACAAGGGGAGGGATAGTGAGGATAAGGAGGGCAGCAGGGGGAGACTGCACAGAAGAGGATCAAGAAAAAGCAGATATCCTGAACAGGTACTTCTGCTCAGTCTTCACAGTGGAGGGAGGAGGGACGGACCACCAGGAGGCAGTAGGAACAAAAGGGGGGATAGAAGTCTATTTTCAGAGGAAAGAGTTCTGAAAGGACTTGAAGCTCTGAAAGTAGACAAGGTTATGGAACCGGATGGGATACACTCAAGGGTACTAAAGGAACTCGGGGAGCTGCTAGCTGTCCCACTGATAACCTTAGTTAACAGCTCTCTGGAAGCAGTCATGGTTCAGGAGCATTAGAAGAGAGCAGACATGGTCCCTCTACATAAGAGCAGCAGCAGAGAGGAAGCTAGCAACTATAGGCTGGTCAGTCTTACATCAGTGGTGGGGAAATTAAAGGACACTGTTAAAGGAAAGGTTGGTAGAGTATCTTGATTCCAGTGGGCTACAAGACCAAAGGCAGCATGAATTAATGGTGGTGGTGGTGGTGGTAGTAGTGGTGGTGGTGGGGTCCTGCCCGATGAATCTGATCAATTTCATTGACTGGGTGACCAGGGAAATAGATCAGAGGAGGGCAGTGGACATGGCCTATCCAGTCATAAGCAGACATCTAAGTAAAAGCAGACAAGCAGATGTCTGCTTTTACTTAGAGAGATTGAGGGCCACACTCGGTCATCTCCACTGCCTACTAAGATTATTGTTGGAGATACTTCGTACACAGACAGAGCCAATGTCCTGGAACAACTAAATAACCATTTCACCACTGCTGGCCTAACATTCGATGTCTCACCAGCTAGCAGACTCCTGACTCAGTCCAGTACTAAGGTTGCCCCATGCTTTGACAGTGCGAAGAGCCATAAATCCGCCTCCTTTAGTTTCAGCCCAGTAACCTTTAAACAGACTGAGGACCTACTACTGTCACTGGACATTAAGAAAAGCACCGGCGCCGATCTCCTAGAACCCCTATTCTTGAAAATAGGTTACTACCACCTGACCGCCCCCATTACACACCTTTTCAATCTATCCTTAGCACCAGGTGACCTACCAGCAATCTGGAAAATTGCTCATATTATCCCTCTTTTTAAGTCTGGGGATACATGTGACCTGAATAACTACTGGCCAATTTCTCTACTTCCCATCTTATCAAAACTATTGGAAAAGTTAGTTAACAACCTATTGAGAGATTTCTTGGAAGCCGAAGACTTGCTTAACACTATACAGTCAGGCTTCAGATCAAAACATAGCAAGGTATTCACCCTTGCCAAAGTAACTAGTGATTAGCAAAACAAGCTAGACTCAAAAAAGTACATATATGTGCTGTTTCTAGACTTAAGCAAGGCTTTTGATACCATCGATCATGGCTTACTTTTGTCCGCCTTGCATCACCTCAGTCTTGATGCTACCGCTATGAAATGGTTCAGCTGTTACCTTACTAACAGAATGCAACAAATCAAAGCTCAAGGGGACTTTTCCCCACTTAAAATTCTTCCACGAGTAGTGCCACAAGGATCTATCTTGGGTCCTATTCTTTTTGCAATCTACATCAATAATTTAGACTCCAAGGTTCATATGGCAAAGGTGCATCTCTTTGCAGATGACACTGTGCTATACACTGCTAGTTCCTCCCCTGAGTTTACATATGAGTTACAAAACGACTTTGGCATTCTGCAACATAACCTTCTACATCTTAAACTGCTCCTTAACGCTAAGAAAACAAAAACTATGCTTATCTCCTCCCAAACGCATTTACCAGCCGCGCCTACTCAGAACCTTATGATCCATACCCTACTTGGTGAACCACTCGAAACTGTGGACAGGTTTAAATACTTGGGTTTTTGGCTAGACAGTAAGCTTAACTTCATAGTTCACCTGGATGAATTAACTAAAAAACTGAGACAGTACCTGGGCATCTTTTATCACATTAGACACCTTCTTACCTTCGAGGTGAAGAGGAACCTAGTCCAATCTACATTTCTCCCCCTCTTAGATTATGCGGACATTCTCTATAGCCACTGTCCTAAGTCGTCTCTAACTAAACATGATACACTTTACCATCAGGCTTTGAGATTCATCTCTAATGCTCCTCTAAACACCCACCATAGTTTGCTTTATGCAATGTTAGACTGGGCCTCCCTGACTGCTAGGAGGCAGAGAAACGCATGCCTTTGGATTCAGAGAGCAATTACTAGTAAACTACCCTCATATATCTCCAATCTCTTTACGTGAAGTTCGGGGTCCTACTGCTTGGGGTGTTACTCACTTGTAATGTTCAAAGTCCCTAAAGTCAGAACTCGATATGGAGCTGCAGCTATCAAGTTTGCTATTCCATCCCTTTAGGAAAACGATATGAGAAGGCAGCTTGTCCATTGGAAGTTTTCTTTGGGGAGAGGGAAAGGGAAGCAGTGTTTCAAAGGGAGTGGGGAAGGGATAAAAGGTGGGTACAGAGGTAGGAGGGAGTGAGTCAAACCAGAATTTAGAGGTGAAGGTGGCACAATGAATGAGGCATCTGGCTTCAAGGGAAGGGGTAGGAGTAGAGAGAGCTGTGGTGTGTAGGAGTGGGGCAGTCCCAGGCACAGTGGCAGAAAAAGTGGAAGATGGGGGTCCAGTCTGGCAAGGGAGGACTTTGGAGCAGTGCTGTAGACAGTTTCTCCATAGTTGTAGATGGGAAGAATCATTTTCTAGACTAACCCCCTGCAGACGAGGAGAGGGATGCTTGCTTTGTTTCTGTACAACGCACCCAGTTTGGGGTGAAACTTGCAATCTGTGGCATCAATGTGCTCTGAGAGGTTGAGGTGCCAGTCCAGTCTGAACTCAAGGTACCTAAATGAGGGGACATCAGAAAGTGTAGTACCATCAAGGCTGTGGAAACAGGGGAGATGAGAGAGTCTGGCAAGCCTCTCTGGGAGCCAAAGGTCATGGAGATCATTTTCTTGGCATTGGGGGACAGAATGTTTGTACAGAACCGGCGCTGCACACTGTCAAAGTCTTGTTGGAGATGGGCAGCCAGGTCAGCAGAAGAAGAGCCAGAAGAAGACAGTTAAGTGACATCTACATACATACATACATATGGATGGATGCAGAGGAACAGGCAGAGGGGAGGTCATTTAGAAAAACAGAGATGAATAAGGGGCCCAGGACAGATCCTTGGGGGATGCCAGAACAGACTGGAAGAGAAGGGCAGAGGGAGTCTCCAATACAGTCAGCTTGCGACCTGTCCTCAAGGTAGGAGCAGACCCAGCTGATTATGCAGTCTGTGAGCTCCACTGTCTTAAACTTGTCCAGGAGAAGGGGATGTGACCCAGTGTAGAAGGCTTTGGCCAGGTCGACTAAGATGGTGGAGGTAACTTGGCCCTGGTCCATACTGGAGGGTGGAGGTGGATGTGGAGTAGGACTTCCTAAAACCAGACTGGAATGGAGTGAGAAAGGAAGAGTCATCTAGGAAGGTGGTGAGTTGTGAGAGGACAGGATGTTAACTGGTACAAACTTTTGATAGTACCCGGCGGTCCCACAGAAACTCCGAACCTGCTTTTGGGTTTCAGGCCTGGGCCACGCCTCTATTGTCTCAGTCCTGGCTTGATTAGGGTGAAGCTGCCCCGCCCTACTACATGTCCTAGGTATGCAACCTCCACCATGGCCACCTGGCACTTTTCAGCTTTGACAGTGAGCCCGGCCCTCTGTCTCCTGCTCACCACTTCCCTCAGGTGGGACAGGTGTTCCTTCCAACTTAAGTACCAAGTAACACCTGGTTGACCAACCATTGGAAGGTGGCAGGGGCGTTCTTCATTCCAAAAGGCATTACCCTGAACTCGAATAATCCTACTGGAGTGATGAAGGCCGACCTCTCCCTGATGCTGGTTTTCTTTTTCCCATTTCCTTTGGCCTGGAAAATGGCCAGAACTATCCCAGTGTTTAAGAAAAGTGACCCCAAAGTTCTATCGAACTACCGGCCCATTGTGCTACTGCTCACACTCAGTAAGCTCCTGGAAAAACTAATTCATCACCAGGTCTCTACTCATTTACTTAACTTCAACCTTCAGTCCCCTATTCAACATGGCTTTCACGCTGAGCATAGTACTACTACAGCTCTAACCCAATTCACTAGCGATGTGAAGAATAACATGGATAAAGACTTATTTACTGGAGCTGTGTTCATCGACATCTCTAAAGCGTTTGACTTGGTTAATCACCCTCTACTTCTGAGTAAACTTCAATTTCTTGGTGCCTCTGACTCAACCCTATCCTGGATTAGCAGCTATCTTGACAGTCGGTCACAATCTGTCTTCTTCTGCAAAGTTCTTTCATCCCCAACACCTATCTCCTCTGGTGTTCCACAGGATTCTATACTTGGTCCCCTGCTCTTTTCCCCTTTTATTAATGATATTCCAAACTCTTCTCCTCCCTGTAGAACCATTATGTATGCAGATGACCTGGTACTCTACGCCACCTTCAAGTCCATTGATGACCTCAATCAGCACCTGTCATCCACGTTTCAGAATCTTCAGTCCTGGCTCTCCTCCAATTACCAAATCCTTAATTTATCTAAGACTCGGGCTATACTGTTTGGGTCCTCTAGAAAAGTCCATGCTGAGTATACTAAGCTTCAGGTCCTATGTTGTGATGGGCTGGCTGTCTCGAATACTATTTCCTTTAAATACCTTGGAGTCATGCTGGACCCTGTGTTTGACTTCTCTATTCATTAATGAGGTGTGTTGTTCAGTTAACTCAAAAATAGGTGCTGCCTATAGAGTGCATCACTCTCTCACACCTGCTGCCAGAATCTTGGTTGCTAGAGGCGTCCTGCTCCCAAGACTCTTATACACCCTTCCTGTACTTTTGCAGGTCAATGCTGATGTACTTCGCAAGTGGGATATTACATATAACAGCGTCTGCAGATTTGCCTTATCAGCTCCTCGCCTAACCCATCACTGCTTGCTCTACTCTACCTTGCAATGGCTGTCCCCTAATGCCCTTCGTTCCTACACCCTGGGTTGCTTTATTGACTCTTTAACCAGACCTCCCTGCCTGGACACCCTGGGTGCTATGCTAATCCCTGTCCTTCAATCTCGACCCCTAAGGTCCTCCACCTCTCCCCTGCTCTCAGTCCGCCCTGTTCCACTAAAATGGGTGAGCAAGCTTTCTCCTATTTTTCTCCAAAGTTCTAGAATTCCCTCCCTCTCCACAATAAGAACGCCTCATCTCACCTTTCCTTCAAGCATGCACTGTTCTCTCACCTATACGCACTTGGTAATTGTGAATGCTCTTAACTTTCGGCTTGGCTGTCTGCTTTCCTGCCAGCCCGTCATGTCTGTTCTACATTCCTCATTTGTATGTTACCTACTTGCCTGCTTCTCCTCTATTATTCTGTTCAGACCTGTTTGCCCGGCCACTCAGCCGTTTGTACCACTGAACCAATTGTATTTTTGTTACTTCTGCATACCCCTGCATGGATGACTGATGCTATTCTGTTCTGGATTTGACTGCCGTTTACTATGTCCTGATTGTAACATTGTTCTTTGTACATTGTACTCTCCCAGGTCATGCCTGAAAATAGGCAGGGTTATTGCATAATGTACTTACCCAGTAACCAAAAGCTAATAAATAAATAAACATAGAAACATAGAATTTGGCAGCAGATGAGTACCACTTAGTCTGCCTATTTTCTCCAATGCAGTCCTGGAACTTAACCAGTGTGTGGAGGAAGAAAATGGGATGGAAGTTTCCAAGAGTGGTGGGATCACCCCCTTTTGGGAGGGGAATGACAGTAACCTGCTTCTAGGTGTCCGGGTCAGAGGCAGAGGAGAAGGTAAGGTTAAAAGAAGAGTGAGATTGAGTAAGCTATGGCTGGTGTAGAGAGGTTCAGAAGTTTAGGATGAAGGCCACCAGGGCTTGTATCATTGTGGGGATTAAGAGCAAGGAGGGCCTTTACAGTGGCAGAGGGAGTGGTAGGAGAGAAAGAGGAGTGTAAGGTGAAGGGTGGGTGGGTGGGAGGAGCTGGGGAGGAGAGTAGGAGCAGGTGGTAAAAAGGAGTAAAGCAGCAGCAACGGCAGCTGAGTCAGTGATGTGCCAACCTTCAGAAGGTACAGGAGGACTGGGTAGGAGGGAGAAAAGGAGTGGATGACTTTAGAGAACTTTGAGGGGTGAATGTTCTGGCATGCAGATGAGAAGTAATCAGATTTGGCTAGATTGGTGGCTTTGCTGAAAGAAATGAAAAATCGACCAATAATTCTAAAGAGTGATTGGGGGTAGGGGGACCTGTGGATCTTATAGGACCACTGGTTCCCCTGCACCCTGTTAAATTATTAGTCTCTGGGTAAGGAACTGGCTATGGGATAGGTGACAGAGGGTGGTGGTTAATGGCATTCACTCTAATGAGGGGAGCGTGACCAGCAGGGTGCCGCAGGGCTAAGTACTGAGTCTGGTCCTCTTCAGTGTCTTCATAAGTGACATTGCAGAAGAACTGGAAGGGAAGGTATGCCTTTTTGCAGATGACACCAAATCTGTGATAAGGTGGACACTCAAAAGGGGTAAAGAGAATGTGTAGGGACCCTGGGAAACTAGAGTAGTGGCAAAGAGCATGGCAGCTTGTTTTCTTCTTTTTTTTTTTTTTGTTAACTGGATAAGGTCCACTAGGCACAGCTGCCTGTTTTCAGGGGCGACCCGGGAGCTTTAAGCTGGTTAAGTGACTTGCTCGGAGTCACACAGACCGACCCCGTGGCGCTGAGGGTTGAGGCGCTGGATGCCACACCTCGCACTGCGCCAGCGACCGGGTTGGGAGCGGACTCAGGTCGGCGTCCGGTCAGGAGGGAGGATTGAGCATCCCAATGGATGCCTCTCCCTCGGGAGGGATCACCAGGGCACTCGATCGCCCGACGTCCTGAGAGAACTGGTGGGTGCACTGCTCTCGAGGGTTGGTAGCTCCGTTCATTGGAGTCAGGGAGGGACGCTGTTAGGCGCTTGGGAGAGACATGCGCCAGCATCGCCGCCTCTGGACTTACGCCCGCGCCCAGCGCTCCAGGGGCGTGAAACAGGGACACTGAAACCAGAAAAATCCCTCGGTGGTCCTAGATGACAGCCGCCCCAAGCCATTCAGACCACCACTAATTCATGTGCAGGAGATAGGAGGAGAAGCACTCTAGGGGCAGATCCCAAGGTCAGGGGGCTGAGATGGGATGGACGGCCCGAAGGAGTGGACACCGAGGGCAGGCAGGAGGAGATAAAAAGAAAGAAAAAAACAAAAACAAGAGTCGCACAGTATGCAAGTGGAGGTTGGGGGAATCAAACCCAGGTCTGCTGAACCAAGCTCATTCACAGCTTGTAACTCTAACCTCTAGGCTATACTGCCAGTCATACTGTTTATTGTTGTTGTTAATATAGTCTCTACTGAGTTTTAACCAGGGCTTCATGATACATAAAATTGGCAATAAAGAGGAGATTACATTCTGTGTTCGGTCATTTCATTTACAACATTGTGCAGTTGACAAGCAGTGGTGTTCAATGCCAAAAAGTACAAAATCATGTACCTAAGCTATAGGAACCCAGGAGCTAAATGTAGGATGTGGGGGAGGAATGCTGACAGTTATTAAACAGGAAAGGGACCTTGGGGTTATCGTATCTGATGACATCAAAGTGGCAGGGCAGTGTGAAAAAGCAGTGGATAGGGCCAGTGGGATGCTGGGATGCATAGGGAGAGGTATCTCCAGTAGGAGGTGGGAGGTGGAGTTGCCGCTGTATCGCTTGCTAGTGAGACCTCAACTGGAGTTTTGTGTGCAGTCTCCAGCTACACCACAGAAGTGACATAGGGAGGAGGCAGTCCAGAAGAAGGCAACTAAAATGGTGCAGTATGGGGTTGCATGAAAAACTCTATGGGGAGAGACACTGGGATATCAACATGCACACTCTTGAAGAGAGGAGCGCGAGAGGGGACATGAGAGAGACCTACAAGTACCTTACAGTGAGGAATGGTGCAAGAGAGGAGTCTCTTTCAAATGAGAAAGAGCACCAGGACAAGAGGGCACGCAATGAAGCTGGGGTGGGGGTTTAAGAGAGAGAGATGTGAGGAGGTACTACTTCACCGAAAGAGTGGTGGACACCTGAAACAGACTGGCAGTGGAAGTGGTGGAAGCAAACAGTAGGGGGCTTCAAGCATGCATGGGACACACATGAGAATATTAGGAAATATGCAGGGAGGAGGGAGGCTCGCCAGAGACTAGTTAGGTTCTGCAGAATCAAACTAGGCAGGGACCCTCTGGGCAGACAGATGGGGCAAGCATTTTTTTTCCTCCTGACAAAGTCTGTGTTTCTATATATGAGGGGACAGGCCTGGGTTCTTTAGTCTTTGTCATTTTTAAGGATTTCAGGGGCACTCAAAAGGAATTATATTTTATTTATTTATGTCATTGTTTGGAAAATAATCTTTGAGCAAAATGCTCTTTTTCAAAGGTTCCACTTCAAATAAAGTACATCACATAACAAACAGGGAGTTACAACGAACAGTGGTCTCATATCACAATCAAGAAGTTACAATTGTTAGGACTTCAGTGGTTCATCTACACAGGTAGGAAGTATTCAGGTACAGGGGAGAATCAAAAAACATTAATGAATTCATAGTGAACAAAGATAGGGTTACAGGTACCAAAAATATAAAACACTTACCAATAAAATACAATCAGGGGAACACTAGAAATATAGGTGTAACCCCCCTGCAAATGGGGGTTCCCAAAAGACTTCCAGGAGCTTGCTTGAATGCTCCAAGCCTGAATGGTGTTTGGCATTTAAGCCATTTATCAGTGAGTGTTTTTAGAGCCTCTGGTACTGTCTCTTTAAGAGCTGTCTGCTTGCAGACATAATTAGTTATATGGGGGACTGTGTGCTTCTCTGAGTACCACTCGAGCTGCTGCCAATTCACTTCATTTTGCAGTCACTAGAGTGCAAAGGAACCTATCTGAAAGATGTAACTGTTTGCCAGAAATTATTTAGAGTAATATGAAATTACAGTTTGTCTAACCTGCTTTCTTTGCAGTCAGAACTGTGTCTGCTAGTTCCCATTCTAGTTTTGAACTGCTGAACTGGACCAATCAGTGTGGGGTAAGCTAGCTCTAAAATGGTGCCTTGGACGAATCAGAACTTGGACTCATAATCTGAGCCAGCCACAAGAGGATTGTATGGGCAGTGACTCTGGGAGATGTAGTTTAGACTTCAGTGCCTTTTTGGACCAAACAGCAGTCTATTGTGAGTGACAGCCAATCCAGTCAAGAACTGGGAGGAACTCAAAGGAAGTGCCAGGTTTTGTCTGTTGGAGTTTCAGTTGAGCTTTGGCAGTGAAGAAGGAAGGAGCCTGTGCTTTTCCAGTTGCAGTTTTAGTCAAAAACGTGTATGAGCCCAGAGTTCCGGTCTGCAGCTTGTGTAACAGCTTGTTAGGGACTGAACTGGCCCCTGTGAAAAGAATCAAAGGATCTCTGAGAGTAGAAACCAGGCTCACCCTGTAGAAGACTGGAGGAATGGCTGAAAATTGCACCTTGGTCTGTCAGAACTGAATCTGCTGTGTGTTCTCCCGGCATTGTGCAGTAATTAGCATTGGGATACAGATGCAGCCTGCCTGGTATAGTGCTTTCTTTTATATGGATGTGTGAAGAGGTTTGTGTACCTCAAGTGAGCCCTGCTGACATTGAAGGACCCTATCTTATTTGGAGGTCGTGAGTACTAATTCAGGGTCGCTCCCTGTTGAATTGCCACATTAAATCCAAATGGAATTACTGTACTGCTGACTGTTTAATTCTCCTTTTCTCTGTGTGAAAGGGCCCTACCAGCTGCCACGGTTTGGACTAGCCACTAGGGCTTGGGTACCCAGGGACAGTAACTGATAGGGATAGGCCTGTGCACAGAGCCATAGGTAGATTATTAGAGTGATAAGCTAATTAACCTGATTTCCCCTGTCCTTGTTATATCCCCTAAATAAATCAGAGCTGCTTGTTTCAGCAAAGTTATACTGCCTGAGGTATTTGTCTATGTTAAAAGTACTGTACTGTGATTGTTGCACTGTATCTCATTTCACAGGAGGTCCCAGTGCGGAACCAGACCTGGGGGTAAGTGTATACTGTGAAGGTAATTCTGATATATTGTGTGGGCCACTAGTGGGAAGAAAGGGGGGTTGCAGTGTCCCAGAGGGCTGTGACCAAGTTAGTTTAACTTTTGCAAACCCTGACCTCTGGGTGGAGGCACCCGCCATTGGATCCAGGCCCCTCAACCTGTTAGTGGCAAATCAGGCAGGGGTAGTAGCCCCTGGGATAGCGCCATCTAGGGGTTACATAGGGAACATCAGGGCAGTGAGGAAGCAGCCCAGAATCAGGCTTTGTCCAGGTTCCAGGGGTGAGGAGAGAAAGTAGAGTTAGGGCAAGGGAAGGGAGGGAGCAGAGAAAGGGACTGGGCAAGAAGGCAAGAGGGTACTCATATGGGCACAAAAGAACCGCTATAAAAAATAAGCGCAGGGACCAGGCAGAGGAAACTGTTTACAGTAAGTGCAAGCACAGGGAGGAGGAGGAGGAGGTGTGGTGAAGGCGAGGGGCCAACCCCACCCACACCATACTAGAGCCAGTATATAGGATAAAGTATGGGGTGGTGTGTGTAAGTTTACACACCCGAGGAATTAGATACTACAGAAACCCGTGGAGCGTAAGCTCGAGGGATTTATTAAAGTCTCAACCCCGAGGGGTGTGTAAACATCGAGTTTACACACACCACCCCATATTTTATTTTAAATAATTGCTAGGTTTCTCTTTTTCACCTCAGCAATTATATAAAATAATAAAAAAGTTGCTGTGTGGCCACAGTCCTGTTAGGTAATAGTGCACATTCCGCGGTCGCCTTTCAATATTTGAAGTTTGTTTTTTTTTATTGTGTGGGTAAGAGATTTAAGTCCTTGTGCTAGGTTTTATTTTAAATTGCTTACGCCATGGCTGAGTGGTGGTTTTGTTTCTGTTCCCAGTTGGGCACGTAGTGACGCGGAGAGCCTTCTACAGCGAGAGCGGTTGGAAAGCGAGGAACTCGGGCGGGCGCATGCACAGAGTGAGGGAAACCGTGCGTGTGTTTGCCGTAATAAACACTCCTTTATTACAGCAAATTGTGCCATGGTTTCCCTATGGGAAAAAGAGGGGAAGCCAGTTATTATATATAGAATAATACATGGGGTGGTGTGCATTATGAGAATTTAATACACACTCGAGGTGTGCGATGCTACATAAACCCTGAGAATGAAGCTTGAGGAATTTACTCAAGGAATTTACCAAGCTTCACACACTAAAGGTGTGGATTAAATTCGAGTATTAACACCATCCCATGATTTATTTTATGCAGTCACTGAGCATCGACTTCTCTCCCCCTCTCCCCCACCAAAAGAAATTGTTACCTATTTATAAGCTCTAGTAAACTCGCAACAGATGTTTGTCACTGGCCCTGAAGAAAACCTTGATAGAAAGAGAGCTGCACGTTTTGAGAGGTAGTTATTGAAAAGCAAAATTAAAGAAACCATGCTGACTGACACCACTGAATGGCACTGTGTCGGCTTCACTAACAAGGACAGTGAATCAGGAAGTGTTGCACTCGAGACATAGACATTTTCCCAGTCTGAAGTGCAGCTGTGTTTAGGACTAATTAACTTTTATTTTCTACCTGTTTTGGGATCTTTGTTGCAGAGTTGGTAGAACAAGACCATTTACATCTTTTACTTTTGTAAGTAAAAGTGTGTTGAGATCTCAGGAATGGACTGCTGCGCTCAAGACAGTGAAACTAGGACAGTCAGTGCTGTACAACTCAGCTCAGCATTTGCCTGCTGAACACAGCAAGGTGGCAATGCCTGGTAAATATATGGATGGCAGCCGATATAGTTGCCCTGTAAATGTTGAGAGCCACCAAAGCTCGCTCTGTGTAAAAAGCAGCCATAGCCCTCGTGGAATGCACTCTGATACCAGAAGGCACCAAGATGCTGCAGAAGAGTAAGCCAGTCTAACAGCAACACACATCCATTTGGCTGAGGTAGGTTTAGCCAGACTGGACCCTCTATTACTGGGTTGAGGAAAAAAAATGCCTGTATTGTGGAACATTTTGTTGCATCTAAAGCAAATCCTGAGGGTTCTCCACATGTCTAGGAAATAAAGTGTCTCCTCTTTGCTGTTTTTGGGGAGGACAATGCAATTGGAAACCACCTTGAGAAGAACAGAGGGAACTATTCTAAGGACTATTTTGTCCTTATGAAAAAATAAGCACGGTTCCTCATGTGATAGCGCTTGGATCTCTTTAATCCTCCTGGCTGAGCGGATGGCCACAAGGAAAATTACTTTAAGGGTTAGGAGCCACATGGTCACCTTTTGGAGAGGTTTGAATGCGGGCTCCATGAGGGCCATGGAGACCATGTTGAAACTCCAGGGAAGAGGAATATGTGTGTGTCTAGGATGCAGCTTGTGGCAGGCCTTTAGGAAGTGGCAGTGTTAGAATTACACTTTATGAGCTTTGGGAGGTAGAGGGGCCCATAAGGGTCCTATCTTTAAACTGAGACCCCCCCTTCCCATTATAAGTCAATAGCAGTGATGTGTGAGCTACCACGGCTCTCTTCAGAGCTACCAGGGCCGAGCCCTGGCAAGTTCCCCTGTAATTCCAACACTGGGAAGTGGACCACATCGGGATGATCTGCTAGAGACTATAACCCGACAAGATCCTTGATGGCAGAAAGGGCCACCACCTGCATCCTCGGTGAGCAAACAGAGTACCGTTTGTCTAATCACTGCTGACAAATTCCCAGGCATTGGACAGAGAGGTAGCTGAGGACTTGATCTGCAAGGGAGTATGCCAGGTGCTGAACCGGTGCACCCCTTTTCGTCAACACTCTGATGGCGAAACAGGAAAAAAGACCATTACGGCGACATTCGCGGTAATGGTCCTGTTTCCGTGTTTTGCCTTCCCCCAGTGTTCCGCCCCTCCCCGGACCAACTCCAACCTGGAGTTGGGATCCTAAAGTCTGGGGGGTGCTAGGGGCAGAGGCCCCCACAGAAAACACCCTTAGAACAGGTGGCACAATACCTGGCCGGTACTGTGCTGGCGCTGTGTGTGTGTGTGGGGGGGGGGGGTCGGCATTGTCGCTGTCGACAAAACTTGGTGCTTCTGTGCTGAATATATCCCAGACTGTTCTGTAGGCCTTGTTGGTAGAGAGGTTTTGGGATTGCATCAGGGTGTCTATGCAGAGTACCCTGCTTCCACAAAATGTCAGCGCTTAGGAACCAGGCCAAGAAGTGGAACTTCTGAGGCCCTGGATGAAAAATCATGCCCTGATGAAGAAGGTCTGGTCTGTTTGGAAACGGTAGCAGCCTGTGTAGTGCTCGCTGTTTCAGCTCCAAGTGCCAGGTTCATTGGGGTCACTGTGGCACAAGAATCAGAGTTGATGGTTTTCTTTAACGTTTTCTTAGAACCTTTGGCATCATTGGCTACAGCGAAAAGGCATACAGGAGGGCATCCAGCCAATCCAGAGAGAGGCAGTCAATTATTAGTGACTGGCTGTTCTGGTTTCTGCTGAAGTACCTGAAAAGATTCATGCCAGCCCTGGTTGCCATGAGGTTCATCAGTGGCATACCCCAGCACCAGCAAATCCATTGGAAAACTTCCTGATTGAGCTCCTACTTCTGTAGATGTAGCATCTGCTGATCTGTGCAGTCAGCCTGACAGTTGAGAGTGCCCACCAGGTGAATTGTTGACAGAGATAGCATGTTCATTTCTGCCCAGTGGCGTAACTTGTACGCCTTCACCATTATCTGCTTTTTGTTCCTTCTTGGTGCCTGATGTATGCCATGGGCACTACATTGTCTGCCCTGACGAGGTTGTGCTGGTTCTTCAGCCTGCCTCTGAATGTCAGCAGCACTCAGAATACTGCCTGTATCTCAAGGACCTTGATGGGTAACTTTCTCTTTGCGAGTCACAAAGTCCCTTGAGCTAATGCCGTGCATAGCATTGCTCCCCAGTTCAATATCCTGGCATCCATCACAAGGATGAGTTGTTGCGCATCCTTTGTAGATACTCCCAGAGATAGGTTTGTGTGTACTGTCCACCACCGAAGAATGATCTCACCAAGGGCATTAGCGGGACCTTGCTCAACATGGAGTACCAGTGCGAGCCTTACAGTTATAATAGGTGGAGCTGAAGTGAGCGCCTGTGATGCCAGGACCATTGTACCACATCAGTACTTGCTGCTGTTTGGCCCAGCATATGTAGGATTGTCTGTACAGCTGCTGCAGGCTGGAGCCTGAGCTGCCTGCAGGACTGTGAGAGGGACTGCACCCTCTCAGTGTGGCTGTTGTGGAGTCAGACTCTGTCCCCGGATGTTGGAGGTGCCAATTTGGATGACCCATGACCTTGCTGTGGTTTATTACCTAGCTGTGATGCTGAAGCATCTTGGTGACTTTTGTAATGGCTGGTTGTGCAATGCAGTGGTGCAGTGCGCAGAGATTGCTCTGTGATAAGCCAGTCATCCAAATATGGGTGAACCTGCGTTTCTTTCTCCTGGAAGTGCACTAGCAGCACTGCCGAAACTTTGGTAAACACTACTGGTGTGATAGAAAGACCGAACAGGTAAGCTTTGTACTGGAAATGCTGCCCTTTCATGCAACATCTACTTCAACATAGGAGCATATCCCTCCAGTTCTCCCAAGAACTGCCCTGGTTGCCCAGCAGGTGGTGCTCTGACTTCAAGGTGTTACTGTTAGTATTTAGAGACCCTAAACAGGCCCTCCCTACTTTCATGAGCTATTTACCCCCCTGGGAGGACTGTGTCGTGTGAAGGAATTTGCATTCCAGTAGCTAGGGGCTGCTTAGGATCTCCACCTCCAGATTAAGATCATCTGGGGCTCTGTCTTTTGCAGTTACAGCCCAAAGACTATGGAACATTTTCCTAAGGTCTATCTGACTTGCTCCCTGGATTCTGATTTATAAATTGTATTTTTTTGTTTTATTCTTTGGCAACTGGGTAAGGCCAACTGGGTACAAGGCTCATTTACCGGGGTAATCCAGGAGCACAGGGAGGTTACGTGACTTGCTCAGGATCACACAGAATGCAAGTGGAGAATGTGGGACTAAAGCCCAGGTCTGCTGAATGTGCCGGTGTCATTCACAGCTCTTTGGTCTAATCGTGGGGCCATGCAGCCAGCCTCTGAACAGCTGTTTGGGGTCCCTAACTACTAATGGTAATACCTTAAAATCAGAGCATCTTCTAATGGGTAACCCCTGCAGCTTATTGAGAACCGGAGAAATATGCTCCCATCTTGAAGTACAGGAAAGGATCCTAGCCTCAAATCCATTTTAATGACCTGACTATTTACACAGACCTTCTCCAGTCAGTTTTCTGTTTGTACCATTTATGTGGACTGTCTGTTGTTTTCGCGGTGTTGTGCACTCAAACTTCCTTCTGCTTTGGTACCCTGTTCACTAAATCCCAGTTCTTCTCTTTTTCCGCTAAGTTTGGCTGTCACTGGCAACATCCATGCCACCACAAACAGGTTTCATAGTGAGGAGCATGGAAGGTCTAAGAATGGAGCTGATCTAGTTGCCCTGAAAGAAGAAGCAGAAGTCATACACAGAATCAAAAACTGAAACAGAAATAGGCAATGTTCAAAGACGCAGGAGTCAGGCAGAATAAATAAATAAAATTACTTTATTAAAATTAATTACTGAAGGTGCACCACTAAGTGTCTATTTACTTTCGCCATGCTGCATCTTTTATTACACTACAGTACCATTATTACCTGGTCGACCAGTAATAGCTCAGGTCAGAACACTTTAAAATACTTGTTGGTGGGTAGAAAACCGAACAGGACAAAATGGGACAAGTTAATTCTTTGGCTATTAGGCCACCAAACAGGCCACTGGGACAGAAAGGACTGGTTGCAACACTCAACTGATTATTCTGCAAAGAACCCCAGATAGGTTCCCAGAATAGGAAAGACAATTGGCTACAACGTTAACGGAGACTAGTCCTGTAAAGCTGGTCCTGGAATACTGGTTCTATAAAGCTGGTCCTGTAAACAAAAAAAACCTACCCCACTGTGTGTCAGAACAGAAGCTCTCTCTAGTAAGAGGGAGTGGCACCTACACTTCCTTTATTTCCTGTTGGGGTTAGGATGCTTGGCAATGAAGCAATGGGGTCTATTCTGTCTGACGCCCTAACTCTAACTAGGTGGACCACTGCAAATTGTAATCCAGACGGGTGGTGGGTGCCCCAGCTAGAAGTACAGCGATAGTTCGGGTCAGGTGTGACACTTAGTCTTAACATACTTAATATAGGTGTAACCCCTAGATGGCGCTATCCCAGGGGCTACTACCCCTGCCTGATTTGCCACTAACAGGTTGAGGGGCCTGGATCCAATGGCGGGTGCCTCCACCCAGAGGTCAGGGTTTGCAATAGTTAAACTAACTTGGTCACAGCCCTCTGGGACACTGCAACCCCCCTTTCTTCCCACTAGTGGCCCACACAATATATCAGAATTACCTTCACAGTATACACTTACCCCAGGTCTGGTTCGGCACTGGGACCTCCTGTGAAATGAGATACAGTGCAACAATCACAGTACAGTACTTTAACATAGACAAATACCTCAGGCAGTATAACTTTGCTGGAACAAGCAGCTCTGATTTATTTAGGGGATATAACAAGGACAGGGAAATCAGGTTAATTAGCTTATCACTCTAATAATCTACCTATGGCTCTGTGCACAGGCCTATCCCTATCAGTTACTGTCCCTGGTACCCAAGCCCTAGTGGCTAGTCAAACCGTGGCAGCTGGTAGGGCCTTTTACACAGAGAAAAGGAGAATTAAACAGTCAGCAGTACAGTAATTCCATTTGGATTTAATGTGGCAATTCAACAGGGAGGCGACCCTGAATTAGTACTCGACCTCCAAATAAGATAGGGTCCTTCAATGTCAGCAGGGCTCACTTGAGGTACACAAACCTCTTCACACATCCATATAAAAGAAAGCACTATACCAGGCAGGCTGCATCTGTATCCCGATCGCAATTACTGCACAATACCGGAAGAACACACAGCAGATTCAGTTGCTGACAGACGAGTGCAATTTTCAGCAATTCCTCCAGTCTTCTACAGGGTGAGCCTGGTTTCTACTCTTCAGAGATCCTTTGATTCTTTTCACAGGGCCAGTTCAGTCCTAACAAGCTGTTACACAAGCTGCAGACCGGAACTCTGGGCCTTACACACGTTTTTTGACTAAAACTGCACACTGAAAAAGCACAGGGCTCCTTCCTTCTTCACTGCCAAAGCTCAACTGAACTCCAACCGACAAAACCGGGCACTTCCTTTGAGTTCCTCCCAGTTCTTGACTGGATTGGCTGTCACTCACAATAGACTGCTGCTGTTGGTCCAAAAAGGTGCTGAAGTCTAAACTACATCTCCCAGAGTCACTGCCCATACAATCCTCTTGTGGCTGGCTCAGATTATGAGTCCAAGTTCTGATTCGTCCAAGGCACCATTTTAGAGCTAGCTTACCCCACACTGATTGGTCCAGTTCAGCAGTTCAAAACTAGAATGGGAACTAGCAGACACAGTTCTGACTGCAAAAGCAGGTTAGACAAACTGTAATTTCATTATTACTGTAAATGATTTCTGGCAAACAGTTACATCTTTCAGATAGGTTCCTTTGCACTCCTAGTGACTGCAAAAATGGAGTGAACTGGCAGCTTGAGTGGTACTCAATCAAAGAAACACACAGTCCCCATACAAACTAATTATGTCTGCAAGCAGACAGCTCTTAAAGAGACAGTACCAGAGGTTCTAAAAACACTCACTGATAAATGGCTCAAGCCAAACACCATTCAGGCTTGGAGCATTCAAGCAAGCTCCTGAAGTCTTTGGGAACCCCATTTGCAGGGGGTTACACCCTTCCTGGCCTGGGAAAGCTTGGCGTCGCGTCAAGCAAGTACCCATAAGTTTCAACTGCAACCATATACATTTGCATTAGGCTCGCATATGTAATCATCAGTCAATATATCATTTTACCAAGAACACATTTCTGAAACATTGCAGTCGTCACTCTTTACACAGTATTACATACACATTGTACCATAACTCAAGTTATTAGCTCTTGTACATGAAACCTGAAGAGGGCCCTTCCATCAGTTACCTTGGGGCTGGACGGGCAAGGGCACCATGCTTAGAGGGGCAACACAAGTAACTTGGAGTTAGCACTGACGCTCAGTTTGGGCAATGAGCTCGGGGACACATACACTCCTTTATGGACAACATTGAGAGGCAAATCCACAGGCCTCCCAAGGGAATCATAACTGAGGTGCACCACAGGCTTTACAGCTCGACCAGTCTTTCTAGGGGAACTGTTACAGTCTCTGCACTCTGAGCCTCATTTCAGCATTGTCCTCACTTGTCAGGGAGTCTCCTGGGGTAGAGAGGCTAGAACTTGGGGCACTTTCAGCTCCAGGAGTTACAGTTTCTGAGTCCACAACATTTGGCTCGCATGGAGAGCTTTCG
The DNA here is from genome assembly GCA_016271365.2 of Neoceratodus forsteri. Taxonomy (NCBI): domain Eukaryota; kingdom Metazoa; phylum Chordata; order Ceratodontiformes; family Ceratodontidae; genus Neoceratodus; species Neoceratodus forsteri. Next base: position 585,321,464 of record JADMNL010000022.1, read on the forward strand.
GACACTGGCAGTGGACTGTCAGGGCACTCAAAATACTCTTCTTGTTCTGGTGTATCACCAGTCTGCCCCAATCTATCATTTTCCTCCCCTGAAAGCTCAAACAGTTCAACCATGCACAATGATTCCATTTCATCTGATCTGATGCTTTGCACTTCACTTTCTGGGAGCATTGGCTCCAGGGATGAAGCTGGGGCTTAGACAGTCCAGAAGGCCCAGCTTCATCTCCAGTATTGACTGGGGATTGCCCGAAACAATTGACTCAGTTCGTAGAAGGATAGTATTCAAAGTCACTCTCACTTTCTTCCGATATGGACTGACAGTCATGCTCAACTGGGACTTGTGGAGGGAACACTTTAACTTTGCTTCTGTAGGTGCAGACTTTCTTGATCTTTTCTTAGCAGCAGCTCTAGTCACTGGTCCAGAGGGGCATCTTCTAGGGGCTCAGACTCAATTAAGATTTGTCAATGGGCAGTAAATGATTTCTATGCATTGTTTTACATCTTTTGAATTATTCTCAGGCCTTACTTTGTACACTGGCAGATCATCTAGTTTGCCCACTACAATGTGAGGAGATGGTGCCATCTGTCAGCAATCTTGTGCTTGCCATGCAGTCCCAGATTTCTTAGCAATACCAGTCTCCTCCTGGAGTTCCTGTGCTTTCACCTTTTATCATACCTTTCTTTGTTGGCCAGATTTCTTTTGGCAGCCATGGTTTGAGCCAGTTGGTACGCATGAGTTAGCTGGGCCTTTAACTTTGCACATACTGTAAATAGTTGTCAGCTTGAACCCCATCAGGAGAGACCCCAAAACACACATCTACTGGTAGTCGAGCTTCTCTTCCAAACATCAGGCGGTAGGGGGAGAATCCAGTGGCATCACTTTTGGTGCAGTTATAAGCATGTACCAGGGTGCTAATTTGTTGGCTCCATCTAGGCTTGTCCTTTGGGTGCAGGGTGCCTAGCATATCTAGCAAAGTGCGGTTGAAACGTTCAGGCTGTGGGTCCCCCTGGGGTGGTAAGGAGTGGTTCTGGACTTTCGCACTCCCCAGAGAAAGCATCTCTTTGATCAGGCGACTCTCAAAGTCTCTCCCTTGATCAGAATGGATTCTTTGTGGAGCCCCATAGTGAACAAAAAGTTTTCTACAAGTACTTTGGCCACAGTGGATGCTTTCTGGTCTTTGGTGGGGAAAGCTTGGGCATATCTCGTGAAATGGTCAGTGACCACCAGCACATGATATTTCTTTGATCTGACTCCAAACTCAGAAAATCAATACAGACCAGCTCCATGGGTGCACTGGTGGTGATGTTAACAAGGGGGGCAGCCCTCTGGGGCAAAGCTTTCCTCTGTAAGCAGCGACTACAAGTTCGAATGTGTTGCTCCACATCAGCCCCCATCTTAGGCCAATAGAATCTGGATCTCACCAAGTCAAGTGTTCTGTCTATACCAAGGTGCCCCATGTGGTTGTGCAAGGACCTCAGTACTGAGTCTCGAAAGGCAGTGGGCAGCACTAGTTGTTGTTTGTCTACTTGTCTCCCTCTGTCTACTGTTTCTCTGTATAACAGTTTATTGATCAGTTTCAACTTAGGACCTTCTTTGTATAACAGTGCAGTTCTCAAATCAGTGGAGCGTAATTTGGACACATCTTTTCCTGCATAGAGGGCTTCTAAAGCTGCTTTGATCATGGGATCGGAGTTGAGCCAGCCGAATACTGTCATTGTCCAGCTGAGGCGGTGCACCAATGTCTATTGCAGAAAAGTGGCAATAAGCAGCAGGTATGCAATTCTCAGAGGGTCCCAAGCAATCCACCATGCAGTCCACTCGTCCGTGGACATTGTTCCTCCCTGTCAAACTTCCGGCAGAGTGCCGAATGTCAGGTTCTGCCAATCGGACCCAATCATTCTGGGAACAGGCCTCCGGGAAACATCAGCATCTATGTGGTTCAGACCTGCTCGGTATCGAGAGCATAGTCATATGTAGATAATGCAGAAAGCCACCTATGGCCAGTGGCATCCAACTTAGCTGAGGTCTGCACATAGGTCAAAGGATTATTGTCAGTTTTACTAGTATTTTAGCCCCATACAAGTACTCATGGAATTGGTCAACAATAGCCCACTTCAAAGCTAGGAACTCTAACTTATGTACAGGATAGTTCTTTTCGGATGGGGTCAGGCTTCTACTGGCAAAGGCCACTGGTCTCAGGCCATTCTCGTGCTCTTGGTACAACACAGCCCCCAACCCTTGCAAGCTAGCATCAGTGTGCAGGGCGTAAGTTTTCTTGGATCGGCATAGGCCAGCACTGGAGCATGGGTAAGTTGATATATGATCTCATGAAAAGCAGTCTCACAATCAGGAGTCCAGCGGGCCCCAAATACTTCACTCGGATGAAAATACACTCTTTCAGTCTTGAGGGACGCTGACTTTTGGTATTTTTGTGGGTTGGGGATACCCTTGAGTAAGGTTAAGTAAAGGCGGATCACTCTTGAATAGTCCTTGATGAGCGCCGATAATAACCACAGAATCCCAGGAATCTTTGCAGTTCTTTTAGATTTTTGGGCTGTGGCCAGGTGGTCAAGGCCTCAACTTTACTTGGGTGGGTCTCTATTCCTCGGTGGATACTATGTGTCCACATACTTTACTGATGTTTGAAAGAATTGACACTTATCAATGGACAGTTTAAGGCCAAAGTCCTCCAGTCGGTCCAATACCTTAAATAATCTGCTCTCATGTTCCTCCAGTGAGCTGCCAAACACAATAACATCATCTAGGTATACCAGGCACTCTAGTAAGTTCATGTCCCCACTACGCTCCATCAATCGTTGAAAAGTGGCTGGGGCACCTGAAATCCTTGAGGCATCCTCATGAATTCATAGAAGCCAAGCGGACAGATAAAGCCGTCTTCTCCACGGTCCTCTGGGGCCATCGGGATCTGGTAGTACCACTACGGAGATCCAGCACAGAGAACCACTTGCTCCCGTTTAGGCAGTCCAAAGCATCCTGAATGCGGGGCATTGTGTACTGATCAGGGATAGTCCGCCGGTTTAAGGTGCGATAATCCACACACATCCTTACTGTTCCATTCTTTTTCCTCACTACCACAATGGGGGAAGCATAAGGGCTTCTGGATTCTTGTATTACACCAGCAGCTAACATCTCTTGCAGATGCCGTCTCACATCATCTATGTCAGCAGGTGCCAGGCGTCGAGACCTCTCACGAAATGGTCTTTAGTCATGCAGCCGGATATTGTGCTCAGCTCCTTCCGCATCCTACATCCCATTCCTTTAAAGAAAACACCTGGTCTCTCTGGGCAAGCTTCTCACTGATCCTCACTTTCCATTCAGCTGGCAGCGGGGTCGCGAAATCAAACAAGTCAGGTGTTACTCTGTCATTCTTCCTTGAACTCTTGCTGCTGGGTAGCACTGCAGTGTCTGCACAATGCACATTAGCCAGGATGCAACCTCTGTTTACTCGAATGTCTCTTTCAGACACATTATGAACTTGGACCATTACCCTTCTGGCATAAGCATGGGCTCTAGCGGGCAAAATACTAAGCTTGACCAGCAGTCCCTCTGGCAATTTTCCATCGCCTGGTGCATCCAACATTAATATTTTATTCTTAACATCCTTTCTGATACGGACCTCTCCTGTAAGGTACACTGGGCATTTGGCGCCAGGATCAGAGACTCAGGATCCTTCTTCCATACAATTCCGACCGGTTCCTCTGGTTCTGTTTTTCAGCATCTCTCTGTGCCTCATAGGCCTTCTTAATTAAAGCCGGAACTCTTAAAGCTCTACTAGTCTTTGACCCTGTTTTCATAACACAACTGTGCCAGCCTTCCGAACATATGAGCATTTGTTCCAATCAACAAAGGACACCATCATACAGTCCAGTGGGGGAGACACACTAAGGCTAGGGTCTCTACTTGTTCGGCCACTCCAGCCACGGAGGTGGGGAAAGACAGCCAAATTCGGATATACCGGAATAGGGGTAGGCCTTCTCACTTAACCCCATACATGCAGTCCTTCTAATGGTTGTGAGTCGTCTGACCAAATGCTTCTGATACCAATCCTGGAACATAATTGTCACTTGGGAGCCACTGTCTAATACAGCTCTTGTAGACACTCCATTCACCTTTACAGTGGTCTCCATGGAGGGACCCACTATTCTGGACCAGTCTGGAGGGAGTGGGGGCCTGGGCAATGACCTTGCCACAAAGGGCGTGAATTAGCATTTTGGTGCCCTCACTGGGATCATGTCGTGCACCTCTTAACCACTGATTTCTTCTCCGAAGCTCTCCTTGTAGCCTATATGCAACTTTGTCAGTGTCTTTTGGGGACTGGCATTCCCTTTCATGTGCCCATCTTTCCCACAATTATAGCAAAACATACTTTCTGGAGTTTGAGCTGGCGCCACACTGGGAGCCAGGGCGGGGTATTACTAACTGGAAACCTGGGTGCCATCTCTGTCTGCGGCGTGATAAGCATTTGGAGACATCTCGTCAGTTTCTCCACTTCCATGGTCAAGGAATTGAGTTTGGAGCTGTTATCAGCAGGAGATACATGGGTGGTACCCCCACCCCATAGCAGATGCAGTCGGATATAGGTCAGGGCCCAGTACTTGCAGGCGTGGCCTTCATAAAGGACTGTTTTTGAATTCCGGATCTCTCTCAACAGTTACTCCCATTGTGCATATCTTTTCCTTGTCAGAGCACTCATTGACTGTCAACCTCTGCCCTGAACTTCACTTGATGGGTCACCCTCAGTCACTCGAGTCGTAGCCACAGCTGTTGGTGCAGGTACCTCCGAGTGCGCCTTTTCTCAACTCCTCGAATTTCTCTCATTAACTCATCATAGGAGGTGGGGATTCCAGTCGATTTGCCAGGCGTAACTGAAGCAACAGCAGTTCTGAGAAGGGGGCAGACTTAAGGATTCTGTCCAGTCTGGTTCGGTCCAGTTCAATCGCTGGCAAACTACCCTTTCTGAGGCATTCTTGCAACAATTTTTCCAGCCGAGACATACACAGACAACAACTCCCCTTGGTACTGTTGTGCATTTCTTACTCTCCACCATAGGTCCTCATCAGAATCTGGGCTCCCATACACATTCTCCAAGGCCTCAAGATAGGCCTGTGCAGTCGCTTCAGGGTTACTGGCCCGTTTAGCACGGATGGTAGCCAGGGCAGGACCTCGGAGGCTCTCACTAACCCTCTTTCGCTTTTCGCCTTCCGAGCATTGCCATTCTAGCACTTGGGGGGCAACATAGTCTATCCAGGTCTCCCAGTCATCCTCCCCTTGGGGGGTGGGGAGGGTGCCAGAGAAGATCCTCAACCTTCGGTAAGAGTCGTGACTAATGGCAGGTGCAGAAATAGGAGTCTGCATTGGTTCAGCCACCATTACGGGCACTGGAGCGGGAGAGGGTGTTGTGGGAGGAACACCCCCAGGTGGCAAGAATAGTTTCTTCAAGTCCTCCACAGTTTTCCCTTCCCCAGCAACCATTTAGCAAATTTCTCCTCAAAAGTTTCAGATAGTGGTGGGGGCTCATTCCCCCCCGGGTCTTTACTGTCCTTAGTTATCACTCTCCAAGCAGTGAGGGCTCCCTCTGGGGTAATGGTCTGTGGCACTTTGGAGCTATCTATGGGATCCTTAAACTCTACTAGGGCCAGGAAAGTGTGGGTGAGCAGATTAGCATGCCGACCCACCACCACAGGGTTTTGTAAACCTTCCACCTTGGAAAGTACTCCTGCACAGTGTCCGTATTGATACCCAGGGGATGTCCAGGATAAGACATAGCATTTGGGTCGATCTCCTCCCCAGTACACCACTCCACCAGCGGTGCACAGCCACTTCTGTCGGGTACCCATTTTTTCTTAACAGTGGTTCGTAAATATGGCCACTAGAGGACACACAATCCAGCGGTGAGCCTCAAGATGTAACCCTAGATGGCGCTATCCCAGGGCTACTACCCCTGCCTGATTTGCCACTAACAGGTTGAGGGCCTGGATCCAATGGCGGGTGCCTCCACCCAGAGGTCAGGGTTTGCAATAGTTAAACTAACTTGGTCACAGCCCTCTGGGACACTGCAACCCCTTTCTTCCACTAGTGGCCCACACAATATATCAAATTACCTTCACAGTATACACTTACCCCAGGTCTGGTTCCGGCACTGGGACCTCCTGTGAAATGAGATACAGTGCAACAATCACAGTACAGTACTTTAACATAGACAAATACCTCAGGCAGTATAACTTTGCTGGAACAAGCAGCTCTGATTTATTAGGGGATATAACAAGGACAGGGAAATCAGGTTAATTAGCTTATCACTCTAATAATCTACCTATGGCTCTGTGCACAGGCCTATCCCTATCAGTTACTGTCCTGGGTACCCAAGCCCTAGTGGCTAGTCAAAACCGTGGCAGCTGGTAGGGGCCCTTTCACACAGAGAAAGGAGAATTAAACAGTCAGCAGTACAGTAATTCCATTTGGATTTAATGTGGCAATTCAACAGGAAGCGACCCTGAATTAGTACTCCGACCTCCAAATAAGATAGGGTCCTTCAATGTCAGCAGGGCTCACTTGAGGTACACAAACCTCTTCACACATCCATATAAAAGAACTATACCAGGCAGGCTGCATCTGTATCCCGATCGTAATTACTGCACAATACCGGAGAACACACAGCAGATTCAGTTGCTGACAGACCGAGTGCAATTTTCAGCCATATTCCTCCAGTCTTCTACAGGGTGAGCCTGGTTTCTACTCTTCAGAGATCCTTTGATTCTTTTCACAGGACAGATTCAGTCCTAACAAGCTGTTACACAAGCTGCAGACCGGAACTCTGGGCCTTACACGTTTTTGACTAAAACTGCACACTGAAAAAGCACAGGGCTCCTTCCTTCTTCACTGCCAAAGCTCAACTGAACTCCAACCGACAAAACCGGGCACTTCTGTGAGTTCCTCCCAGTTCTTGACTGGATTGGCTGTCACTCACAATAGACTGCTGCTGTTGGTCCAAAGGTGCTGAAGTCTAAACTACATCTCCCAGAGTCACTGCCCATACAATCCTCTTGTGGCTGGCTCAGATTATGAGTCAAGTTCTGATTCGTCAAGGCACCATTTTAGAGCTAGCTTACCCCACACTGATTGGTCCAGTTCAGCAGTTCAAAACTAGAATGGGGAACTAGCAGACACAGTTCTGACTGCAAAGAAAGCAGGTTAGACAAACTGTAATTTCATTATTACTGTAAATGATTTCTGGCAAACAGTTACATCTTTCAGATAGGTTCCCTTTGCACTCTAGTGACTGCAAAATGGAGTGAACTGGCAGCAGCTTGAGTGGTACTCAATCAAAGAAACACACAGTCCCCCATACAAACTAATTATGTCTGCAAGCAGACAGCTCTTAAAGAGACAGTACCAGAGGTTCTAAAAACACTCACTGATAAATGGCTTAAACGCCAAACACCATTCAGGCTTGGAGCATTCAAGCAAGCTCCTGGAAGTCTTTTGGGAACCCCCATTTGCAGGGGGGTTACATAGGCACCAAATAAAGTTACAGAAGGGATGGAATTGTCAAGCAAGTAGGGAGTTCTCTAATGAGCACCGTAAGTAAAAGGCAGTCTTTATACAGGCACCACAGACAGTCAATTACCATGCAGTACAGATAAGGCTGTTCAGAATGGGGCACCAGAACAAGTAGGCAGTCTCTGCAAGATACACATAGTTAGTAGACAGTTAATTTGAGCAAGGGGCACCACACCAGTTGCTCAGTTCAGGTGGGGGCACAACACACATAGGCAGTCCCTTAGGAAAGCACCAGGAGATGAGGTAGTCAGTATGGGGCACTACCGTTAGCAGGTAGTTAGTCTGAGCAAAAGGACACCATACCAGTTCAGATAGGAGGCGTCAAATATGGTTCCACCCTCGAAACGCGCTAGCATTCTGGGGCCAGACAATTAGGGCACCAATAGGCAATGTCGCCAATCACAGTTATTGCAAGGGGCTGCACCCCCCACACACCCCTATTTAAAGATGCCTACTATGGGGGGAGCAGACCTCGGGGAGGGGGCGGTGAATCCCATATTTGGTGCCCTGATTGCCCGGCGCTGTAATGCTGGCACTCTGAGCACTGTAAGGAATCAAATATGTAGGCAGGCTATTCACAGTGCAAGATAAGCAGTCTCTTATTAAACAGGTGCACTGGTGCCGGCCTGGTGGTGCTGAGGGTTGAGGCGCTGGATGCCACACCTCGCGCTATGCTGGCAACCCGGGTTCAGGAACGGACTCAGGTCGTCGGGGGTCGGCAGGACAGGGAGAGGATGGAGTGTCCTACGAAAGCTCTCCTCTCTCTCTCTCTGGGGTGGGTAAAGGGGGTCATGTTGCTCTGCAGTGGTGCCTGATGGCAGTCAGGGGCACTACAGGAGTGGCGCACAAGGGGGCTGGAGCGTGGTGGACATCGGCACGCATGTGCGCTGATGACATTGCACGTCCGGCTCCAGAAGGGAGTAAAACCAGTTGGAAAATCGCGGGGCAGTTGTGGTGGCTGATGGCCATGCACTGTGCCCCAGGACCTAGAGAGGTGTGCCCCCCCAGGTAGTGGATCTGGGACCCCTTATGGGGGGAACACTGTACATGCCAGCCTGTGTGGAGGAGAGTGAGTTGCTAACCAGACCCAGGTCCAGGGGTGCCGGTGCCAGCAGCTGAATGATCTGCCAGCCCGCTCCATAAAGGAGGAAGAAACAGAATGTAAACAAAAAAAGACAGGTGCACTGGTACTTTAAATGCAGATCAATACACAGTTTCATAAATATTCATGAGTTCATTTGAATAACTTGCCCCTCAGTATCCGCTCCTGTGGAGCTCTTTTTACCATGGCCTGTGGGCAGCTTTCCCTGGGCCTGCCTATCCCACAGTCTCTTGATGCTATGAAGTTTACTTTAATTTATTCACTCGGTTGGTGGTCTTTTACCTCAGGGTCTGGCCTGCACTGAATTCACTCTTATAAAACATTTCTTTTCCTGTCCTCTGGGCAGATCTAGTCTCCCAAGCCCTGCTCCCTAGAGCAGCCTGACTTCACACCACCCAATGGGCGGTCTCTTCTTAGTGGCTTGGTTTACCCCAGAATGGCTACTATGAAGCCTGCGTGATTTCCTGCCCTCTAGGCAAGTCTCGTGTATCAGGTGCTCCTGCCCACCCACATGGCCTCAGCCACTTTAGTTAGGCACCGAGTGGTGCAGTTCTTTTAATGAATACATTTTAAAAAATTTCCTTTTTCTCTGAGGATGGCTGGCCCTGCTTGCTTGTGCCGCTGCCTCAGTCATCACTGCAACCTGGCCTGTCGCTAGAGAGATCCTGGATTGGGGTTGCCACCCTTGCTGGCTGTTCTTGCTCTGCTGCTGATGGAAGGAGGGGACTGGAGCAGTACTGGACCACCAAAATGTGTGGCCAAAACAGGAAGCTGCTGGACAAACTACACTCCCCAGTGGGACCAGCACAGACACCAGAGTACTGAAGCTGACAGGGACTGGAGGGACAGGCAGAGTCGACAGGACCACTTCAACCCCAAAGTTAAGCCTACACCAGGTCTCTGTCAGTCTACATTCCCTCTTCCTCACCTGTCCACACAACACTCTCTCTGCAGCGCCACCTACCCTGATTCCTTTCCCCTACTAGGCACTAAAGGTGCCAAAAGCCCAGGATATCCAGGGCATCATAGGTAAGGGTTTCCCCTTACCACTAGATCAGGACCCTCCTGATCTGTGGAAGTACCAGTTCACTGTTTCCTATTAAAGGGACCATGTTGGTCTTGTTGTTGATTTGTTTCTGTCTGTGTATTGGTGAATCTAATTGTCAAAGCCTACTGTTATGTTGTTATTATTGTTGTATTACTGTCATCAGATCCATGCAAAAAGCTCAGCAAGTATTTATCTTAAAAGTGATAAATGTGAAACTCCTGATATATAGGGAAGGGTTAGATAAAGTAAGAACCCCAATTTATAAAAATGTACATCCCTAAGGTGAAGCTATTGTCACTTAATGTCAACGGCCTAGCCTCACCTATTAAAAGGTCAAAGACCCTAGCGTATGTTAGACGCTCTAAGTCGGACTTAGCATACCTCCAAGAAACGCATATAAACACCACCGAACAAGCAAAACTTGCTAAGTTAAGCAGGGAACAGGTTTATTATTCCTCTGCCAAACAAGGGAGGCGAAGAGGTGTGGCCATAATAATATCCCCGCACACCCCATTTAAAACCAAATCCACCTGGGCAGACCTGGAGGGCCGATTAGTTATTGTACAGGGAACGCTTAATGACAAGCAAGTAACCCTAGCAAACATCTATTTCCCCCGGGCATTTCAGTCTCCCACATGAAGCCCCTGTTGGACAAGATTATACAAAAGACTAGAGGGAGTCTCATGATGGCAAGTGACTTCAACTTAATTGCAGACCCTACCATGGACACCTCCAACATGAGACCCCCCAAACAAACAACTACCCAAAAGTATTTTAAAAAATTTGTGGCTGAGATGGGATGGTGTGACGTTTGGCAGAGGTTACATCCTCAGTCAAGGAATTACACCTACTACTCTCCAGTACACCATACCTACTCACGCACAGACCAAGTGTATACCCAGGCGGAGAACTTGGGATATCTGCAGGATATTCAATTGGGAGATATTTCTATCTCAGATCATGCCCCCCAGACCTCCATGTGGGATTTTAGCCTCCAGCCTAAGAAGACACAATGGAGATTGAACCCATATTATCTACGTTCTAAGCAATTCTGTGAATTCCTCACAGAAAAAATCTTAGAAATAAAAACAGATAACTCTGCGGCAGATGTCACCTCTGCAATATATTGGGACACGATTAAGGCGGTGCTCCGGGGACACATAATAAAGTGTGCTGTGGAACAGGAAAGGCATCACAAAGTGCAAAGACTTAAGCTAGAGGATACCCTCCATTTTTTACAAATGGCCCATAAACAGGGAGACACGTCAATACTTCCCCAGCTACAACAGACTAGGTATGAGTTGGACCATCTAATTCATCAACAAACCAAGATAACTCTGACCTTCTTACGACAGAGGTTCTATGAGGTGGGCCCGAGAGCCACGCGGCTACTGGCATACCAAATTCGTGAACAAAAAATGGCAGCTACGATTTTATCCATTCATCACCCAATGGGAGGCTAACCCCTTACCAAAACACATGACATTGCTGAGGCATTTTCCTCATATTATAAGACACTATATACCCCCGAGCACACAGCCTCCCCGCAACAAATAGCAGAGTATCTGCAAACAGTTGCCCTCCCATGGCTTGCGGAGGCCAACAGAGAATCATTAGTTGCCCTGATCACGGAACTGGAGGTGTCCAATGCCATTGCAAGTGACAAATCTCTGAAATCACTGGGCCCAGACGGCTACAGGGCTGACTTCTATAAAGTCGCCAGGGAGCAGGTTTCTCCTAATCTCCTCAACATGTTCGGTACTGGAGGGGAACCCCCCCACCATCCTGGTCATACGCAACTATTTCTGTAATCCCCAAACCAGACAAGAATACACAGCTATGTGCCTCATACAGGCCCATCTCTGTACTAAACCAGGACTATAAACTGTTTATGAGCATACTGACTCACCGTGTGGACCAGGTACTCCCTTTACTAATACACAAAGACCAAACCGGATTTGTCAGATCTTGTACCACTACCAATAGCATCAGACACACCCTACATGTGGTTCACCACATGCAAGCTAGCAAAACCCCAACCATATTAGTTAGCTTAGATGCTGAAAAAGCATTCGGCAGAGTGGCCTGGCCCTTTCTCTACTCAACGCTACATAAGTTTGGATTCCCCTAATTACAGTCCTCCAGAATATATACTCTGCCCCCCAAGCCTGCGTAAAAGTGAATGGACACCATTCCAACTACTTTCCTTTATACAGGGGAACCAGGCAGGGATGCCCTTTCTCCCCTCTTTTATTTGCAGCATTTATCGAGCCTCTGGCACAACAGATCAGAGAAACTTGGGCAATAGAGGGAGTAAAGATAGGCGAGTGCGAGCACCGTATTGCCCTTCATGCAGACGATATCCTTCTGTACCTTCGGAACCCCAAACAATCTCTTCCCATAGTAAAACAAATCTTGGACTCCTTTGGTTCCATGTTGGGGTACAAGTTGAACTTCGCCAAAACAGAACTACTCACTTTTTGTTACTCCCCCTCGCTTAACATACAGGAAAGCATCCCACGCAGGTGGAATCTACAAAAACTGAAATACCTAGGTGTATACATCCCCCAACGCCTACAGAGTATTACAAGTATAACTATACCCCCTTTATTACGCAGTTGAAATTTGACCTACGCTCATGGGCAACACTCCCCCTGGGCTTAACATAAAGAATAGACCTCATCCGAATGATAGCACTCCCGAGAGCCCCATACTTATTTCAAAATATTCCCATATATCTCCCACTAAAGACTTTTTGAGAATTGAACCATCTCATCGTGAAATTCATTTGGGCCAAACAAAAACCCCAAGTCCGCCTAAAGATCCTCACCCTTCCCCATCAAGAAGGAGGACTGGCACTCCCAGATCTAAGATATTACCAACAAGCGGCAATACTGACGCATTTAATGTTCCGGCAAACTAGAACATCCAACCCGCACTGGTTGTACATAGAACGAACCCTGCTGAATGACCACATTTACCACCGAATTTTATACCAACAAGCAGATAATAGGGAAGTGCATCAGCATACAAACCCTTGGCTTACGGACTCTTTCCGTAACTGGCAGGCCATCAAAAAAATACATCGGTTGACACCCTTTCTACCACTTATATGCCCAATCTCTAGCCTGGGCAATTTTCCTCCAAACAAACTAGACAACAGCTTTCAGCAGTGGGAGAAGCACGGCCTGAAGTATCTGGGGCAGATAATGTCCCAAGGTAAAATGTGGTCATATGCAGAGATTCAAAGGAAATATAACCTGCCACACCGGGATTTCTACCGCTATCTGCAACTCCGGCATTACGTCGATAGTCTCCCACAGATAACCTGGGAACATGAGCAATGCCCACCTTTTATCCACACCCAAATCAACCTCAATAAAAGCCTGAAACATGACCATCTAATATCGCTGCATTATCAAGCACTGAATGTACAGAGTTATCCCCTCATTAACAACATCCGCTCACAGTGGATTCAGGAATCAGGCTATCAAATAATGTCCGAGGACTGGTGCTGAGCTTGTGGCTATTCAGCCCGAGTGACTAACTCACACCAATGGCGCGAGTTTGCATGGAAGAACCTGGTTCGGTACTTCAGAACCCCCGCAGTTACCAGCCACTTTTCCCCAACCAGTTCAGCAATATGCTGGCGCTTGAGCGGAGAACCCAAGGCAAATCATACCCACATTATGTGGAACTGCCCATCCCTGGGGCCATTTCTCATACTTCTCCAGACCCACCTGCAAAAAATATTGGATCCACGACTCCACCTGACATTAGAGATGTTTTTATTCTTTATTTTTCCTAAAACCCTAAGAGGCCCTAATACTAGATATTTACTTCTCCTTCCCCTATCCGCGGCTAAGAAAGCAATCACGAAACTATGGTTGACTTCTAAAATACCCACAATTCAAGACTGGTGGAATATCACAAGACAGATATATACCATGGAAAAAATAATGCACAGTCTAAATAGTCAAGAAGAAAAGTTCACCACTAGATGGGCCAGATGGCAAATACTCTACATGCTAAAAGACCCTACATTCACCCCCTAGGGGAACAGAACCTAAACACACTGAACTGCCCCCTACAGAGACGCAAAGGAGACATCCGATACGGGGCCCCCCTCCCCCCATCAGGCCACCACCTATCTTGTGGTAGAGGGAAAATTCCCATAGTACTGTGTGAAGACAGCTGAGAGCTGGGAGAACTGGGAGGGGCAAGCTGTGGATTGCCCAGAAACACTCAGTTTCATCATTTGAGATTGTAACCCGAAATGGGAGCTGAGGAATGAAAATTTACTGATTGTAAAATGCTACGACTAGTCCATAGATTGGCCGGGGGCGTAATACATGGTGTAACATGAACCACAACCTGAGCTTCTTTCCCAGGTGCTACCCAATAGGACTCTAGGTCCGGGGGATTAACCTCTTTTTGTTTGCCTTACAGCCAGGATGGACAATGCTGCTAGTCACCTAACCCCCATAAACACAACCAGAATCCTATGTACTATTTTCCTCCCTATAGATCTATAGTCTTTTTTAATTAAGCTGAGACTTTATGAACTATATAAATGAAATAAGCTGTCTGGATCTGGATGACATGTTTGTATATATGTTGGAAAATCTAAATAAAGAGGATATTTAAAAAAAAAAAAAAACACTCTCTCTGCAGTCACTCCACATTCCACGGGGACACTCTGGGAGTTCCACTCTTGAGCTGGTAATGGCGCTTAAGTTTGAATAACCCATGCACTGGGCTTAATCAGACACCCAAGCGCACAGCTACTTCTCAGCTGCTTCCAATCTTGGGTGAGAGGTTCTGTGATGAAAGGCAGGCAGCACAGACAAATAAACAAATTTTAAAGTGGCTCTGGCATATGCACTGCAGAGAACTGGCTTTGCCAGGTGTTCTGGCAGCAGCAGGAGGAGGAGGTTTGCTGTGTGCTGCTGGCAACTGGCAGGCTACTGGTGTGTTGCAGGGGTATTACTGGCTACAAGGGAGTCATTTTGCAGGGGCTATGCTAGTTGCTGGTAGAGCTGCCATGGGGTATGCTGGTGGGAACATTAGCTAAACTGGTAGGGTAGCAGGGGTTTACTGGGCAGCATACGCTGCTTAAACAAATGTGTTACCTTAAAAACGGTTCCCTTGGGCCCCCGGCACGCATAACTGTCCCCCTGTACACACTTTGGGGCTGTAGAGGTCCCCAAACTACTCTGAATGGGGCCTAATAAGTCCCTGAGCACCTACCATGCTGTCCCACTATTCCCTTGGAGTGCCGAACCTCTTTTCCATGGGGACCCAGCTTTGGGGACCTACAGAATTGGGCCTGCCTAAAAATACATGACCCCATGTATTCCCTTCTTAACACTCTACAGGCCCAATACTCAAAAGCTGGCCCAGGCACAAATCCGAGTGTGCCCGCACAAACCAGTTTTTGCGCGGACGTGCAATATTGAAAAGCCTGGTTAACATGGGCAAACAGGGTTTGCGCGTGGGCAATATTCAGAGGGGGCGCAATGTAAATGAAGCGGTGGGGTCCTGAATACTGGCACAGTCCAATATTCAGAGTATTTGCACCACACAAGGCCATTTTGCGTGGTCCCCTTGCATGGCGTAGATGCCACCGACCTACAACACAGCATACTCCGGCACAAGCCTAGCGGTTGACAGAGAAAGTGTGTTGACCCCCCGACCCCCAGCACAGTAGTCCCTGGTGCTAGTGGTCTACCTGCTGATCGCTATCCCGATGAATAATACAATCATGCCCTGGTGCTAGTGGACACCCCCCACCAGTCAACATCCTAATCTATAATATATTCCTTCCCTGGTGCTGGTGGTTCCCACCCCCGCTAATCGCCATCCCGATGTATAATAAAATCATGCCCTGGTGCTAGGGGGGCATCCCCCATCAATCGCTGTCCTGATGTATAAGAAAATCATGCCTCATGCTGGTGGCCCCCCCCCGCCAATCGTTGTTCCAATTTATAATATTTTATTTTTCAGCTTTTGTTGACCGGGAAAGGAGGACTAGACAATTCTGCCTATTTTCAGCCTCATCCCGGGGAAGGGGATACAGATGGATGCCAACTGACACTGAACCAGATTAAACTGTTGGTGGTATTTTTAATGAATATATTCCTTCCCTGGTGCTAATGGTACCCCCTGCCAATCCCATCCTGATGTATAACAAAATCATTCCCTGGTGCTAGTGGCCCCCAGTGATCGCCATCCTGATCTATAATATATTCCTTCCCTGGTGATACTGAACCCCCCCCCCCACCAATCGCCGTCCTGATGTATACTAAAATCAGTCCCTGGTGCTAGTGGTCTCCCCCCAAGCACCATCCCAATCTATAATATATTCCTTCCCTGGTGTCCAGTGGTCCCTCCCCACCCACACCCATGCATGACATTTACAGTTGTAGTCCCTGGTGTCCAGTGGCGCCCCCACCCAAATACCCACCCACACACACAGGCACCATTTCCCTGGCATCCGGTGTATCCCCTCCCCATCCTGAATCCCTATATAGTAAAGAGATAAACCATTCCCTGGTGTCTAGTGGACCCCTCCCGATCCCCTGTATACCATAGTAATGGCATTCCCTGCTGCCTAGCACACTCCTCACCTCAGCAGGTGGTGCCCCACCACCCCGCTCCCCCATCCCGACCCTGAGCCGGCAACGGGCACAGCCCTTCCCACTCCATCATGGCCGGCCGCCAACTGAGCTGTCAATGAGCATGTACTGTATACAGTACGTGCGCATTGACTTGACAGCTTGATTTTATTATAGATTAGGATGGCGACTAGCGGGGGGGGGGTCTACTAGCACCAAGGCATGATTTTATTATACATTGGGATGGCGATCTGTGGGAGGGGGGACCACTAGCACCAGGGAAGGAATATATTATAGATTGGGATGGCGGTAGGCGGGGGGGGGGACCACTAGCACCAGGGTTAGCACTTTGGGACCAGGCAATTGGGGGGGTGGCACCATGCTAAATTGCCGGGCTACCCTTGTAAATGAGCCCATAATGGGCATGCAAATGGCCCCTTAGCACCCTGCATGCCCAATGAACTCATTTGCATGGGTCCATTTGAATACTGGAAATTTAGCATGGGTGCAAGCCATTGTGGTGCCCTGTTTCGGGAGGCTTTTCTGCCCAGTCCTAAGTGGCTTAGCCTTGGGCCGACATGGTTCTATATTCAGTCGAATAGCGCCAGTGTGCTGTTCCACTGAATATAGCATCTTTGGGCAGCTGGGCTATTGCAAAGCAGAGCGCAAATTTTTGCGCTCCACTTAGCACATTTTTAAATATCAGGCCCCAGATCTTTCAATTCAATAAAGACTTTTACTTAACATTTCTACACTTACCTCTGTCATGTCTACTGATACTACAGCATGAAACATTTATGCTTATACTGTAACCAAGTGACCATGCCTCTTTAATTTTTTTCAGAGTACTTAAAATGTTGACTCAACATGACAGCTTCCATCACAGATCGTTTTGGGGGTATCCCAAATGTGGATCTCTGGGACTTGCGAATTTGAGGAACCTGGGGTTCAGCAGAAGTAGAAATTGTTTCAGGGGGAAGGTCACGGAGGGATTCACGTTAGGCATGTGAATCCAGGGGTTTGCAAACCACTGCTTGGGGAATCTCATTTTGGGAGAATGATTCTCGAGACGCTCCTGCCTTCCTGTGGAAGCTCTTTCTGGAATCTTTTCATCTTTGGAATCATTGCTGCATTGGTATAGAGTTCAAGTTTCAAGTAGGAAAGCTCCATTGAGCAAGCTCATTCACAAGGAGGTCCTGGGTGCATGGTTACAACAAATATACAATGCAGGCAATAACATAATACATAAATGGTGGACCAGGTCCTACAAGATACATGGGTAAACAGTCCTGGGTGAAAACAAAAATCAAAAAAATATTTAGTACAAGTTGTTTAAGGGAGGCGGTGTAGTGAGAACAAATTAAGGAAGTAAGGAGAAAGCTAGGGAGGGAGTTTAGAAACAGTTACAGGTGTCCTTTATTTTTGAAGCCACCAGTTTTTTGAAAAAGAGTTAGAGTAGATTCCTGTGCACAGGAGGTTTCCAATCTCTGGTCTGATTTTTTTTAATTAGTAGATCTGGATACAGTATCTCCACAATGATGCAGGGCTCTGGTTCCCATTCTGATGAAAGTTTCTGGTTGGAATGCATTTTTCTTAGAAGGACGCTTTTTCCTACCAGCAAGGATGTTGCTCTGGCTTTAGCATCCTAAGTTTCCTTTTGTAACTTGTGCAGCCGTTTCACATGTTGGTTTATCAACTGTCCAGCTTCTTGCACTCTCCAGTGTTGTTCTTGTACACATTCTGTTATGGTTTTTGCATTGGTTTCTTGTTCTGGTGCTACTTCCAGTACTAGGTCCAAGGGCAGCCTTCTATGATGTCCAAACCGAAGATAATATGGAGCGTATCTAGTGGAGTAACGGACAGTGTTATTATACAAGTATGTCGGTCCGGACAAGAGAGCAGACCAATGTCTGTCTTCTGGAAGGGCTCTCAAGATGCAGATGAGTGTCGGGTTTACTCTCTCACACAACCCATTCGTATGTAAGTGGCAGGTGGGCATTCTTAGTTTATGACTACTGTACAGGTTGCACGGTTCCTTGAACAACTGGGACTCAAATGCAGGTGCCTAGTCTGTGACAGCCTGATTTGGGTATCCATATGGCTGGATGAACTGCTTGCAGAATACCTCTGCAGTGGTCTTGGCTGTCAAATCCCAGACAGGCGCTGCTACTATGAATTTGCTAGAAGGTCGGTAATGGTTAGGAGGCATAGCAACTCATTTGCACGTGGGTCAAGTTTCAGGTGGCTTAAAGGGGAATAGTCAGCACCAAGGGCCCCATGCTCAAGTGTGGTGCTGGTCCCATTGTGTACTTTGTGCAAAAAATCATTTTGGTTTACTTAATGTTTACTGTTGTATAGTAGATTGTATCAGACTAATGTTGCTTAGTTCTAGGCTGACATCTTCTGTTGCTACAAATCCCAGAATCCGCTGCAGCTGACGTCAGAGCAGTAGGCAGTAGTGGTGATTTAACAGCCTGCAGTGCACATAGCAGCTTTTATAAACTCTGATCAGATGTTTTCCAGTTCTGTTTTTTTCTAGGGCCTAAGTACAATCCTCTATGACTGTACTTGCCTTAGCCCAAGGAGGACAGCAGGACCAGCAAACAAAAAAAAAAATAAATCTGTGCTTATATAAACTGGCCCTTGGTGCTGAGTGTTCCCCTTCGAGATTACCAGTTCATGTGGAGCATTGGTTACTATAGCTGTAAGTGGCAGTACGAGGTCCAAGGGCAATCTTCCATGACATCCTAACAGAAGATAACATGGAGTGTATCCACTGAAGCAATGGATCGTAGTATTAAACAAGTACTTGTAAGTCAGTTTGAACGAGAGAGCAGGCCAATGTCTCTTTCTTCAGGAAGGTCTCGCAAGATGCTGATGAGTGTCAGGTTTACTCTCGCTCACAGCCCATTCATCTGGGGATGGTAGGCAGACATTTTTGATTTGTGACCACTGTACTGGCTTTACAGCTCCTTGAACAACTGGGATTCAAATGCAGGTCCCTAGCATGTGACAATTTGATCTGAGTATCCATATGACTGGATGAACTGTCTTCAGAATACATCTGTAGTGGTCTTGGCTGTCAGATCTCACACAGGCACTGTTACAATGAATTTGCTTTAAGGTCAGTAACGGTTAGGAGGTATGTCAACCCACTGGCACTTGTTTCAAGTTTCAGGTAGTGACCTGTTCATGTAGAGCATTGATTGATAACCCTAAGTGGTGCCTTCTGGGCCATGGTTAACCTGCACTTGGGACTGCATGGTGCACACTTTTTTTTTTGTTTGTTTTCCAACTTCTCTTTATCTCCCCAGACCCGGAACTCTCTCAGGCCACTCAGCTCGCCTATGCCACTCTACCGCCCACTGTGATCCCCGCCTCCTCAAGGACATTAATTTCTCCCTGAACCTGGTGGGCTAAGGCTCGAGGAGATTGAAGGGGGCAGAGGCAAGTATCCAGTGTTGGGCGTGTGGCAGTTTGGCACTGTGAGGGCCATCGCCTATCTGGGCTGGAGGGGTATTTCTGCATTTTGTCCCATGAGCTCCCCCTATCCCCTGAGTGTGGCATGGAATGACACCAAGGTGCACGGCAACCCTGCTGGTGTCTGCCATGCTCCCCCTACAATCTGGTCCTGCATGCTGTAATGCCCCTGATCTCCATTAGAGGTCACCAGTACATCAGAAAACCCAAAGGCCTCCCCCCGCGGGAGAGGAGAGAAGTCCTCGGATGCTCAATCCTCTCTCTCCTCCTGCCAGCCCCTGACACCCGAGCTCACTCCTGAACCCGGGTCGCCAGCATGGCGCGAGGTATGGCGTCCAGTGCCTCAACCCTCAGTGCCACCGGGCCGGCCATGATTCACACTCTTCACACCAACTATGGATATCAATCCTCATTTCAATCCAGTAGAACCTCCCACGTATGTTCACATCAGTTCTCTTACACCCAAAGTAATCTGACTCTTTGTGGTAATCTTTTATTATGGTGTAGGCAGTCCATCATGGCACAATGACCTGCATCACCTCAGCGTGTATATTGGGGTCCAGACTCTTGCATATCAGTTTTCCTTGTGCCATATCCAGGCCAGCTTTTTGATGTTTATTTATTCATTAAACAACCTTTGAGCTTGAAGCTCATTTACAAAGGTTCCACATCAGGAAAAGGTACAATTACAAATGCACAAAGACAAAAGCTATATACAGGAGGTAAAAACATGCAAAATGTAAATATATGCATACAAATAATTTACAAAGGAGCTAGGTTATTCTAGCTGTACTTAAACACTTAGCTTAGATGGAGGTGATTAGGCAAACAGGTGAGGAAGGGAGCGCAGCCAGGGGTTAGCGCTGTCAAGAGGCAGTGAGGAAGAGATGGTGTGTGGAAGGGAGTTAAGTACGTGAAGGGAGGGGTGGGAGTGGGAGGGGTGATTAAAAGTGGGGCAGTAGTCAGAAAGGGGAGAGAGGAAGGGGAGAGGCATGTTAGGGGGCGGTGAAGGTATGGGGAGAGAGGCGGCGAGTGATGGAGAAGGTGGGGGGTGAGTGGGGAAGGAGGGCTTTGTGGCGAGCTGATGGTAGAAGGGAAGGCGGTGAAGGGTAGGAATGAAAGTGGTATGGGAATTAGTACAGACAGTCACATACACTTAATGTAGTCAGGTGTTGTAGCAGTTCTTTTTTTTAAAGGTTCCGAGCTTCGGCATGCTTGCTATGGCAGAACGAAGTTCCTTGAGTCATAGGGGTGGATCAGCCATCTTTGACTCTTTGCATCCAGGGTTCTTCCACTATTTAGCAGTTACATCCCTTGTCTCAGAATAACATCCCGAGTCAGAATCTGTTTCTATAGTCCTTTCTGTTTCTCCAGTTCGGTGGGGACTTCAGGCTCTGGATGAGTTGAGATGGCAACATGCTTGTATGGCTTCCTTTAGGATGATAAGAAGGGTGACATCACCAGGTTCTCCTTGATGTGTCATCGCACTCGGGTTCCATGTGAGCTCATCAGTTGGGACAGTGCATCCGCACTGGCTTTTGTTCTTCATGACCTGTACCAAATTGTGAAATTATAGTTAGTGAGTCTTGATACCCATCGCTGCACCACCCGTATTTTAAGGGTTAAATGTCTCCCATTCAGTTCAATTCAATTTTATTTTTATCAGGAAATATACCATTGAGAAAAACTTATTTACAAGGTGGTCCTGCAGAGACACATCAAAAATAAAAAATAATAATAAATATAGTAATAATACAAAAGGTAATACAGAGTGATTGCATGACAGAGGAGTACTCTCTCATGGTGGTGACAATACGTGGGGCACATTGATGAGCCTGGCAATTACAACTAAAGCAGCATTCCATAACGGGACATTGGGAGAGAACACTACAGATCATAGGGATAATAAGGGAAGAAAAACCAGGGTAAGGAGAGAGGAGCACGGACAAGAAAGAGAGTGAAAGAAGAAAAAGAAAAAAAGGAAATGTGCAAGAGGAAGTGGGTTAAAAGCTGATACGAGTAAGGGGGGGGAAGAGCAAGCAAGATTGCGGAGAAGGGTGGCACTATATGAGGGGTAGCTACGGGGTAAGCAAAAAAAAGGCAAGTGCTGGGTAGTATGTGATGAAGGGTACTTGTGTTGGAAGACAGATTAGGAAAAGCAGTTGCATCATCGGTACTGCTTGATACCTGAAGTGTTGTGTGATTAACACTGCAATATAAGTTAACTACACAGAAATAATGACACATTCCTGGAAACCAGAACTGGACTTAAACTTAGCAGAACATGGATCACATTCTGTTTGTAACTATAAAGAAATTGGTTACTGTGGAACTGCTTCAACTTTAACTCTGTATAACTGTACAGCTAGGACTGGCATACTGTAAAAAACTGGAAAGGAGATTCCAACTTCAGCTTTAAATTACAGGTAATTAAAATAGGGAAAGGGTAAATAGTTTAACAAGGAAAGCACACAAAGTTGAAGCTTGTTTCCAGGTGTGACCTGGGAGCACAAGGGTCGGGAGTAATGTGACTTGCACAGGGTCACATAGTATGAAGGTGGGAGCTGTGGGATTCAAACCCAGGTCTCCAGGTTTGCAGCTCAGTGCCCTAAACCACATCGCCATACTGCTGCCTAGCAAATGGATACCAGAAGGAGGGGTACAAACCCATGCAGACATTTGTCCACTAGATCTTAAGTCCAATGCCTTAACCAGTAATTAAAATATATAGCTGTGAGAAAATAAAACACCCATACATAAGGCAAATATCATTTCAGTTAACTAGAATCAATTAAAGGAAATATACATGTAAACAGTTCAAACTGAAAGTCTGCCAATCTGACATGAAGGAAATCAAGTACCCCCTCTGCATTACAATGTAAGGAAGTTTCATTCAGTCCTCATACTTATGCAGGGAACAAGGCCTAAACCTGGAAGCCCTCTTTTATACCACAGGAGCCAAATTACCAAAACCCCTGGGTTATACCCCGATTGGCACCTCGGTCTCTACATATCGGCAGCTATATAGAATCCTTAAGTTTTCACCAAGAGTCCTAGTGGACCAGCTAGTATGAGGAACCCCAATTTTAAAATAGATGGGGACATTATCCATATCAGAGCTTGGAAAGGCAAAGGCATAACACAAGTCAAACACTTCACACATCTGGACAGATGGGGTGTGACAGGGAGATCCTGCCATTCTTGAGGATCAACCTTTTCTTAAATCTGTTGCAACAGTTCTTCTGTTTCTTAGCCTAATCTATACTTTATAATTTCTAGTCAGTAAGGTTGGCCACCTATGGGCATCCCCCTCCCTTTCCTGACTATGCTGGATTTCTCTTTAATTTTCCTTTTCCCTCTCCAGGTCCTCATACAGGGAGGTTATTGTGGTGACCTTTGAGCGTATGTAAAACAACAGGTCATGTTCCTCGTTGTTGGATTTAGTATGCAATAGCACTATGTCATAAAATACCTTGATGTATATGTCGTATGTGTATGAAACCTGTAAATGTTGACAATACCATGGCACTGGGTGTTTTTGATAAAGGCTAAAAGTACTAGGTGACTGTATTATAGAAATTAAGTTACTGGGGTAGAGATATCAGAAAAAAACCCTGTTGCATTATTAAATGCATGCAAATTGCAGCTTGTTTGAGAGGCCCTTTAGGTACCATGCATTCCTGCTGTAAACTGAGCCATTCTGAAATTTCATGGTGATTTGCATATACATCCCATGATGCTTTACATTATTGGAGTATGTGTGATGTTGTGCTTCTTTGAAACCTGGCTTATTGCCAGTGCCCTCAGGGGTAACCCTTGCTTCAGTGCTTCTGCACTGGGGTTCTTTGTCTTTAGCTTGTTTTGTTTTTTTTATTTGAACCCCCACCACCACCACCCAAGCACACAAGACAACTATAGGGATGAAGTGGTTTTCACTAAAAAGTTAGATCAGTAGATCAGTGGGTGCTGACTAAGTGCAGAGAAAGGACATGCATAGCCTGTTGCTGCAAACTGATGTATTGAAGAAGGGATATGCCATTGCCGAAGGTTATCCTCTGTATTTTTAATAAACATCACACAGAGATTGTGTGTTGAACCTGAAGTTTGGTGTTTGGTCCATCTGTTATCCCACAATCCCACCACAGACTTGGTGTCAGACATGGGATAACTTGCTGGAAATGTCTGGACTGACCTAAGAGAGATATTTTCCAGTGGATATCACCTATATATTCCAGGTGGACCAATGCACCAAGAGTTGCCAAAGGAGAACCTGGAGAAGAAGGTCTGTGGAGTTCTGACCAGAACCATGGCTGACAGAAGGAAAGAAGCTGCTGCCTGGACTGGACATGGGAGCTCAGATGAAGGCCAAGCCTGAAGATGATGAAGAGATGCAGGGGGATGAGGAACTACCGTGGAGTTGAGGCAGACCAGAGGTGCGAGACAACATCCAGGAGGTGGAGACCCTGGTGAGGATGATCCACTGAATGAGTGGGCAGTGACTGGAGCCAGACCAATTACGCAGAGAGGTGGAACATCAGTGCCAGGTGCTCAAGAGGTCCCTGCCGGAGAGTTGGAGGAGGATTTTTCATGAGCTCAGTTTGAAGAGGAGCCTCTGACTGAGCAAGATATTTCTTTATTGCCTGTGTTCCCAGGATGTTACCTGCTGGAGGTCGGAGATGCAAGTATGGGACTTGAATGTGAGACCCCAGGTAAGATTGTACCTGGTGAAATTGTGCTGGGGTTGAAGACTCCAAGCAAGCAAGAAGAAGCCTATGAGGCTGAAGGGACTTTTTCTTGTATTGATGTAGCTAAATCTACTAACAGTATTGCTTGGGGTATACTGCAGGCTAAAGATGCTAATGTTGCCAAACCATACCACTAGTCTCTATTGAGAAATGTGTTAATGCCTCAGGGTACAGAATTATGATATCCACTGTGTTTATGATGGAATGTTTATTGTTAATAGGGACCCTGAGATGGAGCTTCTGAAGATGAATGGCTGGAAGCTCCATCCCTTCCTGGGACAGTAAGGTGGTAAGCTGTCTGAAATAACTGCTTCCCTCTTAAGGTGGGGAATATGTGACAGGGAGATCACGACAGTCTTGAAGACTGATCTTTTCTTAAATTTATTGTAGCAGTTCTTCTATTTCTTAGCCTAATCTATCCTTTACAATTTCTAATCAATAAGGTTTGCCACCTATGAGCACCCCCTTCCCTTTCTTGACTATGCTATAGTGTCCTCTTTAATTTCCCTATTCCCTCTCAGGTCCTCGTACAGGGAGGTTATTGTGGTGACCTCCAAGCTGATTTAAAACAACAGGCTGTGTTCGTCATTGTTGGATTTAGTATGCAATAGCACTATGTCATAAAATACCTTGATGTATATACCTTATATGTATGAAATCTGTAAATGTTGAAAATACCATGGCACTGGGTGTTTTCGATAAAGGTAAAAAGTACTAGGTGACTGTATTATAGAAATTAAGTTACCAGGGTTACCCCCTGTTGTGTTGTTAAATGCATGTACATTGCAGACTATTTGAGAGGCCCTTTTGGTACCATGCATTCCTGCTGTAAACTGAGCCAGTCTGAAATTTCATGGTGATTTGCATATGTAAGCACCCTTAAAGGAGGGGCTTATGTTCCCATTTTAGGCATCCCTTTCCCCCTCCTACCCCCCAAGCTAGGGAATTTTTTAGTGCTATTGGCTACTGGATGCCACAAGGTGGCAGCAGAGAGTAAGTTTAGGGAGTATATAAGAGAGCAGACAGGAAGTTTCAGGACTTTTCCAGCCGGGCATTAAGCCGGAGCTGGAGGGGGGTGGCTAGAAGAGCGGAGTTAGGTGGGCAAGTAAGGGAGCTCAGCGGTCCAGGTGGGCCAGTGAGGGAATACCCCCCAAATTGTAGACAGGATGACTTTCACAGCATTGTGGCGATGAGAAGCTTGGGGAATGGAGCTCTGTGGGGGATGTATGGGTAGCCAGGTCCTGCATCATCGGGGGCAGGGAAGGTAGTTGGCCATAGGGGGCCCAGAAAGGTAGGAGCCCTTAGAGACCCCATTTTAGTGTGTGATTCCTGGGCTGCCAGAGCTGTGGGGGCAGTGGCAGGGTCCCCACAGGAGGGAAGCCGGTGGCAGTGGCTCTCCTTCGTACCTGGTGTGGAAGGGTGGCCTGGGTATGCAGAGGGAGCCAAGGGGGCCTTTCACCCAAATATGGGGCCTGCTTGGAGGGGCAGGTCCTGGGGCATCGGCACTTAAAGGCCAGGTGGGTCACAGCTCATAAAGACAGGGCTTGGAA
Source organism: Neoceratodus forsteri (assembly GCA_016271365.2). NCBI lineage: Eukaryota > Metazoa > Chordata > Ceratodontiformes > Ceratodontidae > Neoceratodus > Neoceratodus forsteri. The sequence goes on from JADMNL010000022.1 coordinate 585,347,584, forward strand.
GGTGGCCCTCGGCTGGAGCTTAATGCAAGCCCAGGAGGTGCTGAAGGGATGTGGGCCTGGCAGTGATTCCCTCCCCCCACCAAAGAAGGAAGAGTGTCAGCTGGAAAGGGAGCAGACTGGGGCCACTATTTCTGTGAAGGCAGGCTATTCAGAGGGACCTGGCCCAGGGGCTCCCCAGTGGCAGGACAGCCAGAAGCGGAGGCTGGGTGCTGGAGCAGAGCTGGGTTTTGGAGCCTCTGCACCAGTGGAGCCGAGGAGATGAGAGGCTGAGCGTAATGAGGGAGTAGGTGCTGAGAGGTAGCACCAGTACAGAGCCCAAGCCTGTAGTGGGTTACGGGGCCTGAGTCGTAAAGAAAAATCTTGCCACCCCATGGAGCTGCTTTATTCATTCGGATGAAGTATGTGACCCCTGCATTGCTGGGAATCATTTGCAATGTAGGAGTTAAATAAAGAAGCTAGCTGGGAGAAGAATAGCAGTGATGTGCCTTATTTAAACTGAAAGGGGAAGCTAATGAAATGACAACCTTTTTCCTTGCAGCTAAATTAATTTTTCATAAGTTTGATTCCAGATGAAATTTCCATCCTGCCCTTGGCTTGACCGAGGGGCTCTGGGGGCTCAAGAGATGGTAGATGTGTAGTGTGGAGTTCCAGGTCCAGTGTGCCACCATTCGGGGAGAATCCAGATCTTGTGCCTTGTCAGGTGATCGTGCCTTTGCTGTCTGCACCCCTCGTTTCTGGAACTCCATTCCCGCACCCATCAGATGTACTCCCTCCCATGACTTGTTTAAAAGATCTCTGTGGACACACTTGAAATCTGCCTCTGCCTGTAACTGTCCCAAAGCTGCCTGGTATCTCTCATCCCATCATAGTGTGCCCTACCCTTTATCCTGTCATCGGACCACTACCCCTCTGAACTAAGAAAGGTTACCTGTTGCCCCTTATTACTCCCTTCTACCTAATGCACTTATTCTTAAACAGGGGTCCTCCCACCATGTCCTACCTTAATGCTCTTGTATCCTTCTATGATATGTATATTACCCTTTGTTTGCTTGTGTGAATTTACCACTGTTGCACATTTATTGTTTGCACTGTTCAATGCCTGTACCTCACTTCTTTGTCATGCTGTTATCCAGTGTGTAAATGTATCTTGTAATCTGCCAGGTCACACCTGAAAATAGGCATTCCTTGTCTAGTGTGCTTACCTGGGAAACAAAAGCTAAATAAATAAATGGTAAGTGCTGAAAAAACTTGATAAGAGTTGCAAGAAAAAAAAAGGTGTTTCAAAACAATATCAGAAACAACTGCAGGAGTGAAAAGAGAAATCACGGAGGCAAGCTTTAAAAGCAGAAAAGGAGCAAGCAGAGGAAATAGAAGGAGAAGAGAACCCCATAGTTTAGGGAAACGGAATGAAAAAGCAGCTTGACTGGCAGTAGATTTCAAATAAGGGCAAGCAAAAGAGCGAGAGCAGGCATTATGAAGTGAGTAACAGGACGAAAGTGGAAGGGAGAGGAGGCAGGCAAAATATAAGGGGAAAGAACGAAACCAAACTTTGGAGGTAAAGGAAACACAGTGGGTATCTGGACAGGAGCTGGTACAAGGAATGATACGCCTTTGAGTAAGCTGCTGTGCCCACCCTCCATAGCACTGTTCAACGAAGTGGGGACATGATGAGAATCACCGGTTCCAACTCATCTGTCAGCTGATCCCATTGTACCCCGAGTGTCCATTGTGGGATTCACATATTGAGCTGTGCAAATGGCACTATTACTATGACAGCAGCCACCAGGCCTGGGAGACATAACATTGTCCTGGTAGACATGTAGTGGCTCCCATGTATCAAGTGTGCCTGAGCAACAAAGGTGTACGCTCTGTCCTGCGGCAGGAAGGCACATACCTTGTCTGTGTCCAGTACTGCCCCAACATACTGCAGATATTGGCATGGGGTCAGCACCAACTCTGGCACATTCACTTATTCCTACTGTCTCAAACAGTTGCATCATTCAGGAAAGGGTGTGAAGATGTGCTTCTCTGGAATTGGTCCTCTGAAGTCAATCATCCAGAAGATGTTAAGCCTTTCCCTGCTAAGGGCCACCTCAACCACTGCTAAGCATTTGGTAAATACTCATACCACTGAGGATAAGTCCAAGGGCAATACCCTGAACTGATAGTGCCTGCCCACCTGCATGAAGCAGGGGTATTGTCTGTGGCACTGTCTGATCTTGATATGAAGGTGTGAGTCCTTCATAGCCTGGGGATGGTACCAGTCCCCTTTTCACAATAGGTGTATCAGGGCTTGTAGAGGCACCATTCAGAACTTCTTGTATTCAATGTACAGACTGAGGTCTTTGAGGTCCAACAGATGATCTGTCCACTTTGGAAAGTACAGTTACGTAAGAACTTACTGTTACAGTAGATCTTCGAGAGAGGCTCTTGCAGTAGTTAATCACCTTGAAGACTGCACCCCCAGGTGTCAGGACCACATGGAAATCTTTAGCCAGCAGTGTCTGATGGGGGGAACTACCAACACAACGTCACATACCAAACGTCAGCGTGACCCAAGGGTGTAGACAGGCATACTCACTGTACACATTTGTGTACAGTTTTGTTGAGTGCCTATCACAAACCAAATGCCCTTCTGTTAACATTTTCATTCTAATCCGTAGTATTTGGGTTAGTGTAGGCCATTGAGGAGTGTGTCTGTTTAAACGTCTGTTGTTTAGGAGACAGATACATGTATAACCTCTTTAGAGATTAAAGGAATCATCTGACAACAATCTGACTTTTTTGGAAGGGGGTGCCATTTGGAAAGGATGTGTACATTTTTTAATGAGGGGGTGTAACTGTTGGAGACTGTGTACAAAATGGAAATTTCTGGCTACAACCCTGGCGTGACCCTATATAGTGGGCGGTCCCCGTGCCTGCCTTCCAGTTCTCCTGCCAGAGACCTCAGATGAGGAGCAACAAGAGAAAAGGAAACAGAGGCTCCTGGGGCCCAGAATGAGCTCACAAAGAAAGAGGAAAGGGGATGGAGGGAGGGAAAAAGATTACCTACTGCACAAGCCTCTCTCGAAGATCTACTGTTACAGTAAGTTCATATGTAACTGTAATATCTTACTTAGAGAGGGCTCTTGCAGTAGGTAATAAGCTTGAGGACTGAGTCCCAATCAGTGTGAATCAGAAGAAGCTGAAACACAGGAGGCAGGAAAAAACTGCTAAATGCAGACAGATCAGGACAGGAGTCCTTGAAGCACAGCTAGGCCAAAACCTTCTCTGCGCCTAGAAGCACTGTCCAGACTGTAATGCTTTGTGAAAGTGTGGACTGAACTCCAGGTAGCCGCAGCACAAATGTCAGCGGTTGACTCATTCCTAAAACAAGCAGTAGAGGCAGCCATACTCCTGGTGGAACGCCCCTTGACCTCCCCAGAAGGGTTTTACCATATTTCTGGTAACAGAACACAATGCAGTTTGCCAACCATTTGGAAGGACACTGTTTGGAAACTGCAGCACCTTCTCTCTTGGGTGCAAAAGAAACGGAAAGCTGATCCACTTTCCGGACAGACTTTGTCCTGTTAGTGTAATAGCGTAAGATTATATGTACATCTAAAGTATGAAGAATCGCTTCTCCCCAATTAGAATGCTTGGTAATACACTGGAAGTTGAATCGACTGGTTTAAAGAGACTCAACAAGTTAAATATGTTGCACTAAGCACCACGCAGTTTGGTGCCTTACCTCCTAGACATGCGTTTTATGTATCGTTGCCCCAAAACTATGCGCACGTTTTTTTTTTTTATAACACTCATAAAATCTTCTTTACTGGGGCACAGGCACTCCCCGGTTCTAAGATACACCCCCTTCGCCACCCTGCACTCAGCAAATTTATGATGTGATCACAAGGAGAGCACGGGGACTTGCTACATTATAATGTATGGGGGGCACCTTTACGGTCGTTTTTTAGTAGTATAATGGCCGTTTGGCAATAAAATGTGAGCACTGGTAGACTAACAGGGCCCTTGTTAGTCTACCAGTGCACACGTTTCATTGCCAATTAGCCATTACAGTATTAAAAAAAGATTGTAAAGGTGTCCCCCATACATTATAATGTAGGCCCCGCGTGCTCCTGATGAGTACGCTATAAATTTGCAGAGTGCAGGGCGGCACAGGGTGTATCTTAGAACCGGTAAGAAGATTTATGAGTGATGTAAAAAAATGCATATTTCAGAGCAACAACACATAAAAAGGTATGTCTGAGGCAAGCAGACCGAACTGGCAGCACGTAATAACTTGGTACGGCTCTTTAAAGTAAACTCAGAAACCACCTTTGGTAAGAACTTAGGGCTGGTACAAAGAGCCACCCGGTCTCTATGAAAAATCAAATAAGGCTCCTTACAAATTCGGGCCTCAAGCTCTGAAATCCTCCGAGCCGAAGTAACTGCCACTAAGAAAAGCGCTTTCCAGGACAACTTACGCATATTACGGGAATCAACAGGTTCAAAGGGAGGCAGAGTCAATTTTTCTGAAACAAAATTAAGATCCCAAGGTGGTGCGGGACTGTGCACTGGGGGGCTGAGATGCAGAATTCCCTTCAAAAACATTTTAGAAACTTCCATGTAAGCGTGTGGGTTCAATAACAGACATCAGTCACAAAAATGAAGTGCATAAAAAACGCTGGCATAGCGTTTATCATTTTATTTCCAGAAAAAAAAAAAAATTATTTACAGAAAAGAAATAGGTTAACTTTCACCAAAACAAAAGTAAAAAAAAAAAAAAACCCAGGCAAGTCTTGCAGTCAGACTCCCTGCTCTTCTCAGTATTCAATACTTCCAAGCTAGTGTGTAGGCATTCACACTTCCATTCCTTCACCTGATCAGAGGGTACTGATCAGTCTCCTTCCTCTCCCTATCTGACAAGGTCTTCTGGTGGAGGCCTTTTATAGTACTCAAAAGGGGCGGAGTTTGAAATTGGCTCCACCTACTCTCTGACATCACCTCCATTTGGTTGCTATAAAGGCAGCCATTTCATGGGCTGCCAACCCTATAAGAAGGGCTTCCCAGATGACTTTACCCAGGTAAGTAAACCATAATAGACAAAAGAGAAGTAACCTAAATATTAAATATAAAGAATCTAGAATCTTTAACTAAGGGCAACAGATGAGGGGCACGCTCCCTATCTTGTTTCCTTGTAAGGTTCTAGATGCTTTAATAAATAGCCAGTTTGATGTTCTAGTGCAAAACCCAAAGAAAAAAACAGTTTTTATTTATAAAACACATTGATCTCCTATTTACATACTGTAATTCTAGCTAACAAAGTTTTTGCTGTGTTTATTTAACAAATATTGGGATTCCCCAATGGCTGCAATTCTCAGCCAACAGCTGTTCATTTTTCAGCCTTTTAACAGAAAGGCAGCACCTTCTTTAAACAGTTATAGCCCCTTTTGAATGAATATAGACACTGCAGGGCTTACTTCTTTATGCCCTCAGTGTCCTTGCATAATTAGCTCAACACGTTAAACGCGGCATAAAGAGCGTTTTAGGAAAACAGCACACTTTGGAGGTATGCCTCTCCCTTTCAATCAGTGCTCCGTTGAGCAGGCGCGGTGGTCCTGCACCAATGGGTCGCGGGAGCTATGTATGACAGCAGTGGTCTTCGTTTCAGAAAACCACCGCTGTCCCATAGACCTACGTCCGCCGCCCCGCGTCACCCCCAAACTTTTGGTGCCATGCTGAGAGCCCACCCAAGCGTGAAGCGATCCAGCATTGTTTGAAGCAGGGGTGCCCAATCTCCGTCGGCTCCTCGGCCCCCAGCCATCCTTATGCCACACTGAGGCCCACCCAGCATGGCAAACGCCCCACGTAGTCTTTTTTTTTCACCTGTAAACCAAAAAGCGGTCCCACGGCACTTCTCCCAGTCCTCCCACAACCCGCACTCACCACTGCGCATCCAGCCTCCCCCCACCCCATACTTACCTCCGGAGCTCGGCGCAACCATCTTCAGTGGACCGGGAACACATCTGCACTCTTCAAAGCCGACCGTGAACTGAGGAAATGCCGGTAAGCTGTATAATGGGCTAGATAGGGGTTTATCAACTTTAGTGCATATCTCAGGCATTTTTTGGAATTTTTGCACCAAATTTTCAACATGGGGATTTTGGGACCCCTTCTCATGAATGATGTCACTGTCATGGCGTTATTGGGGCCTGAAGGTGATTTCTGAGTCACTGCATGGAAATCACCCCCGACCAGAATAACCATGACATGTCATCATTCATGATCTCAACCATGTTGGTAGGTATACAAAAATATTTCTGACGTCGTTGTGCAGTTCCTCGCGGGCTCGTAAGTTTGCGAATTTTCAATATTTCACTCCACATTTTCAACATCGCCATTTTACCACACCTCCTTATGAGCAGTGCAGCTGTCATTTTTCACATCTTGCCCAAAACGGGTTTCCGCCTATGTAGCGCACAATGGCACAGTAGCTGTGCGAACTCAGTGTATGGGACACAGTAAGAAAATCACAGTGTCACTGTTCATGAGCAGAGATCTTAAAATGGCAATGTTGAAAATTTGGAGAAAAAATTCCTGAAAATGACTGTTTTACGAGTGTGCGTTGCACATTTCCCACGCACGCTCGTAGGTTTGCAAATTTTCAATATTTCCACTCCAGATTTTCAACATTGGCATTTTACCACACCTCCTTATGAGCAGTGCAGCTGTCATTTTCACATCTTGCCCAAAACATGTTTCCGCCCATGTAGCGCACAATGGCACAGTAGCTATGCGAACTCAGTGTATGGGACACAGTAAGAAAATCACAGTGTCACTGTTCACGAGCAGAAGATCTTAAAATGGCAATGTTGAAAATGAAAAAAATTCTAAAATGACTGTTTACTGGCGTCGTTGCACATTTCCACGCACACTCGTAGGTTTGCAAATTTTCAATATTTCCACTACAGATTTTCAACATTGGCATTTTACCACACCTCCTCATGAGCAGTACTGCTGTCATTTTTCACATCCTGCCCAAAACGTGTTTCCACCCATGTAGTGCACAATGGCGCAGTCGGTGTGCGAAATCAATGTATGGGACACATTAAGAAAATTGCTGTGACACTGATCATGAGCAGAGGTCTTAAAATGGCTGTGTTGAAAATTTGGTGAAAAAATTCCTAAAAATGACTGTTTTACGAGTGTGCATTGCGCAGTTCCTACGCACACTCGTAAGTTTGCGAATTTTCAATATTTTCACTCCAGATTTTCAACATTGCCATTTTACCACACCTCCTTATCAGCAGTGCAGCTGTCATTTTTCACATCTCACCCAAAATGTGTTTCCGCCCATGTAGCGCACAATGGCGCAGTCGCTGTGCGAACTCAGTGTATGGGACACATTAAGAAAATCACAGTGTCACTGTTCATGAGCAGAGATCTTAAAATGGCTATGTTGAAAATTTGGTGAACAAATTCCTAAAAATAACTGTTTTACGAGCGTGCGTTGCACACTTCCCACGCACGCTCGTAGGTTTGCAAATTTTCAATATTTCCACTCCAGATTTTCAACATTGCCATTTTACCACACTTCCTTATGAGCAGTACAGCTGTCATTTTTCACATCCTGCCCAAATCGTGTTTCCGCCTATGTAGCGTACAATGGGGGTAACAAAAAGGCCATGCTGAAAATTTATTGTGCAAATAACAGCAATCGCACAGGGCATTAGGATAAAGCACCATACGTGCCAAACACCACTGCAAATACCTGCAAGCGAACGTTCGGCATTGACAAATGCTTGTTATTTCCTTGGAGCGAGCACCAGAACAGGACTTCAGAGTTACTTGCTAGGGAGCATAGCACTGCTCCTTAGCAACCTTTTCTTTACTGGTATAAACCCTCTGCATAGAAAGGGGGGGGGGCTCCTTTAGCAACATACTTTTGCTTTGTCTGAATTTTCTAACAAATGCTTTTAAAGGCAATTACATTTTATATTAAAGCCCATTACCATAACTACTATTAAGATGTACAAACTAGAACTGGATAACAGGGATAGTAAAGCTTTAAGAATTGCCAGGTTGGCCACCCTTGCAAGAAAATTAGTATAGATAGGGAGTTAGAGGAGTAGACGAGAGAGTGAAAAAGAAAACAAAAAGGGGGAGCATCTTGAATTTCTCTTCTTCTTGAAACTTTTTATTTTCTGCATAACAGGACCCTGTTACATTCCAGTTGAGCTAGTGGCCTACCATCTATCAATGAATGATACAGACAGTGAACAGATGAACCTTTAAAGATGAGTAACTCACCGGCCCGTCGGCACAGCGGTGGGAATTCCGCTTGTGACGCAGGTGACCCGGGTTCAGGAATAGATCCAGGTTGTCGGAGGGCCGGCCGGGGGAGAAGAATCGAGCGTCCCAAGACTGCTCTCCTTCTCCGGTGGGAGGGGGGACCGAGTGTTCGGTGCAGTGGCGACTCCCTGTGGAGGCTGGGTTCACCACTAAGTACCGATGCCAGTTAGAATCCAGGGGCGGGGCAGACACAGGTTATCATTGCATGTCCCTGCCCCTGCTTACAGGGGGAAAAATCAGGTGGGGTCTTCGTCTCTATGAAGCCCTTCCCGGGCTTCAATTAGCCTCTGTCGCTGGCTCTCCCAGCAAGTTACCACTTCTGCAGGCTGGTTAAGAGGGGACCAGTCCCACGGCCCTGCCCTCTGGGTGGAAATCCAGGGGTGACCAGGAGAGTGACGGTAGGTGGAAGTCTGGGGGCCGTGACCAGGGCAGAGCCTGATGGAGGCCCTGCCAAGAAAAAGTATACTAAATTAAAAAAAAAAAAAAAATGAGTAACTCAGACCCAAATCATACAGGTGCAAGAGATACTCCATGATGGATGGAGCAAGGCACGAAAAGGGGTCTCAACCCTTCGAGGTGACCCAAATGGAAAAATGTTTCCACTTCATAGCATATGTTGTTCTCATAGAAGATTTTCTAGCCTCTACGAGGACTTGCACCACCCTGGAGGAAACTTAAGAACGTGAAACTGCTACATCCTGCAGTGCAACGTGTGAAGGTGAAGGAATTTCAGTCCCAGATGGACCAGCGTGCCCTTCTCCTGAGTCAGGAGATCTGTGCAGAGGGGCAGGGGAACCAGAGGTTCCACTGCTAGCTGCTGAAGGAGTGGAAACCAAACTTGGTGGGACCAAAACCGGGCGATCAGAACCATATAGGCCTCCTCCACCTGAAGCTTAAGCAGAACCCTCTACAGAACTGAAAAGGGAAGGAAGGCGTACAAAAACCTCCCTGTCCAACAAAAAGATAGCGCATCTTGCCAGAAAACACCATGCCCTGGAGCGAGTGAGCAAAACCTGGGTAGTTTTGCATTGTATGGGGAGGCAAACAGATCCAGTTCTGGCCGACCCCACAGATTGAAAATATGGTCGACCACCTCTTGCTTGAGCTCCCGTTCATGGATTCTTACTCGGGTGCAGCTGAGACTGTCCACTAGGACATTTTGCATGCATTGCACATGAACAGCTGTGAGGTGAATTTGGTGCGGAACAGCCTAGTTCCACACCCACATCGCATTCCTGCATAGGTGATACGAGCGAGTGCCTCCTTGCTTGTTGAGATACCAGACTACACACATGTTGTCTGACTGGACTAACAGTGTGCCCTGGTGAAGCAGGTGCTGAAAGGCCTGAAGAACATACAGCACCACCCTCATCTCCAACACGTTTATGTGAAGAGAAAGCTCTTCTTGGGACCACATGCCTTGAGTTTTGTTGTCTCCCAGATGAGCACCCCAACCCATCCATGATGCATCTGTTGTCAGAGTCTGGGAGGGAGGAAGGGACTGAAAAGGGACCCCCTTGGTGAGATTGGAGAGATCCTGCCACCATAAGAGATCCTTCTGCATTGAATCGGAGACCATGGCCATCTGGTCCTGGTCATCCAGTCTCTGATCCCACTGTGCCCTGAGCATCCACTGCAAAATTCGTATGTGGAGCCTGGCACTGTGGGGATGGCTGCTGCCATAAGGCGAATAGTCAAAGAATCGACCTGGCCGAGACCTTCCTGCTGGAGGCCACCTAATGGGCCTGTCTCTGCAAGGTGTCCACCCTGTCTAGAGGGGAAGAAAGCCATACCCTCTACAGTATCCATCACTGCTCCAATAAATTGGAGACGTTGTGAAGAGGCAAGTTGAGATTTTGGGAAATTCTCAGTGACCCCAACTTGTGTAAAGAGATCCAGGGTAGCCGACAGGGATAGTTCCGGTTGCTCCCTCGACGGGACTGACAGAAGCCAGTCATTGAGACAGGGGAACACACAGTGACCTGATGCCTCAGGGCTGCCGCCACTACCGCCAGGCACTTGGTGAAAACTCAATGTGCTGAGGACAGGCCAAAGGGAAGGGCCTTGAACTGGTAATCTTCCCTTTGAAAGGGGAACCCGAGGTAGCGACGATGGGCCTGAAAGATCGGAATATGCAGATAGGCATCCTGCATATCCAGAGCGCAGAGCCACTGTCCCTTGTGCAGAAGGGGCAGTACACCTGGGAGGGTCAACATTCGAAACCTTTTGTATTCTATGTACAGGTTTAGAGCACTAAGGTCCAGAATGGGAAGTAGATTTCCCATCTTTTTGGGGACCAGAAAGAAGTGGGAGTAATACCCCTTTCCTTCCTGGTGGTATGGGACAGGCTATATTGCTTCTTTTTGTAACAGAGCCTGGATTTCCTCTCGAAGAAGAGGAATGTGTGCCTTTGGGTAATGTGACTGCACAGGATGCCTGTCTGGGGGGTTTCCCAGAAACTCCATAGTGTGGCCTTGCACTATGAGCTGAAGGACCCATAGGACGGTTGTCACTGCTCTCCACCCTGGTAGGTGACAGGAGAATCATCCACCCACTGGCTCCTCCAATTGACCCTGAGGAGGGAGGGCAGATCACAAGTTAAGTGAGGGAGGGGTGTTTGGGAGAGCTGCACGCAAAGCTCTCTGGGCTTTCGCTGGAGGGGTGGCTGTGGCTGATAGAGCCCAATGTTTGGGCTGATATCTGGCCGTCTGCTGCTGTTTTGTTTGCCTTTTTCCTTGCCCATGACAAGGCTTCTTTGCCTGGAACTTAGGTCGGTACATGGCATGAACTGACCTGGGAGCCTGGCCCCTGTCTTGCAAGCCAGTGATGATGTCCTGTGTGTCTCCTCCAAATAGGACAGAACCTCTAAAAGGGGCATCCTGGATGGCCATTTGGATATTTTGAGCCAGACCCGACACCTTCAGCTATGAAAAGTGTCGGGGACTAACAGCCGTAGCAGCCCCCCTCTCCGAGGATTCCACTGCGTCATATGTGGCCTTGAGGGAGTGCCTGCAAGCCACTTTGGCAGATCAGATGGAGTCCGCCAAGATGGACTTTGAATCCGAGTCCAGTGGAGCTTCTATGGCCGGTTCTAACTGGGCAAACAGCGATTTCTGATAGACCAGCATGTGGTCCACATAATTCGGTGCCCTCATGGGCAATGTAGAAGAAGACTACAATTTCCTTCTGAATTGGTCTAGCTGCCACGACTCCTTGTCAGGAGAGGAGCTTGTGACAGGTCATAGTGGACACCGCTGGAATAAGTTGAAACCCCTTCTCCAAGCAGTTTATATGTTTTGTATAATGTCCAACATGCTGCTTGGCTGGCTGTAACAAAACTCATAGTACAGTTACAAAACTAAGAAGTAGCTGTAATATAAGAATAACAAAAACTTGTGTCAGCTTTTTCTAGATATAAGTAGCCCCCTTCTAACATATATTTTGCAGCAGATAGCATGGGATAATAGGACCCTGCAGGAGAATTTAAGTGCACAGAATGTTCTGACCTTGGCTCTGACCTTTAACAGTGTTGTAAACAAGTTATGTAATGTGCTCCAGGTGGCTGCCAAATAACTGTTCTCTATGGAGCAACAGTGGCCCCCTAGAGGCTAGTTTTATGTTATGTCTGCTGTTAATCAAAAGGCAGTGGAAAATGTTTCCAACTTCTAGTGAGCTAATAAAAAGCCCTGCCTCAGTGCTGAAAGAGGATAGATAGGGTGGTCAGTTGAATACTGACTGAGGAAGGTGAAAGACGTCCTGGTATTGTGCACTTTCACACTGTTTAATTCATGCAAGGCTGAAGAAAAGCCTTGGAAACTGTTGAAGCTAAGCAGCTGTCTGTGCAGGCTCAGTGGCGCTGAGGGCTGAGGTGCTGGTCACCTTACCTCCGCTACGCCAGCGACCCGTGTTTGGGAATGATCACGGGCCGCCGGGGGTCAGCAGGGGAGGAGAGGGATTGAGTTTCTAAAGGACTGCTCTCCTTCTCGGGGGAAGGGGGACACCAGCAGTTCGGTGTTCGACTGACCCCTGGCGGAGGCTAAGGGGCTAGCACACTAAAAGCTACAACATGGGGGTAGACAAGGCAGATGATTGGAGGAGCTTATACGGGAGCATGCGTGCTTGTTCCTTGGGCGTCATTGCATGCCTCGTCTAGGGGATCCAAATTACAGGAGGAAAAAATGGGTACTGACGTGGCAGAGTGATAGTCGGTCCCCACAGGCGCTGCCCCCGCGATGGGTAGTAATCATTCTAGCACCGAATCCAGAGTTAGGCGGGTTGAGGAGTTCCCTGCCGCCCCACCACGGGGAGCAAGCCATGGGGCAGCTGGAAGGGTAGGCTGTGAGCGGGGGATGGGGCTGGGGGAATCCAACAGGATGCAGAGCCGCCAGGGACTAGGTGGATAAAGAAATTAACAGCAAAAAAAGAAGCTAAATGATTTATCATTTTGCTTTCTGTATATTTTGCCTGATAAAAATAAAATGATAAATGCAACCATGCGTTTTTTATGCACCTGACTTGTGGTCTGCCTGAAATTGTGTTATCCTATGCCCATGCCCAGAGACAGAGGTGCTCGTGTGCCGGGGCTTGGAAGACCGGTCATGGGCTGCCGCAATAATCACCGAGTCCACCTTGGGGTGGGCACTTAGGTGGTCTTTCCCCTCTGGCGTCCGGTAAGTGTGGTCTGCCTTCTTGGCCACCACCAGGATTGAGGAAGACATCTTCCATATGGTGGATGCCAGGTCCTCATGCGGCTCCAGCTGGGGGGGGTAAGAAGAGGAGCTGCCTCCTGCATGTCCAGGTGTTTGGCCAGTCTTTGGCGTTTTGGATCCTGGGTGTCCGTTTTCCAGTCGTAGACTTCCGCTATTTTGAGGAGCAGGTCTGCGAATGAAGGGTCCTCTGGGGCTGGGGGGGTACGTGGAGGATTCCTTCAGCTGAGATTCCCCAATGGGCGGGGTTTGAAACCCTGAGGCCCCCATTGAGAAGTCAGAGTCAGAATCCTGGTCCGAATCCGATGAGTGGACATCAGGACGACACGGTTCACCAGAGTCCGGAGACAGCCTCTCTAGCGTCCGGCCTGATGACAGCTCCTTCAGAAGTGCCGGCATCGGGGATGCTGCGGTGTCAATGCCGGCCTGACCGGTTGGAATTCCTGCTGGTGCCCAGTCACTCAATCAATCCTCTGACTGGGCGCTGCTGCCCCTGAGCTGCGACATACCCCAGTGCAGCAGCACATGACAAGGAACCCTACAACAGAAATGATGCAACAGAATCAACAACTTAACTGAAAAAATGGTGGTGTCTGGCATAAATGTGGAGTACCCCGTTGGTACTTCTTACTGCTTCAGGTGACAAAAGGCGACATGGCCAGGTAGCTCCACTTAATAAAATAGGAGACAGCTTGGTATGGACTCATAAATCAGGATGATTTATTGAGAAATGCAGCAGCAGTAAACAGCAGTCACCTTCACAGTGGGACCCTACACCAACTGCTGTTTCACACTAACAGGTGCTTTGCCAAGGGATTGAATGCCCTCTAGTGGCTAACCTATTTATACAGTTTATTTAAAGAGCTAGTGTAGCCAAAGCAGGCAGATGGGAAAATAAGTAAGAATTAAGCCACGACAAAGGAGTGTTTTACTGTGGAATTAATGCATGGTTGGGGGCTTAATGCACTTGTAACATGGCAAGTGCAAGGCAAGTATTGTTTAGATACTGTTTAAGTTACAATGAAAGAAAGATGAGCAGAAATGGTACTTTTAGTTCAGAAAACATGCTTCACGTGTCCCTTTGAAAGGCTGTATCTATCTGGAAATGTGCGTGTGCACATTGTACAGTTCACATACATTACTGTTGTGCCTGAGAAGTGCCCGAGAATGTATAACATGTATGAATCTTACATTAAGTAAGAAAACACAGATGAACGTAAAAATGGCTAGTTGGGATGAAGAGTTCTAATGTTTTGCCTCTGAGCTGGCTCACATTGATGTTTTTTTGTTTAATTAATAACTGTGCTGCATTATGGTTGCTATTCTGTAATTTGCATATAGCGACACAAAAGCACAAGTCCAGATTTTGTATACATTTTCCATGCAGAAAAGTAATATGGGTATGAAAACCAAAGGGATAAAGACTGGGAGCAAATTTGCACCGTGCGGCTGTCTGGTGATAGCAGAGCTCAGTGGGGGAGCTACGGAGATCCTCACATGCACAGCTGTAAAACACAGTTTTAAACCTGCCCAATCACAGGGCAAGGTAAAACTGTTTAGTTGCGGCAACCTCACAGAGGGACACACTGGTGGCGGTGACAGTGACCACACGATTGTCCAAGGTCCGTTGGGTGGGTGGGTGAGAACTATCCGAATCTAGAAATCTGACAGACATGGACTGGTGAGGGACACACACATATTGCCCTGATTGTAAGAGATCCGTCAGGTGTTTCTTAGGCGCACTCATGGTACCAGGCCATCATTATTCAGATGGCACTTTTAATGTGGCTGTTACAGGGACTACACTAGCGGGGATTACTAGGGAATTAATGTATGGCAAAATTATTTTTTTTTTTAGCCAATCACATGTCTGTATTTGCTTTCCTCCTTCTCTGCCAGGTTACAATGCAAAATATACCACACCAGCGCTGAATAAATTGTGTACATAAATCATGTTATTTTTGGATAAATATTTATTTTCACTTAGAACACCATTTATTTCACTTAGAACACAATTTATTTAACTTAGAACACCATTTATATAACTTAGAACATGTTATTTCTACTTAGAATCTGGAAATAGAACACAGAGAACAATGGGCCAGATAGAGACTTTACAATGAAAAGAAAAGGCAAGTTTAAGCTAAATCAAGGTAAAACACCAGTACAAATATTACAAGTGGTGTGGTATATATCAAATACATGATGGGTTGCAGTAGAATAACACATTTATCTCCACACATGAGTGGTAAGACCTTTATAACTGACGTGTGGCTTCGCCACTCATAAGTTATGGGTCTTACCTCTCACTAGTGGAGATAAATTTGTTATTCCACTGCAACCCATCATGTATTCCCCAATTTTAAGAAGTAGTCAGTTGTAACTTTTTATTTCTGAAGTTTTTTCTTTTTCCTTTTTCTTATCAAAAAGTCTTCTGTGTGATAATATTATCCTGGATGTGTGGGAAAGCTCTTAGCCTGGCAGCTGACATATCTAGCTTTACTGCACCCACTACATCATCAGCATTGTGATCTCACTGATAGTGACATCACAGGTGACTGAGCTGGCAGTCACTGAACTGCTGTTCCTAAGCAGCAGTGATATCACACTCAGTGAGGTCACACTGCTGGTGATGTAGTGGGGGGAAACAGACCTACTGTTTGTCAGCTGCCAGGCAGATTGCTGTTCCACACAACACACCTCCTAACATCAGGTAAACCATCTTCTAATTAAACAAAGGGAAAAGAAAAAGTATGTCAAATATAAAAGGTAATGATTGGCCGCTTTTAAAATGTAATATTAGTTTTAGGAAGTAGACTAGCTCTTTAAAGCTGTAGCCACTTTTTTAATTAAAAGAACTCTGGAGCAGACAAAAAAAGTGAGTCAACACAGAAACATAGAAATTGACAGCAGAAGGGGACTGCAAGATCCACATAGTCTGCTCAATATGGGTAACTACCCCTACCCCCATCCTTTCTGTGAAATGATACCTTTGTGCCTGTCCCAGGTGTTTTTGAACCCATTTACCATTTTGGCCTCCATCACTTCCTGGGGCAGGCAATTCCATGGGTCGACCACCCTCTCAGTGAAGAACTTCCTAACATTGCTCCTGAATCGCCCACCCTTGGACCTCATATTGTGTCCTCTAGTTCTGATGCTTTTCTTCTCCTGAAGGAGCTCCTGCACCCCTACCTCATTTATACTCTTGATATACTTGAATGTCTCAATTATGTCCCCCCTCTCCCTCCTGTGCTCCAGGGAGTATATGTTGAGCTCCCTCAACCTATCCTCATATGCCATTTGATGCAGACCCTGAATCATTTTGGTGGCTTTCCTCTGCACCTTCTCAGTCCTATCAATGTCTTTCCTAAGGTGCAGCCTCCAGAACTGTATGCAGTACTCCAGGTGGGGGTACACCAGCGCTCTGTGAAGTGGCAGCACCACCTCCCTTCTGCGACTTGTGATTCCCCTCCCTATGCAGCCCAGCATACCACTGGCCTTTAGGGCTGCCTTTTCACACTACTTCCCCACTTTTAAGTCAGCTGATATTACCAAAGACATACGTACATACATACACACATACATAAATAATGACTCCTCGGTCTCGCTCCCGGTTGGTGCATGCTAGCTCTTCCCCTCCCAGGTACTATCCCAACTTGGGGGTTTCCCTTGCCTAAATGCAAGACCTTGCACTTTTTGGCACTGAACTTCAACTACCAGGCGTCTGACCACTCCTCGAGTTTCCTCAGGTCTGATTCCATGCTCTTGACTCCTTCTGGGGTGTCCATTGTGTTGCAGGTCTTGGTGTCATCTGCAAACAGACACACTTTCCCTTCCAGTCCATTACCGATGTCAGCTATGAACATATTGAAGGGTAGGGGCCCCAGCACTGACCCCTGAGGCACTCCACTAGTCACTCCCCACTCTGTCGATACCACTCAATTTACCTGCATCCATTGTGTTCTTCCCTTCCGCAGGTTGCACACCCAACCTACCACTTACCTACGTTGATGTGGTCCAGTTTCTTTACCAGCCTTCTGTGTGGACTGAGCCGAAGGCCTCACTGAAGTCCCGATAGACCACATCCACCGCTCCCCCTTGGTCCACTGCCTTCGTCACCCAGTCAAAAAAGTTGACCAGGTTTGTCTGGCATGACCTTCCAGCCGTGAAACCGTGCTGTTTTGGGTCCTGTTGCCCGCTGAATTTCAGATGCACTACTATTCTTTGATTGCGCAGTGTCTCCATCAGTTTTCCTACTGTTGAATCAAGTGTACCACAATGCAAATATAACCACTAGGTGGCGCTATCCTATGGGCTACTACCCCTGCCTGCGTGACTATGCACAGGTTGAGGGGCCTGAGCTTAGTGAATGGGTGCCTCCACCTGGAGGAATGGTTTTGGGGTAGCATAACTGCTGTTGGTATAGCCCTCCAGGTTGCTATAACCACCCACCAATCCTTCTAGTGGCCCAATTAGTTAAGCAACAACACATTCACATTTAACATATGACAGTAATGATAAGCTTACACCCCTTGCACTTACCACCAGGGCTGGATCTGCTGCAATTGCCCTGGAGACCCCCTGGGAAATAAGACCAGTGATATAACAACAATGGCAGTACAATGTCCCCACCAAGAAGGTACACACTAGCCAGGTTAAACTTGAAAAACCACAACCTGATTTATTCAGGAGGATGTGAACAAGGGTGGGGCGTAAGTCTAGAAGTGACTGGAAAATCTGATTAAATTCAGGTAGATTAGCATGCACTATAAGTCCCTCTGACCAAGTCCTGCAACCCTGGGTACCCAGTTGGAGAACAGGCTAGCCTGAAGAGTTGCCTGGGGTAGGCCGGCGTTGCAGCAGTTGTTGGGGCTCTTAGGAAGGAAAAGACACAGTTAACATGCACTCAACCAAAATATTTGTAATCCGGAGCCAGATGGCTCAGTCTGCTGCAAATAAACCCAGAACAAGAAAATCAAATGAACACACAAATGATTGTGGCTTTATTGCAGGGAGCTACCCTGTTTCATACTCATGCTACCTAGACCAAGATGCAGGACTGACGAAATGAAGGCCGCTGGATATTGTACTGGATTGCCAGGGAAAGCAGGGCCTACATGACTCACCGTGGTGGTTGCTACCTGTTCGGTGGTGTTGAGCAGGGGACCGAATCCCCGGGCGGATCTTTCGCCGGAAATGTCTCTGATTTGGGAGCGGCAGCCTAGACCAAGGTGGCAGGGCCCAGGCAGAGCAAACAGTTCAGATAAAGTCCATGAAAGGTGCTGGAACAGCCTCCAGCTGGCGTAGCAGAGCTCGGTGTGGGGAACCATATCACGACCCACACGACACATTCAGCACATCTGTAACACTTCAAAGTAACTTGCCACACTTCGGATAAAGTCCGTTTGCTAACCGCAGTGTCTCTGCGCAAACCTCTCAATCTCAGGCTCACTTCAGTACATGGCAGGCTGATCACTTCTAGAGCAAGTCTTTGGTCCACCTGAAGGCAGCAATGACACACTTTTCTCTTCAGGTTTAAGGTCTTGATCAGGAAATTGGATAAAGTCTGACTTTCACACTCACAGCAGTTCTTCACACTGGAAGAGATGGCAGGCAGGCCAGCACAGCCTTCCCGCCGATTCTCCTGCACTCCTACGCAGGAGCAGCTGCTCGATGACTCGAGCTGTTCACTCTCCAAACTCCTACTCACAACTGAATCACTGCTGCAGGCAGTCCTGGGCTTTCCCAGTGATCCAAAAGGTTCTGTTGGCTGAGAGAGCTGCCTGTCACAGTAACGGCTCCCATTCCAGGTTGATTTAGGCACCAAACCTTAAAAACTACAATTCCTACAGATTTCAATCCCACAAGATCTCTGGGGGCAGTCTCCATTTTAGGTCCCCTGAGGTTCCGATTGGTCCAACACTGGCAGTTCCAGAACCAAAATGGTGGCTCTAATCCCAATGTTCGTGCTGCAAATGGAAGCAGGTTAGACAAACTCCTACAATATTATTATTATAACAGATAAACAGTAAATAAGTACTTTGCCTAACAGAGCAACCTCTGCGCAAGTAGTGACTGCAGAATGGAGCAGAAATATGGACTGTCTGACTAGTCACGAGCCTTAAATCACTTGGACCCAGCCCAGACTAATTTCTAGCACAGCATAATGGTTCTCTTAAAGAGACAGGCACGGAGGCTTACTATAACGCTCTCATGCTGGCAAATTTGAAATCGCTGGACACAAAACAGCATCCTAAAAGTGGGCATTAGGTAAGCCCAGGAAGACAGTATAGGAACCCCTATTTGTAGGGGGGTTACACTCTTCCTTGCCTGGAAAATCTTGGCGTCCGTGTCAAGTCTATACATACTATAATATTCTACCAAAAACATCATACTAACACAGCATGCTTTATCTTGTATACCACAACAAAAAGAAAACTGATGCATCAGCAAAACAAGTTGACATTAAGCATTACTATACTTTTTCATGATAACCATATTTCTCTGTAATGATAAGTTTCCATGCATTTGCCATACACATAACAGCATTTCAAAGAATAGTTCAAACAGGTAACCACATTACTCTGACCATTCAGGTCTGTACTATTTCCTGTACTTTAAGCAACATAGTTGGGGGCCTATTCCTATTAGCTATTTCAGGGCTGCGTGGGGCAGGATCACCAAAGACTGAGGGCTTGACAATTAACTTGGAAGTAGCAGAATAGCTCAATTTGGGAAGAGAGCTTTCAGTTATTGGTGGATTGCAAGTAGAGCCTTCTGTCTCAGACCAGAGCGAGGTTTATGTGGCCTAGAGATCCATTGTGGTAGGTCGCATAGTTGGGAACTCCTTTCAATTATCAAATGGCTGACTACCATACCCACATCAGCCGAACACTGGCAGCCATTTTGCTTGTGCCCATCTCGACCACAACGGTAGCAGAATACTAAGTCCTCAAAATAGGTATCGGGACATTGAACATCCACTGACGATGAACAGGAATCAGTGGCCTGCGGGTTCCCAGCCTTCGTGCCCTCACCATTAGCCAGAATCTCAGGTCACCAAATTAGTGCCACCAATACGCTACACAGTTGTGCAAACAAGTCTTCCAGCTTGTTCAGTTGATCTTCCAAGGTGGCCTCATTGGTGCTTCCATGGGCCACGGATTCTTCGCAGGAAGTCTCAGGCTGCCCCTTCTCTGGGAGACTGGCAGGGACTGTGTTTTCAGGTGCCACTACAGAGTCCTCCTCCAGTGAGAGTTCAGTTCTCCACACAGCCCATATCAGTGAAAAGAAGTTCAGGGCATCATCCAGGCACTGCTGTGGCTGTAGCTAGAACATCAGGGACCGTGGATCCTTAACCGATGTCAGTAGATGATCCATTTGGAGGCCAATCTATCTCCTGGGGGGGGGTAACCCTCTTTTTGTCCACTAACTTTTGCAAGAGGGCCTCCATTCTCAAAATATAGGCTGACAAGAGTACCCCAGGATGTTGCTGCATGGTCTTGAACTGAGACATAAGCTGCTCTATGCCCCTGTCAGGATCGAAAACAGAGGTCAAGGCATCCAGATACTGCTGCACAGATGCAGGGGACTCTAGATTGAAGCCCCCAGATAACATATAAAGCAGGTCCCCGGAGGGTTACTATAATTTCCTGCCATTTCTGTTCATCAGTCCCAGGCCAGTTGTGCACCATCCAGACAGCATGAACTTCCAAGTCTCCCAATCTTTTTCGCCATCAGGGGTGGGGAACAATCCCAGAAAATATGCCATCCATATTTCGGGGCAGTGGCGGGAAACACTTTGGTGCCAAATCCTTCCTGAGAGTCTTACATTCTGCAGTTCAGCCACTAGGTGGTGCTAATCCCAGTGGTGCCTCCAAGATGTAACCCCTAGGTGGCGCTATCCTATGGGCTACTACCCCTGCCTGCTTGGCTATGCACAGGTTGAGGGGGCTGAGCTCGGTGAACAGGTGATCCCCTGGAAAATAAGACCAGTGATGTAACAACACAATGGCAGTACAATGTCCCCACCAAGAAGGTACACACTAGCCAGGTTAACCTTGAAAAAACACAATCTGATTTATTCAGTGGGATGTGAACAAGGGTGGGGCGTAAATCTAGCAATGATTGGCAAATCTGATTATATTCAGGTTGGTAAAGCATACACTGTAAGTCCCTCTGACCAAGTTCTGCAATTCTGGATATCCAGTTGGAGAACAGGCTAGCCTGAAGCATTGCCTGGGGTAGACCGACATTGCAGCTGTTGTTGGGGCCCTTAGGAAGGAAAAGACACAGTAAACATGCACTCAACCCAAATATTTGTAATCCAAAGCCGGATGGCTCAGTCCGTTGCAAATAAACCAAGAACAAGAAAATCAGATGAACACACAAATGATTGTAGCTTAGTTGCAGGAAGCTATCCTGTTTTGTACTCACGCTACCCAGACCAGGATGCAGGACTGATGAAATGAAGACTGATGAATGTTGTAGTGGAATGCCAGGGGAAGCAGGGCCTACATGACTCACCCTGGTGGTCGCTACCTGTTCGGTGGTGTTGAGCAGGGGGCTGAATCCCCGAGCGGGTCTTTCACTGGAAATGTCTCTGATTCAGGAGCGGCAGCCTAAGCCGAGGTGGCAGGGCCCAGGCAGAGCGAACAGTTCGGATAAAGTCCATGAAAGGTGCTGGAACAGCCTCCAGCTGGCGTAGCAGAGCTCGGTGTGTGGAATCAAATCACGACCCACACGACACATTCAGCACATCTATAACACTTCAAAGTAACTTGCCACAGTTTGGATAAAGTCCATTTGCTAATCGCAGTGACTCTGCACAAACCTCTCGATCTGGGACTCACTTTGGTACCTGGCAAGCTGATCACTTTTGGAGCAAGTCTTAAGTCCGCTTGAAGGCAGCAATGACACACTTTTCTCTTCAGGTTTAAGGTCTTGATCAGGAAATTGGATAAAGTCTGGCTTTCACATTCACAGCAGTTCTTCACACTGGAAGAGACGGCAGACAGGCCAGCACAGCCTTCCCGCCGATTCTCCTGCACTCCTACGCAGGCGCAGCTCCTCAATGACTCAAGCTGTTCACTCTCCAAACTCCTACTCACAACTGAATCACTGCTGCAGGCAATTCTGGGCTATCCCAGTGATCCAAAAGGTTTGGCTGGCTGAGAGAGCTGTCTGTCGCAGTAAGGGCTCCCCCTCCAGGTCTATTTAGGCACCAAACTTTAAAAACTACAATTCCTTTAATTTTTTTATTCCTTGGCTGGGGGAGGCTGTGCCTTTGGTTCCTCCCCCCATCTAGCTAGCTAGGTAGCCGCCACACCAGTCCTGGGCAGAGCTCTTGACCTCCCCGCCATTGCCCCACTTGGTCTCTCCGACCAGGAGGGTGGACCCAGGAGGGAGCTACCTGGTGCAGGACCACAGCAGCGCTGGCAAGCAGCCTTCATGCTGCTGGGGATTTTTCTTGTAGAGTAGTTCCCCTACTGGAGGAGGTGTGCAATGACGCCAAGGGATGGAGCGCTCATGCTTCTGTATGTGCTCCTCCCGACGTCTGCCTCCTCCATCCCCTTGTTTCTGCAGCATTGGTGGTGTTGCCCCCCAGCTTCCACCTGGGGACAGCCACATGCTGACTGCTGATGTCCCACCCTTCCCCGGAGAAGGAGGGCAGTCCTTCGGATGCTCAATCCTTCTCCAACTCTGCCAACCCCTGGCAACCCATGCTCGTTCCCAAACATGGGTTGCCAGCATGGTGCGAGGTGTGACATCCAGCGCCTCAACCCTCGGCACCACCGGGCTAGCTGAAAACTACAATTCCTACAGATTTCAATCCCACAAGACCTCTGGGAGCCATCTCCATTTTAGGTCCCCTGAGGTTCCGATTGCTCCAACACTGGCAGTTCCAGAACCAAAATGATGGCTCTAATCCCAATGTTCGTGCTGTAAATGGAAGCAGGTTAGACAAACTCCTACAATATTATTATTATAACACATAAACAGTAAATAAATACTTCCCCTAACAGAGCTCCCTCTGCTCAAGTAGCAACTGCAGAATGGAGCAAAAATATGGACTGTCTAGCTGGTCGCAAGCCTTAAATCACTCGGACCCAGCCCAGACTAATTTCTAGCACAGCATAATGGTTCTCTTAAAGAGACAGGCATGAAGGCTTACTATAGCACTCTCATGCTGTCAAATTGGAAATGGCTGGACACAGAACTCCATCCTGAAAGTGGGCATTAGGCAAGCCCAGGAAGACATTATAGGAACCCCTATTTGTAGGGGGGTTACACAAAAAAATTTTTTTTAAATTGCGCACTCACTGCTTCTTCCTTCTCCAATAAAGACGCTGCTCCGTATTTTCAGTGCAAAAAAAAAGTATTGATGTTTATTCCAGTGCAAAAGTCATAAAAGTACTTATGTCTTTACACCTGACATGTTTCAGAATATTCTTCCTTTCTCAAAGGCATGCTACGCAGTAAGGGAGTATAGGTGTATATAAAATAAATACTCATATTTAGGTTCAAATACGTGTATTTATTTATTATATATACACACCTATGTTTTACTTCTGCACCTTGTATGTACTTATATCAATTACGTTATGAAACTCGACTGCCACCTTGCGATGATGTCAATTTTTTCTATACAGGGACCTCCCTTTCTGCACAATACGCCTTTGATAAAAGAAGAATATTCCAAAACGTGTCAGGCATAAGGATGTAAGTGTTTTTGTGACTTTGACACTGGAATAAACTTCAGCACTTTTTTCCACTGAAAATAAGGAGCAGGAAGTGGGGTGAGTGCCCGATTGTTTCGCATTGCAGTTATCCTGTGGACAAGCATGAGCACCCTACACCTGGTGCAGCTTCTGCTGTGCTTGCATGAATCGAGTGCAGTGCAATAAAACCATTACTGTAATCCTAAACACATAAATACCTGCTGTACTATGTATGTACGACAACCAAAATTAGAAAAAAAGAGTACAGTAACTCCACACACAGAAATACCAGCTGTAATAGGTATGTACAAGAACCAAAATTAGAAAAAAAACAGAGCAGAGGACACACACTCTTCAGGGCCCCCTGTATAATTAAGCACCATACAGAAAAATTGGATACAACTTCCCATTGCGTCCCACTAGATTGTCCCACAGACTGCGGCTGGTAATTTACGCTGTGGGCAGAGATGTGCCTGGAGATGATGTCTGACTTGCGAGTACCTCCATAGGTGAAGCCTTGAGGTTTTTTTTCTCTCTATTCTTACTGAGGTCCAAGAGAACCCCCATGTGTCTATCACATTGATCTTTGATCCTCTTAAAGGGACACTTAGATTGTAGCAGATTTTATTAGCTCATTTAAAAACAATCCTGGCAGACATCTATTGTCCCTCATATACACAGTAACTGGTTGACATAACATAAGCATTTGGCAAATTTAGTTTTTTTTTTAGATATTTGGAATATTTACTGACCCAGCTTAATCCCCTGTGGCCTGCAGCTCCCGTGTGTGAACTTCCAATATGGTGCCGAAGCGCCTGTTTGCCCATGCATGCATGAGTCTGAGTGTTTTTTAAGTCGTGTTAGCCAAATAAATTTTCCACCTGAGGAGAGTTTCCTGAGCACGGGAAGGTGACTGTCATACTAAAACAAGTACTCTAATATGTCTAATTCTCTCTTTGCAATCTAAAGTGGTGACTCCTGGCGTGTGCATTAGTACTGTCAGCCTTTTTGTGCCCACAAACCAAGTGCTGGAGGGGCACCCTCCTCAAGTACATTTCTTTTCTTTTTTTTTTTTTTTTTAATCACATCTATTTTTCTCTCTTGCTGTTGTACAAATGGCAGGGGCATCAGCTACCGGCTCCCGAGGACAGGCTTACTCGCATGATGGGGGTCAACCTGGCCACTCAGGACCTCAGGAGACTCCCTATGCCTGCCCATGCCGGACTGAGACCTGACCCCCAGCGAATTCCACGACAGACCTCTGGGCAGTATGAGTGCGGCTTATCAAGCTGCTTGCTGCGTGCCCAGCCTTTTTCTCCGTTATTGTCCTTTGTAGTGCAGGCGTGCTGGGCTTCATCTTTTAAACTTATGTGCAGTATGTCATATGTGCAGCAAATGTTGTACAAAGAGGATAATGCCTGTGCAGGTGTGTGTTACTAGTATTTTTCACACACACAAGGTGTGTGATAATCCATAAACCCCAAGAGCGAAGCTCGAGGGGTTTATGAGATTATCACACACCAAGGGGGTGTGAAAAATCCTCATAAAACAAACTTTGCACATGCATTATTTTTTATAACTGGTTTCAAAAGAGAGGAAACTGTAAGCTGTATTTGTATGAGTGAGTGTGTCCCTGAGCAGCCACCATACTTGTGCAACTACTGTGAAGTGAGAGCGCAAGAAAGAAAATGCAGTAATAACCCACTGTTGAGTTATTACAAAATTCAGCAGGTTATCATGGCATTTTATCAGGAATGCATAGCCAAGCATTATAGGAGGTTACCTGTTATTATAATGGGGTTATTATTCGCACATCCAATGTTCTTATATGCTGAGCTATATAGCAAGTCAGTCAACCTGCTGGTCAATGTCCACTGTTTTCCCAAGAGAATGCCAGATTGTTGATACTGGGCATTATACCATTCCCTCACACCTGCAAATTGTGCCACCCAATAGTAGAGTTTGAAGTGCGGAGCACCAATCCTCCCCTGCTGGAGCACGTGTCAACTGCTCATATTTGATATGGACATTTTATTCTGCCACAACCAGGCAGTAACACAGGTACAAAGCTGGTTTAAAAAGCTATTTGGTATGTGGACTGGTAACACCTGGAAAAGAACTAATCAATCTGCCTAATAAACACAGTGGATGGTTCCGCCATTTTGATTTTGCACAGAGCATTCAGAACTTATTCAGAAGTGGTGGATAATTGGCTCCAAATATATTCTCATATCTTGTCTAGCCTGAACCCCCAAGTACTGAAAACCATCTCAAGTACCTTTCTAAGGCCTGCTATTTTTTTTTTTTTAATCATTTGTTAACCGGGTAAGGACACTGGACCAAAATAGCCCTTTTCAGGTTCAACCCAGGATATCTCACAGTAGACTGCAGTAAATTCTCATTCATAGTAACAGAGAATTCACTGGCAGATAAGGCCACGTAGCCCACCCAGCCTCCCCTTTTTTCCCTGTCAGTACTGTCCCCACAAACCCTACCTAATAACAGGTTACCCCCACTTTCTTTCCTAACAAGATTCCTTTGTACCTATCCCATGCATGCTCAAAGCCTACCACAGTCTTTGCCCCACCACCACCGCTGGAAGACTGTTCCAGGTGTCCACCACTCCTTTAGGGAAGAAGTACTTCCTCACATCCCTCCAAAATTCCTCCCATTCAGCTTAATTACATGCCCCCTTGTTTTCGTGCACCTACTCCTCTCAAAAATACTCCCCATCTGTACCTTATTCACCCCCATGAGGTATGTATCTATCTTCTTCGAGCCAATCTCTTGCAACAGGTCATAACATGAGATATCAGCTGCGGGCATCATTTCCTCTGGATGACTTCTCAGCAGTCGACTCTTGGACCTCCCCCTAACATTAACACATGGTGTCAATATGGCATGTATAAAAGGGGGAGGTCCCAGCTACTACTCAGTTTTTTTTCAACCATGGCCTGCATACAACAAGTCCTCCTTCGGAGCTCTGCTTACCAGTTGTTGACAGAGTTCTACTGACCAAACGTTCATTCTAAATGGGTTCATCTACTGATGTCTTCAGATCCCTTATTCCGAAAGTGTACCTGTGGTCACAGAATCACTGCAGAGGACCTCCACGATATCTATGTTCAGTGCCTTGGTCCTGAACACGACACCGGGGATTGCATCCTCTGTAACCGGTTCAACAAGGCCACAAAATGTCAAAGGATTCAGCAACTCCGCGAGTTCCCCATGGAGCAAAAGGTTACCCTTCTGGAGCAGCAGCAATGCTCCAAGCCCAGGCAGTCTTCGATGTCCTCCTTGGGGTCTCACCACTCTGCGGGTGAGCCTTCCTCATTGACAGAACAGGATCCCATCAGAAACATGACAGCAAAATGAAGCACGTTTCTGCCCCATTTTCGTTGTCAATGAGTACCCCAATCAATACAAAAAAGGTAAGTACTGAGAAGAGTGTCACTATAACATCGTCTTCTACACTGTTGATGATTGCAGGCTTCTGTCTTCCCCCAACAATGGCTTCTCTGTCAACGGTGAGTTCTGGGGTGAATTTTCAGCTTCCATCGCTGCCTCCTATCTCTATGGTTTCTAGCCATCATCTGTCGATGATGGCCTCTGGCCCATCGACAGTTCTCTTGTTGACGACCGGCATTAACTCACAGGGCTCTATGATAGCACCCTTGTCGACAATCCTAGGGTCTTATTACACACCCCACGTTGATGGCTACTCACTTGGTTCCACTGCTGTCTTAAATCCCATCATTCGTTTCTATTCTTTCAGTCCATTCTACCCTGGTTACTTCCACTGGGCATATGGCCATGATTGATGTCCAGGCCCTAGTAAATACTATCCTGGACCTTTGCAAAGACCCCCTTGCCCCTCTAATGAAGGATCTTCTCCAATATCTGCTCCCTCTTGGCCTTCCTCGACCCAGAGGATGGCCAGCTCTTCCCGTCTCCCCGAAATGTCCTTCTCCAGATGTGGACATGATTGACCCTTTCCTGCAGGACTGGGATCTGACTGACCTGGATGCGGATGAAGGAATGGACCTGGAGGAATCTCCACAGTCCTCCTCAGCTGCCTCATTGGTGCAGGGCGAATCTACCCCTGAACTACCGTATTCTCCACCTGATGATCCCACGTTTTCGGACATTCTGATTCATCTCCAGAAAACGTTTGGGTTCCAGGGTACTGAGCAAGATGCTTCAAGAAAGAAGTTGGCTCAGTATTTGGGTGTACCAGAATGCCCCACTCTATATGTCCCCCCTTTTGTGGATGCCTTTGAAGAGGTTATTTGGGCTGCTTGGAAACAACCCTTTTAAATTCCCTCCAATCCTCGTAAGGCTGATAGGCTTTATCAAGCCCCAGTTGACCACTCCTACTTTATGTCTCCACCTCAGGTGGATTCTGTGGTGATCAATGCCGTTCATGATAGGTCCTCTAGACCTCAACACATGAGTGCTCAGCCCCCGGATAAGGAATCCAAGAAATTGGACGTCACAGGGAAATGAGTTTATGCTTCGGCTACTACGTCTCTCCGTATACTCAGTTACATGGGTCACCTCCTGAAATATCAGGAGGAAATCCTAAAAGCCTCCCAGGCAATGGTCCAGTCCCTACCTGTGGGTTCTACCCAGGAGGATCTGATGGCCAAGATGTCTACTGCCATGGCTGTTTTCCACCACCTACTCAGGGCCACCTGTGATGCCATTGACACTGTGGCCCGTACGTCCTCTACAGGAGTCTGTTTGAGACGTCACGCCTGGTTAAGAGTGTCAGGATTTTCTCAGGATGTACAGCAATCTATCCTTAATGCTCCTTTTAAGGGTGATTAGCTGTTTGGTCCACAGACCCAAGAAATGTAGAAGGATTTACAGGACTCAGGTCGTACCCTTCAATCGGTCCATACCTTGTACCGTCCAAAAGCAAAACTGGCCTACAGGGGGTCTGCTAGAGGCCACCCCTTCTGGTCATGTCTTAACCCTCAAAGACCATCTACCAACAAGTGTAAGCCTCAGTTGACATTGCCTGGTCCTCAAAATGCTCCAAAACTATCCTGTTTTGTTCCTGCTGCTCCCCAGCAGAGCCAGCCTTCAGTATGAAGGTCTTCCTCCAGTCATGGGACCAGAGACCCTTCCCACAGCCATCAGGGGCAGGTTTTCCCTGCACCTACAAGGGTGACAAGCCATCTCCTCTGACCTGTGGCTCCTGCAACTGATTGAATCAGGACACACACTGGAGTTCACAGAGATTGCCCCTGATCTGCCACCAAGGGTCTCTCACTTCCATCCACATGTATGCGGATGACACATTCCTGTTTGCATCCGGCCCCACTTCCTCTGATGTGGCTGCAAGACTGCAGCATGACTTCAATGATGTCCAGCTATGGCTTTGCTCAAATCAAGTCTTCCTGAATGCCAAGAAGACTGTCTCCATGACCTTCGGCACTAGGCAGAGACTCTTTTGGCACCCAGTCTCCCCACTTTCCACACCCTGGATGGGACCAGATTGGAGGACTGCATCTCCTTTAGATACCTCAGGGTCTGGCTTGACCAGCACCTCAGTTTTTCTGTATATATTGATACCATCCACAAGAAGCTGCACTCTAAACTGGGTGCCCTGTATTACAACCGTGGATGTAACCCACTGCCAGCTCGCCGCACAATAATACAGAAAATGATTCTCCCAATTTTTGACTACAGTGACATAGTCTACAGTGCCACTTCCAAAACTTCCCTAACCAGACTGGATACCCTCTTCCACTCCTTCTGCCGTTTTACTCTTGACTGTCCTCCCAGAACCCACCACTGTGTCCTCTACCATCCTTGAACCTCCCCTCTCTTCAGAACAGAAGGCTTTCCCACTGCACCAGGCTCACAGCCAAGTTCTGGACACAGTCCCTGCTTCCATACCTCCACTCAGCCCTAGCCGCATCTCCCCCTCTACACACAGCCTTAAACACTGTGATACATGCTCCTTTGCTATCCCGTGTAAGTCCACCACTGCAGATCAAGCAGCCCTCTTCCACCGCATGTCTAAACTGTGGAACTCATCCCCCTCGGCCATTCGTCAAGCCTCCAATGCACACTACCTTAACGCCCTCATCAACTCCCACTTCATCTCCACATGTTCATGCACCTAATTTCCCTTTCTTCCCTGATCCAGGCCTAAGTACTCACTACCCTGATTAGCAGAGGCATCACCTCCTGCTATCAGATTGTACGTTCAGGCTGGGTACTCTGGACTCGCTGCTACTCACCTGTGATTGTATTATAGCATAAGAAATTTCCCAGCTCCTCATTCTGCACCTGTATTATATCATATATAATTTCCTAAATCCTATGTGCTTAGTGTCTTAATTTTCTAATTGTTCCTGTGTACAATGAACTGTCTTTCACTAAATACTGTATATTTATTGTAATGTCCCCAATGCTGTATATTATTGTCAAGTGTCGTCTAAGCCAGTGACCATTGTACTGCTCTTCACTGTTGCTGTATATTATTTGTGGTGTCTCCCATCCCCCTACTCCCCAGGATGCATCTGGAATCGAGCAGCTTGTCTGCTCAGTATGCCTCCCTGGTAAAACTTTTAAATAAATAAATAAAAATAAATAAATTGCCCCCCAGATGAAACATTGATCTTACAGACCAAAATCGATGCTTTGCTCACAAAACGTGCCATCAAACCAGTTCCCCTTCCATAGAAGGGTGTGGGATTTTACTCCCATTTCTTCCTGGTTCCCAAATGGACGGGGACTTACTCCCCATTTTGGATCTAAGGTGTGTCAACCTCTATATCACATACCAAAAATACAGGATGGTATCTCTCCCAACACATCTCCTCTTGTTGAACATAGGAGACTGTTTCTGCTCTCTTGATATGAAGGACGTGTACCTCCATATCCAGATGCACCCTGCTCACAGATAGTTTCTCCATTTCTTGTTCTAGGGCCATCATTACCAGTTCAAATGACTCCCATTTGGCCTTTCCCAGCCCTGAGAATGTTCACAAAATGCCTAGCAGTGGTTGCAGTTGCCCTCCACAGGGAAGGCCTGTATGTCTTTCCTTACCTGGACGACTGGCTCCTGAAATTATCTTCCCACCAGCAGCTGCTGTTTACGCTTTCTTGAACCCTTCAGTTGTTTGCCAGGGTGGGAATCGCTGTAAACTATCCAAAATCCAAGATGGACCCCATGCAATGCCTCCTCTATATCGGAGCCATGTCAGACGCCTCCTTGGGGATGGCATTTTTGCACCAGGCTCGGGTGGATGCCCTCATTGCTTTGGCGTGCAGACTAGAGTCCAGCTGACTGGTCTTGACATGATACTGCCTGCGCCTCCTGGGTCATTTGGCGACTACAGTTCCAACGGTTCCCCATGCCAGGCTGAATATGAAGGTCCTTCAATGGTCCCTGAGAGTCCAATGGGACCAGTGGGACAACAATTTTGATGCCCCAGTTCTGATGTCTTCCCCAGCTCTTCGAGCCCTACAATGGTGGAAATCCATGGACAACTTACTGTGAGGCATGCCATTTCGTCCTCCTGTCCCGTGTCTCCTTTTGACTACAGACACCTCTTTGACAGGATGGGGAGCTCATCTCCTACATGTCTGATCCCAAGGATTTTGGACACCAGTGGACTCCCGTCTCCACATCAGTGTCTTGGAGATGAGGGCAGTCCTCGATGCCTTACAGGCGTTTGAGACACTCCTTCCACCGGGTTGCCTTCAGGTGCATTCAGACAATTCTGTGGTTGTTCACTACCTAAACAAGCAGGGAGGAACCCATTCATACCCTCTCTGCAGAGAATCAATGAGGGTCTGGTATTGGACGATCGAGAGAAGTATCCATCTTCTGGTAGTCCACATCCCAGGAGTGTCCAACACCCTGGCAGATGCCCTGAGCAGATCCACTGCCCTGACCCATGAGTGGGAAATTCTACTGGGCATTCTAAACAACATCTTCCACCAATGGAGCTGACCAGAGCTGGACCTATTTGCCTCTCTGCAAGGTGCAAAACTGTCTCTCTTCATTGCGCTCTTGAGAGAGGAGGTCTTGGAACTGTGTGGTGGTACGCGTTCTCTTTCCTGGACAGGAAGATTTCTTTACACCTTCCCACCCTTTCCTCTCATTCAGAGAGTACTACTCAAACTGGTCTGGGATGAGGTGTCTATGATTCTCATAGCACCGTTCTGGCCAAGACAGATTTGGTTTCCTCTGCTTGTACAGCTTTTGGACCAGGATCCCATACCTCTGCCGATTTGCTGGGCTCTGTTGTCCCAGGTGCAAGGCTCCCTGCTACACCCGGAACTTTACTCCCTCCATCTGCATGCCTGGCTCCTGAGGACATAGTGCTCTTGCACTTCAGGATGTCCCCAAAGGTGGTTGAAGTCCTCTGGGATGCCAGGAAACTGTCTACACGGTCTTGCTATTCAATGAAGTGGAAACGCTTCTCCATTTGGGCATCTACACAAGACTTAGACCCTTATGAGTGTTCCCCTCAGAACATCTGAGACGATTTGCTCTCCTTGTCAGATGGTGGACTGAAATATTCCTCTGTAAAAGTCCACCTTTCAGCCATTGCTGCATTTCATTTACCTGTGGGCAACAAACCATTGTCCTAGTTACCTTTGATTCAAACCTTTTTAAAAGGTATTCTGCACCTTCATCCCCCTATCCGGGATCCAGTCCCTGTGTGAGATTTGAATTTTGTGTTTGAAAAATTGACTGAGAGTCCTTTTAAGCCAGATGAATCCAGCAAACTCCGATATCTTTCTTGGAAAACTATATTTTTAGTTGCCATTACGTCGGGAAGCCGTATTTCAGAGTTACAGGCACTAATGTGCAAGCCTCCCTACCTGCAATTTTATAACAGGGTATCTTTATGCACCAACCTATCGTTTTTGCCAAAGGTTGTTTCTGAATTTACTTTAAATCAGGCTAACCACTTACCAGTGTACTATGCGGAGTCTACAAATCCAGGGGAATCCCTGATTCATACTTTTGATGTGCATAGAACATTGAGAATTTATCTTCTCCACACTTCACAGTTGAGAAAAACTGAACAACTTTTTGTCTCTTTCGCCCCTGGAAACCAGGGCATTCAGATTTTGAAGCAGTGCTTGTCCACATGGTTGGCCTCCTGCATTTTATTTATACAAAATATGACAAACCTCTCACAGGCATTGTGAAACCCCATTCTACCAGAGGCATGGCTGCCTCTGTGGAATGTTTCCAGGGCATCTCTGCCTTAGAAATTTGCAAAGCCGCCAAGTGGTCTACTGTACACACATTCATGAACTATCACAGTCTAGACATCACTTCCAAGAAGTGGGCCTCTTTTGGATGGGCCGTTCTGCAAGGCTTCCTGTCCTATGTCATAATGGTTCACTTCCTCCTCCACTTGGTATAATTGCTTGGGAATCTTCCCATATGTTATGACCTGCTGCAAGAGATTGGCTCGAAGAAGATGGTATGGTTGCGTAAGAACTTACCATAACAGTAGATCTTCAAGAGTATCTCTTGCAGCAGGTCATGCTGCCCCGCCTGCCTTCCCCCTTGCTGTTACTTCAGAAGGGTGCCTTGCGCCTGTCTTTCTACAACTCCACGAGCTGCTGCCTTATTTCCCTCCTCAGTTCCCATCGGAGGCCTGAGAAATGGTTTCTCATTCAGTCGCTAGGATGGAAAAGAACTGAGCAGTAGCTGAGACCTCCCCCTTTTATACGTGTCATACTGACATCACGTGGTAATGTTAAGGGGAGGTCCCAGGGTCAACTGCTGAGAAGTCATTTGGAGGAAATCACGCCTGCGGCTGATATCCCATGTGTCATGACCTGCTGCAAGAGATACTCTCGAGTATCTACTGTTATGGTAAGTTCTTACACAACCATACTGTCTCTATCATGTCTCCCCTCTCCCTCAGTCTCTCCTTATAGGGCTTTTTGTGCAGCCCCTGCACCATTTTAGTTGCCCTCCTCTGGACAACCTCTACTCTGTCTATATCCTTCTTGAGATGTGGTCTCGAGGACAGGATACAGTACTCCAAGTGGGGTCTCACCAATGAGTGATACAATGGTAACATCACCTCTCTCCTTCTGCTGGTGTTACCCCTCCATATGCACCCCAGCATCCCTCTGGCCCTGCCTACTGCCTTGTCACTCTGCCTTACCACCTTGAGGTCATCAGATATGATTACCCCAAGGTCTGTTTCCTGTTTAGTGCCTGTTAATACCTCTTCTCCCATTTTGTGCACCACCCTCTTAGTTTCTGTGCCCTAAGTGCATGAATTTGCAGTTTTGCATTGAAACCCAGCTGCCTTTCACTGGACCACTCCTCGGTTTTTTTCAGGTCTCTACTCATTCCCTCCACCCATTCAGAGTGTTTATCCTATTGCAGATGTTGGTGTAATCCGCAAAGAGGCACACCTTCCCTTCCAGCTCTTCTGCAATGTCATCTATTAAAGAGATAAAGAGAACTGGTCCCAGTACTGAGCCCTGAGGTACCCCGCTATTCACTCTCCCTTCCCTAGAGTTAGTGATGTTTACCACCACCCTCTGTCACCTATCCATCAATCAATTTTGTAACGTGTTTACCACCTTGAGTCCCATCCCCAAACTGCCCAGTTTCTGAGAAAGCCTTCTATGTAGTACAGTGTTGAAGGCTTTGCTGAAGTCTAAGTAGGCCACATCCACCACCCTACCCTAATCTATTTCCCTGGTCTCCCAGTCAAAGAAATCAATGAGGTTGTCTGACATGACTGCCCCCCTGTGAATCCGTGCTGCCTCAGGTCTTGTAATCCACTGGATTCAAGATACTTCACTAGCCTTTTATTTTAAAAGTGTCTCAATTAACTTCCCTACCACTTACACCAAACTGACCGTAACCTGTAGTTGCCAACCTCCTCCCTGTTGCCACTTTTATGAAGCGGGACTACATCTGCCTTCTTCCAGTCCTCTGAAACCACTCCAGTCTCCAGTGAGTTATTGAACAGAGATGTCAGAGGTGCAGCCAGTACCTCCCTGAGCTCCCACAACACCCTTGGATGTACCCCTCCGTCCAACCCTATAGCCTTATCCACTTTCAGATTCTGAACTCCTCTCAGGATTGTTACCTCTGTGAATGGGCTTGTGTCTACCTCCCTCCCCCCAGTGTTCCTGTTGCTTTTATGTGGTCCATTCCCCCCACCCTTCCACTTCCACTGTGAAGTCTGAGCAGAAGTAACTGCTCAGGATGTGTGCTTTTTCCTGATCTTGCTCAGCACAGACTCCCCCCCCTTCTTACCCTCACAAACCCCCCTCGTCTTCCTCTTTTTTACTTATGGTCTTGTCCCCCTTAGTTACCCCTTTGCTTCTCTTCTCTTCAGTGTGCATCTTTGTGCCCCTTACTGCCTTCTCTGCTTCCTTCTGCTTTTCCTGGTACACTTCCCTATCCTCTTCCCTCTGCATTTCTGTATCGCCTGAAAGCTATCCTTTTAGGGGAAGGGGAAATTATTTAACCAGGAAAGGCACACTAAGTCGAAGTTTGTTTCCAGGTGTGATCTGGGAGCACAAGAAAGTTAAGTGATTTGCTCAGGGTCACACAGTATGCAAGTGGGGGCTGTGGGATTCAAACCCAGGTCTCCAGGTTTGCAGCTCAGAGCCCTAGACCACTGCGCTGCTCTCCCTCCTTAGCCTTTACTTTTGTAGCCACTTTCCTTGACAGCCATACTGAACTCTTTTTTTCCTTCATTCAGCCACAACCATATCAGTCTAATACTTGTACTATAGTAGTGCTCCTTAAACTAGGGTGCCCTTAAGCCCCCTTTTGCCCAAGGCGCCACAGACCTCATCATTAAGAAACATGCCCTTCCACCTTCCCATAGAAAGAGGTTCATTAGCCCTGAGATCTGGTTCCATACCAGCTTGGGTATTTTCAGAGGGATATACGTCAGTAGATACAAGACTTTCAGAAGGATTGTCATTGCAGGGTCTGCACTTTGCCCCATAGGGACAAGTATAGCTATCTCCATCGCACTTCAGCTTCTTAAAGACTGCTGAGGAAGGGGTCTGTGTTCCTTTGTAGTCAGTGCTTCCAGTATGGTGTCACATGGACTCCTAAATATTTAAAGCCCTTATGTGCCCACTTCAGCCCAGTCCCTGCTAAGTCTTTATCCCCACATGTCTTAAGGGCCATGACCTCAGTTTTCCCCAATTATTTTTGAGTCTGGATGTCTCTGCAAAGTGACATAACTGGTTAGTTAGAGCTGTGATTGCCTTTGCCACCTCCTGAATTGCAGACAAGATGCCATCTGCACACAATATAGGTTTGTATAGCTGCTCTCCGAGTTCCAGTCCAGGGATGCTCCTCTCCTCTCCTCCCTGAGTCTCTGTGCTAGTGGCTCAATTGCCAGGACAAAAAGAATCAGGGAAAAGGGGCACCCCTGTCTTGTACCCTGCCCTAGGGCAAAAGGTTCTGAGAGCCTTCCACTGGTCAGAACTGATGCCCATGGGGGTGAGTATATGGCCAGAACTGAGCTAATGAATCCCCTCCCTATCGAAAAAGTTTCCAGTACCTGTGAGGCCATTCAAGAGTCAAATGCTTTCCCTGTGTCAAGTGCTCCAGCTGCAGCAGAACCTGGCAATGATTCCATTACCCCCATTAAGTTGATCAGTCTCCTGATGTGGGCTGCACAATCTCTACCTGCCACAAACTCAACCTGGTCTGGGTGGAGTAACTGGAGCTGTACCGTATTCAGCTGATTTGCCAAAATCTTGGTCAGAATTTTGTAGTCCGTATGTAAAAGTGACATGGGGTGGTAGCTGGAGCACTGAACAGTGTATTTCCCCTTCTTGGCCAGCACAATGATTGTGGCATCTTGCATAGTGTGAGGAAAAGATCCTGCCGCCAAGCGTCCTGAATGGTGTTGAGCAAAACTGGCCCTATGAGGTCCCCACTACTCTGCGCACCTCCACTGGGAATCTATTAAGGCCTGGGGCCTTTCCTTGAATGCCCCCTATCACTTCCTGAATCTCCTGCTGTCTTAGGAGTCACTCCAGCAGATCTCTCTCTCTCTCCCCCCCCCAACTTCAGTTCAGTTTTGGTAGGTGTACTGAGCCCAAAATGTCCCTGATCTTTTGGAGGTGGTCCTCCCCTAGTACCTCCTACCAACGTGGAGGTATATAGGCTCTGATAATACTACCAAAAGCGATCATTTACTGTGATGGAGTTTGCAGTCACCTTCACCCCACCCTGTATACTCGAGATTTCAGTGGCCCAATCTATTTTTCTCAGCCAACAGATCAAAAGCTTCCCAGCTTCCTTCCCTCCCTCCCAGTAGGCCTGCCATGTTCAATAAAGTCAAAACTCCACCTGCTGTGTATTCAGAGTAATAACTGTGTATCTTGTGTGCATAATAGGATAAAGCAGCTCCTGTGAAGTGTCCCCACAGCAAACTTTATCGGACATGAAGTGGTTGTAATTAATCTAATGAAAACTCAGTACGTCCAGTATCCAACAAAGTTCACTTTTATTAACTACAGATCCACAGGAGTGTTTTATTAAAAGTAACATGGATGTTGACAAAACGATCATATATATTTATTACATTAAAAACACGGACGAAAGACAGACTCAAAAAAGAGCACAGAGGTAGAAAAAACCTAAAGGCAACCCAGCACTTCGCCTTATAAGTGAGGCTCCATCAGGGATTCCTGTGAAGCGTCCCCCTGCTTGTGACTTTTTTCCATCTTCGATAGATTATGCAGCAGCACATCTGTAGTGCCCCAGAGTTGGGGTCCTAGAGAAATAAGATGCAGGACCCTCAAGGGTTATAGAGGGGTGCACAATAGGTGCTCGGGCACTCTGTAGGGCCCTTGAGTAGTTCAGGGGCAGTTGTAGGTTCAGAACTCACTGAGGGCTTAGAGAGGAGCACAATAGGTGCTCAGGAACCCCTTAGGTCCATTTATAGCAGTTGGGGATCCCACAGACAGCCATGGGGACAG
Source organism: Neoceratodus forsteri (assembly GCA_016271365.2). Lineage (NCBI taxonomy): Eukaryota > Metazoa > Chordata > Ceratodontiformes > Ceratodontidae > Neoceratodus > Neoceratodus forsteri. The sequence continues at coordinate 585,385,319 of JADMNL010000022.1, forward strand.
CAGCATGTCCGGGGCCCCAGGGAACAGTGTTCAGGGAGACACACATTTGTTAAAATAGGGCAAGCCACCTACTGTAAGTAGTCAGCTTCCCACAGCTGAGCCCAGTTTCCCCAGCTGGCAGCCAGTTCCCCCAATAGCCAGAGCCCCAGTATGTCTCCTGTCACCAGTCATCCCTCCCCTGCAGCTGCAGAAACTCCCAGTGTTAGTATCCCCTACAACAGCCCTAGCGTTCCATCAACCAAATCCAGGGCTTCATTTTAAAACATTTTTTTGTTGTCTCTACTGTCTGCCTACCGTCAGAGAACTGCCCCTCACCAGCAGACAGCATTAGCCAGAGCCACACGTGGTGGGACTGCTATCCCTTGCCTAGTACATGGGTTGTTTGAGAAAGAGCCATTATTGGCTTGCTCTTGGGGTTTGAGTTTGGAACCCTGAGCCCTTAAGAATTGTTGGAGTGACAGTTGGGGGGAGTGTGGTAAGGAGGTTGGGCATAGGGAGTGACAGGGACCAAAAAAGGCTTAGCTGAGGGTTAAGGCGGTCTCATCCAGTCCACCTGCATGCCCCTCCTCTGGGACGATAGTGGAGGACTCCAGATCCAGTTGTGCTCTTGATACTCCCTCCACGCTAAGTACACTCTCAACCCTGCACCCACCATTTCACTGCTCTATGGGACAGTTGCACATGCTTTGCTGTGGGAGTAGTGATGTATTGGCATAAACAAATCAACATACTATCCTTTACATAAAAAGGGGGGGGGGGATGAAGCCCTCCATCTTCTTAACAAAACCAGCTTTTTATGTTTGTTACATGGGAGGCTCAAACCCCCACCCTCCCCCTGTATTTTTTGTGTTACAGCTTCCCCCGAAACTGACAACGGTAGCGCTCAGCTCTCATGCATGCAAGTATGGTTGCGGTAGTATAGTGTAATGTACGTTAATTCCGTAACGCACTGTTTGTTACTTGTGTGGGTCCGGAGTCCACTATCACCTCCTCTGGTTGGGTTTGCCCTGGTTCCTGCTAGCAGTGGCAGCAACTCCATTTGCTCCTTCTCGTCTGGCCATGGCCCTCCTCTCTCAGTCAGTGGCATCAGTTTTGGCCATGTCAGTTCAGCGACCCAAATCCAACTTCCTCCTCCTTTGCCAGCAACAGGGCTTCCTGGGTTCCTCTTCTCCAGACTTTGGTCACTGTGGTGAGTTAGGTGGTGTCAAACAGTGCTGGCCACTCAAAACAAGTAAAAGTTCTGGGTTTTTTTTTGTTATTTTATTTACTATATTTTTTGTCTGCAGGGGGCGCTGACATCTGCCATGGTCACAGACCTCCGTCTCCCACCTCCTGTCAGTGGCTCTATTGCTCCCCATGGAACCCCTGGGTTACCCCCCCAGAGGGCGGGGTTGCAGCACCCCTCCCTGTTATGGGTGCCGCAATTCTAGTGTCTAACAGGGAAGCGAGCCGTGGGAGGCTAATTGAAGCTGGAGGTAAGGCTTCATAAAGACGGCCCTGCAGGATTTTTCTCCCCTTATGTGGAGGGGTGGGGACGTGCAATGACGGCTAGCATCCGCCCCGCCCCTGAAGCTAGACTGCGTCGGTGCATTGCGGCAGCCCCAGCCTCCGCCAGGTGCCGCTGTTGCACCGAACATGATGCCACCCTTCCCCCAGAAAAGGAGAGCTGTCCAAGGGACACTTGATCCTTCTCCCCCAAGTTCTGTTTTTTTTTTTTTTTTTTAAACGTGACAGCTGGCACAGTGAACAGATCAAATGAAGTCACGTGGGTGGGTAGGAGCCCCAGACACTGGACTACCTATAGGGTGGAGATAGTAAGAGAGGGACCATAGGAGCACTATGGGGGTAAGCCAGGCCCCAGAGAGAAAGAGTGCCACCCAATAGGACAGATTAGATTAGGGAGTAGGCCTTGGGGGGAACTCAGACAGGCACTGGGGGGAACTCAGACAGGCACTGGGGGGAAACTCAGACAGGCACTGGGGGGAAACTCAGATAGGCACTGGGGCTACCCCTAGAGTGGGACAAGAAGAGCTCCATAGGCGCTAACTAGGGGCAAGCTAGGCCCCAGTGCAAAGACTGCCCGTAGGGTGAATAAGGTAATGCTCCACAGGGAGCAGGCCTGAGGGGGGCAGGCACCACACAGCACCAGAATTGCCCAAAGGGAGAGGAAACAGATGCTCCTGAGCCAGGCCCTGAGATAAAAGGAGCCACTCATACAGCAGTTTAATAAAGTAACCTTCATGGGAGCAAATACCGAGGGGCAAATATTGAAATTGATGAATATTTACATTCTTGCCAATCGAAACTTATTTAAAGTGACAGAGTACCTGTTTACATAGACTGCTTATTGAACTATATGGAAAGTGTTATTGCCCTTCCTTAAAGAGACTGTCTTGATCTTCAGTGCCCCTACCTGAACTTGTGATGCCCTGCTAGTTGACTACCTATCTACCTGAACACACTACCTGAACTTGTCTGGTGCCTCCTTTTGCTCAAACGAAATACTTGAACCTGTTTAGTGCCGTTTTGGTCGAACAGACTACTTGAATTGGTGTGTGGTACTCTGCTACCTAAATGAACTACCTGCTAGCTGTGGTGCCAACCTAATCTGTTAGTGTCCTCCTTTAAAGAGACTGCTCACAACCAGCCCGGTGGCACTGAGGGTTGAGGTGCTGGACACCACACCTCGCATCATGCTGCTGACCCAGGTTCAGAAACTGACTTGGGTCACTGGGGGTTGGCCGAGGGGTGGGAGGAATGAGCGTCTGAGGGACTGTTCTCCTCTCCCGGGGGAGGGGTTGTTAACCTGGAGACCTGGTAGTAGTGCAGGCTAGGGGAATACAGCACAGGAGGGTCTGCAACCTGGTGAATCGTGCATGCCTCCAAATGCATGCTCACATCGACTGCAGGAGGGAAGGGGAGAAAAGCAGAAAAGGGAGATTTGGGGCTATGTGAAGCCCTACCTATCCATCCATAAACCTGGGTTGCCATCTGCAGACTTACAGTCCAAACTGGATTATATGGTGGGGAAAAATGGCTCTTACTCTCCTGACCCCACCATGAGGGAGGATCCGTGGGGGTACCCAATCACAAGCAGCACTGGGGAGGCAGACACAGGGCTGAGAAGCCACCAGAGATCTTCGCAGAAGAAAAAACTCCATAGAAAAATAAACCCCCTACATGTATGGCACCCTGACCCTTGGATAAAGGTGTGTGGTGCCCCAAAAATTCTGTAAGCTAACTGTGTGACCCTCACAGAGACAGCCTACCTGCTCTGGTGCCCTCTTGAACTGCCTTATAATTTTGAGTTCCTTGAATCAAATTACCTTAGTGCTTTGCAATCTAAGTTACTGTTCTTTATTTTTAATTTGTTTAACTTTATCTCCTTGATTCAGATGGGAATTTACCCCATACCTGGCCCCTCAAGTTCCCACCCAGCATCCTCTCCAGCTGCCCAGGATGAAGGCCATGCAACTTGCTCCCTATGGCGAAGCTCACAAAGGAGCGACTGAGAGCCACCTGATTCCCGCCTGAGCCTTATGCTGGTGGCATCATTCAGATGGCGAGCTAGAGTTTCTTGGTGCAGCTGAAGCGAGGGTTTTTCCATCCTATTGTTGCCCCTGCAGACTTGGACATGCAGTGATGTCAGTGTGGGGCACACTCGCTCCCGCACATGTCCTACAGACATCTGCCATTATCTCCACCCCATCAACATGGTCCATTGCTGGTGCTGTACTGGGGGTCACACTTATGCAGGGCTCCACCACCCCCCCACCCGGGAGGAGGAGAGCAGTCTGGCAAACACTCATCCTGCCTCCTCCTAGCCATCCCTCTGATGCTCTGGGCTCATTCCTAAATCCAGGTCATCAGCGTTGTAAATGGCAGTGCTGTCACTGCACTGGCAGGGTGGGCAGGCAATCAAAGTTATTGTTTCAAAACTAGTTGGTACCCTCACTAACCCAAAAGACTGCCTTAGTAACCCGTCTATTTCTGGATCGTCTCTTCTCTTCTGCAAGAGGCACCCAACACCTGTCCAGATTCCAAAGTGGGGCAGTCAACCCAGCTAGAAATAGGGATTGTTAGGACAGGCCCCATTGCTACAAGGCCAAACAACGTCCCCTCCCTGACAGGAAGTTCAGGAAGTCTAGGAGCTGCACTGACTCACTGGCTAGAGAGTTCCATCGAGCAGTGGGGTAGGTTTCCTTTTCCAAGGCCAAAGTCCTGAGACCAACATCAAAAGAGCAGTATACAAAGACATGCATCCAAAGACCAGCATCTGACCACCAGTTTCCAGGATTCGTCTTCCTTGCACAAGTGTCTTTCATCCTGGCAGCCCCATGGCTTCTTAGCTGAAGAATCAGCTCCATTGCAACTGTCTTCCTTCTACAGGTGCCTTTTGTCTGGGAGCCACACATGGGTGCTTAACCAAAGAATCAAAAACACTTTTCAACCAAGTTATCTGCAAATGCATTCTATCCCAGCAGTCTACACAAGTTTTTAGCCAAACAATCAGCCCCTTTTTTTTTTTTTTTTGCCTCCCCCTTCCTCCTGGCTGCCCACTCCTTCGGGTCTCTATTGCCCCTCCTGACTGCCTGCCCCGACTCCCACACCAGCTGCCAACCTCATATGGCAGTCCCCCCCGGGTAACCCGGCGTATCCCTTCGCCGGGCGGGTCCCCCTCCTCCGAGGTGGAAGGCACCGGTGGGGCGGCCAACACACTACTTTATTCAGCCCGGGGTACTTGCTGAGGTGCGTTGGTCCTGGGATCGGTGGCAGCAGAGGGCAGAGAGACTGTCATCCGGCCAGCCAGGAGTATTTTCCTGGTTTTCTGTGGGGAGTGACGTCCTAACGTCAAGGCATGCGCTGACGTCTGTCACTCCCCTTAAGCAACAAACCCGGATGTCACAGCTGTGCTCCCAGCCTCCGCTAGGAGTCAGCATGCACCAGTGTGCATCCCCAACCTCCCCCCGGAGAAGGAGAGCTGTCCCTGGATGCTCCATCCTTCTCCCCCCGGCCGGCCCTCCGGCGACCCGAGTCCGTTCCCGAACCCAGGTCACCGGCGTCACAGACGGAAATTCAACCGCTGCGCTGATGGGCTGGCAGCCCCCTTTTTCAACCAAGTTATCAAGTGCCTTCTGTTCCAGCAGCCCACACACGTTCATAACCGAATAATTGCCCGTTTGCAGCCTAGTGTTTCCAATACATCCTTGAGGTCTGTTTTGGGCCTCTGTCAAGTAGGTTCCATGTCATAACAGCAAAAAACAGTAGTGACTGTAAAATCAACGAAAGTAATTTAGCGTCGAGCAAAACCGCAACTAGCAGAAAACCAAACACCAAAACAGCGAACACAACGGCACCCAACAGAAAAACACAAACGGCGTAGTCAGGCACAGCACTTGGGGGGTAGTCGGCAGGGAGAGGATTTAATAATCTCCGGGGGGGGCACAACTCAGGGAAGGGGATAAAGTCAGGAGTGGGGACATTTCTGCATGAAACCCAGCATAAAGTTAAAAAAATTAAAAAACTTCCAGTAACGTCAAGTATCAAACCCAGATACGTTGCATCTACCAGCGACACACAGATGGTGAATCTAGCCTTTAAGCTATGCCGACAGCACAGTTCATGTCTCACAGCAGCTGAATTACATTGCTGAACAATACCTAACAATATTGCTGTCTACCTCACTAAATTACTCATGTGCTGTAAGAACAATGTAGCTTAAAGCAGCAGTATTACCAAATCAGGACGTGATCTATCAAAATTCTGCTTTTTGGCTGTAAGCATGCAGCCAACTTTCCAGTTTCCATACCTGTAAATATTTTTTTTCAGTCATCTTTAGTTTTTTAGATATTTGCAATTTATTTGAATTGTTGTGGCACTACAATAAATATGGTGGCTGACTAATTTTCAGCTGCGCTTTTCCTTTAGGTCACATCACGTCTTTTGACTACAGCAGCGGGACCCTCTGCTGATCATTTCCGATGTCCCTGCAAGTCCCTACATGTGCAGCTGGCAGCAGTGGGGGTTGCAGTGCAACATGCTTGGTGGCAGAAATGTAAAAAAGCAGAGGATAACTGAACAATTTACTCAGTGATAGCACAATGCCGGCGGGAAAGAGTACCAGCTATATGGTCAGCAGAGCACAGGGAATAAACTGTTTGAAAAGCGCAAATTTTAAGAGAGGGAAAACCAGCGGACCAGACAGCTTTTCGACTGAGTATTATAAAATGATGCAGTCCCACCTTGTAGAACACCTAGAAGCCGTAATTCAGGAAGCGAGGGAAGAGGAAGGGGAGCTACCACACTCATGGGGAGAAGCAACAATATGTCAGATCCCAAAGGGGGGGGAGGACCCACATGAGTGTTTCTCATTTCGGCCGATATCTCTTTTAAACTGTGATTCTAAGATACTGGCCAAAATCTTGGTTCTTAGGCTGGATACAGTGCTTCCGGAGCTCATACACCCAGACCAGACCGGGTTCATACGGGACAGATATTCTTATCATAATATGAGAACCCTTCTGAATGTAATTTGGGGAGCACATTGTAAACGAGAAGAGATATGTATTTTGTCGATGGATGCAGAAAAAGCGTTTGACAGAGTAGAGTGGCCATATTTAATGGAAGTCTTGGCCCGGTTTGGTCTGGGTGACGAGTTTATTGAAATGGTGCAGCGGATATACGCAGGGCCCAAAGCCAGAGTTCTGGTTAATAGTAAGCTCACGGGCAACTTTGAATTGAGTAGAGAGACTCAACAGGGGTGCCCTTTGTCCCCACTTTTATTTGCATTAATACTTGAACCGTTGGCTATAGCTATTCGAGCACATCCTAATATAACCGGGGTTCAGGGTAAGACGGGTAGGGAGAGTAAATTATCACTGTATGCAGATGACATGCTGCTGTATGTTACGAATCCGGATCAATCTATGTCAATTTTATTACATTTAATAGAGCAGTTTTCCCAAGTTGTCGTGATACAAGTTAAATTTAGACAAATCGGAGGAGATGAGAGTTGGGGGCAGGAATATGGGGACGGGTGGGTGGAGTTCCAAATTGGGTTTTAAAGCTGTTCAAGAGACATTCACATATCTGGGTATTAGAATAGGAAGGAACATTGGGGCCCTATATAATTTCAATTATGGACCGTTATTGCACACAATAATTGCAGACTTAGCCAGATGGATGGAGTTACCTATCACGTGGCTGGGCAGAATTAACTTGATCAAGATGCATATTCTACCAAGGGTACTTTATAACTTGCAGATGCTTCATGTTGGGCTTAGGCAAACTGATATTAAGAGACTGGAAAAAGCCTTTTCTGAATTCATCTGGAGGAATAAGCAGCCTAGGGTGGGACTGGCTCGCCTAAAAACACCAATAGATAAAGGAGGACTTCAATTTCCAGACCTGGGAGTTTATCACAAGGCTATTCAATGTCAGTATATACAGGACTGGGTGGGAAGGCCCAGAGAGGCAGGTTGGTTGGATTTAGAAGAAAGGGGTGACCTGGTAGGATCTAATCCTATTTATCAGTCAGAGGGTGGAAAGCCTATCTTAATTTGCCGGATCCTAATCTTCTGGTTAAGGAAGTATTAGAAAGTTGGAAAGGAATGGTTAAACATAGAAAAGTAAGACAGGAGGATACTCTGCTCTTACCACTGAGAGGAAATCCATTTTTCCTCCTGGGAATGGAAGACCTGGGGTACCGGGAATGGGAAATAGGGGGTATTTCCTGTCTTAAGCATTTATTTACTAGAAATGGACTGAACTCTTTTCAGAATATACAGACTAGAACTGGATTGGGAAGACAGTATTTTTTTCGATATTTGAAACTTAGAGCCTATGTCAGATCTACCCAAAGAATAGAGTCCAGATTCTGGGTGGGAACATCTTGAGCAGTTAATTCTAACAGGACAAAAAAATAACAAAACAAGGGCACTATTAGGAGAGTGGCTAAAGAGGGTAAAGCTTGGTTCCCAGACAAAACACAGAGTACTAAGTTGCTCTGGGAGAGAGACTTATGGATTTTTTTATCGGAAGAGAATTGGAAATTATTAATCCAACTGCACCAAGGTATATTGCTGTGTAATAAATACAAGGAATCTTATTACAAGTTCTGCCGCAGACTGTATCGCCCACCATCAGTTGTTCACAAATATAATCCTGTGGTGTCTCCTGTCTGTCCCCGATGTAAGAATAACCTGGCTACGTACTATCACTATTTTTCGGAGTGCCCCACCCTACAGAATTTCTGGGGAAAGGTGGTGGTAGAATTAAAAAATATAACAGGGCAACAGTACGCCGGGTCTCCACTGCTACTGTTTGGCATAGAGGTACTGGAGGACAGAGAATGGGCACCTGTAAAGAGATGGCTTAGGGTGATGTTGTGTATGGCCAGACATCGTATTCTTAATACCTGGGTGAATGCGGCGGAACCTACTATATCCCAATGGAAGTCCCTAATACTGCAAGCTCTCACTCTGGAGCGTCTGACATATGTTATTAAAGATAAGGAGGACCTTTTTCAAAAAATTTGACAACCATACTTGGCCTCTTTCCCACCTGCAGATATTCTTATGCTGAGGGAGGGCTGGATTAATGTTAAGGTTATTGGGAACTTTTGGTTTTAGAAAGGGCCCGGAGCGCTGGAAGAGAAACAAGGATGTCTTCCTCCTATACTTGTATTGAAATAATAAAATCAAATGAGAACCTGCTAATTGGTATTTAGGTTAAGATTAACTAAGGAATTGAATCTATTGTATATAAGTTCTGTATTCAGACCTATGTGGTCTGTATATGTTTTAATGTATGTATGTATGTCCTGTATGTCTAGTATAAAGATAAAATTCGATAAACAAATATTGCAAAAAAAAAAAAAAAAAAAGCAATTTTTTTTTTCGTAGTACTGCTGCTTTAAGTTGCATTCGCTATCATTGACTAGCTGTTTTTCACTTGCTGTTTTGCCCTCACTGTCTTGATGGGATACCATCAAGTATCTGGTCCCATTGTTTCAGGCCCCTAATATTGCCCAGTTGTCCCAGCATCTTGACCCAATCTTGAATGTGAATGTGATCACCTGTCCTTTACTCTTATATCTAAAGCCGATGTGATTACATGCATGTAGTTCTAGACAGCACTGGTCAACCAGAAAATATGGTACCATAGGCAATAGCAGCTGCAGTAAAGTAAAAGTATTTAACTTAGTAAAAGTGCAGTTTTTAATCTTTTTTATTGGTCATTTATTCAGCTATTTATTCTCTTGTTGTTAACTGATATTGTGGGTTGTGTGTGTGTTGATAAGAACCTGTCTCTGTAACCCTTGCTGACTATCCTGCTGAAATAAAATTCTGTTTTCATCTAGACCGCCACCCATTCATGGTAGTCTGCTTATGCACGAGCAAACCCAACAATTTGAGAACTTTGGTTCACAGTTTGCACCATATTAAATAAATAGTAACATGCACACATGCCATGCTGTGCCACCACCTGCACGCTCCGTCCAGACCCACTGTTTCTTTCCTACTTCTAAATGCAGTACACGTGATGCTGCTTGCTGCTGGTAGTCACCCAGCAGGAGTAGGACTACTAAGCGGCAAGTGATTGGTGGAGTTGTAGTCGGTCTCCCCCACCATCCTGCAAGGAGACCAACTATTGTGTCAACTCAGAAAAGACCCATGTGGGTGGCCAGCAGCAGCGCTGACTCACGGTGCACGTGCCATTTTGACAGTGTGTGCGAGAGAGACTCATAGAGAGAAGTTTTGTTTTGCAGAAGAACTTTTGTTTCGGCGCGTGGTTGGGCTTGAGCTGGGCAGGAAGGAGACCAGGCTTTAGGCACTTTAACAATGCTTGCCTTAGCCTTTAGTTTAGGAAAAACTTTGTGAAGGCAGCAAGGCAAAAAACTAAGCAGAAAACGAAAACTATATGTACACTATCACTAACTGTACACTATCACTAAATGTACACTACCACTAACTGTATACTACCCCTTCATGTACACTACCACTAAATGTACACTACCACTAACTGTACATTACCACTAAATGTACACTACCACTAACTGTATACTACCACTTCATGTACACTACCACTAAATGTACACCACCACTAACTGTATACTACCCCTTCATGTTCACTACCACTAAATGTACACTACCACTAAATGTACACTACCACTTCATGTACACTACCACTAAATGTACACTACCACTAAATGTACACTACCACTAACTGTACACTACCACTTCATGTACACTACCACTAACTGTACACTACTTAATGTACACTACCACTTAATGTACACTACCACTTAATGTACACTACCACTTCATGTACACTACCACCAACTGTACACTACCACTAACTATTCTACCACTTAATGTACACTATCACTAAATGTACCCTACCACTAACTGTACACTACCACTAAATGTACACTACCACTAAATGTACACTACCCCTTCATGTACACTACCACTAACTGTACACTATCACTAAATGTACACTACCCCTTCATGTACACTACCACTAATTGTACACTACTACCACTAATTGTACACCACTACCACTAAATGTACACTACCACTTCATGTACACTACCACCAACTGTACACTACCACTTAATGTACACTACCACTAACTGTACACTACCACTAAATGTACACTACAACTTCATGTACACTACCACTAACTGTACACTACCACTAAATGTACACTATCACTAAATGGATTTTGCACATGGAGAGAGGCTGGGCAGGACTAAAGACTAAGTAGTGTATAGGGTGGCTGCACTGCATGGGTGGGGGTGGGAGTGGGTGGATGGGTGGCCTGTATGATGGCTGAGTGACTCATATCACTGTACAGTGGAGTGCAAGTAAAAATAAAAATAAGTGACAAACTGAATTCAAGAAAGATATAGAGAATACTGGATGGGCAACTATGCACAACCAGTGTGTTCTGCTACAGAGGAGTTCTGATTCCCTCTAACCTTGAGAGGTCCTTGGGAATCTGAACCCTGAGGTGGCAGAACATACAGGTTGTGCATAAAATTACTCATCCTGTATTTTTTTGTAGTGCATGGTATTATGTGAAATGTGCCTGCAGCAGTTCTTTCACTTTCAAAATGAAACGGACTTGTGCAGTCTCTAGAGGCTTCTGGGTGCTGTTGAACCACAGAAGGGTACAATCAAATTCCATGACCTTTGAACTGTGGCACAACATTATTTTGAAAGGGAAGGAATTCTATACTGAACAATGACCTACAATACACTATACACAGATATTGTGAAATTGAACATCCACCTTCATGAGCTTTTTTCCATCCAGCTGATAAAACTAAAGGTATCACAGCAGCAGCAACAGCAGCACCAGCAGCATTAAAAAAATTGTGTGGCAAAACTTTGGAGTTGGGGACTGTCACTAGTCTTCGAAGAAGGCAATAAAAAAGAATCCGATAACTTCAGTCAGTCAGTCAGAGTGACTCAGGAGGCTGATTCTTGTGCTGCTGCTGTACAGTAACAGTACACACCACAGACTGAAAACAAAAGTTACTCTCCCTGTCCCTTCCAGCCACAAGGCTTACAGGCAAAGCCTGATAGAAAGTGAATAAGTGCTTTGCTGACCTGTTTGGGAATAAATCTCCCTGTGTTCCTCAGTAATTCGATGCACCCAGCAGTGCTTTATTGACCTGTTTGTGAATAAATCTCCCTGATTTTTCACTACTTAACTCGACACACACAGCAGTGTTTTACTATCCTATTTGTGAATAAATCTCCCTTTGTTTTCACTACTTAACTCGACAAAACCAGCAGTTTTATTAACCTACTTGTGAATAAATCTCCCTGCACTTTCACTACTTAACACACCCAGCACTACATTATTAACCTACTTGTGAATAAATCTCCCTGCACTTTCACTACTTAACACACCCAGCACTGCATTATTAATCTACTTGTGAATAAATCTCCTTGTATTTTCACTACTTAACACACCCATCACTGCTTTATTAACCTACTTTTGAATACATTTCCCTATGTTCCCAAGAACTCGATGCACCCAGCAGTGCTTTATTGACCAACTTATAAATAAATCTCCTTGTGTTCCCAAGAACTCGATGGACCCAGCAGTGCTTTACTTGACTTATTCAGGAATACATTTCCCTGTTTTTTCATGCACAGCAGCAGCAGTGTAGTGCTCTAGATAATTTCCCTGTTCGTGTTGTGTGATTATTCTTCTGTGTTCTTGACACTTGTCACATCCTTACTATAAAGTGTTTTACTGACCTGTTGGGAATAAATTGATCAGTGTTTTTTCAGTACTCGAAGCACTCGCTAAGTGCTTTACTGCCTCTTTGGGAATAGAGCTCCCTTTGTTTTCATGACTTAATTTGAGGCTGCCTATAGTGCTTTATTGACCTGTTTGGGGCAAAAAATTCCCTGTTTTTGCACACGCAACAGCAACGGCGTAGTGCTCTAGTTCATTGTTATGCTTGTGTAGTGTGATTATTCTCCTGTGTTCTTGAGACTTGACACACACACACACACTCTAAAGTGCTTCACTGACCTGTTTGGGAATACATTTATTGGTGATTTTTCAGTACCTGATGCACCCACTAACTGCTTTACTGACCTGTTTGGGAATACATTTCCATGTGTTTTCCACTTAGCTCCATACAGCCAGTAGTGCTTTACTGACCTATTTGGGAATAAATCTCCCTTTGGTTTCATAACTTAATTCAGTGCAGCCAGTAGTGCTTTACTGACCTGTTTGGGAATAAATGTCCCTGTTTTTGCACACGCAGCAATAGTAGCGTAGTGCTCTAGTTATTTGCCCTGCTTACATGATTATTCGTCTGTGTTCTTCACACTTGACTCTTCCCACTAAGTGCTTTACTGCCCTATTTGGAATAAATCACCTTGTATTTGCACCTAGAAATACTTCCAGCATTTCCAATTAAAAATGTAATTAGAAAAAAGTATCATTTCCATTACGGAAAGAAAGGAAACAAATTCCTTGGAGCCTTTAGGCAAAACCATGGGTGGTAAAAAAAAAAAAAAAATGAAATATAGCACTACTTCTCAGGCAATCCAAGAAAACCATGACACTGGCGTAGAAAATTCAGGATATTGCAGGAGTAAATTGTCGTGCTACTCAGAGGATGAGCACAAGGGCCATCACAGTGTGGCAGCCAGTCTTAGTAAACAGAGATGGATGAGGAGGAGGAAATCAGTGGAACAGATCCTGAGTTTGTAGTAGATAAAGTAGCAGTCTGTCAAGTAGCAGTAGTTCTTCTGGGGAGTGGGATTAAGAGGAGGAATCTGAGGCCAGAAAAAGAACAACAAAAATGACTTCTAGGAAGGGTGGTGGTGGTGGTAAAAAAAAAAAAAAAAGGATAGTGGGGCATAAGGAGACACCTGCACATGCAGAGAAAAAAGTGAGGACAGAAGATGGACCCAGAGAAGTGAAAATGGAAGCAGTTGGGCCAGTCAGAGAGGCTGTGCATCAAAAAGGCACACAGATGGACATGGGAGGACCTCAAAGAGATAGTAGCAGTGCTAGTGGCTATGGTAGTGGCAGTGGTGGTGAATGTACCCTCCCCATTGGCAGCAGCGCAACACAATTTGTGAAATCGGTAGTGTTGGATTAGTTCATACAAGATAATTCATCTTGCAGCCATGTAGTTTGGAAATTAAGCAAAACAAAATTATGTTTTGGTAAAGCAGGGACTTGGATGGTAACATCAACAATGATAAGAAATATGAACAAGTCTCACATTTATCAGTATCAAAAAGGACAAAAGGTGCACACAGATGTTGCTTGCACTGCTGCACTCAGATGAGGAGGATAAGGAGATGGGTGTTAACCAAGGTGAGGAAGTAATTGATTAGGAGGGGGTGGTGTTGAAAGTCTGCCTTCCAGTCAAAGCACATCTTCAGTTTCTCATTTCTTTACCCCCTTGAGTCCACCACCACCACAGCCTAACAGGATGCGTATACAGTCCACAACCACAACATCCACCCCTCATGAGAGTAAAGGTCAAGGAAAGCAGCCCAAAAAGATCTGGTAGTATCAGCTGGTGTAGCGGTCATCAAATTTCTTTGAAAGACTCTTTTGAGCAGTCATAGAACTTTATGCCCAACAAGCCTGAGGCAAAGCAATTAGCAAAGGCAACTGGGGAGATGATAGCCACCAATTTGCTCCCATATTTCTTTGTGGCTAACCCAGCTTTTAAAGCACTTATGGAAATCGCAGTGCCAAAGTACCAGGTCCCCAGCTGGACATATTTCTCAACTGGTGCCATCCCAGATTTATATGACACTGTTTGGAAAAGTGTGTCTGATGCTCTGAAAGGTTCAGTGGGCAGAAAGGTTCATGTCACCACAGATATGTGGACCAGTGGCCAGACGACTAACTATATGGCTGTGACTGGCCATTGGGTAAACTTTTCTCCCTCCTCCTTCTCCTTCTCTACACCATCTAGTGGCACTGTAAGCAGCAGCAAGAAGCAAGGGACTTTCACTGTTCACAAGCAGGCAGAATTATGTACTGTATTTATGGATTTGAAAAAGACCACAAAGCAGAATATCCAAAACGCTTGCAGCCTGGATTTGTAGTGTCTGACAATGTTTCAACTATCCTGAAGACAGTAAGGCTTGGTAACTTTACACATGTACCATATTTTGCACACACTATAAACTTGGTGATGAAAGACTTCACCAATGGAGATAGACATGTTCGGAACTTGACCGCAGCTGCCCACACTGTGTGCACTCTCACTTTAACCATTCTGTAAAAGCCTGAAAATTGTTGCAGCAGATTCAGGTTGGTGTCCTCCCTCTCCATCAGATGATACAGGAAAGTTCCAACCTGGTGGAATTCCACTTACTATATGATGTAAAGTATGCTTGAACAACAGAAAGCCATCCATCAATATGCAGTCCAACATGGCATTGAGACAGAAGACATGAATATCAGCCCCAGTCAGTGATGTCTGATGGAGAATCTTTGCTGTGTCCTTAAACCTTCTGAGGAGGCTACCTGAGCGGTAAACACTGATGATACTGTGCTAAGCCAGATACTTAACTACCCTTAATTTCACTCATCAAGCTGAGACTGGAGCGTCTCAAGTCACAGTTTCCCAACAGTGATGATGTCAATGCTGCATCACTTGTGGGAAAAGTGTTAAACACTTTCCTGAGTGACCAGTGCATTATAAATGTGTGCAAAGCTGAACATTACATTTTGGCCACACTTTTGGATCTTCGGTTTAAGGACACAATTGAAACATTCTTCAAACCACATCACTTTAAGGAACTGGAATATTATTGTGAACTATTAATTGAGAAAGTGTCAGCACATATAGTTGAGAAAAGGACTACATCATCAATGCCATTGTGGCCATATTCAGAATCTGCACAACATCTGGTGAAGATGGAGGGAACACAATCTTCTGCCACTGCTGCTGCTGGTACCACCACTACTGATGTTTTTGGCCACCAAACACCAACCAGCACTGCTGCTACTACTGCCAAGGTGACTGCTTCTACAACACAAGAAGACAAACCGCTGTAGGACATGCTCTCAGACTTTGAGGTGATAAAGACAGTTGGAAAGGCTCAATCAGCTATTGTGGTACTATAAGTCCCTGCTACAAAAAATGGTGAAGGATTACATGGAAGAGATGTGCATCTCACTGCAGGTGGCAAACCATTACTGTATTGGCAACAGAAGAAATCAATGTGGCCTTATTTAACTGAGATCGCAATTGAATACCTCAGTTGCCCACCTGCAGCACATATCCGGGGAGAATTTACTCAACCAAATGAAACTGAGAGATAATCTGTGGTACCATGCCAAGGCCTCCAGATTATGCAGTGACATAGGGCTGCCAGAAATCTCTGTACCACCGAAATCCGTATGGCAAAAAAAGAATACTATAAAGGGAAATTCACAAATTCTTGGGATAGCAGCTGCAATTTCTGGGAAACTATTAAAGACCTTACAGGCAAGCCCAACAAAGCCTCCCCACATTGCTCCAAGTGAATGGAACCAATATACAGGACCACAAACTCATTGCAGATGCCTTCAATGACACATTCACTGACCTTGGTAGCATACTTCCGCCGGACTTCTTCAACCCTCCAGGCACTACTCATGATACCCTCCCTGACACCCCCTCTCTCTCTATCAATCCCACCTTTCTTCTTCCAAAGTGCTACATTGCCTAAGTCTAAAAAATACACTCAGAAAATCCTCGGTAAGTCTAGGTTCAGTGGTAACACTTTGGACCTCAAGCTCCTTCATCTGTCTCTTGATGTTGTCATTGCTCCCCTCACCTGCCTCCTCAACCTATCTCTCTCTCTCAGCCAATTCCCTAGCCAGTGGAAAGCCGCTTTAGTCACACCGGTTCACAAAAGTGGCGACAAGACACTAAGTAATAGGCCCAGTGGTGCTGAGGGTTGAGGCGCTGGATGCCACACCTCGCGCCACACTGGTGACCCGGGTTCAGGAACGAGCCTGAGCAACTGAGAGTCGACGGGGGAGGGAGAGATCGAGCATCTGTAGGACTCTTCTCTCTTCCTGGGGAGGGTTGCGGGGAAGCAATCGCTCCTGGAGCGGCCTCTGGTGGTGGTCGGAGGTGCCCGGTGTAGCAACGCTGTGGATGCAAGGGGTGGAGTTGCGGCATTACGTTTCCTTGCTAAGTCACATCCTGAAAGGGTCAGGAACTACAACAAGAGAAAAACCCCACTCCTGGGGATAGATGAAGGCACCTCGGCCTCCTAGCCCACACTTCCAATTCCAGACTGACTTCCTCTCCACAGGCCGACTCATGTGCCTAGCACTTTGGCCTATAGATAGAGTGCCCTGGGTGGATAGGGCAGCCCTACCTCTGGAAGATTCAGACCTAGAGGTGGTGTTCAGTGGCATGAGTGGAGAGGACCTAGAAGTCATGGAGGGAGGTAGAGGCTGAGAGCCCCGAGGATGCCGGAAGGAGTTCTCCAGGTGGTGGAGATAAACAAAGTTAAAAAAAAAAAAAGACACTAAGTAATAACTATAGGCTTATATCCATCCTCCCGACCCTCTCTAAGGCCCTTGAGCAAATTGTTGCCAACCAGCTCACCGAATATCTAACCAAATATAACCTGCAGTGCCCTCAGCAGCACGGCTTTAGAAAAATCACACAGTACCACCACTGCCCTACTAGCCTACACCAATTTTATCCACAAGGCCTTGGATGAAGGTCAGCTTGTTGGGTCAATCTATATTGACCTAACAAAGGCCTTTGACACAGTTAATCACTCCCTTTTGCTGTGTACCTTCCCTGCGTTAGGGCTCTCCTCAGAAGTTACTAGTTGGTTCAATAGTTACTTCGGTGGACGGTCACAAGTGAAGATCTGTGACACACTCTCAAACAGTCTGCCCGTATGCTCTGGAGTCCCACAAGGCTCCATCCTAAGACCACTTCTTTTTAGCCTGTTTATCAATAGTCTCCCCTCCACCTGTAACAGCAATTTGGTCCATTATGCTGATGATGCTGTCCTTTTCTCTCACAGCCCTGACCCTCACTCGCTAACTATGGACCTACAATCTAACTCCAAGATGGTTGAGTCTTGGTTTAAGAACCACAAACTGCTAATGAAGTATAAAAAGACAAAGGTCATGCTCTTTTCCACCCACCACAACCCACATAAGGATGCTTGTCTGAATATCTGCAACAACCTAAACCAACCGTTTGAGCAAGTTCAAGCATTTAAATACCTTGGCATCACTCTTGATACTGCTCTCTCTTTCAACCTACATATAACCAATATGGTCATGGTCATCAACTCCAGGATAGGGATCCTTTATCGTTATTGCCACTACATGACCCCTGAGGCTCTGAGACTCACAGTGACCAGCTCTGTCCTTTCCCTTGTGGACTATGACCTAGTCATCTATGGCACTGCCTCAGACACCTCTCTAAAGAGAATTTATCTTGCGCTAAACAAATCATGCAGGCTTGTCTCTGGGTCCGACAAGAGGACCCACACCTGTGAACTTTATGAAAGGTCCAGCTGGCTTCCCCTTAGGGCTAGGTTGTCCTATCACATGTGCCTTCTTGCTAAATAGATTAGTCTAGGCCTCATGCCTCCCTTCACTGAAAACCTAATCATGCCAGTGTGAGCAAACAGGTGCATGCAGAGCTCCTCAAAGACATCTTACCTTGTCTCCTTCTTCAGGACTTCCCAAGCCCAGTGAACATTTACTTTCAGAGACCCACTCTACTGAACAGTCTTCCCCTAGCTGTCATGGCTGAACCTAAACTAAGAGCATTTAAATTCAAACTTCTTGAACACCTCCTCACTCTAAGTCAGTGTGATTGCTTTAGCTAGTAGAAACCCTTCCCTGACCTTCCTCCCTTGCTACCTCCGATCTCCCCTTCCACCTACTGCCCCATCCTACTATCATACCACCCCCTGCCTCCACCCTCTCCTACCCACTCTCTCTTCCCTTTCTGCCCTCGATCCTCCTTCCCTCTCCTGTCGCACCCTTCCACCACTTTCTCCTCCTTCGATACTTTCCTTGTCTTGCTTAGCTCACTCTCCTTTTCCACTTTTGTTTTGTCTCCCTCTTTCTCCTTTTCTACTACCTCCTCCATTTGTCCCTCCATGCTCCTTGGTTAATTTCCCCAAGCTAGCTTTCACCCTCCCTCTCACCCCCGGCTTTCTCCCTACCTCTCTCACCCCTCTCTTCACCCCTACCTGCCTGCTCTTGTAGTCCAATGCTAGCACGTTCTGACTAGGTCCATATCGGACTGCTACACTGACATTGCAATCTTATCTCCTTATATCACACTGAATGTAACATTGTTATCGTTTGTGCATCCACCCTGTTTGTACCCACATTTGTTGTATCTCCTTCTGACGTGGAACCTTTGTAAAATAACCTCTGGTTCAAAGGTATTGTAATCCTAGTTATAAAGAAAGAAATACATTTTCAGTGCAGCTGGAGTAATAGTGAATGGCAAAAGAAAATGTATTTCCACAAAAAATGTAGAGGCTCAGTTTTCTAAAAATGAACCTGCTAAAACTGAAAAACAGACATTATCCAAAATGTATGCAGGCTGATAGCACCCAGATGGCACATCGCACACACAGTGATGATGATGGTGAGGGATTCTGTTGCCACTAGCCTTTCCACCTGTGTTTCCTTCACTGGTGGGTACTCCGTTCTCCTCCTTCTTCCTTAAGTTCCGTTCATTTCAAATCCCAAACAGTCATCTGCTGCTGGTTCTCACGTGCCACTGAGGCCCAGCACAGCACCTGTACTTAAAGGTCCACTACAAACTATTCAGCTGAAACCACCATAGATGGCCGCACATTAGTGTCACACCATTTTTCAGTTATTTGGTTTTATTCCCATTTATATTAACTGCAGATTTAAAATGTATTAGGCTATTAAAAGTAGAATAAAGTATGAATTGGTGTATTGTAACAAAGTTCCACCCAGGTTAAGATCATACATAAACCCTAGTGAAGTTCAGGGGTATATTAAAGCATCTAACTTGAGGAGGGGTATAAACTTCTAGTTTACATTACTAATTCTATATTTTATTTTACATAATTGCTGGGGCCTCCTTTTTGGCCACAGCAATTGTATAAAATTAAAATAAAGATGTTCCTGACTTCTGTGCAGCAGCGGTCCGCTTTGGTTGGAGAGTGCGGTCCGCAGTCATTTTTATTTATTTCTTTTAATCTTTTTATTTATTAGCACTCACAGGTAAAAGTTTAGTTTTTAATGTCTTAATTTTGTTTCTAGTCACTTACTGCCACGTCTGAGTGGTGGTTCCATTTGCTGTGGAAAGTCGGAGTGGTCAGTGGTCCAGGAGGAAGAGCAGCAGGTGCATGCGCAGACCGAGGGAAAATCGTGAGCAGGTTTACTGTAATAAACACTCCTTTATTATGGCAAATAATGCCATGGTTTTTGTACAGCAAAAAGGAAGACCCATTAATCATAAACACATAAATAAGTGGTCTATCTGCATATCTAGATGGGGATTTACTTTTTTGAATTTTTGCTGCAATGTCCACTTTCCCTTCTGTGTATCAGTGCTGGAGCCAAGCAAGGCTTTAATCCTAACTGAGCCATCCTAAAAAAAATCCTGATCTTACTCTAACCTCACAATTCCAAGTCCAGACCCCCTGGGCCTCTCCATCTTCCAAATATAATCCACTCTCCATTGTTAGATCCTCAACCCCACACCTGGCGCCATAAACAAAAATTGCTGATGGTAGGCTGTTGGTTTTTTTTTCTTCATTATTTAGAGTAAAGATGATGACTGTATCCAGAATCCCCCTTTTTGCTTTTCCGGCAAACACTCTCTGTTTCTACTGACTCCCATCCTCCTTCAACCAGATGCCCAAGTATGCTAATACCTCCCCCTTCACCTACCCTTACACACATCCCCCTTACACCGTTCTCCTTAGTGATATCACAGAGATAATTTTTCCCAAATACTTTGGACTACTAGGAAATGTCTACCACCCTTCTTCACCATTCCATGAATACTACCAAAAAGTGACAAATCAGTTAGCTCCCTTCTCCTCCATCCATACCTCTTTCACCTCACTGGACACTCTAATGCCTTTCTTGGTTGCACTGGTACCTGTCCAGTCAGTCAGAAACAGCTTCTTCTCTCTCATGTATGGGAGTAGTACTTGCTGGCTGTCACTACTGCCATATAATAAGCCATGAAGTTCTGTGGTTAGAGAGAGAGAGGTGGGGGAGGGGTGTTAGGGAGGGTGGGATAAATGGGGTAATATTGACATAGTTTTGGAGGGTATAGGGAGCAGGGTGAGAGAATGTACTAGAGGGACAGGAGAAAACAGGGGGTAATAATGATTTTTACTCAAAATAACAGAAAACCCAGAACTATTAGTAGACGTCAGGCAGCCATGCATTTCCTTATGGCCCATGGTCACAGTCATTGTGAAGCTATCTGTACCTGGGTCCAACAGTGCAGGAAGAATTTAAATTACTGTAACAGGGAGTGGCTCTGGGAGTTAATCCTTTGGTCTGCAACCAGATTTAGAAAGCGCTAGATGGAGGGATAACATGTGACACTGTTTTACAGCATCTACTGGGTATAACCAGATTCTACAGTATATAACCAAGTCTGCGTGGTTCTACTTGATTACAAAAAATCTACACATATTTTACATGTTGGAGAAAGTACATGTAGTACTAAGAAGGGTAAATTTTGCAAAGTTTTGGTGCATTGAGAATCCTACGCACCAAAACTTTGCAAAACTTACCATTCTTAGTGTAACCCCTAGGTGGCGTTATCCCAAGGGCTACTACCCCTGCCTGCTTGGCTAGTAGCAGGTTAAGGGGCCTGAGTTCTGAAACGGGTGCCTCCACCCGGAGGTCAGGGTTGGTAGTGGTCAAGCTAACCTGGGCACAGCCCTCCGGGACACTGTAACCCCCCCTTCCCCTCTAGTGGCCTGAACACTGTACAATAATCACTTTCACAATACCCCTGGTACACCACACAAGTGCCCACACTGTTTGCACTTACCACCAGGGCTGGTTCCTCTGGCTTGACCCTGGGGACGCCCTGTAAAACAAGGTTATGCACAGCAAAAAGCAACAGAACAGTACTTTGAGCACAAACTGGAAACACAGTCAGATTACATGCAGAAAAAGTCAGATCTGATTTATTCAGGGGACTTGAACAAGGGAGGGGCAAAATCAGGTTAATTAGCTTAAAGGCTATATCAATCAAGCAGTTATGCATGCGCTTTGAGTCTCCCCACACAGTCCACCTCTGGGTACCCAGGTACAGAAGAGTTGGGCTAGCCAGGACAGTTGCCCAGGGTTGCAGCTGGTTGGGGTCCTGTGATGGAAAACACAACATGGACTGTACACAACATGTGTGATCTGGAGCCAGAGGGCTCAATTCTTAAAGAAAACGAAACAAGAAGACAATCAAATGACACACTCAGATTAAGCTGTTGCTGTAGGGAGCTACCCTGGTATTTACTCACAATACCAAAGACTGGACACAGGCTGGATGAAAATCGAGACTGCAGGTGGTTGATCTGGAATGCCAGGAGAAGCAGGGCCCACACAAGTCGCAGAGGTGTCATTCCTGTTCAAGTGTGGAGCAAGGGGCTGATCCCCAGGCAGGTCTCTCATCGATGGCTTCTCTATGCAGTGGATAGTCTGGCTGGGCTAGTCTGGCAAATCCCAGACCACATGGAGATAAGTTTGGAAGCAGTTCGTTTTGGGCTGGATACAGCTTCCAGCAAGCAGAACACAGTTCGCACAGTGGAGAACTAACTCACAACCCACTAGCTGCTCATAACGCATTTACATGTACGGGAATTCTACTGTACCAGGCACAGCGCTCCCCGGGCACAATCACAAAGTCTCTGCGCACATCGGGAGCTTAGGGGTAGCTGGAACTCCTGACAGGCCGATCGCATTCAGTAAAATATTCAGTCTTCTTCAGGTTGAGCCTGGCCCACTTCAGTAGCTTACTTTAGTCACACAAAACTTGGATTTAGTCCAAAATAATTCTCTTCTCTCCCTCTCAGGAGCAGCACACCGGCATGCAGGCCAAAAACTTAGCCTTTTTAGAGTTCTCCCATGCAAATCCACTCAGGATTGCTGCTCAGAAAACTTCAGCTCCTTCTTGCTCAGCTTCCAGCTTAATTCTAACTGAAAACTGCTAGCAGCCCGGGACTTCCCCAAGATCCAAAAGATTTGGTTGGCTGATTTGGCTGTCAGTCAAAGCAAGAGCTCCCCCTTCAGTTGCAAAAAAGGTGCAAAAAGCTCAAACTAAAGTTCCTACAGATTTTGAATTCGGACAGCTCCTGTAGCCCAGCTACATTTTAGGTCCCACCAGTACTGTTTGGTCCAATTTGCAGTCCAGGACCAAGATAGTGGAGACAAAGAAAACAGTCCTTGCTACAAAGAAAACAGGTTAGACAAACTACATTATCATTATCACTCTAAATGATTTTCAGTAAATACTTACATCTTTCAACAGAGCTCTCTCTCAGATTACTTAAGCTGCAATTAGGCAGCTCGTAAAGAGACAGTACACAGAGGCTATACAAGATCTGATTATCACATTTAAAATGCTAAAATGCAGGACACCAGCCTGGCAGTGAGCATTTAGGCAAGCTCAAGGAAGACTTTTTGGGAACCCCCATTTGTAGGGGGGTTACATTAGTACTATATGGACTTTCCCAAACATGCAAAATACTTGTATGGATTTTTTAATCAAGTAGAACCACGTAGAACTTGGTTATATATCGTAGAACCTGCTTATATCTGGTAGAACCAGATAGACCCTGGTAGAACTTTATTGGACTCTACTCAGAAAGTTCGCAAGGTAGAACTTTTAGAGGTTTGCACAGCCCTACTGAGTATGGCTCCAGCCTCTCTTTGCTAGGCAACTACATCCACCCTGTCTGGGACCCTTCAGTACATATCGCCAGAAGACCTGCCTGAGGTGGCATTTGTGCCTATCAGGAAGAGCATGTTCCCACTTCACAACCCGACTCACAAGATCACAACACATACATCTCCTTTTCCTTTTGTTCCATGCCATGGAATAAGTAACAAGTCCCCACTCATGTGTGCTTTATCCACTTGTTATGCACTTCCCCTGAGGTGTTATTCTCTAAGTAGGCCTTAGTTTCCATCCTGAGCCAGACGTTGAAGTCAAGGTCTCCCAGGAGGGGTACATTGCACCTCCATTGCTTTGGCTCTGTCCCTCCCCTTCCAAATGAAACACATAGGTGACTGGCATATAAACAGAGAAAGAGATTTTGTCGGCAGAAAATAACCTTTAGGCCCATCCAGTCTGCCATTTGTCCTGTCATAGGTGTCACTCCCTCCCTCCGTTCCTCTACCTAATATCCCCCTGTACCTATCCCGCACATGCCTGAAGTTTCTCATAGTCCTTGTCCCCTCTACCTCCTCTGGCAGGATGTTCCAATCATCTACCACCCTTTCCGTGAAGACGTATTTCTGCACATCTCTTCTAAACTCCTCCCTTTAGCTTCATTGCACGCCCCCTTGTTCTAGTACCTTCCTTTCTCTGAAATAGACCCTCCACTTGCACTTTGTTCACTCCTGTGAGGTACTTGTAGGTTTCAATCATGTCCCCTCTCGCTGTCCTCTCTTCCAGGGAGTACATGTTGAGTTCCTGCAAACTTTCCTCATATGGCTTCTTGTGCAACCCCCCTCACCATTTTGGTTGCCCTCCTCTATACCACCTCCACTCTTTCAATGTCATTGCAGAGATGCGGCCTCCAGAACTGGACACAATACTCCAGATGGGGCCTCACCAGTGAGTGATGCAATGGCAGCACCACCTCCCTCCTCCTGCTAGAAATCCCTCTCCCAATGCACCCCAGCATCCTGCTGGACTTTCCCATTGTTTTTATTTTGCATAAAATTTTTATTAAGCTTTTATAGCAAAGTAAACTTACAAAAAGCATACAGTCATGAAAGAATCCAAAATATAGACATAAGTCATACATATGCATTACATCCACCACAAATATTAGGTTCTTTCCAAATACACTGGCATGGGGGAAGTAGCCAGTGGTTTAATTAAGCAATAAGGCACAACAGGGTGTGGGTTATTGGGGATTTACCCATGCCTTGTGTGGTATGTCACGAGGCACAGCCAAGTGACTTAACCACACAAGAAGTGGGTAAATCACCCAATAACTCACACCTTGGAGTGCCTTATTGCGATTATACAGTGGACCCATGTGTAAAATAAATTTCAAATGTGTTTAATTATGTTTTTTATAAATGCCAATACTCAGCTGTGGGTTATGCAGGATTTACCCACAGTCATGTGACATGTTTTAACCAATGAGGTTACGAGATTTTCACACACCATTGTATAATATACATGGATCCATAAGCCTACAGCTCAAGGAGAACCCCAGAGGAAGAAGTACTACTAGCTGCCCTACTTAAAGCACCAACCAGTGAGTGAGCCAAGCACAGTGCTCCCCCAACAGGGCTTCATAGAAACACACATGAATAACAGCCCCAAACAGAATCCCCAGTTTATCTCCACCAGCGCAAGTGCATATGCCCTCTTATCCCAACTACAGGAGCAATCAAATGTGCTACATATAGAATAGAATTTAAGACGAGTTCCAATCATCCCCACATTAAGCTAGTAATGTTATGGGTGGTATAAAGATTCAAATCAAGAAGTCAAGGCTCTGTATTGAATACAGCTAAGAAACTTGAACAGTTTTGGTCCATGCATTAAAGTCCGAAATGCACTCTCAATAAAATCAACAGTTCAGGTCCACGCAGTATAGTCCGTAATACAGTCCAACAAAATCAGTGCAAGGCAAATCGCCAGAACCTGGCATATGGACAGGATCCCCTCTGGGTTCGAGAATGCTGTACTCTAAAAATTATAAGTCACCCAGATTCAACCTAAAAGTCCCAAAAATAATTAGTGGAGGAAAACAGAAACCTTTATAGACTACATAACAGTTCTGTTAGAAAGTCCATGAAATATTCATTCTCCTTCAGTGTCCACAGCTTCAGGCTCCTTGCACACCTTCTGCTCAGTATTACATAACACTTTCTCCGCTTCTTTTGGGTTATTAAACAAATACAGCTTATTGTTCCATGAAAGTTGCAGTCTGGTGGGGACTAACAGCTGGTGGGGAACTTTTAGTTGCCTCAGACGACTTTGGATCCCATTAAAAGACTTACGGCGCTGTCTAGTCCCATAGAACAGATCAGGAAAGATGTAGAGGTCTGAGTTGCCATATTTGAGGTGTCAGCATCTTCTCGCTGCAGACAAAATTCTGTCCCAATCCCTCACTCCAGTGCATACCAGGACAAACGTTCAAGGACTATTGGTCTCTTTCAGCACTCTGGTAGGAGTAAGTCTGAAGGCCCGCTCCAAAGACAATGGCAGCTCTTCTTTGCTGAATCCCAGCAATTCTGGCAGGAAAGTGTGGGCAAAATTTAGGGGATCCTCTTCCTCTGCCAACTCCAATAATTCCCAAACTCTAATGTTGCGTTCCCAAATTTGGTTCTCTAAAGCTTCCATATGTTGAGACATGGAGGTAGAATCCCCATTTCATTTAGTTGAGACATCCATGGTTTTGTTTAAATTCACTTCTAGCTTAGCAGCAGTTTGGCTGGTGATTTCCATCTTTGTTTCCAAAGCCGCAGCTCTGGAAGGCAGTAGATCAAATTTGTGGTCCAAATCCTGGACCGAGTGTGCCAACTGGTGCAACATGGAATTTATTGTTGCCAAGGACACATCGTCTGCGGTGGCAGAATCAGAGTTCACTGCCTCACTGCTCTGGGAGGGCCTGCCATCTCTCCTGCTTCTCGGGTGGAAAAAGTCCATCGGAGCAGTTACTGCACCCTTATTTTTCCTCATTTCAGCATTCAGTTTGAGCTCTGATAGTCTAAGAAGCGGTGTAAATATAAAGCAATATAATAAAAATAAAACGCTTTATCTCCGGAGCTTCCAAAATGTGCTGTCTCCCGCACAGTTGCTCAGCAGCGCCCCCTTTCCCACTGCTTTGTCACACTGCCCAGCTACCTTGAGGTCATCAAATATGATGGCCTCTAGGTCTCTTTCTTTCTTGCTTGGTGATTGGTAAGCTCCACTCCTCCATCTTAAACACAGCCCCTGGGTTCCGCAGCTCTAAATGCATAACCTTGCACTTAGACCATTCTTCTAGTTTCTTCAGATCCCTCTCTGCACCCGTTCCTGTCAGCCCTTTTGCAGACTTCTGAACCTGTATCATCCATAAAGAGACACACTTTACCCTTAGGCTCCCCCGCAATGTTGCTTATGAAGACATTGAAGAGAACCAGTCCCAGCACCAAACCCTGTGGCACCCCACTAGTCACTGTCCTATCACCTGAGTGGCTACCGTTTACCACCACCCTTTGCCTCCTATCCCTTAACCAGTTTGTTTCCCAGCTTGTCACTTTCTCCCCCACCTGCAGGCTGCTTAGTCTCTTAGCTAGCCTCCTGTGCAGTACAGTGTTGAAAGCCTTACTGCAGTTCAGATAGGCCAAGTCCACTGCTCTTCCTTGATCCACCTCCCTGGTAACCCAGTCAAAGAAATCTATGAGATTAGACATCTGGTCGGGTATAATCATCAGGTGGATGTGGACATCCAGAGACCCTTTAATTAGGTTGTCTCACTAGTGCAACATCCAACTGACTGAAAGACCCGTGGACCTGGGAATAATAGATGTAATCACATCCTTTCAGGTGCACCAGCCTCCGCACATCCCTCAGGCTGCATTCATCCACCAGAATCTTCAGAGCCTGTGCTCCTCTAGGTTCCTAAAACCCACCCTCTGCCCCATTCTTCTCCAGCATGGGGTCCAGCAGTACATTAACATCCCCCCTTCCATAAGATCTCTCTGGCATTAGGATACACTGCCCAACAGTAACAAGGTACTAACCAGTCATCCCTTAACCAGGATCCAACACCCCTCTTTATCTTTTTTTTTTTTTTAACTATTTCAGGGATCTAGTTGATGCTTTTTCCCCACAAGATTGTCGCTCCTCTTTTCTTCGTGGTGTGGCATCAATCAAAAATCTGAGCACCACAGAGCTTCCCTAACTTTTCAGCTTCCTTACATGACAAGTACATCTCTTGCAGGAAAACAGTCTGCCCCTTCAAAGCTTTTTTAAGTGATTTAAAATCCTTTTACATTTAATGGGCCATTCATGACACAAACATTCAAATTTATCAAAGTTGCAGCCATATTAGGATCTTAGTGTACCGGCTCCACCCACCCCCCCGAGAGCCCAACCCCAGCAAACAGATGGGGATAAACAGCAGCAACGTGCAACAGTGTACATTGTAGCCCCCTCACTGCCAAATAAATCTTGCTAAAAATATTCCTTTAAATATAGGTGAATAAAGTTTCAACAGTTCTCAGTTCCTATAGATTGTACTGGGGACATGTTTCATTCCTTATCCCATAATGCCAGCTTGTGGTCATTGTTTTACTCACATTTAAAAGAAAATCATGTTGACTGTAAATGTATATATGCTTTACTTATCTAATTTGATTCTGTTCCATAGAGTTTCTGATATTTTATTATATTTACTTTACATGATGTCCTGTGGATGCACAGTAACTACATCATAAAGTGTCAAAATGAGTCAGAAACTGATTATCAAACTAAAACTCAGGACATACAGTATAAGTCCAGGGGAACTGAAGGGGTTAACACAGTACCACCACACTACCGTGGGAAACCCCTAAATGTGCACAGCCTGCCATTCCCCTTGCTGCTGGAGGGTCACCTTGGGCCCCATCTGGGACTTCCATTACTCTCCTCCCCCAAACCACCCACCAGGGACAAGTACCTTCCCCATGGACTAGGCCCCCCTCCCCACCTGGTACACTCTTCCCCTCACTCACAATAAATGTAACTCATTTCAGAAAATGTAACACATTTCAGTGTCACAAAAGAAGTAGCCCCTAGTATGAGAACAGCATCTCCAGTCAGGTCCGTGGGCGGTGGGAGCCACTGGAGGGCAGTACATCAATGGGGCAAAAGTGCCAGGGCAATTGTCCCACAGCAAAGCACCAGAAAGGAGGGCTCCAAGCTAGGGGAGCCAATCAGAGCTTGTAGCACAAAAGTTTGAAGAGCGACTGGGCTGAAAAGCCAGGGCCCAGTCGCAAACAACAGAACAGCATCTCTGGTCTGGTCTGTGGGTGGCGGAGCCACTAGAGGGCAGCGACAACGGGGAAGTACTAGGGCACCGCCCACAGCAGCACCAGGAAGGAGGACTTCAAGTTAGGGAGCCAATCGAGCTAGGCATGAAAGTTTAGAAGAGTGACTGGGCTTAAAAGGCAGGGCTCAGTCGCAAACAGCAGAACTGCGTCCCTGGTCGGGTCCGTGGGGGTAATTTTGCGCTCCAACCAACCCATCACCCGTGCTCTATTAAATGCTCATGGGGACCAGGAAGAAGGTGGAACCTCGAGGGAACAACCAGTCAAAAGGCAGCATAGGAGCACACACTGAGCACCAGAGGAAGAGCAGACAGAACGGATGGTCATCATGAAGGAGCTAGTCACTGCAAGGAGGGAGCACTGAGGGTAATAGAAAGACCTTTTCACACAGGGGCTGATCAGTTCAGAGAGGCAGGAGCACCCTACAGGCAAGTGACCATCGGAGGGGCAAATCTGAGTTGATAGCCCACTTAAGACAGTACAGTAACCAGATTCTGGGGAGCACCATACTAACTCAGATCTGAGAGGGCACCCTACAGGCAAGGGACAGCTGGAGGGGCAAATCTGTACTGGCAGACCATTGGTGGCATTATAGAAGTTATAACTGGCAACCCATTTGTAACATTATAGAAGTTATTTCTAAAGAGACAATTTTTATTAACTTAGTTCGGAGGAGGGAAGACGCTGAATTAGGGGCATATCTGATCTGGTAGACAATTGTGGCATTGTAGTGACGTAATTCTTAAGGGGCTGGGGTGGGCACAGAAATAGAAGCCAATGTTGTGACTTCCACTGCAAGAGATAAGGTGCATTGGGGTAGTCAAACAGTGTGACAGTGAAAGGCATGGTATGGGAAATGTGTTGAAGGAGGTATATGTATGCAAAATGTGTTGAAGGAGGTATACGTATGCGAAATGTATTGAAGGAGGTATATGTATGCGAAATGTGTTGAAGGAGGTATACATATGCGAAATGTATTGAAGGAGGTATAATGAGCGTAAATGTATTGAAGGAGGTATACGTATGCCAAACTAAAACAGGAGCAGGGATAACTGGGGGGGCTCGCGGGCAAAATCAGGACAATGACTGGGGGAGGAAGAGGAGGGAAATGGCTAGCTGGGAGGAGTGGAGGGGGGGAGGATAGTAGGGTGTAATATATGTGGAGCTGCAGTGTTCATGGACACATTATGGAAAACGGGGGCGTGTCCAGTGAGCAGAAAGTATAGAACTCTGAAGAATGAAATTGAATGGCTGTATGGGATCTTACAAGGGATGCTTGGTGCAAATGCACAGAAGCACCTTAGATTCAAAAAGGGGAAAGTTGAGGGACAACAGAATAACACATTGATGTCTAGGAGAGTAGGGCAGAAAATTGCACGGGGGCAAAGTATAAGCCAGCAGGACATTATTGTAAATGACTATAGCAGCTTGAGAGGGGAGAGGGAAATGGCACGACAGAGGGGGGGAAAGAAAAGCATACAGACAAAGCATAGAGAGGGTAAGAATTGGTACATACATCAACTGGCTATGAGGCGCTGGAATTGGGGAGGCAAGGGACAGGGGAAACATATGGAGAAACGGAGGAGAAAGAATGGGTAGGGGAAAATGATGGCAAGATGACAAACAGGTGGGACCAAAAGGGTGGAACCTCAGTAGAAGGGGTGAGAGGAAGGGGGGGAGCGCAAGAAAGATGGGGCAGGAAGGGACTAGGAGGAAGCAACAGCACAATGGGCACCATACCGGTGAGGGGGGGGTGGTAGGTGTAACTGAAGACAGAGACTCAATGGGGACGAGGGGATGAGGGGGAATAGTAGCAAGGAAGGGGGGGGCACAGAAATGGGCAAAACAACAGAGGTACTGGAGTGAAGTGGAGCACAAGTAATAGGTAATCAAACCACCAGGGAGGATCTGGTGATGGCAAGAGGGCAAAAAAGGGACTTGGTCCATTATTTCCTTTATACCAGGGGTTCTGACATCACTTCCTCAAACAGGCAAAGGATATGCACCTGTCATAGCAAAAGCAGACATCCAGGAAAGGAACAGCAGCAAGTGAAGAGGTGATTGCTCTCTCAGTGGAAGGGAAGTAAATGTAAATCTAGGAGCTTTCATTATTACTTTTCGCATTGATATTGCATTGGGGAAAGGAGGAGCAGGAGTTTGAAGAAGGTTGTGCAATGGCTACTTAAAGTCTGTTTTTGTGTGTGGATAGGAAGGATAGGAATATAAAAAGCAGTTGCTCAATATATCTAAACGTGTGCAACAAAGAAGGTAAGGGAAATAAAGAAAATGTTTTGCACTGATAGAGGAAGGAGAGGGGAGACTTGGGGAGGTTTGTATCCTGCATCTGAAGGTGGGGGTCGCTGGTAGGCAATGACAGCAATGGGTAGGTGGTAGGTTGGCAACAACTGTGGTGCACCAGTCTTTTCTAAACATTGCCTGAGAGTGGAGGATGTTTAGTGTGCAACCACACAGAAAACGTAGAAAGGAGATTGAGGGTCTGCAGGAGGAACTAAGACAG
The DNA here is from genome assembly GCA_016271365.2 of Neoceratodus forsteri. Taxonomy (NCBI): domain Eukaryota; kingdom Metazoa; phylum Chordata; order Ceratodontiformes; family Ceratodontidae; genus Neoceratodus; species Neoceratodus forsteri. Next base: position 585,416,598 of record JADMNL010000022.1, read on the forward strand.
GCAAGGCAGATTGGGGGTGGGTTTAGCCCAATACTGAGGGAGGAAGAAGGGAGATGAGGGAGGGCAATTTAAGCCAACAGTGGTGAGGAGAGGTCAGAAGAAGGGAAACAGAGACAAAGGGCCCAGGCCAGGAAGAACAATTGCCGGGAAACCAGGTCAGGAGACAAAAGGCAAATGGAAGGAGGAGAGGGACTTGTGAGGAGGTGAAGAAGTGGCAAAAGTCATGGAGTGGAAAGGAGAGAACAGGTTATTATGAAGAGAGAGGAGCGGCATTTGTGAAGGATCTTCAGAAAATAGTTTTGCACTGCTAGAGAGGAAGAAGGTGGAGGAGGGAAATGATGAAATTAGAGGAGTAATTGATAAATGCCTGGACAAACTGGAGCGGGGAAGTTCTGCTGGAGAATTGCAACAGGGGTAAAGGGAAAAAATGTGCAGGAGGAAGAAGAGGAGCTGAAATGAGAGAGGAGATGAATGGAAGCAAGCAGGGAGTAAGAGGGTGGAATCTTAGTTCTGGGGACCAATACTAAGAGGAGTTAGGTGGGGTAGCAAGGGGAGAGGCATAGTCGCATTTGGGTGGAGGCCATGCCAGGAATGACAGCGGAAACGATGGGGACAGTCTGTTCTGAAATATGCTAGAAGGGGTAGGGACAAGCCTCATTTAATTATACATCTTGGGACAAACAACCTGGCTGACAAGACAGTAGATATAGTCCAGAGGAGGTTTGAGGAACTAGCACAATTATGTGAGGGGGCAGAAAGATCAGTAACTTTTTCAGAGATACTTCCCGTGCCAAAGGCAAGCACAACAAGAAAGCTGAGAATAGAGGAATTTAATGGATGGCTAAGAACATGGTGTTGTGCTAAAGGGTATGGGCTGTTGGGGGAGGGACCTGGGAGGACAGTAGTCTCTATGCCAAGGACAGACTACACTTGAGTGAGGAGGGAAAGAAAGTGTTGAAACAGAGGATGGAGGAGTACATAGAGGAAGTTGGGAATTTAAACTAGAGGGGTGGCAGTTGGGAAGAGATATGCAGAGACCAAAGGTTGGGAAACCATATGAGCTTACCCCCATAACAGTGACAAAGAACAAATGGCAAGTACTGTTGGTGATGCTAGGAAAGGAGGGCAGGATGGGGGAGGGTGGAAGGTGGTTACCCTTAATGCTAGGAGCCTTGGGAGGAAAACTGCAGAGTTACAGGTTCTCATGGCAGAGGAGAGGTGGACATTGCAGTCATCGAAACATGGGCCACCCAATACAATGTCTGGGACCTGTCTGTACCAGGATACAGGTTATTTCGTAGGGACAGAGTGATTGGGAAAGGAGGGTGGGCACTATATGTGAAGGAAGGACTGAGAGTGTAACGGAGGAAGGGGAGGAGGGTAGTACGGAGTCACTTTGGATGCAAATCCAGGATTCCAAGAATAGGATTCTTAGAATGGGAGTGGTGTACAGGCCACCATCTCAGACGGAGGAGTTAGACAGGGAACTAGCGGGACAGATCAGGAGGACCTGCGAGAAGGGTAGTGTGGTGATTGTGGGGGACTTCAACATGCCAGGGGTGGACTGGAGCACCCCAACAACCAGGAACAGAAGGGAGCAGGTACTGCTGGATGCCTTCCAGGACAGCTACCTGCTGCAAATGGTCAGTGAACCAACAGGTTAGGAAATACCTTTGACCTTGTGCTGGCAAATGGGGACTTTGTGAGAGAACTTACAGTGGAGGAACCGCTGTCAGGGAGTGACCACCGCTCAGTATGGCTCACATTGGATATGGGCAAGGAAGGAGTGGAATCTGGCACAATAGTGCTGGACTTCAGAGGGCCGACTTTGGGAGGATGGGGGAAGTGGTAAAAGGTACCTGGCCAGGAATCAATAGTATGGACACTAACCAGAGGTGGGAGCTCATAAAGCTGGGGATAGTGGAGGCAACAAAACTGCTGCAAAGCCCAGAGCAAGAAGGCTAGGGCTAAGAAACCGAGCTGGTTGAGCAAGGAGGTCATGAGAAAGGTAAGGAGGAAAGAGCTACCTTTAGGAAGTACAAGAAAACAGGAGGGGGAGGACAGGGAGGAGTACTTGACAAAAATCAAAGGAGGTGACAAGGGCAGTAAGGGGAGCCAAAGCATCTACGGAACTCAGGCTGGCACAAGGCATTAAGAAGGGGGAGAAGACCTTCTTTAAGTACATCAGGGAGAAAAGGAGCTGTAAGGACCACATAGTTAGGATTAGGAAGGACGGGGGTTGGGTGGAAGCAGGGTGCGATAAGGCGGAAGCACTAAATGAGTACTTCTGCTCAGTATTTACTAAAGAGAAGAGGGGGGTGACACCCAAGGTGGGAGAAATGGCAGAAGCAGGGTGGGAGTGGTGACAGATGAGGAAATCATGGAGAGCAGAGTTCGAGAGGGTTTGAAGGCACTGAGGGTGGACAAGGCGCCAGGCCCAGATGGCATCCACCCCAGGGTACTGAAGGAGCTGGCAGAGGTCCTTGCAGGACCTTTGGCAGACCTATTTAATGCCTCACCACATTCTGGAGGTGTACCTCAGGACTGAGGATGGTTTGCGTGGTGCTCCTCCAGAAGAGTGGCCCAAGGATGAACCGGGAAACTACAGACCAGTGAGCCTCACATCCATCGTGTGTAAGCTAATGGAGACTATCCTGAAGGAGAGGCTGGTGGCCCTCCTAGAGGCCAAAGGACTACAGGACAGCAGACAGCATGGTTTCATACATGGCAGATCTTGACAAGCCAACCTGGTCGAGTTCTATGACTGAGTAACTAGGCAACTGGACAGGGGCCATGCAGTGGATATCCTGTATCTGGACTTCAGTAAGGCATTCGACTCAGTGCCACATGGAAGGCTGGGAAGGAAGTTAGTAGGCACAGGGGCGGGTGCAAAGCTGGTGAGATGGGTAGAAAACTGGCTGCAGGGAAGGCAACAGAGGGTGGTGGTGGGTGGGGAGCTCTCACACCCAAGGGCAGCGATGAGCGGTGTTCCACAGGGCTCAGTGCTGGGACCAGTGTTGTTTGGGATATTCATTGCAGACATATCATGGGATATCAAGAGCAAGATCAGTCTGTTTGCTGATGATACCAAGGTAGGCGCGGTGGTGGATGACCTAGAGGGATGGCAGGGGTTGCAGGATGATCTGGCAAAGCTTGAAACCTGGTCAGACACCTGGCAACTGGGCTTTAATGCCAAAAAGTGCAAGATGCTGCATTTTGGGATGAAGAACCCAAGGAGGAGTAACAGCTAGGGGAGTGCACCCAGCCCAGACAGAGAGGAGGAGAAGGATCTGGTGTGCTCATTACAGGGTCAATGAACAACTCGGCACAATGTAGGAAAGCAGCTGCAAAGGCCAACAAAATGCTGGGTTGTATTGCAGGGTATATCCTTGAGGAGGGAGGAGGTGATTCTGCCACTGTATAGGTCATTAGTTAGACCACACCCTGAGTACTACGTGCAGTACTGGCGTCCGGTATTCGAAGAGGGACATTGCTACTGGAGGGGTGCAGCGAGAGCAACAAAGATGATCAAGGGGCTGGGGACTTATCATATGAGAGGAGGTTGAAGGAGTTGAACATGTACTCATTGGAGGAGAGGAGACAGGGGTGACATGATTGAAACCTTTTAAATACATGAAAGGAATAAATAAGACGGGAATTTGAGGGGCTGTTCAAAGCAGGGAGGGAGGGCACCAGGGCCATGAGTGAGACTGGAGCGAGGAAGGTTCAGGAGTGAGATGAGGAGACACTTTTTACAGAGAGGGTAGTGGCTGGGTGGAATCGTTACCTGCTGAAGTGGAATGCAGCAGAACAGTGGACTGCTTCAAACGAGGATGGGACAGGACAAGGGGGAAGGTTAATGAAGGGGAAGGGTGGAAGGGAGGGGCAGCTGCAGAATAAGGGGTACTAGCTGCACATTCGAGCAGACTTGATAGACCTCTAGGCCTTTATCTGCTGGCAAATTTCGTATGTTCGTATGATATTGGAGGACTAAATAATCAAAGGTATAACACGGGATTGCAAGGAAGACCCACGTAACAGAACTATGGCTGGCTGTAGACCAGGGACGGAAGCAGGGAAAGCACTACTCAGCACTACTACATCCTGGAACTGATAGACAAGGTGGGGGGGGGAGTCCAGACCTAGTACTGCACTTTGGAACCAATGATTTAGCTGGAGAAGAGGTGGAAGTGGTACAGGAAAGGTTCAAGGACATAGCGAAGGCATGCAGGGAATTGGTACACTCAGTGGCATTGTCAGAAATAATCCCAGTCCCCAGGGCCAGCACAGCAAGGTAAATAGAATTGCTGAGGTTTTTTTTTTGCTCCCTTCTGCACTCCGGCCAGTCGCTCCTTCGGTCTTCACAAGAGAACCCCTTGTCCCAGGCTTCCTCCCATCCACCCTGCCACCTACATTGCAGCCGACCCCAGGTTACCCCGATGTGTCCCTTCATCAGGCAGGTCCCCACCCTGTGGTGGGAATTAGCCTTCCACCCTTACCAGTGGTCCTGGGTGCTGCTGGTGTGGCTTCTGGGTGGCCCTGGAGCCCCGGCGACAAGTGGTCCTGTGAGGCTGTCATTCAACTGGCCAGAGTGCCCCTTTTGTGGCCATTTTTTCCTCCCCATGACAGCGTGACATGCATGATGTCTGGGCAGACACCAACATCAGTCACACCCCCCCATTCTGTAATGGCACTCAATGACCTGCTATTCCCCCGGCCTCCGCCAGGAGACAGCCAGCGCCGGGCTTTCAACTCCTCCCTACCCCCAAGACAGCCCTCCGACGCCCGAGTCCATTCCAAAACCTGGGTCACCAGCGTTGTAGCGGTGAATCTTTCCACTGTGCCAGTGGGTCAGCTTAGAATTTCTGAGTTTAACAGGTGGTTAGCCAAATGGTGCAGGAAGGAGGCATATGACTTTATTGGGAGTGGGGGGGATGCGTGGTACAACAAAGGGCTATACAACCAGGATAGGCTGCATCTTAACAGGGCAGGAAAAAGAATGCTAAAGGACAAGACAGGGGTGTACATGACAAAGGTCCTTGGTTTAAACTGCTAAGGGGGGAGACAGAAAAGGGGTACCAAAACTCCTCCCCCATGTTGGCAACAAAAAAGGGAGGGGAAAAGAATGCAGGTAAGAGAGAATAAGGGGGTGGGGGAAGGGGGGACGGACAGGGTCAAACAAGGGGAGCAAGTAAGAGCAGGGGCAGAGGGGACAAAGTAGACGGTGGTGTCACTCAGTGCACTTAGCATAGGGAACAAGATGGAAGAACTACAAGCCCTCTTATGGAAACCTGGGCCATGGTATACCATGACCTCTTGATCCGACAGTACAGGCTGTACAGATGAGACAGCAAGAAAGGAAAAGGAGGAGGAGTTGTGGCTTACATCTGGGAGGGGATAGTGTTTGTGAGAGAAGAGGTGGAAAGGGGGGGCAGTGAGGCACAGTGGCTACAGCTGCATACCAACAGGGGTAGGAAAATTAGGTTAGGGGTGGTTTATAGACCACCTAACCAGGGGGAAGAAATGGACAGAGTGCTGGGTGAACAGCTGAGAGACACAGCAGGGAGGGGGGAGGTGATAGTAGCGGGGAACTTTAACTTGCCCAAAATAGACTGGGTAACTCCTGCCAGGACCTGCGCCAAAAGCCAGGTGATACTCGTTGCTATACAGGATGGCTTCATGACACAGATGGTGGTAGGACCAACCGGGTGGAAGAAATTCTGGACCTTGTGCTTACAAGTGAGGAGCATGTCCAGGAAATCGATATCAGGGATCCCCTAGGTACGAGTGACCATAGTTCAGTATGTTTCAAGATAGATACGGGCAAGAAGGATATCTAAACAAGGACTAGGGCACGGGACTTAGGATAGCCAAATCTACAAGGATGAGGGAATGAGTGTTAGAGGAGGGGATGGAGTAGAAACTCTGTGGGGACATATCAGGAAAGCCATTCAAATGTCCGTGAACAGATGCTTAAAGACAAAGATGAAGAAGGCAAAGGCAAGACGCCCCAGCTGGTTCAGCTTAGAAGTAGCTAGACCAATAAGGGAAAAAAGAGCAGCTTATAAGAAGAGCAAGCAAATGGCTAGAGATGAGGATGAGGAGGAATTCCGCAGACTGGCCAAAATAGCCAGAAAGGAGGTCCAGAAGGCAAAGGCAAAGAATTCAATTCAATTCAGTTTTATTTGTATAGCGCTAGTCATAGCACTTAACAGTTAAAAATTAAAACACAATAAATATCATATTAAAACATAATAAAACATATTAACAAATACAGTTCAGTACAGCCAGCCATCCTGCAGTAAAATTAAAAATCTAGAAAAGCCATGCTAAACAGGTGTGCTTTTAATGCACTTTTGAAGCTCTCTATGATCAGGCACTCATGTGTCCGACAAGGTAGAGAGTTCCACAGGGTAGGGGCCATAAATGAAAAGGCTCAGGACCCAGATGTCTTGAACCGAACCCTGGGAACCTCTAGCAATCCCTTGTCAGTGGAGCGGAGTGGTTGGCAGAGGGAATAGGGACACAGGAGCTCTTGCAGGTAACTTGGCCCCTGTCCATGTAGGGACTTAAAGGTTAGTAAACCGACCTTAAAGGTGATCCGCCACTGGACCAGCAGCCAGTGCAGTCCACGGAGCATAGAGCTAATATGGACTGATCGAGATGACCCCGTCAACAGCCTGGCTGCCGCGTTCTGCACCAGCTGCAAGTGGCGGATATCAACCCCAGACAACCCTAGGTACAGGGAGTTACAGTAGCCAAGGCGGGACATCACAAAAGCATGGATAAGTGTAGGGAGGGCACCAAGCAAAACAAGGTGCTTAATCCGGATGATATTCCTCAGATGGTAATAAGAGGACTCGATAACGACCGACACCTGATAATGAAGCATCAGCCCATCATCAAGAATAATGCCCAAATTTCACACCCATTCAGAGGTCACTAGCTGGCCACCTCCAAGCCAAAGCCAAGAGGGAGAACCAGCCACCAGCCTCTCTACCCTGCAACCTGGATCCACCACTAGAACTTCGGTCTTGTCCGGATTCAACCTCAACCAACTGGTATTCATCCAATCCTGGATCTCGGCGACACAGCTGTTAAACACTGAGACTGCACTCTTCTGCTCAAGTACAAAGGACATGTAAAGTTGGGTATCATCAGCATAGCAGTGAAAACCCAACCCATACCACCTTACAATGTCTTCCAATGGCAGCATATACACCGTGAACAACATGGGCAACAGCACAGAACCCTGAGGGACCCCACACAGCAGAGAGAATGAGTCCGAGAAATAAATCCTGGACACCACCCTCTGGGATCTGCCGGTGAGGAAAGAATGGAACCATCTGAGGACTGTACCAGATAGGCCACAGATCATTCGCAGATGATCCAGCAGCACCACATGGTCCACGGTGTCAAACGCTGCAGAGAGATCAAGAAGAACCAAGATGGAATGGCACTTCTGATCCCTCGCTATCAGGAGAACATTGAACACCCTAACAAGGGCAGTCTCTGTGCTGTGTCTCTTCCGAAATCCAGACTGGAGAGGATCATAGATATTATGGATGGTAAGACAGTTCTCCAGCTGCAGCACCACAGCCTTCTCAATAACCTTCCCAACAAAGGGGGAGATTAGAGACTGGCCTGTAGTTGGCAGAGTATACCAATGCCGCAGCGACTCCCCCACAGTGAAGACCACCACAGCGGCAAGAATCAGCCAAAATCCGCCTGTCACTGTGATGGTCTCCGCAAAGCCTGGGGAATGCATTGCAGGGTGTTTAGCTCCCCCCAGTCCAACTCCGACTTGGAGTTGGAATCCAAGAGACCGGGGGAGTTCGGGGAGTGCAGCCCCCTGATGAAAACAGGAGGCATCCCTGATGCTGCATTGCTGACAGTCGACAAGGTGGCTGTTGCTGTCAGGGATGTCTCCAGAGCTGCTGTCACTGCGACATGGTAAAACCAGTTGGCAGGACAATCCAGGTCAAGAGAAGATTTCTTAAGGAGGGGTGTTGCACCGACTTCTTCAGGGAGTCTGGAAACTCACCTGTCTCTAATGAACACTGGACAATCTCTGCTAGGACCAGGATGATGACTTTAACATACCCCACAAGAAGGCAGGTTGTACCCGGGTCCAAACTACAGTAGGTCGGCCACATACCCTGGACAATCTGCATGACATCCACAGTCTCCAACTGGTCAAAATCAGACCATTCAAACCAAGGAACTGTGACATCCCACTGACCACCGGCACTCCCCTTAGAGGTAGCCAGTTAAATCTTGGACCTGATGCTGGCCACCGTATCAGCAAAGAATCAAGCAAACTCATCATACTTCTCCTGTAAAAACACTCTCCAAAACTGCAGACAGGCTGGATTGCACAGTCTGTCCACAGTTCATAAGAGCTGAGCCAGTTGATTCTGTAATGTGGTTCATCAATCTTAGTTTGTCTGCATCAAGGCCCAGTTTTCACCAGCAACGCTCCAACCTTTGCCCCACTCGCTGCAGTTCCCTCAAGGTCCCATCAAACCAAGGAGACCGAAGGCGAAGGAAAAGAGGGCAAACACAGACAGAAGCAATGGAATCCAGAGCCTCTGTCACTGCTCTATGATAGGCTTGCACCAGATTGTCTGGACCCATGCTTGCATTAGGTAGTCCCACTAGATCCAGCACTGTCATCAGACCATCTGGGGTCAAATCCTTCAAAGGGCCGTAACAGACCATCTCCACAGGGGCACGTCTATTGGGGGAGCTCAGAAGTTGAATCTTATAGTGTGATGGTCTGACCATCCAATTGGCTCCATCACCATATCATAGATCTCCATACCCAGTAGAAAGACCTGGTCCAATGAGTGACCACAATTGTGTGTCACAGAGGTAACCACCTGTGTGAGGCCCAATGAGTTCATAAGTCAGTGTAAGTCCTGACCAAAGGGCGAGAGTTCATCATCAGTCCAGGCATTGAAGTTACCCAGCACCATCAATCTGGGGGACTCCAACACCATGTTCACAATGAAGTCCGCTACTTCCTGCAAGAAGTGCATCCCACCCCGGGTGAATGGTAGATGAGAAGTATCTTGCACCCCACACCTGCGACCATGGTACACTCAAAGGATCAGATCTCCCCAACTGGCATAACTGCAAGATCCAATTCCATTCTAAAACAAACTGCTACACCCCTGCCCCTGCAATCCAACCTCAGCAGTGAATCACCGAGAATCCGTCTGGAATGGCTGACTTCAGAATAGGGCCAGAATTTCCATCCAGCCAGGTCTCAATAATGCAAGCCAGGTCCATTGACCCAACAAGATCTGCAATAATGGCTAAAAAGCTATACATAGCACAGGGGATGAAAAAGGGGAAAAGGCCTTCTTTAACTATATAAGAGAGAAAGGGGACAAAAAAGGAAACATCATCAGACTCAAACAGGGGACAGAATGGGTAACGGAGGACATGGCAAAGTAGAGGTGTTAAATAAATATTTCTGCTCAGTTTTTATGAAGAAAAAAGATGGGCCAATGCCACAGACAGGGGTCAGGAAGGAGGGAACAGGGGTAGACCTAATAGGGGTTATTGAGATAGACAGAGTGAGAGAGGGGCTGAGGACACTAAAAGTGGATAAATCCCCCGGCCTGGATGGGATACACCCTAGGGTACTAGGAATTGGCAGATGAACTGGTGGAACTGTTGGCAGTGCTATTCAGTAGTTTTCTGAACTCAGAGGTGGTGCTGTTGGAATGGAGAACAGTTAATATAGTACCACTCCATAAAAGCAGTCCCAGAGAGGACCCGGGCAACTACAGGCCAGTTAGTCTGACCTCTATAGTGTGTAAACATATGGAGTCTATACTAAAGGAGGGACTGGTGAAATACTTGGAGGAAAATGGTCTGCATGACAGTAAACAACACAGGTTTGTGGCTGGGAGATCCTGTCAAATAAATTTAGTTGAATTCTTTGTGTCACAAAGGCGGTAGACACGGGTCAGGCAATAGATATCATATACTTGGACTTTAGCAATGCCTTCGACTTGGTGCCACACAGATGGTTGATAACAAAACTGAAGGCACTAGGGGTGGGGGAAGGTTGGTCAGATGGGTGGAGAACTGGTTGGGAGGCAGGACTCAAAGGGTGGTAGTGGGGGGTTACGTACAGTACAATGGCAGTCATTAGAGGGATACCACAAGGATTGGTGTTGTTTAATGTGTTTAGAAATGACATTGGGGAGGGTGTTCAAGGCAAGATGTGCCTCTTCGCTGATGATACCAAAATCTGTGGGGAGGTGGACACTCAGCTCAGGAGGGAGCACAGGAACTAAAGGAGGACATAGCCAGACTGGAGAAGAGGTCAGGGATGTGGCAGCTAGGCTTCAATGCCAAGAAGTGTAGGGCAATGCACTTAGGGGCAAAAAATCCAACAGCAGAGTACTGTATAGGGAACGTGCAAGTAACTAACTGTGTCTGAAGAAGAAAGACTTACTGTAGGAGTAGCAATCACTAGTGACATGAAGCCATCCACACAATGCAAGAAGGCGGTAGCAAAGGCCAACAAGATGCTGGGATGCATCGGGAGGGGTTTCAGTAGTAGAAGAAGTGAGGTTATTCTACCGCTGTATAGGTCAATGGTGAGGCCCCACCTAGAGTATGGAGGGAGGTATTGGCACCCATACCTAAAGAAAGATTTCCAACTGTTGGAGGGGGCACAGAGGAGGGCAACTAGGATGATCTGGGGCAGCATAACAAGGCATATAAAGAGAGGCTGGAGTACCTGCAGATATGCTCACATACGAACATACAAATGTGCTAGCAGAAACAGATCACCCCATCTATCTACCCCTAGTTTGCAGCTGCATCACCCCTTCCCCTTTTCATCCCATTGCCACGCCCCACTTCCCCCACCCTCACTCTCCCGTCTCCTATCCCATGCCCTTTTAAAGCTGTTCACAGATTTACATAATACCACCCATTCTTGTAGTGCATTCCATTTTGCTACCACTCTCTCCGTGAAATAGTGTCTCCTCACTGGAGGAAAGGAGGCAGAGGGGAGATATAATAAAGAACTTCAAGCACCTAAGTGGTATGAACAAGGTAGATTGAGAGGGACTCTTCAATATGAGAGAAAATACCACCACCAGAGGACACAGCCCAAGGCTAATGGGAGGAAAATATAGGACCGATGTGAGGAAACACTTGTAACCCCTAGGTGGCGCTATCCCACGGGCTACTACCCCTGCCTGCTTGGCTAGTAGCAGGTTAAGGGGCCCGAGTTCTGAAATGGGTGCCTCCACCCGGAGGTCAGGGTCAGTAGTGGTCAAGCTAACCTGGGCACAGCCCTCCAGGACACTGTAACCCCAATCTTTCCCCTCTAGTGTTCTGAACACTGTACAATAATCACTTTCACAATACCCCTGGTACATCACACAAGTACCCACACTGTTTGCACTTACCACCAGGGCTGGTTCCTCTGGCTTGACCCTGGGGACATCCCTGTAAAACAAGATTAAGCACAGCAAATAGCAACAGTACAGTACTTTGAGCTCAGACTGGAACCACAGTCAGATTACATGCAGAAAATGTTAGAGCTGATTTATTCAGGAGATTGAACAAGGGAGGGTCAAAATCAGGTTAATTAGCTTAAAGGTTATATCAATCAAGCAGTTATGCATGTGCTTTGAGTCCCCCCACACAGTTCACCTCTGGGTACCCAGGTAGAGAAGAGATGGGTTAGCCAGGACAGTTGCACGGGGTTGCAGCTGGTTGGGGCCCTGTGATGGAAAACACAACATGCACAGTACACAATATTTGTAATCCGGAGCCAAACAGCTCAGTTCATAAAGGAAACAAAACAACAAGACAATCAGATGGCACACTCAGATTAAGCTGTTGTTGTAGGGAGCTACCCTGGTATTTACTCACGATACCCAAGACTGGACACAGGTTGGAAGAAAATCGAGACTACAGGTGGTTGATCTAGAATGCCAGGAGAAGCAGGTCCCACACAAGTCGCAGAGGCATTGTTCCTGTTCAAGCGTGGAGCAGGGGGCTGATCCCCAGGCAGGTCTCTCGTCGATGGCTTCTCTGTGCAGTGGGTAGTCTGGCTGGGCCAGTCTGGCAAAGCCCAGACCGCATGGAGACAATTTCGGAAGCAGTCCATCTTGGGCTGGATACAGCTTCCAGCAAGCAGAACACAGTTCACACAGTGGGGAACTAACTCACAACCCAGTAGCAGCTCATAGCACATTTACATGTACGGGAATTCTACTGTACCAGGCAAAGCGCTTCCCAGATGTCAAAGGGTGTGGGTGCAATGATGGACACTGAGACCACAGTAAGGTGGCAAGGCTTAATGTTACCAAGCCAAATCTTTTATTAAGTAGAGACAAGTAAATAACCAAATAAAACTTGCAAACTTGCAACATCAAAAGAAGTAAAAAAGATACAAAAAACAAAGTACTCCAGTCTCCCAAGGACTATTCCAGCAATGAGCTGTCCTGGATTCAAAAAGAGTCTTAGTCTGAAGAGCTGCAGACTAACACTTTGGACCAGCACCTACTGATCCTCCAATGAAATCTGAATGTCCCACAGGATGAGTTTCCTTTTATACTAGGAACCCATCAGGTGACCACATCAGACTCCACCCCTTTTAAACCGTAAACATATTTTTTTAAATATACCTTTCTTTTGTTAGGTCCAAAAGTGTGCACACACTACCTTACATATTTATACATCTGACATATTCCTAGAATCAAAAAGAAGCAAGCCTGAACCATTTTAACATCATTATCTCTGGACTAGCCCCTCCCTCCACTTACACACAGCATAAAAATGGAGCGTAGAGGGATGGCTGGCTCCTAGCAGAACATAGCAGGGATCTGAACAGGTCCCAGACAGACCCACCTCTGTTACCAAGCTCGGATTTCTCATTATTTGGGTAAGAACTGCTTACTTCATGCATTAGAAATGAGACCAAACACTTGTTACTAAGGCAGGTGACTTACACATGTTCAACATGTTTGAACTTCTGTTTACAATTGTCTGAATTTCTAACTTGAACTAGTAAAGGGGTCAGGGCAAGGCTAGCAAGCAGCACACACAGCAGTTGTTACATGGCTCACCTCACTCAGACTCAGTCACAATATATTAATTTACATTATTAAAGAGAATACTTAACGCTGCATTTGTTTGTTTATTAGCATTGCTATGAAAAGCACTGGACATAGCAGCAAAACCTTTTTGGATTGGACAACCAACCTAGTCTGTTACTAAACTGTTAGTGCACTACATCTTATACCTTTCTTCTTTATAGAAACAAGGAATATAAACAAACTGGAAAAACAAAATAGCAGCAGACATTCCTGTGCCTCAATAAATAAATGTTTTAAGGCTGCAGACTGCTGCACCCGCATTATTTATGGTTTGTTGCTTTTTTTGGGGGTCGAGCACCATAATACCACATCTGCAGAAAGACAGTGAAGGATTTAACAAGAAAGAAGATGTCCCACTCCAGGTGGCCAGTCTGAAATAAGGAACAAGGGATAGACCAGAAAGAAAAAGAATAGCATGGTGACACACATATGCTACTGCAGTAGGCTTCACACATACAAAGTGAGCAGAATTATGGAAGGGTACTAGTGCTCTCTCACACCGGGCACAATCACAAAGTCTCTGCACACACCAGGAGCTAAGGGGTGGCTGGAACTCCTGACAGACCGATCGCATTCAGCAAAAATAGTCGGTCTTCTTCAGGTTGAGCATGGCCCACTTCAGTAGCTTACTTTAGTCGCACAAACTTGGATTTAATGCAAAATAATTCTCTTCTCTCCTCTCCCTCTCAGGTGCAGCACACTGGCAAGCAGGCCAAAAACTTAGCCTTTTTAGAGTTCTCCTATGCAAATCCACTCAGGATAGCTGCTCAGAAACACTTCAGCTCCTTCTTGCTCAGCTTCCAGCTCAGTTCTAACTGAAAACTGCAAGCAGACCAGGACTTCCCCAAGATCCAAAAAATTTGGTTGGCTGATTTGGCTGTCAGTCAAAACAAGAGCTTCCTCTTTAGTTGCAAAAAAGGGGCAAAAATTCAAACCACAGTTCCTATAGATCTTTAATTCAGACAGCTCCTGTAGTCCAACTACATTTTAGGTCCCACCAGAACTGATTGGTCCAATTTGCAGTCCAGGACCAAGATAGTGGAGACAAACAAAATAGTCCTTGCTACAAAGAAAGCAGGTTAGACAAACTACAATCTCATTATCATTCTAAATGGTTTTCAGTAAATAGTTACATCTTTCAACAGAGCTCCATCTTAGATTACTTATGCTGCAATCAAGCAGCTCTTAAAGAGACAGTACATAGAGGCAATACAGACTCTGGTAATCACATTTAAACTGCTAAAATGCAGGACACCAGCCTGGCAGTGAGCATTTAGGCAAGCTCAAAGAAGACTTTTTGGGAACCCCCATTTGTAGGGGGGTTACACCCTTCCCTGCCTGGGCAAACTTGGCGTCCGCGTCATGTCTGTACCATCGTAACATTGAAAATGCAACATATACAAGACATTTATACTATTAGCATGCTATACAAGTACTACCTGATTCATCACTTGGCATAACTTGTCACTTTACTATACATTTCAACGTACTGCACTATAACATTTCCATTCTGACAATACATTATGCATATTTCATACAGGTAAATTGAACATTACTGTACAGAATCATGTAATAACTTCTTGTACTCTAAACAATGCAAGAGGAGGCCCTTCCCTATCAGCTAACTTGGGGCTGGATGGGGCAGGGGCAGCATGGTGAGAGGGCAAAACAAGTAACCTGAAATGGGCTGTCAAGCTCAATTTGGGCAGTGAGGTCTGAGAGACATAAACACCTTTGTGGACTACATTGAGAGGCAAATCCACTGGCCTCCTGGGGGAATCGTAACTGAAGCGCACCACTGGCTTGACAGCTTGGCTAGTCTTTTTGGGGTGAACAACCACAGTCTCTGTACTTTCAGCAATGGTCTTGGAGCTTTCATCATTTATGAGGGGTGCCTCTGCATGAAGGGGAATGTCCAAACTGGGATCGCTGTCAGCCCTTTGCTCTGTAGTCTCTGTTTCTACAACACTTGGCTCATTTTTAAGATACTCTGGCACTGAAGGGGGGTTGTCAGCACTCTCATAGTGTTCCTCAAGTTCTGGCATGTCACCAGAAAGACTCATACCATCAGCCTCTCCTTCAGGCAAATCATACAGTTCCATGATACACAAAGACTCAGCATCCTCAGACGTGATACTTTGCACTTCACCTTCAGGGAGCATTGGCTCCAAGGATGATGCCGGGGTGTTAGGCAGTCCAGAAGGCCCAGCTTCATCCCCATAATTCAACATAGGATTTCCATGAAACAACTGACTCAGTTCATATGAGGGGTAATAGGCATTATCACACTCACTGTCATCCGAGTTAGACTGGCAGTCACTATCATTCTGGGCCTGCTGCGGGAAAAGTCTTAAATCAGCAACCATGGGGGCAGGCTGACTCTGTTTCTTTCTTGCAGCAGCATGAGTCACTCGTCCAGGGGAATCAATCTCGGTGGGTTCAGCCTCAATTATAACTTGACCAATTAGTAGCAAGTGGTTACGATGCATGGTCTTGACAGCTTTGGATTTATTCTCTGGGCGGACTTTGTACACAGGCAAATCATCCAACTTTCCAACTACGACATGGGGAAGATGGCGCCATCAATCAGCAATTTTGTGTTTACCATGCAATCCTAAATTTCACAACAACACACGGTCTCCAGGCTTAAGCTCTTGAGCCTTTACTTTTCTATCATGTCTCTCTTTGTTGGCTAGATTTCTTTTGGTGGCCATTGTCTGGGCCAGTTGATCGGCATGGTTCAATTGAGCTTTCAGTTTTTGTACATCTTGCAGGTAATCTTCGGCTCAGACCCCATCGGGAGAAACCCCAAAACAGACATCAACAGGCAGCTGGGCCTCTCTCCTGAACATGAGGCGGTCAGGAGAGAACCCGGTAGCATCATTATTTGTGCAATTGTATGTGTGTACCAAGGTGTTAATCTGCTGGCTCCATTTATGCTTATCTTTTGGGTGGAGGGTGCCTAGCATGTCTAGAGTGCGGTTAAAGCATTCTGGTTGAGGATCCCCCTGCTGGTGATAAGGGGTGGTTCTTGACTTTCGCACCCCCCCATAGAAAGAACATTTCTTTGATTAGCCGACTCTCAAAGTCCCGGCCCTGATCAGAGTGAATTCCCTGGGGGGCACCATAGTGGATGAAGAAATTTTCTACTAGCACATTGGCCATGGTAGATGCTTTTTGATCTTTGGTGGGAAAAACTTGTGCATACCGTGTGAAATAGTCCATAACCACTAACACATTGCCAATGTTTTGCTGATCAGGCTCTAAACTCAAGAAGTCTATGCAGACTAGTTCCATTGGGGTTCTGGTTAGTAATGTTGACAAGTGGGGCAGCCCTCTGAGGCAGGGCTTTTCTCTGCAGGCAGTGACTACAAGTCCTTACATGGTGCTCAACATCGGCCCCCATCTTGGGCCAGTAGAATCAAGATCGTACTAGGTCAAGGGTCCGGTCGATACCAAGGTGGCCCATATGATTGTGGAGGGACCTCAGTACCAAATCTTTGAAGGCTGTGATTAGGACCAATTGTTGCTTGTCTATTTGGCCACCTCGATATACAGTCTCTCTCTATACAACAATTGATTAAGCAGCTTCAACCTGGGGCTTTCTTTAAACAACAAAGCGGTTCGCAGATCAGAAGAATGCAACTTGGACACATCCTTTCCTGCACGAAGGGCGTCAAGTGCTGGCTGAATTGTAGGATCTCGGGATTGAGCCTGTTGAATGCTGTCATTGTCAAACTGAGGTAGTGCACTAATATCTAGAGCAGAAAAGTGGTAATAGGCAACCGGTATGCAGGTGTCAGAGGGGCCCAAGCAATCTGCTAAGCAGTCCACTGTGTCCGTAGACATCTGTTAATTTCTATCAAACTTTTGGCACAATGCTCGGATGTCAGGTTCAGATAGCCTGACCCAGTCGCTCTTGGAAATGGGCCTCCGGGATAGGGCGTCAGCATCAATATGATTCAGGCCCAGTCTGTATTCCACAGCATAATCATATGTTGACAATGCAGAAAGCCACCGGTGCCCCATGGCATCTAACTTAGCTGAAGTCTGTACATAGGTCAATGGGTTATTGTCAGTCTTCACCAATATTTTTGCCCCATAGAGGTAATCATGAAACTGGTCAACAATGTCCCATTTTAACACAAGAAACTCCTACTTGTGCACAGGGTAGTTTCGCTCTGACGGGGTCAAGCTCCTACTGGCGAATGCCACTGGTCTCAAACCATCCTCATGGTCTTGATACAGTACAGTTCCTAGACCCTGCAGACTGGCGTCAGTATGCAGCACATAGGGTTTAGTGGGATCAGCATAAGCGAGGATGGGGGCATGGGTGAGCTGGTATATGACTTTGTGGAAAGCTGCTTCACAGTCAGGCGTCCAGCGGGACCCGAAAAGTTCACCTGGGTGGAAATATGCTTTGTCTGGTTCTTTGATGGACCCTTTCTTGTATTTCCGATTGGTAGGAGGGTAACCCTGGGTAAGATTCAAGAGTGACCGAATCACTTTGGAATAGTCCTTCGTGAACAGGCGGTAGTAGCCACAGAATCCCAGGAAACATTGTAGTTCTTTCAAATTGTGCGGCTGGGGCCAAGTAGTTGAGGCTTCAACTTTACCAGGATCAGTCTCTATCCCCTCTGTAGACACTATGTGCCCCACATACTCCACAGAGGTTTGGAAAAACTGGCATTTGTCAATGGACAGCTTGAGGCCGAAATCTTCCAGTCGGTCTAGTACCTTGAACAGTCAGCTCTCATGTTCCTCTAGGGAGCTCCCAAACACAATGACATCATCCAGCTGCCTTCCCGACCCATCGGAGCTCCCTCCAGGAGCTGAGGACAATCGAGGGTGCCTAGCAGAGGTAATTTAAAGAACCTCTGCCTGCACCTTTGTGAGGGGGGTTAGCTCGTCAACACACTGCGCACATTGACTGCCCCACCAACCCACCCAGGGTCATCCCTTCATTTATAGGCCCTATCTAATGACATCACTTCCTGCTGTCTGAAATACTAAGTCTCCATTTTTCCATTTGCAGGTTACACTTGCCTGCCACT
This sequence comes from Neoceratodus forsteri, assembly GCA_016271365.2. Lineage (NCBI taxonomy): Eukaryota > Metazoa > Chordata > Ceratodontiformes > Ceratodontidae > Neoceratodus > Neoceratodus forsteri. The sequence goes on from JADMNL010000022.1 coordinate 585,434,791, forward strand.
AAAGGGACCTTGAGACCCTGCACAAGCTCATCTATTCCCTGAAAACCTCCCCCTGTTTTTCCTGCCTCCCCTCAAGCTACCCATCCCTCCTCACCTCTCCTTCAACTACAGGTTATCTTGCCCACACCCAACCCTGAAACTAGTCCACCTTCTGACCTCCTGCCACTCACCCCCAAGCTCACACTGAGTGACCTCCTCCTCTGGTCTCCTTCAACTACATCTACCTTACCCACACCTCCTCCCACACCCAACTCTGTAGTTAGCCCACGCACAGACCTCCTGCCTTTGCCACTAAGCTTACACTTAGTGTCCACTAGGAGTCGCTATTGTGCACTCCTTTTGGTCCCACATACATCCCTGCTTTCTGGGCCCAGTGCGTGGGGCACGGCTCTCACCAGGCCCCTTTTCCAACTGCCCTGAGTTGGTCTTGAACCTGGTACCCTGCCCACCAGAGTCTGTGTCACACCACTAATCCAAAGTGGCATCCACACTTGATGAAGGAATCAAGACAGCTTCAACCTACTACCCTGCTACTACCGCCAGCAATTATGTTAGCCCACCTCTTTCTAAAATGCCTCCCTCTCATTCTTTCCCTGACACCACTATCCCCCGTACCTGATACCCCCTCAGGCTCACTGGCACCCACTCCTGCTCTTGTTCCAGAGCTTATACAATCCCACCCTACTCTCATCATCTGCCCCAGCGTACAACACCCTCCTCCCAGCCATCTCCCTACTGCTTCCTCAGGCGCTCTCTGGAGACTTATTGTCCTCACTTTCTCAGCCTGGAAAACCCTGCCCACCCCCTGTGCTCAGAAGCTCCCCTCCTCCCCATGACATACCTATTGAAAGCTCGCCCTATACCGTCCCCTGGCCAGGGCTGTGGTCATTTTACTACTCTTGACAGGCAACATACATCCGAACCCAGGCCCAGCCCACTGTAGCTCACCAGCATGGTCACCCGGGCTCTGCATAGCCTCTATGAATATATGCAGCCTGCTGAAAAAATTTGACTCTCTCCAATGTTGGGTCATATTGCACAGACCAGATGTCATTACGCTGGTGAAACCTGGCTATCAAAATCCACTCCAGACTCACTTTGTCTCCATTCCAGGATACTCCCTTACTGGACGATCATGTAGGTAGACGGGGGCTGCAATGATCTATGCTGTGGGACTCTCTCACTGGACTGACACTCCTGCCCCTGCTCAGATATGGGGCGCAGGCCCTAACCCTCAAACTGACCCCTGACCCCTCCAGGGGTCCCCTATATCTCACCACTGCCTATTTTCCCCCTTAAAACCAAACTCTGGCACTGGTTTCACTAACTGATTATCTCGAAACCCTACCCCATTTAGCTGACCAAATCCTTGTGGGTGACCTGAACGTTAACTGGCTCAGCCCATCTGCCGCCACCACCCGTGACTCCTTCGCAGCCCTAGACATGTCCCAACTAGTCTCCCAACCCACCAGAGTTAACACAAAGAAAGGTACCAGCACCTTACCAGACGTGGTCATCACCAACCGCCCTCAACAAATCCATGATACCCAGGTCCTTCCTGACTCCCTTAGTGACCACTCCCCTATCCTTTTCCGCTGGGCGACCACCACTTCCAAACCCATGGTCTTCCCCACTCTACGTCAGCACCTCAGACCGGGTGGACTAAAAGCCCTTAAGCAACATCTGGCCCAAATTAACTGGTCTCCCATACACTATGCCCCTGATATAGATACTGCTCCACCTTCTTCTCACAAACCTTCAACAAAGCCTGTGACATCTTGGTACCCGTGACAGCTAGTCACGAACCAAAGTTTGTAATGCCTCTGTAAGTTACCCCGGCCCTGCTGCAACTGCTCAAACACAGGGATAACCTTTGGCACCTGGACTCGAATCAGATTGGTTGTGAGACAGACAGGCTTACAATGCCACAGAAACAAATGCACCTGGGCCATCAGAAAAGCAAGCGATCACTATCAGGCCTCGCTCACCACCTCCTGGGGAATCGTAAATTTTCTGGGACAACATTAAACAACTAAATGGGAGTGTCGCTCCCCACCCCTCTCAGATCACTATTGAAGGATCTGTCTCCACTCACCCTGCCCGCATTGCCAACTTCCTCAACTCATCCTTCACGGACCTTAGTTCTGTTCTCCCTAGTGATTTCTTTGATCCTCCTCCTTCCTCCTTACCTGCCCTAGATACTCAACATCCTAGTTTCCACTTACGCAGGGTCACTGCCCAGGAAGTCAGGCCACACCTGATTAAAGCTCTACAAAGCAATAGTGCTGGCAGTGACTCTCTGGACCCCAGTATCCTCCGCCGGGTTCTGGATCAGGTCCTTGCCCCACTAACTAGCCTGTTCAATAAGACCCTCTGCCGGAGGCAATTCCCCTCAGCCTGGAAAATTGCCACAGTTACACTCATTCTAGGAGGTGACAGGTCCTTTGCCGGAATTACAGGCCCATCTCCATTCTCCACCTCTCCAAAGCCCTAGAAAAACTGGTGGCTACCCAAATCAAGGAATACATAACCAAATACAACATCCTCTGCCATGAACAACATGGTTTCCGGGAGGCACAGGTACCAACACTACCCTTATTGAGTTTTCAGATTTTCTTCATTCCTCCTGGACTCTGGCTCTCTGTTGGGGCAGTGTTTATTGACCTCTCTAAGGCTTTCGACTGGGTCTACACCACTCTCCTGTGCTTGACCGCACTGGCTTTGCCTCTGGCCCAGTCTCCTGGTGCTCCAGCTATTTGTCTTGCCCGCTCCCAGCGTGCTAAAATGACTGTGACCCTCTCCATACGTGTCCTATCCACCAGGTGTCCCCTAGGGCTCCATCCTTGGTCCTCTTCTCTTCTCGCTATATCTCAACACCCTCCCAAAGCCTGCACTGGTAAAATCCTGCTGTATGCAGATGATGCGTCATCTTCACCACCCATCAAACCCCAACTCTACAAGACTCCTTGCAACAAGCCTTGTTGATGCTAGCCTGGTTCAAAGAGCACAGACTTGTAATCAATCTAAAAAAAAAAACTATGCTCTTGCCCATCCCCAGAACAAATCCAGAAATTTCCCACTCCGCATCCTCCCTGGTTCCAAGCAACCTCTCGATCTCGTCCGCTTGTACAAATACCTCGGGGTCTCCTTTGACTCAGCCCTCACATTCCACGACCATATAGATAATCTAGCCTCAGCTACAAACATGCGGCTAGGAATCCTTTACCGCTACAAGCACTGCCTCCCCCCCCAGTGCCCTCCGACTAGCAGTCACCTCCTCAATACTGTATACTGAGGCAGTATAGCGCAGTGGTCTAAGGCTCCGAGCTGCAAATCTGGTGACATCCAGCAGCCCTGGGTTTGAATCCCACAGCTTCCACTTGCATACTGTGTGACCCTGAGCAAGTCACTTAACCTCCTTGTGCTCCCAGATTGTTCCTGTAAAAAAGCTTTCAGCTTAGTGTGCTATACCTGGTTAAACAACTAAATTAAAAAAAAAAAAAAATACTGTCCCTTGTAGACTATAGCTTGCCAGTCTATGGTGCTGCAGACACGACCGCCCTCAACAAAATTCACCTCACTTTGAATAAGGCCTGTAGGTTAATCACAGGAGCCCCTAGGCTCACACATACCTGTGAGCTATATGACATGGCCAGTCTGCTTAATCTGGACGAATGGCTCAGATACCAAACCTGCCTCATTACGTAAAAAACCTCCTTGGACTATCCCACCTGGTCTGACAGCCTCTATCCACCTTGCACAACCCTTAGTCCAAACTCGTAACACCTCTAAGGCCACCCTGCTGGTCCCTAGGTCCAGAACCACACATGAGCAAGGTCCTTCTGCTACAGGCCCCCTCTGGTACAACACTCTCCCCACCTCCATCTCTGACACCCGTGACAATCTCCCGTTTCAAAATCTCACTTGAGTCAGCTCTTTAACATGCGTAGCTGTTCCTGCCTCTAGGTGATCTAGTTCGAAATGCCCTGACAAAGCTTCCTGAGGGCTCCTCCTAAACTAACTGACAAAACTCTCTGAGTGGCGCCTCACCCAAACTATTCACAAACAGTGTCCTTTAGCCCCTGAACTCTTTCACCTCTAGCAGTCCCTGTCAAGACTTTTTATCCACATTACCAATGTAGGCTTGTCGCTCAATCTGTACCCATATAACTGTAATAACCTGTGATTACCATTCCTGTAACACTTAAATTGTAACTAAGTTATAACTGCCTGTATCTACCAAAACTGTAACCACAGTGATGTATGCTGTAACCGCAATATTGTAACTAAATGTTGTACTGTATTTGTCCTCCTTGTGACGAGGTACCTTCAGAAACGAGCCTCTGGCTCAAAGGTTGTAAACCGATGTACAAATAAACAAAATAAACAAATCCAAGTACACCAGACATTCTAGCAAATTCATATCTCCCACCGCTGGTTCTGTCAGTCGCTGGAAGGTTGCTGGGGCACCCGACATCCCCTGTTGCATTCTCAGGAATTTGTAGAACCCTAAAGCACAGATGAAGGCTGTCTTCTCACGGTCCTCCGGAGCCATCGAAATCTGGTAATATCCACTTCGAAGATCCAACACCGAGAACCATTTGCTCCCATTCAAACAATCCAGAACATCTTGTATATGGGGCATGGTGTATTGATCGGGGACGGTCGGCCGATTCAGAGTTCGATAATTATCACACATTCTCACAGATCCATTCTTCTTACGCACAACCACAATGGGAGAAGCATATGGGCTCTTGGATTCTTGTATTACACCAGCCGTGAGCATTTCCTGCAAGTGTCTTCTCACATTGTCTATGTCTGCAGGGGCTAGGCATCGAGACCTCTCTCATAATGGCCGTTCATCGTGCAGGCATATGTGATGCTCCGCACTCTGGACACATCCCACGTCCCATTCCTTCAATGAAAATACTTGATCTGTCTGGGCAAATTTCTGGCTAATTCTAGTCTTCCATTCAGCTGGCAATGGGGAGTCACGAAAATCAAACAAGTCGGGAATCACTCTATCTGTTTTGACAGAGTGCTTGTTGCTGGGCAACACTGCAGTGTCTGCGCAGTGTACTGTAGCTAGAGTGCATCCTCTGTTCACACAGATCTCCCGAGCTGACAGATTATGAATCTGGACCATCACTCGTCGTGCATAGGCATGAGCACTAGCTGGCAAGATGCTGGGCTTAACCAATAATCCTTCTGGCAATTTTCCATCGCCTGGCGCGTCCAACATCAGTATTTTGTTCTTGACATCTTTGCAGAAGTGGACCACCCCTTAAACTGTACACTGGGCATTAGGGGCCAGTACCACTGAATTGGGATCCTTCTTTGACACGACCCCTACCGGTTCATCCTGGTCCACTCCCTTGGGGTTCTGTTGCAAATCATAGGCCCTCTTGATCAGAGTGGGAATTCTTAGGGCCCTCCAAGTCCATCACCCTTGTTTCTCACGACAGAGTTGTGCCAGTCTCCCAAAGATATGGGCATTGGTCCCAGGGGAACCCCATCATACAGTCCAGTAGGGGGACACACTAAGGCCAGTGTCTCGACTTGCTCCTCTACACCAGTTACAGCTGCAGGAAATGGCAACCAGAGGCAGACATATCCTAGGTAGGGATAAGACTTGTCGCTCAGCCCACACACATGTAGGCCTTCCAGGGATTGTAAGGGCACAGCAGATAAGTGTTTATCATACCAGTCCTTAAATACAATGGTCACTTGCGACCCACTGTCCAGCACAGCCCGAGTAGGAATACCATTCACAGACACCATAGTCTCCATTGAAGGGCACACTATTTTGGACCAGTCTGGAGGGACAGCAGCAGGGGCATGGAGAGATAATTTAGCCACATAGGGATTTGAGTTACTACTTCTTGAACCCTCACTGCGGTCATTTTGGGTACTCCTTGACCGCTGATTTGTTTTCCGAAGCTCCCCTTGAAGCCTGTATACAACTTTATCTAGGTCTTTTGTGGACCGGCATTCTCTCTTCATGTGCCCATCCTTCCCACAATTATGGCAAAATATGTTTTCTGGGATTTGTGGTGGCCGAGGCATCACACTGGGAGCTGGGGCAGTGGTACTACCAACTGAAAACCTTGGTGCCATCTCTGTCTGCTGTGTGGTGAACATTTGGAGACATCTCATCAATTCTCTTACTGCCATAGTCAAGGCATCGAGTTTCGAGCTGCTGTCAGCAGGAGATGCCTGGGTGGACACCCCCACCCCCACCCCCACAGCAGATGCAGGTGGATAAGCGTTGGTGCCTGTACTTGCAGGAGCGGTCTTCATAAAGAGATTGTTTTTTGTTTCCCTAAACTCCTTCAGCAGTTCATCCCATGGCGGCACACCCTCATTGGTCCCCACTTCGGAAGGGCCTTCCAATGCCGTGATCACTTGGCTCGCTCCACCCTAGAATTACAATCCCCCTCTTCATCTTCAACCTCCCGGAGTTCTTTTATCAAGTCACAATAGTCCGGTGGGTTACCCCTTCTATCTGGGAGCCTTAATTGAAGAAGCTGCAATTTAGAATGTTTTGCATGTTGCAGTATGTGCCCCAACCTCACACGGTTTAAGTCACTGGCGGCTACCCCACCTTTTCGGTAAGTCTTTTGCAGTGCTCTTTCCAGATGAGTAACATATGCAAACAAACTTTCCCCTGGCCGTTGTTTTGTACCTTGAAATTTCCACATCAAGTTCTCCCCTGACTCAATGCTCACAAATTTGCCTTACAGTGCAAATGGGCACTTCTGGGCAGATGCATCAGGGTTTGTGGAGCTCAGAAATTTAATGACCTCTAGGGGACCCCTCAAACTTTCTATGATGCTTTTCCATTTCTCAGCCTCTGCACACTGTCATTCAGGTACCAAAGGGGCAACACAATCTATCCAGGTCTCCCAAACATCCTCCCCTTGGGGGTGGGGAGGGTGCCGGAAAAGATTCTCGACCTTCGGTAAGAGTCGTGACTAATGGCAGGTACAGGCATAGGAGCCAGCATTGACATGGGCACAGAAGGAGAGGCAATAATGTGTGCTGGAGTGGGAGGGGGTGTTGGGGGAGGAACACCCCCAGGTGGCAGGAGTAGTTTTGTTAAGTCCTCCACAGTTTTCCCTTCCTCCAGCAACAACTTAGCAAATTTCTCCTCAAAAGTCTCAGGTAGTGTGGGGGGGCTCATTCTCCCGAGGGTCTTTACTGTCTTTAGTTATCACTCTCCTTCGGGGGTGATAGTCTGTGGCACTTTGGAACTGTCTACTGGATCCTTAAACTCTACTAACGCCATGAAGCTTTGTGCGAGCAGATTAGCCTGTCGACCCACCACCACAGGGTTTTGTAAACATTCAACCTTGGAAAGTACTCCCTCTAGAGTGTCCTTATTGGTACCTAGGGGAATATCCAGGATAAGTATAGCATTTTGGGGGTTGATCTCCTGCCCAGTACACCACCCCACCAACTAGTGTACAGCCACTTCTGTTCGGGTAGCCATTTATGTTTGACAATAATTTGTAGTTTCGGCCACTAGAGGACACAAAATCCCAGCGGTGAGCCTCCAAGATGTAACCCCTAGGTGGCGCTATCCCAAGGGCTACTACCCCTGCCTGCTTGGCTAGTAGCAGGTTAAGGGGCCTGAGTTCTGAAACGGGTGCCTTCACCCGGAGGTCAGGGTTGGTAGTGGTCAAGCTAACCTGGGCACAGCCCTCCAGGACACTGCAACCCCTCTTTCCCCTCTAGTGGCCAGAACACTGTACAATAATCACTTTACAATACCCTGGTACTCTTATAAGTACCCACACTGTTTGCACTTACCACCAGGGCTGGTTTCCTCTGCGCGACCCTGGGGACCCCCTGTAAAACAAGGTTAAGCACAGCAAATAGCAACAGTACAGTACTTTGAGCACAAACTGGAACCACAGTCAGATTACATGCAGAAAATGTTAGATCTGATTTATTCAGGAGACTTGAACAAGGGAGGGGCAAAATCAGGTTAATTAGCTTAAAGGTTATATCAGTCAAGCAGTTATGCATGTGCTTTGAGTCCCCCCACACAGTCCACCTCTGGGTACCCAGGTAGAGAAGAGATGGGCTAACCAGGACAGTTACCCAGTTTTGCAGCTGGTTGGGGCCCTGTGATGGAAAACACAACATGCACAGTACACAATATTTGTAATCCGGAGCCAGAGGGCTCAGTTCATAAAAGACATGAAACAACAAGACAATCAGATGACACACTCAGATTAAGCTGTTGTTGTAGGGAACTACCCTGGTATTTACTCATGATACCCAAGACTGAACACAGGTTGGAAGAAAATCGAGACTGCAGGTGGTTGATCTGGAATGCCAGGAGAAGCAGGGCCCACACTAGTCGCAGAGGCATCGTTCCTGTTCAAGCATGGAGCAAGTGCGCTGATACCCGGGCAGGTCTCTCGTTGATGGCTTCTCTGTGCAGTGGGTAGTCTGGCTGGGCCAGTCTAGCAAAGCCCAGACCACATAGAGACAAGTTTGGAAGCAGTCCGTTTTGGGCTGGATACAGCTTCCAGCAAGCAGAACACAGTTCACACAGTGGGGAACTAACTCACAACCTAGTAGCAGGTCATAGCACATTTACATGTACGGGAATTCTACTGTACCAGGCAAAGCGTTCCTTGGGCGCAATCGCAAAGTCTCTGCACACACCGGGAGCTTAGGGGTAGCTGGAATTCCTGACAGGCTGATCGCATTCAGCAAAAATATTCAGTCTTCTTCAGGTTGAGCCTGGCCCACTTCACTAGCTTACTTTAGTCACACAAACTTGAATTTAGTCCAAAATAATTCTCTTCTCTCCCTCTCAGGAGCAGCACACCGGCAAGCAGGCCAAAAACTTAGCCTTTTCAGAGTTCTCCCATGCGAATCCACTCAGGATAGCTGCTCAGAAACACTTCAGCTCCTTCTTGCTCAGCTTCCAGCTTAATTCTAACAGAAAACTGCAAGCAGCCTGGGACTTCTCCAAGATCCAAAAGATTTGGTTGGCTGATTTGGCTGTCAGTCAAAGCAAGAGTTCCCCCTTCAGTTGCAAAAAAGGCGCAAAAACTCAAACCACAGTTCCTATAGATTTTGAATTCAGACAGCTCCTGTAGTCCGGCTACATTTTAGGTCCCATCAGAACTGATTGGTCCAATTTGCAGTCCAGGACCAAGATAGTGGAGACAAACAAAACAGTCGTTGCTACAAAGAAAGCAGGTTAGGCAAATTACATTATCATTATCATTCTAAATGGTTTTCAGCAAATAGTTACATCTTTCATCAGAGCTCCATCTCAGATTACTTATGCTGCAATCAAGCAGCTCTTAAACAGACAGTACATAGAGGCTATACAGACTCTGGTAATCATATTTAAACTGCTAAAATGCAGGACACCAGCCTGGCAGTGAGCATTAAGGCAAGCTCAAGGAAGACTTTTTGGTAACCCCCACTTGTAGGGGGGTTACACACTACTTCACAGAAAGGGTGGTGACACCTTAGAACATACTGCCAGAGGCAGTTGTGGCATCCAAGACAGTGGGATCTTTCAAATGAGCCTGGGACACAGAGGGAGGAGGTGGGGACAAGGAAATGAAAGGGGGAAGGAAGAAGAAGTGACACAAACACTGGTGACAGAATAAAAGACAAGATCCTGACACATAACAGACAGACAAGATAGGCCTAGAGGTCTCCTTCTGCCAGCTACTGCTTATGTTGTTACAAAATTCTGTAGAAGCAGTCCAAAGTCTTTGTTTGCAATAGAAAACAGTCTGTTATCCTGAATCAGGGGCATGTACAGTATAATTTCTTCATCAGTGGTACAGGAACTGAATGACAGGATTACACATGTAGCAGATATACAAAGTCCCATTATTGTCCCTTCAGCCCATCAGGCCCGTGTCCTCTTAACCTCTCCCTCCCCCCATTACCTGCTCACCGTCATTGACCTCCATCCTGCTGCTTTCCAGGGCCCCCCCCACCTCCTCTGCCATGTGGCCACTGCTGTCCTGGCTGCTGATACTCTTTTTTTTGGAGGGGGCCACTGTCATCTCCTCTTGATGCCAATGTTGGGCTCCTTGAGGCAGTCTCTATTACGGTTTGCTTTCTTGCTAATTTGGGGCAGGTGAAGCTTTCAGCGTTTTTGGCAAACATGGTCAGGACTGCAGGCAGGACTAGAAAGCACCTCAGTCCCTTTTCTCGCTAGGTCCTGCACTCTATCAAATGACTTGTGCTTGTCAAGAATGCACTTAGGGAAGGCCAACTGAATTGAATTTTGTGTCCCTTGCCACACAAATTATTTTGCTGCTCATGCCTTATTTAATATTTGCTCCCTGTCTTGAGACCTGAGAAAGTGCAGGACAACAGGCCACAGTCTGGAGGCCTGTTGGTTGGGCAGGGGCTGGGACAGAATCCTGTGGTCAATTTCAATTGAGCTATTCAAGTACAATCTGAGCACCATAGGGATCATTTGTTTGGAGGAAGTCTGTATCGGCTCATTCCTCTTTCTCTGGCAAGTCAAAGATGCACATGGTGTTTCAGCAGTTGCAGAGCTCCTCATTGTTCCCTTTGTCCCACAGGAACTTCGGTTCCCACTCTACAACCAGCAACCGACAGTCTGCATCTCCTGACCATTCCTCGAAACTCCCAAAGTAACTCCTCTGCTTCATCAACATAGCCACCTAGATCGTCCACTGTTGCTTTGATGGTGGAGAACCCATCTTCAGGTGTGAGAACTCTCCATTAATATTACCCATGGAAATTTTTGCCTCCAGCAGCTGTCTGATGATACGGCCACACTCCATCACTTGGCAGGCCTCTGTCATCTTGGATTCCTGACTCACCAGGGTGCCCAGCGAAGTGGGCAATTTGTGATTTCTGGGTGCATGCTGCACTCTTTCAGTGTCCTGGATCTATGATCAGGGGAGTGTCAGCTACTGTTCTCATTTTGTATTCAGCGTGTTGACTCTCTAGGGTGGGAAGATTACCTTAGATTCTACACTCTACCAACGGAGCCTCACAGACTGAGCTGCTAGCAGTACAGCCTCATCACAGTTCCCCCTCTGGACTGGTTTTGATCTTCGATCTCTGTGTTGTGGGGCTACTGGTCCAGTCAGAGAGGATAGAGAGGCAATGTTGCAGTGGTCCTTTCTCTGAAGAAGTAGGAATATTTCGGCTGAAAGAGCTTTACTGGATTAATTTATGGGGACACATATTCACCTGGGGGTCTCATTTTTTTCAGTTCTGAATTGTTACAAGCAATTACATAAAATAAGACATACGTTGGTGTGAGTATATATAATAAGACAGGTTGGTGTGGGTATGCAAATTAAGACATGAGTCGGTGTGGGTAACTTGAATTTTATACACACCTTCCATGTGTGGTGCTTTATGTATTTATTTACTTGTTTGTTCATTTATTTTTGTCCTGGTAGGTGCACTACACAGATAAAATGCCTATTTTCAGGTACGACCCGGGAGATGTACAATAGCAGGGTAACAATAAAAACAAGATAGGCAAACCAGCAGAATGTACAAAGTATACAAAGAGTTTCCAAAACAGATGCCAAAATGGATAAACAGTAATAAAGGTACAAATGACTGATACAGAACACAAAGCAGAGGCCATGAACAGGCAAAAGCGAAAATAGCCAATCCATAAGTGGGCCTAAATTAAACAAGTGCGTTCAGGAATGGTAACAAGTGAACTTGAAACAGCAAACAGCAAGAGTAGTGCATCATGTGTGTACTGGCAGAAACATCCACTCATCAAATGACCAAGGTAGACAAAGTCTCAAAAGAACAAAACAAAAGTGAGAGGAAAAGAAGCATCACTGTAGGATCTGGGCAGGAACAGATGTAAAGGCAGGAGCAGGGGCATACTTCAGAGGAGCTGAGAGAGTTGAAAAATTATTTTCCAAATGTGAGGTGTGACTGGCAGACCCTAAGGTGAGAAAGTAGAGTTCTAAGCTCTAGGGGCAAAGTGAGCAAATTCCTGCTTACCCATTTTAGAGGAGCACATGGGAACAGCCAGGAGGGCCTGATCTTTGGAGCGTAGGGGGTAGGCAGAGTCAGCAGGAGTGAACACTGAGGCCACTGAGGCAGGTTTAGAGGACCTAAGGGTCTTATTAATTGAGCAGCATAGAATATAGAAGCACCAGAGGGGGGACTGAGACATGGTGGGTAAGTCGAGGAGCAGATAGGGCAAACCTACATGCATTGTTACAGGAGACATTCCATTTGTGGAAGCAGCTAGCATTGGCCTGATAAAAGGAGGTAATTGCATAGCATAGGCTGAGAAATAGGACTCCCAAGGCAATCGCAACCCTGGCAGAAGAAATGAGGGTATAATGGATCCTGTATGCAAGTCCAAGTTTTGTATTAATGGACTTGCAGATGTTTGAGATGTGCTGCAAGAAGTCCAAGGGGGGGTCAAGTGTAACACTTAGGTATTTGAAATGGTTTGTCACAGAGTTGAGGAAGCCATTGAGACATCGGATGTCAAGACCAGTGGCGCAGGCCCGAACCTTTTGAGGGGACCCAAAGAGTACGGCCTGAGTCTTGCCAATGTTCAGTACAAGGCAATTTTGGGTCAGCCAGATATGGAGTTTGTGGAAGTCAGAGGTGAGCCAGGAATTAAAATTAATCAGGGACTTGGAGCCAGAATAGAGCACCAAGTCATCAGCATACAGAACAGCATGACAGTGTGAAGGGGTGTTGGGAATATCATTCATAAAGATAGAGAAAAGGAGTGGGCCCAGGATGGAACCCTGGGGAACGCCAACATTAATAGTGGTTGGGGTAGAGAGGGCCTTACTAAACTCAACAAAATTGTTGACGGTTACAGAGGTAGCTAGAGAACCACTTTGAGCCTGAGGCTGAGACTCTGAGGGTCGCCAATTTGTGTAACAGGAGGAAGTGATTAGCCAGGTCACATGTAAGGTCGACAAAAATGGCCCTGGTAAACATACCTTTGTCCATATTGGATTTTATATCGCTAGTGAACTGGACAAGGGCAGTGGAGGTGCTGTGAGCAGGCCTAAATCCATGCTGGGTGGTGGATAGCAGGTTATATTTTTGTAGGTAGTCTGAGATCTGAGAGGAAACAAGTTTTTTCAGAAGTTTACAGAGGGTAGGCAGAACTGCTGTGGGGCGCTAGTTATTAACCGATTTGGCATCACCCGTCTTGAACACAGGTATAATCTTGGCCACCTTTAATTTACTGGGGGCAGCGGAAGTGGTAAGAAAGAGGCTGAAGAGTCGGGTGACAGGGCATGTGAGGAGAGGGGTGGCTAGTTTAAGTATTTTTTAATCAATCCCATCTGGGCCAACACTACCACAGGGCAAGGTGTTTATAGTAATACAGTGTCATAATGTTTGTTTCTGACATGGTCACTGTACAATAACATGTTTATGCCTTGTATCTTTATTATAAGTGTACTTCTGTCAAATTTGTTTTCTCTGTAATTGTGCATATATCCACTTATGTAATAGGTGTTTTCATACAAAATTGTATTTTCTGTTACTGTGTTTCTACCCACCCACGTTTTTGTTATAACTGGATGCTTGTGAAAATGGGCATTTTGCCCACATGCCTTCCAGTATAAAATAAAATTGAAATGCAAATGAAATGAAATGAGTTGGAGTTAAGGAGACGCAGGAACTCTCAACGTGAGACTGTATGAAGGTACAGTGGGGAGATGGAAGGGCAGATGGGAGAGGGGGAGCTGTGAGGGGCAAGACATGAGAGACTCAAATCGAGAGATCAGAGAAGTATGATTAGAAGGCACTGGCAATGGTGATGGAATTATACCATGTACTACTGTGCTGATACTGTACTATAATCAATATAAGAAAACCTTGCTATTGCCCAGATAGCCTGATACCCAGCTTTCACCAGATGGTGTTTAATTTACAAGTTATGTCCTGCCATTCTATGTTCCTTGCATACTATATTTATTGGACTGATATAAGTGTGATTTTACCCTTACTACTTTATTTTCATCCTTCTATGTTCTCTGCAGAGTATGATGTAAGCATTAATGTATGACAGAAGAGGGCTCTACTAGGGAGTTAAATGAGTGCCTCTAACCACCAACTGGGCATTAATTACATAGTACAGCCTAACTCTGGAGTGCATTAATGCACTTGTAATATGGCAAGCGCTACAAAAATTGAGTAGAGACATAATGATTTTGAAAGAAAAACAGAGATATTCATTTTGGTTCGTTGCAGTTTTTTTTTTATGCATTTAATGGGTTTTCATACATTTAGCATTCTTCACTATTGTGGCTGGTACATACTAATATGCCACTAAAACATACGGATTTCTGAACATTAAGGCAGGATAATAAACGGTACAATGCAGATTGTCTGTTAAAAGTTCTTCTTATTTAATAAAACTCCTCGTAACTTGCTCATTTTCAGCTGAATTGCACTGCAAAGTATCATGGGAGCCATCATTAACATACTGTCCCGATCACTAACAGAAATAGGTGATTTTGGACAAGAACACGTTTAAACAGTGTAGGATTTATTATTTTCTCCTGCTTCTTCGGACATGAGGACTTTGGATTTACAGGTACTTGTTACGGCTTCTCACTATCGGGTGCTGCACCAGTTGATGCCACAGGAGCTGCACAAATCAAAGGTTGCCACAAATTCAGGTGGGCTACTGATTTTAGTTGGTTTCGAGTACATATTTGGTAGTGGTAGTATCACTGTGCTTCTCCTATGATCCACAACGATGCAATTGTGATCAGTGGGTGGGTGGGAAGTTACTAAATGTATTCCCAGTTAGTGTTTGTAGTGTGGACATTATTAGTGCTGCAAAATGAAGCTGGCATTACTAGGGAATTAATGCCCGCTTCATTTTGCATCACAAGTTGTCTTTTAGCGTGTCACAATCCTGTACTTGGATAGAACAAAAGTCGCCATGTTACAAGTTATTATATTTATGTTACTCTACTTTTATTGTATCTTTCACTTTGCATTGTTTTCTGTTCTACTCAGGACCTCCTTGTAAATGAGGTTGCTCAATGGAGCTTTCCTGGTAAAATGAAATAAAATAAATAAATTACAGTTGACATTGCCAATGATCATATCTGGAGGGTTTGGCCTCTGCAGTTACCCAAAAGTCCCTTGATTTGTGACCAGAAGCTCTTGGGAGTCTCTGGCTGTAGCAAGAAGAAGATCCATACAGTAGCTGTTGGCCAACCTAACCTCTTTTTTACAAGCATTTCTCATAGCATGATAGGCGAGCCAGTGGGCTTTGCTCTCATGGTTCATGTAGCATCACACACCTTGGATGTGTATAACATTCTCATTATGCACGCCACCTCATACATTACTCCGTAGTTACTGCAACATGGTTCTAAGTGTGTTATTATCATACATAATGCCTGCTGCATATATACCATATACAGTACCGGCACAACCAGGCCCCGATTCATTGCTTTGTGTAACCCCCTCCGGGGTTGGGTGTACTTAACGAACCCCATTAGGTCTAATTTGGGCCTGATTAATTAGTTAGTCTGGCCTCCGAACACTGTCTAGGCCTCCATGGGTTGGAGGTCACCCATGGTGCATGGTACCCTAAAGGGGGGGAGTGAAAGAGAGGACTTGCCCTCAAAGGAATGTGGTGGTAGGAGTGTGGGAGCAGGGGTGATTGCCTTCTCTCTTCTGAAGAAATCGCTGGTGGGGTGGTCAGCGTTTGGTCAGCGGCAGTCTGACATGGTGGCAGCTTTGGGCATTGTGGTTCTCTGGACTGGCATACATCCATCTTCAGCTGGGGCAGGTCTAGCAGCTGAGAGCAATCCAGTTTTGAACTTATGACCCCTGATGCAGGGACATCTTTAGTGCAAGAACAGCGCCCTGTGGACAGCAGCGGGTGGCCAGTTCAGATTGCAGTCATCAGTCTGGAGGCCATTACTGTGAGGGGAGAAGGGACCAGCTGATAAGTATGGGAGCGGAGAGAAATGCCAGTCCAGTGGTGCGAGTAGGTGGGGACATCCACCCTGAGGAGTTCAAAGGGGGAGTCACCTGCCTACCCTGTAAATGTGGGAGAGCTTGAGGAGGAGTTAGTGTCTGGATGGAGCCCAGAACTGTGTTGGCTTCCCCCGGCTGCCACCACAAATGTTTGTGAGGGAAGTGAGTGAGCAGAATAGGAGAGGCCCCGGAAACAATGGAGAAAAGAAAGCTACCCTCCTCCTTGCTTTATGTTTAGGGGAGTGAGCCTAGTGCAGACCTAGTATGGGGAACAGATGCTGCTGTCTATGGTTTAGGGGTCAACCAGACCCTCAAATAAATATATTTTGGTGGGGGTCAGCTCGACCACAATAGAACCACCGTATTAACCCATTGTGGACTCCTGGGTTCAGAGGATTACAGCTGTAAATAGCTTGTGATCTGGCCAGCTACCAATTAAAGTATGGGATCCCTTTTCTGATTTTACCTATGTATGGACCTTCTGTTATTTGTAACTGTTCAGCTTACTAACCAAAGAGGTCCCTTGCAGCCCAGCACCCAAGAAAGCACCCCGTAGCATTGAAGGGCCCATTCAGTGCAGCCAGATCCTGGTAAGAACTGTTTCAAATGGACCTGGTCTGAGTTTCTGCTATTGTAGCCCCCCACCCCAATTTCACCATCAGGATACCCCTAGACACAGGGTTGGGGGGCTTAAAATGTGGGGGCTCATCCAGGATTCATTTCACGGGGTGCCCTGGACTTTGGAGCTTCCACTGTGAGTGCCGGGTACAAAAATCAGACCCTGGAGTTTAGCCCTGGTTTGAATTGCAGAAGGGACAATGTGGTACAGTATGAGGAATTTTGCACCTATCGGTGCACTGTGGCACCAGAGAGTCTGAGAGCTGAGCCTGCTGCAGGACTCTGCATGTAAGCCTATGCAAACTGTCCTGTGGGTGCCTGCTAATTGGATGCTGGGCTGGTTGTGGCTGGCACGCTGGGTGCTGGATGGCCTGGTGAGCCAGGAGATGGTGCAATGAGGGATTGGAGTTGTTTGTGCTGTGCCGCTTGTCTACGTCTGAGCAGGACTTTACATTTTCCCAGGGAAAAAAATGATGGCTTCAGCTCCTGTAACCACCAATGTGACTGTGCCAGCAGCTGTGTTAAAGTGGCTATGGAGTGTGGTGCAGGAAACCACCGGCTCAAAGTGTGTGCTCTGCCAATTCAAAGGCCCGGGGTGACTCTGCTACCTTGCTGCTCTCTTTGTCAAAGGAAGCCCCCCCAGTGCTGCTGACCCCAAGTTCTTCCCCTGGCTGAGTGGGCTGGGGGATCTGTGACATATACTGTATGGAGGCAACACTTGAGAGTTGAGATGACCTGGGAGAGGCAGCTGCTGCTGTGACCAGCCTGGAGGCCCATCCCCTGTTGAGTGTCAAGCAAGAAGCAGATAGGCTTGGTAACATAGAAACATAGAAGTTGACGGCAGATAAGGACCGCAAGGCCCATCCAGTCTGCCCATTTCTTTTTCTACCTTATAAATGTGCCATCGGCCTTTGCTATGTCAGTGACCTATCTATTCATAGTCATTTGTATTGCTCCCTTATGCCTATCCCATGCCTGTTTGAAGCCCTGCACTGTATTCATAGCCACTACTTCTTGTGGTAAGCCATTCCATGCATCTACCACCTTTCTGTGAAAAAGAATTTCCTCACATTCCCCTTAATCGCCTCCCTCTAATCTCATGCTGTGTCCTCTTGTCCTGCTATTTTTCTTATATTTAAACATGTTAGACTCTTTCACCTTGTTTATGCCCTTAAGGTGTTTAAATGTCTCGATCATATCACCTCTCTCCCTCCTTTGCTCAAGGGTATACATATTGAGCTCGTTAATCTGTCCTCATATGTCTTCTGATGCAGTCCTGCACCATTTTGGTTGCCCTTCTCTGGACTGCCTCAATTTGGTTAATGTCCTTGTGAAGGTGTGGCCTCCAATACTGCCGCAGTACTCCAGATGGGGCCTAACCAATGTCTTGTACAGAGGATTATTTCCTCCCTCTTCGACTTGTGATACCCTACTAATACACCCTAACACCCCCTAGCCTTACCTACTGCTTTAGAGGTCTGCTTGATGATTTCAGGTCATCAGTGATGATGATGCCCAAGTCTCTTTCTTCCTTTGTGACTGCTAGCAACTCCTCCCAGCCTATAAGTGGCTTCAGGGTTTCTCTTCCCTATGTGCATGATTTTGCACTTCTTTGCATTAAATCCCAGTTGCCACTCTTCTGACCATTCTGCTAGTTTATCCAGATCTCTTCTCATTCTGCCCACCCCATCTGGATCATCTACTCTGTTGCAGATCTTGGTGTCATCTGCAAACAGACAAGCCTTACCCTCTAGTCCATCTGCTAGGTCACTAATGAAGATGTTGATAGGACTGGCCCCAGGACTGATCCCGAGGTACCCCACTTGTGACTTGCATCTCTTCTGACTGTATACCATTTACCACCACTCTCTGTTTTCTGCCAGTCAACCAGTTTGCCACCCAGTTGACCAACTTCTGACCCACCCAGCCTACCTAGCTTATTTATCAATCTTCTATGTGGAACAGTGTCAAAAGCTTTGCTGAAGTCAAGGTAGGCGACATCAACTGCTCCCCTGGTCCACCACTCTGGTTACCCAGTCAAAGAAATCTATGAGATTAGTTTGACAGGACCTTCCTTTGTAAACCCATGCTGTCTTGGATCCTGTGCCTCTATGGATTCCAGGTGTTGCACTATCCTTTCCTTAAGGAGTGCTTCCATAATCTTGCCCACTACTGAGGTAAGACTGACCGGTCTGTAGTTCCCGCCTCCTCCTGCTACCACTCTTGTGGAGTGGGATCACATGAGCCCTTCTCCAGTCTTCTGGGACCTCTCCTGTGCTCAGAGACTCACTAAACAATTCTGCTAATGGCTCTGCTAGTTCCTCCTTTAGCTCCTTAAGTACCCTGGGATGTATGCCATCAGGTCCCATTGCCTTATCCACCCTGAGCTTAGCAAGCTCTTGTAGGACCCTTTCTTTTGTGAAGGGAGTAGTGCTCACCTCCCTCCCCTCTGTGTCCATGATGCTGAGCTGTGGGCCCTGCCCTACCTTCTCTTCAGTGAATACTGAGCAAAAGTATCTATTTAGGATAGATGCTTTTACAGGGTCCTCCTCCTCACATGCTCCCTTTTCTCCATTAAGCTTAGCAATATATTGGTGGTGTAACTCAGCCAAAAACAGAAACTTCAGTTTTCGACCCATCCCCAACTGGCCATGGATGAGGTCATGGCCATGCAGCCCAGATGAAACTTTTGACACCTAAGGACTTCTCGAAACCGGCACTGCGTTTATCCCGTGCTCACTGAACCCCTGGATGCAGCTGCCTCAGTCACAGACACACCCACCAAAGAGCCTGAGAGACCAACTACCCTCTTGTCTACACCAGAGAAGCCCAGTGAAGCATCATCAGGTTTACTGCTGTTGGAGGGAGTGAACCGTGTGAGCGATGGTGACCTGGAGAGGGACAGTCTGACTCTGCACGAGTCCCTGTATCTTACTCCCTGGAAAGATCATGTCCGCCTAGCTGACAAGTGCCGTAGGAGGTGAGAGTTATATGAGGGCATTGTGAATGGAGCTCCCCAAGCAAGGCGGTATCAGGCAGGGGTGTGGCTGCTAGACAGGCAGGCCCTTGGACCAGCATCAGGCTGTTACCAGAATGGTCTCAGACGGAGAGAATCATCTGAAAGAAGATCCACCAGATTATCCTCAGTTTGTTTACCCTTATCTGCCAGAAAGGCTCTTGGATATACTCGAGGAAAATTGCTAGGACAGGGTATACTGGGGTACTCTGGACAAATTGTACAAAAAAACACCATCTAGGCCCCGATAGTACCAACAATGCCCTGCCCTGCAGAGGATTCAGGATATAGAAACATAGAATTTGACAGCAGATAAGGACCGCTTGGCCCACCCAGTCTGCCCATTTCCCTACCTGATGGATAAGCTACAGATTCTAGTTAATCAACAGCTTACTTCCTCCTGCCCTCCACTAGAATTGCCTTATGCCTGTCTCATGCATTCTTGAATTCTCCCAATGTTCCTGACTCCACAACCTCCTCAGGAAGGCTGTTCCATGCATCCACAACTCTCTCTGTGAAAAAATACTTTCTAACATTACCTCTGAGCCGTCCCCACTCTATCTTCAAAGTGTGCCCCCTTGTTCTTGCACATCTCTTCTTCTGAAAGATACTACCTTCTTGTACCTTGTTAATTCCCTTGAGATCCGTGAAAGTTTCTATCATGTCCCCCCTCTCCCTCCTTTCCTCAAGGGTATACGTATTAAGCTGCTTTAGTCTCTCCTTGTATGTCTTCTGGTGCAGACCTTGCACCATTTTGGTTGCCCTCCTCTGACCAGCCTCCACTCTGTCTATGTCTTTGCGGAGATGGGGTCTCCAGAATTGCACACAGTACTCCAGATGGGGTCTCACTAACTGTCTGTAGAGAGGGATAACAACTTCCTGTTTTCTACTGTTGATGCCTCTCCCTATGCATCCCAGTATCCCCCCAGCCCTCCTTACTGCCTTCTCACGTTGCTTGCCCACCTTTAGGTCATCTGATATAATTACTCCTAGGTCTCTTTTGATTTTTGTTGTTGTTATTAACTCACACCTCAATGTGTACTCTTCCGCTGGGTTTTTGTTTCCCAGATGCATTACTTTGCACTTCTTTGCATTGAATCTGAGCTGCCACATATTTGACCATTCCTCCAACCTTGCCAAGTCCCTTTTCATTCTTTCCACCCCACCTTGTGTATCAACCCTGTTACAGATCTTTGTGTCATCTGCAAAGAGGCATACCTTTCCTTCCAGGTGCTCTCCAATGTCACTTATAAAGATATTAAAGAGGACCGGTCCCAGTACCAAACCCTGCGGTACCCCGCTAGTTACCCTCCTTTCCTCACTGTGGACTCAGTTTACTATTACCCTTTGCGTCCTGTTGCCCAGCCAGTTTTTTATCCAGGCTATCACCTTGGGACCCACTCCAAGGCTGGCTAACTTGTATATTAAACTTTTGTGTGAGACTGTGTCAAATGCCTTGCTAAAATCTAGGTAGGCCATATCCACAGCCCCTCCCTGGTCTACTACTTTGGTCACCCAGTCAAAGAAATCTATTAGGTTCGTCTTACATGACCTTTCTGCTGTGAAACCATGCTGCCTTGGGTCCTGTGCCCCACTGGCCTCTAGGTACTCAACAGTTCTTTCCTTCAGAAGTGATTCCATCATTTTTCCTACCAATGAAGTCAAACTAACTGGTCTGTAGTTTCCTGCCTCTGCCCTGCTCCCACTTTTGTGAAGTGGAATCACATTTGCCCTCCTCCAGTCCTCAGGTACCACTCCATCCTCCCATGATTTGTTAAAGACAGTAGTCAGTGGTGTTACTAGTTCTACCCTTAGTTCTTTTAGTATTCTTGGGTGAATCCCATCAGGCCCCATTGCTTTGTCCACCCTCAGTTTCAAGAGTTCTTTCAAAACCCTTTCTTCTGTGAATGGACTGGTATCAACCCCCTATTCAGAGTTTCTCCCTTGTTTGGTTTAGGCACCTCCCCCTCCTCATCTGTGGTGAATACTGAGCAGAAATATTCATTCAGTATCCCTGCTTTTTCACTGTCACCCTCTGACCACATTCCCTCCCCTTTATTAAGTCTCTGTATCCCTCCCTTGGTCTTTCTTCGCTCCCTAATGTACCCATAAAAGGTTTTATCCCCCTTCTTAACAGAGTTGGCTATCTTTTCCTCAGTTTGTGCCTTTGCTATTCTGACTGCCTTCCCTGCCTCCTTCTGCTTTAACTGATAAAGTTCTCTGTCCTGTTCCTTCTGTGTTTCCTTATATTTCCTGAATGCTATCCTTTTCTCCTTAACCATCCCTGCCACCTCTTTTGAGAACCATAGTGTTTTTTCTTTGATTTTGTTTTATTGATTTGCTTCACACAAAGGCATGTTGCCTCTGTGATGGCTGTTTTGATTATTCCCCATTGTTCCTCCACCCCTCCTTCTTGCCCATTTGCAAGTGCTTTTCTAAGGCACTCTCTCATTTTCCCAAAGTTAGCCTTCCTAAAGTCCAATACTCTTGTTTTTGTATGGCTTGACTCTATGGCTGTGTTTATTAGAACCACACTGTTTGGTGGTCACTTGTTCTCAGATGGCTACCACTTCTAAATCTGAGATTCTTTCTCCTTCCCCATTTGAGAGTACCAGGTCTAAGATTGCTCCCTCCTGAGTGGGTTCCAACACTAGCTGTCTGAGGCATGTCCCCTGTAGGGCATCAAGAATGACCCTGCTCTTGGAAGTGCGTGCATCAAAAGTACTCCAGTTAACTTCTGGCATATTCAGGTCCCCCATCAATAATATCTCCCCTTTTTCTGCCATTTTAAGGATGCCTTCTATCATTTCCTTGTCCATTTCCTCCCACGAGATGGGGGTCTGTACACAACCCCCATGCGGATTGTGGTGCCATTTCCTGTCTCCAGGGTGACCCATAGTGACTCAACAACTTCCTGTTTACTCTTTAGTTCTGTTGCTTTAATCCCTTCCCTTATATAGAGAGCTACTCCTCCTCCTCTTTTACCCACCCTGTCCCTCCTGTAGACTGTGTATCCTAGTATGTTGACTTACTTCCCACTCATGGTTCTCTGTGTATTATGTTTCAGTGACTGCCACAATATCCAGGCATCCCTCTTCCATCAAGGCCACTAGTTCAGGGAGCTTGTTGCACAGACTGCGGGCATTGGTACTCATCACCTTCCATTTATTTTTTATGGCCTTACCCCTTTTAGCCCCATCCCTGTCCTTAACAGCTTTTTCTGCATTTATCCCTGTCCTACTCCCTACTGACTTCTCTGTCTTGGTGTTTACCTCTCTAACTACTGCGCTTTGTGGGGGGAGGCTGGGATTTCCCTGCTCCTTTTCAGTGCCTCCCCCCTTGGCTAGTTTAAATGCTTGCCAATTAAGCATTTAAACCTGTCACCTAGGATCCTGGATCCCCCCGGACAGATGCAGACCATCGCACCAGTATAAGCCTGCAGCCCTCCAGGTGGCTCCCCAGTCCCCAATGAAGCCGAAACCCTGAGCTCCACACCAGTTTTTCAACCATTCATTGAATCCCATGGTGCAGAATACCCTAGCATCATCCTTGCCATAGACAGGCAGCACCTCCGAGAAGGTTACCGTACATGCTACTTGTCTAAGGCCTCTCCCCAACTCCACAAACTCCTCTTGCACCACTCTGATCCCATTTACAGCCAGGTCATTTGTCCCTAGGTGGAGAATGACATCCAGCTCCCTCGTGCAGCTGCTCCCACGATCCTGAGGATTCGCTTCCTGTCCCTCCAAGCCGTGGTGCCAGGCAGGCACCTTACCTCCCTATCCCCTTCCTCCCCCACGTCTATCCCCCTAATGATTGAGTCCCCCACCAGGAGTTGTTTCCTTCCCCTGTGGGGTCTCGTGCCACCCTCCTGTGGGTCTCCTTTGTGGAGGTTCCCAGCATGCTTCTTGGTCTCCACTGCAGGTGCCTCTATAGAGGAACCACTCTTTGCCAGAACAGCATATGAATTGTGGAGAGCTACAACTGGAGGGATGCACCTCTGTTCCACCACCCTCTCCCTCCCTGAGCCCACCTTGGTCCAACCGCTCCTCTTTCTTGGCAACCTCTGAGGTAACGGTGGTGGTCCTGGTGGTCCCTGGGTGGGGGAAGAGGTTTCACGTATCCTAGCCAGGTCAGCCTGGAGACGGGCAACCTCCTCCCTCAGACCAGAGAGGTGCCTGCAAACAGGGCAGCATTGCAGCCTCCAGAATGTCTCCCGGAACACTGCTGCTCCACAGCCATTGCACTGCACCACTCCCATCTTGACTTATTTTGTGTCCCCTCTCCTGTTGCTTTGTATGCTTATTGTCTCCTCCCTCTATGTATTTTTACACTTACTTTCCTACTGCCTATGTGCCCTTACAACTCTCACCCTTCCTGTTCTGGGACAGGAACTTCCTGTAGTCTTCAGTAGTACTCCTTCCCCGTGCTTGGATTCAGACCTCCAGCAGCCGGGGAGTTGGTTTTTTTTTTTTTTAGGTTCCTTCAAGGTTGCTGAAACTAATGTATCTCAGTGATCCTTCCCTTCCTACTGCCAAACAGGAAATTCCTGTTGTCAGTCAAATTCAGTGGCTATAAAACTAGAACTGCCTTTGGGTGGGAGAGAGGGCAATTAGTTTTTATAAAAAAAAAAAAAAAAATCTGTAGTTCTGGACTTCTGTTTCTTGCTCTGCAACCAGTTCTCTTCTGCCAGAAACATAGTGAAGTCTAAATGTACCCATTACGTGTATCAGTGCCTTACCCTGTATAAAACACATGTCCTGGTACAGGACTTGCTGGGTAAGAGGATCAAGGTTTGTGTGGCTGGTGTGAACTCTTTCAGTCAGGTTACCACCAGATCCCCATCAGGATACTACTTCTGATATTTCGACTTCCGGTGATGTCACGGGACTGCAAGGTGCTTGAATCTTAGTGCTCCTAGACCTACCTACTACTAAAACCTCCAAAAACTTAAATAACAACATTACAAAATGTCCCGAAGCTCAGGAGGACCATCGATAACAAGCAAGAGAGGCAGAAACCGGATGGGAAGTAAAAGTAAAGTGAAGGATGGCACCCGATTAAACTCAGACCCTCCAAGCAGATCCATCTCGCCTACGAGCTCCCACTTGGCAGGGTATGACATCGACGGAGAGAATGAACTCTCTAGATCACGATTCGAAACACTCCTCAACGAAATTAGAGAATCAAGGAAAGAGAACAAGCAGGAGTTCAGAGCCATGCAAAAGCAACTTACCACACTAGAAACGTGTATCGGTTCGATTGAAGAGCAGGTGTCAGACACAGAAGATGCAACCACACAGCTCTCTAAGATCGTCCAGGCCCTCTTGCAGCAAACCGGGGAGTTACAAGCTAAGTGCCTGGACTTAGAGGGACGCTCTTGACAAGAGAACCTACACCTTTACGGACTCCCAGAGGACATGGAGACCACCCCGGTAGCTTCTTTTCTAGAAAACCTGTTAAAAGATATATTGGAGCTCCCTGCCACATATGCGCTCCATATCGAGAGAGCCCATTGATCCCTCCAAACGAAACCCTCTGACCCTGCTGCACGCCCATGCTCTATTGTCTTCAAGCTCAGCTCCTTTCGTGTGAAAAAGGACATCCTAAGATGTGCTTGGGCCAAAAAAGAAATCAAATATCTTACCCACTGTCTCTTCCTAGACCATGACTATCCCCAAGAGGTACAGAAGCAGAGGCTCCGCTACCTTCTGATTCTGAGGACACTCCGCGAGAAGGCAATCCATTTTCATACACCATATCCCTCCAGGCTGCGGATCTTTTCGGAAGACGGGGTTAAAGTCTACTCCACAGTAGAGGAAGCATCAGAGGCCCTAAAGGAAAGAAAACTCCCTGTACCAGACACTCGGAATCAACTTGTTGGGAGAAGCGGTCAGGATTGGCAACGCACCATGAGCAGGAAGCGAGGGGGAACCAAAACGCTTGAACTCACTGAGGCAATGCGCAGAATTCAGAGCCTGCTTAACAAGAGAGTCAACCAGACAGACAAACCCGCATGAGACCCTGAAATAACTCGAATACCTGAAAATTGTGGTAGCTTTCACTCGATGATCCCTAATGTGCTCCCATCATCAGCGGACTGCTTACTAGCTAAGTACTTTGATTGTAGCGAGGGGCCTACCTAAGGTCTCTTTTCTTTCAGTTCGAACTGATGGGTCTGGATAAAAGGGGAACAGGGAGAGGTATATCACCCCTGGACAGGCAAACTGAACCTGTCGTTGACTTGGAGACGAAACTACCTTTTTCTCAGTTTAAACAGGGTTACCCTGAGAAGACTATGTCTGGTAAACACTTTGGTTAAGTTTCTCCTCATTTACAACTTAATTATCTTTAGCGATTTTCCTAATCCCCCCCTTATGAGAAGAGATGTAGGTCAAAACACCTCTCCTGCATTCTATAATCGATGTCTCCTGCTAGAGGCTGCCTTTTCTTTTCTTGATCCCACAGAATAAGGGGGGCTGAGGTGTAAGGAGTTAACGGGCCTTACTGGAGGTCTGTAACATTATACTTGTTTCGGAATAGGGTGTCATCAGAATTCTTCCATAAGCCTATACCCTGTTTTGCTAATTATGTGCCAGGATTTGATAAGGTGGGTGGATCACAGGGACACAACAAAAAAATGTTTTCTTCTTTCTTGCAACCTGTGTATAGTGTACCCTAAAAGTGCTTTGCACTTTTCTTTCTGTGGAGCCCCCTGAAATCGTGGCTCTAGAGGAGGTCTTCCAGAGACAGAAGCACTGGTAGCCCACCTCGTTCTCCTCAAAGAGGGAGGACACAGAGGCTAATACTATAGATTAGCCTCCAGCCTTGGAAGCAACCAGTTGTGTTATGGTTATAATGGTTATGATTAATGTTAAAGCCATGTTGGCTTATGTTCCTATTTTTTTTGTTGAATGGGCATCTGAAAACTAAGAGCAGTAGCATTTCTTTACAATGGCCGGAGGGGCTGAGGGAGAGGAGGGGACTGCCACGCTTCGAGGGTCAGCAACCAATGGAGCACGATCAAGTTATTAAAATAGGTAATATATAAATATGTCACAAACATACACTGTATGCACACACAGTGTGCATGGGGTAACTAACCCTACTAAACAAAGTAAAATTTTGCAATATTTAAAAAGGGAGGGTGCTAACATTATTTTACTTCAGGAAACCCACCTCTCGCTGGTGGAACATAGAAAATTTGAACGTCTGGGCTTTTCTTGTGTGGCAGCCTCCTCCTGTGGGGGGGGGGAGTAGGAGAAGGGGGACTGCTATAATGATAAGACAGGGTGTTCAGTTTGAATTCAAGGACCAGATTATCGATAAAGAGGGGAGAGTTGTGCTACTTAAGGGTCATATAGATGGACAAATGACGACTCTGGCCTCAGTATATACTATTTACCCCTAATATCAGACTATGGGGTATACAGATCATTTTTTACACAGTTGGCTGAGTGGGCCGAGGGTCATGTAATCTGTGGTGGGGACCTCAACCTAAATATTGCAGAGAGGATGCCAGGCCATTCCTCCTTAGGTCGTGTTAACAAAACTACTAGGGAGGTGCAAAAACTTCTCCAGGAATTGGGCTATGAGGATGTATGGCATTCTGTTCATGGCCCTAGACGTAGACATACGTTTTACTCCCAAGTCCATGACTCATATTCCTGTTTGGACTTCTTCCTGATCCCTCGGGAACAATTGACTGAAGTTCAGAACATTAGAATGGGGGATTTCACCCTTTCTGATCACGCCCCAGTGTTCTGTGAAATACATTCACAGACAGTGAGGAAGCAAACTTTCTGACGACTGAACCTATCCCTCATGAGGGACAAGAAAACCCAGGAGGTGGTTAGGGACACAATCCTCCAGGCTCTTTCCGATAACGACAATCAGGATACCTCGGTGTCAGTTGTTTGGGATACTATAAAAGCCATAGTTAGGGGTAAGCTGATTGGAATCTCCTCTCATAAAAAGAGACAGAGGGAGGCGCACCGGCACTCCATAGAGGAGAAAATTAAGGCCCTCAAGGAACTTCAGAGAATCAGAGTAACTAAAACTAGAAGCTCTGAGCTGGCTGTATTAAAAAAAGAGCTTAATAATATCCTAGATTATGCTATAGAACAGAAGTTAATATTTTTGCGTCATAAATACTATGACGGTGGCCCCCGTTTCCTGAGGCTAATAGCAGGTCAATTGAGGGCCCAGAGAGTCAGATCCACCATTTTGAGGGTGAGACACCCTACAAAAGGCAATGTCCAGAGCAATATAAAAGAAGTATCTGGGTCCTTTCTTGACTATTGCACATCATTATACTCAGCGGCCCCCTCACCCCCTGACCAAAGAATCCAGGAGTTTCTCTCCTCCCTTGACTTGCCCACCCTGACCAAAGATCAATGTACCCAACTAATTTCCCCAATATCCATTGAGGAACTAAAATCAGTTATAGGAGGCCTAAAGACAGGGAAATGCCCGGGGTCCGACAGACTCCCAGGTGAATTTTACAAAACCCTCTCCAAGACCCTAACCCCTCTCTTGGGAAGAGTCTTTTCATTTGTAACAATGAAAGAGGGTGTAGTTCCTCCTTCTTGGAACGAAGCAATAATCTCTGTTATACCAAAGGCAGGCAAGGACCCCACACACTGTACATCACACAGACCTATATCGGTACTGAATACAGACTATAAAATTTTTGAGTCTGTGTTAGCCAAAAGACTTGTTCAAAGAGCCCCAACTAAAATACATATGGATCAGTGTGGCTTTATACCTGGCCGCCAGGCGCAGGACAATGTCAGGCGTACCATCTATATAATGGAACAAATACAGTCTCAGAAGACCCCAGCACTTCTCCTCGGGTTAGATGCAGAAAAAGCTTTTGATATGATCTCTTGGAGATTTTTGAAAGGGGCCCTTGCCTGCTTTGGTTTTCTGGCCCAATTTTCTGATACCATCTTCAAATTCTACAGCAAGCCCACCGGTTACATTAGGACAAATGGCCATATATCAGAGGGCTTTGCCCTTCACAGAGGGACTAGACAGGGTTGCCCCTTATCCCCCCTACTTTTTGCTTTCTGTATTGAGCCCTTGGCCCAATACATCCGCCTTTCCTCGGATATTAAGGGAATCCAGGTAGCTGCAACAGAACATAAACTGGTCCTTTTTGCTGATGACCTTTTAGTTTATTTATCAGACCCCGACCCATTCATGGAGGCCCTTTTCCAAAAAATTCAAGATTTCTCCCTTCTCTCCGGATACTCTATTAATATATCTAAAACAGAAGCCCTTTCTATCGGATATGACCCCACCCCCACCCTTAGAACTAGATTCCCAAGCAAATGGGACAAGCAATCCATTAAAGACCTAGGTATTCAGAATCCCAAAGATTTATCCTCCTGTATTCCCAGAACTATATCCCATTAGTGACAACTAACAAGCACGACCTTAGAAGATGGAATCTTTTCCCGACTTCCTTCTACACATGTACCCTCTCCCTCAAAATGAATGTTCTACCACGTTTTCTTTACCTTTTTCAATGTGTACCTTGCGATATATCACCTAAGGAACTCCTGGCATGGCTGAAAGCCATGAGTGCCTTCCAGTGGAATCATGGTAAACCCCGGGTCAAAATCCATAAACTATTCCTGCCTAAGTCCCTCGGTGGCGTGGCTCTCCCCTCTCTGATGGACTACTGGATCGCCGCACAAACGAGACTGGCGCTTTTATGGGGTGCTGGCCCCTATGTAGCAGCCTGGAAACAAATGGACCTAGCAAGGCCAGCGAGTCCTCCGCTGCCGGCGAGCCTGTTCTCTATGCCCCTACTTAAACAGGCGGTATTACTAGTGCCTAATGCCACAGCCACAATACTGAAGGGATGGAGATGGGGAACAAAAAGTAAAGTTGTGCAACAGCGCACCTGGAAATATCAATGGTTCCTGACAATACCCCAATTTAAGTCCTCTCTCCAGGGACAGTGGTATGAAATTCAGGCTAAAAAGGGATTAGTAGCTCCCTGGCAACTTCTCCAGAACAATACTGTAATCAGCTTTGAGGAGGCTCAGCTGAGATATCTCTGGACAGAGAGAGACAGATTATATTACTACCAAATTTGGGATTTCATAGTCAAACACAGCAGGGGTAGAGATGGTGGACTAGAGATAGAAGAGGATCTCACTCCGTATTCATACATCTGGTCCTCTTCCCAGGGAGGAAAAAGCTATCTCTATTATATATAAATTCCTAATTCAGCAAAAGGCACATTGTATGGATTCGGTAAAATCTAGCTGGGAAAAGGAATTTGCCCAAGCAATACCCAACCGGGAATGGAGTAAGGTATGGAAGGAAGCATGGGCTACCACCTCTTCCCCTATTTGGAGAGAATTTGTTTGGAAGATCAGAGTGAGATTTTTCCTGGTACCCATGATGGTAGCCCTTAGAAACCCAGGGGCCCATTCCAGATGTTGGAGAGAGTGTGGGGAGACCAGGGCATCCCATAAGCATATCTTTCTGGATTGCCCCAGAATATCTAATTTCTGGAAACAGGTTGTTCAAAATATAACATCCTGCCTCGATCTTCAGCATCCTCTCAATGGGATTAATTTGTTATTAGGTACTCCACCTATAGGGGTTAAAGATAAAGTTACCTTATATCTCTGGTCTATCATGCTATGTGCAACATACAAAGCTATCACCAAAAGGTGGTTTCAGGAGACGCCTCCCCTGATCTCTGAAAGAAGGTCCCTCATGGCCACCATACAACATAATGAACAGATGTCTTTTGCACTTCAGGATAGAATGGAGGCTTATACCTCACATTGGACCAGATGGGAACTGATACAGGATCAGATTCAGTGAGGGGTTGACCTCCAGTTGGGTTGGATGGATAGGGTTTAGGCCCAGACAGCAAAGATTCCTGAGGGAGTGAAACTAAGTTGGAAATGGGTATGGTATACCTCCCCCTCACATAGTAAACACCTGCCACCTACCTACTTATGGTGGGGATGACCTGCTACTTGCTCTCTTTGGATAGATGAAATAGTTCTTATTGAAAACCAAAAGAAAGTTGAACTGTAGTCAGAGAACACCATAGAATTGTAACCTTTTTAGCCCTTATTAGATTTTTTTATTTATTTTCTTTTTATAAAAATGTTGCTTGTCCTTTTCTATGTTGTATGATTGACAAGCTGAGGTTTTTAAACAACTGAAAGTTGTAATATACTTGTGAGCAAAATTACTATACCATTTGTATAAATGCATGTATTCAAATACTTTTCAATAAAGGAAGTATAAAAAAAAGGATACTACTTCTCCTGGCAGTGAGGACTCGACGGCCTGTGGTGTTTTCCATCTTCCCCCCGAAGATGCACTTTGAATAGAACCTGGACTGAGAATGCTGCTCTAGTAAACGGGTGAGGGCACCCCTTTTTCTTTCGTTGCCTACTTTATTTGATAATGGTTGCAGATACGCTGATATATGAACAGTTAACATCTGACTTCAGATGGTGAAAGTTTTGTTTCTGATTTTCCAGTTATGACTTTTGTACCATCTGAAAGCTGAGACTGCACCTCTGTGCTGCTCTAAGGGGGAAAGTGGCTATCATTGTATTGTGTTTTAAATGTTTGCAGCTAATGTTTATAGTGTTCCCCATGTTTCATGTTTTATGCTGTTTTAAATGTCTGTGGGGAAAAAAAAGAGAAAAGGAAGTATGTGTCTGTGTACCTTAAAGTGTTTCTGGGCTCAGCAGGAAGTATGTATCTGTGTACCTTAAAGTGTTTCTGGGCTCAGCAGGAAGTATGTGTCTGTGTACCTTAAAGTGTTTCTGGGCTCAGCAGGAAGTATGTGTCTGTGTACCTTAAAGTGTTTCTGGGCTCAGCAGGAAGTATGTGTCTGTGTACCTTAAAGTGTTTCTGGGCTCAGCAGCTGTTAGGCAGGTTTGGCAGCAGCTAACATTTGGAATGTTAGGATAAAGCAGTGTAGTGTTAGCACTGGGATACTGCCTCTGTGTTGCCAGGCAGTTCATCCTGTGCAGCGCAGGTGATGAGCCGCCATTGTGTTTGAGTGGGGGATGCCTGGGTTTTAGGTCCCAGAAAGTTCAGTGCACTAGAAAGAGTGTGTTTGGGAGGGGAACACCTGGTTTTAGGTTCCAAAAGATTTAGTGTTGGGGATCCACCATTGTGGCGGTGTGCCAGTGGGCCATTTGGCAACTGTGTTTTCTGGGGGAGTGCACATACCCCAGTGTAGTGCAGTTGTTGTGGTAGCTGGGTAAGGGGGGTGCTCACCGGAACAGTGAGCATTTGTGGCAGGGGAAGATGTAACACCCCCCCCCAACGGTGTTGGGTGTACTTAATTTTCCCCGTTAGGTCTAATTTGGGCCTGATTAATTAGTTAGTCTGGCCTCCACTCACTGGTGGGGCCTCCGTGGGTCGGAGGTCACCCATGGTGCACGGGGCCATGGGGGTTGGCACAAAACAGAGGAATCATCACTGCCACAGAGGAGTGTAGTGGTGGGAGTGTAGGATCAGGGGCTATTGCCTGCTCTCACCTGAAGAAATTGTTGGTTGGGTGGTCAGCAGCAGGTCAGCGGCAGTGTGACATGGCAGCAGCTGTGGGCATTGTGGTTCTCTGCCCCGGCATACATCCATCTTCAGATGGGGCAGGTCTAGTGGCACCTGAAGCAGAGACATCTTTGGAGCAAGAATGGTGCCCTGTAGACTGCAGCAGGTGCCCAGTTCAGATTGCAGTCATCAGTCTGGAGACCATTACTGTGAGGGTAGAGGGGACCAGCTGATATGTACGGGAGTGGAGGAGCCTGCAGCAGAAAGAAATGCCAGTCCGGCGGTGCGAGTAGGTAGGGACATCTCCCTGAGGAGTGGAAAGGAGGAGTCACCTGCCTGCCCTGTAAATTTGGGACAGCTCAAGGAGGACTGTTTGGATGGAGCCCAGAACTGATTTGGCTTCTGCTGGCTTTTCACCTCAAATGTTTGTGAAGGACATGAGAGAGCAGAATAGAGGAGGCCCATGAAGCAATGGGAAAAAGAAAGCTACCATCCCCCTCGCTTTATATTTAGAGGGGTGAGCCTAGTGCAGACCTAGTATTGGGAACTGCTGCTGCTTATGGTTTAGGGGTCATCCAGACCCTCAAATTATTTCTGCTGCCCATGAACCCAAAAGTGGCCTCCCGGCCCAGGGAATAAATGTATTTTGGTGGGGTCAGCTCAATCACGATAGAACCACCGTGTTACCCAGTTGTGGACTCCTGGGTCTGGAGGATTTCAGCTGTAAATTGTTTGTGAACTGGCCAGTTATCAATTAAAGTATGAGATCCCCCATTTTGATTTTACCTATGTGTGGACTTTCTGTTATATGTAAAACCAAAGAGTTCCCTTGTAGCCCAGCACCCAGGAAAGCACCCCATGGCACTGAAGGGCCCATTCAGTCCAGCCAGATCCTGGTAAGAACTGTTTCAAATGACCTGGTCTGAGTTTCTGCTATTGTAGCCCCCCACCCCAATTTCACCATCAGGATACCCCTAGACACAGGGATGGGGGCTTAAAATGTGGGGGCTCGTCCAGGATTCATTTCATGAGGTGCCCTGGACTTTGGAGCTTCCACTGTGGGTGCTGGGTGCAAAAATCAGACCCTGGAGTTTAGCCCTGGTTTGAATTGCAGAAGAGACAATGTAGTGCAGTATGAGGAATTTTGCACCTTTCCGTGCACTGTGGCACCAGAGAGTCTGAGAGCTGAGCCTGCCGCAGGACTGTGCGTGTAAGCCTATGCAAACTGCCCTGTGGGTGCATGCTAATTGGGTGCTGGGCTGATTGTGGCTGGCATGCTGGGAGCTGGATGTCTTGGTGAGCCAGGAGATGGTGCAATGAGAGATTGGAGTTGTTTGTGCTGTGCCGCTTGTCTACATCTGAGAAGGACTTGTAAATAGTTTGTGAACTGGCCAGTTATCAATTAAAGTATGGGATCCCCGGTTTGATTTTCCTGTGTGTGGACTTTCTGTTATTTGTAACTGTTCAGCTGACTAACCAAAGAGTTCCCTTGCAGCCCAGCACCTAAGAAGGCATCCGTGGCATTGAAGGACCCATTCAGCATAGCCAGAACCATTTGAAATGACCTGGTCCAGATTTCTACTATTGTAGTCCCCCTCCTTGATTTCACCATCAGGTTACCCCTAGACATGTGGATGGGGGAGGTCTTACATCCTTACATTTTTAAGACGCTTTGGGATACAGTGCATATGAAAAGCACTTTATAAAACCAAATTGTATTTTATTCTCATCATAACTTAAAGGGCTTTGTCAGTTCCCTATAAAAGAATGTCAGTTTCTAGTCTGTGTTTTATTTTGGCAATAGAGCACCCAAAACTGTCTTCAGTAATGTAATCTATTGATACACAGACATACCTGTAGATACCTAGACGCTGACGGCAGAAAAAAGCTCTTGGCCCATCCAGTCTGTCCACCCATCCTAACTATTCTGTCTTGCT
This sequence comes from Neoceratodus forsteri, assembly GCA_016271365.2. Taxonomy (NCBI): domain Eukaryota; kingdom Metazoa; phylum Chordata; order Ceratodontiformes; family Ceratodontidae; genus Neoceratodus; species Neoceratodus forsteri. The sequence continues at coordinate 585,468,901 of JADMNL010000022.1, forward strand.
CTAGTGGCAATCCTCCCCTTTGTTACTGTCCCCCCTTTTTTCTAACAAAACCCACCAGCCTGTGTCACCCCTGCCTGGAGCTGCTGGTTGATTTGGCCTGTACAGCTTACTCTTGTAGCTTATTCCACTTGTCTGCCACTGTTTCCGTGAAGAAGTCCTTACTGCCCTGTTCATAGGTACTAGTCTATGATGTACGGTGACCTACTTGTAAAATGTGTCTCTAAAAATTCCCATCAGCCATGTCAATAATGGTTTAGATATTTACGTTTTATTCACTTATGTTAAGAAATCTTACGCAGTAATACAGTATTGTGCTACTGGAAGGGACTAAGGGTCCATCGTGAAAGACCCCATAATGGAGCACCACTGACTTTTAGTTAATAGGATACTGTGCAGCCTGCAAAAGATTTGACTTAGAAATAGACTGCATGACTTAATACATAGATACATACATAGATACATAGACAGTGTCGGCAGATAAGGGCCTATGGCCCACCCAGTCTGCCCATTTAAGTTTGTAAGTTCAGTTTATGTTTTCCAGGAAGTCTGTTGCCCCTTACCCCTGACCGCCAGAATTCCTTTATGTCTATCCCATGCATTCTTAAATCCCGTGATTGTTTCAGCCCCCACCACTTCCTCTGGCAGGGTGTTCCACTTGTCCACCACCCGTTCTGTGAAGAAATTCTTCCTCACGTTTCCTCTGAATTGTCCTCCCTCCAACTTCATCCCATGCCCTAGTCCTGGAACATCTTTTCGCTTAAAAATAGTGCATTCCTGCACCTGTTCCTCCCTGTAAGATACTTGTGTGTCTCTATCATATCCCTCTCCTCCTCTCCTCCAGGGAGTACATGTTCAGTGCTTTCAACCTGTCCTCATAGGACTTGTGATGCAATCCATGCACCATCTTTGTTGCCCTCCTCTGAACCTTCTCTACCCTGTCTATGTCCTTACGTAGGTAAGGTCTCCAGAACTGTACACTGTAGTCCAGGTGCGGCCTCACTAGTGTCTTGTATAGTGGAATTATGACCGCCCTTTTCCTGCTGGTGATGCCCCTGCCTATGCATCCCAGCATCCTATTTGCTTTACCTGCTGCCTTGTCACACTGTTTCCCTACCTTGAGGTCATCAGAGATGATAACCCCAAGATCCCTTTCCTGCTTGGTGCATGCTATATCCTCACCCCCCAACTGATATATTGTGCCAGGGTTTTTGTGCCCCATATGCATTATCATTATTATGCATTAATGGGTTTCATATCCCAGGACTTTTCAGACATTTTGAATCTAAGCTGTATAGTCCATGGTCATGGCTGCTAAAGCAGTTGATATCTTTTCTTTTACACAAGTTGGTTACAGCTGAACTTCCCCTCCCATGTTGTAACACCAGGAGATAAGAAAATGATCCTGTATTGTGTATACCTGTATTCATTTCTATGCCTTGGAACCAAGTGTCCTTTCATGTCAGTTTCTGATATAATGAATAAAAATACATTTAAAAAAAATAGAAATAGACTGCAGAAAACAAGCTGTGAATTGGAATTTTTGTAATGTCGCAGTATTCCTTATACTTCAAAAAGAAACCCAACCTGGTATCTGAAAAGGAAAACAAGCTGTGAATAATCCCATGGCTGGGTAAAAAAACACGTACTGACTAGTGAAGATTTTCTTTCCTTCATGAATAATTCACTGATTAATATTAAATTTATTCTGTTTTTTCCCAGTAAAAGAACTCTTAGCAGTCAACAGAAAGTGCTGTTTTTTTTTTCCACCAGAGCACACAGAATTTATGCATTGCCTTCAAAATCAGTGGGGGAAGAACATTTTTTTCAATAGAAAATGGAGACTGGGTCTTCTACGTCCTCAAGCACAAGCTTCATTGTCTGAGTAATTGGAATTGTGCTGTCGCCATATCTCTCAAGTGTTCAAATGTTCCTGATTATGAAGGACATCAGCCTTTTTTCCTCTCTAAATTGCTCTGTCCCTCATAGAACAGGTGCTGCCCACACTGAGAAGGTTGCAGTAAATTCAGACTTTAAGGCAGAAATTCTTAATAGTCTAACATGTTAAATCAAAAATAAAATGTGTACAAGCACAAGCAATGGTTTCCACAGTGATTCTGATTTTGTATCTCCAAATCTGAAGATGTGTCCCTCATTAGGAGTGCCAGTGTCTCCCATTGTCCCTCATTTTGAGTGCCTGTGTCCTCATTCCAGTGACAAAAGTTTGAGCAGTATGGGTGTCACAGTGCCTTAACAATTGGAAGCTCATAAGGGTTCATATAAATGCATTTTATTCTTCCTCTCTCACTCTGTATGCTTAAGTCACCCTAAAGACAAGACTACATGTTCCTTTGAAGAGTATTTACCAGCGAACTGCTCATTGCTTTGCTACAGCTAATGAGAGGAGTGCTTACTCTTCTTACAGAGAGAACTCGAAGGCAATGATCTCCCTGAATGACTGACAGTTCAGCCATTAACATTCTCACTTACAATAATCATTATGTGTTATGAAATGAGGACTCTTATTTTGATGGGTGGCCTCTTCTCCTTTCTGCCGAGTAACCACGTGGTGTCAGCAGCTTGGCTTTTAGTCTTCTTTCTTTCCTCATAATGTGACTTAGCAGCAAGCGGCCAGGCCAAGCTGCAATGCCCTGGCTCTGGCCCTGGCCTTCTACCTGCACCCTTATGGGACTGTGTGCAAAAAGGGACCAATCAGATAAAACCTTTGCAACCTTGTTCAAACAGCCTCCTTGTAAGAGAATGATGAAACCCATGGTACTTTTAAAGCTAAAAAGCATAAATGAGTTAGCAAAACAAAAACAAAAAGACATCATAATGGAAGAATATATGCACTCTGTTGCACAGGACTCGTTAGAAAGGGAATAAGAAAATATTTTTGTAATACTGCTTCTTCCAGTAAAGTTGACCCCCTAAAGTGCAAGGAAAACATACGTGAACTTGGTTTGATTTGCATGTTTCTCTGTGGGTTCTGGATTGGGAATTAGGGTTAATTACTACATCATATAATTACCTGGAGAATTGCTTGGTTTCAGTGTAATCATTTTATACTTTATTTCTTTATTTGGTAAGTGTGCAGGGCCAAGAATTACTGTAGCATGTTTTAGGCAGGACCAGAGCCAGAGCTTCCAAGTCAGCACTCCTCAAATGAGGAAGATCTGATTTTGACCACAGAAATTAGGGACATTTTCAGAGGGCCGTAATGCACGTGCCTAACTGAATCTAAGTTGCTAAAAAATGACTTGCTAACATCATTTAAAGACAGGAGGAACAGTTTGTTTTTTGATTCTGATGATTTTAGGGACATGGACTGGTGCCACAAAAAGCCAAGGGGGATGTCTAAAAAGGACAAAAACAGGGAAATGTCCTGAAAATAGGGAGACTTGGAAGGTATGCCAAAGCCCTGAGGCAAGGATTTTACAGTCAATGTATGCCATGAAACAGAAAACAATTGCATGAATGACTGGGAACAATTGTTACCCAAAATAGAATCTGGCAAGAGAGTTCAAAGAAGTAGTATGGAAGTTCACCATGGGGGAGTACAGACCTAGACCCAATCAGGCAGCAAAATAACATACAAGAAGTGGGCTATGATGCAACTTATAAGCAGGACTCAGCAAATAAATAAAGTAACAACTATAAGATAAAGACATGTAGGTGATTGCAACAGAGTGAAATGAACAGAAGGACCATCATACAGCAGTATAGCAGTGGCACACAGTCTGGTTAATTAAATAGTCCCTTAGGTCCCATATAAAGCACATATGACTGGGGGGCCTGAGTCAGTTCACAGGGTAGGCTATTCTGTAGTTTTGGGGCTGATACCTAGAAGACTTTCTGTCCCATGGTACAAGATATGTGTGGGATTTAGAGGGTGATCGTTGGTCTCTACCATTTATTTTGAGTGTGGGTGTCCCTGGTAAAGGGAGATGCTGTGTAGCAACTTAAGAGTTTATCAATGCAACAGCACTGGATATTGCAAGCAAGCAACATTTTAATTCTTAAGTGCCCATCCCTGGAGGCTATAGGCACTGAACAGTAACATATTACATTAAAATCAACAATATAAGATAAAATAGATAAGGTAAATGACGGAGTGTGGATAATAAACTAAGTAACTGAAAAATAACAAGAAGCCAACCAAATTAATACAAGGAAGAGGCCTCCTTGAATAGGTAGAACTTCAGCCCTCTCTTAAAAGCTTCCAGTCAGGGGGCCTCCCTTAAGGACCTTGGAAATGAGTTCCACAAGGTCAGGGCTGCTACCAACAAGGCATGCTCCCCAGATGACTTCAGCCAAACCCTGGGAACTGCTAGGAGGCCCTCCTCAGAGGAATGGAGAGGCCAAGAGGATTGGTAAGGGGACAGTAGGTCTCGCAGATAGATGGACCCCAATCCATGTAAGGCGTTAGAGGTCAGCAAGCTAACCTTGAAGGAGATCTATCACCTCACCGACAGCCAGTGCAGTTTGCGTAGGACTCGTGTTATATGGCAGAACCTAGCTGCAGGCAATGCAGGGCTCCTCCACTTAGCCCCAGGTACAGGGCGTTGCAGTAGTCAAGCCTAGAGGTCACAAAGGCATGCATTGGTGATGGCAGGTCAACGGGTGAGATAAGGTGCTTAATCCGTGTGATGCTCCTCAGGTGGTAAAACCCATTTTTGACAACGGCCGACACCTGAGCCTCCAGTGTCAATTCGCTGTCGAGGATCACGCCCAGGTTTTTCACCTTAGCAGACATGGCCAGCCGAGAAGCACCCAGCATAAGACCAGTTGCTTCCTCAAGCTGTCTGATACCCCACCAATGTCCAGGCTCAATCACCAATACTTTTGTCTTGTCTGGCCATGGCACGCTTGAGGTGTAAGCCATCCTATGTCAGCATATGACTTACAGTGACAGATATGATAGCATTTAAGGCAAAGCGTCAAATGCTGTTATAAACTGAGCTGAGTTTCTCGCTAGCAGTGGTAGGGCAGTAAGCTAGCACGCCTTATGCAAAGGTGGGTAGAAGCGTACCGCTAGCAAATGCCAGCCTTACTTCCAGCAGCAGACAGTGTTTGAGCCACATATAATACCTGAAGCTTTTGACTAGTAAATTTGCAGAGAGAAAAGATGGTCTCCAAGTAGGTCCGGCTGGAATCAAGGAGACCTTCCAGGTACTTAAAAGTGTGGATGCATTCACTGGGGTCCCACAGAAGTTCTGGATATGGAAGCTACTATAGCCAGTTATAAGCCTGCTTTTTGATCCACAGAGCATAGGTTTGGTTTTGCCTTTGTTTAGTAGAAACATGTTTCCGTTAATGATTTATCCTGCTAAGGTCTGCAATGAAGGGTGAGGAAAAATGGAAGGGTCGGGAGATGTTATGTAAATAATAAGATCAACAACGTATTGTAGGGCATTATCCTGTAGGCAGCATGCAGACAGAGAGAATCATAAACTGAATTTTAGCTAAGTGTACAGTACTGTAAGTGTGGTATATTAAAACAGAGGAGTCCAGAAGGTAGGAGTTAGAAGTTTTATTCTAGATCACTTGTACATGTACAGACATCAGTCACCATCTTGAGTCTATCTGACCCCCGAGAGCACGCTCAATACAGCACAAGCATTACCTAAAGGCAAAAGTGCTTATCCCCACTACGACCACAAGGTGGCATCTCCTAGTTATTGTAATTCAGATTCTCTGCTTACTGACAACTGTACTACATTCCTCCCCATTTAAGATATAAATACTCCTGAACATCAGAACAAGACAGATAACAAACAAAAGAAACACTGAGGACAAGGGTAGACTACCTTAAACTCTAGGCAATTATAAAGGATTAATCTACCCTTTTATTTTTTGCATAATTTATTTTATTCTTTGGTAACCGGGTAAGGCCCACTAGGCACAAGTGCCTGTTTTCAGGGGTGACCTGGGAGCACTGGGTGGTCAAATGACTTGCTCAGAGTCACACAGTATGCAAGTGGAGGTTGTGAGAATCAAACCCAGGTCTGCTGGATGTACCAAGCTCATTCACAGCTCGCTACTCTAACCTCTAGGCTATAACGGCCACACTAAGAACAAATCCAGTCTGATTTTCGGCTTTGGAGTACCTTTAGAATGGCACAGCAGCCTGCTCAGTATGCCTTAGTCACTAGAAGGTGTTGTCTATCAGGTTCAGCAACAGCCCCTGTAATCAGCGTTTCCTGCTCTGTGATGCTATTCAATGCAGACTCCTTAACAGTCTCAGTGGGCACCAGGTAATCCTGTCACTGTGACACTTACTTCTGCCATCACTTACTCAGAGGTGATCACTAGATCCACATTTACAGAATTATATAGCAATGGATCGCTCATAGCCAATCAGCGAAGACAGCGGCTGTACCTCGTATCTTGTGTACAGCCATCTCCTCACACTGGTCTTCCAATGTGCTCGTCCTATGAGGGAGCTCATAGAACAGAAAAGCAGAAATAAGAGATATTCAAACTAAACCCAAAATCATATTAGGGTGATTCATTCACATGTAAAGCTATGCCAGAAATTCAGTGGCCAAGCAGCCAGCCACTCCCAGTTCCTGAGCTATATAAGCAGCAGTTCCTCTAAGCCTCTCTGTGAAGCTTTTTTTTCATGCAGCCGGAAGCTATGTTGGTTTGTCCTCTGAGCTGGCTGGGGCCTACCGCCCCCCACACTGTTTATGTGTGTCTCTGCTGGACTTCGGTGTTTGTTTTCTTGCTTTTGGTTTGTATTCCTCCAGCTGTGTGCTTCCCTGTGTGTTTTGTTTCTTTTTTGGGGCCTTTCCCTATTCTGTTTTGCTGTGTTTTGGTTTAGTCTTTTTGGGGGGCTTTTATTTTCTAAACTCCTAGCATACTGCTACTACAGAGCTCATACTGCTGGCCTTCATTTGCAACACTCAAATTATTTGCACCGCTACTGCGAACCTACTCAGAGCTCATGTTACTGTTTTCAGTTACCTACAATTGCAGCCACTGCTGTTTACTTTAATTACTATTGTACCCAGTGCCTGTGTTTCAACACTGTGCTCACCACGCTCACACTGCTGCAATGCAACTGCATTCATTACCTGCGTATTTCTGCTCAACCATAGCTGCTCCTTTATTTGCACTTACAACTCAGTGTACTCATTTGTTTACTACTGCTGTACAGGCCTACTTACTTCCTGCTGCTGCATTGTTTACACCCATTCCTATTGTACCTTGTTTACTCTGAGGCTAGCTGAAGCTCCTGCTGAGGCTATTAAACTAGCTTTTATATCTGCATGTGGTTCTCGGCCTTTCATCGCTTCCTTGTTTGTCCTACGGCGGGGACTGGGAGGTGTTTTGGGGGGTTGTGGCCTATGTGGTTAATTAATTCTGTTCTAAATCCTGTCTTCACCGCCGAAAATCCTCAGAGTTTGTCACCTCGATTGGTATTCATGTCTCATGGACTTGCCCTAATTCAGTGCTGTTTACTTGCTTTACAGTTGTTATGCAGGTCCACCTATTACTACTACAGCTTGCTGACCTATCGGGTCCACACTTGCTTACGCAACCGTTGCTCCTTGCTTACGCAAATCATTGCTTCACGCCTACTGCCATCCCTTCGGCTTCGGCCTGGGATTCTACTGTTCTCAATATACCTTGAACCTTGCAAGGTCTCAGTGCTCATTATGATCTCAGCACGCCATGCTCATTCAGCTCACCTGCTTTCAGCTCTCAATCAATTCTGGGTCATGCCAGCCATTCTATTCTAGTGCAGGATTCCTGCAGCCGATGGTCTCGCTCTGCATTTAGTCCGCATCATCGAGCGTGTCCAACTTGGGGTGGGATCCTTCTCACCTGGCGCATAGCTGGGAATGTCCTTACCCTGGGCTTGGCTTTAGCTGACTGCTATATTTACAACAGCCTTGGTGTAGAATTTAAGTACTAGCGGTGAAGGGTGGTTTCGACTATCTCCTTTGGCTCTAGTGTTCCACTATAACGGTTGGCCATTGACTTTAGTGGTTTCCCTAGCTAGGCACCTTCACCACATTCTCCCCACGACAGCCTCTGGTTCACCTGGTTTCATTTAGGGTGGACAGGCCAGGTGAGTACCTCAGCAGTTGTTGCTCTCCTCCTGTGCCCTGGATGCACGTATTGTTGCAGAGTTTTCTCACAACCTTCCACGACGTTCCCGCTAGAGGGTTTGAGTAAGAGCCTTCCTCCAAATTGGAATATTTTCCACCTCCCTTTAATTGGGTTTTCTAAATTGCAGCTGCAGAGCCATCACTAAATAAAATTTCCTGGCACCTCTAGGGGTGGAACCCTCTCAGAGAGTTCCTTGCCGTCGTACCCCTACAGGGTAGTAATTCCTCTGGAATAAAGAGTGCGAACGGCCAAAACCAAACTAACACAGTTGCACAAGCATAACACTATACTGGCTGCGTAGGTCAGTGAAATATAATATGTTTATGAGTATAGTAAGTTACTTGTCTCTTACTGTTTAACAAGTGTCTCTCGCACTGGTTGGGCAGACAGAACCACTCAGCTTCGCTTCATGGTCCTCTCGCCGGACCGGCACAAGAGACACTTGTTAGAGAGTAAGAGATTATAGTTACCAAACCCATAATCATATAAACTCGTCTCTGAACTGAAGACAGAGTTGATCTTTATGTCTCCAATAGACCTACTTTCAAGTAGCTCTATCACATAAGAGAGTGGTCTGATTTTGACTGCTATAACTCCTGGTATCCAACAGGGGCCAGTACCAAAGTTACTGGCAGAGGGCACATCACCCGCATACAGTGCTCATGGCTTTGCATGGTATCACTTTTGTTGTGCCTGTTTCTCTCTCACTTTAGCACCTTCATCAGGGTGCAGCAAATCAAGATATGTCCTCAGTTTTCTTACCATAAGTAGCTTAGCAGGTGACGTTCCTGTGGTAGTGTGTGGTATGGCCAGACACTTGAAAAGAAACCTTGCTAATTTGGCTTCTAGAACGCCTTCCATCATCTTCTTCATCCCCTTCATTTCTTATGTTTTTTACCACACGTTTGACCAGGCCACTTGAAGCAGGATGATATGGTGCAGTTTTAACGTGCTTGATACCATCCTTGTGCATAAGCCCAGCAAAGACTGCTCCTGTAAACTGCATCCCATTGTCTCTTAAAAGGACTTCAGGCATGCCAAAAGCAGCAAATGCAAGTGCGTTTATCAACTGTTGCTTCTGCAGTTGAGATAGTTATGGCATGCGCTTCAATCCATTTTGAATATGTATCAACGATCACTGAGAGCCTCTTACCCCTAAATGGACCAGCATAGTCTACATGAAATCTTACCCCAGGTCACTGGAGCTGCTCCGAAGGATGTAGAGAAGCTTTTGATGGTGGGTGCTGAATTGATGACAAACCTTGCATTGAAGTACTACCCGCTCTGTGTCTCATTTCATACCTGGCAATCAAAGATAGAAACTTAGCAACATTGAATGTGTCGGCAGGAAAGGACCGCCAGGCCCACCCAGTCTGCCCAGTATGCTTGGCAAGCCACTAGGACTTTGCTATTGCCTTCTGCCTGCCCCCCCTTCCTGGAACCAACAGTCCCCTGTGTCTATCCCGTGCTCTTTTAAAACTCCCCGCAGTTCCTGCCTCCACCACCTCTCTTGGGAGCCTGCTGCAGGTGTCCACCACCCTCTCCATAAAGTAGTACTTCCTGTTGTTCCCCCTGACCTCATCCCCTACTATCTGTAAATCGTGCCCCCTTGTTTTCGATTTTTCCCTCAGCTGGAAGATATCTTCTACTGGCGTCCTGTTTATACCCCTAATGTACTTGAACATGACTACGTGCAAGACTTTTCATGCACTCCAGAGCTGGCATGCCTCATGCAACAACCGCAGCACCTTTAGTTTCCCTGACTCTAACAAGCACTGCAGGCTATTGAATCTCCCACTGCTGCTGTACTGCTCTGATGTCAGTTGCAGGAGATTCTGGGATTTGTAGTTACAAAAAATGTCAGCATAGAACTAAGCAAAATTATTTTGATACGGTCTACTGTACTACAGTAAGTAAACCGAAATGGTTTTGCTCACAAAGTGCACATTGGGACCAGCACCACACTTGTGTATAGGGCCACCCTTTGTGCTGACTGTTTCCCTTTAAGACATTGATAGCAAGCCAGCCCAGTGGCATGAAAGACTGAGATGCCGAGCGCCTTACCTCCTGCCACGCCAGCAACCCGGGTTCGGGAACAAGCTTAGGCTGCTGGGGGTTGGCTGGGGGGGGGGTAGGGCTGGGAAAGTATTGAGCAGCAATCAGGCAGCAATCCTGACCTAGATTGGGGATGTTGGCTGCATCGGTGCTTGGCTGCCACTAGGTGGAGACCTGGTGATAAGCTCTCAAAAGCACCAGAAGGCAGATGACAGTCAGAGGGAGGGCGAGGGAGTCACGGCCTCGCGACGTATACATGCCTCAATGCACATATGCTCCTCGAGAAAGCTGCAGCTGGGGATGGGAGGGTAGAAAAGCCAGGAGGAAAATGGTAGGCACAGCTGGGGCGTATGACGCCCACTCACCGCACCCCCACCCACCTGGTCACTGGGGCAACCTGTGGCAAACAACTGGATTTCAGGCATCAGAGAGGAGGAGGAGGATAGCCCTTCCCCTCCCAACCTTGCCATGGGGGGGCAATCTGTGGGGGCCTGAGCCACAAGGTGAGTCCCCGGGGAGGCTATGGATGGTGCAGGGGGGTGACAAAGCTGGCAGAAGGGAGCCTTCCCCCACTGTGGTCAATGGAGGATAAAAACTTCTATAACAAGAAACACTGACAGCAACTCAAGCTTGTCAGTCTTGGCTGGTTAATGCACATTTACTGGGCTGTCAGGCAAAGGAAATCTGCTTAGGGCATCCACATGTCCTAAGTCCTTCCCAGGTTTGTATTCAAACACATAATCAGGTGAGAGCCCAGTGCTGAATTCTAATTAAGGCCACTGGAGGCACAGGTTTAGTCTTGCACAAAGGACCATTTGATGGCTTTTGATCAAAATTTATGATGAAATGTCTTTCAAGAAAATCACCAAAAAGAACAGTGTTCTGAGAGGCAGTACTGCTCTGCCACAAATGCAGTGACTGACATCCCTGGCTCACAGTGGTTATTATGAAACATAAACCTTTGAACAACTGCTGAAGGCTTTCAGTTATGGTTAGGGCTATACTTTTGGAATGGAAAATGTGGGTGAAAATCATGGTATTGCCTTGGTCAAAATGACAGAAATCATGGAAATCCAGTAAAAGTCATGAATTCATTGAGTGTTAAATCGATTTTGGCATATGGTTATACCAACATAGAAATAATAATTTAAATGTTTTAAAACGTAATTGTTAGGTTGGTCCAATAGCAGGAGGCCACACACTGTGCTTCCATCTTTTAGACTGGGGCTCAGGTGTAACTCCCAGAATCCCATCATAGCGCCCCAATGGGGACCAATCACACTGCGGTGGTGAGGCACAAAAGTATGGATCTGTAATATACAAACACCAAAAACTATACTCATCCTGTAAGATTGGTCAGGATCCAGTGCCATGATGTGCGGTTCATTGGCTGAACTTTTTATGGAATGTACTGATGGGACAACTCAGATGTGTCAAATTGCTGCACAAAATGATCTCTAATGTACTAATGTGAACCAAATTGCTATCCTGATGTTCCTGATGTGTACTGCAGGTAATTACCTTGTTTTATCTGGTGTGTGTTTACCGTTAAATAAAGTGTAAAAAAAAAACCCCACGGTGTTACCATGGAAAGTGCTAAAAATGAAGGGCTGTCATGGAAAATGCCATCGTGGAGCTTTCATAAAAGAGGGAAAAATCATGGAATTCATGGCCTCATTGACAAAGGTGCAGCCCTGGCAATGGTGGTTGGCGACTGTATCCACCAGCTCAGTGAAGGACTTGGCACTATGTTTCTCAGGTGCCACTAAATGTCTAATACAGCTGTGTGTTTTTGCCCCAGATGCTATAAATAACACATTGTTTGCCAGCATCATCCATTTCATTTGCAAGGGAAAAGTGAGTCTCTGTATGCTGAATCCATTCCTCCTCATCTACATGTTATTCCTCTCTTTTTCCTTAGGCAGGAAATATTCTATGAAAAGTATGCCATATTCCCCAACAGGAGAAGTGTTGCAGTTTTCCCCCAACGCCAGTGTGATGCATTGAAATGGAGGATTCCAGATGTTAGGAGCCAGGAGCTTCATTCTAGATCAGTTTCACTTGCACGTGTACAGCAATGTGGTCACCATCTTTATTTTATCTGACCCTGGGAAGCATGCTCAATAAATTACTAAAGGAGAAGGTGCTGATCCCCACGATGGCCACAAGGTGGCATCTCCCAGTTACTGTGATTCAGATTCTCTGCTTACCGTACTACATTCAGAAAAGTAGCATTTAATCTTTCACACAGAATACTTCAGAGCAGGACTTCAGTTAACTCCATTTTGGGAGTATCTGACTTCCAAAAATAAGGCAAAATCTTCCAAAATAAAGAGGGAGGAAGTCACTGACTTCCAGATGTAAAACCAAAATTAAATGACTTCCAAAATTGCAGAATTAAAGTCAGAAAAAGCATGGATTTTTGTGAAATAAATTGTATTTTACCAGTAATTTATTATGTTAACATCCATACATGTGTCCATCCTAGAATACTGACTTCCAGAAGTGGGATCCTGGAAGAAATTTGACTTCCAAAAAATTGAAATGACTTCCAGATTTGAACTCCTGGAAGTTTTAGACTTCCATTGAAAATAAATTAACTGAACCCCTGCTTCAGAGTGTTATATTTCTTTCTTGACTTCCTTCTAGACATGAAGCACATGTTACTGGTGTCGTATGCCAGTGGGACTTCACAAAGAAATGTATTCTAAGAAAAAGGGAGACAAGGGCAAACTACTGTGGTGACTTGTGGTTAATGATTTTTTTAATTGTCCTTATTATTTACCATCGCTAAAACGAGTTCTGTTACTGGTTTGTGTTGGGGCTTAAATATCTGGAAACTGGTAACCTGTCTGATTTTCAGGCTCAGTGATGTATGTGTGTTGGACTCCTGCAGGAAGGATACTGTCCTTTATGTGAACTGCCGTTCATTGTCACAATCTGAACTAGATCTCTGTTGCTGGATTTGTCAGGCTGGGTGTGGCTATACAGACCTTTGCTGATTATTCAGAAGGGAGGGAGACCATTCTTCTGCCTCTCCTGCCATCACTGAATTCTAGTTTGAATCTTGCCGTTTCATCAAACAATGGGATTTTCAATTACGTGGCAACAATACTTGGAATGAAGCAAGATGCTGGATCTGCAAATTTGGTAGAACGTGCTATGTTGGAATTGATTTATCTAGTCCCTGGTGGGTGGCACTGGACTTGTTCTAGAAGCACAGTCAGCCTTAGGCATCCTGATTTGGAACTGCTGCTCCCCAAGTCATCAGTCTTTGAAATCTTTGATTTGTAAATGCTTTCAATTAATTTCGTCTGTGTACCATGTTGCAACAGCACACAATGGCTATCCCTCTGTGATTTATATTCCTGGTTAATGTTTATCAGACCTCAGCAACTAACACAATTTACCGTTGATCCCTACTCTACTCCCTTAAAATGTCATGATAAAATGGTTATAGTTCTCAATTGTTTTGTCTACAATATTTGAGGTGTCCAAAATAAAGAAACCAGGGATAGGGTTATCTTCCTGTTGATTTGATCTGTCTCCAAGTCCTCTGTTCTTTCATTAATGCATGAGGATCCCCCGGAGCTCAGTCCCTGGAACTGTTTGAGATGTAAATTTTTCCAGGCATTTAACATCTGCCATGTAACCAGCACTTGTGTTCAGGTGCCCATGCACAGCTCAGTAAGACAGTATATCGAGGTCACCTCACAACAAGGAGAATCCCACCAGTGTTCTACATTGTGCAGCTTATGCCAAAGACTGCGTATAAACTACTTCAAATCACAAACCAAACTTGAAATAAGCTAAGATCAGTAATTACTAAAAACTGATTTAGGCAGCCATTGGCAGCGCATTACCGCTGTCGCTTGGGACGTTGGCAATCCAGAATCAGTAGCAGTCTCAGGTCACTGGGGGTAGCTGTGGGGAGGAGGACTGAGCTCCGAGAGGATACTCTCTTCCGGGGAAGAAGGGTAGTCTCCTTCACTACAACACTGCCACCTTGGGGACTACAGGGGCAGTGCAGTTCAAAGGAGTATGTTGGGAAGAGGTCAAGGTCGACGGGCTGACACGCTTGGCATGCACACGAGTCACACCACCCACATCAGCTTGGGACTGTGGTGGTGGGAGAGAACAAGAAAAATGGGCCCTGGTGGGGGGGGGGGCCTAGGAGCCCCACTACTGTATATCCAGCTTTGCTACCCCCAACTCGGTTGTCTCACTGCATGGGGCAACAGTGCAGCTCCTGTCGAGAGGTTCCCCCAACCTCGACCCCCATTGGAGGGGGACACTGGGAATATCTAACACAAGTGGCAATGAGGGGGGCCAGGCGTCAGTGTCAGAAGGGGCATAAAAAATATGAAAAACACCTGCTTTCGTTATGTTGATCTCTTTTAAAAACTTCCTTTTCAGCTTGAAACTCCACATTCTGATGTTAGGTTAATTTCCTAGCAATTCATCAAAAGTCATTAATGCATCCGGCTCCATGGCGTTGAGCAATAGGAAATCACTCTGGCACTCCGGCATCAAGGCGTCACGCTCTGAGCCTGGGAAGTCTGGAGTGGAGGTCAGCAGAAAGAATCTAGAGCATCTGTTGGACGCTCTCCTTCCGGGGGAGGGGAAAGCAGATGCTATACTGCACTGCAGCACCTCCTGGTGGAGGTGTGTGTAGGTGTTGTTGACCACATGAGTGAACCTGCATGTCAAGCATCCCCTCCCAGGTCAGCCGCAGTGTGTGTCCTTGCAGGTAGTGGGTGGGTGGAGTGAAAATGAAAGAAACTGCCACACCAGGCACACTGGATGATAGCAATGTAGCCCCTTCCACTCCAACTGACCCACAGGGTGCCAGTACCATGTTGTCCCTCAGACTCCACCCAAGCTCATATGTTACTCCTGTAGTCAGCTGAAGCTATGGAAAATTCCTTGGCCAGATGACCAGGGGCCTCCTCTGTCAGTTATGGAGAGGAAAGACACTTGGAGCCTCCCGCCTGCCTCTGATTGGCCAGCTTGTCCTTGTCAGCGGCCTCCCTGATGAATAGAGGAGGACTTTGCAGACAGAACTATTAGGGGGTGTCCCACATCAAGGACTTGGACTCATACCCTACACAAACACAGCAGTACAGTCCCAGGGGATGTCCAACCTGGGGAACTTGGGCTCATACTCAGTGCTGACACTGCAGTGTTGTACTAGGAGCGTGTCCCTCACCAGGGACTTGGTCTCCTAGCCAACAGTTACACAGCAGTGCAGTACTAGGGGGTTTCCTACATAGAAGGACATGGACTCACACTTAACGCTGACACTGCAGTGCTATACTAGGGGGTTTCCTATATTGGGGGATGTGGACTCATACCCAACACTGCAGTGCTATACTAGGGGGTTTCCTACACTGGGGGATGTGGACTCATACCCAACATTGCAGTGCTATACTAGGGGGTTTCCTACACTTGGGGACGTGGACTCGTACCCAGCATTGCAGTGCTATACTAGGGGGTTTCCTATACTTGGGGACGTGGACTCATACCCAACATTGCAGTGCTATACTAGGGGGTTCCTACACTGGGGAATGCGGACAGTCTCAGCTGGTTGAGGGATGTTTGCCAGGCTGTCACCGTAAGGAAATCTGCTTAGGGCATTCACATTTCCTAAGTCCTTCCCAGGCTTATATTCAAACACACAAAATCAGGTGAGAGCACAGTGCTGAATTCTAACAAAGGCCATTGGGGTCCCAGGTTTACTCTTGCTCAAAAGACCATCTGGTGGCTTATGATCCGAATTTATGGTGAAATATCTTTCAAGAAAATCACCAAAAACATACTGTTCTGAGAGATGGTACGGCTCTGCCACAAAAGCAATGAGCTACATCCCTGGCTCACAGTGGCTATTATCAAATTTAAACCTTTGAACAACTGCTGAAGGCTTTTGGTGATGGTTAGGGCTATGCTTTTGTAATGGAAAATTTGGGTGAAAATCATGGTATTGTCTTGGTCAAAATGACAGCAATCATGGAAATCATAGTAAAAGTCATAAATTCATTAAGTGTTAAATAAAATGTGTTTTGACATATTTTTATACCAGCATGGAAATGAAGATTTAAATGTTTTAAGTAAGCATTAAGCCACGATGAAGGTGGCATCTAATGCTAGATTAATGTATGGTTAGGAGGGCAAACAACTGCCCAACCATGCATTAATTGCATTAGATGCCACCACCGGAGTGGCTTAATGCGCTTGTAACATGGGCTGCGCGACGAGAGAGCCGCCAGGAGCCTATTTTGTCTGCCTTGAACAACATAGCACAGGGAGTTGGAGTTCTGAGGAAACATTTTTCCTGCACTTTCAAATCTTGTTTACAAAGCATCATTAAGATGCTGATGTGGTCAAAATATTCACTATGTGTAAGTAAAGATAATAGTGCGGCTCACATGCCAGTCCGGAAAATGTGCAGATCGGCGCGGGTATTTCTTTCCTACCAGGCATTGGAGGTCTCCGTTGCACTGCTCACTCGCCGCGGTTCGCGATCGTTCCACAATTTACATGCAGCCCAGGTCACTTCCCCTTGCCTCTCGCAGAGTCGTCCGACGTTGGGTGCTGCATTTTGTGCAGCGTGTGCTGCTAGTGCCTCTCTGGTGTGCTGCCTTCCACTGTCCTGCAGTCTGCGTATAGCTCGTCTCCCTCTCCCTGTGCCACACTTGACTGTCTAAAACTCGCTCCCCACCTGTGCCCAGTGCTGCTAACCTAGCTGTCTGGCTCACATTGGTACTACCATTTTGAACACAGCATCTATTGTGGATTAGTGCCCAACTGGAGAACAATCACATTGCGGTTATGAGGCACAAAATTACTGATCTGTAATTTGCAAACTCCAAAAATTATACTGATCACATAAGACTGGTCAGGATCCAGTGTCATGCTGCACCGGTTCATTTGCTGGACTCTTTGTGGACAATACTGATGTGACAATATGACATGAGGACCCCCCCCACACACACACACACACACTCTCTCACACACACACACACACACACACACACACACAAACTATGATGTGTCAAATTGCTGCATAAAATTGTGTCTAATGTACTAATGTGAGCCAAACTGCTATCCTGACATGTATTTCAGCTATGTACCTTGTTTTTCTTTTGTATGTGTTTACCAAAAAATGAATAAAGTTAAAAAAAATAATGGTGTTATGGAAAATGCTAAAACTGATGGGTTATCATGGAACTTTCATAAAAATGGGAAAAATCATGGAATCCACACCCTCCTTGACAAAGGTCAGCCCTAGTTATGATAGTTGGTAACTGCATTCACCCGCTCACTGAAGAACTTGGTACTATGTTTCTCAGGAGCCACCAAACGTCTAATGCAGCTATGGGTTTTTGCCCCACAGATGCTATAAATAGCAAATTTTTTTGCAGCACCCTCTATTTCATTTGCCAGGAAAGAGTCTCACTGTATGATGAATGCAGTTCTCCTGATCTGCACTTTATTCCTCTCTTTTTCACAGGCAACCATTATTCTACGAAATGTACGACACATCCCCCCACAGAAGTGTTGCAGTTTTCCCCAGTTGCCAACATGGTGCATCGAAACAGGGGATTCCAGAAGTTAGGAGTCGGGAGCTTCATTCTAGATTAGTTTCACTTGCACATGTACCGCGATCAGTCACCATCTTGATTCTCTCTGACCCGGGAGAGCATGCTGTATAAATAACTACAGGCGAACGTGCTTATCCCCAGTATGGCCACAAGGTGGCATCTCCCAGTTATTGTAATTCAGATTCTCTGCTTTCAGTACTACATTCAAAAAAGCAGCATTCCATCTTTCACAATGAATACGGCAGAGTGTTATATGTCTTTCTTTAATTCCTTCTAGACAGGAAGCACATGTTACTGGTGCCGTATGCCAGTGGGACTTCACAAAGAAATGCATCCTAAGAAAATGGGAGACAAGGGCAAACTACTACAGTGACTTGTGGTTAATGGCTTTTTTTTGGGGGGGGGTCTCATTAGTTATCATCGCTAAAATGAGTTCTGTTACTGGTTTGTGTCGGGGTTTAAATATCTGGAAACTGGTAACCGGTCTGATCTTCAGGCTCAGTGATGTATGTGTGTTGAGCCCCTTCAGGAAAGATATTGTCCTTTCTGTGAACTGCCATTCATTGTCACAATCTGAACTAGGTCTCTTGATTGATTTGTTAGGCTGGGTGTGGCTATATACAGACCTTTGCTGATTATACAGAAGGGAGGGAGACCATTTTTCTGCTTTCCTCTGCCATCACTGAATTCTAGTTTGAAACCTGATGTTCGAACAAAACAATGGGATTCCCCCCATGTGTGGCAACAATACTTGCGATGAAGCTTAAGGATGGAAAACTTGCCGGATCTGGAAATTTGGTGGAAGTGACATGTTGGAACTGATTTATCTAATCCTTGGTGGGGGGCACATGACTTTTTCTAGAAGCACAGTCAGCCTTTGGCACCCTGAATCCTTGGGACTGCTGCTTCCCAAGTCATCAGTCTATGAAATCTTTGATTTGTAAATGTGTTCATTTAATTTTGTCTGTGTGCCATGTTGCAACAGCACACAATGACTTTCCCACTGTGATTTATATTACTGGTTAATGTTTATTAGACCTCAGCAACTAACACAATCTACTGTTGATTCCCAGCCTACTCCCTAAAAATGTCATGATAAAATAGTTATATTTCTCAATTATTTTGTCTACAATACTCGATGTGTTCCACATAAAGAAACCAGGCATAGGGTGATCTTCATGTTGATTTGATCTGCCTCCAAGTCCTTTGTTTTTTGTTAATGTGTGGGGATCCTCCGGAGTTCAGTCCCTGGAACTGCTTGAGATGTAAATTGTTCCAGCCCATATAACCAGCACCTGTGCTCATGTGTCCATGCAATTCTGCTTAAAGTTGAACCAGCATAACATTCTGTGGTGATTTGCATATGCAGCCCATGATGCTTTGCATTGTGTGGGCATGTGTGATTTTGTATTTTCTTGAAACTTGGCTTCCCAGCCAAATGCCCTTTGGGGTAACCCTTGCCTCAGTGTTTGCGCACAGAGGTTCTTTGTCTCATGTGTCCATACACAGCTAAGTATGACAGTAAATCGCAGTCCCCTCACAACAAGGAGAATCCCACCAGTGTTCTACATTGTACAGCTTGTGCCAAAGACTGCAGTATAAACTACTTCAAATCACAACCCAAACTTGAAATAAGCTAAGATCAGTAATTACCAAAAACTGCTTTAGCCAGCCCATCAGCAGAGCATTAGTCCTGCTGCTCGGGACGCTGGCAACTCAGAATCAGTAGCAGTCTCAGGTCACTGGGAGTCAGCTGCAGGGAGAAGAACTTAGCATCCGAGAGGACACGATCCTTCTCTGGGGAGGGAGGGTAGTTTCCTCTGCCTCAGCACTGCCACCAGAGAGACCACAGGTGGCACTGCAGTTGGGAGGAGCATGTTGGGAAGAGGTGGAGGTCAACATGCTGACATGCTTGGCATGCACACATCATTGTGTCACATCGCACACCACCTCAGGACCGGGGAGTGGGCGAGAACAAGGGAATGGGCCTTGGCAGTGGGGGAGAGGGCTAACAGCCACACTACTGTATATCTGGCTTCCTTACCCTCGACTCAGTTGTCTCGTCACATGGAGCAGCCAGTAATGCAGGTCCTGTTGAGGGCTGCCCCACCCTTGACCCCACCTGCTGGACAATCCAAGTTATCATAATGGCACCGGGAATATGCGACACAAGTGGCAACGAGGGGGGCCCAGATGTCAGTGACAGAAGAGGTCATAAACAATAGGAAAAAAAAACTGTTTTAGTTGTTGTGTTCATCTCTTCTAAAAAAGAATACACACACACACACCCCCCTCTCTGGATATCTGAAAGGATCTTGCCTTTTCAGCTTGAAACACCACATTCTGGGATTAGGTTAATTTCCTATCAATTCATCCAAAGTCATCAAAGTAGCTGGCTCCATGGTACTGAGTGATGGGGGATTGCTTGGGCACACTGGCAAACTGGGCTTGCACTCTGAGCCGGAACATCAGGAGCGGAGGCTGGCAATGAAGAGCCAGAGCATCCAATGGACACTCTCCTCCTGTGGGTGAGGGCAGAATGCTATAGCACGCTGCAGCACCTCCTGGTGGAGGCATGTGGAGGTGCCGCTGACAGTGCGGATGAACTTGCATTATCAGGCACCCCCTATCCAGGTCAGTTGCAGCATGTGTGTCCTTGCAGGTGATTGCTAGAGCAAAAATGGAAGAAACTGCCACACCAGGCCTACTGGATGATGGCTGTGTAGTCCTTCCTGTGCCAGCCATTCCCCAGTGCACCAGCACCACCTTGTCCCTCACCCATGGCCCAAGCTTGTGCATTCCTCCTCTACTCAGCAGGGAGGCACCAGGCAGAGACAAGACAGCCAGCACAGAAAACTGGGAGACTCCAGGTGTCTTTCCTCTCCATGATTGACAGAGAAGGCCCACGGCAGGAACAATCAATCAATCAATCAAAATCTTTATTTAACCAGGCGGACACCATTGAGCAAGCTCATTTTCAAGGTGGACCTGGGACAAACAATTAGGTGAATACAATTTGGTGAGATCAACATTCAACTACGAAATCGTGTGTAACAGGCAGAAGCAATACAAATGCAAGTAATAGGTGCAGATTAGTGTAAAACATTATTTTACAGATAGACCATTCGTACAGCACAGACAACGTGTGGAACATACAGGAAAACAGTAGATACAGAGCAGGCTCAAGCAAGAATATCCAGGTGACGAGATGAGTTCAAGGCAATTGGGGAAGGGGTAGGAGGGAAAAATAAAAAAAGCCAGCACAGGGGACAGAAGGTTACAGGAGGACTTCAGTGGAAAGCTAGAGATGTGTGGGTGAGTCTAGCAGGTAGAGAGGGTGGTATTGGCAGCCTGAAGGAGGGGTGAAGGTGTGTACGGGAGGCACAAAAAAACAGTTATCAAAGCACATTAGGAAACAAGAAACTGCAAGACCAATCCCCTTGTCGGTGCTTGCTAAGAACTGTGGGTTTGGCTTACATTGACATATTTGCATTTAATGAATGCTAATACGGCATTAAGCTTGCTGCATCTGAAACAAGAGCTGGCTGCCAGGCAGTCACAGTGCAGCAAGACTTAGTTCCTTCTAAAAACAATGAAAGACTGTCTTACAATGGGCCCGCAATTGTACGGTTACTACAATTTTCATCTCTGCACACATCCCAGAGCTCAGGTTTATCAGTTTGCAGGCATTCAGTTCTTCTGATAAAAATAAAAAGCCAACTGAACTGTGCCAATGTGGCTTTGTTTGGAAGCGCTCTTGCCTGAGATGGTCATAGGTTCAAATCTCGCACTGGGAACTTGGGCTGATAGTTAATGCCGACCCTGAAGTGCAGTACTTGGGAGTGTCCCACACTGGGGATAGGGGCTGATACCCAGTGTTGACACTGTAGTGCAGTACGGGGGGGGTCCAACACTGAGAACTTGGTCTCATACCCAACATAGACACAGCAGTGTAGTACTAATAGGTGTCCCACATCAGGGACGTGGACCCATACACAACATTGACACAGCAGTCAGGTACTACGGGTGTGTCCCACACCGGGGACTTGGGCTGATGCCCAACACTGACTGCAGTGCAGTACTGGGGGGAGTCCCAAATTGGGGATTTGGGCCCATACCCAACACTGACACAGCAATGCAGTACTAGGAGGTATCCCAAATCGGGAACTTGAGCTCATACCCAGTTGTGAAGCTGCAACGCAGTACTAAGGGGTGTCCCACATTGGGGATGGACTTGTGATCATATTCAATGCTGACACTGCAGTACAGTACTAGGGGCATGTCCCACACCTGTGGTATGGGGTGACAGTCAATGCAGACAGTGCAGTGAAGTATTTGTCCTAGGGGGTGTCCCATAATTGGGATTTGGTCTCTTAGCCAACACTAGTGGTGCAGTACTAGGGGGTGTCCCACACGGGGGACATAAGCTCATACCCAGTGTGGACACAGCAGTGCAGTACTAGGGGGTGTTCCACACAGGGGACGGGTGCATACCCAACACTTGCACAACAGTGCAGTACTAGGGGATGTCCCACACTGGGGGCATGGGCTCATACCTAACACTGACACAGCAGTGCAGTACTAGGGGGTGTTCCACACAGGGGATGGGTGCTCATACCCAACACTTGCACAACAGTGCAGTACTAGGGAATGTCCCACACTGGAGACATGGGCTCATACCTAACACTGACACAGCAGTGCAGTACTCGGGAATGTCCCACACTGGAGACATGGCCTCATAAGTAATGAACATTTAAAGGGGCACTGTCAGCTTTACTCCTCCATTTGCTTCACAATAACATTAGTGTGCTTCTTGGCACAAACTTAATGAACAATTACTGTAGAATGCCCCTCCATGCCTGAAAAGTCCCACTTTGTAGTTATTTTACTGTTTTTTACCTTATAAGTTGTGACTTGTCTGCTCGGCCCGACTGTAAATTGTGCGTCTACCAGAAGCAATCATCAGTCGGGAACACGCGTCTGCCACAAGCGAGGTCCGAAACTGAATTTTTTTCGTAAGCGTAGTATAAAAACAAGCTCCATCAGTCCATTATGGGAATCCAAATACATTGTGGGATCTCCACAAACAAACTGAGCACTCCAAGTTGTACAAATAAAAAATTTAGCCTGGAGCCGAAATCCTGCGCATGATGTGTCATTCTACAGTAATCGTTCATTAGGTTTGTGCTGAGAGGCACACTAATGTTACTGTGAAGCAAACGGAGGGGCAAAGCTGACAGTGCCCCCTTAAACTAACCAAGGGGGTGACAGAAGGAATCTGTGAGGGAGAAATGCCCCCCCCCCCAAAAAACAGGCTGAAGTAGACAATAAGTAGAACACAAGGGGAGAGGAATCCCCAGGGGTGCAAATTAATAAAGGAAGCAGGGTGGTAGTGATAAAAGGGGGAAGGGAAGGGGAGTATTAAAAAGAGAGGGGGGAAGAAGGAGGGAGGGCAAAAAGTAAACAAGAGTTGGCTAGAGCTAACAACAGCTACCTTAGATGTAAGGTTTTATTTTGTTGTATTATTGTGATGCGAGTGTCACATGATGTAGGGAATTGAGAGGTAATATGAGTGTCATAACCAGCAGTAATGTTATCTCGTACTTTTCTACAAGCTATCCTTCCCACACTTACGACAAATAAAATACTGCAAATTAACTTAGTGCAGAAGGTGCATTTTTTCTGAAAGGAATTTTTTGGGTTTTAAAGAGTTGTACAAAACCAAAACACAGAAGCTAGAATGAATGAATGAATAAATGTAGCAGTATTAGTAGTAACAGTTGTATTCATAGCAAATGATATTGAAGAGGAATAAGGCTCAATTAAACCAAGGGTTCATTTTCAGTGAGGTCCCATACCCTTATTGAAAATAAACACCCTCACAATAGAATCAAAGGCATACTGGGGGAAAAATGGTGATGTTGTGCCACAAGTGCAAAAGCACACTTTGGCCAGGATTAGAAAATTTACAACTCTCACATTCACGAGGTAGTGTGAAAAAATGGCTATGTTGAAAATTTTGGGTTAAAATATTGAAAATTACCGAACTTAATGAGCGTGAAATGAAAAATTTCAATGAACGCTCATGACTTTTTTTTTTGCAGCTGCTGCTGTTTATGCCCCTACATTTCTGGTCGGTGCCATTTTACTCAGCTGCCACAGCCCCATCACTCCAGCATCCCCAAGGACTGACCCTGACCTCAGAAGTTCCCCTAGAGCTTAACCCCCTCTGGCGGCAGAGGCTGCCCCAAACTCTGCTGTAGAATGATCCGGTCTTGTGGAAGTGGTGCCGGGGTAGCCAGATGTAGGGCCTGCGAGCAGCTGGCGTCATCCCGCTGGCCAGGGATTTTCCGCTTGCACTTCCCATCCCCCAGGACATCAGCGGCAAGGGTGCACAAGCATGTACGCATGCAGCTGTGTGTGGTGCAGCACCAGCGAACATATTTCCACCCACAAGCTGCTCCTGACTGCACTGCCACCTGTGGTCACCCAGGTGGCAGTATAGCAGTGGAGCTGGTAGCCCTTCCTCCCCTCCCCAGAGGAGGACAGCATTCCCTGGAACGCTCAATTTTCCTCTCCCCGGCTGGTTCCCATGACCCAAGTTCATTCCCAAACTCAGGTCACCAGCGTCGCAAGCGGTAGCACTACCACTGCACCAGTGGGCCAACTAGCTTAGTTGTTTTTTAACATTTTTTATCCCAAATTTTCAACATAGCCTTCATATGACCCCACAGTCTTCTTATGACCTCACCTCATGTGGAAGGGTGAAGAAAATGTTCAAACCTTGCCCGGAAGGTGATCTCGCGCCACAAATGCAAAAACACATTTTTGCCAAGATTTGAAAACTGACAGCTGTCACATTCATGAGAGGGTGTGAAAGAATGGCTATGTTGAAAATTTGGGGTCAAAATATTGAACATTACCAAAGTTACAAGCCAGCACTGAAAAATTTCAATGTATGCTCATAACTTTGTTGTTTCTTAATATTTTTACAGCAAATTTTCAACATAGTCTTCAAATGACTGGCCTGAAAAGGTGTGGGTGAAGGCTTGAGAGGTGTTAGAAGAAAAATGGTCTGGGTGAGAAAGCAGTTTTATTCCTCCCTCTCTGCTGCTGGGAAGAACAGATCCACAACTTTCTTCAGGTTGGTTGATAAGATTCTTAACCCAGATTGTCTTGGCTCTCTGTTTGAGCCAAGTTCAGTGGAGAGACATAAGCAGTTTTCTGATTTCTTTGCAGCCAAGATTGCAGAGATAAGTCAAAATATTTCCCTCTCTGCTACTGATCACCAAGACAGTGCTTGAGTAGCTGAGGTTAATGAACTACAGGTGCTGTGGACGGACTTCTAACCAGCTGACTGTGCAGGAATTAACCAGGTGCTGTAAGCGTTATGCAAATCCACTTGCATCTTAGATTATATCCCCTCTTACTTGGTTAAGGCAGGATGGCAGATGCTAGTGCCTGTTTGTTGAGATTGTGAATTCTTTGAGTGAAGGAGTCTTCTCTGACCCTCTAAGGAAGCTATTATGAAGCTCCTTCCTAAAGAAACCAAGTTTAGATCCAGAAAATCTCACAAACTAGAGATCAGTCTCTAATCTCCCTTTTATTAGGAAGATTACTGAGGAAATGGTGACAATCTGCCTGTTAGAACATCTGAAGAATTTTGAGCTCTATGAGTCTCGCCACAGCAAGGAGACCGCTTTGGTCCAGGCCATGAAAGATCTGCTCCTGGCGAAGGACCGAGGAGGACTATCTGTACTAGTTCTTCTTGATATGTCATCAGTATTTGACACTGTGGATCACGGGAGTTAGTTGCGTGCCTAAGGTGTTTCTGTGGATTACCTGGGACAGTGTTATGCTGGTTCAGATCTCTCCTGGAAAACTGTTACCAAACTGTGGTTTTAGGTAATTGTCAACCTGCCCCTTTACTGGTTATGTGCGGTACCCCACAGGGCTCCATACTCTCACTACTGTTATTCACAGTGTATATGCTCCCGCTGGGAGAAATGATCCCAAGGTATGGCGTGAGTTTTCACTGTTACGGAGATGTCACTCAGTTATACCTTTCATTTAGACCCAGCCAGGGGGGTCTGTTGCAGGTGATTGAGAAGGCCAACGTGGTAATCAAGTATCGGATGAGTGCAAACTGGTTGAAACTCAAACCCAGCCAAACTAAATTGCCTGTAGTCAGCTCAGATCAACTTGTGTCTGCAGCAAAGGAAAATCTGGTTCCCCTCACTTATGGTGGTGAATTGTTGCAGATTAGGGATGAGGGTCACAATCTGGGAGTAGTATTTGACAGTAATTTGAATTTGTCATCTCATACTACTGCTGTAATTAAAAGTGTTTTTTACCACCTAAAAAACATAACTACATCGCATTGCTTCCTTGATTCTGCTGATCTGCGTGCACTAGTTCAAGCTTTCATTACCTCGTGAATCGACTACTGCAATGTACTTTATTATGGCCTTCCAGTCGTTCATTTACACCATCTACAGCTGTTGCAAAACTCAGCGGCCAGATTATTGACCGGAATATCAAAATTCAACCATATTTCTCCTCCTTTGAAGGACTTGAATTGGCTTCCAATTCAATGTCTTTCTGTATTTAAAGTTCTCTTGCTGGTCTACAAGGCCTTAAAGGAAAACTGTTCAAATCAGAATCTCTTCATCCCTCTAAGCGGTGTTTTGCAAGCCAAACCATTTTGTTTACGTGTTTTAACTTACTTCATTTTCTTGTTGTGAAGTCCATTATTTGGGAACACGGTGGATGCTGCATGGCCCCATTTCATGTGAAAGTGTAGTGCTACACCACTCGCTTCAATACACTTGTATTGAAGCTAGTGGTGTGGTGCTGCACTTTCACATGAAGTGGTACCACCCAGCATCCACCATGTTACCGACTCATGGACTTTACAACAAGAAAATGAAATAAGTTAAAACACGTAAAACCCAAAAAGGGTTTGACTTTCAAAAGCTAATGGAGGTGGGGGGAGGCTTTGGGGATGAGGATTCAGATTTTTACAGTTTTCCTTTAAATGAACTGGGCCCCCTCTACATCCATGAATAGCTGAAAACGCATCAGGAAGTCTGTCGGGACTCCAGCGTTCTTCGTTCAGATACCCAGGGACTTTTGTAAGTCCCAGTATCAAGATTCAAATCTGCTGGGGACCGAGCTTTTTCTGTGCCTGCACCTAGACTCTGGAATAATATCCCGCTCACTATCCATTCTACCCCCTCTTTCTGCTGGTGATACCCCTCCCTATGCACCCTAGCATCCCACTGGCTCTTCTCACTGCCTTGTCACACCGTTTGGCCACCTTTAGGTCATCAGATATTATTACTCCCAGGTCTCTTTCCTGTTTGGTGGTTGCTAGTACCACTCCCCCCAATTTGTACTCTGCCCCTGTGTTTCTGCGCTCAAAGTGCATGATTCTGCACTTCTTCGCATTGAAACTTATTTGCCACACCCTTGACCACTGCTCAGGCTTTCTTAGATCCCTATTCATTTTTCCAAGCTTCTGGAGTGCCCATCCTATTGCAAATCTTAGTGTCATCTGCAAAAAGGCATACCTTTCCTCTAGCCCCTCTGCAATGTCACCAATAAAGATATTAAAAAGGAACAATCCCAGTACCTATCCTTGTGGCACCCCACTGGTCACCCTTCCTTCCTCAGAGGGAACTCTGTTTACCACCACCCTCTGTCGCCAACCTCCCAACCAATTTCTTACCCAGTTTACCACCTTTATGTAACCCCTAGGTGGCGCTATCCCAAGGGCTACTACCGCTGCCTGCTCGGCTAGTAGCAGGTTAAGGGGCCTGGGTACTGGAATGGGTGCCTCCACCTGGAGGACAGGGTTGTTAGTAGCAAGGCTAACCTGGGCACAGCCCTCCGGGACACTATAACCTCCCTCTTTCCCCTCTAGTGGCCTAGACAATATGCAGTAAACACTTTCTCAGTCGCCCCTATTCAGCATACAAATCCCCACACTGTTTGCACTTACCACCAGGGCTGGTTCCAGCAGTTCGACCCTGGAGACCCCCTGTAAAACAAGGTTAGGCACAGCAAACAACAACAGTACAGTGCTTTTGGTACAAACTAGAACCACATTCAGATTAAATGCAAAAAGAGTTAGATCTGATTTATTCAGGAGACTTGAACAAGGGAGGGGCACAATCAAGTTGATTGATTCTATAGCTGATCTAGTCAGGCAATCATGCACTTTTAGTCCCTCAACACAGTCACACACTCTGGGTACCCAGTTGGAAGTAAGGTGGGCCAGCCTGTAACATTGCCCGGGGTAGGCCGGCATCGCAACTGGTTGGGGCCCTGTGATTTAAAAAGCTTGCACAACTACACACAATTTGTAATCTGGAGCCAGGAGGCTCAGTTCATGAAGATTAGGCAAAACAATTAAATCAGATGACACACTTTGATTGAGCTGTTGTTGCAAGGAGCTACCCTGGTGTTTACTCATGTTACCCAGTACAGGACACAGCATGGATGAAATGGAGACTGCAGGATGACTTGCTAGTTTGTCAGGAGAAGCAGGGCCCACACGATTCACCGTGGTGTTGTTCCTGTTCGTGATGTTGAGCAGGGGGATGATCCCCGGGCAGGTCTCTCGTCGATGGTGTTCTCCGCACCTGAAGTAGCTGGCTGGGCCAGCATAGCAGGGCCCAGGTCATGTAAGACAGTTCGGATATCAGTCTGGGAAGGCTGGATGCAGCTTCCAGCAAGCGTGGCACAATTAAATAGTAGGGAACCAAATCTCAACCCACTAGCAGGTTACAGCACATTTATAGTAAAACAATCACTATACCACCAAACGGATAGCAGTCAGGTCGCAATATCAGTGTCTCTGAGCAAAACTGGGAGTTCTATGGTGAATGGATGTCCTGACAGGCCAATCGCGTACAGCAAATCTTTGGTCTTCTTCAGGTTTAAATCCGGTCACTCTTCAGTGGCTTTGTCACACTCCGATTCGGATACAGTCCGATTACTCAGCCTTTTCAAAAGATTCCCTCTCGAGGGATAGCAGGCAGGCAAGCCAAAACTCAGTCTTTCCACCAATCTCCCGCACAAACTTCACAGGAGCTGCTGCTCAAATCACTCAAGCTGTTCACTCTCCAAACTCTATCTCCAGACTGATTCACTGCAGCAGGCAGCTTGGAAATTTCCCTTTGGTCCAAAAGATTTGATTCATTGATTCATCTGTCTGTCAAAGCAAGGGCTCCCCCTCCAGGTGCATTTAGGTGCCAAAGTCTCAAAACTACAATTCCGACAGAAATTCACTCCCACAAGACCCCTGGGGACAGACTCCATTTTAGGGTCCCCAAGGGTACTGATTGGCCCATTCTGGCAGTCCAGGACCAAGATGGTGGTGATAAACAGAACTGTCCAGGCTGCAAAGAAGCAGTTTAGACAAACTACAATAGCATTACTATTCTACCAGATAATCAGCAAATAAAGTACAGCTTCTAATAGAGCTCACTCTGCGCAACTAGCGATGGCAGACCAGAGCGATTATCTGGCAGCCCGGGCGGGACTCGAGCATAGAAACACTCAACCCCCTCCCAGATTAAATAAGCACCACGTCATAGGCAACTCTTAAAGAGACAGAGCATAGAGGCATTAAAGCACTCTCATACAAACACTTTTAAAATGCTAAGACACAGGATACCAGCCTGACAGTGGGCATTTAGGCAAGTTCAAGGAAGATTTTCGGGAACAACCATTTGTAGGGGGGTTACACCCTTCTCTGTCTGGAAAAACTTGGCATCCGTGTCAAGTCTACACCATCACAATATTGAAGAAGCAATATATACAAGACATATGTGACATTAGCATACTATGGAAATAATATCTGATGCATCAGTTAACGTAAACTTATCACATTACTATACATTTCACTATACCATATCTTCATTGACACTACTTATGCATGTTTCATATGTTCATACTGATTCTATTATGATTGACATACTAAGAACAGTTACCTATGACTTCACGTTATAACTTCTTGTACAGTAAACAATGTAGAAGGGGGCCCTTCCCTATCAGCTAACTTGGAGCTAGATGGGACAGGGACACCTTGTTCTGAAGGAAGAACAATTAATCGGGAGGTGGCAGTCAAGCTCAGTTTGGGCAGTGAGCTCTTGGAAACGTAAACACCTTTATGGACTGCATTGAGAGGCAAGTCCACAGGCCACCCAGGGGAATCATAACTGAAATGTAGCACTGGCTTTACAGGTCACTCAGATTTTCTGGGGGGAATAGACACAAGCTCTGGGCGGTCAACACTGGCATTGACTTCTTCTCCTGTAGTGGGGGATGCCTTTGCACTGGTTGAAATGTCCAGATTGGGAACACTATCAGCTCCTTGCTCGGCAGACTCTGTTTCCACAATACTTGGCTCATTATTATCTTCTGAAGAGGGCCCGGGTTGCTCATTCTGAGGAGACTCTGGCACAGTTAGGCTTTGTGGCACTGAAGGGGTGCTGCCAACACTTCCATATTGTTCTTCAAGTTCTGGTATATCACCAGGGAGAATCAGACCATCAGCCCCTTATTCGGGCAAGTCAAACAGTTCTACAAGACAAGGAGAGAATCTGCAACCTCAGACGTGATACTTTGCACCTCACTTTCAGGGGGCATTGGGTCCAGGGAAGAAGCTGGGGGGTTAGCCAGTTCTGAAGGCCCAGCTTCATCCCCATGATTCTGCAGAGGATTGCCTCAAAACAACTGACTCAGTTCATATGAGGGATAACAGGCATTATCACAGTCACGCTCATCAGAGACAGACGAACTATCACTCTGGGCCTGCTGAAAGGAAGACCTTAGTTCTGTAACAACATGGACAGGTTGGCTCTGTTTCCTCTTTGCAGCAGTATGGGTCACTGGCCCAGGAGAAGTGTCAGGTGTTGGTTCAGCATCAATAATATCTTGGCTGATGGGCAGTAAGTGATTACAGTGCATGGTCTTCACAGCTTTGGAATTATTTTCTGAACGCATCTTAGTTTGATGGACCACTATGTGGTCTATCAATCAGCAATCTCTCATAAGAAGGCAGAATTCCTGTCCAGAGAGATTGCTGCTGCACAGAATAGACCAGCTCAGCTTTTCCGGACTGTGGACAGATTGTGCAATATAATCTGTCTTCAGCCCAGAAGAGCCTTTTCTCAAGAATGGTGTGAGGAGCTTGCTCAGTTCTTTTCATATAAGGTTGCCACAATCAGGTCTGACGCCGGCCTAACCCTCTCTAGTGGGAGTTGTGATGGTCGACAGGAGATGTCGGACACCCGTTTTGTGGGGTCCAACTTCAGCCTTTCCACAATCAATGACATTGTGATGGTCATCCGATTATTGCATCAGACCAACTGTGGTTTGGACCCAGGCCCTACGCGTCTCCTAGTGGGCTGTGTAGATAAAATCAGCCCGGTCCTGGCTGAGATAATCTGGAGGTCTTGGAAGACGGGGATTTTTCCAAATCCTCTGAAGGAGGCTGTGGTTCAGCCCCATCTTAAGAAGCCCTCCTTGGACCCGGACTGTCTGACTAACTACAGACCCATCTCTAACCTGCCCTTTGTGGGAAAGGTTATTGAGAAGGTGGTCGTGTCGCAGTTGGATGATCATTTAACCAGCCATGATGTCTATGATTCTCTCCAGTCCGGATTTAGGAAGAGACATACTACCGAGACAGCTCTGGTCCGGGTAGTAAATGGTCTCCTAATAGCGAGAGATCGAAGGACCTGATCTATCTTGGTCCTTCTTGATCTCTCTGCAGCATTTGACACCGTGGACCATGGAGTGCTATTGGAGCGCCTGCGGTTTATCTGTGGGCTGTCTGCTACAGTTCTCAGTTGGTTTCGATCCTTCCTCAAGGGTAGGACTCAGAGGGTGATGTCTGGGATTTTTTCCTCGACATCATTCCCCCTATCCTGTGGGGTGCCACAGGGCTCCATTTTGGCACCCATGTTGTTTGCAGTGTACATGCTGCCATTGGGAATGATCATTAAGCGGTACGGTTTGAGTTTTCACTGTTATGCAGATGATACTGGACTGTACATGTCTTTTGTACCTGGCCAAGATGCTACCTTTTCGTTTTTTAACAACTGTCTTGCCAAAATCCAGGACTGGATGAATGTGAGTTGGCTGCGGTTGAATCTGGAAAAAACTGAGGTGTTGGTCATGGACCCAGGTCGCCGGGAGGCAGGCTTGTTGGCGGGATCTCCCTCGGGCTTATGGCTTGAGGGTGTCCAGCTAACTACCTCAGGCTAGGTGCGGAATCTGGGCGTTGTATTTGATAACTGTTTAACACTTAAATCACAGGTGTCGGCAGTTGTCAAAGCCTCTTTTTACCACCTGAGGAACATCTCCCGGGTGAAGCACCTGGTTTCTCCTGATGATCTTCCTACTCTGGTCCACGCCTTCGTTACCTCCCATCTTGACTACTGCAATTCCCTTTATCTTGGGCTACTGGGAATTGATATTCGCCGCTTGCAGCTAGTGCAGAATGCGGCAGCCAGGCTATTGACTGGTTCCTCTAGGTCCAGTCACATAACACCTGTGCTCTGTGGACTGCATTGGCAGCCAATATGCTGGCATATCACCTTCAAGGTCGGTTTGCTGACCTATAAGGCCCTTCATGATCAGGGACCTGGCTACCTGAAAGATCTCCTTCGTCCCTACTGTCCCTCCCGCTCTCTCTCTGATCCACTGACGAGGGATTGCTAGAGATTCCCAGGGTCCGTTTGAAGACCTCTGGGGCCAGATCCTTTAGCTTTATGGCCCAGACACTGTGGAATTCTCTACCTCATCAGGTACGAGATTGTCTGACTGTCCAAACTTTTAAGGGAGCACTTAAAACATATCTTTTTAAACATGCATACAATAATTTTTAAATGTTATTAGGTTTGGATAAACTTTATTGTTTTAGTAATACTGTTTTTATTATGTGATGTACAGGCGCCTTGGTTCTAGAAAGGCACCTTTTATAAATAAAGTTTTAATTGATTAATCATACACCAGCAGATCATCCAATTTACCAACTACTATGTGGGGAAGATGGTACCATCTGTGATGCTTGGCCAGCTGGTTATGATTATTGTATGCTATTTGTAATATAAAAATATAATATGTGATTGTCTCACATAAAGGACAGCCTGTGCTCCATGGGTGCCCCCCTCCCAGGTTTCAGTGAAAATGACAGGATGTAAAATTGACCAGGAGATCTCTGTAATGTAATTATCTTCCTTGAGACATTGCATTTTATTGCTGTTTTATGACCTGCTGCTGCTCTGAAGTTGGGAAGCTAAATATATATTTTATTACATGACAGCACATAATTTAGCTAATTCCTGTTGGTTATATCGCACCTAGGTGAGGGATTGCAGGGTTGTAAATCTTCAAAGGAACTGGCTGATCAAAGACTCATAATTTGGGAAATGACTTTTTGCTGATGTCACATTATTTAATATATCTCCTGACAGGAAATCATTGTTTGTATTTTTTTAATTCTAAAAAGGAGGAGCTAGATGACTCACTAAGGGGGTGGGGAGATGGAGTTGAAATGTATCCTTGTAACTGCGGAAAATGAAAATTTTGGGACTCATAGACAGATCTCTGATCTAACTTAAGCACTGTACAGAGGTAATACATTAGATAGAAAAGTCTAATTGTATTGTGGTAGGAGTTTTTTTTTTGTAATCTTCCCTTGTTCTTTTATATGATTGTGAGCTCTTTGATATATTGTTCTGTGTTTACATTTTTCATATTTTATCATCTTTTAGTAAAATCTGTATTTGAAAGATGCTGCCTGGGGTGTCTATCAGTTCTTTTTGCATGTGACGTATAGAGGGTTAAGACTGACAAAAACTGTTCAAAAGCTTAATGGTGCTACCAAACTGGGAAACAGTAAGAATATACCTAAGGTCTTTTATAGAGTTTTAAGGGTTCATTTTGGAAGCCTGGCTTGGTGCCCCTGGTGAAAGATTGTATCGCAATCCCCAAAGAGGGTATGTATCAGAGCCTGTACATTGGGTATGCTAGCATAAGGTTCATAGTTTAAATCCCCCCAGAACTTGAGACTAATGGTGATTCGAACCCAAAAGTAGACAGGAGGGTTACCCTGTCTGTTACCTATTCACATTACTGTGCTCAGAGGTTGGCAATGTGGGAGTAGAGGGCCTGACCTGCTGAGTGCATTTGTGACACCATCTATCAGCAATTTTGTGTTTTCTGTGCAGTCCCAAATTGTGTAGTAGCACCCTATCTCCAGGCAACAACTGGGCTTCTACTCATCGACCATGTCTTTCTTTGTTGATGAGATTTCGCCTAGCAGCCATAGTTTGAGCTAGTTGATAAGCATGATTCAACTGATCTTTCAATTTCTGTATGTACTGCAAGTAGTTTTTGGCTCGGACCCCATCTATAGAGACCCCAAAGCAGACATCAACTGGCAGTCAGGCCTCCCTCCCGAACATGAGATAGTAGGAAGGAGAACCCAGTAGCATTACTTTTGGTACAATTATATGCATGTACCAAGGTGCTAATCTGCTGGCTCCACTTATGCTTGTCTTTTGGATGGAGGGTGCCCAGCATGTCCAGAAGGGTGTGGTTGAAACGTTCTGGTTGAGGGTTCCCCTGCAGGTGATAGGAGGTGGTTCTTGGCTTCCGCACCCCCCACAGAGAGAGCATTTCTTTGATTAATCTACTTTCAAAGTCTCTGCCTTGGTCCGAATGGATCTGCTGGGGGCATCATAGTGGGCAAAGAATTTTTCCACCAGCACCTTGGCCACAGTAGAGGCCTTTTGATCTTTAGTTGGGAAGGCTTGTGCATACCGTGTAAAATGATCAGTAACTACCAACACATTGCCATTGTTCTTTTGGTGGGGTTCTAAGCACAAGACGTCTATACAGACCAATTCTAGAGGGGCACTGGTAGTGATATTGACAAGAGGTGCAGTCTTCTGAGGCAGGGCTTTTCTTTAGAGGCACCGATTGCAAGTCTTTACATGGTGCTTGACATCTGCTCCCATCTTTGGCCAATAGAATCGGGATCGTACCGAGTCAAGAGTTCTGTCAATACCGAGGTGCCTCATGTGATTATGGAGAGACCTCAGTAGCAGCTGTTTAAAGGCCATGGGTAGAAACAACCGTTGCTTGTCTACTTGACCATGATGATCCACTGTCTCCCTGTATAACAACTGATCATGCAACTTTAACCTGGGGCCTTCCTTGAACAATACAGCAGTTTGCAAGTCAAGGGAACACAACTTGGACACATCTTTCCCTGCATGCAGGGCGTCAAGTGCTGGTTGAATCATGGGATCTTGGGATTGAGCCCACTGAATACTGTCATTATCGAACTGAAGTAGTGCACTAATATCTAGAGTAGAGATATGGCAATAGGCAGCCGGTATGCAGGTATCAGGAGGGCCCAAGCAATTTACTAGGCAGTCCACTTTGTCCACAGACATTTGTTCATCTTTATCAAACTTTTGCCATAATGCTTTGATGTCAGGTTCAGACAATCTGATCCATATGTCCTTGGAAGCTGGCCTTCGTGACAGGGTGTCAGCATCAATGTGGTTAGTCCCAGTCTGTATTCAACAGCATAATCATAAGTTGATAAGGCAGAAAGCTAACGGTGCCCAGTGGCATCCAATTTAGCTGCACATAGGTCAGTGGGTTATTGTCAGTCTTCACTAATATCTTTGCCCCATAGAGGTATTCATGAAACTGGTCAACGATGGCCCATTTTAGGGTGAGGAATTCCAACTTGTGGACCAGATAGTTCCACTCTGACAGGGTCACGCTCATACTGGCAAAAGCTACAGGTCTCAAGCCATCTTCATAGTCTTGATATAGCACAGCCCCAAGGCCCTGCCAACTAGCATCCGTAAGCAGAACACAGGGCTTGGTAGGATCAGCATAGGCAAGGGCTGGGGTGTGGGTGAGCTGGTATATGACTTCAAAGAATGTTGCTTCACATTCGGGTGTCCATCGAGTCTCAAAAGGTTCCCCTGTTCAAAAATACACTTTCTCTTGGTCTTTGATAGCCCCCTTTTTGTACTTGCAGTTGGTAGGAGTGTAGCCTTGGGCAAGGTTAAGGAGCTGTCAAATCACCTTTGAATAGTCTTTAATGAACCTGCGGAAGTAGCCACAGAACCCCAGGAAATGCTGTAGCTCTTTTATGTTATTGGGCTGGGGCCAAGTGGTCAAAGATTCAAGTTTTCTGGGATCTGTCTGTATCCCTTCCGCGGACACTGGGTGTCCCACATATTTCACAGATGTTTGAAAAAACTGGCACTTGTCTATGGATAACTTGAGGCAAAATTCTTCCAAACAATCGAGGATTTTGAACAGTCTGGTCTCATGTTCCTCCAGCGTGCGTCTGAAAACAATGACATCATCCAAGTACACTAAATATTCCAGCAAGTTCATGTCTCCTACCGCACGTTCCATCAATCTCTGGAAGGTGGCAGGGGCATCCAAAATCCCCTGTGGTATCCTCAGGAATTCGTAGAACCCCAAAGGACAGATGAAGGCTGTTTTGTCACAGTCCACCGGGGCCATCAGAATCTGATAATATCTGCTTCGGAGATCCAGTACAGAGAACCACTGACCCCCGTTCAGGCAATCCAGGGCATCCTGTACGCGTGGCATAGTGTATTGATCTGGGGTAGTCCATCGGTTGAGGGTCTGATAGTCCACACACATTTTCACGCATCCGTTCATTTTACGCACCACTATGATGAGGGATGCATATGGGCTTCTTGATTCTTGAATAATGCCAGCAGCGCACATTTCCTATAGGTGCCTCCTAACATCGTCTATGTCCACTGGGGCAAGGTGCTGAGACCTCTCTCGAAATGGTCGGTCTTCATGCAGGCAAATGTTATGCTTGGCACCATGGACACACCCCACGTCCCACTCTTTTAGTGAGAACACTTGGTCTGCCTGAGCAAGTTTCCAGCTAATTCCGGTCTTCCATTTGGTGGACAAGGGGGAATCACTGAAGTCAAATAAGTCTGGGGTCACTTTCTCCCTTTCACCAGAGTACTTGTTACTGGGTAATACTGCAGTGTCTGTGCAGTGTACTGTAGCCAGCGTACATTCCTGGTTCACACGAACTTCTCTGTCTGACATGTTTCTCACTTGCACCATCGCTCAGCAGTCATAGGCATGGGCATGTGCAGGTAGTATACTGGGCTTAACCATCAACCCCTCTGGCAGCTTCCCTTCACCAGGGGCGTCTATCATCAATATTTCATTCTTTACATCTCTCCTTAGGAGAACTTCTCCATGGTTCGTACACTGGGAGTTGGGGTCCAACACCAAAGAGTCAGGATCCTTTTTCCACACTATCCCCACTGGCTCATCTCGGTCAACTTCACTGGGTTTCTGTTGCAAGTCATAAGCCCTTTTGATTAATGCTGGAATTCTTACAGCCAGTCCAGTTCATTGCCCTTGTTTCTCATGGCAGAGTTGTGCTAGTCTCCCAAACATGTGGGTGTTTATTCCAATTAACAGGGGAACTCCGTCTTATAGTCCGGTTGGGGGACACACTAGGGCAAGTGTCTCAACTTGTTCATCTTCCCCAGCCACGGCGGTAGGGAATGACAGTCAGATCTGGATATACCCAGAGTACGGATAGGACTTCTCACTCAAGCCCCACACATGCAAACCTTCCAAGGGTTGTAGGGGCATGTCAGGCAGATGCTTCTGGTACCAATCTTGAAATACTATGGTTACTTGAGATCCACTGTCAAGCATGGCCCGAGCAGACACACCGTTCACCGCTACTGTAGTTTCCATCGAAGGGCCCATCACCTCAGACCACTTAGGTGACTTGGACTTGGACGTCGGCTTTACAGCTGCCTTGGTTGAATAGCTTTTCCAGGCAGCCCCACCTTGCGGCCGTATGTTGCTCCGTTGAATCAATGCCTGCAGCCTAGTAGTAACTTTTCTCAGATTCTCAGGCGAACAGCAGGTGAATCGGGTGTGCCCATCCTCTCCGCAGTGGTAACAGAAAACAGGTTCTTTAGAGTCTCTGGGGGAAGAGGAGCTGTTCCCCTGCTTGAACATAATGCCAGAGTCTCGGGGTCTCTCTCTGGTTGGGGGTTTGCTCTCTTGACTTTCTGTGTTCCCCCAAGGGTCAGTGTCTCAGAAAACTTGGAGTCGGAGTAGGTCTTCCACCACAGCCCTCAGTTCTTGTACCTCTTCCTGCAGGCTGTCTTCAGGTCGGGTTTCAGAAAAAACAACGTGCACCCCCACCCTTCCCGGCAGGACTTCTTGCTTTGTCTTGGGGGGGGGGGCTGGACAGGAATTTGCATCTTTGGCTGCCTCAGCAGCTTGCTGACTGACTCTCAACTCAGTCAGCTCCTTGATCAGTTCTCTCAACTGTTGCAGTCTGGCCTCCTCACCTCTCTCAGGGCCTGGCAGGTGTGGGCTGCCCCAGCATAGGACTCCCATCCCTCTTCAACATTCTCAATCTCATGGATCTCTTTCATTAGGTCACAGTATTGGGGGGGATTGCCTCTTCTGTCTTGCAGTTTAAGCTTCACCAACATCACGCTAGAATACCTTGCTGACTTTAAGATGTGCTCTAGCCTGTCCCTGTTCAATTCACTGGCGGGCACCCCTCCTTTCCAATGGGCCCGCTGCAAAGCTCACTCAATTTGAGTAATAAACACTGACAATTTTTCATTCTTCCACTGTTTTGTGGATTTAAACTTCCACATCAGGTGATCTCCCAACTCTGTGCCACCAAAGACCCCCTCCAGGGCCCAGAGGTATTCAGCGGCCGTGGCCTCCGGGCAGGTGGATTGCAGGAAGCAAATGGCCTCCAGTGCAGGGCCCCTCAAACTTTCCATGAGCCTCTTCCTTTTCCTCTTTTCCCCCTCAACACACTGCCACTCCAGGACCAATGGGGTGGCATAGTCCATCCACGTTTCCAGATTGTCCTCCCCCACGGGCACCAGGACCATGCCCGGAAAGAGCCTAAGTCTGCAGTATGAATCCAAATGTACAGTAGGTATCACTATGGGGGAAGCAAATGAAGGGGTGGCGGGAGAGGCTATGGAGGACTGCACAGGAGTAACAGCCTCAGAAAGCTCTAACATTTTCACTAGCTCTGTAGCACAGCACCCTTCAGAGGCTAACAGTTTAAGCAGCTTGTCTTTGAACCCCTCTATGCGGGGGACCCTCCAGGAGCAGCCGGGTTGCTATGTAAATGAATGACTCTCCACCCCTTTTGGGACCATTCAGGCATAATGACAGGGGGTACCTTCTCTGGTTCATTGGGCAGGCCGCAGAACAGTAGGGCCGCCACAGTTTGATCAAACAGGTCGGAATCCCTTCCCTTTACTTCAGCCTTCTCCAAACACTTAATTTGTTCGACTAATGCCACAATAGTGGCATTTTCAGTCCCCAAGGGGACGTCCATTAATAGCAGAGCTTGCTGGGGGTCCACCCCCTCTGCCTCACTCCACCCCATCATATGGTGCACTAGTAGCTTGTGTTGAGCACGTTTAAACTTGGGCGCAGTGAGCGCCTCCATTTTACCACAATTCTTAAGTGTGAGGTTATAGTACCAACTTCTGACCACTAGAAGGCACAAATCCCAGCATTGGTGCCTCCAAGATTTAACCCCTAGGTGGCGCTATCCCAAGAGCTACTACCCCTGCCTGCTCAGCTAGTAGCAGGTTAAGGGGCCTGAGTACTGAAACGGGTGTCTCCACCTGGAGGACAGGATTGTTAGTAGCAAGGCTAACCTGGGTACAGCCCTTCGGGACACTGTAACCCCCCTCTTTCCCCTCTAGTGGCCTAGACAATATGCAGCAAACACTTTCTCAGTAGCCACTATTCAGCATACAAATCCCCACACTGTTTGCACTTACCACCAGGGCTGGTTCCACCAGTTCGATCCTGGAGACCCCCTGTAAAACAAGGTTAGGCACAGCAACTAACAACAGTACCGTGCTTTGATACAAACTGGAACCACAGTCAAATTAGATGCAAAAAAATTTAGATCTGATTTATTCAGGGGACTTGAACAAGGGAGGGACGTAATCAGGTTGATAGATTCTATAACTGATCTAGTCAGGCAATTATGCATGCACTTTTTAGTCCCTCAACACAGTCACACACTCTGGGTACCCAGTTGGAAGTAAGGTGGGTTAGCCTGGAACATTGCCCAGGGTAAGCCGGCACTGCAGCTGGTTTGGGGCCCTGTGATGAAAAGAAAAGGCGTGCACAACTACACACAATTTGTAATCCAGGAGGCTCAGTTCGTGAAGATTAGGCAAAACAATTAAATCAGATTACACACTTTGATTGAGCTGTTGTTGCAGGGAGCTACCCTGGTGTTTACTCACGTTACCCAGTACAGGACACAGCATGGATGAAATGGAGACTGCAGGATGACTTGCTAGTTTGTCAGGAGAAGCAGGGCCCACACGATTCACCGTGGTGGTGTTCCTGTTCGTGATGTTGAGCAGGGAGCTGATCCCCAGGCAGGTCTCTCATCGATGGTGTTCTCTGCACCTGAAGTGGCTGGCTAGGTCAGCGTGGCAGGGCCCAAGCCATGTAAGACAGTTCGGATTTCAGTCCGGGAAGGCTGGATGCAGCTTCCAGCAAGCAAGGCACAATTAAATAGTGGGGAACCAATTTACGGCCCACTAGCAGGTTACAGCACATTTATAGTAAAGCAATCACCATGCCACCAAATGGATAGCAGTCTGGTCACAATATCAGTGTCTCTGAGCAAAACCAGGAGTTCTATGGTGAATGGATGTCCTGACAGGCCGATCGCATACAGCAAATCTTTGGTCTTCTTCAGGTTTAAGCCTGGTCACACTTCAGTGGCTTTGTCTCACTCCGATTTGGATACAGTCCAATTACTAAGCCTTTTCAAAGGATTCCCTCTCGAGGGACAGCAGGCAGACAGGCCAAAACTCAGCCTTTCCACCAATCTCCCATGCGAACTGCACAGGAGCTGCTGCTCAAATCACTCGAGCTGTTCACTTTACAAGCTCTACCTCCAGACTAACTCACTGCAGCAGGCAGCTTGGGAATTTCCCTTTGGTCCAAAATATTTGATTCGTTGATTCATCTGTCCATCAAAGCGAGGGCTCCCCCTCCAGGTGCATTTCTACAATTCCTATAGAGATTCACTCTCACAAGACCCCTGGGGAAAGACTCCATTTTAGGGTCCCCAAAGGTACTGATTGGCCCATTCTGACAGTCCAGGACCAAGAGGGTGGTAATAAACAGAATTGTCCTTGCTGCAAAGAAGGCAGGTTAGACAAACTACAATATAATTACTATTCTAATAGATAATCAGCAAATAAGTACAGCTTCTAATAGAGCTCCCTCTGTGCAACTAGCGATTTTTATTTATTTATTTATTTATGAGTTTTCTGAAGACCATTGAGCGTGAGCTCTTTTACAAAGGTTCCACATCAGGGTGGACAAATTGTACAAAACACCAGTACAGTAGTTACAGATTTCAGAGCAAATGCAGTACAGGATTTAGCACAAATACAGTAGTTACAGACTACAGAACAAATAGTTATTACAGGGTTTAGCACATTAGGCAGTTTAAGAATAGTATGAAATTTATTGGCTAGTAGTGGAAAACAAATCTAACATAAGAGGAATTTGGTTATGTCTTGGAAGATTCTAGGGGTGGCTCAGCCCTAGAAATTTCGAGAGGTCTATTGATAGACTATGGTTGAAAAGGTGGGGGGGGGGTTGGGGGCTGTACGCAGAGCCTGATAGGAGGATTAGTAGCTTACTAGTGCTCCTGGCTAGGCTAGGATGAGACAATTGAGCGATGGCAGAACAGATCAATTATCTGGCAGCCCGGGCGGGACTCGAGCATAGAAACACTCAGCCCCCCCCTCCCAGATGAAATAAGCACCACATTATAGGCAGCTCTTAAAGAGACAGAGCATAGAGGCATTAAGGCACTCTCAGACAAACACTTTTAAAATGCTAAGACACAGGATACCAGCCTGGCAGTGGGCATTTAGGCAAGCCCAAGGAAGACTTTCTGGACCCCTCCCCATTTGTAGGGGGGTTACATTTGGGCCCACTCCTAGGCTGCCCAGCTTGTGTACGAGTTTTCTATGTGTAACAGTGCCGAAGACCTTGTTGAAATCTAGGTAGGCCACATCCACCACTCCACCTTGATCTAATTCTCTGGTTACTCAGTCACTGCGGGAGACAGTATAGCACAGTAGTTTAAGGCTCTGAGCTGCAAACCTGGAGACCTGGGTTTGAATCCCACAGCCCCCACTTGCATACTATGTGACCCTGAGCAAGTTACTTAACCTCCATGTGCTCCCAGGTCGCACCTGTAAACAAGCTTCAGATTAGGGTGTCTCTCCTGGTTAAAAATATATAAATAAAAAATAATAATTTGACATGATTTCCCCCTAGTGAAGCCATGCTGCCTCAGATGTTGTAAGCCACTGATGTATCCAAGATATTCTACAATCCTTTCCTTCAGTAGTGGTTCCATTAATTTCCCCACCATTGAAGTCAGGTTGACTGGCGTGTAACTGCCAGCATCCTCACTGCTACCAGTTTTGTGAAGTGGGACTACATCTGCCCTCCTCCAGTCCTTCGGGAGTGGTTGAATAGGACTGTCCGAGGTACAGCCAACACCTCTCTGAGCTCCCTCAATATTCTTGGATGTATCCCATCTGGCCCCATTGCCTTGTCCACTTTCAGATTTGCAAGTGCCTTCAGGACTCTCTCCTCTGTAAATGGACTAGTGTCCACCTCCCTACTTTCAATGCCCCTGACAATTATCTATGTTCCTTCTCCTTCACCTTCCTCTGTGAACACTGAACAAAAGTATTTATTCAGGATATCTGCTTTTCCCTTGTCCCCTTCCACACAATTCTCCCTTCTCTCCTTAGCCTTACAATCCCCCCCCCGATCTTTCTCCTTTCGCTTACATACCTGAAAAATGTCCCCTTTCTTCACTGCCTGGGCTATTTTCTCCTCCATTTGTCCCTTTGTGCTCCTGACTGCTTTCCCTGCCTCCCTCCCTCTGTTTCTCTTGATACACCTCCCTATACTCCTCCTTTTGTGTCTCCTTATGTAACCGCTAGGTGGCACTAACTAAAGGGCTACTACCCCTGCCTGCTTAGCTAGCAGCAGGTTAAGAGACCTAAGTTCTGAAATGGGTGCCTCCACCCGGAGGTCAGGGTTGGTAGTGGTCAAGCTATCCTGGGCACAGCCCTCCAGCTCGACCCTGGGGACCCCCTGTAAAACAAGGTTATGCACAGCAAATAGCAACAGTACAGTACTTTGAGCACAAACTGGAACCACAGTCAGATTACATGCAGAAAAAGTTAGGTCTGATTTATTCAGGGGACTTGAACAAGGAAGGGGCAAAATCAGGTTAATTAGCTGAAAGGTTATATCAATCAAGCAGTTATGCATGTGCTTTGAGTCCCCCCACACAGTCACACCTCTGGGTACCCAGGTGGAGAAGAGTTGGCCTAGCCAGGACTGTTGCCTGGGGTTGCAGCTGGTTGGGGCCCTGTGATGGAATACAAAACATGCACAGTACACAATATTTATAATCCAGAGCCAGAGGACTCAGTTTGTAAAGGAAACGAAATAACAAGACAATCAGATGACACACTTTTAGATTAGGCTGCTGTTGGAGGGAGCTACCCTGATGATTACTCACGATACCTAAGACTGGACACAGGCTGGACGAAAATTTAGACTGCAGGTGGTTGATCTGGACTGCCAGGAGAAGCAGGGCCCACGTGATTCGCCAAGGCATCATTCCTGTTCAAGCGTGGAGCAGGGGGCTGATCCCCAGACAGGTCTCTCGTCAATAGCTTCTCTGTGTAGTGGGTAGTCTGGCTGGGCCAGTCTGGCAAGGCCCAGACCGCATGGAGACAAGTTCAGATGCAGTCCATTTTGGGCTGGATACAGCTTCCAGCAAGCAGAACACAGTTCACACAGTGGGG
Source organism: Neoceratodus forsteri (assembly GCA_016271365.2). Taxonomy (NCBI): domain Eukaryota; kingdom Metazoa; phylum Chordata; order Ceratodontiformes; family Ceratodontidae; genus Neoceratodus; species Neoceratodus forsteri. Next base: position 585,512,681 of record JADMNL010000022.1, read on the forward strand.
AACTAACTCACAACCCACTAGCAGCTCATAGCACATTTACATGTACCGGAATTCTACTGTACCAGGCAAAGCACTCCCGGTCACAATCGCAAAGTCTCTGCACACACCAGGAGCTTAGGGGTAGCTAGAACTCCTGACAGGCCGATTGCATTCAGCAAAATCTTCGGTCTTCTTCAGGTTGAGCCTGGTCCACTTCAGTACCTTACTTTAGTCACACAAACTTGAATTTAGTCCAAAATAATTCTCTTCTCTCCCTCTCAGGAGCAGCAGACAGAATTGCAAGCCAAAAACTCAGCTCTTTCACAGTTTTCCCATGCGAAACCACTCAGGATTGCTGCCCAAAATACACTTGAGCTCTTCTCAGTTCACGTCCCAGCTCAGAACTAACTGAAAACTGACAGCAGCCTGGGACTTCCCCAAGATCCAAAAGATTCGGTTGGCTGATTTGGCTGTCAGTTAAAGCAAGAGTTCCCCCTTCAGTTGCAAAAAAAGCCCCAAAAAAAACTCCAAACTACAGTTCCTACAGATTTTGAATTCAGACAGCTCCTGTTGCAACATTTTAGGTCCCACCAGTACTGTTTGGTCTAATTTGCAGTCCAGGGCCAAGATAGTGAAGACAAACAAAACCGTCCTTGCTACAAAGAAAGCAGGTTAGACAAACTACATTATCATTATCACTCTAAATGATTTTCAGCAAATAATTACATCTTTCAACAGAGCTCCCTCTCAGATTACTTAAACTGCAATTAGGCAGCTCTTACAGAGATGGTACACAGAGGCTATACAGGCTCTGGTAATCACATTTAAACTGCTAAAACACAGGACACCAGCCTGACAGTGAGCATTTAGGCAAGCTCAAGGAAGATTTTTTGGGAACCCCCATTTGTAGGGGGGTTACACCCTTCCCTGCCTGGGAAAACTTGGCGTCTGCGTCAAATCTGTACCATCACAACACTGAAAATGCAACATATACAAGATAATTATACTATACCATTAGCATGCTATACAAGTACTATCTGTTTAATCAATTGGCATAACTTGTCACTTTACTATAAATTTCAATGTACTCCATTATATCATTTCTATTCTGACAATACATTATGCATATTTCACACAGGTAAGTTGAACATTACTATACCGAATCATGTAATAACGTATTGTACTCTAAACAATGCAAGAGGGGGCCCTTCCCTATCAGCTAACCTGGGGCTAAATGGGGTAGAGGCACCATGGTGAGAGGGCAAAACAAGTGACCTGGAATGGGCCGTCAAGCTCAATTTGGGCAGTGAGCTCTGCGAGACATAAACACCCCTGTGGACCACATTGAGAGGCAAATCCACTGGCCTCCCTGGGGAATCGGAACTGAAGCGCACCACTGACTTGACAGCTCAGCCAGTGGGGTGAATAACCACAGTCTTTGCACTTTCAGCAATGGTCTTGGAGCTTTCATCACCCATGAGGGGTGCCTCTGCATGAAGGGGAATGTCCAAGCTGGGAGCACCGTTAGCCCCTTGCTCTGTAGTCTCTGTTTCTACAACACTTGGCTCATTTTGAAGACACTCTGGCACTGAAGGGGGGTTGTCAGCACTCCCACAGTGTTCCTCAAGTTCTGGCATGTCACCAGAAAGACCCATACCATCAGCCTCTCCTTTAGGCAAATCATACAGTTCCATGATACACAAAGACTTAGCATCCTCAGATGTGACACTTCACACCTCACCTTCAGGATGATGCTGGGGTGTTAGGCAGTCCAGAAGGCCCAGCTTCATCCCCATAATTCAACATAGGATTTCCATGAAACAACTGACTCAGTTCATATGAGGGGTAATAGGCACTATCACACTCACTGTCATCCGAGTTAGACCAGCAGTCACTATCACTCTGGGCCTGCTGCGGGGAAGTCTTAAATCAGCAACCACGAGGGCAGGCTGACTCTGTTTCCTTCTTGCAGCAACATGAGTCACTGGTCCAGGGGAATCAAGCTCGGCGGGTTCTGCCTCAATTATAACTTGACCAACTGGTAGCAAGTGGTTACGGTACATGGTCGTGACAGCTTTGGAGTTATTCTCTGGGTGCACTTTGTACACTGGCAAATCATCTAACTTTCCAACTATGACATGGGGAAGATGGTGCTATCTATCAGCAATTTTGTGTTTACCATGCAATCCTAAATTTCGCAACAACACACAGTCTCCAGGCATAAGCTCTTGAGCCTTTACTTTTCTATCATGTCTCTCTTTGTTGGCTAGGACTTTTTGGCGGCCATTGTCTGGGCCAGTTGATAGGCATGGTTCAATTGAGCTTTCAGTTTTTGTACATATTGCAGGTAATCTTCAGCTTGGAACCCATTGGGAGAAACCCCAAAACAGACATCTACAGGCAACCGGGCCTCTCTCCTGAACATGAGGTGGTGGGGAAAGAACCCGGTAGCATCATTCTTTGTGCAATTGTATGCGTGTACCAAGGTGCTAATCCGCTGGCTCCATTTGTGCTTATCTTTTGGGTGGAGGATGCCTAGCATGTCTAGGGTGCGGTTAAAGCATTCTGGTTGATGATCCCTCTGCGGGTGATAAGGGCGGTTCTTGACTTTCGCACCCCCCCATAGAGAGAGCATTTCTTTGATTAGCCGACTCTCAAGGTCCCGGCCCTGATCAGAGTGAATTCACTGGGGGCACCATAGTGGATGAAGAAATTTTCCACTAGCACCTTGGCCACGGTAGATGCTTTTTGATCTTTGGTGGGAAAAGCTTGTGCATACCATGTGAAATGGTCCGTAACCACCAACACATTGCCAATGTTTCACTGATCAGGCTATAACTCAAGAAGTCTATGCAGACTTGTTCCATTGAGGTGCTGGTAGTAATGTTGACAAGGGGGCAGCCCTCTGAGGCAGGGCTTTTCTCTGCAGACAGTGACTGCAAGTCCTTACACGGTGCTCAACATCGGCTCCCATCTTGGGCCAGTAGAATTGAGACTGTACTAGGTCAAGGGTCCGGTCGATACCAAGGTGGCCCATATGATTGTGGAGGGACCTCAATATCAAATCTTTGAAGGCTGTGGGCAGGACCAGTTGTTGCTTGTCTATTTGACCACCCCAAGCTACACTCTCTCTATACAACAACTGATTAAGTAGCTTCAACCTGGGGCCTTCTTTAAACAACAAAGCGGTTCGCAGATTAGAGGAACACAACTTGGACACATCTTTTCCTGCACGAAGGGTGTCAAGTGCTAGCTGAATGATAGGATCTTGGGATTCAGCCCACTGAATGCTGTCATTGTCAAACTGAGATAGTACACTAATATCTAGAGCAGAGAAGTGGCAATACGTAGTCTGTATGCAGGTGTCAGAGGGGCCTGAGCAATCTGCTAAGCAGTTCACTGTGTCCGTAGACGTTAGTTCTTTTCTATCAAACTTTTGGCACAATGCTTGGATGTCAGGTTCAGACAGTCTGACCCAGTCACTCTTGGAAATGGGCCTCCAAGATAGGGCGTCAGCATCAATATGATTCAGGCCTGGTCTGTATTCGACAGCATAATCATATGTTGACAATGCAGAAAGCCACCGGTGCCCCGTGGCGTCTAACTTAGCTGAAGTCTGTACATAGGTCAATGGGTTATTGTCAGTCCTCACCAATATTTTCGCCCCATAGAGGTAATCATGAAACTAGTTGACAATGGCCCATTTTAACACAAGGAACTCCAACTTGTGCACAAGGTAGTTTCGCTCTGACGGGGTCAAGCTCCTACTGGCAAATGCCACTGGTCTCAAACCATCCTCATGGTCTTGATACACTACAGCTCCTAGACCCTGCAGACTGGCATCAGTATGCAGCACATAGGGTTTGGTGGGATCAGCATAAGCGAGGATGGGGGCATGTGTGAGCTGGTATATGACTTTGTGGAAAGCTACTTCACAGTCAGACATCCAACGGGACCCAAAAAGTTCACCTGGGTGGAAATATGCTTTGTCTGGTTCTTTGACGGACCCTTTTTTGTGTTTCTGATTGGTAGGAGGGTAACCCTTGGTAAGAATCAAGAGTGGCCGAATCACTTTGGAATAGTCCTTTATGAACCGACGGTAGTAGCCACAGAATCCCAAGAAACATTGTAGTTCTTTCAAATTGTGGGGCTGGGGCCAAGTAGTCCAGGCATCAACTTTACTAGGATCAGTCTCTATCCCCTCTGTAGACGCTATGTGCCCCACATACTTCACAGAGGTTTGGAAAAACTGGCACTTGTCGATGGACAGCTTGAGGCCAAAATCTTCCAGTCAGGCTAGCACTTTGAACAGCCAACTCTCATGTTGCTCTAGGGAGCTCCTGAACACAATGACATTGTCCAAGTACACCAGTCATTCCAGCAAATTCATGTCTCCCACTGCTAGTTCCATCAGTGGCTGGAAGGTGGTTGGGGTACCCGATATCCCCTGTGGCATTCTCAGGAATTTGTAGAACCCCAAAGGACAGATGAAGACTGCCTTCTCATGGTCGTCCGGAGCCATCAGAATCTGGTAATATCCACTGTGAAGATCCAACACCGAGAACCATTTGCTCCCATTCAAACAATCCAGAACATCTTGTATACGGGCACGGTGTATTGATCAGAGACGGTCCGCCGATTCAGAGTTTGATAATCAACACACATTCTCACAGATCCATTCTTCTTATGCACAACCACAATGGGAGAATATATGGGCTCCTGGATTCTTGTATCACACCAGCCGCGAGCATTTCCTGCAAGTGTCTTCTCACATCGTCTATGTCTGCAGGGGCTAGGCATCGAGACCTCTCTCAAAATGGCAGGTCATCGTGCAGGTGTATGTGATGCTCCACACCCTGGACACATCCCACATCCCATTCCTTCAATGAAAACACTTGATCTCTCTGGGCAAGTTTCTGGCTAATTCTAGTCTTCCATTCAGCTGGCAACGGGGAGTCACCAAAATCAAACAAGTTGGGAGTCACTCTATCTGTCTTGCCAGGGTGCTTGTTGCTGGACAACACTGCAGTGTCTGTGCAGTGTACTGTAGCTAGGGTGCATCCTCTGTTCACCCAGATCTCCGATCTGACACATTATGAATCTGGATCATCACTCGTCATGCATAGGCATGAGCACAAGCTGGCAAGATGCTGGGCCTAACCAATAATCCTTCTAGCAATTTTCCATCGCCTGGAGCGTCCAACATCGGTATTTTGTTCTTGACATCTTTACAGAGGTGGACCTCCCCTTGAATGGTACACTGGGAGTTAGGGGCCAGTACCATTGAATCGGGATCCTTCTTCCACATGACCCCTACCGGTTCATCCTGGTCCACTCCCTTGGGGTTCTGCTGCAAATCATAGGCCCTCTTGATCAGAGTGGGAATTCTTAGGGCCCTCCCAGTCCGTCGAACTTGTTTCCCACAACAGAATTGTGCCAGTCTCCCAAACATATGGGCGTTGGTCCCAATTAACAGGGGAACCCCATCATAAAGTCCAGTAGGGGGACACACTAAGAACAGTGTCTTGACTTGCTCCTCTACACCAGTTACAGCTGCAGGAAATGACAACCAGAGGTGGACATATCCTAGGTAGGGATAAGATTTGTCGCTCAGCCCCCACACATGTAGGCCTTCCAGGGATTGTAAGGGCACAGCAGATAAGTGTTTGTCATACCAGTCCTTAAATACAATGGTCACTTGCGACCCACTATCCAGCACAGCCCGAGTAGGAATACCATTCACAGCCATGGTAGTCTCCATTGAAGAGCCCACTATTTTGGACCAGTCTGGAGGGACAGCAGCAGGGGCCTGGACAGATGATTTAGCCACATAGGGATTTGAGTTACTACTTCTTGAATCCTCACTGCAGTCATTCTGGGCACTCCACGACGTTGATTCGTTCTCCGAAGCTCTCCTTGAAGCCTGTATACAACTTTATCTAGGTATTTTGTGGACCGGCATTCTCTCTTCATGTGCCCATCCTTCCCACAATTATGGCAAAATATGTTTTCTGGGATTTGGGGTGGCCGAGGCATCACACTGAGAGCAGGGGCGGTGGTACTGCCGACTTAAACCTTGGTGCCATCTCTGTCTGCTGTGTGGTGAGTATTTGGAGACATCTCGTCAATCCTCTTACTTTCATAGTCAAGACATCGAGTATCAAGCTGCTGTCAGCAGGAGATGCCTGGGTGGACACCCCCAACCCCATAGCAGATGCAGTTGGATAAGGGTCGGTGCCTGTACTTGCAGGAACGGCCTTCATAAAGGGACTGTTTTTTGTTTCCCTGAACTTCCTCAGCAGTTCATCCCATGGTGGCACACCCTCATTGGTCCCCACTTCGGAAGGGCCGTCCGATGCCGTGATCACTTGGGCTGCGCTCACGCTAGAATTACAACCCCCCTCTTCATCTTCAAACTCCTGGAGTTCTTTTATCAAGTCACAATAGTCCAGTGGGTTACCCCTTCTATCTGGGAACCTTAATTGAAGGAGCTGCAATTTAGAATGCTTTGCATGTTGCAGTATGTGCCCCAACCTCACGTGATTTAAGTCATTGGCGGCTATCCCATGTTTTTGGTAAGCCTTCTGCAGCGTTGTTTCCAGATGAGTGGCATATGCAGACAAACTTTCCCCTGGCCATTGTTTTGTACCTTGAAATTTCCACATCAAGTTCTCCCCTGACTCAATGCTCCCAAAGTTGCCTTTGAGTGCAGATAGGTACTTCTGGGCAGATGCATCAGGGTTTGTGGACCTCAGAAATTTAATGGCCTCTAGGGCGGGACCCCTCAAACTTTCTATGATCCTTTTCTGTTTCTCAGCCTCTGAACACTGCCATTCAGGTACCAAAAGAGCCTTACAATCTATCAGGTCTCCCAATCATCCTCCCTTGGGGGTGGGGAGGTGCGGAGAAGATTCTCAACCTTCGGTAAGAGTTGTGACTAATGGCAGGTACAGACATAGGAGCCACCACTGGCACGGGCACAGAAGGAGGGGCAATAACGGGTGCTGGAGCGGGAGGGAGTGTTGGTGGAGGAACACCCCCAGGTGGCAGAAATAGTTTCTTTAAGTCCTCCACAATTTTCCCTTCCTCCAGCAACAACTTAGCAAATTTCTCCTCAAAAGTCTCAGATAGTGGGGGGGGGCTCATTCTCCCCGGTGTCTTTATTGTCTTTAGTTATCACTCTCCAGGCAGTGAGAGCTCCTTCGGGGATGATAATCGTGGCACTTTGGAAACTGTCTACTGGGTTCTTACACTCTACTAACGCCATGAAATTTTGGGCGAGAAGATTAGCCTGTCGACCCACCACCACAGGGTTTTGTAAACATTCAACCTTGGAAAATACTCCCTCTACAGTGTTCTTATTGGTACCCAGGGGAATATCCAGGATAAGTATAGCATTTTGGGGATCGATCTCCTGCCCAGTACACCACCCCGCCAACTGGTGTACAGCCACTTCTGTTGGGGTAGCCATTTATTTTTAACAACAATTCACAAATTTGGCCACTGGGGGACGCTAATCCCAGCGGTGAGCCTCCAAGATGTAACCCCTAGGTGGCACTATCCCAAGGGCTACTACCCTTGCCTGCTTGGCTAGTAGCAGGTTAAGGGGCCTGAGTTCTGAAACGGGTGCCTCCAACCCGAGGTCAGGGTTGGTAGTGGTCAAGCTATCCTGGGCACAGCCCTCCGGGACACTGTAACCCCCCTCTTTCCCTTCTAGTGGCCTAAATACTGTACAATAATCACTTTCACAATAACCCAGTACACCACAAAAGTACACACACTGTTTGCACTTACCACCAGGGCTGGTTCCTCTGGCTCGACCCTGGGGACCCCCTGTAAAACAAGGTTATGCACAGCAAATAGCAACAGTACAGTACTTTGAACACAAACTGGAACCACAGTCAGAATACATGCAGAAAAAGTTAAATCTGATTTATTCAGGGGACTTGAACAAGGGAGGGGCAAAATCAGGTTAATTAGCTTAAAGGTTATATCAATCAAGCAGTTATGCATGCGCTTTGAGTCCCCCTACTCAGTTACATCTCTGGGTACCCAGGTGGAGAAGAGTTGGGCTAGCCAGGACTGTTGCCTGGGGTTGGCCAGCATCGCAGCTGGTTGGGGCCCTGTGATGGAAAACACAACATGCACAGTACACAATATTTGCAATCCGGAGCCAGAGGGCTCAGTTCGTAAAGGAAATGAAACAACAAGACAATCGGATGACACACTCAGATTAAGCTGTTGTTGCAGGGAGCTACCCTGGTATTTACTCATGATACCCAAGACTGGACACAGGCTGGATGAAAATCAAGACTGCAGGTGGTTAATCTGGAATGCCAGGAGAAGCAGGGCCCATACGAGTTGCAGAGGGCGTCGTTCCTGTTCAAGCGTGGAGCAGGGGGCTGATCCCCAGGCAGTTCTCTCGTCGATGGCTTCTCTGTGTAGTGGGTAGTCTGGCTGGGCCAGTCTGGCAAGGCCCAGACCGCATGGAGATAAATTCTGATGCAGTCTGTTCTGGGTTGGATATAGCTTCCAGCAAGCAGAGCACAGTTCACAGAGTGGGGGAACTAACTCACAACCCACTAGCAGCTCATAGCACATTTACATGTACAGGAATTCTACTGTACCAGGCAAAGCACTCCCTGGTCACAATCGCAAAGTCTCCGCATACACCGGGAGCTTAGGGGTAGCTGGAACTCCTGACAAACTGATCACATTCAGCAAAATCTTCGGTCTTCTTCAGGTTGAGCCTGGCCCACTTCAGTACCTTACTTTAGTCACACAAACTTAGATTTAGTCCAAAATAATTCTCTTCTCTCCCTCTCAGGAGCAGCAGGCAAAATTGCAAGCCAAAATCTCAGCCCTCTCACAGTTTTCCCATGCGAATCCACTCAGGATTGTTGCCCAAAGTACACTTGAGCTCTTCTCAGTTCACTTACCAGCTCAGAACTAACTGAAAACTGACAGCAGCCTGGGACTTCCCCAAGATCCAAAAGATTCGGTTGGCTGATTTGGCTGTCAGTCAAAGCAAGAGCTCCCTCTACAGTTGCAAAAAAGGTGCAAAAAAACTCCAAACTACAGTTCCTACAGATTTTGAATTCAGACAGCTCCTGTAGTTCGGCTACATTTTAGGTCCCACCGGTACTGTTTGGTTCAATTTGCACTCCAGGACCAGGATAGTGGAGATAAACAGAACAGTCCTTGCTACAAAGAAAGCAGGTTAGACAAACTACATTATCATTATCATGCTAAATGATTTTCAGAAAATAGTTACATCTTTCAGCAGAGCTCCCTCTCAGATTACTTAAATTGCAATTAGGCAGCTCTTAAAGAGCCAGTACACAGAGGCTATACAGGCTCTGGTAATCACATTTAAACTGCTAAAACGCAGGACACCAGCCTGGCAGTGAGCATTTAGGCAAGCTCAAGGAAGACTTTTTGTGAACCCCCATTTGTAGGGGGTTACACCTATACCTCCTGAATGCTAAACTTTTTTGTCCTTACCTTCCCTGGATGCACTGGGGTCTGTCATTTTGGGTGTCTCAACAGGAGAGGCTGTGTCAGTGAGACAGGGCCAAGATATACCAGACTGTAATCGGGAGTGTCCCATCAGGAAGGGTTATGTCGGTGAATTGGGGCCACATGTTGTTGCAGGTATCTCATCAGGATGGGGCTGTGTTCGAGGTTTCTTGTTAGGATGGTCTCTGTCAGGGAGGTGTTTCCCAGTTGTACCAGGGTCTGTCATCATGGGGTTCTCGACAGGAGGGTCTGTGTTGGTGAGGTGGGGCCTGGATGTACTGGGGTCTGTCACTGTGAGTGTATCATCAGGAGGTGCTGTGTCAGTGATGTGGGCCCTGATCTGCTGCAGTCTCTCATTGTGTCTCATTAGGAGTGGCTATGTTGGGGAAACAAGGCCCGGATCTAAGAGTGTCTGTCATCATGGGTGTCTCGTCAGCAGGATCTGTGTTAGTGAGGTGGGGCCTGGATGTAGCAGGGTCTATCTTCGTGGGTGCCTTGTCAGGAGGGGCTGTGTAAGAGGCAGTGCCCGGATATACCAGGGTCTGTCATCACAGATGTCTCATCAGTAGGGGCTGTGTTGGGCAGGCAGAGCCCGGATGTAGCAGACTGTTGTTGTGGGTGTCTCATCAGGAGGGGCTCAGTCAGGGATGTGGGGGCCTCGATATAGGGGGTCTGTCATTGCAGGCGTCTTGTCAGGAGGGGCTGTGCCAGAACCAGATGAACTAAGGTCTGTCATCATAGGTGTCTCATCATGAGGGGCTGTGTAGATGAGGCAGGGCCTGAATGTACCAGAGTCTGTCATCACGGGTGTCTTGTCAGGAGAGGCTTTGTCAGGGACTCAAGCACAGATGTACTGGAGTTTGTTGTTGCGGGTGTCTCATCACAAGGGTCTGTGTCGGGGAGACGGTGTCCAGATGTACTGGGATCTGTCATTGCGGCTATCTTGTCAAGAGGGTTTGTGTCGGGACAGTGTGGCCCAGATGTACTAGGGTCTGTTGTCTTGGGTGTCTCATCAGGAGATGCTGTGTCGGTGAGGAGGGTCCCGAATGTACAGGGGTCTGCCATCGTGGGAGTTTTGCCAAGAGGGGCTGTATCAATGAGGAGGAGCCCCCGTGTACTGGGATCTGTTTTCACAGATGTCTCATTTGGAGGGGGGGGGGTGTTTTGTGGAGGCGGGCCCTGATGTGCAGGGTCTGTCATTGCAGGTGTCTCATCAGGAGGGCCTGTGTTAGTGAAGTGGGGCCTGGATGTACCAGGGTCTGTCGTTGGAGTTGTCTCTTCAAGAGTTGCTGTGTCAGTGAGGTGGGACCCAGATGTTCTGGAGTCTGTCATTGCAGGTGTCTAGTCAGGAGGGGCTGTGTCGAGGAGGCGAGGCCTGGATGTACCAGCCTCTGTTTTCGAGATTGTCTCATCAGGAGGCGCTGTGTCGGTGAGGTGGGGCTCACATGTACTGGGGTCTGTTGTTATGGGCATCTTGTCAGGAGGGACAGTGTCACTGAGGCAGGTCCCAGATGTACCAGAGTGTGATTGCAGGTGTCTCGCCAGGAGGGCTGGATGTACTGGGGTCTGTCATCGCAGGCGGTGGGGCTTTTTTCCTTCATTTTTCCCAGCCCCAAGAGGCATTGCATATGAGGACGTCAAGGTGCACAAACACTATGGGTATCAGAACACCATCAGCAACATCCTGCCTCCCACCGACCCTCCAGCCCCACTACCACCTGTGGTCACCCGCATGGCAGGACTGCGGCAGTGGACTGAATCCACCCTCCCCAGAGGACAGCGTCCTCTTGACTCTCGCTCTTCCTTGCCACAGCCATCCCTGACTGCTTCCCAAACCCCTGTTGCCAGCATCACAAGCAATAGCTCTACCACTACACAGGAAGGCTAGCATTGACACAGACTTTTATCCCTATTACAGATTTAAGAAACGCTCTCAACAGATCAGAGCATTATTTTCCTCTGCATGTTAAGACACTGTTATACTATTAAGAGTGTGAAAACAGGCATGTTCAGGGAAAGGGGTTTTATTCTGCTTGTATTTTCTCCCTGGCCATACTCTGCCAGTTATATACCCTGGTCCCAGGGAAATATCCAGTCCTGCCATGCTCTGCCAGTTATGTACCCTGGTCCCAGGGATATATCCAGTCCTGCCATGCTCTGCCAGATATATACCCTGGTCCCAGAGATATAGCCCGATCTGGCTATGCTCTGCCAGTTATGTACCCTGGTCCCAGGGATATACCCAATCCAGCCATGCTCTGCCAGTTATGTACCCTGGTCCCAGGGATATACCCAATCCTGCCATGCTCTGCCAGTTATATGCCCTGGTCCCAGGGATATACCCAATCCAGCCATGCTCTGCCAGTTATGTACCCTGGTCCCAGGGATATACCCAATCCTGCCATGCTCTGCCAGTTACATACCCTGGTCCCAGGGATATACCCAATCCTGCCATGCTCTGCCAGTTACGTACCCTGGTCCCAGGGATATACCCAATCCTGCCATGCTGTGCCAGTTATGTACCCTGGTCCCAGGGATATACTCAATTCTGCCATGCGCTGCCAGTTATATACCCTGGTCCTAAGGGTATACCCAGTTCTGTCATGCTCTGCCAGTTATATACCCTGGTCCCAAGGATATACCTAAATCTGCTGCTCTGCCAGTTATGTACCCTGGTCCCAGGGATATACCCAATCCAGCCATGCTCTGCCAGTTATATGCCCTGGTCCCAAGGATATACCCAATCTGGCCATGATCTGCCAGTTATGTACCCTGGTCCCAGAGATATAGCCCGATCTGGGTATGCTCTGCCAAGTATATACCCTGGTCCCAGGGATATACCCAATCTGGCCATGCTGTGCCAGGCATATATACCTTGGTCTCAGCAATGTACCCTGATCTGGCCCCATTGGCTCCCACCTCACTCTGGGTCCCACCCCCTGCTGGCATTACCCATAGCTATTCACCCCATGGGGGGGCCCAGGAAGGAGGTTCAACCCTACCAAACAGCTCAATATGTGACCCGGGGAGCCAGGAACCCAGGCCATTCTATGGGTAGTGCTATGGGTTTTCCTCCCAGCTTTTTCTTCCAGCTTCCCTCTTCTCCCTGGCCAGCATGTGCATCTGGTCCCCAGTGATGCCCCTGCAGTGGAAGCAAGCTTACTTGACCTACTGCAGGGGTTGCTATGGCACCGGTGGCACAGCGCCAACCCTTCCCGACCACAGCGCTCTGCTGTCCCGGACAAACTACCGATGCAGCATTCTGAGCTCTTTCCCAAATTCAGGTCATCAGTAAGGCAGTGCAGTGCACTGACATTGGGCCCCTGGGGCAGCAAGAGGAAAGGATTTTTACATTAGTTATTTATTTATCGTCTCAGATTACAACCACTGAGTTGAGAGACTCTTTTACAGAGGTTCCACGTCAAGGTAAAAAAAAAAAAAAGAAACAAAGACATGACAATACCCAGCAGTACAGAGTATGGAAAGAAAACATAATAACATACGTAAGATAGAAATAGTAAATTTGAACAGTACGGCAGAGCCATTACACACCACCAGTTTCATTTGTTCTTTTTCACATTTGTGCAGGCTAAGACACAACCATTTGAAAGCAATCAATTGATACTGATTTTGTTAGAAACATTGGACAAAGGCCATTACAGTTGTATTAGTACAATTGTGCAGTATGAGGCATAACCATTAAGGAGCATTCAATTAATGTAGAACTTGTCAGGTAATCCAGAGCGCAGAGGTGGGTTAGGTGGAACAGTCACACCTACTGAGCACCACAAGGTGCTCCTTGAGCATCCGCTTGAAGGTGCCCAGGGTAGAGGTATCAAGGACATCAGGAGAGATGGCATTAAGCAGGCTGGGAGCCCGGTACCTGAAAGACCGTTGGGCCTGGAAGGTGCAGCAAAAAGTAGTCTGGTAGGAGATTCTGGTGCCACTCCTGGTACCATGAGCTTTAGTGGCTGGGTTGGGAATAGGCTGGAAGGAGGGTATGATGAGTCCCATGCTGATTTTTTTAGCAAATAAACCGGTGTTGTAACAGAATCTACCCTTGAGGGTTAGCCAGTTAGTACTGGAGTAGAGGTCACAAGTGTGTGTATTTATTTAGTTTTGTTTACCGGGTAAGTACCATAGCCAAGACATGACTATTTTCAGGCATGACCTGGAATGTTTAGGGGCTCCAGTGATCAACAGGTACGATCTGTTTAGAGTAGTATGGATTCGCCTAAGGGTGGTGCCTGTGGTGGAACTGTAAATTATCAGGCCATAATCGATGATAGATAGTATGGAACTGGTGACAGCTGTGACAGGGACATCCTTTATTTTCTTTTTCATCCCCTTCTGTGGCCTGTGCTCCCCTCCTTTTGGTCCTCCTATCAGTCTGTATCTCTGCCCAGCTGGCCCAGTGGCGCTGTGGGAAGAGGCGCTGGACTCCAAACCTCATGCCATGCCGGCGACCCGGGTTCAGGAACGAGCCTGGATTGCTGGGGTCGGCAGGGGGAAGGAAGGATTGAGCATCAGAAGGATAGCTCTCCTTCCTTGGGGGGCCAGGTACAATGTCCAGCATCGCAGCGACCTCTGGTGGAGACCCGAGGTACTGCAATGCTTCAGGGCCAAAATAGAGGGTTGCAGAGTCACTGCAAGATGTTCCCTGGCGTCATTGCACGTTGGGACTTCACCAGGGAGGGAGGGAGGGTGTAACGTTGGGGGGGGACTTAAAGAAAAAATACCCAGCTTGTGGATAGGTGACGGCACCTGCATCCAGCCGACCACACTCCACCGTCAGTGGCACTCCTTACCTGGGCCGAGCCCAGCCCGGCCCAAATTTACAGGTAGCGCGCCCTGGGTGGATAGGGCAGCCCTACCTGGGGGGGGCTCAGAGCCGGGTGGATAGCCGGGCTGGTGCCAGGTTTCAGGAGGCCTCTCAGGCATGGAGATAGAGACGGGGGTAATGCAGTATGCCAGAGAGAGTTCCAAAGCCTGGAGGCAAAAAAAACAAAAAAAAAAGGTCTGTACCTCTGCCCACTGGACTCTCTGTCAACACTGACACATGGTGCCTGACTAACAGTGCAAACAAAAGTGCTCAGCATAACAGACTCAAAGTTGTGCTGCAGCTGAAAAGATTAGGACAGTCAAAACTTAGACTCTCAAAATTGAGAGGCAAATAGCTGCACAATAAATAAGTTAGGCAACACAGTAGTACAATACTGCAAAGAGGTAACAGTTTACTGTTGCAGTGTGGGACAAAAAAAAAACCCAGCACTTTGTAGCAAAGAGGGATTCTTCCTCAGGGGGGCAAGGGCTCAGGTACCCAAACCTACATTTAAACTAGACAATTAAAGGTATAGGTATCCGGTCAATATAGCGTGGGTATTATAGCATGCTACAAAACCACATGGACAATATAGTGTTAATGAAAACAGCTACTGGGAAAGTATAGCACAGACATAACAGTGTTATCCCTGTGTCTGTTTCACTGTCCCGAATGTGTGCTTGCTCAGTGTATTGGGACTGTGGCTCAGAGGTTACAGTAATCCAACTGAGATAAATATGTTCAGTTCTCCCAGGGTTCCTTTCTACTGAATTTGAGAAATAAATTAAGAAGGGGAGTTCATCACTTGGCCGGTAATCTTCAATCTTTTGTTATTGCAATTTAAATCTTGAGACGATATCTAAATACATACTATTTGAATTGTTTAAAATTGAATATTCTTATTATGTTTTACAGCCCTAAAGTTCTGATGAAGGGACACTAAGTCCTGAAATACTAACGAAAAAGAAAAATATATTTAATAAATGGGAGCATCAAAGTGCTTTGGATTTTGAAGAGTAAATAAAAGCAAAAAGTGATTTTGAAACTGCATCAGAGTTTTTCACTGGGGTAGAGATCATTACACCCACACCATTTTGCATGTCAGAGGTTACAGTGACACGCTATGGATGGAGGTGACTCGTACTGTGTCCCCAGGTTTGGGTCTCACTTCGCCTTTTTTTTTGGTGGGGGGTCCTGTCATGCTGCCCCTCAGCCTCTCCTCTCGCATTTATTGTAGTAAATCTCCCCCCTTCCCCAAGCTGCCCCCTCCTGGAGTTTCACCCCATTTCATTATCCCCCCCCCCAAGTTGTTTTCACCACGGAATTCCTTATTATTCTGCCCACCCACCCGAATTTTGCCCTGCTACCACATGCGCCCCCTTGGGAGTTCATTATAAATTAGTAGGGGGTGTGGGCATAGCCCCTTGCAGAGAATTATTTTACCAACATCAAGTTCCGGCGCTATTTTGGTAGCACAGTTTTCAGCTGTGCTGTTGTATCCACACTATTATAACTTAGTTCCAAAGGTATAGTATCACTTTTTATGAAACACTAGAGACTCGTACTGCTAACAGCAATTCAAAGCCATCATATATAGTATGAATATTAATGAAAAAAAAACACAAAACACCCCAATGTGTAAAAAAAGGTATATGGTAACAAAAATAAATAAGGCAATTATTGTACCTGTTGTATAATCTGTACTGAAAGTTATTTGTTATGCTGCTGTTATCTAGATTTGATTTGTTTTGTAAGGCGCCCAGAGTCTGCGGGATTGGATGCATAAGAAATAAATACAGTACTACTAAAAATAATAAATAGAATAATGCATGGGGAAGTCATGAGAACCACAAGCTTGGTGAGGAAAGACTAAAAACTACATTAAATAGCAGAATGAATTTTTCCTTTTTATTTATTATTGCAAGTTCCTGTTACCTTCTGTTATTCTTTTTTTTCCTCTGTATCTTTATCTCTACTTTAATGTTCAGGTGCTATTGGTCTCAGGTCGCATTATAAATTTTGCCTATGTAATAGAGGACAACAAGTTCCATACTACACAGTGCAAGTAGGGCTGCTATTGGTTTGGGAAGGACTGAAAGTATTTCTCTTTTTATTACTTCTAAACACAAATCTGAAATCAACTGTATGTGATTAATTTGTGAAGCACATTGTGAAAATGTGTGACCTATACAACCAGTATTTTTCTTCTGTCTGTGTTTTTAAATATAAAACCCAAAAAATATTATACAAAAAAAAAATCCTTCTGCAGCAAGCCGAAGATTGGTCAGAGCAGGAAAGGGGTGGAGTGTAAGGGAAGCAGAGCAAGGCCTTCGGATGTACTGACTGCTAGGAACTTGCTTTTTGTTCAGGATCACTGTTGTGGAGGAACGTAAAGGGACAAACTGTTTTAAAAAATGTTTTGCATACACATTGCTAGGGACTAACTTTTTGATCAGGATTACTGTTGTAGACTCTATAGGAATCCAGGGTAGAGGGACCTAAGGGAACAAATTGATTGAATGCCCCAACAGTGATGTGGTATTGCATAATTGTTGAGGGCACATCAGTGCCTGGTAAGCACTGACTGCTAGGAACTTGCTTCTTGTTCAGGATCACTGTTGTGGAGGGACTTGAAGGAACAACCTGTTTTTAACATTTTTTTTCGAAAACTGCTAGAGACTAACTCTTTGTTCAAGATCACTGTTGTAGACTCTAGGAATCCTGGGTAGAGGGATTTAGGGGAACAAATTGTTTAAATGCCCTGACAGTGATGTTGTATTGCATAATTGTTGAGGGCAACCAGTGCATGGTTAGCAAAGGGACCTAACTGTACTGATAATACTAGACAGCACTAGACTCTCATCATTGTTCTTAGAATAGTAGAGGTTCCATATAAGTACTGCACAGTACCTTAATAGGAGGCTGGCACAAATGTGGTGCAGGAGAGAAGAACTAATATGGAATGAGGGGGATTGTGGATAGGGGGTGGTGGCAGGGAAGAAAGGAGCATCAGGGAAGAGGACCAGTGGCATGGGAGAGGGGAGATGCACCAGAGGAAGGAAGGAAGTAGAGGACCTAGAGGAGAAAGGATAGTTGGTTGTAACAGACCTGGGGCAGTCATCTTTATGAGCATTCTATGGAGGCTGGGAGAGTGCCCAGTTTGTCAGAATCTTGGGAAGCTGGAAGCTGAACTGGTATGGGTAAAAAGGGAAATGGAGAGGAGGGCAGGAGAAGGTCGCTGGGTGGAGGATAGGAGGCAGGAGGACAGGAAGGATGGGAGGATGGAAGGCTACAGAAAGGGGGTCCTTTGTACCTCTTCCAACTCCTCCCCAGCCAGGTCATTCATTCCGAGGTGCAGGACTAGGTGTGGTTTACCTCCACGTAATCCAATGTTCTCCTTGATTCTCGGTAGCACCCTGCTTGCCTCCATCCCTGGGTCACAGAAAACTGATCTCCCCTTGTATGCTACCTCCTTCCTCAACCAATGGATCCCCTTTATGTTCAAGTCCCCATATACCATTACTGATTTTGTATTCACCATCTCTGAGGATGCCTCTGTAACTCTACCCTGGCTATTTTTTCTTGATTTCCTTCTTTCCTGGTCCCCCTGATTCCCCACCCTTGCATATGCCATCTCCATTTCCTTTTGACCTCCTGTCTCGTCCCCTTCCCCTCTTTCCTCCCCTCCTTGCCACTACCATTTCCCCATTCCTTCCCACTTAATTTATCCTCCCTTTCACTGTTTCCAGTGCCGTTCCCCTGCACCTGCCTCCCCCTTTCCTCTGCATCTCTTTCCTCTACCCAACTCCCTTTCCCCTTTCTGCCCTCGGCAGCTTCCCCCGTCCCTCTTTGTCTTTCCGCTCTGTTACTGTGCCACCCCTGCCACTATTCTCTTGCACCTTCGCTGTGGGTCTTTCTCTTACCCCTGCCTCCCTATGATTTCCATGGTTCAGCTCCCTGTTCTCCTCTGATTCTCTCCCTTCTACCTCCTCCTGTTCCAGCAGCCCGGATAAGGGCCCATACCTGTTTGAACCTCCTGTATATCTTTTTTTGTTGTCACTTGTCTTTGTGTTTGTGTACCCTTGTATTCTTCCCCCTCCCTCTGTCCTCACCCCTTTTTTCCATTCCCCCAGTAGATTCAGGGAGCTAGCCAAGGGGTGTAAGGGGATAGTAGTCAGTTCCCTGGCATTTTCAGAAGTCCTGCCGATGCACTGTGTGAGTATGGCCAGGCACCTAAGAATCAAGGATTTTAACCACTGGATGAGGCAGTGGTGCAGAAGGGAAGGATACGCATGTGTAAGAGACTGTGGGGATAAGTGCATAGACGAACACCTGTAAACAAGGGACAGGCCGCATATAAATGACGAGAGAGCTACACTGCCAAGCAGGAAGTTGCAGGGGGAACATAGACAGAATCCTGGGGGATGATTTAAACTAAGGAAGGGGAGTACAAAGCTAGGGGAGGACCAGAAAAAGTGGCTAGTGGAACTTACCTAACTCACACTCCCCCACAACTAGAGGCAGGAAACACTAGTAGGAAGTAGAATGGAAGAGGAGAGGATAGATGGAAGGGACTGCTGACAAACACCAGGAGTCTGGGAAATAAAATGGGGGACCTGGAGGCAGTGGTGGGGATGGATCACCTAGATCTGATAGCAATAACTGAAACATGGTGGACTGATAACCACAGTTGGGAGGTGGAATTACCAGGGTATAGTCTCTATAGGAGAAACAGGAAAGGAAAAAAAGGGGGAAGGGTGGCCCTATACATAAGAGATGGGATAAGAGCAACAGTGAGTAGGAATGGACAGGGCTCAGCAGAGATCCTTTGGGTCACATTAAGTGAGAGGACAGGAGAAGCAGTAAGGATAGGGTGGTGTACAGACCGCCAAATCAGGAGGAGGAGATGGCTAGGGATATGGCTAGGGAAATACAAGGGATGGCCAGCAAAGGGGACATTCTGGTGGTGGAGGATCCAAATCTTCCCGATGTGAACTGGGGGATCCAAACAGCAACATCAGAAAGGAGAAGGGAGCTGTTGGAGTCCATTCAGGAAGCACTTATTCATCAGCTGGTCAGGGAACCGACTAGGGGAAGGGCCATACTGGACCTGGTAATGACAAATGGGGACAGTGTGGAGGATGTAGAGGTTGGGGAAAATCTAGGAGATAGTGACCACAGGATGGTATGGTTTAGTCTTCAGACGAGGTCTGAAAAGAGCAGGTCCACCACCAGGGTACCAGACTTCAGGAAAGCGGATTTTAAGAAAATGAAGGAAATTTTACAAAAAGGAACTAGAAGAGAAGGAGAACCTAGAAGGCATAGAGGAGCTGTGGGGGGCAATTAAAACGAGAATTCTGCTGATGACAAAACAATGCATTAGGAGGGCGAGCAAACATAAGAGAAGGAGAAAACCACTTTGGTTTACAACAGCAGTGAAGACAGTAGTCATAGAGAAAAGCGAGGCATTCAGGGCCTACAAAGCTTCGCAGGGGGTGGCAGACAAAGAACTTTATAGGGAGACGCTAAAGGAAGCCAGGAAAATAGTCAGGAGGGCTAAAGTGGATACGGAGGAGAAAAAAGCGAGGGAGGCCAAAAGGGGAGACATGAAGTTTTTCAGGTACATGAGTGACAGAAGGAGAAGCAAAGAAGGGATTATGAGACTCAGAGGGGAGGGGGGGTAGCTCTGATAGAGGGGGATGAGGAAAAAGCAAATCTGCTCAATGACTACTTCACCTCAGTCTTCACGGTTGAAGAAGAAGGGAAGGGGCCAGAGCTAAGATGCAGGGGAAAGGTGGGTAGGGAGAAGGACACAAGCACCTTTACTGAGGGTAGGGTATCAGAGGAATTAGGAAAAACTTCGGATGGACAAAGCAATGGGCACCAATGCAATCCACCCCAGGGTGCTCAAGGAGTTAAAGGAGGAACTTGCGGCACGGCTCACAAGGTTATTTAATCTGTCTTTAGACAAGGGGAGAGTACCAGGGATTGGAGAAGGGCTGATGTGGTGCCATTACACAAGGAGGGAGGAAAGCATGAGCCGGGCAACTACCGCCCAGGTAGCCTTACCTCCATGGTGGGAAAACTGATGGAGGCACTTATAAAGGAAAGGCTGGTACAATATCTAGAGGAGGAAGGCCTCATAGACAACAATCAGCATGGGTTCACAGGTGGAAGGTCATGTCAGACCAACCTGATTGAATTCTTTGAGGGAGTAATGGAGATATGTCCTCAGGGAGGGGGGGTGGACGTGGCCTGTCTGGACTTTAGGAAGGCTTTCGACACTGTCCCCCACAGGAGACTAATAAGCAAGTCAGGTAGCTTGGGGTGGAGAGCAAACTAACAAACTGGGTGGATAACTGGCTGGGGGGAGAACTCAAAAGGTGGTGGTAAATGGGGTGCGCTCAAAGGAAGGAGGGGTGACGAATGAGGTTCCTCAGGGGTTCATGTTGGGACCCATATTGTTTAACATATACAATGGGAATATTTCAGGGGGCCTGAATGGGAAGGTGTATCTGTTCGCAGATGACACGAAGATCTATAATAGGGTGGACACCCTTGGGGGAAGGTGGAAAGAATGAGGAAGGATCTGGTCAGGCTGGAGGAGTGGTCCGGGAAGAGGTAATTGCAATTCAATGCAAAAAAAAATTAAAATTATGCACATAGGGCACAAAAACCCAAGGGCAAAAGGGGAGGAGAACTGGAGGTTACATAGCAGGAAAGGGACCCGTGGATCACCATTTCCGATAACCTGAAGGTTAGGAATCAGTGCAATAGGGCAGTGGGGAAGGCAACCAGAATGTTGGCATGTATAGGAAGGGACTTTACAAGCAGGAAAAGGGAGGTAATCAAGTCACTATACACTGCTATGGTCAGACCACAATTAGAATACGGGGTCAGTTTCGGAGGCCACACTTACAAGGTGACAGGGACATGCCGGAGAGGGTCCAGAGAAGAGCAACAAAGATGATTCAAGGGTTACACGGGAGGTCATACAAGGAACGGCTGGAGGAACTAAACTTGTACACACTGGTGATGAAGTGGGAAAGGGGGGATATGGTAGAAACTTTCAAATATCTGAAGGGAATAAACAGGGTGAGGGAAGGTAGCATTTTCAGGATGAGTGAAAACAAATCCACTAGGAGACATGCATTCAGGCTGGAGGAGGGTTGATTTAGAGGAGATGTGAGGGGACAGTTCTTCACAGAGAGGGTGGTGGGTCCATGGAATAGGCTACCAGAATAAGTGGTGGGTGGTAGACTCAGTGAGCAAATGCAAGAGCTTGGGACACCTACATGGGGCTAAATAAAAATAAAAGGATATGGACCGGAAGGTGTAAGATGAACTAGACAGGGTGGGGGGTAATTCAGGCAGACTGGATGGGCCAAGGGGTCCTTTTCTGCCGGTAAATTTCTATGTTTCTTTATGATACAGCACACTCTCCTATTTATTATATATGATTTAATTATAACATTTAAAAAGATATACATTCGGAGGGCGCTGTTGAGCCCGAGCAGACTTGACGCACATTCAAATAGCGCCGCTCAAACCAACATAAAGGATATTTAAAAACTTAATTTCTAGGCAGAAACTACCTGATTTTTTTTCTCCCAGACTGGTAGATTACAACTCGGAGCACAAAATGGGAAATCCCCGTCGAGACTGAGGAGCTAATAGCCAAGCTAAAGGAAAACAAGATGCAGCGGGCCTGCCACCAAGCTGTACAGAGGCCATCGATGCTGCTACAGGGCAGAGTCAAGGAACTGAAACTATGCAGTCCTTGAACCTCAAAATGCAGCGACTAATCTCAATAGTAACCGATCTAAACCAAAAGATGGACACATTTACAAATAGAGACACAGTGGCTGAAACCACAGTAGACTGCCTAAAAGTAGAAATGATCAACGTCAAGAAACAAGTCGCGGCATCAACTAGCTCTTCAGTGATTGCGATTAAGGAGACGCAATACTTTCGAGTGAGACTTGAAACCCTAGAGGATCAGATTAGGGCACCAGATGTGAGGGTGCTGGGTCTACCTGAAGGCGCCGAAGGAGACCACCCTAAAATGTTCATTAAGGAGTGGCTAGCTGATACACTGCTCTCAAAAGGTGACTCTGATGCTTTCCAGAATCAAAAGGCTTACCGCGTAACACCACGAGGGAGGCAGAAGGCCGTTAGTCCACCAAGCACTCTATTGGTGGTCACTACAGGAATTGGGGAGCGGGACCAGATCCTATCTCTGGCAAGGAGAAATGTCCCTCTTCCATAAAAAGGTCAGACAGTGCATCTTTTTCTGGACATACTGTAAGCTACAGGACTAGACAGAGAAGGAAAAAGGTTAATGTGGTTAGTCACATGGTAAAGGATTTGAACATTATGCATTCAATCGTCTTCCCTGCATGCCTCAGAATCATATACCACAGTAAGGTATGGGCCTTTTCAGACCTGATGGAAGCAGGTAAATGGGTGGATAAGGTACGAGCTACACGGAGAAGGCCAGATCCAGACGAAGAGGACATTGTGGAAGATATAACAACGTGAGGACTTTGGGCAATAAATGTTCAGCCGTGTAAAATTATGCAATAGTGCCTTACTGCTAAATTGTAAGATACAGTGCAGGTTTATATGTACTTAATTCTTTGGGGGAAGGAATGTGCATCTAAAAGTGGGTTTACTTGCTTGTTTATGAGAGGTTTTGTTTCTTGCCTATGGGTGAGCTCCTCAGTCTATATGTTTTATAAATGGAGATAATGGGTCTCTGTTTGAGGTTTGGATTATTTTTGACATAAACCTAAAAGATTTTATTAATCTTTTTACCCAAAGTGTTACTGTAGTGTCCTAGTTATTGAGCGGGAGAGGGGCTACATTTCTATAAAATGGTTTAACATAGAAACATAGAATTTGACAGCAGATAAGGACCGCTTGGCCCACCCAGTCTGCCCATTTCCCTACCTAATGGATAAGCTGCAGACCCTAGTTAACCAGCAGCCTACTTCTTTCTACCCCCAACCCCTAGAATTGCCTTATGACTGTCCCATGCATGCTTGAATTCAACCATTGTTTTTGACTCCACAACCTCCTCCGGAAGGCCGTTCCATGCATCCACAACCCTCTCTGTGAAAAAATACTTCCATACATTACCTCTGGTGCACGCCCCCCCATCTTCAAATTGTGCCCCTTGTTCTTGCACACCTCTTTTTTTGAAAGATACTACCCTCTTGGACTTTGCTGATTCCCTTGAGGTACTTGAACGTTTCTATCATGTCCTCCCTCTTCCTCCTTTCCGCGAGGCTATACATATTAAACTCCTTCGGTCTCTCTTCATATGTCTTCCGGTGCAGACCCTGCACCATTTTAGTTTAGCTACCTCTTATAGGATTCACAGATCTATGAAAGTGTATTATTTTTGTTTTAATACTTAAGGAAAAGAGCATGGCCATACGTTCCCCTTAGTGGGGTAGTACTTGAATGGACATTGTCACGGACCATTTTTTATTTTACAGGGCATAGCCATGCTGCTCATGGATTTCACTGTAGTGGGAACATTTTTATCTTCAGATATCCTTAAAAAGATGTTTACGGTAATCCCCCCCCCCACATGTTGTATCAAAATATGAGGGATGCATACAATAGCTAGTTTTCAAACTGTGCCATTCTGGTATAAACCCCTCGCTGCTCAAAATAGTTCGCAGGGGTGTGGCCGGTGATATTCAAAGGAGTTGCGCTGTTGAGCAACTCCTTTGAATATCACCCAACCACACCTGCGCATGGCGCGGTGGAACTTGCGCCACCGCGAGGTGCCAGAGTTGAGCATTAAACTTGCGGTGGTGCAAGTACCGATGCGCCATGCTCAATTCCGATATTCAAAGGTGACATGCAAATGGGGCCATAATTTATACAGGTCTGCGGGGGACATTTGCATCTGTTGTTGGCCCCATTTGCATGCCATTTGCATGTAGTGCGTCGATCCCGAGGACTTGCTCCTGGCCACCCTGCCAGGCAGCAGCCGTCGGGGACCGACGCCTGATCTAACTTT
The DNA here is from genome assembly GCA_016271365.2 of Neoceratodus forsteri. Taxonomy (NCBI): domain Eukaryota; kingdom Metazoa; phylum Chordata; order Ceratodontiformes; family Ceratodontidae; genus Neoceratodus; species Neoceratodus forsteri. The sequence goes on from JADMNL010000022.1 coordinate 585,537,037, forward strand.
CCGATCGCGCGGGCATCACAGTTACATAAAACCCCCCACACATATCCCACAGCCCGATCGCGGGCAGTTACAGGTCTCATGAACCCCACATCTCCCACAGCCCGATCGTGGGCAGGCGTGTATGAACCCCCGGTGCCCGATCGCGGGCAGAGATGTAACCCTCCCCACCCGAATGTCTCCTGGTGGTCAGTGGACCGTAAAGCCCGATCGCGGGCAGAAGGTCATTCACAAATCTGGACTGTCATATACGGTATGGGCTGCATGCCCATTGGCTGTAACTCTGCACCAATGGGCGGCAGCCCTACGGACAGTCAGTCAGGCGGGCGGCGGGCGGGTGGATGCTGTCGCCCGCCGGCCGCGGGGCGGGGGTGGAGGGGCTTCGTGGGTGGGTGGGGGACACTAGACACCAGGGAGATGTTTTGGGGGTTGTGGATGGGACATTCTGCCTGGGTTGGCTTTACGGTCCACTGGACCACCAGGGAGATATTCGGGTTGGGGGAGGGGTTACATTCTGCCCACGATCGGGCACTGGGGAGGGTTCATACACGTTCTGCCCGCGATCGGGCTGTGGGAGATGTGTGTGTGGGGGGTTCATGTAACTGTACTGCCCGCGATCGGGCTGTGGGATATGTGTGGGGGGTTTCATGTACCTGTACTGCCCGTGATCGGGCTTGAGGATATGTGGGGGTTTCATGTAACTGTGATGCCCGCGATCGGGCTTCGGATATGTGTGGGGTTTCTGTAACTGTGATGCCCGCGATCGGGCTGTGGGAGATGTGTGGGGGTTCATACTCTTATGCCCGCGATCGGGCTGGTGGGGGGCACAGGGACCGGGAGTTGGGGCCAGCCAGGGTGGCAGCTGCTGTGTTGCCCCTGCACACAGCAGCTCACCAGTGGGTGGCCCTCAACCTGATCCTTTGTTTTTGCTCAAGGTTGTGCAGGCGCAGGTTGGGGTTATGCATGAGACAACTCTGCACAACCCGACTGAATATCGGGTTGCGCAGGTTATGCATGGTTCCTCCCCCTCCTGTTGAGCATGCATTCATTTGCATTGCTCTTTTGCGCAACCTGTTGCCAGTGGAGCAACTGCCTCCTGCTGAATATCGCAGAATGGCGCAATGTAGGACTTACGCATGCGCAACCCTGTTGCGCATAGAGCAACCCTTTTGAATATCTGGGCCAATGTGTCTATATCTGTGATTAAGGGGGTTGCAGCTCCAACAGTTTTGTACCTATTTGGAAGGTCTCTCACATGTAATAAGATGTTGATTTATTGCAGGAGACAAATCACAGGATACAAAAATGCCATTATTTCATTTCAAGAGCTGTATATCCTATGTATATGAATATGACCATGAGGCATATAATTAATACACATTACGCATTGCACAACTTGTATAAGCTAGGCAGGTTTAAATATAATTCGGACCAGCCCATTCCTCCCTTAAGGCAGGCAGCCGACCCACCTCCCAAAGCAATATTCAGTCTCCCATGCCCCTCCCATATCATCTCTTCCTCATGGAACAAATTCTGTTATCAATTGAAATTTAATAAAAAATAAAGTTTAAAAATATATAAATATATATATTCAATGCCTAATATGTGTCTTTGCTCTCTTACTTTGGTAATTGCACCTGTTTCTGGGTCCTTACTGTAAAAGGATTTGATCCCAGTGAGACTTCCCAGTAAACAAAGTAAACTAAACAAATAAAACCACATAATACACGGTGAGCTTGTTTTTCATTAAGTTCTCAAACCTTGCTCTTCACATTTCGGAATGCGGAACTTGTTCTTAACAATACCGAACATGCAATGATAGGGATACAGGCGATCTTATCAGATCCACCTGTACCAATCGAACCACCTTTCAAAAGAGTCGTATGGCAGACTCCAAAGAGTCTAAATGTTGATGCACAGGAGTGCTGCCGCCGCCATTGCAGGGTGGGGTAGTGAAGTAAACACAGCAGCAAAGGAGCCATTTTAAAGCTACAGAGTGTGTTCATTAAAGTGGGACTTTCAGTTACAGTGAACTTTTGTTTATTTTTCTGCAGTTATGGCCTCAGGACCAGCCCGTTACCCGGATCATGCCCGGGTTGCAGTAACAGCAGCAGTAAATAGATTGAGAGATATTGAAAAGTGGTGCTATGGAGGGCAACTCCATCCTGATGTGGTAATTCCTAATTATCCAGTGCGTGTATGCCAGGTGTGCTTAAGTGCTGGAAGGGATGTCTTCATGATTCCTCACTGTGCTGGATGTCTGCAAAAATATGGCTTGTATAAAGTGCCTCCAATTTGTTTGGCTCCCACATGGACAAAAATTCAGGAATCTGCAGTTGGCAGCACACAGCATCTGGCAGAGCCTGTGGAGGAAGGTCACCCCGGGGGAGTGTGGTACAAAGTTAGAGGGTGCAGAATTAGAGACTGAATCTGAAGTTGAAGTTTTGGATGCTGGATCTCAGAAGGCAAGTTCAGATAAAGCATCAATAGACCCCTGGGTGGGGGGGGCCTAGCCCAAGTCTCGCAGATGAAGATGAGATGCGGGAGGCCTTTGAATGGGAGGTGTCGACCTCCGCTCCTAGTGATGAATGGATAGTCTCAGGGTTGAGAACGACTGCTCACTCCTGGGCTCAGATCCTCAGTGAAGAGGAAGATGAGGGGAACCTATGTGGCCTTGTGAGGAAGGAGCGGGTACACAGCCTCAAGATCTTGCCCGGAGGAATGTGTTCAAGAAGGTGGTGATGCCACTGCCCTGGCTTCACCAGAAGAAGAAGTCAGGGATCAGTTTTAATTTCTTTGAGGATGCGAGCTGGCAGAACCAGGACTGGCCACCCCAAGCCAGGCCAGCGGTCTCAGATTGACCAAAGCAAGTAAAGAGGAGAGACTGGTTCATAGAAAGGCCAATGAAATCTATGGTATGACCTTTCCTACCTTTCCTCGGAGAGTCTGGGAGAGATTGAGAACTGTAGAAAATCCTGGATCTGGGATGAAGCAATGAAACATGTGCATCCTGGGGCCAACCAGCAAGTAAAAATAGACTGTTCCACAAAAAGTATACACAGTGGAAGAGGCAGGACACTGTTTATGGACAGAGTAAGAATAGTGGACGGAGAGGGACGTGAAGTCTCCCACTGTGTGAGTTATGTTCGCCCAGACGGGGTAATAATTCAAGCCCCTGACCCCCGGTACTATTGGCCTCAATGCAAGGACCTCCCAGTAATTAAGCCCGTGCCTACAAAATGGAGAGCCGAGCAATGGTAGTCAATACTGCCACATCAGACTGTGAAGTGCCCTTATTGATCCGCCAATATGAATAACCAAGGACTCAGGTGCTCCACATTCATCAGTCTACAGTGCACTGTCTTGTTCAGCAACCATCTACTGGCCCACCAGATGACGTCAGACCAGCTGTTTTCTTTTTGTTCCTGCTCTAAGGTTCCTTCTCCAGAGAGGACACCAGCCCAGCTGTTTCCTGTTCATCGCCTGGTAATCGGATGACGTCAGACCAGCTGTTTTTCTTTTTGTTCCTGTTCTAAGGTTCCTTCTCCAGAGATAACATCAGCCCAGCTGTTTCCAGATGTGCACTCCTGTGTTTCCCGGAAGATGTCCGCCCAGCTGTATCAGAAAAAATGCAGCCAGGGAGAGTCTTCGGCTGCGTTGCAGGTCGGTGCCTAGTCTTATACTACAAGTGGCTGGTAAGTCCGAAAACCCTTTTTCTACCTTTATGACATTGCAGTACACACCCTACACTACAGACTCCAAAAATGTGTGAACTGTCCGCAAAGACTCTCCCCTTTGGGACTTTGGCCTTCTAGAACTGTGTTTCACGGGGCTCCGGCTCAGGAGAGACTCTTTATTGGACTAGCCTTCGGGCCTTGTGGTCACTAGTTGGGACTTTTAGGGCACTCCATCCCCCCAAATGTGTATTGTAACTGATGCCATTATTGTACTCTAATGTAAATACTGTTTTTCTACCTTTTTCTAAAAAATTCTTTTTTGGGATTGTTCAGTGTTTCTTCTGTATGGTAGGGGTTGTTGTTGTTTTGGTAGATTGTGTATGCAGATTAGAGTGTGTTTGTTTTTGTCTTTTCTTACAGGTGTTCCTGGGAAGACAGAAGAGAGACAAGAAGGAGGAGAGGCTCATCGGAGTTCCTCGTCAGTGCTTTATTGTGTAGAATTTAAAGTACTGTGTTATTGCTATAGGTTGTTACTGTGTTAACCCTTTTTCTTCCACAGGTGTGATTGTGGGGGTAGGAGGAAGTATTTCTTGGTATTCTAATGGTTGTAGTTGCAGGTTGCCCAAGGTCAGGGAGGTCCCTGGGTTTTGTTTTTGTTTGGGATGTTATGTTAGAGGCAGATAGGTTTTCCCTAGAGGGTTAGTGGGATAGACAGGCTGCGGTCCTCAGTGGCCATAGGGACTGCAGTACTGATCTATCAGGGCTATGCTCTGGACGGTTCTACCAGAGCCACTAGGTGTCCATAGTAAGTGGATAGAGTAGAGGCTGATATGTCAGCTACAGGCCTCTAGGCCCTTAGTGTTGCCTACCTGTGCTTGCACATGGTAGGAGGGGGCCTGATCACCCCCTCCATGGGTAGCACATAGGGTGGATGACCTGGGCCAGGTGCATAATGACTGGGGACAGTCATTTTCCTGGTCAGGGCATGTAACCCCTTGTTATCGGGGTTACTAGAATCCCAGTAAGACCTAGTGGTAGGCAGGGAAGGCAGCTTGTGAAACTCCAGTTAAATGGGTTTCACACTGTCTCACTCTGTTCTCAGTCACAGCTGAGACTTGAGAGATGACATCATCATAGAACTGTCGCAGCTGCATAAGCCACATCGGAATCTGCAGCTCAGGGAGTGAGTTTAGAACTTTGGGAGTTTCAAAGGCAGTTTCTGTTTACCTTTTGTTGGAGAAGGAGGTGTGATCCTGTTTACCTTTTGAAAGTGGTGGAGACGCTGTCCAGGTCTCAGTGCCCCCTCCCTCTGGGGGGGTGGAAGAAAAGTCCCTCTGTGGATTCCAGGGGCAATCCCCTATTTCCACTATAGAAGAAAGCTGCCTGTTTATCAGTTTCTGTTCTTGTATAACAGTGAAGGATGTGATACTTCGCCTGTGGGGCACCTGTAACGAATGGGTGAGTGTTTTGCTCCATTTAAAGGGTCAAACCAATTGTTTAATCAGTTTGGAAATATAAAGGAAGTTGGGATGTGGACTGCTATTTGGGAAGAATATTTTACTAGGACAAACAAATGGAGCAGTCAAAAAGACTAAAGTTTTAATGGATTTCAAGTAATGCTGTAGAGGGGGTGCTTCAGGTCATCCACGTTTAATCTACATGTCAAAGTTTTAAGTTTCTGTTTGTCCAGAGAAATGGCCGGGTATGGGCTGTGGGAGCTGGAGGTGGGAACACCCCCATCTTTAGTGACCAGGTCCACCTCTACAGATTTCTTCTGTGATTTGCTACTTGCCTCATGTGCCTGGCCAGTGATGACATGGGTACCCAGACGTGGGCCTAACTTGAAAAATCTCTAGAGTCGTAGACTTATGTGGTGTGGGAGCCACAGGATGGGAAATATTCTCCTTGGTTGATGGGAGTTCGATGGAAGTAAGAAAACAAACTCTCTAGGAGTCTCAGACTCTAAGTGGTGTGGGAGTCACAGCTTGGGAAAATATACTCCTTGTGTGATGGGAGTCTCTCCAAGTAAAGTTTGGGTTCATTCTTCAAATGGACCGTCAGTCAAGTGGCGGCAGGGAGTCGAGGCCAGTCGGGCTGTGTATCCAAAGCGCATGCAAGTCGGGCTGAGTGCCTGGTGGGTCCAGAGCCAGACAATAGTAAAATGTGTCATTCTTCAAATGGACTGCCTTTAGTCTCTATCTGCATACGCAGTGAAGCATCTATGAGGGACCATCAATGCTTTGTCATGTGTCAGCTAGTTTTGAATAAAGCCACACTGAAAATCCCAATCCTGGTTCTGGACATTACAGTTATGTTCCTGTAGTTGGATTTACTTGGATGCCCCTGTGCAGAGTAGCCAAACCTAGGTCCCTTGTGCCAGGTAACCTCATCCTCCCCGAACCCAGGTCCCCACCAGGTATTGCTGCTAACGCAAACAGCATGCTTCCTGTCGTTTTAGTAAAAAGGCAGGGGTGAGGGGTTACATATGGTTGAAGGATGTAGGCAAAGGGTGAAGCAGAAGTAGATCTTCCCACTTGATGGAATCTGGAAATAGCTGGGTTGATCATTTCTCTTCCTGGACATCTTGGTGAGGTTATGAACCCTTTGTTATGTTACTGGAGTAAACAACTGTAGGAAAAAACACATGGAAATTATAAGTAAATGTATAACTATATTTGATTACTCCATTTGACTGTACATCCATATGTTTTGTGGAAATATTTTAAACTATTAATAAAACTTTCTCAAGTTCAAAAAAAAAAAAAACAATACCGAACATGAAGAACAAGGTCTGATTTCCTGCTGATAAAGCTTCCCTCATCTAAAGGGCACAAGATTGGGTTTCATGAGACCTGCACAGCAACTCACACGATTCAAAATCGACCGTCCTAACACTGAAGCTGCCACTTGATTAGGTACAGAGGCATTAGTTTCCCTGTTGAAAACAGGTTCAAATTATGTAATAAATAATAAAATATCCCCCCCACCTTGAGAACAAGCATCTTCTCAGTTCTTCGTTAGTTCAGTGACATCAAGAAGGCACTTAAGCTTTGCTCTCGTGCCCCTGATGTCACCAAACTAACTCAGCATTGAGAATCTGCATGTTCACAATGAAGCGGGGTTAATTATTCTGTATAACTGTTTCCACAGTACTAGACTGTGATGTCACATGTAGACAAGCAGCCAGAGAAACGGAAGGCTTGAGGACAGTGATCCTGCTTTCAAGACAACGGACTTAGTTCTAAAGCAAAAAAACAAACTGGATACAGACAACCAATGAAATCTAAGCAGAAATGTATCCAAACTTTGGTTTTCACATTTGAGATGTAATTTATTTATCTCAAAAGTTTCACCAGGAAAGACATACTGAGCTGGTATCAGCTCGTGTCCAGATGTGTCCTGATTTATTTATCTGTTTAAAATGTATTTATCTGTTTAAAATTGTTGACCAGGAAAGGCACTCTGAGCTGAAGCTCATTTCCAGGTGAGACATACAATTACAAGGGGAGGGGTTAAATACAGCAAACAAAATTAAAAGTGCAGGCTGGGGTTACTTGGATTCCAGTCACAGAATCAGATTAGTCAGATTTCAAACAGATTTTCCAAATAGGATTTCCAGAATTGCAGTTCCAAATCCAAATTCTGAAATTAAAAGCTAAAATGTTTAAACAAAGGAATTTAGGATAAAAAAATCTGATTTCAAGTCCTTTTCCGAATCGGAATTGGAACCAGAAATTCCTAAATTCCTAAAAAGTCCTACTGGATCAGAATCGGCCAAGTCCAAGCATAGTGCAGTATCAGGGGCTCTTCGATGACATCCACAGCTTCAGTCTTAAAGGGACAGTATTGTACATATAATCTTAGTACACATGACCCCTTTTCCTGCAGCTCCCTGGTCCCTATCTACCCTGACAAGAACACCAGCACAGACAACTGGGCACCCGTGAGTCTTTGGGTTGTACCCCAGGATCCTTCCTGTCCGGTAGTTGCATTCAACAGGAAAGAGCCCTCACTATGAAATATTTTGATTTATTCTTCGATTCTGGCTTTAATGTGTGGCTAGAATGGCTACATCTTGAGACCCAACAAACAATGCTTGAGACAGCAGTGCAGTACACATCGGTCTTTACTTAAACTATGAAAGGTTAATTCTTACTTACAGTGAGGTCCAGGGACCTAATGCATTCTGTATGACAATTCATCAATAAAATCCCATTAGATCTACTTTGGTGAGGGTGGCACTTCACAACAACAGGTTTTATAGCTCCGGCAGCCTTGATTTAGGCTCCTCCAGCCTTGGAAATGTTCCTCTGCTGGGCACCTTGCTGGGACATGCAAAACCCAGAGATGAAAAGGCATGATTACCCTGTACTATCCTCAAACCCACACACCTCATTACTTTTGCTTTGTCCTAGCAGGCAGTTAACATTATTGTCACTTGACCAATGATTTTTGGGCTATTGAGCTGTTCTCTCAACCTGTTTCTCACAGTATGTAGAGACCTGCCTTTCTCCAACTTATATCCTTAGGGCTGAAGGCTGTGAAAGCCAGTGCTGCATAATTCCTGACATAAAGGTGCAGAGCATTTGTGGACCCCAGTGCTTCACCAGCAATGGCAACTCTTCCCAGTTTTCCTCATGCACTTTTTTTCTCCCTTTCACCCAGTCTGCCCTTTCAGTCATGTCACAGCTCCCAGCCCTTCAACCCCCTTCTCCAGTACTTATCCCACCTCCTGTTCTTCCCTGGCTGGAACCCCAATGTGGGGCTGATAGCATGGGCAGGGTTCCGCCCACCAGACATCATGCTCGGTGCAGAGGTGGGCACCTCAGTCAGTGGTGCAGGACCTGCAGAGCAGGACTTGCTTCATATTGCCACAGATGGGAAGTCTTCCCCCTTCTTCTTCTTCTCCTCTGTATAGAAAATCAACACTTGGGGCTGTCTGACACGTATGCATACAGGTGGGTGTTAGTGCGCATCTCAGCTCCATAGGCATCCTTGCACACTGTAATCCAGCTCAGCTTGCACCACCTCCAGTGATCACCAGATTCTGGTAGTGCAGTGGAGTCAGTAAACCCTCCATTCCCGAGGAAAGCATCCTCTCATTCGATTCTCCTCCCCCAGCTGGTCCTCTAACAGTGTGGGCTCATTCCCAAACCTAGGTCACCAGTGTCGTGGGCAGTAGTGCTGCCACTGCAACAGTAGGCAGGCCCATTTAGGCACTCTTCAAGGGCAAAGCAACTTGGGCCCACCAATGGAGCGATAGAGCTACTACTCATGATGCTGGCAACCCAGGTTCGGGAGCAGACCCAGACTGCTAGAGGGCTGGCTGGGGGGGAGGTAGATTGAGTGGCCTCAGCACACTCTCCACCTCTAGGGGGGGGTTTGTATCCCTGGTGCAGGGGCTCCTGAATGACCACAGGATGTCTTGTCCCTGGAGATGCAGAGCTGGTAACAGGAGGCGTGCTGGATGCTTGATGTGTTTACATCGCAGTGTCACTGCACACAATGTCTCCCACAGCTACGGCACAAAAACAAACTGCTGGATGAGCTAAAATGAAGTCACACTACTGCCCTGTGTAGCAGGCCAAGGGCTCCCTGCCTGGACACCAGACGTGGTGTCTGAAGGGAGGGGTAGTGGGGGAGGCCCCAGAGGCCCCACCCGGGGGGGGGTAAGCTGGAGGGGGAACACTAGGTGGTGGCTGGCCCTGGTGTTGTGGCGACAGCGGCTGTGAGGGCTGATGAGGAGCCGTCCTGGCTCCAAAAAGCAGAGTAAGTTTTTAAAAAAAAGAGCAAAGCATCAAAGAGAGCAGGCTTTAGATATATTTTTCTTTAATTTCTGTAGTTTACTGTAATTGCATTAGGGTGAGTAACCATTGTGCAAGCTTCCCAGAACACATGCTTTGTCCAACATAAGGCAGGTCAGGACACCTTGCCTCCATACCCTGTCATACCCAAGTCTCATGGCAGTTTCACAACCAGGAAGCCCCCACTTGTGGACTCCTTGAGTCTGGAGAGTTGGCATCTTTATTTTATTTATTGACTTTTGTTAGCTGGGTGGGCCCACTATACTAAGACAGACATACCTTTCTCAGGGGCGACCTGGAGTTAGTTACATTAAAACAACAATCAAAGGCAATGCTAAGATACTGAGATACAGCAGCGAATATTCAGGAGGATGGTTCACATGTGGAAAACAATATAATTGAGTACAATAAGGTTTTCAGAACAACACAATATAAGGAAGTTATATCAAATAGACATGAGGGAGGCAGAGACAGTTATGGGAGGAAAGCTCCCATATTTAAGTGCAGGATGTTACAAGGAGAAGGTTGTGTTTGAGGAGATTTTTAAATGTCCTGAGAGAAGGATGTTCTTGCAAGGGGACTGGGAGCTCATTCCAGAGCTGAATAGCCTTGTTCAAGAAGATCGTTGGCAGGACGAGGTCCTACCTTTAGGAACCTCCAAAAAAAAAGCTGTGCTGAGGAGAGAAGATTTCTTGTGAGTTGTCTTTGTTTTCACTATACCACTGAGGTTAGAAAAGAGCCAATTAGGGCTCTATATGTAAGGCAGGGAAGTCGTTTAGCCATACCTCCAGGGTAGGCCACTTTAGGGATGTAAGTACAGTACAGTGGTGTTCCTTGTTATCCATTCCTACTGCAAACCTGCCTATTTTACTGTCCTAATGCAGTCAGTCTCCCCTTCTTTGGGATCCTCCACTTGCTTCTTTGTGTGCCACCTTCCTTGGCAGAGGGACCAACCAAAACCTTGCCCTCCACTAGGGTCTTCCTCCAAGGTTCAAGGGAACTGTGATCAGGTCAGCCGATCATCAAGGTCATCGCCTTGTGGGGGAAACCACCCATAGTCCCAACATCATCTCAGCAGTCCATCTATATTCTGATCATTTATTATTCCCAGTTTCGGCTCAAGGGCCCTAACCACTGGGAGCTGCTCACCTGAAGGCCATCTATCTATTTCACTACCAGATCTAGACTGTTATTGTCTGATTGTCTACCCCTTGGTAACTGATATCTAAGCTTTCCCACTTGCATTAACCCCCATGCCAGACTGAAGCACATGTCAGTCTTAGAATGGCACCTACAAGTAACCAACCACCTCTCCCTACTGCAAGGAGGGGTTGGTACATAAATATTGCAATGGATTAGTAGGACAAATGTGGTGACACTTTTAGATAGCTCCCTAACCTCATCCATGAAAACTGTCTTAAAAGCTATTTCAGGAGTCGACGGCCACACAGATTTAAACTGAATCAAATGGTTCGGCTCTGCACCATGTCAAAACAACTCCCACAGCGGGCTACATGACAAGTCATGCCTGTCACATCACTGGGCAACAACTTGCCCCGGATTCTTAGCTCTGGTGTGAGTCGGTGCCTGCACAATTCACCCTGGACAATTCATCCCCAGCATAAATATTTCAAAACAAACTCATCCAGGGATGAACTGTGCAGGGTGGCAATTCACCGACACAGCTCAGAGTCCAGAGTGAGGCGTCGCACAACAAGCTGACTGAGGCGACTTGGCGTGTCTCCACTCCCAAAGACACAGCTCTCCCAATCTAAGATCCTTCTGTTCAAATAAAAACCATTATATTAATGCCCAAGTTTTTCGTGAGGTGTTAACACCAAAAGTGGCTTTATAGAAACAACGGAGTAGGCATTTATGCCAGTTAAACTAGTTCCATCAGGCCATGGGAAAAAATCTTCCAAAGCTCTGAAAGAGAGTCATAATAAACTGTACTGAATTGATGATTGTATACGTTCATTTAATATACGTACTAAAATTAGGAAATGGGTAGAAGAATGCTAGCTCCTGATTGGCCAAGAGGTACTTTCAGCCAGGCCATTATCCCAGCACAACAACCCGACTGAACTCAACAAAAATATGTTTAAAAAATACACCCAAGTTACTAAAAAGGACCCATTTCATAATTGCAATAAGGCATTCCAGAGAGTGGGTTATGGTGGGCCAATGGCCCATTTCAGGTGGTGAAAGTACTCAGCTTCACCTCTTACTTCACCCCACCTGAGACGGGCCGTTATCCCACCATAACACTCCCATCATGACTTCTTGCTTAAATAACCAGATGTTAAAAACCTGGACCCAATGGCCGGCCCGTTGGCACAGCGGTAGGGCTGCTGTTTGTAAGACTGGGGACTTGGGTTCAGGAACCAGCCTAAAAAAATCTATTTTGTAAGTACATGGGCTTCAAAGGAAGGCTGTGACCTGTGTTTTGAAAGAAGTATGGGATATGCCATGGGCTGATTAAAAATAGCACATTTAGTTTTTATCTGCAGGTTTTGACCTCTGTGACCTCACCTGTAGGGGTCAAACCCTGCAGATAAAAATAAATATGATATTTTTAGCCAGCCCATGGCATAGGTCACTTACACAATGACGGTGCCTCTCAGGCAAGTTTAGTTCTTTCAATGAAGAGTCTTCCCGTCCTGTTTGATTTCACTGCTCTGTTTTTAACTACAGCAGATCCCATTGTGATGTCATCGGGCATTGTGCAAGCTGTTCTCCCATTGGTTAAGAGTCCCTTTGTGACCAGCCTGAAGTGAAAAGAAGTGCTGATGACCCACCAAAGATGCACAATGTTATTCTCACAGCCATTGTATTAATGGAGCCCTACAGGGAAGAACAGGGTGCAGGAATACACTATTTTTAAGCAAAAAAGGTGTTCCAGGACTAGAGGGCATGGGATGAAGTTGGAGGGAGAACGATTCAGAGGAAATGTGAGGAAGAATTTCTTCACAGAACGGGTGGTGGACAAGTGGAACACCCTGCCAGAGGAAGTGGTGGGGACTGAAACAATCACGGGATTTAAGAATGCATGGGATAGACATAAAGGAATTCTGGAGGCAGGGGTAAGGGCAGCAGACTTCTAGGAAACATAAACTGAACTCACAAGCTCAAATGGGCAGACTGGGTGGGCCATAGGCCCTTATCTGCCGACACTGTCTATGTATCTATGTTACAGTATATGCCTGAAAAGAGAGCAGCAGATATTGTGGAAGGTTCAAACTGCTGAGGCAAATATAGTCCAATGTGCCGCAGACAGTCTACAAGTCACACTACGCAAGACTAGTAAATGGCAAGAGAGTGATGTGGTAATGTCCTCTGTCCCACACATGTGACAAATATTTGCTCTAATACTGTATATCATGTGCACTGCCGTTTAACAGTTTTAACATTAACTGCAATATTTATGCTTGCATAGGGCCATGCCAGAGGAAGGGCACTTACCCTTTCATACTCTTGCGTGGTTACCAGTGTCGTGTAGTGTGATCTGCAGACAGTCGGTGGCAGCACTGGGATACATCTGCCTCATTGCTTTGGATTTCACACTATCTGCTGCTCTGTTTTCAAGCACATAACACCATTGATTGGTCGTAGCCTTTCTTTCAAGCCATTTTACCTAAATAACAGGATTTGTAAGGATCCCACAGTAAAACACTGATGAGCGTTTGATCATATACCAGTCCTGCATTCTGGCCTTGCTGACAGAACACCTGCAAACTTCTGAATGAGACTGGGCTGAGCAAAATGAGGAAAGCCTGATGCAATACTGTTAACTCACAACAGACTTTACTATTAAACACCTGTCTAGTAATTAGAGCCCGATACTGTAAACAGCTGAAACACTTTAAATAGCATGTGAGGGTCCCTTTAGAGATCTAATGAGGATGGCAACAACTCTGTCTTGTGATTACTGTGTCTTCTCTGCTGCCCAAGCACTTCTCTGCACCTCTCCCAATCCTGTCTTTATTGCCGCTCATTCACTGCATGCAAGGTCAGCGGAATCACTACAAATCCCCAGACAATAAGGGGTACAAGTGCACTGTTGCTGTGTGCATACAGTACTCAATTTTGTTTTTAAAAATGTGGCTGGACTTGACCATTGGAGGACCTGAAATGAGGAAGTTCATAGCTTCACCTGAGAGAAAATCCTTGAGCACGTTTCTATTGCACCCCTCATCCCACACACCCGCATGCATAGTGTTGGGCTCAGCTTTGGTTTTTGTAACTCTACTGTATAAAATGGGGACTAAAAGCTGGCCCATTGGCGCAGTGGTATAGCTACCGCTTGCAATGCGGCGACCTGAATTCAGGAACGAGCTCATGTCATTGGGGGCTGGAAGGGGAAGAGGCGGCTCCTCCACGGGCAGGAGGGCAGCCAGCTCCACTATTCTGCCACCTGGGGACCACAGCTGGCACTGCAGTCAGGAGTGGCTCTTAGGGAGGCAGGACATTGGCTCGTGCACACATGCTTTCATGCATGCGCTTGTGCACCCACAGTGCCAACATCCTAGGGAAGGGATGAAAACTGGAAAATACCATTGTCCGTGGGATGAAGCCAGCCATCCCACAGGCCTCACACCTGGCTACGCTGGTGCCACCTCCACACACTGGATCCATTCTATGGTGGAGATTGTTGAACCTCTGCCACCCCTGCCACAGGGGTTAAGCTCTGGGGGAACTGTGGAGGTGGAAAGTAAGTCCTGGGGATGCCAGGGTGATGAGGAGCTGGGGTAGCTAAGTGGATGGTGGCTGGCCAGAGGCAAAGGAGGCATGAACAGCAGTAGCTGCAAAAAATAAAATGGGTACTAAGAATCCTGCATCCTCACTGGCTGAAACTTCAAATCAAATCAATCTTTATTTATTTAAAAGGCGCCTTTCCAATGTTCAAGGCACCTGTAAAAAGTTATAAATCACCAAAATGAACATACTATTAACTTGTTTGTGCCCATTACATTGAGCCAGCACCACCAGTGGGTACGAAAAAATCCCAGTACCGATGTCTCCGCTGCTGATTACCCTCCTTAGGCCCTTACCGCCCCAGGTGGAGCGGCGTTATCGCTCTTAATCGTTATCCTAACCCAGTCTAGTACCAAGTCCTCCTTCTCTTTACAGGCGACTAAGCCAGGCTATGACACACCTATGTACTCCTAACTATTTTGATGTTTTGCTCCTGCTTATGTTGTTCTTGCTGCAAATTCCTAATTGCTATTTGATGTTATCTCACACATGTACTCCAAACCACTTTGATGTTCTGCTCCTGCTTGTGTTGTTCCTGCTGCAAATTCCTAATTGTTATTTGATGTTATCTCCGTGTTACCTATATGGCGGAGCATGTTGTCACCTTTATATAACCTGTGTTACAACTGTCGGAGCACGTGGCTCCTGTATGTAACCTCTACTGTATTACCCACTGTCGGAGCATGTGGCTCCTGTATGTAACCTCTACTGTATTACCCACTGTCGAGCACGTGGCTCCTGTATGTAACTCTACTGTATTACTTCCACTGTCGAGCACGTGGCTCCTTTATGTAACCTCTACTGTATTACCCACTGTCGGAGCACGTGGCTCCTGTATGTAACCTCTACTGTATTACCAACTGTCGGAGCACGTGGCTCCTGTATGTAACCTCTACTGTATTACCCACTGTCGGAGCACGTGGCTCCTGTATGTAACCTCTACTGTATTACCCACTGTCGGAGCACGTGGCTCCTGTATGTAACCTCTACTGTATTACCCACTGTCGGAGCACGTGGCTCCTGTATGTAACCTCTACTGTATTACCCACTGTTGGAGCGCGTGGCTCCTGTATGTAACCTCTACGTATTACCCACTGTGAGACACGTGGCTCCTGTATGTAACCTCTACTGTATTATTTCCACTGTCGGAGCACGGGTTCTGTGATGTAGCTCTACTGTATTACTCTCCACTGTCGAGCACGTGGGTCCTGTATGTAACCCATGGCTCCTGCATGTAACCCCCACCCTATATCTTGTGTCTCATGGATGCCCTGTAACTTTCCCGGGTCGCTCCTGATAATAGGCACTTTGCTGTCTAGTGTGCTTACCTGGTTAACAAAAGCAAATAAATAAATAAATAAATACTACAAGCATCGCTATGCAGCTGCCCGATGTTGTAGTCCCAAATCCCGGTTTCACTTTTGTACACACTTCTACCATTCCAACTTTTGTACACACTTCTACCATTCCAGTCCACTCAGTCACTGAAATTAAACTCGTGAAACCAAGTACTTTCAATTCCAATCCACAAAATAAAACAATAACAAGTTGATTTTTTTTTTATTAAAAAACCGGAACACAACTGGGGTGGGGAGGGTGGGCTAACTTCAAGAGACAGTCCACACAAAGACAAAACACATCATAGTGGCTCACACAGTACAACTCAGACTCATACCTCTAGTGACAGCCCACCCAACGAGGGACCATTTCACAAAGAACTACTGATTTTTAATTTCTCACATTCTGTACCCAGAACTCATTTTATAGGTACTCAGAGGTGTTGATTGTGCAGCCAGAACTGAATTTCCAGGGGCTGGAACACTCGGCCTGCAGTCTTGTCCTTCCTGTACTTGCAGTTGTCATGCAACAAACCAACAATTAGTTTTTTTTTTTTATTGCAGGAGATAAATGACACAAAATGCCATCAATTTCATTTGAAGAGCTGCATATCCTATGCATATGAATATGACTGTGAGGCATATAATTAATAAACATTATGCATTGCACAACTTGTATAAGCTAGGCAGGTTTAAATATAATTCGGACCAGCCCTTTCCTCCCTCAAGGCAGGCGGCCGACCCACCCCCTGAAGCAATATTCAGCCTCACATGCCCCTCCCATATCATCACCTTCCCTCACAGAACAAATTCTGGATCTCGGGAAGACATATGTAGTACTCATTTACGCCCTTTTATTTCAAAGGAGGGCAATCTTTTATGAAATTTTGCAGTTAGATATTCTGATTTAGAAATCTCCTGGGTGATACCCAACCAACAACTCATTCTGTCTTCCTGCTTTCGTCACACTTTGTACATCTAGTTTTGCCTTACACAACTAAATTAAAGGGTGAGTACCGTCTCAGTTGGGGGCACCAGTGGTTGAGTTCCACCAGGCTGGGTCAAAGTCTTATTCAGTCCCAGGCACAACACAAAACTACCCCCACCCCCACCCACTGTTCCAGATAAGGGGAGTGGCAGACTATTTTCTTCCCCCTATTATAAGAAATGCTCTTTATACATTTTTTTTATGAGTACCAATATTTATCCCAATACATGGAAATACTCCACACCCCAAAGAATAGTGCTCCATCACACCATTCAAATGGAGCAGTTTGTCCGACCTCAAGCACTTGTACATGTACAACTTTGGGTTTACTTACCATATTTCAAAACAGGCAAATGAATGACTCTTTCCAGACAGCATTTTCTGAAGCCGTCCCCTACCCATATGAAGTTCAGTATACTGCTTAAAATCATGTACAGTAAGAAGGACAGCCCAAGCACGTAAACAAGATATGATCTATCCTATGCCAGCCCCCCAAATAATGACATTTTAGCATGAAAACGTTATCGTCCTCCATGAAACTGTTTGATAACATCTGGCATCTTTCATGGTTCAAGGCTTGTGTTAGGAATTGTACATTTTGAATCCTTCTTCCCTAGAGACTTCTTTCTTGCCCTCAGACAAGCTAAAACATCAGTCAGAAAGGGGGCTTCTGTTTCTGGCTAGGATCCCAGCTCTGCTGCTGCCATGCTAACATCTTGTACCGAAACTCCTCTGGATAAAAAGGGCCGTAGTAGGGCTTTCATGCATGTGCCTTCTGTAGATGAATTGCTCTCGAGGTCAAAGGTTGCAATGGAAAGGATTGGCTTGGAGAACTTTTACTAAATTATTGGGGATAGCAGATCCCACCGGGATGCAATGTAATACTGCAGAATTCTGCAGCATTTATTACAGGAAACTAGGCAATTTCAATGGCAGTTGCCTCATTTCGTCATGCAGGAATCTGTGACACTACATTGCATCCTGATTGGCTCCACTGATATGCCATGGGCTCAAAGATATCACATTTATTTTTATCTGCAGTTTCTTTATATACACTTTTCTCCTCCGTGTGTTGACTGGCCCTCTTCACCAGTCCCCAGCCCGTCACCCTGGCGTCCACGGGACTCACCTTGATGGTACATAGCCGCCCAGCTGGCTGGGTGCAGGGCCTGCGGAGGACCGGTGTTATCCTACCAGTTGATGCAATTTTCCATTTTCTTCCCCTTCCCATTGCTGGGGCGCAACATGTCAGCGCGCATGCGTGGAGGCGCATGCATGCTGTGGAGTCCCTCAGCACCCTCCCCTTTTTGGCATCCCTGTCCAGTTCTGCTCTCAGACCTCCACCTAGGGGAAGTCATTCAGCAGGACAGCCAAGCCACACAGTGTCCTCTGGACACTCAATCCCCTCCGTCCCCAGCTAACCTCCAGTGACCCATTTGCCTATGACCAGATAAGTGGAGGAGTCACAAGTGATGTCTGCAGTGATCAATCTCTGCAACAAAAATAAATGTGATACTTATTAGCCAGTCCATGGCATATGGGGCTGACAGCATAGTCTAGAGGTTAGTGTAACGAGCTGTGAATGAGCTTGGTACATCCAACAGACCTGGGTTTGATTCCCACAACCTCCACTTGCATACTGTGTGACTCTGAACGCAGTCACTTAACCAATCCAGTGCTCCTGGGTCACCCCTAAAATAGGCACTTGTGTCAAGTGAGTCTTACCTGGTTGCCAAAGAATAAAAAAACAGTTCAATTCTAGCAAGGTAGCTTCTAGTGCTCAAATCCTAGTATTTTATTTAAAAAATAACTATTAAAACTTTCACTCTAGACTTTATCTCCCTTTCACGCTGATCAGTCTGATGTTGCCATATACACATTCAAATGGTACACTCAAATGAATAACCAGTTCGGTGCGTGGCCAGCAGTTGACACAAGAGGACGTGCCTCTAACAACTCTCACATCAACCTCCCTAAAATTCTTAATTTTACAATTTCTAACTGTTTTGAACAGCTCAAAGTGATATCTAGATAGTACACTTGGTTGTTAACAGCTGAAGACTGGGCAGGAGTGGAGAATGGGAAGACCAAACCTGGAGCAACAGAAGAACAGCAGGAAAGGGATGGCTCCAGCCCTCTCGACCAATGGCAGTGTGAACAGTGGACCACCTGACAAAAGTGGTGGGGATTTAGAGGCCACAGTGAAAGCCGTACTCAAAGTTGTCGACAGCTCAACAAGGAAGTTGGAGGGTTCAACTTATCGGTATCAGTAGTAGAGACTAAAGTTGACACCTTAGGGATGGGGGACATGATAGAAACCTTCAAATATATGAAGGGCATAAATAAGGTTGGCACTGGTGGCATTCTTAAGTGGAGGGAGGGGAGGGACACTAGGGGACACAGTCTGAGGCTGGAGAGAGGTCGATTCAGGAGGGAAATCCAAAGGCTTTACTTTACGGTAACAGTGGTGACAGGGTGGAACGCTCTGCCAGAGGAGGTGGTGTCCTTAACATTGGTACGTAATTTTAAGGGGGAGGGTGGGACAGGGTCAAGAGGAAGTTCACAAAGAGTGTGAAGGAGGAGGTGGTGTCGGCAAGCAGCGGCATGACTACAAAAGACTGGGTAGTGAGGGAGGGGCAGCTGCAGTATAATGGTCTGCTAACTGCGCACACAAGCAGACTTGATAGACCGTATGGCCTGTATCTGCTGGCAGTTTTCATATGTCTGTATGTATGACACTATAGAAACAGAGCAAAAAACCTAAATGGGCACTGTAAGCAAATCTCAAGTTGCAGTGTCAGGGGTGTTAAAAAGAATAAGATACTCAGAGCTCACCTTGTGTAATGCCCCAAAGTTGGGGCATCCCAGAAAGTTTAAACTAAATAAATAAATTAAGGGTTCACAGGTGCTCAGGGTACCTGCTGTAGGTGTAGGCAGCAGGGTACTATGTTAAGGGGCCCCTGAAAATAAAAGATTCACCTCCTTGTAATGAGAAACTGTAAAATAAGGCAGAAAAGTGCCTGTGCATTTACAGTATGGTCAAAAACAGATTTAACAATAGATGTCACAATGGCCTGGATGGAATGCTGTGCTGAGTGGCTTATGCACAGCATTCCACTCCAGCCAATCTAGAACCCTGGGGAGGTTCAAGTTTAAAAAATAATTCTACTGTTTGTCAGATGTTGTTGGGCTGTGGAGTAGAGGGGATCACAGGAGTGCAACAGGGACTTGTGGCTTACCTGGGGTTGTGAAGCCGGTCCTGTTGACTCCGTGGTGATTCTCCTCCTCCAGTCCACTGAAGCCTCCCTGCTCAGCGTTAGTCCTACGGTCGGTGGTGCCACTGGGGCACCACAAAGATTAAAAGAAGGGCCGTCTGCCGCATTTTGGGCTGAAAAGCCCCTCCGTTTATTTATTTTAGCCCCGAGTATTTTCAGTTTAAATTCAGTCCCACGTGGGCAGAGAAGCGCCCGTATGCGAATCCTTTCAGCCATCTGAGGCCCCTAATCATCCCCCCAGCTGCCTACCCAGTTTTCCCTCCTCTGCCAGCATCCCTCCCGCCTCCCTACAGCACAGGAATCCTCCTTCTGTCTCCAGGAGCGGTGAGTTGGCGGCAGCACACGCTACGTGATGACTGCCTGTTTCAAAAGCGAGACTGTTTTAATGTGGAACGCATAGTAGGTGCTTAGAGGAGGCGGCCGAAGCAGGCCGAGGGGCATCGGGTCGTTAGGACCCTTCATTTCATTATTCAAAAGGGAGGCAGGGTTAGCGACGCCCACGGGAGGGGTCGAAAAGGCCAGCATAGCGGCCTAATGAATACTGATTAGGGGCAGAATCTGGGTGGAGAGTCGGGACTAAATGACAGCAGGTTCAGGGAGCCTGCAGATTTAAAGGGCCATGGTTTTAAAAGGGCAAGTCAGGCCCAGAAGTAAAGTGGGGCAGCAGGTCCAGTATTTAGAGGGGCACCAGGCCCAGTATTTAGAGGGGCACCAGGCCCATTATCAAGTGGGGCACCAGGCCCAGTGTTAAGTGGGGCACCAGGCCCAGTATTACGAGGGGCACCAGGCCCAGTACAACTTGGGGCACCAGGCCCAAAGTAACGTAGGGCACCAGGCCCAGTCTAAAGTGGGGCACCAGGCCCAAGATAACATAGGGCATCAGGCCCGAGGTAAAGGTAGGGCATTAGGCCCGAGGTAAACCGTGGTACAAAAGGGAGGCCCCGGCCTAGCGGAATAGGGCAAGCCAGCCTAGTGGTACTAAAGGGAGGCCCCAGCCTAGCGGAATAGGGCAAGCCAGCCTAGTGGTACTAAAGGGCTAGCAGAATAGGGCAAGCCAGCCTAGTGGTATTATAGGGAGGCCCCAGCCTAGCGTAATAGGGCAAGCCAGCCTAGTGGTACTATAGGGAGGCCCCGGCCTAGCGGAATAGGGCAAGCCAGCCTAGTGGTACTATAGGATTCCTTAGCCACGACGTCCAGAAAGAGATCCTATTCAGAAGACCCCATGTTTAGAAACAGGGGTTCATTTAAGAGTGTTCAATTTGCCTATACTGTGAAACTACTGTAATTACTGTACTGCTTATCCTGAACTATTGTCCTAAGTACCCGAACTATTGTCCTGAGTACCTGAACTATTGGTCTAAGTACCTGAACTATTGCTCTAAGCACCTGGACATTGGCCCTCATCAGTAAGAGGTACTCCTGAAGTTATAATTTGCCCTCCTCCGGCAAATTATTGTATCATTCCACAGTTCTTTGGGCATCTTTCAGTTATATGGTTACTATTGTATGAAGACAGTCTCAATCTTCTACCACACTGCAGTCCCATAGTGTGGTCTGTAACACCACGTACACAAAATCAGTCTCTACTCAGAAGAAGACGTCCTCTCAGCATTCTTCACTCCTGGGAGATCATCCATCAGCTCATCATGTCCATTTGTGTCGTCCGCCGAAGTTGAGTCCGTCGCCAGTCGTACAAGTCGTACCCGCCGTTTTCTTGTTTTCACAGCTGGAAAGTACGTCCGCCGAAACGCATCACAACAGCCGTGCCAGTGTCGTTCCATATGGTTCCTGTTCCAGATGTCCCAAAGTTGGTCGCCCTCTACAGAAGAGTGAGCTCATCCTGGAGAACCTAGTCTGCGCCCCTCCTGGTCATTCGCCGAAAGTTGAGTCCGTCGAAGCCCAGTACGGGACACATCCGCTGCTTTTGTTTTGTGTTAGTTCCTGATCCTAGGATTGCAGAATCAACCATCATCTCTTCAGATTCTTATGGTTCCTGGTCCTGTCAGAGTTCCTTCCGAGGTCAACTGGCCCTTGGAGTGCCGCAGCATCAGTCAGGTCGTGGTAGTCCTCCATTGGATTCATCACCACACAGATCTTGATCTATCTCCGTCCTTGGCGACCCTGGAAGTGGGTTTTGGCCAAGGAACCCTTTGTTTTCAGTGTGTTATTTCGGGAACCAGTTGCTCTTGTTCTACATTCCGGCAGCCTTGGAGAGAGTTGGCTTTTGCCGAAGAAATATATGGTCTGTTTACCAAACTCTCACCACCCCAGTGGCCTTATCTAGGTCCTTGCTGGGAACTGTGATTAGGGTTTTGCAGTTCTGTTTCATTTCCCTTGTAGCTACCAATGAAGAATGATGGTGTACACGAAGTCACCGGATCTCTGGACTCTTGCAATATCTGGACTCTTATGGAAATGTGTGATGCTAATTACCCTAATACAGTGCTGAGTAGCTTATGTCACCTGATTCTCATTTAGAGTATTGAAGTATAGAATAGTGTCAGAATAAGAGTGGCAGTAGGCCTAAAGTTTATTCTTGTGGTAATAACCTTGGTAGTGGTAGATAAAAGTATTTATCTGTTTATTGCCCTATTGTTCTCGGGCAATCCCTCCTTCCTCTTGTGACTGTGTCTCTCTACTCTTGGTACAAAATAAAGCCCTCTCAGTCACTGAAACACTAAGTTGACTCTTGCCTCTCCTTGTCTGGGTAATGGTTATCCTATCCATAATTAGGACCTCGGTGCCTCGCTCATTTCTTTTCACCACCTTTAGAGTAGAGCACTTCACAGAGCACCGCTATAGACCATCACACTTGAATATCTCAAAAATGGAACCAGGACAGCAACGTGTTCCTCATGGGCATCCCTGAGGAGCGGGTCCATTTGGGTACCTTAAAAATATCCTGACAGACTTATTAAACATAGAGACTGGCCAGCTTCTAGTCTGAGCCTACCGAATCACCTCTCAACCCCACCCAAATATCCCAGACCTACCCTGGGCAATGTTGGCTTTCACTACAGGTACCCACATCCATGACTTGCTGCTGCAAAAATGTAAGAACATGGGGACATTATCACTGGCAGATAGATCTACCATTCATTGTTTCCCTAACATAAGCTATTCAACCCGCCAGAGATGGCAGGGTTTTGACGGAACTGCGAGAAGTGCCGTGGGAGCTTGGAGTGGTACATGCTCTGCAGCTCCCAGCTCAACTAAAGATCATTTATGTCAGCAAAGTCTTTATTTACAGGGATCCTACACCTGCAGGCAGAAGGCTTGAAGCAGTCCAAAAGAACTTTGAAACAAGAACAGAAGCAGAGGAAAATGAGGAGGCAGCAGGGACATCAGAGACAGTAACATTTCTATAATGGGACTTGTGTTACTTTGTATAGAGACTCACTGTTGTACTGCTTAATTTGTATTCTCTGCAACAAACATCCGATAATCATTGTCTTATGGCCAGATAATGTTATTATTCAAAGTTTCTGGTTACATTTTCATTTCTTTCACGGGGCCAGATTAAGGCAACCTGGGGCCCTAGGCCCAGGAGAAATCTGAGCCCCTCAATGCACCAGTGCCCCTTTACTGTGACCACACTCCTTGGTCATTGCATATCAGTCACTGAAATTTTTAAAACACTTCTTTTTACTGTCCCTGAAAAGTGTCATCAAACCTAAATAACCAAACTAAAATGGTTCAAAATGAATTAAACTAATAATATCAGTATGGAAAGACATCGCCCTAGTTTTGATCATTTAGAAAATAATTTTCTAATTGACCTGGTACAAATATTGTTTTGGGTATAAAATGTCTTGATTTGCACTTCTGACCCGCCCCCAACAGGTGCAGGTGCATTCGTAGTGTGGGTGTTACCATTTTGTCCGGTCAGGTACTGTAGTGTGAACCAGGATTTGGGAGTTCTGTTGAGTGGGTGGGCCCATCTTGGAAAACATAGGTCGAGTGTGGTGTAAAAGTTAAGCCACTGGTTTACTAAAGGGTAATGATGAATAATAGAGATTATGTTGCAAAGTGAGTGACTGTTGGAAGAAATAATTTCAGTGATCAAACATTTATAGTATTGATAAGCTAGGATCAGATAACAGCAAGATCTATTGATGGGATGCTGGAAATACTCAGTGGTTCACCCTGAAAACAGAACTACATCAGCGCCATAACTTCAAAATGAATGGGATGATGGAATAAAATAAAGTAACATTTTTAACAGTACAGATAAAACACATTGTAGATTTCTTGATTTTAGGAGTGAGACTAGAGACTTCCAGGCACAGTTGAGACAACTTTGGAAAAAAATTTACATCTCAGCCTTTTTAGCTCTGGCTGCCTGTCTACACCTGACATCATAATGGTGACATTAAAATAGGTTGCTGTTAAGATATCTGTGCTATCATAAATAGGGGATTGTGATGCAATATGTAGAGAAGCAGACAGAGTAGAATTCCCTAGTCTGACAGTTTCTATATTCTGTAATATATTCTCACGGTATTGCTTTGTAAATATTGTATTTGTCATGTATTAATTGAACATTATTTGCCCTATATTATTTATGCGCTAGTGCTGTATGTATTTTACCTGCCTTTTTTATGTTCCCAATATATGTTCTGAGGACCTCCTTGTGATTGAGCCTGCTCAACTGAGTTATTCCTGCAATAAACTTTATACTAGAACTAGTCTACTGGATAGGGATCTTGTTTTTATGCAACTGTTTTCAGTCATAAAGAAACTGAGAATTAGTTACTGAAAATACATGAAGTAATAAAGAAGATGAGACGAAGCCGAATATAAATCTTACTTTTTTTAAGGTTTTCCAAATCCTCTCAGGGGCTCTTTAAATATAAAGCATACACATTGAATTGCACTGTTATTTTTTTTTGTAACATGACATCAAACAGAAACGGAAAATAAAGTAGTTTCATTGGACCAAATATAATACATGACCACAGTCGGAGCGGTGATTAATTCCCCAGTAAGGCACGCTCCAACTGTTAATCACTGGGTCAAGCTCTAAAAATCCCATGCATGTGCAAAAGCAGCAAGAAACACATCCCAGGCATGCGCAGGGGCAACCTGCTTTTGCGCATGCACGGGATTTCAGTGCCTGTGTTCAAATGTATTTCCTGGCACTTCCAGCGTTCGGTTTTGTATAAAAAAATGGCAAATCTAGTCCACGATTGTAAAATGCATGCCACAATTAGCTTTTCAGGGTGGGCATGTAAAAAATCGAAGTTTGTGCCACGCGCCATGTCAGATGCACGCTCTCGGCATTCCTCTGCTTCTGGGTGACTAGGTATTTTCGGCCCGGACGCTGAAAAGTCAAATATTAATAAAACGAAGGAAAATAGTAAGCATTTTCTCTTGTTACATATTTAGGGACATTATGTGGAGCATATTTGATAGATAGGTGCACTGATAGCCTCTGATAGAAAAACGAGGGAAACACTGACAGTGCCCCTTTAATGCGCTCTTGTTTAAGAGTAAGACTATATAAGTGGAGATTCTAAGTGGGAGGAGGGAGAGACAATGCAGATGCAATGAGCATGTTCTGGATATCTGGAAGGAGGCGAGGTAGTTCCTGTCTTGGCACAAGGAAATCCCAAAATCCCGGACAACTATACGTCTAATGTGACCTATCTTCCCTCAGTAAGCTCCTCGAAAAGGTAGTGGCGGAGCAGCTCTCGGAGTACATACAGGTGAATGAACTCCTGTCCCCGGCCCAGCACAGATTCCGTAAAGGGCATAGTACCACCACAGCCCTGGTCTCTGTCTCAGCTAGCATCAGGGCCGCCATGGACCAGTGCAAACTCTCTGGTGCCATATTTATTGACCTGTCCAAGGCATTCGACCTTGTCGATCACAAGCTGCTTTGTACACAGTTGAGGGCGCTCGGCCTCTCCCCCCCTGCTTTGACCTGGCTATCGGGCTACCTGAATGGAAGAATGCAGAAGACCTGTTTCAACAAAGTTCTATCTTAACCCTTACTGGTTACCTCCGGTGTCCTCCAGAGCTCGGTCCTGGGCCCCCTTCTCTTCTCCCTCTTCATCAATCGACTCCCGGATGCAGCAACTAACTGCCAAGCCACACTGTATGCAGATGACCTGGTTATTATATCTCACTCTAGGGAAATTGCCACTCTCAACAAGCACTTGACTGAGAGCTTCAACAATGTCCTGGCCTGGGTAACCAAGCACAAACTAGCATTGAACATGAAAAAGACTCAGGCCATGCTTTTTGGCTCAGCTGCCAAACTCAAAGCCCTACCAACCCCGCTGGATGTAACCAGTCCGGATGGTACTTCCCTCCCAACAGTGCTCTCAGTCAAGTACCTTGGGGTGACACTTGACCCTCAACTTGATTTGGGAAGTCACATTCTCAATGTCTGTAGAGCAGCAAACAGTAAACTGGGACTGGCCTACAGGGCCAGATACAACCTCACCCCTGCGGCCCGACTGGCTCTGGTGAGAGAAGTCCTCCTTCCTTCCCTTAGTTATGGAATGCATCTATTTGGCCACTCCCCTGAAACACACCTCACAAGGTGGCACACGACGTACAACAACATCTGTCACTTTGCCCTGGCCACCCATCGACTCACTCACCACTGTGAGCTATACGAAAAGCTCCACTGGCTCTCCCCAGCCAAGTACCTAGACTTTGGGCTAGGGTGCCTCGTGGGCAAAGTGCTGAGAACCAGAACCCCTCTGGGGCTGGCCCGGCTTCTTCCTCCAGCTGACCTATCCCCATATCAACTTAGGTCCCAGGCCCCGGGGATGCTAAAAGTTCCCCCTTCCTGGACCCAAAAGGGTGACAGGGACTTCGCCATGTGTGCTCCTAGACTCTGGAACTCCTTCCTGAGTATGTTCGCTTGGCCTCCTCACATCAGTGCTTCCACAAATCCTTGTGGGGAGTCCTGAAACTTGCCTTGTGATTGTCCCAGGCCCCCTAGTGCTGTGGCATCCATCCACTGGACCCTAGGTTGCTCTGAGGAACCTCCTGCATATCTTGATTGTCCCTTTTATGCTATGTACCCCGTGCACTGACTGAGTTTTATTTCATATTAATTGGCATGACCACCTACTCTAATGTAATCTGTGCTAAACTGAACTGCTGTTTTATATGACCTGTTTTCTCTTTGATGATGCTTCCCAATGAATTCTCAGGTGTTGTTGTACTGTAATGATGTACTGTGTGTTTTTCTGTACCTCTCTGTACCCCATTGTTGTAATCTCCCGGGTCGTTCCTGAAAATAGGCATATTACTTGTCTAGTGTACTTACCCGGTTACCAAAAGCTAAATAAATAATGTTCACACCTTGCAGGTCGGCCTGACCATGGGCCCCCTAAAGCAATCAGCTGCACTTAACACCTAATCAGTTAGGTGAGAA
Source organism: Neoceratodus forsteri (assembly GCA_016271365.2). Lineage (NCBI taxonomy): Eukaryota > Metazoa > Chordata > Ceratodontiformes > Ceratodontidae > Neoceratodus > Neoceratodus forsteri. The sequence continues at coordinate 585,564,266 of JADMNL010000022.1, forward strand.
TCACGTCACAGTTCAGTCCCTGCCTTGCTCAAGTTACCTAGCAGTTGAGTCCTTTACAAAAAAATGCATCTCAGGTAGAAGAAAATGATATATAGTAAATATATGTTAGAGATTGCTGTAGGCCCCCTGGCAGGCAGGGCCCCAATGCATGCCTATGTTGCCTGTGCCTTAATCCAGCCCTGCTTTTCACTGAAGGTAGCCCAGCTGCATGTGCCTTTCTGGAGTGCGGGTGAACTCTCAGCATTTGATTCAAAATGGCAGTAAGTACGTGGCACAGAATGGGACAGGGGATCTCGATCTCTTGGCTCAGGAGTGCTAACTGACGTTGCACTATAGGGTCCCACATTGATGCAGTCGAAAGGTCAGACAGCCCCTAACTTGTGAGGGATATAGCCCCTCTTCTTTCTTAAGTGGTGTTTCAGAGTTGCACTCAGCATTCAGTAGAAGTGTGTGCATCAGCACTACAGTACAGTATGTAATGCAACTCCTGACACTGAAAGTAAAAAAAAAAAAAAAAAGTTTTGTTGTTGATGAAGTTAAAGGCTGATACCAGTTCAAATCAGTTTAATACTGCTTACAGTTCAAAAAAAGTTACTCACAGATTTCTTTAAAACCTGCTTGGAATGAATAGGTATGCCAGTTATAAGCAGCAAATACTAGATTGGCAGTGTCATTTACACTAATAACCGGGAGTGGGGATGGTTGGTTGGGGAATGTTACTGCTTTAAAGAATTCTCTTCTCATTTGCCTTATTTGCAGGTTCATGGACTTCAGGGTGCTTATAGCTCATTTACATCAAAGTGGTCTGTGCCGTTGCTATGAAGAGACACTCATTCTCAGACTGTCATCCATGGTTATGCTGCGTATGGCCAAAACTGGACTTACAGGGCTGTGCATTTTGTTTGTTGAGAACCATTGAGTGACGTAACAAGGGAGTGAAGAGCTATGTATTTTCTACTGTAACAATACTTCTGCTCTGTTATTCAGCTGTGGTGGAAATAACATTAGTACTGTTCTGTTGGCAACATTCCAGACTGAATAAAAAGCATATTTATTCCTGGATACCCTATGGAATAGCCACCTTTTATTTTCATTGATAATGCTTCTGGATTGAAAACAAATCATATATTTGCATCCACTCCAGGGGCATCATCAGATTCCAGAACACCTGTCAGAATTCTTAAATGATGCTAGTCCTTACCTAGACTTACTGTATTTGGAATTGTTTTGAATAAGTTATTCTTTTTTTTTTTCAATTTTATTCATTTTATGGAAACTACATACACGTTAAAATACTTGATTCAGAATATAGGATAGGTACAATAATAACTGTTTTAGACAACATCGCCAAGCTTAAAATGCCTAAATAAAAATATTACCTTGTGCACAGAACCCTAAGCAACTAGATACATTTTTTTTATCTGGCTAGTAGGGTATGTCATTGCAATTATCTTCACAATAGCGTACATCAAACACAATGCATACTGAACCAGAGTGCAGCTTTAACACTTAAAAGCCATGTTTACACAGGTGCAGCACTGTGGTGTTTGTGCTGCTCCATTCCTGCACAATCGCTGGAGCAGGTTCAGTTAACTATTTACACGGCCCACCCTCACGCTGGCGCGGAGTTGCGGTGGAGAGGGCAGTGCAATCTGAGGCAGTGCTTCACCCCAAGGTCAGCAGTGGAGGGCATGGGAGAGCAGGCTTTCGATCAGAGTAACAGATTCACACAACACTATAATCCACTTACTCAATACACACCCACACCTGAGCTGCAGCAAAAATATGCTGTGAAGCACTTCTAAGATGCTCCAGTAGGTGTCCACAGCGCCAACTTTACAGCACATCAACTTGTGTGTACGGGTTGATGCTATGTAAAGTCGGCAATGTAAACATGCCTTTAGAATGCTAAAATCCACTGCAAAACAGCCATTTCCCCGAAAGTTTTAGAATATCCAGCCTCAGAGGCAGTACTAACCATATTTACATATGATTAACTTTAAAACCAAAAACGATAGCATGGTACTGTGGATGTGAAAGTTATTCAGCACAAAATATCTACAAAATGAGTGGTGTTTCATTTATAGATACATTTTATATATATATATATATATATATATATATATATATATATAAAATCAGCAAAAACAGCAGAAAATTCCATTTTTTTACTTTTTCTACGAACAAATGTGAATAATTTTGAAATGAAAAATGACAGCCTGGTACTGTGAGCACAAAAGCTGTTCAGCACAGAAGTATCTACAAAATGGGAAGTGTTTCATTTACAGATAACTTTTAGAGTTTTTATAAGCACAAAAAAAGGCAGAAAATTCAATTTTGTTTTCACTTTTTCAGGAACAAATGCCCACAAAAAAGCAAAACCTAAAAAACTGTACATCAAACTTTTCCATTACATAAAGACCATAATGTAAAGCTTGTGTTTCTCACGTTTTGGGGTGATGTGACTTGTTTGACCATAGTAAAAATATCTCACCTTTACAAAGTGGCTTTTTTCTAAAAAAAAATAAAGAAAGAAAGAACCACAAAGTTTAAACAATACATTTAAAGAGCACCTTTCCAAGTCCTTTTGACTTTCATCCATAAATTACCCTTCTTGCATTGATTCTGGAATTGTATTTAATTACTGTCCTCTGCAGTTAGTTTTGCATTCTGAGCTGCTAAAACTGCAGGGTGTACCAGAGCTTCTATAGCAAGCGTGGCGTTGCTGTGGATCCAGGGCTATACTTTTGGCGTCACTATAGGGCAAAAAGTGACTTCGCTATGCAGTGCAGTACAGTGCAGTCAAAGCAGTTTTGCAAGGAAAACTACCAGTACTCATTGTGCATACTGGCCCAGATATTCAAAAGGGTTGCGCATACACAACAGTGTTGAGTCATGTGCAACCCACTGATACGCCCCGGCGTGATATTCAAAAGTGAAAAGTGCGCGACAAAAATCCCGATGCGCCGGAGTGCATCAGTAATGTATGCAGGCACAGGTGGGGGGGCATGCCCATGCATAACCTGCACAGCCCGATATTCAGCCCGGGATGTGCAGAGCTATGCATGCGCAACCCCTACCTGCACCAGCACAAAGTTAAGCCAAAAAAAAAGGAACAACTGATGGCCACCCACAGGTGAGCTGCCGCATTGCAAGGTGCAACATGGCAGCTGCCACCCGAGCTCCCGCTTCACCTGGCACCCCCCCATGCCCGATCGTGGGTATCTGTATAAAAAATAATTAGAATTCCGTCCAATATCCCTGGTGGTCCAGTGGACCCTATCTGCCCGATCGCGGGCATTTGTATAAATAAATAATTCCTATATCCTGGTGGTCCAGTGGACGCTATCTCTGTCGTGGGCATCTGTAACAAAAGCATAATCCATCCTATATCCCTGGTGGTCCAGTGGACGCTATCTGTAATCACGGGCATCTGTAATTAAAATAGATATAGTCCTATATCCCTGGTGGTCCAGTGGACCTATCCTCTGTCGCGGCATTTGTAAGTAAACTAATTCCAATATCCCTGGTGGTCTGGTGGCACCCCCACCCCCACTCCCCGGTCGGCCAGCGGTTGGCAGCACCCTACCGCCTGCCGCCCGCCACCCGCCGACTGACACCTCGGTAGGGCTTCACACCATTGGTTCACAGTGTGAGCCAATGGGTGTGCAACCTACTTACTACACATTCCAGATATGTGAATGAATCATTCACATATCACAAATGTAATAATGCGGTAGAAACTGCTGCGCATCCGATAGCTCCGCGCTGTTATCAATGAACATCAACCGAGGAGTCATCGAATGAGAACTGACGAGGAGTGGCGAGCGGAATGGTACTGCCACCCGCCCGACTGACGTAGTGAAATAAGCCGAGTGAAACTCGGTAAGGCGGGTGGGAGGTACCACTAGACCACCAGGGATATTGGAATTATTACTACAAATGCCACAATCGAGCAGATAGGTCCACTGGACCACCAGGCATATAGGACTTACATCTATTTCTGTTACAAATGCCGCGATCGGGCAGACAGAGGTCCACTGGACCACCAGGGATATAGGACTTACATCTATTTCTATTACAAATGCTGTGTTCAGGCAGACGGGGTCCACTGGACCACCAGGGATATAGGACTTACATCTATTTCTGTTACAAATGCCGCGATTGGGCAGATAGCGATCCACTGGACCACCAGGGATATAGGACTTACATCTATTTTTAGTACAGATGCCCGTGATCGGGCAGATAGCGGTCCACTGGACCACCAGTGATATAGGACGAAATAGTTTTCTATGTACTACAAATGCTCGCGATCAGTCTGCAGGGGGCGTCGGTCCCAGACAGCTGCTGCCTGGCAGGGTGCCAGGCGCAAGTCATTGGGGATCGGCGCACCTGCATGCAAATGGGGTCATAATGACATGCAAATGGCCCCATGTGCACCTTGCATACATTATGGCCCCATTTGCATGTCAACTTTTGAATATTGCGGTTGCTGTGCATGGCGCAATGGAACTTGCACTAGCGTATCTCCATGCTCCACTCTGGCCACTGCGCCATGCACACTGGGGGTGGCCAGGGTGTGATATTCAAAGCTGCTGAGCCATGGCGCAGCTCCTTTGAATATCACCCAGTCCACACACCTGCGCAGCCAAGTTGAGCTGTGCCCAAGCTTGCGCCACAGCCGGGTACGGTATGAATATCTGGGCCACTGAGTTTTCCCCTTCCCCAAGACACCCTGTAAGCAATGCATTATGCCAAAATTTGAATGCCTTGTCAGTATGTTTTTTTGTAAAACTGACTTGTGTGTGAGTCACTCCTCTGCCATATGGTAATATAAGCAGCACAGCCGTGGGTCACAGAAACACCAAACTTGCTACAGTAGCTCTGGTACACCCTGCAGTTTTTAGCATCTCAGAATGCAAAAACTGCAGAGGACAGTAAAGAAATGCAATTCCAAAATCAATTCAAGAAGGTTAATTTATGCGTAAAAATCAAAAGGACTGGGAAAGGTGCACTTTGATTCTCAATCTCTCTCTCTCAACAAAAGTATTGCTCTCTTTTATAAGATGTATTTCCTAGCAGTTGAAACCCAGCCTCCTGTTCTTGTAAGTTTCATGTCCTGTCTTTCACAAAATGGGATAATTTATGTACGAAAATCAAAGATCGGGAAAGGTGCTGACAGCAACTCTATCTTCTCTCAATCTCCATGCTTTGTTACAGAGGTAGAAGTAAGTCAATTTTACAAAATAAAAACATACTGACAAGGCATTTGGATTTTGGCACAATGCATTGCTAACAGGGTGTCTTGGGGAAGGGGGAACACAGTATGTACATTGAGTACTGGTAGTTTTCCATTGCAGAATTGTTGTGACTGCACTGTACCACACAGTATGAGTCACTCTTCTGCCCTATAGTGATGTCATCAGCAGCCAGCAGCCCAGCAGCTGAACAGCAAAGGCAACTGCAGCAGGGCTCAAAAACTAATCCAAATTATGGAAGGCAGAGTAAACCTTGGCCAAAAATAACAAATGCACACACCCTTTCAGGTCTAGTACTACATATAATGACTATAAGCTGTAACGTTTTGAACCATCATGAAAGGTGCTCTTTAAACGAGATTAGCTCTTTAAATGAGATTAGCTTCACTCAAGATCATTGTCATCTTTATCTTCACAAGTGGATAAGGATAACAAACACCTCCAGAGAAGGAGTGAAGGTAAACATATCTTCACTAACGTATGTGATATCCCCATCTATTCTACACTGTTATTTATCACTCCCATGTTATACGTAGGACATATAATGGTTTGACTCAAAATATACAGCTAATCTTAAGGTGTGAGGTGGCAGGGCCATAAGGCACAAGTGAAAGAGCGATACTGCTAGGCAACTCGAGAGTATACAGGATTAGAGAGACTCATGAAAAAAAAATCTGCTTATACCATCTGGGAAATTGTAATAATCCTTAATTTTTTACAAATTTGTTAATCAGGATAGGCACGCTGAACTGGAACTTATTTCCAGGATCAACCAGTGCATGTATGTGGTGGGGGGTGAAGGGTTTACAAGAAAAGTAGAACTACATCAAGAACTAATTTGGTATAGTGTAAACAAATAAAAAGTGCAGCTAGTGTTCAAAATATGAGGTGAGACTAAGAACAAAAAAGATACAGCTAATACAGAGATCCTCTACATGTATAGACAGATCCCAGGTCATACTGAAATCTTGCACTGACCCCCTGTCCATCCAATGTTTAGACAGCTCCCAGCTTTTCACTGTGGTGGAATTCAAATATCTAGGCATCACCAGACCCAGTCTTGGATTTCTCTGTCCATATCTCCTTGCTTATTGGGTACATCACACTCTCATTCCTAAGGCCAGATTCATCATTACTCAGAGTGTCCTCCTTCCAAAACTCCAATATGGCCAACTGATCTTCTCCCATGCCCCCAAATTCTGTGCTTTATAAGTGGGAGGTGACCTACAACAACATCTGCCACTTCACTTTGTCCTCTCCTCACTGAACTCATCATTGCTCCTTTTACTCCTCTCTGGGATGGCTTTCTTCCTCTGCAGCTTGCTCCTACTACCTTGGCTGTTTTATTGATAATCTACTAGAATCCTTCTCTTCTGCCCCCTCATCTCTCCCCTGCACTCCTCACCAACCCTACTCGCTATTGTCTCAGTGAAGCTCACATATATGAAACCTAATGGATTTACCCATACACTCATTCTGGTCGAAATAGTCTTGCTCAGCCCATGTTCTGTTGGACAGATGGCTTCCAGATGAACCCACCCTTGACAGATACAGCAGGGAGGACAGGGCCCAGCACCAAGGTCCAGGGCGACAAAGGACTCTCTCAGGGTACAAACTAGCCATAGTATACCTACTACAATTACTCTACAGAACTGCAAAAGAAATCTTCACTGTTTTATGTCGGGAATGTAAGTTTTCAGAGGGGGCTATGTGTATTTCTGTGGGGGAGGAGATGGCCCAGATGAAGGCTATCTATTCTGAAGGTTTCTGAAAACCAGTAAAGCAACAGATCACCACCAGAAACTGCCTTAGCAACAGAACAGAGGTCTGCACAAACAGCCAAATACATAACCATAACGGCTAAACAACTAGCAATTTTATTACATGCAACTTAAAAAGTGGTGAATTCCCTGAGCAAGGGATCTCGTATTAACCCATTTAAAAAATATAAACCATCTATCGTTTTCCTTCTGGAAACTCACTTGAAAGACCAGCACTTGTACGCTACAATGAAACTGGATGGGACAAGTATTCAGGAGTGGAACAGACTCAAAGTGCAAGAATAACCATTATGATTTTCAGGGCCACTCCCTTACAGCTACTGTACAACAGGAGATAAGACACCAATGGCAGATTTATCATTGTAAAGGGAATTCTAGACAGAAGTGAGGTGGTCCTGGCAAGCATATATGGACCAAGCTAGGAAGATCCACGCTCTTCATGGCAATTGAGCTCACTTAGTCAAATGGCCTGCAGTACTGATTATACTGGGCGTGGACTGGAATGCGGTGGAACACAATGATGTGTGCAAAACAGGGCACCGTAGTGGGGATTACTCCCAATCCAAAGGGCCATATAAGAGTTGTTAGACACTATCAGTCTTCTAGACCTGTGGTGACAATTGCACCCCACTGATAAAGAACACACATTCTACTCCAGAGCCAACAGTTCCAGCTCCAGATTAGACCATTTTCTCATAAGTCATACACTGCCGCCCAGATTGGATTTACCTGAAATCTTACCTTAGGTCATATCTGACCATGTGCCAGTGCTGCTAACCCAAACAGTGAACATGCAAAACGGCCTCTGGCTGGCAACCCCCCCCCCCGCCATTTCTCCCTTCTTTCTCTCTTATTAAATGCCTACCTGAGCCTCCATAAGTCTGTTAGTTCAAGACTGCGAGCCTTATTGTTTACTTTTACCGTGTATCAAGCGTGTTTATGTTCCCTGCACTGTTTATGTTACCTTGACTTTGTACTGTTCAAAATATGTGACGTGGAACCTATGTGAATTGTTCCCTGCACTGTATGTTACCTTAACTTTGTACTGTTCATTATATGTGACGTGGAACCTTTGTAAATGAGTCTCTGACTCAAAGGTACTTTCCGATCTCTGAAATAAATAAATGAAATAAAGAAGTGGATAAGATCTGTGGCCGGATATTCATAAACGGGCAAAGGGGAGTGCAAATATTGGCACTGCGCCTTGCCTGGATGCCCAAAAATAAATTTTACATTCAGTGGAATAGCACACCAGCACTATTCCACTGAATATAGAGCCATTGCAGCCTAGCGCTAAGCCACTTAGTGCTGGGCAGACATGGCTCCCAAAATAGGGCAAGATGATATGCACCAGTGCTAAATTTCCGATATTCAAGCGGACTCGTGCAAATGAGCACACTGGCGGCACAGGCGCTAAAGGCCATTTGCATGCCCGCAGGAGCTCATTTGCAAGGGTAGCCTGGAAATTTTAGCGAGCGCCGCCCCCCACTAGCCCCATCCCAGAGAGCTATCCCTGGTGCTAGTGTCCACTCCTCCCCACCAATCACTGGCCTGAAGTTAGAAATTAAAGAACCCCTGGTGCTAGTGGCTCCCGCCCCTTTGTCGATCTGAAGTTAGAAATTAAATATTCCCTGATGCTAGTGGTCTTCCCCTCACCGACGGCTGTCTCCGAAGTTTACCAGTAATGTTTCCCTGCTGCTGGTGGTCCCTCCCCCCACCAACTGCTGTCCCTGAAGTTTACTAGTAATATTTTCTTGATGCTAGTGGTCCCCCTCATCCCCAAAGCTTATCAGCAGTGTTTCTCTGGCGTTCAGTGATCCCCCCCCATCCACTGACTGTCATCCCAAATCTAAAATGAACGTTTCCCTGGTGTCTAGTGGTCCCCCGTCGACTGCTGCTCAATGTAAAACAGACATTCCCTGGTGTCCAGTAGTCCTCACTGGCACCCAAGCCTGATGGCTACAGTACTATTTCCTGGTGTCCAGTGGTCCCACCCCCCACCAGATCACCCACCCAACAAACAAGATGCCATTTCCCAGGTGTAAAGTTTATCCCCACTACCCTCTCACTCCCCTGTATATGTAATAGAAACCATTCCTTGGTGGTCTAGCGGACTCCCTTCCCAATCCCTGATCTCCCCTTGCAATATGATGAATGCTTTCCTGGTGGTCTAGTAAACCCCCCTCCCTATCCCCAATCTGCACATAGAATAAAATCTAGATCTTTCCCTGGTGGCTAGTGGACCCTCCACCTCCTCACCCTGGCAGGTGGTGGCCCATCCCCCCATCCCATCCCCAAGTCAGTGACCACCCGCCACTCTCCACCATGGCCAGCCACCTAAGTTTCTTAAGTGCTGGAACTGGGTCATAGTGTTCAACTTCAGTTCCTTCTTGGGCTATCCACGTGCATTTTGCTCAGTGTCAACTTTTAGAGAACTTCTTTTTGTTTTTATTTTGCTTTGCACAGAAAATCCTCTTTCATATGCCACTGATGCAACAAGAGACACAAGTAAAATCTTGGCTATTCTCACAAAATCTAGAAACGTATCAGAGCAGTTTTCAATTATCTCTTGGCAAACACTGCTGAGCAAACTTAGTCCTATTTTAGATTTGAGAACAAGTTTGAACTGCCCGTAATCTTTCTCAGCCCTTTGTTTTCTGGTCGTGTTTCTTCTTTGAAGTCTGTGTCTTAGAAATAAGTGCAAACATGCTTCGGTTCCTGCTGTCCATGGTCCATTATCTTGGAGTCATCAGGTAGACATTTAGGATTTAGATGAACATTTCAGTTATGAAGCAACTACACTGAAGATGTCTCAGATCTTGTGCGGATGCTGTCAATGAGCTGCGCCAGATATTGTTGCAATTCCGTCTGGAACTGCATATTCGGTGCTTGTGGGTCATTCACTTTTTGTTCCTGCCACATGCCTAGACATTGATCAAGTTGTTGAAAAATCTGCAACACAGTGTACACATGGGGTGCAGGGGGAATGAGAGAAGATCTAAAAAGCTGAAAGACTGGTCAAAGTCTTGACAGCTGGGCTTCAATGCAAAAATTTAAAATGATGCACATAGGACACAAAACCCATGGGCAACATATCAGTTTGGGGAGGTGTTAATCAACCACACGACTGGAAAGGGATCTGGGGTCATCATATCTGATGACCTGAAGGTATCAAGGCAGTAGGAAGGTCAGTAGGATGCTGGGGTGCACAGGAGGATATCGCTAGCAGAAGAAGGGAGGTACTAATACCCCTGTATAGATCAATGATGAGGCAACACCTAGATTACGGTGTCCAGTTCTGGAGACCCATCTCAGGAAAGGCATGGATTGGGTGGAGGTGGTACAGAGAAGGGCAGCCAAAATGGGGCATGGCCTGCATCAGAAGCCCTGTGAGGAGAGACTCAGGGAGCTAAATATGTACTCACTGGAGGAAAGAAGAGAAAGGGGAGACATGACAGAGACTTTCAGATACCTCAAGGATATCAATAAGGTGTACGAGGGTGTCATATTGCACAGAAGGAGATGCTCAAGGACAAGGGGTCATGAAATGAAGCTGAAAGGAGGGAGACTTAGAGGGGATGTGAGGAAGTATTTCTTCATGGAAAGGGTAGTGGATGCATGGAACAGCCTCCAGGCAAAGGTGCTGAATACCGAAATTGTAACAGGCTTTAAACATGCATAAGATATACACAGAGGGACCTTAGGAACAGGGCTGGGGGCGGGGGAGGCCGGAGATCAATTAGGGTCTAAGATAGAACAGTAGGTAGGGACTTTAGGGCAGACTAGGTGGGCCAGGAGGTCCTTTTCTGCTGTCAACTCCTGCGTTTCTATGTCTTTTGAAGCTCTGCCCTATTCTGCTCTTTGAACTGTTGCAGTCTAGTAACCGTGGCTTCTATCATGTTGCTTGCCAGTAAAATGTCAACACTGTCATGTTGCTTGACTAGAAAGTTTATTGACCATATCTCAGACATCCATGAAAAAAATAGAGGTGCATAAGATAAAGCAGACAGATTTTACTTTTGTGTGAAGCCCCTTTGCTTCTGGGATACATTTTCCTGCATCATGCTCTAAGGCTTCTAACAGTGCAGGATGCGATCTGTAAATGACTGAACTGCATTATGCAGTGACAATCACCAGAAACTTGCAGGTTCTTTTAGAAACTAACATTATCATCATTGAGTGTTTCCTGAATGAAACGCAGGGCACTGAACCATACTGCTGAGTTGCTGTAGTACCTGTACACATTTTTTTATAGTTAACTGATATTCTTTGAAAACAGTGTTGACTCTACATGCGTGTCCTGCTGCCAGCACCAGTCGATGGGCAACACAATAGATCTGAATCAGCCTTGGATTTGCTTGCTGTCTTAACTTTGTACCCTCCCATTGTGTATTCCAGTCATTACACTTGCCATGTCACTTGCTAGAGTGATACTCTCCACAGGATCAACTGTATTATCAGAACAATCTTTTAAAAATTTCTGATACAGTCATCTCTGCCCTCCCATCAGGTATCGTAAAACACTCAATGAAATGAATTTTGACACTACATTGTCACTGAGTATGTGTTTACATATATATTCAGTTTTTTGAATAGTTACATCTGTGGTTTCATCTACTATTACACTGAAAACTGAGAACCTGCTAAGTGGGCTTTGATTTCTTCCTGTATGACACTGTTTATGGAGTTAAGCATGTCACATCTTGCAACCCAACGAGAAGATTGTGCCACTGTTTTGCAGCCCAGGACAACCATTTTGCTGCTGTAAAAACATTAAACTCACATTGTAAATCCAAGTTCAAATACCAGACCCCCAAAAAATGTTTTATCCATTCCTGTTTCTTAGTATACCTCACCTGTAGAGATATCGTGTATTTACTAGTTTAGTGATTGCCCTTGTTTGGTAAGATAATACACAGTTAATATCTAGGCAACCTTACTGTCATCTTTTGGCTCAGAACCAGCTATTGTTTTCTCAAATGCCACTGGAAGGGACCGTTTTCTGCTGTTCTCCTTCCTGTGTGTTGCAGCAATTATTCTCTGTTTATTTCATGTCTGTGAAAACAGACATCTGTGGACTGGCTGTGCCAGTTGTTTGTTTGTTTATTCAAAATTGGTGACCGGGAAAGGCAGGCTGACCTGAGGCCCATTTCCAGGTGCGATTTGGGGAAGAGAAACAGAAAGAACAGCAAAACATAATATAGTACATTACATGAAAATCAATAAAGTGCAGGCACAATTACAGTGTGCAAATATTTGTAGGTACAGGCATGGAACAAATTAAAGTGCAATTTACGGACAAGCATCACCAAAATCCTAGCGCAAGAGATGTCATTAAATATGTTCGCCAAAGAGAACGCAGTGCTTTAGGGATAAGTATGGTCAAGGAGAAACACAAAACCCTGTGCTACCAGAGTCAAACAGGAAAGGTCCCCACGGAAGCAAGTGCAGGTGGGGGATGGGAGGGAACCAATCTAGTATTTGGAAATGAAGGACAAGCAGTTGGACTAGCAGCATGATGGAAGCTGGAGGATGGAAAGGGTGAAGTAGAGGGAGCAATAGTGAGTACAATGAGGAGGGTTTGTCATGAAGCAACATAAGGCATGCAGAGAGTGTCTAGTCTGGCTAGGGAACTGGAGGGGGTGGTACTATAGACTACGTCAGCATAGTCAATATCCAGGAGCACCATTTTGGTGACCAGCTCACAGCAGACATGCAGGGAAAGGCAGTCTTTATTACAGTACAGGGCACCCAACTTAGGGTGGAGTTTCACGTGGATGGCATCAATGTGGGCTGAGAAGTCAAGCCTGCTGTTAAGCCACACACCAAGGTACTTCAAGGAATGCACTGCTTCAAGAGAGGAGCCATATGGCATGTAGAAGACTAGAGAAGTCTCGAGAGCCTGGCCAATTTCTGGCTGATACCAAAGATCAAGGATCTCGCTTTTTTTCATATTGACCAGGAAATGGTTGGAGTGGAACCTGCATGGGACGTTGTGAAAATTCTGTTGAAGTAGAGCTTCCACAGATCCGGTGGAGGGACCAGAGGCAAAGATAACTGTGTCATCTGTATACATGTGTATATGCAAGTTGGAACCTGCAGAGGGGAGGTCTCTTAGAAAAATGGAAAACAGGACTGGACCTAGGATGGAGCCCTGTGGGACCCCAGCCTGGATGGAAACAGATGATGAAAAGATGCTTCCGACCTGTACTAACTGTTGACGGCCCATAAGGTAGGAATGGAGCCAGCCAATGGTGGGAGCTCAGAGGCCAGCAGAGTTCAGCTTATCCAGAAGGAGCAGGAATTACACCAAGTTGAAGGCTTTGGCCAGACTGATGAAAATGGCATCCATGATGTGCCCCTGATCCTTCCCTGAGAGGACAAAATCAGTGACACGCAGCAGGAAGGAGACAGTGGAATGGTGCTTCCCGAAGCCAGACTACAATGAAGAGAGGAACCTGGAAGAGGTAAGGTAGTCAAGATGCCTAGTATAGACTAACCTCTCTTGGAGATTAGCATGGGAGAGGAGGAGGGAAATAGGATGGAAGTTACCAGAGGAGGAGGAGGGGTCACCCCCTTTGTGAAGTAGAAGGACTTGACAATTTTCCAGGACTGAGAAATGGAGCAGAAGGAGAATGAGGTTGAAGAGGTGAGTAAATGGAGCTGCAACTGCAGGAGCTGAGAGGTGGACGAGTTTGGGATCCAGCCCATCCAGGCTGGACTTTGACAGGTTAAGAGAGGAGAGGGCAGACAGGGTTTCCTGAGTAGTGATGGGAGGAAAATGGAAACCCGGGGAGGAACAGGATGGGAGTCTGGAGGGGAAGGGGGAGCACACATGTGGTGAAGGATTCATTGAAATGAGCAGCAACAGAGGAAGGGTCAGACACAGATGAACCGATAACAATGAGGATGGAAGCAGTAGACTGAGTAGGGGGTCAAAAAGGGAGTGAATTACCTTCCAGATTTTTTTTTTATTTATTAACCACGTAAAACCCAAGGTCATCAAATGCTCATTTTCTTGCCATAAAGATTTTATTGCAGGTTTTCATGAGAACAACAATACATGATCTCATTAGGCCAAAGCCTAAGATAATGACAACTTATGACAAACACATAAGTTCAAAATATGAGCAGTGCTCAGTACTGATGCAAGTTTTATACATCCGTTTGATGCATAAGTTTATACAGACCCTTGTAAACTCACAAACTAGTAGAGTAAGCATCAATCCCCAGAAGAAGAAGATCATAGGCCCTCGGTAGCAGGGATCCCTGTGCACATGAGTCACTAGAGAAAGGAGAAACAGGCAGAAGAGAAACAAGAATGAACTAAGCATCTGCCCCGTTTCATTTTCTGGACAGGGACCACAGCACTGTGGGTATATGCTTGGGGAGACACAGATCCTGACCTAAGCAAATCTTTGGGTCCAGTACAGTAAAAGAAACATTAAAGTTTGAGTGGGCACTTAATATTTGTTTACAGCAAACTTACGGGTTCAGATGCCCATTTTCATGAGTGACCTGGAAATAACAAAACAAGTACACATACAACGTAAAATTAATCATAACATGAACAAACAGAATGAGTAAGACAGTATCTTCTTAAATGTATTTTGAAAACATGCAGAGAATCACAGGATAAAAGATCATCAGATAAATCATTCCACAATTTAGTAACTCTATAATGCCAGTATCTCTGACCAGAGATGTCCAACAGCATGGAAGACATCGTTTTCTAGTGCGAACAGAACATGTAAGAGTAGGAATGAGAATAAATTTAAATAAAATATTAATATAATTAGAGAGAGAAATTTAAGGGAATTAAAGATGATCTACCAGCATATCTGAAGCACCGCTGCACACAGATCGGGGCTTCAGTATCGATTTCCCTGCAGGCACAATATTAATCAAGTAGGTTTTACTATAATACTCATAAAAGTGGTACAAAGCTCCATTACCAACTGGCATTTTGTAATTCCCACAGTGCCCACCCCTGAGATCTCATGGATAATCACGTGAGGCGATGACGCACCTTTGCCCCTTCGTATACTGTGCCCTTATGTACGGAGATTTATTAATCACTGTATCTGCCACGCCCTGCTTTATTTTTACACACTTTGTCTATATGCCATGTACACACATGGCACACAATGGCAGGTATATGGTCAGAATCGCACGGCCGTAATAGTGCGAGTCAAAATAGTGTGTACATTATAGCACTTGCAAATTATAGCGCGTTACATGTCAGCGCGAAGCAGAAATAGCGCTGCGAGCCGTGCCATCTAGTGGTGACATTGAGAAATTGAATGTATGTCCCCACCCACAGGTTGTTAATCGTGGTTAAACCATATATCAATGAGAAACCCTCCAAGCAGTGTAACAAAGCAAGCATGTGAAAAAAAGAAGAGTACACCTGTTATTACTGGAGTTCGCCATGCAGTCCCTTCCTCTTTGTGGTTCAATTGCCTATCTCCAAGTGCTGAAATGTAAAGTTCCAAGTTAGTTCTCTGCTTTTAATATTTCCAACACCAAGTTCCAGATGATAGATTTGGGTGCTGAGGTCTATTTCATTACATGGAGACCCCATTGTTAGGGAGCCCTCCTATGTTACCCAGGAGAAAAGATGTGAGCATGCATGACTGCTGATGTTTCAGCATAACCCCACCTTCCTCAGAGCATTCACTGGTTGACATTTTGGATAATAAATACCTGCTATGTATTTCCATAGCCAATTATGGCCCTACCACATAACTTCAACCAGCAGTGACTCTTTATTACAAGTGAACTTCTTACTTCACAAATTACTACAGAACTGAATTTATACACCACATGTTGAAATCGCGGTTTTGACTGCCGCTATAGTGATTGCACGCTGTTTTAGTTAAGTGCTAATATGTAAGCGCTTAAATGACTCGCACTGATATTGTTGCGCGATATTGACACTAATCCCACATGGCATATAGGCAAAGAGTGTAAAAATAAAGCAGGGCATGGCAGATACAGAGATTATTACATCTCCATACATAAGGGCACAGTATAGGAAGGGGCAAAGCCGCGTCATCATTTTCGTGGTTATCCATAGGAATCTCAGGGTGGGCACCATGGAGAATTACAAGTACCAGCTGGTACAGAGCTTTTGTACCACTTTTTATGAGTATTAAGGTAAAAAAAAAACCATTTGATTACTATTGTGGCTGCAGAGGAACGGGTACTGAGTTCCCGATCTGTGCAGCAGTCGGGCTTCCATATCCTCATAGTACTTTAAGGCTATTTTTATTTATTTTTTCAATTCTATTTCCCTCCAGTCACCGGCCACACTGGGATCTCTCTCAGACATATCCCAGAGGAGTTGGTCTGTTCTCGCGACTACTTGAGATCTTCCTACATCGGCCCCCCTCCGGAGCGCCACACCAGTCTGACCCACCAACCCCCCAACCTGCACCCCTCCTCCGAGGCAGGGCCACCACTCCCTTTGGCGCCCTTTCTCTAAATCTAGTTGGTGGCCAGGTGGTGGAGGAGGATTCCAGAACACTGGTAGGCAGAACCCGGCAGTGGGCGTGGGGGACCGACTCATGGGTTGGTCGACATCCTCCTGGTGGCTGGGGCTTTTTCCTTTGTTCTGCCCTCCCCAAGGCACGGACATGCAATGGTGTCAGTGCACAGTAGGCTACTCCCGCACCTGCCTGTAGACATCTGCTGACACCTTTACCCATCACGTGCATCCCTGCTGAGTGTACCACCCCCAGTCTCCACTGGAGCCGCTACGCGTGAGGATTCCCAGCCCACCCTCCCCAGCAGAAAAGCAGTCCTCCAGGCACTCAGTCCTCCCTTCCCTTCCCCGCCAACCCCTGACACCCAAGTACACTTCGAACCCAAGTCACCAGCGTGGCGTAAGGTAAGGCAAATGCCTCAACCCTCAGTGTCACTGGGCCAGCCTCCTTTAAGGTTATTAAGGTGTTCTGGAGGTTGTGTTTGAAATAATGAGGTTTTGCAACCCAGACAACCTTTGCAGTTGTTTCTCAAGACCCTGTAGCATAGATGATCAGGAAAAGTGGGATAATTTACAGTAGACCCAGGTGATATCCCAGGACTTGCACTTATCAATGATTTCAGTGGAAATCCAGGGCGGCAAAGATCTGACCCTGGATTTCCTGAGGAAGCTATCGCAAGTCCTAGACTGTGGAAAATTTGGAATGAAAAATGGAAAGGGCCACATCAATGTCGGAAGCCTGGAGGCTGGTCGAACAGTCTGTTGCAGCCAGGTCGCTCAGGAGGGCATTGCTGTTCAACAACCGGAGGCAACTGGACCAGATGGGCCCAATTCTCAAAGGCTCCAGCATGGTGCAAGGTGCTTGCGCCACAGAGAATGGTGCAAGGTGCACCTTGGCTCTGAAAGGTGCATCCAGGAGCGATTCACAAAGGCAGCCTGCATCAAATGCAGGCTGCCTGCCCCAAACAGGGCTTGCACCTTCCCTGCACCCAGAAATGGGCTGTGACAAGGCAGAAGGGGCCAAGATGCAAGATGCCACATCCCAAAAATGGTATTCACAAACTGCGCCCTGAGGACAGTTTTCTAAGTACCCTTAGACCAGCCAGGGATGGTCTAAGGGGACTTAGAAATAGCTCCCCTAGGAGAGCTGTCCTGTCAGTTACTAGTGCGTACTCTGTACAGTCCGCTGCATGGTCAGTTCAGTTGGGGACTGGCCGCGGAGGTGTGCGGAGGCTGTGCCAGTCCCCTGCTCTGTCTGGGGAAGTGGAGGGGCACTACCAGCCTGGGTGGGGGTCACCAGCGGGAGGGTTGGTGGTATGTTGTTGGTACTGGCAGCGGCACTGGGATCCTGGCTGGGGGGCACTATTTCTATACATGTTACAGGGCACATCGGGGATCGGGTGGGCGATCCTGCCCTGTATGCCCTATGGAGGCACAATGTGGATCAGGGCTTTGAGATGTCCAGCTGGTGCTACATGGGGCTTGCGGTGAACCCTCCCATGTGCCATGTGTTTGCCACATGGGTGGGGGTTACTAAGTGTAAGGACTAAGGCACTGGGACCCCTCCTGTACTAGATTCTGGTGCAGGGTCCTGGTATGGGGCTTCAGCACAAGCATGGTTGCCACAGCTTAGTTGCCAGTCACAGCCCTTTGAGAATCGGGCCTGATGTATTTAGGGGCTGATGGGGATGCTGTATTTTCCTGATGCAGTACAGTATGTTATGCAGTGGTCACTTAAGGAATCCAGCAAAATACCTGCTGCAACAATGTGGTGGGGGTAGGAGGTTAGAACCCCGTCCAACAGCGAGAGTTTGGAGGAATGGGGATTGAGTCATGTGAGTTCAGAGATAACCTGGGACAAATTTGGGGACTCAGTCTTCTGGTGGTTGATCTGAAGGGAGAGCCAATTTATGTTGAAGTGGGGAGGGGCGTGGCTAGCAGCCAAATGAACTAGACGCAAACCTGAGAGCTCCTTCTACTTTACTGAAAAAAGCAACTAAAACTCTTATTTTAAGCTTGGACTTTATCCAAATACATAATTTTAGAGCACTGGTCCCGGCAATCTTATATCTCAAAATCAAAAAGATTGCAGTTATGGAAAACCCTCAGAAAACAGGGCAACAGGAGTCTAGTAAGAGGAAACCATGGCAAGCAACCTGATGGCGCAGTTCCCAGCGGCTTGGAGGTTGGAGCAAGTGGCAGCCTGGAACCCTCTAACGGTGCCGTTCTCCAGGCTGTGCAGGCCCTTGACACTTCCGTTAAAGCTTTGGATGCTAAAAACTGGACATGTTCAATAATCGTGTTACATCTTTGGAAGTTAAAGTGGAGATTGTTACTATGGATGCCGAGTTATCGAGGGAATCAGAGGATCGAACATAGGCAGTGACTACTGGGCTGGTCGAAGAAAATAAATTGTTATGCC
Organism: Neoceratodus forsteri; assembly: GCA_016271365.2. Lineage (NCBI taxonomy): Eukaryota > Metazoa > Chordata > Ceratodontiformes > Ceratodontidae > Neoceratodus > Neoceratodus forsteri. Next base: position 585,583,214 of record JADMNL010000022.1, read on the forward strand.
CAAAAATGGAGCACCTAGAAAGCGGAGCTCGTCCAGATCATGTCCACTTGCTGGGTCTACCTGAGGGTGAGGATCTATTGTTTTACACTTATCAACTGCTGCAATGTCTGCTGGATTTCACTGTCGGACTCCATCTTCAAGGTCTATCATATCACCTTTGGAAACCACCACAAGTCTCGGATCTGCCACGCACTGTTTTGATTGTGACAGCATAAGCATATTAGTGACCCATATTCTGCAGCTGGCAAAACTAAAGGCCCTCCAACTACCAGAAGGCCCATGCATTTTCTTTTCCAAGACCTTAGTTTTGCCACCTGCCAGCGCTGGAAGGCATTTGATGCAGTCTGTACTAAGTTAAAATCTTTGGGAGTTAGTCACTCTTTTTGCTTCCTGTGAAGCATAGAATCTCTTATGCAGGAAAAACCTTCACGTTTACTGATCCTTCAGAGGCAGGTAAGCATTTACTGAAAATCAAGAAGGATTTCATGCATGCAACTGAGGTGGTTGAGGAATGCGCTGAGGGCTAAGATGTATTTCTCTTTCTCTTCCTTGAACTGACTGCCTCCTCAATTGACTTTTAACTAGTCTTTCAAGGAGTTCCATACTATGTATAAGGGTTTTTGAGTACTCTGTTTACCAATGTTTAAAGTTTGCGATAACGTTGTTAAATAAAAGTTCATTGCAGGCCATTTTCAGTCAGAGTGAAGGCTCGATGGCTTGCTTCTCTTACTATTTTATTTTGGCATTGTTTTGTCGACTGGACTTTATCAAGTCATCATATGACTTACTGGGTCTGGTACCGGGACTTTTCAGACATTTACTTGCTAGGATTATATAGTCCATGGTCATGGCTGTGAAGGCATTTTGCTATACTTCTATACTTAAACTGTTTAACTCAGTTGAACTTCCCCTCTTATGTTGTAACCCCAGGAGATACGAAAAATATCTTGTTTTATCTATATACCTGTATCCATTTATGTGCCTTGGAACCAAGTTCCCTTCTATGTCAGTATTTGAAATAATGAATAAACATAAATTAAAAAAAAAAAAAAAATTATGTCGAAGTTCCCAAGGAGAATGAGTTCACCAGAGGAGGAAAGTAAGGTGATGTCAGTGAGTCAATCAGAGAGGCAGGTGAGATCGTGGTTGAGCCATAGAAAACCCATATGAAGATGGGGACATATGAGGGAAATGACAGCCTGATGAGTAGAAATCCATGGTAGGAGGGTACAGCCTCCTAATATCCAGGGTGCAGGAGAGGCTCTGGGGGACATAAATGGCTACACCTCCCACATCTTTCCCCTGAAAAGATGGAAGTCGGAAAGGGTCAGGCTAAAGTCTGGGATCCTGGAAGAGAACCAGAATTGAGAGATGCAGAGGATATCTGGAGAATATTGGAGGGTCCTGACAGAGATGAGATTAAGCTTTTGTGCTTTCAGGGCTAATGGATTGCCTTTTCCAGCTTTTTTACACCTGCTACTGTACATTTCCCAACAATGTTTCCCTCCATTTCATCCTTTACAAGCCATGAAAATTGCTTTGTCCAGCTATCCCTCCACACCCTTTTCTTGTTTTTAACTGAACCTCCAGCTGCTGTCGGATCTTCAGATTGAGATTCATGATTATTAATAATATGTCTCAACATTAACAACCTCTAGAGGCGTGTCTAAAACTTCACACTCAGAAGATGATGTGGTGGTTTCTTTTTCTTCTGCTGCTGAACCTCCGCAAAATACAGTATTCATTTAGGCTTTGCTGAGACATTTCATCACTGTTTGGTGTGGATCACAAGGCATGCAGTAGCTGTCTTTCCTTCCCTTTCACTGACTCTCTGCAAAATGTGAGCACGGGCTAAATAGCTGAGCTTCCTACACAATAAAATAAAAATTAAACCTAGTAACCAACAAAAACCATAGTCGTGCAGTGCCCTAATTCCTTAAACAGTACAAATTAAAGACTTACTTAACTGCTGCTGTGAGATGGTTGTGTTTTCAGTGCAGCGTGTCCATTCACTGTCCTGCGCAGCCAGTATAGTGTTATGCTTGTGCAACTATGTTAGTTTGGTTTTGGCCATTCGCACTCTCTATTCCAGAGGAACTAACACCCTGTATGGGTTCGAAAGACAAGGAACCCTCAGAGTGGGTTCCACCCCTAGAGGTACCATGTGACATTTCTCATGGCTAAAGGTACCTTAGGAATCCCCAAAAGAAATGTAGTACAATCATATCCCAAAGAATGAGGTGACACAAAGCTTATGAGTAAGCAGTAACTGTGATGTAGAAGCAATAACTGTAACATTGTAGAGAAGCATAGACAGGTTGATAGCGTAATGAGATGCTCAGTTTGATAATGTAATGAAATGCCCAGGTTTGCATAGCATGAGACTAATGGTTTGCGTTGAGAATGAGGGGATCCTCTAAGGAGAGAGAGCGACAGGACATCCTCCACCTCCATCCTACAGTGGAACCTACCTAAAGAAACTGGAGACACTATTATCCTAACAGTTATGACCCAAGGCAACGGAAGAGAAAAACCCTATGGGAGGAAACCTCTGGGGATCCAAGGCCTAGGTTGTCTTCCCTCCAGGCTTGGGATAGTTTATTTAGTGATGGCTCTGCAACTGCAGTTTGGAAAACGCAATTAAAGGGAGGTGGAAAATATTCCAATTTGCAGGAAGGCTCTCACTCAAACCCTCTAGCGGGAACGCCATGGAAGGTTGCGAGAAAACTCTGCAACAATACATGCAACCAAGGTGGAGGAGGACAGCAATGACTGCTGAGGCACTTACCTGGCTTACCCCGCCCTAAACTCAAACCAGGTGAACCAAAGGCAGTTGTAGGGAGAATGCAGTGAAGGTGCCTTGTTAGGGAAACCACTAAAGTCAATGGCCAACCGTTATAGTGGAACACTAAAGCCAAAGGAGATCATCGTAACCACCCTTCACCGCTAGTCTTAAATTCTACACCAGGAGCTGCTGTCATGTAGCAGGCAGCTAAAGCCAAGCCCAGGGTGAAGACATTCCCAGCTATGGGCCAGGTGAGAAGGATCTTGCCCCAAGTCGGACACACTCAGGATGCGGAGTAAATGCAGAGCGAGACCATCAGCTGCAGGGACCCTGCACCAGAGTAGAATGGCTGGCATGCCCCAGAATTAGAATGAAAGCTGAGAAGCTGGTGAGCTGATTGAGCTTGGTGTGCTGATCGTAATGAGCAGTGAGTGCTGAGACCTTGCAAGGTCGAAAGCAGATTAAGTGCAGCAGACAGAGGCTGAAGTTGAGAGGATGCAGTAGGCATGAGCAATCGATTGCGTAAGCAAGAGTGGACCTGTACATAGGTCAGTAAAAAGAGTAATAAGTAGACCTGCACATAGGTCTGCATAATGTAGTAGCAATGAAACAGCACTGAATAGTGGGGCAAGCCAGCCAGACATATATAAGCCAAATCAAAGTGACAAATACTTTGAGGATTTTCAGCGGCGAAGGCAGAACTTAGAATAGAAAATTTAACAGCCTCAGCAGGAGCTTTTTTAGCTGACCTCAGAGTATAACAGAGTAAATAAATATAAAGGCAACATCCATGTGGAGTACACTGAGTTGTAACTGCAATAAACATAAATAAGGAGACACACTGCTCTGAAAGCAGGTATAGCCAGGCAGTGCAATGAAGCTGTTATAATGAGGTAAGCAGAATGAGACAGCATGATTGAGCTGCATAGCTAGGTTCATAGAAACATAGAAACATAGACTTTGACGGCAGATAAGGACCGCTAGGCCCATCTAGTCTGCCCATTTCCCTACCTACAGAATAGGCCGCAGATCCTAGTTAACCAACAGCCTATATCTTCCTGCCCCCACAAGAATTGCCTTATGTCTGTCCCATGCATTCTTGAATTCTCCCACAGTTTTAGACCCCACAACTTCCTCAGGAAGGCTGTTCCATGCATCCACTACCCTCTCTGTGAAATAATACTTCCTCACATTGCCCCTGAACCACCCTCCTTCTATCTTTAAATTGTGTCCCCTTGTTCTTGCAAGTCTCTTTTTCTGAAAGATGCTACCCTCTTGGACTTTGTTGATTCCCTTGAGGTACTTGAAAGTTTCTATCATGTCCCCCCTCTCCCTTCTTTCCTCAAGGGTATACATATTAAGCTCCTTTAGTCTCTCCTCATACGGCTTCTCTTGCAGACCCTGCACCATTTTAGTTGCCCTCCTCTGGACTGCCTCTATCCTGTCTATGTCCTTGCGGAGATGGGGTCTCCAGAACTGGACACAGTACTCCAGATGGGGTCTCACCAACTGTCTACAGAGGGATAACAACTTCCTGTTTTCTGCTGATGATGCCTCTCCCTATACATCCCAGTATACCCCCAGCCCTCCCTACTGCCTTCTCACATTGCTTGCTAACCTTAAGATCTGATATGATTACCCCCAGGTCCCTTTCCTGTTTTGTTGTTATTACTACCTCCCCACCCATTGTGTATTCTTCCCTGGTTCTTGTTTCCCAGTGCATTATTTCACACTTTTTGCATTGAATCCTAGCTGCCATCGTCTGACCATTCCTCCAACCTTGCCAAGTCCCTTTTCATCCTTTCCACGCCTCCTTGTGTATCAACCCTGTTGCAGATCTTGTGTCATCTGCAAAAGGCATACTTTTCCTTCCAGTCCCTCTGCAATGTCACTGATGAAGACATTAAAAGGACTGGACCCAATACTGAACCCTGCGGTACCCCACTAGTAACACGCCCTTTCTTCAGAGTGGACTCCATTTACAATTACCTTCTGTGTCCTGTTGTCCAGCCAATGTTTTACCCAGGCTACCACCCTGGGACCCACTCCCAGGCTGGTTAATTTGACTAATAATCTTTTGTGTGGGACTGTGTCAAATGCCTTGCTAAAGTCTAAGTATGCCATGTCCACAGCCCCTCCCTGGTCTACTACTTTGGTCACCCAGTCAAAGAAATCTATTAGATTCGTCTGACATGACCTTCCCTGTGAACCCATGCTGCCTTGGGTCCTGTGCTCCACTGACCTCTAGGTACTCAACTATTCTTTTCTTCAAAGTGACTCCATCACTTTCCCTACCACAGAGGTCAGACTGAAAGGTCTGTAGTTTCTTTCCTTTGTCTTGGTCCCACTTTTTGTGAAGGGAATCACATCCGCCTTCCTCCGGTCCTCGGGTACCACACCATCCTCCCATGATTTATTAAAGAGTAGCCAGTGGTTTCACTAGTTCCTTCCTTAATTCTTTTAGAATTCTGGGGTGAATTCCATCAGGACCCATTGCTTTGTCCACCTTCAGTTTTAGGAGTTCTTGCAGAACCCTTTCTTCTGTGAAAGGACTGGGATCGACCCCCTATCAAGAGTGCTTCTGTTAATTGGATTAGGCACTTCCCCTCCTCTTTGTGAATACTGAGCAGAAATATTCGTTCAGTATTCCTGCTTTTCACTGTCCCCTCTGCCCACCCACCGTTCATTCTATTCAGCCTCACTATCCTCCCTTGTCTTTTCTACCGGCTGGATGTACCTATAAAAGGTTTTATCCCCTTCTTAACTGAGTTGGCTATCTTTTCCTCAGTTTGGGCCTTTGCTATTCTGACTTCCTTCCTCCTTCTTTCTGCCTTAACTGGTACAGCTCTCTGTCCTGCTCCTTCTGTGTTTCCTTATACTTCCGAATGCTATCTTTTCTTCCTGACTTTCACAGCCACCTCTCTTGAGAACCATAGTGGCTTTTCTTTCGTTTTGATTTGTTTATTTGCTTCACACAAAGGCTTGTTGCCTCTGTGATGTGGCAGTTTTGATAATTCCCCATTGTTGCTCCACACTTCCTTCTAGCCTGTTTGCTAGTGCTTTTTCTGGAGCACTCTCCCATCTTGCCAAAGTCAGCCCTCCTAAAGTCCAGTACCCTCACTTTGTATGGCTTGACTCTGTAGCTTGAGGTTGAACCACACACTGTTTGATGGTCACTTGTCCCCAGATGGCAACCCACTTCTAGATCTGAGATCCTCTCACTGCCCCCATTTGAGAGTATGAGGTCTAAGATTGCTCCCTCACGAGTGGGTTCCAAAACTAGCTGTCTAATGCCTGCCACCTGTAGGGTGTCAAGAATGGCCCTGCTCTTGGATGTGGCTGCAGCAAATGTGCTCCAGTGTAAGTCTTAGTCAGGTGAAATCAATTGAGTACGCAACATGGAGCAGCTATGGTTCAGCTGAAACACACAAATAATGATTGCAATTGCATTGCAGTAGTTTGAGAGTTGAGTGAATGAAAGCAAGTAGCAGGAGCTCTGGAACAATATGCTAGGAGTTTAGAAACAAAGCCCCAAAAAACTAAACAAAAGCCTAGGCACACAAACACAGAACAGGAAACAAAGAATGAAGAACCACGCATGCTGCTAAAAGGCAAAATACAAACCATAAGCAGGAAAATAAACACAGAAATCCAGCAAAGACGAGCAGGAGCAGCAAGGGGTGGGGGGATCAGGCAGCCCTACAGGCCCCAATTAGCTCAAAGGACAGATGGACAGAGCCTTCAGCTTCAAAGAAAAAGTGCTTCACAATGAGGCTGAGAGGAACTACTTATATAGCTCAGGAAGTGGGAGTGGCTGGAAGCTTGGCCATCGAACTCCAGGCATAGCCTTCCAATTGATGTCGATGCTCCACATCATCTCAAGTCATGAGGACGGTGAAAGGATTATTTTGTCATTTATTTTTTTAATAAAAACCTTACTGTAGTCTCCAGCAACTTTAAAATGGCTGCTCCAGTGCCAGACACAGTGTCTGCTGCAGGTAAACCCTCTGCTTAATGGGGAGAACACAACAGTTAAAGATTTCTTGTTCCTTGACTACAATACCAATCTCTCCCCCCCCCCCGTTGCAGTGTGGGTCTGAAGCATGTGGAAAACAACCCAACCACCATGGCATGCATGATGCAGGCGACTGAAATGTGCTGGAAAAAACACACCACCTCAATTCACACGCATACACACTGTGTCAGCCCATTTGGGACTCCTGTGGCCCCTACAGTGTGAGTGTCTCTGAGCTTGCAACAGAAATTCTCAAGCGTCCCAACACCCAAAATGTGCAGAAAGGACCCAGGTACCCCATCCCAACAGCCCTGAGAACACCTAAAAGACTTCTCCAAAAGATTTTTCAGGAAAATGAACTTACCGTATCAAAATCAAAGACTGTCTGGTGCATATGCAAATGTGCTATTAGAGGAGAATTAATCAGACTCACATCCAAAACAAAGAGGCAAAGACAAGCCAAAGCCCAAGACTTAAGTTCCAAAATCAGAGAATTAGAAAAACTCTGTCCAGGCAAATAGACAAGCAAAACAGACAACAGCTGATGATGCTAAGAGAACCTCCCTTTGAAATTTTGAAAGGTAATCCACACCCTTTCTGACCCTCCCCAATTCAGTCTGCTCCCCTACCCTTCTGGTTAATGGTTACCTGTATCTGACCCTTCCTCTATTGCTGCTTACCTCAGTGAGTTTTCTTTCTGTCGCCCTCCCTTCCCCATGCTACAGGCTCCCACCTTCCCCTCCTGCTCCCCGTTCCTCTACCCCCCTCCTACTTCCCCATCACCACTCATGAAACCTTGCTTGCCCTCTACTCACTTAGTCAAAATCCAGTCCTGATGGGCTTGATCCTAAACTCTTCCACCAATTGCACTTCCACTCTCTCACTCAACCTTTCTTTCTTCCTCTGCACTGTTACTCAGTCTTGAAAGAATGCCAAAGTTCTTCCACTTCACAAAGGGGTGACTGATCCTCCCTGGCAACTACTGGCCCATCTCTCTCCTTCTCTCCCTTGCTAAGTTGCAAGAGAAGTTAGTCTATAGTAGACTTCTTGACTACCTGACCTCTCTTCCCATTCCTTTCATGCTTTCAGCCTGGCTTCCCGGAAGCACCACCCACCTAACTCCTCTCTGTTGTGTCACTAACTCCATCCTTTCAGGGATGGACCAGATGCATATCATGGCAGCCATTTCATTGATCTGGCCAAAGCCTTTGCATTTGTGTCCCACACACCCTCCTGGATAAGCAGAGTTCGGCCAGCCTCTCGGCTCCTATGCTGACTAGTTCCATTCCTATCTAATGGGCCGCCTACAGTTGGTACAGGTTGGAGCCAGGTTATCACCTCCTCTTCTCATCCAGGCTGGAATCCTGCAGGGCTCAATCTTAGGCCCCACCCTGTTACTGATTTTTCTAAATGACCTCCACTCCACCTGTGTCAATTCACGTATACACATGTATGCAGATGATACAGTCATCTTCACCTCCAGTCCCTCTACTGCTCCTGTGGAACAACTGCTCCAGCATATTTCCACAGTATCCTGGGCTGGTTCCTTTCCAACCATCTCAAGATTAATACCAAAATGGTGTCCATGATCTTTGGTACCAGCCAAAAATTGACCATGCTTTCAAGACTTCTGGTCTTCACCACACTGGATGGCTCCCCTTGAAGTGATGCAATCATTTAAGTATCTTGGCATGTTGCTTGACATCAAGCTTGACTTCTCTCCCATATCAGTGCTATCCATGAAACTTCACCTTAAACTAGGGTCCCTGCACCACAACAAACACTGTCTACCACTGCTTCGCTGCTGTGACCTGATTACCAAAAGCAGTGCTTCCGGTCTTTCACTATGCAGACATGGTCTATGGTACCGCCCCTCCACCTCCTAGCCAGACTGGATACTCCTGGAATGCCTTTTTCATTTTGCAACAGACTCTTCTCAACATACGCACCCCTACTCCCTCAATTCCTACCCTACATCCTCCCCTACTTTCCGTCACCTGTTACACTGCACTTCATCTCAAGTACTAGTTTGGTTCCCTTCCTTCCTACCTCTCCTCTCCTGCTCCATACCCCTCTGCTCCAGGGAGCAAAGAACATCTCTGTTCTTCACCCCATTCCTCTGCTGGGCAGTCATCCCTTTTCTACCCCATGCCAACACTCTGGAATCAGCTTCCTCCTCCATTCCCTTCCTCAGCCTCTTCAGAGTTCCAGATGAAGCTTCTGCCACCACCCACCTACACCGTTTCCTGTAGAAGGTTCCCCTAGTTACTGTAAACTTGACATTTTACTGTCAAATAATTTTCACTATTTTTGATGAAGCACTAATTTGCTATAAAATTAATGTTGCTAATTAGCAGTTTTCCATTATAGTGAATGTGGTACTAATGGCTTAGGGCTAAATTTAGTTTACACAATTATAGCTGCACTTGTGTTTACACTAAAATTACTTTGAGTGAAAATAACTAGTTTTACAGTATTTTAGTAGCTCAGGTGTTTGGGTCCCGCAGTCCTTTACTGATCCCTGGTACACTGCATTGCTTGCTTTTGTACTACTTTGTTGTCAAATTCCCAGTTTTCCACTTGCACATGTATTTGCACAACATACTTGCCCTTCAGTTTGTTTTAGGTTTGTACCAAATAAGTATAAATTTTTGTTCTGCATCTGCACTTTGTGTTTTGTACCACGTAATGTACTGTATTATGTTTTTCTGTTCCTCCTGTAACCCTTTCCCTGGTTCGCACCTGGAAATTAGCCTTGGCTCAGTGTGCCTCTCCCAGTAACCAATTTTCAAATAAATAAATAGTATCTTGAATCCAATTGGCTGCAAGACCACTCGCAGCATGGATTCACATGGGGTAGAGAGGGTGGGGTCATACCAGACAAATTTGATTCATTTCTTCGACTGGGTGACAGGGAAATAGATCAGGGGAGGGCAGTGGATTTGGGCTGGCAGTATAGCCTAGAGGTTAGAGTAACAAGCTGTGAATGAGCTTGGTACATCCAGCAGACCTGGGTTCGATGCCCACAACCTCCACTTGCATACTATGTGACACTGAGCAAGTCACTTAACCTCCCCAGAGCTCCCAGGTCACCCCTGAAAATAAGCAGTTGTGCTTAGTGGGCCTTACCCGGTTACCAATGACTAAAAATTAAAAAAAATTAAAAAAAAAGTGGATGTGGCCTATCTGAACTTTAGCAAGGCTAAAGGGAGGCAGTATCGCATAGTAGCTAAGAACACTGAGCTGCAAACCTGGAGAACTGGTTGAATTTCACAGCCACCACTTGCATACTGTGTGACCATGAGCAAGCCACTTAACTTCCCTGTACTCCCAGGATGCATCTGGAAACAAAGGCTTGGCTGGTGTATCTTTACTGGCCAAAACTGTAATAACAAAAAAAAGCCTTTAACACTATGCCACAAGGGAGACTGATGAAAAATTGAACAGCCTAGGGGGTGGCATGGATGGAATGTGTAATACCCCAAAAGTAAAGGTGCCCCAGTACACCTCCAGTATATTACAGGTGCCCAGTGCCTCCCAGTATGACACCCCAGTAATGGTGCCTTCTAGGCCCTGGCAGTTAGTATAGGTGGCAGGGATAAGAGGAAGCTGTACAGCAATTTGGCCCTTTAGTTAAAAGCTGCTGGCTTTCAAACTTTTCCATCCCTTCTTTCCCCTGCCAAAGTGTTCCCGGCCCCTAGAGTAACACGAGCCAGTGCCAGCCTCTGCACGTCCCACTAGCACTGGACTGTTGGTTGCCTGCCACATTGCCAGTGACTCGGTGTCCCAGACATTGCAGAAGCCTATAAAGATACAGTGTGGCAGGAACAGTGAGTTCAGTAGCTGTCGTCCAGTCCAGTGAGTGCTTTCAGGCACTGAAGAGAGACAGCAGTTAGGCCCTAGTGTAAGGAAGAGAGAGAGAGAGAGAGAGAGAGAGAGAGAGAGAGAGGACTGAGGGGGACCTAGCTAGGATAGGTCTCACCAGAACTGGCGGTCCCTGCAGTCCTTCTCTCGAGTCCCTCCTGTGCAGCAGCCACAGTCTAGTCGAGTGAGGTGGTGGGTCCAGAAGCGGAGGTTAATGGCTCCAGCAGTGGTCAGCATCTCCAGTAGCGGCAACAGTCAGCAGATCCTTGAGGCTGCAGCAGAGAACGTCCAGTTGTCGAGTCAGTCGGCAACAGTGTGGACTCAGTTCTGCCCCATTTTTTATCTTACTTCAAAAATTTAGTTTCTGTCTGTGACGGTTGAATAAGACCCTTTCCCATTGGTTATGCAGAAAGAGTTAAAAGCAAGGATCTGTTCTATCCTCTCCTTTTCCTTCTCTTGTCTGTCTGATTGCGCAATAAAATTTTCTTGTCAGACCTAGGAACTGATCACTGACAGACTTGGAATCCTACCCCCTCCCACTATCTCCCTGTCTTCACTTGCTGTTTCTATCTTTTCTTCTCCATTCCCTTGCTTATCTGTGGTTATAAAAATAAATGTGGATCTTAATGTGAAACTGGGTACTCTGGTTTTAAAATGTATATAGTTATGTTGTTGAAATGACTGGAAAAAGCTATCTGGAACTCAGGGGGTTAACCTTAAGATCCAGTTTGACCTCCACAAGCTCATTTACAGAGTTGTCAACATGAGATCAGTTCTGGGACACAATGTTCTATTTTGTTGCACCTGCAAGGAAAGAAACTGACGAAGTTCTGATAGGTTTCATGAGAAATAGGAGGTATCTTAACAAGCTCAGGATGCAGAAATTAATTGCCAGGCAAAAACTTCTTATAAAAAGAGAGCAGTCTTTGTTGGAGAGAAAGAGCAATTGAAATTTAGAATTAGAGATACCCTCAGAGGAAGGACTTTGCTTCATTTGAACTGCCTGTGTAAAAGCTATCCTGCACAATTTTATTTACTTTATTGTTATTGATGATAATAAAATGCTACTTATTGAATTTTATAACTGCTCCTGGTTTTCCTGAGCTTCCTGTCTTTTGCCTCGATGACACTGTCCCTTGTCAGTGGCAGCTGCGGTCTCAGGGCCATGGTGATGAGAGGGGGCAGTGCCACAGTGAGGCAGCAGTGGTAAGAGAGAGGACCTCTAGGCGTGAAACAGTGAGGTCCCATCAGTGGGACCACCCACAGTGCTATCACCACAATCCTTCCCCAGTCAGCCAGCAACAACAACAACAGCGGACCACCCAAAAGCCTCCTCCCTAGTGACAGCATTTCTACTTCTCCACACCAGCAGCACTGCACCCTAGGTAAAAATCCAGCAGCACTGCTAAGGCAGATGTTTTTTTTTTTAAATAGTTAAAGCACCAAACAGTGCAGTGGCTGAGGTCAGAACGGGTGGGCAAGGCCCTGAAAGCAAAGGTCTGCCAAAGGGCAGAGTGAATGGACAAGAGGCCCTAATTTCAATAAATTAAACTCCCGGAGGGCGGAGCGAGGAGCAGGGTGAGCCACAATTTAAGTAAAAGCTCCCAGAGGGCAGGGAGTAAAAGGCAGGCCCATATTGTATTTTTTTGTTTAAATATATCAATAACTGGTGAGCAGAGTGAGGGGCAGAACAAGCCCCAGTTACTTTAGAGGGAGAGCCATCAGGGCTAGCAACAAGGTGGGCTAGTAGCCCAGGGCCACCAGCAAGTCCAAGTCAAGGGCAAGTGTAAAATAATGTTTGTGTACTGTGACACCAGCTTCAGCCAGGAGTAGGGAAGGGGAGTTGGTAGCCCCAGTTAGCCACCCAGCAGCATAGCTGCCACAGCCCTAGCCAATGGCTAGTAACTTTTAAAAAAAGTATTTAACTGTACCCTGAGCCCTAGCAAGGGAGGGACGGTCAGCACAGAACCCCTAGCACACAGGCTTTAATCATCTCAAGGAAGGAGGGCATTGCCTGTGGTCCATGCTTAGCTAAGTATATCTCAGACATTTAACCCAGATTCCCCTCATGTTGTGTCTGCCCTGTTAAAGTGTCCTCGTGACCAAATAAACATTTTAAAATGCAAGTGCAACTGTTATTGACAGTGACTGTGTTAACTCTTAAACGAACATTCTAAAGTAAAAATGACAGTGCATTTAAAGTGAAAGTGTCAATTGTATACAAATAGATTTGAAGGCCAAGAATTGTTGTTTTCCAGGACTGTTTATTTAAAGGGCAGTGCCCAAATCAAATGCATGCTCCAAGTCTGCAAAACTGCCCTGTATGCACCAAATTTGCCCCAAATGTCCTAAAGTTGACCTGTTTCACTCTGAGTCTATTTAAATTGCCCTCAGTTGCCCTGTATGGTCATTGTATGCTTCAAGACTGAGAAACTGCCCTTGGATGCTGTGAACCCTTTCAAACTTGATTGCACTTGTTCCAAAAACTGTTACTTGCCCTGCATGTTCTTGAATTGCCCAGCACATTCTCGACTTGCCCTGCATGTTCTCAGATTGCTTTGTAATGGTTGCATGATCCAAAGACTACCGAAACCAGTGACCCTTAAGTAAAGAGACCATGCACTTTGGAGACTCAGCTTTATTTCTGCCCATTTCACATTAACAGTTTCTCCTGTATAATCCAGAGACCGTTCCAGCCAACTGCATCCTGACAAACTTTGGATCAGGTTGTCAGAATAGGAATAGTATAGTCAGCTATGGAATTCCATGTCACCGCTTTCTTCAGATTCTTCAGGCCAACCCTCCCTAACAGTAAACTAGGTAGTGCAAGGAACCACACTGGTTCACAGATAGGGATTCCGATGCCCAGTGGGTTTGGGGTTTTTGTTCCAGGTTCTTCAGTGATTCATTTGAGGTCAACAGCCCAGAGGCATTCCAGATCTTCAGCTTCATTTTGGTCCAATTCTTCAGATCCTTTCCCGGGCCCATGGTGATGGCCCAGAGCTTCTTCGTAGTTTTGTTAATTTCTTCAGTTTGCAATGCCTAATTCTTCAGATTTCTTCCCAAGGTCAGTGGTGACGGCCCAACAGTGCTTCAGTTTGCAGCACCTAGTCCTTCAGATTTCTTCCCAGGACCAGCAGTAACAGCCTGGAGGGTCTTCAACTTTGCAATGCTCAATTTTTCATGTTTCTCCCCATCCCCAGCTGGCCCCTTCTACTTACTACTCCCCCCAGCCCTGTCACCGGCCATGTTTGGGGCTTAAAGTCACCCTGCCTTGCAGTGCCCATGGATTTTCCCCCATGGCAGAGCCCAGGTTTCCCAGGCTTGGGAGGAGAGTAGGCAATAAATGCAGCTGCGGGCAGCCCAGTCGGCAGTGCAGAGCCTGCGGAGGAGTGCGGCATCCTCCTGCAACAGCATTGGCTTTTTCTGCCATTTTCTCCCTTCCCTTGAGCACCTCGTGAGTGAGGGCTGAGTGGATGCACACATATACATGTATCCCAGTTAGGATGCACCCATCTTCCCTCTTGTGGCTGCGCTTACACTGCCCCCTGTGGTCCCCCAGGTGGCAATATTACAACAGAGCCAGCAGCCTCCCTCTGGAGGAGGATAGCATCCTGTGGGAGGCTCAATCCTCCTCCCTCCGCTGACCCCGAGCTACCCAGCTGTTCCTGAAGCCAAGTTGTCAGCGTGGTAGGTGAGGTGCAGACACCTCAGCCCTCCATGCCACTGGGCCAGCGTCATCAGATTTCTTTCCAGGGTCTAGGGTGATGCCCTGTAAGCTCTTCACTTTGACAAAGTTCCTTGGAATTACAAGCATTCTGTTTCTTCCTGGAGTCCATTGGGAAGGCGACAGAAAGCATGTGCCTGGAGGTTCCTCTGCTCGCATGCTTCTCGACCACCTCATCTACAGCGCCCAATGGATCCAAAGAGACTCTTATGTGGCATTGTACAAATCTGAAGGTTATTCACCGGGCTACATGGTTGAGGAATAAATAATCTTTTCTGTGTTTCTATAGTCAGGAGGTTAAAACAAGGCTGGGATAAAATGAAGTGAATAGTGGTTGCCTGGGGCAACAGGATCAAGGAAGAGAATGGGGAGAGGACGGGGAGGGTTAGTACCCTCGAGGAACAGTAGGTTCCAGGGTTTATAGAGATCTTGGTCAGACTGGATGGACCTCTGGTCTTTTTCTACCGTCACCATCGTCTCTGTTTCTATATTGTTATAGAGCAATTTTAGCACAGTAATATTTAGAGAAGGGATTTTACAGCCAGATATTATTTCTAGAAGGGATTTTACAAGTACGGCAAATATAGAACTGTTGTGGTTCGAAAGTGAAATTTTATTGCCTGCACCTCTTTACCTTGTTCCAATTTCTGTGGTTCAGTTGCTCAGCAGACTGGTCCCTTTTTGTGAGTTGTCTCTCCTGCTGCTCCATTTTGGTGAAACTTCCATCATGTAGCCAAGTAGTCAAAGAACTGCCTTGCCCATGAACCAATCAAGAAAGCAAACCTAATCAAATAGCTAACAGACTGGCAAATTTCATAGAAATTTTGGCACACTTCACCAGGCGTAGTCAGCAGAATACTTTAATTGGCTTCCAGGTTGATTGGTTACTTAGGTTCTCGATCTCTCAGCTTATTTCATCCAAATTGGTGAACTGTGTTAGAAACTGGATAGTGTGTGTGTGTTGGGGGGGGGGGACAACAGCATGGTGGCAGCTTCCTAAATCAGCTCTGATAATAGAACTTTTAAATGCCTCTGAAACCCATATTACTTCTAACCAGATCTTCAAATAAAAGTACCGACATCTGCCTGAAACTACCTGGAACAAGATGGGACCAAATAGAGACTGTAAACATGCCTCTCAAAGTCTGGATGTCTACCTTTCTCCTGCGGGCTCATCTAAAAGGTCGGGCCGACTTCATCAAGCGATATGGTGGTGCCAGAACTACCATTGGCGCAGATCCTGGCAGTGCTTATGAAAATACAAGCAAAAGGCCTCTGACACTGTCTGTCACCCCCTCCTACTTGACTCCCTCCACCAACTTGGCTTCTCCCGTGGCCCACTGGCTTGGTTTACCAGTTACCTCTCTACCAGATCTCAGCAAGTGAAGGTAAATGGCAACCTGTCCAATACCCTTCCCATTCGCTCGGGGGTCCCCCAAGGTTCCACCCTGGGCCCCGTTCTATTCAGCCTATTTCTCAGTACCCTCCCCAGCTCCTGCTCGGGCAATATGGCAGCCGATGATGCAGTTCTCCTTGCTTCCCACCCTGACCCTGCATCTCTACAGGAATCACGCAGCACACATTCAACCAAGCTGAAAAGTGATTCCTTGATCCCTCTGCTCCCTGCCAAATTACTCTATTATCGAGAGGATGATATCAAACAAAGCGTGGTGGAGTTGCTCTGAACTACAAAAATAATCTGACGACCTCTCTTCTACGCTATCCGGATGCTCAATTGTTATGTGAATACTTGCATGCTGCTGCGTTGGGGCAAGCATATTATCTGCGTGTATAACCCCCCAGCGGGGAGGGATTTGAGGTCTAGGTACCTGCTGGAAAATACCTCAAATTTTAATCATAATGGGGTTTGTCATCTTGGGGACTAAACTTAAACTGGCTTGGGCAGCTCTCAGTTCTCTTCAATCTCAGGACTCATAGCTACAACCTGCATCAGATGGTAACAGTGCCGACTAGAAGTCTGTCTTCATCACTACTAGGCACACTACTGGATTGGGTACTGGTAAACCGGACCGAACACATCTCAGCCACTGGTACTCTTGCTGATGCCTTAACTGACCACTCTCCTACTTTCTGCATCCTGTCCTTGGGGGAACCTCCATCTCCTCCACCATGTCTCATCACTCTCACAAACTTTGCTCACCTAGACCAAGAGGTGTTTCTGTACGACGTCTCCAGAATTGATTGGTCGGAGATCTATCTAACACACTGTTCTCAGGATGCTCTCAACTTCTTCATCACTAAATTCCTTACGGTTCAATGTAAACATGCCCCAAAGATCACCCGGAGACTGAGGGGTAAACAAACAAGATGGCTAAACAAAGACTTGCTCAAAAGTTTGCGCCTTAGAGATAAACTCTGGAAGCGCTACAAATCAGGCCGGCAAACAGATTTCAGCGCTTACCGTACGCTATGGAATTCATGTAAAAGACAAGTCAGAGCTGCTAAGAACAAGTACTGTAAAGACCTACCGATTAACTCGGCCAATGATTTCAGAAAATTCTGGTCACACATTAAAGTCCTTCCTAGGATCCTCACAGTCAACTACCCCTGGTGATATGCTGATAAATGATGTGCATTGCAATGACTCGCAAACCATAGCTAATTCTTTCAACCTGCATTTCTCTGATCTCTCTCAATATACCTCTTCTTTCGATCCCACTGCAGTGTCCTCCCACTCCTCATCAGGAACCTGTCTGGATAAGCTGGAAGTGTTGTCCCCATGCCTCCTTACACTCCTCCATTCTATTTTAAGGCTGTGTCTAGAAAGGAAGTCCTGAATCTCCTGAGGTCCATCTCTGATCATACCAGCTCTGGCTCAGACTCCCTTGAACCCCACCTCTTGAAACTTGCAGCTCCCTATTGCATTACCACTGGCCAAAATTTGATACGTTATCACTTTCAGGTGGGTAGTGGTCCTGACCTCTGAAGCTGCTCGGATCACACCTATACTTAAAAAGGGTATCCTAAGGCTGTCACGAACTACAGACCAATTGCCATACTCTCGGTAATGAGCAAAATCCTGGAGAAAATTGACGCAACTCAGACAACTGACTATTTACTTAAGCACAGCCTGCTCTTGGATACCCAACATGGCTTCAGGAAAGGACACAGCACAACGACTGCACTCCTTAAATTCAACACAGACACTCTTTCAAAAATGGATACTGGCAATCTGACTTGGGCTGTCTTTACTGACCTCACAAAGGCTTTTGGCCTTCTTGATCACACTTTGCTTCTCTCCTGGCTTTGACACCTGCATTTCTCCTCCTCTGTTGTTGACTGGTATGAAAGCTACCTGACAAATAGAACTCAAGTGGTGAAATTTAATTCCTCTCTATCGAACAGTACCACCACTAACATTGGTGTACCTCAGGGCTCCATCCTAGGGCCCCTCCTATTCTCTCTTTATATAAATAACATTGGAGCTGCTCTAAAATCTTGCTCTGCTATTCTATATGCTGATGATCTTGTCATCTATACAAGTTCTACTAATATAGACACTATCAACACAACCCTTTCCTCTGACTTTAACAATACCCAAAACTGGCTATACGACCACAAACTGGCTGTCAACACTAGCAAAACTAAAGCCATGCTGCTTGGATCAGCCCCAAAGCTCCGGGCTTGCACAACAGCACTGACGGTCCAGGACTTAGAAGGCCAATTACTGGAATGTGTTACCTCTTTCAAGTACCTGGGCATCCTGCTAGATCAATCTCTTGATTTTCATCTTCATGTACAGTCTGTTTGCAGAGCTGTCAACTCCAAACTGGGTGTTGCATATAAGACTAGTTATATGCTCATGCCATCGGCTAAAATGGTCATTGTGAGGGGGATTCTGCTCCCCACCCTAACCTTTGGAGCTCCCTTATTTGGGGCTGCTCATAAAACTGACCTACTCAGATGGGATATTACATATAACATATGTCGCTATGCCTCTTCTGCTCCTCGGCTTAAACATCACTGTCAGCTTTATAATGATCTTGGTTGGCTGTCTCTGTTAGTTAGTAGGAAATACTACCTTGGCTCTCTTATTGATTCGATAATTTGAAATCAAACCCCTATGTGTCTTGCAGCTATGCTTGTTCCTCAGAGCACACTCCATGGTCTACGATCAGCTGATAAATCCTTTCTGAATTTGCCGAGGTGCCGCACTAGGAAAGGAACTGTTGCATTTGAGCATGCGGCTCCACAGCTGTGGAATTCCCTTCCCCTGAACATTAGACTTTCTAGCTCCCACACATGCTTTAAGAGAAAACTGCTCAAATCTGCTGATTGCTGATACCTGTTCCTGCTTTCACCCTACCTAATGACTGAAGTCTCTGTCCATACAATAGTATTTCCTCACCTCTATATAACCCTCTTACTGCCTCAGCCTGTCCCGGCTCCCTTTCCCTGCCCATATACAATCTTCCACTGCAGGCATCTCCCTTACACTTACATACACTCATATAATCTAATTTCATGGCTTGATCCCCTCTTCCTCACTTACCGACCTTTTCCTTAATGACATCCCCTGCTCTCAATGGTTATTTCTTCCTTTTGTATCACCTGTTTTTCTTTTTGTGTACCTTGTTCTGTTCATATGATGTCACCTGATAATTTATTGTCCAAGGTCCTCTCTATTCATTGCATAGGTAGGCACCTATGAACTTATGAATGGCCTACTCTGTATGTCTCTGATATATTGTATCCACTTTAACTCACTGTATGTAAAGCGCTTTACTTTGTATGTTCTGATATACTGTATCTTCTTTAACTCTTTGTATGTAAAGCACTTATTGTTATCCTGTTAAGTTTCTGCATGTCTGTACTCTCCCGGGTCGTGCCTGAAAATAGTAATTTTATGGCTAGTGCACTTACCCGGTTAACAAAAGCTAAATAAAAATATGGGTGAAGAAATCTAGGTGCTGGTTGAGCCAGACACCTAGGTATCAAAAGGAGGTGCACGCTTCTGGGGATCCCGTCCAAAGTTTGGAAGGGGGGGGGGCAAGTGGCTTGGCGGGAGAGTCTTGACTGTGAGCTGAAGGTTAGCGAAACAGTCTTCTTTGGGTTTAAGAACAGCTGGTTGGAGCGGAACCAGTGCTGGATAGCGTTGAAGTCCTGCTGGAGTATATTAGCCACATCACCTGCTTAGGGGTCCGTGGCATACAGCACTGTGTCATCTGCGTACATCTGGATGGATGAGAGTAAGCAAGCCGATGAAAAATCGTTTAAAAATACGGAGAAGAACAGTGGACCCAAGACTGAGCCTTGGGGACGCCGGCAGTGACTGGTAGGGGGCTAGAGATGTGGGAGGCGATTTTAACAGAGTGGAGTCTACCTGCCAGATGATCATGAAACCAGCTGGAGGCCGGTTTGGAGAGGCCCGGCAGCTTTTAGTTTAGATAGGAGCAGAGTATGGGAGACTGTGTCGAACGCCTTGGCCAAGTCAATAACGACGGTCGAGGTGATGTGCCCATTGTCCATTCCGGTGTGTATGGCATCAGTGATTCTTAGTAGGGAGGTGACAGTTGAGTGCGATTTGCGAAAGCCAGATTGGTAGGGGTGAAGGAGGAGGATGCGTCTAGATAGAAGAAAGTTGGGCAAAAACAAGACGTTCCTGTAGTTTGGCCAGAATTGGGAGGAGGGACATGGGGCGATAGTTAACTGGTGAGGAGGGGTCACCGCCTTTAGGAGGGGGGGGGGGCGGTATGACAGTAGCCTGCTTAGATTTGGTTGGTAATTTTGCTAGTGAAAAGGAGAGGTTGAAAAGGTCGGCTAGTGGGGTGGCTATGGCGGGGGAAGACAAGTATAACATCTTAGCGTCCAGGGCTGTGAGACATTTCCCTTTGTTAGGGTTCAGGGCCCATAGGGATTTGAGTACTTCGGCAGGGGATACAGGGTGAAAGGAAAAGCTAGATGGCTGGCAGGTGTCCCCTTGGTGTGGGGGGGGGGGTGCACGGAGTGGGTGGGTGATGGAGAGCCGATAGGAGAGAGTCTGCGCAGCTGGAGAAGTAGGTTTTGAAAGCGGCGGCAACCTCGCAGGGGTCAGTGATGGTAACACCCTGGATGGACAGTGTTGGTGATAGTGGTTGGACTGAGGGGGGGAGAGGGATTTGAACGATTTCCAGAAGTTAGTTTGATGGTTAAGGTTTGTGCTGAAAGCCAACCGGAAGTAATTCTTTTTGGCCTGGAGAACGAGTTTGGTGCAGGAGTTGCGGCGGGCTCGGTAACATTGGAGAGATACTTGGGTGCCTAGTTTCTTGTGAGTTTTCCAAGCCTGGTACCTGGAGTGGCACTGGCTGATATCAGCGGAGATCCAGGGAAGGTGGGCGCCTCTGACCCTTTTTGTACGCAGGGAGGCATGGAAGTCTCACACTTTAGGAATCTGGTCTTGAAGGTTGCGAATGCGGAGTCAACAGATGGAGCCGCTGGGATGAAGGACCAGTCTACGTGTGCTAGGTCTTGCAAGAGCGATACTAGGTCTAAGGAATTATATGACCTTGTGAGCAGTATCCTGGGGGGGGAGTGCAGTGGGCCTGTGAACTTTCCTGATCATGTAGATCATGTGGTGGTCACTTAGGGAGTCTGGGAGCAGGCCAGCTCTTAGAATCCTGTGAGAGGATAGGACCCAGTCCAGGAGCGAGTGATTCTGCGTTTTGTGGTTCAGTCAGGTGGGGTCCACGATTAGTTGGGTGAGGTTCAGTGCATTGAATTTGGTCCGCAGCTTGGCATTTTCTTTGGCTAGCCAGTTGTAGTTAAAATCACCGAGTGTGTGAAGCTCACCTCCAGAAGCTGAGGTCTTTAGCGTGTCCAAGTGGTCTAGGATGTTGGGCGGGGGGGGTGCCAGGGGTGCAGTAGGAGCCTGCAACATACACTGGGGTGGCACGCGGAAGTGAGAGTTTGATTAGTAGAGCATCGATATGAACTGTGAGGGAGGAAATTTGCACCATGGTACACTGTAGCCTGGAGGAGATATACATGGCAGTCCCTCCCCACCCCCCTTTTACCTCGTCAATGATGTCTGATGATTGAGAAGCCAGGGATGGATACCTCAGCATCAGTGTGGTGGGGTTTTAGCCAGGTTTCCGATATGATCAGGTTATCAGGGCGTAGTGATAGGACAATGGGTTGCAGCGCGGTTATTTTGTTTAGTATGCTGCAGGAGTTGAGGTGCAGGAGTCTGAGGCCTTTGGGAAAAGAAAACGGAGTGAAGGAGTTGGGAAGGGTGGGTCCGAGGTAGGCTTCGATATCCCCTGCCAGGAGGAGTAGCAGCATGATATATTGTTTGGATTTATGCCAGAAGGATTTGGGTCTAGGGGCTGAGGTGGGACCTAGAGAAGCAGACAGAGGATTGCATAAGGCTGGGAGGCGGAGGACCGTTTAACCTGGGTGGAAAGTGGGGGGCAGGATAATAGCGCTAATGGCACAGTTGTGCAACTGAACATGGCACAGCTGTTGAGAGGCACTGACAGAAGTGGGCTGGGGGGATAGTAGAGGGGTACATGGATGGGTGTGGTAGCCATTGCGGGTGGATAGCTGGGGGGAGGAAGACTAGTGGGGCTAATATGAAAAATAACATCAGAAAAAGTATCATTGTGACAAAGGAGTAGAGCAAGTAGGAGCAGAGGAATAGCAGCCACTAGAGGTTGCAGCTGATAAGCTGCAAATAGGAGAGTGCACTGATAGGCTGTGAAGTCACGTGAGCGATCACTATAAAGCTAGGAGCTCACCAAGGGTGGTGGTGGGGGTGGCAGGGCTAACACTGCCTCAGATTCTTTCACTGCTGCACTGAGAGAGTGGCATCCGTACCTTGTCTCTTGCTCCTTGAGGCGCACAGACAACGGATGGGGAGGACTACTGCATCAAAAACCCTCACGACCCCGCAACTGTAGAAGGAGAACAGGGAGAAGAATTTATAATGCCATCCGAGAGGGCGAAGCAACAATAGGTACATGCAGATCAGGCAAACAATTACTTAAGCTAAGCTGTACACCTTACGTATGCTGATATTGCTACTAAGTGCACCTTAAATTTGAAGTTCTTTGGGGGGGGGGGGGCTAGCAGCCCAACAGCTGACACGTTTCTCACAGAGCTCCATATGTGTGCTGTATTAAATTCTCTTTTTTTTTTATATGAGCTCTCGATGGAAACCTACTAGACTGACAGAACTCTTGATGTGCTATCAAACTATACCAGACACAAATATGGGAAGACTGAGAAATCAGACAAAATTGGATCACCATGCGGCTGGGACATCCTCCATGCAGGCTGCACAGCAAACTCCAACGAGCAGACTTGGGGAGAGATCCTGCCACCTGGACTCCTTTCAAAAGGCTATTATGGACTTAAGAGTCAAACAGACTGGACCAGAAATACAGGTTACTCACCTGTAACAGGAGTTCTAGGAGTGGCATATATTGTTCATCCGCACTTCCTGGCAGGTACCTTGCCACTTTAAGATGAGCCGGAAAGTCTTCAAGCTGGCTCTTCCCACCCACCTGGGTGCTAAAAGCCTTGGCTCCGCCCCATGACCCCAGATCTAGCCCGCTGGAAGCCAGGTTACGTGAAGCCAGGGAGGTCGGGTGGATGAAGAAAAAAATTACCCACCTTAGTAATTATTTTTCTTCTAATGGAGTCTTGCTGTATTCTGACAAATGCAGTTAGCTCCAGCACTTGAATTGCCCCAGAGAGTGAAGGGTTAAAATTCTATGCCAGGCATAGAACGTTGGTCTCTAGCTCAGTTGAAAACTCTGTCTGTAGTACTTTGAAACCAAACAGTCAGATTCTTACGAGCTAAAACTCACTGACTAGATAATGTGAAAATTGTAAAAGTCCTACTAGCCAACTGGCAACAAAGGCTTTAGATTCCTAAAAGACTCAAGACAGGAAACCCAAAGAACAAAAACCAGGCAATAAAGCATAAAAACTTTTAACTAATCAAACAAAAATCACCCAACACAACAGAAAGTGGGTTGAAGACACCTCTGGGGTGCAACACTGCACCTGTCCACCCACTTCCCAAAACAGGTTCTGAGAGGGGACTGGAGGCAGGTCAGAATACAGCAAGACTCCATTAGAAGAAACATAATTACTAAGGTTGGGTAATTTTTTCTTCAAATAACATGAAGTCTTGCTGTATTCTGACAATTGCGGACTACCAAGCAGTACCTCCAAGGAGGAGGGACAGAACCTACTTTGGGAATAGGCTCTGAAGTACTGCTGTGCCAAACCTAGCATCACTCCTAGCCTGGATATCCAGAAAGTAATGCTTGGTGAAGGTATGAACTATTTTCCATGTGGCTGCTTGGCAAATTTCTAACAAAGGAATATCCCTGGCCACAGCCAAAGATGCAGCTGTACCTCTACTGGAATGAGTCCTCAGGCCTGAGGGTGACATTTTCCCAGTTTCTCATAGCAGAACTGGATACAGGACACAATCCACCTGGCAATGGTTCTCTTGGTGGCAGGTTTGCCCCTACCTACTTCCCCATAAGTGAGGAACAACTGGAGGGAGTCAAATCTGTGACCCTTTATACGTTCTATGTAGTAACTAAGGGCCCTTTTAACATCTCAACTGTGTAGCCTCTGCTCTCCTGAGGAGGTATGATCAGTGAAGAACACAGGAAGAGACATAGATTGGTTTAAGTGGAAATCAGAAACCACTTTGGGTAAGAACCTTCTATTGGTTCTAAGGACCATCTCATCTCTATGGAATGAAATGAAGTCAGGCTCAACTGACAGGGCTTGCAATTCACCGATACGTCTGGCAGAGGTAACAGCAACCAAAAACACAGTTTTCCAAGTCAAGCACTTACCTCTGCTGAGGACATAGGCTCAAAGGGGGGTTGCATAAGCTGAGCAATGCAAATATTCAAATCCCAGGCAGGGGCAGGATCTCTAAAAGGGGGATTGGTATGAAGCAATCCTTTGCAAAATGTACAGCATACAGGGTGAGATGACAGAGAGGAAGACTTCCCCACTGACAGGAAAGCAGAAACAGCTGCCAAATGAAGTCAGAGTAGCTGGTTTGAGGCCTAGGCCATTAAGGTGAACCACATAATCCAGAACTGTAGACAACTCAGCAGTGTCTGGGGATATATGCTTCTTGGAACACCAAATGCTGAAGCTTTTCCATTTGGAGTTGTAAGTTTTTCTGGTGGCAGGCTTTCGAGAAACTTTGAGAATATCCAGAACTCCTTGGGACGGATGCAAGTCTGCATACTATAACTCTTCAAGAGCCATGCCTTGAGATTGAGTGACTGAAGACTGGGGTACCAAATCCTCCCCTGAGAGGAGGTTAACAGGTTGTAATTCCTGGGAAGAGACAGGGGAAGATGAACTGCTATGGACAGCAACAGGGGGTACCAAGGCTACCTGGCCCAGTCTAGGCAATCAGAATCACTTTGCAAGGTTGTGACCTTACCTTGACTAGAACCTTGAACAGTAGAGGGAAGGGAGGGAAGGCATAAAAAAATTTCCCTTCCCAGTTCAAAATCAGAGCATCCAGAGGGACTGAGCCTAAGACTGGGGGTCTGCAACAAAACAGAGGAAGTTGGTGATAGTCTGGGGCTGCAAAGAGACCTATCTCTGGGAGTGCCCCACCTTGAGAAAAATCACTTTCAACACCAAAGGATCCAGAGACCACTCATGATGGCCCTGGGAAATCCTGCTCAGTGCATCTGCTAACACATTGTCCTTTCCTGGGAGGGCGACTGCTATCAGAGAGGTCTGTAAGGAATAAGCCAGGGACCAGATTTTCATGGCCTCCATGCACAAGGCCATGGACCGAGTGCCTCACTGCTTGTTGATGTACCATATGGTGGTAGTGTTGTCCGTCCTAACCTGAACCACCTTGTTCTGTACTGACAGAGAAAGCTTGTAGGGCAAGAAGTACTGCCCTGAGCTCCAGAAGGTTGATATGAAGAAGGGAATCCTGAGGGGACCACAGTCCCTGGGCTGTGAAAGCCCCCAGATGGGCTCCCCACCCCAAAAGGGAAGTATCTGTGGTAAGAACCACAGAGTGAATCTAAGTGACAAATGGAACACCTTGC
The DNA here is from genome assembly GCA_016271365.2 of Neoceratodus forsteri. Lineage (NCBI taxonomy): Eukaryota > Metazoa > Chordata > Ceratodontiformes > Ceratodontidae > Neoceratodus > Neoceratodus forsteri. The sequence continues at coordinate 585,608,662 of JADMNL010000022.1, forward strand.
CTCAGATTGTCCAGGTCCTGCCACCACTGAAGGGCCTGAGTAACAGGAACTAACTTGGTAAGAGAATCTTTCCTTTAGGACCAAAAGGTCCTCAGATGGAACTGACTGTCCCTCATCTGAAACCTTGGACTATTGCCATGGAAGCTGCCATGTGGCCCAAAAGCTGAAGAAAATGCCTTGCTTGTTGAGAAACCAGAGGGGGGGGAGGAAGGAAGAGGCCAGCTGAGAGATGGCTGTTGCCCTTTCCTGAGGAAGGAAAGCTCTTGCCTTGAGCGAGTCCAACTCTGCTCCTATAAAAGTAAGGAGCTGTACTGGCTCGAGAACTGACTTGGGAAGACTGAGAAGGAATCCCAGGGAAGTGAGAACTTGCTGGGTAACCTGCAGATCTGACTTGACTTGGTCTGGGGATTGGCCCACAAGGAGCCAATCGTCCAGGTATGGAAAGATAGAAATCTTTTTTCTTCTTAAAAAGGCCACCACTACTGCTAGGCACTTTGTGAACACCTTTGGAGCTGAAGTTAGGCCAAAGGGCATTGCTCTGAACTGGTAATGGCCTCAGGGCAATTCGAACCTGAAGTACTTTGTGGGAGCACCTGATGGGAATGGGAAAATAGGCATCCTTGAGGTCCAGGGAGGCTAGCCAGTCTCCTGGCCTCATAGAGGGAAGAATTGCTCCTAGAGTCACCATTTTGAATTTTGGCTTTAGTAGGTGCTTGTTTAGGTATCTTAGATCTAGGATGGGTCGCCATTCCCCTGTCTTTTTTGGGGTAAGGAAGTACCTGTAGTACAGACCTTTGCCCCTGTATGGGGTAGGAACTCTCTCTATGGCTCTTAAGGCCAGTAGAGAGGCAACCTTGCCTCCAGAGCAAGGGTTTCTGATGTATTTGCAGGTGGAAAGGATCTGGGTCTCAGTTTCAGAAAATTTTTGAAACTGAGAACCAGCCCCTGGCTTACAACCTCCATGACCCACTTGTCTGAGGTAACAGACATCCAGTCCTGAACAAAGTAAGCCAGCCTGCCACCTACCGGAATGTGGGAGTCGACCCGGGCTGACACATCAGGGTGTCTGCTTGGCAGGAGCCTTAGGCTGAGGGGTGGATGCAGCCCCGCTCATCCTCCTTCTGCCTCTCCCTCTGAAGAACCCCCTCTTAAAAAAGGAAGAAGAGGCCTGTGCTTGGTAGAAAGGCCTGTGAAAAGGCCTGCCCCTAGATTGCTAACTTTGAGGAGTTGCCTGCCTCTCCTTGGCCTGGGTACTCCTGTAAGTGGCCCTGTACTCATCCATTTTCTTCATGTAATTCTCTGTCTGCTGCCCAAACAGAGAATTACCCACCACAGGGAAATCCATGGCCTTAGCCTGGGTGTCCTGCGAAAGGCAAGTACATCTGAGCCAAGCCATTCTCCGAAGAGCCACAGATGTAGCCATGACTCTTGATGACACATCACTGGAGTCCACAGCAGCATGAAACTGCACCTTTGATGCCTCGATCCCATCAGCAGCCACCCCCTCCAGCTCCTTGGCTAGCTGGGGGGAAGCCTGTTTAGCCAGTGCCAGTACAGTGTCCCACCTGGACATCTGGTACCTGGCTATATAGGCCATATAGTTAGCCTGCCAGAGTCCCAAATATGATGCCATGTGCTGCTTCTTTCCCATGGCATCTATCTTCCTGGAGTCTTTGTCTGGGGTTGGGGGGTGAAGCCAAGGGAACGTCTGCCTTGTCACAGGCTGCAGCTTGCACTACCCCAACATGGCTGCATTGCTGATAGAAAAACTCTATATCCAAGCCTGATAGGGTGTACCTCTTGTCCATTCTCCTGTCAACAGGAGGTACAGAGTTAGGAGACCTTAGAATTTTTTGTGTCCGTTTCCCAAAGGACTTGTGGAGGGGAATAGACAGTCTCTCAGACTCTGGGACGTCCATCACCTCAACAAAATCAGGCTCCTCCTGATCCTCCACAGCTTCCTCCATAGGAAGCTGGAGGATTTGAGCCACTTTTCTGTAAAACAGAAAATGGGGAAGGGACTCAGAAAGCCTAGGAGGGGAAACACCAGAAGGTCTGTCTGGGGAGATGTCCGGTTCCACAGGCACATCCAGACTTTCACCGTCATAATCATCCTCTTCAAAATCCCCCTCCTCATCAAACTCTGGTTCATAAAAATCTTCAGAGGAATAATCCTGAACCGACCGAACCGAACCCCTGCCAGAAGGCACCGGATCGGTCGGAACCGGACGAAGCGATTCAACAATCCGAATCGCTCTGGCCATCTCTTCCACGGTCGGAACATGAAGGTCTGGATCCAAACCGGCCAATTTATCCTTGTGCTTTCTTTTAGTAGGAACCGATCCATCAGGATCGGCTCTCCTCTTGCCTGAAGTAGTATCGCCCTAGTGAGAGGGCACTCCTTCTGGTGCAGTAGGAACCGAACCGGGCTGGCCTTCTGGGTCAGCAGATTTCTTGGCCTTCTTATCCCTAAGTCTACCTAACCTTTTATCCAAAGTAGACTTAGGGAAATTCTTGCAAATTTGGCAGTCTGAATCGAGGTGGTCAAACCCCAGACAGTAAACACAAATGGTGTGGGGATCGGCCTTAGCAAAGACGCTCCCCACACACACTGCAGTGTTGAAACCCAGTGGGCCCAGTTTTTTTCTTGGGTTTCTCAGACATGGCCAACCTAACAAAACTTACCCTTTATATGGCAACCACCAGGCAAGACTCCCCTATCTGTTTCTCACCATGTTACGGGTGTTGGAAAAAAATGTTCAATTCACGTTTTTTTTTTAAAAAACGATATGGACCGGTAACCACACACTAAGCTTTTTCACAAAAGATTTTTCTAAAGGATCGGTTCAGCCGAACCGACCGAAAAAATACAGTTTTACAATTTCCACACAATAACTATCCTAAGTACTTACAGTACCACAGACAGAGTCCTGAACCGACAAACGGAACTACTGCATACTAAAACCGACAACTTTAAGAAACTTTGAACAGAGCAGAAGGAGAAATCTCCGGAGCGACTGTTCAGTGAGGCGGAGTAAAGAATCTGACGGTTTGGTTTCAAAGTACTACAGACAAAGGTTTCAACCGAGCTCGAGCCCAACGTTCCATGCCTGGCACAGAATTTTAACCCTTCACTCTCTTGGGCAGTTCAAGTGCTGGAGCTAACTGCAACTGTCACAATACAGCAAGACTTCACGTTATTTGAATAACATATACCACTCCTAGAACTCCTGTTACAGGTGAGTAACCTGCATTTCTAGGGACATGGATATGTTCAATCCACACTTGGTGGCATACTCCTAGCAGTTCTCTGGGAGGAGGAAGGCAAGGCACACACCCCCTATACTTACTTGGGGAATAAGGACTGGAGAACCGAGGTCCCAAAACCAGCATCCCGGTGTGACTCTAGGTCAATGTGGTAATGGGAAATAAAGGTGTGCGCAGATTTCCTGGATAGGGACATCCCTGGAAGCAGCCACCAAAGCAGCGGTATGGCAGGTTGAGTGAGCTCTTATCCCTTTGGGTGGCTCCATGCTTGCCAACCTATAGAAGAGATCTATAGGAGGTGACCCACCTGCTTACCATTCGCTTGGCTGCAGGTCTGCCAGGTGTGGCTTTAGCGTAGGTGACAAATAGCTGGCGAACCTCTCCCCGAACTTCAGCCGTCCGCTCCTTATAGTAAACGAGTGCTCTTCTAGGGTCCCGAGTATGGAGCCTATATTCGGCCTCCGAGGTGTGATTGGGATAGAACACCGGCAGAGTCAACACCTGATTCAGGTGAAACTCCACCACCACCTTCGGAAGGAATTGCAGGTGGGGACGAAGGACAACCTTGTCCCTGTGGAAGACCAGATAAGAAAACTCTATGGAAAGCGCCTGGAACTCTCCCATCCTTCTGGCTGACGTGATAGCCACCAAGAAGGCAGTCTTCCACGACAGGTGGGAGATATCGCACCTGTGCATCAGTTTGAATGGCTTGCCCATGAGCTTAGCCAATACCAGCAATTCTCGCACCGGAGGGGATATGTGATTTAAGCCTCTGAAAAAGCGCTAGACCACCTTCTCCTGCGCCACTGCTTGCCAGCCCGCGCCCGGTATGCAGAGATGGCTGCCAGGTGCATCTTAAGGGTCGTCGACCAAAGCCCTAGCTGAGAAAGGGACCACAGGTAGTCCAAAATGCTAGACAACAGACAGGATGAAGGGTCCAACCCTTTGCCTCGACACCAAATAGAGAATCTTTTCCATTTAAAGGCATAGCATTTTCTGGTTGACTCCTTACGGGACGCCTCAATGACACTGAGGACCTCGTCGGAAAGACCCAAGGCCTGGAACTCTAGCCACTCAGGAACCAGGCTGTCAGGTGCAGGGATTAAAGGTCCGGATGGAACACCTTCCCCTTGCTGACTAAGATCAGGTCCCAGCAGGCTGGAAGCCGCCTCGGGAGCCTGGAGCCGATGCTGAGGAGATCTGGATACCAGAACTGGCAGGGCCAGTCTGGGGCTACCAGAATCACCTTTGCTTTGTCCCTCTTCACCTTGAGAAGCACCTTGTGGATCAAGGGAAATGGAGGGAAGGCGCAGAAGAATCCCGGGGTCCACAGCCTCGAAAAGGCATCCCCCTGCAGCGAGCCCTCCCGAGGGGGCCGGGCATGAATCAGTCTCAGCTTCACGCTCTCCCTGGAGGCGAACAGGTCCACCGGAGGGGTTCCCCAATGGGAGAACAGGTCTTGAACTACCTACGGCAGGAGAGACCACTCGTGAGATGCAGCGCCTATCCGACTGAGGGCATCGGCCAGACTGTTCGAGGCTCCTGCCACATGGATGGCAAGGACATTCACCTCCAGGCTGATCACGAGAGACCAAATGCAGAGAGCCTCCTTGCACAGGGGCAAAGAGCGCGTCCCACCCTAACGGGTGAGGTAGTACATGGTCGTGGTATTGTAGTCTGGACCTGAACCACTTGACCCCCTACAAACAGAGTGAAGGTGGAGAGGGCTAACCATACCACTCACAGCTCCTGCAGGTTGATGTGGCATTGGGACTCCTGAGGGGACCAGAGGCCGTGTGCCCTGAACTCCCCCAGATGGGCACCCCAACCCATCAAGGAGACGTTGGTCGTTAGGATGACCGTCGGCTCGGGGCAGACAAACGGGATACCCTCCTGCAGATGACCTGGGATGAGCCACCACTGCAGGCCATCCTACATCTTCTGGGTCATGGTTACTGGCCGGTCCAGAGGACCGGAGCACTGAGACTACTGGCGGGCTAGCCCCCATTGCAGGGGACGCATATGCCAGCGGGTCCAACGGACCACGATGGTGCAAGCCACCATGAGACCCAGAAGGCGCAGGGCGCAATTGCCCAACCTGAAATGACTGGGCAAAGGAGGAAAGGACCTTGGCCCTGTCCACCGGGAGCCGGGCTCTGGCTCAAAGAGAGTCTAGCTCTGCCCCAATGAACTGAATCACCTCCGATGGCATGAGTTCCGATTTGGCCTCGTTGATCAGGAGGCCAAGCTGAGAGCAGACCTGAAGGGCCAGATCTCTGCACCGCTCCACCTCCAACCTGGAGGGGGCTGCTATCAGCCCGTCGTCCAGGTAAGGGTACACCCAGACCCCTCGGTGCCACAGGAATGCTGTCACCACTGCCATGCATTTGGTGAAGACCCTGGGAGCTGGAGAAAAGCCGAAGGGCATTGCCTGGAACTCGTAAAGGGATCCCTCTGCTCTGAAGCGGAGGAATCGCTGATGAGACTGACGGACTGGGATGTGAAAGAACGTGTCCTGGAGATTCAGATAACAAAACCACATGCCTAGTTCCAGGGATAGTATGATCTGAGCCAGAGTGACCATCCTGAAGGTGCACGGCCTTAGGAACTTGTTCAGGTCGTGTAGATAGAGAATGGGACACCAGCCCCCCGTCCGTTTTGGGACCAGGAAGTACCTGGACACAAACTCTGGGCTTGGAGGAGGATCCGCCACCTTGCTGATCACCTCCTTTTAAAAGAGCAGAGCTACGTCAGCTCGACAAGGAGACTGCGGAACCGGTAGAGCCCCAGGGTGGCTTCGAAAGGAGGGGTCTGCTCGAATTCCAGAGGCAGACCCAATGGTCCATGGTTATAGCAGACCAGACAGAAAGAAAGTGGCTGAGCCGGCCCCCCACGGGAGTAGTGACAAGGTTGGGGTTAGCACCCCTCAACCCGTCACTGGGCACGCTTCGAGGAAGGGCCGGCAGAGTAGCCACCTAGACCTTTCCCTCCAGGCTTCCTGCTGGAGGAAGCAGCAGGCTTGGCCTTGGGACGCCAAGCGTGAGCCTGCTGGCCCTGCTGCTGGTGCTACTGGGCCGGTCGTGCCGCAGGCACAGAAGGGCGAAAGGGCTTATGCTGTTGCTGGCTGCCTTTGTTCTTCTGGGAAGACGTGACAGAGTCTAAGGTGGCACAGGACTTCTCGATCCGCTGGAGGTACCCCGGGCCCGAACAAGTCGGTGCCCAAGAAGGAGACTGCTGCCAGCTTGTGCTGGGTATCGGCTGTGAAGGTAGAGATCCACAGCCAGGCTCTGCAGCGCATGGCTACTGCGACCACTAATGACCGGGCACAAGAGTCTCCAATGTCCAGAGCAGTCTGGAGCTGTTGCTTGGCCACCGCCCTTCCCTGATCCCTCACCTGCTTGACTGTCATTTGAAGGTCAGCCGGGAGATGAGGAAGCACCTCATCCATGGAGCCCAAAAGGGCGTGTGAAAAGTATGCCATCGGTAGAGCCAAGCTAGCCTGTCGAAGGCCTAGGGAGGTAGCAGCATAAGCTTTGCGCCCGGAGTAGTCCAGCTTTTTGGACTCCTTGTCCAGGGGCTTCTCTACGTCCCTGGCATTTCCGGAGCACCAGAAAGTGTCATCGTCACCAGCCTCTCAGCCGAGGGGTGCTCCGAAAAACTGGAGAGGGAACTGGTCGGGACTGCGTACTTACAGGCAATCCTGGCCAAAGGCGCAGGACAGGAGTCAGGCCACTGCCACAACTCCAAAGCCGAAGCAACAATGGCCTCTGCCACGGGAGAGGCCTCCGTGGGGGAATCCCCTCGGTCCAAAATCTCCGTGAGGGGATATCTGGCCCGTTTCTGCATGGGTTTGAGCTGCATCCCAGTAGACTCTGAGACAAGCTGAAGAATACCGAGGAACAAGGATGGGCTCTTGTTCACCGACAGACCCCCGGAGGATTCCAGGTCGACGGGCCTGGAATACAAGGAGGAGTCGGACTCCGAGGAGTCCGCGAACAGCTGCCGAGCACCTGAGCCACCTTCCACTTGCCAAGGCTGATCGGGAGTGAGGTTGACCAACAACCTGTGGGGCAAGCCCTGACCTGACCAAGAATCCTTGGCTGGGGCCCCAGTCTTTGGCTGCGAAGGCGATGGTTCCACCACAATAGGTGGAGCAGTCGGTTTCGGCCGAGCAATCGGTGCCGGAGTCTGCTCTTCTACCAAGGAACCGAGGGCGAGAGATTGCTTTGGCCGCCCGGGTGACAGCCACTTAACTGCCGGGGAAGGCGACGGAGTCGACTTGTTGCCGGCCAACAAGAGCTGCTGCCACATCATATCCTCATAGCACCGACACAACTTGTGCCAGAGCCTGTCCTCCGAAGAGGATGATGAGGAAGAGCGGCGACGCCGCTTTCCGTGATGTCGGGATAGAGACCGACGGCGTCGCGGGACTTGCCTGACACGGAAGAGGGTCAAGACCGTAGGGGTCGCCGACGATGGTTCAAAGAAGGGGCGGAGGAACCTGCACATCCTCCGGATCGGGGTCCTTGACCGGGGACATCGGCTCGGGAGGCCGAGCTAAGTCTTCGGTAGGCACCAGGGGAACCAGTGAAAGAGGTTTATCGGCCTCTCCAGTCAACAGCCCGTCTAACGGGTCAAGAAAAATCTCGACCGCACTGACGGGTGTCTCGGCCGGTTAACCCTACGGGGACACTGAAAAGCCAGCAGCCTTGGCCGCAACCTCGACTGAAGTCGATAGAGGACGGTCCAGGGAGTGAGATCTCTCCCGCTCCCATGAATGTCGACGGTGGGACTTACCTTTCGGGTCCTTCTTCTTTGACGGACTGAAATGAGTCCTTAAGGCCCCTCTCCCTTAGTGCAGAAAGACTGACAAAGTGCCTGAAAGGAAGCAGTGTAGGAGGAGCCCAAGGAGAGTGGGATAAACGCCAACACTGAGGAAGATGAAGACTCGACCTGGGCCGCCTCCTCCTCGAGGGCGATTAACTGTTCCAGCTGCTCCATGGAGCCTGCAGCCGCGGACACCGCCCAACGAGCCTCCTTCAACTTCACTGGCAGAAACAGTTTTTCAGGGCACCCCAGCTGGAGTTGGGCAGCGCGGTCTTCAAGAACCAAAGCTGAAAAGGACTTGCAAAGATCACAGGCCTGCGGATCGTGGTCAAGCTCAAGGCAGTAGACACACATGGCATGCAGGTCGGTCAGAGATATCTTCTGCCAGCAAGGGCATCGACGGAAGCCAGGAGTAGGTTTGGAATCCATCGCAGCCATGAAGGAAGAAGACTGAAGTTGCGTAAACTTCAACAAGATTTTCGGTAAAACCAAAGGTTTAGGATTCAGGCCTAGATAAGCAAGAGCACCAAGGAGGAAACCTGAGCTTCCAAGTGGTAAGGAAGATCTGGCGTCATGGGGCGGAGCCGAGGGTTTTACCACCCAGGTGGGTGGGAGGAGCCAGCTTGAAGACTTTCCGGCTCATCTTAAAGCGGCAAGGTACCTGCCAAGAAGTGTGAATTGAACATATCCACGTCCCTAGAAACTAGATTTATACACGAGTCGGTGGATGGTGGTGGAGAACAAGACAATGTCTTAAAATCTGAAGACTTGGAGAAGGTGTCAGCAAAAGCCTTGGTGGTCGCAGCGACCAATGCTGAAGAGTATTCCATGCCCTGTTTTGGAGCCATCTGGAGCAGCTGGAAAATTCTGTTCAGGCATCCAATATTCACATCCTCGTAGTGCCAGAGCGACAGAAGGAGAGAACCTGGGGAAAGTTCTGGAGTGGTAGCTGCTGGAGGTGGTGGGACTGGGCTATGCGGCTCCAGCGGCGAAGGCATACCGCACTGATCCCTGGAGGGTCAGGATGGGTGATGATGGTCCACGGACTATCCTGATGGTTACGGATTCCTCTGGGTCTCAGGAAAAAATTCTGAAAGCTGCTTGGGAGCAAAGCTCAGTAAGTACTGGGGAACAATGCACATGATTTCTCCCACACTATTCATTTGCTACCTGCCAGAGACAAAAGGTATTTGAGAGGGTAGTCTTGAAACACAGAGAAGACGGCAATGGATATTGTCTTGGATTTCCTGCTCAATAATAATTCACTCTTAACAATAAGCAGTATTCTTTCATGGATCTCAAGGCGGCTGGAGTCCTGACTGAGAAACACCTCAGTTCCTGCTCTCAAACGGACATTTTGGACTTAACAGAATCAGAGGACAACGATCCACGAGACTGTGGTATCCTTTTTTCCATCTCCCATCAGACTTTCTCACTTGATAGCTGAAAGTTAAAAACTGTTTACTAAATGTGGGTTTTAGTGGACGTTTGTGACATTATTATTCCTGAAATGTGTCCTAGTTTTATACTGGGCAATGTTTCTAACCTGATAACTTTCTCCTCCAAAGCTTAGTGAAGTGCTTTCATTATTTGGTGGAGGGAGGGGAAGATAACGTCCCTGGTAAATACTCCCATAATATTTTAGTGCTACATGAGGGGTAACGATGGCAGTGGGAACCGCCACTCGTGGTCTTGAGAAGGCGTCATACCCGTCTTCTTCCACATGTAGCTACCTTCACTGGAAGACCCTCCCTCCTCCTCCCCGCCTTTTTCATAAAGATTATTCTTAATTAGAGAAAGTCTGCAAGTTTTGGGACTAGTACTATTACAGCTGTTTATGGAGTTTACGGAACTTCAAAGCGTCAATTACTGTACTATGTTCTTATACTAGTGCTCTGGTTTAGACAGCACATTAATGTTGTGGACCTTTTTGGGAAGGCTGAATTCTGAGTCATATTTTTGTGCTGTAATCTTTAGGCCGAGAAGTTTGGTGTGCCAATGTTGTTATTGTGAACTCTGGGACAGATTATTGCATTGGCTGCACTAATGGCTCCTTGGTGTGAAACCCTTTTTGTATGGACTTTAATTTTGAACAATTCCCCCTCAATGTGGTAACAATAAGAAATGAAACACAAACACCCTGGATTAAGATTTGTGATTATGTAATCGTTACTGTACTGCCACTTCTTGAAAATTCTGCAATGGCTGTATGTACTGCCTTGCAAAATAATAAAAAGTTTAAAAAAATAAAGTCGAAGGCCATAGGCCCAACAACTGCAGGTGTATTCGGTACTGCAGTACTATATGCAACTCTGCCTCTAGTGGTTTTAGTTTACTGGGGGCACACTAATAAGAAAACCTTTTCCATTTAGAGAAATACCATAAGAAAACTTTTTCCATTTAGAGGAATAAGCTTTTCTGATAGCGCGTCTCCCTGAATTAAGCACCATCAGGACTTCTTCTGAGAGGTCCAATCCTGAAAAGTCTACCTCCTTAAAAACCATACCCTCAAGTTCTGGGATCTGGGAATGTTATTCTGCCCTGGGACAAAGTCAACAGATTGTGACTGAGTGGCAGGCTGATAGGATTCTTGTCAGACAGGACCAAGAGCATAGAGTACCAGGCCGGTCTGCAGCTATCATGATCATTTGTTTCAAGTTCCCTCCTGAGTTTCAGGAGTACTTTCTGAATGAATGGAAATGGCGGGAAGGCATACAAAAACGTCCCTGTCCAATCCAGTACCAGGGCGTCCACTGAGACCGTTCCTCTGGCTGCAGGTCTACAACAAAAACTGTGGGAGCTGATGGTTTTCCCCAACATGCAAACAGGTCTATTTTGGGAAGTGCCCCACCTTCTGAACACTGTGTCCAGAACCTGCTAGTTTAAGGCCCATTCATAATTTCCCTGATTCTGCCTAGGGAATCTACCAGGACACTGTCGTTGCCTGGCAAGTGTACTGCAACTATGTTTGCCTCTAAAGAAGGTGCCAGGTCCCAGATCCTCATTGCTGTACACTGTTTTAAAGATCTTCTACCTCCCTGCTTGTTTATGGAGCACATTTTTGTGATGTTGCCTGTCCTGATTTGAACAATCTGACCCTGTAGCTGGGAGGAGGAAGCATTACTAGCAGTACTGCTCCGAGCTCCAGGAGATTTATGTGCTCTAGTGACTCGTGTAGGTCCATGTGCCACTCACTGTAATGTCCTGTAGGTGGGTGCCCCACCCCGGGAGTGAGGTATCTGTAGTAAGAATACTTGTTGGTAACTGCTGAAGGAACAGAATGCCTTCTCTGAGGTTGCTTTCTTCCTTCCACCACTGTAATGACTCCACTAGTGCTTTTGCTACTGGCAGGCAGGTTTACTACAGTACCCTCTCCCACCTGTGGCCAGTTTTCCTTTTTGGGCAGCTTGGGTCCATTCTCTTGGGGGGGGGTGTTCTTTTGGCCCCTACCCTCTTAAACGGGGGTCACTGGGAGGGTTTGGGGAAGAGTCTGCGCTGGAGTTAGGGCTGTGGGCTGGGGTTTCAAACCCCAATACCCCGAGATTTCGGGCATCTTTTTGACAGCGATGCTACGCGTATAGGCTGCTTCTTTTGGGGGGGGGGGGGTAAAGGAGTATGCGACTGTGGGGAGCAGGGTCCTGTGGCTGTGACAGATGGAAGATCGGAGGTAAGCCCATCGCTCACCTAGGGCGGAGTGTGGGGATTCCTGCTGCCTGTTTTAAAGATATGGCAGTGGGGCGTTCGCAGCAGTGGCAGGGCTATGACAGGGCCTCTCACTGGTGGCAGCTCTGAAGAGGTTTTTCCCAGTGTGGCAAACTGCCAGGGTGAGTCTGCTGGACAGCATGGGATCTCATTTTATCGGACCTGCCATGGCCATGTCTGGGGCAGGATCCATGTTAAGCCCATTAAAGTGCAATGGTAAGAGTAACTGGAAGGAAGGAGCTGTGTTCGCATCTTCTTGACTTCCCCTGCATCCTGTCCTTGGAGAAGAGGTTAAGGAAGGAGTGTGTTTGTCTGGCAAGGTTTCAGGGCAGTTGCAGTAAGGTCAACAGGCCACAAATCCCCGGGTTTGGGTTAAGTCGGGGAGAGGGAGTAAGTCACTCCCCCAATCTGTGTCTTAGGTTCTCGTTGTACCCTCTTTTTCTGAGCTTGTTTCTGGCTCTAAAGTTATCAACATGGAGCTTGTGCTGGCCAGTTATTGGCTGCGCTAATACTATTTAGCTCAATGCTATATACAACTCCTGTGTGTGCTTTCTGTCTGCTGAAGCACTCTGCACCATGGAGCTGTGCATTTTTTTTTATCCATTACTTTTCTACAAAATGAAATAACAAGTGATTAAATGTTTTTATTGTTCTTTTTCTCTGAGTTTTCTGGGATTATTTATATGAATTAACCATATTGCCCTTTCAAAGAAGTAGCCTCCATCCACCTGGGCCTGGCTTATTAGTTCAGCTGCTTGATTCTGGTTGCCCATCTGGTAAGAAAAATCTGTGGGGACATGCTGTTTGAAGATCTGCTGGCAAGGTAAGGCCTTTCCTGTTTGAGCTAAAGACTGTGATTTCTGGGAGGTTCTGATTTGTACCCCTCTCCCCATATTTACCGTCAGGACCTCTAGACGGGGAACTGCTCTCTTCAGGTGGAGAAACAGATCTGAGCAACAGACAGCGTGAAGCACTGCAGCAGAGTTTGAACCTACATTCCAAATTCAAAAATTTGCATAGGTTCTGTCTACAGGGTGTCACTCTTGGCCGAGATGACTGCATAAAGCATAAAAAACGACATGCGGGATTCCTGGCATTATAACAAATAGGATCTGCACTGATAATGTATGTAGGGAAAAATGGGCAGACTGTGTTGGCCAAGTGGTCCTTATCTACAAGTCAAATTCTACGTTTCTAAAGTTGCAAAATTCACTCTTCCAGAAAAATGAAGTCTGCATTGAAAAACTATATGGACTTTGTCCTTGCCAACCTTTTCTTTGCTAATGACCAGGAGAAACACAGCTGCTGTTAAAAGGAAAAAAAAAAAAAGGCCTTAAACCCTTTCACCCATCCTCATAGAGGAGAAGTATTAAAATAGAAGGGATCGTAATTTGTCCCCAAAAAGACAGCCATCCAATCCCTTCACTTCCCAGTTGCTGAGCTCCACCTCCATGCTCAGGCATGTAATGATGTACGCTCAGGGAGAGCGCAGGGGCGCACCTCATTAAACTGAATAGGGGGTGCGGGGGGAGGGGTTTGCCTGGCATGCTGGTGACCCAGGTTCGCATCCCCAAGCCAGAGACAGCAAAAGCGGAGGCCAGCAGGGAGGGTTCGGAGCATCCCTCAGACTCTCACCTCCAGGGGAGGGAGAGAGCAAGCTGCAATGCTCTTACAGCAGCTCCTGGCATCCCGTAGGGGCAGCACTCAGTTGTGGGGCGGGTGACCACACTCTGTGGGGGCGTCAACCAGGATGCTGTGAGCATGCGGCAGACTGTAGGGAGGACGGGGCTTACAACTGAAAAATCATGGTCGCCTGGCTGTCCGGGTGATGGCGACCCACTCTGTTGCGAAGTTGGGCATGTCCATGCTGCGCCCTTGCCGTGCCCTGGGGAGGATTGATGAAATGCCTTTGGGCATAAGAAAGTCTCCTCTCCTGGTCATGACACCCCGAAGGGACACTGGTCAACTGGGGCTACATCGCGATAAGGGGCAGTGGATGGTTACGGGGAAGACTGAGCGGGGGCAGGCTTGGTCGCCCAAGGGAGTGGATGACCAGGAGTGGCCCGGAGGATAAAAAGTTGAAGCGCAAAAAAAAAAAAATTTAAATGGGGGGTCACTTTTAAGTCTGTTTTTGTACGTAAGAATGGCCAGTTTGAAATTAATGAAGAGCACCGCTCAACTACGATAGCCCGTCTTAGTCAAGCCATGCCCTTCACTAATATCAAACTGGCCACTCTTACGTACAAAAATGGACTTAAGAGCGACTCCATTTACTTTAATTGGGGGAGCGCTCCTGCGCTTCCCCCAGGTACATGTCATTACGTGCCTGAGGTGACAGGATGGCCAGTTTTGAAAGAAAAAGCTGACACAGAGAAGATGCAATACCACCGCCCCCGCCCGCCCGGTTTCTGCTTTCACTCTATCCTGTCTCCTCCTGCTTATTCAATCTTTTTTTTTTATTTGAGTTGTTTAGCCAGGTATAGCACACTAAGCTGAAAGCTTTTTACAGGAGCGACCTGGGAGCACAAGGAGGTTAAGTGACTTACTCAGGGTCACACAGTATGCAAGTGGAAGCTGTGGGATTCAAACCCAGGTCTGGTCTGCTGGATGTCACCAGATCTGCAGCTCAGAGCCTTAGACCACTGTGCTATACTGCCTCCTAAATCTATCTTATCCAATCTATCCTAATTTTCTTGTCAGGGTGGCCAACCTGGCAATTCTCTACTTTGCTTTACTATCACTTTTGCTCTGGTATTAAAACAAAAGCTTACATCTTGTTTAAGAATACAAAAGGGAGCTGTGTCAAATAAAGCCATAATGTGAGTAAAGGGCTGGGTTATGAAAGAAAGCCTTCACCTACAAGCCAGTTAGTAATTAAAGAAAGTTGAAGCTGTAGAACTGCTGTAAACAGTGAAATAAATGTTTTAGACAACTCAAACAAAGTTCAGGTTGTAGGAAAATGCCATAGAACCTGTAGTGCTAAAGCACTTCTTTTAAAAAGGGAGTTGTAATTGTTGAAGTAAAGCCTTCTGTGTTCTAGAAGGCTGAGTTCCTCAATAGGGCGTCGACTGAAAGTGCAGCAGCCTGCTAAGCTGTTTGCTGAAAGTGCTGCAGCCAGATAAACTGTTTGGAGAAAATAAATAAAAGGTCTAGAAATGTAAAACAAAAGATTTGGGAAGGAAATAAAGCATGTCCAAAGAATAGAGTACCATATTATGTGAAACAAAGCATAGATACTTCAGTAGTTTCATATTGTATGCATGTCCCTGTATGAACACAAAAGACAAATAAAAGGCTGTAACTTTTCATGGAGACAGATAGGGAGTACGCCCCTCATCTCTCTGTCCATGCAAAGGTTATAACCGGTTATTTGTTCCAAAACAAGTTGGTTTAACCATATACAATTGTAAAGTAAGGTTGTTACCTAAAGTTCTGTTTCATTTGGAAAGGTTCTTCTATAGGGCAAGCTGCCCCTGAAATGGCAGGTTATATAGATACAGGGGAATGTGATGTCACAAAGGAGGAGGGGCGCTGTGAAAACCACACCCCCTTCCCTTTACTATATAAACCCTCCAAAAGGAGGCTTAGTTAGATTCGTTGTGACCAAGGTGAGAGAAGGAGCTCAGCAAGGAGGTAATGTGCTGTCTTTCACATTGTCTGAGGAAGGAGAGAATACAGGAACTTAATGTGCTGACTCACACATTATCTGAGGAAGGAGTGAATACAGGAATTTCCTTAAAGCACCTGAAGCAGTATATCCTGATGTCTGAACTGTCTAATTTTGGAACTGATGTGAAGAAATAACATTTTTTTTTCCCTTTCTGTAAATATTGGATTGTTCATTTTTGGTTTTGTGTTTTTCTAAAATAAAATGATAAATGCAGAAGTATGCGTTTTTTATGCACCATAATCTGGTTGTTTGATCTGTTACTGGGACCCACACGTTTACAGTGATCGCGGGGGAGAATCTCAGCAACCGGGATGTGAAAGGATTGGCTGGCTACCTTCCTGGGCCAAATTACGATCCTTTCTATTTTAATACAGAGTTTGGCAAAAAACAAACTGACCCTCTAACGACTTGCACTGTTGTGGACTTGCAAAGCCGGTAAGTCCGACCACTATATCTGAACATCTTATTTAATCTTGGACATTCACTTAAATGTTTTGTGCTTGCATGCCTTGTCAAAATGCTGCCATGTTTGTGGGTAGAGCCCTTTTATAGGGGTATTTTCTTAGAGACACAGCTCATAGCAGCATCGAGTACAATGGTGCTAATAAAGTGCAACTGCATTGTATAACAAAGTGCAAGGTGCTAATTAAAAAAAAAAAACTAACTACATATAACAATAAAGGAAAATTACGTACCTACCGTAATTCTTGATCTTCTTGGACGAGTCTCCACCACTCATTCACACTAGTGGGATTAGCGCCGGAGGCACTAGGACCATCGGGAAGCAAACTTTTGCTGGAGGTCATGCGAGATGGTGCCTCGAGGCATGGCGCCGTGAGCAGCGGCTCGAGCGGCAATGACCATCTCGGCGACGACCCTCCAACCGCCTCAGTACCTTTTTTACCAAGGAGGTGCAGCGCAACTAACGTAAAGAGTAAATCTAACCTTAAAAAACGGACATAAGATAGTCCGTACGACCCGTGTAAGAAGGGTCAGCAAAGAAGTCCTCACGGCCTAAAGATTTGAGGGAGTGAAGACCAACACAGCGGTGAGCTCGGGGGATGGAGGGTGGGCGTGTGAATGAGTGGTGGAGACTCGTCCAAGAAGATCAAGAATTACGGTGATGCATGAATTTTCCCTGTCTTCTGGACAAGTCTCCACCACTCGTTCACACTAGTGGGAGAGTACCAAGCTGATAATCCCCCAAAAGGGCGGCAGGAGAGCCAGAGCTCACGCATCTAAGCTAGAAGCCCATTAAGGATAGTTCTGCCGAATGCGGAATGTCGCCTGGCATGAACATCCAGTGCATAGTGCTTAACGAAGGTATGCACTGAGCTCCAGGTGGCGGCGTTGCATATATCTGCAATTGGAACATTGCGAATTTCCACTAGGGATGCCGCGACCGCCCTAGTAGAGTGAGCGTACACTCTACCTTCTAATTTAACTTGAGCCATGGAATAGCAATGTCGAAGGCATGCCACTAACCATGATGAGATGCATCTGATAGCGACAGGTTGACCCAGCTGGGTGTGCGAAAAGAAACAAACAGTTGCTGAGTCTTGCGAACATCCTTGGTTCTATCTAAATAGAACCACAAGGCTCTCTTAACATCCAAGGAATGAAGAGCTCGTTCCCCTTCATTTTGAAAATTAGCGAAGCAAGCAGGAAGTACCAGAGGTTGGTTTAGATGGAATTCTGACACACCTTGGGAAGAAATTTAGGATGAGTCAGGAGAACTACCTTGTCCTTATGGAATACAGTATCACGGACGGGTCCGTAACCAGGGCATGTATCTCAGAGACCCTGCGGGCTGAGGGTAATGGCCACCAGGAAGCAGTCTTCCAGGTAAGAAATTTTAGCTCACAGGTAGCTAGGGTTCGAAAGGCTTCGAGTGAGCATGTCCAGCACCAGGTTAATGTCCCAGGCTGCAACTGGACGGCTTAACAGGGTCTAGTATGAAGAATCCCTTAAGAAATCTCTTCACCATAGGCAACTGAGCCAGAGTCAAGGAAGAAACACGGCTCATGGAGCGCTGAGATGGCACTAAGGTGAACTTTAACTGTGGAGTACTGAAGACCTAAGTTTGATGGGTCCAACAGATACTCAGAACCTTGTCAGGAGGACAGGAAAGAGGGATTCCAAGAGGACTTTGCACACACCAGAAAAGCGTTTCCATTTGGAAGCGTCGTTTTTGGGTGGCTGGCTTCCGAGCAGCCAGAAGGATGTCTGAGACTCTGAGAGACATTGAACCGATTCACTTCTATCTCTTCAGGAGCCAAGCATGAAGGTGAAGTGATTTCAGGTTAGGATGGACCAACGAACCCTGAGTCAAAAGATTGATTTGCAAGGGAAGTGGTCTCGAGAGGCACCAACATACTGTTGAGTAGAGAAACCATAGTTGCCGAGGCCAGGAGGAGCAATGAGAATCATCTTGGTCCCCTGAGACTCGAACTTGAGGAGTACTCTCGGATTAGAAAGCGGTGGAAAGGCGAAAGAAAGCGTTTTGTCCACCGCAGCCTGAACGCATCCTGACAGAAAATGCCAGGCCCTGGTTTCTGGAGCAGAAGAGGCAGTTTTGTGTTGGTGGGGATGCAAAAGGTCCAGGTCTGGAGTCCCCACTCTTTGAACAGGGACCGAGCTACGGCTGGATCGAGAGCCACTCGTGAGGTCTGCCTCCGTTCTGCTGAGGTGATCTGCTAGGTCGTTTGTATACCTGGCAGATAAACCACTTGAATCAGAGACTTGTGCTCCAAGCACCACTCCCACACCCTCATTGCTTCCCTGCAAAGGGATAAGAATGAGCACCTGCTTGTTGATGTAATACATCACAGCTTTGTTGTCCGTTGCAGGAGAATGTTCTTGTGACAAGGACATCCTTCAGAGCTCGGATCGCATAGAGGACCGCTCTCATCTCGGACATTTATGTGGAGATGAGTTTGAACTAAGTCCATACACCTTGAGTGTGGAGGGAGAGACAGTGACTCCCCATCCCATTAGCGATGCGTCTGTGGTGATGGAGATCTGATGAACTGGGGGAGCAAAGGGAATCCTTCCAGGAGATTGCTCTCTTGAGACCACCAGGTGAGGAGACCTTGAAGGGCTCCGTCACCTTGATGGGGTAAGACTGGGGGTGAGGTCGGAGACCACTGAGTGGAGAGCATCCATTGGGTGGTTCTCATGTGCAGCCGGGCCAGGGTACAGTGAAGACCGAGGCATGCCATGAGACCCAACATGCGTTGCATCGAGAGAGCTGTAACCGATTGGTTCTCCCGATGTAGCAGGGCCATCCGAAGGATGTCGAGTCTTCTGTCCTCTGGAAGGAAAGCCTTCATGAAAAGAGGTGTCTAGAAGCGTCCCTATGAAAGGAGCCTCTGGGAGGCTGCAGTTGAGATTTTTCAAATTCAAGCAGAACTCCATGGACAAGAAGAAGGCGAAGTGGTTTACGGCTTCAAAGTCCCTTGGCGGAAGGGCTTGCTAAAGCCAATCGTCCAGGTAGGGAAACACTGAGTCCGACTTTCCTGAGATGCGCTGAGAACTGCACAACACTTTGTAAAAACTTGCGGCGCCGAGGATAGCCCAAGGGCAGGACTCTGAACTGATAATGCTGACCCAAAGCTACAAACCTGAGGAACTTGCGGTGGGTGGTGGGCCGAGGATATGCTGGTAAGCATCCTGCATATCCAGAGGGCCAGCCAGTCGTGCTGATGCAGCAAGGGTAACAGGGTACCTAGGAAATCATTTTGAATTTCTCCTGGGGAGGAATTGGTTAACTTCTGAGGTCTAGAATGGGGCGCATCCCCAGATTTCTTTGGAACCAGAAAGTAATGGGAGTAGAACCAGTGTTTCGCATGAATCTTGGGGGCACCAGTTCTATTGCCCTGTTGTTCAGAAGGCCCCGGATCTCAGCGGTGAGGAGGTCTGACTGAGGCCGACAACCTGGGTTAATAGTCTGGAGACAGCATCGGGGGTTTCCAAGAAATTGAGAGAATAACCCTCGCGAATTATCCGAAGGACCCATTTGTCCGAAGTTATGGACTTCCACTGGCTGTAGAAGTACATCAGACGACCTCCCACCGGAGGAGAAAGTTCCACCTCGGGCAGAGTGGATGGAACTTGGGCCAACAACTCATAAGGTGGCGCTGGGGGCTTTAGGCCCCTGCGCTTTCTGCTGCGTCTTCTTTTGAGGTTGGGCAGGTTGGCTTTTATGGAAGCTTCCCCTGCCTCTGCCTCGAAGGACTAACGACTATGAAACTGACGTCTGTTCACATGCCCCGAGAGGGGCAGGCGGAGATCTCTGGCCAATTTAATGGCCGATCTAGTCTTCTGAGTGGCCTCTAAGGCTTGCTCCACCTGAGGGCCAAAAAGAAAGGAGCCATCAAAAAGCAGTGCCATTACCTGCTGCTGAGCATCATTCGTGAAGCCAGAAGTACGCAGCCAGGAATGGCGCCGAGTACAAATCCCCGCGGCTGCTGAGCGAGAAGCAGTGTCGAAAGCA
Source organism: Neoceratodus forsteri (assembly GCA_016271365.2). Taxonomy (NCBI): domain Eukaryota; kingdom Metazoa; phylum Chordata; order Ceratodontiformes; family Ceratodontidae; genus Neoceratodus; species Neoceratodus forsteri. The sequence goes on from JADMNL010000022.1 coordinate 585,628,623, forward strand.
TCCATGGCGGCTTTGACCCATACCTCTCAACCTTTCTGCCCTGAAATGTGTGACAAGATGTGTGACAAAGGAGAAAAATGTGTGACATATCCTCAGACTTGGCACTGCAAGTTCATAACACTATCACTGTCAGTGCATTAATGTAAATAATGTTTGCTGATAACAAAGCATCATAGATAATTATGCATTTCTGCTTTAAAGTCTCAGTGGGAAATGTGGACTATCCACTTCTTCATGTGGGGCAGAGGATTTCTGGTGGGTAAAATGAGTGATGTACCTCGTAATGTGTGACAGTTGAGAGGTATGCTTTGACCTGTTGGTTATTGGACTCAATACCTCTAATAACGGTCAGAAGAAGCTCTGACTTGGAGTCCGAATCTGGAAGAGCTTCAACCATTCTTTTCATAGAGTGCCACAGGATATACTCATATTGAGAAAAATAGCCTTGATAACTGGCAATACGCATACTTAGAGTGGAGGCAGCAAAGACTCTCTTACCTAATGTATCAATCTTACGAGACTCTTTGTTAATAGGTCGAGCTGTAGTAGTTTGAGGAAGAACGACCTTGTCATTCTCTGCCAGGACTACAATAGGATCTGCAAAGGCTTGGGATGCCAAAAGGGACGATCCTTGGGAGCTGAATACTTCTTATCAATGGATTTAGCCACTGAGGGAATAAGAGCAGGATTATTCCATACCATTTGAGACAGCGTCTCGAAGGAAAACTGGATCGGAGGAGTCAAATCCGTAAGGGATCTCCAAGCATGAAGATACTGGAGTCTTAATATCTTCCCAGGATCGATGTCTGTAGTCTGGAGAGAAAGAGTGGATCCCAGGTTCTTCAACAGAGACTTAAGGACAGGTCCTCGACCACAGGCTCTGTACAAAGAAAGATCCTGTTTCCTCCACTTCATCACCCAACCGAAGGTCTGGGTCAGGCTCAACATCATCTCCTGATGGTCCAGGAAGGACTGTTTGGACAGGAAAGGAGTGAAAATTAGGAGAGGAGAAATAGCAGAAACAAGGAGAGTCCCGAGGGCCCCAGCGCCGAGGCAGCAACGGGCTGAAAGCGGCACCGAGGCGCCTCCCGGCGCCCGAAGAACCTGCTGACCCCTAAGCGCCCCGGCGGCGCGCATGAGACGCTCACGCACGGGCGCCACGGACGACACCGCTCAAGAGCGCTGCGGATGACGCCGCGGATGGCGCCACCCGATCCGGCGGCACCGCGAGACCGCACGGCGCCGCCAACGGTGCCGCAAGACCCAGCCCATCCCCCCGGGCATCGGACTGACCGTAGTCGGAACCCCGCTGAGGAGAAGGAGGCTGACCGGACCCAGCCTGGCTGACTGAACAGCTTTCATACCAAGTCTCCCTACCGTCACCTGACCTGCTCATGGTCGACTCCGTCCAGTAGGCCGAGACTTCTTCAAGTAAGTTAAATTTAAAATATTAGAAAATTTACGAAAATAGGATAAAATTAAGCGATACTACTATCGTGATAATGTTACAAAAAACAAACTGAAAACTATGCTAGTTTGAAGTTTGACTCTGACTGAAGCGGCGGCGTAAATCACTGAAGCGCACTCGACGGCGGGAAAAAAGGAACTGAGGCGGTTGGAGGGTCGTCGCCGAGATGGTCATTACCGCTCGAGCTGCTGCTCGCGGCGCCATGCCTCGCGGCGCCATCTCTCGCGCCGACCCTCCAGCAAAAAGTTTGCTCCCGATGGGTCCTAGTGCCTCCGGCGCTAATCCCACTAGTGTGAATGAGTGGTGGAGACTTATGTCCAGGAAGATACATTAATTCCTAACATCATACCATCAATTTAGGGGTATTCTGCTAAAGCATGATGCATCTGATTCAGAAACATTTTTTAAAACAAAACCCTATCACATGACAGTTGGTGCATGTTTAACAAAATCAGGAATCGGCAATTAAGTTTGCACAATACAGCAACTAGGATCAGCTTGATAAGAATCAGAGAAATGGTGCAATTTCAGCTTTTTCATTTAGCCCTGGTGGGGCTGTGGCTCGCAACCCATGTATCCAAAATGATTCTCTACGTGAGAGAAGCAAATCCATGTCACCACTTCTCTGTCCCACTCTGACCTTTTCAATCCCTACTAAGGTCTAGTTATGTGATCCAACACAGTGGGGTTTAGGGTATGCTCAGCCGTTACTTAATCCAGGTTGCAGTTTCTAATGGTCCACATATGATCCTCCACTCTAAGTTTGCACAGTGCCCTGCCTACATCACAGGCTCCATAATAGCTGCCAAGGTAAACCATATGTGTAGAGTAAAAGTTACCAAAACTTTTTATGTCTAGGCTCTCTCTATTACAAGGGTTCTCAAAAGTCTGTGTATTGCCTATAACTTTGTGACACCCTGGTGGTAGAGCTGCAACCATGTGGTATTTCTTGGTATTGGTTGCAGTAAACCATACAAGGAAACAGAGACAAATTGCTTTAATTTTGGTTCTGTATGTAATACTGGCCAATTTCTGTGTTTCTAAGTTCCGTTATGCCCAACTTACAGCGGCACAGAAGTACCCGCAACCAGGACAACACTGATGTTTCACCATTCTGCATCTGTGATCCTCGCACAGTACCATGAGCGGAACGTTGTTGGATGGCCGCATCAGTTCGTCCTTAATCACACTGTTTATGCATCGACTTAACTGGAAAAAAGGAAAAAAAATTACATTTACAGACCAGCCAGCTGTACTCCTGGATGATTTTTGTGCCCCCCTCAAACCAGGCTAGCCCAGCTAAGACGCAGCATCTCATTTTATAAAATGGGTACTAAGAATCCTGCTTCCTAATTGGCTGAAACTTGTTCCTACCCACTGGACTGAGACAGCACAACCAATAGGCAGAAAAGAAAAAATTACTCACCTTAGTAATTGCTTTTCTTCTCATGGAGTCTTGCTATATTATAACAATAGCAGTCAGCCACTGCAGCTGAACTGCCCCGGAGAGGAAGGAGTTAACTCCAGAAGATCTGGAGTTCTACAGCGTGAGGGCGCTGTGCCCAAAGCTCTATCTGGCAGTTTCAAATGAAACTGTCAGATCTTTAAGAAGCTAACATCAAAGGACGGAAAGTCTGTGTGGAAAAAACTACACTAGCCTATGGCTACCTACTAGTAGTAATAACAACAATATAAAGAACAAAGAAACACTCAGAGCCATAATAACAAAAATGATGGTATTATGGTTCGTTTTACCACCCTTACAAGCACATATGAACCCCCCCTTCCCCCAAAGACTCAAGTCCAGGAAGGGGCAATATAAATAACCTAAATGAAACAATCTAGATCCCTAACCCAAAGGAAAAGAGGGTAAGGAAAAACTACAATGGCATGACACAGTGCTTGCACCAATTCGCCACCCCTACCCAAGTAGAAGTTCTGAGAGGGGCAGGAGGGAGGGTGGTTATAATATAGCAAGACTCCATGAGAAGAAAAGCAATTACTAAGGTGAGTAATTTTTTCTTCAAACACCATGAAGTCTTGCTATATTATAACAATAACAGATTACACAGCAGTACCTCCATGGAGGAGGGTCAGAACCTACTTAGGAAATAGGCTCTGAAGCACAGCTGTGCCAAACCGAGCATCTCTCCTGGACTGGACATCCAGGGAATAATGCTTGGTAAAGGTGTGAACTGTCTTCCAGGTAGCAGCTTGACAAATCTCAGAATGGGGATGTCTCTAGCAACCGCTAGAGACGCAGCTGTACCCTGGTGGAGTGGCCCTCAATCCTGAGGGGGTACTCTACCCAGTTTCTGATAACAGAATTGGATACAAGAAACAATCCACCTTGCAATTGTTCTCTTAGTGGCAGGTTTCCTTTGCCAACCTCGCCATAGGTAAGAAAGAGTTGGAGGGATTCAACCTATGACCTCTGGTGCACTCTAAATAGTAGCTTAAGGCTCTTTTGACATCCAAGCTGTGCAGTCTCCTCTCACCTGAGGAAGAATGCTCAGTGAAAAATACTGGGAGAGAGATAGATTGATTCAGGTGGAAATCAGAAACCACCTTAGGCAAAACTTTCTATTAGTCCTAAGGACTACCTTATCTCTGTGGAAAGAGATAAAATCTTCTTCCACTGACAGGGCCTGTAGCTCACTTATCGTCTGGCAGAGGTGATAGCTACTAGGAAACAGTTTTCAAGTTAAATACTTGAGCTCTGCAGAAGACAGAGGCTCAAAGGGGGTTGCATTAGCTGAGCAATGCAAATATTCAGGTCCCAGAGGAGCTGGTTCCCAAAAGGAGGGTTAGTATGAAGTAACCCTTTAAAAAACTTGGAGAACACCGGGTGAGAAGAAAGGAGGCAGGCTTCCTGCTGACACAAAAGCAGAGACAGCTGCCAGATGAACCTTCAGGGTAGCTGGTCTAAGGCCTAGGGAATTCAGATGGACCAAATAGTCCAGTAGAATGGGAAAGATCAGCAGATTCTGGGATAATCTGCCTCTCAGAGCACCAGATGGAAACCTCTTCCACTTAGAATTATAAGTGGCCCTAGTGGAAGGCTTCCTTGAAGCCTTTAAAATATCCATGACACCTTGAGAAAGGTGTAAGTCAGCAAATTCTAGCTCCTCAAGAGCCAAGCCTTGAGGTGGAGGATTTGAGGTCCGGATACCACACTCTCCCTGTGCACAGGACAGTAAGTCGTGGACTCTGGGCAGGCTCAGGGCAGGGTGGACTGCCAAGGACAGGAGCAGAGGTACCAGGGCTGTCTGGCCCAATCTGGGGCAATCAGAATCACTCTGCAAGGTTGAGATCTGATTTTACTAGTACCCTGAAAAGGAGAGGAAAGGAGGAAGGCATACAGGAACTTCCCTTTCCAGTCCAACAGAAAAGCGTCCAGAGGGACTGAGCCCAGAACTGGAGGCCTGCAACAGAAAAAGAGGAAGTTGGTGGTTGTCCAGGGCTGCGAAAGATCTATCTGAGGAGTGCCCCATCTGGCAAGACAGACCCCAGCACTTGTGGATTCAGAGCCCATTCGTGATGGCCCTGAGAAAATTCTGCTGAGGCGCCGCCAGGACATTCTCCTTCCCTGGGAGATGAACCGCTATCAGGGAGGTGTTCAGGGAGTAAGCCAGAGACCACAACTTCATTGCTTCGGTGCACAAGGCTGAAGACCGAGTGCCCCCTTGCTTGTTGATGTACCACATTGTGGTGGTATTGTCTGTCCTGACTTGAACCACTTTGTTCTGGACAGAATCTGAAAACACCCGAAGAGCTAAAAAGACAGCTCTGAGTTCCAAAAGATTGATGTGGGGCAGAGACTCTGAGGAGACCATACCCCTGAGTGGCAAGGTCGCCCAGGTGAGCCCCCCACCCTAACAGGGAGGCATCCGTGGTGAGGGTGAGGAGGGAGAAATGGGAATGAAGGGAACCCTCTGTCTTAAATTGCTCTGGACCTGCCACCAGTGGAGGGCTAGGATCAGAGTTTGAGTAACTGGGACCAACTTGGTAAGGGGGTCCTTCCTTTGAGACCAATAGGCCCTCAAATGGAACTGAATGTCCCTCATCTGGAATCTTGCTCCCTGCACGACAGCTGTGGAAGCAGCCATGTGCCCGAGGAGTTGCAGAAAATGCCTTGCTGGTCGAGACCCGCAGGGGTAAAGGAGGATGCCAGGGCGATGAGTCTGTCCACCCTTTCCGAGGGAAGAAAAGCCCTGGCTAACCTTGTGTTCAATTCTGTGCCTATGAAAGTTAGGGACCTGAACTGGTTCCAGAACTGACTTTGGTAAGTTTAGCAGGAATCCCAGGAAGTGAGAAGCTGCTGGGTGACTTGCAAGTGGATTCACCTGACCTGGAGACTGACCCACAATGAGCCAGTCGTCAGGTAGGGAAACACAGCAACCCTTGCCTTCTTAAGTGAGCCACTACTACAGCGACACATTTTGTGAATACCCTTGGCACAGAGGTAAGGCCGAAGGGCATTGCCCTGAACTGGTAGTGGCCTGAGGGCAGTTCGAACCTGAGGTACTTTCGGTGAGAAGGCCTAATCAGAACATGAAAATAGGCATCCTTGAGGTCCAGGGAAGCTAGCCAGTCCCCTGGCCTTAGGGAAGGCAATATCATTGCCAGAGTCAACATTTTGAACTTTGGTTTCAACAGCTGCTTGTTCAAGTATCTTAAATCTAGAATGGGCAGCCATTCTCCTGTCTTTTTTGGGGCAAGAAAGTACCTTGAATAAAGCCCCGTGCCCTGATGGCAAGGAGGAACCCTTTCCACTGCTTTGCAGTCCAGCAGAGCAGAAACCTCTGCTTCCAAAGCAAGGGCTTCTGAAGGATTTGCAGGTGGAAAATGCCTGGCTCTCATCTTTGGAAAGTGTTTGAAGCTGAGAACCAAACCCTGGCCTATTACCTCCAGAACCCATCTGTCCGTAGTTAGGGACAGCCAGTTCCGGCTGAAATAGGCCAACCTGCCCCCCACTGGTACAGGAGAATCGGCCCTGGACACCCCATCAGGGTGCCTGCTTAGCAGCAGCCTTAGGCTGAGGGGAGGGGGACGGTCTACTTGTGCCACGTCTACCCCTGCCTCTGAAGAAACCCCTCTGTGAGACAGCAGAGGGGCTTGAAATTGGTAAAAAGGCCTGGAAAAGGGCCTGCCCCTACCTCTGGGAGCATGCCTTTGTGGCATGGCATGCTTCTCCTTAGCCTGGGCACTTTTGTAGGTAGTTCTGTATTCATCCATCTTTTCATATAGTTTCTGTTTGCTCCCAAAAAGAGAATTTCCACTACAGGAAAATCCATAGCCTTTGACTGGGTATCTTGGGACAGATTAGTGCATCTGAGCCATGCCAACTCACGGAAGCTACAGAAGTGGCCATGACCCTAGAAGAAACATCATTAACATCAACAGCAGTATGAAATTGAACTTTAGAGGCTTCAATGCCATCAGCAGCCACCTGTTCCAACTCACTAGCCAGCTGGCCATGGGCCTGCTTGGCTAACTGCACACTGTGTCCCACCTAGATTTCTGATATCTAGCTACATAAGCCATATAATTTGCCTGCCTGAGTCCCAAAGAAGCTGCCATATACTGTTTCTTCGCCATGGCATCAATCTTCCTGGAATCCTTATCAGGAGGATGTGAGGCCAGAGGAATATTAGCCTTGTCACAGGCTGCAGCTTGTACCACACCTACATGACTACACTGCTCAGTAAGGAAGTCTGTATCCGAGCCTGACAAAGTGTACCTTCTGTCCATTTTTTTATCTACAGGAGGGACAGAATGAGGATTTTTTTAAATCTTTGTTGTTTGCATCCTAAATGACTTATGCAAAGGAATAGACAACCTCCTAGACTCTGGAATATCCATCATTTCCACATAATCAGGCTCCTCTTGCTCATCCACAGCCTCCTCTAAAGGAAGCTGGAGGGTTTCTGCAACCTTTTGTAAAAAAAAAGAAAGAAGGGACTCAGACAGAATAGGAGGAGATTCTAAAGGTCTGTCTGGAGAAATGTCCGGTTCAATGGCACGTCAGACCCCCAGCCACATATATTGATCAAATTCCTCCTCCCCTCCTGTGGTTCATAAAAATCCTCAACTTCAAAATCCTGAACCACTGGGACTGAACGAACCAACCTTTTACCAGCTGTTGGTGGTTCTACAGATCCCTGAGACAGTGACTGGACAATCTGAATGGCTTTAGCTATCTCTGCAGCAGTTGGAGACACAATTTTGGACTCCAGACCTACTGATTTCCTTGTCTTTTTACTTGGGACTGGTTCCTCTGAACCAGCCTTCCTTTTGCCCGAGGAAGTCTCGCCCTGGTCAGAGGGCACTCCCTCTGGTCCAGTGGGTACTGGACCGGGCTGGCCATCCGGGTCAGCGGACTTTTTGGCCTCTCATTCCCTGAGCCGGCCCAATCTCTTCTCCAGGGTGGCTGCAGGGAAATTTTTACACACCTGGCAGTCTGACAGGAGGTGGTCAGCCCCCAGACAATAAACACAAGTGGTGTGTGGGTCAGCCTTGGCAAAGGTGTCCCCACAGACATCACAGTGTTGAAACCCAGTGGGCCCGGTTTTTCTTTTGGGTTTCTCAGACATAATGCCAGCCTAACCAAAACTTGCCCTTTTGATGGCAGTGCCAGGCAAGACACCCTTATCGGTTCCTAACCGTGTCACAGGTATTTGAAAAAACCATTATAATTCCGGTTTTTTTAGAACCGATAAGAACCGGGAACCGCACTCTAAAACCCACTGTACACTTTTAAAATGCAGAAAAAACCAACCGATCGGTTCAAAACCGAACCGATAATTAATTTTCCACACAGACTTAAATTTTAGTACTTACGGTTACCAGATAGAGCTTTAAAACCGAAATGCGGTAAAAATAATAACTTTTGCCGGTTTAAATGAACCGAAAAATACTCGCTTGAACCGAGAATGAACCGAGCTGAAGGAGCTGATCTCCGGAGCGACTGTTCAGTGAAGCGGAGTAAAGAATCTGACAGTTTCATTTGAAACTGCCAGATAGAGCTTTGGGCACAGCGCCCTCGCGCTGTAGAACTCCAGATCTTCTGGAGTTAACTCCTTCCTCTCCGGGGCAGTTCAGCTGCAGTGGCTGACTGCTATTGTTATAATATAGCAAGACTTCATGGTGTTTGAAAAGGCCCGATCCCACGGTTTCACAATTGCTACAAATATCAGTGTGCAGTTCATGGATGTTGCAGTCCCTAATCCTGGGTTCACTTACATGCACACTAGTACCTTGCTGGTCCCCTCAGTCACTGAACTAAAATACCTGATGCCAATTATTTCCAAATCTAATCAACATAAAACAATGTCAAGGTCCTTGCAATATAAAAAAAAAAAAAGGGGGGAGGGGGCGACCTCAAGAGACAGTTCACACAAAAAGCTCACGTACCACTGTCGCCCACACAGTGCAACGCAGGTTAGTGCCCTGCAGTGTCAGCCCATCTGTAAAGGGACAATTTCAAACAAAACTACTGATTTTAACATTTTTCTGTGTTTTAATTCTCACATTCATTTTTTTTAAATTAGTTTTAATACGTGAAACATGCAAATTGATCTACGGTGAAAAAGCGTATCCAACAATGACATACTAAATACATTACAATAGAGCAGCAAAATGCATCTCTCAGGTTGCTGCGTAACGGAGGGTTTCAGTAATTATAACCCAACTGGATTCAACAAGGTCTGCACTACATGACCGGATGATTACATAAAAACCTATATATCCCTCACAAAATTAAATGAGCCCTTGTGGGTGCTTACAGTCTTAACATAAAACCCATTTTGTAACAGCCGGCCTGGTGGCGCAGAGTGTTGAGGCGCTGGATGACACACCTCGCACTACACCGGCAACCCGGGTTCGGGAACAACCTCGGATGGTTGGGGTATGGCAAGGGGGGGGGGTGGGAGGAACGGGACTAAGCGTGCTGTCAGGCTCCTCTCCTGGGGATGGTGGAGGTGGGTTGTTGTCCCTCCTGTAGTTCCGTTCCCACTGGGTGGAGGTCCAGCGGAGTAACGCAGGTGGGCAGGGTGGCAATACAGGTAGGCGGAAGGAGCCGAGCTGGCTTCCGAAGTGTGTGTGTGTGCACTCCCACGGGCACGTACAGCCATGTGCAGGGGCTTCGGGAGAGAAGCGGGAGAAAACTCAAGAAAAAACCAAAAAATCTAAATCTAAAAAAACAAACAAAAAAAAAAAATTTTATAAGGGATGACTGAAGACACTCAACATATGGCCCCATGCACACCCCATCATTTCATACTGCTTACTTCTGTGGGGTCCTGCCTGTACCCATTATTTCAGCAGGTAGGGATTTGTCAATGGAGGGGATGTCACGTAACTTGCTCAAAATCACACAGAGAGTGGGATTTGAGTCTTGGCTGGCAGGTCTGCACTGTAAGCACTGGAATATGCTGCCTCCCGAATGCTGACACATTTAGCTAGCTGTGCTAATAACACTTGTAACACGGCATCAAACAGAAACGGCAAATAGAGAAATCTCACTGGATCAAATACAACACATGACCAAAGTTGGAGCGGTGATTAATTCCCCAGTAAGGACCGCTCCAACTATTGTTCACGGGGTCACCGGGTCAAGCTCTAGCACCACTAGGTGTCACAGCAGCAAACACCACACACATCGTGGCGAATATGGAGGATCTCAATGTGCTGACACAAAGCCGAACAGAACTGCAAAACCAAAAACAACAACGTAGGTATTCCTGTGTTACAAATGCATGAATGCCCTCCGGAGTCAGATTCTACTGGGAAATTAATGCACGGTTGGGTGGTTGTAGACACTCGGCAAAGGCCTCGTGCCACAAACCCCCCCCCCCACCATGCATTAATTCCCCAGAAGAAGCATCCTTCATCAGACATTAATGCTTACTTCTCCCTGTACATGAGACACGACACTCATGCCATTTTTGACAGGCACAGAAAAAAAGAAGTCTGCTGTTCTATATATGCTTTCCTTTTCTAGCACCCTAGGCCAGACCTGAGAACCTCCTTCCAGCACAATCAGCGGTGTCCATTTTTCCTACCACTACAACCCACAGAGTTTGCCACTCCATTCCTGCCCATCTCTCATTCCCAACTCCGGCTCCCCAGGCAGGTAACCTGATGCTTGTCCCCCGCAGACGGGGCCTCAATGAGGGACAAGGCATCCAAGTCGAATGTTTCACTTAACATGTCCAGCATTCCAGAGGCAGAAGCCAGCTAGAAGGCAAACTAGACAGTTTAGTTGGCATGGCAGGGCAAGAGGACTTCTTCTGTAGTAACTCCCCTCCCCCCTTATGTCCCACAGCCACACCCCTCATCCCACCCAGAAAGCGTGCTCCTGGGAGTGACTACATCTTGGGTCTATCAGGGCCATCAGAAGAATGCGTGAGCCCCCACCTTCCCTTCTGAGCTCCTCCACCGGCCCTGCTTTGGAAATGTTACACTTGTGCATGCCGAATTTTTCGTATCGCTACAGTGCCACTACACTTATTCCAGGGACACACATATTAGAACAGCACAGAAAAGTAGTGCACTCAGGGTAGTATATGGTGTAAAACCTTTTATTTGACTCACCACATAAAGCGTGATACAGTGCAAAATAAGAAGATTTTACAAACATACAAGGACTTGCACTGTGTCAACAGCCCCTGCTAACTCCCTTACGTGTCACTGCACTCTGCACCTTCCTCAGGGAGTTAGCAACTGTATAAATCCAGGGTAGCGATATTCGTGGAGGCGGTGTGCTCTAGGAGTCAGAGCACAAGTCTGGAAAATGGGCAATAATAAATGCAAGCCCCATCAGAGCCAAATACTCACAGACTCAACTTATGTAAACCACAACCTCCCACTGCTCCAGGTCGCTAACTGCAGAAATGGGCTGAAGCAGGGTCCCATTAAAAACAAGATGTTGCATTATCAGCTGGGCTATCCTGGGTAAATAAATTGTAAACTTTATAAAACATTCAGAATCTGGTCAAGTTTTGTACATGATACCCATCCTTTAAAGCAGCAGTGTTTGTTAATCTGCAAAAAATGTCGTCATACTTTTTTCAGCATTCATATATTTGTAAAAAGAAAAAGAACTGGGGTATTACATACTCTATACCTGTACATTCCTGAATAACTCATGCTGAAGGGGTTACTGTTGTGTGCAGCCTGTTCTTGTACAAACAGTGATCTAAAGCTATGCTTACCACATCTGTACTACACAACAATGCCTCTATTATCACGTTTTTCTGGTGGAAGCTGCAAGCAAGCATAGAGGATATGCAATTCACTGATCAACATATTCCCAAATGCTCTGTTCCTATGAATCTTTTACTATTTACTTTCTTATATACTATCTTTGCAAACCTTGTTTCCCTCTTCTCATCTTCCTCTTTCTCTTCTCTTCAGTACTCCATTCCATATTTTAGCTCCTAACCCACCACACCTCCCCATGCTATGTCTAAGTTAGTCACAAACGTATTCACCAGGAGCGTCTCAAACATTGGCATATTGTTAAGGGTTTTATCTTCTAAAAATGCTGCATTTGTTCCTTAGGAGAGTTCACTTTTTTCTCTCATCTCTGTTGTGCGACAAAGCGGGGACCCAGGGCCACTGGATCACACTGCCTTGTTGGATCACAGTTTCTTACTGATTGCAATATGCAGAATCTTTGGGATCGATTGTTACATTGTGATTTATTAATAAGGTTAATACTTCATCACAACCCAATAAGTGTGATGTATGTTGTTTTTTTCACTATTCAGCTGCTCTTGCAGTTATAGGATATGGTATGATGTTTGTTTACTTTTTATTGTAGAGTAGAGTTACAGTAGTTTGTTTCACAAATATCATTAGGGTGTTTTAGCTCACATGCCCACCCTTAGGTGGTTCATTTACTATCAGATATAGGGTACAAGCAGTAAATATTAAAAGGGGTTAAGTCTAGAAACTTTACGCTTATAGGTGTTTTAGGATGGAGGCAAATTAGTCGAGAAGTCCCATACACCAAAAGGGTCTGGATCCATATCAGACTCGACAGTTATATTTCACCGATGGTTATAGTCCAGCCAGATTGTTATGATGGGGGATAGTAAAGTTACTACTAAATGTGTCTCATGGAACGTGAAGGGACTAGGTTCACCTATTAAAAGGAAAAAAGTGCTTACATATCTCTATAAACTTAAGACGGACATAGCCTTACTACAGGAAGCTTGCTTAAGTGATGAGTCTGAAAAGTTAAAGAGGTCATGGGTGGGGGAAGTCTTCCATCATTTGGTTAGCGAGAAACAGAAGAGTCTGGCTATCTTGATTAGGAAAGAAAAAATTACTCACCTTAGTAATAGTGTTTCTTCTAATGGAGTCTTGCTGTATTCTGACATTACGAAGTTAGCCCCAGCACTTGAACTGCTCAGGAGAGGAAAGAGTTAACTGTATGCCAAAGCATAGAATGTTGAGCTCGCGCTCGGTTCAAACCTTTGTCAGCTGCACTTTGAAGTGTAACCATCAGATTCTTACAAGCTAACACCAACTACTCCCACAATGTGGAAATTGTAAAATTTACTAGCCAAAAGGCAACCAAATATTTTGGATTCCCCAAAAGACTCAAGTCGAGAAATCCAAAACAAAAAACTAGGCAGTGAACAGATATAATTATCAAAAACATATAACCCACTCCTCCTCTCTAAATAGGGAAGAGTGCCAAGAACACCCCTGAGGCGCAACACTGCGCCCGCCAGCCCATTTCTCAAAAAACAGGTTCTGAGAGGGGAGGCGGGGGGAGGTCAGAATACAGCAAGACTCTATTAGAAGAAACACAATTACTAAAGTGAGTAATTTTTTCTTCAAACAACATGAAGTCTTGCTGTATTCTGACATTATGCAGACTGCCAAGCAGTACCTCCATAAAGGAGGGATGAACCTATTTTGGGAATAGGCTCTGCAGTACTGCTGTAACAAACCTAGCATCACTCCTAGTCTGGATATCCAGGGAGTAATGCTTGGTGAATGTATGGACTTGTTTTCCAGGTGGCTGCTTTGCATATCACTAATAAGGGTATATCTCTGGCAGCAGCCAGAGAAGCTACTGTACCTCTAGTCGAATGAGCCCTCAGGCCTGAGGGGGGTACTTTGCCTAGCTTTTCATAGCAGAACTGTATACAAGAGACAATCCACCTGGCAATAGTTCTCTTAGTAGCAGGTTTACCCTTTCCCACTTCACCATAAGTGAGGAACAACTGGAGGAAGTCAAACCTACAGTAAGTGCCTTAGTACGCTCAATGTAGTAGCTAAGAGCCCTTTTAACATCCAAACTGTGTGATCTTCTCTCTCCTGAAGAATGATCAGTGAAGAACACAGGAAGAGATATGGATTGGTTCAGATGAAAATCTGAAACCACTTTGGGTAAGAACCTCCTGTTGGTTCTAAGGACCACCTTATCCCTATGGAATGAGATAAAAACAGGCTCCTCTGACAGAGCTTGTAATTCACTGATACGCCTGGCAGAGGTAACAGCTACCAGGAACACAGTTTTCCAAGTCAAGTATTTAAGTTCTGCTGAGGCCAAAGGCTTAAAAGGGGGTTGCATAAGCTGGGCAATGCAAACATTAAGATCCCAAGCAGGAGTAGGATCTCTAAAGGGAGGACTGGAATGAAGCCATCCTTTGAAGAATTTACAGAAAACAGGATGAGAAGACAGTGAGGAGAGCTTTTCCACTAACAGAAATGCAGAAACAGCTGACAAGTGTACTTTGAGGATAGCTGGTCTGAGGCCTAAGCCATTACGATGAACCATGTAATCTAGAACTGTAGACAAGTCAGCAGTATCTAGGGATGTGTGCTTACTGGAACACCAAATGCTGAATCTTTTCCATTTGCAGTTGTACGTTTTTCTGGTGGCAGGTCTTCTAGAGGCTTTGAGAATGTCCAGAACCCCTCGAGACAGATGCAAATGTGCATATTCTAGCTCTTCAAGAGCCATGCCTTGAGATTGAGAGACCGAAGGTTGGGATACCATATCCTCCCCTGAGAGGAGGTTAACAGGTTGTGATTCCTGGGGAAGATGGACTGCTAGGGACAGCAACAGGGGATACCAAGGCTGTCTGGCCCAGTCTGGAGCAATTAGGATCACTTTGCAAGACTGTGACCTTATCTTGAACAGAACTTTGAATAACAGAGGAAAGGCATACAGAAATTTCCCCTCCCAATCCAGAAGTAGAGCATCCAGGGGGACTGAGCCCAAGACTGGGGGTCTGCAACAAAAGAGAGGAAGTTGGTGATTGTCTGGGACTGCAAAGAGATCTATCTCTGGAGTGCCCCACTTTGAAAAGATCACTTTTAACACTAGGGGATCCAAGGACTATTCATGATGGCCCTGAGAAATCCTGCTCAATGCATCTGCTAGCACACTGTCCTTCCCTGGAAGATGGACTGCTACCAGAGACGTCTGTAGAGAATAAGCCAGGGACCATAATTTCATGGCTTCCGTGCACAAGGCCATAGACCAAGTGCATCCCTGCTTGCTGATGTACCACAAGGTGGTGGTGTTGTCTGTCCTGACCTGAACCACCTTGTTCTGTACTGAGCCCGAGAAGGCTTGCAGAGCCAGGTACACTGCCCTGAGCTCCAGAAGACTGATGTGGAGAAGAGATTCCTGAGGGGACCACACTCCCTGAGCTGTAAGGACTCCCAGGTGAGCTCCCCACCCCAGGAGAGAAGCATCTGTGGGTAGAACCACAGAATGAGACTGAGTGATAAATAGGACCCCTTGCCTGAGGTTGTCCTGATCCAACCACCATTGGAGAGCCTGGATCAGAGTCTGAGTCGCTGGAATTAGTTTGTTTAGAGGATCTTTTTTCTGAGACCAAAAAGCCCTCAAATGGAACTGGATGTCCCTCATCTGAAATCTAGCCCCTTGGACCACTGCAGTGGAAGCTGCCATGTGGCCCAGGAGTTGAAGAAAATGCCTTGCTGGTCGAGGCACCAGAAGGTGAAATAAAGAAGCTAGCTCTATAAGGGCCTTTAACCTTACTAGAGAAGAAAAGCTCTTGCTTTAGCAGTATCCAACTACCCCAATGAAGGCCAAGAGTTGCACTGCTTCGAGAACTGATTTTGGAAGATTGAGGAGGAATCCTAGAGAAGTGAGCACTTGCTTGGTCACCTGCAGGTTTGACTTGACTTGGTCTGGAGACTGACCCACAATAAGCCAGTCATCCAGGTATGGGAATATGGAAATGTTTTGTCTCCTTAGAAAGACCACTACCACTGCTGGGCATTTTGCAAACACCCTTGGTGCTGATGTTAAGCCAAAGGGCATTGCTCTGAACTGATAATGGCCTGATGGCAGTTTGAACCCGAGGTCCAGGGAGGCTAGCCAATCCCCTGGCCTTAGAGAGGGAAGAATTATTCCCAGAGTCACCATTTTGAATTTTGGCTTTACTAGGTGCTTGTTTAAGTATCTTACATCTAGGATGGGCCGCCACTCCCCTGTCTTTTTCGGAGTAAGGAAATATCTGGAATAGACTTTTACCCCTGTGAGATGTAGGAACTTTCTCTATGGCTCTGAGAGCCAGCAGAGATGAAACCTCTGCCTCTAGGGCAGTGGTTTCGGAGATATTTGCAGGTGGAAAAGACCTGACCCTCAGCCTTGGAAATTTTTTTAAGCTGAGGGCCAGTCCCTGGCTTACTACCTCCAGGACCCATTTGTCTGAGGTAACAGACTTCCAGGCCTGGAAGTAGTAAGCCAGCTTGCCTCCTACAGGAATTGGGGAGTCGACCCAGGCTGACATCAGGGTGTCTGTTTGGCAGGAGCCTTAGACTGAGAAGATGATGCAGCCCTGCTTATCCCCCTTCTTCCTCTTCCTCTGAAGAACCCCCTCTGATGAAAAGGAGACTAGGTCTGTGCCTAGTAGAAAGGCCTGCCCCTAGATTGCTGCTTTTGAGGAGTTGCCTGCCTTTCCTTGGCCTGTGCACTCCTGTAGGTGGTCCTGTACTCATCCATTTTCTTCATATAATTCTCTGTCTGCTCCCCAGACAATTCCCCATGACAGGGAAATCCATGGTCTTAGCCTGGGTGTCCTATGCTAGGCTAGTATATCTGAGCCAAGCCAGTCTCCGAAAAGCCACAGATGTAGCCATGACTCGTGCTGACACATCATTGGAGTCTACAGCAGCATGTAACTGGATTTTTGATGCCTCAATCCCATCAGCTGCCACCTCCTCCAGCTCCTTAGCAAGCTGGGGGAAGTCTGTTTAGCCAATTCCAGAACAGTATCCCATCTGGACTTCTGGTATCTGGCTGTATAGGCCATATAGTTACCCTGCCTGAGTCCCAAGGAAGATGCCATGTACTGTTTTTTTAGCCATGGTATCCAGCTTCCTTGAGTCTTTATTTGGGGTGTGTTAAGCCAATGGAATGTTAGCCTTATCACAGACTGCAGCCTGCATGACCCCAACATGGCTGCATTGCTGGTACAAGTACTCCGTACCTGGGCCTGACAACAAATACCTCTTGTTCATTCGTCTGTCCACAGGAGGTAAAGAATTTGGAATTTTAAGTAACTTTTGTGTCGGTTTCCCAAAAGATTTGTGAAGGGGAATAGACAATTTCCTGGACTCTGGGATGTCCACCATCTCCACATACTCAGGCTCCTCTTGTTCCTCAACAGCTTCATCTAGTGGGAGCTGGAGGGTTTCTGCCACTTTTCTGTAGAACAAAGTGGGAAGGGGACTCAGAAAGCCTAGGAGGGGAAACACCAGAAGGTCTGTCTGGGGAGATGCCCGGTTCTATGGGCTCATCCAGACCTTCTACACCACCACCACCATCGTAATCTTCATCCCCTTCCAGATCCGGTTCATAATAGTCTTCTGGAGAATAGTCCGGAACCAGTGGAACCAACCAAACTGAACGCCTACCGGGAGGCGTCGGATCAGCCAGAAGCAAACAGAGCGATTCAACTATACTAATCGCCCTGGCAATTTCCTCAGCGGTTGGACGATGCGGTTCTGGATCCGAACCGGACGATTTTTCTTTTTGCTGGAACCGACCCCTCAGGATAGTCTCTCATTTTGCCCGAGGGAGTCTTGCCCAGGTCAGTGGGCACTCCCCTCAGGTTCGGTCGGAACCGAACCGGGCTGGCCATCCAGGTCAGCAGACTTTTCAGCCTCCTTTTCCCCAAGCCTACCCAATCTTTTATCCAGGGTGGCCTTAGGAACACTTTTACATATCTGGCAGTCTGAATCAAGGTGGTCAAAACCCAGACAGTAAACACAGGTGGTGTGGGGATCAGTCTTAGCAAAGGCCTCCCCACACTCACTGCAGTGTTGAAACCCAGTGGGCTCGGTTTTTCTTTTGGGTTTCTCAGACTAAACCATCCTACAAACTTACCCTTTACTTGGCAAAAGCCAGGCAAGACCCCCTTATTGGTTCCTAACCGTGTCACGAGTATATGAAAACAAAACTTTAAAAATTTTTTTTTTTTTTAAAGAACCGATAAGGATCGGTACCTCACACTAAATTTAGAAAACAAAGAAAACTTAAGAAATACAGGCAATCTGTTCAGTCGAACCGACTGAAATATATGTTTTACAGTTTCCACAGAAATAGCACTATTCCATTACCTAAAGTACTTACTGTACCGCAGACAGGAATCTGAACCGAAATAAAAGAATAGTGGTTTAAACAAATTACGCTTTTTTACTGTACCGAACCGACAGCGAAGGAGAGAGATCTCCGGAGCGACTGTTCAGTTAGGCGGAGTAAAGAATCTGACGGTTACACTTCAAATTGCAGCAGACAGAGGTTTGAACAGAGCTCGAGCGCAACGTTCTATACTTTGGCATAGAGTTAACTCTTTCCTCTCCAGAGCTGTTCAAGTGCTGGGGCTAACTGCATAATGTCAGAATACAGCAAGACTTCATGTTGTTTGAAACTCTCAACTTTACCACTGTATCACACTGAGTGGATCCCAATGGTAGATGGCAAATCCTGGAGGGCTTAGTTAATAGATGGTGCTGATATAGCTATTTGCAACATCTATGCCCCTGATGGTGAATCCAGTACATTCTTTACAGATTTTTTATGAGGTTAGTAAAATTTCGGTTAAGAGCATTATGGTGGGTGGGGATTGTAATGTCATTCTAGATCTTGTGATACAGAAGTAACCCAGCTGGTACTGCAACTAATTCAAGGGCTAGGAAAATAAAGGTTAGGCTGAAGGACCTTGGCCTGTTGGATGCATGGTGAATACTGAACCCTGATAAAGGAGATTATTCTTTCTATTCCAACAGGCGTATATCTTACAGTAGAATTGATATGTTACTGCTGTCTGGCAATTTGCTAAATGACATGATAAAAGCAGATACTGATACAATCTCAATTTTGGATCATGCCTTGGTGTCAGTTATCATACATTTGGACCACAACGCCATAAAAACCTTTAACTGGCAGTTTAACTGCACTTTGCTTAATGATGCGGATTTTAAGCCTTAGATTACAAAATAAACTAAACAGTTTTTTGAACATACTGACACTGGGGAAACATCATGTGACATGTTATGGGTGGCTTATAAGGCCTTTATTAGAGGCAGGATTTTAAGTTATTCATCCTTCAAAAAGAAAGAGGGAAACTACTTGCCCAAAAGGAACAAGAGTTAAGAAGATCTGGAGGAGGGTGCACAAAAATTACAAGGGGGAATAACAGTATTATTGTTAGGAAAACAATTTTATTGCGATATGAAGTTAACAAAATGTATACAGGAATGGCTGAATACGCTTTGTTTAGAACTCAGCAGAAGTATTGGTAGTCTGGGGGAAGATTGCTGGCAGATTATTGGCCAACAGACAAACAGATACAGACTAGCAACAACATCCAGAGTATTATGGACGAAACTAAGACAATACTCACTAGAAATAAAGATATTAATGATGTCTTCTTAAAATTCT
This sequence comes from Neoceratodus forsteri, assembly GCA_016271365.2. Classification (NCBI taxonomy): domain Eukaryota; kingdom Metazoa; phylum Chordata; order Ceratodontiformes; family Ceratodontidae; genus Neoceratodus; species Neoceratodus forsteri. The sequence goes on from JADMNL010000022.1 coordinate 585,648,041, forward strand.
ATAACAATTTATATACAAATAGATACAGTAACAATTTTGAATTGATTAGACAACTTTTAGCCAAGGCCAAATTTCCTAAGATCTCAGTGCCTGAAGAACAAAATGTGAACAAGGAAATTTCACTTGTTGAGATCAGGGGAGCAATCAATAATATGCCCACAGACAAGGCCTCGGGGGCAGAGGGCTTGCCAGCCAAATTATACATGCTACTGAATGATGAAGTTACCCCAATACTTCATAAGGTGTATATGGAGGCTGACAGCAATAAAGGCTTACCCCCAACAATGTCAGAGGCCACCGTCACAGTACCATTAATGAAAGGGAAAAATCCCCTTCATCTAGTTACTGGCCGCTATCACGTCTGAATAATGATTTTTAGATCTGGGTAAAAATCCTGGCAAACAGGCTGCAGATTGTTCTTAAGGGTCTTATAAATGGAGACCAGGTGGGGTTTAATAAAGGGAGGGCAGGATTTGAAAATGTCAGAAGAGTCCTGTCAACTATATGGATGACATCCAAAAACCGAGACAAATCCATAGACACACAGACAGTGTCAGCAGATAAGGGCCTACGGCCCACCCAGTCTGCCCATTTGAGCTTGTAAGTTCACTTTATGTTTTCCTAGAAGTATGTTGCTCCTTACCCCGACCTCCAGAATTCCCTTATGTCTATCCCATGCATTCTTAAATCCCGTGATTGTTTCAGCCCCCACCACTTCCTCTGGCAGGGTGTTCACTTGTCCACCACCTGTTCTGTGAAGAAATTCTCCCTCACGTTTCCTCTGAATCGTCCTCCCTCCAACTTCATCCCATGCCCTCTGGTCCTGGAACATCTTTTTCGCTTAAAAATAGTGTATTCCTGCACCCTGTTCCTCCCTGTAAGATACTTGTATATGTCTATCATATCCCTTCCCTCCTCTCCTCCAGGGAGTGCCTATTAAATTCCTTCAACCTGTCCTCACAGGACTTGTGATGCAATCCACGTACCATCTTTGTTGCCCTCCTCTGAACCTTCTCTACCCTGTCTATGTCCTTACGTAAGTAAGGTCTCCAGAATTGTACAATATACTCCAGGTGGGGCCTCACTAGTGTCTTGTATAGTGGAATTATGACCTCCCTTTTCCTGCTGATGATGCCCCTGCCTATGCATCCCAGCATCCTATTTGCTTTACCTGCTGCCTTGTCACACTGTTTCCCTACCTTGAGGTTATCAGAGATGATAACCCCAAGATCCCTTTCCTGCTTGGTGCATGCTATATCCTCACCCAACTGATATATTGTGCCAGGGTTTCTGTGCCCCATATGCATTATCTTGCACTTCTTTGCATTGAATTTCAACTGCCAAACCCCTGACCATTCTTCAAGTTTCTGCAGGTCCCTTCTCATTCTGTCTACATCATCTGGCATGTCTACTCTGTTACAGAGCTTTGTGTCATCAGCAAACAGGGAAATTCTGCCTTCTAGGTCGGTTTATTGTCGTTGGATGCTTATAAAGCGTTTGATTCTACTGAATGGGAATACTTATATCAAGTATTGAGAGACTTCAGAATGGGTGAGAGCTTCATATCTAAAGTAGCCAAAATATACTGCTCCCCCACTGCAAGAATATGCACTAACAAAACTCTATCTGGAAGATTTCCAGCAAGTCTTAAAGGGAAAGGCAACTGCCAGAAAGAGTGGATAGCTCATCATATCCACGTCCCTAGAAATATTTTTTCTACTATAATGTCAGGACATGGAGTACTTCTCATGTTGTTTTGCAGGACAGCTGCCCAAATCAGAACTTGTCCTGCGAAAATCATGACAGGTGGTAACCCTAAAAGGCTATATTCACAGTCTGACAGCTGAGGGAATCTGAGTAAGCTATTCTTTGAGGAAACAGCTGGAGTCTTTGAAAGTTATAGTACTGATGACCTGGGGTGATATGTGTGTGTGTGTTTTTCTTATGGCTGTGTGTGGCATGAAGAATAGAAAAGCTTAACAAAACATTCACTCCTGCTGACTAGACCTGGACATGCATCTAGAAATCAAGACAGACTGAATTTGCCAGCCCGGTGGCACTGAGGGTTGAGGCGCTGGATGCCACACCTCGCTCCACGCCGGCGACCCAGGTTTGGGAGCGGACTAGGGCGCTGGTTGGTTGGTTGGGGGGCGGGGGAAGAGACAGGCTTGGGCATCCCACAACAGCTCGCCTTCTCCGGGAAGGGTTGAGGCCGAAGCCCACACACTTGCCTGACTCCAAGCGGAGGCTCGGAGTACTGCAAGCCCCCAATGGTAGGGGACGGGCAGCCACTACACAGCGTAGACATTGGCGTCTTGTGCCTTGACGTCAGGGGTCATACGCTGTAGGGGAGGGGGGAAAAGAGGAAATGTACCTGGCGGCTCTGGGAAGACTGGCTTCCCGGAGCGTACCTCCAATATGCCCCGCTCCCCTGACCACCTCCTCGACCTGACGCAATGAAGGATTCTCGGGGCAACTGAAGCTCCGTGGAGGATCAAGAGGTAGGTCTGGGTGGGTGAGAGGCAGGATAATGACTCCTTGGATGCTCTGAAGGGTCAGGGTCAGCAGGCAGCAGAGGAGTAATAAAGAAAAAAAAAAAAAAAAAAAGGACTGAATTACAAAGACTTATTTAGTTCAAGCCGCAACAGGCACTTAAGAACACAGTATAAAAAGTAATCAGTGGTCTCCAGTGCTGCCACATAGTACACGAGGCATTGTGGGGGAAACAAAAGGTAATTAAAATAAAAAAAAAAAAGCAAACATGGACATCCCAAGGGGCCATAAAACAAGTAGGCAAACTTAGGGGGAAAAAATCTTAACAGCAAACAAAGGGAAGGACGCACTCTGACTACACACACTAACAAATGAAAACATACTGCACAAATGTTTTTTCTACACATTTTGACTGTAGTGCTCCTTTAATTTATTCATAGTGTGAACTGGCAGAGAGTAAATCCCCATATCTAAGTTCATGAAGCTATTGCAATGAAAGGAAAAGTGGATATATTGATGCTTTTGCCAGAAATACAGGACTACAAAAATGATAGGACTTCTTTCCTGCTAACAAACACTGCTGCTTTACATGGATGACAGTTTACTGCCACCAAGTCGGCCTGTTTTGCTCCATCTTTACAGCTTCCTGGATGTCCTGTGATATCAGTTCCACACTCACTGCTGTGTAAAATGGTGGAACAGCCATCACAGAATGTCCAGGAGACAGAAACAGGTGTCTATCAGCCATATACACCTCTAACATCAGGAAGCGATTTTGGAGTCAGGACTGAGAGCACAGATTTACAAAGAAAATGAGTCTCTGCATTTCTGGTGGGCTATCACAGGCAAATGAACAATAAAATAAAGCACAACAGAGGTTTGCACCTACAGGACTACGGCCACAGCAGATTTTTTTCTCAATTTTTTCTCTTCAGAAACTTAAAGCCAGAGCTCTCATACCTGCCTATCTGCACTCTCCGTAGCCATGCATTTGCTGTTGGATAGTATGGTGCTCTCCAGGCTTTTGGGCGTTTCCATTCGACAGCTGCAGAGTGGCACTTCCTGAAGACCATCAAGTTCCATAGAGTCCGAGCCATTCGAAAGGACTGCAATGCCACAAAAAATTTAAGAAGCGTGAATCTCAGAGCAGTATCCTGAAACAGCCACTCCTACTGAACATCTCAAATCCAGGATAGACCCAACTCCCAAGCAGCAGAAAAAAGAAAGCAGAGCTCTTCAGTCAAGATTTTACTTCTGATGAAGAGCTCGTCTCAAAATACCTGCTTTCTTTTTATGCTACTAACTGAAAGACTTGCCTCAGATTGACCCTGAACACCCCTGGATCATGTCAAGGTTGCGTCTAGTACCATGCTACCTAAGAAGCCTCCACTGACTAGCTGGAAACCTTCATCAAGGAACAAAGTGGTATTCCTGGAGGCAAACTGGTTGCAGGACAGGGGGCAGTGCAAGATCTCATCAAACTAATCTGATTGACTTATTTGACTGGGACACAAGTGGGGTGGACAGGGACCAAGCAGTGGATGTGTTGCATCTCGACTTTTGCAAGGCCTTTGATTCTGTTCTACACGGAAGGCTAAAAAAGCTGGGCAACCTGAGGTAGTGTATAAACTGTCCTGGTAGGTAGGGAACTGGCTTGGGAGGGGGAAGATGCAGAGGGTGCTCATCAATGGGGCACACTTAGAGCTCTGGGGAGTCTCAAGCTGGATACTACAGGGATCAGCTCTGGGACCAGTGCTCTTCAGTATCTTCATTTGTGATAAAGCAGAGGGGAATCCACAATAGGTGACACCAAAACCTGTGGCAGAGTGGACACTGTGGAGGAAGTCAGAGAATTAAGAGACCTGCAAAATTGGAAAAGTGGTCCGGAGTATGGCAACTAAAATTCAATGCAAGAAAGTGCAAAGTGATGCCTATTGGAAGAAACACCTAAAAAGGACCACTGGATTTTTTTGGAGCAGCGGATGGTGCAGAAAACAGTGGCACTGGGGGTCATCATTAGTGAGTTTCCAGTCCACTGCTTGGTGCAACAAAGTGTATGGGAAGGGAAACAGGGTGCTGGGATGTATACAAACATACTTAGAAGCCAGCAGAAAAAGGCCATTTGGTCCATCTAGTCTTCTTGTATTGCAGGCCACAGCTTGAGCTACTGTGCCTGCCCCCTTCCCCACTCCTCCCATCCTCCCTACCCATGATTCTGACCTTCCCCATGCTTATCCCAGCCTCTCTTGAAGCTGCCCGCCATCTTCAATGAGACCACTTCTTCTGGCAACATATTCCAAGTGTCCACCAACATCTCAATGAAGAAGTGCTTCCTAACATCCCTCCTAAACTTCACCCCCCCCAGCTTAAGACTGCCCACGTGTGTTACTGTTGCCACCCAGCTTAAAGAGACCCTCCTTATCCACCTTATTTATCCCTTTCAAGTACTTGAAGGTTCCAATCATGCCCCCTCTCTCCCTCCTTTCCTCCAGGGAGTACATGTTCAGTGCCCTCAACCTCTCCTCATATGCCTTACCCTGGAAACAAAAAATTTATTTGAAAGAAGTTTAGAAGAGGTTTAAATGCAAACTGAAATAAAAACAACCAACTGTGCCTCGGTTCCTGAAAACCAGGGAACCGGAGAAAATAACTGCCAATAATCGACTAAAAAGGCTTCTATATATCGTATTTTATTTATTATTTTTCAGAATAGTATATGCACTTAGCACAGTTTCCAACAGAGAAAACCATGAGAAAAAGTATTTTCCTCCGGTTCCTGGAAACCGGAGAAAAGTGCTAAAAAATCAAACAAAACCCAACTAATGCAGAAATTTGAAAAGGAAAGAAAACTACTTCAAGAAAATAAAGAAAAAGTGGTAAAAATTATGACCAACTACAAGACAGAAAGACAGCTGCTCAGGGTGACTTCTTCCTCAGGCAGAGAAATAAATCTGACATTCGAGGGCAGAGTGGAGCATGACCATGCAGCAGAGATCTGAATTTCATTCTATCGTTCCCTAATTTACATTAAATTCCACTCTCTGGGCAGCTCAGACCTGCAGGCTGACTGCAATAGTAAGCACAGTGAGGCATTCCTGGGGTGTGAAAGACAGGTTCCACACAGAGACCATAGAAAGGACAGCCACAGTGATCATCCAGGGGCAGCCCAAGAGGTCATCTGAGGAAAAGTTGGCAGACTGTAGCATGTATACAGTGGAGGCCAGGAGAGAAAGGGGATGTTAATGACATACAAGTTCTTGTAGGGAAACAACAGGGTGGATTTTAAGGACTTGTTCTCAAGGAACGAGGGCAGTATTGGGTGGGGAGGGAATTCAGGAGGCTGTGAGTTAAGTCCTTCATCACAGAGCAGATGGTGGACAAATGGCATTGACTGTGCAGCACGGTGGCTAAAAGCCAAGACTGTAATGGGGTTTAAACTGGGTGGGAAAGACGCAAGAAAAAATTACTCACCTTAGTAATCTTGTTTCTTCCAAAGTATTCTTCAATATGATTAACTCTTGCAGTCAGCCTCCAGTGTTGAACTGCCCAGAGAATGGAACATATGTAAATGATGGAACACTCACTGGCTCGTGCTCATTCAAACGACTGCCTTTACTACCTGCTGCGTTCTAGAACGCTCAGATTCATTGGAGCCTGCAAGAAAAGGCCACCTACACTAAACTATTATACTAATAATATTCTATAATAATAAAAAACCCTAAAGACGAAAAGTCCCCTAGACTGTCAGATTGCATTTGTTTCTGTAATGATGTGTCATGAAAACTTCAATAAAAATATATTAAACCCCCCCCCCAAAAAAAAAAGAGGGAAACAACACTCAACTGGGTTTAAAAACCTGTAACACAACCGTGGTAAAAGACCACTTTCTTTACAGAATTCTAGCCTTTATGGAGAGGCCACTGGTTCTGGAAGGGGAGGTAGGGAGGGCGAGTTAATCATACTGAAGAATACCTTGGAAAAAACAAGATTATTAGGGTAATTTTTTCTTCTAACCCCAGGAATTCTTCAATATGCTTAACTCTTTCAGACTACAAAGCAGTACCTTTGAAGGTGGGCACAGGGCCTTACTTAGCAAGCAGCCTCTCCGGCACTGCTGTGCAAAACCTGTCATCACTTCTGGATTGGGTTTTTCAGGCAGTAGTGCTTTGTAAAAGTATGTACTGTTCTCCATGTAGCTGCTTTACAGATTTCTAGCAGTGGAATATCTCAGGCAGCTGCTACTGTAGTAGCTGTACCCCTTGTGGAATGTGTCCTCAGGCCTACTGGGGGCTTCCTTGCCAGGTTTTGTGTAACAGAACTGGATACACTGCACTGTCCAACACAAGATGGTCCTTTTTGATGCAGGTTTTCCTTTTCCCACATCCACGGCCATAGGTCAGGAAAAGTTGCTGCCCATCCTGCCTGTGTTCCTTGGTATGAGTAATGTAGTAGCTTAATGCTCTTTTAACATCCAAGTTATGTAGCCTGCGCTCACCTAAGAAAAAGTGATCAGTGAAAAAAACAGGCAGAGTAATTGACTGATTCAGGTGGAAGTCAGAGACTACCTTTGGAAGGAACTTTCTGTTAGTCCTAAGCACCACACTGCCTTTGTGGAAAGAGATGTAGTTCTGCTCTATATGCAGGGCCTGGAGCTCACTAATCCTTCTGGCCAAAGTGATGGCTACTAAGAAAACAGTTTTCCATGTTACATATTTGAGATGTGCCGAAGTCAGACTCAAATGGGGGTTCCATAAACTTGGCAATGCAAACATTAAGGTCCCATGCTGGCACTGGCTGCCTGTGAGGGGGGTGCAAGTGGGCTAAACATTTAAAAACATTCCTGAAAATAGGGTTGGATGCCACAGAGACACTCTTGCCAGCTGAAAGGTAAGCTGATACTAAAGCCAGATGAACCCTGAGAGTAGTGGGCTGTAAGCCCAAGGAATGTAAATGTGTAAGGTAGTCTATTAATGCTGGTAACCCTGCCTGCGAAGGCACCACACTATTGCTGGAACACCATATAGAAAACCTCTTCCATTTGGAAGCATAGGTCATCTTAGTAGAGGGCTTCCCAGATCCCCTCACAACATTAAGGACACTTTCTGAGAGATGCAAACCTGCATACTCGAGATCCTCAAGAGCAAGGCTTTGAGCCCGAGGGATCTGAGGTTTGGGTACAGGATCCTCCCTTGTGAGGAGGTTAGGAGACTGTGCCTCTGAGGGAGGTGCATCATTGGGGAAAATGACAGGGAAAGCAGCAGTGAGTACCAAGGCTGTCTGGCCCAGTCAGGAGCTATGAGAATCATCGTGGCTGGCTGAGACCTGAGCTTTATCAGGACCCTGTACAGCAATGGGAATGCATACAGCTTCCTCCCTGACCAATCCAGCACTAGGGCATCCAGGGGAACTGTGCCCTTCGATGGTGGTCTGCAGCAGAACTGTGCTATCTAGTGGTTGTCGTGGGAGGCAAAGAGGTCTATCTGTGGTGTGCCCCATCTTCCAAAAACTACATCCAGTACTTGTCTGTTCAGAGACCATTCATGGTGGCCCTGACTGGTTCGGTTTAGGGCATCCACCAGGATATTGTCCTTGCCTGGCAAATGGATGGCAACCAATGAAGCTTGAAGTGAGTAAACCAGACTCCACACCTTCACTGCTTCTGTGCACAGAGGGCTGGACCTTGTTCCTCCTTGCTTGTTTATGTAATACATTGTAGTGGTATTGTCTGTTCTGACCTGTGCCACTTTGCCTTCCATCAGGGATGCAAAGGCTTGCAGGGCTAGAAACACAGCTCTGAGTTCCAGCAAATGTATGCGCTGGAAAGACTCTGCACTTGACCAGGTGCCATGTATGGTATAATCCCCACAAGTGTGCCCCCCAGCCTAGGAGGAAAGCATCTGTTGTAAAGACTATGGAGGGAGACTCCTGCTGAAAGGGGGCTCCTTCCCCAAGGTTGTCCCTGACCTGCCACCACTGAATGGCCTGTAACAAGTGGAATTAGACATCTCTCATCTGAAACCTTGAACCTATGACGGTGCCTGTTACTACAGTCATATGGTCCTAGTAGCTGCAGAAAATGCCTTGCTGGCCTTGGCCTGTTGATCTTGAAAGTTCCAGCAATCTTCAGAATGTTGGTCACTCTTTCCTGAGGTAGGAATGCCGTTCCCTTAGGATGTCCAACTCTGCTCCTATGAAGCTGAGCACCTGCACAGGTTGCAGGAAAGACTTTGGACAGACCAGAAATCCTAGTGATTCTAGGAGGTCCTGGACTGACTTTAGGGAATCCCTTACCTGCTGGGGTGAGTTTCCCACCACCAGCCAGTTGTCTAGTAAGAAAACATTGATTCCTTGTCTTCTTAGGTGTGCCACCACCACTGTCAGGCACTTCGTGAATGCTCTTGAAGCTGATGTGAGACCGAATGGTAGTGCTGAAAACTGGTAGTGACCTGAAAGGTGTTTGAACCTGAGGTAGTTCCTGTGGGACTCCCTTATGGGGATGTGGAAATATGCATCTGTCGTCGAGGCACAGGTCAGAAAGCCTAGGAGAACCAGGAACAGTTTCAAAATTCGCAAATAGCATTTTATTTTTCTCAATCAGCAAAATAAAAATTATTCAGTATAACTATTTACGAAGGCAGTACAAACAGAGAAAAACAAAGTCCTTTTTCTGAGGGTATCACTTAATTCCAAGTTTCAGTCTCAGTCTCCTTGTCTCTCTAGCAAAGCACCTCTGCTCTTTTTATAAGTCTTTGTCTGGGAACTCGTAAAGAGAGCCTGCTTCTCATAGAATGTTCTTTAAAGTTTACAGAATGTTCTTGTCAGTTTCGCTCCTTGCAGGTGCAGCAAAACACTACATAGTGACCCAGAACTGACCTCTTGTTTACAGCTCCGGAAAAGGCTTAAAAACTGCATCTCAGGTTAACCCCTTGAGTTCCAAATAGCTTTGCAATCATTTCAACAGTATAACTACATACAGTTTTAACAAAGGGGTCCCAGTATCAGTGGTATTTCCACATAAAGTTTCACATATATTTTTATATCTGCAGATATGCGAGGGGGAAGAAAAAACAGAACAGCAAGTGAAGGCAGAGATATACTGAGAGGCGAAGAATTGCGAAACCTTTAGAGTGATCAGTTCCGAGGTCTCGAGAAAATCTGGCTGCGCAATCAGACAGAGAAGAGACAGAAAAGGAAAGGATAGAACAGACCCTCGCGTTTAAACGCTTTCTGCATAACAAATGGGGAGGCAGTATAGCGCAGTGGTCTAAGGCTCTGAGCTGCAAATTTGGTGACATCCAGCAGACCAGACCTGGGTTTGAATCCCACAGCTTCCACTTGCATACTGTGTGACCCTGAGCAAGTCACTTAACCTCCTTGTGTTCCCAGGTTGCTCCTGTAAAAAAGCTTTCAGCTTAGTGTGCTATACCTGGTTAAAAACAACTAAATAAAATAAAAAATAAAATGGGGCAGGGCCTTATTCAACCCTATCACAGCATCCTTTAAATCTAGAGATGCCAAACAGTTTCCCTTCTGGAGGGTTGGAAGAATCATTGTTAAGGTTACCATTCTGAACTTTGGCTTTGCCAAATGCTTTTTCATTACTCTCAGGTCTAGAATGGGTCGCCACTCCCCATTTTTCTTCTGGGTCAAGAACTACCTTGAGTAAAATCCTTTTCCTCTTTGCTGCAGAGGGACTGGTTCTATTGCCTTTGACAGCAACAGTTTCTTTTCTGAGGTGAAAGCTCACCTGAAAATTCTTGCCCTCAATTTTGGGAAGGATTTGAAACTGAGGGACAAACCTTGACTCTGTTTCCAGGACCCACTTGTCTGTGGTATATTCTCCCAAGCCTGAAAATGGTGAGCCAGCCTGCTCCCTACTGGTAACGTGGAGGCGACTATGGAAACCATGTCAGGGATTCTGTGTAGGCTGGAGTTGACCCTGGTTAGCTTGGTTCCCCCGCCTAGACCCCCTTCTGCCCCTTCCTCTGAAGTACCCTGTCTGCTGAGAATACGGTTGCTACTGCTGTGAGACTTGGGACTGTAAGAAGGGTCTGCCATAAGTGGACCTACCTCAAGTCCCCCCCCCCCTTTTCAATAAGGCCTGTAGGAGACTAAGGGTTTCTTCGTAGCAGAGTTACTCTTGTAGGTAGCCTTATGTTCATCCACCTTTTTCATATAGGCCTCTGTCTTAACCCCAAAAAGTGAGTTATTCTCACATGGAAAATTCATGGTCTTTGTCTGTGTGTCCTCAGACAAGTCAACAGCTCTCATGCAAATAAATGATGACCGGAGTCTGCTGTTCCTTATAATGTTTTTTTATTTCAGTTCACTTCACCCCTACGTTTCGCTCCTATGAGCTTGATCACGGGGCTTCATTAACATCTATTCAAAAACAAATCAATATTTAATTATGTGTTTTGAAACCTGTAGCTTCAAATATTTCTTAGAACTATTTTACTTTCACTCCATATATCTACCTGTCAAATATGTTTCTATAAACTTTAGCACGTTGAACTTCAAAGCTTAATCTTCTTTCAACTTCTTCCTAAAAGGAATGTATAAAATATAAAACTTTGTTTTAAAGACGCTGTTAGCTGCAGTCATGTCTTTATATGACAAAAGTTATACAAACTTTCTTAATGCTGTTGTAAGAGCCATCCATCTGGCAGCAGTGTTATTAGCATCCACTGCCATTTGGAATTGGTATTTGGAAGCCTCCAAACCACACCTGGCTGTCTCAGGTCAGCTGCCAAACCAACTGGAGCCTTGTTTGCCATGGCCATGACAGACTGCCACAGGGACTTCTTGTATAGGGCCCGAATTGGTCAAATAGTTAGCTTGTCTAATGGACAAAGAGTCTGACAGATGGCCTTTTTTGGCCACACTGTTTTTCCAGGAATCTTTACCAAGGGAATGGGATACTAGGGACACCTTGGCTCTGTCACAGGCTGAAGTCTGCACCACCCCCTAATGGTCTGGATGAAAGAATACGAATTCTGCCACAGACCTGTCTAGTTGATACTTTCTATCAGCTCTCTTGTCCAAAGGTGGAATAGAATTAGGAGTTTCAAATATCTTGAGGATATGCTTTTTCAGGAATTTATTGACTGATGATAGTTTCTTTGTGGGAGTAAGTCCCATTAGATCCATAAACTCTACCTCCTCCTCATCCTCTACCAACTCGTTGGTAGTTAATCCAAAGCATCTACAATTTGTTTCACAAACATGTAGTGTGAGGAGAAATCCTCAGGTAGTCTGGGAGGAGAATCAAATTCCTGGTCAGGGGAGGCCTCTGGTTCCATAGGTTACCCTCGTAGTCCTCATATTGACCACAAGAGGCAGAAACAGTTACTGGAACCAATGTTATTGGTTGCAGAACAGAGGGCTGAATCAAGGTGTAACCCCCTTGTTACCCGGGGTTACTAGAATCCCAGTAAGACCTAGTGGTAGGCAGGGAAGGCAGCTTGTGAAACTCCAGTTAAATGGGTTTCACACTGTCTCACTCTGTTCTCAGTCTCAGCTGAGACTGAGGGATGACATCACCATAGAACTATCGCAGCTGCATGAGCCACAATGGAATCTGCAGCAGGGAGTTGGAGTAGAATGTTGGGAGGTTTGAACAGTAGTCTGTAGGTCAGTTGGAGTTTGGAGCTTGTAGTGAGAGGAGCACAGCAGCTCTGTGTTAGGCTCTTGGAGCCTCAGCCCTGACATAGGGCTACATTCAGGGAAAAGGTGTGTGTTTCCACCTAAAGAGAGAGAGACAGTGAGTAATTTTAAAGTGGTGGAGACCGCTGATTCGGGTCTCAGTGCCCCATCCCTGAGGGGATGGGGCAGGAAAGTTTAGCCTACATATTCCAGGAGCAACCCCCTGGCTACTGCTAGTGGAGAAGCTGCCTTATTTTATCCAAGAGTCTGGGAAATAAGAAGAGTTCGTGAATCGCCTGTGGGGCACCTGCAACCGAAGGGTGAGTTTCTGCTCTTTCTAAAGAGCCCATGTTTCACCCTGGGACTCGTGTGATAGTGGGGATTGGACTACTGAAGTAGTGGGAGGCCTAGAGTAATAGTCTTAGCCAAAAGTAAAAGTATGTTCAAGTCCAGCACATAGGGGAAGTTAAGACATGTAGAGGAGATGTGACATACGTCTACCCAGTAATCTACATTGCCAAGCTTTCAGAAAATAATTGTTTAGTTTCCAGAGAAATGGCCGGGTATGGATTGTGGGAGCTGGAGGTGGAAGACTCCCCATCTTTAGTGACCAGGTCCACCTCTACGGATTTGCTCTGTGGATTTCTACTTTGCTTCATGCACTTGGCCAGTGATGAGGGAAGTACCCAGACGTGGGATTGGAAGGAAAATTCCCTCTAGGAGTCGAAGGCTCTAAGGTGGTTTGGGGAGCCACCAATTGGAAAACTGGTTCATTCCTATAATGGACCCCATGGATCATGGCCATGTAAGCTGGCCAGTGGGGAAAACCCAAGTAGTGCACAAGTCGGGCTGTGCACCCAAAGCTGCGTGCAAGTCCGGGCTTTGTGCCTGGTGGGTTTAGAGCCTGAGGGCTGGAAATGTGAAGAAGTGTTCTGTTGTCTCTAATCTGAATTACCAGGAATGTAGCCCCGTGGGGGTCCATCTATGCTTTGTTTGTTCAGTTTGGATGTGAATAAAAGCCACACTTTAGAATCCCATTCCTGGTTTTGGACATTACAGTTATTGCTTCCTGTGTTCGGATTTACTTGGGTGCCCCTGTGCAGAGTAGCCAAACCTAGGCCCCCTGTGCCGAGTAACCTAGTCCTCCCCGAACCCAGTTCCCCACCAGGTACTGCTGTCAGCTTCAACAGCATACCACCTGTCATTCTGCAAAAAGGCAGGGGTGTGGGGGTTACAAAGGGATTTACCGATACCTGCTGAACTGGAACTGGTACCAATCCCTGACTAGTTGCTGCTTGGAGAACCTGTAAAGTTTGTGAAATAGCCTCAGCTGTAGGCATAAAGAACAGTTACGTAAGAACTTACTGTAACAGCAGATCTTCGAGGGCATCTCACTCATCAGGTACCACCATAGGAACTTCACCATCGGTGAATGGGAATCTACACATGATTTCCAGCAGTACAACTAGGTCCGCCCACACTGTCGTCGTCAGCCAACGTCACCAACCTTATATAGGCGTAGGCGGCCCCACTCCCTCCTCAGTTCTCCTCCCCCGGAGATTAAGGGAGCAAGGCTAACACCCTGGGGAACCAAGGAGAGACAGAGGGGCCCAGCTCTCGATAAAAGGATGGCAACAGATAGATAGGTCCTGAACAGGAGCCCCAAGTCGGGGACGGTGGGAGGGAAAGCATACCTGATGACAGAGAGCCCCTCAAACATCTACTGTTACAGTAAGTTCTTACGCAACTGTTCTTCTTCGGGGGTATCCAAGTCATCAGGTACCACCACAGAACGAGTACCAAGCAGTGACAGGTAGGAACAGATATGCCGGGAGGCTGGAACTCTATAAACTTAAGACAGGAGACGTAAAACAATTAATCAAACTTTATTTAACCAGGCAGTTACATCATTGAGCAAGCTAATTTTCAAGATGGTTCTGGACACAGAGGACACTTTTGCTTACAGTAGACAACACTTCCTACAAAAGTAGACATCGGTACAGGCAGTTACAATATACAAACTCAGTACTTGGATGAATCAGGCACGTAAAGCAACTGCAAATATAGGCATTTAAAGTGCAGCGTATACAAGTGGTAGCTTATAGAGTACAAGTGAGGAGAGGGAGGAGGGACATAAATAAGGGCAGTGGGAAGAAAGCGTATTAGACACATAGTAGAGAGGGAAAACAGGGCAGCCTAATAGAAAAAGGCCCCCTGCAAAGCCAATTGATGAGAGGGAGGAGGTGGGGGGAGATGGTTGTCCTAAAGGGATGCTGGCCGACATGGGAAATAGGCAGCCCAGGATTAGAGAGGTTAAGGGACTCAGTTAAGTGGGGTAAGGCTTTAGCTGAAACAATCATACGTCATTTTCAGGCCTCTACAGAGCAGCCCCCATAAATATAAAATGGCTGGGCAGCAGGGAGATTAAGTAATTTCTGCATGTTATTCCAACGCGCTGGTAAAAATGGGCTAATGGCAGTTGAGCCAAGACATGTCCTTGTTCGTGGTAGCGTAAGGAGGACAAAGGATGAGTTCCTTAGTCCGTAGGCACCCTTTGAACGTTTAAACAAGTCACAGATATAGGGAGGTACTTTGTTGGACAAAGCCCAGAATAGCCACTTGAGGGCATTTATTTGCCTCCTCATGGAGAGGGACGACCAATCTAATGCTGGGTACAATGAGCAGTGATGAGTCTGCAAGGGCAAGTTAAGAACAAATCTCAATGGGCGATGATGGTGTGTATCCAGCTTTTGGAGCGCATACTGGGGGCAATAGCTGTATAGGAAGTCGGCACAGTCAATCGGGAAGAAAGGTTGTTTGAACCAGCCGCTTTCTAGCTTCCAGGGTGAGTAGGCATCTTATGCGGTAGAAAATACTGAGGCGCTGCCTTAGCTTTTTTGCTAACTCACTTAGATGGACACTGAAGGTGAGTCTGTTATCCAACCAGACTCCCAGATATTTAAATTTATCCACTGGCTCTAGTGGTTCATTAAGGGGGTAATCTGTGGGGTCCCAGGCATCCCCGTATTTTGGGATGGACAGATCATCATAGCTTTTTTTTTTGCATTTAACAAGAGCTTTAGATTCAGCAGGTTGTGCTGGAGAACGATAAAATCCTGCTGTAGCTCCTTGTATACAATGTCCAAGGAGGGGCTGGTCGTGTAGAAGACTGTGTCATCTGCGAAGAGGTGAACATTTCCAGCAACCAGGCCAGAGTCGATGCGGTTGATGTAAAGGGTGAAGAGGACAGGTCCCAAAATGGAACCTTGCGGAACGCCTCGGGGCAGTAGTTTTGGTGAGAATTCCCCTTGGGCTTTAATTTGCTGTTTACGATTTGTAAGGTTGCAGTGGAACCACTTTACTGCAACAGAGGATAGACCGATGCTACTTAGAGAATCAAGAAGTATGGAATGATCAACTGTATCAAATGCCTTGCTGAGGTCAAGGAAGAGTGCACAGATGTGCCGATTACTGTCCAGGGCTTTTAGCCAGCCATTTGACACTCTGACAAGAGCAGACAGTACTGTGCTTGGGTCTGAAACCTGACTGGACTGGATTGAAGATTTTCTCACGATCCAAGTACTCCCCCTTGAGAGTTTACAATTTTTTCAAGTAGCTTGGATAAAACAGGAAACAACGAAATAGGCCTACAGTTGTTCAAGTCAGTGGGGTCTCCTGACTTGAACAGGGGGATAATGTACGTGGTTTTCCAACTAGGCAGCAATTCCCCTTGAGATAATGAGCTGTTAAAGAGATGGGCAACTGGAGCTGCCAGATAATAAGAACCTGCTTTTAAGAAAGGTTCAAGCGAACTGGCACCAGCGCTTTTTTTGGTGTCCAGTGAGAGAAGCAAGTCCTCCACCTGTTTGTAGGAGACTGGCTGGAACTTTAAGAGGGGCGGTCGGTGGGGGAGGGGGCGGGGCTATGGCTGGTCTAGTAGCTATGCTGGCAGTGCTTGTGGTGCTCAGTTTACTAACAGGTGACGTAACAAATGCGAGGCCTGCAGTGGCAAAGTGGTTATTGAGCTGATCAAGGATCTCAGACCTATCTGTGTAGGAGGTGTTATTTGCCACCATTTTAGCTGGTAGCAGGGTGGCTGGGGAATGTTCCTCAACCTCTCTCAGTATCTGCCAAAAATTGGTGGAACAGTCCTTGCCCAGCCAAGGATCTTCTTAAACTTAAGACAGAAGACCTTATAAACCTATCATATCTCGACATTACCTTTGATGACATGCTCACCTTCTCAAACCACACTGACTCTGTTATCAATACTGCAAATATAAAACTTGGTATACTTTATCGTCACAGACATTCAATGATACTGGATACACTCAAACTAGCCACCAGTAGCTCAATTCTGTCAACCAATAACTATGGGTTGCCTATATATGGGGCGGGCACAAAAAAATGGAAATTACGTACTTACCGTAATTGTTGATCTTCTTGGACAGTCTCCATCACTCATTCACACTCGTGGGATAGCACCGGAGGCGGTAGGACCAAGCGGAAGCCAACATTTTTCAGAAGGGACGGCGCGGAGACAGGACCACGCATGCGCAGCACCGCAAGACTAGCCCGCACCTGTGTAGGCTATCTCGGCGTCGACCCTCCAACCATCTCAGTACCTTTTCGACCGAGGAGGTGCAGCGTAACTAATGAAAATAACTTATCCTGTCTTTCTGGGCCTGAGAGGGCCCAGATGGCCTTTGCAAGAAAGGTCAAAGAACAATGTCTTCATAGCCTGAACCACAGGACCATGAAGACCACGAAAGAAAATGAGTGAACCCAGGGGATGGTGGGTGGACATGTGAATGAGTGATGGAGACTGTCCAAGAAGATCAACCACCACGGCACGTACTTCCATATCTCTTCTGACCAAGTCTCCACTCACCATTCACACTAATGGGGAGAGTATCGCGACTAAAACCAACAACCCTGAGTAGGGTGGTAGAAGATAGGGTTCACTCAGAAAGGACAGCCAGGGACTGTCCTGCTAATAAAAAGAGCCGTCTTGGAAAGAGCATCTAGAACGTAGTGCTTACAAGATAAGTGCTTGAGTTGTAACACACCACTTCGCAGACGACTGCATTGGACACAAAATAAAACTCTGCCAGAAAGCCGCAATCACTCTAGGAGAGCAGCAAGAACCTGGCCACACAATCTGGTCTAGGACCAAAAATAATAGTGTCAAAGACATGTATTAATCTAACATAAAAGGACCTCAGGAACTGAAAAAGCCGGTCGTAAAGTCTACTGGTTCATGGTAGACCAAAAAGCACAGATGTAAACCCCCCCACTACCAAGTTTGGCTAACCTGAGAACAACAGGTCCAGGAGCACTTGAACCCCTTACTTGGTGAACAAAAGAAGGTCCCGGTGAGGTTAGCCCATCAAGGAAATGGTTTTCACTTGGTCACTGAAACCTTCCTGATGGAAGCCCAAAGCACGACTTAGAAGCCTCTTGTGGTGGTCTAGTAGAACCAGATCCTACCCACTTTATATTCCAAAAAGGAATCATCCTGCCCCTGTGTGTACAACTGTAGTAGCAGTCTCTGAACTCAGGGAAGAGAGGAAAAGTGTACAGGACGACGTGTCCACTGTGGAAAAACATTCCGACAGAAAAAAACAGGGCCTGGATTTCTAAGGAAATAGAGGCAGATGCTGCCGAGAAGGGACGAGCAGGACCAAGTTAGGCCAACCTATTCGCTGAAAGTGACTGAACAGCGGCAGAAGTGACTAACGCGGGAGGCCCACCACTCCGGCCTCTGAAGGGAGTAGGAAAGGACTCTAGTTTTCTGAAAAACAATCATCACAGCTCTGTCACGCACTCTGAGAGGAATGCTTCGTGAGCGACTGGCACGGAACCAGTGCACAGGAACCGAAGGTGTGAATATTTGAGGCACAGGAGGGCACCAAGCAGTGCCTATGCCAACCTGGGCAACACCCGAGGGCACCTGCAGCAGTACCCATGGCATGAATGGCACCTGAGTCGCACCAGTGGCACCCATGAAACTCATGGCACCCATAGGTGCCCTCGGCACCACCAGTGGCGCCAGCAACCAACGGCAACAACAGCACCCGCGGCGCCGCACAGAGCGACAGTGTCGACCACAGCACCGAGCCATGGCGCCAAAAAACAAACACCAGCGGTGCTGACTTATGGAAAAATCAAGCCAAAACTAAGGAAGTAGGGAACCAAGTTCCAATTCGCTGAGTCACTTCTGTTGCCAAGCAGGTTCTGCTCAAGAGAAGAAAGCCTGATAAAAAGGAGGATTAACAGATTGGGCAGTTGCCTAGGTCTAGGAAATGTCTCTGAATAAGAGAAATCTCTCTTGGCGAAAGAGATGACCCATACCGACTCCCCCTGGGGTAGAAGAAGTCAGGTACTCTTTACTGTATTCTAGAGACGAGTGCCTCAGAGGGCTGAGGCGGAACCTGACCAGATTCAAAAGGGTGGTATCAGATAATTTCGGCTAGGCCCTGTGCTGTGATAAATTTTCTTTTTTTTTTTTTACCATTAGTCTGAGCATAACAAGGCTTTCAGGCTGCTATTTCGCAGGGATTGCCAGATACAAAAATGACGAAGATGTCCTCCAGCTAAAGGGAAGGAGAAGCCTGAACATCCATACCGAAATCGTGACCGGACTAATAATCACAGCTGGAGAGATGTTAACCACCTGTGCCGAAGAAGCCACCTTAGGGGCAATATCACAAGGGGGCTATATACACCTATTAAAGGAGCGGAAGAGCCTGAGCGACTCCTGACTGTGGAATTAGAATGTTCCAATGCGTAATTGTCTTGACGACTGAAAAAGTCTAGACGCAGAAGTATGTGGTCCACGGATGCAGTCTGAAATACTATAGTGGACCCCATCACTTAGGAACTACTGAAAAGATGTTCCATCACGGACTCCGATGATAGAGAGGGCGTGCCCTTCAGTATATAAAATGAGTCAACCGCTCTATTACTGACCCGAAGGACAGGGAGATACTCATCTAGATGCACTTCTACCCCACGAAGGACCCCTAAGGTAGGTCTAGGTCAGAGCCACTAGAGACTCCGCCACCAGGAAGGACGTCCAGGAGCCTGGCACCACGTAGGGAGCTGAGAAAGTGCTGAACGGAATGAGAGATTCCGCTGGCAGAACAGTACAGAAGAGATCCATCAGCAGAAAACTGCTCGATGTCACAAAATCCCATGCAGACCACCACTCACTAAGATGTGAGGAAAAAATAATCCGCAGAACAGGACTTCATTCTGCGGAAAACATCCTGCCACAAGTTCTGAGGAGAAGAAGTCTGTAGAAGGAAAATGTGTCACTAGTTCTGCCAGACAGCATCCACTAGCACCCCTGCGGCACCAGCATCACTAGTGGCACAGGAGGGCACCAAGCAGTGCCTATACCAACCTGGGCGACACCCGAAGGCACCTGCAGCAGTACCCATGGCATGAATGGCACCTGAGGGCACCAGTTGCACCCACGAAACTCATGGCACCCAGAGGTGCCCTCGGAGCGTCGACCACGGCACCGAGCCATGGCGCCATAAACCAAACACCAGTGGTGCCACCTACGGCACCAATGCCAAAACCAGCAGCCCATGGCACCGATCCACGGCACCGGACCTGCAGCGTCACCCATGGCGTCAGGCACAGCGCAAGGACAAACACCACCGTGGAAAATGACAATAGAAAATCCTGAGAAGGGGAGAAGGACAAAGGTAGTGCCTGTGCCGGCCCATGCATGGAAAAGAGAGAGGGGGGCAGGCACGAGGGTTCGACATGCTCATCCTGATCCAATCGACCTGGCTCCAGTCCAGCAGCCCCGAAATCAGGAACACAGGCCAGGAAAAATGGAAGTCGTCGAACCCCATGCTCCACAGGAGCGGCCCAGAGGTAAAACTGCTCACCGGAGCTCCAACGAGGACAGAGATGGAGTCCGGAGTAAGAATGTGGCCATTAGCAGCGGGGCCAAAGGGAACCCACCAAAGTCAGTTCAGGCCTATCACTCCTCAGACGAACAATCCTCGTGCAGAGGTACCAGAGGGCAACCTCAAGCAGCACCGATTCTTCTTCCACCAATGAGAAGAAGAGCTCGAGGTTGCTGGATCCGGATCCCTAGAACCACTAGATTCGTGCTTCGGAGGACCCCCCCCCAAGCACAGGACTGTCAGTAGTCTGATTCCCCCCCCACCCCGTTCAAGGGTGGTGGACCAGACACAGCCCCTCTGCCATAACTTTCAAATGAAGTCTTCCTACCGTCACCACTACCGTCTAAGGAGGACTCCGCTGATGGCAGGTGAGAATTTTTTTTCTTCTTCATAATCTTTTCTTGTTCGTAAAATAAGACATTACTACTAAAATGTTAAACGCTAAAAGCTGCTGTCGTACAGACGAAAACTTTGACTCCGGCAGACGAGCGACATAGACATCCAAGCGCACTTGACAGCGAAAGAAAAGGAACCGAGGCGGTTGGGGGGGTTGACGCCGAGATAGCCTACACAGGCACGAGCTAGTCTCATGGTGGTGCGCATGCATGGTCCTGTCTCGGCGCCGACCCTTCTGAAAAAGTTTGCCTCCCGCTTGGTCCTACCGCCTCCAACGCTATCCCACTAGTGTGAATAAGTGATGTCAGGAAGATCTGCTCTTAACAGGATCAACACACTCCTCAATAAGGCCTGTCATCTTACTCTGGGGGCTACTCTCGACACCCACACCTGCTTGCTGTACACTGAAACTGGGTGGCTTCCACTCCATCTTAGAGAGTAATACCAAACCTGCCTACAGTACATCTAAAAAAAAAAAAAGTACTACTTGGACTGACATCCCGCACACTGGGCAGACACTTTAAGCTGGCTGTCCCAATGAAATCTACTCATAATTCGGTCGCTGACAAGATGGTGATTCCTTTCAAAGGGACGAAACTTGCCCAGAACTCCATCATGTATCAAGGACCGAAATGGTACAGTGAACTACCTGCTGACCTCACTGATACTACCAAGATTAGTACCTTCAAAGCTGGGCTCAAATCTCTCCTTGGCTCTAAAATGAACTGTACCTGCCTGCGCTAATGTGATAGTACCTCACCTCCAGTTTTCCATTTACCTATCCTCCTCTACATCTTTCTGCTATATACCACTTTTTTCTTAACCCACTCCTCTACCCCCAATTACCTGACAATGGCCTCACTTGGTTGAAAGCTCCATCTCTCTCCCACCTCAGACGATGCCACCTCTGGCTGACCCCCCCCCAACCCTCTCTTATCTAATCCATTTATCTGTTAATATGTACTAATTTGATGTGTATAACTTCACATTTTACAATTACTGCCTGTGTATATGCTTCAATGTTTTTCTTTTTCTTTTCTCTGTAAACCTTGTAGTTTTGTAATGTTTGTTCAACACTGACGTGGAACCTTTCAAAATGAGTCCTTGACTCAAAGGTATTAATCCCAAACTGAAATATATACATCAATAAAAAACGAACTCTCAAGGAACTCTATAAGCTTAAGTCAAATGTCCTTGCAGCACAGCCCAGCCAAAACAAGCATGGGCTCTAGAGGCAATGTCCAGACTGTAATGCTTAGGGAAAATGTAGACGCTACTCCAGGTGGCAGCCACACAAATATCAGCAGTTGAAACCCCTTTGAAACAAGCCGCTGAGGTAGCCATGCCTCTGGTGGAATGGGCTTTGACAGTACCAGGCAACTCCTTGCCATACCTGCTGTAGCAGAACACAATTGCAATTTGCCAACCATTTGGATAAACATTGTTTGGAAACTGAAGTGACCTCTCTACCTGGGGCAAAAGACACAAACAACTGCTTAGACCTGCTGGGCTCCTTAGTCCTGAGCAGATAATACTTCAAAGTTCTGCGCACATCTAACGTATAGAGCAGTGCTTCCCTTGGATTGGCAAGCTCAGGGAAATAAACAGAAAGGTGGATACGCTGATTGAGTGTAAACTCGGAAACCACCTTAGGAAGAAACTTAGGATTTGTGCACAAAGATATCCTGTCTTTGTAAAAAATCAAATAAGGCTCCTCGCACGAGAGGGCCTGAAGCTCCAAAATTCTTCGAGTGGAAATAATGGCAACTAAAAAGAGCGTTTTCCAAGAGACACAGCGCAAATCACAAGTTGTTCAAAAGGAGGTAGGGTCAACTTTTCCAAAATAAAATTCAAGTCCAGCCAAGCGGCGCTGGACACCACACCTCATGGTATTATGAAGGTTCGGGAACGAGCCCAGGCTGTCGGGTGTTGGCAGGGGAGAGAGAGAGAGAGAGAGAGAGTGATCAGCGTCCGGAGGACAGCTCTCCTCTCGGGAGGGGGCTCAAGGTTCAGTATTTGCCTGGCCTCTGGCGGCAGCCAGGGATACAGCAAGCGCTGAACCGATGTCGAGGGATGGGGAGTGGTGACGTCTGTGGTGATGCCCTGGCATCTGGGTGCATGCCATTCCTCCACGAACAGGAAAAATGCCTTACAGGCTCTGAGGAGATGGAATGTCAAGGTAGTCCCCTCATTACCCCCACCTACCTGACTCCGTGGTCTCCAACGCAGTAGAATGTATGGGGTATAATCTGCCCCACCTCGTCCCCACCCAGGGAATAGATCCAGGGCTCCATGGGGGTTGACTGAGAAGTCAGGTAAGGTGGCAGAGTGTGGAGGACAGGCCTCATTGACGTTCTAGAGGATGCGGTGCCTGTGGAGGCGGAGGGAGTATAAATCTCTTTTTTTACTTATTATTTTTCTACACCTGTGCTGTCCCTCAACCTCCACTCCTTCAGTCCCCCAAGGAGTATCACCCTCCCAACCCTACAGACATTCAGGGTCTGCCCCTAGAGTACCACACTCACATGATGGCCCAGATTACCCCCGGCCGGGGCGAGGAGAGATCCCACCTTACCTCCCCTCTTTCCCCTGCAGTGAGCTGTACAGCGAGGTCTGCCCTGTTCGGTCGGCGGGTGGTGAGACTGGCTCCGGAGGAAGTCATCTAGGTAGGCTGGAGGGGCTTTTTCCTCTGAGATGCATTTCCCCGACACTGGCGTGCAAGGAGGAGCAAGGCGCACGTCGAAGCCGGTCCTCTGCCAGCGTCTACCCCTTGCGTCAGGCGATCCTCAACCGCACCGACCACCTTGAGCATCCTCCAACAGGTGGTGGTATCGTGGCGGAGAGCATGGTCCCCCCTCCCCGGAGAAGGAGAGCAGCCGTTGGGCGCTCAATCCTTCTCCCTCCATCCCGGCCAACCCCCATCGACCTGAACTCACTCTGGAACCCGGGTTGCCGGCGTGGTACGATGTGTGGCATCCAGCGCCTCAACCCTCAGCACCACCGGGCCGGCTAGTATAAATAATTTCAAAAAAAAAAATTTAAAAATTCAAGTCCTAAGCCAAGACAGGGGAACAGATTGGGGGTTTCAGATGCTGGATGCCCCCAAGGAAGGTGCAGGAGACATCCAGCTGAGCAACAGTGCGGTCACCCACAGGTTCATGGAAAGCTGAAATGGACAAAAGGTAGACCCTGAGGAAGGAATACTGGAGACCGGGAGTCGGACAACAAAATCAGGTAGTCCAGGATGTGCTTCACATGACGGGTGAAAGGGTCAAGGGAATGCTGGGCAGCCCAAATGGCAAACCGCTTCCACTTCATGGCATAAGTGGTACAGGTGGAAGGCTTGCATGTGGCCTCTAGTACATCTACTATGCTATTAGAGACCCCGAACCTGGCAAAGGCCATGTCCTGAGGAGCCGCATATGCAGGGACCCAAGGTTTGGATGGACCAGGGTCCCCCAATCATGGAACATCAGATTCCTGCAGAGGCAGAGGAACTAGAGACTCCTCCGACAGCTGCTAAAGCAGAGGAAACCATATCTGGCAGGGAAAGAATGGAGCTACCAGGATCATGCTAGCCCCCTCCATTTGTAGCTTGAGCAGCACCCTCTGTATTAGTGGAAATGGAGGGGAACGCATATAGAAATCTCCCACTCCAAGAGAAGGACAACTCATCTTGCCAGAAAACTCCAGGCTCTGGATCTAGCTAGGTAAAATTGGGCAGTTTTGTGTTGTGTGGGATGACCCCATCTGTTGAACAGATCTTCTGCAACACATGAGAGAAACTCGCAATTGTACATGCTGGGCTGAGTCCTGCTGAGACTGTCCGCAAGTGTGTTTAGGACGCCCGGCACGTGGACTGCAGAGAGCGTTAAGACTTTACTCCAGAGCCCAATACCGCACTCGCACTGCCTCCATGCAAAGGGGATACAAGCGAGTCCCGCCCTGCTCGTTGATACAGCAGCTCACACTCAGATTGTCTTAATGCACCAACAGTTGACCCGGGGTTAGGTGCTCCTGAAAGGCTAGCATAGCATAGAGCACCGCTCTCATTTCCAGGACATTAATATGCAGGGCAGCCTCCCACTGGGGCCAGGGCCCCTGGGTTTGAAAAGGACCCAGATGCACTCCCCAGCCAAGACCCGATGCATCCATGGTTAAAACCTGATGCGGTTAGGCAATTTAGAAGGGGACTCCCTGAAGGAGGTTTGAGGAGTCCATCCACCACTGAAGCTCTTTGCAAACTGGGGAGCAGACCAGGACTAGCTGATTTAACTTGTCCGTGCACTGGTCTCACTGCACCCGGACGGTTCACTGAAGGGTGTGCATATGAAGCCTGGCCAGTGGAACAGTGGGAATGGCTGCGGTCATTAGGACCAGGAGCCTGAGGTATAGCCTGGCAGGAATTTGGTGACTCCGAGCTACTGCCTGAGCTACAAGGCATTTGGCCCTGTTCTCGGGTAAGAAGGCCTTTCCCCTACCCAGAGTCCAGAACCACCCCGATATAATGCAGTCTTTGGGATGGTACTAGAACAGACTTGGGCAGGTTAACTGCTATGCCCAGAGACTGAAAGAGCTGGAGAGTATGTTCCAGAGTTAATAACAGCTATTCCCTGGATGGGGCCTTGAGAAGCCAAAGCGTCTAGATAAGGAAATACATTCAGTCCCTCCCTCCTGAGGACTGCTGCAACCGCTGCCAAGCACTTGGTAAAGACGCAGCGCAGGGCAGTTCCTTAAACTGGTAAATCTCTCCCTGAAAGGCAAAGCGGAGAAATCTCCTGTGTGGAGGAAAGACCGCAAAGTGCAGGTAAGCGTCCCGCATGTCCAATGAGCAGAGCCAATCCTTGGACTTGAGGAGGGGAAGAGGCCCGGTAAAGTTACAATCAGGAACTTTTTCTACTGGACGAAGGGACTGAGGTCTTTCAAGTTCAAAATGGGCCTCAGATCTCCGGTCTTTTTGGGGACCAGGAAAAACCCGGACTAGAATCCCTGGTTTCTCTGCGACTTTGGCACCAGTTCTATTGCCTGCTTGTGCAGAAAAAAAAAAAATTACTCACCATAGTAATACTGTTTCTTCCCAGTAATACTCAGGTATTCAGAACTCTTGCAGTGACCCTTTAAGATAGCCCAGAGAGATGGAACATATGCTAATGAGAGAATGTTCATTAGCTCATGCCATTTTCAAATGCTGCATTCTAACTCTTCAGATGTTAGAGGGAGCCTGCCCTAGAGGCCCAATCAAACTAAATATACTTAACCCTAATAACGAACGCCTATAGGCCCCAACTGGGGTTAGAATGTTTTAAAACACCCAAACCCCCCTTTAATGTCAAAGTCACCTGAAGAAGGGGATGCCAAGGCCCGACGGGGCTAAAAAAGATAAAGAGAATATGCCAGTATGTGGCACCTCTACACATAATCAGCTTGGAGTGTACAGGCCACTGGTTCTAGAAGGGGAGGCAGGTTGGGAAGGTTATGAATACTGGAGTATCCCCTGGAAGAAAGAAGATTACTGTGGTAAGTAAATATTATATTCTTACTCCAGGAATACACCAATATTCCTAAATCTATGTAGACTAAGAAGCAGTACCTTTGGAGGTGGGTAGAGAACTTACTTGGAAACAGACTCTATAGGACAGCTGTGCCAATCTTGGCATCACTTCTGGACAAAGGATCCAGGCTGTAATGCCTTGTAAAGGTGCAGGCTGACATCCAGGTATCTGCTTTATAGATTTCCAGTAATGGGACATCTCTGGCAGCTGTTACAGTTGCAGGTGTACCCCTTGCGAAATGATCTCTGAGCCCAGCTGGGGGCTCTTTTCCACCTCTGAACAAAAAAACTAGATGCACTGAACTATACAGAAAGAAACGGTCTTATATGGACGCCAGGTTTACTTTGTCCAAATCACCATAGTTCAGGAAGAGCTGCTGTCTTGTCCTGCCTATGGTCCCTAGTGCAAGTCATGTAGAAACTTAAAGCTCTTTTTTACATTCAGACTGCTCCGTCTGTGTTCGCCTGAGCTGGGATGCCTGGTGAAAGAGACTGGCAAGGTAATAGACTGGTTTAGGTGGAAGTCAGGAATCACCTAGGAGAGGAACTTCCCATTTGTTCTCAGCACTGCCTTGCCCCTATGAAAGGAGATATAGTCCTTTTAAATACACAAGGGCTGGGAGCCCACTGATCATGTGGCAAAAATGATGGACACCAGGAAAACTGCTTTCCAGGTAACATACACTTCAGGTTTGTTGAAACCATGGGATCCAAGTGGAATGCCTGAGCTGGGCAATAGAAATGTTTAGATCCCAAACTGGCACGGGTTCCCTGTGAGAGGGTGCAAGTGGGACAAATCCTTGAAAAACCTCCTGAAGATTGGGTTGGATGCGACAAAGGCATCCTTTCCAGCTGATGTGTATACAGACGTTGAGGCTAAATGGACTTACACAGTTGAAAGCTATAAGTCCAGACAGTGTAAATGAGTTAGGTAGTCCAACAGGGCTGGAACCCCTGCATGCGCTGGCACCACACCACTGGTAGAACACCAAACTGAAAACCTTCTCCATTTTGAGGCATAGGTTTTCTTCGTTGAGGGCTTCCTGTATCCGTTTGATACCTCCAGGACACCTTCTGGGAGTTGCAAGCCTGTACACTATTTATTTCAACAGTTCAGAAAACACCTTTGAGCAAATGCTCTTTTACAAAGGTTCCACATCTGTACAACATATAATCAAGTTACAGGAATAGAGAGAAAATACAACAAATGCTATACAATTAGTACAAAGACAAATCGCATGACCCCTATAAATATCTCAACAAAGCCTGGTGATTACAATATCAAATTAAGTAAAGGTGAAAATACATTCTGCAAGTAGAAGAAAAAAAAAAAATCAACCAGTTACTGACATCCAGCAGTGGATGAGCGTTAAAGGAGCACAGTGCAGAAAAAGGGGTAGCAGCCTGAAAGTTAGGCTTAGTCAAAGGTCCTAGAAGAGGGAATGAGGTCATGACCATGCTAGTGGAGGAAAGGGCATGAGTCAAGGGAGCTGGTGCGGGGGGGGATGAATGCTTGATACGAGTGGGACCACGAGATAAGGGGAGTGGAAAGGTGCGGGGGAGATGCAGGTACAGTATTGGAGACACTAGTCAACGGGAACAACAGTGTAAGAGCAAAGAACGAGTTGGGGTGGGGGGAGGAGGACTGAATTTCAACTCAGCAAACCGATAATACCCAAACTACCTGCAATTACAGGCAGCTGCCTCAGAGAGATGCATCTTCAGCTCAGCCTTGAAGGATGGTAGGGAGTAATTGCGGAATATATGCACAGTGATTTGATTTAGCCAGAGGGGAGCTCTGTACACATAGGAGAGCCGACCCATTGTCTTCATGAATGGGACAGTAAACGAACACCTCGTCTTTCCTCTGGTCTGGTGGCTAGAGCAAAATTCTGTGAGCATCTCCTTGAGGCTAGTGGTGGATTTTCCTAGTATAGTTTTCTTACCCAAGAGGCATGTTTGATATTTTATTCTATTTCTGAGGCTGAGCCATCCGGTTTGCTCGTAGAGTGAGCAGGAGTGAGTTATTAGGTTGTCATCTCCAAGGATAAGTCTGCAGGCCTTATTTAGGGCAGTCGATAGCCGCTTGAGTGCAGTGTCAGTTGCCACCCCATACACTACCAAGCCATAGTCAATGACTGATAAGATGGAGGAGGAAACAGACAAGTGCCGGGCAGTAGGTGTAAGATATCGTCCATGTCTGTACAGTACACCAAGTTCAGCGTTCACCACTTTTATGACTTGATCAATGTGGGGTACAAACGAGTGTGTGTCATCAATGGTGATCCCAAGGTACTTGAAAGACTGTACCTGCTCTAGGGGTATGTCCATGTTGTTCGTGCTGGACAAGACCGGGGATGAATTCTTGTGGTGTGGGCTGGAGATCAGCACTGTTTTAGTCTTCTTATAGTTAAGAAGAAGTTTCTGCATACCAAACCAGTTTTCCATGAGGGAGAAAGTGGGTTGCAGCTCCTGCTGCAAGTGACCCAGCTGGGCACTGCTGCTCAAGATGACGGCGTCATCTGCATACAAAACAGTTTTAGTTGTGCATGCCTCCGGCAATTTGTTTAAAAACAAACTGAAAAGAAGGGGGCCCAGAATGGATCCCTGGGCAACCCCAAGTGCAATTCCCCGGGGGGGGGAGAAGAGGTCACAGCTCAAATTTTTACACTTGGATCTGTAGGAAAGGTAGTCCTTGAACCAGTGGACTGCATCCGAGGAGATCCCCAAGTTCACCAGTTCCTGTAGCAGGATGGGGTGGCTGACGGTGTCAAAGGCTTTAGTGAGATCTATGAAGACAGAGCCCACTACTTTACTACCGTCCAGAGCCTTGTGTACAAAGTCGGAGAATTCCACTAATGCCGTGGTCGTACTGTGGCACTTACGAAATCCGTGCCGCTGTGGGCACAGGAGGTCGAATTTATGAAGGTACTCAGATATCTGATCAGCCACCATCCTCTCAAGGACTTCTGATAGGGAGGAGAGGATGGATATCGGTCTGTAATTGGCTGTACTGGTCCGATCTCCTCTTTTTAGCATGGGGTGACCACTGCAAGCTTCCATTTGGCTGGGAACTTAGCTAAGAAGAGCGATTTGTTAAACAGTTTGGTAACAGGTACCAAGAACTCTTTTAGTGCAATTGCTACCAGCTTCATATCCAGATTATCACTGCCTTACCTAACACTGAGTACGTAGGTTCTGGCTTCCTTAGGTGTGATGCTTCTAAAGTAGAAATTAGGGTGGTTTAGGCTTACACTAGTGTTTGGCGAGGGTATTTCAGGCTGGTTTCCACTAGCATTCTGTACAGGTGAGCCAGGGTGGTTGAGGCAGTCAGGTGGGAGGACAGCACAGAGATCAGAGAAGGCAGAATTAAAGGATTCAGCAATAGTATGTGAGTCAAGGGCTGGGGTACCATCGATCATTAGCATGGTAGGATACTACTTATTCTTTTTACCAAGCAGTTCCTTGACATCCTCCCAGAACCTTTTACCATTACCCCAGCTACTGTCCAGTTGTTCCCTGTAGTCTTTTGCTTTTGCCTGCCTAGTGAGGTTGGTACACTTATTACGAACAGCCCGGTACTGATGGTAGTCAACTGGATTGCCAGTGCATCTGGTCATACTCCATAGATTGTCCCTGTCTTTCATCTGGTCCAGCAGGTCTCTTGTAATCCACCCATTTGGGGATTCCCTTATCTTCCTTCTCCTCACTGGGGCAAAAATATCACAGATGCCACTGAACCTGTCAGAGAAGAACTGAAGTGCTTGATCTATGTCATTAAGAGTCCAAGGGGGACCAATGAACAAAGGATAGGGCATTTTTAAAGCCGTGGGCACAGCCACGCCGAAGGACACGGCTTAAAATAGTGACAGGAGGAGCTTTTTTGTCCTTAAAGACCCAGTGGCAAGCGACTGGCGAGTGGTCACAGTCAGCCAGCACAGTAACATTTTTCATCCTAGAAGGGGTTATTCGTGATGAGCCAATCTACTAGCGTGCCTTTGCCAGTACTACGATTAAGTCTTGTGTTCTCAGAGACCATCTGGGTAAGGTACATATTGGCTACCTGGTCTTTTTGTGGGGCTATATCCTTGCTAAGCCAGTTTACAGTAAAATCACCAGTAATGATGATTTCGAAGTTCCTCTTCAGCTTAGATAATGCGTCCAGGACCAAGCTGAGTCCAGGCTTTGCCTTGGTGGGTGGGAAATAAACTTAGGCAATTGTGAGTGCCTTGCTTTGCCTACCAATGAGGAGCTTTAAGGCTAGCAACTCACACTCAGCATTACTTGCGGAGATCAGCAACATCGATCCCTGTAGAGATTCCTTGATGTAGATAAGGCAACCCCCTCCCCGTTTTCCTACTCTATCAAGCCTGAAAGTAACATACCCTGGCAAGGCCATCGAGATATCTTTCACTTTCAGAGTGAGCCAGGACTCAGTCAGGCTAATGATATCAAGGTTGTGCAGATGAACCCAGGCCTGGAACTGGGCTATCTTGGGGAGCAAACTGCAGATATTAAGGGCAACAATCTTCAAGCCACTTTGTACTTTACAGTTTGTGGACCAGCCAGTCAATGCCGCCCTCGCTCCCACCTTAACTCCTTGCTTACCCCACCCCCCTCCATTGACACCATCATGGTGTTTTGCTTTCCACTCCCCAACTGTTGCCACCCTCACTCCTGCAGGCATGTAACGTGTACCTCTCCTTACTCACCCTCTTGCATCCCCCCCCACCCCTTCCATGCCCCTCCAAGCTCCTTCAATCAATAATAATGTTCAAGGATGCATCAAAAACTCTGTAAAGTACAGTTATGCAAGAACTTACTGTAATGGCAGAGCTTCAAGAGAGGCTCTTACAGTAAGTATTCACAAGTAGAACGAAGCCACCAGGCGTCAGGACCCCATGGAAAAATCTCTACCTAGCAGTCTCTGGCAGGGACCACCCCCATGTCAGGTGACCGGCATCATCCAAGGTCAGTATAAAGGGGGCAGTCCCCACGCCATCCCTCAGTTCTTTCCCGCCAAGAGCCAAAGGTCTGACAGGAGAGAAGAGGATATGGCCCCCATATCTGAAAGAAGAAATTGAGGGGCTGGAAAGAGGGAAGGTAATACCTACTGCAAGAGCCTCTCTCGCAGATCTACCGTTACGGTGAGTTCTTACGTAACTGTACTATTTAACTTCGAGAGGGCTCTTGCTGTAGGTATTCACAAGTAGGACCGAGTCCCAGCAATCTGCAACAAAAAGAAAGCGGGAGGAGGAAACACCATCCACAAATGCTGAGCTTCTAGACAGGGATCATGAGAGGATTCCCTCCAGAACATCTAGTCCTAAGCCCACTCTGTGGCAAGAGGCAATGTCCAAACTGTAATGTTTTGTGAAGGTATGGACGGATGTCCAAGTTGCAGCTGCACAAATCTCAGCCGCTGACACATTCTTAAAGCAAGCGGCAGAGGCCACGACCCTTCTAGTGGAGTGGCCTCTGACCTGACCCGGAAGGGTCTTGTGATACTCGTCGTAACAGAAAGTGATACAATTGGTCAACCATCTAGAAAGGCATTGCTTGGAAACAGGTTGCCTTCTCTCTTGTGAATGAAAGACACAAAGAGTTGCTCTGTTTTTCTGAGATCTTTAGTCCTGTGAGTGTAGTATCTCAGAATTCTATGTACATCCAGGGTATGGATTAGGTGCTCCCCTTGATTGGAGTGCTCCATGAAGAAAGCTGGAAGCGCAATGGATTGATTCAAATTGATCAAAAGGGAGGACTTATGAAAAGGGCGACAGTATAGCGCAACGGTTTAAGGCTCTGAGCTGCAAATCTGGAGATCTGGGTTTGAATCTCACAGCCCCCACCTGAATACATTGTGACCCTAAGCAAGTCACTTAACTTCCCTGTGCTCCCAGGTCGCACCTGTAAACAAGCTTTCAGTTTAGTGTCTCTCTCCTGGTTAAACAATTGCAAAGAAAAAAAAAATTCAGAGTAGATTCAGCCACCGCTTTCGGAGGAAATTTAGGATTAGCACACATGGCCACTCTATTCTTGTGGAAAATCAAATAGGGGATTTTACACATCAGGGCTTGCAACTCAGAAATCCTCTGAGCTGAGGTAATGGCCACCAGAAATAAAGTCTTCCAAGAAAGAAACTTTAGCTCTGCCTCCGCTGCAGGTTCGAAGGGAGGCAGAGTAATCTTCTCCAGAATGAATTTCAGGTCCCAAGGGGAAGCAGGATTGTGAATTGGGGGTCTTAGGTGCAAGACCCCTCGCAGAAAAGTCCTGCTTCCGAAAGGGATGTGGTAGGCCAAAATAGCTGCCTTATGTACTTTCATTGACGACTAACTAAGGCACAAGTCGTACAGGTGCCTAAGGTAGTCCAGAACCTTACTGGCTGGACAAGAAAAAGGTTCTAGGTTATTAGAATCCGCCCAGATGGTGACACGTTTCCACTTCATGGCGTAAGTGAACCTGGTGGAAGGCTTTCTGGCCTCCACCAGGATATCTGCTACCACGGGGGAAACTACAAAATGCACTTTATCTACATCTGAAGGAGCCACGCGTGAAGATGAAGAGACTGGAGGCCTGGATGGACCAGGGTCCCCTGCTCTTGGGTCAGCAAGTGTTGCGACAGTGGTAGAGGAAGAGGAGGTTCCTCGGAAAACTGTTGCAGAAGAGAGAACCAGGCTTGCCTCAGCCAGAAAGGAGCGATGAGGATCATTCTCGCCCCTTCCAACCTTAGCTTGATGAGCACTCTCGGGATCAGAGGAACAGGAGGGAAGGTGTAAACGAACTTGTCCTTCCAGCACAGAGACTGCGCGTCCCGGCAAAACACGTGTCGCCCTGGAGCGAGCGAGCAGAAGACAGGACGTTTGGCGCTGTCGGAGGAGGAGAAGAAAAATTTACTCACCTTAGTAATGTTGTTTCTTCTAATGGAGTCTTGCTATATTATAGACATTAGCAGTTTGATCCAGCTCTAGAACTGCCCCGGAGTGAAATGGTTAAAACCATTCCAAAATAGAATTTTGGCACGAGAGCAGCTCTATCTGTGTCATTTCAAACTTGAACTGTCAGATCTTTACGAGCCAAACTCACTAAGGTCTGTGTGGAAGCTGTAACCTACACTAGCCAAATGGCTACCTAAATAATAACAACCATTGATGGTCCCAACACCCAAGACTCAAGTCAGGGGACCAGAAATACTAACACCATTCTAATAATATGAAAATGGAACATAAGTATAATAAAACACACACACGCCAGCATACACATACACACCCCAAAGTCCCAAAGGGGACAAAATGCTAACAGGACATAAGTAGTGCCACTAAGTTGCCCGCACCCCACCAAGTAGAGGTTCTGAGAGGGCAGGTTGGGAGGTTTATAATATAGCAAGACTCCATTAGAAGAAACAACATTACTAAGGTGAGTAATTTTTCTTCAAACAACATGAAGTCTTGCTATATTATAGACATTAGCAGAATACACAGCAGTACCTCCATGGAGGAGGGCAGAACCTACTTAGGAATAGGCTCTGAAGAACAGCTGTGCCAAACCGAGCATCTCTCCTGGCCTGGACATCCAGGGAGTAATGCTTGGTAAAAGTGTGTACCGTTTTCCAAGTAGCAGCCTGGCAAATCTCTAATAAAGGGATATCTCTGGCAGCAGCTAGAGACGCAGCTGTACCCCTGGTAGAATGAGCCCTCAAACCGGGGGGGGGTCTCTGCCCACTTTCTGATAACAAAATTGGATACAAGAGACAATCCACCTGGCTATTGATCTCTTAAGTGGCAGGTTTGCCTTTCCCAACTTCACCATAGGTAAGGAAAAGTTGAGGATTCGAACTCAGACCCTTGGTACGCCTATATAATAACTAAGAGCTTCTTAACATCCAGGCAGTGCAATCTCCTCTCACCAAGAGGAGTGATCAGTGAAAATACTGGAAGGAGATAGATTGATTAAGATGGAAATCTGAAACCACCTTAGGCAAAACTTCCTATTAGTCCTAAGGACTACCTTATCCCTGTGGAAAGAAATAAAGTCAGTCTCCACTGACAAGGCTTGCACTTATGCGTCTGGCAGAAGTGATAGCCACTAGAAAAACAGTTTTCCAAGTTAGGAACTTAAGCTCTGCAGAAGACAGGTTCAAAGGGGTTGCATTAACTGGGCAATGCAAACATTAAGGTCCCAAGCAGGGGCGGTTCCCAAAGGGAGGATTAGTATGGAGTAATCCCTTAAAAACTTGGAAAACACAGGATGAGAGGAAGAGGGGATGACTTTCCTGCTGACACAAAAGCAGACAGCTGCCAAATGAACTCTCAGGGTAGCTGGTCTGAGACCCAAGGAATTAAGATGTACCATGTAATCTAACAAAATGGGCAATTCAGCAGATTCTGGGGAAATATTTTTCCTAGCACACCAAATGGAAAACCTTTTCCATTTAGAACTATAAGTAGCTCCTAGTGGAAGGCTTTCTGGAAGCCTTTAGGATCTCAAGAACACCCTGAGAGAGGTGTAAATCAGCAACTCTAACTCCTCAAGAGCCAGGCCTTGAGGTTGAGGGATTTGAGGTCCGATACCAAACCCTTCCCTGGGCACAAGTCAACAGATTGTGATTCCTGGGAGGCACAGGGAAGATGGGCTGTCAGAGACAGAAGGAGTGGGTACCAGGGCTGCCTGGCTCATCCGGGGCAATCAGAATCACCCTGCAAGGCTGATCTGATTTTGACTAGTACTTTGAATAGGAGAGGAAAGGGGAGCGAGAGGAACTTCCTCCCAATCCAGAAGAAGGGCATCCAGGGAACTGAGCCCAGCACTGGAGGCCTGCAACAGAACAGAGGAAGTTTGTGATTGTCTGGGGCTGCAAAAGATCTATCTGAGGGATTCCCCACCTGGCAAAAACTATCCCCAGCACTTGAGGATCCAGGGACCATCTGTGATGGCCCTGGGAAATCCTGCTGAGGGCATCCGCTAGGACACTGTCCTTCCCTGGAAGATGAACTGCTATGAGGGAAGTGTTCAGGGAATAGGCCAGAGACCACAACTTCATTGCCTCGGTGCACAAGGCCGAAGACCGAGTGCCCCCCTGTTTGCTGATGTACCACATTGTTGTGGTGTTGTCTGTTCCAACTTGTATCACCTTGTCGTGGACAGATGCAGAGAAAGCTTGAAGAGCTAAAAAGACAGCTCTGAGTTCCAGCAAATTGATGTGGAACAGAGATTCCTGGGGGGACCAAACTCCCTGAGTGGAAAGGTCGCCCATGTGGGCTCCCCCAACCCAGAAGGGAAGCATCTGTAGTGAGAGTCAAGTCGTGAGAAGGGGAAATGAAGGGACCCCGCTTAAATTGCTCTGATCCTGCCACCACTGGAGAGCTAGGATCAAGGTTCTGAGTCACTGGGACCAACTTGAAAGGGGTCTCTCTCTGAGACCAAAAGGTTCTCAAGTGAAACTGAATGTCTCTCATCTGAAATCTGGCTCCCTGCACAACAGCTGTGGATGCAGCCATGTGCCCCAGGAGCTGCAGAAAGTGTCTTGCTGGTCGAGAGACCTGCAGAGGGAAGGAAGAGGCCAGAGCCACTAAATTCCTTACCCTTTCTGGGGGAAGAAAGGCCCTGGCTAGCTTTGTGTCCAATTCTGCCCCTATAAAGGTGAGTACCTGGACTGGTTCCAGAACCGACTTTGGTAGGTTTAGCAGAAAACCCAGGGAGGTGAGAAGCTGCTGGGTGACCTGCAGGTGAGATTTTACCTGTTCTGGGAATGGCCTACAACGAGCCAGTCGCCTAGA
This sequence comes from Neoceratodus forsteri, assembly GCA_016271365.2. Taxonomy (NCBI): domain Eukaryota; kingdom Metazoa; phylum Chordata; order Ceratodontiformes; family Ceratodontidae; genus Neoceratodus; species Neoceratodus forsteri. The sequence goes on from JADMNL010000022.1 coordinate 585,683,827, forward strand.
TAGGGAAAACAGCAATCCTCTGCTTCCTTAAGGGGCCACTGCCACTGCTAGACACTTTGTGAATACCCTTGGAGCAGAGGTAAGGCCGAAGGGCATTGCTCTGAACTGGTAATGACCCGAGGGCAGTTCGAATCTGAGGTACTTTCGATGGGATCTTCTGATTAGGACATGGAAATAGGCATCCTTGAGGTCCAGGGAGGCTAGCCAGTCCCCTGGCCTTAGGGAAGGTAAAATCATTGCCAGAGTTACCATTTTGAACTTTGGTTTCAAAAGATGCTTGTTCAGATATCTGAGATCTAAAATGGGCCGCCATTCTCCTGTCTTTTTTGGGGTAAGGAAGTATCTGAATATAGACCCTGCCCTGATGCAGGGAGGAACCCTTCTACTGCTCTGAGAGCTAACAGGATGAGACCTCTGTTTCCAGAGCGAGGGTCTCTGAAGCACCTGTGGTAGAAAAAGTCTGCTTCTCAACTTGGGAAACTTTTGAAGCTGAGAACCAGACCCTGGCTTACTACTTCCAGAACCCACTTGTCTGAGGTTAAAGAAGCCCATTCTGACTGAAGTAAGCCAGCCTGCCCCCACTGGTACAGGAGAATGGCCCTGGGCACCCCATCAGGGTGCCTGTTTCTCAGGGAGCTTTAGGCTGGGGGTAGGAGCAGGTCTGCCCACCCTCGCCTGCCCCTGCCTCTGAAGAAGCCCCTCTGAGCATAGGCAGAGGAGGCCTGAGTCTGGTAGAAAGGCTGTGAAAAGGCCTACCCCTACCCCTGGGGCATGCCTTTGAGGAGTGGCTTGCCGCCTCCTAGCCTGGGCACTCTTGTAAGTAGTCCCATATTCATCCATCTTCTTCATGTAATTCTCTGTCTGCTCTCCAAACAGAGAATTTCCCACCACAGGAAAATCCATAGCCTTAGTCTGGGTATCCCAGACAAACTAGTACACCTGAGCCAGGCCAACCTACAAAAGCTACAGATGTGGCCATGACCCTAGAGGAAACATCATTAACATCCACAGCAGCATGAAACTGAACCTTAGAGGCTTCAATGCCATCAGCAGCCACCTGTTCTAGTTCACTAGCCAGCTGGCCATGGGCCTGCTTGGCCAATTGCATAACAGTATCCCATCTAGATTTCTGATACCTAGCTACATAAGCCATATAATTTGCTTGCCTGAGTCCCAGAGAGGCTGCCATATACTGTTTTTTGCCATGGCATCAATCTTCCTGAATCCTTGTCAGGAGGATGTGAAGCCAAGGGAATATTAGTTTTATCACAGGCAGCAGCCTGAACTACCCCAACATGACTGCATTGTTGAGGAAGGAATTCTGTATCAGGACCTGACAATGTATACCTTCTGTCCATCTTTTATCTACAGGAGGCACAGAATTAGGAGCTTTTAAAATTTTAATTGTTTGTTTCCTAAAAGACTTATGTAAAGGAATAGACAATCTCCTAGACTCTGGAATATCCATCATTTCTACAAAATCAGGCTCCTCTTGCTCATCCACAGCCTCTTCTAAAGGAAGCTGGAGGGTTTCAGCAACTTTTTATAAAACATAAATGAGATGGGACTCAGACAGCATAGGGGAGATTCTAAAGGTCTGTCTGGGGAGATGTCCGTTCAATGGGCACACCCAGACCTTCCCAGCCACATTCATACTGTTCATAATCCTCCTCCCCTCCTCTGGCTCATAAAATTCCTCAATATCATAATCCTGAACCACTGGGACCGGACGAACCGACCTTTTACCAGATAGTGGTGGTTCGGACGGACCCTGAGACAGTGACTGGACAATTTGTATGGCTTTTGCTATCTCTGCAGCAGTTGGAGAAGGAATTTTGGACTCCAGACCTGCTGATTTTCTTGTTTTCTTTACTGGAATTGGTTCCTCAGAACCAGCTTTTCTTTGCCCGAGGAAGTCTGGCCTGGTCAGAGGGCATTCCTCTGGTTCGGTTGGCACCGAACCGGGCTGGCCATCCGGGTCAGCGGACTTTTTGGCCTCTCGTTCCCTGAGCCTGCCCAATCTTTTTTCCAGGGTGGCTGCAGGGAAATTCTTACATACCTGGCAGTCTGACTGGAGGTGGTCAAACCCCAGACAAACACATGTGGTGTGTGTGGGTCAGCCTTGGCAAAGACTTCCCACAACCATCACAGTGTTGAAACCCAGTGGGCCCGGTTTTTCTTTGGTTTCTCAAACATAATGCCAGAATAACCAAAAACTTGTCTTTAACGGGCAGTGCCAGGCAAGACACCCTTTATCGGTTCCTAACCGTGTCACGGGTATTGGAAAAACGTATAAATCCATTTTTTAGAACCGTAAGAACCGGGAACCGCGACTCTTAAATAGTAACTTTTAGTTTTAAATGAGTTTTAAACCCACTGATCGGTTCAAAACCGAACCGATAACTTACAAGTTCCACACAGACAAAACCTTCATTTACTTACGGTTACCACAGATAGAGCTTGAACCAACGGTTTTATGTTAAATAAAACTATTCTCGGTTAAATCCAACCGAGAAACACTTTTTAAACCGAGAAATGAACCGAGCAGAAGGAGAAATCTCCGGAGCGACTGTTCACTGAGGCGGAGTAAAGAATCTGACAGTTCAAGTTTGAAATGACACAGATAGAGCTGCTCTCGTGCCAAAATCTATTTTGGAATGGTTTTAACCATTTCACTCCAGGGCAGTTCTAGAGCTGGATCAAACTGCTAATATCTATAATATAGCAAGACTTCATGTTGTTTGAAAATACAGGTAACTCACCTGTAACAGGAGTTCTAGGAGTGGTATATGTTGTTCATCCACACTTATTGGCAGGTTCCTTGCCACTTTAAATCTTGCCAGAAGGTCTTCAAGCTGGCTCCTCCCACCCACCCAGGTGATAAAACTCTCGGCTCCGCCCAATGACGCCAGATCTAGCCCGCTGGAAGCCAGGTTGCGTGTCGAAGCCGGGGAGGTCGGGAGGGTTGTGTGGATGAACATATACCACTCCTAGAACTCCTTTTAGAGGTGAGAAACCTGTATTTCTAGGGACGTGGACATGTTGTTCAATCCACACTTATTGGCAGACTCCTAGCAGTTCTCTGGGAGGAGGGAGGCAAGGCGCGCAATCCCTACTTAAGGAATAAGGACTGGAGAACAGAGGTCCCAAAACCAGCATCCCGGCGTGATTCAAGGTCGATGTGGTAGTGGGTAATGAAGGTGTGTGCTGACTTCCAGGTAGCAGCCCTGCAGATTTCCTGGATAAGGACGTTCCTGGAAGCAGCCACTAAAGCAGCGGTATGGCGGGTAGAATGAGCTCTTATCCCTTTGGGAGGCGCCATGCCCGCCAACCTATAGCAGAGATCTATGCATGAAGTGACCCACCTGCCTATCGTCTGCTAGGCTGTAGGTGCGGTTTCAGCGTAGGTGACAAACAGCTGGTGAACCTCTCCCTGAACTTCAGCCGTCCACTCCTTGTAATAAGAGAGAGCTCTTCTAGAGTCCAAAGTATGGAGCCTATATTCGGCCTCCGAGGTGTGATTGGGGTAGAACACCGGCAGAGTCAACACCTGGTTAAGGTGAAACTCCAACACCACCTTCGGAAGGAATTGCGGGTGGGGGCGCAGGACAACCTTGTCCTGTGGAAGACCAGAAAGGAGACTGATGGAGAGCGCCTGAGCTCTCCCATCCTCTGGCTGATGGATAGCCACCAAGAAGGCGGTCTTCCATGACAGGTGAGAGATGTCACACCTATGCATCGGTTCGAATGGCTTGCCCATGAGCTTAGCCAATACCAGCAGTAGATCCCATGGAGGTGGAGGTTCTCGCACCGGAGGGGATATGTGATCGAGGCCTTTGAAAAAGCGCCCGACCACCTTCTCCTGTGCCACCGACTGCTTTCCGGCCTGCGCCCGGTAAGCAGAGATGGCTGCCAGGTGCACCTAAAGGGTCGTCGATCGAAGCCCTAGCTGAGAAAGGGACCACAGGTAGTCCAGAATGCTGGCCAAGGAACAGGAGGAAGGGTCCAACCCTTTATCATGACACCAAATGGAGAATCTCTTCCATTTGAAGGCATAGCACTTTCTGGTCGACACCTTACGGGATGCCTCAACAACGTGGAGGACCTCGTCGGAAAGACCCAAGGCCTGGAACTCTAGCCGCTCAGGAACCAGGCCATCAGGTGCAGGGATTGAAGGTCCGGTTGGAATACCTTCCCCTGATTGACCGAGATCAGGTCCGGACAGGCTGGAAGCCGCCCCGGGAGCCTGGAGCGGAGGCTGAGGAGATCTGGATACTAGAACTGACTGGGCCAGTCTGGGGCTACCAGAATCACCTGCGCCTTGTCCCTCTTCACCTTGAGAAGCACCTTGTGGATCAAGGGAAATGGGGGAAGGCGTAGAAGAGGCCCAGGGTCCACCGCCTCGAGAAGGCATCCCCCTGCAGCGAGCCCTGCTGAGGGGGGCGGGCATGAAACAGCCTCAGCTTTGCATTCTCCCTGGAGGCAAACAGGTCCACCTGAGGTGTGCCCCAGTGGGAGAACAGATCGTGTATTACCTCCGGCAGGAGAGACCACTTGTGAGATGCAGCACCTATCCGGCTTAGTGCATCGGCCAGAGTGTTGGAGGCTCCTGCCACATGAATGGCTAGAAGATCCGCCTCCAGACTGCCCACGAGAGACCAAGTGCGGAGAGCTTCCTTGCACAGAGGCAAGGAGCGCATCCCATCCTGGCGGTTTAGGTAGTACATTGTCGTGGTGTTGTCCCTCTGGACCTGGACCACTTGACCCCGTACAAACGGAGCGAAGGCGGTGAGGACTAGTCGGACGGCTCGAACCTCCAGCAGGTTGATGTGGCATCGAGACTGCTGAGGGGACCAGAGGCTGTGCGCTCTAAGCTCCCCCAGATGGACAACCCAATCCATCAGAGAGGCAGTCGTTAGAGTGACCGTTGGCTCTGGGCGGACAAACGGGATACCCTCCTGCAGATGAGTGGGAACGATCCATCACTGGAGAGCGTTCCCCATCTCCTGGGTCACTATCACTGGCTGGTCCAGAGGACTGGAGCGCTGTGACCATTGGCAGGCCAGTGCCCACTGCAGGGGACGCATGTGCCAGCGGGCCCAATGGACCACACTGGTGCAAGCCGCCATGAAGTCCAGGAGGCGCAGGAAGTCCCGGGCACGGCGCAACTGCCCAACCTGAAATGATTGGGCAAAGGAGGAAAGAACCTCAGCCCTGTCCGCCGGGGGCCGTGCGCTGGCTCGAAGAGAGTCGAGCTCTGCCCCGATGAACTGAATCACCTGCGTTGGCACGAGTTCCGATTTGGCCTCGTTGATTAGGAGGCCAATCTGAGAGCAGACCTGGAGGGCCAGATCCCTGGACCGCGCCACCTCTGACTTGGAGGAGGCTGCAATCAGCCAGTTGTCCAGGTAAAGGTACACCCGGACCCTTCAGCCCCGCAGGAATGCTGTCACCACTGCCATGCATTTGGTGAAGACCCTGGGAGCTGGAGAGAGAGAGCATGGCCCGGAACTCGTAAAGGGATCCCTCCGCTCTGAAGCGGAGGAATCGCTGGTGGGACGGACGGATTGGGACGCGAAAGAACGCATCCTGAAGGTCCAGAGAACAGAACCACATGCCTCGTTCCAAGGATGGGATGATCTGAGCCAGAGTGACCATCCTGAAGGTTCGAGACCTTAGGAACTTGTTCAGGTCGCGGAAGTCTAGAATGGGGCACCAGCCCCCCATCCATTTTGGGACCAGGAAGTACCTGGACACAAACCCCGGGTCTGAAGGAGGATCCGTCACCTCCCTGATCACCTCCTTCTGGAGGAGCAGGGCAATGTCGGCTCGACGAGCTGACAGAGAGGCTGCGTATCCCGTAGTCCCCCGTGGGGCGACGGCTCGATAGGGTGGGACTGCTCGAATTCCAGCAGCAGACCCTTTCCTACCACTTCCAACACCCAGCGGTCCTTGGTGATATCAGACCAGGCGGAAATGAAGTGGCGGAGCCATCCCCCCACGGGGGGAACCTGGGGTGGAGTAACGAGGTTGGGGGTGACACCCCTCAACCCGTCACTGGGCAGGCTTGGAGGAAGGACCGGCCGAGGAGCCTCCTGGACCCTTCCCTCCCAGCTTCCTGTTGGAGGAAGTGGCAGGCTTGGCTTTGGGGTGCCAAGTGCGAGCCTGCTGCCCTGATGCTGGTGTTGCTGGGCCGGACGTGCCACAGGGGCTGAAGGACGAAAGGGCTTACACTGCTGCTGGCGGCCTTTGTCCTTATGGGCAGACGTGACAGAGTCCAAGGTGGCACTGGACTTCTCGATCCACTGAAGATGCCCCTCAACCCCAGGACCGAACAAGTCGGTACCCAGTAAGGGAACGTCTGCCAGTTTGTGCTGGGTATCTGCCGTGAAAGTGGAGATCTGCAGCCAAGTTCTGTGGCGCATGGCCACTGCGGCCACTACTGACCGGGCACACGAATCAGCGATGTCCAGGGAGGTCTGGAGCTGCTGTTTGGCCACTGCCCTTCCCTGATCCCGCATCTGCTTTACCGTAGTTTGGAGATCAGCCAGGACATGAGGAATCACCTCATCCAGGGAGCCCAAAAGAGTGTGTGAAAAATGTGCCATCAGGACTGGCGAGCTGGCCTGACGAAGGCCTAGGGAGGAAGCAGCGTAAACTTTCCGCCTGGAGTAGTCCAACTTCTTGGACTCCTTGTCGGGAGGCTTGTCCACGCCCCGAGCATTCCCGGAATGCCGGAAAACGCCATCAGCCAAGAGCTCCTCCGCAGAGGGGTGCTCCAAGAAACCGGGGAGTGAACCAGTGGGGACAGCATACTTCCGAGCCATCCTGGCTGAGGGTGCTGGACAAGAAGCTGGCCGCTGCCACAGCTCCAGGGCCAGGCCAACAATGGCTTTGGCCACCGGGAAGGCCTCCGTGGGGGAATACCCTCGGTCAAGTATCTCCGTGAGGGGAAACTTGGCCCATTTTGAAACGGGTTCAAGCTTCATCCCAGTGGACTCTGAGATGAGCCTAAGCATTCCCAAAAACGAGGATGGGCTCTCGTCCACTGACTGACCCCCAGTGGACTCCAAGTCAAGCGGAAGAACAAGGAGTCGTCATCAGACTCCGAGGAGTCTGCGAACAGCTGACGAGCGCCTGAACCACCCTCCACCTGCTGAGGTCGATCAAAAGTGAGGGTGACCGACAACCGATCGGGCAATCCCTGACCCGACAGAGAATCCTTGGTCAGGGCCCCAAATTTTGGTTGTGGAGGCAGGGGTTCCACCACAATGGGTGGCGAGATGGTTTGGCGAACAACCGGTGCTGGCTTGCCCTCGCCCACTCACGAGAGGTTGTTTCGGCCTCCGTGACAGCCACTTAATGGCAGGAAAGACTGACCCAAGTCTGCCTATTCGGTCAAAAGGCGCTATGCCATTAGCTCTCGTGGCGCTGGCGCAATTTGCGCCTGAGCCTATCTCGAAGAGGATGAAGATGAGGCGCTCACCGCTTCCACGGTGCAACATTCAAGACAGTCGGCGTCGGAGGAATCAGCTGGACCGAGAAGAGGCCCAGACAGAGACCTTCGTGTTTCGAGGTGGGTCCAGAGGGGCGGGGAAACCCGCCTCCCTCGGGTTCAGGGACCTTAACTGGGGACTCGGCACAGGAGGCACAGGCAAGTCCTCGGTTTCCACCGGGGGAACCGGTGAAGAAGGGTTGTCGGTTTCTCCAGTCGACAGCCCATCCGACAGGTCGAGAAAAATCTCGACTGCATCAACTGGTGCCTCGGCCGGCTGTTCTAACGGGGACACCGTGAAGCAAGCAGCCTTAGCCACAACCTCGACCGAAGTCGAGTGTCAACTATCCGGGGAAGGGGACCTCTCCCGCTCCCATGAATGTAGACGGTGGGACTTACGGGGGTCCTTCTTTTTGGACCGAGAGGAATGGCCCGAAGGGCCTTCTCCCTTGGTGGAGAGGGATTGGCAAAGCTCCTTGAAAGAAGCTGTGTAGAAGGATTCCAAGGAGAGCGGGATAAATGCTGCGACCGAAGATGATGATGCGGCTGGGTCGCCTCCTCTTCGAGGGTGATCATCTGCTCCAGCTGTTCCGCCGAGCCCGCAGCCACGGACACCGCCCAACGGGCCTCCTTAGACTTAGCCGGAGGATATCATTTTTTCGGGTCGCCCCAACAGTAAACGGGTACTGCAGTCCTTCAAGACCTAAGCCGAAAAGGATCTACACAATTCACAAGCCTGTGAGTCATGGCAGAGTCCAAGGCAATAAACGCACGTGGCGTGCAGATCGGTCCGGGACATCATCTGCCCACAGGGGCACCTACGAAATCCGGGAGTCAATTTGTCCATCGCAGCCGCGAGGGAAGATACAGACCGAAGTCCTGTAAATCTTAAATCGGATTAACCTAGGTGTTTGGATCCAGGCCTAAACGCAGAGCGCCAAGGAGGGAACCCGAGCTTCCAAGCGGTAAGGAAGATCTGGCGTCATGGGGCAGAGCCGAGTTTTACCACCTGGGTGGATGGGAGGAGACAGCTTTAAGACTTTCCAGCAAGATTTAAAGTGGCAAGGAACGTGCCAATAAGTGTGGATTGAACAACATATCCACGTCCCTAGAAAGGTCAATTTGAGGAGTCCCCCAATGCTGGAAGATGTCGTTTAGCACAACCTGGTCTAGTTCCCACTCGTGAGTCTTGGCCGATGAGCGACAAAGCGTCCATGAGAGTGTTCTCCATCCCTGGCACGTGGACAGCAGTCAGATGAAGGCTGTGCTGGGACGCCCAGTGCCAGATTCTCATGGCTTCCCGGCAGAGGGGATAAGAATGAGTTCTCCCCGCGTTTGTTGAGGTACCAGACAACACACATGTCCGACTGTACGAGAAAATGACCGGGACGAACAACTGGAAGGAGAGCCTGGAAGGCATAAAGGACTGCCCTCAGGCTCAAGGACGTTTATATGGAGTCTATGTTCGAACTGAGACCAGCTTCCCAGAGTCCAATGAGACCTGAGATGGGCACCCCAGCCTGCCCCTGATGCATCCGTCGTCAGGGTCTGGGTGGGTGGGACGGTACAGAACGAGATCTCTAGACAGAGGTGATTTGCAACCGTCCACCACTGTAAGTCTCTGACCATAGGATCAGACACCAGGATCTCATGAGCTAGGTCATCCTGGGACTGATCCCATTGAGTCCATAGGGTCCACAGAGATCCTCATGTGGATACAAGCTAGTGGGACGGTCGAGTTGGCAGCCACCATAAGGCTGAGAAGGCGAAGGACCTTCCTGGCTCCGACCCTTCTGAGACCCGATACGAACAGAGCCTGGACTGACACTGTCTCAGCTCTGTCCGGGGCCAAAAAGGCCTTGCCCAGGGTCGTGTCCAACACTGCCCCTACGAACTGCAGCTCTTGGCAAGGGATCAGAAGGGACTTGACAAGGCTGACTGTAATCCCCAGGTCAGAGAAAACTTGAAGGGTGACGGAAAGGGAGCCCGAGAGTTCCTCCCTGAACAGGGCTGCCAGAAGACAATCGTCCAAGTAGGGGAAGACTTGGACCCCCTTGGTACGCAGGAAGGCCACCACTACCACCAGGCATTTGGTAAATACTCGAGGGGCAAAGGACAGACCAAGTGGGCAGGCCCAGAACTGGTAGTGGGACCCCTGAAAACAAAAACGGAGGTACTTGCGGTGGGAGTGGCAAATGGGGATATGGAAGTAGGCATCCTGCATAGCCACAGGCCGGCCGAAGCATGGGAAGAAGGCTCTGGAAGGAGAGCATTCAGAGCCGTTTGTACTCCACAAACTGTTTGAGGGAGCAGAGGTCGAGAATGGGCCTCAGATCTCCAGTTTTCTTTGGTACTAGGAAGAAGTGAGAATAGTAACCTGTTCCCTGAAGATGGAGGGGGGACAGGTTCTATTGCCTCTTTCAACAGAAGAGAGTGCATCTCTTCCAGTACCTATTGCAGAAAAGTAGGAGAGTATGAGGAGGGAGGGGATGGTCTGCGAGTTTTTTTTTTTTTAATTAATTCTATAAAGTGTCCTGTTGCAATCAGCTGGAGCACCCAGGCATCTGTCGCTATCCTCTCCCAGCCCAGGAGATGGAAGGAAAATCTCTCCCTACAGGTTCCTCTAAACTGGACAGAGGCAGAGAGTCAGGAGGTGGAGGGCAGAGTAGCAGCTGAGGCACCAGGAGCTTTCTTGCTTTTGGGGGGGGGGGGGGTGCGCGCATTGGCAGCTGATGCGGCCTTATGTTTATTGGGACATCTAGATTGTATCTGCTTAGCCTTTTGGCGTCTGGAGCCACTGAAAGGACAGTTTCTGCCCTTGAGAGGGTTTGTACATTGAACAGACCTTAATGCCAAACCCATCTCCTGTAATGCAGTGATGATGTCCTTGACATCACCGCCAAACAGCACATACCCTCTGAAGGGAGCATCGTGGATAGCCGACTGTACTTCAGGGACAAGACCCGACACTCGTAGCCAGATGTGACACTGCAAGGATACAACGAAGGCCGAGCTCCTGCCTGCTGCGTCCACTGCATCACATGTAGCATGAAGCATGTCTCTACAGGTCAATCATGCGGAACGGACAAGATCTTCCAGTTCCCACTTAGTCTGGGAATCTGGAAGGGAGTCCAGTTTTGATTCCATCTTACTAAGGATAGCCTTCTGGTAGTCCCCATGTGGCCAACATAGTTGAGGGCCCTCAAGCCCAGAGTGGAAGAAGCACAGACCTTCTTCCCACACTGGTCCAGAAGACATGATTCCTTGTCAGGAGGGGACAAGCTAAAGTGCTTAGGGTTGGCTGATCGGTTGTGTATGGCGCTGATCACTACTGAATCAGACCTGGGGTGAAGGCTAAGAAAGTCCTTCTCCTCAGGAGCCTGGTATAGCCTGTCTGTCTTCCGAGGAAAGGGGGCTAATGAGGAAGGTTGCTTCCAAATAGTGGAAACAAGATCCATGTGAGGCCTTATCCAGGGTGGAATCAGGGTGGGAAAAGTCTCCGGGAGATCTAGATGGTTCACGAGCTTCTTACGCTGGAGGTCTGGCTCCACTGACTGCCACTCGCAGGCAGCCTGGATTTTCTTCAGCAGCTCCAGAAAGGAAGGGTCTTCCAGAGGGGACTTCAGAGAACCTTGCGGCCTGGGCCTATCTGGAGTGCGGGGCTCGTCCTCTAGGTCATAGCGTCTGGAGTCCAAATCTGACTCTGAAGATTCTGATGATGGAGAAGAAGAGTCCTCCCCAGGAGGAGGAGGATCGCCCTCCTCGGAGGTTCCCCGGGGAAGCGTGTCCTCCCTGGCCCAAGAGCCAGAAGGTTCAGCTGTGGTGTCAGGCAGAGGTAGGGGAAGCCTTTTCGTGCCGACGTAAGGGGTCCAACGTCGGGACCGGCATTGGTATACGTTTTTCGACCTCTTGGGTGATCTGTGTTTTAGCCTCAGCCCACCAGGAGGCCAAGACCTCCCTCAAGTCCACCTGAGGCTGCGGGGTAGGTGGAGGAGGGCTTAGATATGGGTAACCTGGAAACCTTCTAATAAGGGTACCCATAACCTGACAGCGGGAGGCCCGGAGTCAGGTATTGAGGAGCAAGGTACTGCAGCATCGAGTAGTGCGGCTTCGGGTACTGAAGCGCCGGATACTGTGGTGTCTGGTATGCCGGCATCTGGTACTGGGGGCTCTGACGGGGGTAGAAAGTCCCGCAGTCGGTGCTGCAGGCAGACCAGACAGATCAGGCATTGGCCGAGGGCGTATGGCCCAAAGGGGACCTGTTGGGGGTCCAGGAACCCAAAAGGCTCTGACAGTCTCTCATCAGGAAGCGGTATGTCAGAGGGTGACGGTCAGTTGTCTAGCGTCAGGATCTGGCATCGGGGGGAGGAGGTACCCTCGACGGCAGCGTTTTAGCTCCTCCCTCCCTGGCTGGGGTCGAGGAGCCTAACTCCTCAGGAGGAGCTGGAGGAGACGCGAGGACCTCAGTAGGCAACGCAACAGGTGTGCGCTGCGGTGACTCTCCGGCATCAGGGGTGGAAGGAGAGCCTGACGGCAGGTCGCCAGCTAGGCAGACGTCTGGTGTACCAACAACCGACTTACCAGCCATTGGACGCACTCTGACCGGTAGGCCAGGGTTTAAAGGCCATAGCAGGAGTGCGGGCCTCCTTTGGCCCGGAGGTCTGCCTGGCATGAGCCAGATTTTTTGGGGTGGGTGGGGGTGTACCCAGCTTAGATACCACTAAGGCGCCAAAGTCATGGCTGCTGTGGATGGCAGTCCCGATCCCTGTTTCTCTCCTTGTCCCTCCTTTTCTTGCGATGGCCCTCGGGAGAAGTTGACTCCTGCCTCAATTTCTTCAGTTCTTTTTCCATGGATGCCATTTTCTTTTTGAGCAAATGGGTTTCCAGAGACTCCTGCCTTCATTTCCAAGTAGCAGCATTCACACTCCTCCACGCTGTGGTCTAGGCCAGGACAGAAGCAGCAGAGGGAATGGCTGTCCTTGTGAGGGAGCTGGGATCCACACAACTAGCACTTGATTTTATGCGATTCCGATGGTGCCGGGGACAACATGCACAGCGAAGTAGTAACACACAATTATCAGAATAAAGATGAAAATTGTTGGAAAAGGTTTATACTTATCCAAATGGCGAGATAAGCAAGCGCTGGTCTTCTTCGAGGTACTTTCGCAGGCCAACAGCAGGAAAGAACTGGAGGGCAGGCGTCGGGACCGCCCCCTTATACTGACATCGGATGACACCAGTCGCCTGACGTGCTAGCTAGAGATTTTTCCGTGGGGTCCTGATGCCTGGCGGCTTAGTCCTACTTGTGAATACCTACTGCAAAGAGTACTCTTTAAGTAGACTCTATACTTGCTTACGTTTAACCTGTATATAGTGTACTGCAGTTGCTATACTTTTTAGTTGCATACACTTCATGGTCTTGCTTAATGGTTCTTTTTAATACTCTATTTTGATTTTGTGTGTATTATAAACTTCCTGTGTATAATTACTGCTCTATGTACATACTTTGCAAGTGTGAATTCATTTTGTATATATTGTTTACCCAATTATGACGTAATGGAGTATTCCTTTGTATGTATTGTTAACCTCTCCTTTCCAGGTCCATTTTGAAAATGAGCTTGCTCAACAATGTTCGCCTGGTTAAATAAAAATTTTGATTGATTGATTGAAAAGGTCCTGGATTAGAATGAACATTCCCAGAAATTAATAACAGAGAGGGGAGAAAAATGTTGACAGCAGCCAGTGTACAGCGTTTAGCCAAACCCCATTTCCTATCATGCCCAGGGACAGAGGCATACTGCCTTGGCCTACCGAGTGGCGCATACAACTGGGCTAGGACGAGTGAGCTGCTGCAAACTGAGAATAAATTTTATGCAAAGGAGCAGGACTAAGTGCCTTGGCTCTTGGTTCATGTTTGCATGTTCCATGTTGTAACTCATAGGTGTAAGAGACCATGAGGCTCTGTCCCTGGTCAGCTGGCATGGAGATACAGAGGTACTGCCCCACTAGAGGTGTGATAAGCGAGTAGAAGTACACAGAATGTAGCTAGCACCCTGTCCATCATGTTTGCCAAATTAACTGAGCTAGAAAGAAACTGGATGTTCAGAGTCAGGAGTGGAAATCCCAGTGAAGAAATTGTGGCCTAACTTTCATGCACCACTATTATTTCCTTGAGACTGCTTTATGGGTGTGGTAAAGTGCTTGGAAAGCCCGAGGTGCTCAACCAATAGACTGTAAGGTGAGGGGCAACTTCAAGGATTCAATAAAGGCTGGGACCAGAGTGGGGTGGGGGGATTATACAGTAATCCACAGGGGAGACAAAGTCACTCAGAAGGGATGCTGCAGTTAGCAGGCACCAAATTCGGAAAGTGGGGGGGGGACTGTAAAGAAATGAAAGGGCTGCAGCAGCCAATGGGCAGCCTGCTGCAGCGCATCTTGTCTAATCAAATTGTAGGCTTTCGCTCCTTGGATGCTCAGAGGGAGCCGGGGAGCATACCTGAGCTTGCTTCTTGTAGGAAGAGTGGGCAGAGATCCAGCAAGGCCGTGGCGGCATGGAGAGCTGGTCTCACAGGGGGGCTTTCTGGACAAGTCTTCGGCCGGTAGGGTGTACCGGTGGACCGGCGGGTCTAGTGGGAGGTCTGCAACCAGCTGGTGTACGTCCAGGGGGCACTCCTGCTAGCATGAAGCCCGCTCTCTTAAGTCCTCAAGTGCCATGCCTTGAGTCTATGCGACCTGAAGATCTGGTGCATGATCCTCCCTTAGTAGGAGGTTAACAGGTTGTGGCTTGGCCACGGACCTGAGGAGCAGCGGAGAGTATCACGGCTGCCTGGCATATCTGGTGCTCTCAAAATCTGCTGACTGTGATCTGAGTTTGATTAGTACTGAAAAATCAGGGGGCAAGGAAAGGAAGGCATATAGATGCCTCCTTGACCAGTCCAGGATCACAGAGTCCAGAGGGACTGTACCCCTGGCAGGTGGTCTGCAATAATAATGTGGCAGGTGGTGGTTCTCATGGAAAGCAGAGAGATTCATCTCTGGGGTGCCCCACCTCCAGAATATTACGTTCGGCACCTGCCTGTTTTGAGGCCCACTCGTGATGGGCCTGGATGATCCAGTTCAGAGCATCTGCTAAGGTGTTGACCTCTTCTGGCAGAAGGATAGCTTGTAAAGAGGCACTGTGGGAGTAAGCCAGACTCCATATCTTCATTGCCTCCTTGCACAGAGAGCTAGACCTTGTCCCTCCCTGCTTGTTTATGTAGCACATTATGGTGGTATTGCCTGTTCTTAACTGTACCACCCTTCCTTGGATTAGTGGAGCAAAGATTTGCAGAGCTAGTAGCACAGCCCTTAACTGCAGCAGATTTATGTGCTGGAGTGACTCTGGATGTAACCACCTACAGTGAGTGGAGTGCTCCCCTAGGTGGGCATCCCACCCCAGTAGTGATGCATCTGTTGATAGGATAACAGGTAGAGACTCTTACTGGAAGGGAACTCCTTATCCGAGATTATTACCTTTCCCTTACTGGAGAGCCTGCAGTAACGTACCTGTTACTAGAATTGGCTTTGAGAGTGGGACTCTCCTCTGGCACCAATGTGCTCTGAGGTGGAACTAAATGTCCCTCATTTGGAACCTGAAACCAGGGACTGTGCCCATTGCTGGAATCATGTGGCCCATGAGTTGTAGAAACTGTCTTGCTGTTTTCTGCATGTTTGGTTTGAACAAACCATCAGGTTACAGGACACTGCTTACCCTTCCCTGAGGAAGGTAAGCTCTTCCCAGTATGGTATTCAGTTCTGCCCTTAAACATTGCAGTACTTGGCAGGGCAGGCTTTGACATTTATCAGAAATCCCAGAGACTCCAAAAAGGTCCTGGGCTACCTACAGATATTCCCTTACCTGTCAGGAGGGGACTTCCCCCTGACCAGCCATCCGTCCAGGTAGGGAGACACAGAAACACCTAGCTTTGTTAGGAGAGTCACCACCACTGCCAGGCACTGGTAAAACTCTTGGTGCTGCTGAAAGACCAAAGAGTGTTGAAGAACTGGAAGTGTCCTGAAAGGAATCTGAAATTCTGATATTTTCTGTGAGATTCCCTTTTTGAACATGGGTTTTAGCAGGTGTATGTTAAACATTCTGAGAAACCCTTCCCCTTTTTCAGAGAGGGTACCGGCTCTATTGCCCTGCTCAAGAGCAGGTCTATACTTCTTTTTCTAGCAACTTTCTTTCTGAGAGCTTTGAACACTTTTTCTTGGGGGAGGAAGGGATTTAGAGCTTAGTGACAAACCCTGACTCACCACATTCAGGACCCACTTCGGTAGTGATATTTATTTATCTATTTATTTATTTACTATAAACCTGTAAACAGCAAACTGGTTTGCCCCCGACTAGCAGGAGGCGGCCTGAGGAATGGAGTCAGAGGCACCATTTACTTTTTGTAGCTGGGCTTGCCCAGTCTGGAAGCCACGCTTGCCACCGCTTCTGACTCTGCCCCTAGAATAGCCAGCCGGCTGAGTGTATTGTAGTGGTACAGCCTGGACCTGGTAAAAGGGTCTGGTGTATGTAAGTCTATCCTTACCTACCCTTCCATAGGGCCTGGAAGACAGGGAAGGTTTTTCCTTTGCTAAACTGCTCCTAAAGGTGGCTTTATATCCGTCCACCTTTTTTATGTAAGCCTCTGTCTGTTCACCAAATAAGAAATTATCCACAGAAAAATCCATGGCCTTAGCCTGGGTATCGTGAGTCAGGTTAGAAGCCCTAAGCCAAGCAAGCCTTCTTAGGGCCACTGTGCCAGCCATCCACCCGGCAGCAGTGCCATGAAGGCCTGCTGTCACTGGGGTAAATACAGCTACTCACCTGTAACAGGAGTTCTAGGAATGGTATATGTTGTTCATCCACACTGTCTGGCAGGTTCCTTGCCGCTTTAAATCTTGCCAGAAGGTCTTCAAGCTGGCCCTCCCACCCACCCAGGTGGTAAAACTCGGCTCCGCCCCATGACGCCAGATCTGGCCTGCTGAAGCCAGGTTGTGCCGGCCGGGAGGTTGGTGGTCGTAGGATGAAACAACATATACCATTCCTAGAACTCCTGTTACAGGTGAGTAACCTGTATTTCTAGACATGGATATGTTGTTCATCCACACTGTCTGGCAGACTCCTAGCAGTTCTCCAGGAGGAGGAGGCAAAGCACACAC
This sequence comes from Neoceratodus forsteri, assembly GCA_016271365.2. Taxonomy (NCBI): domain Eukaryota; kingdom Metazoa; phylum Chordata; order Ceratodontiformes; family Ceratodontidae; genus Neoceratodus; species Neoceratodus forsteri. The sequence continues at coordinate 585,700,511 of JADMNL010000022.1, forward strand.
CTCTACTTAGGGAATAATGACTGAGAACCGAGGCCCCAAAACCAGCATTCCGGCGTGACTCAAGGTCGATGTGGTAGTGGGTAATGAAGGTGTGTGCGGACTTCCAGGTAGCAGCCCTGCCGATTTCCTGGATAGGGACGTCCCTGGAAGCAGCCACCGATGCAGCGGTATGGCGGGTAGAATGAGCTCTTATCCCTCTGGGAGGCTCCATGCCCACCAACCTATAGCAGAGATCTATGCAGGAGGTGACCCACCTGCCTATCGTCCGCTTGGCTGCAGGTCTGCCAGGTGCAGCTTCAGCGTAGGAGACAAACAGCTGGCGAACCTCTCCCCGAACTTCAGCCATCCACTCCTAGTAATAAGCGAGCGCTCTTCTAGGGTCCAAAGTATGGAGCCTATATTCGGCCTCCAAGGTGTGATTGGGGTAGAACACCGGCAGAGTCAATACCTGGTTAAGGTGAAACTCCAACACCACCTTCGGAAGGAATTGCGGTTGGGGGCTCAGGACAACCTTGTCCCTGTGGAAGACCAGTTAAGGTGACTCGATGGAAAGCTCCTGGTGCTCTCCCAGCCTTCTGGCTGACGTGATAGCCACCAAGAAGGCGGTCTTCCACGACAGGTGAGAGATGTCACACCTGTGCATCTGTTCGAATGGCTTGCCCATGAGCTTAGCCAATACCAGCAGTAGATCCCACGGAGGTGGAGGTTCTCGCACCGGAGGGGATATGTGATCGAGGCCTTGAAAAAGCGCCCACCACCTTCTCTCAGTGCCACTGCTTCCCGCCCGCGCCCGGTAAGCAGAGATGGCTGCCAGATGCACCTTAAGGGTCGTCGACCGAAGCCCTTGCTGAGAAAGGGACCACAGGTAGTCCAGAATGCTTGCCAAGGAACAGGAGGAAGGGTCCAGGCCCTTGCCCTAACACCAAATGGAGAATCTCTTCCATTTAAAGGCATAGCATTTTCTGGTAGACTCCTTACGGGATGCCTCAACAATGTCGAGGACCTCGTCGGAAAGACCCAAGGCCTGGAACTCCAGCTGCTCAGGAACCAGGCCGTCAGGTGCATGGATTGAAGGTCTGGATGGAATACCTTCCCCCTGACTGAGATCAGGTCCAGGCAGGGCTTCAGCAAGGAGCTGAGGGGGATCAAGCCCTGCAGCACCTGTATAACTTTTAAAGCCTGTGCAATGTCATCAGGCGTAGACATACTGGCAGACACTGTAGTAGCCCCTTGTTGCATTCCAGCAGGGGTCTCAGTGTTTAGTCTTTTTTAACCTTTTAGAAGGCACCGGGGAGTCAGCTGGTTTAATGCCTCTTTTGCCAGAGTGTTCACCCGTATCAGGGGTGGTATGAGAACCCTTGGCAGTTTCACCCGCAGCTTTTAAGGGTGTGGACTGCTCAGAGCCTGAGGCACCCTTTGTCAACTTTTTCCTGCAGCCTTTCCAGACGTTTTTTCAAGTGTCTTTTGAGGGAAAGACTTGCAAATTTCACAATCTTCTGAGAGGTGTTGCTGTCCAAGGTAGAAAACACAATCATTTTTATCTGTTTGGCAAACACCTTACTACATTTAACACTTTTTTAAAACCCCGTAGGTTTTTTTTTTTCTTCTTAGCTTTATCTGACATATTTATGATAAATCTAAGAAATAGGAACCGCAAACTGTAGATTACAACAGTAAAGTTATAAGTTGCGGTCAGTTCCAGAACCAAGAAAACAGTAAAACTTATCTATTACGGTCGGTTCTGGGAAAGGGGTGCAGGAACCGAAAAACTCAGTTCAAAATACTAAAATTTAAATAAAAATAAACCAAAAAGGAACCAGAGCACTAAATAAAAGCTCAGATTAAACTTAGCTAAATATCAGATCCCCTACGGTTTCTGGGAACTGCGAGGAACTGATATAAAAATCAAAAATACACAAACAAGGTTTTTAAATTTAAACAAGAAGTAAAGGCAGCAAACGAAAAAAATATGAAGAAATACTTATATATTTTAGAAGATACACATCAGGAACGATTTGTGAGAGAGATCTCCAGGTGTCTTGACTTGCAGGTGGAGAAAAATCTGAAGGGTTAGAATGCAGCAGTTAGTGAAGGCAGCATTTGAAAACGGCACGAGCTAATGACCATTCTTTCATTAGCAAATGTTCCATCTCTCTGGGCTATCTTAAAGGGTCACTGCAAGAGTTATGACTACCTGAGTATTACTGGGGTTAGAAGAGACTGAACCTCCTCCCAGAGGACAGGTAGATGAGCCGAAAGTAATTTGAGGGTAGTTGGGTGAGGTCTGGAAGCTGTTGGATGAGCTCCAGGGTATGACCACACTCTACTATCTGCAGGATCCACACATCTGAAGTTATGGTTCTCCACTGATTCAGACTGAGGGAGGAGGGGGAACAAACTTCCGACCACCACCTCCTGGGCTTGTACCTGAGGAGAGGGGTCCAGCAAGGAGTCAAGCTGAGGCAGGCCCAGCTGAAGAAGCTGCTCCCTCAGTTCTGGGACGCTTGGCTGCCACTCCAGAACTGGAAGGGAAGCAGGCAAGGAAGACTGGGCTTTACTTTTACCCTGGGTATGGGGGCCTGAGCCTAGCCTATTGGTCTGTTTATGAAAATCAGGATGTCCCCTACCACGTGGCTGAGTGTGGTAGAGGGAGTAGACTGACTTAAGGGCCATGCCTGAGGCCTGCAGATCGTTTATTAGGTCTTGGACATCCAGACCAAAAAGCTTGGTGCCACTGAAAGGGGCATTGAGCACCTTGTTTTGCACATCAGCTGCAAACCCAGAAACTCGGAGCCACGCATGCCTATGAAAAAGGCATATGCCAGTGCAGTCGCTCTGGCCACAGCATCTGACAAGTCAAACGGCCCATAGGAGATGCTTGCCAATGTTCTCAGCAGTTTGGAAGCACTGAAGTAATTCCTGCTTCTGGGCACAATCAGGAAGGGCTTGGGGCGGCAGCCTTGCCCTTTCTTTAACTGGTGTTCTGGTATTTCACCATATGTGACAGGTAGCTGGCAATCCTCAAACCTTGTGTAGATGAGGCACACACCCTTTCTCCCCAAAGATTAATACTACGGGACTCCTTGTCTGGGGGAAGGGAACTAAGGTGTTTGAGCACCTTAGACCGGTCATGTGCTGCCTTAATGACTACTGAGTCAGTTTCAGCCTGGACAGCAAAACGAGGAAGGCCCTGAGGAGCACTGTAGAGCTCTGTCATACCTATGTGGCATTGCTCGCACTATGTCTGGTCTGTGCCAGGCTGCTGTGGTAGCATTTTTGAGTGGCGGATGCATAGGAGGAATAATCTTTGGGGGAGATTCTGGAATCTCCAGGCAGTTCGACAGATTCTTTCTTGTGGCATTCTTCTCCTCCGTTGGAAATTCCATAGTAGAAGACAGCCGCTTCATGATGCTGAAGGTGGTAGCATCCTCAGGTGGGGACCTGGGGGTATGCTTAACAGTCTCTCCACTGACTAAAGAGGATGTGGACTTGTCTGAAGTGAGGTACTGTTCCTCCTCCTCCATTTCCTCTGGAAGGAGGCGGTCAGAGTGGTACTCATTAACGTCGACATTCTCCTCAGGATCTGCAGACATACGTGCCGTCGACAGCCCCTGGGTAGGTTGTTTGGGCCGACAAACAGGTGTGGACGATGCCAGCATCAAAGGAGCCGGCAATGACGGCCTGGTAAAGGCCGCAAACTGCTAGACCAGCACATTAGAAAAACGAACAAGAATGTCATTCAAGTCCGATGCAGACAATGGAGGAGCAGCCCGCAGCACAGTGGCCACCGACCCGGCATACTGACCCAACGAGCTCAGGGCCTCTGGAGAAGAAAATGCAGCCTCGATGGGATAGTCGTAATGAGCCAGTCATCAATGGAGGAGGGGCTGACGATCCAGAGGTCGATGGCCGAGCACCCTGGGTGTTGGGCGGAGGAGCTGTCGGTATGGGCTTGGAGTGAACAGAGACCTGGACAGCTGGTCTCTTCATCGTAGTGGCTGCTGACGACAAGGAGCCCCCCTGAAGAAGATGAAGCCGACAGGGAGCAGTCACGAGCCCGGTCTTTACTATGACTTTTCCTGAGGACTTGTCTATGACCTGAGGAGCCTTGGAGCTCTTGGGGCAGGTGCCCCGGAGGACACTGACTCTGAGATAGCTACCTGTTGTTCCAAGAAAATCTTTACAGCCTTCCTGCTTCACCTAAATGTGGTTTCATTAAACTGCTGGCACAGCTCACAATCCGAGGCATCGTGGTCAGGCCCAAGACAGCAGACACAAACGGAGTGCTCGTCGTTGGAGGCAATCTTCTTTCCACAGCGCAGATGGAAGAGAGATGTAGAGGGTTTTAACTCGTGACATAAAAGAAAAATAAATCTTTAAAAGAGATTTAGTTAAGTGTTGGATGAAAAACAGGCCATAGGCCAAAAAAGGCGCAAACACTGCAACAGCTGTTCCGCGGAGACTGTGCTTGCAAGTCAACGACGGGAAAGAACTGAGAAGGGAGTGGGGCCGCCTACACCTATATAGGGTTGATGACGTCAGCTGATGTTGACGGCATGGGCGGCCCCAGTTGTACTGCCAAAAATCTTCTGTGTGGATTCCCATTCACCGACAGTGAAGTTCCTACGGTGGTACCTGATGACTGAGATACCCCCGAAGAAGATCTGCTTTCTCAACAGAAGTCCCTTTTGTATTTCCGTCTGGGGGTTCTGTGTGTTTAGTTTTCTGCCGGTTCCAGTTTGTCAGCCAGTTTGCTTCGGTTAGATGGCTCTCCTTTACTCAGGGTGAACGGTTCTTTAATATTTTTGTTTGCCTCAGTGGAGGGAGTAGGCTGGTCACAGCCCCTGTCCTCCAGAACCATATGAGATGCTATTCTTCTCTTGAACCTTTCCAGACTGTTTTCCAGTTTTAGGTGGAAAGGTCTTACAAATTTCACACTTTGCAGAAAAATTAGCTTCTCAAGACAGACCAAACTTGGCAATAACTCTCTACATTTTGTGAAGTTCTTGAACCCGACAGGGTCCATTTTCTTTTTGGATTTATCTGACATACTAAAAAAAATAAAACTAATAAGTTATTCGCCTATAACAGTAGTTCTAGAAGTGGTATATGTTGTTCATCCACACTTCTTGGCAGGTATCTTGTCGCTTTAAGATATGCCGGTACGTCTTCAAGCTAGCTCCTCCCACTCACCTGGGTGGTATAACCCTCGGCTCCACCCCATGATGCCAGATCTTGGCCCACTGGAAGCCAGGTGTGTGAATCGAAGCTAGGGAGGTCGGATGGGTCTGTGCGGATGAACATATACCACTCCTAGAACTACTGTTACACGCAAGTAACCTGTTTTGCTAGATCATGGATATGTTGTTCTATCCATACTTGTTGGCAGACTCCCTAACAGTTCTCCAGGATGAGGAAGGCGAGACGCACACCCCCTACTTCAAAAGCCAGCATCACGGCACGACTCAAGGTCAGTGTGGTAATGGGAAATGAAGGTGTGTGCCGACTTTCTGATAGCAGCCCTGCAGATTTCCTGGATAGGGACGTCCCAAGAAGCAGCGGTATGGCGGGTGGAAGGAGCCCTTAGCCCAACGGGAGGCTCCCTACCCGCTAACCTATAGCAGAGGTCAATGCAAGATGTAATCCATCTAGCTATTGTCCGCTTGGCTGCAGGTCTGTCAGGTGCGACTTCAGCATAGGTGACAAACAGTTGGTGAACCCCTCCCCGAACTTACGCTGTTCGCTCTTTGTAACAGACGAGCGTTCATCACAGGTGCAAAATATAGGGCCTGTACTCGGCCTCTGAGGTGCGACTGGGGTAGAACACTGGCAGAGTAATCACCTGGTTAAGGTGAAACTCTGACACCACCTTCGGAAGGAATTTTGGGTGGGGGCACAGAACAACCTTGTCCCTGTGGAAGACCAGGTAAGGAGATTCAATGGAGAGCACCTGTACCTCCCCAGTTGTTCTGGCTGACGTGATAGCCACCAAGAAGGCGGTCTTCCACGACAAGTGTAATGTGTTACACTTGTGCATAGTTTTGAATGGTTTGCCTATGAGCTTTGCCAAAACCAGCAGTAGATTCCACTGAGGTGGAGGTTCACACACCAGAGGGGATAAGTGATCTAGGCCTTTGAAGAAGCGCCAGACCACCTTCTCCTGCACAGACTGCTGACCGGCCCATGCCCGGTAAGCAGAGAAGGCTGCCAGGTGCACCTTTAGGGTCATCGACCGTAGCCCCTGCTGGGAGAGGGACCAAAGATAGTCTAAAATGCTAGCCACTGGGCTGGACGAGGGGGACAATCCTTTGCCCTGACACCAGATGGAGAATCTCTTCCATTTGAAGGCATAACATTTTCTGGTCCATTCCTTATATCCAACCAACATTGAGGACCTCGTCGGAGAGACACAAGGCCTGGAACTCTAGCCGTTCAGGAACCAGGCAGTCAGGTGCAGGGATTGAAGGTCCAGGTGGAGTACCTTCCCCTGGCTGACTGAGAGCAGGTCTAGGCGTGCTGGAAGCCACCTCTGATCCGGATACCAGAACTGGTATGGCCAGGCTCGGGCTTCCAGGATCACCTATGCCTTGTCCCTCCTTACCTTGATGAGCACCTTGTGAATCAAGGGAAGGCATAGAAGAGGCCTGGAGTTCACAGCCTCCAGAAGGCATCCCCCTGCAGCGAACCCTGCAGAAGGGAGCGGGCATGAAACAGCCTCAGCTTCGCGTTCTTCCTGGAGGTAAACAGGTCCACCTGGGGGGTTCCCAGTGGAAGAACAGATCTTGCACTACCTCCTGGAGGAGAGACCACTCGTAAGACACCCCGCCTATCCATCTGAGGGCATCGGCCAGCTGATTCGAGGCTCCTGCCATGTGAATGGCAAGGAAATCTGCCTCCCAAGCTGAGCATGAGGGACCAAATGCAGAGAGCTTTCTTGCAGAGGGGCAAGACGCACGTCCCGCCCTGCCTGTTGAGATAGTACATGGTCGTGGCGTTGTCCATCTGGACCTGGACCACTTGACCCCAAACAAATGGAGCGCAAGCGGTCAGGGCTAGCCGAAGACGGCTAGGCTCCAGCAGGTTGATGGGATATCGGGACTCTTGGGGACCAGAGCCCGTGGGCTCCTGTGCTTCCACAGATGGGAACCCCAACCCGTCAAAGAGGCACTGGTAGTCAGGATGACCGCTGGCTCGGGACGGACAAACTGGATCCCTTCCTGCAGGTGGGATGGGACAAGTCACCACTGGAGACCGTCCCACATCCTCTGGGCTCAGAGAGACCAGCTGCTCGAGATGACCCGAGTGCTGAGACCACTGGCTGGCCAGTTCCCACTGAAGAGGACGCATATGCCAGTGGGCCCATCAGACCACGCTGGTGCAGGCCGCCATGTAGCCTAGAAGATGCAGGATGTCCCAGGCAGGGCACAATTGCCCAACCAGAAATGATTGGGCAAAGGAGGAGAGATCCTCTGCCCTGTCGGCCAGGAGCCAAGCTCTAGCTCGGCAGGAGTCGAGCTCTGCCCCGATGAACTGGATCACCTGCGCAGGCACGAGTTCCAACTTGGCCTCACTGATCAGGAGGCCAAGTTCTAGGCAAGTCTGGAGGGCCAGATCCCTGGACCACTCCACCTCCAGCCTGGAGGGAGCTGCTATCACAGCCAGTCATCCAAGTAAGGGTACACCCGGACCCCTCGGCGCCTCAGGTACGCCGTCACCACTGCCATGCATTTGGTGAAGACCCTGGGGTCTGAAGATAGGCCAAAGGGCATGGCTCAGAACTCGTAAAGGGTTCCCTCAGCTCTGAAGCAGAGACACCGTCGATGGGACAGACAGATCAGGACGTGAAAGAACGCGTCCTGAAGGTCTAGGAAGCAGAATCACATTCCTTGCTCCAGGGATGATATGATTTGCACCACAGTTACCATCCGAAAAGTGTGTGAACTGAGGAACTTGTTCAGGTCATGCAGATCTAGAAGGGGGGTGCCAGTCCCCCATCCGCGCTGGCACCAGGAAGTACCTGGAGACAAACCCTGGGTCTGAAGGTGGGTCCGCAACTTGGCAAACCACCTCCTTGAGGAGGAGTTCAGCTAAGTCGTCTCTGAGAGCCAACCAAGAAGCTGCGGACACCAGATCCCCCATGGGGCATGGGCTTGAAAGGGAAGGGCCTGCTCGAATTCCAGTGGCAGGCCTCGACCCACCACTTCTAGAATCCAATGGTCCATGGTGATGGCGGACCAGGTGGAAATGAAGTGGCTGAGCCAGCCCCCCACGGAAGGTCCCAGGGGAAGCGTGATGGGATTGAGGGAGGCACCCCCAAAACCGTCACGGGGCAGGCTTGGAGCAGGGTCTGGCAGAGGGGCTGCTGGGACCTTCCCCCCAGGCTTCCTAAATGAGGACACCACAGACTTAGCCCGAAGACGCCAACTTTGAGCCTGCTGGTCCTGCTGGGCCGGTCTGGACACAGGAGTGGACGAACAAAAGGGCTTGTGGTTGTGACGCTTGGGGCCCTTGTCCTTTTGAGGAGATGTGGTGGAGTCCAAGGTGGCACTGGACTTCTCTATGCGTTGGAGGTGGCCCCCCACACCAGGACCGAGCAGGTCGGTGCCCAAGAAGGGGACATCTGCCAACTCATGCTGCATATCCACCGTAAAGGTCAAGATGCGCAGCCAAGCCCTGCAGTGCATGGCCACCGCAGCTGCTACCAAACGGGCACAGGAATCGCCAATATCCAGAGTCGTCTGGAGTTGCTGCTTAGCCACTGCCCCACCCTGGTCCTGAACCTGCTTGACCATAGTCTGGAGGTCAGCCAGGAGATGAGGAATAACCTCATCCAGGGAGCCCAAGAGGGAGTGGGGGAAAATGTGCCATGATAACGACCGAGCTGGCCTGACAGAGACCAAGTGAGGAGGGCTGCCTACACTTTCTTCACAGAATGGTCCAATTGTTTGGATTCCCGATCCGGGGATCTGTCCGCATCGCCCTTGTTGCCTGAATGCCGAAAAACGGAGTCAGCCACCAACCCCACCGCCGAGGGGTGCTCCAAAAAGCCCAACAGGGACCCCATGGGCACTGCATATTTGCAGGCCATGCAGGCAGAAAGCGCAGAACAAGATGTTGGACGCTGCCACAGCTCCAAGACTGGGCCCACAATGGCCTCAGCCACTGGGAAGGCCTCCACTGGAGTAACCCCTTTAAATCTCTGTAAGGGGGTACTTAGCCTGTTTCTGCACAGGCTCCAGCTCCATACCTGTGGATTCGGAGATGAGCCGACAAATTCCCCATCAGCGAGGTAGGGCCCTTGTTGACGGAAACGACCCCCCCCCCCCCAAAGGGCTCGATGTCCACTGGATGGGAGACCATGGAGGAGTCCTTGGTCTCCAAAGAGTCCTCATAAAGCGGGCACACACCCGTGTTGCTCTCCACCCGCCTTGGGCGATCGGGAGTGAGTGACAGACAACCAATGGGGCAGGCCTTGGACCGACCGAGAATCCTTGGTCGGAGCCCCAGACTTCGGTTCTTCGGATGGTGGCTCCACCCGGCTCGGTGGAGCAGCCAGCTTTGGCTGAGCCGGCAGGGCCTTAACCAGCACCTCGGTGACAGTGGCAGTGGCCAACGTTGGTCACTCGGGTGAAAGCCACTTAATGGTCGGGGTGGAAACCGGAATCGGCGTCAACCTGCACTGGACCAACTGCTGCCAACATGAGGGCTTCGTAGCACCAACGCAACTTGTGCTGGAGCCTCTCCTCACCCAAGGAGGATGAAGACGAAGAGTGGTGCCGCCGCTTCCCACGACGTTGGGAACGAGATCGCCAGTGAGGGCAAGTCCTGTCCAACGCCAAAGTCGAGGAATGAGACTGAGACCTTGACCATCGGCAGAGCTAACGGGGGACCTCAGAAGGAGCTGGAGAAACTCGTGGCTCCTTCTGGTCAGGTTTCTTGGTGGGTGTGTCCTGCCCAGCAGGCTGAGCCAACCCGTCCAAGGGCACCGGGAGCACCGGTGTCCAAAATAAAGAGTAGTCAGCTGGATCGGGGGACAACCCACCGATCGGCTTGAGGAAAATCTCTGCCGCATCGACAGGCATCTCAGCCGACTGGTATGACGGGGTTACCGTGAAACCAGCGGCCTTGGCCGCAACTTCGACCGAAGTCAAAGCAGGAGTTTCCTTTGAGCAGGATCGCTCCCGATCCCAAGAACATCGACGTGTCAACTTTTTTGTTTCTTTTTTAGACTCCTCCTTCCTGGAGCGTGACACATGCGACCAGAAGAGCCCTCTCCCTTAGTAGGGACAGACTGGCATAACTCCTTGAAGGAAGCCGAACAGGAGGATCCCAGTTGAAGCAGAATGTAGGCCAAAGCTGAAAAAGACCCTGCCGCGGCCCGAGCCACCTCCTCCTCAAAGGCCTTAAACTGTTCCAGCTGCTCAGCAAAACCCGCAGCTACGGAGACTACCCAACGAGCATCCTTCAATTTGACTGGTGGGTAACGCTTCTCCGGTCGCCCCAGCTGGAGCTGGGCAGTGTGATCTTCAAGCACGTTTGGGGAAAAGGACTGACAGTGATAGCAGGCCTGCAGATCGTGGTCCAGTCCCAGGCAATACACGCACGCAGTGTGAGGATTCATGCAAGACATTTTCTGCCCGCAGTGGCACCGATAAAACCCAGGGGCCGATTTATCTTCCATCGCGGGAGCGAAAGAAAAATAAACTCGAGAGAGAGAGAGTTTAAGAATTAGTTTTGGAAGCAAATCCAAAGACTCAGAAGCCGGGGACTACTACACGCGGGAACGCTGAGGAGGGAACCTGAACCTTCCAGTGGAAAGGAAGATCTGGCATCATGGGGCGGAGCAGAGGGCTATACCACCCGGGTGGGTGGGAGGAGCCAGCTTGAAGACTTTCCAGCACATCTTAAAGTGGCAAGGTACCTGCCAACAAGTGTGGATAGAATATAGACACGATCCTAGAAGTATAGCTACCCAAAGAAAACCACAGTTATGCTAAAAAATTTTAGTGAAAAAAGTGGTTATCACCCTCTGTTTCTATCAGTTGATTTTCCTGAGGAAAAAAGGACCGCGATCTGAGTAAGAACCATTAAGTAACGGTTCACAAACAAGAAACAGTAGTAGAATATATACAGGTTACTCACCTGTAACAGGAGTTCTAGGAATGGTATATGTTGTTCATCCACACTCATTGGCAGGTATCCTTGCCGCTTTAAATCTTGCCGGAAGGTCTTCAAGCTTGCTCCTCCCACCCACCCGGGTGGTAACTCTCGGCTCCGCCCCATGACGCCAGATCTGCCCGCTGGAAGCTCAGGTTGTAGTGCCAGGCCGGGAGGTCGGTGGTCAGTGGTGGATGAACAACATATACCATTCCTAGAACTCCTGTTACAGGTGAGTAACCTGTATTTCTAGGGACATGGATATGTTGTTCATCCTCACTCATTGGCAGACTCCTAGCAGTTCTCCGGGAGGAGGAGGCAAGACGACACCCCAATACTTACTTGGGAAAGAGAGACTGAGAACCGAGGCCCCAAAACCAGCATCCCGCGTGACTCAAGGTCGATGTGGTAATGGGTAATGAAGGTGTTTGCTGACTTCCAGGTAGCAGCCCTGCAGATTTCCTGGATAGGGACGCCCTGGAAGCAGCCACCGTTGCAGCAGTATGGCGGGTAGAATGAGCTCTTATCCTCTGGGAGGCTCCATGCCCGCCAACTTATAGCAGAGATCTATGCAGGAGGTTACCCACCTGCTTATCGTCCGCTTGGCTGCAGGTCTGCCAGATGCGGCTTCAGCGTAGGTGACAAACAGCTGGCGAACCTCTCCCCGAATTTCAGCCGTGCGCTCCTTATAATAAGCGAGCGCCCTTCTAGGGTCCAGAGTATGGAGCTTATATTCGGCCTCCGAGGTGTGATTGGGGTAGAACACCGGCAGAGTCAACACCTGGTTAAGGTGAAACTCCGACACCACCTTCGGAAGGAATTTCGGGTGGGGCTCAGGACAACCTTGTCCCTGTGGAAGACCAGGTAAGGAGACTCGATGGAAAGCGCCTGGAGCTCTCCCATCCTTCTGGCTGACGTGATAGCCACCAAGAAGGCGGTCTTCCACGACAGGTGAGAGAGTTCACACCTGTGCATAGGTTCGAATGGCTTGCCCATGAGCTTTGCCAGTACCAGCAGTAGATCCCACGGAGGTGGGGTTCCCGCACTGGAGGAAATGTGATCAAGGCCTTTGAAAAGCGCCAGACCACCTTCTCCCTGCCACCCGACTGCTTCCGGCCCGCGCCCGGAGGCAGAGATGGCTGCGGTGCACCCTTAGGTCGCCGACCTAAGCCCTTGACTAGAAAGGGACCATAAATAGTCCAAGATGCTTGCCAAGGAACAGGAGGAAGGGTCCAAGCCCTTGCTCTGACACCAAATGGAAAACCTTTTCCATTTGAAGGCATAGCATTTTCTGGTCGACTCTCACGGGACGCCTCAACTACATTGAGGACCTCGTCGGAAAGACCCAAGGCCTGGAACCTAGCGCTCAGGAACCAGGCCGTCAGGTGCAGGGATTGAAGGTCCGGATGGAACACTTTCCCTGATTGACTGAGAGCAGGTCCGGCGAGCTGGAAGCTGCCTGAGTCCTGGAGCTGAGACTGAGGAGATCTGGGTACCAGAACTGGTGAGGCCAGTCTGGGGCTATCAGAATCACCTGCGCCTTGTCCCTCCCTCGCCTTGAGAAGCACCTTGTGGATCAAGGGAAATGGGGAAAGGCGTAAAGAGGCCCGGGGTCCACTGCCTCAGAAGGCATCCCCTGCAGCGAGCCCCTGCTGAGGGGGCGGCATGGAACAGACTCAGCTCGCTGCCTCCTGGAGGCAAACAGGTCCACCTGAGGTGTGCCCCAATGGGAGAACAGATGCTGTACTACCCGCAGGAGAGACCACTGGGATGCAGCCCCTATCCGCCCAGGGCATCGGCCAGGGTGTTGGAGGCTCCTGCCACGTGAATGGCTAGGAGATCCGCTCCAGGCTGCGCACGAGTGACCAAATGCGGAGAGCTTCCTTGCATAGAAGCATGGAGCGCGCCCCGCCTGGCGGTTTAGATAGTACATGGTCGTGGTATTGTCCGCCTGGACTCGACCACTTGACCCCGGAGGAACGGAGCAAAGGCGGTGAGAGCTAGGCGGACTGCCGGAGCTCCAGCAGGTTGATGTGGCATCGACTCCCGCTGGGACCAGAGGCCATGAGCCCGGTACCCCCAGATGGGCACCCCAACCCATCAGAGAGGCATCGGTCGATAGAGAGACCGCTGGCCTGGGCGGACGAACGGGATGCCCCTGCAAATGATCTGGAATGGTCCACCACTGGAGAGCGTCCACATCCCTGTGTCACCGACACAAGCTGGTCCAAAGGATCGCGCCAGACCACTGGCTGGCCAGTCCCCACTGAAGGGGACGCATGTTCCAGCGGGCCCAACGGACCACGCTGGTGCAGGCCGCCATGAGACCCAGGAGGCGCAGGAAGTCCCGGGCAGGGCGCAATTGCCCAACCAGAAATGATCGGGCAAAGGAGGAAAGAACCTCGGCCCTGTCCGCCGGGAGCCGCGCTCTGGCTCGAAGAGAGTCGAGCTGCGCCCCGATGAATAGAATCACCTGCTTCGGCTCGAGTTCCGACTTGGCCTCGTTGATAAGAAGGCCCAGTTGAGAGCAGACCTGGAGGGCCAGATCTCTGGACCACTCCGCCTCCTTCCTGGAGGGAGCTGCTATCAGCCAGTCGTCCAGGTAAGGGTACACCCGACCCTCGGCGCCGCAGGAATGCTGTCACCACTGCCATGCATTTGGTGAAGACCCTGGGAGCTGGAGACAAGCCAAGGGCATGGCTTGGAACTCAAGAGGGATCCTTCCGCCGAAGCGAAGGAATCTCTGTGGAGACGGACGGATAGGACGTGAAAAACGCGCCCTGCAAGTCCAGAGAGCAGAACCACACGCGCTGCTCCAAGGATGGTATTATCTGAGCCAGAGTGACCATCCTGAAGGTTCGAGACCTTAGGAACTTGTTTAGGTCGTAGGTCGAGAATGGGGGCCAGCCCGGCCCGCTTCGAACCAGGAAGTACCTGGACACAAACCCTGGGTCTGAAGGAGGGTCCACCACCTCTCTTATCACCTCCTTCGGGAGGAGGAGGAGGGCGTCGGCTCGATGAGCCGCCAGTGAGGCTGGGGATCCCAAGCTCCCCGGGGCGACGGCTCTGAAGGTGGTGCCTGCTCAATTCCAGAGGCAGGCCTCTTCCCACCACCTCCAAGACCCACCTGTCCGTGGAAACAGCGGACCAGGCGGAACGGAAGTGCTGGAGCTGTCCTCTACGGGGACCCAGGGTAGGTGACGGGAATGGGGGCGACACCCCTCAGCCCGTCACTGGGCAGGCTTGGAGGAGGGACCGGCCGAGGGACCTCCTGGGCCTTTTCTTCCCTGCCTCCTGTTAGAGGAAGCCGGCGGCTTGGGTTTGGGATGTCAAGGCCGAGCCTGCTGGCCCTGACGTTGCTGGGCCGGGCGCGCCGGGGGCACAGAAGGACGAAAGGGCTTAGGCTGTGGTTTGCGGCCTTTGTCCTTCTGAGCAGAAGAGACCGAGTCCAAGGTAGCAATGGACTTCTCGATCCTCTGCAGGTGACCTTCCACCCCAGGGCCGAAGAGGTCAGTCCCCAAAAAGGGAACATCCGCCAACTTGTGCTGGGTATCCGGAGTAAAGGTGGATATCCTCAGCCAAGCCCGCCGACGCATAGCCACTGCGGCCGCCACCGATCTGGCACATGAGTCCCCTATATCCAAAGCAGTCTGGAGCTGCTGTTTGGCCACTGCCCTGCCCTGGTCCCGCACCTGCTTAACCGTAGTCTGCAGATCAGGCGGGAAGATGAGGGATGACCTCATCCAGGGAGCCCAACAGGGCATGAGAAAAATGTGCCATGAGGACGGCCGAACTGGCCTGACGAAGGCCGAGAGAGGACGCAGCGTAGACTTTTCGCCCGACATAGTCCAATTTCTTGAACTCCTTGTCAGGAGGTTTGTCCACATCCCTGGCGTTGCCGGCGCGCCGGAAAATGCTGTCGGTAACCAACCCCTCAGCAGAGGGGTGTTTTGAAAAACCGGACAAGGAACCGGGGACTGCATACTTCCTGGCTATCCTGGCCGAGGCGCAGGGCAGGAAGCAGGGCGCTGCCAAAGCTCCAGTGCCGACCCACTATGGCCTCGCCACCGGAAAGGCCTCCGCCGGAGAATCCTCGGTCCAGAATCTCCGTGAGGGGATACCTGGCCCGCTTGAAACGGGTTCGAGCTCCATCCCGTGGACTCCGAGATGAGCCAAGTAGTCCTAGGAAGGACGACGGGTATCAGCCCATTGACTGACCTCCTGAAGACCCAAGTCCGTCGCTGGAGAAAAGGAGGAATCATCTTCGGACTCGGAAGAGTCCTCAAGAGCTGCTCTGGCCTGAGCCACCCTTCACCTGCCCAGGTCGGTCGGGAGTGAGGGTAACTGACAGCCGATGGGTAGACCCTAGCCGACCGAGAATCCTTGGTCGGAGCCCCAATTGGGGCTGTGGAGGCGGAGGTTCCACCGGAATCGTGGAGCAGCTGGTTTGGCCGAACAACCGCCTGTATAGGCTCCTCGGATAAGTCGAGGGTTGTGTCGGCACGCCCGGTGACAGCCTACTTAATGGCCGGGAAGGCGACGGGTCGGGCTTACTCCCGGCCAGGAGGAGCTGTTGCAACATAAGGTCCTCGCACTGGCCGACGTACTTACGCCGGAGCCTCCCTCATCCGAGGAGGAGGACGAGCGGAACGCCGCTAACCGCGGTGCCGAGACCGAGACCGCCTATGACGGTGGGATCGGCTGGAGCGCGAAGAGGTCCGAGACCGAGAGTCCCAGAATTTCCGAGGTCGGTGCGGGGAGGTGTCGGCCGGAACCGGCACTCCCTTCGGCTCGGATGGTCCATCCGAGGGCTCTGGAACCGAGGCACAGTGAGCCCAAGGGATCCTCAACTCCTCCCGGGGGAACCGGGGAGAGGGGAATCTCGGCTGCTAAAGGCGACAGCCCGTCCAATGGGTCGAGAAAATCTCGACTTCATCGGTGGGAGTCTCGGTCAACTGACCTGACGGGGACACCGTGAGGCCAGTGGCCGAAGCCGAGCGGTCGACGGCCCGGGGAGAGGGACCTTTCCCGCTCCCAAGAGCGTCGACGGAGGGACTTACCCCTGTCCCTCTTTTTGGACCGAGAATAAGGTCCAGCAGACGCAGGCCCTTCTCCCTTAGTGGAGAGGGACAGACAAAGCTCCTTAAAAGAAGCCGTGTAGGAAGAACCCAGAGAGAGCGGGATAAATGCCGCGGCCGAGGAAGATACGGCCCGCGCCGCCTCCTCTTCGAGGGCGACCATCCGCTCGAGCTGATCCGCCGAGCCCGCCGCCGCGGACACCGCCAACCGGGCCTCCTTGGACTTCACCGGAGGGAAACGCTCGGACGCCCAGTTGCAATCGGGCAGCACGGTTCTTCGAGGACGAGGTCGAGAAAGATGAGCACAGGTCGCAAGCCCGCGGGTCGTGCTTAAGGCCTACAGTAGACACACGTGAGTGTGGATCCGTCCGAGACATCTTCTGCCCGCATGGGCATCTCCAAATCCGGAGTCGATTTGTCCATCACAGCCGAGGGATAGAAGACTGAAGTCTTTTCGCAAAATTTATTTTTAAATCCGCAAACGGAGAAATAGGAACAGTCTCAAACGCAGAGCGCTAAGGAGGAACCTGAGCTTCAAGCGTAGGAAGATCTAGGCCATGGGATGGAGCCGAGTTATACCACCCGGGTGGGTGGGAGGAGCAAGCTTGAAGACCTTCCGGCAAGATTTAAAGCGGCAAGGATACCTGCCAATGAGTGTGGATGAACAACATATCCATGTCCCTAGAAATATATAATATTCAAATATAAATAAGAAAACTTACCAGGAACGTTGGTTCCTCAACGTTTTTTTTTTTTTTTTACAACCGAGGAGGAACTGCAACACTAACACTAAAACTACAAAATAACCTAGCGCTAACTAATAAAAGAGAAACTAATAGCAGCAGATGAAATAAAATAAAAACTTTACTTGTTTTTCTCACGAAAAGCAATACATTTCACAACTTGTGAGGAGAAGTCTCCAAGGCGTCTTAACTAGGCAGGTGAAGAATGAAATCTGAGCATTACAGAATGCAGCAATTGGTAAGGGCAGCAGTTTGAATTGTGGCACGTGCCAAGGAGTGCAGTGAGTGTTCCATCATTTGCATATGTTCCATTCTCCGGGCAGTTCAACACTGCAGGCTGACTGCAAGAGTTAAGCATATTAAAGAATTCCTGGGGTTAGAAGGGAGCAGTGTGATCCACTGACACAAGAGGGGAAGGGTGTGACTATCAATCTCTAGGGTTTTCAGATCTATAAATCCAACCCAGCATTAGACCAAGCAGGACTAGATGGACCTCAGAGTCTTTCTGGTGATACAATCCATTTCTGTATTGCCTTACCTTACTGATTTGCAAGCCCACTGAGTTGATACCAAATGATGGTCAGATACCCACAACAACCCAAGAATCCAACCGTGTCCGTACCATCCAGTATGGTGCTTGCCACCAATTACAAACCATGGATGACAACAACATGCCTCGCTCTTGACGCCTTTCATAGACATGTTCATAGCTTTAAGATCACATTCAGACCAACTCCAGAGTTTAATTCTGAGCTCCAGCCAGGTTACTGCAGCTCTACTTTAAAGCAGCAGTGCAATGAAATTGAGTGAAAAATTTGACCCTACTTTTCTTTTTTCACTATAAAAGATTTCAGGAATCTTCCAGTTTTATCTAGTGGTACAATTTTCTAATTCTAATAAAATTTGAATATTTTATAAATGTTTTAATTTATTTTTTTTCTCAAGAAAAAAAGATGGCTGCCAAATTTTGTACAGAAATAGCATTGTAGACCTGGCAAGGGTCAGGATCGAAAAAATAAAAAAAAAAGCTTACAGTGTGCAGCCTAGAAGGTACATAAACAAGTACATCTGACAGGTGTGCTCATCTTTTTCTTAACTGTAGCTGAAACTAGCTTTGTTGGAAAAATTATTTTTTGTTGCACTGGTGCTTTAACTCGGTGGCCCTTGACACCTCCCCGCTCCTCCCCCCCCCCCCCAAAAAAAAATACGCTTGTGCCTTTAGTTTCCAAAGTTCTGCTGACACTTCTGATTAACTACAGAAAGTCCAATAATCTGCTGCCTGGGTATAAAATATGTGATAAAAGATCCAATAGAACAGCACGTCTAAGTCGGCCCTAGATCAATGTGCCGGAATCAATCCCTGAAAAGTTTTGGGCACACAAAACCATTTTCAGGAAGAGGCTAGATGTACATTATTATACAATGGCAAGAAAGAATGCTGGTCTCCGACTGGTCAGTCTGGGACTGGACCCGTGACGTTATCCCAGTGCATTGGATTCTCCACTTGTTCCTCTTCTCTTAACAAAAATATTTTCCATACTAACAAAAACACTTAAAATTCTGTGTTTTTTATTTTGTATAACAACGAGCTATTGTATAATAGCAATAATGCCCTCCAGGGTGTGTGTCATGCTGGGATAATGTCACGCCTCAGGTATTGGATGCATTCGGCCTGTGGCCTCATGCCCAACCACCTGAGGCGTGACGTTATCCCAGCACGACACACACCTTTCCGGGCATTACTGCTTAACTGTCATTGATGGGGTTGGGGGGGGGTTAAGTTTGGGAGACAGCATCTCCATGCTCTGGATTGATACAAGCTGATGGCCAACAAACAACCTGGGACAGATGGACAGAAACCAGGATGATTTCAGGCATTCATTTAGCACAGATCAGAAATTTTTGTTGTCAATGATCCTAAACTGCAATGCATCAAGTTAAATGTTTGAAAGAGAGCGACCAGTTTTGAAATAAGGCTGCTTTAATATGCACTCCCCCTTGAATTACAAGTCCAGTTTAGCCACCATTAACCAGACAACAATCCAAACTGCTTGGCAAGTGATTCATATGAAAAGGAAAAAAAGACCGCATTACTTAATGCAAATTTTCTCAAACTTTCTGCCAGTATTAACATAGTCCTATGTTGCTAAAACATGAACTTGATACTCAAATGGGTGCACCAAGATAAAACCAATAATCTTTCAACTGTCATGGCTACACAATGAAATGGAACTGGCATCTGTTCTCTCTAATTCCAGTACATTGTCCAGGAGGTGTAAATCTAACGAAACACCATGTTTTAAAAATATTAACATTCTTTTTGGAATAAACAACTTTTTATCTGGTTGATGCTGCCATCATGTGGCCACCATTCCAATCTAGATGGCATCTCAGTGGCCCCCCTTATGATGAACTACAACAAAAATCAGCTGGTGGTGGTGGGGGTCGGTCAACGACAACACTATATTCAAGGATTCATGTAAGAAACGAAAGCATTCCTTCCTAGCATGGAACTAAACAGACAGGGGTAACAAAACCAGTTTTTTTTTTGGGGGGGGCAACATTAAACTAAACAGGCTAAGGTTTGAATTATTGCAAACATTTTACCAGCAAAGACATACAGAACTGGTAACAGATAGTTTCCAGATTCATCCTGTGGGGAGGGGTGTGAGGCGAGTAGACAGTAAAATAAAGTTCAGATGTAAAGATATGAATAGGCACCGAGTTTGAGCTACTCTCTCACTAACAGAGGTAGTCCCCTCTTTGACCGGGCTGATGCACTGTACTGTGGCAAAGCTTGCACTGACTGTCGGTGCTGTGCCCAACACTCGTGTTTGACACCTGCAAGCCTCTGTCTGAGCATTCAGGACTACGTAGTATGTTTTTTTTTTTTTTTTTTTTTTTAAAGACTACATCCCAGTTACCCCACAGCCAGCAGTTTGTCTGCTGTAGCAATTCAGAACATAGTATAACTTGAGCGCTAAAGCAAGAGGTAAACAGCTGCGTCACTGGGTTAAAGGGTTAAATGTTCTGCATGGTTTTAAAATTGAAACTGCATTAACAGGCCTGCATGGTCCAGGTAACATTTTCCAAAGCTAGTGCCCCAACGCTGCACTTCATTGGTAGTGGGGTTACTTTACAGGTTGAGACTGTGCTTCATTTTGTGCACCTACTTCTTTGGGGTGTAAAACTTCCATAGAAAGAGTGCAAAAAAGATTTACAAGGAAGATTGTTGGCTTGAAAAACACAGACTATAGTAATAGGTTACAAACTCTAGGATTGTTTTTATTAGAATACAGATCTTTAAGGGGTGACCTATGTCTAGTTTATGAAGCATTGAAAGATCCTGCCCTATGTGAGGCTATTTGTCTTGAAAAACATGTTGTTTTACAAACAAGAGCACATAAACTAAGGTTAAAAATTAATACAAATAAAACATCCAAAAGGAATAATAATTTTACTCAGCGTATTCCTGCAATATGGAACTCCTTACCATCAGAGGTAGTATCTTGTAATAGTCTGGAAGACTTTAAAAGTAAATTGGATGAATATACAGGAAAAAAGAAATACACCTTTTGCCAACAGGCAAACAAGTTCTATAAGGGCTTGTCCCTCGAACCTGTGCTACACCTATGAACCTATGAGATCAAGCCAACGGTTATTAAAGGGCAGGGGTGAGTGGCAGAAGTGGACAGAAACCAAGGACTTAATGCATCTTTGTTTTTAAAGAATTTAGTGCTTCTGAAAGGTGCCAGAGCCAAGTCTAAGTGACATGCACAGCACGGACCATCAGTGCAAGCACTTCCACAGTATAATGTCAGTGTCCGTCAGCCCTGTCAAATAGGGAATACCATAATTAGTTGAGAGTAGTTCTAACTATTCCCATTTAAACATTGGCATGTTTAGTGCTGTGTTGTTTTTGCCCTTACAAAAATTAAATAGTTTTGTTATCCCTGTCTGTTTCTTACAATAGGCAGGGATGCTTATTCTCTTACATGAACCCTTGAACGAATGTACTGGCTGTAAAAGACTCCCTTCCCCCCCAGTTAATTTTGTTGACATCAGCCATGGGGTTGCACCTAGGATAGTAGCTCGATAGGGGTGGCAGCCACGTGATGACAGGATTGACCAGAAAGAAATGAAATTTTTGCAAACAAGTATACGTTAACATGTTTTTAAACATTGTGTTTTATTAGATCTGGACCTCCTGGTGTCATTACTTGAAGTCAAGAGATAATGACTTCTTCCACTTTATGGCAACTGGGATAGTTACCATGCCTTTGTTGCTTATTGAAACTTTTTCTTTCTTAGTTGGTTAGAAGGAAACTTGTACGCTGTGCTTTAGCAAGTCAGCAACAAGGCACATTCCAAGGAACATCTCATAAACGTTCAGTAGTGTTGCTTAACACACAATGAATTTCAATATCCAGCGGGGGGCAGTATTCTCAAATAAATGCCCTTCATAAGTATACAGAGAACCAACCCCTTGGTCAAAGAACATGTTCAGTTAAAAGCCTATTTACCTTTAGAATGTGAAGTTAGTAATCCACGCACATTAAGGCCCAGTGAATCAAGGGGAACTTCAGTGTATTCCTTGTTGTTCTGGCCCTCCACCTCAATTGCTGTAAAGGAGTTGAAATGCTCACTATTAAAAAATCCACATCCATCAGATATGCAAACAGAAGCGCGCAGACATTTCCTTTCTAGCTGGTCACAAAGCTTGCTGTAAGTTGGTGCATTTAACAGTTAACTTACATTTGTTGCATGTTTCAGTTTCAACTCTAATGCTTTAGAGAACCTGGTGGAGCCTTTCAATATGGGTCGGACTAGGTTTTCATCACTATTCCTTTCCATTTTTCTACACCTCTTGTCCCATAAGGTCCAGAAACACTGCTCATAATAATTCATTCTTGTCACAAGAACAGTTACGTACTTATCGTAACAGTAGATCTTCAAGAGAATCTCTTAACAGGCCAGACCTATGGAACTATAAGCTGAGAGGCACTAGGACCATATAGAAACGTTTGCAACCAATCCACCAGGGGTCACCCATAATGTCAGACATCGGCTGCTACATAAATGGGCAGCCCCTTCCTTCCTCAGTTCCCCACCAGAGATCATGCTCGAAGGACCTCATGGTAGGGAACCAGCAGGGAACTTGGGGCTCTGCCAACCAGGCAAAGCAGACAGCCATAGGTAGACCACTGTAGAGAAGAAGACAGTACCGATTAGAGTCTCAGGATCCTGTAGGGGGGAAGGAGGGTGGGACTGCACAGCTTCATGAAGGAGATTCTTTTGAAGATCCACTGTTACGTTAAGTACGTAACTGTTCCATCTTCTTTGAGGATCTCTCATCAGGCCCCACACATGGAACAAGCAGTACTGACCATAAACAGATTGGGTGGCTGAAGCCTGTAGACATAAGAAAACAGGGCTTGAAGCACAGCTAGGCAAAAGGCAGTCCTTTTTTGAGAGGCAATGTCCAGACTGCAGTGTTTAGTGAAAGTGTGAACAGTACTCTAAGTGGCAGCTGCACAGATGTCTGCAGCAGACACATTTTTTGAAACAGGCAACAGATGTGGCCATGCCTCAAGTGGAATGACCATGAATAACCCCAGGAAGTTTCTTACTGTACTTTCTGTAACAGAAAGAATACAGTTTGCTAACCATTTGGATGGGCACTGTTTACAAACTCGGACACCCTCTTTCCCAGTGATGAACGAAACAAAAAGCTTGAGGCCTTTCTGCAGTCCTTTCGTATGGTGTATATAAGTACCCGAGTGTGTGTTTTTTTTTTTTTTTTTTTATTTCTTTGAAGCTTTACTGTAAAACAATATAGCCACGTAATTATGTTGGTAGGCATTATACATTTAAAACATTCTGTGGCATTGCAGAGAGTACACCCGAATTACAGTTAGTTAGCAGTTATGTCCCAAACTCTGTTACATCATTTGGGGTTACCTCCAAATCACAATTTGAATTGTAGAGCCTATATCAGTAAACCGTAATGGCCCTATGCAGCCATGAGTGGGGGTACAAATATGTTTGCTCTACATCTTGCACACTGTTACTGAGCAGAAATGTTAAGTCCCCTAGATCCCACTATTTCTATTATAGGTTACCTTGGGAGAGCACCTAGTCCACAGATAACTGTGGGGAAACATTTAGTTACAATAACTATTGCACAGAGAAAAAAAAAACTGTCTTTGTTTAAACTAAGATTCATATTTTCAGACATAGTAGATATTTTTAAGACTAAAAATACAGGTTACTCACCTGTAACAGGAGTTCTAGGAATGGTATATGTTGTTCATCCACACTCATTGGCAGGTATCCTTGCCGCTTTAAATCTTGCCGGAAGGTCTTCAGGCTTGCTCCTCCCACCCACCCGGGTGGTATAACTCTCGGCTCCACCCCATGACGCCAGGATCTGGCCTGGGCTGGAAGCTCAGGTTGTGCCGTGCCGGGAGGTTGGTGGAATGGTGGTGGATGAACAACATATACCATTCCTAGAACTCCTGTTACAGGTGAGTAACCTGTATTTCTAGGACATGGATATGTTGTTCATCCACACTCATTGGCAGACTCTCAGCAGTTCTCCGGGAGGAGGGAGGCAAGACGACACTCCCCAGAGATACTTACTTGGGAAAGAGAGACTGAGAACCGAGGCCCCAAAACCAGCATCCCGCGTGACTCAAGGTCGATGTGGTAGTGGGTAATGAAGGTGTTTGCTGACTTCCAGGTAGCAGCCCTGCAGATTTCCTGGATAGGAACGCCCCTGGAAGCAGCCACTGCTGAGCAGTATGGCGGGTAGAATGAGCTCCTTATCCTCTGGGAGGCCCATGCCCGCCAACTTATAGTAGAGATCTATGCAGGAGGTTACCCACCTGCTTATCGTCCGCTTGGCTGCAGGTCTGCCAGATGCGCTTCAGCTGCAGGTGACAAATAGCTGGCGAACCTCTCCTCAATTTCAGCCGTAGCCCTTATAAAGCGAGCGCCCTTCTAGGGTCCAGGTATGGAGCCTATATTCGGCCTCCGAGGTGTGATTGGGGTAGAAACCAGGCAGGAGTCAACACCTGGTTAAGGTGAAACTCCGACACCACCTTCTGGAAGGAATTTCGGGTGGGGCGAGGACAACCTTGTCCCTGTGGAAGACCAGGTAAGGAGACTCGATGGAAAGGCCTGAGCTCTCCCATCCTTCTGGCTGACGGATAGCCACCAAGAAGGCGGTCTTCCACGATAGGTGAGAGAGAGCACACCTGTGCATAGGTTCAATGGCTTGCCCATGAGCTTTGCCAGTACCAGCAGTAGATCCCACGGAGGTGGGGGTTCCCGACTGAGAGGAAATGTGATCAAGGCCTTTGAAAAGCGCCAGACCACCTTCTCCATGCCATCGACCGCTTCCCGCCCGCGCCCGTAAGCAGAGATGGCTGCCAGGTGCACCCTTAGGGTCGCCGACCTAAGCCCTTGACTAGAAAGGGACCATAAATAGTCCAAGATGCTTGCCAAGGAACAGGAGGAAGGGTCCAAGCCTTGCTCCTGACACCAAATGGAAAACCTTTTCCATTTGAAGGCATAGCATTTTCTGGTCGACTCTTACGGACGCCTCAACTACATTGAGGACCTCGCCGAAAGACCCAAGGCCTGGAACTCTAGCCGGCCAGGAACCAGGCCGGGTGCAGGGATTGAAGGTCCAGATGGAACACCTTCCCCTGATTGACTGAGAGCAGGTCCGGGCGAGCTGGAAGCTGCATGGAGTCCTGGAGCTGAGACTGAGGAGATCTGGTACCAGAACTGGCGAGGCCAGTCTGGGGCTATCAGAATCACCCGCCTTGTCCCTCCTCGCCTGAGAAGCACCTTGTGGATCAAGGAAATGGGGGAAAGGCGTAAAGAGGCCCGGGTCCATTGCCTCGAGAAGGCATCCCCTGCAGCGAGCCCTGCTGAGGGGGCGGCATGAACAGACTCAGCTTCTGCTCTCCATGGAGGCAAACAGTCCACCTGAGGTGTGCCCCAAAGGAGAATGATGCTGCACATTACCTCCGGCAGGAGAGACCACTCGTGGGATGCAGCCCCTATCCGGCTCAGGGCATCGGCCAGGGTGTTGGAGGCTCCTGCCACGTGAATGGCTAGGAGATCCGCCTCCAGGCTGCGCACGAGTGACCAAATGCGGAGAGAGCTCTCTTGCATAGAAGCATGGAGCTGGCCCCGCCTGGCGGTTTAGATAGCATGGTCGGTATTGTCCGTCTGGACTCGGACCACTTGACCCCGGAGGAACGGAGCAAAGGCGGTGAGAGCTAGGCGGACCGCTCGGAGCTCCAGCAGGTTGATGTGGCATCGGACTCCGCGGGACCAGAGGCCATGAGCCCGTGTTCCCCAGATGGGCACCCCAACCCATCAGAGAGGCATCGGTCGATAGAGAGACCGCCGGCTCGGGCGGACGAACGGGATGCCCTCCTGCAAATGATCTGGAACGGTCCACCACTGGAGAGCGCTCCACATCCCCTGTGTCACCGGCACAAGCCTGGTCTAAGGGATCGCAGCGCAGGACCACTGGCTGGCCAGTCCCCACTGAAGGGGACGCGATGTTCCAGCGGGCCCAACGGACCACGCTGGTGCAGGCCGCCATGAGACCCAGGAGGCGAGGAAGTCCCGGCAGGGCGCAATTGCCCAACCAGAAATGATCGGGCAAAGGAGGAAAGAACCTCGGCCCTGTCCGCCGGAGCCGCTTGGCTCAAGAGAGTCGAGCCTGCCCTGATGAATAGAATCACCTGCTTCGCTCGAGTTCTGACTTGGCCTCGCTGATAAGGAGGCCCAGTTGAGAGCAGACCTGGAGGCCAGATCTCTGGACCACCCGCTCCTTCCTGGAGGGAGCTGCTATCAGCCAGTCGTCCAGGTAAGGGTACACCTGACCCTCGGCGCCGCAGGGAATGCCGCCACCACTGCCATGCATTTGGTGAAGACCCTGGGAGCTGGAGACAAGCGAAGGGCATGGCTTGGAACTCAAGAGGGATCCTTCCGCTCGAGGCAAGGAATCTCTGGTGAGACGGACGGATAGGGACGTGAAAAACGGCCCTGCAAGTCCAGAGAGCAGAACCACACGCCGCTCCAAGGATGGTATTATCTGAGCCAGAGTGACCATCCTGAAGGTTCGAGACCTAGAACCTTGTTTAGGGTCGTGGTAGGTCGAGAATGGGGCGCCAGCCCCCCGTCCGTTTCGGAACCAGGAAGTACCTGGACACAAACCCTGGGTCTGAAGGAGGGTCCACCACCTCTCTTACTACCTCCTTCTGGAGGAGGAGAGCGATGTCGGCTCGACGAGCCGCCAGTGAGGCTGGGGATCCCGAAGCCCCCCGAGGGGCGACGGCTCTGAAGGGTGGTGCCTGCTCGAATTCCAGAGGCAGGCCTCTTCCCACCACCTCCAAGACCCACCTGTCCGTGGTAACAGCGGACCAGGCGGAACGGAAGTGCCGGAGCCGTCCCCCCACGGGGGGACCCAGGGGTAAGGTGACGGGATGGGGCGACACCTCAGCCCGCCACTGGGCAGGCTTGGAGGAGGGACCGCCGAGGACCTCCTGGGCCTCTCCCTGCCTCCTGTTAGAGGAAGCCGCGGCTTGTGTTTGGGATGCCAAGGCCGAGCCTGCTGGCCCTGACGTTGCTGGGTCACGGCCGAAGGCACAGAAGGAAGGGCTTAGGCTGTGGTTTGCGGCCTTTGTCCTTCTGAGCGAAGAGACAGAGTCCAAGGTGGCATTGACTTCTCGATCCTCTGCAGGTGACCTTCCACCCCAGGGTCGAAGAGGTCAGTCTCAAAAAGGAACATCCGCCAACTTGTGCTGGGTATCCGAAGTAAAGGTGGATATCCTCAGCCAAGCCTCTGACGATAGCCACTGGCGTCGCCACCGATCTGGCACATGAGTCCCTATATCCAAAGCAGTCTGAGAGCTGTTTGGCCACTGCTCCGCCCTGGTCCCGCACCTGCTTAACCGTAGTCTGCAGATCGGGCGGAAGATGAGGGATGACCTCATCCAGGAGCCCAACAGGGCATGGGAAAATGTGCCATGAGGACGGCCGAACTGGCCTGACGAAGGCCGAGAGAGGACGAGCGTAGACTTTTCGCCCGACATAGTCCACTTCTTGGACTCCTTGTCAGGAGGTTTGTCCACATCCTTGGCGCAGCCGGGCGCTACCGAAAACGCTGTCGGTAACCAACCCCTCAGCAGAGGGTGTTCAAAACCGACAAGGAACCGTAGGGACCGTGATACTTCCTGGCCATCCTGGCCGGGCGCAGGGCAGGAAGCAGGGCGCTGCCAAAGCTCCAGTGCCGACCCACTGGGCCTCGCCACCGGAAAGGCCTCCGCCGGAGAATCCCCGTCCAGAATCTCCGTGGAGGGATACCTGGCCCGCTTGGAACGGGTTCGAGCTCCATCCCGTAGACTCCCGAGATGAGCCAAGCAGTCTAGGAAGGACGACGGCTATCGCCCATTGACTGACCTCCTGAAGACTCCAAGTCCAGTCGCTGGAGAAAAGGAGGAATCATCTTCGGACTCGGAAGAGTCCTCGAAGAGCTGCCTCTGGCCTGAGCCACCCTTCACCGCCGAGGTCGGTCGGGGTGAGGGTAACTGACAGCCGATGGGTAGACCTTAGCCGACCGAGAATCCTTGGTCGGAGCCCCAATTGGTGGCTGTGGAGGCGGAGGTTCCACCGGAATCGGTGGATAGCTGGTTTTGCCGAACAACCGCCTGGGTATAGGCCTCGGATAAGTCGAGGGGTTGTGTCGGCTGCCCGTGACAGTTATTTCAATGGCCGGGAAGGCGACGCGGGTCGGCTTATTCCTCGCCAGAGGAGCTGTTATGAACATAAGGTCCTCGCATCGCGACGTAATTTACGCCAAGCCTCCTCATCCGGGAGGAGGACGAGGACGAGCGGCGACGCCGCTTACGCGTGCGCCGAGACCGAGACCCGCCATGACGGGTGGGATCGGATGGACCGCGAAGAGGTCCGGGACCGGAGACCGAGAGTCCCGGAATTTCCGAGGTCGGTGCGGGAGGTGTCGGCCGGAACCGCACTCCTTCGCTCGATGGTCCATCCGAGGGCTCCGGAACCGAGGCACAGGCGAGCCCACGGGATCTCAACCTCCCGGGGAACCGGGAGAGGGGAATCTCGCTGCTAAAGGAGACAGCTCGTCAATGGGTCGAGAAAAATCTCGACTTCATCGGTGGAGTCTCGTCAACTGACCTGACGGGACACCGTGAGGCCAGTGGCCGGCCGAGCCGGTCGACCGAGGCCGACGGTCGACGGCCCGGGAGGGACCTTCCCGGCCCCAAGAGCGCCGACGGAGGGATTCTACCTCTGTCCTCTTTTGACCGAGAATAAGGTCCAGCAGACGAGGCCCTTCTCCTTTAGTGAGAGGGATAGACAAAGCTCCTTAAAAGAAGCTATGTAGGAAGAACCCAGAGAGAGCGGATAAATGCCGCGGTCGAGGAAGCACGGCCCGCTGGGCCCTCTTCGAGGGGGCTGACCATCCGCCGAGCTGATCCGCCGAGCCCGCCAAGGACACCGCCAACCGGGCCTCCTTGACTTCACCGAGGGAACGCTTCTCAGGACGGCCCAGTTGCAATCGGGCAGCACGGTCTTTGCGACGAGGTCAGAAAGATGAGCAGGTCGCAAGCCCGCGGGTCTGCTCAAGGCCTAAGCAGTAGACACACGTGGAGTGTGGATCCGACCCGAGACATCTTCTGCCCGCATGGGCATCTCCGAAACCTGGATCGATCGGTCCATCGTAGTCATGAGGGATAGAAGATCAAGTCTTTTTGCAAAATTTATTTTTAAATCCGCAAACGGAGAAATAGGAACTAGTCGATAAACGCAGAGCTGCATGAGGAACCTGAGCTCCAAGCGGTAAGGAAGATCTGGCGCATGGGGCGGAGCCGAGAGTTATACCACCCGGGTGGGTGGGAGGAGCAAGCTTGAAGACCTTCCGGCAAGATTTAAAGCGGCAAGGATACCTGCCAATGAGTGTGGATGAACAACATATCCATGTCCCTAGAACTCAGACTTACAGCAAGTGGTATATGTGACATGTAGCCACTTAAAACATACTTAAGGATAACAGATACATGGGAAACTTTTAAAAACTTCAAATTTTTTAAACATTAAACTTTTGGATCACACCCATCCCAGCCCAGTGAATAACATGCGAGTATTTGTCATCTCGCTGGGCTGCTGGTGACATCACTATCGGTAGTCTAGTACAATCTCAGCATTCCAGCTCCGTTCAGCTTGATGCTGTAAAAATGTTCAGTTTCAGGGTTTTAAATAGCCGGTATTGTATCGCAGTTTGCGATGCAAACTGGCTGGTAGCGCTAGTCAAATTGAGCCTGGATCGCAAAAAAGAGTGATCAATTTTTCTGTGGGTTGCCCCCCCCCCACTGTTTCAATGTGTGGTCCCGCATAGTGCCTGCCGGAACTAGTAACATGAGGAAGCAGTCAGCAAATGCACAGAAAGGTGGTAGTCAGGTGACATGGCAGGGCAATGAGCGAGCAGGCGGGCATGAAATGGACCAACAGTGCCATCAGCATCAGCCACTAGAGCACCGGGTATTGTAAAAACTTAGGCTTGCTATTAGCATACTCTTCATGCTTGTATGAGAAGAGCCCACTGCAAGAAGCAGCCATCAGAGGATGGTAGCAGAGGATCCTCTGTTTTATACCGTTTCTTCAATCATGCTCCTCCTCGAGATATCCAACCCTGTTAGCACCACCATCGCTCTGTGGGGCCCTTTCAGTTTTGTGTTGAGCATTCCTCTCGGCTGTCCCCGATTATGGGGGGGTGTCTCATTTTACCCCTCAAAATTAATCTCTCCCTCATGGAAAAGATGCAGCCCTCAAATGCTACAAATTCAGCATTTAAAGCAATAATTCATAATATTCCAAATCAAAAACAAATTATAACATCCAAGGAAAAACACCGGGATTCCATGGTGTTATCTTGTATCTGCATGTCTGTGTCCCACATTTCAGTGCCATGTTGGTGTGTCCCTCTGTGATGGTCACCGTCCCTCATTTTGAGTGTCCATGACACACATTTCAGTGCCGAAGTATGGTGGGGGAGGGTTGTGGCAGGTGACTCATACCATTAGTTTACGGCAAAGGGGACATCTGGCTGGGGAGGCTGAGATGGGCGGGGGGTTTTGCAGGTATCCTATTCTGGCAAAGGGGACAGATGGGTGGGGAGGGTGGCTAAGCAGTGACACAGGTGGGAGGAGGGTTTTAGTAGTTCTGGCAAAGGGGGACAAGGATGGGGAGGGTGTGGTACTGAGGTGTAGGTGTGTGTTAGTGTTGGGGGTACTGAAACAGATGACGCAAAGACAGACTTGATTGCATACATAGAAACATAGAAGTTGACGGCAGATAAGGACCGCAAGGCCCATCCAGTCTGCCCATTTCTTTTTCTACCTTATAAATGTGCCATCGGCCTTTGCTCTGTCAGTGACCTATCTATTCATAGTCATTTGTATTGCTCCCTTATGCCTATCCCATGCCTGTTTGAAGCCCTGCACCGTATTCATAGCCACCACTTCTTGTGGTAAGCTATTCCATGCATCTACCACCTTTCTGTGAAAAGAATTTCACATTCCCCTTAATCGGCCTCCCTCTAATCTCATGCTGTGTCCTCTTGTCCTGCTATTTTCTTATATTTAAACATGTTAGACTCTTTCACCTTTGTTTATGCCCCTTAAGGTGTTTAAATGTCTCGATCATATCACCTCTCTCCTCCTTTGCTCAAGGGTATACATATTGAGTCTGTTAATCTGTCCTCATATGTCTTCTGATGCAGTCCCTGCACCATTTTGGTTGCCCTTCTCTGGACTGCCTCAATTTGGTTAATGTCCTTGTGAAGGTGTGGCCTCCAATACCTTGCGCGAGTACTGATGGGGGCCTAACCAATGTCTTGTACAGAGGGATTATTACCTCCTCTTACGACTTGTGATACCCCTACTAATACACCCTAACACCCCCTAGCCTTACCTACTGCTTTAGAGGTCTGCTTGATGATTTTAGGTCATCAGTGATGATGATGCCCAAGTCTCTTTCTTCCTTTGTGACTGCTAGCAACTCCCCTCCCAGCCTATAAGTGGCTTCAGGGTTTCTCTTCCCTATGTGCATGATTTTGCACTTCTTTGCATTAAATCCAAGTTGCCACTCTTCTGACCATTTTGCTAGTTTATCCAGATCTCTTCTCATTCTGCCCACCCCATCTGGATCATCTACTCTGTTGCAGATCTTGGTGTCATCTGCAAACAGACAAGCCTTACCCTCTAGTCCATCTGTGAGGTCACTAATGAAGATGTTGAATAGGACTGGCCCCAGGACTGATCCCTGAGGTACCCACTTGTGACTTGCATCTCTTCTGACTGTATACCATTTTACCACCACTCTCTGTTTTCTGCCAGTCAACCAGTTTGCCACCCAGTTGACCAACTTCTGACCCACCCGCCTACCTAGCTTATTTATCAATCTTCTATGTGGAACAGTGTCAAAAGCTTTGCTGAAGTCAAGGTAGGCGACATCAACTGCTCCCCTTGGTCCACACTTGGTTACCCAGTCAAAGAAATCTATGAGATTAGTTTGACAGGACCTTCCTTTGTAAACCCATGCTGTCTTGGATCCTGTGCCCCTATGGATTCCAGGTGTTGCATTATCCTTTCCTTAAGGAGTGCCTCCATAATCTTGCCCACTACTGAGGTAAGACTGACTGGTCTGTAGTTCCCCCTCCTCCCTGCTACCACTCTTGTGGAGCGGGATCACATGAGCCCTTCTCCAGTCTTCTGGGACCTCTCCTGTGCTCAGAGACTCACTAAACAATTCTGCTAATGGCTCTGCTAGTTCCTCCTTTAGCTCCTTAGGCACCCTGGGATGTATGCCATCAGGTCCCATTGCCTTATCCACCTCTGAGCTTAGCAAGCTCTTGTAGGACCCTTTCTTTTGTGAAGGGAGTAGTGCTCACTCCCTCCCCTGTGTCCATGATGCTGAGCTGTGGGCCCTGCCCTACCTTCTCTTCAGTAAATACTGAGCAAAAGTATCTATTTAGGATAGATGCCTTTACAGGGTCCTCCTCCTCACATGCTCCCTTTTCTCCATTAAGCTTAGCAATACCCCTCTGACTTTCTCCTTTCACTAATGTATCTATAGAAAGTCTTGTCACCTTCTTTACTGTTTGTCCTAGTGTTTCCTCAGTTTGGGACTTTGCCTGCCTTACTGCCTTACCTGCTTCCTTAGGGCAGTTTGGTATGCCTCCCTATCTTCATCCCGCTGTGTTCCCTTATATTTCCTGAAGGCCAGCCTTTGGCTCTGACCTTTTCTGCTACTGTATTTGAGAACCAAAGTGGTTTCTTCTTCTTTGCACTTCCTTTTCTGTCTAACACAATGGGATGTTGCTTCAAGTATTGTATCCTTAATGCTTGCCCACTTTGCCTGTACCTCCTCACCTGTGTTTCTTTTGCCAGGGCTAGCTTAACTCTGTTGGCCATCTTATCAAAGTCAGCTCCTCTGAAGTCCCATATTTTGCCTTGGAATGGGATGATTTAGATGTAGTAGCCAAATTGAACCATACCATGTGATGGTCACTGGCCCCCAGGTGACCTTCTACCTGGAATCTGTGATCCCTTCTTTGTTAGTCAGTACTAGATCTAGGATAGCCCTGTCTCTTGTGGGTTGCTGTACCAGTTGTTTGAGGCCCTCCTGCAGGGAATCCACTATGAGTCTAGTTCTGGCAGATGTTCCTGCTGGTATTGACCAATCTATATCTGGCATGTTGAAGTCTCCATTATCAGAACCTCCTTTAGCTGTCATGTTTTGTATATCTTCTAACAGTAATGTGTCTATGTCCTCCCTCTGGTCTGGGGGCCTGTAGACAACCCCAGTTCTTATGGCTGTCCCATTTCCTGTTTCCAGGGTGACCCACAGTTCTTCTGGCTCCTTATGTGTATTCTGAATTTCTGTAGCTTTGATATTTTCATTAACATACAGGGCCACCCCTCCCCCTTTTGTCTCGGTCTCTTCTGAACAATACATAGCCAGGTACTGAAGTCTCCTAAGTGTGGTTACTGGTAAACCACATCTCACTAATTGCTACTATGTCCAGTTTAGCTCTGACATTATTGCCTGCAGGTCTGGGATCTTATTTCCAGGCTGTGAGCATTTGTGTACATGATTTTCCATTGGCCAGATTTTGGTGTGTTAGTTGTTGGGTGAAGTTTGGCATTACCCCTGTGCATCGATGGGGAGACAAACCTTTTTCTTACCTGGTGATGCAAATGAATGGCAAACACGCTGAATTCCTGTTTGACCACTAGCTGAGGGGAGGTGTTCTTCCCATTCTGACGCATGGGGTGCTGCACCCTCTCCCATTTGCTAGTTTAAATATTCTGCAAAGACGCCAAACTTCTGCCCTAATGCACTGACTCTCTTTAGTCAGATGCAGTCCATCAAATTTAAAGAACTTTCGCCTCCCAGAACTGTTGCCAGTTCCTTGCAAATCTGTGTCTCTTTTCCTTGCACCAGTCCTTGAGCCACGTGTTTAGCCTCTATCTCCTTCTTCTGACCTTCCGTCCATCTGCTCCCTTCTCCCAGACTGGCAGGATCTCAGAGAAGGAGATGCAGACGAAATAGATGATAGTTTGTCACCCAGCTTAGTCAGGTGTTCCTTGGTCTCCACAACTGACCGGCTGGCGGATCATTAGTCCCTATGTGTACTAGGACATCAATGTTTTCTCCTGCTTTGTGAACAATTTTAGAATGCGGTCAGTGTCTCTCCATGCTGATGTACCTGGAGACATCTGACCATCACCCTGGTTGGAGATGGGTATCAACTCCCCGAATCATGGAGTCTCCTATGATCAGAAGTTTTTGGATTTCCTTTGTGCTTGTTTAGTTTTGGTTCCTGATTTGGGTGAGTATTGTTGTGCTAGCTCCTGTGCAGAGTGTCCTGCTCTTGCAGTGTCTTCTGCCTCTTTTATTTGATTTCAGAGATAGAGGCAGATACCTGTTTGTAGCGTGCTTATATGGTTTTTGAGGTAATGTGTTGAGAGCAGAGAGTGATGGGGCAATTTGATTTGTTTCTTCCTAACCACCTGCCAACCTCCTGACCAACTACCCTCTGCGGTCGAGGTTTTTCTATTGGATGCTGGGGAAATGGCGGTGGTTCTTATAATGTATTTCCTCTTCAATATGAAATTTGAGGCGTATCTCTGCCCATGCTGCCTGAGCTGAGACCAAGATCTCCAAAGGCCCAGCATGTAGGACAGTGTCCTAAATCCTGTAAGACTGTCCTTCTGAAATTGTTCCACAGTACCTGCAGTTAATGAAATCCATTCCAAATAAGTTGCTGGGTTTGTAACCTAGTCAGAGTAATTAGAAGAGAAAAAAGGAAAAAATGCAAGTAATGGTTTAATTGTGTTTGTTTAACTTGTTAAAACAAGTTAAATTACTAGTGCCCTGTAAATGAGATCACTTGTGGAGGCCCCACTGATCCGCTCTTCCTGCTCTGCCACAGGAAATGTCACAACTGTGGTACCTTATAAAAGGAGTGTAGGGGGTGGTTGGGGATGGGGTGGTGGCTGGGCCCTTCCTGCCTAAAAAGAAGAACCACGGACTAAAGAACAAGGAGGTAAGAGCAGAAACAATCAGTCAACAACAAATGCAGTAACCCTGAAAGCTTATCCTAATGTTAGATAAAACTGTAAAACCTGTAAAGCACCACCTGTAATAATTTCAGAGAAGATATACCCTGTAAGAAACACTTTGCTCCAGAGAAAATAAAGCAGTAACAGAAGATATACCTTGCAAAAGACAATTTGAATTGAAGATTACAGCAGTAATCTGTTAGCACACACCTGTAGGCACACCTTGTAATAATGCAGAAGAAGGTATACCAGCAACAACAATTTGAATCAGAGAAAAAATAAAGCAATGAAATGTTAGCCACAAACAGTAGCAATCCCTGTGAGTCAAAAATCAAAACACCACCACACAGTAAATCTGCTTAGCCAAACTAAGTCTTAATCCTTCTCCCTTGCTCTGGTAAATTTCTCTACTCTGCCTTTCAAGCAGTCTTAGAAGGAAAGAGCTGAGGTGAAGCTAGGTGCCTTGGCCAGCAAACCAAGTCTTCTACCAATAAAAGATTTTATTTAGGTTACAGTATTTAAAAAATACATAGACATATATATATATATATATATATATATATATATATATATATATATACACATATATATATATATATATATATATATATATACATATATATATATATATATATATATATATATACACACACACACACACACACTTCGGCATTTCAAATTATGCTAATCAAACTGAGGCACATGTTCTTCATTTTCACAATTGATTAGCAGTTTGTGCTAATCAGTTTTCCGAGCTTATTTAAAACCCTGGGTTTGCGCCAAAACGGAATGCAATGAGGTCAAGGAGCAAGGTGATGCACCTACTTTAGAAGAACGCACCATGCAGCTGCGTCATTTTGACAGTGCAGTGCCAGCTCTAGGTTTCAGTTCCACCATAGTTATTTGTACTGCAAATTGCTAATCATAATCCTTGGCCCCCCCAGACCTGAACACCACACTTTTCCTTGGCTCCCCATGGGTCAAAAGAACACCACAGCCAGTACATTTGAAAACAGTGTGCATCTCCCCCCACCAAGCAGACTTACAGATGGATTTCTGTAGATTTAATCCTCCTAGCACTCTTCTTCGGCAGTGTCGGTCCTTCTCTGGAACTCCTCCACTCTGTCCAGCATTTTGTAGCTTCTTTAGGATCAGAGAACTGGTACGTTTTTTCTCTGTATGATATCTTTAAACTGGAGAGCATCAATAGAGTATGGTGGACCACTAGCTGTCTCAACCAATTGCAGATTCCATCAAAGCCTTTACAGCGTCGCCTCCTCTCATAACTTAGATCGGGAAACTAATTTTATTTTGCCAGTCAGAAGGCCCTTTTTGTTTTGCCTTCATCAAAAGATTGTCCCACTCCATTATCGAGCTTGATACCACGTAACAATTCTTGATAAGGGTGCATTCATTTGGGAGTGCTGTCAGGCTCCACATGGTGTAATCCTATAGCATTTTTGTATATTAGGTGCCGTTTCAGTTTGATAATGACCTGGAATCCAGTCCTGGAGAAAAAGTGATAAACTGTCACCTTCAGAGTCTTCAGGTAGACCTAGGATATGGGCATTTCGTTCCCTTGCTGAGTTTTCAAGGTTTTCTAACCTTTTCCTGAGAAGTATACTTTCCTTAGTTAAGCCCCTGGTTACTGTGACTGCTTTTTCAGCTAACTGTGTGGCTTTTGCAGTGTCTTCCGAAAAGATACCAATCTTCCAGTCCATCACTTTCATTTGACTTTGGAATTCTTCCATTCGACAATCAATTGCCTGGATTGTTTTTAACAGTGCAGCATTGGTGGGCTGCGGAGGGGCTTCCTCATTCCTCTGCATCTGCAAGGCCTTGCTACCACCCGGCTGCTGTGGCTCCTCCAGGACCTTATCCCACCATCCTGTTGGGTCTCCCCGTAATCGGAGTTCTTGACAGCTGACCATATAAATATGGTATCTGTGTGCTCCACTTGACGTCCCCTATTTATTTCTGCCAGCATCTTAAGACTTCAAATCTTTTAAAAGCAAGATTTTCGTACTAGACCTCTGTTTCTATCGGAGCTCCCAAAAATTACTGCTCTGAGCTCAGCTGCTGGCCACACCCCCAATACCCGAGTATTCTATTTACATCTAAAGTATGGAGCAATGTTTCCCCTGGATTGGCATACCTGGGGGGGGGAAGAGACTGGCATGTGGGTGCTTTAATTTAAACTAAACTCAGACACCACCCTTGGTAAAAATTTAGGATTAGAACACAAAGACACCCTGTCTTTGTGAAAAATCAAACAAGAAGGCTCACAGATTAGAGCCTATAGCTCTGAAATCCTTCGAGCAGAAGTAACCAACTAAAAACAACACTTTCCAAGAAAGAAAGCGTTAACCACAAGCTGGCTCAAAAGGAGTCAAAGTAAGCTTTTCCAAAGCAAAATTCAGGTTCCAAGTTGGAACTGCATTATGGATAGCAGGCTTTGGATGTAGAATGCTTCTCAAAAACATACAGGATACTTCCAGCTAGGCAACCGTACAATCCTCAATAGGCACAGGGAAAGCAGAAATGGCAGCCAAGTGCACTTTGAGGAATACTGCAAGCCTACATCTGATAAGGACAGCAGATACTCCAGAACCTAGTTAATTGGACAGGTAAATGGGTTCAAGCAATGAGAAGTGGCCCATAGTGCAAACTGTTTCCACATCACAGAATAAGTGAAAGGCTTTCTGGCAGCCACCAGGACATCAGCCACCTTTAGGGGAACTCCAAACCAGGTAATGGCTATGTTTTCAGCAGCCATGCATGAAGATGAAGAGATCTGTGGTCCGAATGGACCAGGGTTTTCTGTTCCTGTAAAAGTAGGCCCCTGCACACGGGAAGAGGCATTGGTGGTTCCAATGCCAGCTCCTATAGTAGGGGGAACCAGATCTGTCAAGGCCATATGGGAGCAATGGGGACCAAAGCTGCCCCTCCATCTGGAGCACGAGTAGCACTCTCTAAATTAAAGGAAAAGGAGGGAAGGCATACAGGAACCTCTCTTTCTAAGAAAGGGACAACGCAATTCACCAGAAAGCTCCAGGCCTGGAGCGAGCATGCAGAAAAACAGCAGCTTCGCATTGTGCAGGGACTCAAAAAGGTCCAACCCTGGATGACCCCATCTGTCAAGCAGTTCTAGGACCACTGAGGTCAGCAGTTCCCACTCATGCATCCTTGACTAGGACCTCCTTGGCCCTGTGACAAGATGTTCTGGATGCCTGGAACATGTACTGCTGACAGTTCTAGACGTGTTCCAGAGCTCAATACTAGATTCTCATCACTTCCCTGCACAGGGGGCCAAGAGGGAGTTCCCCCTTGCTTGCTGATGTAATGCATCATACTGATGTTCTCCATCTGTACTAGCAGAGGACCTGGGGATAGATGAATCTGGAAGGTTTGTAGCCCATACAGGACAGCTTGCATTTCTACAACATTTATGTGCAAAGTGCTCTCCACAGGGGTCCATGTACCTTTTGTCTGATGGAGGCCTAACTGTGCACCACAGCCCATTCTTGATGCATCTGTTAAAATCTGGTGAGGGGAAGGGATCAGGAAGGGAACCCCCTTTAACAGATTGCCGAGTTCCATCCACCACTTAAGCACTCTGAGTACAAGAGAAATGATTAGAAATTAAAATGACATACTCACTGTAATTCTTGATGATTTAGGGACATCATCACAGCTGATTCACACCAATGGGTTCTGAGCCGAGAAAGCGCTAGGACCCTGCAGTAGCCAGAACATTTCAGGAGGGCTGAGGCAGGCAGTGCACCACAAGACCAGCTCGCACTGCATGGTTAATCTCGGCACTGGCCCTTAATCGCCTCAGTACTTTTTTCTCTTTTTTTTGTTTTCTTTTTACACACAGAGGTGCAGCCTAAACTAACACTAATGTACTTAACCAAAGGGCATAAGATAACCCTTGTGACCCATGTAAGAAAGGTTAACAATAAAAAAACAAAGCGCCTTCACAGCCCAAATCAAAAAAACAAGGAGTGAAGACCAATGAACAAAAACCGTGAGCCCGGGGAATGGGTGTGCGAATCAATGATGAAGATATTCCTTGAAGATCAATATGTAATTTTAATATCTTCCATGAAACAATCTTCATCACCGATTCACATCAATGGGTTAGAGTACTAAGCTGAGATGAAAGTCCCCTGGACAGGGCGGTGAGCCGGAACTCACTCAGGACAGACGTTCATCAAGGACTGTCCTGCTACTAGAGGCATGCTGCCTGGCATGGACATCCACTGCATAGCGCTTGATAAAGGTGTGCACTGTGTTCCAGGTGACAGCTTTGTAAATATCAGTGATAGGAACAGAGTGAATCTCTGCCAAGGACGTAGCAACCACTCTGTAGAGTAGACACGAACCTAGCCCTCCAGTTTGACCTACGCCACAGAACAGCAGTGACTAAAGCAACTGACTATCCATGCAGAAATGTATGTGATCAAAACAGGTTGGTCCAGCCAATTAGGGTGAAAGGTAGATTTTTGGAAATCCTTAGTTCTTCGAGGTAGAATGTGAGGGCTCTTTTAATGTCCAGAGAGTGTAGGTGTGCATCCCTTCATTCTGGAAGCTGCGAAAGTATGTAGGCAGCACTTAAGGGTGATATAAATGAAACTCCGACACCACGTTGGGTAAAAACTTGGGATGTGTGTGGAGAACCACCTTGTCTCTATGGAAAACGAAGATCTGTGACCAATGCATGTATCTCAGAGACTACACAGGCAGAGGTGATGGCCACTAGAAACAAACTTTTTCAAGTTAGGAATTTCAGGTCACACGTAGCCAAGGGTTCAAAAGGTTTACAGGTGAGCACGTCCAACACCAGGTTGAGGTCCAAGGTGGCAATGGGGTTTCTGACTGGGGACCCTGTGTGCAAAATGCCTTTTAGGAACCTCTTAAAGAGGGGCAGTTGGGTTAGACAGAGGTTCTGTACCGGCTTGTGATATGCTGAAACAGTGCACAAGTGGACTTGAACTGTACAGTATTGCAAGCCTATATCAGAGAGGTCCAACAAGTACTCCAAAACCCTGTCTGGCAGGCATCGGAATGAGTCTATACAGGATTTGGAGCACCACAAAGAAAAACATTTCCACTTGGCTGTGTAGGTTTTTCTGGTAGAGGGCTTACGAGCAGACAGAAGAATCTCAGAGACCCTCTGAGACACTTTATACCTGCCCACTTCCATCTCTTCAGGAGCCAGGTGTGGAGATGAACGGAAGCGCAGGTTGGGGTGAACTAGGGACACCTGTGTCAGAAGGTCTGACCGGAGAAGACGAGTTCTCAGAGGGCTAACTGACAATTTATTAAGCAGAGGAAACCATATTTGTCAAGGCCAACATGGGGTGACCAAAATCATTTTGCCCCCATGTGCCTCCAGCTTGAGCAGTACCCTCTGAACAAGAGGAATAAGAGGAAATGCATACAGAAAGCGATTTGTCAACTGCAGCCTGAATGCATCCTGACAGAAAACACCATGTTCTGGATTTTTGGTGCAGAACTGAGGCAGTTTGGCGTTGAGTCGGGACACAGAAAGGTCTACATCTGGGGTTCCCTACTCATCAAACACAGACTGCATGACGTCCGGTGCCAATGACCACTTGTCAGGATCTGCTTCAGTTCGGCTGAGCTCATCTGCTAGACTTTTCTGAGCCCCTGGTAGATAAATCACCTGGATCAGAACATCCTGTTCCAGGCAACATTCAGACACCTTCACTGGCTCCCTACAGAGACGATCAGAGTGTGCTCCCCCCGTTTGTTGATGTAGCACATGACAGACTTGTTCACCTGAAGAAATACTATCTTGTGGCTGACAAAGTCCAACAGGGCCTGGAGGGTATAAAGGACTGTTCTCCTCTCCAACACACTGATGTGTAGGTGGGACTCTGCGAGGCTCCAGACTTCCCTGAGTGTGGTGACACTGACAGTGGGCTCCCCCATCCCAATAGAGATGCATCTCGGGTAAGAGTTACCTGAAGCTCTGGTTGAGAAGAAAGCAATCCTTGGAGTAGACCGTCCTCCTGTGTCCACCATACAAGTGAGCAAAGTAGAGGCTCTATCACCTTGATGGGATAAGACTGAGGATGCGGTGCCAGAGACCACTGTGTGCTGAGCATCCACATATTGATAAAGGGTGTGCACTGTGTTCCAGGTGACAGCTTTGTAAATATCAGTGATAGGAACAGAGTGAATCTCTGCCAAGGACGTAGCAACCACTCTGTAGAGTAGACACGAACCGAGCCCTCCAGTTTGACCTACGCCATAGAACAGCAGTGACCAAAGCAACTGACGATCCATGCAGAAATGTATGTGATCAAAACAGGTTGGTCCAGCCAATTAGGGTGAAAGGTAGATTGTTGGAAATCCTTAGTTCTATCGAGGTAGAATGTGTGGGTTGTTCTCATGTGCAGCTGAGCCAGAGGTACCGTGAAGACAGAAGAGATTATGAGACCTAACCTTCACTGCATGAAGCGAGGTCGAACGGACTTGTGATCCCTGATGAACTGAAACATCTGAAGGCGGGCCTTCTGCCTGTCCTTTGGAAGAATGGTCCTTGCCCTGGTGGTGTCCAGGAGGGCTCCAATGAAGAGGAGCTGATGGGAGGGTTGTAGCTGTGGCCTCTCTATGTAGATTTAGCAGGATTCCCATGGAGGTCAGGAACTGAGAGGCTGTGACCACTGCTACTTCCATCTCCTGCTTGGATGGACTGGCTAACAACCAGTCGTCTAGATAAGGAAATACTTAGGAGTCCGAGCTATTGAAGGTGCACTGCGAGAATAGCAAAGCACTTTGCAAAGACTTGAGGCGTCTACGAAGGCCCAAAGGCAGGATCCAGAATTGATAATGCTGACCCAAAGCCATGAAGTGGAGAAATTAGTGGTGGCTGGAATGGACCAAGAGATGCTGGCAGGCATCCTGCATGTCCATGGAAGCCAATCAATCCTGCAGCTTGAGGAGCGCCAGCACAGCCTCTAGGGAGATAATTTTGAACTTCTCCTACTGTAAGAACTTGTTCGGTTCCCTGAGGTCGAGAATGGGCGCATGCCCCCCCTGCCTTTTTTGGAACAAGGATGTAATGGGAGCAGAAGCCTGTGTTGCGCTCTCCCTCTGGCACTACTTTCACTGCCCTGTTGCTCAAGAGGCCCGCAATACCCTTTGTGAGAATCTCAGACGTATGCTGAAAGGGGAGGCTGCTTTCTGGGTGGATAACACAGAGGGAGTTCTGAGGAATTTGGCGAATACCCTCCCGGATGATCCTAGGACCCACTTCTCCGTGGTTATGGATTCCCACTGACAGTAAAACTGAGTCAGACCCCCTCACTGGAGAGGAGAGGTCTGCCCTGGGCAGCTGAGACAAGACCGGGGCTGGAATTTCAGAGTGGCACTGGGC
Source organism: Neoceratodus forsteri (assembly GCA_016271365.2). Lineage (NCBI taxonomy): Eukaryota > Metazoa > Chordata > Ceratodontiformes > Ceratodontidae > Neoceratodus > Neoceratodus forsteri. Next base: position 585,742,581 of record JADMNL010000022.1, read on the forward strand.
GCTTTCGGGGCCTGTGCTTTCGGTTGCACTTTCTTTTACAGCTGGGGAGGCTGGGACTTGACTTTGCTCCCTTGCTTTTCCCTTGAAAGGACTACTTACTGTGATGAAAACCTCGCCCATTTCCCCTTTGGGGATGATATGGGACAGGTCGAGACGTCTTAATGGCTGTACTGATCCTCTGAGAGGCCTCAAGAGATTGTTCTACCTGCTGACCAAGCAGATAGGAACCATTAAAGGGAACATTCATAACCTGTTGCTGGACTTTATTGGAGAGACAAGATGTCTCAAGCCAGGAGTGTCTTCTAATGCAGATTCCTGTAGCAGCAAAGTGTGAGGCAGTGTCGAAAGCGTCCGCAGCTGCCTTCAACTGAAGACTGTTCGACTTAATGCCATAAGTACAGTCTTTAGTACCTTATGCTTAGTCTCCGACTCTGGCAATGACTCTGCAAGAGACTTGAGTGTGGTCCAAAGGGCATACTCGTACTTGGAGAAAGGCCCCTGGAAGCTTGCTACCCTTATGCTAAGGGTAGCCACAGCGAATACCCCTTTTTTCCCCCCACACTGTATCTTACGCAACTGCTTATTGATGCGATGTGCAGTGATCTACTTAGGGAGAATGGCTTTGTCATTCTCAGCAAAGATGACAATCTTGTCAGCTATAGGCTGGGAAGCAAGGACAGGCCTGTCCTTAGGGGCAATACACTTGCGTTCTATCTGCTGATAAGAGAGGATAGACGCAGGCCTAGCCCACACTGCGTCTGAGTGTCTCTCAAATGCAAGGTGACTAGAAGGTGTGAGGTTGACTGGCATGGTGGAAACGCTGAGCCACTTCAAATGGAGACGTTTCTCTAGGTCAATATCCAAAAGTTCAAAAGCAAGAGTCGCCTACATATTGCAAAGGAGAGCTTGAAAAGAAAGCTCCTCCTGTGGTACAGGAGAAGGGCCTGGGGTTGAATTACCCAGACTGAAAAAAAAAGTCATAATCGTCGTCCTCAGAAATTATGAGTTTGGGGTCAGACTCGTCCCTCTCCAGCTCCTCACTGGGAGAGAGATGGACCTCAGATTGCCTAACCTAGCTCTTGGGAGTCAGCAAGACAGGCGACACTGGCACAGAGAGTGAGCCCACACTGGCAAAAGGGGAACTGGCACCCAAGGCAGTATCGCCAAACAGACTGACCTGGTGCCAAGGGCTCTCTCAGCGCTGGGGTGGCGCCGGACACAGCACCGAGCACAGCAACAGAATAGGCCCCAAACAGCCTGATCCCACCACCAAGCCCGGCACTGCCCATGACGCTAAAGGTCCAGCCAGCAAGGAAGTGACCAGTGGAGGTATCTGGGCCAGTCCCAAAACAGTGACACTGTAAGGGGGTGCAGTCAGTGGAACAAAGCATCGGGAGCACGGTCACCCGCAAGGACCTGGAGGCCACTGATAGAGTCAAACACTATCTGCCTGGAATGTCCCAACTATGGGTCCAATGTCCCCCAGCCCCAAGGGGCCTGGGGCTGGTTCCACAAGAAGGGGAGAATGAGCCAGATGCTGCACCCACTGCTCCGTAAGAGCTGCCCAGTGATGAAACTGCCCACCATAGTCCCCAAAGGAGGGAGGGACTCTGGGCTCAAGACCTTGAACACCCATCAGCAAAAACCAGAGACATTGGCAGCACCGGAGATGTCCTCCTGCTGTGAGACATGGCAGACCTACCAGAAGACGACCTCAAGCAGTACCTTTTTTCCCCCCTTTCGATGGGAAGAGGAAGAACTCGAGGCTGAGCGGCACCAGGTCCCTGACAGTTATTGGGAACAGGACCATTTCTTCTTGTGTTTACAGGAGGGCTGTCCTCCCTCCCTCCCGAACACAGGACCTCCTGTCATCACAACCTTCTCCAGCCAAAGGAAGTGAAACAGACACAGCCCCACCTAGAGCAGCATGCCTAAAGAAGCTCCCTACTATCACCATCACCATCTGTGGTCCTTGACTGTTTAGTAGGGCTAAGAGAAACTGACAGAAAACTTTGAAAAGGAGTTAATAAACTGACACCAAATGAAGCACTATCTTTAAACACTGCAACTGAGAAAAACTGAACGCTGATGTCATACAGACTTGAAGTACTGACTCCAAGCGGGCGAGCAACATTGTCACTGAAGGGCACTCAACTGTGAAAAAAAAAGAACTGAGGTGGTTGAGGACTGGTTCCAAGGTATGCCATGCAGTGCGAGCTAGTCTCACAGTGCCATGCATGCATGCATGCAGCCTACCTTGGCGCTGGCCCTCCTGAAAAGTTCTGGCTCCTGTAAGGTCCTAATGCCTCTGGCTCAGTACCCATTGGTGTGCATCAATGGTGCAGATTGGTTCCTGGAATATCTCTGTTCTAGATCCTCTGTGAGCTAGTTCCATTGGGATTCTTAGGGTGCACTGAGGGATCCTCACGTGCAGCCTGGCTAAAGGTGCTATGACAATGGCCGCTGCCATCATGTCCAGGAGCCAAAGGAATCTCCTGGCTGAGACATACCAGCTGGGGGCCTGAGCAGTCAGGTGTTCAGCCCGGTCCAGGGGCTGAAGGATGAGCCCTGGGCTCTGTCCAAGACTGCTCCTGTGTACTGCAGCCATTGACAAAGTGCCAACACACACTTGGGTATGTTGACAGTAACTCCCAGAGCATCAAACATCTGCCTCGTTCAAGCTAAGGTGTGCAGGAGCTGACACCTGGAATGGGTTTTCAATACCCAGTCATCCACGCAACGAAGAAAAAATTACTCACCATAGTAATTATGTTTCTTCTAATGGAGTCTTGCTGTATTCCGACAATTGCAGTTAACTCCAGCACTTGAACTGCCCCAGAGAGTGAAGGGGTAAAATTCTATGCCAGGCATAGAACGTTGGGCTCGAGCTTGGTTGAAAACTCTGTCTGTAGTACTTTGAAACCAAACAGTCAGATTCTTACGAGCTAAAACTCACTGACTAGATAATGTGGAAATTGTAAAAGTCCTACTAGCCCACTGGCAACAAAGGCTTTAGATTCCTAAAAGACTCAAGTCAGGAAACCCAAAGACCAAAAACCAGGCAATAAAGCATAACAATTATTAACTAATCAAACACAAAGCACCCAACACAACAGAATACAGGCTGAAGATACCCCTGGGGTGCAACACTGCACCTGCCCACCCACTTCCCAAAACAGGTTCTGAGAGGGGAGGCAGGGAGGGAGGGAGGTCAGAATACAGCAAGACTCCATTCGAAGAAACATAATTACTAAGGCGAGTAATTTTTTTCTTCAAACAACACGAAGCCTTGCTGTATTCTGACGGTTGCAGACTACCAAGCAGTACCTCCAAGGAGGAGGGACAGAACCTACTTTGGGAACAGACTCTGAAGTACTGCTGTACAAAACCTAGCACCACTCCCAGCCTGGATATCCAGAGAGTAATGCTTGGTGAAGGTATGGACTGTTTTCCAGGTGGCTGCTTGGCAAATTTCTAACAAAGGAATATCCCTGGCCGCAGCCAAAGATGCAGCTGTACCTCTAGTGGAATGAGCCCTCAGGCCTGAGGGTGAAATTTTTCCCAGTTTCTCATAACAGAATTGGATACAGGACACAATCCACCTGGCAATGGTTCTTTTGGTGGCAGGTTTGCCCTTACCTACTTCCCCATAAGTGAGGAACAACTGGAGGGAATCAAATATGTGACCCTTTGTACGTTCTATGAAGTTACTTAGGGCCCTTTTAACATCTAAACTGTGTAGCTTCTGTTCTCCTGAAGAGGCATGATCAGTGAAGAACACAGGAAGAGACAGATTGGTTTAAGTGGAAATCAGAAACCACTCTGGGTAAGAACCTTCTATTGGTTCTAAGTACCACCTTATCTCTATGGAATGAAATGAAGTCAGGCTCAACTGACAGGGCTTGCAATTCACCGATACGTCTGGCAGAGGTAACAGCAACCAAAAAATGGAAATTACATATCTACCGTAATTCTTGATCTTCTTGGACGAATCTCCACCACTCATTCACACTAATGGGAACTGCGCCGGAGGCACTAGGACCAGCGAGGAGCAAACTTTTTGCTAAAGGGTCGGCGCCAGAGATGGAGCAGCGAGGAGTGGCACCACGAGCCTCAGCTCGTGCAGTAATGACCATCTCGGCATCGACCCTCCAACCGCCTCAGTACCTTTTTTCCCTGAGTAGGTGCAGCATAATCTAACCTAGAAGGATAGCCTAACAAAAAAAAAAAAAAACTGACACAAGACAGTCCGGACGACCCGTGTAAGAAGGGTCAACACAGAAGTCTTCACAGTCTACAGATTGAGGGAGTGAAGACCAACAACAGAGGTGAGCTCGGGGGATGGAGGGTGGGCATGTGAATGAGTGGTGGAGACTTGTCCAAGAAGATCAAGAATTACGGTAGCTACGTAATTTCCATATCTTCCTGGACATAAAGTCTCTACCACTCATTCACACTAATGGGAGAGTACCGAGCTAATAATCCCCCAAGAGGGCGGCAGGAGACCAAGAGCTCACAGTTTTAGGACAGGAGTCCATTAAGGATGGTTCTGCCAAAAGAAAGATGTCATCTGGCATGGACATCCAGGGCATAGTGTTTGGCGAAAGTATGCACTGAGCTCCAAGTAGCCGCATTGCAAATATCTGCAATGGGCACGTTGCGGATTTCTGCTAGGGATGCTGCGACCACTCTAGTAGAGTGAGCGTACACTCTGCTCTCCAGCTTAACCTGCACCGTGGAATAACAGTGGCGAAGGCATGCCACTAGCCATGATGAAATACACCTAATTGCGACAGGTTGACCCAGCCAGGTTTCGCTGAAGGAAATAAACAGTTGTTGAGCTTTGCGGAAATCTTTTGTTCTATCTAGACAGAAGCATAAAGCTCTCTTGACATCTAAGGAATGAAGAGAACGCTTGGCTTCATTTTGGAAGTTCGCAAAGTAAGTAGGAAGGACCAAAGGCTGGTTTAGGTGGAATTCTGAAACAACCTTACAGAGAAACTTAGGGTGGGTCCTAAGAACTACTTTGTCTTTATGAAACACCATATACTAGGGCATGTATCTCAGAGACCCTGCGGGCTGAGGTAATGGCCACTAGGAAGGCCGTTTTCCAAGTGAGAAATTTTAACTCACAGGTAGCTAGAGGCTCGAAAGATTTTCGAGTGAGCATGTCTAGCACAAGATTAATGTCCCAGGCTGCGACTAGACATCTTATTGGAGGTCTGGTATGCAGAATTCCCTTAAGAAACCTCTTCAACACAGGTAACTGAGCCAGTGATAAGGAAAGTACTGGCTCATGATAAGCTGAGATGGCACAAAGGTGAACCTTAACAGTAGAGTATTGCAGACCTGAATTTGAGAGGTCTAAGAGGTACTCTAAAACTTCATCTGGTGAGCAGGGAAAGGGGTTCAAAGAGGATTTTGCACACCAGAGCGAAAAACGCTTCCATTTGACTGTGTAAGTTTTCCTAGTGGCAAGCTTGCGCGCAGCCAGAAGAATATCTGAAACCCTGTGAGAGACACTGAACCTGTTCACTTCCATCTCATCAGGAGCCAAGCATGAAGGTGAAGCGACCTCAGGTTGGGATGGACCACAGGCCCCTGAGTCAGAAGGTTCGTCTGAAGGGGAAGTGGTTTTGGAGGAGCTTCCAACATACTGTTGGGTAGTGGAAACCATATCTGTCGAGGCCAGAAGGGAGCAATGAGGATCATTTTGTCCCCCTGGGATTCGAACTTGAGAAGTACCCTCTGAATTAGAGGAAGAGGCGGAAAGGCATATAGAAAGCATTTTGTCCACTGCAGCCTGAACGCATCCTGACAGAAAATGCCAGGCCCTGGATTTCTGGAGCAGAAGAGAGGCAGTTTTGTGTTGAGTGGGGATGTAAAAAGGTACAAGTCTGGAGTTCCCCACTCTGCGAATAGTGACTGAACTATGGTTGAGTCGAGAGACCATTCGTGAGGATCTGTCTCTTCTGTTGAAACGGTCTGACAGTTCGTTCTGCACTCCGGGCAGGTAGACCGCTTGAATTAGAGCCTTGTGCTCCAAGCACCATTCCCACACTGTCATCGCTTCCCTGCATAAGGGGTAAGAGTGAGCATCGCCCTGCCTGTTGATGTAATACATCACTGCTTTGTTGTCTGGTTGAAGGAGAATGTTCCTGTGACAGAGAATGTCCTTCAAAGCCCGGACTGCATAAAGGATGGCTCTCATTTCTAAGACATTTATGTGAAGATGGGACTCGTCCTGAGTCCACGTACCTTGAGTGTGGAGAGTCTGACAGTGAGCTCCCCACCCCATCAGGGACGTATCTGTGGTAATAGAAATCTGATGATCCAGAGGAGCAAAGGGATACCCTTCCAGAAGATTGTCCTCTTGCGACCACCAGGTGAGTGATCTCTTCAGAGGTTCTGTCACCTTGATGAGAAAGGACTGAGGGTGAGTGGTCGGGGACCACTGAGTACTGAGCATGCACTGAGAGGTTCTCATGTGGAGGCGTGCTAGGGGTACAGTGAACACCGTGGATGCCATGAGACCTAGCATCCGTTGCATCGAGAGAGCTGAAACAGAGCTGCTCTCTCGTATGTATCGGGCCATTTGAAGGATATCACTCCTGTCCTCTGGAAGAAATGCTTTCGCACAGGAGGTGTCCAGAAAGGTTCCTATGAAAAGGAGCCTTTGGGAGGGCTGCAGCTGCGATTTTTTTAGGTTTAGCAGGACTTCCATGGACGTGAAAAAGTGTGAAGCCGTGGCTATGGCATCTAGAGTTCCCTGTCTGGAAGGGCTTGCTAGAAGCCAATTGTCCAGCTATGGGAACACCTGTATTCCAATTTTTCTGAGATGCGCTACGAGAATTGCACAACACTTTGTAAAAACTTGCGGTGCAGAGGACAGCCCAAAGGGCAGGACTCTGGACCGATAATGCTGTCCCAAAGCCATGAAACTTAGGTATTTGTGATGCTTTGGGTGAACAGGAATGTGCTGGTAAGCATCCTGCATGTCCAGGGAGGCTAACCAGTCTTGTTGATGAAGCAAAGGTAACAGGGTTCCTAGTGATATTTTGAATTTCTCTCTGGGAAGGAATTTTAGTTTTCTGAGGTCCAAAATGAGGTGCATGCCCCGGGTTTTCTTTGGAACCAGAAAGTAATGGGAGTAGAACCCTGTGTTCCCTTGATCCAGCGGAACTACTTCAACTGCCCTGTTGTTCAGAAGGCCCTGTATCTCGGAGGCGAGAAGATCTGACTGATGAACTGACAGCCTGGGCTGTCATCTGGGGGAACAATCCGAGGGTCTCCAAAAGATTGAGGGAATACCCTTCGCGGATTATCCGGAGAACCCATTTGTCCGAGGTTATGGACTTCCATTGATTGTAGAACTGAGTCAGACGACCTCCCACCGCTGAGGAAGAGTCCACCTCGGGCAGCTGAGGTGGGACTTGGGCCATCAAATCAGAAGGCGGCACTGGGCGCTTTGGGTCCTTGCGCCTTCTGCTGCATTTTCTTTTGAGGCTGGGGGACATGTTTTTTATTAAAACGTCCACTGCCTTTGCCTCGAAAGGACTGACGGTTATGAAACTAGCATTTATTAACACCCCCTCAAGAGGGAACAGGAGGAGGTCGAGCCAATTTAATGGCTGACCTAGTCTTTTGTGTAGCCTCTAGAGCCTGTTCTACTTGAGGGCCGAAGAGATACACACCATCGAAGGGCAACGCCATTACCTGTTGCTGAGCATCATTCGTGAAACCTAAAGTGCGCAGCCAGGAATGACGGTGGGTACAAATGCCAGCCGCCGCTGCTCGGGAAGCAGTATCGAAAGCATCCATAGCTGCTTTAACCTGCTGGTTGTTTGACTCGATACCACTGGTTATGGTTTGAAGAAGCTCTGAATTATTGTCAGACTCTGGTACAGCTTCAACCATTTGTTTGAGTGAATGCCAAAGGATATACTCATATTGAGAGAAATAGCCTTGGTAACTGGCAATACGCATACCTGGTGTGAAAGCAGCAAAGACTCTCGAACCTAAAGTGTCTATCTTACGGGATTCTTTGTTAATAGGTCGAGCTGTAGTAGTTTGTGGAAGGACAATCTTATTCTCTGCCAAGACTACAATAGGATCCGCAAAAGCTTGGGATGCCAAAATGGGTCTATCTTTGGGAGCAGTATATTTCCTATCTATGGACTTAGCCACTAAAGGAATGAGAGCAGGATTATTCCATAACATTTGAGATAGCGTCTCAAAGGAGGGCTGTACCGGAGGAGTCAAATCCATACTGATCTCCGGAACACGGAGGTACTGGAGTCTTAACAGTTTCCCAGGATCGATATCTGTAGTTTGGAGAGAAAGAGTGGAATTGAAGTTTTTCAGCACAGACTTAAAAGACAGGTCCTCGATCACAGGCTCTGCAGTAGGAATAGATCCTGTTCCTTCCACATCATCACCCAGCCTAAGGTCTGGGTCAGGCTCAATGTCATTTCCTGACAGTCCCGGAGGGACTGTATGGACAGGAAAGGAGTGAAAAATAGAAGGAAATGAGGAAGGAAAAGGGTTAAAGGAGGAGTCCTGAAGGCTGGATGATGTCCTAACAGGCCTCCGCACCAAACAAATGCAGAGCGCCGAAAATACCCATGGCGCCGAGAGGCCGGACGGCACAGAGAAAGTCAATGGCGCCGACAGACACCGAAGACTGCGCCGAGCGTGCCATCGACGCTGAAAACATCCCAAGACTCCAAAAAAACAGGATTTGAGGAAAAAGAAGGATGAATACCAACACCCAAGCACGGAGTCGACGGCACCGAAGACAGTGCCGCGCGACTAGGGAGGCTCAACCGCCCTACCTAATCTCCCAAGAAGCCCAAAGACCCCTGAGTGACCGGGCCAGGCAGCTGGAGCAACCTAACAGGCCCATTGCTCCATAAGAGCAGCCCCGTGGTGAAACTGCTCATCTGAAGACCTACCAGAAGGCGGGGTAGGGCTCCGATGTCGAAGATGTCAGCTACCAAAAACAGAAACTGGCGACTCCAAAGGAGGAGGAGACCAACAACTACTTCAATAACCGGCAGTCTCTAGCATAGATATATCAGAGGCGACTTCAGTGTCTTCTCTTTCTCAACCTGTGGGTGAAGAACAGCTCAAGGCCGAACGGTGCCGTCAGTGCAACCGTTTACTTTTATGCTTTCGAGGGGACTGCCCACCCCCTCGGGCATCGGACTGTCTGCTGTCAGACCCCCCCTCCGGAGAAGGCGGCAGATCGGACCCAGCCCAGCTGACTGAACAGCTTTCATATGAAGTCTCCCTACCATCACCTGACCCGCTCATGGTCGACTCCATCAATGTAGGCTGAGACTTTTTCTTTAATTAAGAATAAACTAAGCGAAACTTATTCGAAATATTACTACCAAACAATAAAACTGAAAAACTAAGCTGCTAGTTTGAAGTTTGACTCCCGGAGGGCGAGCGACGTCATCACTGAAGTGCACTCCACAGCGGGGAAAAAAGGAACTGAGGCGTCTGGAGGGTCGGCGCTGAGATAGTCATTACCGTACGAGCTGAGGATAGCAGTGCCGCTCCTCGCAGCTCCATCTCTGGCGCCGACCCTCTACCAATAAAGTTTGCTCCCGCTGGGTCCTAGTGCTTCCGGCGCACTTCCCATTAGTGTGAATGAGTGGTGGAGACTATGTCCAGGAGATCACAGTTTTCCAAGTCAAGTACTTCAACTCTGCTGAGGACATAGGCTCAAAGTGGGGGTTGCATAAGCTGAGCAATGCAAATATTAAAATCCCAGGCAGGAGCAGGATCCCTAAAAGGGGGATTGGTATGAAGCAATCCTTTGAAAAATTTACAGAATACAGGGTGAGATGACAGATAAGAAGACTTCCCCACTGACAGGAAAGCAGAAACAGCTGACAAATGAACCTTGAGAGTAGCTGGTTTGAGGCCTAGGCCATTAAGGTGAACCATATAATCCAGAACTGTAGACAACTCAGCAGTGTCTGGGGATATATGCTTCTTGGAACACCAAATACTGAACCTTTTCCATTTGGAGTTGTAAGTTTTTCTGGTGGCAGGCTTTCGAGAAGCTTTGAGAATATCCAGAACCCCTTGGGACAGATGCAAGTCTGCATACTCTAACTCTTCAAGAGCCATGCCTTGAGATTGAGTGACTGAAGACTGGGGTACCAAATCCTCCCCTGAAAGGAGGTTAACAGGTTGTAATTCCTGGGAAGAGACAGGGGAAGATGGACTGCTAGAGACAGCAACAGGGGGTACCAAGGCTGCCTGGCCCAGTGTGGAGCAATCAGAATCACTTTGCAAGGTTGTGACTTTACCTTGACTAGAACCTTGAACAGTAGAGGAAGGAAGGAAGGCATAAAGAAATTTCCCTTCCCAGTTCAAAATCAGAGCATCCAGAGGTACTGAGCCCAAGACTGGGGTCTGCAACAAAACAGAGGAAGTTGGTGATTGTCTGGGGCTGCAAAGAGATCTATCTCTGGAGTGCCCCACCTTGAGAAAATCACTTTCAACACCAAAGGATCCAGAGACCATTCGTGATGGCCCTGGGAAATCCTGCTCAATACATCTGCTAGCACATTGTCCTTTCCTGGGAGGTGGACTTCTACCAGAGAGGTCTGTAGGAAATAAGCCAGGGACCATATTTTCATGGCCTCTGTGCACAAGGCCGTGGACCGAGTGCCTCCCTGCTTGTTGATGTACCACATGGTGGTACTGTTGTCCGTCCTGACCTGAACCACCTTGTTCTGTACTGACTGAGAGAAAGCTTGTAGTGCAAGAAGTACCGCCCTGAGCTCCAGGAGGTTGACATGAAGAAGGGATTCCTGAGGGGACCACAGTCCCTGGGCTGTGAGAGCCCCAGATGGGCTCCCCACCCCAAAAGGGAAGCATCTGTGGTAAGAACCACAGAGTGAATCTGAGTGACAAATGGAACACCTTGCCTCAGATTGTCCAAGTACTGCCACCACTGAAGGGCGCGAATTAAGGTCTGAGTAACAGGAACTAGTTTGGTAAGAGAATCTTTCCTTTGGAACCAAAAGGTCCTCAGATGGAACTGAATGCCCCCTTCGGAAACCTGGCCCCTTGGACTACTGCCATGGAAGCTGCCATGTGGCTCAAAAGCTGAAGAAAATGTCTTGCTAGTCGAGAAACCAGAGGGAGGAAGGAAGGAAGAGGCCAGCTGAGAGATGGCTGTTACCCTTTCCAGAGGAAGGAAAGCTCTTGCCTTGAGCGTGTCCAGCTCTGCTCCTATAAAAGTGAGGAGCTGTACTGGCTCGAGAACAGACTTGGAAGGACTGAGAAGGAACCCCAGGGAAGTGAGAACTTGCTTGGTAACCTGCAGATCTGACTTGACTTGGTCTGGGGACTGGCCCACAAGGAGCCAATCATCCAGGTATGGAAAGATAGAAATCCTTTTCCTTCTTAAAAAGGCCACCACTACTGCTAGGCACTTTGTGAAAACCCTTGGAGCTGAAGTTAGGCCAAAGGGCATTGCTCTGAACTGGTAATGGCCTGAGGGCAATTTGAACCTGAGGTACTTTCTGTGGGAGCACCTGATGGGAATGTGAAAATAGTCATCCTTGAGGTCCAGAGAGGCTCACCAGTTTCCTGACCTTAGAGAGGGAAGAATTGTTCCCAGAGTCACCATTTTGAATTTTGGCTTTAGTAGGTGCTTGTTTAGGCATCTTAGATCTAGGATAGGTCGTCACTCCCCTGTCATTTTTGGGGTAAGGAAGTACCTGGAGTACAGACCTTTGCCTCTGTATGGGGAAGGAACTCTCTCTATGGCTCTTAAGGCAAGTACAGAGGCAACCTCTGCCTCTAGAGCAAGGGTTTTTGACGTATTTGCAGGTGGAAAGGATTTGGGTCTCAGTTTCGGAAAATTTTTTGAAACAGAGAACCAGCCCCTGGCTTACAACCTCTAGGACCCACTTGTCTGAGGTAACAGACATCCAGTCCTGCACAAAGTAAGCCAGCCTGCTGCCTACCAGAATGGGGGAGTCGACCCGGGCTGACACATCAGGGTGTCTGCTTGGCAGGAGCCTTAGGCTGGAGGGTGGATGCAGCCCTGCTCATCCCCCTTCTGCCTCTCACTCTGAAGAACCCCCTCTGAGGAAAAGTAAGAAGAGGCCGGCACTTGGTAGAAAGGCCTGTGAAAAGGCTTGCTCCTGCCCCTAGCTTGCTGCCTTTGAGGAGTTGCCTGCCTCTCCTTGGCCTGGGCACTCCTATAAGTGGTCCTGTACTCATCCATTTTCTTCATGTAATTCTCTGTCTGCTCCCCAAACAGAGAATTACCCACCACAGGGAAATCCATGGCCTTAGCCTGGGTGTCCTGCGAAAGGCTAGTACATCTGAGCCAAGCCATTCTCCAAAGAGCCACAGATGTAGCCATGACTCTTGATGACACATCACTGGAGTCTACAGCAGCATGGAACTGCACCTTTGATGCCTCGATCCCATCAGCAGCCACCCCTCCAGCTCCTTGGCTAGCTGGGGGGAAGCCTGTTTAGCCAGTGCCAGTACAGTATCCCACCTGGACTTCTGGTACCTGGTTGTATAGGCCATATAGCTAGCCTGCCTGAGTCCCAAAGATGATGCCATGTACTGCTTCTTTGCCATGGCATCTATCTTCCTGGAGTCTGTCTGGGGGGTGTGAAGCCAAGGGAATGTTTGCCCTGTCACAGGCTGCAGCCTGCACTACCCCAACATGGCTGCACTGCTGATAGAAAAACTCTGTATGCGAGCCTGATAAGGTGTACCTCTTGTCCATTCTCCTGTCAACAGGAGGTACAGAGTTAAGAGACCTTAGAATTTTTTGTGTCCGTTTCCCAAAGGACTTGTGGAGGGGAATAGACAGTCTCAAGACTCTGGGATGTCCACCATCTCAACAAAATCAGGCTCCTCCTGATCCTCCACAGTCTCCTCCATAGGAAGCTGGAGGGTTTGAGCCACTTTTCTGTAAAACAGAAAGTGGGAAGGGGACTCAGAAAGCCTAGGAGGGGAAACACCAGAAGGTCTGTCTGGGAAGATGTCCGGTTCCACAGGCACATCCAGACTTTCACCGTCATAATCATCCTCTTCAAAATCCCCCTCCTCCTCAAACTCCGGTTAAGTAAAATCTTCAGGGAATAATCCTGAACAGACCGAACAGAACCCCTGCCAGAAGGCACCGGATTGGTCGGAACTGGACGAAGCGATTCAACAATCCGAATCGCTCTGGCTATCTCTTCGGTGGTCGGAACATGAAGGTCTGGATCCGAACCGGATCATTTATCCTTGCGCTTTCTTTTACTAGGAACCAATCCCTCAGGATCGGCTCTCCTCTTGCCCAAAGAAGTATCGCCCTGGTCAGAGGACACTGTTTCTGGTTTGGTAGGAACCGAACCAGGCTGGACTTCTGGGTCAGCGGATTTCTCGGCCACCTTATCCCCAAGTCTACCTAACTTTTTATCCAAAGTAGACTTAAGGAAATTCTTGCAAATTTTGCAGTCTCAATCGAGGTGGTCAAACCCCAAACAGTAAACACAAGTGGTGTGGGGATCGGCCTTAGCAAAGACCTCCCCACACACACTGCAGTGTTGAAACCCAGTGGGCCCGTTTTTTTTTTCTTGAGTTTCTCAGACATGGCCAACCTAACAAAACTTACCCTTTATACGGCAACCGCCACGCAAGACTCCCCTATCGGTTTCTCACCGTGTTACGGGTGTTGGAAAAAAACGTTCAATTTCCTTTTTTTTTTTTTTAAAACCAATACGGACCATTAACCACACACTAAACTTTTTCATAAAAGATTTTTCTAAAGGATCGGTTCAGCCGAACCGACTGAAAAAATACAGTTTTACAATTTCCACACAATAACTATCCTAAGTACTTACAGTACCACAGACAGAGTCCTGAACCGACAAACTGAACTTTTTGCGGACTAAAACCGACAACTTTAACAGACTTTGAACCGGACATAAGGAGAAATCTCCGGAGCGACTGTTCAGTGAGGCAGAGTAAAGAATCTGACGGTTTGGTTTCAAAGTACTACAGACCGAGTTTTCAACCGAGCTCGAGCCCAACGTTCTATGCCTGGCATAGAATTTTAACCCTTCACTCCCCGGGGCAGTTCAAGTGCTGGAGCTAACTGCAATTGTCAGAATACAACAAGACTTCATGTTGTTTGAAAGACAGAGACTTTCCCTGCGAAGGACTGCTGCCAGTACTACCAAGCACTTGGTAAAGACCTGTGGTGCAGAGGACAAGCCATAGGGCAATATTCTGAAATGATATTGTTCCTCCTGGAACAGGAAAGAACAGTTATGCAAGAACTTACAGTAACAGCAGATCTTCAAGGGAATCACAATCATCAGGTTACACTGTAGGAACTTCACAGTCGGTGAATGGGGAATCCACGTGGAAGATTTTCAGCAGTACAACTGGGCCCTCCCACACCGCTGACATTGGCCGATGTCTCCAAGCCTATATAAGGCGCGCGGGCCCGCGCTCTCCTCAATTCTCTACTTCCAGAGGTGAAGGGATCAAGGCAGGTGCCTTGGGGGGACCAAGGAGAGCGAGGACCTGGCTCTATGTAAAATGATGGAAACAGCAAGTAACCAGGTCCTGGAGAGGAGGGGAAATAGACCTGATGACTGAGATCGCCCTCGAAGATGTACTGTTACAGTAAGTTCTTACGTAACTCTTCTGTCTTCTTTGGGGGTTACACCGTAGGAACAAGTACAAAGCAGTGACTCGAAAGCAGAGACAGACAGGGAGGCTGGACTCCATAAACTTAAGACAGGAGGACAGAACCAACCTACCCCACCCATGATCTTCCTAAATTTAAGACAGAAGCCTGGAGAAAACTGAACAGCAGAGGACTCCTTAAACTTAAGACAGGAGACACTGTAGAACAGCCCTGTCAAATCCTGTATGGGCTCTTGAGGCAATGTCCACACTGTAATGCTTGGTAAAGGTGTGGACAGTGTTCCAGGTGGCAGCTGTGCAAATAGCAACTGAGACTCCTTTGGAACAAGCCACTGAGGTAGCCATACCTCAGGTGGAATGAGCTTTGACAGCACCAGGCAATTCCTTGTCATACTTATTGTAGTATTGAACAGAATGCAATTTGGCAACCATTTGGATAAACATTGCTTAGAAACTACAACGCCCTCTCTACCTCACCTTCTGGACTCCTTAGTCTAGAGCAGGTAATACTCCAAAGTTCTGCGAACATCTAACGTATGGATTGGCATGCTCGGAAAATAAACAGGACGGTGGATAGACTTGAGTGTAAACTCGGAGATCACCTTAGGATTTGTGCACAAAGAAACCATGTCTTTGTGAAAAATCAAATAAGGCTCCTCACAGTAGAGGGCCTGAAGCTCTGAAAATTTTTGAGCAGAAGTAATTGTAACTAAAAAGAGCGCTTTCCAAGAAAGCGCAAATCACAAGTCCGATTGGTTCAAAAGAAGACAGGGTCAACTGTACAAAACAAAATTTATGTCCCAAGCTGGGAGATGTGAATGAACTGGGGGTTTCAGATGCAGGATGCCCCGAAGAAAGTTACGCGAAACATCCAGCTGAGCGATCGTGCAGTCAACCACGGGCTCATGACATGCAGAAATAGCCGAAAGGTTGACCTTGGGGGAGGAATACTGGAAACCAGAGTCAGGCAAGGAACTCAGGTAGTCTAGGACATGTGGAGGGGTCGAGGGGGTGCTTGGTAGCCCAAATGGCAAATCGCTTCCACTCCATGGCATAAGTGGCGCAGATGGAAGGCTCGCAGGTGGCTACTAAGACGTCCGCTACCCTGTTAGATACCCTGAACCTGGCAATGGCTACATCCTCAGGAGCCATGCATGCAGATGGAGGGACTGAAGATTGGGATGGATCAGGGTCCCCTGACCCTGAGTTGGTTAGGTTCCTGCAGAGGGACCAGGGATTCCTCCGCCAGCTGCTGAAGCAGAGGGAACCACATCTGGCGAGGTCAGAATGGAGCTACCAGGATCACGGGGGCTCTATCCATCTACAGCTTGATCAGCACCCTCTGTATGAGAGGAAATGGGGGAATGCGTACAGAAACCTCCCACTCCAGGCCAGGAAACAATGCGTCTCACCATAAAACTCCAGGCCCTGGATCTAGTGAGCAGAAATTAGGCAGTTTTGTGTTGTGAGGGGACGCAAAATGGTCCAATTCTGGTCAACTCCATCTGTCGAACAGATCTTCTGCTATGGATAAGAGAAGCTCCTATTCGTGCATGCTTGACGGAGTCCTGCTGAGACTGTTGGCCAGAGCGTTTAAAATGCCAGGCAAGCAGACTGCAGTGAGTGTTACACTGTGTTCCAGAGCCTAGTACCATACTCACATGGCCTCCCTGCAAAGGGGATATGAGTAAGTCCCACCCTGCTTGTTGATGTAGTATACAACACTCAGATTGTCCAACTGCACTAGCAGCTGGACCAGAGTGAGATGCACTCAGAAGGCCTGCAAGGCACAGAGCACCACTGTCATCTCCAGGACATTGATATGCAGGGCAGCTTCCCACTGGGTCCTCTGGTGGGGACCATGGGAGTGTGGACCACAGAGTTCTCACTGCAGGTGGACACAGTAGAGCTGGTACCTCCTTTCATGAGGGCTTTCAGCATAGTCCTCAAGTTCTCCTCTTTACCATGCATTATTAAATCAGGATTATTTTCAAAATCGTCATCAATCTGATCAACAGGTAGCTGGGAACAAGCTGGCAGGGTCTGCGGTGCCGGAAAGGCTCTAGTTTGCGTAGTTGTTTGGGGGGAGTTAGTAGAAGGCTCTGCTGATGGGCCCCATGGAACAGTGGTAGTAGGTAGCAGGTGTCTGAGCAGCCCTGGGTTTGGAAAGGACACAGATGAGCTCCCCAGCCCAGACCGGAGGCATCCGTGGTGAGGATCTGACTCGGGAAGGACCGCTGGAACGGAAACCCTCTGAGAAGACTTGAAGAGTCTGTCCACCACTGAAGGACCCTGTGCACCAGGGAGGAAACCAGAACCAGCTGATCCAGCTCATCCATGTGCTGGTCCCACTGCACTCTGAGAGTCCACTGCAAGGTATGCATATTTAGTCTGGCCAGTGCAACAGTGGGGAATGCTGCAGCCATAAGACCCAGAAGCCTGAGGTGCAGTCTGGCAGGAATTTGCAGACTCTGAGCGACCGCCTGAGCTTGTGCTGGGAGGCATTCTGCCCTGCTCTGGGGCAAGAAGGCTTTTCCCTGTTGAGAGTCCAGAAGAAAAAATTATTTACCACAGTAATCTTCTTTCTTCCCAGTGATGCTCAGATATTCATAACTTTGTGCAGTCAGCCTGGTGGGTTGGACTGCCCGGAGAGAAGAAACACATGCAAATGATGGAATTCTTTGCACGTGAGCATCTTTCAAATACTGCCTCTACCAACAGTAGTGTTCTAACCCCTTTAAATGTGTAAGAAGCCTGGAAGTCAGGCATTATGAAAAAAATCCAACAGCTAATTTTTTTTTTTTTTTTTGGGTTACCCTAATAAAGAGAATTTACCCAAAAAAAAACCTTTTAAGAAGGAACTACATGAAATAAACAATGGTGTTCACCAAACAGCATGAGAAGACTATTAAGAGAGACAGAAAAACTCTGTTTAAATCTATTCGGTATAGAGAAGTGTACCCAGAAGGGTATGACTATGTGGCACTAGCATGCGGAGTGCAAAGGCTGAAGTTCTTGAAGGGAAGGGAGTTATGAATATCTGAGCATCATTGGGAAGAAAGAAGATTACTATGGTAAGTAATTTTTCCTTCTATCACCAGTAATTCTCAGGATATTCATAACTTTGTGCAGACTATCAAGCAGTACCCCTGGAGGTGGGTAAATAACTTATTTTGGAAACAGACTTTGCAGGACTGCTGTGCCAAACCTGGCATCACTTCTGGACAAAACATCCAAGTTGTAATGCTTTGTACTTATTTCCAGGTAGCTGCTTTGCAAATATCCAATAATGGAACCTCCCCAGCAGCTGTTCCTCTTGTCGAGTGTGCCCTCAGCCCCGCTGGGGACCCCCTACTTGCTCTAGTGTAGCAGAATTGAATACACTGGACAATCCATCAAGAAATGGATCTTTTTTAGGCCGGTTTGCCCATTCCAACATCCCCATATGTAAGGAAAAGTTGTTTTTTGTCTTGCCTATGGCTCTTAGTAGCTGTCATGTAATAGCTGAGAGCGCTTTTCACATCCAGACTGTGGAGTCTTCTTTCTCCAGAGCTTGTAAGGTCTGTGAAAAAGACAGGCAGAGTGATTGATTGGTTCAGATGAAAGTCTGAAACGACCATGGGAAGGAACTGTTTGTTTGTTCTGAGGACTAGCTTATCTCTGTGAAAGAAGATGTAGTCCTGGTCAACACAGAGAGCCTGAAGCTCACTGATTCTTCTTCTTGCTGAGGGAACTGCTACCAGAAAAACTGTTTTCCAGGTAACATACTTTAAATGGGCTGTAGCCATGGGTTCAAAAGGACCCCTCATTAATCTGGCTATACATATATTAAGATCCCAAGCGGGCACTGGTGCCCTGTGAGGAGGAGGATGCAAATGTGTCAGGCCTTTTAAAAATCTTTTGAAAATGGGATCTGATGCTACTGACACCTTTGTCCTAGCGGAAAGATATGCAGACACTGCTGCAAGATGAACTCTTAGAGAACTGAGTTGTAGACCTTGTGAATGTAAGTGAGTCAGATAATCCAACACCACTGAGACTCCTGCATCATTTGGAGCGAAATTCCTACCAGAGCACCAAAAAGAAAATCTCTTCCACTTAGCAGAATACGTTTCTTAGTGGAGGGCTTCCTATAACCTTTCAAGATAGTTAATGCAGCTTCAGAGAGGTTTAAGTCTACATACTCTAATTCCTCAAGAGCCATGCCTTGAGGAGGAGGGACTTGAGATTTGGGTACAACAATGTTTCCTGATTGGAGGTCAGGAGATTGTGCCTGAGAGGCAAACTTATTGGTTTGCTCACTGACATGGAGAGCAGAAGAGAGTACCATGGCTGCCTGGGCCAATCTGGAGCTATCAAAATCAGAGAAGCTGAGAGGGATTTGAGCTTCAGTAGTACTGTGAAAACCAGAGGAAAAGGGGGGGAAGGCATAAAGAAACTTGCCTGACCAGTCCAGTACCAGGGCATCCAGAGGGATTGTGAGCTGGGCCGGTGGTCTGCAGCAATACCGAGGCAACTGGTGGTTCTGGTGGGATGCGAACAAGTCTACCTCTGAAATGCCCCTCCTCCTGAAAATTACCTGCACCACCTGCTGCTTGTTCAGTGTCCATTCGTGATGGGACCGGCTGATTCGACTCAATGTGTCTGACAAGGTATTGTTCTTTCCTGGCAGATGGACTGCTTGCAAGGGCACCTTTAGAGAATATGCCAGAGTCCAGATTTTCATGGCTTCTGTGCACAGGGGACCTGATCTGGTGCTCCCTGCTTGTTTATGTAGTACACAGTGGTGGTATTGTCTGTTCTGACCTGTACCTGATCTGGTGACTCCCTGCTTGTTTATGTAGCACATAGTGGTGGGATTGTCTGTTCTGACCTGACCTGATCTGGTGCCACCCTGCTTGTTTATGTAGTACACAGCGGTGGTATTGTCTGTTCTGACCTGTACCACCTTGCCCATCACCAGTGCAGAGAAAACGTTTAGTGCCAGCCGCACTGCTCTGAGTTCCAGCAAGTTTATATGCTGAAGGGACTCTGCCTCTGTCCAGGTACCCCGAGTTATGTGCTCCCCCAGATGGGCGTCCCAGCCCAGAAGGGATGCATCTGTCGTGAGGACTAGTGAAGGATCCTCCTTCTGAAAAGGCACTCTTTGCCTTAGGTTGGATTCCCTTTTCCATCACAAAAGGGCTTGTAACAGTGCCCTTGTCACCTGAATGAGTTTTGAAAAGCAATCTTTTTTCTGACCCAATGATTCCGGAGATGAAACTGGATGTCTCATGTGAAACCTGGAACCCTGCACTGTGCCTGTGGATGCAGCAGTATGACCCAAGAGCTTCAGGAATTGCCTGGCTGTTTTTTTGCCTGTGCAACATGAAGGAATTTGCTATGGCCTGAAGGCTTTGCACCCTGTCCAGTGGCAAAAAGGCCCTGGCCTGTAGAGTATTGATCTCTGCCCCTATGAACTGTAAAGTCTGTGTAGGGGTAAAGACAGATTTTTTCTGGTTTATTATTATGAGTCAAGTCATACAAAAGTGAGGGTACTGGACATTAGGAGGGCTGACTTTCGCAAGATGGTAGAGTGCCTCAGAAAAGCACTAGTAAACGGGCACGAAGGAGGGGTGGGGGAACAATGGTGAATAATAAAAATAGCCATTGCAGAGGCAACAAGCCTTTGTGTGAAGCAAATCAATAAACAAAACGAAAGAAAAAGCCACTATGGTTTTCAAAAGAGGTGGAAGGGAAGGTTAAGGAGAAAAGGATAGCATTCAGGAAATATAAAGAAACGCTGAAGGAGCAGGAAAGAGAACTTTATCAGTTAAAGCAGAAGGAGGCAGGGAAGGCAGTCAGAATAGTAAAGGCACAAACTGAGGAAAAGATGGCCATCTCTGTTAAGAAGGGGGATACAATCTTGTATAGGTACTTTAGGGAGCGAAGAAAGACCAAAGGAGGGCTACAGAGACTTAATAAAGGGGAGGGAATGTGGGCAGAGGGTGACAGTGAAAAAGTAGGAATACTGAACGAATATTTCTGCTCAGTATTCACAAAGGAGGGGAAGGTACCTAAACCAAACAAGAAAAACACTCTGACTAGGAGGGGTCAGTATCAGTCCATTCACAGAAGAAAGGGTTTTGAAAGAACTCTTGAAACTGAGGGCAGACAAAGCAATGGGGCCTGATGGGATTCACCCAAGAATTCTAAAAGAACTAAGGGTAGAACTAGTAACGTCACTGACTACTCTTTTTAATAAATCATGGGAGGATGGTGTGGTACCCGAGGACTGGAGGAGGGCAAATGTGACTGCACTTCACAAAAGTGAGAGCAGGACAGAGGCAGGAAACTAAAGACCTTTCAGTCTGACCTCAGTGGTAGGGAAAATGATGGAATCACTTCTGAAGGAAAGAATAGTTGAGTACCTAGAGGCCAGTGGGGCACAGGACATAAGGTAGTATGGTTTTACAGCGGGAAGGTCATGTCAGACGAATCTAATAGATTTCTTTGACTGGGTGACCAAAGTAGTAGACCAGGGAGGGGCTGTGGATATGGCCTACCTAGATTTTAGCACGGCATTTGATACAGTCTCACATAAAAGATTAATATACAAGTTAGCAAGCCTTGGAGTGGGTCCCAAGGTGGTAGCCTGGATAAAAAAAACTGGCTAGACAACAAGACACAAAGGGTAACAGTAAATATAGGGGGGACGGCTCAGAGGTAATGTTAGAAAGTATTTTTTCACAGGGAGGGTTGTGAATGCATGGAACAGCCTTCCTGAGGAGGTTGTGGAGTCAGGAACAGTGGGAGAATTCAAGAATGCATGGGACAGACATAATGCAGTTCTACTGGGGGGTAGGAGGAAATAAGCTGTTGATTAACTAGAATCTGCAGCTTATCCATCAGGTAAGGAAATGGGCAGACTAGGTGGGCCAAGTGGTCCTTATCTGCGGTCAAATTCTATGTTTCCATGTCCACACTCCAAGGTCCCCACCAGAGGACCCAACTTTCCGAACCTACAGGCTGCCATAGGTTTTGATCTAGAGGAGCAGGACACCATCAAGAAAAATGTAATAGCTTTCTTGGAGTTGACTGATTCCCCCCCCCTTGTTGTGGTACCACTTATCCTCCCTGCACTAGAGGATGCCACCATTGCTGCCTGGTACAGGCTAGATGTCATCCCAGCCATACCAAGGAAGGTGGACAAACCATACATGGCTCCTTCTGGGAAGCTTTTTTTTTTTTTTTTTAACCACCTAGCCTGAGACAGACTCTGAGATTATTAATGCTGCCCATGATAGGTAAAGGGCACCTAAGCATTTGAGCTCCCTCCCTCCTGATAGAGTCCAGGAGGTTGGATGTACTAGGCAAGAGGACTTTTGCCTTGGTTTCCCTGAGCCTTTGGATTGCTAACTATCAGGCCCACATGATTTAGTACCAGAATACACTCTGAAGAAAGGGCAACACAGCTGCACAAGCCTTACCAGAGGGCACCCCCAAACAAGAGCTCCTTAAACCATTAGCGCCATAAGGCGTCAGAACCATCCATTGCTTAACCTGACCCAAAATGGCGGCATCAGATAGAATGAGTTAAGGCTCTCACAGCTGGAGCAGATGTGGGAAAGCATTTGCTTTGTACAGCCTATGATGATTCAGATGCTTCTGCCAGGGCTGCTGCCTCAGGCATTTCTCTGAAGGAGGTGCTCATGGCTCAGGGTAGCAGGGTTTGCTAATGACGTGCAACAGTCCATTCTCAATGCCGCTTTAAAGAACATAAACTATTTGTTTCTGATGTCCAAGACGTTCTTTCTAAACTTCAGGCCTCAGGCAGGACTCTGAAATCCATTTCTACATCTGAGATCCTTTCTCCTTCCCCAGAGTTCTCACTGCAGGTGGACACAGTAGAGCTGGTACCCCTTTCATGAAGGCTCTCAGCATAGTGCTCAAGTTCTCCTCATCATCATGCATTATTAAATCAGGATTATATTCAAAATAGTCATCAATCTGGTCAATGGGTAACTGGGAACAAGCTGGCAGGGTCTGCGGTGCCGGCAATGCTCTAGTTTGTGTAACTGCGGGGGTTAGTAGAAGGCCCCACCGATGGGCCCCCTGGAACAGTGGGAGTAAGTAGCAGGTGTCTGAGCATGTCTGTGAAAGAACACAGAACCGCCTGGACGTCTGGGCCCATGTGGTCGTCAGTTGAACTGGTAGAAATCTACAAGGGAAACTGAGCCCCCGGCATCGATGTACCAGCCGTACTGGGCCTGGTAGCATCAGTGTCATGCCCTCACCTGGGAGTTGAGCCAAAGGTCTGAGGGGGGGCACCAAGTGACGTCGCCAGCATGGCAGTCAAACAGTGCAGAAGACGTCATACCTGGTGTGTGGAGGGGTAACCTGGACTGCACTGGGGAGCTCTTCTCCTCCAACCGGTGCTACTGTGTATGCCACTCAGATGACTTTTCCCATGCTTTCGAAGACCTTGTTCCGAAAGAGTGGGCCGCGACACGACGGTCCTCTTCTGCTGGAGCTCCTTCTCCATGTGGGCTACCTGTTGCATCAAAAAGTGTTTCTCTAGAGCCCCTTTTCAGCATAGCCAGGTGGCAGAATTGAAACACCTGCAGATCGGGCAGGCTTTCACGCTGTGGTCCAGTCCTAGGTAACAGACGCAGATGTCGTGAGAATCGCAGGTATAGATTTTTTTCACCACATTCACAGTACCAGAACAATTTCTACAGTTCTATCGATGACATACAAGTAATTGAAAATCTCAAAGTCATTACTGTGCCACAGAAAAAAAAAATTAAGCAGCGGAAATTGCAGCGGCATATCTGTCAGTGGTCATAGAAATATAGAAGATGACAGCAGATAAGGACCGCAAGGCCCATCAAGTCTGCCCATTTCTTTTTCTACCTTATGAATGTCCCATCAGCCTTTGCTCTGTCAATGGCCTCATCATTACTGCTCCCATATGCCTATCCCATGCCTGTTTGAAGCCCTGCACTGTACTCATATCCACCACTTTCTGAGGTAGGCCGTTCTATGCATCCACCACCCTTTCTGTGAAAAAAATTCCTCACATTACCCCTTAATCGGCCTCCCTCTAATCTCATGCTGTGTCCTCTTGTCCTGATATTTTTCTTATATTGAAACATGTTAAGACTCTTTCACCTTATTAATGCCCTTAAGCTGTTTGACTGTTTCGATCATATCACCTCTCTCCCGCCTTTGCTCTAGGTTATACATACTGAGCTCCATTAGTCTTCCCTCATATGTTTTCTGATGCAGTCCCTGCACCATTTTGGTTCCCCTTCTCTGCACTGCCTCAATTTGGTTAATGTCCTTGTGAAGGTGTGGCCTTCAGTACTGCACGCAGTACTCCAGATGGGGCCTAACCAGTGTCTTGTAAAGAAGGATTACCACCTCCCTCTTCTGACTTGCGATACCCCTAATAATACACCCTAACATCCCACTAGCCTTACCTACTGCTTTAGTAGTCTGCTTGGAGGATTTCAGGTCATCGGTGATGATGATGCCCAAGTCTCTTTCTTCCCCTGTGACTGCCAGCAACTCTCCTCCTAGCCTATAGGTGGCTTCAGGGTTTCTCTTCCCTATGTGGATGATCTTGCACTTCTTTGTGTTAAACCCCAGTTGTGCCACACTTCCGACCATTTTGCTAGTTTATCCAGATCTCTTCTCATTCTGCCCACCCCATCTGGATCATCTACTCTGTTGCAGATCTTGGTGTCATCTGCAAACAAATGAAACTTACCCTGCAGTCCATCTGCAATGCCACTGATGAAGATATTGAAGAGGACTGGCCCCAGGACTGATCCCTGAGGTACCCCACTTGTGACTTGCAGCTCTTCTGACTGTATACTGTTTACCACCACTCTCTGTTTTCTGACTGTCAACCAGTTTGCCACCCAGTTGACCAACTTCTGACTCACCCCGAGTCTACCCAGCTTATTAATCAACCTTCTATGTGGAAGTCAAGGTAGGCGACATCAAGTGCTCCCCCTTGGTCCACCACTCTGGTTACCCAGTCAAAGAAATCTATGAGATTAGTTTGACAGGACCTTCCTTTTGTAAACCCACGCTGTCTTGGATCCTGTGCTCCTATGGATTCCAGGTGTTGCACTATCCTTTCCTTAAGGAGTGCCTCCATAATCTTGTCCACTACTGAGGTAAGACTGACTGGTCTATAGTTCCCTGCCTCCTCCCTGCTACCACTCTTGTGAAGTGCGATCACATGAGCCCTTCTCCAGTCTTCTGGTACCTCTCCTGTGCTCAGAGACTCACTAAACAGTTCTGATAATGGCTCTGCTAGTTCCACCCTTACCTCCTTTAGTACCCTGGGATGTAGGCCATTAGGTCCCATTGCCTTGTCCACCCCGAGCTTAATGAACTCTTGTAGGACCCTTTCTTTTGTGAAGGGACTAGTGTACACTTCCCTCCCATGTCCATGGTGCTAAGCTGTGGGCCCTGCCCTACCTTCTCTTCAGTAAATACTGAGCAGAAGTATCTATTTAGGATAGATGCTTTTACATGGTCCTCCTCCTCCTCGCATGCCCCATTATTCCCTTTGATCTTAGCAATACCCCCTCTGGACTTTCTCCTTTCACTAATATATCCATATAAAGTCTTGTCACCTTCTTTTACTGTTTGTGCTAGTGTTGTCTTGGTTTGGGTCTTTACCTGCCGTACTGCCTTCCCTGCTTCCCTTAGGGAAGTTTGGTATGCCTCCCTATCTTCATCCTGCTGCGTTCCCTTATATTTCCTGAAGGCCAGCCTTTTGGCTCTGACCTTTTCGGCTATGGTTTTTGAGAACCAAAGTGGTTTCCTTCTTTTTCTCTCTAACACTATGGGATGTTGCTTCAAGTATTGTATCCTTAATGCTTGCCCACTTTGCCTGTACCCCCTCACCCATATTTCTTTTTGCCAGGGCTAGCTTAACTCTGCTGGCCACCTTATCAAAGTCAGCTCCTCTGAAGTCCCACAGTTTTGCCTTGGAATGGGATGATTTAGTTTTAGTGGCCAAACTTAACCATACCATTTGATGGACACTGGCACCCAGGTGACCTTCCACCTGGAGATCTGTGATCCTTTCCCTGTTAGTCAGTACTAGATTCTAGGATAGCCCTGGCTTTTGTGGGTTGTTGTACCAGTTGAGGCCCTCCCCCTGCAGGGAATCCATCATGGTCAGATGAGAATGGTTGACAGCAGGCAAAAAACTGAGGCAGGAAGGCGCCACCTATGTTTATGTAGCATCTGACATGTGATGTCATCGTGGTCGGCCCCTGGTGGACTGATTGCAAAAGTTTCTGTGTGGTCCTAGCACTTGGTGGCTTATAGTTCTATATCTGTGGCCTGATAAAAGAGATATCCTCAAAGAAGATAGCGATGTTAAATAATGGTGCTCAAAAAACACAGAATATTGATAAAAATCTGGACCAAGTCATTAACAGGAATGCTTTTTTCCCCCAAATGTACTAAGAAAGTGCTAAACCAAACTCAAGGGGGGGTGGTCATAAAAGACAGCAAATATGGGGCAATATGAAATCGAAGCTGTTCTAATGTCTTTCTTCACTTCTGTATGCAGTGGAGCAATCTCACAGACATTAATGTAACTCACTAATTTCTTTTCTCTTTTCACTGACTAACAATTTTGCAACATGACTACTCTCTGGTCAATAAAGAGACAGCAAATCACCAAGTCTCTGATAAGGAACCCAGACGGTACTATAAGAAAAAATTACTCACCTTAGTAATTGTGTTTCTTCTAATGGAGTCTTGCTGTATTCTGATCTCCCTCCCTGCCTCCCTTCTCAGAATCTGTTTTTTGGGAAGTGGGCTGGCAGGTACAGTGCTGCACCTCAGGGGTGCATCTAGCACTCTCCTCTGTATAGAGAGGAAGAGTGGGTTATGTTTGTTGTTTTGATAGTTAAGTTGTTCACTACCTAGTTT
This sequence comes from Neoceratodus forsteri, assembly GCA_016271365.2. NCBI lineage: Eukaryota > Metazoa > Chordata > Ceratodontiformes > Ceratodontidae > Neoceratodus > Neoceratodus forsteri. The sequence continues at coordinate 585,769,227 of JADMNL010000022.1, forward strand.
TTGTTTTGGAGTTCTCGACTTGAGTCTTTTGGGACCCAAAACATTTTGGTTGCCTTTTTGGCTAGTAAATTTACAATTTCCACCTAGCAGGTGTAGTTTGTAAGTGTTAGCTCGTAAGAATCTGACGGTTATACTTCAGAGTGCGGCAGACAGAGGTTTGAACCGAGCTCGCACTCAACGTTCTGTGCTCTGGCATAGTTGGCTCTTTCCTCTACGGAGCAGTTCAAGTGCTGGGGCTAACTGCATATTGTCAGAATACAGCAAGACTCCATTAGAAGAAACACAATTACTAAGGTGAGTAATCTTTTCTTCAAACAATATGAAGTATTGCTGTATTCTTACAATATGCAGACTACCAAGCAGTACTTCCATGGAGAAGGGACCAAACCTATTTTGGGAATAGGCTCTGCAGTACTACTGTACCAAACCTAGCCTCACTCCTAGCCTGGATATCCAAGGAGTAATGCTTGATGAATGTATGGACTGTTTTCCAGGTGGCTGCTTTATATATTTCTAATAATTGTACATCTCTGGCAGCAGCCAGAGAAGCAGCTGTACATCTAGTCGAATGAGCCCTCAGGCCTGCAGGGGGTATTTTGCCTAGCTTCTCATAGCAGAATTGTACACAAGAGACAATCCACCTGGCAACAGTTCTCTTAGTAGCAGGTGTGCCCTTTCCCACTTCACCATAAGTGAGAAACAACTGATGACAGTCAAACCTGAGTGCCTTAGTGCACTCAATGTAGTAACTAAGTGCCCTCTTCACATCCAAACTGTGTAACCTCCTTTCCCTGAAGAAGTATGATCAGTGAAGAAGATAGGAAGAGACATGGACTGGTTCAGATGAAAATCTGAAACCACTTTGGGTAAGAACCTCCTGTTGGTTCTAAGAACCACCTGATCTCTATGGAATGAGATAAAATCAGGCTCCACTGACACAGCTTGTAATTCACTGATACGCCTGGCAGAGGTAATAGCTACCAAGAACACAGTTTTCCAAGTCAAGTACTTAAGTTCTGCTCAGGACAAAGGCTCAAACTGTGGTTGCATAAGCTGAGCAATGCAAACATTAAGATCCCAGGAAGGAGTAGGGTCTCTAAAAGGAGGATTGGCGTGAAGCAATCCTTTCAAAAATTTACAGAAAAAAGGATGAGAAGATAGTGAGGAAGACTTCCCGACAGACAAAAACGCAGAAACAGCTGACAAGTGTACCTTGAGGGTAGCTGGTCCGAGGCCTAGGCCATTAAGATGGACAATGTAATTCAGAACCGAAGGCAATCCAGCAGTGTCTGGAGAAATTTGCTTCTTAAAACACCAAATGCTGAATCTCTTCCATTTGGAGTTGTAAGTCTTTCTGGTGGAGGGCTTTCGAGAAGCCTTGAGGATATCCAGAACCCCTTGGGAAAGATGCAGATCTGCAAACTCTAACTCTTCAAGAGCCATGCCTTGAGATTGAGAGACTAAAGACTGGGGTACCAAACCCTCCCCAAGAGGATGTTAACAGGTTGTAATTCCTGGGAAGAGACAGGGGGAGATGGACTGTTAGGGACAGTAACAGGGGGTACCAGGGCTGTCTGGCCCAATCTGGAGCAATCAGAATCACTTTGCAAGGTTGAGACCTTATTTTGACTAAAACATTGAACAGAAGTGGGAAGGGGCGGGGGGAGGCAAACAGAAACCTTCCCAATTCAGAATCAGGGCATCCAGGGGGACTGAGCCAAAAACTGGATGTTTGCAACAAAAGAGAGGGATCTGGTGATTGTCTGGGGCTGCAAAGAGATCTATCTCTGGAGTGCCCCACCTTGAAAAAATCACTTTCAACACCTGAGGGTCCAGGGACCATTCGTGATGGCCCTGACAGATCCCACTTAGTGCATCTGCTAGTACATTGTCCTTCCCTGGAAGGTGAACTGCTACCAGAGAGGTTCACAGGGAATAAACCAGGGACCACAACATCATGGCGTCTGTGCACAAGGCCGTGGACCACGTGCCTCCCTGCTTGTTGATGTACCACATGGTGGTGGTGTTGTCCGTTCTGACCCGAACCATCTTGTTCTGTACTGACCGAGAGAAAGCTTTTAGGGCCAGAAAAACTGCCCTGAGCTCTAAGAGACTGATATGGAGAAGGGATTCTTGGGGGGACCACAGCCCCTGGGCAGTAAGGAACCCCAGATGGGCTCCCCAGCCCAGAAGAGAAGCGTCCGTGGTAAGGACCACTGAACAAGGCTGAGTAACAAAAAGAACACCTTGTCTTAAATTGTCCTGATCCTGCCACCACTGGAGGGCTTGGATCAAGGTCAGAGTCACTGGGATCAGTTTGGTAAGGGAATCCTTCCTCCGAGACCAAAAAGCTCTCAGGTGGAACTGAATATCCCTCATCTGGAATCTTGCCCCTTGGACCACTGCTGTTGAAGCTGCCATGTGGCCCAAGAGCTGGAGGAAATGCCTTGCTGGTCGAGATACCCGAAGGCTGAAAGAAGAGGCTAGTTTCATAAGAACCCTTGCCCTTTCTAGAGGAAGAAATGCTCTTGCTCTGAGTGTGGCCAGTTCTGCCCCTATAAAGGTAAGAAGCTGGACTGGTTCAAGAACTGACTTGGGAAGGTTGAGAAGAAATCCTAGAGAAGCGAGCACTTGCTGGGTCACTTGCAGGCCTGACTTGACTTGGTCTGGAGACTGACTCACAATTAGCCAATCATCCAGATATGGAAAAATGGAAATCTTTTGCCTTCTTAGAAAGGCAACTACTACTGCCAGGCACTTTGTGAAAACCCTTGGGGCTGAGGTTAGGCCAAAGGGCACTGCTCTAAACTGATAGTGGCCTGAAGTCAACTAGAACCTGAGGTACTTTCTGTGGGAGCACCTAATGGGAATGTGAAAGTAGGCATCTTTGAGGTCCAGGGAGGCTAGCCAGTCCCCTGGCCTTAGAGAGGGAAGGATTATTCCTAGAGTTACCATCTTGAACTTTGGTTTTAAAAGATGTTTGTTTAGATAACTTAGGTCTAGGATGGGTCGCCACTCCCCTGTCTTTTTTTGGGGTCAGGAAGTACCTGGAGTACAGTCCTTTGCACCAGTGTAGGGTAGGTACTCTCTCTATGGCCCTTAAGGCTAGAAGAGAAGAAACCTCTGCCTCTAGGGCAAGGGTTTCCGAGAGATTTGCAGGTGGAAAAGATCTGGCTCTCATCTTGGGAAATTTTCTGAAGCTGAGAACCAGTCCCTGGCTTACTACTTTCAGGACCCACTTGTCTGATGTAATAAGACATCCACTCCTGGACAAAGTAAGCCAGCCTACTCCCTACTGGAATAGGACAGTTGACCTGGGCAGGCCCATCAGGGTGTCTGCTTGGCAGGGGCTTTAGGCTGAGGAGTAGATGCAGCCCTGCTCATCCCCCTTCTGCCTCTCCGTCTGAAGAACCCACTCCAAGAAAAGGAAGAAGAGGACTGTGCTTGGTAAAAAGGCCTTTGAAAAGGCCTGCCCCTGCCCCTAGACTGCTGCCTGACTCTCCTTGGCCTGAGCACTCCTGTAAGTGGTCCAGTACTCATCCATTTTCTTCATGTAATTCTCTGTCTGCTCCCCAAACAGAGAATTACATACTACAGGAAAATCCATGGCCTTAGCCTGGGTGTCCTGCAAGAGGCTAGTACATCTGAGCCAAATCATCCTCCGAAGAGCCACAGATGTAGCCATGACTCCTGATGACATATCATTAAGGGTCCACAGCAACATGAAACTGAACCTTAGATGTCTCAATCCCATGTGCAGCCACCGCCTCCAGCTCCTTGGCTAGCTGGGGGGAGGCCTGTTTAGCCAGTGCAGTGTCCCACTTGGACTTCTGGTACCTGGCTGTATAGGCCATGTAATTCGCCTGCCTGAATCCAAAGGAAGATGCCATGTACTGTTTCTTTGCCATGGCATCAGTCTTCCTGGAGTCCTTGTCTGGGGGGTGTGAAGCCAAGGGAATATTTGTCTTGTCACAGGCAGCACCCTGCACTACCCCAGAATGGCTGCATTGCTGATATAAGAACTCCGTGTCTGAGCCTGAAAGTGTATACCTCTTGTCCATTCTTCTATCCACAGGAGGTATAGTGTTAGGAGACTTTAGGATTTTTTGTGTCCGTTTCCCAAAGGATTTGTGGAGGGGAATAGACAGTCTCCTGGACTCTGGGATGTCCATCATTTCTACCTAATTAGGCTCCTCTTGATCTTCCACAGCCTCCTCCATAGGAAGCTGGAGGGTTTCAGCCACCTTTCTGTAGAACATAAGAGAAGGGGACTCAGAAAGCCTAGGAGGAGAAACACCTGAAGGTCTGTCTGGGGAGCTGTCCGGTTCCACAGGCACATCCAGACACTCACTTTCACCATCATCATCCTCAAATTCCCCTTCCTCTTCAAATTCCGGTTCATAAAAATCTTCGAGGGTATAATCTTGAACTGGGGGAACCAACCGAACCCCTGCCAGAAGGGGCCGGATTGGTAGGAACTGGACAGAACGATTCCACAATCTGAATCGCTCTGGCTATCTCTTCGGCAGTCGGAACATGAACCTCTGGATCCAAACCGGCCGATTTGTCTTTGCGTTTTCTTTTAGTCGGAACCAATCCCTCGGAATCGGCTCTCCTTTTGCCCAAAGAAGTATCGCCCTGGTCAGAGGGCACTCCTTCTGGCTCGGTCGGAACTGAACCGGGCTGGCCATCCGGGTCAGCAGACTTCTCGGCCTCCTTTTCCCTCAGTCTACCTAATCTCTTCTCAAGGGTAGATCTGGGAAAGTTTTTACACATTTGGCAGTCTGAATCGAGGTGATCAAACCCCAGACAATAAACATAGGTGGTGTGGGGATCGGCCTTAGCAAAGACCTCCCCACACACACTGCAGTTTTGAAACCCAGTGGGCCCAGTTTTTTTCTTGGGTTTCTCAGACATGGCCAACCTAACCAACTTACCCTTTTTATGGCAACCGCCAGGCAAGACTCCCTTATCGGTTCCTAACCGTGTCACAGGTATTGGAAAAAAAGTACTAAAACACTAACACGTTTTTTTTCGAACCGATAAGAACCGGTAACCACACACTGAGTAAAAACACAAAACACTAGATTTCATTATCAAATGGCCGGTTCAGCCGAACCAAGCTGCACTTTTACAAGTTCCACACAGAAAAACAGAACAATTCCTATCTAGTATTCACGGCACCACAGACAGAGACTGAACCAACTATGCGAATAACTTTTTCGGTTTAAAAAAAACACGAAAACTGAAACTTTAACCGACTTTCGAACCGAACTGAAGGAGAAATCTCCGGAGCGACCATTCAGGGAGGCAGAGTAAAGAATCTGACGGTTTGAGTTTGAAACACTCCAGACAGAGACTTCAACCGAGCTCGAGCTCAGCATTCTATGCCCTGTGTAGAAAGATAACTCTTTATTCTCCGGGGCAGTTCAAAGGTTGGGAATCACTGCAATATGTCAGAATACAGCAAGACTTCATGTTGTTTGAATACTACCAGAAATCTGAGATTAGTGCACTGATCAATTTCGATTAAGGGTATAGCAGTGTGAGATAAAGGCTAGAAAGAATGAACAGTGAATGCAGACTGCAAGAGCAGAAAGACTTGCTCACACTACATGTAATGACCTCCATTAGATCAAGCTGGGCATGAAGGCAATGTACTGGAAGGATCAGTACACCTGTGGCTTTGATTAACAAAAGATGAATACTATTCCTCCTGGTATATAGCATTAATTTTCACTTTCAACTCCAAAACCACCCCTCTGGCCCTGCAATGTGGTACAACAAAGCCTTGTGGGAAGTAACAGTCCAGATCTGGGCATGGGCAGCCATAGAAGGCAGAGCGGCAAGTCTTGAATTGTTCTGGCGGTGAGACTTCCTCGATTACCATGAGATGCCCCAAACTGTTCAGAACAGACTGAAAACGGCAATATAGCAGCATAAAAACTTGATGGTCCTGTGTGAAGGATGGTTCTAAAAAGGGGTATGGGGGAGAGAGTGGATGGGGAGGTAATCTACCTGATAGACCACAAAAGGTGCATCGATACACTGATTCAATTATTTTTAAGAGTTTGTACAATAAAATGGACCCTTGTGCACAGTTTGATGAATTTGTGTTTTGAATGCGATATATGTCATTGTCCGTTCTATGCAAAAATGTTCGATAAACAGATTATGCACAAAAAAAAAAAAAAACACTTGATGGGTACTAACAGTACATTTCCGACTGCCACTCAGATTTAAACCTGCGGAGCACTTGGTGCCTGCTCCATCTTTGGACCATAAAACTACCTGACTGTACACTGTTGTGATGGGGGAATAAACTGAAGTTATGCCTGTTATTTTAAGGTGAGTTCAGATTGCCAGGAAGGGAAGTTGCAGCGGGAGGCGATGGGGGAATAAATAGGAGACCTCTTTTTCTTTTGTTAGGGTGCCGGGGGCAGAGTTGTGTGTCTGTGGCCAAAGATACTGTGAACACCAGCAATTCCCACAGAAGACTAGGGTGAGGTCACTGAAATGGAAGGGCAGCATGCCACTATGCACAAAAATTTGAAACTGCGAAATGTCAAGGGCAGAGGCTGGGGGTGGGATACACCAGAAGCCTCACTCAGCAAGCAACTCCAGGGGGCACCAACCACCAGGGTGACTGGATCGGGGTGGGGTGAAATCCATGCGGAATCCCTAGAAGAGGAGTTTCCCCCTCTAGGGCTCTTAACCACACTGCTCACACGAATCCAGCTGGCCTCTTAACTAAGGTGCTAGACTCCAGTGTCCATCCTACAAGGGTTGGTTTGTTTCACAACCACTGTTTAGTTTGTGTGTACAATGTTAGCATTTAACTTTTTTTATGTATTGCCACTTATGTTTAAGACAAGAAATGCAGAAAGCAAGCAACACCTGCAGAGATTCTGCAGACTACATGGACCTGGTTGGTATAGCAGGGCTGCTCACTGAGAAGGGCAGATGCTCAGTTCAAAGGTTTATCCTCTACCCTCAACCCTCAGTAGAGAGGTATTCTGTGTATGTACAAAGATGTTGAATATGTAGTATGTTTTACTTACAGACTGATATATGTCTGCAGCTAATGGTCTCTTACAGTGTGCAAAGACTGGGATCAGTGGGGAGCTGGGTCAAACAAGTGGTAGCTATATCACATCCTCGTAGCAAATAAGCAGCGGTAACCATCTTCTTAAGAAAGACTTCCTCTGGCAGGTATTCTATAATTTGCCAACAGACAGAGACCAACTGCCATATCCTCCTTAAAAGGGGTGCAGAGGTAATGTACCTAGTGTGTGTGTTTACAGCCCCAGTCACTCTGCACTTTAATGGACTGTTATAAAAAAGGCAAAGTTGGCAGCAGGAAAAATATTGGGGGGGCCTGGAAATCTGTGGAGGACCACAGCCTGGGCAGGTTCTCAGGAGCAAAGAACTCGGGTAGAGCTGCAGCTGCAACCCTTGGTCCTTCACAAGGGACTGGGGCTGGTAGATCCACGTCGGAAGCACAACCCCACTGGGAAAAATTACACCCGTCTCTCCACCCCAATTGACAGTTACTCATGTACTGACAGGTTTTATGTTCCCAAAACTCTACTGGCTTTGATTAAACAATGTGAGGTAAGCCCTGTCACCCCCTCAGACCACACTCCAATACCCACGCAGTTAGAAATGAACACAGGCAAGATAAACCATTGTGGAATCTGAACCAAGGCCACCTTAACGATGATATATTTCAAAATAAAATTAAAGAGGCCACCTTCACTTATTTAGAATTTAACAACGAAATAGATTCCAGCCCCCAAAATGTTGTGGGATGGCTTAAAAGTTATGTTCAGAGGCCATATGCTTATTTACGGAGCACAGCAGAAAAAACAAATGCCTGAAAAAACCTCAATGCTAACTGAAAGATTAGTGGCCCTAGAGCTCCAAAACAAACAGACGAGACAGAAAGACATCCTTGCCCAAATGAAACAGGTGAAAGAGGAGCATGACCAGTGAGGCTTGGGAAGGTAGAAAGCCAGCTGAGATATCTCAATCAAATCTGTTATAAACATACAGACAGGGTAAACAGTTTATTGGCTTTCTGCTTAAAGAAAGCACAGGCCCATTACATGGCGTTAAGCGATGGGGGATGCCTCAGCATGCTGGCAACCAGAGTTTGCGCCTGGAACAACAGGAATGGAGTCTGGCGGTGAGGGTTAGAAGCGTCCGCTTGGACACTCTCCCCCCCTGGAAGGGAGGGCGTGAGCCTACACCATTTCCCGAGCAGTTCCTGGTGGTTCCCAGTGGAAGCACATTTGGCAGTGTGGGTGACCACACGTTGCCGTGCGCCCTTTCTAGGATGCCGTATGCATGTGGCCACAATGTGGCAGGTGGGTGAGATGGAAAAAGAAAATGGGAAAATCACCCCTTCGCACCACGCAGCCTTCTGAGCCAGTCGTCCGCTGTGCACCAGCTATAGATTTGTACCATATCTCCCTCACTTAGGCCCCAGGGGCCTGGTGAAGGGATACATCAGGCCTGCCAGGGCACGGCATTGGGGGAGACACAATGATGACTGGGGGATGGCTTGGTGGGTAGGGGGTCCATTGCCGGCCCAAAGGAGTGGCCAATCGGAGGTTCGGAAGGCACAGAAAACAAACAAACAAGAAAGCACAGGCAGACACATATATTCAGAAATTAGAAAAGAAATTGTAAGGGCCCAGAAAATATGAAATAGACGCTAAGGCAAATGTAATGCAGTTTGGGGAACTCTATGCACAGCTCTAGAGTACCGTATGGCAAGGGGATCACGAAATGCAGATGCAGGGTTTCCTGCATAACCTGATCCTATCAGAGGGAGAGACCGAACAGACCTCTCTGCATCTTAGAAACAGTAGTCAAGTCACTGCCCACAAAGTTGTTCCCAGGTACTGATGCGTTTGTAAGTGAATTTTACAAAACCTTTGCCCCAGAGCTCATACCATTCCTCAGGCACAATGTCTTCATGGCAATCCAGACCACGGGAGAAACACCCCCATCCTAGCAGGAAGCAGTATTCTCAATTATTCCTAAACTAGGTAAGGACACCACAAGGTGCGGATCACACAGACCTATCTCTCTGCTCAATCAGGGTGCAAAGATTTTAGCAAAAATTCTGTCTAACAAGCTACAAGAGGTTATATGCACTCTGTTCAACTCAGATCAGACAGGCTTTAATACCAGGCCAACACATCCAAGACAATGTCAGGAAGTTGCTAAACGTCATTTCAGCAGCAAACCTCAGCCCCACACTGACTGCGGTCATTACTATTGATGCAGAGAAAGCATCTGACCGCCTAGACTGGTACTTCCTGCACAAAACCTCATAATCTAAGGTGGGGGAACAATTTCAGAATTGGGTAAAAGCACTCTATGATGGCCCGACAGCAAATGAGAGGGTTAATGAGGTAGTCTCAGACACTACTGCAATCGCAGAAGGAACTAGACAGGGTTGCTCCTCTCATCCTCCTATTTGCGCTGAGCAATGAATCCCTAGCGACCAAGATCACAGAGGCCGAAACCCTGGAAGGTATTATAGTGAACGGGGAGGAGGTGAAGTTCTATGTGGATGATAGCCTGATGTTTGTCCGTAACCCAGAAAAACCTACGCGAATGACATCCTCATCTTTGTCTGCAACCCCGAATACACTAACAGAACTGAAAGAACATGGGACAGTATCAGGGTTTAAAGCAAACACAGAAAAATGGAGATTAAGCTGCTTAATGCCCCCCAAAAATGAGGCACTAAGAAAACTGTGCCCCTTCAAATGGCTAGGCAAGCAATCCTGCTACCTAGAGATCCAGATCCCTACCAGCCCAGACAACATATCTGAAGCCAGTTCTGTTCTCCTCTTACCCGAGATGGAAGCAGACATGAAATGATGGGATGCCTTTCCCCTTTCAGTCACTGGCAGAGTAGAGGACATTCGCATGGACCTTCTCCCCAGACTACTTTATCTTTCTGCATCCATCCAAATCCCTTACCCATAACGAACCTCGCTAAAGAATTGAAAAAGGTTTGTCATCTTTTATATGGACAAGGAAGAAACCAAGACTCCCATGGTACTTACTGACTCTAGACAGGAAGGACGGAGGGCTAGGGGTACCAAACATTAGAAGTTATTATGATGCATGTAAGACAACACCTTCATGCCATCCTGCAGTTGGAGCAGACTCTCAGACAGGTATCCCTACAGGCACCAGAAATAGTCGGGGAGATGGTATTTAACAAAATAGATAACAGTGATATCAAGGGGCTTGCAAACCCCTGGACTCACACCCTAATGCAGGCATGGCAACACACGCTTCATCAAGAAGGCACTGTACCAAATATCTGTACACTTACCTCACTTAGGGCAATAAGAGGCTTTGCACCAGGCCAGAATGGACCCTACATATAAACACTGGGAAAAGTGTGGCTTGGGGGGACTAGGGGATCTTTTGGAAGGGGGAGGGACAATAAAACTAATCGATTTATTACAGAGAAAACTACAATCTACCTTCGAGGGATATGCACTTTTATTTACAACTTCGACATTATATAAATTCCTCTTACAATAAACAGGTCCTAAATGGGGAACTAGGTCCATCTAGATGCTTAATCGGTAGCTTCATCTTGACCTCAGCCATATCACACTTAGTTTCACAAGTCTACAGGGTGGGGGCGCCCCAATCTACAACACGAGAACAACAATCCAGATCAGATGGGAGGAAGAGTCTGGGGTAAAGATGTCCGAGAAGGAGTGGGAAGCCTGCTGGGAGTTAACCCCAAAACAATACTTCACTGAATGGTTGGAGGGAGCACAGGTAGAAGGTCCTCAGTAGATTCTTTAGAACCCCTGTAATCATAACTGTACACTTTGGGGTATCCTATCCTGATAAATGCTATTGTTTATGTCATTTTGAGAGCTGTGCAGAAGCATATTTTCTGGAGCTGCCCTAGCTGAAAGAACGAGAATAAGGTGGCGAGAGCAGAGAGATTCTGAATATTTAATATGGGGTCTACCTCACAGGGGGCTGCGCACGAGAAGCAAAAAATACAGGTTACTCACCTGTAACAGGAGTTCTAGGAATGGTATATGTTGTTCATCCACACTTATTGGCAGGTTCCTTGCCGCTTTAAATCTTGCGGAAGGTCTTCAAGCTGGCTCCTCCCACCCACACCGGTTGGTAAAACTCTCGGCTCCACCCATGGCCTTAGATCTGGCCGCTGGAAGCTCAGGTTGTGAGTCGAAGCAGGAGGTTATGTGAGTCGGGGATGAACATATACCATTCCTAGAACTCCTGTTACAGGTGAGTAACCTGTATTTCTAGGGACATGGATATGTTGTTCATCCACACCTGACTGGCAGACTCCTAGCAGTTCTCCGGGAGGAGGGAGGCAAGGCGCACACCCCCTACTTAGGGAATAAAGACTGGAGAACCGAGGCCCCAAAACCAGCATCCCAGCGTGACTCAAGGTCGATGTGGTAATGGGTAATAAAGGTGTGTGCTGACTTCCAGGTAGCAGCCCTGCAGATTTCCTGGATAGGGACGTCCCTGGAAGCAGCCACCGATGCAGCAATATGACAGGTAGAATGAGCTCTTATCCCTCTGGGAGGCTCCATGCCCGCCAACTTATAGCAGAGATCTATGCAGGAGGTGACCCACCTGCCTATCGTCCGCTTGGCTGCAGGTCTGCCAGGTGCGGCTTCAGCGTAGGTGACAAACAGCTGGCGAACCTCTCCCCGAATTTCAGCCGTGCGCACCTTATAATAAGCGAGCGCCCTTCTAGGGTCCAAAGTATGGAGCCTGTATTCGGCCTCCGAGGTGTGATTGGGGTAGAACACCGGCAGAGTCAACACCTGGTTAAGGTGAAACTCCGACACCACCTTCGGAAGGAATTTCGGGTGGGGGCGCAGGACAACCTTGTCCCTGTGGAAGACCAGGTAAGGAGACTCAATGCAGAGCACCTGGAGTTCTCCCATCCTTCTGGCGGACGTGATAGCCACCAAGAAGGCGGTCTTCCACGACACGTGAGAGCTCACACCTGTGCATTGGTTCGAATGGCTTGCCCATGAGCTTTGCCAGTACCAGCAGTAAATCCCACGGAGGTGGAGGTTCTCGCACCGGAGGGGAAATGTGATCAAGGCCTTTGAAAAAGCGCCAGACCACCTTCTCCTGCGCCACCGACTGCTCCCCGGCCCGCGCCCGGTAAGCAGAGATGGCTGCCAGGTGCACCTTTAGGGTCGTCAACCTAAGCCCTTGACTAGAAAGGGACCATAAATAGTCCAAAATGTTTGCCAAGGAACAGGAGGAAGGGTCCAAGCCCTTACCCTGACACCAAATGGAAAACCTCTTCCATTTGAAGGCATAGCATTTCCTGGTCGACTCCTTACCGGACGCCTCAACAACATTGAGGACCTCGTCAGAAAGACCCAAGGCCTGGAACTCTAGCCGCTCAGGAACCAGGCCGTCAGGTGCAGGGATTGAAGGTCCGAATGGAACACCTTCCCCTGATTGACTGAGAGCAGGTCCGGGCGAGCTGGAAGCTGCCTCGGGAGTCTGGAGCTGAGGCTGAGGAGATCTGGTACCAGAACTGGCGGGCCAGTCTGGGGCTATCAGAATCACCTGCACCTTGTCCCTCCTTGTCTTGAGAAGCACCTTGTGAATCAAGGGAAATAGGAAAGGCGTAAAAGAGGCCCGGGGTCCACAGCCTCGAGAAGGCATCCCCCTGCAGCGAGCCCTGCTGAGGGGGGCGGGAATGAAACAGCCTCAGCTTCACATTCTCCCTGGAGGCAAACAGGTCCACCTGAGGTGTACCCCAGTGGGAGAACAGATCTTGTACTACCTCCGGCAGGAGACACCACTCGTGAGATGCAGCCCCTATCCGGCTCAGGGCAATGGCCAGGGTGTTGGACGCTCCTGCCACATGAATGGCTAGGAGATCCACCTCCAGGCTGCGCACGAGTGACCAAATGCGGAGAGCTTCCTTGCATAGAAGCATGGAGCGCGCCCCGCCCTGGCGGTTCAGGTAGTACATGGTCGTGGTATTGTCCGTCTGGACTCGGACCACTTGACCCCGGAGAAACGGAGCAAAGGCAGCGAGAGCTAGGCGGACCGCTCAGAGTTCCAGCAGGTTGATGTGGCATCGGGACTCCCGCAGGGACCAGAGGCCGTGCACTCGGTGTTCCCCTGATGGGCACCCCAACCCATCAGAGAGGCATCGGTCGATAGAGAGACCGTCGGCTCGGGGTGGACAAACGGGATGCCCTCCTGCAGATGGGATGGAACGGTCCACCACTGGAGAGCGTTCCACATCTCCTGGGTCATTATCACTAGCTGGTCCAATGGATCGCAGCGCAGGACCACCGCTGGCCAGTCCCCACTGAAGGGCGCGATATGCCAGCGTGCCCAACGGACCACGCTTGGTACAGGCCGCCATGAGACCCAGGAGGCGCAGAAGTTCCGGGCATGGCGATTGCCCAACCAGAAATGATTGGGCAAAGGAGGTAAGAACCTCGCCCTGTCCGCGGGAGCCGTGGTCTGGCTCGAAGAGAGTTAGCTCTGCCCGATGAACAGGATCACCTGCTTGGCTCGAGTTCGACTTGGCCTCGTTGATGAGAAGGCCGACTTGAGAGCAAACCTGGAGGGCCAGATCTCTGGACCACTCCACCTCCCGCCTGGAGGGGCTGCTATCAGCCAATCGTCCAGGTAAGGTACACCCGACCTCGGCGCCGCAGGAATGCTGTCACCACTGCCATGCATTTGGTGAAGACCCTGGGAGCTGGAGATAAGCCGAAGGGCATGGCTTGAACTCGAAGAGGGATCCCTCCGCTCGAAAGGGAGGAATCTCCGATGTGATGGACGGATAGGGACGTGAAAGAACGCGTCCTGTAGGTCCAGAGAGCAGAACCACATGCCGTGTTCCAGAAATGGTATTATCTGCGCCAGAGTGACCATTCTGAAGGTTCGAGACCTTAGGAACTTGTTCAGGTCGTGTAGGTCGAGAATGGGGCGCCAGCCCCCATCCGTTTCGGAACCAAGAAATACCTGGACACGAACCCCGGGTCTAAAGGGGGGGTCCTCTACCGCCGTGATCACCTCCTTTTGGAGGAGGAGTGTGATGTCGGCTCGACGAGCCGCCAGTGAGGCTGCGGACCCCGAGGCCCCCCGAGGTGCGACGGCTCTGAAGGGCAGGGCCTGCTTGAATTCTAGAGGTAGGCCTTTTCCCACCACCTCCAGTACCCACCTGTCCGTGGTAACAGCAGACCAGGCGGAAAGGAAGTGTCTGAGCCGTCCCCCCACGGGGGGAACCAGGGGTGAGGTGACAGGGATGGGGGCGACACCCCTCAGCCCGTCACTGGGCAGGCTTGGAGGAGGGACCGGCCGAGGGACCTCCTGGGCCTTTACCTCCCTGCTTCCTGTTGGAGGAAGCCGACGGCTTGGGTTTGGGATGCCAAGCCCGAGCCTGCTGACCCTGACGTTGCTGGGCCGGGCGCGCCACGGGTGCAGAAGAACGAAGGGCTTAGGCTGTGGCTTGGCGGCCTTGTCCTCTGAGCGGAAGAGACAGAGTCCAAGGTAGCACTGGACTTCTCGATCCTCTGCAGGTGACCTTCCACCCCAGGGTCAAGAGGTCAGTCCCAAAAAGGGAACATCCGCCAACTGTGCTGGTATCCGAGGTAAAGGTGGATATCCTCAGCCAAGCCCGATGACGCATGGCCACTCGCGCCGCCACAGACCTGGCACATGAGTCCCTGATGTCTAAAGCAGTCTGGAGCTGCTGTTTGGCCACTGCCCTGCCCCGGTCCCGCACCTGCCTGACCGTAGTCTGCAGATCCGCGGGAAGATGAGGGACAACCTCATCCAGGGAGCCCAACAGGGCGTGAGAAAAATGTGCCATGAGGACGGCCGAACTGACCTGACGAAGGCCGAGAGAGGATGCAGCATAGACTTTTCGCCTGGCATAATCCAATTTCTTGGATTCCTTGTCGGGAGGTTTGTCCACATCCTTGGCGTTCCCGGCATGCCGGAAAACGCTGTCGGTAATCAACCCCTCGGCCGAGGGGTGTTCCGAAAAACTGGACAGGGAACCGGTAGGGACCGCATACTTCCTGGCCATTCTGGCTGAAGGCGCAGGGCAGGAAGCAGGACGCTGCCAGAGTTCCAAGGCCGGACCCACTATGGCTTCGGCCACCGGAAAGGCCTCCGTCGGAGAATCCCCTCGGTCCAGAATCTCCGTGAGAGGATACCTGGCCCATTTAGAAACGGGTTTGAGCTTCATCCCGGTGGACTCCGAGATGAGCCGAAGCATCCCTAAGAAGGACGAAGGGCTTTCGTCCACTGACTGCCCTCCCGAGGACTCCAAGTCCATGCGCTTGGAGAAGAGGGAGGAACCATCATCGAACTCAGAAGAGTCCTCAAAGAGCTGCCTCGGGCCTCAGCCACCCTCCACCTGCCGAGGTTTATCGGGAGTGAGGGTGACAGACAGCCTATGGGGCAAACCCAAGGCCGACCGAGAATTTTTGGTCAGAGCCCCAACTAATGGCTGTGGAGGCGGAGGTTCCACCAGAATCGGTGGGTAGCTGGATTGCCAACAACCGCCTGGGAACAGGCCTCGGCTACAACGAGGGGTTGTTTCGCCGCCTCCGTGACAGCCATACTTAATGACTGGGAAGACACTGGGTCGGTTTATTCCCCGTCAAAAGAAGCTATTGCCACATGAGTTCCTCATACCTCCGACGCAACTTGCGCCAAGCCTCCCCTCGTCCGAGGAAGAGGAAGAGCGGCGGCGCCGCTTGCTGCGGTGCCGAGACCGCCTATGGCGGTGGGATCGGTTGGACCGCGAGGATGTCCGAGACCGAGAGTCTAGACTAGGCCGAGGAAGGCGAGAGAGTGTCGAAATCGGCACTCTCGGTTCGGACGATCCCACTCAAGGCTCCGAAACCGAGGCACAGACGAGCCGACGATCTCAACTCCCACCGGGGAACCGGGGAGAGGGATTCTCAGCTTCTGCAGCCGACAACTGCCTAACGGGTTTCGAGAAAATCTCGACCGCTGGCCGACGAAGTCTCGGCCAACTGGCCTGACGGGACACCGTGAAGCCAGTGGCCGAAGCTGAGGGGTCGACCAAAGTCGACTGTCGACAAGAAGGGGAGCGGGATCTTTCCCGCTCCCAAGAGCGTCGATGGAGAGACTTACTTTGCTCTTTTGGACCTGGAAAAGGTCCGAGATAGTTGGACCCTCACCTTCGGCGAGAGGGTCAGACAAAGCTCCTTAAAAGAAGCGCAGTACGAGGCACCGAGAGAAGCGGGACAAATGCGCAGCCGAGGTAGAAGGGCCGCCCGCTTCCTCTTCGAGGGCGATCATCTGCTAGAGCTGATCTGCCGAGCCTCGGGCCTGCGGGACACCGCCAACCGGGCCTTTAGATTTCACCGTGGAATTTTTCTCGGGCGCCCAGTTGTAATCATCAGGCAGCACGGTGTTCAAGGACGAGGTCGAAAAAGAAGAGCAAGTTTCCAGGCCTGCGGGTCGTGCTCAAGGCCCAGGCAGACGACGTGGAGTGCGGATCCGTCCTAGACATCTTCTGCCCGCAAGGGCACCTCCGGAAACTGGGAGTCGCAGCCACGAGGAGAAGACGACCGAAGTCTTTTTAGCAAAAACTTTGTGATTTCGAACTTTCGAAGAATTAGGAACCAGTCAAACGCAGAGCATTAAGGAGGGAACCTGAGCTTCCAAGCGGTAAGGAAGATCTGGAGTCATGGGGCGGAGCCGAGAGTTTTACCACCCGGGTGAGTGGGAGGAGCCAGCTTGAAGACCTTCCGGCAAGATTTAAAGCGGCAAGGAACCTGCCAATAAGTGTGGATGAACAACATATCCATGTCCCTAGAAATATGTGTTTTCAATCTTGACTGCAGCAGTCTCTAAGGAGTTGACCCAAAAATGACTGCCCAAGACCTCTCCCGCCTCTGAGAGCTGGTTGGAAACCTGTACGACCATCCTGCTGATGAAGTGTCTCACAGCCAAATTAAGGTTAACCACTGAAAAACAGAAGATAAAGTGGCTCCCCTTCTCATTTACAGAAAAAAAACTATGTCAGTATCAGTCCTGGAGCAATATGCTAACCTGCCCTAACGGACCCCACGAACATGCTAGGATTGGGGGAGACCTAAGGGACTAAGAGAGGGTGTCATCGAGGCACAGGTCAGGAAGCATAGGGAAACCAGGAGCAGTTTCAATACTTGCAACATAGCGTTTTATTTTTCCCCAATAACAGAAAAATAAAAAATACAAATTATTCAGTATAACTATTTACAAAGGCAGTGCAAACAGAAAACAAAGTCCTTCTAAGCGTTTCTTCTCTTAATTCCAAGTTTAAGTCTATCAGTCTGTCACTCTCCTTGTCTCCCTAGCAAAAGCACTGCTGCTCTTTTTATAAGTCTTTCTGGGAACTCGTTAAGACAGCCTGCTTCTTAAAGAATGTTCCTGTCAGTTTACAGAATGTTCTTGTAAGTTTCATTCCTTGCAGGTGCAACAAAACAGTACATCGTGGCCCAGAACTGACCTCTTGTTTACAGCTCTGCAAAAGTCAAACACCGCATCTCAGGTTAACCACTTGATTTCCAAATAGCTTTTTGCACTCATCTCAACATTATAAATATATACAGATTTTAATCAAAGGGGTCCCAGTATCAGTTACAGTTTCACAAAAACTGTCACATGTATTTTATAACCACAGATATGCAAGGGGGAAGAAGACACAGAAATAGCAAGTGAAGGCAGAGAGGTAACGAGAGGTGGAGAACAGCAAAACCGGAGTGATCAGTTCCTAGGTATCACAAAAAAATCTGGTTGCACAGACAGACAAGACAGACAAGAGAGAAAAGAAAGGATAGAACAGACCCTTGCGTTTAAACTCTTTCTGCATAACAAATGGGTCAGGGCCTCATTCAACCTTGTCACAGAGGGTAGAAGAGGAACTATCAGAAGGGGAAGGGGAGGAGGAAGGGAAGTAACTGAACTAAATGTAATTGCTTAACAGAGAAATTCTGTACAATCTAGAAACTGATTTGATTTTGTAAAATCAACTGGCACTAAACTGAAGTGAATGTATCTTTGTTAATGCACCTTATTTTATTGCACTTGGTGATATTAATGGAATGGATTTGGCTTAGTCCTTGTCAGTTATTGTGATTACAGGTTTAAAACTGAATAAACTTTACTGGGGGGGGTGGGAATAAATAAATAACATACATGAAGTGTCTGTTGACCACCAGTATCTGATGCTTCTTGACCTCCACAGCAGTAGCTAGTCAGCAGGGGTGACCGATCACAAAGGAGGGGCGGGGCAGCAGCATCACAGAGTAATGCTATAGACTGCACAGACTGTCACTCTATAACACTGTGGCTGCCCCGCCATCCTTCATGGTCATGCGCCCCTGCTGACTCGAGCCACTGCCATGGGGGGTCAGGACGGAAGGCAGGAAGTGATGGTAACCAATGGTCAACATACACTTTACGTGTGTTACTGTTATTTTAATTTGCAACCACAAAACATCTTAGCAGCCGCAACAGGCTAGGCCAGGCGGGACCCAGCAGGAGAAGAGCCAACTGATTAGCCTGCATCGTGGTTGATACTAGTAGCTCCCCTCCCTCACAATTAAGGTATGGGGTCAGGGGGGTGACATAAAATTAATACAGAACAGCGGAGTCAGACTAGGGCATGGGCAGCTGGAGAATACGTATAGTATAGCACAGTGCCAAGAGAAGACACCGATTTCTTCTTGGACACTCACTCTCTGAGGCACAAGGGGAAGGTGGTTGGGAATTATTACACAAAAACAGACTGACGGCAGATAAGGACCGCTTAGCCCACCTAGTCTGCCCATTTCCCTACCTACTGGATAAGCTGCAGATCCTAGTTAACGCACAGCCAAATTCTTCCTAACCCCCACAAGGATTGCCTTATGTCTTTCCCATGCATTCTTGAATTCCCCTACTTTCTGACCTTCTGACCCCACGACCTCCTAAGGCAGGCCCCGTTCCATGCGTCCACCACCCTCTCTGTGAAAAAAATACTTCCTCACATTATCCCTGAGCCATCCCCCCTCTATCTTCAAATTGTGTCCCTTTGATCTTGCACATCTCTTTTTCTTAAAGATGCTACCCTCTTGGACTTTGTTGATTCCCTTGAGGTACTTGAAAGTTTCTATCATGTCCCCCCTCTCCCTCCTTTCCTCAAGGCTATACATATTAAGCTCCTTTAGTCTCTCTTTGTATGGCTTCTGTTGCAGACCCTGCACCATTTTAGCTGCCCTCCTCTTGACTGCCTCCATCCGATCTACGTCCTTGCGGAGATGGGGTCTCCAGAACTGCACACTGTACTCCACATGTGGTCTCACCAACTGTCTGTACAGAGGAAAAACAACTTCCTGTGTTCTACTGGTGATGCCCCTCCCTATTCGTCCCAGTATCCACCCAGCCATCACTACTGCCTTCTCACATTGCTTGCTTACCTTTAGGTCATCTGACATGACTACCCCCAGGTCCCTTTCCGTTTTTGTTACTACCCCCCCAATTGTGTACACTTCCCCAGGGTTTTTGTTTCCCAGGTGCATTACTTTGCATTGAATCTCAGCTGCCATACTTTTGTCCACTACTCCAACCGTGCCAAGTCCCTTCTCATCCTTTCCAACCCCCGCTTGTGAATCAACCCTGTTGCAGATCTTTGTGTCATCTGCAAAGAGGCATACCTTTCCTTCCAGTCCCTCTGCAATGTCACTTATAAAGACATTAAAAAGGACCAGATCCAATACTGAACCCCGTGGTACCCCACTAACAACACCCCTTTTCTCCATTTACCATTATCCTCTGTGTCCTGTTGTCCAGCCAGTGTTTTACCCAGGCTACCACTGTGGGACCCACTCCCAGGCTGGCTAATTTGTTTATTAATCTTTTGTGTGGGACTGTGTCAAATGTCTTGCTAAAGTCTACGCAGGCCATGTCCACAGCCCCTCCCTGGTCTACTACTTTAGTTACCCAGTCAAAGAAATCTATTAGATTTGTCTCACATGACCTTCCCAATGTGAATCCGTGCTGCCTTGTGTCCTGTGCCCCGCTGGCCTCTAGGTACTCAATAATTCTTTCTTTCAGAAGTGATTCCATCATTTTCCCTACCACTGAGGTCAAGCTAACAGGTCTGTAGTTTCCTGCCTCTGCTTTGCTCCCACTTTTGTGAAGGGGAATCGAATTCGCCTCCTCCAGTGATTAGGTACTACACCATCCTCCCACGATTTGATAAAAAGAGTAGTCAGCAGTGTCACTAGCTCTCCCCCTTAGTTCTTTCGGAATTCTGGGGGAGAATCCTGTCAGGCCCCATTGCTCTGTCCACCTTCAGCTCTAGGAATTCTTTCAGAACCCTTTCTTCTGTGAAAAGACTGGTATAGACCCCCTTATCCAGACTGCTTCTATTGACTGGATTAGGTACCTTCCCCTCCTCTTCTTTTGTGAATACTGAGCAGAAGTATTCGTTCCGTATCCCTGCTTTTTCACTGTCCCTCTGCGCCCACCCACGCTCCCCTTTATTAAGCATCACTATACCTCCCCTGGTCTTTCTTTGCTCCCTAATGTACCTATAAAAGGTTTTATCCCCTTTTTAACCAAGTTGGCCATCTTTTCCTCGGTTTGGGCCTTTGCTGTTCTGTCTGCTGTCCCCGCTTACTTCTGCTTTAACTGGTACAGTTCTCTGTCCTGCTTCTTCTGCTTTTCCATCTACTTCCCCGAATGCTACCTTTTTCTCCCTAATCTTTCCCGCCACCTCTTTTGAGAACCATAGCGTTTTTTCTTTCGCTTTGATTTATTTGCTTCACACAAAGGCTTGTTGCCTCTGTGATGGCAGTTTTCAAGTTTCCCCATTGTTCCTCCACTCCTCCTTCTTGCCTGTTTGCTAGTGCTTTTCTCAGGCACTCTCCCATTTTGACAAAGTTAGCCCTCCTAAAGTCCAGTACCCTCACTTTTGTATGGCTTGACTCTGTGGCTGTGTTTATCGTGAACCACACTGTTTGGTGGTCACTTGTTCCCAGATGACTACCCACTTCTAGATCCAAGATCCTCTCCATCCCCGTTTGAGTGTACCAGGTCTAAGACTGCTCTCTCCAGAGTGGGTTCCAACACTAGTTGACTGAGGCGTGCCCCCTGTAGGGCATCAAGAATGACCCTGCTCTTGGATGTGGCTGCAGCAAAGGTGCTCTAGTTAACATCTGGCATATTCGGGTGCCCCATCAACAATATCTCCCTTTTCTCTACCATCCTAAGGATGCCTTCCATCATTTCCTAGTCCATTTCCTCCCCGAGATGGGGGTCTGTATACAACCCACATGTGGACTGTGGTGCCATTTCCGGTTTCCAGTGTGACCCACAGTGCCTCCTCTCCACCCTGTTTACCCTTTAGTTCTGTTACTTTGATCCCTTCTCTTACATAGACAGCTACTCCTCCTCCTCCCCTTCTACCCTCCCTGTCCCTCCTGTAGATTGTACCCTGGTATGTCAACATCCCAGTCATGGTTATCTGTGTACCATGTTTCTGTGACTGCAGCAATAATCCAGGCATCCCTCTTACGTAGATACATAGACAGTGTCGGCAGATAAGGGCCTATGCCCCACCTAGTCTGCCCATTTGAGTTTGTAAAGTTCAGTTACGCAAGAACTTACCGTAAAAGTAGATCTTCGAGAAAGGCTCTTGCAGTAGGTAATTACATAGAGGACTGACGCCGGCAGGCAGCAGGACCCCACGGAAAAATTTCTAGCTAGCAGTCCCTGGCGAGGGACTGCCCCCACGTCAGGTTACCAGCGTCAGGAGACATTGGTATAAACGGGTGGTCCCCGACGCCTGCATTCCAGTTCTTTCCTGCCATAGGCCAAAAGAGTCCAGACGAGAGAGGAGCGGATATTTCCCTCAATGGAAAAGGAGCTGAAAAAGCTTAGGGGGATGGAGGGCGGGAAGGTATTACCTACTGAAGAGCCCTCTCTCGGGGCCTCCACTGTTACGGTAAGTTCTCACGTAACTGGACTATCTTACTTCGAGAGGTTTCTTGCAGTAGGTAATTACATACAGGACTGAGTCCCAAGCAGTCTGGAACAAGGAGAAGCACATGGGAGGAGGAAATCTACTCCAAGTAGAGCCTCTAGCTGTGTAAGCCCTAAGATAGAAGGCCTTGCAGAACAGCCAGCCCGAAGCCTGCTCTACGGCGAGAGGCAATATCCAAACTGTAGTGTTTTGTAAAGGTATGAACAGAGGTCCAGGTGGTGGCAGCACAGATGTCCGCCGCTGACACATTCCTAAAACAAGCTGCTGAGGCAGCGACTCCCTTGGTGGAGTGACTTCTTACTTGACCCGGGAGGGTCTTCTTGTACTTGTCATAACAGAAAGTGACACAACGAGCCAACCATTCAGAAAGGCATTGCTTAGAAACAGCCTTGCCTTCTCTTTTGGGTGCAAGAGAGACGAACAGTTGATCTGTTTTTCTGAGATCCTTCGTCCTGTTGGTGTAGTAGCTCAGAATTTGGTAAACATCCATAGTATGGAGTAAATACCCCCCACGATTGGAGTACTGCGCAAAGAAGGCAGGTAACTCTATGGACTGGTTCACAGTAGACTCCACTACCACCTTAGGAAGAAACTTAGGGTTAGTGCGCAGAGCCACACGTTCCTTGTGAAAAATCAAGTATGGAATTTTACACATAAGGACTTGGAGCTCGGAAATTCTCCCAGCGGAGGTAATAGCTACCAGGAAGAGAGTCTTCCATGAAAGGAACTTCAAGTCTGCGGAAGCTGCCAGTTCGAAAGGAGGCAGAGTAAGTTTCTCGAGAACAAAGTTCAAATCCCAAGGGGGGGGGGCAGGAGTACGTATAGGAGGTCTCAGATGGAGGACCCCTCTAAGGAAGTCTTAGAGACCTCCAGTTGAGCAAATATCTTGTCTGCAAAGGGAACATGATAGGCTGAGATGGCCGCCATGTGGTCTTTCAGAGAACAATGACTAAGACCCAGGTCAAAAAGATGACGTAGGTACTCCAGTAGTAGCCCAGCCGAACAGGAAAAGGGTTCCACGTCCTTTGAAGCGGCCCAGATAGTGAACCTTTTCCACTACATGGCGTAAGTAGATCTAGTAGAGGGTTTTCTAGCCTCCATCAGAATCTCTGCCACTTGGGGAGAAACCCCAAAGCGAGATTGAGCTAAGTCTGCAGGAGCCATTCATGAAGCTGAAGTGACTTGAGACCTGGATGGACCAGGGTCCCCTGATCCTGGGTCAGGGAACCTCGTGACAGAGGAAGAGGATGATCCTCTGAGTATTGTCATAGAAGAGAGAACTAAACTTGCCTGGGCCAGACAGGGGCAATCAGAATCATTCGTGCTCCTTTTGAAACTAGTTTCTGTAAGACTCGTGAGATAAGATGAATTGGGGGGAAGGCATAGACGAATCTGTCCTTCCAGTCTAGAGACAGAGCGTCTCTCCAGAAAACGCCTCCGTTCTGGAACAAGCGAGCAGTAGTTGGGAGCTTTGCGTTTAGAGGAGAAGCGAACAGGTCGACCTGCGGTGTTCCCCAGTGTCGGAAGATACCTTCTAGAACCCCCTGGTCCAGTTCCCACTCGTGAGCCAGAGCGGACAAGCGACTTAGCTTGTCTGCCAAGGTGTTGTCGATTCCCAGAACATGAATTGCCGTGAGGTGAAGGTCGTGTTGTGTTGCCCAATCCCAAACCCTCATCGCTTGCCTGCAAAGAGGGTAGGACTGAGTCCCTCCCTGTTTGTTGATGTACCAAACCACACACATTGTCCGTCTGGACGGCTAGGTGGCCGGGAAGAATGTAGGGGTGAAGAGCTTGGAGAGTGTACAACACTGCCCGAAGCTCGAGCACACTGATGTGGAGTGTCTGTTCGACCTTGGACCAAGAGCCCTGGGTCCGATGGGGACCAAGATGGGCTCCCCAACCTTCGCCCAAGGCGTCTGTGGTTAGAGCCTGGGAGGGGGAAGGAAGAAAGAAAGGAACTCCCCGAAGCAGGTTCTCTTGAACCATCCACCATTGCAAGTCTCGAAGCATCGGGCGAAGAGACTAGAACTGGGTGATCTAAGTCGTCCATTAACTGATCCCATTGGGAGCGGAGTGTCCACTGAGAAACTCTCATGTGAAGCCGAGCGCTGGGGCTGTCAGGATAGCAGCTACCATGAGCCCGAGAAGACGAAGGACCAATCTTGCACTGACCCGCCTGTGGCCGGACAACAGACTTATCTGAGTCTGGAGGGTGGACGCCCGGTCCGGTGGCAGGAAGGCCCTGCCAATGGTCATGTCTAGAATCGCCCCTATAAACTGTAGTCTCTGAGATGGGATCAAGTGAGACTTGAATGGTTGATGGTAATACCAGGCAGGCAAAACCTGCTGGGTAAGAGCAAGAGCAGCGCAGGAGTTCCTCCTAGATGAGGCCGCCAGGAGCCAATCATCCAGGTATGGGAAAATCTGCAACCCCCAGAGTGCATGGGTAGGCCGCCACCACCGCAAGGCATTTGGTAAATACTCGGGGAGCTGAGGATAGGCCAAACAGAAGTGCCTTGAACTGGTAGTGGTCCCCCTGGAACGCAAAATGAAGATATTTACGGTGAGACGGGAGAATGGAAATGTGCAGGTAAGCATCCTGCGTATCCAGAGCACACAGCCATTGTCCCAAACGAAGTAGGGCAGAAGGCTCTGCAAAGAGATTATTCTGAACCTTTTGTATTCCACAAAACGATTCAGGGAACTGAGATCTAAAATGGGTCTTAGATCTCCTGTCTTCTTTAGGACAAGGAAGAGGTGGGAATAGTAACCCGTCCCTTGAAGATGAAGAGGGATGAGTTCTATTACTTCTTTCAGTAACAGAGCTGAAATCTCATCCTGGACCAAGAGAAGATGTTCCCGTGAATACGACGACTTTGGTGGTGGTGGGGGGTGGCGAGGCGGTTTCTGTAGAAACTCTATTGAATGTCCTTCTGCGATCAGCTGGAGCACCCAAGAATATGATGTTATCCTCTCCCAGCCCGGAAGGTGGCGGGAAAACCTCCCTCCTACCGGTTCCTCCGGGGAGTCCAGAGGCTGTGGGAGAGGGGAGGAGTCAGGTGGTGTGGGGCAGTGCCGCAGCTGAAGCACCCGCTGCTTTTTTGGATTGGGGGCTTAGCAGCTGTGGAGGCCCGACGTTTTGTGGCCCGCCTTCCCTGGGGTTTCGCCTTGGGCCGATTCCGTCTGCGAAAGGGATGGCGCTGCGGCTGGTACAGGGAGTCAACAGACTGTAGTGCCATCCCCTTCTCCTGCAAATCAGTGATGATATCCTTAACATCACCACCGAAAAGCACCAACCCCCGGAAAAGCACTTCCTGAATAGCGGACTGCACTTCCGGGACCAACCCTGACATACGGAGCCAAGCGTGACGACATAAGCCTACGGCGAAAGCTGAGCTCCATCTAGCAGTATCTACTGCATCGTAGGTCACACGAAGCATGTGTCGACTGGCCGAACGTGCAGAGCGGACAAGATCAGCCAACTCCTGCTTGACCTGAGAGTCTGGCAGGGAGTCCAATCTGGCTTCCACCTGAGCAAGAATGGCCTTCTGGTAATCCCCCATATGACCGACATAGTTCAGGGCCCTGATCCCCAGCGTGGAGGAAGCAAACATCTTCTTACCATACCGGTCCAGTAGGCAGGATTCTGTCAGGTGGCGATGAGCTATGGTGTTTTGGGTTAGCCGACCGGCCATGAGCAGCGCTAATCACTACTGACTCAGCACGAGGGTGAGAATCTAAGAAGTCAACACCCTCGGGAGCCTGGTATAGCCTGTTCGACTTCTGCGGAAGTGGGGCGAGAGCCGACGGCTGTTTCCAAATGGTGGTAACAAGGTCGGCATGAGGCTCTATCCAGGGTGGCACCAAAGTGGGAGCTGTCATGGGCAGATCCAGATGCTCGGCAAGTTTCAACCGTTGAGGGTCTGGTTCCAAAGAATGCCACTGATGAACCTCCTGGATTTTGCGTAGCAACTCCGTAAAGGAAAGATTTTCCAGAGGCTACTCCGGAGGAGTCCTTGGCCTGGGCTTCGACGGACAGCGTGGCTCGTCATCCCTTTCGGAGCAACCGTCAGAGGAATCCAAGGAGTCTGAGGGGGAGAAGGAGGAAGAAGAAGAGGAAAAAGACTCCCTTTCCCGACCTGGGGGAGGAACAGACCCCTTGGGAAGTCCCCGAAGAAGCATATCCTGCCCCTCTCTGAACCCAGAGGGAATAGCCTTGGTGTCCGGAGGTGGTGAGGGAGTGTGCCGCCGTGGGCGTATGGGAACCTGGGTCAGCACCGTCATTGGTAGGTGGCTCTCCACCTCCCTGGTGAGCTGAGCCTTGAAATCAGTCCACCAGGAGGCCAGAGTTTCCTGCAAATCCACCGGTGGCTGATGAGGCGGTGGAGGAGGAGGGATAAGGGTATGGATTATATCCATATGGAAAGTATCCGAAATCTGGCGGCAGAAAACCAGGCGTCTGGTATTGTGGCGGTGGGTACTGCGGCAATGGAAAGACCAGCATCGGGTACTGTGGCGCCGGATACTGTGGTCCCGGATACGACGGTGTCGGATAGGACGGAGGATATCCAGGAGCTGGAGGAGCTGCCAGAGCAGAGGGCCCGGCCGGCGGCCTCACGGGCAGGTCCAGGTTGGAGGGGCCGGAGTCGGTAGAACCGGTGTCAGAGCCAGCATCCGAGGAGCCGACGTGAGATCCACGGACCTAAAGGTGGACGGTCTGACAGAAAAGGAACCCCAGCGTCGCTCGGTGATGGAGGGGGAAAATGATGGAGGGTCCCCGGAGGGGAGCGAAGTCTGCGGCGAGCCGGGGACGACGGACGTAGGGGGGTCCGTCGTCAGCTCTTTCGCTGACCAGACATCGGACGAACCGACGTGCGGCTTTTCAGCGAGATCTTGGCGGGTGCCAGAGGAGCCGGCATCCAACTACGGGACCCTCGCGAAGGCAGATCAGGAGAAGGATGGGCCTGGTCCGGTCAGAGGGGCCATGCGCCGCCCAGTAGTGCGACTTAACGGCCTTCTCCGCGCAGGCGTCGGGCCGGCGTCCCAGCTACAGTCGCCACGCCAGTAGGCTTCGGCTCGGCCGAACTGAGGCATAAGGTCTCCAATAGCCCAGAGGCACCCGAAAGGCCTGAGCGTGAGCCAGACAGGTGGGCCAACACCGCCTCAGAAGCCTCCGAGGCGGCCATCGAGGAGTGGTCCCCCAGAGGGGACATTACCTGAATCACCGCGACTCCCGAGGGAGATGCGGTGGAGAAGCCCTTGTCCCGGTGCCTTTCCTTCTGATGGCCTTCGGGAGAAGTGGACGCCTGCCTCAGTTTTTTGAGCCCCAACTCATCTTTTTCTTCAGGATGTGGGCTTCCAGGGATTGCTGCGGCCTTTTTCGGGTAGCCGCGCTGAAGCTGAGGCAGTGTTGGCACTTCTCGACCAGGTGATTGGGGCCTAGACAGAACAGGCACAGGGAATGGCCGTCTTTGTGCGGGAGTTGGGCGCCGCAGGAGTCGCACTTATTTTTGTGCTCGGAGGGTGTAGGGGACGACATACACCAATGGATGTACAGACGATTGGTTGAAAAGCAAGAATACTCGGTAAAAACCGGCCGAAGGAGGCTAGCAGTGAAGAACTTTCATGGCGCTGCAATGACGGCGAAGGAAAGAACTGGAAAGCGGTATCAGGGACCGCCCCGTTATACCGACATCTCCTGACGCCCGGTCACCTGATCGGGACGGTCCCTGCCAGGGACTGCTAGCTAGAAATTTTTCCGTGGGGTCCTGCCACCTGCCGACACCAGTCCTATATGTAATTACCTACTGCAAGAGCCCTCTCGAAGTAAGATCTTCAGTTTATGTTTTCCTAGAACTCTGTTGCCCCTTATCCCTGACCTCCAGAATTCCTTTATGTCTATCCCATGCATTCTTAAATCTCGTGATTGTTTCAGCCCCCACCACTTCCTCAGGCAGGGTGTTCCACCTGTCCACCACCCGTTCTGTGAAGAAATTCTTCCTCATGTTTCCTCTGAATCGTCCTCCCTCCAACTTCATCCCATGCCCTCTAGTCCTGTAACATCTTTTTTGCATAAAAATGGTGTATTCTTGCACCCTGTTCCTCCCTGTAAGATACTTGTACGTCTCTATCATGTCCCCTCTCTCCCTCCTCTCCTCCAGAAAGTACATATTCAGTTCCTTCAACCTGTCCTCACAGGACTTGTGATGCAATCCATGCACCATCTTTGTTGCTCTCCTCTGAACCTTCTTTACCCTGTCTATGTCCTTATATAGGTAAGGTCTCCAGAACTGTACACTGTACTCCAGGTGGGGCCCTCGCTAGTGTCTTGTATAGCGGAATTATGACCTCCCTTTTCCTGCTGCTGATGCCCCTGCCTATACATCCCAGCATCCTATTTGCTTTACCTGATGCCTTGTCACACTGTTTCCCTGCCTTGAGATGATAACCCCAAGATCCGTTTCCTGCTTGGTGCATGCTATATCCTCACCCCCCAAATGATGCATTGTGCCAGGGTTTTTGTGCCCCATATGCATTATCTTGCACTTCTTTGCATTGAATTTCAACTGCCAAACCCTTGACCATTCTTCAAGTTTCTGCAGGTCCCTTCTCATCCTGTCTACACCCTCTGGTGTGTCTACTCTGTTACAGAGCTTTATGTCATCAGCAAACAGTGAAATTCTGCCTTCTAGGTCCTGCATAATGTCACTAACGAAGATGTTGAATAGGACCGGTCTCAGCACTGATCCCTGTGGTATCCCACTGGTCACTCTTCCCTCTGTGGAGTGACAGCCATTTACCACCACCCTCTGTGTTCTGCCGCCAAGCCAGTTACCTACCCACCACACTACTGTCCTGCCCACACCCATATTCCCTAGTTTGTGTAATAGTCTTCTATGTGGCACAGTGTCAAAGGCCTTGCTGAAGTCCAGATAGGCCATGTCCACTGCCCTGCCCTGATCCACCTCCCTAGTCACCCAGTCAAAAAATTCAACGAGGCTGGTCTGACATGACCTCATCCTGGTGAAACTATGCTGCCTTGGATCCTGCAGTCCATTGACAACCAGATGTTCCACCAATCTCTCCTTCAGTAGTGCTTCCATGATCTTCCCCACTACCGAGATGAGGCTGTCTGGTCTGTAGTTCCCCACTTCCTCTTTGTTCCCACTTTTGTATAAGGGGACTACATCTGCTGTCCTCCAGTCTTTGGGTACCTCCGGTTTCCAGTGATGGGCTAAACAGGATAGCCAGAGGTTCAGCCACCACCTGAGTTCTTTAAGGACACTAGGGTGCACCCCATCTTCCATCAAGGCCAACAGTTCAGGGAGCTTGTTACCTATACTATGGACATTGATACTCATTACCCTCCATTTTTTTTACGGCCTTACCCCTTTTTGCCCCATCCCTGTCCTTACTGTCTTTACCTTCATCTCCATTTACCCCTGCCCTTCTCCTTATTGACTTCTCTATCTTGGTGTTTACCTCACTAAATACCCTGATTTTTTTTTTTTTTTTTTGGGGGAGGTGCTAGGATTTTCCTGCTCCTTTTCAGTGCCTCCCCCCCTTGACTAGTTTAAATGCTTGTCAATGAAGCATTTGAATCTATCACCTAGGATCCTGGTTCCCCTCCTGGACAGATGCAGACCAACACGCCAGTATAGGCCTGCATCCCTCCAGGTGGCCCCCTAGTCCCCAATGAAGCCAAAACCCCCATCTCTGCACCAGTTTTTTAGCCACTGATTGAATCCCATGATGCGGAGCACCCTAGCCTCACCCATGCCATAGACAGGCAGCACCTCCAAGAAGCCCTAGCCTCACCCATGCCATAGACAGGCAGCACCTCCAAGAAGGTTATTGCATGGCGGCAGGCAGGAACCTTCCCTCACCCCCTGCAGTTCTACCCTCCTAACAATGGAGTCCCCCAACAGGAGCGGTTTCCCTCCCCTGTAGGGTCCCATGCCACCCTCCTGTGGGTCTCCACTGTGGAGGTTCCAAGCATCCTCCTTGGGTCTCCACTGCGGGTGCCTCCACAGAGGAACCACACTCTGCCAGAATGGCGTACGAATTGTGTAGAGGTACAACTGGAGGGACGAGACTCTGTTCCATCACCCTAACCCTCCCTGAGCCCACTGTGGTGCAATCGCTCCTCTTTCTTGGCAACCTCTGAAGCAGCAGCAGCAGCTCTGGTTGTCCATGGGTGGGAGAGGAGGTCCCCTGAATCCTGGCCAACTCAGCCTGGAGACAAGCAGCCTCCTCCCTCAGCCTAGAGAGGTGTCTGCAGATGGGATAGCACCACACCCTCCAGAAAGTCTCCTTGAAGACTGCCACGCCACTGCACTGCACCACTCCCATCATGTCTTATTTGTGGCCCCTCAACTACTGTTTTGTATGCTTACTCTTTCCTCTCTCTGTTTGCTTTTATTCACTATATATAAATTTTTTCCCCCCTCTCCCTAGTTTCCTACTGCCTCTGTGCCCTTAAAGCTCCTGCTCTTCCTGTTCTGGGACAGGAATTTCCTATATTCCTTAGTAATCTCCTTACTTGCTTAGAGTCAGACCTCCTGCAGCTGGGGGTGATTGAGAGCTACTCTTTTCCTTCTAGGATGGTAAGTCTTCTGTGCCTCTGTGATCACTCCCTTCCTGCTCCCAAAGAGGAAGTTCCTGTTGTCTGTCAAATCCTGTGCCTATAAAAGTAGAACTGGCTAAGGGTGGGGAGGTGGAGGGAAGGGAGGGCAATAGAGTCCCAGCAGAGTAGTAAAGTTCTAACACCACCTCCTTCCTCTTGCTGTTCTCTGCCAAAAGCCATCTAAGGCAGATTTAAATGCAAACACCTGGCTTCCTGTTGCCTAAGCCACTCCCCCTAATTCAGAGTTTCCTTCTTCACCTAGCTAACTGCACAGATAATTCACTTCACCCAACTCACAAACACACAAACCCTTTTTTTTCACCCTAAATTGAAGGGAACAGTAGTAGAGTTATAGTTCTTTACTCCCAGTAGAGTAGTAAAGTTCTCACAGCACCTCCTAATTATTGCTGTTTTTATGTGTTTTCTTCCCCCTCAAAACCAGGCCAGAAGCCGAATACCCAAACATTTTCAGACCCGAATAAAATATTCTGCCTGAATATTTTGGAAAGTTATTCACACACCCCTACTGGAGATAAATAAGCATATAGTCATCAGGACGTCATTTTCTAGATGTGATTCAAACCTGATGTGAAACTGCTGCTTTGGGTTGTGCAGCAACAATGGGTCCCTCCACCTGCTTTGAATACCGTTTTGAACATTACCTACACTTTTTTAGGGTTAGCAGTCAAAGTGCAAAGATAATGGCCTACAATACCAGGGTTCCCCACTCTCTGAAAATATAGGACGGTGGCAATGGTGATCAGGTCAAATGGTGCGTTATTTTTCGGGACCTCCTATGTGCACTGTACGTGTGCATAAGTAGCTTTTAAGTAACATATAGTGTGCTGGTATTAAATGGGTAGTATTGCAATAAAGGATGTCAGTAAAATATAATTTTGGAAGATTTTATAAAAAAATGGATAAAAATATAGGGTGGTGGTAAAAAAATATAGGGTGGTGGTAAAAAAATATAGGGTGGTGGCCCACAGCCCTAAAACAATGAATGGGGAACACTGAATACAGATGGATAGTACAGGATTTTCAGCACAATTCAGCAATACTGGGTAAGCCTACCTAGTCCTATTCAAAACTTGCATTAGTACCTGGCTTCCTTCTGTTTTTTCGTCTTCTCTTCCTGGTTGGTTTCAGCCACGGGCTATCATTCTTTACCTTCTTTTTCAGCATCCGTTTCTTGATACTAGATTCAGAACTCTGAGTGTTCAGAGAAAAGGACGGGGGAAAAAAAAGAATCAGGCTGAATGGTGTCTCCAATATGACTCTTGACACAGGAATAACTAAGAACATAGCTGATTACTACACAAGTGCATGGAAGTAGTGTATCTTGGGCTGAATGCACAGGAAGGCATGCACTGTCTCAATCTAGAGATGGCAAACAGGGACAGCGCAGTTCTATGATTTAACCTTTGTTTCCAAGGTCAAGGGCCAGATAGTTATCTACCGTTGTTAGTGTACAAAATCAATACTGCAAGTCTTCCCACTCCCAACATTACTGCAGTTGAACAGTTCTCAAGTTGTCTTTCAATGTCAGCATCACTGGACCCTTTGTGATGCATAAAAGAGCCTCCCCACCACCACCACACAAAGAAGGATTTGTACATGTAAGAGAAATAATCTGTTGCTAGGAGGTGCTAGTCAAAAAATGTACGATGTCTGCTTCAAATGGCACGCAACAATTTGTTTCTTCTCTGACATCACTCAATGCTCTTACACTCAGATGTCCTCTTTGAGAAAGAAATAATGCGTCCAAGCTTGTATCTGAATGTAGGCCCTTGAATTCTGACCTACTGCTCTTACCAGTTGAGATAGCTGGCCTTGTAGCTCAGCTAGTAATGATACCTGTGCAGAATTCAGGGGGCATGGGTCCACATACTAGACTGGTCTCAAAATGTGGTACCAGGTTAGCAAGTTGTGAACTAAAGCATGCGTGATGAGTTGGTTTTGACAGGGCTGCTGTGTAGTTCATGCATAGTTTTCGGAACAGGAAAACTCAGATGTGGGTCTCAATGGAGCTATTTGCTTGCTGTGTACCCCTATGCCAGTCACTGGTCCTCCCCACGTTGCAGTCCCTCCCAGCTGGAACACTGCACAGAAGTAGGATCCAATGGTAAACAAGATGTCACCCGTCAGCAGGATCCCACGATAAAGAAGACGACGTCTTGTCAGTTGGCTTACACTGGTTCAACAAGTTCCAAAAACACTTGTCTGTAAAAACTTCAAATAAACCAGTATTTTCTTTACCTGGTGCTGGGCTACTAAAATACTAGTAATCACAATTAAATATATGTAGGGTCACCCCCACCACCCCATTATCTGGATAGCATACGGAATGGCATATGACCACCTATACTGAAAGCAAGCAGCAATTACAGAAACAAGACAAAGACTATTATAAACAACAATTCAGCCAATCAGCGTGCAGAGCCACTGCACCTCACTCTAAGTACAGAGTGCTCTCATGCAGGAGAGCAAGGAGTGAGCACTCTGCTTTTGTCCTGGGACAAGGATGGCACAATAAAATAGAAGAATAAAAAACGCTAAACTTATAAAATAAACTCGAGTGATTTATAAGATACTAGGGCCTCCAAGAGAGATCTCTTACGGTATACAAGCCTTCTCTTGTGAGGACTGGGCAGACAGAACCGCTCAGCTTTGCAGTCCTCTTGCCCAAACCCTATGTTCGGAGTCTCTTATACAATAAGAGACAACCCATGGAAGTCCTAGTAAGTTGAACGTTGGAGGAAGGGAGTCCAGAGTCCCTACCTCACATTAACCATTGCCAACCATCATTACTCCATCACCAATTACCTCCTCTTCAGTATTTACCCTCCTTTAGCAAATGATGCCCTTGAAATTACCCACTGTGCCTTGAAACCATTCATGGTCTTTGAAGTAAAGGGGAACAGTCACCACCAAGGACCCCACACCCTGTGGGGCTAATCCCAATTTGCAGTGTGTACAAAAACATTTTTTTTTTTAATTTACAGTTTACTGCAGTATAGTGGATTGTAAGTCGAATTAAATATTCATGAGCCTAGCGAGGCTCCTGATTTGCTACATCATCTTAGAAATGGCCAATCCAGCTGCCAATTGATGCTGTGCCCACACATGGTTCTAGTAACAAAATATGAAAATGACGTACCTACTGTAATTCTTGATCTTCTTGGATGAAGTCTCCACCACTCATTTACACTGAAGGGACTACACCAGAGGTGCTAGGACCCAGCAGGAGCCAAAAATCTTCAGGAGGGCCGGTGCCAAAATAGGACCATGCATACGCTGCACCACGAGACTGGCTCGCACTGTACAGGCCATCTCGGTGTCAACCCTCCAACCACCTCAGTACTTAATTTTTTTTTTTTTTTTAATTTTTACACTGAGGATGTGCAGCGTAAACTAACCTATGGCGGACACAAGATAGTCCGAATGACCCAAATAAGAAGGGTCAACACAACAGTGTCTTCACAGCCCAGCCATTGAGGGAGTGAAGACCAAAAACAGATAAGTGAGCTTGGGGGATGGTGGGTGGGCATGTGAATGAGTGGTGAAGACTTCATCCAATAAGATCAAGAATTATGGTAGGTACGTAATTTTCATATCTTCCCAGACAAAAAAGTCTCCACCACTCATTCACACTGATGGGAGAGTACCAAGCTAAAATAATCCCTTGAGAAGGGCAGCAGGAGAGAGGAGCTCACTCAGGACAGAAGTCCATTAAGGTCGCCTGCCAAAGGTTGGATGCTGTCTGGTATGAATATCCAAGGCATAGTGTTTCACGAAGGTGTGCACAGATTTCCAAGTAGCTACATTGCAGATGTCTGTGATGGGCATGTTCCGAATTCCTGACTGAGAGGCTACGACTGCTCTGGGATAATGGGCGTATACCCTGCCTTCCAGCTTAACCTGTGCCATGGAATAGCTGTGATGAAGACATGCCATCAGCCACACCGAAATACATCTGATAGCAACAGGCTGATCCAGCCAGGCCATGCTGAATGAGACAAAGAGCTGCACTGACTTGCAGATCTCCCTAGTTCTATGTACAACTGCAACACCCTTTTAACATCCAAAGAATGTGGGTACGCTCTCCCTCATTCTGGAAGTTTGTGAAGTAGGTCGGAGGAGCCAAAGGCTGGTCCAGATGGAATTCCGAGACTACTTTGGGGAGAAACTTAGGGTGAGTTCCAAGAACCACCCTGTCCTTGTGAAAAAACTGTATACGGGGGGGGTCTGTGACCAGGTCATGTATTTCAGACACTCTGCAAGCGGAGGTAATGGCTATGAGGAAGGCGGCCTTCCAGGTCAGGAACTTCGGCTCACATGTTGCTAGAGGCTCAAAAGGTTTACGGGTGAGCATGCCTAACATAAGGTTAATATCCCAAGCGACCGGTGGCCTAGTGTGGAGTATACCTTTAAGGAACCTCTTAACCAAGGGTAACTGAGTCAGAGACATTGAGTGTATATGCTCGTGATAAGCTGATATCGTGCAGAGATGGACCTCTATGGTTGAGTACTGTAGCCCTGTGTTTGACAGGTCTAGTAGATACTCCAGGACTTTGTTAGGTGGGCAAGAAAAGAGATCCAGGAAGGGCTTTGCACACCAGATGGAGAACCGCTTCCACTTTGTTGTGCAAGTTTTCCTAGTAGCTGGCTTACATGCCGCTAGGACAATATCCAAGACTCTACATGAGACATCAAATCAACTCACTTCCATCTCCTCAGGAGCAATGCACGGAGATGAAGGGATCTTAGGTTGCAATGGACCACTGGGCCCTGGGTCAGAAGGTCCGGCTGAAGTGGAAGCTGCCTCAGTGGAGCTTCTGATAATCTGCTAATCAATGGAAACCAAATCTGACGAGGTCAGAATGGTGCAATAAGGATCATTCTGCCCCCCCCCATGCGCCTCCAGCTTGAGAAGCACCCTCTGAATTAGGGGAAGAGGAGGAAATGCGTACAGAAAGCGTCTTGTCCACTGCAGCCTGAATGTATCGGACAGAAAATGCCAGGTTCTGGATTTCTGGAGCAGAACAGAGGCAGTTTTGGGTTGAGTGGGGATGCAAAAAGGTCCGGGTCCAGTGTGCCCCACTTTTGGAAGAGCGACTACATGACATTTACATTGAGAGACCACTCGTGAAGATCCGCTTCCGTTCTGCTGAGGCGATCTGCTAGATCGTTCTGCACTCCAGGCAGGCAGACTGCTTGGATCAGGGCTTTGTGCTCTAGACACCACTCCCACACTCTCATCACTTCCATGCACAGGAGGGAAGAGTGTGCCCCACCCTGCTTGTTGATGTAGTACATCACAGCTTTGTTGTCCATCTGAAGAAGAATGATTTTGCGACAGAAGAGGTCCTTCAGGGCTAAGACTGCGTACAGGACAGCTCTCATCTCCAGGACACTTATATGAAGTCGAGACTCATCCTGACTCCACAGACCTGGGGTGTGGAGTTCCTGACAGTGAGCTCCTCATCCGAGTAGAGATGCATCTGTGGGTGATGGTGATCTCTCTCTCCAGTGGAGCAAAAGGAAAACCTTTCAGAAGGTTGTTCTCTTGAGTCCACCAGGTGAGAGATCATATTCAGAGGTTCCGTCACCTTGATGAAAAAGGACTGGGGATGAGTGGTTGGGGACCACACAGTACTGAGCATCCACTGAATGGTCCTCATGTGAAGACGAGCCAAGGCACCGTGAATACTGATGAAGCCATGAGAACCAGCATCTGCTGCATCAAGAGAGCTCGGACTGAGCCGTTCTGTTTGATAAAGCAAGCCATCTGTAAGATATCATTCCTCCTTTCCTCCAGGAGGAAGGTCCTTGCGTTGGAGGTATCCAGGAGGGCTCCTATGAGGAGGAGTTGCTGGGAGGGCTGCAGCTGCAATTTTTCCAGATTCAACAGAACTCTGGCTTACCAAGGCTGTCCTCCGACCCATCCGTCCTCCGAGATTCCGCCTCAAATCACAGCTGATCCCCAGGGTGACCCGGCGTAACCCTTCGCCGGATGGGTCCCCCTCCTCTGAGAAGGAAGGCACCAGTCAAGGGGGGCAGACCAGCGCAACACTTTAGCCCCAGGGATGCTGCTGAGATGGAGAGCTCGGTAGGACCTTGATGGCCTCAGAGCGCCGGGCAGCCGTCATCTGGCTACCGTGAAACTGTATTTCCGCTTTTCTAGTTACTCTCTTCTTGCGTGCGTCAGCAGTGCTCCTGGTCTCCACCAGAGGCCGCTGCAGTGTGACGACAACCCACTACCCACCCCCAGGAGAGGAGAGCAGTCTTACGGACACTCGATCCTCTCCTGCCCCTCTCAGTCCCCAACGACCCGTGTCCGTTCCCGAACCTGGGTCGCCGACATGGGATGAGGTAAGGCGCCAGCGCCTCAACCCTCTGCGCCACTGGGCCGGCCGTATGATATATATAACAAAATTAAAAACTATTCTACCTCAGTAGAGTCTGTATGGTTAAATATTAAACATCAAAATAAGAAAAATCTTGTTCTGGGACTCTGCTACAGGCCACCCGACTCTAAACCTGTAATATTAAATGAAATTCTTTCAGAAATGATATCAGCTGCTGATTTAGGGAACATCTATTCATGGGTGTTATTAACCTAGGAGACAGACTGGACAAATAAATCTGCCAGGTCTAGATTGTCAAACTTCTTGAACACATGTGAAGAGCTAAACTTAGTTCAACATGTAACGTTTCCAACTCGAGGTCCTAATATTTTGGACATTGTATTGTGCAATGAACCAATTAACATTAAGGAATGCTCTGCTTTGGCTCCTTTAGGAAACAGTGACCACTGTACCGTTAGTTTTAAACTTTATAATACCTATTTGCAATCGGAAAATGTTACAGAAGTATTTGCCTCTCAGAAGACCGACCTTTCCGCACATAACTATCTGGCCGATATTAACTGGCTCGTTCACTTAAACCAGGATAACATTGACGATGTATGGAAGTCTTTTACTTCTGTTATTATCAACGTTGCAAACAAATTTATATCAAGAATATATAAAAGTAAATTACATTCTCATACTAAATGGTTTAACATTAAATTACAGAAATTAATCAAAAAGAAAAATAAATACTACAAGAAGTATAGTGCAAATAAATGTGAAAGAACAATTACGGCATTCAAAGGAATACAAAGAATTTGTAAAAAGGAAATTAAAAAGGCAAAAATCAACATGGAAAGATCACTTGCTTTACAAGCACAGAAAGGCAACTGTAAATTGCTGTTTAGTTATACAGTATCAACTCTTTAGAAAAACAGGAATGCAGGGTAGGTCCAATTACTGCAGATGATCTGGTTTTGGATCATCCAAGGAAAATGGATGGATTTTTCAATATTCATTTCTGTAAAGCCTTTAGTACTGATAATATAGCCAACAATATAGTTTTAGACAGTACACCACCAGGAGTGGGTACAGGCCTACCCATCAACACCGCCTCCCCTATCGCCCAAAAAATAGCGTTTACAAATTACAGTTCGCTGCCTTAAAAAGAATCCTGCTTCTTTTACTATTGTGCTCAGGCAATGTCGACCTCAACCCAGGACCATTAGACACCCTTGCTTCTCCATCAGACCTGGCAGGTATCAAAGGAATGTCTTTTATGCATCTCAATGCCTGTAGTTTGCTGAAAAAGTTCACCCTTATCCAGGCTTGGGTGAGCCACACCCTACCTGACATCCTAGTGATCACTGAGACCTGGCTTAGGCCAGCCACCCCAGACAATGACATCAATATCCCAAATTATTTACTCTTCCGAGTGGATAGGCAATCAAGAGGAGGTGGGGTGGCAATTTATGTAAGGGACAAATACTCAGCTGCATGCACAGACGCATCACCCTTCCCCAAAGAATTTGAGTGCTTGACCCTAAAGATCGAACTTTCTCCTTCCAGTGCACTCTGTGTAATAGGCTGCTACAGGCCCCCTTCTGCCGGGCCTCATCTATCTCACCTCAGTTCCGTACTGGGGCTCAGTTCCGTGGAAACCATTATTCTTGGCGACCTGAACTACAATTGGCTATCAAGTGCATCAGCTCCCTTGAAATCCTTTTGTGACACTCTACGGCTGGTGCAACTCACTGGCGAGCCTACTTGCCCAAATAAAAAGAACCTTAACAACAGCTCCCTCTTAGATGTAATTTTGGTAAGCAAGCCACACCTGTTCTTTCATGTCGGAACATTTTTCTCAGACATTAGCGATCATTGTATAATCACCACCATTAGATCCGTGCACAACCCACAGTTTGTGGCACAGTTCTCTATCAATAGGTGCAAACGCAACTTTGATTTGTTTGCTTATGTCCATGACTTGAAACATTCACCGTGATGGCAGGAATTCTTCCTAGCCAAAACAGTTAACAGGGCATATACTAATTTTTACAATATTTTAAGTGAGGCTTTAAATAAGCATGCACCCTTGGTTAAGGTGCGGGTCAGGAGCAGCACCTGCCGCTGGTTCTCGCCTGAGCTCAAAGCTTCCCTGTTAGAAAAGGATACTTTATGGAAAAAAGCCAGAAGAAGCAAGAGCGACTCAGATTGGTGTCTTTTTAAGAAAGCATGTAAAAAGTGCACCAAGTTGGTCAGAGCAGCCAAGGCCACCTACTATCGTTCGGAGCTAGCCTCTGCCTCAAGAAATCCTTCAAAGCTCTGGAAAACATTAAAAGACAGGTCTGGACACGCACCTGGTAATTCCATTCCAGCAAAAATTAAGTCCGGTGGCAGCGTTATCGCTAATCGATCGGAGATATTGGAAGCCCTCAATAACCATTTTGCAATGGCAGGGCTAGCATTTGATACTTCTCCTGCCAAAGACCTCCGCACAGCTCCAGGCCCACTAACCCACGAGTCCCCTCTACCGAGGAGGCTCTCTCCTCCTGCCTGTCTCTCTAAAAGAGGTCGAAGACCTACTGCTGCAACTGGACACCAGGAAGAGAGCAGGCGCCGACTTCATAGAGCCATACTATCCGAAATGTGCCTACCATGTGCTTGCGGTGCCAATCACCCACCTATTCAACATGTCACTCTCCCAGGGTAGCCACCCCCCTCAATGGAAAACAGCCCACGTCATCCCTCTATTAAAAGCTGGTGACACCTGCGATCTAAATAATTACAGACCGATCTCCCTCCTCCCCATCTTGTCTAAATTACTAGAAAAAATTATGTGTGGCCAGCTAGGGGTATACTTAGAATCCAGAAGCCTATTAAACCCGGTTCAGTCTGGATTCAGAGCAAAGCACAGCACCATAACAGCCCTAGCTAAGGTGACCAATGATTGGCTCCTAGACCTTGACAACAAGAAGCATGTCTGTGCTGTTTTCTTGGACCTTAGTAAGGCATCTGACACAGTCGATCACAGCCTGCTTCTTTCCTCCCTAAGCACCTTAGGCCTGGCCCATAAATCTATGTGCTGGTTTGCAGACTACCTCGGAGAACAGAAACAGCAGGTTAAAGCTGAAGGTGATCTTTCCCCATTAAAACCTATCCTTGGTCTCCTCCTCTTTGTAGTCTACATTAACAACATCAATGACCCCATCAAAAAAGCAGACATCCACTTATTCGCAGACGACACTGTACTGTACTTGAGTCGTCCCACGCCGGAAGCAGCCTGTGAAGACCTCCACGCTGAAATTAACCTTCTACAATACCAGCTCATAAACAAAAAGCTTTTGCTCAATGCAAAAAAGACAAAAGCCATGCTCTTCTCCCCCTCCTTGCATGCGGCAATTCTTGTTTGGGGGGGGGGGCTATCCCACAAATTACCACTGTTCTTGGAGAAACACTAGAGTATGTAGCTAAATTCAAATATCTAGGAATTTGGCTCGATCATAAACTTTCCTTCGCCGACCATCTCGAAGAACTACAGAAGAAACTAAGGCAAAGATTAGGACTATTCTACAGAATTAACCACCTGCTCACAAAGGAGGCCAAGATTCAACTGGTTGAAGCTACCTTCTATCTTTGATAGATTACGCGGACCTGCTCTACAGCCACCGCACTGCCTCTGCACTGGCTAAGCTGGACACCCTCTACCACAGAGCTATCAGGTTCATTACTGGCCTTCCACTTTCCACACACCACTGCT
The DNA here is from genome assembly GCA_016271365.2 of Neoceratodus forsteri. NCBI lineage: Eukaryota > Metazoa > Chordata > Ceratodontiformes > Ceratodontidae > Neoceratodus > Neoceratodus forsteri. Next base: position 585,810,044 of record JADMNL010000022.1, read on the forward strand.
CCCTGTACTCATCGTTAGGCTGGACTTCCCTTTCACTATAGAAGGAACAGAAATGCCACCCTATGGGCCTTCAGAGCGGTGACCAACAAGCTCCCCTCATATGTCTCAGATTGTATTCCCTGGAGTGTGTTAAGCACCTACGCTCTAAGGAGCTATTCCCTAACTGCCCTTCAAGTTCCAAGGGTCAAAACTCATTTCGGCAAAGCTGCTCTAAGCTTCTCTTTACCCACATTGTGGAATGGTTTACAAAGGAACTTGAAGCTGAGCTGCCCTGTTAGCCTGAATATCTTCAAGGCGCTCTCACGATCGTTACATGAAAGCACCTTGCAAATGTTTTCCTCACCGCTAGCCCACTAATTCCGCAACTCCCCTTTTCCCCTGATGCTCGCCATGTTTCTACCCCTGGCTCTCACTCTTTCCTTATTAACTCTTCCTGCTGCACCCACCCTTCCCTGTCCACTCCAGCCTGGCTAAAGTTCCACCCCATCCATAGTAGTGTCCCAATTATCTACCCCTCCTCCGTCATTATCATAATAAAACAAGTACACGACAGCCATCGTCACTTTCTGTGGTTTTAGCTCAATTTTCCCCCAGTCGTCGGTAATATATCCCTCCTCTTTATCTCTCTAACCTGCCACCCCATACACAGCCTCTTTCCCCTATGTGTGTAGCTGCCGGCTGCCTCACTCAAAAGATCTCTGCTTATAACCCCTGTATGCCTATGGTTGATTGTACATCTGCCGACTTCTTCAACTGTAAAATAATGCTTTTTTTATTTATTTCAACCTTGTACTGTACTGTATACACTGTATATACTTTTTGTTTCTTGTATATTGTTGCTTTTTGTATACCTGCTTCTGTACTGTACTTCGATGTATTCATGACCAGGTCCACCTTGCAAATGAGCCTTGCTCAATGGTGCCCGCCTGGATAAAGATTTTGATTGACAGACTACCTATAATGCAGACACTCCCCATGACACTATTAAAACTAAATTAAAATAAATAAAAAAAAGGTTTTTCTGCAGGCCCTGATGGCATTTCTGGAGATTTGATTTCTTTAATGAAGGACCACCTTTGTGTACCACTTAAAACCTTCTTTGATAAAAGTTTAAACACAGGTGTTGTACCTTCTGGATGGAAACAAGCAAATGTGATTCCCCTCTTTAAAAAGGGAGCCAAGAGCTCACCGGACAACTATCATCCCATTAGTTTAACCCCCATTTTCTGTAAAATATTAGAGCACATTATTAAAGATGAACTGACTCCAGTTGAGTCAGGACTTGATCAATCCCAGCACGGGTTTATGAAAGGGCGTACTTGCTCAACTAATCTAGTGAGCTTTTATAACTTTATTAGTGAAAATTTAGACAAAGGTAAATCCTACAATGTTATTTTTCTGGATTTAAAAAAAAGCTTTTCATTCTGCACCACACTGGGCTTTGATCCAGAAGTTACAGCTATGCAATATTGAGCCTGCATATACTAAGTGGATTTCAAACTGGTTAACTGATAGAAAGCAGAGTGTGATAATAGATGGTCATACATCTATCTGGAAAGATGTAAGGAGCGGCGTACTGCAAGGATCCGTTTTGGCACCACTAATTTTCCAGGTTTTTATATCGGATTTGTCCATTAACACTCAAAGTAATATCACTAAATATGAAGATGACTGTAAAATCGCCAACATCTGTACGAGTTCAGCTGATCACAAGATTACTGAAGAGGATCTGAGGAAGCTAGAGACCTGGTCCATAAAATGGAATCTACATTTTAATACTTCCAAATGCAGTGTTCTGCACTTTGGAAAAAATAATCCAAATAATCAATACCATCTTTGTAACATATTAGCTAGCAAAGATAGCGAAAGAGATTTGGGGATTACTGTTGGCTTGCCTCTAAATTTCGATATTCATATTACGAATACTATCAGTAAAGCAAACAAGATATGGTGGGCTATTCGCCATAATATAACATCAAAACCTCTGCTATCTTACTACCTCTGTATTGAGCATACATGAGACCTCATTTTGACTGTTTCACAATTATGGAGTCCCTTTAGAATGAAAGGCATTGTTAGAATTGAGAAAGTACAGAGAACAGTTACAAAATTTTTAGAATCCACTAAAACTCTTTCGTATAAGGATAGCTTATCTAAATTTGATCTGATGTCACTAGAAGACCGGAGAGTAAGGGGTGATCTCTTACTTACGTGGGACATCATTCATGATTCATACTTAGCAGAATGTGGGTTAGAGCTAAAGCAAATTCAGGTTAACACTAGAGGTCTTCAGCTGCAACTTGCAAGGAATAAGTGTAATACAAAGAAAGGGGCATACTATTTTTCTCAGAGAGTTGTAAGGCCATGGAATATGTTGCCCTTGAATACTACTGTTAGTAACAATAAGAACATCTTTAAAAATAGATTGGACAATTATACGAGATCTGGAAACCTCTTAAATTACTATATGTAAGGTCTGAAGCACCATGGGCCTCTCAGCCTTCTGCTTCTTAGTATGATTTGGGCCAAAATCTCAAAAGGGTGGCACTAGGCACCTTTGGGCCCTGTGCCTTCGCTCGTTTTCTTTTGCGGCTGGGGGGCTCGATTCTTGTTGAAGCCCCCTCTGTCCTTACCACGAAAGGACTGACTTATAAAACTGCCAGCGGTTTCGGCCCCATTGAGGGGCAACAGTGGCCAGCCTGGCCATTTTGATAGCCATCCTAGTTTTCTGTGTGGCCTAAAAGTGCTTGCTCCACCTGTGGACCAATCAGATGGCTCCATCAAATGGTAAATTCATGACTCTTTGCTGGGCATTATTTGTGAACCCCGAGGTTCGTAACCACGAGTGTCATCGGGTGCATATCCCAGCTGCTGCTGCTCTAGAAGCAGTGTCAAAGGTATCCATAGCAGCTTTAAGTTGCCGACTATAGGACTCAATGCCCCTAGTGATAGTTTGGAGGAGCTCTGCGGTAATGTCCGACTCCAGAAGAGTCTCCACAGTTGCTTTCAGCGAATGCCAGAGGGTATTTTCATATTGTGAGAAATAACCCTGGTAGCTAGCAATACGCATACCCAGGGCTGCAGCAGTGAAGACTCTCTTCCCCAAAGTGTCGATCTTACAAGATTCTTTGTTTACCGGATGAGACGTAGACTCCTGAGGGAGGATGGCTTTGTCATTTTCTGCCAGGATCACTATGGCATCAACAAAGGTTTGAGAGGCCAGGATTGATCGATCCTTAGAGGGAGCGTGCTTCCTATCTATGGACTTAGCCATGGAAGGAATAACCACTGGATTGTCCAACACCATTTGTGACAGTCTCGAAAGAGGGCTGTACCGGAGGAGTCAGTTCCACAGGGCTCTCCAGAACATACAGATATTGAAGGCGCAACAACTTCTCCAGGTCTGGAGAGAGAGAGGGTGGAGTTCATATTCTTCAGTAGAGACTTAAAGGACAGGTCCTCAACCAGAAACTCCGCTGAAGTAGAGGGCTTACTTCCCACTCCGAGAGATGAATCTTCATCAAAGTCGTCTCCTAATCACAGATCAGGATCAGGCTCAATGTCATCTCCAACTAGCCCAGGAGGAACAGTATAAAAAAGAAAGGGAGGAAAAAGAGCAGGAGGAGGTGCTCCTCAAATCGGGGTCAAGAATCCCAGTATCTGAGGCAGTGCCGAAACCGTCAAAGGCGGCACCATAACCAACGTTGCGCCAGTGCCCGGAGATGCCAACCCAACTCTTGGTGTACCCAAAGATGAAGATCTGAAAACATGTGGAGGAGAAAATTATACCTGTGCTGGCCCCTGTGCAACAGCCATGTGAGGGGGAAAAGCAAAAGAATGCAGCATCAATGGCACCGGAGAAGGTGCCGTGTGACTAGGAAGCCCCAACCGTCCTGCCTGTGAGTTCGAGACCCCTAGGCCCAATGGCCCCGGGGCTGACTCAGTAGGCTTGGAAAGTCGGGACAACCGCTTAACCCACTGCTCCATAAGAGAAGCCCAATAATGAAACTGCTCACCGGAGGACCCCACAGGGGGCAGGAAGGGACTACAGAGTCGAGGATGCCGACTACTAGGAACAGAGGCCACAGATGACCCCAACGGAGTCAGAGTCAGCCTTCTGTCCCCTGTCACTGACGACTGTCATGCAGACAAACCAGAGGGCGACCTCAAGCAGTACTGTTTCTCCTTCGACCGGAGGGATGAAGAAGAGCTTGAAGTCAAGCGGTGCCAGGTTCCCGACTAAGATCGGGAACGGGCCTGCTTCTTTTCGAACTTTTGGGAGGACCACCCTTCATCCGGAGCACTGGACTGCCCCTAGTCAGACCCACCCTCCGTAGAGGGCAGCGGACCAGACCCAGCTCTGCTGGAAATACAGTTTTCATGCAAAGTCTCCCTAGTGTCACCGGCCCCGTTCATGGTCGACCCCGAAGGCGGGCTGAAGATGACTTCAGTGTTCTTTTCTATGAAAAACCTTTTTTTTTGTAAATGATAAATAAGAAAACAAATACTACAAATCAAAACTGAACGATGAAAGCTGCTGTCGTACAGATATGAAGATGCGACTCCCGGCAGGCAAGCAACGTCAATGAAGCACACTCGACGGTGGGAACAAAGGAACTAAGGCAGTTGTAGGGTCGACGCCTAGAGACAGACTATATGGCGCGAATCAGTCTCACAGTGCCGCGCATGCGCGGTCCTACCTTGGCGCCGGCCCTCCTGAAGATTTTTGGCTCCTGCTGGGTCCTAGTGCCTCCGGGGTAGTCCCATCAGTGTGAATGGGTGGCAGAGACTTTATGTCCAGGAAGATCAATGTTATTGCGATGAGACTTATAACTACAATAACAACCTCCCAGCTGGCCATTTCCTCAGATTACTGACCGGCTGGAGGAAAGTGGCCTGAGGTTACCCATCCTTTGGGAATGACTGGCTTCTCAGTCGTTATTGCTTAACTGTATCTGACTGATCCTGCTGACTCTCACCCCGAAATCTGCTGTAACCAGGAATCCCAGAATCCCCTGCTGGGCTGCAGCTGTGGAAGACTGAACAGGCTGAAGTACATGTTCGGGGTTTTATAAGCTCATCTTTTGTTTGCTCGTCCTACTGTGGCCCTGGGCTATGTACAGTCGCAGAGGACTGTCCTCAACCCGGGGAGAACAGCAGGACTGGCAAACAGCTGATCAAAGCTTATAAAAGCTCTAACATGCATTGCAGGCTTCTGAATCTCCCAAAGCAGCAGCCCGGCTCTGACATCAGTCGTAAGGGATTCTGAAATTTCTGGTTATAGCAAATAGTCTGGGACTTAGCAGATCAGTCAGATATGATCTACTATACCACTGTAATTTTTCCCCCCCACAAAAAAACTTACAACTCAGACCAGCCCCATGCTTGGGTGTGGGGCTCTTACTGCTGTCTGTTTCCCTTCAACTATAGTGCTAGGTAAACTGTTCCACTTGTCCACCATCCCTTTCATAAAAAATATTTCCTAGTGTTCGCTTTAAAATTTCCTCTGATAAGCCTAGGATTGTTTCCTCTGATGAGCTGTTCATTATTTATAGTGGTTCAATGTAATCCATCCTTCTGTACCCCATATATGTATATACATTGTGTTTATATCATCAGCACTTCACCCCCTCTCTCTCCTGACACATAGCAATCACATACTAAGATTCATTAAAGGGACACTGTCAACATCCTTAGGCCTCAAAGTGTCTCTAGTTTAAAAAAAAACATGTTATGGACTGGTCACATTTTGTAAAGATCACTGCTGTAGCTAGTACTTTGATTCCAGTTCATTTTTTTCTTTGTAAAAGTGACAGACTGTCCACCATAGTGGTGTTACAGCACAACAATGTATTTGTTTACAGTCCTAGATCAATTCCTGCTGCACCTTTCCTGGACTTGGGAACACCAACAGCCTATCCATTCAGGAAGCAGTGGGAGAAGAGCTGACTACTGCATCACTAGCTGCATTGTTTGGGGGTGTTCATTATGTTCAGGAAGCATGCAAGAGAAGTTCAAGGATTCGAAACAAAACAAGGTTGGGTATAATTAAACTATGAGCAGGCGCTGCAGTTCTACTAAGAAAGGAAGCAGATCAAACAACCTGCATCACCAATGAATCTTAGAGAAGAAGGCAATCATAAATTGTGGATTTTCAACTGCAATTAATATGATGCAAAAAAGGGTTGACAGTGTCCTTTTAATCTCCATTAATCTCTATTTTATAAGTTCTACTCTACATTTCTTCAATTATTTTGCTAACCCTTTCTGTACTGTCCCCAGTTTATTCAGTTCCTTTCTCAAATGTGGGTCCCAAACTTTATTTAACTACCTTTAGTCAAACTGTTCACACATACAAAGGTAGATGCTGGTCCAGGGGAACAGAGAGAAGACTGTTTAACCACCCCAGCGCACAGAGGGCAGAAAACTTTTTTTTTTTTGGGTGCCCAGAATGAGTACACATACTCTATCACAACAGATGGACAAAGTTAGAATGACAATAGGTTCTTGAACGCTGTCTAGGGTATTCTGGAATAGGACACGACTGCTTCCATTGGTGCATTTTGTGTGCATGCATGGGAGAGGTTTTACAATTGATTTATCCAGGATAGCCTGTAGAACAATAAATCATCTGTTTTATAGCAGGATCTTACTTCTATCCAATTTTATACCTGGAATGGCATAGACTGATCAAGTGTTTTATCATCTCTAAACCAGCAGAATAAGAGCTGCTGGTATCTTCACAGACTCCCTTAGTGACCATGCCTCAATTTTCTGTATATATATTAAAAAAAAACTAAATTGTACCTCCGTAGGATATTTTGGGCTAAAGATTTCTCCAAATTTGATACCAGCTCCTTCCTCTCTATACTATCAGAGGTTCACCAGGCCACTATCAAGAACCTCCCTAGTACTGGCTCAGCCACTGACTTCTTTATAAACTGCTTCTTGCGAGCTACCAACAAGAGTGCCCCCTTTAAGAAACTAAAGTATCAAAGGGAAGCATTCCCAATGGATGGCTCAAGTAGCAAAGGGAAGCATTCCCAATGGATGGACAGTGGGCTAAAGAAGCTCATGAAGCAGAGGGACAAGGCATGGGGGCTCTTCAAAACCTCTGGCCTCACAGCTGACTGGCACAGGTACACAGAGAAGTGAGAAATGCCTGTAAACAGGACCTCAAAGCTGTAAATAAAGTACCACCTTGTGACCCTCCAACACAAGAATCTCTCTAGCCCCTAAAAAATTACGGGTGCAAATTAATGTTGGCCGTACCAGCTCCATTGAGGGTAATATACTAGTGGATAGTCACCGCTATGACCACTTGCCTCAGCCAATGCACTAAATGCTTTTTTACTGACCTGGACAGATTCAAGAATAATCTTTTTTGGTCCCCAAAACAACCCCTGCCTTGCCTGTCACAATGAGCTAAGTGCCTGAATTCCACTTCAGGATGGTAACTTGAAAAGAGGTGCTCAACTCTTATGGTAATTTAAGGAAGAAGACTTAGCTGGATCTGACAAACTCGTATGGAAACTGCTAAAGCTGGCTGCTCCTGCTATTGCCTCTCCTACTACCATGCTGTTTAACTGATACCTTAGGGAAGGGAGCAAACCCACAGCCCACTAGATGCCTCCCTTAAGGGAGGCGCTGGACACCATACCTCGCGCCACATCGGTGACCTGGTTTTGGAAGTGGACTCGGCCCGTCGGGGGTTGTCAGAGGAGGAAAGGATAGAGCATTCAGAGGATAGCTCTCCTTTCCTGGGAGGGAGGGGGATATAGGCCTTGCCATCTGGAGACCCCTAGTGGTAACTGGGGGCAAATTCAGCAGTCTAGTCCTGGCAAGTGAGGAACGGCCGTGGTGCTCCTGTGAGCATGAACGGGAGCGCTCTTGTGCCACAATGCAGTGCACTGCACTGCCAGGCCAATGGAAGGGGGGGAGAAAACAGAAATACCCCCTTCCCACTGGTAGGCAAAAGCAAGCAAGTCTAGTGGCCCAGCACCACGTCCAATTCCAGGCTTACCAGCCCTCTGGTTCTTCTCTTGCTCATCCCCCACCAGATACTGTAGACAGAGCACCGGGTGGAGTGGAGGCCCTTGCTCCCGGGGGGCTTAGATCCAGGGGGGCTTGGGGGTCATGACGAAGAGGAGACTGGAGGCTTCAGGAGGACGGGAGAACCTGGTGCCGAACAACCACGCTGGAGAGAGTCCAATGGGGTAGGGTGCTAGAAACAGAGTTAACACCAAAAAAAAAACAACTGCCTGTACACAAGGGTGGCTCTAAAGAGCCAGTGGAAAACTACCACCCCATTTCAAGCCTCTGCTCCCTGGCCAAACTGCAGGACATATTAGTTTACGATCAGTTTCAATACCATGCAGAACAGCAAGGCCTTCTGACTGGCAGACAACATGGATTTTGAAAGAACCAAGGGACAGACGCAGCCTTGGTCAGACTGACCACAGACATCTAAGGCACCATGGACAAAGGAGAAATGACTAGTGCAGTCTTCATGGACCTCACCAAAGCTTTTGACCTGGTCAATCACAGTTTTCTGTTAGGTAAACAAACACTTTGGCCTTGACAGTCTGTCCTTTTGATGGTTCTCTGATTATCTTGCAGACAGGATGCAATTGTAAAAATGGAAGAGTGTGCTCAGTCAGGGCAACAACAGATTGCGGATGGCATACCATAAGGGTACCTCCTGGGCCCCCTACTCTTCTCACTCTTTGTGAACGATACACAAGGCAACTGTGGTGGGGCTAACTTGCTGCTTTATGCCGACGTTGCTATACTTTACAGATGTTCCAAAGACGCCAATCAGATCAACTGACAGACCACAAATGATTTTCGAAAACTAGAATAACAGTTCATGGACAACAAACTGATCCAAAAATGCTAAAAAGACCAAGGTCATCCTGTTTGACTCCAGGCACTTGGGTTCAGCAAGACAGTACGTTACCCCTTTCCACACTGCTTGGACCTCATATAGAGGTGGTTGAGACTGTTAACTATCATGGGGTATATGTGGACCAAGAAATAACTTTCAGAATACACGCAGAACGCTTAACGAAGTCCTTGCTCCAAAAAAACTGGGCTCCTCTATCACCTCAACACCTTCTTCACCAAGGAGTCACAGCTAACAACTGCCAACAGCATGCTGCTTCCCCATCCTGCTGTATGAGACCCCATTTCTCCAAACTGCTAGGTGCTCTGAAATGGAGCTCCTCAAAATTCTACACCACAAAACTAATTGCTTTGCATCTAGGACCTCAGCTAGGGAGCACCATTGTAATGTTTATGAGCACTAAACTGGCAGGGTTCATTTCAGATATTTATGTATGTGGGACACTGACCCACTGGGTATAGAAAGTAAGGGTCAAATGAAAACAATAACTGGTCATTATTGTTCAACCAAGCCCAGATTTATATAACAGCAGTTTAAAACCTCTACAGCAGTGAGTAGTTGACTCCAAGGTAGAAGAAAAGGTGGGTCAAAATTAAAAACTGTGTGACAGCTGTCCCAATCCCCCACCCAAAAATGAACCGTGAACTGGCCCTCACTAGAAGGCAGACTCAAGTACTCCATTCTCTCACTGGCCTTTAAACTGGTTAAATGCACTACTCTGCAGAATCTACAGGATGTTTTGGTTGCAAAATCCCACAAGACGACTCTCCAGTCTTCCAGCTGCATGCTCTTAGAAGTACCCAGGGTGCGGTCTGAAACAGGGAAAAGGTCCTTTGCCAACTCTACCCCATCCTTGTGGAACACCCTCTGTGCAACCCCTTAAGATTGCTTCCATTCGGAAGTTTCAAGAAGGGCTTAAAGCCCACCTACTTCGAGTGCAACCAATACACCTGTTACCGCTGATACTGTTCTCCCCTTCATGGAATAGTATTTTTCTGAAGTGTCCATGCTGGTTTGCAAATCCACCTTTCGAAACTGTCCTGGTAGATCTGCATAATGGTCGATTATGCCAAGCCTATGATGCGTTTACAATAAAGGTCTCGGTCTCTGCAATCCTACTGAATTCTGATGTATGTAACCTGTAATCCATTATTGCCTTTGTGCATACTGAGTCTCGACTGTCTATAACCTACAGCACCTTACTATTGTTAATGAATATACGATGTCTTGCTGCAACGCCACTATGTAATTAAACCCAGGTTACCCCAGAAAAAGCGACTCAAGTCTCAGTGGGCCCACCCAGTCAACAATTCAATACATAGCTGTGCCCAAAGTCCTAGGCATTTCTTCAATAGTTTGCCATTTTATATTTATGTACTATATCAGTTTTAACTGTCACAGTTTTATCTGTGTTGCCTGTACATTGTTAGGACCCCTTGGATTTTAGAAAGGGGCAAATTAACTTTACCATCACCCCTTTCTCTCACCTTCTATCTTTTGGCAAAAAGCCAGGTCTTTACCCCCTACAATACCCTTCCCCCGGACCATGCCTACTTACTTTTAAGATCAGTCTTTTTCTGTGGCACAATATTAAAAGTTTCCCCCAAAAGCACATTGTGTCCACAGCGCTACCCTCCTTCACTGTTTGCATTGAGTATCCAAAGAATTTTGTGAGCTTGATAAATGATCTTCCTTTTGGGAAGCCATGCTGTAGCCGGATTAGAATTTTGTAAGTGAGACCACCTCTTTCCCCGATTAACGTTTTCAGTATATTCCCCAACTACTAAGGTTAGACTTACGGTCCAGTAGTTCACTGGCATTTCTCTATACCCTTTTTCCACAGGGCTCTGCCCTAGACTTGTTCAAGATTCTTTTCTATAGACCCTTTCATACTGTGAATGGCTTTTCTCTTCACCCCTTCACATATCCCATTTTTTCTAGACCCTGTCACAAAAATTATTTCAGTAGTAATTGTAAAGTTTTACCAGGAAAGGCCTACTGAGCTGTGAAACAGTTTCCCACAGGCATCATGCACTTGGAGGGTAAAAGTGAACTGGGAAACTGAAAAATGGTACAGTAACAAGCATGAAACAGAATTTAAATAAAAAGCAGAAACACAAACACAAACATTTGTCAGCAGAAAAGAATCAGATGGTACCTGCCTAGTCAGTCTCCGCAGACCCTAACTGATCTCCAGTGACCCTCCCTCCCTCCTCCCTGCCTATTTACCAATATAGAAACATTCAATTTGTCGATAGGAACAATAAACATAACATACCATACAATGAAATAAATACAGAAATAATATACAAAGATATGCAAAATCGGTACAATACAGCAGTGAGGTTGCACATGAAAATGCATTTGGCATTTTAAATGACTCCCCACCCCACAAAGCCTTACTCCCCCTCCCCCCATTAGGGTTTTCACAACTAAAGGGAATTGTTAAGCAGCACAACTTACTCTGTTTTAATTTTGTAAAGACCACGATCAGGGAAAATGGCGGGTGCTGCACAGTGCCATCTTAGGCTACGGTGTGGCTCTACATTGCTCGCATTTATGTTTTTCAATACAAGCAAGCAGAAACAGAGCTGCACCGTAATCAGAGATGGCACCACGCATTGCCTGCCATGTTTCCTGATCGCGGTCTTTACAAAATGAAAATAAAAAGTTGTACTGCTTAAAAAAAATTCTGTTTATTTGTAAAAACCCTAATCGGGGTAAAGTTTTTTTTTTTGTGGGGGGGTGGAGTTTAGGAAAAGACAGCTTTCCTTTAAACACTGCAGACAGCGAGTGCAGTCACTGCAACAGAAACCATCAACTGCCATTCAAGTATGAATGCAGAGTACACATGCCTTACCACTAGACCCTCACACAGGCTTTTTTAAGACCCTTTTCATTAATCATTTTTCCCTAGACCCTTTCACTAATGACTTTTCTTTAAACCCTTATATAAATGGCTTTTCTATAAACACTTTCATAAAAGGCTTTTCTCTATAAACACTTTTACAAATCTTTTTTTCTGGATATTTCCGCAAAGGACATTTCTCTAGACCCCCTTCACAAAAGGCCTTTCTCCAAACCCTATTACAAATGTCTTTTCTCTAGATCTTTTCATAAAAGATTCATCTCTAGACCCTTTCGACAGTGCCTTTTTTCTAGACCCTTACAAAAAAGCCTTTTCCATAGACACTTTCATACAAGGCTTTTCTCAACACCTTTACAGATGGTTTTTCTCTAGACCCCCTCACAAATACCTTTCTCTAGACCATTCCACAACTGGCCCTTTTTTCCCCCCTTTACATTTTGCTCCTCTGGATGCCCCTGCAGCCCCACTCCTTCAGGCTCTCACATGCTGACTCTCCTGCTGCCCGTCAGACCTAACCCCGCTTCAGCACCCATCTCGGCTTTCCCCAGAGCTCTGCCATCATTCCCCACTGGTGGTCCAGCTTATCCCTCCCCCCCACCCTGGGAAGCAACCCCTGTTACACAAAGGAAGTCAGTCAAGGGCCACGTGTGGTGCGCTCAGCAGCATGTGGGAGGCCTACTGAATGCTGTCATCCAGTGTTGCAGGGTGGCTATGTTTCCACTCTTCTGGGGCACCCACCCACCTCGGCATCATGTGGTCATCCACGCCACCAAGAATACCTCTGCAAACCCACCGCTACAAGAGGGGCACAACACTAGGACCCTCCCCCAGGAGGGAAGCATCCAAAGGACGCTTTCAACTCCCTCCCTGCCTCACAACTGACTCTTCTCTAACACCCTCCCATAAATAGCTTTTCTATATGAACTTTTTACAAAAGGCTTTTTTCTGAATGCTTTTACAAATGGCGTTTCACTAGACGCTTCCACAAATGTCTTCTCTCTAGACAATTTCAAATAGTTTTTCTCTATACCCTTTCATTCAAAATGGCTTCCCTATACCCTTTCACAAATGGTTTTTCATCAAGACCTTTCATAAATGTTCATTTCCTAGACCTTTTCATAAATGGCTTCTCTCTAGACCCCTTCCTTCATAAATGACTTCTCTAGTTCCTTTCACAAATGGCATCTCTAGACCCTTTCATTCACAATGACTTCTCTAGACCCTTTTCGTTCACAAATTACTTCTTTAGACCCGTTCACACATGACTTCTTCAGAATGCGACAGAAAAAAAAAAACCTGCATTCAGTGAAGATGTAAATCTGCAAAATTTGAGGTCAGGTGGTATGGTCTAGCGCCTAGTTCAGAGTCAACGAAAAGTCACTGGGTCACACTTTGGTGACCATGATCAAGTCACGTAACATCCAAGTGCGTCGGCACTCTTGGCTATAAAATTTGGTAGAATTAGAACCCCAGTGAAATGATACGTTGCTTCTCAGTTGGATTATCCGATGTAACCAAACTGTAAAACAATAACAATCTAATTCATTAACAATGTCTTTTTTGGATCAGGCCTATCTGACAGTCTCTCTTTTCACACACTGATCAACAGAAGAGCCCAGCTACATGACTGCATTCAGAATTAGACCTACCAAATCCGACTCATCACCATCATCCTCTTCCTCCCCCGATTCATCAAACTCTTCTTCAGAACCACGGTCTTCCACCTGTGAGAAGAGCAATCCAAAGGAGGAAAAGATGTAAAAGAATTTTGGGAAGAGTCAGGTTAAAACAAAGAATGAATTATGGGAAATTTTCTAGGCAATCAGGTTCACTAATCTGTAAACATTCCAATGCATCTCATGCGCAGAACTCTGCCTCAAGCGAAGAAATTAAAAGTTGTAAGTTCAGTGAAATGCCCGTTTTTCCCCCCGACTGCATTTATAATGGGCTCTCCATGTCTGAGGCCTGCATGTGTATGATTTATTAGTAGCCAGCAAGTCCCCGCACCCCTTGCTCATGGGAGGCCCTCACAGACCACTGCAGCTCCCAAGTGCAGCAGCATTGCTCCATTAGTAGGGAGGGGCAGTTCTGGGACAGAGCAGGGCTAGACATGACCCAGCAGCAGATCCCCTACTTAAAATGAGTCGGGGTTTATGGGATCCAGTGGTCTTCAACAAGCAGTTCAGGATCTTGTTAGAAAAACTGATTTTTTTTTTTCTGGTGTGCTGCCCTCTGCCTCTTGTCTAGCCATCTCTGCCATAAAGGAAAGCTGGAGAATTGTGTGCAGGATTCTGATTAGGACCTAGAATTAAAGGGAACAATTAGCACTAAGACCACCACGGGGCTGGTCCCAATCTGCACTATGTGTGGAAAGATTTTTTTTTCTTTCTTTAATGTTTACTGCAATGTAGTACATTATGAGTCTGATTTTGTGGACTTCCAAGCTTATATTTGCTTTAAAGAGCTACTGACTCCTCTAAAAAACCTTCAAAAAATCATATTAGGTACAATTCTGCTTGCATTTAATTTATATTTCATATATTTCTCCTCCCCATTATTTATTACTAGGAAATTTACATGGATACAAGATATTTATTCCTTAGAGTTCCTTTAGAGTGCATCTGCCTCTACAGCTTACTCCCTACTTCAAGTTATAATTCTCTGTTGTGACATCATAATCTGTTGCCATGGGAGTAACTGATGTCACAAGCAGTACATTATGATCTCAAGTAGGGGGAGAGCAGCAGGAATAGAAGAACTCCGCAGAAGCAAAGATCCTGTTTTCATGCAAATTACCTCAGTAATAAATAATGGGGAGGAGGAATACAGCACTAATGGGAAATACAAGCTGGACTGTCTAAATATTGTCTTTTGTTAAAGTTCTCCTGAAGGCATCACCAGCTCTTTAACCAGAAATCCCAGAATCCCCTGCTGCACAGTGGGAGATTTAACAGCCTGCAGTACATGTTAAGAATTTTTAGAAGCTCTGATCTTTTGTTTGCTGGTTCCGCTGTCAAACCAGGGCCACGTACAGTCATAGAGGAATGTACTTAGCCCTGGGAAAACAGTGGGACCAGCGAACAGCTGCTCGTAGCTTATAAAAGCTCTTAACATGCACTGCATGCTATCAAATCTTTCAGTGCTGCAGCTCTCCTCTGATGTCAGCTGCAGAGGATTCTGGGATTTCTAGTTACAGCAAACGTCAGCCTGGAAGTCATCAAAGTCAGCCTGATACAATCTACTATAGTGCAGTAAACAGTAAGGAAAGAAAAATCTTTTTGCACACAAAGTTCAAATTGCAACACACCCACACACTGGTGTAGGGTGCTTAGTGCTGACTGCTCCTCTAACAGGTCGCGGCAGGAGTGCAGAAGAATTATTTCAAACGTCCACTCCATCTCCACCAGTGCAACACGTGTGCCCAATTGGTGCCCATAACCAGTTATACCTGGTCTGATGTATGCAACAGAGAGCGACTCTGCTCCCCAACATGGCCCGGACCATACCACCCACATAGTTTTGTGGGAGGAGTGGGGATTAGGTCGAGTAGTTTTACTCAGCAGCAAGGGTTAGAGAATGCATCTGAGCCTTCCTGTGTCCGTTTCCTGCCATTTCAACTTAGGATGGCCTTGAGCTACTTCAGCAGAAACCACGTTGTTTATGTGTATGCTACCCTGACACTTTGAGTACACTTCCACTCAGTGTTTCACAGTGCTTTCACCCAAGGAATGCAGAAAAAGATACTATGCTGCAAGTCAGTGGCCCAGTAGGCTGTATTCTCATCTATGGGGTAGCAAGATCGGAAGGTCATGGGTTCCAGTTTCACAACAAGAATTTGGACTTCTAGAAAATACAGAAACTAATTTAGCACGGGGGTGGGGTTGCACTGTTGAGGTACTGTCCTTCAGGTGAAGTATTAAACCAAGGTTCCCCATGGCCATCTCTTGTGTCTGTGCAGGTGGTTGTTTAAGAACAAATCGTAAAGGTAGGGGATTTTGGTTCTGGCCAACATTCTCTCTCTTAATAAAAGAGTTCCCTGAAAACGAGCTGCCGCAGTCCAGTATGCCCTTCCTAGTAAAAAAATTACAAATAATAAACAAATGAATAAATGAATGAAATACCCATGAAAGACAAGGTAACAAAGTACAGACATGTAGGAACAGCAACAGGAATATATACAACTCTGTACCTTTCTGAACACCATCCACCGTTAACAGTAAAATATTATAGTACAGTATATGGTTAGGGTTTATTGTGTATGGAATTCAGTGGCTCTCAATAAGGTGTTGTGCACCATTGAAAAGTTGCGGTGTATGTTAAAGATGTTGCTGTGCACCCATGTATTTCTGCTCGGTCTGACTTCTGCCTGCCAGCCCGCTTTCATTTTTACTGAGTGCGCTCTCTGTACCAACACTTGGTGCTGTCTGTAGTTCCCACTACTTCCCTCTACAAAACCATATATTATAAAAAAATAAAATATGGGTGACCATATACACAGCTCGCCTTATGTTTCCATCTCAAGGCTGAGATAACATCGTGGACCTCTCAAGCTTCACTCTCGAGGTCCATTTGCTGTTACCTCTACCCCTCACTGGAAACACATACTTCTTGTGTATGGTCACCCATACATTATTTCTTAAGTTTATTATTTTATTACTTTAATTTGTTGCTTGTGCTATTACTTCACTGGTGCTGCCCCAACCCATCAATTTCAGCCTTGACCTCCCATGCCTTTAAGGCTTACCACCCTCGGTTTACTCTCCATGGAGGGGCCTGGCTATAATTACCCCACCCCCAAGGAGTGCAGCAGCAGGAGTCTCCCCTGGTGGATGGGCAGCCCATAGTGGGAGGCAGGGTAACAGGCACACCAGGATCATCCTGCAAACACCAGGGTTTCCATCTGCCCCCTGGAGACGCTGGCACACAGGGGACCTCGTGTATGTACACGCATGAGTGCTGTGCGGAGACAGACTAAGCATCCCCCCTTCCTGTAATACCCCGGCTGTTCCACCAACCTGTGGTCACGCAGATGGTAGGAGAGTGGCAGAAGCACACACCTTCCCTCCCTGGAGGAAAACATTCTCTGGGACACTCACCACTCCCTCCAGGCAGGCCCCAACACCCCAGGCACATTCCCAAACTCAGGCTGCCAGCATCACCAGCAGTAGTGCCATTACTGTGCCGAGAGGCCAGATGTTTATCTTATCTTTATATGATATATTAATTGTTATAAATCTATTATGTAGCACTTTTGATAATGTTGTACTGTACGGTTTATAGCGTCGCTATAATCTCTTGAACCCTTCCCCAAAGACGTACCTGAAAAGAGCTGTTCTCCAGTGCAGAGTACTTCTTGACAAAAATGTAAAGAAATAATAAATACATAAAAAGCTGACCCAATTGACCCCAGTTCATGCCTGGACTCCAGTTCTCTGGCACTGGGGGCTTGCAGGGTAGTGTGTCTCGATGGTCTGGCATTCAGTTTCTGGGAACGGTTGGGGATACCCAGCACTCAAACATCACCACACTGCCAAATGGCACTATTCCCCCCTCCAGCACCAGTAGTTACCGTATGCCTCTTATTACAACAGCCCTCTGGAGACGCTCGTATTCTCTGCACTCAGAGTATCCACATGACTGATCTGACTGCCTGCTAGGGCAGTCTACTGTACAGACCTACAGCACACTACATGACGCTGATGATTCCTTTCTGTTCCAACACTGCTCCCCCTCCCCCCCAAACTTCAAAATTCAGCCTGCGTTCAGTTCTCTTTTCCTGGCTGACAAACAGCCCATTTGAAACTTTCTCCTTACTCTTCCGTACCCCACTGTTATTACTCTCATCTGAACTGCACAGTCATTGTATTAGGTGCACCAAGCAATTAGATTACTGTAAGTGAGCATCATATATAGGCCCACACAGTCGGGCCCAGGGTGCCCCCTCCCACTTTACAAAACTAAAAAAAATTATTAAGGGAATGTATTTTGGGGAGGCAGTAATAAAGTTGTGTTTTTTTTTTTTAATCTTGCCCCCATTTTTTTTTATCCCTCCACAAAAACAAACACAAAAATGCATTTTCCCTGTACCAAAGATCACGAGTGCTTTGGACAGTGGCTATATACCTTCCAATGATTTGTTTTGTCTTCTTGATGCATCCAGGCACTAAATTGGTCTTAACAGCTGCTGTGAACTGCTATTCCTGTTTTAGAATCCTGCCTACGATGACCCCATGATCTTTTTCCTGTTTGGTTACTGTACGTTTTAACTTACCTATCTGAAGATCCAATGTCCCAAACCTTACAGATCACTTCTGAGAAAGAAACACAGCAGCTCCATATTTTCTTATGTACTTTGGTGCTCTGACACAATTTCCACTGTAACCAGCCTCAAGTGTATCATGCCCAAATTTGTGCATGGTTTACTCTTCAAATTACCACTGCACAAAGCTCTGTGTTCTCTTTGTAGTTTACAAGAGAATATATGACCAAAGGAGGCTACCAAACTGGACTCCATGCCGCGTTTGCCTCATCCACACACACACACACACACACACTACACCTGAACTCTTCTTGAACCACTTTCTGTGCACTGTGTTCTCTGGTTTCAAATGAGGGGTTACAGTAAAAAGCAGGTCATTTGATTTTCTATCCCGACCCCCACCCACGCACATTAGCCAGCCGGAAAAATAGAGATACTTAAAAAAATGATGCTCAGGGGGCAGAGTGTCAAGATGGCTGTAATGCAGCTCCGCTCCTCACAGCTCTCAGTATGGTGTAGCGTTTTTAGGCTCCCATTCTGTTTTAATTTTATTACCCAATTGCTGAATGAAACTTATGTTAATTTTGCCCCCCCCCCCCTTTGCTCGCATAGTATTTGTTTTTAGTTTTCCGGCTAAATAACTTGGATTTCAGCTGCCAGTAAATGGTGTCTGGATGGCGAACCTTAAGTGCTTGAACCACAGGCCTGGTAAAGAGCACCCTACCGAAGTTCACTGAAACCTGGTGTTTTCAGGATGACTTTTGAGTGGAAAGGAGGAAGCCTGTGGAACTCAGAAGCCTGAGAGTATAGTCGCACTGTGTGTGCGGATAGGCTCGTTAAGCCTTATCAAAAGGTATGCCACTGTTGCCTGGGGGCCAGGGTTATCTGAATCCAAATTGTTAAATCTTGGAGTCACTGCACCAGAAAGAGCACTTTTTGCTTTGTTCTTACAGGCACTCAAAGGAGTTTGTTGCTGAAGCCAGAGTTGGAGTGGGGAATTTTTAAAGGAGTATCCGGAATTGTGAAAGGTTCACCCTCCGCAGACCAGAATCTGAGCAAATTGAGTGAACTACTCATTATCATTGATGATTGATGTTTTCCTCCTTCCCGGGTTGTGTGCTGGAATTAATGGCAAATAAATAGGTAAAGATGGAAGCTAATTTTGGATGCAACGCTTCAAGGTACTGTCTTTTAATCACAAGTAGCTTAAAATGACTAGCTTCCTCCCTCGTATTTTATTTCTGGTGGTTTCTCCTTGATAATGTGCTTAAAGACGCTGTAGTAGTGACATGTGGAGGCCGAACTGGGGTAACTTCCCCAGTGAGGTATAGCGTTTTTGGCTGGTGATTCATTACTCAGTCTAATATTATGAACTAAAAGAACCAGGTTCAATGGTTTGACCTTGCTTTAAACTAGGTTTTAAACTACGGGAAAATTCGGTGTGCCTTCTGTATGCTGTGATAACTGCAGGGATAACCATTCTAAAACCGGTTATTTTATTGTGTGGAATTCCATCGAGGGGTGAACTTTGTTAAAATGCAGGAGCTGTCATATTTATTTTCTGCCCTGAAGGATTCCACCCTAGCCTACATCATAAACCCTTGTATTTTAAATAGAAGCCTTAAGTGAGACTCCTGAAAGCACTGCCTTGAGATGCTAGACGGCTGATATATTAGCTGTTATTTTGATGCTATTTAAGATGCAGTTGGAGGTTGATACTTGAGTTCTCCAACAGGTTTAGTTATTATTATTTCTACAAGCAGGATTTTTCTCCAGCGGGTCTTATAATGACGCGTGTGAAGTGACCCGCAGACTGTGAATTAGGGATAACCCACTCCTCACGAGTGTGTCCTCTCTGATTTTCGAAGTTTAAATCCTAAGCTACCAAGTAAAATCACCTGTTTCTGTTAAATAATTTAATGGACTCCTGAACATAAAACAGAGCCTTTAGTTTAATATAGTGACATACAAATTTTTAGAGATTATTGGAGCCTTGAATGCTCATTTGGAAAATGATTGGACTTCTGATTACAATGAAGCCATGACTTTGTTTAGTTGAATTTATATTCTTTTATCTAATTCATTTTATTTTTAACAAGATGTCACAATTGATGGACATATTAAGCTAAATGTTTGTACACTTGTATCATGCTCTAAGTTTGCAGGTTATGCTGGACATGTTTCAGCAAATGGTTGTATTTAATACAGTTTTTGTCTTATAATAGGCTGACCTGGGCAAGTTTTCCGATATAGTATATGAGGGAGGGACCCACAGGGCTTTTTTTTATGCCGTAATGATTTGACTGAGAGACCAAAGGAAGGTTTGGAAATTAATGGTGGGTTTTTCGTTAAAGCTTATTAAAATAAGAGGGTATCCATGGATTAACCATTGAATATTAGACACCAGTTACCTAGCTCAAATACTTCAAGGCAGACATCACGTGTCTGTGATACATGTGCATAAAACTGGGGCAGGATGAGACATTTGATGGTGCTCGTAGGGTAGGATTTGTTCAGATGTAATTCCCCCTTGAAAGCTATCAGTGATGAGGGACTGTTATGGGCCTAGTTTGTTCTTTCTGTCCTAAAGAAAAGCTTATCTAAACTAAGGGATAGTTAGTACTAGGGCTCTGCCCCTAAATCGTCACCATAAGATAGTCTTTGGGAGGTGCTCGGAACACCAGCCATTTTTTAAGCTGGATCTTATGTTTTGGTGGAGCCCCTCTAGAGGGCACATGAGTATTACGGTGGGATTTCACAGAAGGATTTTGGAAAGGTTTTGTTGCCTGATTAAAAACAGTAGTGTTACGTAAGAACTTATAGTAACAATAGATCTTCGAGACAGGCTCTTGCAGTAGGTAATTACATATAGGACTGACGTCAGCAGGACCCCACGGAAAAATTTCTAGCTAGCAGTCCCTGAGGACCCTGCCCATCAGGTGACGGCGTCAGGAGGCGTCGGTATAAAGCGGGTCCTGATGCCTGCCTTCAGTTCTTTCCACCACAGGCCAAAGAGGCCAGGCAGAGAGGGCAGATATTCCTCACTGGAAAAGGAGCTGAAAAAGCTTAGGGGGATGGAGGGTGGGAAGGTATTACCTACTGCAAGAGCCTTTCTCAAAGATCTACTGTTACGGTAAGTTCTTACGTAACTGTATTATCTTACTTCGAGATGGCTCTTGCAGTAGGTAATTACATATAGGACTGAATCCCAAGCAGTCTGGAATAAGGAGAAGCACCGGGAGGAGGAAATCTACTCCAAGAAGTAGTTTTAGCGGTGCAAGCTTCAAGATAATAGGCCTTGCAGAACAGCCAGCCCGAAGCCTGCTCTACGGCGAGAGGTAATATCCAAACCGTAGTGTTTAGTAAAGGTATGGATGGAAGTCCAGGTGGCGGCAGCACAGATATCTGCCGCCTACACATTCTTGAAACAAGCCGCTGAGGCAGCTACTCCTCTGGTGAAGTGGCCTCTTACTTGACCCGGTAGGGTCTTGTTGTATTTGTCATAACAGAAAGTGATGCAATGAGCCAACCATTTAGATAGGCATTGTTTAGAAACAGCACTGCCTTCTCTTTTATGAGCAAAAGAGACGAACAGTTGATCAGTCTTTCTGAGATCCTTCGTCCTGTTGGTGTAGTATCTCAGAATCCGGTGAACGTCCATAGTATGGAGTAAATATTTCCCCTGATTAGAGTACTGCGTAAAAAAGGTGGGTAACTCTATGGACTGATTTAGAGTAGACTCCGCTACTACCTTAGGGAGAAACTTAGGGTTAGTGTGCAGAGCGACACGTTCCTTGTGAAAAATCAAGTATGGAATTTTACACATCAGGGTCTGGAGCTCGGAAATTCTCCGAGCAGAAGTAATGGCCACCAGGAAGAGAGTCTTCCACAAAAAGAACTTCAAGTCTGCTGAAGCTGCCGGTTCAAAGGGAGGCAGAGTAAGTTTCTCGAGAACAAAGTTCAAGTCCCAAGGGGGGCAGGAGTATGTATAGGAGGTCTCAGATGGAGGACCCCTCTGAGAAAGGTCTCAGAGACCTCCAGTTGGGCAAATGTCTTGTCTGCAAAGGGGATATGATAGGCCGAGATGGCCGCCATGTGGACTTTTAGAGAAGAATGACTGAGACCCAGGTCGAACAGATGGCGTAGGTACTCCAGCAGAAGCCCCGCTGAACAGGAAAAGGGTTCCACGTCCTTAGAAGCAGCCCAGATAGTGAACCTTTTCCACTTCATGGCGTGGGTAGATCCAGTGGAGGGTTTTCTAGCCTCCACCAAAATCTCCGCCACTTGAGGAGAAACCCCAAAACGGGACTGAGCTAAGTCTGCAGGAGCCATGCATGCAACTGAAGGGATTTGAGGCCTGGATGGACCAGGGTCCCCTGATCCTGAGTCAGTAAACCTCGTGATAGAGGAAGAGGATGATTCTCTGAGTATTGTTGTAGAAGAGAGAACCAAACTTGCCTGGGCCAGAAAGGAGCAATCAGAATCATTCGTGCTCCTTCTGAAGCTAGTTTCTGCAAGACTCGTGGGATAAGTGGAATTAGTGGAAAGGCAAAGACAAATCTGTCATTCCAGTCTAGAGACAGAGCGTCTCTCCAGAAAGCGCCTCGCTCTGGAACGAACGAGCAGAAGACTGGAAGCTTTGCATTTAGAGGGGATGCGAACAGGTCGACCTATGGAGTTCCCCAAAGTCGGAAGATACTGTCTAGGACCCCTTGGTCCAGTTCCCCACTCATGAGCTAGAGCAGATGAGCGACTAAGCTTGTCTGCCAGGGTGTTGTCGACTCCCGAAACATGAATTGCCGTGAGGTGAAGGTCGTGTTGTGTTGACGAATCCCAAACCCTCATCGCTTCCCTGCAAAGAGGGTAGGACCGAGTCCCCCCTTGTTTGTTGATGTACCAAACCACACACGTTGTCCGTCTGGACGGCTAGGTGGCCGGGAAGGATGTATGGGGGAAGGGCTTGGAGAGCATACAACACTGCCCAAAGCTCGAACACATTGATGTGGAGTGTCTGTTCGACCTTGGACCAAGAGCCCTGGGTCCGATGGGGACCTAGATGGGCTCCCCAACCTTCGCCCGAGGCGTCTGTGGTTAGAGTCTGGGATGGGGGAGGACGAAAGAAAGGAACTCCCCGAAACAGGTTCTCTCGAACCATCCACCATTGCAAGTCTCGGAGCATCAGCGAGGAGACTAGAACTGGGTGATCTAAGTCATCCACTAACTGATCCCATTGGGAGCAGAGAGTCCACTGAGAGATTCTCATGTGGAGTCGAGTGCGAGGAACTGTCGGGATAGCAGCCGCCATGAACCCGAGAAGGTGAAGGACCGACCCTGCACTGACCCGCCTGCGGCCGGACAATAGACTTATTTGAGTCTGGAGGGTGGACGCCCGGTCCGGTGGCAGGAAGGCCCTGCCAATGGTCGTATCTAGAATCGCCTCGATAAACTGTAGTCTCTGGGATGGGATCAAGTGAGACTTGGAATGGTTGATGGTAATATCCAGGCAGGCAAAAACCTGCTGGATTAAGGGTGAGGCAGCGCAGGAGTTCCTCCCTGGACGAGGCCGCCAGGAGCCAATCATCCAGGTATGGGAAAACCTGTACCCCCTTGGTAAGCAGGTAGACCGCCACCACTACCAGGCATTTGGTAAACACTCGGGGCACCGAGGATAGGCCAAACAGAAGTGCCCTGAATTGGTAGTGGTCCCCCTGGAATGCAAAATGAAGATATCTGCGATGAGATGGGTGAATGGAAATGTGCTGGTAAGCATCCTGCATATCCAGGGCACACAGCCATTGACCCGACCGGAGAAGGGGCAGAAGGCTCTGCAACGAGAGCATTCTGAACCTTTTGTATTCGACAAAAAAATTCAGGGAACTGAGATCCAGAATAGGTCTGAGATCTCCTGTCTTCTTTGGGACCAGGAAGAAATGGGAATAGTAACCCACCCTTCAAGATGAAGGGGGACGGGTTCTATTGCTTATCTCCTCCTGGACCAAGAGAAGATGTTCCCGTGAATATGACAACTTGGGGGGGGGGGTGGCGAGGTGGTTTCTGTAGAAACTCTATCAAGTGTCCTTCTGCGATCAGCTGGAGCACCCAAGAATCTGATGTTATCCTCTCCCATCCTGGAAGGTGGAGGGAAAACCTCCCTCTACCCGGTTCCTCCGGGGAGTCCGGAGGCTGTGGGAGAGGGAGGAGTCAGGTGGTGTGGGGCAGTGCCGCGCGGCACTCCGCTACTTTTGGGCGGGGGGGGGCTTAGCAGCTGTGGGGGCCGATGTTTTGTGGCCGCCTTCCTGGGGTTTCCGCCTTGGGCCGATTCCATCTGGCGAAGGGACGGCGCTGGCGGCTGGTGGGGGCGTGCATACATGGAGTCAACGGACTTCAGTGCCATCCCCTTCTCCTGCAAATCTTTGATGATGTCCTTGACATCGCCACCGAAAAGCACCGACCCCCAGAAGGGCACTTCCTGGATAGCGGATTGCACTTCCGGGACCAACCCTGACACAAGGAGCCAAGCATGACAACGTAGGCCTACGGCAAAAGTTGAGCTCCGTCCAGCAGTGTCCACTGCATCGTAGGTCGCACGAAGCGTGTTGACTGGCCGAACGCGCAAAGCGGACAAGATCAGCCAACTCCTGCTTGACTTGGGAGTCCGGCAGGGAGTCCAGTTTGGCTTCCACCGGAGTAAGAATGGCCTTCTGGTAGTCCCCCATATGGCCGACATAGTTCAGGGCCCTAATCCCCAGCTTAGAGGAAGCAGAGATCTTCTTTCCATACTGGTCCAGTAGGTGGGATTCTTCGTCAGGTGGCGATGAGCTAAAATGTTCTGGGTTAGCCGACCGGCCGTGAGTGGCGCTAATCACGACAGTCCGCACGAGGGAGAGAATCTAAAAAATCAACACCTTCGGGAGCCTGGTATAGCCTGTTCGAATTCCGCGGAAGTGGGGCTAGAGCCGACGGCTGTTTCCAGATGGTAGTGACATGGTCGGCATGAGGCTCTATCCAGGGTGGCACCAAAGCAGGAGCTGTCATGGGCACATCCAGATGCTCGGTGAGTTTCAAATGCTGAGGGTCTGGTTCCAAAGAGTGCCACTGATGAACCTCCTGGATTTTCCTTAGGAACTCCGTAAAAGAAGGATCTTCCGGAGAAGACTTCGGAGGAGTCCTTGGCCTGGGCTTTGAAGGACAGCGTGGCTCATCGTCCCTTTCGGAGCAACCGTCTGAGGAATCAGAGGAGTATGAGGGTGAAGAGGAAGAGGAAAAAGACTCCCTTTCCCGACCCGGGGGAGGAATGGACCCCTTGGGAAGCACCCGAGGCGTGTCCTGCCCTCTCTGGACCCAGATGGGAGAGCCCTGGAGTCCAGAGGTGGTGAGGGAGTGTGCCGCCGCAGACGTACGGGAACCTGAGATGGCACCATCGTCGGTAGGTGACTCTCCACCTCCCTGGTGAGCTGAGCCTTGGCCTTAGCCCACCAGGAGGCCAGAGTCTCCTGCAACTCCACTGGCGGCTGTGGGGGCAGTGGAGGAGGAGGGGGATAAGGATATGGTTGTACCCATATGGAGAGAACCCAAAACCCGGCGTCAGGTACTGCGGCGTCGGAAAGACCGGTGTCGGGTACTGCGGCGCCGGATACTGTGGTCTCGGATACGCCGGCGTCTGATAGGATGGAGGGTATCCATGAGCCGGAGGAGCTACCGGAGCAGACGGCCCAGCCGGCGGCCTCATGGGCGGATCCAAGTTGGAGGGCCCCGGAGGGAAGAAGGCCCAGCAGCGGGGCGACATCCGGAAGTAGGATGTCTGCCGGAGTCTGTAAAACCGGCGTCGGAGGCCCTGGCGTCGGAGCCAGCATCCAGGGAGCCAGCGTGGATCCCAGCGCACCTGGGGCCGGTCCGGCGGAGAGGAACTAGCGTCGCCCGAGGGGATGGAGGGAAAAAATCCCCGGGGTCGGGCTGGTGGGACTCTGGGTCCCCGGATGGCAGAGAAGGCTGCAGGGAACCGGGAAAGATGGATGTGGGCAGGTCCGTCTTCGGTTCTTTCGCCAACCGGATGTTGGACGAACCAATGTGCAGTTTTACAGCGAGCACCCGGTGGGCGCCGGCGTCCGACTTATGAGAGACTTCACCGGAGGCAGACCGAGGGGAAGGACTGGCCTGATCTGGCGGGAGAGGAGCCACGCGCCACCCCGAAGGGTCGTGCACCTTACTGGCTTTCTCCCGCGGACGTCAGAGGAGCCAGCGTCCAGCTTACGGAGTCCTGCACCCAGTATGCATGAAGCTACGGCGAACCGAGGCGGGAGGAGGCCTCCAATGCCGGAGGCACCCGAGGCCCGAGCCAGGCAGGCGGGCGGCAGCCCCCTCAGAGAAACCTCCGAGAGGCGGCCGTCGAGGCGGTCCCCGGAGGGCGTTACCTGAGACCTGGCGACTCCCGAGGGAGACGTAGTGGAGGAGCCCTTGTCCTGGTGCCTCTCCTTGTCTTTCTTCTTCCTATGGCCTTCGGGGGAAGTGGACACCTGCCTCAGTTTTTTTAGCTCCTTCTCCATCGAACTCATATTTTTCTTCAAGATGTGGGCTTCCAGGGATTGCTGCCGCCTTTTCCGGGTAGCCGCATTGAAACTGAGGCAGTGCTGGCACTTCTCGACCGGGTGATCGGGGCCTAGACAGAACAGGCACAGGGAATGGCTGTCCTTGTGCGGGAGTTGAGCGCCGCACGAGTCGCACTTATTTTTGTGCTCGGAGGGTGTAGGGGACGACACACCGATGATGACCTGACTATTGTCGAAAAAATCAGAATAATTGGTAAAACTGGCGAAGCAACAAACTTTTCAGCGAGGCTGCACAAGCTAGCGGCGGAAAAAGAACGGAAGGCCCGAGGCTGACAGGGACCGTCCCTTTATACCAGTCTCCTGGCGCCAGTCACCTGGCGATGAGGCGGTCCCTCGCCAGGGACTGCTAGCTAGAAATTTTTCCGTGGGGTCCTGCCGCCTGCCGACGTCAGTCCTATATGTAATTACCTACTGCAAGAGCCCTCTCGAAGTAAGATATAGGGTTCAGGTTTATTCACTTGAATAATAAGCTTGTTTCTGCCTAACTTTTTCAAAGAAATTTACATGGGCCTACTATGGTAAACTTTTCTGGCATATTAATTTAAGGAGAACTGTGGCAATACTAAGATCCCCACCCCCAAAAGGCTTACCTCCCGATTAAGCTTTTGAGACAGAAACCCCCCTTTTTTCCCCAGCAGGCACTTGCTTTATTTCTATTTCCTAAAACCCGCAAACCAGAAATATGGTGGACCGTGTGCAGCTCCATTTACTGTAACAGTGCAGTGCCGCACAGTTCACTTACACTGAAGCGAGCGGTGCGGCGCCGCACCATTACAGTAAATGGAGCTACACATGGTCCACCATATTTCCAGTTCACAGTTTTTAGAAACAGAAATAAAGCAAGTGCCTGCTGAAAAAAGGAATTGGGGGTTCGACCTCAAAAGCTTAATGGGAGGGAGCTCAGTATTGCCATAGTTCTCCTTTAAGCCTGAATTGTGGTGTACCCCTGAAGTTATCACTCATTTGCCGGTTTCTATATCTTACAGACGTGCATTTTTATCCTATAAGGAACCAATCATATGGAAAATACTACTATGATGAGGCAAATTTATCTTCCATTAATTCATAAGAATAATGCTTAAGAGTGGGACTATACTTTTAGAAACCTTTGGATATTTAATATAAGATGGCACTGTTTAAATGTGCTAATTTTAGGATAACGATGTCTGGATACTGGTCTTTTATAAGTGACTAATGGATAGAAATGTACAACATTTTATGTTTTGTAAAGGCTTTCTGTCGAACAAATAAACCTTTTGAAATTTGAATATTAGCCAGCCCGCCCTCTAATGTCAAGTTCTGTTTTGCCTTCCCATAGTCTCCCAAAACATATTAGTATGGAAAGGACAATACCAGGAAATCCAAATGCAGAGACTGCTGACTGGGTTAGTATGTAGCTACTGTACATCAAAGCACCCAACCTGCAGGTTTTCAATGCCCAAAATGCACATCTTCATACCTGATCCACTAATGAAAATGTGTCCCAAATATCTTCAGCACACTGCCCAGCAACACTGCAGTACAGATGCTTTACATGCCTCTTCACTAACTGAGGATAAGTTGCAGCTGCACCAAGCTGCAGGATATGCAATACCAGAGAACGGAAGTATGGCTAGGAACCTCAGGTCCTACCAAGAGAGCCTGTAGTGCAGTGGTTAGAGCACCGGCACAGTATTCCAGGTGCCTGGGTTTAATTCCCAGTAGGTCACAATTATTTTTTTCCCACTACAATCTGAATTTAAATGACTTAGCAGTGGTTAATACTGCACCAAAAAAAATGTCACTAATAAGGAAAAGGGGTAGAATTTTCATTCTGCAAAGCATTCAGTCCTCCTGTCATTAGCTGGGATCACATTCCAGTCATATGGACAGAGTCTTCTGGAAAATTCAATCTCATAAATGAAAGACATGTATCTTTAGTTTATTTGTTTACCAGGTACTTGGACTCGGCCAATGCCATTTTTCCTGGTCAGCCAGAGCAACACAGAAGAAAAAATTACTCACCTTAGTAATTATGTTTCTTCCAGTGGAGTCTTGCTGTATTCTGACAAGTGCAGTTAGCCCCAGCCTTTAAACTGCCCCGGAGAACAATGGGTTAACTTTTCTATGCATGGCATAGAATGTTCATCTTGAGCTCGGTTGATGTCTCTGCCTGTTCGAACTGCAACCGTCAGATCTTTATGAGCAAAACTCACTAGGTATTCTGTGTGGAAACTGTAAACATTTTTAACTAGCCAACTGTCAGAAAAATAATGTTTCGGGTTCTCAAAGGAAGACTCAAGTCAGGAAACCCAAACACAAAAACCAATCAAATGAAATAACATTTCACCCCAAGAAAACAGAGTGTGTAAAGGGGGCACCCCTAGGGTGCCAACATAGCTCCTGCCCACCCACATCCCAAAAATCTAGGTTCTGAGAGGGGAGGTCAGAATACAGCAAGACTCCATTAGAAGAAACATAATTACTAAGGTGAGTAATTTTTTCTTCAAACAACATGAAGTTTTGCTGTATTCTGACAAGTGCAGACTACCAAGCAGTACCTCCATGTAGGAGGGACAGAACCTAGTTTGGGAATAGGCTCTGAAGTACTGCTGTGCCAAACCGAGCATCACTCCTAGCCTGGATATCCACAGAGTAATGGTTGGTGAAAGTATAGACTGTTTTCCAGGTGGCTGCTTGACAAATTTCTAAAAGAGGGATATCCCTGGCAGCAGCCAGGGAAGCAGCTGTACCTCTTGTGGAACGAGCCCTCAGGCCTGAGGGTGGAGTTTTACCCAGTTTTTCATAGCAGAACTGTATACAAGAAACAATCCACCTGGCAATAGATCTCTTGGTGGCAGGTTTGCCCTTCCCAACTTCTCCATAAGTGAGGAACAACTGGAGGGAGTCAAACCTATGAACCTTGGTATGCTCTATGTAGTAGCCAAGGGCTCTTTTAACATCCAAACTGTGTAGCCTCCCGAGGAAGAATGACCAGTGAAGAAAACAGGGAGAGATATAGACGGATTCAGGTGGAAATCTGAAACCACTTTAGGCAAGAACTTTCTGTTAGTTCTAAGGACCACTTTATCTCTGTGAAAAGAGATGAAATCAGGTTCCACTGACAGGGCTTGCAATTCACTGCTACGTCTAGAATAAGTAATGGCTACCAAAAACACAGTTTTCCAAGTCAAGTACTTAAGCTCTGCTGAGGACAAAGGTTCAAAAGGGGGTTGCATAAGCTGAGCAATGCAAACATTAAAATCCCAAGCAGGAGCAGGATCCCTAAAGGGGGGATTGGTGTGAAGCAATCCCTTGAAAAATTTACAGAATACAGGATGGGATGACAGTGAGGAAGACTTACCTACCAACAGGAAAGCAGAAACAGCTGACAAGTTGTACTTTGAGAGTAGCTGGTCTGAGACCTAGGCCATTGAGATGGACCATATAATCCAGAACCGTAGGCAATTCAGCAGTGTCTGGAGAAATATTCTTCTTAGAACACCAAATGCTGAATCTTTTCTATTTGGAATTTTAAGTCTTTCTGGTGGAGGGCTTTCGAGAAGCACTGAGGATATCTAGAACCCCTTGGGAAAGGTGCAGATCTGCAAACTCTAACTCTTCAAGAGCCAAGCCTTGAGATTGAGAGACTGAAGACTGGGGTACCAAATCCTCCCCTGAGAGGATGTTAACAGGTTGTAATTCCTGGGAAGAGACAGGGGAAGATGGACTGCTAGGGACAGCAACAAGGGATACCATAGCTGCCTGGCCCAGTCTGGAGCAATCAGAATCACTTTGCAAGGTTGTGACCTTATCTTGACTAACACTTTGATCAGGAGAGGGAAGTGGGGAAAAGCATACAGAAATTTCCCTCCCCAGTTCAGAATCAGAGCATCCAGGGGGACTGAGCCCAAGACTGGGGGTCAACAACAAAAAAAGAGGAAGTTGGTGATTGCCTGGGGCTGCAAAAAGATCCATCTCTGGAGTGCCCCATCTTGAGAAAATCACCTTCAACCCCAGAGGAGCTAGGGTCCATTCGTGATGGCCCCGAGATATTTTGCTCAGTGCATCTGCTAGGACATTGTCCTTCCCTGGAAGGTGAACTGCTATCAGAGAGGTTTGCAGGGAATAAGCCAGGGACCACAACTTCATTGCTTCTCTGCACAAGGGCGTAGACAGAGTGCCTCCTTGCTTGTTGATGTACCACATCGTGGTGGTGGTGTCTGTTCTGACCTGAACCACCGTATTCTGTACTGATTTGGAAAAAGCTTGCAGTGCCAGAAACACTGCCCTGAGTTCCAAGAGACTGATGTGTAGAAGAGATTCCTGAGGCAACCACAGTCCCTGGGTGGTGAGTTCCCCCAAATGGGCTCCCCAGCCCAGCAGGGAAGCATCTGTGGTAAGGACCACTGAATGAGACTGAGCGGCAAATGGAACCCCTTGCCTCAAATTGTCCTGATCCTGCCACCACTGCAGGGCTTGGATCAGAGTTCGGGTCACTGGGATTAGTTTGGTAAAGGAATCCTTTCTTTGGGACCAAAAAGCTCTTAAGTGGAACCGAATGTCCCTCATTTGGAATCCTGCGCCTTGGACCACTGCTGTAGAAGCTGCCATGTGGCCCAATAGCTGAAGGAAATGCCTTGCCGGTCGAGACACCTGAAGACTGAAAGAAGAGGCCAGCTCCATGAGAGCCCTTGCCTTTCCAGAGGGAGGAAGGAAGGCTCTTGCTTTTACCGTATCCAGCTCTGCCCCTATGAAGGTGAGGAGCTGCACTGGTTCGAGAACCGACTTTGGTAGTTAAGAAGAAATCCTGAAGAAGTGGGCACTTGCTGGGTCACTTGCAGGTGTGACCTGACTTGGTCTGGGGACTGGCCCACTATGAGCCAGTCATCCAAATATGGAAAAATGGAAATCTTTTGTCTTCTTAGGAAGGCAACAACTACTGCCAGGCACTTTGTGAAGACCCTTGGGGCTGAGGTTAAGCCAAAGGGCATTGCTCTGAACTGATAGTGGCCTGAGGGCAACTTGAACCTGAGGTACTTTCTGTGGGAGCACCTGATGGGAATGTAAAAGAAGGCATCTCTGAGGTCCAGGTAGGCTAGCCAGTCCCCTGGCCTTAGAGACGGAAGGATAATTCCCAGAGTTATCTTGAACTTTGGCTTTAAAAGATGTTTTTTCAGGTATCTTAGGTCCAGGATGGGTCGCCACTCTCCTGTCTTTTTGGGGGTTAGGAAGTACCTGGAGTACAGTCCTTTGCCCCAGTATAGGGTAGGTGCTCTCTCTATAGCTCTTAGAGCTAGCAGAGAAGAAACCTCTGCCTCTAGGGCAAGCGTCGCTGAGAGATTTGCAGGTGGAAAAGATCTGGCTCTCATCTTGGGAAATTTTTTGAAGCTGAGAACAAGTCCCTGGCTTACTACTTCCAGGACCCACTTGTCTAATGTAACAGACATCCAGTCCTGGACAAAGTAAGCCAGCCTACCCCCATTGGGATAGAAGAATCGACCCGGGCAGACCCATCAGGGTGTCTGCTTGGCAGGGGCTTTAGGCTGAGGGGTGGATGCAGGCCTGCTCATCCCCCTTCTGCCTCTCCCTCTGAAGAACCCCCTCTGTGAAAAGGAAGAAGAGGCCTGTGCTTGGTAAAAAGGCCTTTGGAAAGACCTGCCCCTGGACTGCTGCCTTTGAGGAGTTGCCTGCCTTTCCTTGGCCTGAGCACTCCTGTAAGTGGTCCTGTATTCGTCCATTTTCTTCATGTAATTCTCTGTCTGCTCCCCAAACAGAGAATTACCCACTACAGGAAAATCCATGGCCTTAGCCTGGGTATCCTGTGAGAGGCTAGTACATCTCAGCCAAGCCATTCTCCGAAGAGCCACAGATGTAGCCATGACTCTTGATGCATCATTAGAGTCTACAGCAGCATGAAACTGAACTACTGATGCCTCAATCCCATCTGCAGCCACCTCCTCCAGCTCCTTGGCAAGCTGGGGGGGAAGCCTGTTTAGCCAGTGCCAGTACAGTGTCCCACCTGGACTTCTGGTACCTGGCTGCATAGGCCATATAATAAGCCTGCCTGAGTCCCAAGGATGATACCATGTACTGCTTCTTTGCCATGGCATCAATCTTCCTGGAGTCCTTGTCTGGGGGGTGTGATGCCAAGGGAATGCTTGCCTTATCACAGGCAGCAGCCTGTACAACCCCAACATGGCTGCACTGTTGGTAAAGGAACTCCATATCTGAGCCTGAAAGAGTATACCTCTTGTCCATTCTTCTATCCACAGGAGGTATGGAATTAGGAGACTTAATTTTTTGTGTCTGTTTCCCAAAAGATTTGTGGAGGGGAATAGACAGTCTCCTGGACTCTGGGATGTCTATCATCTCTACATAATCAGGCTCCTCCTGATCCTCCACTGCCCCCTCCACAGGAAGCTGGAGGGTATCAACCACCTTTCTGTAAAACATGAAGTGTGAAGTGGACTCAGAAAGCCTAGGAGGAGAAACACCTGAAGGTCTGTCTGGGGAGATGTCCGGGTCAAAAGGCACATCCGGACTTTCACCATCACCATAATCATCTTCCAACTCTCCTTCCTCCTCAAACTCCGGGTCATAAAATTCTTCTAGGGTATAATCTTGAACCGAGGGAACCGACCGAACCGAGCCCCTGCCAAAAGGTGCCGGATCAGTCTGAACCAAGCGGAGCGATTCCACAATATGAATCGCTTTGGCTATTTCATCGGCGGTCGGAGTATGAGATTCTGGATCCGAACCGGTCCACTTGTCTCTGCGTTTTCTTTTTGTCGGAACAGATTACTCGGAATCTGCTCTACTTTTGCCCGAAGAAGTATCGCCCTGGTCAGAGGGCACTCCTGGTTCGGTCGTAACCGAACCGGGCTGGCCATCCAGGTCAGCGGACTTCTCGGCCTCCCTTTCCTTCAGTCTACCTAATCTCTTTTCCAGGGTAGATTTTGGAAAAATTTTTACAAATTTGGCAGTCTGAATCGAGGTGGTCAAACCCCAGACAATAAACATAGGTGGTGTGGGGATCGGCCTTGGCAATGACCTCCCCACACACACTGCAGTGTTGAAACCCAGTGGGCCCAGTTTTTTTCTTGGGTTTCTCAGACATGGCCAACCTAACTAAACTTAACCTTTTTTCGGCAACCACCAGGCAAGACTCCCCTATCGGTTCCTGACTGTGTCCACGGGTCTTGGGGGACGATACTAAAACCTGCCTTTGTTTTTTTTAGAACCACGGACCGCAACCACACACCAAAGTAAAGTATCAGAATTTACCCGAATGATCGGTTCAGCCAAACCGATCCACACTTTTTACAAGTTCCACACAGACAACAGAACAAAACCTATCTAGTACTCATGGTACCACACACAGAGACTTGAACCAACTATGCGGATACAAAATTTCGGTAGAAAACCGACCGAAAACTGACATTTCAACCAACTTTGAACCGAGCAGCAGGAGGAATCTCCGGAGCGACTGTTCAGTGAGGTGGAGTAAAGAATCTGACAGTTGCAGTTCGAATAACAACAGGCAGAGACATCAACCGAGCTCGAGATGAACACTCTATGCCATGCATAGAAAAATCAACCCATTGTTCTCCAGGGCAGTTTAAAGGCTGGGGCTAACTGCACTTGTCAGAATACAGCAAGACTTCATGTTGTTTGAATGAAAAATACCAAAAATACATACCGCAGGTTAACATCTGATTAGTACATACACGTGCATTAATAAGTGCAAGTATATAATTCAGAGCTAACTGGTGAGATACGTCAAGACTGCAAATTGCTGGGAAGCAGGAGCAGAGGATTAGAAGGCTCTATGACCCATGTTCATGCTTACATGCGGAACAGACCAGAGAGTTTGGTCTGAGGACCTCAGGGATCGATGACAGCTCTTAGGTAACAAATGAGAAAAAACAAGGAATATCTGACTGGAATTACTGTTTTAGTGTGTAACAAATGGTTAGTCCATTTTGCTGGTGGTTTCTTTAAAGATGTCTGCACACAGAACCATGAATAAAAAGATCTGTTGTGAACAGGATTGCTAGGACATCTTGGAATTCTGTTAACACCAAGGTTGAACCTCTTCTCAGACTGCAGGATGCCTTCAGCCCTAAAGCCTGTGTGATGGAAGACTTTAGTAACATTTATGTGAAAGCGAGGAAATCTATGATCTCAGCTTCTGTTAAGAAGCATGTGCTCCGACTGGGTAGATCAGGACTAAATCAGCTACAAAGAGTGGCATCGGGTACTTCTGACAGGCCTCAGAGTCGAAACAATGACTGCAAGCCTTCACAACAGGCATCACTCATTTCAGAGATGCAGAGGGAAATTGTTCACTCCATACACCCTGCCACAAGAGTAATGCTCCCAATCTGACATAGTAATGAATCAAATCTGTAGGATTATTTAAGAGTTTCACCACAAAAAAACTTACTGAGTTTATAGCTCTTTTCCAGATGTGTCGGGGGGGGGGATGTGGAGAGTGGAGTAATAAGTTGCATCAGAAATGTTACAATTATAAAATTATTCTAAAAGGTGTGCAGTAGACAACCTGAAAGGAAGCACAATGTAAGTACTTTAGTGCAAAACATTGCAAATCGACAGCATATCAATAGAAACAGTTCCACACAGTGTAACTGCAGCAAAGTGAGGGAGGGAAGGGAGATTTTGAGTACAATGGGAATTAAAGAGAGGGAAAAGTGGACAAATAATCCGGGGGGGTGTATGGTGGGAGGAGTAGTGGGGATTACCCTACAATCAGTGGCAACTGCCAGAGTGAGTACTGAAGTCACGGAGCAGGGATTTTAGTGCCATGGAAGAGAGCATTGAGAACAACAAAAAGTAGGGTGCTCCAAAGTTTGGGGAAGCATCAGGAGAAACCAGCGTGACCAGAGTATTTAACAGGCAGGGGGTAGTGAGAGCAGGTGTCAGTGCTACAAAGGGAATAGGAGGTGGGGGAATATGGAGGAAAAGTAAGGGAGCCCAACCACAATTTGGAGGCGAACATGGCGCAATGAGTGAGGCGCCTGACAGCAAGGGAGGGCAAGGAGAGGAAAAAATACAAGGAACAGTGGTGGGACCTGGGAGGTAATCCAGGGCAAAATGGCAAAACAGTGAAAGAGCGAAACCAGCCCGGCACGTTCCATGACCTTTGAACTGCAGCAGAAGAACCTTTTGAGAACCTCCGGTTTCCATGCACAACAAGGGTCCACTATACACTATGTTAATAATTCTGCATCTCACATGCAGCATAATGCAACAAATAGTTGGGTGTCACCCAAGTGATTAGGCAGCATAAACAGGTTACTGACTTGTAACCTTGGTTCTACCAGCATTTAGTTCACATCCGCACAGACAGTCTTCTACTGAGCATGCTCAGTCACCAGAAACTGTCTTCAAGCTCGACTCCTAACACCATGTGATCTTTACTGAAAGCAAGCCCCTATATAGGAGGTCAGGTGGGTTGTATGGATGTGAACTGAACAGTAATACTAGATCTATGGTTACAAGTAAGTAACCTTTTCTAACAAGCTAGATTTAACCAGGCTGACTGGACAGACCAATGGTCTTTTTCTGCTGACATATTTTATGATTCAGTTCACTATCCACACTTAGGCAGACTCCTAGCAGTCCTCAGGAAAAAGGGACAAAGCACCCTTCCCCAAGTTTCAGGAGACTTGAAGTTTGAGTATTAAAGACCCAAGAGAAGTACCTAAGCAAATTGGTGCTGTAAAGAGATAAGAACCTGTGAATCATGGGGGCTATGTACAACAGTGTGTAAACTGCACAACAATCTGTCGTAACTTGCCTGCACACCTACATGGCCCTAGACAGGGACAGGGTGCATGGATTCATGACCGCAAGCACCCACAGGGCACCTGTCCCTGGCGCCCCCCCCCCCCCACTACCGCATCGGCCTGGATCAGGGCTACATGGGGTAGGGTGCAGGATGCAAGTGGGCATTCAATCAGATGTCCAATCAGTGTCCCGAAGTGGATCCCCTGCCCCCTTTCAAACTATGGGCAAATGCCCAAATGGCTGCCCCAGCCCCCCTGCCAGCCTAACTGGTTCGTGTGGCATGGGTCGGAGTGCTGCTGCCGGCTGGTGCCCATTGAAGGGGTGGACACGCAACATTTATGGCAGGTACCCTGGCCCGGCACTCTGCCAACCCACCATTATGAACTGCAAAGAGTGCGAACATGCCCCTGGCCCGTCCCAGGTGCAGAGGGGCATGATCAGCCAGGGGACTGTATTCGCCTGGGGCATGTACACCATTCATGAATGCCTTTGGAGCTACATCGGACTCCAGCTGCGCAGTACTGCAACACTGGTTAACCTACGTGCCACACATACACAGCACATAGGCTTCGTGCATAGGGTCCATGCATATTAGACCAGACAGCAGCCCTAAAAGTCTCTGAATCAGTAATTCAGCTAGCTGCAGCAATATGGCTGGCGAGGTGTGCATGTAGACCGTCAGGTGGTTCCTTCCCTGCTAATATCGGTCAATGGTTTGCGTGGCTGCCAGTCTGTCTGGGGCGGCTTCAGTGTATGCCTCAAACAGCTGGCAAGCCTCACCATTAGACTTAGCAATGCACTCCTGCTAGAAGAGCAGAACCCTGTGGACATCAACTGTGTTTAACGTCTGCTCGGCATCCAAAGAATGGAACTTCGGGGAAAACATGGATAGCAGCAAAATCTGGTTCAGATGGAACTCAGAGACAACCCTGGATAAGCATTTCACATGTAGATATAGGACCCTGTCCTTGTGGAAAACCTCATACGGTGTCTCCAGAGTATCTGGGGTTCACAGACCCATCTGAGGTGTTGGTGGCCAAATATGCAGCCTTCCACAACAAATGTGACAGATGACGCTTGTCCATGGCTCGAACAGCTCATCTATAATTTGAAGAGGCACCAGTGGCAGATCCCATTGTGGCAACAGTTTGTACAGAAGGAAAAGGAGGTCTAGACCTTTGAAAAACTACCACCACTTTCTCCTGGGAAACTGCCAGGACTGCAGCCTTCAGCTGGTATGCTCAGATGTCAGCAAGGTGACCGCCAGTTCATGGGTTGCAGCTCTGCCTGGGATAGGGAACAGAGGTTGTTGAGTATGTTCTTTATTAAGCATGAAAACAAAGGCAATCCATGCTCAGCAGCACAATAATGTCTTCCATGTACAACCATATGTGTTGCCAGTTCACACCTTCTGAGATGCATTCAGAACTCAAGAGGACATCCTCAGAAAGCCCCCTGGCCAGAAATTCTAGCTGCTCAGGAACCAGGTGGTCACCTGCAGGGACTACAGGTCCAGGTGCCGAAGTGGAAGCAGCTGACGTGTCTTATTGCTGAGAAGATCCTGGTACCAGAACTAACAAAGTCCTTCCTGGGAAATCAGGATCAGGGACACCTGGTCCCTGCAGGTCTTAACCACCTTCTGGACCAGAAGAAACACAGCGAAAGCATGCAAGATGTAATCCGCCCAGGTCAAAGTGAATGTTTAACCAGCAAAGTGACCTACTGAGGGCGATGGTTGCAAAACAGTCGCTATTTCCTGTTTCCTCAGAAAGTGAATAGATCCACCTATACTGTTACCCAGGCTGAGAACACCTGGGACACCACCAATGGGTACAGCAACCACTTGAGGGACACCTCCACTGAATAACTAAGGGCATCCACAATCTGGCTGTTTACCACTGCCATGAGATCTACTTGTACCAAGAGATCTAGGCACCAAGTCCATAGCACCTCCTGACAAAATGGGAACAAAACTAGAGGGGGACATCACGTGTTTTTGTGATTTCCTGCCCCATGTTAACAATAGGGAGTAACTTGCCAGAGCACCAGAAACAACATATGATGGCCCCTCTTGTTTTATATATTATACCTCTGTGGTGCCCTCCACTTGTGTAGGTTGAACATGGTTGACAGGCTGCCCATATTGACCCGGACAATCTGGCCTTTTTTTTTTTAAACAAAAACACAGATTTTATTAAGATTTTTACAGGTTAAATGCTACATAAGAATAAGTTACACATGAATGTCATGGTCTATTCAAAAGAAAATACAGTGCAACAGAAAAATACAATGAAACAGGAATACAACGAGCATAGTACATAGCAGGGAAGAAAGGCAACACTGGCAAGAAACTCTGAATCAGCTGTTCACACTGGATATGACTGACCTTGAATTAGATGTCATATCACCAAATGCAGAACAAAAATCTATTATGCCTTATTTTCCATGTCAGTAGAGGAGTCTGCAGATGCGTAGTTCATAAGGTATGCATCCCATTTAGCCCATCGCAAAGTGTTAAGGTTATTACCATCATAGCGAAAGTGCAAATTTGCATACATTTCTTCCGCAAGTTGAATTTCTTTTACTAAAGAACAGTGGGAACCAGCCATCATCTAGTGATACTTTCAATGCAGTCACCACCAATATGCGATGAAGGTAGTTATTCTGAGGGGTCGTGGCCTCTTTAAGGGAGTACACCTAGAAATAATTTCAAAGTTATGAGGAAGAGTAACGGCCAAAATGTTTGAGATGGCACTAGAGACCTCGTTCCAAAACTGCTGTAGCTTGGGGAAGGACCAAAAAATGGGAAAATGGTCCTCTTTGCCTCCACAGTGTCTCCAGCACCTGTCCGAGCCTCAAGGGGTACACTGTCAAGTGACAGTTGGCCTTCTAAAAAAGACCATTACCTTCCACCGGAACTCCCACCATTGGTAAGAACATGTATGTGGTCTTGTGAACCACCGTCCAAGCTGTGGTCTTAATCCGAGAATCCAGTGCTACAGTAAGAGTAGACTTCCATCGACAACCTGGCCTTTGACCAGCTGAGCAAATTTTGATGCCAGGGTCACTGAAGCTACAGCTGGTCGTTGTGCATCTTGGAACTGTGCAGCGACTGAATACCATGTACCGCACGGTGCAGCAGGTGTGTCCCCCAGCACACTAGGGAAGCTTCTATCAACTTTTTTGACTGGGTCACCTAAACAGTGGACAGAGGCCAGGCTGTGGATAGCTACCTGGATTTCAGCATGACCTTTGACTCTGTCTCACACAGGAGGTGGATCAGGAAACTGACGGACCTTGGAGTAGGTGAAAAGATGGTTAAGTGGGTGAGAAACTGGCTAGGGAACAGGTCACAAAACACGATAGTGGGAGGAGAGTTGTCTGGTACCAGAGCGGTCACAAGTGGCATTCCATGGGGCCTGGCACTGTTCAACATGTTCATTAATGACACTGGAGATAGCATTAAAAGCAAAATGTGCCTCTTAGCAGAGGACACCAATGTCTGTGGGAGGGTGGATACAGCAGAGGAGATACAGAACCTTAAGGAGGATCTAAGAAGGCTAGGGAGGTGGTCCGGGATCTGGCAGCTGGGCTTCGATCCCAAAAAGTGCAAGATCATGGACATTGGAACCAGAAACTCCTGGAAAGAATACTACCTGGGAGGGGTCCAAGTATCTCTCACAGTGGAGGAGAAAGATCTAGAAGTAATGCCATCTAGTGACCTGAAGCACTCTGTGCAATGTAGGAAGTCAGAGGCAAGGGCAAACAGGATGTTGGGGTGCACTGCCAAGGGGGTAAGCAGTAGCAGACAGGAGGTGATTCTTAGCAGTGTCAGTGGCTCAGTAGGTAGCACACTCGCCTCTGAGGCCGGGAGATCAGAGGGCTGTGGGTTCAGTTCCCACATCTGGCACTTGGGTTAATATCCCAGTACTGACACTGTAATGCAGCATGAGAGGGGTGCTGCATTTCTGAGGTGCCGTCTTTCGGATGAGACGTTAAACCGAGGTCCCATCTGCCTGGATTGGTGGTAGTTCAGGTGGATGTTAAAGATCCCATGGCACTTATCGAAAAGAGTAGGGGAATTTCCTCGGTGTCCTGGCCAAATTTCCCTCATTCACTAAAAATACCACCAACAGCTTAATCTGGTTCAAGGTCAGTTGGCATTCATCTGTTTCCCCTTCCCCCGGGTCGTGCCTGAAAATAGGCAGGATTTGTCTAGTGCACTTACCCGGTCAACAAAAGCTAAATAAATAAATAAATTCTGCCCTCGTATAGGTCACTGGTGAGGCCGCACCTAGAGTATGTGTGTAGCTCTGGCGCCCTCACCTCAAAAAGGATATAAACCTGATAGAAACAATCCAAAGGAGGGCTACAAAGATGACTGTGGGGCAGCAAGGTAGTTTGTATGAGGAGAGTGTGGGGGCCCCGAACATGTACTCCATGGAGGACAGAAGGGAGAGGGGAGTCATAATTGAGACCTTCAAGTACCTGAAGGGAATCAATAAGGTGAACAAGGAGTGTTGCTTCAGGCTAAGCGGCAACAAAATTACAAGAGAACACAGCCTTAAGCTTGGGGGGGGGTGTCTAAGAGGGAGGTTGGGAGACATTTCTTCACAGAAAGGGTGGTGACCAAGTGGAATGCGTTACCGGAAGAGGTGATCTCAGCCAGGACAGTGGGTAGCTTCACGAGGAGCTGGGATAAATACAGGGCAAGGATAAGGGTCATGGAAGGGGAGAAGGTAGTGGATGGAAAAGACAGCGAGGAGGGAGTGGGGACAAAAGCCTGAGCTATAAACCCTGTGTACTAAGCAGACTAGATAGACCACAAGACCTATTCTGCTGGCTACTCCGAATGTCCGCATGATCTATTTCCTATTTAAAAGCACCCCTGTACCAGCAGGCCCAAAAGACCACGGCTGTGATAGAAGCCAAGAAAACCCAGAGCTTAAGGGAAAATCCTGGGCTGGATGCAACTACCTAAATGATCACACGGTGATGAAAGACCCTCAGTCCTGTCCAGAAGTGGGCGCACTCTTGCTTGCGTCAAGTCTAGTTCCACTCCAATTAAACACAATTACCTGCTGCAGCACCAGCTCAGATTTACCCAGGCTGATGAGAAGACACTGTGACTGAAACACACAGACTGCCAGATCTTTGGCTTACTATATGTCCTGCACCAAACTGCCCATAAAAAGTCAGCCGCTAGGAGCCGGCCCAGTGGCGCCAAGGGCTGAGGCACCTTACCACGCGCCACAATGGCGCACCCAGGTTCAGGAATGATCTCAGATTGCAAGGGAGACGGCTCGGGGGGGGGGTTGAAGTGGGATTGAGCCACAGCCTGCGGCTCTCCCCCCTCTAGCGGTGGATGTTCGATCCTCCATAGTCCCGCTCCCACTGGGTGGAGGGCCGGTGGGAAGCATAAGCGGCAAGGATTGGCGATGCAAGTCTGGGGTGGAGCGGAAAGGGCCACCAGATCCTGGGTTGGGCATGCGCGCACACGTATGTGTATGCCATGGCCTTAGGAGGGTGAAAACATTGGGGGGGGGGGCATACCTCTCAACCTCCTGCCTCACACATCAGGGACAAAGGACCAAAATCAGGGACACATCTTCAAAATTAGAGATAGCCACCCAGAAAGCTGGTAGAATATGTGGCTTAGTGCAGAATGCATTTTCTAAAGAAGAACAAGTCTGTAACTTTAATGCTTGATATTATTTTGTGCTTACAATTTCCACTGTTTAGCCACGGAAACACAAATTTTAGGAGGGACAGAGTAAAATTTTGAGGCAAAATCAGGGACATCCCTGAAAATCAGGGACAGTTGAGAGGTATGGGGGGGGGCCAAAAACTGTATATGAAAGGGGAAAAAAAAAAGAAGAAGCCAGCCACTGAGGTAAGGGAACACTTTGATGCCCCTGCATCCAAGGGAAAACTGCAACTACTGACACTTGGTGATGGGGTCCTTTTGTGTCTGGCTCTCACTAGGTTAGCATCATTTGCAAATAAATCTATTCGTGCATTTGATACATTGCCTCATCCTGTTTTGGCTTGTGAGTATGCCACTACTGAGTTGTTCTACACTTTGTGAACATCCTGAGGGATAAGTACAGTCAGAATAACATGGTTCGAAACTGATACAGGGTATCATCAACTCCATATCTGAGGAACCAACTATGTGAAGGACAGCTGAGTAGGTGGAAGTACCCATACTGTAAATCTAATGAGCAGAACCATGCCCAAGCCTCTGGGGCAGAAAGACTGGAGTCATCATGATCATATGGAATGGCTGTCTTTGGATAACCTGCCCAAGACCTACAGATTCAAGATGGGATGCCACCCCCTATCAAAAAGAACCAGACTCCTTGTGGCTGTTCGGCCAAGAAGCCCTGAAGGGAACCACGAGAGCAGCCACTGCTGCTGTGGGCCCTGCTCTGTAGCTAACCAAAGTAACAGAGCATGTGTTATGTTAAAATTCCCAACTCGGATGAGATAACCCTCAACCTGAGACTCAAGCAGATCTGTGCCAGTGAAGGGCTGATCTCCCACCTTTTACTAAAACTCATGCATTCAGGCCAAAAGTCGTAGCAACAACAGACACTGAATAGTAATTGTTGTGCCTACTGTCCTGGCCAGTATGTTAAATGAAGTCAAAGGTAACACGTGGTTGATACTTGCATCCAAACATTCCATGTCTTGGATGTCCTTAAGGTCCTACTGGTTATCTTCCAGAAGAAGAGGCCATAGATCTAAGTCACCTGAACTGTTCCTGGTTGAACCTAGCCATCAGAGCTGCACAGCTGACCTGATGTATGCCCAAGGATGTCACCACATAAACCCAGCAGCCAAAATGGTTAATCCACTGTGGCTGGTTGTCCTTGAGCTGCCAAAATTCTCCCCACATCTTGGCAATGCAGAACAGAGCCTGGCATCAACCCTCCTGGGACAGGTGGTCAAGGAAGCTTGTATACCACTAAAGGCAAGCCGGGCAAGACACTGGGTGCTCTACAGATACAAAGTGTAGGATGTCAAAGTGCATCACAACTGGCTTGATGGGGAAGGCCACTCCTCGGGAATAATCCTTCTTAAGGATGTCCACTACTCAACAGATTTTTTGCTTCTGGACCACCATCAAAATACTGTCTAGTGTGGAGGACATCACGATCCATCATCCAACCCCAGATTAACAGACTCTCAGTCCACAGAAATCAAACAGTATCACAGGCCAGGGACTGGATACACAAAAAGTGGATGCTGATGGGATAAGTTGATCACCTGTATGGTCGGAATGACCACAATGAATACGATGGGGAAGCTCCATCGCCTGCCTGAAATTCCTAGTCAGGGCACGGACCCTCGGCTGTGGTAGTGGGGCTAGATAACATGGGCCACTGACAAAATTGCTGGGAACACTAGTGGCAGGGACCAACTGGAATTGGGAAGGGCCAGCGAAGGGAGGGTTGTTCACCTCCAAACAAATGTGGACAAACTGCAGTTGATCACTCTTCTGAAATATAGGTCCCAGGCCTATCCACATCACATCTCTG
The DNA here is from genome assembly GCA_016271365.2 of Neoceratodus forsteri. NCBI lineage: Eukaryota > Metazoa > Chordata > Ceratodontiformes > Ceratodontidae > Neoceratodus > Neoceratodus forsteri. The sequence goes on from JADMNL010000022.1 coordinate 585,854,019, forward strand.
AAACAGCACAGGACTCTGTCGATGGCGGCAGCTCAATAAGGAGAAGATGAACTCAATGATATCGGCTTCAATTATCAGGTTGATGACCGTGTTGAGAGTGAGAGTGAAATCTTGACTAACAATGACAATCACACTGTAGGGCACAGACACAATCCTAAGCATCAAACTGCCAGATGGACTTGCCATAGGCAAACTGACACACCCCAAGGATAGCACAACATCAGCCCACAGCAACACAATCTGAGTTGAGGGTAACCAACTTCAAGGACCTCTGACTGAGAAGAGAGCACAAACGGTCCTAAGACCAACAGTGACTCCAAGACCAGCATGGACTCTTGTTTGTGGCACTCAAGCACAGCTTCTTTGAAATAACTTACTACTGTACCAATTTCAGGGGGTAGGCAAACAATTCTAGATGACTGGACTACACACAATCCATTAATCTTCATCTTTTAACAGGCTTAGGAGTCTGTATAGTGCAGTGGTTTAAGGCTCTGAGCTGCAAACCTGGAGACCTGGATTTGAATCCCACAGCCCCTACTTGCATACCATGTGACCCTGAGCAAGTCACTTAATTTCCTTGTGCTCCCAGGTCACACCTGCAAACAAGCTTCAGTTTAGTGTCTCTCTCCTGGTTAAAAAAAAGAAAAGATCCTCTTCACCAAATTCCTGTGGTGCTTACTCATCCAGGCACATCAACTGAAGGACAAACCCACAGCAGCAGATGGGCCATGTGCAGTTCCTGGCCTCCACCAAAAAACTTACCCTACGATCCTCAATCACTTGCAAGTGTCAGGTCTTACATCGCTGCCAGTTATGCTCATTGCTGGCGTTCCCCCGACAGTGTACAAGTTTCATGGTGATGGACATGGTGAACCTGCAAAGCATGCATCTTAAAATCCTGACTTCTTCCTCTGGTGCACAGTGTTCGAAGAAGCAGCGAGCCTAAGTCATGGTGCTCACAATGAGTCCACAGAAATTGAGAAAATAATTCAAAAAAGCCTGAAAACTTACAGAAACCTAATTCACAAGCAGGAACTGAGAAGGAATGGATGTGTTATTTAAAAGGGGAAGAAGACTGGTGAGCAGTGGAAGCAAACCTGGAGGAGCACTTGATATGGTGGACAGAGTAACCAAACTGAAAGACTATTCTGGTGACTGAGCATGCTCAGTGGAAGCCTAGCTAAATGTGGACAGTGAATAGAATTCAGGTAGCTAGAAACTGCTTGCAGTACAATTTACATGTAGGTGGGCCTTACTTCATGGGAGTCACTGTTTAGGGTGTGTGCATAGTTTTCAGCAATTCACTTTTATTAATACAAAAGTATGCAAGCAGTTAAATCACAACTTGGAAACTTTATAAAGGCAATTCACATGCAACCCTGATCCACTGAACCAAGCAAGATAGTGCTGTTGGAACTATACTGTGTGTTCCAATCCGCTCTACGTCATCCAGTTTTGTAAGCAGAAATGTTCATACTAGTGAGAAAGTATTAGCCTTTTTAAGTGTTGCGTCATCTTCCACAATGCGCTCTAAATTTCCAACAATGTAAGAGAAACCGTTGCAAGCCAGAGCCATAGCTGCATGGTGTGTGTTTGAGTCATCACTTCACAAAGATGTAATAGTCTCTACCTACCTTCTTTGAGATGTCAGCATCCAGCGCACGCTCTTTGGAAACTGTATTATATTCACCCAAACCAGAAGATGCATTTGATGACCCCATTTGAGGCTGTTCAGCACCCTGATCATCTTCCTCCTCCTCATCTTCCTCCTGATCCAATTCATCAGAGTCTTCATCCTCTGACTCCATTTCAACACTCTCCCCATTGATATGAGTGTGGACGTCAGTATGCGCAGTCTCACTCTAAAACAGATGAAAAGGAACATCCATGGTGTAAAGACGTCACTTAAATCAGAATTAAGTACATGGGAAGACTGATACAGATGGCACAAAATCATTTGCGATGGGTGTGATGGACAAGATAGGCCCCATATTCCTTCCATCATCACAATACCATGTTACAATTTATACTTCATCCTTGTTCTGCATGGATTTCCATGATGCCATCTCTGCTAAAATGTTGCTGTACCACCATTCAGTGGTCAAGGCACATCACTGTGTTGTTGGGGGGTGTGAGTAGGATGAAGTCAGCAAGGAGAGTCTTACTGATTGAGGACTCGAATGATTAAGGGAGTAAAAAGGGCAGTGAAATGATCAGATGTCTTCCTGGTGCATCTGCCATCCAAGATACAGATAAGATGGGGACACTGGTGGCGAGGGGGAATGGGGAGCCGGGGGCAACAGTACACTTGGGTACCAACAATCTGGTAAACCAGCCTGTGGAGGCAGTAAAGCGAAGCTTTTAAGAGGCTGGTGGGACAGCTCAAAAGCGTACTTAATGCCAGGGAGCCTGAGTAATAAAGCTAGTGAGCTCCAGGCAATAGTGAGCAACACTGCAATGGGTCTACTGGCCATCGTAGAAGCTTAGGCCACAGAGAATAATGATTGGGACCTGCCAGTCCGAGGCTACACCATGTTTAGACATGACAGAGGAAAAGATAAAGGAGGAGGCAGCCCTATATGTCAGGGAAGGCACAAAAGCAGTGCAGGATTGAAACATTATGAGGGGATAATGGGGAATCAGAATCGCTGTGGATTCAGCTCATGGCGTCCTCAGTTAAGAAACTGCAAATGGGGATGATCTACAGAGCTGCAGAACAGGGGAAGAGAGAAATGGAGCTAGTGGCAGAACTAGAATGAGGTGGCAAAGGGGGAGGTGGTGATGGTGTGAGATCTAAACCTGCCAGATACTAAGTGGATCATTTCAGCAGTTAAGCGCTCCAGAAGTCAGGCACTACTAGATACATATAAGCAATGCCTGTTGGTACAACTGGTTAAGGAATCCACTAAGAAGGCAGCCATACTTGACAGAGTGCTCACCAACTCGGAAGTGGTATTAGGGATAGGACGGCCACTAGGGTCCAGCATCTATAACTCTACATGGTTCAACCTGGCCTTTGGGACAAGTGTGCCCTCAACAAAGGCTTAAGTCCTGGATTTCAGAAAGACAGACTTCAACCGGATAAGGGAGCTGGTCTGGAACCTGCTGGAGTAGTCAGCATCAGGGCTTTAGAGGAAAGATGGGGGAAAATCAAGGAGGCCATTCCTGAGGCAACAAAGTCTTGCACGAGAATGGTAATCAAAAGAAGAAGGTCCAAGAGAACAATATAGTTCTCTGGAAAGGTCAAGAAAGCAGTGAGAGCCAACAAGAAAGCCTTCACCAGGTAAAAGGAGAAACAAGGGAAGGAAGAATGGGGACAGTACCAACTGAGACTAAAAGAAAGCAAAAGGGTGGTCAGAGAAGCAAAGGCAGACACAGCTGCATATTGCTGAGGGGGTCAAGGGAGGGCAAAAGCAGTTCTGAAAAGTTTACATATGGAGCGATATATATATATATATATATACATATATATATATACACACACACACACTAGGAATGGGAGCTTCTGGAGTGAGATACCTCCTGCTATTTTCACTGGAGTGTGATAAATCTAGCCAACATCAGCACAGTGATAATAAATAACATTTATACACACTGTGCTATGGTCAACTTGCTTTATCTCCACCGTGCCAACACCTACCATTTTAGCTGCGTCTAGCCCTCACTACCTGCTTGTCTGTGAAACATCTCAAGTATTAGAGACATTTTCATTAATCTAATTTTAACATTGTAAGCATTTCTGTCTTGCACTGAAGGAGACCAGTACCAGAAACCTTATTGAAAGCAGCAATGAGTGCTATCCTCTCACTTGGAATCACATTAATACCACACTGCACAACTGCCACAGAAGATCCAAACACCGTGGAATTCACATTTTCTTAGTTACCTTTGCAAATATTACTGCAGGGAAAATTTCATAAACTTGTATTACTCTGTTAGCAAACTGTATAAAACCAAGATATTATGGCACAAAGCGAATATAAAAGTGAAACTGCTTTAAAAAAAACGGCACTGATCCTGTAGCCAAAACGATGAAAATAACCCAAGCGGACTTTGCTAAATAAAAGTAAAATACAGTAAGCATGAGTGAAAGTACTGGGAAACACACAAACAACAAAACAACTTACAATACATGTGAAAATATACCTAAAAATCCTACATTAAACACACCATCTCGTAGCGCTCCTGATGAAGTCCCACCTTCTCCCACAATATAGCCAATCACGCAACACAGAGAAAAGCAGCAACCAATCAAAATTCACACACCTAAAAACCACCAATCGCAGACCTCTTACAATCCCCATTCATACTCATTTATTCACAGAAATGGCAGAATGCAACACAAAAGACAAAAATAACATAAAGCTCCCACCCATATTGCATAAATCGCACACATGATGTGCAGGAGTGTGATAGGGAAATTATTTTCATGCCTGCAGAGTGCGACCTATGGATACTATCACTCGTGGTTTCGTCACTTGTGAGTATCCAGAGGTCACACTCGCAGGAAATGAAAATATTTTCCCATCACACTGCCCATCATGTATCCCCTAATATATTTTATATATATATATATATATATACATACACATACATACATACACACACACACATATACATACATACACACACACACATATATATATTCATGTCAAAAACTGCTTCGCATCAGTTAGCGTTGTTCCACAGCGACAAAAGTGAGGAAATTCGGTGTTAGGGTTGAAAACTAACTGCGCATTCCCCCCACCACCACACAAGCAGGGGAAGGACCAAGGCAACAAAAACAACCACACACACCCAGCAGAAGGTGTATACCTGTGTTACTGTAGGAAGTGGAGAAATCCAACTTTAGATATCATACATTATTTTCGAGGTTAGTTCACACAAAGGTGAACCAAGTTGGCAGTAGCGAAAACGGTGCATCTAGCTTCATTTTCAATATATGCGGGTCGAAAGGCATCATGGGCACCGCAATGTTAGTTTATGGCAAACTGCTCAATTTTGGAACAGTATAAACTTTGTCATCCTTATGTATTTTAGCACAAAAGCAGGTAAAGGCACATCTGTGGGACAGGTCTTTTCACTCTGAAAATTTCAGTCCAAAGGACCTAACCGTTTGCTTGCAGGATGATGGCAAATATGTGCAGTCATTAGGAGCATAGTTTCGCAAAACAGTTTCTCAAACATGAAAAGTGTTGCAAACGGAAGACACGACAGTGTCGCATTTGCAAAAGCATGCAAAATAGTGTCGCAAAATACTGTCACAAACACAAGAGTGTCTCAAATACATAGATACTGACACCACATTTGCGAAAGTGATTTTTCAAAAGTATTTCAGGGAATGTGTAAAATCCTCTTGAATCTTACGAACCCCAAAATACCATATGTATACTCTGTGATGCATGTTGGTGGCAGCGTGTGGTCCAACATGCCCAGTTGTCCACTGTGATATATGTTTTGCAGTGTGTGGAATGTCCGGGTTTAGAGTTAGCAATGACGTCCATGCCACGCCCGATGGGAGCATTGGGTGTGTGGTTTCTTGCTTTAGATAGCTGTATCTTATTCCTGTTACCTGCTGCTGGTTGTGTGTGATTGGTTGTGTTGCCTTGGTCCTTCCCTACTTAGAAGTATATTGTGGGGTGGTGCAGTTAGGGTTTTCATCCCTAACACCGAATTTCCTCGCTTTTGTTGCTGTGGAAAAACCCTAACTGATTCATTAGACAGAGTTTTTGCCATGAATCTCCCTTCTTTTTGAGAATGTGCACTATAAATAGTGAAAGGAATGTGGTGGTGGGAGCACTCCCACCATGTGTTTTTTTTGTCACTGTGCTGCGCAAAAACTGTATGATTGACAAATGAAAACATGTACCATGGCACACTGTGTGTCTAAAATTGTGTGTACATCTGTTCAACGGTCACACAGCGCCATGTGCAAACATTATAACATACACAATTCAGCAACTGTAAGTGCCAGAGACCAGCAAATTGGCACACTGGAAGATGAATTATTAATCTCTGTACACTCCAAATGCCTGGCAAATCATACACTGTTCAGAAGTTTATTGAAGCGTAAAGAACCAAATTTTCATTCGTCGGAGTGGCATAATTCTGCACCTGTTAATGTTTTACACACGAAACCACTGCAAGGCACCAGCACCATGCAGAACGCTATGCGAAAAACATTAACTGCATCATGCAGTATCTCCGCAGCGAATTATTTAAAAAAAATATAAACAGCATAATTCACATCTGCATGACATCCACTCAACACCTTCCAAATTTCATGTGAAAAGACCAAACCGTTCCAGAGATATTCAATTTTTATGTTTCTGTACCTTTAAGAAGTCTTCCAACATAAAAATGGCGGAAATCGTAGCCAAAACTGCACTTAAATGGCACATCATGGCGGGGGCAACGCTAAATGACCATAATTTTGAATGAACATCATTTTTTCAAACAAAAAATGGCTTGTTCCTTAAACAAAGGTCTTTCTACCTGCCAAGTTTCAGACCCATCAACCACACACTGACTGTGCTATGTGTCGCGCAATACAGTGCAGTGCACTATGCAAATGCAAAAACACAAACAGTAATGTTAATGCAAACGGTGATGGAAACAATGAGGTAAAATAAAACTGTAACGCAAATAGAAATGCACATGGTGACGCAAATGTAAACAATAATGCAAACGGTAAGAGAAACATAAATGCAAACATTAATGAAAACAGTAATGGTAACGCAAATGCTCATGGTAACAGAAATGCAAATGGTAACGAAAATGCAAACAGCAACGGCGACACAGAAGGAAACAGTAACACAATCGACAATGGAAACACTACCAAAAACGTGAACGCTAAGGCCAATAGAAACACAAATGCAAACGGTGACGAATACGCAAACAGTAACGGTAATGCAATTGGAAATGCAAAGAGCCACGATTACACCAACAATGACACCAAAGGGAACAAACAGAAACGCAAACTTAAGTGTGTACGCAAACACAAATGGTTACATGCACGGTCAAGGTAACAGAATTGGAAACGCAAATGCTTATGGTAACACCAATGATGACACCAAAGGAAGTGCGTATGCAAATGGTAATGCGCACAGTCACGGTAACACAATTGGAAATGCAAATGCTTACGGTAACACCAACGATGACGCCAAAGGAAACAAAAAAAGCAAACGGAAACTCAAACAGAAGCACAAATGCAAATGGTGATGCACACAGTGACAAAAGGAAATGCAAACAAAAACAGTAATGGAAACACAAATAGTAATGCAAATGCAAAGGGTAACACACACGGTGACGTAAACAGAAACGATAATGCAAACAGTAATGCAAACTTAAGCGGAAACGCTGATTGTAACAGTAATGCAAATGCACACACTTTTTCCCCCCAAAAAGCTGCATTCAGAAGCACAGCGAATAGAAAGAATGTATGTATAATAATGGCCCTCAGAGCAGAAAATGAACACTTGGAATACTAAATTGCTTGTATCTCAGGAACCATACAAGGTGGAAAAAAAAATTAAAATCACATATTTATGACTTTCCTGGCTAGTTTTGCATGTAGCCCTCTAGCGGGCGGCTAAGCATTTTTCCGATGAAAAGTCTGCATCTCAAAGCATTTGAGATATGGGCCCGAAAGGCGCGGCGGATGCCGTAATGTTAGCCTATGGGAAAAATGGTAAACTTCTGAGTATCGTAACTTTGCAGCCCTCTAATATTTGGTCATCAAACCACCAAAAGGCACATCTGTGAGATCTTGGCTTTCTTCCCTCCAAATTTCAGGCCAAAAGACCAAACCGTTCTTTTGTAGCAGGGTAGCAAAGATTTCCTACTATGTTGGGCATAGTGTCGCAAAGTAGTGTCGCAAATCACGACACTTCTGCAAATAAAAGCACGAAAGTGTCACAAGTGTGACACTACTTTGCAACACTACTTTTTACAAACATTTTAAAAACATATTCCAAAAAAGACATGGCTAGCATCCTCAGGGCTCGACTAGGTGAACACAGCAAGAATTGTGTCCCTAGAGGGTCCCACATTTAAATGCCAAGCATTTCTGTGACCACCAACTGAAAACAAGATGGTGGATTTGCGACACTACAGGGGTCATTTGCGACACTGTCAAACTTTTTGTTAACTTTACCCATTGACTATAATGGGGAAAATTGCTTTTTCAATAACTTTTGAACCATTTAATATTTTTAAACAAAATCTTCGAAAGGCACATCAAGGACCCCGGCTGCATGTTCCCTGAAGTTTTCGGACCAGTCGTACAAATTGTGCGACCTACAGGCATGAGCAAAGAATGCACAAAAAAGTGTGAATACGACTTTCTACGGCGCTATATAGTTCCGCAACCGTATATCCGACCATTACGAAACTTGGCAGATCCAGAGATCTATGGTACAGATCCGTGCATGCCAAATTTCAGGCAACTCAGTCATACGGTGGCAAAGTTATTAAGCTGCAAAATTGTACACTTTAACCTTAAATGGGGTACTCAACCCTAACTATAGTGGCACTACTGTGCACATATTATATATATATATATATATATATATATATACACACACACACACATATATATGTATATATAATATGGGTACGGTCGTGCCCCTATAGTTAGGGTTGAGTAGCCATTTTAATGTTAAACTCAAAATTTTGTGGACGTCCGGTTCCGCCACAGAAGGCTAGGCAGCTCAGCAAGGCAGCTCCCCCACCCTCACTTTTTCAAAAATATATAGAAATTGGCTCCTCCTCTGGCATAAAAATGGAAAAGTCAGTGAAAGAAATGCGCAAGAAAGATAGAGGAGGATCTACAAGGGGGAATCTTCCCCTAATCCACAGGATGCAGACCGATCCTTCACGGACCACAGGTGACCAGGCCGCAGTCGCCTCTCCGAGCAGCACCCGAGGCTCTGAATATGATACAGAGGGAGAAACGGATAGACTTAAACGATCTCAGTTTGAAACGATACTCCGAGAGATACGCTGCTCCAGAGTGGAAACGAAAAAGGATCTACAGAACCTATCACAACAAATAGGTAAAACAGATAGTAGATTGGAGGAGGCAGAAACGAGAATAATGACAGTAGAAGATGCGACGACCCACCTAAATCAAGCAGTTGGGGTGCTAATGCAACAATCCATGGTACTGCAGGCAAAAGCCATAGATCTTGAGAATAGATCAAGATGAAATAATCTGCGTCTGTACGGTTTAAAAGAAGGATCCGAATAGCCCCAATGTCAGCTTTCCTTGAGAACCTACTAAGAGAAGTGCTGGAACTGCCCCCAAATTACAATCTTACAATAGAGCGTGCACACCTGTCACTGATTAAAAAACCACACAAGATCCTAATGCGAGACCAAGATCCGTGATCTTCATGGTAGCGAGTTATAAAATAAAGGAGGATCTGTTGAGAAGAGCTTGGACTAAAAAAGAACTAATCTACCTAGACTCTAGACTTACACTGGACCATGACTACCCAACGGAAATAGTGCAAGCCGAACAACAATATGCCCCAATTCTGCGTGGTCTGAAAGAGAGGGGAATACGCTTCCAAACTCCTTTTCCAGCTAAGCTGCGTGTTTTTTGGGCAGAAGGTAGACAGCTTTACAACTCGCCTCAAAAAGCGGCTGAAGCCTTGAAAATGAAGGGAATTCAATTAAAAGCAGAGGACATGGAACGGTTGGACACAGCCAGGGGATTCCACACGGAATGGATTCAGATCGCATCACAACGTCGTGGTGTGTCCCCCCCTAAAGACAGTGCGTGAGGCTTGTGTGAAACAGAAGAATATAATGCAGCATCAGAAAGAAAGAGCAATAACATCAGGCTCAGCAACAGAGGGCTGAAGAAAGGGACAGGCTCAAGTAAGATTCGGCCATAAGTTAATACGAGAATCTAGCCTGTCCATACGGGCGATCAGCAGAGGATAGTTTCCTTAGAGGCAAAGCAAATGATTGAAAATAAAATCGTAATATAGTAATGCGATCTGTAAAATAGAGGACCGGAGGGTGCGCATGGGCCAGAGGGATTAACAAATGGATGAATGAACCTGGACCTGAACAAATTACCTGGAGGTTCATAGCTCTCTTTGGGAGGGACACTGAAAGACTGGTCTGAAGACGCCTCCCTGCTTTGGGGTTAGAGGAGGTGATCGGGAAAACATGAAACTCTTTAAAAGGAAGATAACATTAACTGAAATAATGTTAAGTTGGAAGGGGTGAATCTGTTTATTTTTGTTATTTCTTTATTAGCAGATTTCCCAGATTTACTTGCTTCCTGGAAGGAAATAGAGTGTGTGTGTGGGGGGTTTAAGTTAATCAAGAAGGTTGCAAAGGGTTGCCAAGTTGGTTCTGGATGGCATGAAATTATACAGTACCTATCAGCCTAGGGCTCTAGGGGAGGAGACTCGGTAGAAGCGGAGAAACGTCTGCTCTCTGCTCCACAAAATCAAGTGGACAGCTTTAGGGACCCACAGTGTTGGGTACCCCCACCTTGGAAGTAGCAAAGTTTCAAAAATAGTGTATCAAGGCAGGAAGTTATCCTGCGAAGTTTAAGTTGGTTAATGTTGAAGAAGAACGTTATAATGCTGTTTATAAAGGTTAAAATTTTAATATGGGAACTTCCGGTGACGTCATGCACTGAAAAGCAGCTGGGTCGCGAGGCTCCCTGTGGAAAGAAATAAACTACCTCTAATTTACTGCCTAAAGAATTTAAAAAAAAACATACCATTGTGAGTAGAAGGTAGCAAAATGCCAAAGAAAAGAGGAGAAGCCATCCGTAGATCCCCGAAATGCCTGGATGGGGAGAGATCCCGGGAGGAAGATTCGGAGAGCGGGGACTCGAGGCATCCTCGGCCTCTCCCGCCACAGCAACGTACAGGCTGACCGGGTCCCGCTTTCCATTCTGCAGAGACAAATGTCTCAAAGCTAGCGGAGATCCGTGACTTCAGGAAGGAAATGCGATCGACTGCCACGGCCCTCCGCACCGACATAAGTAAATTGGAAAATAGGCAAGACGGTTATGAAGAACAGCTGACAACAACCGACAAAAGAGTTGAGGAGACAGAGCGCGCTATTGTTCAGTTGCATGCACAAGTGAAGGGCTTGCAGGACCGTGCAGAAGATGCAGAGAGTAGGAGCCGGCGAAATAATATCAGACTCTCAGGTCTCCCGGAGGATGCAGAAGGTGCAGAAATCATCCCGTTCACCCAGAAATTGCTGAGGGAAGCATTGAAGTTACCTGAGGGGATCACACTGGAAATGGAAAGGGTGCATCGCACGCTCGGTCCTAAGCCTCCGGCGGGTGCACGCCCTCGTACACTTTTAATAAAATTCCTCAGGCATCAAGAGAAGGAAACGGTGCTTCATACGGCCTGGAGACAGGGGACGGTTCATTACAGGTCCCATAGGCTCTATCTAGAAAATGACTTCGCCCCCGAAGTAATGGCACGCAGAAGAACATATATTCCTGTCATGAGGGTTCTTAAAGCAGCAGGGGTGAGATTTAGAATGCTATATCCCTCCAGAATAATGATCCAGTTTAAAGAGGGGCCCCTTACATTCGACAACGCGACGGCAGCAATCGCTGAACTCAAGTCCAGAAAGATGGAGGTTCCCCAACAGCGCCCAGGAACAGAAACCTCTATTGCATCCAAACTGGCCCAGAAAGTATGGATTCTCAATCAGAGGAACTCCCGGCGCCGTCAAGGTCAATAGTTAACACACTGAAATCCAGATCCAGAGGCGCACAGGGGAGCGAGGAGACTACACCAGACACTGAGACCTGAACTGAGCGCAAGTATCAGTATGGACTTTGTTTGTTAGCCTAGCCTGACTGACATAATGCGGTTGAGTTAAAGCAAATTAAAGAAAATTAAGTGTTTTGATCCGTGGGAGGAGGAGGAGGCTGGGACGGGGAATCGGGGATGGGGTTTAAGTACCAGATGGTGGCCACAACAGACACGGCCGAGAGTTCTTATCAGAGGCCTACTGGTTGTAACCCATAAAGGGAAGAGAAAAGGGAGGACATGGGGGGTTGGGGGCAGGCAATTGCAGGTGTTAGAGCTGCCTGAGCTAAGGGGCGACCTGGCCATGGCAGGGATGTTTCTGAGCTACTGGCTACTGCATAGTATTGGCAAATGGTCTCCAGCGTTGATATGTAGAATACCGAGGCGGGAAAGGGGAGGGGGATGAAGGCTTCGGTCAGGCCTAGTATGAGGGGAGGTGGGGTGCCGTGGGGGGTGTAGCTACAGAGAAAATTGGAAAACAGAATGCTGATAAATATATTACGAAATGCCTGTGATGGGAAGGAGGTGGACGTTTGGGATCCGCTTGCTGGGAGGCAGGAGGGGCTTGTGGGAGTCTCACACTGAACTTCTAGACTGGGCTGGAGACATCCTGTTCACTTTCAGACCTAATTGGGGGAACTATTTGGGTTGATGCCGGCGGCAGTACAGTATGTAGAGAACCATGGCAGACTCGGATTGCAGTGCTACGATCGGGATGCGTGTGGCACTTGTAAGCCAGATTGCGGTGGACGGACAGCAGGGTCGACAGTCGTGGCTCCCTCTGTGCTGGGATGAAGGTCGTTGCTACAGACCAGCTGCCGCATGGGCAAGTGTTGGCACTGGCGGGGGTTGGGGGAGGCGGGGCGGGGGGAGGCTCCGCAGCACAGCATGAGTAGGCAAATCTCGATCACGGTGGTTGGGAGTACGGGAGATATGGGACCATTGCAGCCACGCACCTGTTCCTAGCATCTCGCAGGTTCCTTAGAATCAGACCTCCAGTTGGAGGGAGAGTCGCGGGATGCTTCTCTACCGGCAGTAGCCGTGGTTCCTCTCATAAGTAGTCGGGGAGTCCATGGGGTCAATCTAGGAAGCAGGAGGAGGTGGGTGTTTCATACTAACAAGCTCATACTACATGGGTCAGTATAGAAATAAAATGAAGGGGAGGATGAGGAAGAAGTGAATACAGGGAGAAGATTTATGGAATTGTAGGAATGAAGCAGAGGAACCAATGAGGCAGGAAAGAAGCATTTACACAGAGACAAGGGATAGGGAGGCGATTATAGAACCTTGCAAGGGACAGCTAGAAACAATGCTATACAGGAGTATTTGGGGAGGTGAAAGGGGAGGGATGGAGGGCACCTACACTTAGAGGTTAAGACTGGACCAACCTGAACAACCTACACCAGTCGAGGCGCAGTGGGGAGTGGACAAGGGCTCAATCCTACAACCCTGGGGGGGCCTCCTGCCCACTGGAGGTGAGACACTCGTCCCCTTCTGTTATGCTTACAGATGGACACTTACTGGACTGAGGCGGCCGATATGGTCGTATAGTTAAAGGTACTGCAGCACAGGAATGTTTCTGGGAGCCCATTTCACTGGCCCCCTACTGAGGAGCTAAGGTAAAGCCGCCTGATTACGCACACATGAAGCTCTCTGGAAGGTGGCGAGGGATTGTGCCTATACGGGCAATGTCATCACAGGCCCCAGGTGGAACCAGTAACAGAGTAGCTGAAGCTGGGTCACAGGTGGGACATATCCGTCTTAACAGAGGGATAACCATCCCAGTTACTCAGTTGTACTCCTTTTCAGTCACTAAAGATTCCGGGGGCCCTTGACACAGTCATGGCGATCACCTACTCCACTTACCCTTATCCTATAGGTAGCGTTATACTAAGGCCCAGAATAAATAAGGGCCGCCAAGGTAGGGCAACATCCCTACCACTAGATCAGGGCCCAGCCCAGATCGGTGGAAGTGCCAATTGACGTTGAATTGACCATGTTGGTCAATAGGTGGGGTATTACACCTCAGGTAGATGTTATTCTATGTTTGTTGATCTGTTGGTGTTGTTATGTATGTTCCAAAGTCACCAAACTCACACAACATAAAGTATGGTTACAAGCTTTATATAGGTCTGGGGGACCGTCCTGCGGGGGAGCAGGGAGGCCAGGCATTAAGCACAATAATAACCTAATACAATGTATGCCCGAGGGTTAAAGCTACTATCCCTGAACATCAAGGCCTTGCCTCACCCATTAAAGAACAAGGACATTAACCTACATTAAAAGATCCAAATCAGATATAGTTTTCTTCAAGAAAGCATATGAATCGCTGAACATGCCAAACTGGCTAAATTAAGCAGGGGCAAGTGTTTCATTCCTCATGCAAAGAAGGCAGACGAAGAGGGTAGCTATTATTATACCCTCACACACCCCATTCCAAGGGAAACAACCTGGTCCACCCAGAAGGTCGACTGATAATTGCCCAAGGAAAATTAGCGATACAGAGTAACACTTGCAGCGTTTATCTACCACGGGCATTACAGTCCCAAATCTAAGGCCTTTATTGGATAAGATAATCCAGAAGACTAAGGGCATCCTCTTAATGGCGGGCGATTTTAACCTAACTATGGATCCCGGATTGACTCCACTAGTAGGAAACCCCAGAAGCAAACAGCTACCCAAACATTTTCAGGAGGTTTATAACAGAGATAGGCTGGTGTGAAGTTTGGCGGAAACTACACCCAAATACAAAAACTACTCCTATTACTCCCCAGTACATTGTACCTACTTCCCGAATTGATTATGTCTATACCCAAATAGAAAACCTGGGTACCATACAGAATGCCCAGTTCCGGGATATATCTATCTCGGACCATGCCCCCTTGATGACTTACTGGGATCTGGGCCTACAGCCGAGAAACACGAAGTGGCGATTAAACCCGTATCACCTGCGATCAAATATATTTAGGGAATTAATTACAGATAAAATCACAGAAATCCTAACAGATAACCCCCCTAATGACTCAACCCCGTCAGTACATTGGGACACAATCAAAGCAGTCCTTAGGGGACACACAATCAAATATACAGCGGAACTGGGGAGGCAACGTAAGGAACACCCTTCACTACCTTCAGATGGCACATCAGCAAGGGGATGAGTCCATCCTACCCCAGTTACAGCAAACCAAGCGGGAGTTGGATGCATTAATCCAACAACAGACTGAAATCGCCCTAATGTATCTAAGGCAACGATTTTATGAAGTAGGCCCACGAGCAACACATCTGCTTGCATACCAATTACGCAAACAAAGGAAGGGTACAACAATTGCGTCTGTCAGGCACCCTAAGGGAAGCCAGCCACTCTTTAAATTACATGACATTGTGGATGCCTTTACAACATTTTACAAAACCCTTTATACACCGGAGAATGTGCCATCTGCGACTCGGATAGGGGAGTACCTGGACTCAATTACACTTCCATCACTTACGGAGCGCACAGGAAACCTTGATGGAACCCATTACCCTACTGGAGGTGCGTACAGGCTTTAGACAAAGCTAAATCAATGAAAGCTCCGGGGCCAGACGGTTACGGCGCGGAATTCTATAAAATCACAAAAACTCAGATCATCCCGTCACTCCTAAGGGTCTTTAACTCAGTGCTAGAAGGGGAGCCCCCACCCCAATCGTGGTCCTATGCCACCATCTCTGTGATACCCAAACCAGGTAAGAATCCCCAAAATTGTGCCTCCTATAGGCCAATATCTGTACTTAACCAAGACTATAAAATATTTATGAGTATAATGGCACATCGTCTGGACCAGATACTTCCCCTAATAATACATAAAGACCAAACGGGATTCGTAAGAGCACGGACGACCATGGATAGTATCAAACGATCCTTATACATAGTGCACCAGATGCAAAATACTGGGGACCCGACGGCTCTTATAAGCCTTGATGCAGAAAAGGCCTTTGACAGAGTTACCTGGCCCTTTCTGTATTTAACACTAAACAAATTTGGTTTCCCCTCCTTTGTCCAAGCCCTCCAGAACATATACTCTGCCCCCAAGCATGTGTGAAAGTGAATGGGCACCATTCGGGATATTTCCGACTCTACAGAGGTACCCGCCAGGGATGCCCCCTATCGCCCTTACTATTTGCCATGGTCATAGAACCCTTAGCACAGCAAATCCGGGAGTCTCAACGAATCCAAGGGATTAAGATAGGTAACATTGAACATCGCACCGCATTGTACGCGGACGATATCCTCCTGTATCTCTGGAACCCCGATCAAACTATTCCAGCCGTGCGACATGTCTTAGATTCTTATAGCTCTGTGTCAGGCTATAAACTGAACTTTACTAAGACGGAAATCCTCACCTTCCATTATACTCCTATGCAAAGGACCAGACATATCTTGCCGGGTAGATGGGACCTACAGAAGCTGAAATACTTAGGTATTTATACACTGAGATGCCACAAAATATTATAAGCAAAACTATGAGCCATTCATCACACAGCTAAAGAGGACTTGCAGACCTGGGCTACTATGCCTCTAAACCTCACTAGGAGATAGACTTAATCAGAATGATAACTCTGCCGAGAGCCTTATATCTATTTCAAAATAACCCTCTATATATATCACTAAAAACTTTTTGCAAAATAGAACGCCTGATAAGGAATTTTGTATGGGCCCACCAAAAACCCTGGGTCCGCCTAAAGGTACTCACCCTCCCTCGCCAATACGGGGGGATGGCACTCCCTGACCTAAAGCTTTACCAGCAGGCGATTACCCTTACACAAATAATGGCGCGACAGACTAGAACCTCCACTCCGCACTGGCTAGAAATAGAAAGGACTTTGATGCCTGACCAAGCCTTCCTGGGGACCATATACTGGCAAGAACCAGGAGAAAGAACCCCACTGATTCCTAACCCCTGGTTAGCGGCGCAATTTAAAAATTGGTACATGCTTAAAAGACTCTACAGGCTAAAGCCTTACCAAGCTCTTATTTGCCCGATCCCAAGCTTAACTGACTTCCCCCCCAACAACACAGATAACGGTTTCCTTAAATGGGAAGGGCATGGGTTAAAGTATCTGTTGCAGGTGGTGACGCAAGGCAACATCTGGTCCTATGCAGAGATTCAAAGAAAATTTTGTCTCCCACACAGGGATTTTATCGCTATCTTCAGCTACGCCACTATGTGGAGAGCCTCCCAAGAACACTCTGGAACCCGCAGGGATATCCAGCACTCAGCATTCAGTGTCAAATACAGCTAAGCACATCAGGAAGGCAAGACCATCTGATCTCATTATACTATCAGACCCTTAATCTACAAAGAGAATCCCTTACAGACGGTATCCGCACACAATGGTCCCAGGAAACTGGATACCAACTCCCACCAGAGGAGTGGAAACAGGCATGTAGCCTCTCGGCTAGGGTTACTAGCTCCCATCAGTGGCGAGAATTTGCGTGGAAGGTTCTGGTGCGTTATTTCCGATCCCCAGTGGTCACAAACCACTACTCTCCAAACAACACGGCAAAGTGCTGGAGATTATGCGGGGAACCACGGGCTAACTTGACACACATTTTGTGGGTATGCCCGGCCCTCCAGGTATTCATCACGCAACTTGAGGCCCAGCTGCAAGAAATTATAGATCCACAGCTTCAATTGACACTAGAGATGTTTTTATTTCTTAATTTCCCCAAAATACATAGAAGGCCCAACACCAGGTACCTGCTTTCTCTGCTTCTCACGGCAGCGAAGAAAGCAATCACCAGACAGTGGTTAACAACAAAAGTCCCCACAATCCAGGACTGGTGGGATATTACAAAACAGATTTATAATATGGAGAAAATAACACATAACCTAAATGAACAGGGAGAGAAATTTGCTGATAGACGGACACGATGGCAAATATACTACATGTTGAAAGACATCACGTTCATACCCTAAGGTATCTTAACTGAGGAACTCTTAAGAGTCATGGATAAGGAAGGGAAGAATTGGATTCTGGAACCCCAGGCCTGGCCTCCCTGGTCTCACGTGGGAAGGCAGAGTAGTAATACATGTATAAAATGGCTTATTGACATTAAACTAGATGAGGTGGGACTAGGGAAAGGATAACTATCTGGAAGTGAGAGACATGTGAAACTAAATAGTTATTACAACCAGACTGTAACCTGAAATGGGAGAGGTCATGAACAAAAACCATGGGGTGTCTCTTTACACCTCCTTTCTGAATGGAAGAAGACAGTGGGAGGGACCCAACGGAGACTCTGGGACACCAGAGGGACCTGCCTGACACACAAAACCAGAGGCTCGCTCCCCGGGGGACCAGGACTGCCTCATTGAGTAGCCTCGGTAGGAGGGTTGGTCTGTCGGGAGCTTATGGCACCTCAAGCCCCAAAGGAGAATTTTAAATATTAACCCCCCAGACCTAGTGGCTGACAGCATGGACCTATAATATAATATAATACCAGATAGGAGCTGTAAAACTGAAAGACAAACCTTGCTGTGAATGTATGTTATAATGTTTTGATAAGTAACCGTACAGTAAGAGAAGGGACCTGCAGAAACTTGAAGAATGGTCAAGGGTTTGGCAGTTGAAATTCAATGCAAAGAAGTGCAAGATAATGAATATGGGGCACAAAAACCCTGGCACAATATATCAGTTGGGGGGTGAGGATATAGCATGCACCAAGCAGGAAAGGGATCTTGGGGTTGTCATCTCTGATGACCTCAAGGTAGGGAAACAGTGTGACAAGGCATCAGGTAAAGCAAATAGGATGCTGGGATGTATAGGCAGGGGCATCACCAGCAGGAAAGGGAGGTCATAATTCCGCTATACAAGACACTAGTGAGGCCCCACCTGGAGTACAGTGTACAGTTCTGGAGACCATACCTACGTAAGGACATAGACAGGGTAGAGAAGGTTCAGAGGAGGGCAACAAAGATGGTGCATGGGTTGCATCACAAGTCCTATGAAGACAGGTTGAAGGAACTGAACATGTACTCCCTGGAGAGAGAGGAGGGAGAGGGATATGATAGAGACATACAAGTATCTTACAGGGAGGAACAGGGTGCAGGAAAACACTATTTTTAAGCGAAAAGATGTTTCAGGAATAGAGGGCATGGGATGAAGTTGGAGTGAGGGCGATTCAGAGGAAACATGAGAAAGAATTTCTTCACAGAGCGGGTGGTGGACAAGTGGAACACCCTGCCAGAGGAAGTGGTGGGGGCTGAAACAATCACGGGATTTAAGAATGCATGGGATAGACATAAAGGAATTCTAGAGGTCAGGGGTAAGGGGAAATAGACTTCTAGAAAAACAAACTGAACTTACAAGCTCAAATGGGCAGACTAGGTGGGTCATAGGCCCTTATCTGCCGACACTGTCTATGTATCTATGTAAGGAAACTACGGCTGTCTATACAAGTATGTGAGTGTTGGTGACTTGTATGTATATAAGTTGAAAACTCAATAAAAAGAAGATTAAAAAAAAAAAATTTTAATATGTAGACAGCATCTGAGAATGGAGATGACTATAACAATACCTGCTGAATGTACCCTCGAGAGGAGAAAGGAGGAGAAAGAACTAAGAGTGGTAACAGCATTGCCAAATGGATAGAGCAACATTGATATGCCCATATAATGTGAATAGGTTGACCAACCCAATTAAACGGAGCAAAATACTTGCTTCCTTAAGAAGGATCTCCCCTGATTTTGCCCTTCTACAAAAAACGCATCTCTCCCCCCCAAGAACACATTAAGTTGGGGAAACTGGGTTTTAATTTTGAATGTAACGCCTCCTATCGTAAGTGTAGGCAAGAAAAAATTACTCACCTTAGTAATTGTTTTTCTTCTAATGGAGTCTTGCTATATTATGACTTCTTGCAGTTAGCCACAGCACTTGAACTGCCCCGGAGAAGAAAGAGTTAACTCCATAATGAATGGAGTTCTCAGCGCGACCGCTTTACTAACTCTATCTGGCTAGTTTCAAACTGAAACTGTCAGATCTTACGACCAACACTCACTAAAAGTCTGTGTGGAAAAGTCCCTACGCTAGCCAAATGGCTACCTACTAGTAACAACAACTACAATAACAACAACAACAAATATCACCCCTGACAAGCACTACTAGACCCCCCTCCCCCAAAGACTCAAGTCCAGGAGGGGGGCCAACACACAAATCAATAACAGTAGTACCTAATTTCCCCAATCCTAAAGGAAAAGAGGGGGAAAAAAAAACAAAACACCCATAATGGCATGACACAGTGCTTGCACTAATTTGCCCACACCCTACCCAAGTAGAAGTTCTGAGAGGGGCAGGTTGGGGGGGTGGTCATAATATAGCAAGACTCCATTAGAAGAAAAACAATTACTAAGGTGAGTAATTTTTTCTTCAAACAACATGAAGTCTTGCTATATTATGACTTCTTGCAGATTACACAGCAGTACCTCCATGGAGGAGGGCCAGAACCTACTTAGGGAATAGGCTCTGAAGCACGGTTGTGCCAAACCGAACATCTCTCCTGGCCTGGATATCCAGGGAGTAATGCTTGGTGAAAGTGTGAACTGTTTTCCAGGTTGCAGCTTGACAGATTTCCAAAATAGGAATATCTCTAGCAGCCGCTAGAGATGCAGCTACTACCCTGGTAGAATGGGCCCTCAATCCTGAGGGGGTTCTCTACCAGTTTTGTAGCAAATTGGATACAGAGACAATCCACCTGGCAATTGTCCTCTTAGTGGCAGGTTTTCCTTTGCCGACCTCACCATAGGTGAGAAAGAGTTGGTGGGATTCGAGCCTGTGACCCTTGGTACGTTCCAGATAATAACTCAATGCCCTCTTAACATCCAAACTGTGCAATCTCCTTTCACCAGAGGAAGAGTGCTCAGTGAAAAATACTGGAAGGGAGATGGATTGGTTAAGATGGAAATTCGAAACCACTTTAGGTAAAAACTTTCTGTAAGTCCTGAGGACTACCTTATCCCTGTGAAAAGAAATAAAATCATTTTCTACTGAAAGGCTTGTAACTCACTTATGCGTCTAGCAGAAGTGATAGCCACTAAAAATACAGTTTTCCAAGTTAAGAACTTAAGGTCTGCCAAGACAGGGGTTCAAAGGGGTTGCATTAACTGAGCAATGCAAACATTAAGGTCCCAGGCAGGGGCTGGTCCCGAAAAGGAGGGTTAGTATGAAGTAACCCCTTAAAAACTTGGAAAACACAGGGTGAGAAGAAAGGAGGAAGGCTTTCTGCTGAGATAAAAGCAGAGACAGCTGCCAAGTGGACTCTTAGGTAGCTGGCCTGAGGCCCAAAGAATTAAGATGGACCATGTAGTCCAGCAAAGTGGGCAAATCAGCAGATTCTGGGACAATACACTATCAGAACACCAGATGGAAAACCTTTTCCACTTGGAATTATAAGTGGCTCTAGTGGAAGGCTTCCTAGAGGCCTTTAAATATCAAGGACACCTTGAGAAAGTGTAAATCAGCAAATCCTAACTCTTCAAGAGCCAAGCCTTGAGGTTGAGGGATTTGAGGTTCGGATACCATACTCTCCCCTGGGCACATGTCAGCAGATTGTGAATCCTGGGAAGGCACAGGGGAAGGTGGACTGTCAGTGATAGTAGGGTGGGTACCAGGGTTGCCTGGCCCAGTCTGGTGCAATCAGAATCACTTTTGCAAGGTTGGGATCTGATTTTTACTAACACCTTGAAAAGAAGAGGGAAGGGGGAAGGCATACAGGAACTTCCTTCCCAATCCAACAGAAGGGCATCAGGGGACTGAGCCCATCACTGGGGGCCTGCAGCAGAACAGTGGAAGTTGGTGGTTGTCTGGGGCTGCAAAAAGATCTATCTGAGGGGTGCCCCATCTGGCAAAGACTGTTCTCAGCACTCGGGGATTCAGGGACCATTCGTGATGGCCCTGAGAAATCCTGCTGAGGGCATCCGCTAGGACATTGTCCTTCCCTGGCAGATGAACTGCTATTAGAGAAGTGTTCAGGGAGTAGGCCAGAGACCACAACTTCATTGCCTCGGTGCACAGGGCCGACGACCGAGTGCCCCCTTGCTTGTTGATGTACCACATTGTTGTGGTATTGTCTGTTCTGACCTGGACTACTTTGTTCTGGACAGATGCAGAAAAAGCTTGAAGAGCTAAAAGGACAGCTCTGAGTTCCAGCAATTGATGTGGAGCAGAGATTCCTGAGGGGACCACACTCCTGTGTGGAGAGGTCTCAAGTGTGCTCCCCACCCCAGGAGGGAGGCATCCATAGCGAGGTGAGGGAGTGGAAATAGGAAATGAAGGGACCCCTGTCTTAAATTGCTCTGATCCTGCCACCACTGAAGAGCTAGGATCAGAGTTGGTCACAGGAACCAGTTTGGCAAGGGGGTCCTCCTTTGGGACCAATAGGCCCTCAAATGAAACTGAATGTCTCTCATCTGGAATCTTGCTCCCTGCACTACAGCTGTGGAGGCAGCCATGTGCCCTAGAAGCTGCAAAAGTGTCTTGCTGGTCAAGAGACCTGCAGGGTGAAAGAGGAGGCCAGGCGATCAACTCTCTACCCTTTCCAAGGGAGGAAGGCCCTGGCCAGCTTGTGTCAATTCTGCACCTATGAAAGCAAGTACCTGGACTGGTTCTAGAACTGACTTTGGTAGGTTTAGCAGGAATCCCAGGAGGTGAGAAGCTGCTGGGTGACTTGCAAGTGGGATTTCACCTGTTCTGGAGACTGTCCAGCAATGAGCCAGTCGTCCAGGTAGGGAAAAACAGCAACCCTTGCCTTCTTAAATGAGCCACTGCCACGGCTAGACATTTTGTGAATACCCTTGGAGCAGAGGTAAGACCGAGAAGGGCATTGCCCTGAACTGGTAGTGGCCTGAGGGCAGTTCGAGACCTGAGGTACTTTTGGGTGAGAAGGCCTGATTAAGACATGAAAATAAGCATCCTTGAGGTCCAGGAGGCTAGCCAGTCCCCTGGCCTCAGTGAGAACAAAATCATTGCCAAAGTTAACATTTTGAACTTTGGTTTCAAAAGGTGTTTGTTCAAATACCTTAAGTCTAGGATGGACCGCATTTCTCCTGTCTTTTTGGTGTAGAGGTATCTGGAGTACAGACCCTTGCCCTGGTGAAAGGAGGAACCCTTTCCACTGCTTTGCACTTTAACAGGGCAGAGACCTCTGCCTCCAGGGCAAGGGCCTCTAGGGGCTTGCAGGTGGAAAGTGTCTGGCCCTCATCTTTGGAAAATGTTTGAAGCTGAGAACCAGACCGCTTACCACTTCCAGAACCCATTTGTCCGAGGTTACGGACACCCAGTTCTGACTGAAGCAAGCCAATCTGCCCCTACTGATACAGGAGAATCGCCCTGGGCACCCCATGAAGGTGCCTGCTTGGCAGATGCCTTAGGCTGAGGGTGAGGGGCGGCTTGCCTGCGCCCGTCTGCCTCTGCCTCTGAAAAAACCCTCTGAGCATAAGCAGAGGAAGCTTGGGATTGATAAAAGGCCTGTGGAAAGGCCTGCCCCTACCTCTGGGTGTGCCTCTGTGGAGTGACCCGCTCCTTGGCCTGAGCACTTTTGTAGGTAGTTCTGTATTCATCCATCTTTTTCATATAGTTCTCTGTCTGCTCCCCAAACAGAGAATTTCCTACCGCAGGAAAATCCACAACTTTTGACTGAGTGTCCTGTGACAGATTAGTGCACCTGAGCCATGCCAACCTACGGAAAGCTACAGAAGTGGCCATGACCCTAGAGGAAACATCATTAACATCCACAGCAGCATGAAATTGAACTTTAGAGGCTTCAATGCCATCAGCAGCCACCTGTTCCAATTCACTAGCCAGCTGGCCATGGGCCTGCTTGGCTAACTGCATAACTGTATCCCATCTATATTTCTGATATCTAGCTACATAAGCCATATAATTTGCCTGCCTGAGTCCCAAAGAGGCTGCCATATACTGCTTTTTTGCCATGGCATCAATCTTCCTAGAATCTTTATCAGGAGGATGTGAAGCCAGGGGATGTTAGCCTTGTCACAGGCTGCAGCCTGTACCACTCCTACATGACTACACTGCTCAGAAAGGAAGTCTGTATCAGGGCCTGATAAGGCATACCTCCTGTCCATCTTTTTATCGACAGGAGGCAGACAATTTGGATTTTTTAAAATTTTCATTGTTTGCTTCCTGAATGACTTATGCAAAGGAACAGACAATCTCCTAGACTCTGGAATATCCATCATCTCAACATAATCAGGCTCCTCTTGCTCATCCACAGCCTCTTCTAAGGGAAGCTGGAGGGTTTCAGCAACTTTCTTATAAAAAATAAAATGAGGTGGGGACTCAGACAGCATAGTGGGAGATTCCAATGGTCTGTCTGGAAAGATGTCCGGTTCAATGGGCACAATCCAGACCCTCCCAGCCACATACATACTGCTCATAATCCTCCTCCCCCTCCTGTGGTTCATAAAATTCTTCAACATCATACTCCTGAACCACTGGGACCGGACGAACCAACCTTTTACCAGCTAGTGGTGGTTGGACGGTCCCTAAGACAGTGACTGGACAATCTGTATGGCTTTTGCTATCTCTGCAGCAGTTGGAGAGGCAATTTTGTACTCCAGACCTGCTGATTTTTTAGACTTTTTTACTGGGGCTGGTTCCTCAGAGCCAGCTTTTCTTTGGCCCGAGGAAGTCTCGCCCTGGTCAGAGGGCACTCCCTCTGGTCCAGTGGGCACTGGACCGGGCTGGCCATCCGGGTCAGCGGACTTATTGGCCTCTCGTTCCCTGAGCCTGCTAAATCTTTTTTCCAGGGTGGCTGCAGGAAAATTCTTGCAAATCTGGCAGTCTGACTGGAGGTGGTCAAACCCCAGACAATAAACACATGTGGTGTGTGGGTCAGCCTTGGCAAAGGCTTCCCCACAAGCATCACAGTGTTGAAACCCAGTGGGCCCGGTTTTTCTTTTGGGTTTCTCAGACATAATGCCAGCCTAACCAAAACTTGCCCTTTTAATGGCAGTGCCAGGCAAGATACCCTTATCGGTTCCTAACCGTGTCACGGGTATTTGAAAAAAACAAATTAAAAAGTTCGTTTTTTTTAGAACCGATAAGAACCGGGAACCGCACTCTAAATGTCCATACAATACTTTAAAACGTCTTTTTAACCAAACCGATCGGTTCAAAACCGAACCGATAAATATATTTTCCACACAGACTAAAAGACCTGTACTTACGGTTTACCAGATAGAGCTTTGAACCGAAACGCGGTAAAATAAATACTTTTTCCGGTTTATTTAAACCAAGAATTACTTGTTTTAACCGAGAAATGAACCGAGCTGAAGGAGAGATCTCCGGAGCGACTGTTCAGTGAGGCGGAGTAAAGAATCTGACAGTTTCAGTTTGAAACTAGCCAGATAGAGCTTTCAGTAAAGCGCTCGAGCTGAGAACTCCATTCATTATGGAGTTAACTCTTTCCTCTCCGGGGCAGTTCAAGTGCTGTGGCTAACTGCAAGAAGTCATAATACAGCAAGACTTCATGTTGTTTGAAAGAGGTGTTTCCATTTTAATACCTAAGAAAACAGTACTTGAACCCACAGATAAAATAGTGGATAAGGAGGGGAGATATGTGTTTCTTAAGGGGCGTTTTCAAGGTCAGAAATTAACGCTGGCATCAGTATATATCCCCCCTGGCTCACCATTTCTGGTTTATAGCACTATATTTTTAAAGTTGCAAGAATGGGCGGAGGGAACGGTGTTGATGGGAGGGGACTTCAACATAGTGTTGAACTCACAACTAGATAGCACTTCTCAACGCGTGCATAAGGATAAAACAATTAGTAAGAAGGTAATTAAGCTCTTGGAGGAGATAGGATATATAGATGTATGGCGACAAACCCATGAAAAGCACAAGAATTACACCTGCTATTCGCCACCTCACAAAACTTATTCTAGGCTCTATTTTCCTGGCTAAAGAACTACGGGGGAAAGTCTGTGACAATTGGATAGGGGATTTGACCCTATCAGATCATGCCCCTATATGTCTTAAATTAGCTCTGGGGGATTTTCAAAAAAGAACATTCTGGAGGTTAAATGTTTCCCTTCTCCAGGACAGGGAAGTCAAAGAACAGCTGACAGATACTATCAAGCAAGCTCTTATAGAAAATACTTCCCCAGAGGTTTCAGCAGCTTTACTGTGGGACACTATCAAGGCAATACTCCGTGGGAAATTGATATCAATATCTGCATATAAAAAAAAAAAAAAAAAACAGAGGGATAAAAAAATAGAGGGGCTACAGTAAAGATAGCTAAGTTGGAAACTGAGCTGAAGAAGAAATATGATAGACAAGGGGCTAAAACACTAACCCATCTTAAGAAGGAACTGAATGAGACCCTAGAATATTATATAGAACAGAAAATTCTCTTCCTCAAACAAAAATACTATGAGGGAGGTCCTAGAGCCTCAACGTTTATTAGCTGCAAGGCTGCGAATGCAGAGAGCTAGAGCCTATATAGTAGCACTGAACCATCCAGAAACTAAGGAAAAACAACAAAAAACGCAGGACATAGTGGAGGCTTTTAGGGATTATAAAAAACTATATGAAGCTCCCCCTCCCCCGAACCAGATAGATATGGAGCACTACCTGGAGAGTATTGCATTGCCTAAGATACCCATTTTATCAGGGCAGCAATTGATAAAGCCAATATCTGAAGCTGAATTGAAAGCCGAAATTGCCCATTTAAAAAAGTGGGAAGTGCCCAGGAACGGATGGTTATTCAGTGGAGATATACAAACAATTCCAAACACAACTCGCCCCAATTTTGCTTAGGGTGTTCAATAAGGTGATGGCTTCAGACCCCCTCCCCCGGAGTCCTGGTCGCAAGCCATTATCTCAGTTATACCAAAACCAGGAAAATATCCCAATTTTTGTCCCTCTTATCGGCCTATTTCCATATTAAATACCGATTATAAGTTATTTATGGGAATTTTGGCACACAGATTGCAAAATAGTCTACCCCAGCTGATTCATTTTGATCAAGCGGGGTTCATTCCGGGGAGACAGGCCCAGGATAATCTTAGGAGGACAACCCATATTATAGATCATCTTACTAATTCCCATCAACCCGCAGTTCTTCTCAGCCTAGATGCTGAGAAAGCATTCAATACAGTCTCATGGACTTTTCTTAGAGAGGTCCTAAATAAGTTTGGATTCCTGGAAAAGTTTACAGCTCTAATAATGAAAATATATAAAAAACCTAAAGGCTTTGTTCGAGCAAATGGCCATTACAAGAGTTCATAGAAACACAGAATTTGACAGCAGATAAGGACCGCTTGGCCCACCCAGTCTGCCCATTTCCCTACCTAATGGATAAGCTGCAGATCCTAGTTAACCAGCAGCCTACTTCTTCCTACCCCAACCCCCTAGAATTGCCTTATGACTGTCCCATGCATGCTTGAATTCCACCACTGTTTTTGACTCCACAACCTCCTCCGGAAGGCCGCTCCATGCATCCACAACCTCTCTGTGACAAAATACTCTTAAATTACCTCTGAGCCCCCTCTTCAAATTGTGTCCCTTGTTCTTGCACACCTCTTTTTGAAAGATGCTACCTCTTGGACTTTGTTGATTCCCTTGAGGTACTTGAACGTTTCTATCATGTCCCCCTTTTCCTTGAGGCTATACATATTAAGCTCCTTAAGTCTCTCTTCATGTGTCTTCCGGTGCAGACCCTGCACCATTTTAGTCCCCTCCTCTGGACAGCTTCCATCCTGTCTATGTCTTCGGAGATTGGGTCTCCAGAACTGCACGCAGTACTCAGATGGGGTCTCACCAGCTGTCTGTACAGAGGGATAACAACTTCCTGTTTCCTACTGGTGATGCCTCTCCTTATGCATCCCAGTATCCCCCTAGCCCTCTTTGCTGCCCTCTCACATTGCTTGCCCACCTTTAGGTCATCTGATATGACTACCCCCAGGTCCCTTTCCATTTTTGTTGTTGTTAGTATCTCACCCCCCATTGTGTACTCTTCCCCTGGGTTTTTGTTTCCCAGGTGCATTACCTTGCACTTCTTAGCATTGAATCTAAGCTGCCATACATTTGACCATTCCTCTAACCTTGCCAAGTCCCTTCCCATCCTTTCCACCCCATCTTGTGCATCAACTCAGTTGCAGATCTTTGTGTCATCTGCAAAGAGACATACTTTTCCTTCCAGTCCCACTGCAATGTCGCTTATAAAGACATTGAAGAGGAGCAGTCCTAATACTGAACCCTGCGGTACCCCACTAGTAACCCCCCCCTTTCTTCAGAGTGGACTCCTTTTACTATTACTCTCTGTGTCCTATTCTCCAGCCAATTCTTTACCCAGGCTGTCATCTTGGGACCCACTCCCAGGCTGGCTAACTCGTATATTAATTTTTTGTGTGGGACTGTGTCAAATGCCTTGCTAAAGTCTAGGTAGGCCATGTCCACAGCCCCTCCCTGATCTACTACTTTGGTCACCCAGTCAAAGAAATCTATCAGATTCGTCTGGCATGACCTTCCCGCTGTGAATCCATGCTGCCTTGGGTCCTGTGCCCCTCTGGCCTCTAGACACTCGACAATTCTTTACTTCATAAGTGATTCCATCATTTTCCCTATCACTGAGGTTAAACTAACAGGTCTGTAGTTTCCTGCTTCTGCCCTGCTCCCACTTTTGTGTAGGGGAATCACATCTGCCCTCCTTCAGTCCTCAGGTACCACCCCATCCTCCCATGATTTGTTAAAGAGGGTAGTCAGTGGTGTCACTAGTTCCACCCTTAGTTCTTTTAGAATTCTGGAATGAATCCCATCAGGCCCCATTGCTTTGTCCACCTTCAGTTTTAAGAGTTCTTTTAGAACCCTTTCTTCTGTAAATGGGCTGGTATCAACTTCTGTATCCAGAGTGTTTCTACCGTTTGTTTTAGGTACCTCCCCTCTTCCTTTGTAAATACTGAGCAAAATATTTGTTTAGTATCTCTGCCTTTCACAGTCACCTCTGCCCACCCTCCTCCCTTTATTAAGCCTCACTATCCCTTCTTGGTCTTCCTTCACTCCCTGATGTGCCTATAAAAGGTTTTATCCCCCTTCTTAACTGAGTTGACTATCTTTTCCTCGGTTCATCCTAGAAAAAGGCACTCGACAAGGTTGCCCACTTTTATCACTTTTGTTAGCGTTGTACCTAGAACAGCTGGCCCAGGGAATTAGACAATTTAAATATAAAGGGGGTTCAATTAGGGGGTACACAGCAAAAGTTGGCCCTCTATGCGGATGATATTCTGCTCTATTTGACTTCACCAGAGGAGTCTATTCCAAAGCTATTTCAACATCTTCAGGAATTCACTAAGCACTCTGGATATACATTAAATGCCACTAAAACTGAGGTTTTAAAAGTAACTTTTACCCTTCTATGGACTTAAGAAGAGCGTACCCCATGAGATGGGAAATGCTGACAATGCAATACCTGGGGCTTAAGTTAACCAAAATAACAGAGCTTACACGGCTTAACTATGCTCCATTAGTGAGACAAATAAAAGAGGATATACAGAGGTGGTCCTTACTCCCTATGTCTTTACATTCGAGGGTACAGGCAGTTAAGATGAACGTACTGCCACGTTTCCTTTTCTTGTTCCAATGTGTGCCTAGTAGAGTATACCCAGGACAGATAGGGAAGTGGCAGACGATAATTCTAAATTATATATGGCACAATAAAAAACCAAGAATAAGAAAGCAAACCCTATACCTGACTAAAAGGGAAGGGGGACTGGCGGTCCCTCTTCTTATGGGATACTGGATAGCAACCCAAACCAGAATAATATTGCTCCTGCAACATCCAGCATATAAAGCAAGATGGAAAGATATTGATATTAATACCCCACTGGAACCATCCATACAGGTACAGAGTACCGCCAGAAATTATAAGGAAAGCTGGACTAAATCACCCTACACTGGGAAGCAAAATGCTCTGGTGGGATATAGATTAGGTATCTCAAAGGGATTAACGAGTTTGTTTAGCTGGAAGTACCAGTGGTGGACTGCAGATCTTGAGGGGTTTCCAGCAGCAGAAGACCCTTGGTATAAAAGACAGGAACATCTAAAATGTAAAGCATCTTGGCAGTTTTTTAAAAGGGGGAAGAATTGCATCTTTTGAGGAAGCACAAAATAAGTTTGGGTGGAAGATGGGGGAACTGTTACATTACTACCAGATAAAAGGTTTTATAACTTAGCAACAAAATAAGGCCTTGAAGAAATCTAATGGAACACCGGGACCAGAAGCCTTTGAGGGAATATGGGAGTCAGAAAGAGGGGAAAAGACAATAACCATATTATATAAAAATTACCTCAGGGACTTGCAATATTCCACAGATTACATCAGGGTTAAATGGGAACAGGACCTCAACATTAGAATAAATGAGGGGGAATGGTCCAGAATATGGCAAAATACATGGCGAGTCTCTTCCTCGCCTTGTTGGCGGGAATTCGCTTGGAAACTAAGTGTACGGTACTTTAGAGTGCCGGCCCAGACAACAAAATGGTATCCAAATATCTCCAGCAATTGTTGGAGAAATTGTAAGGAAACAATAGCCACACAGGCACATACATTCTGGAAATGTCCTGTCTGATTTTTGGAGGGGGATGGAGCAAAGCATCCAAGCTATTTTCTCCCTATCAGATCTGTTGGGTCCTGAACAAATAATCCTGGCCTGTACCCTGCTGAGGTGAGGGGGGCTGAGGCCAGATATCTGTGGAATATTTTGGTAGTGACAACTTGCAAATTAATCACAAGGAAATGGTTCTCAATCACACCACCGACCATAACAGAATGGGTGGAGCTGGTGGAGACAGTCAAGCGATGAGAGAATTACTTTCTCCAAGGGTGCCGGAAGATGGTAAAAGCTGAGGGGGCTGAGAATCAAAAAGGCACTTAGAAGGGAACAAAGGGCACTTTTTCTACTAGTTTTTGCCATACAGAAATAAAAAGTGGAGGGGCTCCCGCCCCTTCCGCCCCACCGGTTCCGGCACCTATGACTTTCTCCCTTAGATAAGCCATGCCCCAATACATAAACAGATGGACGAGATGGGACTTAGCCATGAATGCTGAATAGAAAAACCCATTCACATTATATGGAACTAGGAAAGGATGCCACTGATTACAATTCTTTCCCCTTGTCCCGCCTCTTCTCTAATGAATAAAGGCAATGTATGAGAGAGTTAACCATGAACAGACTAACAAAAAAAAGCAGGGGCACAAACATATAAAAAGTGGGGAAAAAAAAGGGGACGGCTCAATACTGAAGGAATCGAAGGGGGATCCTTGATTGGGCTCAACTTGCCAATGACTTGGAGAGCGGGTGGGAAGGGGGAATAGAAATAAAGTTTGGGCTTGAAGAGGGGATGAGAGGTGCATTGAGTAAGCATAAATTTAAGGTATAATATGGAAAGAGAAGGTCATCTCAGAATAAATTTATGAGAAACAGAGATGGAACAGTTTAGAAAATGGGAACACACTGACAAAATGATAAAATAATATATGTAAAGATAAAACAAATCAAAAGATGCTGGATGAAGTTGATTGTAAATTACTTTTTTTTTTAATTGGTTTTTACATTGATCTCATGTTTCTGTATGATTTATGATATAATTAGTGAAACAATGCAATTGTAAACAGAACTCAAATGATGAATATGATTGAAATGAATAAGCTATGAAGTATAAAAAAAACTCACAATTTTGCACTGTAATAACTTTGGAACCATTCAATTTGCACAACATTTACTATGCATCGTCCTGTGGGGTAGATCTCTTCATGTGAAAAGTTACATTACGGTTGGATGTATGGTCACTGAGTTATGGAGCAGTGAAAAAAACATGTTTCACGCACTGACTGCTTGGATTTTTCTTTGAAGTTGCCTACAGCCCAGAGGGTTTGTATTTTTGGTCTGAAATGTTCAGGGCAGAAGGAAAACACAGGTTACTCACCTGTAACAGTAGTTCTAGGAGTGGTATATGTTGTTCATCCACACTTGTTGGCATGTCCTTTCACTTTAAGAATCTTGCCAGAAGGTCTTCAAGCTGGCTCCTCCCACCCACTCGGGTGGTATAACCCTTGGCTCCACCCTTGATGCCAGATCTTTGCCCGCTGGAAGCTCAGGTTTGTGTGTCGAAGCCAGGGAGGTCAGGTGGGTTCCTGTGGATGAACAACATATACCACTCCTAGAACTACTGTTACAGGTGAGTAACCTGTTTTTCTAGGATAGTGGATATGTTGTTCTATCCACACTTGCTGGCAGACTCCTAGCAGTTCTCCGGGAGGAGGGAAGCAAGACACACACCCCCCTCTGAAATACCTACTTGGGGAACACAGACTGGAGAACTGAGGCCCCAAAATCAGCATCCCAGCATGACTCAAGGTCGATGTGGTAGTGGGAGATGAAGGTACTTGCTGACTTCCAGGTAGCAGCCCTGCAGATTTCCTGGATAGGTATATCCCTGGAACCAGTCACCGACGCAGCAGTATGGCGGGTGGAATGAGCTCTTATCCCTCTGGGAGGCTCCTTGCCAGTCAACCTACAGTAGAGATCAGTGCAGGATGTAATCCATCTGCCAATCATCCGCTTTGCTGCAGGTCTGCCAGGTGCGGCTTCAGCATAGGTGACAAACAGTTGGCGAACCTCTCCCCGAATTTCAGCCATCCACTCCTTGTAATAAGAGCGCTCGTCTCAGGTACAAAGTATGGAGCCTGTACTTGGCCTCCGAGGCGTAACTGGGGTAGTACACCAGGAGAGTCAACACCTAGTGAAGGTGAAACTCCAACACCACCTTCGGAAGGAATTTCGGGTGGGGGCGCAGGGCAACCTTGTCCCTGTGGAAGAGCAGGTAAGGAGACTCCACCAAGAGTGTCTGGAGCTCCCCAGTACTTCTGGCTGACGTGACAGTCACTATGAAGGCGGTCTTCCATGACAAATGTGACATCTCAGTTGTGCATTGGTTCAAATGGCTTGCCCATGAGCTTTGCCAATACCAGCATTAGATCCCACGGAGGTGGAGGTTCACGCACCAGAGGGGATATGTGGTCGAGGCCTTTAAAGAAACACCAGACCACCACCTCCTGTGCCACCGTCTGCTGACCAGCCCGTGCCCGGTAAGCAGAGATGGCTACCAGGTGCACCTAATGGGTCGTAGACGGAAGACCCCCTTTGGAGAAAGACCAAAGGTAGTCTAGGATACTAGCCACTGGACAGGTTAAAGGGTCCAGGCCCTTACTCTGACAACAAATGGAAAACCTTTTCCATTTGAAGGCATAGCACCTCCTGGTCAACGCCTTCCTGGATGCTTCCTTCCACTACTATGAGTACATCCTCAGAGGGACCCAGAGCCTGGAACTCTAGCCGCTCAGGAACCAGACTGTCAGGTGCAGGGATTGAAGGTCTGGATGGAATACCTTCCCCTGATTGACAGATAACAGGTCCTGAAGATGCCACGGAGACCTGGAGCTGAGGCTGAGGAGATCTGGATACCAGAACTGGCAAGGCCAGTCTGGGGCTACCAGGATCACCTGTGCCTTGTCCCTCCAGACCTTGAGGATCATCTTGTGAAACAAGGGAAGTGGAGGGAAGGCACAGGAAAGGCCTGGGGTCCATGGCCTCGAGAAGGCATCCCCCTGCAGTGAGCCCTGCTGGGGGGGGGCATGAAACAGCCTCAGCTTGGTGTTCTCCCTGGAGGCGAACAGATCCACCGGCAGTTTGCCCCAACTGGAGAACAGGCTGTGTACTACCCCTGGATGAAGAAACCACTCTTGGGACGTCTCGCCCAGATGGCCGAGAGCATCTGCCAGTTGATTTGAGGCTCCTGCTACATGGATGGCTAGGAGATCTGCTTCCAGTCGGCTCATGAGGGTCCGGATGCGGAGCACTTCCCTGCACAGCAGCCGGGAGTGCATGCTGCCCTGTTTGTTGAGGTAGTACATGGTCATGGTATTGTCCATCTGGACTTGCACCACTTGATCCCAAAGGAGCTGAGCGAATGCTGACAGTGCCAATCTGACTGCTCTGAGCTCCAGCAGGTTGATATGATATTGGGATTCCTCAGAAGTCCAGAACCCGTGGGCTCTGTGATTCCCCATGTGGGCTCTCCCCAGTCCATGAGAGGGGCATCGGTCATTAGAACGACCATCAGCATGAGACGGACAAATGGGATCCCTTCCTACAAGTGACCCAGGACGGTCCACCATTGGAGAGTGTCCCACATCTTCTGGGTCACAGTGACCAGCGGGTCTAATTGACCAGGATGCTAAGTCCACTGGCTGGCCAACTCCATTGAGGGGGGCGCATATGCCACTGGGTCCATTGGACCATGGTGGTGCAAGCCGCCATGTACCCCAGAAGACACAGAAAGTCTCAAGCAGGGTGCAAGTGCCCAACCAGAAATGACTGGGCAAAGGAGGAGAACCTCCACCTTGTCCGTCGAGAGCCAGGCTCTAGCTCAGCAAGAGTAGAGTTCTGCCCCAATGAAGCACGTCACCAGCAATGGTATGAGTTACAACTTGGCCTTGTTGATCAGGAGACCAAGTTTGGTGCAGGTCTGAAGGCCAGATCTCTGGAACTCTCTATTTCCTGCTTGAAAGATCCTGCCAGGAGCCAATCGTCGATATATGGGTAAACCCTGACCCCCCGATGTCGAAGATGGGCCGCCACCACTGCAATGCATTTGGTGAAGACCCATGGGGCCGATGACAGGACGAATGGCATGGCTCAGAACTCGAACAGGACTCCTCCTGCTCAGAAGCGAAGGAACATCTGGTGAGATGGATGGATCGGGACGTGAAAAGAACGCGTCCTGGAGATCCAGAGAGCAGAACCACATGTTCTGCTCTAGGGATGGTATGATCTGAGACAGAGTTACCATCCTGAGGAATTAGTTCAGGTCATGCAGATCTAGAATGGGTCGCCAGCTCCCCATCCGCTTCGGAACCAAGAAGTACCTGGATACGATCCCTGGGTTGACCAGGGGGTCCATGACCCTGGCCACTACCTCCTTGCGGAGGAGTTGGGCAATGCCATCTCAAAGAGTCGACTGAGTGTGTACAGACACCAAATCCTCCCATGGGGCGCAGGTGCGGCTTGGAGGGTACTGCTCAAATTCCAGAGGCAGTCCCTGACCCACCACTTCTAGAACTCACCTGTCCATGGTAACAGTGGACCAGGAGGAAAGAAAGTGGTGGAGCCGGACCCCCATAGGAAGACCCAGAGCTTGCGTGACAAGTATGAGGGTGGCCACCACCATCCCGTCACTGGGCAGGCTTAGAGGAAGAGGGTCCAGAGTGAAGACCACCAGAGCCTCGACCTCCAGGCTTGCAGGCCACCGGAGGCCCGGACCTGTGTCGCGGGAA
This sequence comes from Neoceratodus forsteri, assembly GCA_016271365.2. NCBI lineage: Eukaryota > Metazoa > Chordata > Ceratodontiformes > Ceratodontidae > Neoceratodus > Neoceratodus forsteri. The sequence continues at coordinate 585,889,220 of JADMNL010000022.1, forward strand.
CCATGACTGTGCCTGCTGTTGCTGCCCCGCTCATAAGTGGGGTTCCTTGGCAGCATAGGCAGGGTGCCGAAATGGCTTTTTCTTTTGCTTTTAGGAACCCTGGGATTCTTTCTGCGCAGAAGTTACAGAGTCCAAGGTGGCACTGGACTTCTCAATGCGTTGGAGGTGACTGTCAACACCTGGACTGAAGAGGTCGGTACACAGGAAAGGAATGTTTGTGTTGGGTTCCGCTGTGAAGGTGGAGACCCTTAGCCAAGCCCTGCAGTGCATGGCAACCGCGGCAGCCACCAAATGGGTGCATGAATACCCGAGGTCCAGAGCCTGTCTGGAGTTGCTGCTTGTCAACTGCCCAACCCTGGTCCCGGACCTGCTTGACCATGGTCTGAAGGTCTGCGGGGAGGTGAGGTAGAACCTCATCAAGGGAGCCTAGCAGGGCATGAAAGAAATGCGCCATAACGGCGGCAGAGCTTGCCTGACGGCGACCTAGTGTAGAGACAGCACAGACTTTGCGGGCAGAATGGTCCAGTTTTTTGGACTCTTTGTCCGGAGGTCTATCAGTATCTGCCGAACCACCTGAGCGTCTAAACACAGATTCGGTCACCAAATCCTCAGCCGAAGGATGCTCTGTGAAGCCCAAAAGGGACCCTATGGGCACCGCATATTTGCGGGCCATGTGGGCAAAAGGCACAGAGCAGGAGGCAGGATGCTGCCATAGCTCCAAAGCTGGGCCAACAATGGCCTCGACCACTGGAAAGTCTTCCGGAGAATCCCCTCGTTTAAGGATATCCATGAGGGGATATTCAGCCCATGTCTGTACAGGCTCGAGAGGAATCTCCGGGGATTTGAAGATAAGCCGGAGAAGGCACCTAAAGGAAGAGGGGCCTTCCTCCGTCGAGAGACTACCAACTGATTCCTCGTCCAAAGGACGTGAATGAAGGTCCGAGTCATCGGACTCCGAGGAGACTGGATAAATTCAGCCAGCCACCTGAGTCTCCCTCCACCCACCTAGGATGACCAGGAGTGAGAGTAACAGAGAGTCTACATGGGAGGCCTGGGACAGGCCAAGACTCTTTGGTAGGCACACCTGCCAGGGGCTGTTTAGGTAGCAGCTCCACCAAAAGCAGTGGAGAGGTCGATTTTGGCGGAACCATTTTGACCAGCTCCAAAGGAGGAGGAACAGTGCGAGCCGGCTCCGAAGGAGTCGGCTTCAGCCTTGAAGGCGATAGCCAAGTGATGGACAGGGTGGAAGCCGGAGTCGGCGTTTGACCAGACAAACTTAGCTGCTGCCACATTAGGTCTTCATAGCATTGACAGAGTTTCTGTCGCAGCCTCCCCTTGTCTGAGGAGGAAGAAAAAGAATGTCACCGACGCCTCTTTTTAGAGTGCCTGCACGCTTTTTTTGGCCGACCAGTCGAAGGAGTCCTGGTCCTCAACCTCGATCGTCAGGGAGACTGACACGGTCGACAGGAAGGCACTGGGGAGACCGGTGGATCTTCTAGGTCCAGGACCGGGTCCTCTATGGGTTTCCCAGCGGGCTGTCTCTCTTCATCGGGGAGAGGCAGAACCAATGTCCTTGCTACGGAACTGTCAGCCTCCTTGGACGACAATGGGTCGACTGGGTTAAGAATTATCTCAATCTGGTTGTCGTCCAGCGTTTGGGTCGGCTGGTCTGACAGTGGAACCGTGAAACCAGCGGCCAAAGGCTGCAACCTCGACCGAAGTCAAGACAGGTGATTCCTGGGACCGAGATCGCTCACAATCCCAGGAACGTTGGTGAGATGAAGATTCTCTCAGTTCCTTGTCCTTTTTATGGGACAGAGAGACATGAGAACCCGAAGGCCCGTTTCTCTTGGTGGGAAGGGAGAGGCACATCTCCCAAAAGGAACCGGAGAAAGTAGAGCCCAAGTTGAGCAGAACCAAAAAGGATTTTGAGGACCGATCCACGGCCCGAGCCGCCTCTTCCTTAAAAGCCGGCATTTGTTCTAATTGCTCGGCAGACCCCACAGCCGTACAGACTGCCCATCGGGCCTCTCTAGATTTAACTGACGGGTTCCTTTTCTCCGGCCTGTCCAATTTCAGCCGTGCGAGATGATCGCCCAAGACGTTTAGGTGAAAAGCAAGACACATTTTTAAAGCCTGAGTGTCATGGCCAACACCCAGGTAATACACACACGTGGCATGTGAGTCTGTGCAAGACATCTTTAGCCCGCATGGGCAGCGACGGAAAACAGGAAAGATTTATCTTCCATGATGGTCGCAATCATGACGCGATCGTTATTAACTCTAACAAGTTTAATTTTAAGCAAAGCCAAGGATTTTGAAGTCAGGGCCTACTGAACGCGAGAGCAGTAAGAAGGGAACCTGTATCTTCCAGTGGAAAGGAAGATCTTTTGCCATGGGGCAGAGTCAAAGGTCATACCAAACCAGATGGGTGGGAGGAGCCAGCTTCAAGACCTTCCAGCAAGATTCTTAAAGGGAAAGGACATGCCAACAAGTGTGGATAGAACAACATATCCACAATCCTAGAAAATTACTTACCACAGTAATCTTGTTTCTTCTAATGGAGTTTTGCTGTATTCTGACTATATGCAGTTAGTCTTCCAAGCTGAACTGCCCCAAAGATGAAAGAGTTAACTCTTTGCAAATGCACAGAACGTTGAGCTCGAGCTCAGTTTTCAAACCCCTGTCCCTGGTTCATTCTATGTAGCCGCCAGATTCTTATGAGCACTAAAATAGTGGCTACTTAACTATACTAGATAACACTGGACATTAATAAAAATAATAGTCAAATGACTAATATCCCAACAATGGGGCATACAAGACGACTGAAGTTGTAGATGCCCAAGAAAATGCCACCCCAGTGGTGCAGCACTTAAAAGAGAACAGCTGTAGTGCAGTGCCTCCAAAGGTTCTGGTTCAGGAGGGAGGTCAGAATACAGTAAGACTCCATTAGAAGAAACAAGATTACTGTGGTAAGTAATTTTTTTTTTTCAAACAACATGAAATCTTGCTGTATTCTGACTATATGAAGGCTACCAAGCAGTGCTCTGTGGAGGTAGGCACAGAACCTTCTTAGGAAATAAACTCTGCAATACTGCTGTGCCAAACCTGGCATCACTCCTGGCCTGGGTGTCCAGGCAGCAGTGTTTAGTGAAAGTGCGAACAGTTTTCCAGGTAGCTGCTTTGCAAATTTTGAGCAGGGGGGTATCTCTGGCAGCTGCTATAGAGGCAGTTGTCCCCCTGGTAGAGTGAGCCCTAAGGCCCGCTGGTGGCACTTTCCCTAGTTTGCCGTAGCATAACTGAATGCAAGACTCAATCCACCAAGCAATGGTCCCCTTGGTAGCTGGCTTGCCCTTTCCCACTTCTCCACAGGTGAGGCACAGCAGAGTACACTCATTCCTTTGGGCCTTTGCATGATCCAGATAGTAGCTAACAGCCCTCTTAACATCCAGGCTATACAGTCTGCTTTCTCCTGAACTAGGATATTCAGTGAAGAAGACAGGTAATGTTATGGACTGATTCCGGTGGAAGTCAGAGACCACCTTTGGAAGCAATATCCTGTTCGTCCTAAGGACGACCTTGTCCCTATGGAGTGCTATGTAGTTGGGCTCCACTGACCAGGCCTGTAGTTCACTAATGCTCCTTGCAGAGGTTATGGCTACCAGCAAAACAGTTTTCCATGTCAGGAACTTGAGTTCAGCAGAAGACATGGGTTCAAATGGGGGCTGCATTAGTTGTGCTATGTAGAAATTTAGATCCCAAGTAGGGGTTGGCTCTCTGTGAGGGGGTTGTAGGTGGAGCAACCCTTTAAAGAACTTCTTGAATATTTCATGAGAGGCCAGGTAAGGGCCCTTCCCTGCAGAGAGTTAGGCAGAAACAGCTGCCAGATGTACCTTCAAAGTAGAAGGCTGAAGGCCTAAGGAATGAAGATGGGCTAAATAGTCCAACAGAACTGCCAATCTGGCTGCTTGTGGCTCCGTTTCATTTTGTGCACACCAGACAGCAAATCTCTTCCACTTGGAAGTATAACTCTTTCAGGTGGCAGGTTTTCTGGAAACTTTCAAAATATCCAGGACCCCTTCAGAGAGATACAAGCCTGCATACTCTAGGTCCTCAGGAGCCAGGCCCTGAGCCTGTTGGTCTTGAGGTTAGGGTACAGGATCCTCCCTTGAGAGGAGGTCAGAAGATTGTGCCACCTGGGGAGGCAGATTGGACTGGTGACTGCCAGAGACAGCAGCATGGGATACCACGGCTGTCTGGCCCAATCCGGTGCAATCAGAATCTTTGATGATGGCTGGCTCCTGAGTTTGATCAGAACTCTGAAAATCAGAGGAAATGGGGAAAGGCATACAGAAATTTGCCTGTCCAGTATCAGTGCAACCAGAGGCACCGACCCCAGAACTGAAGGTCTGCAACAGAACTGGGGTAGCTGATTGTCTGGGGCTGCAAACAGATCTATCTCTGGTGTGCCCCATCTCCTGAACACTGCATGCAGTATTTTCCTGTGCAGAGACCATTCATGATGACTCTGATTTATTCTGCTGAAGGCATCTGCCAGGACATTACCCTTGCCTGGCAAGTGCACAGCTGAGAGGGAGGTCTTGAGATAATAAGAGAGAGTCTAGATCTTCACTGCCTCTGTACACAGGGCAAAGGACCTTGTCCCTCCTTGCTTGTTGATGTAGTACATGGTGGTGGTATTGTCTGTCCTTACCTGAACCACCTTCCCTTATACCATTTTTATAAATGACTAAAGCACCAGGAACACTGCCCTGAGCTCCAACAGGCTGATGTGGAGAAGAGACTCCTCTTGAGACCACGTCCCATGAGCAGTGTGGTCCCCTAAATGAGCTCCCCACCCCAAGAGGGAAGCATCAACAGTCAGAACCACTGTAGGAGATTGCTGGAGGAATGGCACACCCTCCCTGAGGTTGTCCTTATCTGTCCACCACTGTAATGACTGTAACAAGATGGATTGTCACTGGGATCAGCTTGGACAGGGGATCCCTTCCCCGGGACCAAAAGGACCTGAGGTGAAATTGAATATCCTTCTTTTGAAACCTGGCTCCTGGAACCACCGTTGTGGAAGCTGCCATGCATCCTAGGAGCTAGAGAAAGTATCTTGCTTTACGAGACACATGTAGGTGAAAGGAGTCTGCCAGTTGTATGAGGCTGTCTGCCCTTCCAACTGGCACAAGAGCTTTTGCCTGAACTGTGTTCCAGCTCTGCTCTTACAAAATCCAAGATCTGGACCAGTTCCAGCACTAACTTCTTTAGGTTTAACAGGAATCCTAAGGACAGGAGAGTATCCTGCACCAGACCCAAGGCCCCCCCTTACCTGTCCGGGATGTCCCACGACTAGCCAGTCGTCCAGCTAGGGAAACAGCCACTCCTTGCCTTCTCAGGTGACCTACAACCACTGCCAGGCATTTTGTGAATGCTCTGGGGGCCGAGGTAAGGCCAAAGGGCATTACCCTGAACTGATAGTGGCCTGAGGGAAATTCGAACCTTAGGTACTTTCTGTGAAAATATCTGATTAAGCATCCTTGAGATCCAAGGAAGCCAACCAATCTCCTTGCCTGAGGGTAGGAAGGATCATGGTTAGGATAACCAACTTGAATTTGGGTTTTGTCAGATGCTTATTGAGATACCTCAGATCTAGAATGGGCGCCACTCCCCAGTTTTCTTTAGGGCAAGGAAATATCTCGAGTACAACCCTTTTCCTTTGAGAAGAGAAGGAACAGGTTCCACAGCTTTGTGTTCCAGAAGTGTGGTAACCTCTGCTTCCAGAAGAGTTGTCTCTGAACTGCTGGCATGTTTGAATGTCCTTGCTCTTGGAAACTGAAACTTAAGAGCAAGTCCCTGTCTCACTACTTCCAGGACCCACTTGTCTGTGGTAATGACTTGCCAGGCCTGGAAGTAGTGAGCCAGTCTGCCCCCTACTGGCAATGGGGAGGTGGCCCTGATTGACACATCAGGGTGTCGGCTTGGCAGGAGTCCTAGACTGAGAGGTGAATGCAGCCCTGCTTACACCTCTCCTGCCTCTACCCCTGAAATACCTTCTTGGCTGCTGGTAAGTAGGGGACGCCTGAGCCTAGTAGAAAGGCCTCTGATAAGGCCCATCTCTGCTTGGCTTAGCTTGCTGCTTCTGTGGAGTTGCAGACTTTTCCTTAGCAGCTGCATTCTTATAAGTCATCCTGTATTCGTCCATTTTTTTCATGTATGCCTCTGTTTGCTCCCCAAACAGAGAATTCTGGACAACAGGGAAATCCATAGCTTTTGATTGGGTATCCTGGGAAAGACTAGTACATCTAAGCCAAGAAAATCTTAATGAGACTGCAGTAGCCATAACCCTAGAAGATGCATCATTTGAATCTACAGCTAAATGAAACAACTTTAAAAGCTTCAATGCCATCCTTGACTACTTGCTCCAGATCCTTGGCTAACTGAGGTGAAGCATTTCTTAGCCAGCTTCAAAACAGACTCCCATCTGGATTTCTGATATCTGGATACATATGCCATGTAGGAAGCTTGCTTAATACCCAGTGAAGCAGACAAGTACTGCTTCTTGGCCATGGCATCAATCTTTCGAGAGTCCTTTTCAGGAGGATGCGAAGCCAGGGGAATGCCAGCCATGTCACAGGCAGCAGCCTGAACTACCCCTACATGGCTACAGTGATTATACAAGAACTTTGTACCATTGCCAGACAGCATATACCTCTTATCCGTCCTTTTATCCACAGGAGGGATGGAGGTTGGCATTCGCAGAATTTTGTTAGTTTCTTAAAAGACTTGTGCAGAGGTACTGAAAGTCTCTTGGTGTCAAGAACCTCCATCATTTCGATGAAGTCTGGCCCCTCCTCTTCCTCAGTTGCCTCCAGAGTAGGCAGCTGTAAAGTATCAGCAACCTAAAGAAGCTAGTATAGCACAGCGGTTTAAGGTTCTGAGCTGCATATCTGGAGACCTGGGTTTGAATCCTACAGCTCCCACTTGCATACCATGTGACTCTGAGCAAGTCACTTAACTTCTCTGTGCTCCCAGGTCGCACCTGTAAAAAAAAGCTTTCAGCTTAGTGTGCTACTCCTGGTAAAACAATGAAAAGGAAAAAAAAAACTTTTTAAAAAATAAATAATGAGAGGATGATTCCATAGTTTGCCTAAGAGGAAAAACAGATTCTGGTCTATCAAGGGAAAACATCAGGCTCGATGGGTTCACCCAAATACTCTTCCTCCTCCTCCTCTTCCTTTCCCTCCCACTCAAGCTCATAGTAAGCCTCCGGATCATATGAACTGGTGGGACACAAACCAGCAGGTGACCAAACCAAAGTATGTGGTTTTTGACCCGGTCTCGTTTCACCTGAACTGGTCTGTAAAGACTGTACAATTAGTATCGCTTTAGCAATCATTACCACGGTTGCAGCCGTAACCGTTGGCTCCAAACTGGTAGATTTTCTTTTCTTTATCGCAGGTACAGTCTCCTCAGTATCTGCCTTCCTTTTCGTCAAGGAGGTATCACCCTGGTCAGAAGGCACCTCCTCCGGTTCCCCGAATCCCTCAGGAACCGGACCGGCCATCTGAATCAGCGGATTGTGCGGCCACTCTTTCCTCAAGCCTAGACAAACGCTTATCCAGCGTGGCTTTAGGAAAGTTTTTACTAATTTGGCAGTCTGTTTTCAGGTGGTCAAACCCCAGACAGTAAACACAGATAAGGTGGGGGATCAGCATTGGCAAATGCTTCTCTACACTCTGTGTAGTGCTGAAACCCAGTGGGACCATTCTTCTTCGGCTTCTCTGGCATGATGAGCCAAGTTGCCCTTCTGTGACGGTCAGGCCTGAGCAACTAAAATGCATTTTTGGTTAACGACCAATTCATTGGTTGACTAAAAAACACCAGAAAGAGACTTTTTGTAAACCGAAAACCACCAGATCCCAAACTAAAATTCTACAACAACTTAACCAACTAAAACTTTACCTCAAAAGAAACAAAATTTCCTGGATTTCCTCTCAGTTACGCAAACCAAAAGGAAAAATCACAAACTTACCAAAATTGAAGTACACCTAGTCTAGTCTAACCTGTACCGAGGGACAGAGGCTTGAAGAACCGAAAAATAAAACCCGGTTTGAAAAAAAACGTCAAAAAACCAACACTTTAACCAAAGTGAGCGAGAAGACATCTCCGGAGCAACTTCACAGGCAGGCAGTGTAAAGAATCTGGTGGTTACATAGAATGAACCAGGAACAGGGGTTTGAAAACCGAGCTACAGCTCAACATTCTGCGAATTTGCATAGTTAACCCTCATCTCCGGGGTAGTTCAACTGGGAAGGCTAACTGCATATAGTCAGAATACAGCAAGACTCAATGTTGTTTGAAAGGGACTACCGCACAGACGGACCTTTTGCTAGTCTGGTGAAAAAACAATCAGACATTTTTAACTTATTGCAATTTAAAAATGTGAAAAAATAATTTGAGCATGCTCAGTAAGCACTTCAATATAGCTGTACGAAACGAAGTAGGAATTCTGGTTTGTATGTAAGAATTCCTACTTCGTATGGCTGCCCATCGTGTTTACAGTTTTGCCTGAAATTTAAATGTGGAAACCTCCTAAAATGATATTCTGGGGAGGAAACAACACATGTAGCATGCTTACTGTGACACTCTAAGTGCATTCTGCACTTTACTGCTTGGAAAAATATATGTATTTATTTATTCATTCTTGGATTACAACTTTTGAGCACAAAACAGTTCATTTACAAAGGCTCCCCGTCAGCAGGGTAAGGAAAACATAAAACACACACAATTGGATATTGGATAAAGTAACATCTTAACACAAAATAAACAGTCTTAAACAAGTTGCAGAGAATCCCAGCATACAGCGAGTCATAAAAGAATAATCTATGACTCAAGAGAAAGTTGCAGCCTGGAGGGCATTGTCAAACGGGGGGATGGAAGAAAGGTTAAGGGAAGGGTGGATGCAGCAGGAAGCGGGGGGACAGGAAGGGGTGGAGGGCGAGGGCACAAGAGAAGGAAGGGAGGGCAAGGCATAGGACAGAGCTAAATGGGAGGGGAAGTCAGGTCTACTCCCTACACTCTGTACTCTCAGTGTCCCCCGTTATGTTTTATACCCTCCCCAGTCAACAGGTCAATAGGCACAGAGTGAAGGAGGCACTCAAGGATGGTCAGAGATTACTGTGAGAGAGCCCAGTTAGGTGAAACAATCATAAGAGCCCTTAGTTATGAGGTGTTGGCGAAAAGCAGTTTTGTACAGTCCCATTTTTGGCAAGGAGGAGATTTAAATGTGTTTATTTATAATTTGAACTCTTTGTTCATATGGCTGTCATACGAAGTAGGATCCTAGTTTGTACAACGAGATACGAACTAGGATCCTGCTTCATGAGCTGAAAAACCCCAAATGTTTATTTTTATGACGAAAATAACAAAAATGTTGCTACCTACATCGGGGTGCTCAATCCCCGTGTCGGCACTGGATGCAAATTTCCCCAAAAGTCTTCTGCATTGCCAACATCGGGGTGCCCAATCACCGTGTCAGTAGTAGCCCCCACCCCCAGGTAGGACACTGGGTAGCCCACTCCCAGTGTCCCCTGTTATGCTTTATACCCTCCCCAGTACAGACACTGCGGAGCCCACCCCCAGTGTCCCTTAATGATGCTTTCATTATCTGAAATAAAGAAAACAGTTCCCCAACGTCTGTTTTTTTTAATCCTGGAAAAAAGAAAACAGTCCCTCGTCGTCTCCCCGTCCCCCCTCCCCATCGCAACCCTCCCACTGACAACCCACCACCCACACCCCACTTGCCCTAAACTTATCAACAGGGGTCTCCTGTGGATCAGGACACGTCTGCACTCTTCAAAGCCAAATCGCAAACTGGAGAATCCAGGTAAGTGCCACATAATGGCTGTATATGGCATTTTGTACTTATATTGATATCTCAGACATTTTTCACTATTTTTGCACCACATTTTCAACATGGGGTTTTTGGGAGCCCACCTCATTAACACTGTCACTGTCATCTCATTAATCAGACCCGTAAGGTGATTTCACGGTCGCTGCCCGGAATCACCTTTCGGGACCGAATAACGAAATGGCAGTGCCAGTGTTCATGAGGGGAGGTCCCAAAAAGCCCATGTTGAAAATCTGGTGCAAAAATGTTGAAAAATGACTGTTTTACGAGCATGCGTTATGCAGTTTCTACAACAAGGCAAATTTTAGGTAAAAAGACGCCCATCCTGGAGGCTCTGGGTGCCGAACATACCAAAGCTTCATTATGTAAATCATAAACATACATAGTCAGCATACTCTAAACATAAAATACAATGTTTCCAGCAATTTAAAACAAGATTATATAAATACTGCCGGAAAAAGCAATAACTAAACTCAAAACAGCCAAGGGCTACATTTAAACCTAAAATTCTAAAACTAGGTGATGGCTATAAAACACAGTCCGGGAAGGCCTGATTATACAGGAAGGCCTTGAATACCTCAACGGAAGAGGCCTCCCTAACAGCTGGAGAAAGCGAATTGCACAGGACGGGGGTGGCGACACTGAATGCTCTGTCACCTGCTGTTTTTAACCTCGTCCTGGGAGTCGCAAGGAGGCCCCTAGTAGGGGAGTGGAGGGAGCAGACTAAGACAGCAGGTGTAAGAAGGTCCTTCAGATAACCAGGGCCCAGGCCGTGTAGGGCCTTAAAGGTGAATAAACCCACCTTGAAGAGGACCCTCCACCTAACTGGCAGCCAGTGCAGTTGACGCAGCACTGGAGTGATATGACAGTACTTAGGTTGTCCTGTCAACAGCCTAGCTGCTGCATTTTGCACCAGCTGCAGTCAGCACAGGGTACCCCCAGAGACCCCGAAATAGAGCGCATTACAGTAGTCCAGCCTGGACGCATGCTCATAACTTCGCCAGTTAATATTTTTACTACAGATTTTCAACATTGCCATTTTTTCTCACCACCTCAGCTGTCATTTTCCCCATCCTGCCCAAATCATGTTTTCCCACCTGTGGCATAGAATGGTGCTGCTGCTGTACAAAATCAACTTTCTGGACAGATTAATCTAATGACAGTGCCACTGTTCATGATGTGGGTTCCCCAAAAGGCCATGTTGAAGATTTGGTGAAACAATTCCTCAAAATGCCAGAGTTAAGTGCGTCCATTGAATTTATTCTACGCATGCACGTAACTTTGCAATTTTTCAACTGTTTGATGCCAAATTTTCAACATATCCATTTTTTCACACCACCTCATTAACAGTACGGCTGTCATTTTTCACATCCTGCCCAAAATGCAATTTTACACCTGTGACACAGAATGGTGTTGCAGTTGCGCATAATTACATTTTGTCTTGCATTTCACAATTTCTCTGTACCAGGGTACATGAGGTGGGGTAATAAGATGGCTATGCTGACAGTTTGGTCACTGTTCGACACATGGAAGCGCAGGGCCTGCGCTTCCACATCTACATACATATGCGCATCTACAGAGGGACTGGAGAGCAGGATCCAAGGGCCCTGCTCCTCAGTGAAATAAGGATATTAATATACTATCTTAAAAGAAGAGAAATTATTGTATTAATTACATTTATCAGTTAGGGTTTATTATTAGCTTACACAGTATGGAAGTTCAGAGTTAGAGTTCCCAACCCCACCCTCCACACACCAACTAGTATCGGGTGCCTTGGGGTCACTGGGCCTAACTCTCACCCACACTCCTGTACTTCACCATGTCTGCTTGTTTACACATGGAATGGGGTGAGAGTTAGGCCGACGACCTCAAGGCACACCCCGATGCCTGTTGGTGGGTGGAGGGTGGGGTGGAAGGGTTGGGAACTCTTAATGCAAAATTTCCATACTTCTGTCGCTGTAATAGAAACCCCTAACTGATGCATTAACAGAGTTTTCTGCAATGAATATATTATGTATATATGTAAATGAAAAAGACTGAAAGGAGGAGGAATTGTTAGGCTAACAGAGGGACGTAGGGTAATTAAGGAGGATAGGCAGAATGCAGCCTTTTTTTTTTTTATGATGTATTATTCTGGTTCATTTCCCGGCACTGGTGGTGGATGTATCAGCCTGTCTGGTCACCCCTCTTGGTTGGGGGCCATTGTAGTGCTTTTAACAATAGAAGATTTACCCCTTAGTTCCCCCCCACCGATGTCGGCACAAGGACTACTGTCAAGGCTGGCAATGTGCTTACGCATGTCTCAACGAAGCACCTAATGGCGTTCTCTCCCTCCCTACACTGTTGACTTTGCACTGCCGCCCAGGCATCAACAAATGGCAGTGTCAGAACGATGCGATGACCCTCCCTTCCCCCAAGGAGGGGAGCATCCCACAGGATGCTCAGTCCTCATCCCCCCAGCCGGCCCGGGACGTCAGAGGCTCATTCCCAAACCCAAGTCACCGGTGTCGCGAATGGTAGTGCTGCTGCTTTGTCGATGGGACAGGCTCCACAGCCGTACTGAATGACTACTTCTGCTCTGTATTCGTAAGGGAAAAACAGAGGGCCTCTGTCAGAGTGTGGAATAGAGGTGGCTGTAAGGGAGATTCCTGAGATGAGGCAGCAAGTATTTACTAATGAAAGGGTTTGGAAATGGCTAACAGCCCTAAAGACAGATAAGAACCAGATGAGATGCATCTCAGGGAGCTGGCAACTGAATTGAGATGAAAAAATTGCTTACCATACTAATCTTGTTTCTTCCAAGGTATTCGCCAATATTTATAACTCTAGCAGTATCCTTTTAAGACAATACTGCCCCGGAGAGAATGGAACATATGCTAATGAGTAGAATGCCATTAGCTCGTGCCATTTTCAAATGCTGCTTTGGTCAACTGCATGTATTCTAATACCTCAGATTAAAACGGAGCCTGCTATAGAGGCCCAACAAATTTAAATCTACTTAACAATAATAATGTAACAATAATAGGCCCCAACTGGGTGAGAAAAGTTTTTGTTAAAACACTCAAACCCCCCTAATGTCAGAATCATCAGAAGTAAGTGGGGGACAAGGTCCAACAAGGCTAAAAAGAGATAGATAAAGAATATGCCCGTGTGTGGGACCCTTACACATAGTTGATAGATTTAAAATGGAGTTAAAAACCTATTTATTTAGCTTAGCTTTCCCTAGTCATGGATAAATACAGGTTACTCACCTGTAACAGGAGTTCTAGGAATGGTATATGTTGTTCATCCACACTCATTGGCAGGTATCCTTGCCGCTTTAAATCTTGCCGGAAGGTCTTCAAGCTTGCTCCTCCCACCCACCCGGGTGGTATAACTCCTGCCCGCCCATGACGCCAGATCTGGCCTGGCCAGCTCAGGGTTGTGTCAAGCCGAAGAAACAGGAATGGTGGATGAACAAATATATACCATTCCTAGAACTCCTGTTACAGGTGAGTAACCTGTATTTCTAGGACATGGATATGTTGTTCATCCACACTCATTGGCAGACTCCTAGCAGTTCTCCGGGAGGAGGGAGGCAAGACGCACACCCCAATACTTACTTGGGAAAGAGAGACTGAGAACCGAGGCCCCAAAACCAGCATCCCGCGTGACTCAAGGTCGATGTGGTAATGGGTAATGAAGGTGTTTGCTGACTTCCAGGTAGCAGCCCTGCAGATTTCCTGGATAGGGACGCCCCTGGAAGCAGCCACTGCTGCAGCAGTATGGCGGTAGAATGAGCTCTTATCCTCTGGGAGGCTCCATGCCCGCCAACTTATAGCAGAGATCTATGCAGGAGGTTACCCACCTGCTTATCGTCCGCTTGGCTGCAGGTCTGCCAGATGCGGCTTCAGCGTGGGTGACAAACAGCTGGCGAACCTTCTCTCGACTTCAGCCTGCGGCGCCTTATAATGCTTTGTGCCTCTTCTAGGGTCCAGAGTATGGAGCCTATATTCGCCTCCCGAGGTGTGATTGGGGTAGAACACCGCAGAGTCAACACCTGGTTAAGGTGAAACTCCGACACCACCTTCGAAGGAATTTCGGTGGGGGCGAGGACAACCTTGTCCCTGTGGAAGACCAGGTAAGGAGACTCGATGGAAAGCGCCTGGAGCTCTCCCATCCTTCTGGCTGACGTGATAGCCACCAAGAAGGCGGTCTTCCACGACAGGTGAGAGAGCACACCTGTGCATAGGTTCAATGGCTTGCCCATGAGCTTTGCCAGTACCAGCAGTAGATCCCACGGAGGTGGGGGTTCCGCACTGGAGGGGAATGTGATCAAGGCCTTGAAAAAGCGCCAGACCACCTTCTCCTGCGCCATCGACTGCTTCCCTGCCCGCTCGCAAGCAGAGTTGGCTGCCAGGTGCACCCTTAGGGTCGCCGACCAAGCCCTTGACTAGAAAGGGACCATAAATAGTCCAAGATGCTTGCCAAGGAACAGGAGGAAGGGTCCAAGCCCTTGTTTCTGACACCAAATGGAAAACCTTTTCCATTTGAAGGCATAGCATTTTCTGGTCGACTACGGGACGCCTCAACTACATTGAGGACCTCATCGGAAAGACCCAAGGCCTGGAACTCTAGCCGCCAGGAACCAGGCCGCAGGTGCAGGGATTGAAGGTCCGGATGGAACACCTTCCCTGATTGACTGAGAGCAGGTCCGGCGAGCTGGAAGCTGCCGCGGAGTCCTGGAGCTGAGACTGAGGAGATCTGGGTACCAGAACTGGCGAGGCCAGTCTGGGGCTATCAGAATCACCTGCGCTTTGTCCCTCCTCGCCTTGAGAAGCACCTTGTGGATCAAGGGAAATGGGGGAAAGGCGTAAAAGAGGCCCGGGGTCCACTGCCTCGAGAAGGCATCCCCCTGCAGCGAGCCCTGCTGAGGGGGTCGGGCATGGAACAGACTCAGCCTGCGCTCTCCCTGAGGCAAACAGGTCCACCTGAGGTGTGCCCCAATGGGAGAACAGATGCTGTACTACCTCCGGCAGGAGAGACCACTGTGGGATGCAGCCCCTATCCGCTCAGGGCATCGGCCAGGTGTTGGAGGCTCCTGCCACGTGAATGGCCAGGAGATCCGCCCTCCAGGCTGCGCAAGACGAGTGACCAAATGCGGAGAGCCTTGCATAGAAGCATGGAGCGCGTCCCCGCCCTGGCAGTTTAGATAGTACATGGTCGGTGGTATTGTCCGCTCTGGACTCGACCACTTGACCCCGGAGGAACGGAGCAAAGGCGGTGAGAGCTAGGCGACCCGCCGAGCTCCAGCAGGTTGATGTGGCATCGAGCTCCTCGCTGGGACCAGAGGCCATGAGTCCGTGTTCCCCAGATGGGCACCCCAACCCATCAGAGAGGCATCGGTCGATAGAGAGACCGCCGGCTCGGGCGGACGAACGGATGCCCTCCTGCAAATGATCTGGAACGGTCCACCACTGGAGAGCTGCCCACATCCCCTGTGTCACCGACACAAGCTGGTCCATGGTCGTAGCTGCAGGACCACTGGCTGGCCAGTCCCCACTGAAGGACGATGTTCCAGCGGGCCCAACGGACCACGCTGGTGCAGGCCGCCATGAGACCCAGGAGGCGAGGAAGTCCCGGCAGGGCGCAACTGCCCAACCAGAAATGATCGGGCAAAGGAGGAAGAACCTCGCCCTGTCCGCCGGGAGCCGCGCCTGGCTCAAGAGAGTCGAGCTGCTCGATGAATAGAATCACCTGCTTCGCTCGAGTTCGACTTGGCCTGCTGATAAGGAGGCCCAGTTGAGAGCAGACCTGAGGGCCAGATCTCTGGACCACTCCGTCCCTTCCTGGAGGGAGCTGCTATCAGCCAGTCGTCCAGGTAAGGGTACACCCAGACCTCGGCGCAGGAGGAATGCTGTCACCACTGCCATGCATTTGGTGAAGACCCTGGGAGCTGGAGACAAGTCAAGGGCATGGCTTGAACTCAAGAGGGATCCTTCCGCCGGAAGCGGAGGAATCTCTGGTGAGACGGACGGATAGGGACGGAAAAACGCTGGCCCTGCAAGTCCAGAGAGCAGAACCACACGCCGCTGCTCCAAGGATGGTATTATCTGAGCCAGAGTGACCATCCTGAAGGTTCGAGACCTTAGGAACTTGTTTAGGTCGTAGGTCGAGAATGGGGCGCCAGCCCCCGTCCTGCTTCGGAACCAGGAAGTACCTGGACACAAACCCTGGGTCTGAAGGAGGGTCCACCACCTTCTTTACCACCTCCTTCTGGAGGAGGAGAGCATGTCGGCTCGACGAGCCGCCAGTGAGGCTGGGGATCTGAAGCCCCGAGGGGCGACGGCTCTGAAGGGTGGTGCCTGCTCGAATTCCAGAGGCAGGCCTCTTCCCACCACCTTCCAAGACCCACCTGTCCGTGGTAACAGCGGACCAGGCGGAACGGAAGTGCTGGAGCCGCCTCTACGGGGACCTAGGGTAAGGTGACGGGATGGGGCGACACCCTCAGCCCGCCACTGGGCAGGCTTGGAGGAGGGACCGCCGAGGGACCTCCTGGGCCCTTTCCTCCCTGCCTCCTGTTAGAGGAAGCCGCGTTTGGGTTTGGGATGCCAAGGTCGAGCCTGCTGGCCCTGACGCTGTTGGGCCGGGCGCTGGGCCGGGGGGGCACACAGAAGGACGAAGGGCTTAGGGCTGTGGTTTGCGGCCTTGTCCTTCTGAGTGGAAGAGACCGAGTCCAAGGTGGCATTGGACTTCTCGATCTCTGCAGGTGACCTTCCACCCCAGGGTCAAGAGGTCAGTCCCCAAAAGGGAACATCCGCCAACTTGTGCTGGGTATCCGGGCAAAGGTGGATATCCTCAGCGCTCAGCCGACGCGATAGCCACTCGCGGCCGCCACCGATCTGGCACATGAGTCCCTATATCCAAAGCAGTCTGAGCTGCTGTTTGGCCACTGCTCTGCCCTGGTCCCGCACCTGCTTAACCGTAGTCTGCAGATCGGCGGGAAGATGAGGGATGACTCATCCAGGGAGCCCAACAGGCATGAGAAAATGTGCTATGAGGACGGGCCGAACTGGCCTGACGAAGGCCGAGAGACGAGCGAGACTTTTCGCCTCGACATAGTCCAATTCTTGGACCCTTGTCAGGAGGTTTGTCCACATCCTGGCGCTGCCGGGCGCTACCGAAAACGCTGTCGGTAACCAACCCTCAGCAGAGGGGTGTTCCAAAACCGGACAAGGAACCGTAGGGACCGTGATACTTCCTGGCCATCCTGGCCGAAGGCGCAGGGCAGGAAGCAGGGCGCTGCCAAAGCTCCAGTGCCGACCCACTATGGCCTCGCCACCGAAAGGCCTGGCCGGAGAATCCCTCGGTCCAGAATCTCCGTGAGGGGATACCTGGCCCGTTTGGAAACGGGTTCGAGCTCCATCCCGGTGGACTCCGAGATGAGCCGAAGCAGTCCTAGGAAGGACGACGGGCTATCGTCCATTGACTGACCTCTTGAAGACTCCAAGTCCAGTCGCTTGGAGAAAAAGGAGGAATCATCTTCGGACTCGGAAGAGTCCTCGAAGAGCTGCCTCTGGCCTGAGCCACCCTTCACCTGCCGAGGTCGGTCGGGAGTGAGGGTAACTGACAGCCGATGGGGTAGACCCTTAGCCGACCGAGAATCCTTGGTCGGAGCCCCAATTGGTGGCTGTGGAGGCGGAGGTTCCACCGGAATCGGTGGAGCAGCTGGTTTTGGCCGAACAACCGGCCTGGGTATAGGCTCCTCAGATAAGTCGAGGGGTTGTGTCGGCCGCCCCGGTGACAGCCACTTAATGGCCGGGAAGGTGACGGGTCGGCTTACTCCTGGCCAGGAGGAGCTGTTAGAACATAAGGTCCTCGCATCGCCGACGCACTTACGCCGAAGCCTCCCTCATCCGGAGAGGAGATGAGGACGCAGCGGCGACGCCGCCACCGCGGTGCCGGGGACCAGACCGCCATGACGGTGGGATCGGCTGACCGCGAAGAGGTCCGAGACCGAGACCGAGAGTCCCGGAATTTCCGAGGTCGGTGCAGGGAGGTGTCGGCCGGAACCGACACTCCCTTCGGCTCGGATGGTCCATCCGAGGGCTCTGGAACCGGAGGCACAGGCGAGCCCACGGATCTCTCAACTCCTCCTGGGGAACCGGGAGAGGGGAATCTCGCTGCTAAAGGCGACAGCTCATTCAACGGGTCGAGAAAATCTCGACTTCATCGGTGGGAGTCTCGTCAACTGACCTGACGGGGACACCGTGGAGGCCAGTGGCCGGCCGACGGTCGACAACCCGGAGAGGGACCTTTCCCGCTCCCAAGAGCGTCGACGGAGGGACTTACCCCTGTCCCTCTTTTTGGACTGAGAATAAGGTCCCGCAGACGTAGGCCCTTCTCCTTTAGTGGAGAGGGACAGACAAAGCTCCTTAAAGGAAGCCGTGTAAGAAGAGCCCAGAGAGAGCGGGATAAATGCCGCGGCCGAGGAAGATACGGCCCGCGCCGCCTCCTCTTCGAGGGCGACCATCTGTTCGAGCTGATCCGCCGAGCCCGCCGCCGCGGACACCGCCAACCGGGCTTCCTTGGACTTCACCGTGGGAACGCTTCTCAGGACGGCCAGTTGCAATCGGCAGCACGGTTCTCGAGGACGAGGGCCGAGAAAGATGAGCACACGCAAGCCCGCGGGTCGTGCTCAAGGCCTAAGCAGTAGACACACGTGGAGTGTGGATCCGTCCGAGACATCTTCTGACCGCATGGGCATCTCCGAAACCGAGTCGATTTGTCCATCGCGAGTCATGAGGGATCAAGACTGAAGTCTTTTTCGCAAAATTTATTTTTAAATCCGCAAACGGAGAAATAGGAACCAGTCTCAAACGCAGAGCGTTAAGGAGGGAACCTGAGCTTCCAAGCGGTAAGGAAGATCTGTCGTCATGGGGCGGAGCCGAGAGTTATACCACCCGGGTGGGTGGGAGGAGCAAGCTTGAAGACCTTCCGGCAAGATTTAAAGCGGCAAGGATACCTGCCAATGAGTGTGGATGAACAACATATCCATGTCCCTAGAATCTGTTTTAATGTTCTTGTCTATTTTATCTTTTTGTATCTGATTTTATGTACAGCACCTTGGTTCCGAAAGGTGCTATGAAAATAAAGCTGATTTGATTTGATTTAGTTGCTCAGTTTGGAGTGCAGAGGCCACTGGTCCTAGAAAGGGAGGCAGGGTGGAAGAGGTATGAATATTGGAGAATACCTTGGAAGAAACAAGATCACTATGGTAAGTAATCTTTTCTTCTCACCCCAGGAGTTATCCAATATTTCTAACTCGTGCAGACTATGAAGCAGTACCTTTGGAGGTGGGCACAGATCCTACTTTGGATGCATACACTGCAGGACTGCTGTGCCAGACCTGGCATCACTTCCGGACAAGGTATCCAGGCTGTAATGCTTTGTAAAGATGTGAACTGACCTCCAAGTATCTGCTTTACAGGTTTCCAACAAGGAACCTCCGTGGCAGCTGTACCCCTTGTGGAATGAGCTCTGAGGCCTGGTGGCGGCTCCTTTCCCATCTTTGAACAGCAAGACTGGATATACTGAACTATGCAGTGAGAGATAGTTCTTTTAGATGCTGCATTTCCTTTGCCCACATTGCCATAGGTCAAGAAAAGCTGTTGTCTGTCCTGCCTATGGTCCTTAGTGCAAGTTATGTAGTAACCCAAGGCTCTTTTTACATTCAGACTGTGCAGTCTGCATTCCCCTAAGCTGGAGTGCTCAGTGGAAAGATTGGCAAGTTAACAGATTGGTTTAGATGGATGTCAGATTCAACCTTGGGAAGAGACTTCCTATTTGTTCTCAGCACTACCTTGTCTCTGTGAAATGCAATATAATTATTTTCAATACACAAGGCCTGGAGCTCACTGATACTTCTGGCAGAAGTGATGGCCACCAGGAAAACTGCCTTCCAAGTAGCATATTTTAAGGCTGAGATCATGGGTTCAAAAGGGGGAAGCATGAGCTGAGCAATACAGATGTTTAGTCCAAGCTGGCACTGGTTCCCTGTGAGGGCAGTGTAGGTGGGACAATCCTTTGAAAAATCTTCTGAGGATTGGATTGAATGTCAAGAGACATCCTTTCCAGCTGATATGTAAGCAGACATTGATGTTTAATGTACCTTCAGGGTCGAATGGAGGCAGTATAGTGCAGCGGTTTAAGGCTCTGAGCTGCAAACCTGGAGACAAGTGGGTTTGAATCCCACAGCCCCCACTTGCACACTGTGTGACCGTGATCAAGTCACAACTTCCTTGTGCTCCGAGGTTGCACATGTAAACAAGCTTTCAGCTTAGTGCGTCTCTCCTGGTTAAAGAAAATGCTGTAAGCCCACAGAATGTAAATGTGTTAGGCAGTCCAACAGGGCTGGAACTCTTGCCTGTGCTAGTACCACACCATTAGTAGAGCACCAAAGCAAAAACCTTTTCCATTTTGAATCATAGGTTTTCTTAGTGGAGGGCTTCCTGTACCCCCTCAGCACCCCCAGGACACCCTATGAGAGTTGCAAGCCTGCATACTCTAGGTCCTCAAGAGCCATGCCTTCAGCTTGAGGGACCCGAGGTTGGGGTACATGATCCTCCCTTGTTGGGAGGTTAACAGGCTGTGCCTCTGGGGGAGGATTACTGGCCTGACCACAGACATGGAGAGCAGCAGAGAGTACCACGGCTGCCAGGCCCAAACTGGTGCTATCAAAATCATTGATGCTGGCTGGGATCTGAGTTTGATCAGTACTCAGAGTACAGGGGAAAAGAAGGGAAGGCATACAGGTGCCTCCCTGACCAGTCCAGAATCAGAGCATCCAGAGAGACTGTGCCCCTGGCTGGTGATCTGCAACAATACTGTGGCAGGTGTTGATTCCCATGGGACGCAAAGAGATCCATCTCTGGGGAACCCCATTTTCTGAACACTACATCCAGTGCCTGCTTGTTTAAGGCCCACTCGTGACAGGCCAATTGATCCTGCTCAGAGCATCTACTAGGGTGTTGTCCTTTCCTGGCAGATGAATAGTATGTAGAGAGGCACTGAGGGCATAAGCCAGACTCCATATCTTCATTGCCTCTGTACTCAGAGGAGTGGATCTTGTCCCTCCCTGTTTATGTAGTACATTGTGGTGGTATTGTCTGTTCTTATCTGTACCACACCCTCCCTGAATTAAGGGAGCAAAAGACTGCAGGGCTAGAAACGCTTCTCTCAGTTCCAGCAGATTTTTTTTTTATTTTATTTATTGAAATGTTTCACCAGGAGGGCACACTGAACAAAAAGTTGCTCATTTCACGGTACAACCTAGGGGGACGGGGTTACAGAGGGTTGTTAAGGATGATCAGTTACAACAGTATGTGGGTAGTACAAATAATACAACATTGTAAGATTATGCAACAGTAGGAACACAAGGTATTGTACAACAAGCAGTAGTGGAACACTGGATAAATTACAATACATGTCCAAAATTGTACAAAAGAACATATAAACGTACTAAACAGTAATAATGCAACAGAACCATTACAGTGCATGAGTGTACCAGGAGCAGGCTTAAGGTAGTACGCAAGTGCTGCTGGAGTAAAATAATGGGGTAGGTTGTGCACACAGGTGACCCAGAAGGGTGTAAAAGAGAGGGGAGAGGCAAGAACTGAATATGAGAAGGGGTAGCCATTTCCTCATTTCCCCCTTCAGGATGTTGAGAACCCTGCCGGGGGGGGTCAGGGTAGGAAGGCAGAAAACTGGGGATAGGTATTAAGGAGGGGTTAAAACAGGAACAGTTGAGGGAGAGGTAATTGTGTAGGGCAGAGGTAAGGGAGTAGTCGGAGGACTGTCGTATTTCAGGAGGGAGGAAATTCCAGATTTATGTGCTGAGTGACTCTGCACTTGACCAGGTACCGTGAGCGGTGTGCTCTCCTAGATGGGTACCCCACCCCAGTAGTGATGCATCCGTTGTCAGGATCACTGATGGAGACTCCTGTGGGAAGGGGACTCCCCTTGTTACTGGAATTGCCTTTGAGAGTGGGTCACTTCTCTGGCACCAGTGTGCTCTGATGTGGAACTGAATATTCCTCATGGTGGAAGACTAGGTTATCTGGCAAAGGTACCTAGCTTCACCTGAGCTCTTTTCTTCTAGGTTTGCTTGTAAGGACAGAGCAAGGAACATTATCAGAGCGAAGAAAGAGATTAAGGCTTCTTTTGGCTAGGCAGATTTACTGTGTGTTACTATTTTCTTTTGTACTCTCAGGGTTTGTTACTGTTTTTTGCTAACATTCTAATTGCTTTATTGTTCTCTGATTCAAATTGCTGTTGCAGGGTATACTTTCTGCTGCATTATTACAGGGTGTGCCTACAGGTTTGCTACTGTTTTGTGCTTACAGATTACTGCTGTAATCTTCTCTGATTCAGCTTGTTTTTTGCAGGTTATATCTTCTGTGAAATTATTACAGGTGGTGCTTTACAGGTTTTATAGTTTTATTTATCATTAGGCTAAGCTTTCAGGGCTACTGCATTTGTTGCTGGCTGATTGTTTCTGCACTTACCTCTTTGTTTCTTTCATCCGTAGTTCTTTTTCGGCAGGGGAAGGGCCCAGCCACCCACCCCAATCCCCAGCCACCCCTGCTATACTTCTTTTATAGGGTAGCAGAGTCATGACATTTCCTGTAGCAAAGCAGGGAGGGGAGGATCAGAGGAGTAACCTCACTTAAAGGGGCACAAGTAATTTAACTTGTTATAACAAGTTATACAAAAACAAACAAAACAAAACAAAAACAAATCTAACTTTTGCTTTCATTTTCCTCTAATTACTCAGACCAGGTTATAAACCCAGCAACTCATGTGGAATGGATATTATTAACTGCAGGTACTGTGGGACACTTTTCAAAAGGGCAGTTATACAGGATTTATGACACTGTCCAAGGGCTCAGCTCCAGGCAGTATGAGCAGAGATTGCACGCCTCAAATTGCATATTCAGGAGGAAATATATTATAAGAACCACCTCGACATTTCCCCAACATCCAACTGAAGCAACTTGACTGCAGAGGGTAGTTGGTCCAGAAGGTTGACAGGTGGTTAGGCGGGGCAAACTGGTTGCCCCATCACTCAGTACTCTCCAACATATCACTGCCACAAACCATATAAAAACTACAAACCGGTATCTGCCTCTATCTCTGAAATCAAACAAAGGGGCAGAGGACACTGCAGCACAGGAGCTAGTAATAAACTCGCCTAAACACCGGCCCGCCCGCCGGGCGCAGCGGTTACTCGCCAGGAGCCAGCGACCCGGTTCGGGAACCAGCCCGGGAGCTGAAGGACGGCCGGAGAGGACTTGAGCGTCCTGGGACCGCCATCCCTCTCCGGGGAGGGGGGTGCCAGAGCTCGGCTCTTGCCTGGCCCCGGTGGAGACCTACACAGCAAGTCAGAGGCAGAACGGAGGGGCGACGCGCCAGACGTGCGGCGCCCTAGTGCCTTGACGTCAGGGGACATGGCATGTCAGGAGAAAACGGGAAAATGCCTCGCGGCCTCCCGGTAGACGGAGCACCAGGCCCCGACCCTCAATGCCCCTGCCAGGCCCGGAGACAGCATCTCGATGAATGCAGATGTTTCGGGGTGAGAAGCCCCTGCCCCGTACCCGCCTGGGGGCTACAGCCACAGCTCCATGGGGGACGGACTGCTCCGGTCACCTGGTAGGTGAGCGAGGGCTTAAAAGCCAGGTGTCTCCCCGAGAGGGGAGAGCCGCAGAGAGGGCAGCATTAAAAAAAAAAACGCCCCAAAACAGGGATCAAAATAAAAAAGCAAAAGGAAATCCATTGATTATAGGAGACTCCATGATTCGGGGAGTTGATACCTACCTCCAGCTGGGGGTAATGGTCAGATCTCTCCCAGGTACATCAGCGTGGAGAGACACTGACCGCATTGCTAAAACTGTGCAGGAAGTAGGAGAAAACATCGACGTCCTGGTACACATAGGGACTATCTCGCCAGCCGGTCAGTTGTGGAGACCAAGGAACACCTGAGCAGACTGGAAGACAAACTGTCATCCATTTCATCAGGCATCTCCTTCTCTGAGATCCTGCCGGTCTGGGAGAGGGGGGCAGACAGACGGAAAGTCAGAGAAGGGGAGATGGGGAGCTAAACATGTTACTCAAGGGCTGGTGCCAAGAAAAGGCAAATCTGTAGGTAACTGGAAGCAGTTTTGGAATCGAAAGTCCTTTAAATTCGATGGACTGCATCTGATTAAGTCGGGAGTCATTGGGGCAGAAGTTTGACGTCTTTGCAGAACATTTAAACTAGCAAATGGGGAGAGGGATACAGCACCTGATACATCGGAAGGTAGGAACACCCTTCCCCCCTCAGCTAGTGATCAAACAGGAGCTCAGCATGTTTGTAGTTCATTTGCATCACCAGGTAAGAAAAACGGTCCGGCTCCCCATACGACATGCAGGGCAAACGCCGGACCTTGCCTAACAACGAGCATACCGAAATCTGACCAATGGAAAATCATATACACAAATGCACACAGTCTGGGAAACAAGATCCCAGACCTGCAGGTAACAATGACAGAGGTTAAACTGGACACAGTAGCCATTAACGAGACATGGTTCACCAGTGACCACACTTGGGAGACTTCAGTACCTGGCTATGTACTGTTCAGAAGAGATAGAGGTGCAAAGGGGGAGAGGGTGGCCTTTATGTCAATGAAAATATCAAAGCTACAGAAATTCAGAATACACATAAGGAACAGGAAATGGTACAGCCATATGAACTGGGGTTGTCTACAGTCCTCCAGACCAGGGGGAGGACACAGATACATTACTGTCAGGAGATATACAAAACATGACAGCTAAAGGGGAGGTTCTGATAATGGTAGACTTCAACATGCCAGACACAGATTGGTCAATACCAGCAGAAACATCCGCCGGAACTAGACACAGTGGATTCCCTGTTTGGGAGTGGGGGGGCTCAAACCACTGGTACAACAACCCACAAGAAACTAGCAGGGAAAGGATCACAGATCTCCAGTTAGAAGGTCACCTGGGGGCCAGTGACCATCACATGGTATGGTTCAATTTGGCCACTAGAACTAAATCATCCCATTCCAAGGCAAACATATGGGACTTCAGAGGAGCTGACTTTGATAAAATGGTCAACAGAGTTAACACCTAGATATTCACAACCTTCTAAACGAGGCCCAATCTGGCCTTAGGCCAAATCACAGCACAATCTGTGCACTTGCCAAAGTTACAAATGACTGGCAGATGACATTAGACAACAAAAAATACGTATGTAGCCTATTCCTTGACCTGAGTAAAGCTTTCGATACAGTGGACCATGACCTTATTACCACACTGCGTATTGTTGGAGCAGACCCATTGTCTGTCAAGTGATTTACTAGCTATCTCACTGGACGCCTCCAACAAGTCAGAGCTGATGGCAATCTCTCTACACTGAAAACTGTGCAAAGCGGAGTGCCCCAAGGATCTATACTAGGACCCTTGTTATTTGCTGTCTATATTAATAATTTAAATGATGGACTCTCAGATGCTAGTATTCACCTGTTCGTGGATCACATGGTGCTTTACTTAGCCAGGCCTTCTCCAGACCAGGCCTGCAAAGACCGTCAACTTGAATTTATCAGTCTTCAGGAAAACCTTCTGCATCTGAAGTTGCTCTTAAATGCTAAACAAAAAAAAAAGCTCTGCTTTTTGCTCCAACTACATGCACATATAATACAAAGGGGACCTCTACTCATCCTGTCATACAGTCGCTGCTTGGTGAATCCCTAGAGTTTGTATCAGTCTTCAAGTATTTCGGGGTCTGGGTTGACGACAGGCTTACGTTCTCCATCCACACTGAAAACCTCATCAAAGACTAACACAAAGACTTGGTATATTCTTTTGCATAAAGCATCTACTAACTCAGGAGGCTAAAAAATGTCTTGTACAAACAACGTTCATACCACTCCTAGACTATGCAGATATCCTGTATGGTCATGGGACTAATGTGGCTTTAGGGAAACTCAACACACTATATCATCGGGCAATTAGATTCATCACAAATGCTCCATACTCCACTCATCACTGCACCCTCTACTCTACACTTCGCTGGTACTCTCTGTTACAGACGACACAAAAACGCTATCCTTTGGACCCTTAGAGTACTGACAAATAAGCTTCCTAAATACATCTGACTGTCTACCTCTCTGCCAACCAGGGAATTATCTTCTAAGAAGCCTTACATATACTTCACTCGTCATTCCTAAGTCAAATACACGCTTTGGCAAAGCGGCCATAAGTCACTTCCTACCTGCCATTTGGAACACTGTGCAAAAAACCTTAAAAACAGTCCTCCCAGTGAAAGTACCCTTCTACAAATCTCTCTTTGCTACAACCTTTAAAGAAGTATGCAACTGCCATCATTAGCTAACCCGCACTTAAGGTCCTCCTTTTCTCCCAGTGCCCAGCTCTCCTATAGCTTCTAATATCTGGAATTTGTGGTCACAGGGTGGTATGTTATCTTGTACTATTTGACTCAATTTGACTTATTTGATGCAAACATATGTATTGTTGTGCCTTATATATACGTTCATCTACCTTCTGTATACCCTATACCTGTACCAGGTCCACCTTGCAAATGAGTTGTCTCAACGGTGTTTTCGCCTGGATAAATATTGATTGATTAAGCTAGCCCTGGCAAGAAGAAATACAGGTGAGGGGGTACAGGCAAAGCGGGCAAGCATTAAGGATGCAATACTTGAAGCAACATCCCTTTGTGCTAGAGAGAAAAGCAAGAGCAAAAGAAGGAGGAAACCACTTTGGTTCTCAAAAACAGTAGCAGAAAATGTCAGAGCCAAAAGGCTGGCCTTCAGGAAATATAAGGGAACGCAGCAGGACGAAGACAGGGAGGCAAACCAAACTTCCCTAAGGGAAGGCAGTAAGGCAGGCAAAGGCCCAAACTGAGGAAACACTAGTATGAATAGTAAAAGAAGGGAACAAGACTTTCTATACATACATTCGTGAAAGAAGAAAGTCCAGAGGGGGTATTGCTAAGATCAAAGGGGATAAGGGGGAGTGTGTGGAGAAGGACCAAGGAAAAGCATCTATCCTAAATAGATACTTCTGCTCAGTATTTACTGAGGAGAAGGTAGGGCAGGGCCCACAGCTCAGCACCATGAACACAGGGGGGAGGGAGGTGTGCACTAGTCCCTTCACAAAAGAAAGGGTCCTACAAGAGCTCGCTAAGCTCAGGGTGGACAAGGCAATGGAACCTGATGCATACATCCCAGGGTATTAAAGGAGCTAAGGGTGGAACTAGCAGAGCCATTATCAGAACTGTTTAGTGAGTCTCTGAGCACAGGAGAGGTCCCAGAAGACTGGAGAAGGGCTCATGTGATCCCGCTCCACAAGAGTGGTAGCAGGGAGGAGGCAGGGAACTACAGACCAGTCAGTCATACCTCAGTAGTGGGCAAGATTATGGAGGCACTCCTTAAGGAAAGGATAGTGCAACACCTGGAATCCATAGGAGCACAGGATCCAAGACAGCATGGGTTTACAAAAGGAAGGTCCTGTCAAACTAATCTCGTTTTTCTTTGACTGGGTAACCAGAGTGGTGGACCAAGGGGGTGCAGTTGATGTTGCCTACCTTGACTTCAGCAAAGCTTTCAATACTGTTTCACATAGAAGATTGATTAATAAGCTGGGAAGGCTTGGGTTGGGTCAGAAGTTGGTCAACTGGGTGGCAAACTGGTTGACGGGCAGAAAACAGAGAGTGCTGGTAAACGGTATACAGTCAGAAGAGATGCAAGTCACAAGTGGGGTACCTCAGGGATCAGTCCTGGGGCCAGTCCTCTTTAATATCTTCATCAGTGACATTGCAGATGGACTAGAGGGTAAGGTTTGTCCATTTGCAGATGACACCAAGATCTGCAACAGAATAGATGATCCAGATGGGGTGGGCAGAAGAAGAGATCTGGATAAACTGGCAAAATGGTCAGAAGAGTGGTAAATGGGCTTTAACGCAAAGAAGTGCAAGATCATCCACATAACAAAGAGAAACCCTGAAGCCACCTATAGGTTGGGAGGGGAGTTGCTGGCAATCACAAGGGAAGAGAAAGACTTGGGCATCATCATCACAAATGACCTGAAATCATCCAAGCAGACCACTAAAGCAGTAGGTAAGGTTAGAGGGATGTTGGGTTGTATTAGTAGGGGTATCTCAAGTCATAGGAGGAAGGTAATAATCCCTCTTTGCAAGACACTGGTTAGGCCCCATCTGGAGTACTGCGTGCAGTACTTGAGGCCGCACCTGCACAAGGACATTAACAAAATGGAGGCAATCCAGAGAAGAGCAACCAAAATGGTACAGGGACTGCATCAGAAAACATATGAGGACATATTAACGAAGCTCAATATGTATACCTTAGAGCAAAGGAGGGAGAGAGGTGATATGATCGAAACATTCAAATATCTTAAGGGCATTAATGAGGTGAAAGAGTCTAACATGTTTCAATATAAGAAAAATAGCAGGACAAGAGGACACAGCATGAGATTAGAGGGAGGCCGATTAAGGGGTAATGTGAGGAAGTTCTATTTCACAGAAAGGGTGGTGGATGCATGGAACAGCCTACCTCAGGAAGTGGTGGATATGAATACAGTGCATGGCTTCAAACAGACATGGGATAGGCATAAGGCAGCAATACAGATGAGCATGAATAGACAGGCCACTTATAGAATACAGGCCTATGGCACATTCATAAGGTAGAAAAAAATGGGCAGACTGGATGGGCCTTGTCTGCCATCAACATCTATGTTTCCATCTGGAACCTGGGACCTAGGACTGTGCCTGCTGCTACAGCCATGTGGCCCAGGAGCTGCAGCAACTGTCTTGCTGCTTTTGGCCTGTTCATTTTGAACGAGCCAGTCAGCTGCAGGATGCTGCTTACCCTTTTCTGAGGTAGGTAAGCCCTTCTCACTATGGTGTTAGTTCTGCCCCTATGAATTGCGGTGTTTGCATAGGGAGCAGGACTGACTTTTTCGCATTTATCAGGAATCCCAGGGACTGTGAAAAAGGTCCTGGGTGACCTGCAGATGCTCCCCTACCTGCTGGGAAGACTTTCCCAGGACCAGCCATTCGTCCAGTAAGAGAAACACTGGGATGCCTAACCTTCTTAGGTGAGCCACCAGAACTGCCAGACACCTTGTGAACACTCTTGGTGCTGATGTGAGACTGGCAGTGCCTGAAGGGAGTCTGAATCTTAAGATATTTTCTGTGAGACTCCCTTATGGGAATGTGGAAATGTACGTCTTTTAGGTCCAAGAAGGCTAGCCAGTCTCATTTTTGTAAAGCTGGCAGAATCATTGCCTGTGTGACCATCTTGAACCTGGGTTTGTTTAGATGCTTGTTTAACAGCCTGAGGTCTAGAATAGGCAGCCACTCTCCTTTTTCTTTGGTAAGGAAGTACCCTGAGTAAAAAAACCTTCCCTTTTCCATGGGGGGGGAGGGATACAGGCTATACTGCTCTTGATAAGAGCAGGGCCTGTACCTCCTTTTCTGGCAGCTCTGAGAGAGAGAGAGGCTGCTCTGAACACTCATTCTTAAGGGATGAAAAGGATTTGAAAGTTAGAGAAACACTGACCCACTACTTTCAGGACCCACTTGTCTGTGGTGATGTTCTTCCAAGCTTGGAAGTAATGAGTCAGTCCGCCCCCCTACAGGTACTTGGGAGGCAGCCTGATGAATGAAGTCAGGGGTTCTGTTTCGTTGGGCTCGGCCAGCCTGGAAGCCACACCTAGAACCCCTTCTGCCCTTACCCCTGTAACAGCCAGTCAGCCAGCTGGGGGTGGTACTTCAGTTGCGGAGGTACAGCTTAGGCCTGATGTACGTAGATCCACCCTTACCTCCCCTTCCATAGGGCCTGGAAGAGGGAGGGGTTTCTCCTTTGCTGAATAATTTCTAAAGGTGGTTTTATATTCATCCACCTATTTCACGTAAGCCTCCGTTTGTTCACCAAACAAGGAGTTCTCCACAGGAAAAAACATGGTCTTAGCCCGAGTGTCCTGAGTCAAGGTAGTGGCCCTAAGCCAGGCAAATCTCCTTAGGGCTACAGTGCCAGCCATCCACCTTGCAGCAGTGTCATTAGTATCTGCCATTTGAAATCGATACCTAGAGGCTTTCCAGACCCAATCTAGCAGTTTCAGCTAGGTCTGAGGAAATGCAGGATGGATCCCTCTCTGACATAGCCAGTACTTTGAACTTTGAAAACCCATCTGTTTAAGCAGGCCTTTTCTGGTTTCTGATATGAAGGGTTTATTATCAGTGAGTTACTTGTAAAGAAAAAATGTATGTGCTGAATTTCATTAATATTTTAAATATGTATGAGGTTGTGACCGTTATGTGCATGTGATTTTATGTTTCTGACTGGGAGGGCGCCCTGAGCTCCGGAAGGGCACTTTTTAATAATAAAATTTTGACGATGAGTACTGAGTGCCATAAGGCTTTCTGATACTGGGCTGCTTAGGCCTGATAGTCGACTTGTCTGATTGCCAAAGAAGCAGATAGGTAGCCTTTTTTTTTTTTTGGCTATGCTGTCAATTTTTCTGGAATCCTTTTCAGGACAGTGTGAAGCCAGAGGCACCTCAGCCCTTTCACAGGCTGCCTGCTGAACTATACCTTGGTGGTCAGGGAGAGTAAAAGAAACTCAGCGCTGCCCTGTCCAGCAGATACTTTTGTCAGATTTCTTGTCCATGAGACAGTATTATTATGTGTTAATACCCTCCGAGCAACCTATTGCTGGAAATGAGTGAGCCTACGTGCCTTTCAGCAGAGTGAGAACAGCGAAGCAAAGCTGAGCTGTTCTGGCTCAAGCTGAAGGTAAATAAAACCACTTGTTTTCAGCAACAAGTGGCAACGGGGACATATTAATATATCATTGATCGACAGTGATCAATAATATATTAAAAAAAAAAATGTTCCCAGAACGTACCCATTTCCAGGGCATCTGCGCGTGAGACACTCTTCACAGAATAACAGTGCCTCAAGTGCAGGGGAAAGGAGCGCTCCGATTGGTCGGGAGTGCTCCCTCGATCTATAATAGGCAGTTGAAGTATAGCCATAATGTCTTTCTTGAAAAACTTGTACAGAGGGAGTAACAACTTTCTAGTGGGTGCCTATCCCATCATCTCCATGTACTCAGTTTCTTCATCTTGCACCTCCTCAGCGGCTGCAAGATCCAAAGTCTCCACAATATTTCTGACAAATAAAAATGTGAGGAATAATCTTCAGTAGGTCGAGGGGTGAACCAAACTCCTGTTCAAGGGAGACATCAGGTTCAATACCCTTATCTACCTCAAACTCTTCTTGTTCCTCATACTCCAATTGTTCCAGAAGTGGAGGGGGAACAGAGGTAGTTGCTTGCCTCGTCAGGGCTTGAGCAGGTGGCTGAGGGGGGAATCAAGCCCTGCAGCACCTGTATAACTTAAAGCCCGTGCAATGTCATCAGGCGACGGCATACTGGCAGACACTGTAGTAGCCCCTTGTTGCATTCTAGCAGGGGTCTCAGTGTGTTTACTCTTTTTCTTTGCAGGCACCGAGGAGTCAGCCAGTTCAATGCCTCTTTTGCTAGAGTTTTCACCCGTATCAGGGGTGGTATGAGAAGCCTTAGCAGTTTTACCCACAGCTTTCAAGAGTGTGGACTGGTAATAGCACATGGCACCCCTTTTCCAATTTTCTTTGCAGCATTTCCTGACATTTTTCCAAGTGTCTCTTGGGGGAAAGACTTGCAAATATCACAATCAACAGTAAGGTGTTGTTGCTCAAGGCAGATAACACATAAGTCAAATTTATCTGTCTTGGCAAACACTTCAGAACATTTAATACAGTTTTTAAACCCCGGGGGTCCTGTTTTCTTCTTAGGTTTTCTGACATCTTCAAGTTAAATCTGAAAACAGAACGAATCAGTAAAGTTATCGAGTTGCAGTTTAGTTCTAGAACCGAAAAATAGTAAAACTTCTCGGTTGCGGTTGGTACAGAAACTGTGGTAAAAGAGCAGATAAACTCTGTTCAAAATATCCCAAAATAAATAAAAATTAATTAAAAACAACCCAAACAGTAACCGGAGCAATAAATAAACACTACGGTTAAATTTAAACAAATCTCGGTTCCTGTGGACTTGGAAGAACTGAAAACAACTATATAAATACACTCAAAAGTAAGGTTTTAAAATATTTAAACAATAAACTAAGGCAGCAAATGGAAAAAATATCAAGAAATACTTAAGTATTTGATGAAGAAACACGTCAGGAAGAGACTGTGAGAAGGAGAGATCTCCAGGGCGTCTTGACTTGCAGGCGGAGAGAAAAAATCTGAGGTATTAGAATACAGGCAGTTGACCAAGGCAGCATTTGAAAATGGCATGAGGTAATGGCATTCTACTCATTAGCACATGTTCCACTCTCTCCAGGGCAGTATTGTCTTAAAGGGATACTGCAAGAGTTAGGAATATTGGCGAATTCCTAGGCTGAGAAGCATCCGAGGGTGCTCATGGAATTGGCAACTGAATTAACTGAACCCCTGGTGGGGCTATTCAATAGCTCAACTGAGACAGGGTAGTTGCAAAAGACTAGACGCAGCAGTTCTCACACACTGTCATAGTGAGCCTCCCCAAGTCTTGGAAATGATCTTGAGCCCCCAAATATAGAAATAATTTTGGCCTCCCATAGTTAGAACAATTATCATACTTTGCACAGTACACAAGACATACAGTGACACTCCTTTGAGTAGTTGAGTTTATTCTCATTTTATTAAACTTATTTTCCTCTGTATAACCCCTCCCATGTCAGCCTACTCACTCCACACTTCTGGGTTTTGGACCCTATTTACTGTACCCCTTGTTGCAATACCTCCATGAGTCAGACTGATTTCTTTGTCAGTTTTACCCTGTTTTTAAACACCTTCTCAGGGACCATTTTGCTTTATCCTGCTCTTGCTCCTGGTACCTCTCAACCTAGCCTTTGCATTTGTGCTTTCCTGCAGCCAGTATAATGGGTCAGTTGTTACCTTGCACCTATTAATTTGCATTATTTTGCATTGTGTTTTATACAGTTTCCAAGAACTGTACTTCCTTCATTCAGCTTTCCCCCATGTCATACCAGGAAACAAGTGTTTGTTGAGTGCGACTTTCCTAGTCACCCATTTTGTACATAAATTTGCATGCCATTATTCACTTTAGTTTGCTGCATTCCTATCACACAAAGCATCGAAAATCTGACATTAAAATATTGTACATTTTAAGGCTTGCTTGAGCCTCCCTTGGAACAGGTTGGGGCCTCCCCTGGGTGGCTGGCCTCATCATTTGAGAAACTCTGGACTAGAGAGTAACAGACGTAGTCCCACTCCATGGGGTGGACAAGGAGCAATTGGGTAACACCAAACCTGTCACTCTTACCTCTATTGTGGATAAACCGATGGAAACACTAAAAGAGAACCTTGTGGACTAGCTGGATGGTAAAGGACTCAAGGGTAATAAACAGCATGGGTTCGTGGCAGGGAGGTCTCGTCAGACCAACCTGACAGTAGTCTTTGACTTGCTAACGAAGATAGTGGATAAGATGAATTTACTTCAGTTTTAGCAAGGCTCTTGACTCAGTGCCTCACAGAAGGTTCCTGAAGAAGCTAGAGGATCTGGGTGCAGCGAAGAGCATAGATGGACAAGAAACTGGTTGGAAGGAACACATCAGAGGGTTGTGATTAACGAGTCAAATCAGAAGAGAGGGATGTCACCAGTGGGGTGACACAAGAATCGGTCTTGAGCCCAGTCTTTTTCGATATGTTCATCAGAGACATGGCAGGAGGAGTCTAGGGCAAGATGAGTCTCTTCACAGCTGATACTAAGCTCTGTGGCAGGGCAGACAGTGAGAAGAGGGTTAGGGAGATGGAAATACACTTGCAAAGGCTAGAGAGGCAGTCAAAGGTTTGGTAGCTGAAATTCAATGCCAGAAAGTGCAAGGTGATGCACACAAGGATCAAGAACCCCAGGACAGTGTATTGGGTGGGGGGAATCTGGGCATGACCTATGAGTTAAGAGACCTGGGGGTCTTCATCAGTGGCTACATCAAGCCAGTGTAACAAGGCTGACAGTAAGGCAAACGGGATGTATAGGAAGGGGTACTGACAGCAGAAGTAAAGAGGTATTACTGCCTTTCTACAGATCACTGGTAAGGCCTCAGATGGAACACCGTACCCAGTTCTGAAGTCCTCACCTAAGGAAAGATAAGGGCAGACTGGAGACAATGAAACACAGGGTGACAAAAATTATTCAGGGCCAGCAAGTCAGATCTTACGAGGATCGGTTCAAGGCACCAAACATGTACTTGCTGGAGGCCAGGTGAGAGAGGAGAGCCACAATATGTTAGAGAACTTCAAGTTCCTCAAAGGAATAAACAAGGTAAACTGCAAGGAGCTATTTAGCTGAAGTAGCATTTCAAGAACACGGGGGCACATGAGTGGAAGCTGAGGGCGAGAGGTTCAAGAAGGAAGTGAGAACGTTTTATTTTACAGAAACGGTGGTGGAGCCATGTAACAATCTGCCATCTGATATGGTGGGTGCCAAAACTATCAATGTTTTCAAACACAGGTGGGACAGAGTGAAGGGCTCAGTGGTTGATCAAGGCCATAGTGGTAAGGTGGGAGCACAGGGGGTGGATAGTGTTGGTTAGGACCCTGTATGGACAACAGGTTCTGGGTTTGTTAGGGTTTTAGGGGAAGACCAGATGGACCAGTGGTCTTTTTCTGCCATCACTATGTTTCTATACACTTCTGTGATGCAACAACATTCCAGCTGATTGGAAATCTTCTTAGCACCTGAACTTTTAGACCATGCTGTCATGCACACAGCATTCAGTTCAAGTTCTGAACTGAAACAGGTGGCAGAGAGACCACTTTTACTTAGTACAAAAAATTAAAAAAATAGTGACTATACACTATAAAAAATAGTGGATAGGGAAAGAACAGGTACATAAGAACTTACCGTAACAGTAGATCTTTGTGAGGGATTTCAGGCATCAGGTCACACATATGGATCTTCACCGCCAGGGAAGTGGAATCCACATGGAAGATTTTTAGCAGTGCCCGCTCCATCCTCAGTTTTTTTTCCCCCAGAGACTAGGGGAGCAAACCAGTGACATGGGGGACCAAGGAGAGAAAAGGGTGCCCAGGCCAAAATAAAACCCTGGCTACACCAAACAGCCAGTTCTGAGAAAATGCCCCATAAAAGGGGAATGGTAGGAGGGAAGACGGACCTGATGACAGAGATCCCCTCGAAGAGCTACCGTTACTGTAAGTTCTTACGTAACTGTTCTAGCTTCATCAGGTGACGGATATGGAATGAGTCCCAAACAGTTAGAGATGTACATAAACGGTCTAGGAGGAAGGCCAGCCCTAAACTTAAGATAGGAGGCCCTGTAGCACAGCCCTGCCAAAACCTGCACGGGCTCTAGAGGTAATGCCCAGAGTGTAGTGCTTGATGACGGTATGGAAGGTACTCCAGGTGGCAGCAGTGCAAATATCAATGGCTGAGACCCCTCTGAAACAGGCCACAGTAGTAGCCATGCCCCTTGTGGAATGGTCTTTCACCATCCCAGGCAACTCTCTGCCATAATTATTGTAACACACCACAATACAATGTGCTAACCATTTAGACAAACATTGCTTACAAACTTGAATGCCCTCTCTACCTGGGGTGAAGAGACAAAAGTTGCTTCTAATATCTGTATTCCTTGGTTCGGAACAGGTAAAAATAAGTTTAAAATGTTGTGCACGTCTTAATGTATGGTGCAGTGCTTCTCCTGGATTTGCACGCTCAGGAAAACAAACCAGTAGGTGGATAGCTTGGTTCAGGGTAAACTCAGACACCACCCTAGGAAGAAACTTAGGATTCATGTCCAAAGACATGCAG
Source organism: Neoceratodus forsteri (assembly GCA_016271365.2). NCBI lineage: Eukaryota > Metazoa > Chordata > Ceratodontiformes > Ceratodontidae > Neoceratodus > Neoceratodus forsteri. The sequence continues at coordinate 585,925,091 of JADMNL010000022.1, forward strand.
TCTTAGTGAAAAATCAAATAAGTCCCATGTACCAGAGGACCTGAAGCTCTACAATCCTTCGAGCAGAAGTAATAGCTACTGAAAAGAATGCTTTCCAAGAGAAAAAGCGTAGTGCACAAGCCTCGGCTGGCTCAAACGGAGACAGGGTCAAGACTACCAAAATCAAATGAAAATTCCTATCTGGGATGTGGAAACAGATTGGCGGTTATAGCAGCAGGATGCCCAACAGGAAGATATAGGATACATCCCATTGAGCCATGGTACGATCACCCATGGGCTTGTGAATGGCTGAGACAGCCGAGCGGTGCACCCTGATGGAGGAGTATTGGAGACCAGAGTCTGACAGAAATATCAGGTAGTCCCGTATCTGACCCACTGGACAAGTGAAAGGGTTCAGATGATAGTGGAGGGCTTCTGAGCTGCTACGAGGACTCCCATTACTCTCTGGGACACCCCAAACCAGGCGATTGCAGTGTCCGCAGAAGCCAGGCATGCAAATGAAGGGATCTGAGGCTGGGATGGCCCAGGGTCCCCTGAGCCTGTGTCAAGGCCCCTCCACTAACTGTGGCAGTAACAAAAACCTTATCTGCCTTTGCCAGAATAGTGCAGCCTGAAGCATGCTGGCTTCCCTCCATCTGCAGCTTGATTAGCACCCTCTGAATCAGAGGATACAGAAGGAAGGCATGAAGGAACCTCTCATTCAAGGAGAGGGACAACACACCTGGCCAGGAAAAACTCCAAGCCCTGGAACTTGCGACAACACTGAGTGTGGCCAACTGAAACAGTGGTTGGCAAGGAAGGAGATGGTTCTGGAAAGCCAGCACAACATACAGGACCATACGTTGGTCCCACTGCACTTTGAGCATCTAGTGAAGGAGCGGCATGAGCAGCCTGGCTAGGAGAACCACAAGAATGGCTGCAGCCATCAGCCCCAACAGCCGCAAAAGACGCCCTGGTCAGGGTATGACATACCGTCTCTCCCTTCTCAACCCTGCAACTACTGCTACCAAATACTTTGTAAAGATTCATAGTGCAGAGGATAAGCCAAAGGGCAAAACTATAAATTGGTAGTGTCTGCCCTGAAAAAGAAAGCAAAGGAATCTCCTGTGTGGTGTAAACACTAAGATAGAAAGGAAAGCATCTGGCACGCCCAAGGAATGCAGCCAGGCACCGTGCCTAAGAACTGGCATCAGGCCTGGCAGGGTGACTGTGGAAAAATCTTTTTTTTTTTTTTGGTAACCGGATCCACAGATCGAGGTACTAGAGATCCAGAATGGTGTGCAGATCTCCGGTTTGACTGGGGACCAGGAAAAACCCAGAATAAAATCCTGTGTTTCAGCGTCTGGGCACTGATTCGATGGCCTCCTTGTGCCAAAGGGACTATACCTCTACCCAGAGGGCCATTGGATGCGCCGAGGAACAAGTGGAGGGTACTGGGGAAGTCTCTGGAGGCATCACCACAAGATCCAAAGTGTGACCCCTTTCTATAATCTGAAGAATCCAGGCATCTGAAATAATGGTTCTCTATTAATAGAGATGGGTGGGGAGAACCGACCTCCGACCACCATCTCTTGCTTAAGGACCGGAAGAGGGTCGGGCCAACAAGGAAACAAGCAGAGGCGGATCCAGTCACTGGGGCTGATTAGACATCTGTAGGGCTTTTCGCTGCAGCGCCAGAGGAGGAGGAGGGGGTAGGCAAGGCGGAGGAGGCCTTTCCCTTGCCCAGAGGATGGGAGGCTCCTCCGGATTTATGGGTTGCCTTGCGAGGGGAAGGGCGCTGTTTGCTCTTGGGCCACATAGGACAGAGCGAATAGACAAAAAGCGCTGACAGTTGCCTGTATCTCATTAATGATTTCCTGAACATCTGGCCCAAACATCACAGAGCCATTGAAAGGTGCATTAAGCACGTTTTGCTGGACATCAGCCAAAAAGCCTGAGACCCTCAGCCAGAAGTACCTTCAAAGGCAAATGCCTGTGGCAGCAGTCCTAGCACCAATATCAGAATCATCTTAGAAGGCCCTAAGGAGGTGCTTGCTGATGTCCTCTGCATTCTGCAGGCACTTAGGAACCTCCTCCTTTTCAGGGAACTATCAGGAAGGCCCTGGGTAGCCACCTCGCCCTTCTGCCCGACGGTGTTCTGATACCATGTGAGAAAGGTAGTTGGCAATCCTCAGTCCCAAAGTAGAGGAGGCATACACTCTTCTGCCCAAAGGTCAATCCTGCAGGATCCCCCGTCAGGAGGCATGGAAATGAGGTGTTTAGGCACCCCTGACCCATCATGAGCAGTCTTGACAATCACAGAATTGGTCTCGGGTTGGACAGCATAGAGTGGAATGCCCTGGGAGGACATGATACAATCTATCAGCACTGCAGGGCTCTTTGGTACGGAAGCCCATGGCTGCTGGCAGTTGCTTCATAAGGAAGAAAGAAAGGACCTCTGGAGGAGACCTGGGAGTATGTTTGACAGAGTCCTCAGTCACTGAGGAAGCAGTGGACAGAGGTTCTTCCTCTTCTCCCTCCTCCTCAAGCAAAAAGAGGTCAGGATAGAACTCCTCCTCCTCGAAGCCTGCCTGCTCTAGCCCGAGGTCCGATAAGCGAAAGAAAGATGATGGCCCATGGGGAACAACATGAGGAGGCTGAATAGATTATGACAATGGGGCCGTCAACATCGCAAGGGACCCAGGCCTATGTGCACAGAGCGGATGGACCAAGACCTTAGTGAACTTGGTCAGAATTTCAAGGTCGTCGATGACCATAGACGGTTGCATCAGTGAAAGAGGCACAGGGTGTGTCGACCTGTCCATCAGGCCCAGGGAGTCCAAAAAGCCAGAGAACCTGGAGAAACATCAGGCCGTGACGGAAGGGCTGTCATTGATGAACCCGGTGTTGATGAAGAAAGGGACGTGGGCACAGGCACGACGACCCATGCAATGAGCCCCGAGGACCTAGCAAGCCCAAGAACCGGGGCCTGAAGCATCAGCAGGCCGCTGCAGGGGGCTATCATCGATGAGCCAAGAATCAACAAAGGGGGTCGACGACCAGATATCCTGGAAGCCCGAGGACCTGTATAGGAAAAAAAAAAAAATCAAAATCAACGGAGGACTGTCGCTGATGAATAAGTCATCATAAAGCGGGCAAAGAACATAGGGTGCTACGCACCCATCTGTCAGACCCTGAGGACCCACGAGCCCAAGACCCAGGGACCTGATAATCAGGTAGGCTATGGCGGGGCTGTCATCAACAAGTCAGCTACGACGAAGTGGAGGCCGACGACCTGAAGGTCGACGACAGACTGTCCTGAAGCCGGCCTCAAGGACCTGGAGACAAATCAGGCCTTGACGGGAGGACTGTCACAATCGGAGGGGCCAAGGGCACAGGGTGTTACGACCCATCTGTCAGGCCCTGGGAACCCAGCGAGCCCAAGACCTGGGACCTGGAAATCAGCAGGCCACGGGGGCTATTGTCCACAGAGGCTTGAGGACCAGGTGAAACATCAGGTCTTGACGGTAGAACAGAAGCTGACGATCCCAACGCCGATAAGGCAGGGACCAAGGCACAAGGCACAATGATCCATCTGTCGGGCCGTGAGGACCTGACAAGCCCAAGACCCAGGGTCTGGAGAATCAGCAGGCTGCAATGGGGGGGGGGGTATCATCGACAAACCAAGCCTCAACAAAGAGGAGGCCAACAACCCAAGAGTTGATCAGCCGTCCTGAGAGGTGGATGGTGATGCTGTCAGTATGGGTCTGGTATGAGCAGAGACCTGGACAGCGATGGGTGTCAGTGCAGCCGCAGCTCATGCTGCACCCCTGGAAGAAGAAGAGGCCTCTAGGGAATGGGAATGCCGTTGGGGGAGGGTGGTCCCGATGTCAGTCCTGTTCATGACGTTTACCCCGAGGCCTAGTCTTGGGCCTTAGCGGACACACTGGAGACTAAGGGGAAAGGGACCGAGGACCCCGCCCTAGTGCTCCAACAAGAATTTGTGAGCCTTCATGGTTGCCCAAGGGTAGTTAGATGAATTTACTGGCAGAGCTCACATCTGGAGACTCAATCTTCATTCTGCAGCAGAAAACTTTCTGCAGTCCTAGGTACAGTGTGTACAGTGTCTGAGAACACGCCACGCCTAAGGTATGGAGCAATGCTTCCTCTGGATTGGCATGCTGTGGATAATACACTGGGGTGTGAATCATTTGATTTAAAGTAAACTCAGACACCACCTTTGGTAGAAACTTGGGATTAGTATGCAAAGACACCCTGGACTTGATTTTCAGAGCCCAGAGAATGCCATAAGTCCCTGGCAATCGTTCGGCTCACAGGGCTTGCAGCATTCTCCTGGCCAGTGGTCAGGATTTTCAATCCCAAGGGCCAAATGCTGCAAGTTAGACCAGCTTTTCCCTAGTCTACTGTGCGCCATTTGGGGGATACTTTTCACGTGACTTGCGCCAAACACTTGGCGCAAGCTGCCATAAAGTATGGAAAGTGTCGCCACTGCACCTGATGTATTAAAATCGGGTGCTGTTGCATCAAAGGAATTTGGCGCAGCTGCACCGAACAATGGGGCTGATGCAGGACTTGACCCAAGACCTGTGCCCCCTTTGAAAATAGAGCCCTATCTTTGTAGAAAATTAAATAAGGAGGCTCACACATTAGAGCCTGTAGCTCTGAAATCCTTGAGCAGAAGTGACTGCAACTAAAAATAACACTTTCCAAAACAGAAAGCATAAGCCACAGCTTGCAGATGGCTCAAAAGAAGCCAGTCAGTTTTCCAAAACAAAATTCATATCCCAAGCAGGAACTGGATTATATATTTTTTTTTATATTTCTTATTTCTGCTCCCACAGCTCAGCCTGCCTTACCTCAGCCGCCGTCCTCTCTTCAGTCTGCCCGCAGGCTCAGTCATATCCAGCTGGCAAGCTACGTGCCTGTGGAGAAGTCCCCACTTCCTCTCGCCAGGCTGGGGTCCACTACCGGAGTGCAATCCACGACAGGCTTCCTGGATGTAGAGGCACAGCCATCAAGCTGCCCAGCTGACTGCAATTTTTTCTCTGGTTTGAACGCCCCTTGAAGTGCAGACGTGCAATGATGTCCAGGCACAGCATGCAGACGTCCACCGCACTTCACCCCAACTGCATTGCTCCTGCAGTGCCCCCAATTTCCATCAGAGGCTGCCGCAAAGCGATGGAAGCCCCGAACCCTCCCCAGGGAAAGGAGAGCAGTCCATTGGACGCTCAGTCCTTTCCTCCTCAACCAACTCCTCCCACAGCCCGGGGCGACTCTGAACCCAGGTCGCCAACGTGGCGAGATGTGTGGTGTACAGCGCCTCAACCCTCAGCGCCACTGGGCCGGCCTGGGACTGGATTTCTAATGAGAGGCTTTATATGTAAAATGCCTCTCAAAAACATATGAGCCGTCTCTAACTGTGCGGCCATCCACAGGCATCTGAAAGGCTGATATAGCAGCCAAGTGCACACTGATGGAAGAATACTTCAGGCTGCCATTTAATAAGGACAGTAAGTATTCTAGAACCTGACTGACCCACAAAGCAGACAGCTTCCACTTCATAGAACAAGTATGTTTGGTGAGCGGTTTTCTGGCAGCCACCAGAACATCAGCCACTTTCGGTGATACTCCAAAGCGAGCTATGGCTATGTCTTCAGGAGCCATGCATGCAGATGTAGGGACTTGAGGTTTAGATGGACTAGGGATCCCAGTTCCTGCGACAGCAGACCTTTGCACAAGGGCAGAGGCACTGGTGGTTCCACTGCCAGATGCTGTAGCACGGGATATCATATCTGCAGAGGCCATAAGGGAGCACAGAGTATTAGAGTGGCCCCTCCATTTTCAGCTTGAGTAATACTCTCTGAATTAGTGAAAAGGAAGGGAAGACATACAGAAACCTCCCTTTCCAAAGAGTGGCAATGCATCTCGCCAGAAAACTCCAGGCCCGGTAATGAGCGATCAAAAAAGTAGTAGCTTTGTGTGATGACACAAAAAGGTTCAGCTCTGGACAACCCCATCTTGCAAACAGGTCATCAGTTCCCACTCATGCACCCTGGACTGTGACCTGCTTAGCTTGTCTGCCAAGATGTTTTGGATACCTGGAACATGTACAGCTGATAGTTCTAAACTGTGTTCCAGAGCCCAATACCAAATTCTCACGGCTTCCCTGCACAGTGCGTAGGAATGAGTCCCCCCCACCTTGTTTGTTTATGTAATGCATCACACTGACATTCGCCCATCGGCATTAACAGAGGACGTGGGTACAAGTGTTCCTGAAATTCCTGGAGCCCGTACAGGACTGCTCATTTCCAGAACATTTATATGCAAAGCACACACAACTTGATTCCACATGCCTTGTGTCCGAAGAGGCTCCAGGTGGGCTCCCTACCCGGATCCTGAGGCATCCGTAATGAGGTTCTGGTGGGGGTAGGAAGAGAAAATTACTTACACAGTAATCTTGTTTCTTCCAAGGGAATCTTTACTGTATTCTGACATATGCAGTTAGCCTTCACTATTCAACTGCCCCAGAAAGGATAGAGTTAAAGAACCTATGCAAATAGTAAACACTGATAGGCTCGAACTCGGTTTTCAAACTACTGTCCCTGGTACATTCTATGTAACTGTCAGATTCTTATGAAGCATGTACAAAAGATACTATCTATGCTATCCTAAAGAGCTAATTCTCTCCAGGACCTATAATCCTCCCTCTGAATAGGACATGTGAAAAGACTCAAGTCACAGATGCCCAAGAACAACCAACCTAAACAAGTTTCAACAACAAAACATGAACAGCTAGCGTGCAGTGCCCACCAGGATCTAGAACAAGAAGTAGGGTGGGAGCTCAGAATACAGTAAGATTCCCTTAGAAGAAACAAGATTATTATGGTAATTGTTTCTTCCAAGCACCAGGAAATCTTTACTGTACTCTGACATATGTAGACTACCAAGCAGTACCTTTGGAGGTGGGCACAGCACCTATTTAGGAAACAGACTCTGCAGTACTGCTGTGCCAAACTTGGCATCACTTCTAGGCAATTGGCAAGGCAATTTTTATTTAAAAAGATGCCCAACCCAGAGGCTCTGGGCGCCGAACATGTTAAAATTACAAAAACACAATCAATAAATTATATATACAAAATAACACCATAATATACAAAATAAATCATCAGCACTATAACTCAGTATTATAAAATTTATAAATACTATGATCAGTAATAACTACTGGCTAAGATACAGCCAGGGACCAGTTTAAGAGCGGAAGTCAGAGATCAGAGGAACTATAAAGCAAAGTCCAGGAAGGCCTTGAGACAGGCTTTGAACACCTCAACAGAAGGGGCCTCTCATAACTAGAGATAGCGAATTCCACAGGACGGGAGCGGCGACGCTAAATGCTCTGTCGCCTGTTTTCAGACTCGTCCTGGGAATCGCAAGGAGGCCCCTAGAGGAGGAGCGGAGGGAGTGAACCAAGACAGCAGGTGTAAGAAGGTCCTTCAGGTAACCAGGGCCCAGGCTATGTAGGGCCTTAAGAGTGAGCAAGCCCACCTTAAAGAGAACCCCTCCACCTGACCAACAGCCAGTGCAGTTCATGCAGCCCTGGGATGATGTGACAGTACCTAGACTGTCCCATCAACAACCTGGCCACTGCGTTCTGCACCAGCTGCAGCCGGTACAAGGTACCTCCAGAGACCCCCAAGATAGAGTGCATTACAGTAGTCCAGCCTGGACGTCACGAAGGCATGAACCAAAGTGGGGAGGTCCAGTGGAGGAACTACAGCAAGATGGCGGCCACGCTTGCCTGTCGTCTGCTTGGGCTTTAATGTCTGAGCTGAAAAACTGCAAAACACTGCTCGGAGATTTTCTTTGCTAGCATTTTGAACTAGCCTATACTATAGTTAAATTTGGGGAACAGGTCTTGTATTTTGGCCTCATTGGCCACAGCTAATATTCAAGTGAAACTACCTCTGGTTGGAAGCTGCAATACTGAACATAGGATTTGCAAGAAAGCGAGTTGTGCTCACAACAGAGGGAGGTGACTCTTACAATTGTCTTTGGTTTGTAGCAGATATTCTGCAGGTGGAGGCTACTTCTAACTGAAAGGTGAAATAAGGAACTTAGAATTATCAGGAAAAACCAGTCTTTCAAGCAACAGAGGGAGGTGGATCTAGCTTTACTTTTGTGACAATTCTTAAGATTTTCAGTGCAGGAAGAGTTTAAAGCACAGCTGACTTATTTTGGGGCGGACTGCTTTCAGAGCACAAACCATCAGGCTGTTTCGGGGCTGAGGAGGTTTACCTGTGTCTGACTTGGATGTCTGGATTTTTCTCTGTTGATTAGCAGGGTATTTTCTCTGTCAAAGTGTTGTGTAGGGCATCTTGCTGACAGGAAGGCACTCATCGCAGCGGTGGGTCAGAGCTTTTAGCCGATTGTTTTGTGAGGGCACAGTTTAGGCCCAACCCCTTCCCACCCCTCACCCCACCCACCCCTGGAAATAGTTCCTTTATACCTGGGGTTCTGACATCATTTCCTCAAGAGTGCAAGGTGCATATCACTGTCATATCCTCTCTAGCACACTGCACTGACAATATAAGCATACACATTGTATAATATATATATTTCTATATAACAAACCAATCACACACACAAAAAAAAGTAAACAAACATGTGGGGAGTAGTGCAATATAGCGTATGGTGGAACGTCGTTCTCCACCAAAATCCATCGTTCTCGAAACCTTGTAGCCACACAGTAGTGACGATCGCAGAGCAGCAGAACGATTTGTCTCACTGCACTGCGCACGTCACAAACCATGTCCTCGAGGACCATCTGACAGTTAGAGCTCATTCCCTTGACAGGACACATAGCGTTAGCAACAATGTCGGCGGCGGTACTTTCAAAACCACTTTCCGAGCGGGATACATTCATCCTCGAGCAGGTGAATAAAAAAACAGCCAAAAAAACAAGCAATGACAAGCGGCAGATACATAGCTTCCTCAGAGACGACGACGAGCACAGGGCAATACATGATATTCCCTCAACAAAGCTAGACCCACTGCTAGCCGATTTTACCTTTTCTCTGCTCTTCTCCACAGATTTGTGAATTGCTGTTCCGGGTGCTGCTGTATGTGAGTGTTTCAAAAGTTAAAATGTTAATCGTTAAAAGTTTAAAATCTAAAGTGATAAAATAGTAAACATGTTAAGTGTGAAAACGCAAAAAATGTAAAGTTAAGTTTTTCCTTCCAGTAACCAAGTAAACATTTTCTTAAGCAGCAATATGAGCGTAGTGATTTTTTTTCTCAGAGAATGACGTTCCACCATACACTATATAGAATTGAAGTTGAGAACAGATCAGGCTCAGCACTATGACGATTACCTCCCGAGCCGCGCCTCGAGGTAATCCGCCGCACATAGTGCCAACCGGTGGAAGAATAGCCCTGTTGTCAACCGCTCCCCATGCACTATCCTATATGTAATGGCTGTGAGGCAGCAGTCTTCCGGGAGTCTTTCTGGAGGCCGAGATGCTGCCCTATTTGCAGACAACTCTCTGCCCTGAGGGAGGAAGTTGCCCGTCTTCAGGTCACACTGGACAGTAGTAAGGGAACCTTTCCCCAGGCCACACTAGACGGTAGGAAGGGAACCTCCCCCATCCAGGAAGCACCAGAGCCACCACCACTACCTCAGAGGTTGTGAAGAAAGCACAGCAGTTGGACCATAGTGGGCTCAGGGAGGGTGAGGATGGTGGAACAGAGGCACACCCAGTCAGTTGTTCCACTCCACAATCCATATACCATTCTGGGGGAGCATAGCTCTCCTATGGATGCACCCACAGAGGAGACTAAGGAGGCTGAGGATAACTGTCACAAGGAGGCCCACAGGAAGGAAGCAGAGGACACCACAAGGAAAGGAAGCAGCTCCTGGTAGGGGACTCAATTATTAAGGGGATAGAACTGGGGGGAGCAGGGGAAACTGAAGTAAGCTGCCTGCCTGGTGCCATGGCTTGGAGGGACAGGAAGCGCATCCTCAGGATCACGAGAACAGCTGCACGGGAGTCTGAGCTGGACGTCATTGTCCACCTAGGGACAAATGACTTGGCTCATCATGAGATTAGAACAGTACAGAAGGACTTTGTAGAAATAGGGAGGGGCCTAAGACAAGCAGCACACACAGTATCCTTCTCAGAGGTGCTGCCTGTCAATGGCATGAGTGAGGCGAGGGTACTTTGCACCATGCAGTTTAATGAATGGTTGAAAAAATGGTGGAGCACAGGGTTTGGCTTCATTGGGGACTGGGGTTCCACCTGGAGGGACACCAGCCTATACTGGCAGGATGGTCTGCATCTGTCCAGGAAGGGAACAAGTCTTCTGAGCAATCGGTTTAAATGCTTCATTGGCAAGCTTTTAAACTAGTCAAGTGGGGAGGCACTGATAAGCAGCAGGAAAATCCCAGCCTCTCCCTACAAAACAGGGTACTAAATGAGAAAAAGACCGAGGTAGACAGGTCAGTGGGGGATGCTGCAACAGAAGGTAAAGCCATCAAAAATGGAGAGCAATGAGTACCAATGCCCGTAGTCTGAGTAACAAGCTTCCTGAATTAGTGGCCTTGATGGAGGAGGAACATCTGGATATCGTGGCAGTCACAGAAACATGGTACACACAAAACCATGACTGGGACGTAAACATACCAGGACACACTATCTACAGGAGGGACAGGGAGGGTAAAAGAGGAGGAGGAGTAGCTCTTTACATAAGGGAAGGAATCAAAGCAACAGAACAAAAGGGTAAATAGGGAGGAGAAGAAGCACTGTAGGCAAATGTTGAGACTGGCAATGGCACCACAATCCGCACAGGGGTTGTATACAGACCCCCTTCTCAGGGGGAGGAAATGGACAAGGAAATGACAGAAAGTATACTTAGAATGGCAGAAAAAGGGGAGATATTGCTGATGGGTGATCTGAATATGCCAGATGTTAACTGGAGTGCAGTTGTAGCAGCCACTTCGAAGAGTGTGGTTATTCTAGATGCCCTACAGGGCGATGCCTTAGACAACTAGTATTGGAGCCCACTGAGAGGAGCAATCTTAGACCTGGTTCTCTCAAATGGAGATGAAGAGAGATCACAGATGTAGAAGTGGGTAGCCATCTGGGAACTAGCTACCATCGAACAGTATGGTTCACAAACACAGCAATAGAGTCTGCCATACAAAGGCAAAAGTACTGACTTTAGGAGGGCTGACTTTGCTAAAATGGGTGAGTGCCTAAGGAATGCACTAGCAAATGGGCAGGAAGGAAGGATGGAAGAACAATGGGAATAATAAAACTGCCATCACAGAGGTAACAAGCCTTTGTGTGAAGCAAATAAACAAAACAAAACGATGTAAGAAACCACTATGGTTCTCAAAGGAAGTGGCAGTGAAGGTTCAAGAGAAAAAGAAAGCATTCAGGAAGTACAAGGAATCACAGAAGGAGCAGGACAGAGAACTGTATCAGTTAAAGCAAAAGGAAGCTGGGAAGGCAGTCAGAACAACAAAGGCCCAAACCGAGGAAAAGATAGCCAACTCAGTTAAGAAGGGGGATAAAACCTTTTATAGGTACATCAGGGAGCGAAGGAAGACCAAGGGAGGGATAGTGAGGCTTAATAAAGGGGAGGGAGGTGGGCAGAGGGTGACTGTGAAAGGCAGAGATACTAAACAAATATGTTTGCTCAGTATTTACAAAGGAAGAGGGGGAGGTACCTAAAACAAACAGTAGAAACACTCTGGATACAGAAGTTGATACCAGCCCATTTACAGAAGAAAGGGTTCTGAAAGAACTCTTAAAACTGAAGGTGGACAAAGCAATGGGGCCTGATGGGATTCATCCCAGAATTCTAAAAGAACTAAGGATAGAACTAGTGACACCACTGACTACCCTCTTTAACAAATCATGGGAGGATGGGGTGGTGCCAGAGGACTGAGGAGGGCAGATGTGATTCCCTTCACAAAAGTGGGAGAAAGGCAGAAGCAGGAAACTACAGACCTGTTAGTTTAACCTCAGTGGTAGGGAAAATGATGGAATCACTTCTGAAGGAAAGAACTGTCGAAGTATCTAGAGGCCAGAGGGGCACAGGACCCAAGGCAGCATGGATTCACAGTGGGAAGGTCATGCCAGACAAATCTGATAGATTTCTTTGACTGGGTGACCAAAGTAGTAGATCAGAGAGGGGCTGTGGACATGGCCTACCTAGACTTTAGCAAGGCATCTGACACAGTCCCACACAAAAGATTAATATACAAGTTAGCCAGCCTGGGAGTGGGTCCCAAGATGACAGCCTGGGTAAAAGAATTGGCTGGAGAATAGGACACAGAGAGTAATAGTAAATGGAGTCCACTCTGAAGAAGGGGGTTACTAGTGGGGTACCGCAGGTTCAGTATTAGATCGGTCCTCTTCAATGTCTTTATAAGTGACATTGCAGAGGGACTGGAAGGAAAGTACGCCCTTTGCAGATGACACAAAAGATCTGCAACAGAGTTGATGCACAAGGTGGGTGGAAAGGATGAGAAGGGACTTTGCAAGGTTAGAGGAATGGTCAAATGTATGGCAGCTTAGATTTAATGCTAAGAAGTGCAAGGTAATGCACCTGGGAAACAAAAACCCAGGGGAAGAGTACACAATGGGGGGGTGGGATACTAACAACAACAGAAATGGAAAGGGACCTGGGGGTAGTCATATCAGATGACCTAAAGGTGGGCAAGCAATGTGAGAGGGCAGCAAGGAGGGCTGGGGGGATACTGGGATGCATAGGGAGAGGCATCACCAGTAGAAAACAGGAAGTTATCATCCCTCTGTACAAACAGCTGGTGAGACCCCATCTGGAGTACTGCGTGCAGTTCTGGAGACCCAATCTCCGCAAAGACAGACAGGATGAAAGTTGTCCAGAGAGGGGCAACTAAAATGGTGCAGGGTCTGCACCGGAAGACATATGAAGAGAGACTTAAGGAGCTTAATATGTATAGCCTCGAGGAAAGGAGGGAGAGGGGGGACATGATAGAAACTTTCAAGTACCTCAAGGGAATCAACAAAGTCCAAGAGGGTAGCATCTTTCAAAAAAAGAGGTGTGCAAGAACAAGGGGCACAATTTGAAGATGGGGGGAGCGGCTCAGAGGTAATTTAAGGAAGTATTTTTTCACAGAGAGGGTTGTGGATGCATGGAACGGCCTTCCGGAGGAGGTTGTGGAGTCAAAAACAGTGGTGGAATTCAAGCATGCATGGGACAGTCATAAGGCAATTCCAGGGGTTGGGGGTAGGAAGAAGTAGGCTGCTGGTTAACTAGGATCTGCAGCTTATCCATTAGGTAGGGAAATGGGCAGACTGGGTGGGCCAAGCGGTCCTCATCTGCTGTCAAATTCTATGTTTCTATGTTTTCAGCTAGAGTTTAAGTTAGGGGAATTAGCGTTAGGCAGGGCACACATAGCGAGGTAGCATAGGAGGTTTTAGGTTTTATTTTTTAGTTAGCGAAAGCACTCAGTAAAAGTTTGCTGCAATACACTGTTACAGTTGGCGGTGGTGTTTTGGTCATGGAGGAGCAAATCGAAGACTTGGGTACTCACCCTATGGCAAGAGGAAGGACTGGAGTATCGGTCGTCTGGTTGTTGTAGAGGACTACTGGCCATCTATTGTGGCAGGATTTTCAGCAGTTGTCCCATGCAATTAAGAACCCTTTATTGCTGCTGGAGGCTGCCGCAGGGTCTTAAGGGAGCTACAGGGCTGGGGTAATGGTTGAGCAGTGGCGGTAACTGGTGAGGCAGGAGGTGGGAGCTCCGCTGCCTCCTGGGAGAACTCCGCCTGTCTCCCACTGCCGAAAGTTATCTGTGGTGCTGATCCTGGACTGGTGAGAAGTGGCCCCTTTTGTTTTCATCTGGTTCAGGAGTGACAAATGCCCTCCTGAGGAACTCCTTTCTGGTGGACTGGAAAAATCACTCCGTCCTGCGTTTTTGGGTTATTTGCCTGCTGGTACGAACTGAGGAGCCAAGTCGGGAATCAAGGACTGGGGAGAGTTATCCCCTTTCCATCGCTGGGACTTTCCTGTTTGTGGGGTGAGTCAATGAGTGCCTATTATTTGTAACAGCCTGATAAAGCTGCTCTGGTGAGAGGAGAGCGGTCTTGGAGATTTTCTTGAAGGGGCTCCTTATGACTATATACTTTATTGTCTGGACATGTACAGTGGTAGCCACAGACACTGCTAGCTATTTCCCCAAATTTCTGTTATATTTCCAGAAATATCTGATGCTTTTTGCATTTAAACAGTAGGGGCAGCAGAGAGAAACTCTTCAGTAATTTCACGAAATATCTGGAAACAGCTGGCAATGTCTGTGGCTACCACTGTAGCTCATCTAAGATCTGGGAACTATGGTGGTGTGAGTACTTTTGCTCCCTCCGCACAAAAGTTGTTGCGAGCCTGGGAAAGGCTTTGACTTTCGGACTGGGCAGTTAGTTTTCTTCCTGCTCTGGACATTCTATATTTTTTTTTCCATTAATCTGAATTTCTGCAGCACACTTGTTTACCTGCGTTTTTCCCCACGTGATCATTTTATTGTTTTTTCTTTTGATTAGGGTGACCGGGTGGTGGTGAAAGTTAGTGGTTGTGTATGTGGTGTGTGTGGATTAGGTTTGATTGTATTAGTGTATGACTGGTGTGTGTGTGAGGGTTATTTACTTAGTGAAGTTCTTTGGTTTTGTGGGCCTTAGTTGGCTGACATGTGTCTGGGGGTGTCCAGGGAGCAGGGGTGGGCAAAAACTGTGTATGGGGCATCCCAGCTTTTTGACTTGCAGCCCTTCACCGACCTCACAGTTTCTAACACAGTGCGTCACTGTTAGGAGGTCAGGATTAGGAGGTACTGCATTGGTCGGAGTTGATGGGCGCCTCGGCAACATCGGAAGGGGGCAGGATAGAGGTGGTTAGGTGCAGAAGGCACCCTGGGTTTCGACAGGTCCTACAGAGAGGCCAGACGTGTTTGGTTACAGTCCCCAGGGTTTCCACAAGACTGAGTGGGAGGGCAGCCAGAAGGGCTGCACTGCCCACCAATCCCTTCAGGGAGTTGCTGTGTAATGCCAGATCGATCAGAAATAAGACCACAATTATTGCAGATCTGGTTTCGGTGGTCGATCTGGCATGCATTACAGAGACCTGGGTAGGGGACAATGCTGGCCTGGTTCTAGAAGCTGCCATACCCCCCGGGTACTCCACTGCGCACTGCCCCAGAGTGGAATGCAGGGGCGGGGGTGTGGCCATCTGTTTTAGATCTGAGCTAGGCTTCACCGTGCACCCAGTGAGAACACAGTTCATTGGAATGTGTGGCCATCCATGGTGGTCCGGGCGCAGGATGTAGGATTCTCCTGATCTACTGCCCCTTGGGGTGGCAGGAGAGTTCCTGCAGGAAGTAGCCGACTGTCGTCGGTGAAGCAATTTAGGCCCCCAGGTGTTTAGTTCTGGGGGACTTCAATGTTTGAGCCGACAATGAATCATCTAGGCGGGTTATCACTTCCTCCAGATGATGGCATCTCTGGGCCTGTCGCAAGAAGTTTCTACCGCGACTCACCAGGATGGTCACATGTTGGACTTGGTCTTCTCACTGGGTCTTGCATCGGGTCGTTTAGTCCGATCGTTGCTCGATGGGAGTTCATGCTCAGGGGTCCCCCCCCCCCCCGGTAAGCCCTCCCCCTACAGAGATGGCAAGCTACTAGCCTTTGAGGAGTTTGACCCCCGGAGGGTTTTCTGGCGGTGGGTTGACCTATCTAGTGTACACAGTGCATGCACAGGGGGTGTGGGTGAAGCGGCCACCACCTATAATGAGGCAATGTCAGGGGCACTCAACTTCCTTGCACCGGTCCGTGCAAGACCCAGATCTTCTCACTTGAGGTCCCACTGGTTTGATGGGGAGCTCAAGGTGATAAGGATCAAGGGTCGGAGGTTAGAGCACTGCTGGCAGAGGACCGGATTGGAGATGGATAGACTGGCCTTACGTGCACACTATGTTGCGTACCAGGGGCAATCAACCGTAAGAAGACAGTGTTCCTGTCCAAGGAGATTGCCGCTGGGAAAACCGACCAGCTATGCTTTTTCAGACTGTGGACAGGTTATTACATCCAGCTTGTCTACAGCCGAAAAAAGCGTTTTCTGATGCTTTATGCAATGAGTTTGGTTCTTCTCAGAGTGTCCGCCATCAGGCAGGGAATTCCACCAGTGAGCCACAGTGTGGCAGACAGTGATCGCCCGGATTATCCAAGGTGCACTCCGCCTGGTTGGGGGGGAGGGGGAGTTTAAACCAGTGGAGGTGGCCAAGGTCACTGAGGTTGTCTCTAGGCTGAAGCACACATATTGCAAACTGGACCCAGTGCCAACGTATTTCTTAATGGGATGTGTTGATGATGTAGGTCCGGTGCTCCCCTTGATTGTCCAGTGTTTTTTTGTCAGAAGGGGGTCTTCCCGGATGCCTTGAAGGAGGCACTGGTGAGACCCCTTCTGAAGAAACCATCTTTAGACCCGGACGTCAAGGCAAATTACCGTCCTGTCTCTAACCTTCCATTTTTGGCAAAGATTGTAGAGAAGATTGTGGCGCAGCAGCATGGAGAACACCTCGTGGCCTTTGATATCTATGAGTCGCTCCAGTCTGGGTTTCGTGCTGGGCACTGCATGGAAACCACATTAGTTCGGGTGCATAAGTATCTCCTCAGGGAGAGAGATCAAGGTGAAGGGACAATTCTCGTTCTCCTTGATCTCTCCTCAGCTTACGACACAGTGGACCACTGTATTACTCGACCGCCTGAGGGAATTTTATGGACTCGCCAGCACAGTCATCTGCTGGTTTGAGTCTTATCTCACAAACTGGAGGCAAAGGGTTGTGATGGGAAATTTCTCCTCCTGCCCTAGCCTTCTGTCTTGTGGAGCACCTCAGGGCTCGGTCTTGTCACCAATGTTGTTTGCCATGTATATGCTGCCCCTGGGTAGGATCATTAGGAAGTACAGTCCAGATTTTCATTGCTATGCCGAGGATACCCAACTGTATCTATCCTTTGCCCCTGGGACATCCAATACGGTGGACATACTTAACACCTGCCTGGCTGAGATTAATGACTGGATGGCCTCTAGCTGTTTGCAACTGAACCCCGATAAGATGGAAGTACTAGTGGTGGAGTCGAACAAGAGGCGTGCTAGGATGGCCTCTGGTGCAGAGACTGGATTGTTTCTGGGATCTGTGCCATTGAAGGCCTCCTCTAGGGTGCGCAATCTTGATGTTATCCTCAATAGCGGATTGACATTTGAATCTCAGCTGTCTGTTGTCTGGTCCAGTTTTTTTTCACCTGAGGAATATCACTAGGATCAAACACCTGGTTCCGCCCTTGGACCTCCCCACCTTGGTACATGTGTATGTGACATCTAAGCTTGACTACTGTAATGTGCTCTACCTCAGGGTCTCTGGAGGAACCCTCCGTCGATTGCAGCTAGTGCAGAACGCAGCCACCAGGTTGTTGATGGGACAGCCTAAATACTGTCACGTCACCCCAGTGCTGCGTGAATTGCAGTGGCTGCCTGTCCGATGGAGGGTTCTCTTTAAGGGGGGTTGCTCACCTTTAAGGCCCTACATGGACTGGGCCCTGGCTACCTGTCGGACCTTCCAACACCAGTGGCCCCAGTCCGCTCCCTCTGATCTTCCCCTAGGGGCCTCCTAGCAATTCCCAGGATGAGGTTAAAAACTGCCGGTGACCGAGCTTTTAGTGTCCCGGCCACGTCCTGTAGAATTCGCTTCCTCCATCAGTAAGGGAGACCCCTTCAGTCAAAGTATTCAAAGCCTGCCTCAAGACAGTTTTATTCAGCCAGGCATTCCCAGACACCGTTTTTTAGAGAAGGTCTCAGATACTTTTATAATGGCACCTTAGAATTCTGCTGGTAATTTAAACCCTCACTTTAGTGTTCTGATTTTAAGTATTTAACTGGAATGTTTATATTTTATTTATAGTGTTTCAACTGTTCCGGATGTTTTGACTAATGCGCCCAGAGCCTCTGGGATTGGGTGCCTGAAAAATTAAATTTGCCTTGCCTTATCCTGACAATATTCTTCAGATGACAAACTGGTATGGACAACACCTGAAACTCAAGCGTCAGTCCACTGTCAAGAATAATGCCCAGTTCACACTCCCTAGAGGAGGCCTTCAATGGTACAGACCCAAGAAAAAGCCCTGTTTCTGCACCACAGGCCAACCTATCACACCCTCTGTTCGACTCCACCACCAGTACCTCCATCTTATCGGGGTTTAGTCACAACCAGCTGGAGGCCATCCTGTCACTTATCTCAGCAAGGCAGCTGTTAAGCACCTCCACTGCACTGGATGTTCCAGGGGCAAAGGAAAGATACAGCTGGGTATCATCAGCATAGCAATGAAAACCCAAGCTGTACTGCCTAATGAGCTCTACCAGGGGCAGCATGTACACAGTGAACAACATTGGCAACAAGACCGAGCCCTGGGGAACTCCACATGATAGAAGGCTAGGGGAGGAGGAGAAGAAATTCCCCATCACTACCCTTTGCCTCTTGTTAGTAAGAAAAGACTCAAACCAGCAGATGACTGTGCCAGAAAGTCCACAGAATTCCCTCAGGCAGTCAAGTAACACACGATGGTCCACCGTATCAAATGCTGAAGAGAGATCGAGGAGAACATGAACTGTCCCCTCCTTTCGATCTCTTGTCCTAAGGAGGTCATTATGCACCCGAACTAACGCAGTTTCTGTGCTATGCCTCTCACGAAACCCAGACTGGAATGGTTCATATAGATCATGGGCCACGAGGTGCTCCTCAAGCTGAAGCGCCACCACCTTCTCCACAATCTTACCCAAGAATAGAAGGTTGGAGATGGGAAAGTCATTTGCCTTGTCATCAGGGTCCAAAGATGGTTTCTTCAGAAGAGGTCTCAACAATGCCTCCTTCAAGACATCAGGAAAGACCCCCTTCTGACAAGGAACACCAGACAATCAAGACAAACACCGGGCCAATGGAGTCAACACATTCCATTAAGAAATTAGTCTGCCCCGGGTCCAGTTCACAAAAGGTGTGCCACAGCTTGGAAGCAACCTCAATGACCTCAGCCACCTCCACCAGTCTAAACTCATCCCAACCAGGCGGAGTGCTCTCGGATGCCCATGGCGACCACTGTTGACCAGAATATGGCTCACCGGCGGAAACCTCCTGCCTGATGGTGGGCACCCTGTCCGAGAAGAACCAAGCAAACTCTTTGCATAATACATTTGAAAAAGTTCCTTTCGGCTCTAGACAGAAAGGATGAAAAAGCCTGTCCACAGTCCGAAAGAGCACAGTTGGTCGGTTCTTCCCATCAGCAATCTCCCAGGACAGGAATTCTGCCTTTTACAGTTGACTGCCCCCTGGTACACACCACAGTGTGTATGCAGGACCAGTTTGTGTGCCTCTAGACCGGACTTCCGCCAGCAGTGCTCTAATCTCTGACCCACAATCTTCATTGCCTTGAGCTCCCCATCATACCAAGGGGACCTCAAGTGAGAAGGTTTGGGTCGTGCACGGACCAGTGCGAGGGCGTGGAGCACACCACACATGGTCTTATTATAGGCGGCAACTGCAGCGCACACACCCCCAGCGCATGCACTGTCCACACCAGATAGATCAGCCATCCCCAAGAAACCCTCAGGGGTCAAACCCCTGAAAGGGCAGTAGCTAACCATCTCAGCAGTGGGAGGGCTCTTGGGGAAGCCCTAACAAGAACTCCACCGTGCAATGATCGGACCAAGCGACCCACTCAATCCAGAGATTGTTTATCTCAAGCCTCAGCGAGAACACCACATCCAACATATGGCTGCCCTGATGGGTCACAGAAGAAAAAATTACTCACCTTAGTAATGTTGTTTCTTCTAATGGAGTCTTGCTATATTATAGACATTAGCAGTTTGTTCCAGCTCTAGAACTGCCCCGGAGTGAAATGGTTAAAACCATTCCAAAATAGAATTTTGGCACGAGAGCAGCTCTATCTGTGTCCTTTCAAACTTGAACTGTCAGATCTTTACGAGCCAAACTCACTAAGGTCTGTGTGGAAGCTGTAACTACACTAGCCAAATGGCTACCTAATAATAACAACCATTGATGGTCCCAACACCCAAGACTCAAGTCAGGGGACCAGAAATACTAACACCATTCTAATAATATGAAAATGGAACATAAGTATAATAAAAACACACACGCTGACACATACACACCCCCAAAGTCCCAAAGGAGACAAAATGCTAACAGGACATTAGTGCCCACTAATTGCCTGCACCCCACCAAGTAGAGGTTCTGAGAGGGGCAGGTTGGGAGGTCTATAATATAGCAAGACTCCATTAGAAGAAACAACATTACTAAGGTGAGTAATTTTTCTTCAAACAACATGAAGTCTTGCTAATTATAGACATTAGCAGAATACACAGCAGTACCTCCATGGAGGAGGCAGAACCTACTTAGGAATAGGCTCTGAAGAACAGCTTTGCCAAACCGAGCATCTCTCCTGACCTGGACATCCAGGAGTAATGCTTGGTAAAAGTGTACAATTGTCCAAGTAGCAGCCTGGCAAATCTCTAATAAAGGGATATCTCTGGCAGCAGCTAGAGACGAGCTGTACCCTGGTAGAATGAGCCCTCAAACCGGGGGCTCTGCCCACTTTCTGATAACAAAATTGGATACAAGAGACAATCCACCTGGCTATTGATCTCTTAGTGGCAGGTTGGCCTTTCCCAATCTCACCATAGCTAAGGAAAAGTTGGAGGGATTCGAACCTGTGACCTTTGGTACGCTCTATATAATAACTAAGAGCTCTCTTAACATCCAGGCTGTGCAACCTCCTCTCACCCGAAGAGGAGTGATCAGTGAAAAATACTGGAAGGGAGATAGATTAAGATGGAAATCTGAAACCACCTTAGGCAAAAACTTCCTATTAGTCCTAAGGACTACCTTATCCCTGTGGAAAGAAATAAAGTCAGTCTCCACTGACAAGGCTTGCAATTCACTTATGCGTCTGGCAGAAGTGATAGCCACTAGAAAAACAGTTTTCCAAGTTAGGTACTTAAGCTCTGCAGAAGACAGAGGTTCAGAAGGGGTTGCATTAACTGGGCAATGCAAACATTAAGGTCCCAAGCAGGGCCGGTTCTCTAAAGGGAGGATTAGTATGGAGTAACCCCTAAAAACTTGGAAAACACAGGATGAGAGGAAAGAGGGATGACTTTCCTGCTGACACAAAAGCAGACAGCTGCCAAATGAACTCTCAGGGTAGCTGGTCTGAGACCCAAGGAATTAAGATGTACCATGTAATCTAACAAAATGGGCAATTCAGCAGATTCTGGGAAATATTTTTCCAGCACACCAAATGGAAAACCTTTTCCATTTAGAACTATAAGAAGCCTAGTGGAAGGCTTTCTGGAAGCCTTTAGGATCTCAAGAACACCCTGAGAGAGGTGTAAATCAAACTCTAACTCCTCAAAAGCCAGGCCTTGAGGTTGAGGGATTTGAGGTCCGATACCAAACTCTTCCCTGGCACAAGTCAACAGATTGTGATTCCTGGGAGGCACGGGAAGATGGACTGTCAGAGACAGAAGGAGTGGGTACCAGGCTGCTGGCCTATCCGGGCAATCAGAATCACCCTGCAAGGCTGAGATCTGATTTTGACTAGTACTTTGAATAGGAGAGGAAAGGGGAAAGCATAGAGGAACTTCCTCCCAATCCAGAAGAAGGGCATCCAGGGAACTGAGCAAAGCACTGGAGGCCTGCAACAGAACAGAGGAAGTTTGTGATTGTGGGGCTGCAAAGATCTATCTGAGGATGCCCCACCTGGCAAAAACTATCCCCAGCACTTGAGGATCCAGGGACCATTCGTGATGGCCCTGGGAAATCCTGCTGAGGGCATCCGCTAGGACATTGTCCTTCCCTGGAAGATGAACTGCTATGAGGGAAGTGTTCAGGGAATAGGCCAGAGACCACAACTTCATTCCCTCGGTGCACAAGGCCGAAGACCGAGTGCCCCCATTTGTTGATGTACCACATTGTTGTGGTGTTGTCTGTTCTGACTTGTATCACCTTGTCGTGGACAGATGCAGAAAAGCTTGAAGAGCTAAAAGACAGCTCTGAGTTCCAGCAAATTGATGTGGAGCAGAGATTCCTGGGGACCAAACTCCCTGAGTGGAAAGGTCGCCCATGTGGGCTCCCCAACCCAGAAGGAAGCATCTGTAGTGAGAGTCAAGTCATGAGAAGGGAAATGAAGGGGACCCCGCTCTAAATTGCTCTGATCCAGCCACCACTGGAGAGCTAGGATCAAGGCTTTGAGTCACTGGGACCAACTTGAAAGGGGTCTCCTCTCTGAGACCAAAAAGGTTCTCAAGTGAAACTGAATGTCTCTCATCTGAAATCTGGCTCCCTGCACAACAGCTGTGGATGCAGCCATGTGCCCCAGGAGCTGCAGAAAGTGTCTTGCTGGTCGAGACCTGCAGAGTGAAGGAAGAGGCCAGAGCCACTAAATTCCTTACCCTTTCTGGGGGAAGAAAGGCCCTGGCTAGCTTTGTGTCCAATTCTGCCCCTATAAAGGTGAGTTCCTGGACTGGTTCCAGAACCGACTTTGGTAGGTTTAGCAGAAAACCCAGGGAGGTGAGAAGCTGCTGGGTGACCTGCAGGTGAGATTTTACCTGTTCTGGGGACTGACCTACAATGAGCCAGTCATCTAGATAGGGAAAACAGCAATCCTCTGCCTCCTTAATGGGCCACTGCCACTGCTAGACACTTTGTGAATACCCTTGAGCAGAGGTAAGGCTCAAGGGCATTGCTCTGAACTGGTAATGACCTGAGGGCAGTTCTAATCTGAGGTACTGATGGGATCTTCTGATTAGGACATGGAAATAGGTAATCCTTGAGGTCCAGGGAGGCTAGCCAGTCCCCTGGCCTTAGGGAAGGTAAAATCATTGCCAGAGTTACCATTTTGAACTTTGGTTTCAAAAGATGCTTGTTCAGATATCTGAGATCTAAAATGGGCCGCCATTCTCCTGTCTTTTTTGGGGTAAGGAAGTATCTGGAATACAGACCCCTGCCCTGATGCAGGGGAGGAACCCTTTCTACTGCTCTGAGAGCTAACAGGGATGAGACCTCTGTTTCCAGAGCGAGGGTCTCTGAAGCACTTGCAGGTAGAAAAAGTCTGCTTCTCAACTTGGGGAAACTTTTTGAAGCTGAGAACCAGACCCTGGCTTACTACTTCCAGAACCCACTTGTCTGAGGTTAAAGAAGCCCAATTCTGACTGAAGTAAGCCAGCCTGCCCCCCACTGGTACAGGAGATCGGCCCTGGGCACCCCATCAGGGTGCCTGTTTCACGAGGAGCTTTAGGCTGGGGGTGGGAGCAGGTCTGCCCACCCTCGCCTGCCCCTGCCTCTGAAGAAGCCCTCTGAGCAAAGGCAGAGGAGGCCTGAGTCTGGTAGAAAGGCCTGTGAAAAGGCCTACCCCACCCCTGGGGGCATGCCTTGAGCAGTGGCTTGCCGCCCTTAGCCTGGGCACTCTTGTAAGTAGTCCCATATTCATCCATCTTCTTCATGTAATTCTCTGTCTGCTCTCCAAACAGAGAATTTCCCACCACAGGAAAATCCATAGCCTTAGTCTGGGTATCCTGTGACAAACTAGTACACCTGAGCCAGGCCAACCTACTAAAAGCTACAGATGTGGCCATGACCCTAGAGGAAACATCATTAACATCCACAGCAGCATGAAACTGAACCTCAGAGGCTTCAATGCCATCAGCAGCCACCTGTTCTAGTTCACTAGCCAGCTGGCCATGGGCCTGCCCAATTGCATAACAGTATCCCATCTAGATTTCTGATACCTAGCTACATAAGCCATATAATTTGCTTGCCTGAGTCCCAGAGAGGCTGCCATATACTGTTTTTTGCCATGGCATCAATCTTCCTGGAATCCTTGTCAGGAGGATGTGAAGCCAAGGGAATATTAGCTTTATCACAGGCAGCAGCCTGAACTACCCCAACATGACTGCATTGCTGAGAAAGGAATTCTGTATCAGGACCTGACAATGTATACCTTCTGTCCATCTTTTTATCTACAGGAGGCACAGAATTAGGAGCTTTTAAAATTTTAATTGTTTGTTTCCTAAAAGACTTATGTAAAGGAATAGACAATCTCCTAGACTCTGGAATATCCATCATTTCTACAAAATCAGGCTCCTCTTGCTCATCCACAGCCTCTTCTAAAGGAAGCTGGAGGGTTTCAGTAACTTTTTATAAAACATAAAATGAGATGGGGACTCAGACAATAGGGGAGATTCTAGAGGTCTGTCTGGGAGATGTCCGTTCAATGGCACACCCAGACCTTCCCAGCCACATTCATACTGTTCATAATCCTCCTCCCTACTCTGGTTCATAAAATTCTCAATATCATAATCCTGAACCACTGGGACCGGACGAACCGACCTTTTACCAGATAGTGGTGGTTCGACGGACCCTGAGACAGTGACTGGACAATTTGTATGGCTTTTTATCTCTGCAGCAGTTGGAGACGGAATTTTGGACTCAGACCTGCTGATTTTCTTGTTTTCTTTACTGGAATTGGTTCCTCAGAACCAGCTTTTCTTTTGCCCGAGGAAGTCTGGCCCTGGTCGGAGGGCATTCCTCTGGTTCGGGTTGGCACCGAACCGGCTGGCCATCCGGTCAGCGGACTTTGCCTCGCCCCTGAGCCTGCCCAATCTTTTCCAGCGTGGCTGCAGGGAAATTTACATACCTGGCAGTCTGACTGGAGGTGGTCAAACCCCAGACAATAAACAGTGTGTGTGTGGTCAGCCTTGGCAAAGACTTCCCACAAACATCACAGTGTTGAAACCCAGTGGGCCCGGTTTTTTTTTCTCAGACATAATGCCAGCCTAACCAAAAACTTGCTCCTTTTAACGGCAGTGCTAGGCAAGACACCTTATCGGTTCCTAACCGTTCACTGGTATTGGAAAAACGAATAATCCGCTTTTTTTAGAACCGATAAGAACCGGGAACCGCACTCTAAAATAGTAACTTTTAGTTTTAAATGAGTTTTAACCTACTGATCGGTTCAAAACCAACCGATAACTTATAAGTTCCACACAGACAAAACCTTCATTTACTTACGGTTACCACAGATAGAGCTTGAACTGAACGGTTTTTGTTAAAATAAAACTATTCTCTGTTAAATCCAACCGAGAAAACACTTTTAAACCGAGAAATGAACCGAGCAGAAGGAGAAATCTCCGGAGCGACTGTTCACTGAGGCGGAGTAAAGAATCTGACAGTTCAAGTTTGAAAGGACACAGATAGAGCTGCTCTCGTGCCAAAATTCTATTTTGGAATGGTTTTAACCATTTCACTCTGGGGCAGTTCTAGAGCTGGAACAAACTGCTAATGTCTATAATATAGCAAGACTTCATGTTGTTTGAAGAAACTACTTGCATCAGGCTCAGAGATGACATCGTCTGCAGGAAGTTGTAACCCAGCCGAGACAATTCGTTGTCAGCCCAAATATTGAAGTCCCCCAGTAGTAAACATCTGGGGGCCCTCCAATGTTTCACAGACAACAAAGTCGGCTACCTCCTGCAGAAATTCTCCCGCCGCCCCAGGAGGGCATTGAATCAGGAGAATCTGGCAACCTGCACCCGGACCCCCACAGACAGCCACACACTCAAATGAACCTGGTGCCCTCACTGGGTGCAGGGTGAAGCCCAGCTCAGATCTAAAACAGATGGCTACTCCCCCACCCCTACGTTCCGCTCAGGGGCAGTGCACTACAGTATACCCGGGCGGGACAGTGGCCTCTAAAACCGGGCCAGCATCTTCACCGGTCCAGGTTTCTGTGATGCAAGCCACATCGACTGAGGAAACCAAGTCCGTAATAATTGCAATCTTGTTTCTGATCTGTTAGTATAGGTCAAACATCATTAAGGGATCGATGTGTGCCAAGGGATGGGAGAACAGCACATGTGGTGCCTATATTTAAGAAAGGGAGTAGGGCAGAGGCAACAAACTATTGACCAGTGAGTTTAACCTCGATGATTGGCAAAGTAATTGAATGCATTCTTTTTGAGGAGATTACCAACTTCATTTCAGATAGGGGATTAACAGATAAATCACAGCATGGATTTTCAAAGAACAGATCCTGCGAGACTAATTTAATCAGTTTTTATCATTACGTCGGAAACTGTCTTGACCAGGGAAGGAAGGTGGATGTGGTGATGCCGGATTTTAGTAGAGCTTCTGACACGGTGCCCCATGGGATATTAATTTCTAAATTACTGGGATTAGGAACTGATTAGGTACTATCATTAGGTGGATTAAACACTGGTTAATGGATAGATCACAAATAGTACAAGGATATTTATCGGATGAGGTGGTGGTTGCTAGCGGACTGCCTCAGGGGTCTGTGCTAGGACCTCTGTTATTTAACATCTTTATCAGCGATTTAGATATAAAAAGTGGTAATAAGCTGCTTGAGTTTGCGAACGATGTTAAATTTAGGGTGGTGGTGGACACTTTTGAGGACAGACACATTTTTGGGCAGGATATAATACAGATTTTTGAATGGGACGAAAAGAACAAAATGAAATTTAATTTAAGCAAATGTATAGTAATGCATATGGGGCGAGATAACATTCAGCAAGACTTCTATATAAAGGGGATTAGACTAAAGGATTCTGTCTGTGAGAAGGACCTACATGTATATATCAAGAATGACCTGAAAAGCAGGTCACACAATAAATTTGCTGCTAATAAGGCAATGCATCTTACTAACTGTGTTCGTAGAGGTTTCCAATCTCAAAACGAAGGCGTACTTCTTCCACTATTCAAAACATATATAAGACCATGCTTGGACTACTGTTCCTCAAGTTGGAGTCCTTTTTTAAGAAAAGATAAAATCATGGTTGAGAAGCCACAAAGGCTAGTAGCACCCATGTAGAGCGCGTATTATTGTGTGCTACAATTTGAGTGACTCAATAATACCGCTCTCACCAGAAGCGAGTGCTAAAAAGACGTTGCTATATCCTGTAAAGCGAGGACAGCAGGAAGCTATCCTAGCTAGTACAGGATATAGGATCCTGTGTGCCAGGTTCCTGACGAGCTGGCCACACATCGTAGTGGAATACGCTATCGCTTGCAGTGCCAGTGGACCCAGGTTTGGATCTGGCTAGAGACAGGATTTAAAAACCAAAAAACAAACAAAAACAAAACAAAAAAAAAAAAACAACTTGCCCCGTGGTCCGCACTCCCCCTTGGAGTTGATGTTTTATATGTGCGATTGTAATATTGTGGCTACTGCCGCTATTTGTGACAGTCACATAATACTGGCTGTTTTGACAACGTGCCATTTTGTGGTCACTTTATGTGATAGGCAATCTTTCAGACTCACCTTAAATCACATAAAACCCAAAGGGCTTTCAAAAAATTGATAGCAGGGATCAAGGACAAACCCTATGAAGATAGGTAAAATTTATTAGGACTATGGCCTCTGGATATTAGACGCACAAGAGGGGGATTTATTGCTATTAAACAAAATCCTAAATCAAAAATTTAAGGAAGGATCTTGATCTAAAATATAGGGAACAAAATTTCAGGGCATCTAGCTTCAACACCTTCAAAATAATGTTATATCAGTATATTCTGATTGGTAATTTCGGTTACCTCCATTGAATAGTGGGGACAACTTACATGGGCTTACGCCTTCTGTTGTCTTAAAATCTCAGTATGATTCCCAGTACGATCAAGCTGACATTGCAAAGCACTGCCCTCAGGGGATTGGTGGACAGTGCAGCCCCTCTGGCTACCTGTCCACTCGGTCTGGTGGGAACCCTGGAGATGGGAACTAAACACATCTGGCCTCTCCCTAAGACCCATGTAACCCTAGGGCGCCTTCTGCACCCAACTACCTTGATCCTACCACCTACTGCAGTGCATGGGGCACCCTGACCCAATCACACAGTGTGGTTCCTCTTTATTCCAACCTCCCTACAGCGCCTTGCTGTTGTGGTAGAAACTGGGAGGTTGGAAAAAGGCTGCAGATCGAGCAATTGGTATGCCCCATACACCATCCTAGCCCATCCCAGGTCCTCATACCTTCCCAGACACATCCCTCCTGACTACGCAGTCCCAGGCCCCCAGAATACTAATCCCACAAACACCAGCCTGATAGCTAAGATAGCCAGCCTTGGAATGGGTCCCAAGGTGGTAGCCTGGATAAAAAATTGGCTAGACAACAGGATGCAAAGGGTAGTAGTAAATGGAGTACACACTGAAGAAAGGAGGGTTACTAGCGGGGTACCGCACGGTTCAGTACTGGGACCGGTCCTTTTTAATGTCTTTATATGTGACATTGCAGAGGAACTGGAAGGAAAAGTATGTCTCTGCAGATGACACAAAGATCTACAACAGGGTTGATACACAAGATGGAGTGGAAAGGATGAGAAGGGACTTGGCAAGGTTGGAGGAATGGTCAAATGTATGGCAGCTCAGATTCACTGCAAAGAAGTGCAAGGTAATGCACATGGGAAACAAAAACCCAGGGGAAGCGTACACAATGGGGGGTGAGATACTGACAACAGTAAAAACAGAAAGAGACCTGAGGGTAATTATATCAGATGACCTAAAGGTGGGCAAGCAATGTGAGAAGGCAGTAAGGAAGGCTGGGGGGAATAATGGGATGCATAGGAAGAGGCATCAATAGTAGAAAACAGGAAGTTGTTATCCCTCTGTACAGACAGTTGGTGAGACCCCATCTGGAGTACTGCGTGCAGTTCTGGAAACCTCATCTCCTCAAAGACACAGACAGAGTGGAGGCTGTCCAGAGGAGGGCAACCAAAATGGTGCAGGGTCTGCACCAGAAGACATACTGAAGAAAGACTAAAGGAGCTTAATATGTATACTCTTGAGGAAAGAAGGGAGAGAGGGGACATGATAGAAACTTTCAAGTACCTCAAGGGAATTAACAAAGTCCAAGAGGGTAGCATCTTCCAGAAAAAGAGATGTGCAAGAACAAGGGGGCACAATTTGAAGATAGAGGGGGGACGGCTCAGGGGTAATGTGAGGAAGTATTTTTTCACAGAGAGGGTTGTGGATGCATGGAACAGCCTCCCTGAGGAGGTCGTGGAGTCAAGAACAGTGGGGGACTTCAAGAATGCATGGGACAGGCATAAGGCAGTCCTAGGGGCGGGTAAGAGGAAGTAAGCTGTTGGTTAACTAGGATCTGCAGCTTATCTGTTAGGTAGGAAAATGGGCAGACTAGGTGGGCCAAGCGGTCCTTATCTGCCGTCAAATTCTATAGTGTTTAGTTAAGGTGTGTACAGTTTCCAGGCGGCTGTTCTGCAAATTTCTTACAAAGGAATGTCTCTGGCAGCTGCTACAGAAGCAGCTGTACCCCTGGTGGAATGAGCCCCGAGGCCCACTTAGGGTTCCTTGCCTAGTCCGCTGTAACAAAACTGAATACAGGCAACAATCCAGCGTCCAATAGTCCTTTCTGAAGCTGGTTTGCCCTCCCCCACTTCTCCATAAGTCAGGAAGAGCCGAGCATTACCTTGTCTATGGCCTTTTATATAATCCAAATAGCAGCTGATATCTCTCAACATCTAGGCTATGCAGCCTGTGTGCCCCTGAACTGGAATGATCAGTGAAAAAGACAGGCAGGGTAATAGACTGGTGAAAGTCCGATACCACTTTGGGGAGGAACTTCCTATTGGTTCTGAGGACTACCTTGTCCCTGTGGACTGAAATCTAGTTTGTTCTATGGACAAAGCCTGGAGTTCACTAATCCTTCTGGCTGAAGTAACTGCCACTAAAGGGACTGGTTTACAAGTCATGTACTTGAGATCTGCTGAGGACATGGGCTCGGGGGGGGGGGGGTCACATTAGCTGTGCAATGCACATATTCAGGTCCCAAGAAGGGACTGGTTTCCCTGTGTGGGAGGATGCAAGTGAAGCAATCCTTTGAAGAACTTTCTGAAAACTGGATCAGAAGTGAAAGAGGAGCCCTTACCCGCTGAGGGGAAGGCAGCAAGTGTACCTTGAGGATAGCTGGCTTAAGGCCTAGGGAATGGAGATGGGCCAAGTAGTCCAACAGGACTGTGAGTCCAGCCTGATTAGGATCTATGACCTTCTGTTGGCACCAAATGGAGAACCTCTTCCATTTAGAGGTGTAAGTTTTCCTGGTAGAGGGCTTCCGAGAGACCCTTAGGACCTCTAGGACCCCTTCAGAAAGGTGCAGATTAGCATACTCTAGGTCCTGAAGAGCCAGGTCATGAGCCTGAGGGACCTGAGGTTTGGGAAGAGGATCCTCCCCTGGGAGGATGTCAGCAGGTTGTGCCTCCTGGGGAGGCAAATCAGTCTGGAGACTGACAGGGACAAGAGCAGGGAGTACCAAGGCTGCCTGGCCTAATCTGGAGCTATGAGGATCATTGTTGCTGTCTGGGACCTGAGATTGTTCAGCACCCTGAGCGACAGAGGGAAGACATACAGGAACTTCCCCGTCCAATTCAGTATTAGCGCATCCAGTAGCACAGTGTCCACTGCCAGAGGCCTGCAACAAAACTGTGGCAACTGGTGATTGTCTGGGGCAGCAAAGAGATCCATCTCTGGAATGCCCCATCTTCTGACGATAGTCTGCAGGATCTGTCTGTTCATAGACCACTAGTGGTGGTTTTGATTGACCTTGCTTAGCGAATCTGCTAGGACGTTGTCTGTCCCTGGAAGATGGACTGCTGAGAGAGACCCTGAGGGAATATGCCAGACCCCAACTTTTCATAGCCTCTGTGCACAGCAAGGTGGACCTTGTGCCCCTTACTTGTTTATGTAATACATGGTTGTGGTATTGTCTGTTCTGACGTGCACCACCTTGTCCTGGACCAGTGAGGCAAATGACTGGAGGGCCAGAAAGACTGCCCTGAGCTCCAACAGGTTGATGTGCAGTAGTGAATCCTGCTGTGACCATGTACTGTGTACAAAGTGCTCTCTCAGATGGGCGCCCCATCCTAGGAGGGAGGCATCTGTCATCAACACTACTGTTGGGGACTCCTGCTGGAATGGTACCCCTTCCCTGAAGTTGTCTCTTTCCGGCCACCACTGCAGTGCCTGAATGAGAGTCCCTGTGACTAGTGCTAGCTTTGACAGGGAATCCTTTTTCTGGGACCAATGGGACCTGAGGTGGAACTGGATGTCTCTCATCTGGAACCTGGCTCCTGGCACTGTTGCTGTTGAAGCTGCCATGTGGCCCAACAGTTCCAGGAAATGTCTTGCTGGTCTGGGGGTGTGAAGCTGGAAGGAGTTTGTCAACTGAACCAGGCTGTCCACTCTTTCCTGAGGAAGGAATGCCTTCCCTCTTGGAGTGTCCAACTCCACTCCTATGAAATCCAAGAGCTGGACCGGAGGCAGAATTGACTTTTTCAGGTTCACCAGGAACCCTAGAGACTGCAGGGTAGCTTGTGTGAGGAATAGAGCATCCCTTACCTGCTGAGGGGACTGCCCCATGACTAGGTACGGGAATACTATTGCCCCCTGCCTTCTCAAATGTGCCACTACCACAGCCTGGCACTTTGTGAACACCCTTGGGGCACACCAACCTTACTACCCTGGGCACCTTCAAGGGCAACCTACACCAGTACCTTGTCACAATGGCTTCCTGTGACTGTTTCTCATAATGTAACCTACTCCTCATGCTGGCTTCCTGTCGAATGTTTCTATTAAGGTTACTCTATCTCCTCCCCACTAATGCCCCCCCCCCATCCACCTCCTCTCCTAGCAACTTCTAACTTACTCTAGTGAACCGTTTTTCCACTATGTCTCTTACTGCATCTATGTTCTTGAATACCACTCGTATATTTATTGCAACTTAATTGTACATACGTTGATTCACTGTACATATTTCAGTATGTCCAAATGAAAGATGTGTGTTCCTGACAAAGCCTATGGCTGTCTATAACCACTGTACTTGTTTTTGTCCTCAATATGTTCTGTATTGTCTTTTGACATGGAACCTTTGTAAAACAGCCATAGCACGAAGATGTTTTCTGAAATAATCAATAAATAAAGAGGTGAGACCAAAAGGCAGAGCTCTGAACTGGTAATTGCCTGATGGCAATCTGTACCTTAGGTACTTTCTGTGAGATTGTCTGATGGGGATGTGGAAATAGGCATCCTTGGGGACTAAGGATGCCAGCCAGTCTCACTGCTTGAGAGTGGGGGAAAATCATTGCCAAGGTGACCATCTTGAACTTTGGCTCTGTCAGATATCTGTTCAGGGTTCTGAGATCCAATATGGGTCGCCACTCCCCATTCTTCTTTAAGGTTAGGAAATACCTTGAGTAAAATCATTTTCCCTCTCTGGGAGATTGGGACAGGTTCCACTCCTTTTACCAGTAGAAGGCTAGCTAACTCGGATTCCAAATTGACAAGTAAACTGCATCGTCCGCCCTTGCCTTGAGTATGCCAAATAAGAAGCAGTACCACGTTTAGTTTTCAAATGCTGTCACAGTTTAATTTAAAGTGCATAAATAGCCAGAAAAAAAGCCAGAAAAAAGACACACAGACCTTTTCAAAATGGGGATGCCAAACAGACTTCTGATTCCAATAAGGCTTTTTCTACTGGGGTTGCAGGTTTGAGCAGCCTTGCTCTCAATTTTGGAATGAGTTTGAAGCTGAGAGCAAGACCCTGGCTCACTACTTCCAGAACCCACTTGTCTGTGGTAATGGCTTGCCATGCCTGGAAATAGTCAGTCTGCCCTCTACCAGGGAGGCGACCCCGACAAGCATGTCAGGGGTTCTGCTTTGCTTGTGTCCTGGGCTGAGGGCTGGGGTCAGAGTGCCTTTTACCCCTTGTATCCTGCCTCGAAAGTAGCCACATTGCTGCTGGTAGTCTTGGAGAGCCAGAGCATGATAAAAATGCCTGGAATAGGGTCTCCCCCTACATCCTCTATTTTGGTGCTTCTGGGGGTGACTGACTTCTATTTGGCAGGAGCACTTATGTAAGCAATCTTGTACTCATCCATTTTTTTCATGTAAGCTTCTGTTTGCTCACCAGATAGAGAAGTCTGCTCACAAGGAAAATCCAATGCCTTAGTTTAGGTGTTCTGAGAAAGGTTAATGGGCTTGAGCCAAGCAAATCTTCTCAGATACACTGTGGTTGCCATAAGCCTGGAAGCAGTGTTGCTGGCATCCATTGCCATGTGGAACTGGTAATTGGAAGCCTCAGTGCCACATCTGGCAGTCTCTTCAAGATCAACTGCTAGAGGAGGGGGGAGCTTTGCTGGCCAGCTCCAACACCAAGTTCCAGAGACTTTTTGGTATCTGGACACATAAGCCATATACCGTATAAGTGGCCTGTCTGATGACCAAAAAGGCCCCCAAGTGGCCTTTTTGGCCATAGATTCAATTTCCTGAGAGTTCTTGTCAGGGGAGTGAGAGGACAATGGCACACTTGCTCTGTCACAGGCAGCTGCCTGTACCACCCCTTCATGGCTGCGGTGACTGAAGAGGAATTCAGCCCCACTCCTAGCCAAATGGTATTTTCTTTCCATTTTCTTGTCTACTGGAGGAAGAGAAGTGGGGATTTTGTAAGATTTTCAGGACTTGCCTCTTTAATGACTTGCGGATGGGAAGCAGCAAATGTTTAGGTGCTGCCAAGTCCATCATCTCCATATAATCTGGTTCCTCCTCCAAAGTGATCTCCTGAGTGGCAAGGTCCAGAGTCTCTGTCACTTGTTTCGTAAAAGAAAAATGGGAAGAGAAATCTTCAGAATGTTGAGTGGGGGACTTTAACTCCTGCTGCTCTGGCGAGACTTCGGGCTCAACTGGCTCTAGTTCAGCTGAACCGGAAACCGAGGAAGCAACCGCTGGAAGAAACTATGGTTGAACCAGAGTTTGAACCAGTGGTTGCTGAGGTACTTGCTGAGGAACCAGTGAGCTCTGCAGCAACTGTATAATCTTAACAGCGTTTGCTATTTCAGCAGTTGGAACCACCACAACCTTCAGTTCCGGTTCCTTCCCTGCATGTTTCTCCTTTTTACTCTTTTTTGGCAGGGGCCGGTTCAGCAGCCATTTCTGCACTTCTCTTAGGCTTTGAGGTTTCGTCCTGGTTAGAGGGTTTTTCCTCCAGTTCCTTAAGTTTTTCTTTGCTAGTGGAAGGAACCGGTTGTTCAGCAGCTGGGTCAGCAGCTTTTTCTGACATTTTTTCTCTCAGTCTGTTGAGGCGCCTTTCAAGCGTAGACCAAGGAAAAGCTTTACAAATTTCACAGTCCGCTTTCAGGTGGTTAAACCCTAAGCAGACAACACAAGTTGTGTGGGGATCAGTCTTAGCGAACGGTTCACAACACATGGTGCATTGCTGAAAACCAGTAGGGCCTTTTTTGGGAGGCTTCTGTGACAACCTTTTTTTATTTTTATTTATTTAAGGATTTGGAGAAGATCTTTGACCACAAGTTCGTTTACAAAGGTTCCACGTCAGGTTGACAGACAATAGACATATTGCATCAAGCAGGTATAGAACATACATAGGTTACAATATTACAGTGTTATCACTAGTACCATGGAATTAGTACAGCGTCAGTAAAGGATATAGAAAAGCAGTGGTGAGTTACATGGGGAAAGCAGGGGAGGACCCCCTTTCGAGTTGATGGGAGACTTAGGAAGGGTAAGCAGACTCGTATAATCTTAACAGCGTTTGCTATTTGGGGCTTTGTCAAAAACAGGAGGCCGAAATAGTGGCTGGGGGTGCCAGGGGGGATGGGAGAAAGGGGAAAGTGCTTGACTAAATGGTGATATGGGGGAAATCAGGAGGGAAGGGATGGAGTTATGATGAGGGGAGGTACTCAGGGGGACCAGCAGGGGCAGCATGCTGAAAGCCACATGGAGTTGGCCCTAGGCAAGTCAGAAGAGGTTGGGGGCAGAAGGGACTGGGGGGTGGGGAAACAGAAGTGGAAGCCTAGTGTCAGTTCAGGGGCAAGTGCAGGTTAATGAAGGGGGACAGTATCAAAGAAAGGGATGAGTGGCTACTACGGAGAGCAGACACTAGCTGTACAGAGGAGCGGGGTGCAGCAGGGCTGCCTTATGAGCAACTCGGGAGGCTAACGAGGGGGAGGGACTAGCCTTCAGAGGCAGTCTCACACTGATTGATTTAAGGTGTTGCCTTGCTCGGCCGCACTGAGGGTTGAGGCGCTGGACGCCACACCACGCGCCACGCTGGTGACCCAAATTCGGGAGCAAGCTCGGGCGCCGGCAGGGGAGGGATCGGATAGAGCGCCCAGCAGGCTGCTCTCTCTATTCCGTGGGGAGGGCACTGGGACGCCTGAGCCTCGCGACCCCTGGTGGAGACCAGGGGATGCCGGTCGCTCGGGCAGCATAACAGCAGCGTGCCCGACGCTGGCAGGCTGCTGAGCCAAGCGCCGGGAGTGCAAGGCAAGGGAGGGCTGGGAAAAGACAGGAATATGGAAAAACCTGGCTCGCGGGGATTGGTGACGGCACATCTCCACCATGCCCAGTGCCGGATCTGACTGGGCCAAGCCTCATCACTCCTCCACCCAGGCCCCGCCCGTCTGCCAGGGTCTGTATTCTGAGGAGCCCAAGTAAGTAGGGGGAGGGGGGGTTGCCCAGTAACGCCTTCCTACCCAGGAGGCAGGTTTGGATTGATCCTGTTCTTTAGAGGCAGCCAATTAGTCTGATCATACAGAGAGCAAGTTTGTGTTCGACGATCCACAGCCAGGGTGAGCCTGCAGGCTTTACTGAGAGCAATATGAACCCTCTTTAGTGCTGTATCCATTGCTGCTACGTAGATCTCCAGGCCATAATCAATGGCTGATAAGATGGAGCTGGAGACGGGGAGGCGGAGGGCCTCAGGGGTGAGATTTCCTGTGTCTATAGAGGACACCATACTTGGTGTTTACCGCCTTAACCACTGAGTCGATGTGTTTGGTGAAGGTGAGGGTGTCATCCAGGGTGACCCCCAGGTACTTGAACAAGTGGATCTGTTCCAACGGTTCGCTGACTGTGTTGGAGATGACAAGGGAGAGGAGCCTCTTTCTGTGCTGGGGACTGGATATAAGCATGTCCTTGGTCTTTTTTATAAATTAGTAGAAGTTTATGCCTGCAGAACCAGTCCTCTAGTTTGTTGAAAGAGTTCTGTAGTTTGGACTGGAAGACGTCATGGGATGTATTGCTGTTGAGAAGTACTGCATCATCGGCGTATAAGGCAAGTTTAGTATCACATGCTTTAGGAATATTGTTTAAAAAAAGGCTGAAAAGTAGGGGCCCCAGTATTGACCCCTGGGGGACACCTAATGATACTTCTCTGGAGTTAGACACTGTTTGCCCAACTGACACACTGGCTTCTACGAGTCAGGTAGTCCTGGAACCAGCATGTGGTACTGGCCGCCACACCCAGGTTCTGCAGCTGTGCCAGGAGAAGGGGAATGGTTAAGAGTGTTGAAGGCTTTGGTGAGGTCAATGAACACTGACCCCACCAATTTGCTTTCATCCAGTGCCTTGTGCATGTAGTCCATATACTCCAACAGGGCAGTAGTGGTACTGTGGTTCTGTCTGAAGCCGTGCTGGTTAAGGCATAATAGCTGGTATTCGGTGAGTTGTGCTGCCACCATCTTTTCCAATACCTTGGATGGGGGGGGGAAGAGGATGGAGATTGGTCTATAAAAGTACAGTTACGTAAGAACTTACCATAACAGTAGATCTTCGAGAACAGCTCTTGCAGCAGGTCATACCATTAGGACTGGAGCCGGCGGGCGCCAGGACCCCACAGAAAAATTCTAGCTAGCCGTATCCAGCAGGGGACCGCCCCTGACGTCAGGCATCACATAAAAGGGGGCGGTCCCCCAGCATCCCCAGTTCTACCGCCGGAGACTCCCGGCCCAAAGGTGACATCTTAAGGGGAGACCGAGGATCCGCTTACAAAGGAAGGTTCGTAATAGGTGTCGAAAGACACAATTAGCCTAGAAACAAGGTCAGAAGACTCAACCTCCAGAGGGGAAGGTGGGAGGGAAACTACCTGCTGCAAGAGCTGTTCTTGAAGATCTACTGTTACGGTAAGTTCTTACGTAACTGTACTATCTTACTTCGAGAAACAGCTCTTGCAGCAGGCTACACCATTAGGACTGATTCCCAAGCAGTAAGGGAACAAATTCTTATCGGGAGGAAGATAGGAGAGATGTCTCAGAGTTCAGGACAAAGGTGCCTGAAGGACCGCCAAGCCAAAACCAGCTCTGCGTCTAGAGGCAATATTCAAACTGTAGTGCCTGATAAAGGTGTGTACAGTGCTCCAGGTTGCTGCTGCACAGATGGCTGAAGTGGAGACATTTTTGAGTGCAGCGAAGGAGATAGCCACCCCCTCGTAAAATGACCTTTTACCAGTCCCAGTAAAGTCTTGTTGCGCTTCTGGTAACAGAACATAATGTACTTTACCAGCCATCGAGAAAGTGACTGTTTGGAAACAGGAGCACCAAGCATCCTTTGTGCGTAGGAAACAAAGAGCTGGTCCGTCTTACGATGTGTCTTGGTTCTGGTCAGGTAATATCCGAGACATCTATACACATCCAGAGTGTGCAACAGGGCCTCCCCCCGTTACAGTGATTTGGATATTACACAGACAGGTCTATATCCTGGTTGAGAGCGACAGCTGAGATCACCTTGG
This sequence comes from Neoceratodus forsteri, assembly GCA_016271365.2. Classification (NCBI taxonomy): domain Eukaryota; kingdom Metazoa; phylum Chordata; order Ceratodontiformes; family Ceratodontidae; genus Neoceratodus; species Neoceratodus forsteri. The sequence goes on from JADMNL010000022.1 coordinate 585,962,785, forward strand.
GAAGGAACTTAGGAATCGTTCTTAAGGACACCCTGTCCTTGTGAAAAACCAAATAAGGATCCTTGCACATAAGTGCATGAAGCTCAGAATTCTTCTGGCAGAAGTAACAGTAACTAAAAGAAGTGTCTTCCAAGCAAGGAGACGCAGCTCGCAATCCATGGCTGGTTCAAAAGGCGGCAGCGTAAGCTGCTCTAGAACAAAAGGAAGATCCCAAGGTGGAACCGGGTCTTTGATGGGAGGTCTCAAGTGCAGGATGCCGCACAAAAAGGTGCGAGAAGCCTCTAGTTGAGCTAGAGACTGGTGACCTAATGGAGAATGGTACGCCGAAATGGTGCATAGGTGCACCTTGATGGAGGTGGAAGCAAGAACTGACTCGTAGAGGGATAGGAGGTAGTCCAAAACAGACCTCTCAGAACAATCAAATGGGGTCAATCCACGAGCTTGAGACCAAATACAGAATCTGAGCCACTTCATGGTGTAAGTGGTGTGAGTGGAGGGTTTTCTGGCTGTTACCAGAACGTCCCCAACTTCCTGAGAGACCCCGTATCTCAGGACTGTTATGTCCTTAGGAGCCAGGCATGCAGGTTCAGAGACCGAAGATCCGGATGGACCAATGAGCCTGCCTCCTGGGACAGAAGATGAGAGCTGAATGGCAGAGGCACCGGAGGTTCCTTGGCCAGCTGATGTAAGAGAGGGAACCAAATTTGCCTGGGCCAAAAGGACGCTACTAGAATAAGGCACGCCCGCTCTTGTCGGAGCCTCAATAGAACCCTCTGGATCAAAGGGAAGGGCGAGTAAGCGTAGAGGAACCTGCCCGTCCAACAGAGGGACAACGCGTCTCACCAGAAAACGCCAGGCCTTGGATCTAGTGAGCAGAAACTGGGCAGTTTTGCATTGTATGGGGACGCAGAGGTCTAATTCTGGTGTCCCCCATCTGCAGAACAGGTCCTCTGCGACTTCCTGAAGCAGTTCCCATTCGTGGACTCAGGCCTGTGATCGACTTAAGATTGTCCGCAATAGTGTTGTCCACTCCAGGAACAAGCACTGCAATGATATCTTGGATTGATGATTTTTGAAGAAAAAAGATTTCACGCGTCATACTGATAGTGCAGGCATCTGTAAGGCCGATGCTGGCGAGTCGACGGCAGGAAAAGAACTGGGGATGCTGGGGGACCGCCCCCTTTTATATGATGCCTGACGTTGGGGAGGGGCCGACGTCGGGGGCGGTCCCCCGCTGGATACTGCTAGCTAGAATTTTTCCGTGGGGTCCTGGCGCCTGCCGGCTTCAGTCCTAATGGTGTAACCTGCTGCAAGAGCAATTTCTCAAAGATCTGGCTAGACATGTCTTGTCTCCGTTTTTATGCACAGGTGTCACAAGGGCCTGCTTCCAGATCTCCAGGAATTTAGCAAGAGCCAGTGACTTATTAAATAGCTTTATTGTTGGCACAATGAGAACATCCGGTGTGAGGGATAGAAGTTTCATGTCCACCCCATCACTACCCATTCTGGTCTTGCCTAACAAATTTTTTTTTTTTTTTTTTTTTTTTTTTAAACACACACACACCCATGTTTTAGAGCTTCCTTCACTGTCACCCTGGAAGCAGAAGTCTGGATGTGTGTTCTTGAGTGGCTTGCAGTTGGGTTGATCATCAGCAGGGAGCAGGTAGTCGGGGGGGGGTGATACCAAGGTCAAGTCAGTGAAGGCCGTGTTGAATGAGTCTGCTATAAGTAGTGGGTCAGTTATGGGGGAGCTGTTGATGCTGAGCAGATGAGGGTGCCTCTTATCCTTCCCAAGGAGGTTTTTGATGTTCTCCCAGAACCTCTTACCATCACCCCAGGAATTGCTAAGCTGTTCCTTATGGAAGTTGGCTTTTGCTTGTCTGATAAGGTTAATGCAGTGGTTTCTTGTTGCTCTGTATCACTGATAATCATGTTTGCTATGGGTGGACCTGGCTTTTTCCCCCAGAGGCTGTCCCTTTCTTTCAACTGGGCAAGGAGATCCCCCTGTAATCCAGCCATTTTCATTCCCCCGGATTTTCCTTTTCCTCAGTGGGGCAAAGAGATTGCACATGCTGTTGACTCCTTCAACAAAGTAGCTAAGGGCCTGGTCGAGATTGGGTGCCAGGTCAACAGGGGACCAGTCATGCAGGGAGAAGGCTGAGGTGAGGGACCCAAATTTGCTCTTCCTCAGGACCATGCTTTCAAATTAGGATGGGTGGGAATTTACTAAATTTGCTGGACCACAGGAATGTGACTGGGGAGTGGTCACTTAAGGTGTCCGGCAGAACCCTGAGCTCGGAGATCCAGGATGGTGAACTTGAAAGGAGCCAATCAAGGAAAGTGTCACTGCCTGTCTTGTAGTTCTGCCTGGTGGGGCAGGGGACACGTTGGGTTAGGTTGGAAGTAGCGACCATATCCCTGAAGGGGTTCGATTCCTTGCCAACCCAGTTAATGTCAAAGTCGCTTGTGATACTGAGTTCTGTGCCCTTAGGAAGAGTGGCAATTACATCAAGAATTTTAGGGAGGCCTTCTCTGGCTTTTTGGGGAGATTTTTTGCTCAAGAAAATGCCAGTTCTATGTCAACTAGTAAATAACACTAGTAAGAAAAAAAAATTTGGGGGGTGGGGTGGGGTTGGTTCAGCAACTGTAGGAGGAAAAAAAAATAAACGAGAAACCCCATTCCAAGACAGATAAATTAGGCAAGAACCGGCGACTAAAATTTACTAATAAACATTACGAAAATACAAAAACATTTACCTCAAAGTAGTATGAAAAAAATGTGTTCATTACCGGTTCAGAGAACCGATGAACTAAAAACCAGGGTGTGAGAAATCAGGTAGCCAGGTGGCCAATGGCTACTTAAAAAAAAAAAAAAAGCTGGTTTGGCTACCATATTTTGAAAGTTAATCAGCTAACTTGGCTACCTGCCTACAAAGTTATTTTTGAGCCCTTAAAAAGGATGGTCTTTACAAATATCGTTTGGCTACCAGATTTTGAAAGCTAGTGGCCAAATTGACCACCAGCTCACAAACCGATTTGACCCACCCTGCCGCAAACTTACCAAACTGATGCTAAATCTGGACTAGTGTACCTGTATTAACCAAGAACAGTGCTTTAAATTAATAAAAAATAAAATAAATGAATCGGTAACTTGAAAACTGAAGAAATAAAGTAAAATCTTTAAGAAGCAGGAGGAGCAATCTCCGAGGTGTCTAACTTTGGCAGGTGGAGTAAAGAATCTGACGGTCACATAGAATGTACCAGGGACAGTAGTTTGAAAACCGAGCTGGAGCCTATCAACCTTCTACTATTTGCTTAAGTTCTTTAACTCTGTCCTCTCCAGAGCAGTTGAACGGTGAAGGCTAACTACATGTCAGAATACAGTAAATATTTCCTGGGGTTTGAATAAGGAGCGAGACACCCTTTAGCAGGTTGCTGCGTTCCATCCACCACTTCAGCACTCTGCGCAAAGGAGATGTTACTAGTACCATCTGGTCTAAGTGGTCTGTTAATTGGTCCCACTGGACTCCCACAGTCCACTATGGTATCTGCATGTGCAATCTGGCCAGTGGCACTGTGACAATGGCTGCCGCTGTAAGGCCCAGAAGGCGTAGAAAGTACCTGCTGGGACATAATGGCTGTCATATACTGACTGTGCTTGAGCAATCAATCTGCTCTGTCCAGTGGCAGAAACGCCGAGCCCTGGGCCATATCCAAGCCTGCCCTTATGTATTGCAGGCCTTGGTAGGGTGTCAGTACAGACTCTGGTATGTTGACTGTCACCTCTATGGCATCGAACAACTGTCTGGTTCGAGCTATTTTCAGAAGCAGTTGGTTCCTGGAGTAGGCTTTTTTATCAGTCAGTTGTCCAGGTAAGGAAAGACATATAGGCCTTCCCTGAGAAGGGCAGCTGCCACTATCGCCAAGCACTTGGTAAAAACGCGTGGCGCAAAAGGTAAGTCAGAGGGTAGCACACTGAACTGGTAATGCTCCCACCTTTGAACATGATCAGATCATTCTGGTGAGATTTCCTGATTTTGATATTGACATAGGCATCCTTCATATCAAGGGAGCGTATCCAATACCCTATTTGCAGCAGGAGGAGGAGGAGACCCTGCAGAGACCATCCAAAACTTCTTGTATTCTAAGAAGTAGTTCAGGTCCTTGAGGTCTAGAATGGGCCTCAGATCTCCTGTCCACTTGTGGACTAGAAAGTATCTGGAATAAAACCCTTTGTGCCTCTGTCTGACAGGCCCAGATTCTATGGCTCATTTTTGAAGTAGGGTTTGTACTTCCTCTTGCAACAGGGGCATGTGTCCTGATGGACTGTTATTGTAACTGGTGGATGATCTGGAGGGTTGTCCAGAAGCTCCACAGCATGACCTTTCTCTATAATCCCCAGTACCCATTTATCTGTGGTAACTGCCCTCCACTGGTTCAGAGGGAGGGAGAGGCTACCAGGGCTTGACAAATCCCATAGCCTGACATCCCGAGCTACCAGGAAAATGTCAAGGATAAGCTGTTTGCTGGCAGCTTACTCTGTGCCAGCTGCCCCGGGCTAGCACTGTTTTTCCTTATCAGACTGCAGTACAGCCCTCCACCAGTAGGCTGCTCCTCACTCCAGGCAGCTCATTCGGCTTTCCCCGTCCCATCTCCCAAGTGTTCCCGAGTCCCGGTGGTCATCTGACCAGCTGAGCGACACTCCCGTGATCGCGGTTGTAAAGCGGGTAAGAAAGAGCGCGATCACCTACTTCATGGCAGCGAGCAGCTTCCATGAGGCATCGAACGAGGAGGCAGTCCTCTAGTGGCAGAGCTGCAGAGCCAATGAGGAAACAGGCTCCAAGGTAGGGGGAAGCCCATTGACCATGGTGGTGACTTCCCAAGCATAGGATGGGGCGGAGACGTCTTGCACTCAGTCCCTGTCTGGCTTTCACAGTGAAGGGACGTCTTTTCAGTTGTGCCATAGCTCTCTTGTTGATGTTGAGTGCAGGACCGGGGAACCGCTGCATTGAACTACTGCTGCTGCAGTTTGATCATCAGCTGCCTTAGCCTTGCCTGTGCATGACTTGGGGGGGGGGGGGTTTGCAGCTGCAGCACTTCATTGAATTTGAAGGAGGGAGACAGACGGGAGGGCGAGAGTGAGGAGGGGGAAGGGCAGGAGCCGCGTGGTAACTATCTATAGAAGACCACAGGCAGCAGAGTGGAGGATTCCAGCTGCAATACATCAAGGGCTGAATATCTGAATCTTTACAAACTAGAAAGACCAGTGTACTTCCAAAGTAGCATTTTGGGCAATCAGACATATCTGAGGAAAAAACTGACTGACAATACAAGTGCCCTGCTAACTACTTACATAGTACAGTCAGTGACTCTGTGTGTGTACTAGTATGTGTGTAGGCAGATTGGCTGGGGCCTTTTTTTATTTTTATGATCCTTATTCCTAATAATGTCCTGCCTAACTAAAAACTAAATTCCAACTTCCTAACAGAATTGGGCAGCAGAACTGAACAAAAATCTTCATTGCCTAACAATAACTAATGACTGATCAACTTGCCTTGGACAAGTATATTATATTATATATAAAATACTACTGCTACAAAGGAGCAAGAAAGAGACTACTAACTATTACAGACTAGAGACATTACTGAAAAGTGGACCCTGCTGCCCTCACCTCCCTGACCTGACCACTGAGAAAAATCGGAAAAAGTAATTCAATTAATTAAAAAAATATAAGAAAAAGCTATTAAAAAAAGATTTTAAAGAAAATAAAATAGGAGCATTAGGAGGAGCAGACTATCTCTGTGTGGGCTGTGTCGTGTGCTGTCCTAAAAAGGTAGAGGTCAGACAGGAACTTGGGACAATTAAGGACGTCTTAGAAATAAACTAAAAACTGGGAAAAAACAGTTTTTGTGCTACAGAAAAATAAATAAGCAGCCTTTTGGTGGAGGGTGTGTGTGTGTGTGTGTGTGTCTGAGACCTAACCTGCCCTGAGAGGGTAGAGGAACTTGGGGAACAACTGTGGACTTACTAGAAATAAACTAAAGGGAAAAACATGTTTTTGTGCTACACAGCTACAGAAAAAAAACCTCTTCTTTTGGTGGAGGCGTGCGTGTGTGTGTGGCTGTGAGAGAGGCCTAACCTGCCCTGAGAGAGAGAGAGAGAGAGAGATACAGGAACTTGGAGTAGTGAACTACAGACTCTGTCAGAGAGAGGCCTAGCCTGCCCTGAGAGAGAGGTACAGGAACTTGGAGTAGTGAACTGCAGACTCTGTCAGAGAGAGGCCTAGCCTGCCCTGAGAGAGAGGTACAGGAACTTGGAGGAGTGAACTGCAGACTGTCAGAGAGAGGCCTAGCCTGCCCTGAGAGAGAGATACAGGAACTTGGAGGAGTGAACTGCAGACTCTGTCAGAGAGAGGCCTAGCCTGCCCTGAGAGAGAGAGATACAGGAACTTGGAATAGTGAACTGCAGACTCTGTCAGAGTACCAGTAGTTGGCTCCTCCTCCCTCCTACTCCAACCTACTTTGTTCTGCTCAGGTCCTCTTGTAGTGCTGTGAGACGCACGAACTAAACATAGCAGCTTAAGGTAAAAAATTACACAACAAAGATAACATTTGACTGAGTACACTATTTCAATATTTTCACCATTGCACAGAAGTTAAAACAAAATGCAGAGAAATAAGCCAAAGCAAACTACTTTATTTTTCACAATAAATCCATGTAGGTTTTCTGTATTTTTATACTTTCCACTAAAAATATGCCATTTTATACCTGGACTACCAACTCAAGCACCGGGACAACTACTTTTTGATAAGCCACTTGTCCGTGGACAAGTGCATCATTTTAAAATTTGTCAAGCCCTGGAGGCTACCCCCTACAACCACTCCTGGAGGTAATGGTAGTTGCAGAATACATGGGGAGTCATGCGGAAAAGGGGGGGGGCGCAGACCACCTCTGGTGCTTCTGAATGGGCACCTAGGGGTGGAAGGGGGGCTGGCAGGGCCCCTGCACCTCTACCCTGTCTGTAGGCCTAAAAGCTGCCCCTGACAGCAGAGTGACCAAAATTACCTCTGTCCTTACCGCTACCTGGTGTACGGTACAGGGATTTTTCTGACCTCAGAGTCTTGACAGATGACGGAAGATTTTTCAAAGCTTCTTCAACATCATGGCCAAACAGTTTCTGTCCCCTAAAGGGGACAATCAGAACAGTTTGCTGCACATCAGTGGCAAAACCTGCTACCTAAGCCAGGAGATTCTACAGCCCTGGCAGAAGCATCAGAGACATCATATGCTGTGTGGATCAAGTGTTTACCCACATCAGCACCAGCAGCAGGGGTTTTAACTGGTTGAGGTTAAATCCGGATAAGATGGAAGTTCTGGTGTTTGAGCCTGCTCGCCTGAGGGTTGATGTGCAAGCTGGTCGAGTCTCCGGGCTTAGGCTTGGAGACTACCATCTTCTCTCCTGTTACAGGGTGAAAAAATCTTGGCATTGTGCTGGATAGTGGCCTAACATGTGAATCTCAGGTGTCGGCCGTGGTCCAGAGTGTTTTTTAACACCTAAGAAACATCGCCAGGATTAAACCCCTCATTCCCTCGGGTGATCTGCCATCACTAGTTCATGCCTTTGTGACATCACGGCTTGATTACTGCAATGCCTTTTACCTAGTGCTATCGGGGGCTGATCTTCACTACCTGCAGCTGATGCAGAATGCAGCGACCAGGCTACTGACTGACCTTCCGAGGTCTTGTCATATTACGCCTGCACTGGCTCCCTGTCAGGTGGCAGATCACTTTCAAGGTCGGTTTGCTGACCTATCAAGCCCTACATGGTCTGGGGTCCGGTTAACTGCAAGACCTCCTATAGCCCTACCACCCTTCTCGTCCTCTCCGGTCATCCACGGAGGGCCTCCTAGTGATTCCCAGGGTTCATTTACAATCATCTGGTGCCCAGGCTTTTTCAGTTGCAGCACCTACCCTGTGGAATTCACTGCCTTGGTCACTTAGGGAGGCTCCCTCGGTAGGTGCCTTCAAGAGGGACCTGAAGATCTTTTCATTTAGTAAAGCTTTCCCCTCCTAATTTATTATGCTCAGTTTTACTTTTTATGTATATCTTATTGTATTTTTTGTTTATATTAGGATATTTTGTAAAGCACCTAGAGTCACAATGAGATAGAACGCTCTAACAAATAAACTTGTTTCGCAGTATCCTCAGATAAGGCCTGTGCAGCAGCCTTAGCCTTCCTCCATAGGGTATTCTGGTATTTTATCACATGGTCCTAGTAACGAACAATACACGGGTCCAGAGAGGCAAAAGCATAGGTATGTTTGCGCAGAACATCCAACCTCCTGGATTCCTTATCAGGAGGGAGGGAGGGAAGGAAGGAACTCCGGTGTCTAGGTGCCCTAGGTCTATCATGGGCATCTACGATCACCACTGAATCAGTCTCAGGCTGATTAGCATAAAAAGACTTACCAGATGGGGCAGAGTACCTTTCATCAGCCTTTCTGGGAACAGCTGGTATGATGCTTGGCCTATATCAGGCTACTTATGCAACATCCTCCAATGCAAGACACAGGGGAGGAATGGTGGCAGAAGAAGGTTCTGGCATTTCCAGAAATTCCAGAAGGTTATTTTTAGTGGAATCCTGTAAACCTCATGGCAGCTTGCATTTGCTGCATCATGGCAAAAAAGGAGGGATCCTCTGGATGTGACCTGGGTGTATTCACCACAGTCCTCACTGCAGGAGGATGCTGTTTAGCTGGTGCCATGCACATACTGGTTGTCCTCAGCATAGTCTTCCTCCTCCTCCTCCATTATAAGTGAAGGATTGTATTCACATTTGCCATCCCCTGTCATCGACTATAATGGTGGACCACAACGCTGGTGGCAGCTGAGGTCTATTCTGCAATATATTAGATTGCGGTGTCAACAGGGTAGATGCAGTGGTGGTCCTTGATGGGGCCACTGTATGTGAAGACAGGCCTACAAACAGACACTGTATCATATCTGAAAATGATAGTACTGCCTGTGTGTGCTGATGCCACTTTAAGTAGTAATCGTGACAGCACCAATCAATGGCAGTGGCTGAATCTCCAGTGGCAACGTACCAGCCAAAATAGGCCCGGCAGGGCCTACCAAGACACAACCTTGATGCTGGCTCCATAGTAGTTTTGGTTGGGGGGGCGGTTGCTGGAGCGGATGGCGTCAAAGTTTGGGATGTACGCAGCCCCCAGCAGCGACCTGGACCTCATCACAGAAATCCATTCCTTATCTCGGTGTTTGTGGCTCCTTAAGGAGGATTTGTCTCGGGATTTTGATGACCATGATTCAGTCGACAGAGTAGGCGACATGGACTTGCCCTGTAGCTGCTGTTCCACTGCAGCTAAGGTCTTTTTGAGAAGGATTTTCCTAGTGCCCCTTTTCTGCATCACGTGGTAGCAGAGTTGAATCCCCAGCAGATCTCACAGGCTTTAACCTTGTGATAGAGGCCTAAGCAGCAGACACACACTTCATTTCACGTCTTCCTTATAGATTCTCTCTCCGTAGTTGCAATAACGAAAAAGCATAATTGTCTTTCTCAGCAGCATGCAGGTCGCCGAAAATCACTAAAATAGTGTCAGGATTACTATTTTTATATATGAAAAATGATAACGGCAGCTTTTTGCAGCAGTGTTTCCAACGGGGCACCCAACAAGCCTCATCAATGGCATGAAAAGAAATGAGGAGAGGTGGGGCTGGCCACATTTATGTAGACGCTGATGCATAATGTCCTTGTGGACAGCCCCGGCTTCCAAAGTTTCCGTGTGGTCCTAGCACTGACACAGGTATAGTTCCAAAGGCGTCACCTGATACAACAGATATCCTCGAAGATCAACTGTTACCAGAAAGGAAATGCTAGACTCTCAGCAGGACAGATGGTCCAGAGGAAGGGAGAAGGCTGTATGGCCTTCATTCAAAGCTAGTTGTCTGCTACGAGAGGACAATATCACTGACTTCATAGACTGAGCTGATACAAAGTAAATTACACTGAGCCCTGCCTTTTAAACAAACACCAGAACAGTACTGTTTAAAAGGTCTAAGAACATCATTATTTAAGTGTTTAGTACCCTTTATTTTTTTCTTAAAGAAAACTACATTTCCATGCAGGCTAGCTCAGTTATTGGTCCCGTGCCCACCAGGTTTTCTAAGCTAAAATCAACCCCCGGAACTAGCAATCCATTATTTGTGACATTTCAGAGATTTCCACGGTGGGATTAACCCACAACAGGGTATGGGTTTACTAAGCATTAACCCACGTCGTGGGGGGAGAGTGTGTGTGGAATCAAGAGGCCGCAGGCCGACTGATTTCAACCACCCAGGCGTGGATTAATGCTCAACAAACCCATACCCTGGAGTGGGTTAATCCGCTTATAACATGAGTCACATTATATTCGAGATTTATGTAAAATAATATTAAAATATATGTGTTTGAACATGGATTTCTACTAAAACAGTCATTTCGCCTAATGAATAATGTGTATAGAAGTTGCTGTCTTTATAGTTGTCTACTAGGTGGATTTGTTATGAGGATGCGGAATCCGCCTTGGCAAGGCTAAATCCACCTTCTCTTTTTCAATGTGTCTATCTATGGTGGACTGATTTCTCCAAGTCAGTTTACATTGCTGTCAATCAGGATATTGTGGACTGGCAAGGCAACTGTGGGTATGTCGGGGATTAATCAATGGTCAGGTGATGTGTTCTGATCAATTAAATGATTGTATTTTAGATAGCCATGTTATAAAGATTATTAACCCTTGCTGTGCTGTGGACTTCTGGACACATCCTTAATTCCTATACATTCTTAATCTACTGGCAGCCTATGTCAGAGTGCTTCAGGTACAGTCGTACGTGTAATCTACAAAGATTCTATTCCCATGCAAAAGTTCTTAGTTTGTAAAGAAATGAAGGTATTGGAAATAAAGGCAAGTATGAGTGATAAACTGAAATACATCTTTATAATATGCCGTTTCAATCACCCCCCCGCCCCAAATGCCATTTGCTCTTTAAACAACTAGTTCTCACCTTTGAACCCAAAGGGGATTGTGTCATACTCTTGAACATTTCAATTACAGTCCGTTGTTTTAAAACTTTGGCTTTCTTCTTGGGAACGAGACTGTAGATGCCCATTTTCCGCTTCTTCCTCCGATACACTGCAGCAGCTGAGAGAAATGTTATACATGTAAACACAACTGATAAAAGCACTGATGGTCTGAAATATTTAAGAAACCGTAGTTAAATCTGGGCTCACACCATCTACTGCTAGCAGATGACTCAAATGGCCTCAATAGCCCATTTTTGCCATTACATTAACTACTAACAAACAAATGCAACTACAAATTTAGTTTTATTATGAACTTCAGTTTGTTAATGTTCTTGGCGTGGTGAGGTGGTGATTAAGTACAGGATAAGAGAAACCGTGACTGGCATATGTTTCAGGACGGGCCAACCTTCCGCAGTTTAAATGATAAGCTGAACACAAGGGAAACACTGCCTCAAGCTCATCCACAAAAGCAGTCTCAGGAAGCTTTGGTCCCACACATTAAATCTGAATCCCAAATGGCTACAGTCAGAGCCACGTCAAGGAAACGCACAGCTGTGGGATTTGCCTTGACGTGGCACCGAGCTAGAACCCATGGGACCAAAGACTCCTGAAATGACCTTGAGATTGGTTTTAATTCCTGTTGTTATAAGAACTGGCTCCAATTAGGACTCCAAAGGGTTTGAAATGGTTCTCGTTTTAGAAAGGCAGAGGATTTCAAGGGAAGCATCAAGAACAACTACACAGAATGAGTGGTGGGCTCCTGGGACAGACTTCCAGAACCAGTGGTATACGCGGATACCACCCTCCTTCCCCTGACCCAATTCATGCCAGCTGCTGTGCACTGGTGATTTATCTTCTACTTACCAGAAAATGCTGTATATATATTTATTAAAGCTGAAAAACAAGGTGCTGCATCAGCGTGTGGTCTGAAAACAAAATGGTAGCATTAAATACATGCTGAAAATAGAGTAAGAATCAACGTTTCAACCATACTGTAGGTCTTCAGAAATTATCTAAAAGAAAAAAAACGTTTTTTTCATCAATTCTTACTCTAGTTTCTATGTTCAGCATGCATTTAATATTGCCACTTTGTTTTGTTTATATTTCTTAGCTATGCAGTAATCCCTGTGAACATGCCCATCAACGTACGCTATGCAGTTATGCGGTAATCCCTGAGAACATGCCCATCAACGTACGCTATGCAGTTATGCGGTAATCCCTGAGAACATGCCCATCAACGTACGCTATGCAGTTATGCGGTAATCCCTGAGAACATGCCCATCAACGTACGCTATGCAGTTATGCGGTAATCCCTGTGAACATGCCCATCAACGTACCCTATGCAGTTATGCGGTAATCCCTGTGAACGTGCCCATCAACGTACGCTATGCGGTTACGCGGTAATCCCTGTGAACGTGCCCATCAACGTACGCTATGCAGTTACATGGTAATCCCTGTGAACGTGCCCATCAACGTACGCTATGCAGTTACGCGGTAATCCCTATGAATAGGCCCATCAATGTATGCTATTCAGTTATCTTTTGCCCACATTATTTGTGTTTACTAGCATTCTCTGTGTTTTATCATTTACTGATGTGTACTTGTCATCCCCTCCAATTCTGCTACCTGTATGCCCACCACCCAGGTCGCAACTAGAAAAAATACAGGTTACTCACCTGTAACAGGAGTTCTAGGAATGGTATATGTTGTTCATCCACACTCTCCAGCAGGTATCCTTGCCGTTTTAATTCTTGCCGGAAGGTCTTCAAGCTGGCTCCTCCCACCCACCCGGGTGGTAAAACTCTCGGCTCCACCCCATGATGCCAGATCTGGCCCGCTGGAAGCTCAGGTTGTGCGGGGCCGGGAGGTCGAGAGTGGTGGATGAACAACATATACCATTCCTACAACTCCTGTTACAGGTGAGTAACCTGTATTTTAGGGACATGGATATGTTGTTCATCCACACTCTCTGGCAGACTCCTAGCAGTTGTCCGGGAGGAGGGAGGCAAGGCACACCCCCAATACTTACTTGGGAAAGAGAGATTGGAGAACTGAGGCCCCAAAACCAGCATCCCGGCGTGACTCGAGGTCGATGTGGTAGTGGGTAATAAAGGTATGTGCCGACTTCCAGGTAGCAGCCCTGCAGATATCCTGGATAGGGACGTCCCTGGAAGCAGCTACCGATGCAGCGGTATGGCGGGTAGAATGAGCTCTTATTCCTCTGGGAGACTCCATGCCCGCCAACCTGTAGCAGAGCTCTATGCAGGAGGTGATCCACCTGCCTATCGTCTGCTTTGTTGCAGGTATGCCAGGTGCGGCTTCAGCGTAGGTGACAAACAGCTGGCGAACCTCTCCCCGAACTTCAGCCATCCGCTCCTTATAATAAGCGAGCGCTCATCTAGGGTCCAAAGTATGGAGCCTATACTCTGCCTCCAAGGTGTGATTGGGGTAGAACACCGGCAGAGTCAACACCTGGTTAAGGTGAAACTCCGACACCACCTTCGGAAGGAATTTCGGGTGGGGGCGCAGGACAACCTTGTCCCTGTGGAAGACCAGGTAGGGAGGCTCGATGGAAAGCGCCTGGAGCTCTCCCATCCTTCTGGCTGATGTGATAGCCACCAAGAAGGCGGTTTTCCACGACAGGTGAAAGATCACACCTGTGCATTGGTTCAATGGCTTGCCCATGAGCTTGGCCAATACCAGCAGTAGATCCCACGGAGGTGGAGGTTCTCGCATCGAAGGGGAAATGTGGTCAAGGCCTTGGAAAAAGCGCCCGACCACCTTCTCCTGTGCCACCGACTGCTTGCCAGCCCGCGCCCGGTAAGCAGAGATGGCTGCCAGGTGCACCTTAAGGGTCGTCGACCGAAGCCCTTGCTGAGAAAGGGACCACAGGTAGTCCAGAATGCTTGCCAAGGGGCAGTCAGAAGGGTCCAAGCCTTTCCCCTGACACCAAATGGAAAACCTCTTCCATTTGAAGGCATAGCATTTTCTGGTCGACTCCTTACAGGATGCCTCAACGACGCTGAGGACCTCATCGGAAAGACCCAAGGCCTGGAACTCTAGCCGCTCAGGAACCAGGCCGTCAGGTGCAGGGATTGAAGGTCCGGATGGAATACCTTCCCCTGACTGACTGAGATCAGGTCCGGGCGGGCTGGAAGCCGCCTCGGGAGCCTGGAGCTGAGGCTGAGGAGATCTGGATACCAGAACTGGCGGGGCCAGTCTGGGGCTACCAGAATCACCTGCGCCTTGTCCCTCCTCGCCTTGAGAAGCACCTTGTTGATCAAGGGAAATGGGGGAAAGGCGTAGAAGAGGCCCGGGGTCCACGGCCTCGAGAAGGCATCCCCCTGCAGCGAGCCCTGCTGAGAGGGGCAGGCATGGAACAGACTCAGCTTCACATTCTCCTGAGGCGCCCCAGTGGGAGAAGAGATCTTGTACTACTCCGCAGGAGAGACCACCTGGAGACGCAGCCCCTATCCGCTTAGGGCATCGGCCAGGGTGTTGGAGGCTCCTGCCACGTGAATGGCTAGGAGATCCGCCCAGGCTGCGCAGACTAGGGACCAAATGCGGAAAGCTCTTGCATAACAGCAGGAGCGGCCCCGCCTCTGGTGGTTCAGATAGTACATGGTCGTGGTGTTGTCCATCTGGACCTGAACCACTTGACCCCGCAGAAACGGAGCGAAGGCGGTGAGAGCTAGATGGACCACTCGGAGCTCCAGCAGGTTGATGTGGCATCGGGACTCCCAAGGGGACCAGAGGCCGTGCGCTCAGTGTTCCCCCAGATGGGCACCCCAACCCATCAGAGATACGTCGGTCAAGAGAGAGACAGTCGGCTCAGGGCGGACGAACGGGATACCCTCCTGCAGATGAGCTGGAACGATCCACCATTGGAGAGCGTTCCACATCTCCTGGGTCACTGTCATGGGCCAGTCCAACGGATCGCGGCACTGTGACCATTGGCTGGCCAGTCCCCATTGACGGGGACGCATGTACCAACAGGCCCAATGGACCACGCTGGTGCAGGCTGCCATGAGGCCCAGGAGGCGCAGGAAGTCCCGGGCAGGGCGCAACTGCCCAACCAGAAATGATTGGGCAAAGGAGGAAGAACCTCGGCCCTGTCCGCCGGGAGCCGTGCTCTGGCTCGCAGAGAGTCGAGCTCTGCCTCGATGAACAGAATCACCTGCTTTGGCACGAAGTTCCGACTTGGCCTCGCTGATGAGGAGGCCAACCTGAGAGCAAACCCGAGGGCAGATCTCTGACCGCTCCCGCCTCCGGTCTGAGGCTGCTATCAGCCAATCATCCAGGTAAGGGACACCTGACCCTCACCAAGAAGAATGCTGTCACCACTGCCATGCATTTGGTGAAGACCCTAGGAGCTAGGAGAGGTCAAGGGCATGGCCTGAATCAGATAGGATCCCTCCGCTCTGAAGTGGAGGAACCCTGATGGGACGGACGGATTGGGACGTGAAAGAACCCGTCCTGGAGGTCCAGGGAGCAGAACCACATGCCTCGCTCCAAGGATTCGATTATCTGAGCCAGAGTGACCATCCTGAAGGTCCGAGACCTTAGGAACTTGTTCAGGTCATGCAGGTCGAGAATGGGGCGCCAGCCCTTCCCCCCCCCCGTCCGTTTTGGGACAAGGAAGTACCTGGACACAAACCCCGGGTCTGGAGGAGGAGCTGCTACCTTCCTGATTACCTCTTTTTCGAGGAGCAGGGCAATATCGGCCCGGCGTGCCGACAGCGAGGCTGCGGACCCCGTGGCCCCCTGAGGGGCGACGGCTCGAAAAGGTGGAACCTGCTCGAACTCCAGAGGCAGGCCTTTTCCTACCACCTCCAACACCCAGCGGTCCGTGATGATAGCGGACCAGGCGGAAAGGAAGTGGCGGAGCCGTCCCCCCACGGGGAACCTGGGAGGACGAGGTTGAGGGTGGCACCCCTCAACCCATCACTGGGCAGACTTGGAGGAAGAACCAGCCGAGGGACCTCCCGGGCCTTTACCTCCTTGCTTCCTGTTGGAGGAAGCCGTTGGCTTGGGTTTGGGACGCCAAGCACGAGCCTGCTGGCCCTGTTGCTGGTGCTGCTGGGCCGGTCGAGGAGCAGGGACCAAAGGACGAAAGGACTTCTGCTGCTGATGGCGGCCTTTGTCCCTCTGGGCGGAGGTGACCGAGTCCAGAGTGGCACTGGACTTCTCAATCCGCTGGAGGTGTCCCTCCACTCCAGGGCCGAAGAGGTCAGTCCCCAAGAAGGGGAAATCCGCCAAATTGTGCTGGCTATCCGCCGTGAAGGTGGATATCCTAAGCCACGCCCTGCATCGCATGGCCACTGCGGCCGCTACTGACCTGGCACAGGAATCACCTATGTCCAGAGCAGTCTGGAGCTGCTGCTTCGCCACCGCCCTACCCTGGTCCCGCACCTGGCAGACTGTGGTCTGCAGGTCAGGCGGGAGATGAGGAACGACCTCATCCAGGGAGCCTATGAGGGCGTGGGAGAAGTGTGCCATCAGCACGGCCGAGCTGGCCTGTCGGAGGCCGAGGGAGGACGCAGTGTACACCTTGCGCCCAGCAAAGTCCAGCTTTTTGGACCTCTTGTCGGAGGGCTTGTCCACATCCCGAGCGTTACCGGAACGCCGGAAAACGATGTCGGTGACTAACCCCTCAGCAGAGGGGTGTTCCGAGAAACCGGGCAAAGAGCCGGTAGGGACCGCATACTTCCTGGCCATCCTGGCCGAGGGCACAGGACAGGAAGCAGGCCGCTGCCAAAGCTCCAAGGCTGGGCCGGCAATGGCCTCAGCCACCGGAAAGGCCTCCGTGGGAAAATCCCCTCGGTCCAGAATCTCTGTCAGGGGATACTTGGCCCGTTTGGACATGGGCTCGAGCTGCATCTCGGTGGACTCCGAGATGAGTCGAAGCAGACCCAAGAAGGACGATGGGCTATCGTCCACTGACCGGCCCCCAGAGGACTCCAGATTTCACTGCCTGGAGAACAGGGAGGAATCGTCATCGGATTCCGAAGAGTCTGCGAAGAGCTGCCTCGGCCCTGAACCACCCTCCACCTGCCGAGGACGGTCGGGAATGAGGGTGACCACCAACCTGTGGGGCAGGCCATGACCCGACCGAGAATTCTGGGTCGGTGCCCCCGACTTAGGTTGTGGAGGCGGAGGTTCCACCACAATCGGTGGACCAGCTGGTCTCGGCTTAGCAACCGGCCCTGGGGCGGGTAACTCGACTGGAACGAGTGGTTGCTTCGGCCGTTCCGGCGACAGCCACTTGATGGCCGGGGTCTTGGCTGGGGTCGGCTTAGGCCTGGATAACAGCAACTGCTGCCACATCAAATCCTCGTAGCGCCAGGGCAACTTGTGCCGTAGCCTCTCCTAACCCGAGGAGGAGGACGAGGAAGAACGGTGTCACCGCTTACTTCGGTAACGGGACCGAGACCGCCGATGTCGGCAGGAACGGCTGGACCGAGAAGAGATCCGAGACCGAGACCCCCAGGGGGACCGAGGGTGGGTCTGGGAAGGGCCGGGGGATACCCGCTCTTTCCTCGGCTTGGGAACTTTAACTGGGGACTGCGGTCCCGAAGGAGCAGGCAGATCCTCGGTATCCACCGGGGGGAACCGGTGAAGTAGGGTTGTCGGCTTCTCCAGTCGACAGCCCGTCTAACGGATCGAGAAAAATCTCTACTTCATCGACAGGAGTCTCGGCAGGCTAGCCTGATGGGGGCACCGTGAAGCCAGCGGCCTCAGCCGCAACCTCGACCGAAGTCAATGGTCGGCTGCCTGGGGAAGGGGACCTCTCCCGCTCCCACGAACGCCGACGATGGGACTTACCTTTCGGTTCCCTTTTCTTGGGCCGAGAAGAATGTCCCAAAGGCCCCTCTCCTTTCGTGGAAAGGGACTGGCAAAGCTCCTTGAACAAAGCTGTATACGAGGAACTCAGAGAGAGCGGGATAAATGCCGCGGTCGAGGAGGAAGATGCGGCCTGGGCCGCTTCCTCCTCGAGGGCGGTCATCTGCTCGAGCTGCTCAGCCGAGCCAGCCGCCGCGGAAACCGCCTAACGAGCCTCTTGATTTTACCGCGGAAAACGCTGGCGCCCGAAGCTTCAAACGAAAGCAGCGATCGCCCAGAACATTGGCCAAGAAAGAACGGCACAACCTCGGCAAGCCTGCAGGTCATGATCTAGGCCTAAGCAGTAGACGCATGTGGAGTGCGGATCTGTCCTGGACATTTTCTGCCCATAAGGGCACCTCCGAAAGCTGGGAACAGATTTGTCCATCGCAGCCGCGAGGGAAAAAGAAGACCGAAGTTTAGAAAACTTCAAAATCAATTTCGGACGAACCAAAGAATTAGGATCCAGTCTAAAATGCAGAGCGCTAAGGAGGGAACCTGAGCTTCCAAGCGGTAAGGAAGATCGGGCGTCATGGGGCGGAGCCGAGAGTTTTACCACACGGGTGGGTGGGAGGAGCCAGCTTGAAGACCTTCCGGCAAGAATTAAAGCGGCAAGGATACCTGCCGGAGAGTGTGGATGAACAACATATCCATGTCCCTAGAAAGATTTGTATTCCTCTCTGCTTGCCAGCCTGGACTAAATATAGAATAAATTTTTTATTTAGCTTTTGTTGACCTGGTAAGTGCACTAGACAAATCCTGCCTATTTTCAGGCACGACCCGGGGAAGGGGGATACAGATGAATGCCAACTGACCTTGAACCAGACTAAGCTGTTGGTGGTATTTTCAGTGAATGAGGGAAATTTGGCCAGGACACCGGGGAAATTCCCCTATTCTTTTCGATAAGTGCCATGGGATCTTTAACATCCACCTGAACTACCACCAATCCAGGCAGATGGGACCTTGGTTTAACGTCTCATCCGAAAGACGGCACCGCAGAAGTGCAGCACCCCTCTCATGCTGCATTACAGTGTCAGTACTGGGATATTAACCCAAGTGCCAGATGTGGGAACTGAACCCACAGCCCTCTGATCTCCCGGCCTCAGAGGCGAGTGTGCTACCTACTGAGCCACTGACACTGTTTTAATAATAATAATAATAATAAGTGACT
Source organism: Neoceratodus forsteri (assembly GCA_016271365.2). Taxonomy (NCBI): domain Eukaryota; kingdom Metazoa; phylum Chordata; order Ceratodontiformes; family Ceratodontidae; genus Neoceratodus; species Neoceratodus forsteri. The sequence continues at coordinate 585,981,916 of JADMNL010000022.1, forward strand.
GTGACATACAAGGAATTCTATAATGGGCTCCTGTAAACCTACTTGGTCAACTAAAGTCTCTACCCGTAGGTAAATCCTGCAATAACCCATGGCTGAGAAAAACAAAATGTTTAATGCCGTACTGGTCCTAGTAAAAACAAATCCAGAAGCCTTAGGCTTCCAAAGAACAACTTTTTGGTCCGAAAGCTAAAGCTCTCTCTGTTCTTTTTGTAACATCCTTGTTGGTCCAATAAAAGGTATCAAACCATTTGTTCTGGCTGAGAGAAGGCATTTATTTAAAAAATAATAATAAACAAACATGTTACATTTCTTTTACACACAGGTCCATTGTATAATCACTACAAGGCATGCCAGGACAGGGGTAATTGGGGGATTACCCACTTCTCATGTGGTTAAGCACACACCAGTCAAATGCACTAAAGAAAAATGGGTGAACTGAGTATTCTCACTGAGCCAGTAGGAGGGAAGAACTTGCTGGACCAACAGGCTCTGTATCCTCCACAGCTGCATGTACCTACGTTACGCCGTGTATAAATCTCTTCTTAAAACTAGCAAGTTCCATACATTTGTATACTAATCATCATTAGCATTTCAAATGACAAACTATTTAAAATAAGTTCTTATCCATTTTAAATTTAAAAGCTAGCAATGTCCTTTGGGGGGGGGGGGACTTTCCTTTTTTCAGAATAGTTTCTGCTTATGCCTATATATTTTGTGTCAGATTTATAAAACCCCCTAAAAGACAGTTAACAATACATGGTTAGCTCTTTTCTTTGCAAATACTGATATTTTACACACACACACACACACACCTTTCCCGGTTAGTTTTTTAAAACAATGTCATCATTACAGTTTGAGGAGTTACAACTTGACCCTTAAAGTGCAGGTATCTACTGTCAGGCATTCAGCTCCCCTCAAACATATATAATAGATCTGCTCTACTGTTGAAGGGCATTAAAATTTCTATGTGCTTCCCTCTGGGTAAAAAATTATAGCATCCCAAATTTGCACCCCCATAAAAACAAAGCCTTTTTTGACACGCCTCCTTTTGTGATGTAAGAAAATGAAGGCTGCTTGTGTGTGCTCCACATATCTATATTGGTGCCATTTGTCAATTACATTTAGTCATATGACTGTTAAGGAACACATGAAAGTAGCGGAAGGAAAGAGTTCAGTCACATTTCAGATTAGATCATCAGCCCCCACTTATAACTTTCACAATCGACAACCACCATGAAATCAGCTACACCAGAAACACAGCAGGAATTCCTTAGACTGCGCCAAGAAGTACCCAAAGACATCATGCGGAGAAAGTGCCCCGCAGTACGGGAAAGTTGTCAAGTCACAGAGGAGGGCTACATGAATGACAGATGGTGTAACTTGCCCCTAGGGGCTTTCGGACTATGGGTGACCAGACTGCACATCTACCTTACCACCCCCTTTAGAATGCTGTTTAACAGGCTGCACACATACCGTCCCCTTTAAATGTGTCACAGTACAGCAAAGAGCTGTCACATACTTACCATGCCAGTAGATCATCGTGAAAATCTCTTTCTTCAGGCCACACCTATGGCACTTATAGCCACCAGGCACTAGAAACATACAGAAACTTTTTGCAAGCAATCTACTAATAGCCACCCACAACAACGTCTGATGTCGGCTCTCCCATATAAATGTGGGTGGCCCCTTCCCTCCTCAGTTCCTCACTGGAGATCATTCTCGAAGGACCTCCCTGTAGGCAACCAGGAGAGACGCTGTGTCTCTGCTGACCAGGCGAGGCAAAGAACAGCACATAAATCCTTATGGAGAAGGAGACAGCACCGAGTCCTAGGACCCTAAGGGGGATGGAAATCAAGATGGCATGGCCTGATGCAAGAGATTCTCTCGAAGTTATACTGTTATAGTAAGTACATAAACTGTTCTATCATCTTCGAGGATATCTTTTTCATCATGCCACCCCTATGGAACGGGTACCAAGCAGAACTGACAGTGAACAGACTAGGTGGCTGGAGCTCACAGGCCTAAGAAAGAAGGGCTTGAAGTACTGCTAGGCCAAATCTAGCTATTTTTCAGGATGCAATGTCCAGACTGTAGTGTTTAGTGAAAGTGTGGACAGTATTCCAGGTGGCAGCCACACAAATCTCTGCAGTAGACATGCTTTTGAAACATGCAACAGAAGTAGCCGTGCCTCGGGTGGAATGACCACAAACACCACTAGGAAGTTCCTTACTGTACTTCCTGTAAAAGAAAGTAAATACAGTTAGCTAGCCATTTGGACAGGCACCCTTTAGACACAGAAGCACCCTCTTTCCCAGGGCAAATGAAACAAAAAGCTAGGAAGACTTCCTGCAGTCCCTATATAGTGTATACAGTACCAGAGTATTCTATGTACATCTAGAGTATGGAGCAATGCTTCCCCTGGATTGGCATGTTCAGGAAAATAAAATGGCAGATAGATGATTTGATTTAAAGTAAACTCAGACACCACATTTACGGACTTTAGGATTAGTCTGTAAAGGCACCCTGTATTTGAGAAAAATCAAATACGGAGGCTCACACATTACAGCCTGGAGCTCTGAAATCCTTTCATCAGAAATAATTACAACTAAAAATAATGCTTTCCAAGAAAGGAAGCGTAGGCCACAATTTGCAGTTGTCTCAAAAGAAGTAAAGGTAAGCTTTTCCAACACAAAATTCAGGTTCCAAGCTGGGATTGGATTATGGATAGGAGGCTTCAAGTGCAGAATACTTCTCAAGAATGTAGACGCCACCTCCAACTGGGCAGCCGTATGACTCTGAATAGGCACACAGAAAGCTAAAATAGCAGTCAAGTGCACTTTGATGGAAGACTACTGTAGCCCTGCATCTGACAAGGATAGCAGATACTCCAGAACCTGATTTACTGGACAGATAAATGGATCTAAGTGATAAGAGGAGGCCCACAATGAAAACTGCTTCCACTTCATAGAATAAGTAGCTTTGTTGGAAGGCTTTCTGGCAGCCACCAAGACATCCACCACCTTTTGGAAAACCTCAATCTAGCAATGGTTATATTTTCAGGAGCCTCCCGTGAAGTTACAAGGGACTTCAGGTTCCCTGTTCCTATAACAGTGGGTCCAGGCATAAGGGTAGGGGTACTGGTGGTTCCCACTGCCAATTGCTGCAGTAAGGGGAACCAGATCTGACGAGGTCACAGGGAAGGAATCAGAGCTGCCCCCTCCATCTAGAGCTTGATTAGCACCCTCTGAATTAGACAAAAGGGAGGGAAGGTGTACAGGAACCACCCCTTCCAAGAGAGGGACAAAGAGTCTTGCCAGAAAACTCCAGGCCCTGGAGCGAGCAGAAAAGCCGCATTTTTGCCTTGTGTGGTGACGCAAAAAGGTCCAACTCCGGATGTCTTTATCTGTCGAACAGGTCTTCTGCCAGAGGTCAGCAGCTCCCACTCGTGCATCCTAGACCATGACCTGCTTAGGCTGTCTGTCAGGAAGTTTGGGGTGCCTGGAACATGCACTACTGACCATTCTACACTGTGTTCTAGAGCCCAAAGCCAGACTCCCATTACCTCCCTACACAGGGGTTAGGAAGGAGTGCTCCCTATTTATTGATTTATGCATCACTCTGACATTGTCCACCTGTGCTAACAGGGGACCTGGGAACAGGTGGTTCTGGAAATCATGTAGGCTGTGTAAAACCGCTCTCATTTCTAGGATGCTTATGTGGAGGGTGCTCTCCACTTTGGTCCATGTACCTTGTGTCTGATAGGGCCCCACATGTGCCCCCCAGCCCATCCCCGAGGAATCTGTAGTTAAGGTCTGGTGAGGGAAGGAGACCAGAAAAAGAACCCCTTTCAACAAACTGCTGGGTTCCATCCACCAAAGCAGTACCTTGCCAACAGGTGAGAATACTACAACCTTTTGTTCTAGACGTCTGTGTGCCAATCCCACTGGACTCTTATGGGTTCATTGAGGGATTCTCATATGCAATCCAGACAGCAGTACTGGACAGTGGCCGCTGCCATCAGGCCTAGGAGCCTCAGGAATGTCCTGGCTGTGCCATGCCTACTGTTGTGGACCATCTGGGACTGTGCAATCAGACGTTCAAGTCTGTACAGTGGCAGAAGGCTGTGTCCAAAAAGTACAGTTACGTAAGAACTTACGTCGGTATAAAGGGGTGGTCCCTGACACCCGCCTTTCAGTTCTTTCCCACCACGGGCCAGAAAGGCCAGACGAGAGAGGAGCGGATATTTCCCTCACTGGAAAAGGAGCTGAAAAAGCCTAGGGGGATGGAGGGCGGGAAGGTATTACCTACTGCAAGAGCCTTTCTCGAAATCTACTGTTATGGTAAGTTCTTACGCAACTGTACTATCTTACTTCGAGAGGGCTCTTGCAGTAGGTAATTACATACTGTATAGGACTGAGTCCCAAGCAGTCTGGAATAAAGAGAGGCACCGGGAGGAGGATAAACTACTCCAAAAAGCAGTTCTAGCTGTGCAAGCCTCAAGACAAGAGGCCTTGCAAAACAGCCAGCCCGGATCCTGCTCTACGGCAAAAGGCAACATCCAAACTGTAATGTTTAGTAAAGGTATGGACGGAAGTCCAGGTGGCGGCAGCACAAATGTCTGCCGCAGACACATTTTTGAAACAAGCCGCTGAGGCAGCTACCCCTCTGGTGGAATGGCCTCTTACTTGACCCGCGAGGGTCTTGTATTTGTCATAACAGAAAGTGATGCAACGGGCCAACCACTTAGGCATTGCTTGGAAACAGCATTGCCTTCCCTTTTTTGAGCAAAAGAGACGAACAATTGATCAGTCTTTCTGAGATCCTTTGTCCTGTTGGTGTAGTATCTCAGAATCCGGTGAACATCCATAGTATGGAGTAAATACTCCCCTTGATTAGAGTACTGCGTAAAAAAGGCAGCTAATTCTATGGACTGATTTAGAGTAGACTCAGCTACTACTTTAGGGAGAAACTTAGGGTTCGTGCAAACAACACGTTCCTTGTGAAAAATCAAGTATGGGATTTTACACATCCGGGCCTGGAGCTCGGAAATTCTCTGAGCAGAAGTGATGGCCACCAGGAAGAGAGTCTTCCACGAAAGGAACTTCAAATCCGCAGAAGCTGCAGGTTCGAAGGGAGGGAGAGTAAGTTTCTCGAGAACAAAGTTCAAGTCCCAAGAGGGAGCAGGAGAACGGATGGGGGGCCTCAGATGGAGGACCCTTCTGAGAAAGGTCTTATAGACCTCCAGTTGGGCGAAAGCTTTGCCTGCGAAGGGAACATGATAGGTCAAGTTGGCTACCATGTGCACCTTCAGAGAAGAATGACTGAGACCCACGTCAAACAAATAACGTAGGTACTCCAGCAGAAGCCCCGCTGAACAGGAGAAGGGTTCCACGTTCCTGGAAGCAGCCCAGATAGTGAATCTTTTCCACTTCATGGCATAAGTGGATCTGGTTGAGGGTTTTCTGGCCTCCACCAAAATCTCTGCCACTTTGGGAGACACTCCAGAACGGGATTGGGCCAAGTCTGCAGGAGTCATGCATGCAGTTGAAGGGATTTGAGACCAGGATGGACCAGGGTCCCCTGATCCTGGGTCAGTAAACCTCGAGACAGAGGAAGAGGAGGATCCTCCGAGTATTGTTGTAGAAGAGAGAACCAAACTTGCCTGGGCCAGAAAGGAGCGATCAGAATCATTCGCACTCCTTCCGAAGCTAGTTTCTGCAAGACTCATGGGATAAGTGGAAGTGGGGGAAAGGCATAGATGAATTTGTCCTTCCAGTCTACAGAGCGTCGCTCCAAAAAGCGCCTTGCCTGGAACGAGCGAGCAGAAGATGGGAAGTTTTGCGTTTAGAGGGGATGCAAACAGGTTGACCTGTGGTGTTCCCCAAAGTTGGAAGATATTGTCTAGGACCCCTTGGTCCAGTTCCCACTCGTGAGTCAGAGCAGAAGAGCGACTTAGCTTGTCTGCCAGGGTGTTGTCGACTCCCGGAACGTGAATTGCCGTGAAGTGAACGTCGTGTTGTGTTGCCCAATACCAAACCCTCATTGCCTCCCTGTTTGTTGATGTACCACACCACGCACATGTTGTCCATCTGGACGGCTAGGTGGCCGGGAAGGATGTATTGGTGAAGGGCTTGGAAAGCGTACAACACTGCCCGAAGCTCGAGCACATTGATGTGGAGAGCTTGTTCTAGCTTGGACCAGGAGCCCTAGGTCCGATGAGGGCCTAGATGGACTCCCCAACCTTCGCCCGAGGCATCTGTGGTTAGAGTCTGGAGGGGAAGGACGAAAGAAAGGAACTCCCCAAACAGGTTCTCTCGAACCATCCACCACTGCAAGTCTCAAGCATCGGAGGAGACCAGAACTGGGTGATCTAGGTCGCTCATAGCTGATCCCATTGGGAGCGAGTCCACTGAAAAAATTCTCATGTGGAGTCGAGCGCGAGGGTTGCCGGGATAAGCAGCCATGAGCCCAAGAAGGCGAAGGATCCGACTGCAGGAGACCGCCCCTGCAGTCGGACAGCAGACTTATTTGGGTCTGGAGGGTGGACGCCCTGTCCGGAGGCAGGAAGGCCTTGCCCGTGGTCATATCGAGAATCACCCCAATAAACTGTAGTCTCTGGGATGGGATCAGATGAGACTTGGAATGGTTGATGGTAATACCCAGGCAGGCAAAAACCTGCTGGGTAAGAGAGAGGCAACGCAGGAGTTCCTCCCTGGATGAGGCCGCCAGGAGCCAATCGTCCAGGTACAGGAAAACCTGCACTCCCCTGGTACGCAGGTGGGCCGCCACCACTGCCAGGCATTTGCTAAACACTCAGGGGACAGAGGATAGACCAAACGGGAGTGCCTTGAACTGGTAGTGGTCCGCTGGAACGCAAAACGAAGGTATTTGTGATGAGATGGGCGAATGGGAATGTGCAGATAAGCATCCTGCATATCCAGCGCACAAAGCCATTGACCCGGCCGGAGGAGGGGCAGAAGGCTCTGCAGAGAGAGCATCCTGAACCTTTTGTATTCTATGAAAAGATTCAGGAAACTGAGATCCAAAATTGGTCCGAGATCTCCGGTTTTCTTTGGGACCAGGAAGAAATGGGAATAGTAACCCGTCCCTCGCAGATGAAGGGGGACGGGCTCTACAGCTTGCTTCAGCAGGAGAGCTGAAATTTCCTCCTGGACCAAAAGAAGATGTTCCCGTGAATACGACTACTTCAGAGGGGAGTGGTGGGGTGGTTTCTGAAGAAACTATCGAGTGCCCCTCTGCTATGAGCTGGAGCACCCAAGAATCTGTGGTTATCCTCTCCCATCCCGGAAGGTGGAGGGAAAAGCCCCCTCCTACCGGTTCCTCTGGAGAGTCTGGAGGCAGTGGGAGAGGAAAGGAGTCAGGTGGTGGGCAGCGCCAGCTGAAGCACCCGCTGCTTTTGGGCGGGGGCTTAGCAGCTGGGGGCCCGCTTTGTGGCCCTTCTTCCTGCCGATTCCGTCTACGAAAGGGACGGCGCTGCTGCTGATGGGGACGGTACATGGAATCAACTGACTTCAGTGCCGTCCCTTCTTCTTGCAAATCGGTGATGATGTCCTTGACATCACCCCCAAAAAGCACCGACCCCCGGAAGGGTGCTTCCTGGATAGCAGATTGCACCTCCGGGACCAACCCTGACACGCGGAGCCAAGCATGACGCCGTAGGCCTACAGCGAAAGCTGAGCTCCGCCCAGCAGTGTCCACTGCATCGTATGTCGCACGAAGCATGTGTCGACTGGCCAAACGAGCAGAGAGGACAAGATCAGCCAACTCCTGCTTGACCTGGGAGTCAGGCAAGGAGTCCAGTTTGGCTTCCACCTGAGTCAGTATGGCCTTCTGGTAGTCCCCCACATGGCCGACATAGTTCAGAGCCCTAATTCCCAGCGTGGAGGAAGCATAAATCTTTCTCCCATACTGGCCCAGAAGGCGCGATTCCTTATCAGGTGGTGACGAGCTAAGCTGTTTGGGGTTTGCCGACCGGCCGTGAGCGGCGCTAATCACGACCGAGTCGGCACGAGGGTGAGAATCTAGAAAATCAACACCCTCTGGAGCCTGATATAGCCTGTTCGACTTCCTAGGAAGTGGGGCTAGAGCAGACGGCTGTTTCCATATTGTGGTAACGAGGTCGGCGTGAGGCTCTATCCAGGGTGGCACCAAGGTAGGAGCTGTCACGGGCAAATCCAGATGTTCAGCGAGTTTCAGACGCTGAGGATCTAGTTCCAGGGAGTGTCACTGATGAACCTCCTGGATTTTCCTAAGCAACTCCGTAAAAGAAGGATCCCCCGGAGGAGACTTCGGAGGAGTCCTTGGCCTGGGTTTCGATGAAGAGTGTGGCTCGTTGTCTCTCTCGAAGCAACCGTCGGAAGAATCAGAGAAGTCAGAGGATGAAGAGGAAAAAGACTCCCTTTCCCGACCCGGGGGAGGAACGGACCCCTTGGGAAGTCCCCGGAGAAGCGTGTCTTGCCCTTCCCTGGATCCAGACGGAAGAACCCTGGAATCCGGAGGTGGTAAGCGAGTGTGCTGCCTCGGACATGCGGGAACCTGGGATGGCACAGTCGCCGGAAGGCAGCTCTCGACCTCTTTGGTGAGCTGAGCCTTGGCCTCAGCCCACCAGGAGGCCAGAGTCTCCTGCAGGTCCACCGGCAGCCGTGAGGGCGGTGGTGGAGGAGGCGGGGGATAAGGATATGGGTTGTAACCGTATGGAGCGTATCCAAAACCCGGCTGCGGGTAGCCCAGCATCGGGTATTGTGGCGTCAGGTACTGTGGCGCCGGATTCTGCACTCCCGGGTATGCCGGCGTCAGATAGGACAGATGGCACCCGGGAGCCGGGGGGGCTGCCGGAGCAGACAGCCCGGCCAGTGGCCTCATGGGCGGGTTCACAGTGGAGGGCCCGACAGGAGCGGGATGTCTCCCGGAGTCTGTAAGGCCAGTGTCAGGGCCGGAGAGGCCGGCGTCCAGGGAGCCGACGTCAGGTCCAGCACACCAGGTGGAAGGACTGACGGAGGAGGAAGATCCCCAGCTTCGCCCGGGGATGGAGGGGAGAAATCCCCGGGTTCGAGATGGGGAGACTCTGGTTCCCCAGACGACAGCGAAGGCTGCGGGGAACTGGGTACGACGGACGTGGGAGGGTCAGTCGTCTGTTCCTTCGCCAGCCGGACGAGCCGACATGTGGCTTGAGGGTGAGCTCCCGGCGGGCGCCGGAGGAGCCGGCGACCGACTTATGAGAGCCATCACAGGAGGCAGGTTGAGTAGTGGGATCGGCCTGGTCCAGTGGAGTGGAGGCCGCGTGCGCCGCCCCGAAGGGTCGGACGTCTTACCGGCCCTCTCTGGGCGGACGTTGGAGGAGCTGACGCCCGGCTTACCGGAGTCGCCCACAATGGTAGGCTGCAAGCCTGCGGCCGAACCAGGGGCGGAGGCCTCCAACTGCCCGGAGGCGCCCGCAAGGCCCGAGCGCGAGCCAGATGGGCAGGACGACGCCCCCTCGGAAACCTCAGAGGCAGCCGTCGAGCGGTCCCCGGAGGATGTTACCTGGGTCCCAGCGACTCCCGAGGGAGACGCGGTGGAGGAGCCCTTGTCCCGGTGCGTCTCCTTCTCCTCCTTTTTCCCATGGCCTTCGGGGGAAGTGGATACCTACCTCAGTTTTTTGAGCTCCTTCTCCACTGAACTCATTTTCTTCTTCAGAATATGGGCTTCCAAGGATTGCTGCCACCTTTTCCGGGTAGCCGCATTGAAACTGAGGCAGTGCTGGCACTTCTCGACCGGGTGATCGGGGCCTAGGCAGAACAGGCACAGGGAGTGGCATCCTTGTGCAGTAGCTGGGCGCCACACGAATCGCACTTATTCTTGTGCTCGGAGGGTAGGGTTAACATACACGGCGATTGTACTCACGTTAGTCGAAAAATAATTATTTCGGTAAAAGCCGGCGAAGATAGGGCTGATGAAGCACAAACTTTTCAGCAGCTCACGAGCCAACAGTGGGAAGAACTGGAAGGCGGGTGTCAGGGACCGCCCCTTTATACCGACGTCTGACGCGGGTCACCTGACTTGGGGGCGGTCCCTCACCAGGGACTGCTAGCTAGAAATTTTTCCGTGGGGTCCTGCCGCCTGCCGGCGTCAGTCCTATATGTAATTACCTACTGCAAGAGCCCTCTCGAAGTAAGATCTGCCCCTATGTACTGCAGACGCTGGTAAGGGAACAAGACAGACTTTGTTATATTGACAGTAACCCCTAGAGCATTGAATGGGTGTCTTGTGCAGGGCAGGGTGTGTAAAAGTAGCTCCTTGGAGAGAGCTTTTAGCAGCCAGCCATCCAGGTAAGGAAAAATGCCTTCCCTGTGAAGGAGTGCTGTTAGTACTGCTAAAAATATTATGAAGACCAGTAGCTCAGATGATAAGCCAAAGGGCAATAACCTGGACTGGAGTGCTTCCCTTGAAACAGGAATCTCATGTTTCCTGTGAGGTTTCCGAATTCTGATATGAAGGTAGGCATCCTTCATGTCCAGGGAACAGATACAATCCCCTATCTGTAGTAGTGGGAGTAGGCCCTTCAGGGTGATCATTGTGAATATTTTGTACTCAAAGAAGTTCAGGTCCCTGCGATCTAGAATAGGTCTCAGATCTCCCATTCATTTTGGGACTAGGAAGTACCGAGACTAGAACCCTGTGTTCCTTTGTTTCAAGGGAATGGGTTCTATTGCTCTTTTCTGAATCAAGGATTGGATTTCCTCCAGGAGCAGATATAAAATCTGGAAGACACTATAAAGGTACTGGGGATGGCCTGGAGGTGGTTCAAGAAGTTCCAAAGCATGGCCTTATGCTACTGGTTCCAGGACCCAGGCATCTGATGTCACCTCCCTCCACTGGTCCAGGTGAAGGGTGAGACGACCCCAACAATCACCCCTGGAGGAAGTGGTGACTGGGGGCTGCACAAGGAGTCAGGCAGAGCCAGATGGGGTGGCTGCTGCTGCTCTGCTACCTCTAGGGGCTTCTGAGTGGGCACCTGGGTGGCTCCTGGGGGAGGCAGGGCTCCTGCTCCTCTACCCTTACCCTGTTCCCTGGCAGTGGCACGTTGTCTAGTACTGGCCGGACGAAAAGGCACCCTCTGGCTACTCCTTGGCTGGTATGATAGAAGTAATGTACTGATTTCAGGGTTTTGCCTGAGGCCTGCAGATTAGAAAGGACATTTTGAACATTGGCACCAAATAATTTGTATCCTCTGAAGGGGGCCAATGAGAATGGACTTCTGTACTTCATTCACAAAGCCAACCACCCTGAGCCAGGAGTAGCTCCCAAGGCATATTCCTGAGGCAGCTGTTCTGGCTAAAGCATCAAAGATGTCATAGCCTGTAAGCAACAAGTGTTTCCCTACATTGGCCCCAGCTGTTAGAGCTTTGAGAAGCTGCCATTTAGGTGTAACTTCTGGGAGAGGTTGAGCAGCTGCTTTAGCTTTTCTCCAGAGAGTATTCTGGTATTTGACCATATGGGCCTGGTAATCTGCAGTTCTAAAGGCCCAAAGAGGCTGAGGTGTAGGTTCTTTTGCTCAATACATCTAACTTCCTGGATTCATGAGGAGGCAGACAGCCAAGATATATTGGTGCCTTGGATCTGTCATGGGCAGCTTTTATGCCTACAGAATCCACCACCTCAGGTTAGTCTACAAAAAAAAGTTTACCTGAGGAGACCTGGTACATCTTGTCTGCCTTTCTTGGTATGGCAGGAACCATGCTCTCAGTGTCAGTGGCTCAGTAGGTAGCACACTCACCTCTGAGGCCGGGAGATCAGAGGACTGTGGGTTCAGTTCCCACATCTGGCACTTGGGTTAATATCCCAGTACTGACACTGTAATGCAGCATGAGAGTGGTGCTGCATTTCTGAGGTGCCGTCTTTCGGATGAGACATTAAACCGAGGTCCCATCTGCCTGGATTGGTGGTAGTTCAGGTGGATGTTAAAGCCCCCATGGCACTTATCGAAAAGAGTAGGGGAATTTCCCCCAGTGTCCTGGCCAAATTTCCCTTTCACTAGAAATACCACCAACAGCTTAATCTGGTTCAAGGTCAGTTGGCATTCATCTGTATCCCCCTCCCCCGGGTCGTGCCTGAAAATAGGCAGGATTTGTCTAGTGCACTTACCCGGTCAACAAAAGCTAAATAAACAAATGCTGGGCCCATGCCAGGCAGCCAGGTTGGCATCCTCCAGGGCAGGGAGGAGGGGGTGGAATAATAATGGGAGGGGTATCAGGCAACTCCAATAATTCTACCAGGCTCCTTCTTGGTGATGTCCTGTTCCTCCAAGTCGAACTCCATGGCAGCCTGCAGTTGCTGCATCATGGAAATGAAAGAGGGTCGGGGGGTTAAAGCACCGAGCTTTTACTATCTGTGTATGCAGTGAAACTAGACCTTTCACATAAGGGCTTTCCACACAATCTTCAGCATCCTCCTCCAGCATAAGATCAGGACTATACTCCAAGTCATCATTGGTCTGGTCAGCGGGATGAAGGGAGCATGCTGGTGAAGCCATCAGCACTCGACGAGAGGGCTGGGGCACAGCCCTAACAGGCATCGGTGTGGGGAGTTGATTTGTGGACTCCATCGACATGGCTCCTGTTACAAGAAAAGGAGAAAGCAGGTGCTTCAATATGTCCATAAAGGATGAAAGTACCATCTGGACAGAAGCACCCGTGTGGTCAACAGGAATACTGGCAGTGGTCGACACAGGAGGCAAGGTCCCCGATGTCTATGCACCAGTCGTGCCAGCCCTCGTGGCACCTACAGTCTGCACAGCAGCCACCATGGCTGCCGAAGTGGTAAACAGCACTGAAGAAATACCTGTATGGAGAGGCAACCTGGAGTGAACCAGGGAGGTCCTTGACTCCCAGTGTTTATGCTTGTGGAATGGATGCCTTCTCCCTGGACTTGGAAGCCTTGGATCCTGCGGAATGGGCCATCAACGCAGAAAGGTTTTTTGCCGTAGCTCCTTCATGCAGGCTAGCTGCTGTTTTATTAATGGCATCGCCAGGTGGCTATGTTGAGCCCTATACAAATCGGGCACACTGCAAATTATGGTCCAGGCTGAGACAACACATACAGATGTCATACGAGTCTTTACAGTATATTTTCATCGTGTTCCTAATAACTGAACAGTTTTGACAGCTCTGTATTAGATATACGCGCCGCCTAAAATCATTTTAGGAAAGTGATTACTAACTATGGTGAAAAAAACAGAAAATGGTGACGTAACAACAGCGTTTCTATGCATGGTCCGACGGGTATGATCGATGGCAGGAAAAGAACTGAGGAGAAAAGGGGCCACCAACGTTTATATAAGAGAATCAACGTCAGACGTCATCATGGGTGGCCCCTAGTGGACTGCTTGCAAAAAGCTTCCATGGTGGTCCTAGTGCCTGGCGACTACAAGTTCCATAGGTGTGGCCTGATAAAAGATATTCTCAAAGACTGATTTTTTCTTTTTTGTTAACCCTTTTTCCCCACCTCTTGCCTTCTGACTAGGTCCAGCACCTATCCTGTCCACCAAAGAGCCCCCCAACCTGGCTCCTTGCCCAACCCCACACCCACCTATGGCTCCCCAGCTGGGTGATCCCACTCAGCCTGCCCCTGAGGCAGGGTTGCCCACAGCTCCATAACAAACTCCCCTCAAGATCCAGTGTCCCAGGTGGTGAAGGATGAGATATCTTTCAGGGATCAGGAGGGTGAACGCCAGAGTTGGATGTGGTGACACAGTATGGATTCATCTGCCCACCTGGTGGCTTTTTTGCACCTTGCTTTAGTGTCCAAACCACTGAAGGAGTAGGCGTGCAATGACATTCACCTACCGTCATGCACACTCCTGTGAATGATGCATCAATGTCCACGGCTTCTCCAATCCCTGAGCTGCAGTGTACGCAGGCTCACCTACTCCCAGTCTATGCTAAGGGACAGATTATTTGCTGGGTGCCACATCCCTCCCTCCAGGAGAGCAGTCTATCGGATGCCCGATCCTCCTCCTTCCCCTGGCCAGCCCTCCAATCCTCCGGCTCATTCTCAAACCTGGGTCGTCAGTATCGCAAGCAGTAGCTCTACCACTGCCCTTTAAAAACCGTCAATCAGTAGTTTTACACAAGAGTACAACTCACTGATTCTGAAAATAAACAGCAGCTGGCAAACACCTAAAACACTTAAACATGTAGAAAATGTATAGGTTACTCACCTGTAACTGTAGTTCTAATAGTGGTATTCAATTCACAGCCACACACTGGCAGTCTTCCTGGAGACGGGAAAGAAAAAAATACTCACCTTAGCAATATTGTTTCTTCCAAGGTATTCTTCAATATTCTTAATTTTTGCAGTCAGCCTCTAGCGAAGAAATGCCCGGAGAATGGAACATATGCAAATGAGGGAACATTTATTGGCTCATGCCACCATTCAAACTGCTGCCCTTACCAACTGCTGCGTTCTATAATGCTCAGATTCACTGGAGCCTGCAAGGAAAGGCCCCCTAAACTAAGCTATCAAACATGTATTAATAACCATTTAGCAATAATAGTAGTAGTAATAATAATAACAACAGTAATAACAATAACATCCCTCCTATTAAAAAGAATCCTCCATACTTTCAGATTACCTCAAGAGGGAAACACCCAACAGGGTTCAAAATATAACAACAGTGCCCCCTCCCCCAATCCATACAGGTATCCAGTGGAGATAAAGAGGCCATTGGTTCTGGATGGGGAGGAGGGAGAGTTAAGAATATTTAAGAATACCTTGGAAGAAACAAGATTACTAAGGTGAGTAATTTTTTCTTCTAACCCCAGGAATTCTTCAATATTCTTAACTCTTGCAGACTACGAACCAGTACATTTGGAGGTGGGCATAGAACCTATTCTGGAAACAGACTCTGCAGAACTGCTGTGCCAAACCTGGCATCACTCCTGGACTAGGTGTCCAAAAAGTAGTGCTTTGTGGATGTGTGTACTGTTCTCCACATATCGGCTTTGCAGATTTCCAGTTGTGGGATGTCCCCGGCAGCTGCTACTGTAGAAGCTGTGCCCCTCGTGGAATGGGCCCTGAGGAATGCTGGGGGCTCCTTCCCCACTTCTGAATAACAGAATTAGATACATTGTACTATCCAGTGTGAGACAGTCCTTTTAGATGCTGGTTTTCCTTTTCTCACATCACCATAAGTCAGGAACAGCTGCTGTCTGTCCTGCCTGTGGTCTTCGGTGTGAGTAATATAGTAACTCGAAGCTCTCTTTACATCCAAGCTATGAAGCCTATGCTCACCTGAACTGGAGTGCTCAGTGATAAAGACTGGCAAAGTGATGGACTGATTCAGACAGAAGTCAGAAGCCACTATTGAAAGGAACTTCCTGTTAGTTCTAAGCACCACCTTATCCCTATAGAAAGATATAATTCTGCTCTATGCACAGAGACTGCAGCTCACTGATCCTTCTGGCAGAGGGGATGACCACCAAAAACACTGTTTGCCAGGTCACATATTTCAGGTGTGTTGAGACCATAGGCTCAAAAGGGGGTTCCACGAGCTTGGCAATGCATACATTAAGGTCCCATGCTGGCACCAGTTCCACGTGAGGGGGTACAGGTGGGCTAAACCTTTGAAAAACCTTCTTGAAGATGGGATTGGATGCTATGGAGATACCCTTGCCAGCTGAAATATAAGCATAAACTCAAGACAGATGAACCTTCAAGGTAGTGGGTTGCAGACCCAAGGACTGTAAATGGGTAAGGCAGTCCAACAAGGTTGGCAGTTCTGCCTCTGAAGGTACCACATCATTAGTAGAACCCCATATCGAGAATCTCTTCCATTTGGAAGCACAGGTCCTCTTGGTCGAGGGCTTCCTGGATCCCCTCAGAACATTAAGGACACTCTCCGAGAGTTGCAGGCCTGCATACTCCCAAGTCTTCAAGAGCCATGCTTTGAGTCTGAGGGATCTGAGGTTCGGGTATAGGATCCTCGTATGTGAGAAGGTTAGGAGACTGTCTCTCTGAGGGAGGTGTATTGGCAGAGCTACTGACAAGGAGAGCAGCAGAGAGTACCATGACTGCCTGGCTCAGTCTGGAGCTATCAAGATCACTGTGGCTCATTGGGGCCTGAGCTTGATCAGAATCCTGAGCAGCAGAGGAAAAGGTAAAAATGCATACAGTTTCTTCCCCGACTAGTCCAGCACTAGAGCATCCAGGGGTACTGTGCCTCTTGCTGGTGGTCTGCAACAAAACCTTGGCAACTGGTGGTTGTCGTGGGACGCAGAGTTTTCTCTGGGGTGTCCCATCTTCTGAAAACCACCTTCAACACCTTCCTGTTGAGAGACCATTCGTGGTGATCCTGGTTGATTGCACTCATGGCATCTGCCAGGGTGTTGTCCTTCCCTGGCAGATGAATGGCTACCAATGAAACTCGACAAAATGTATAGACCAGATTCCACACCTTCATTGCTTCTGTGCACAAGGGCTAGACCTTGTTCCTCCCTGCTTGTTTATGTAGTACATGGTAGTGGTATTGTCTGTTCTGACCTGTAGCACCTTGCCTTGTATCAGAGATGCGAAGACTTGCAGGGCTAGAAACACTGCTCTGAGTTCCAGCAAATTTATTTGCTGGAGAGATTCTGCACTTGACCAAGTGCCATGTATGGTATGTGCCCCCCAACCTAGGAGGGAGGCATCTGTTAGGACTACTGAGGGAAACTCCTGCTGGAAAGGGACTCCTTCCCTGCAGTTTTCCCTTACCTGTCACCACTGAAGCGCTTGTAGTTCTGTCTGTTACAGGTACTAGCTTTGAAATTAGGTCCCTTCTGACTTCCGGTGATGGCGCCCGTGATGGCAGCTTAGTCTGATCGCTCCGCTCCCCACCGTTTGAAATCCAAACTAATCGCCCGTTCAACAATGGCATCTCCGGCCAAACAACGCCGCAACAAACCGGGGAATCTTCATTTAACCCCCGCGCAGAAGCTCCAAGAAATGCTGCAGACAGAGGACGTGGAAATCAGTGAAGAGTGGGAGACCCCAGGAGGGAAACAACAGGCCGCACTGCATGGAAGCCTACCAGGAGAAGACCTGGCTGAAACTATTCTCCAGACAGCCTGCACAGTCACAAAGATCGATCTGACCCTCTCTGAGTTAAGGGCAGACTTCAACCGAATCGATCACAAGACCGAACAAATGGAATTATGCCTCACAGCAGTTTCTGAACAGGCAGACGGGCACAACAGGCTGCTACTGTACCTTCTGTCGAGGGACCGAGAACTCACTCACCGCTTAGATCACTTGGAAGGAAGAAGCAGACGACAGAATGTGAGGGTATACGGGGTTCCAGAGGGTTCGGAGGATAGAGCAGCAGGCACCATTGAGTTCCTCCAAGACCTACTTAGAAAATCCCTCGCCCTCCCAGAAGACTTCGACCTGAGGATGGATCGTGCTCATTGGTCACTGGGCCCGAGGCCCCGCAACCCTGAAGCCAGGCCCAGATCTTTCATAGCTTGCTTAACCTCTTACGCCAGCAAAGAAGAGTTGCTACGGCGAGCCTGGCAGCAGGGCCCCTTGTCATTTGCTGGCCACAGGATCGCCATCGACAATGACCATACTACAGGGGTGCAGGAGGCCCGTAAAATGATTTGGCCCACAATAAAACAACTCAAGGCAAAGAATATTAAAGCACAGACCCTGTATCTAGTGAGGCTCAAGATAACCACGGATCATGGCACCAAAATCTTAAGGACCTCCTGACGGCTGCACCATTCCTCGAGGAGCTTAGAGTCAGCACCTCCTCAAAGGAGAAGCTGGAACGAGACCTGCTGGCATCTGCTCAGTCAGTGGCGCAGAAGGGGTTGACCAGGCAAGGATCCTCTCAACGGATACCACAAACCTCCCTTCAAGCTGATATTAGCACCATGCTCCGGTGACTCGACGCTGCTAAATAAAAGAGCCTCACATTTGCAGTCAGCAGACGCAGCCTAAGACATTGGTGAGGCAGGTCTCTCTCGATCTCCAGACACATGAAGAGGATCTCCCAGAGGCTTGCACACTTACCTGTCTAGTGGTTCGTTCCTGATCCCCTTTGCCCCGTAACCTGATTGTCTCCTGACCTCTGGTCCCATCTCGTCCTGTGGGCATGCTCCCCGGTGATATCAGGACATGAAAAGGCCGCAGTAAGTACTACAGCTACTCCCTGACAGACACGCTGCCCAGCCCATAAAGAGTGACTGACTAAGCGCCTACTGCAGACAGGCCCGTCCCTTTGCTCCGGCCTCTACAACTAACTAATATGCATTTGGAAATTTGTTTCAACACGAATGTGCTTGTGGGTGGGGGGGGGATATTAATGCTCCTCTCTTGGAATGGATCAGTGGAGGAATGACAAAGGTCTTGTATGTTTATTTAGGAACCTCAGTTAAATCCTGTAACTCATAAAAGCTGTGATTGGTATTGATTGTAGCAACCCTTCGGGGTCCGCGGGGGAAGGGGAGGGGAGAGCGGGAACGCCCGGCACCCTATATGTTTCAGCGCCCTTTTGGTGGGGTCGAATGCTACTGTGGCAACAGGCTTATGCCCCATTCCGGGTGCTTGAGGGGAATCCTTACGAGACTCACTGCCCCGTTGTGACCGACCCCTTTGAGCCTTCTATGTTAGCACCTTGGTTGTCTCCTGGTGTTCCGGGGAGCTGCATGACCTCCTCCGGCGTCAGGGCATCGTACAGCTCACCGATTTGACCCTCGAGCGGGTGGGGGATCCCGCAGTGTCCGCTGACTCCTCTCTGTGCATTGGACCTCGGCGAGATGGAGGGCAGGGTGAACACGCCCCGATGGTCTTGTGAGCGCTCTGTGTGCTTGGAGCTCTGGATTCCCTCCACCTCCTCCCGGTCTGTGCTCCTGAAGTGGTGACGGGGAGGGGAACCTATGCGGCGGGGAGGCCTGACTAGCTGTTCCCGACCGCAGATTAAGCCAGATCTCAATTGGCCCGACAGACCACGGTTAATGGGCTTGGACCCAGTGGCAGCCCTGACCCGCATTGATTTAACAGACACTCAAGGGTGCACGGGGTGGGGTTGAGGGAGCACCTGGGGGGTGGCGCTGGAGGGAAGGCGACTGGCATGGGGCTTGTTTTTCTTTTATCTCCTCCCGCCCACTCGCGCTCTAACACTGGGTGCAGCGGGATGGATGCTGGGGCTCATGCCTCATATGGCGTCTCCTCCCAACGGCTGCTGCTGCACTGGAGGCCTCTCTCTCACTTCCGCTCCTTCCGACGTCCAAGATGCGTGGCCTAGGACTGGCCTCTCCCTCTCGAAGTTTGAATGAGCTGTACTCACGGTGCTGGTACCCAGGGTTGCTTTTTAGACACTGATGTCCTGGGGCTGGGGGGTCCCTCATGGACGCCTTCTAGGGGGCTCACGGACCAGGGAGAAACAGGGAATTCTGTATATGAAAATGAAGGGAAACTGGCTGAGAGATGCTGAAGTTATATACTTTTACGATTAAGGTGGAAGGAGGGCAACACGGGTGTTTTGAAATTAATCCACACAAGGTGGGGAGGGAGGGGGGAGCTCGGGGGAACATGCCCGCACGGATGTTAACCGACAACTGGAAGGGGGGAGTTTCCCATGGATATTCCTGGGGCCCACAGGGAATACTCATTGCACTACTGAGCTCGCTTTGGACTGCGCAAGCAGACACCCTTCAGCTGACGACCACCACTCAGCAATCCCTTGGAAGTCAAACCAGCAGACTCTGGGCAGCCTGGTCGAGAGAAATCTCAGCCCTGGTGAGCCACCTACTAACCCTGCTCGTGGCTCAAAGTTGGATAAGGCCAGAGCAACAGTTCTACTTCTTAATTGTTTCAGTAAAGGTTCTAATGAAGGTTTTAAAGTTTAATGGTGTTCTTATTAAAAAGTTTGACGCTGTACAGGGTACTCTTAAGGCTAAATTACAAAGGTTCAGACAGCCTGTGTCCAGGAAAGTAGTAATTAACATGATTTGGTTTATAAATGGCTAATCAAGCTACAAAATTTATGTCGCTCAATATTAATGAGTCTTCAATCCCCATTAAAAGGAGGAGGATTCAACAATTTATAACATCCCAAAGATGTGATGCAGTCTTTCTACAGGAGACCCACCTTTCCCCTCTAGAAGCCCAGAAGCTCAGATTGAAGACCTTTTCTCAGGTGTATCATTCTTCTCTGCCCACAGGCAGAAAGGGGGGGGTGGCGATTCTCCTTCCGGGGACCCTTCACTTCCAACAACAGGAGGTGATAGAAGATCCCGAGGTGAGGTACCTCATGGTTATAGGGACTATTCAGGACACCCAAGTCACAATGGTCAATGTTTATATCCCCCAGGATCAACGGTCAGGGTTTATTCGGCCCTCCTCCAACTAGTGGCTGAAAGGGCCAAAGGTCTATTGATAATGGGATGGGACTGGAATTTAGTTTTGAATAGGGCCCTTGATACTACGTCCCAAATACCAAATCTGGATGTTGCTAGAGCCCGTTCCCTAAAACTGATGCTGGAACAGACGGGCCTGGTGGACATTTGGAGACAGAGATACCCAAGGGGGAAAGAATACACTTGTTTCTCTCAGAGGTTCCGTATTTTTTCTAGATTAGACATGTTCTTCACACTTTCTAGGGATCTGCCCAGTTTTCCCTCCATGTGGGTGGGTACGATTATCCTCTCTGACCACAGTCCTGTATTCTTGGATGTGGAGTTGGGGTTGCTCAAACGCACTACGCACTGGAGATTGAATACCTCCCTTTTCCAAGATAAAGGGGTAGTTGATGAGCTTAAAAAGCACCTTAAGGTGACCCTAGAAGAGAATAGTAGACAAGAGACATCCCCACAAATTCTGTGGGACACTATTAAAGCCTCCCTCAGGGGTAAATTAATTTCGATAGCATCCCATAAGAAACGATTAATGAGGCAGAGACAACAAGAATTAATGGCGCAGATCAGGGAACTAGAATGCGCTCAAAAAGTTAAGTGGGATGAGACCCGGGGCAGAGAACTGACTGCTTGTAAGAACCAGCTACGAAACATCCAGAAGGCTGAGGTAGAGAAAGCCTTGTTTTACCTAAAACAAAAATATTATGAGGGGGGCCCCAGGGGCACCAAACTCTTGGCCTTCAGACTTCGACAATACGTTGCCAGGGCCACAATAACCAAGATAATATCCCTGCGTTCGGGTCAGATGGTCAGACAGGCCTCTCAGATAGCAGAGGCATTTGTCGAATACTATACCAACCTATACGGCCCCCAAGAGGAAACCTCAACCCAAGACAAACAGGGTTACCTTGGTTCCATCCCCCTTTCTACTCTCTCACCAGACTCGGTAAGGATGTTAACTAGGCCTATCACACAACAGGAGATAGTCTCCACAGTCAAGAACCTTAAATCAGCAAAATGTCTAGGTCCGGATGGGTTTGGGGCAGAATTTTATAAGACTTTTGGACTAGAGACTGCTCCTCTGCTCCTAAGAGTCTTCTCAAGTATTTGGACTGACAGAGGGCCGGCACCACCCTCATGGCAATATGCCACCATAACTATCCTACATAAAGAAGGAAAGGACCCAACAAGGTGTGAATCTTACCGCCCCATCTCCCTGCTTAACCACGACTACAAGATCTTTACCTCGATCATTGCCTCCCAGTTAAACCCCATCCTTCCGGACTTGATTCATGCAGACCAATCCGGCTTCATTGTGGGCCGGCAGGCCCCTGACAGGGTTCGTACTGCTCTGAATCTGGTAGACAGGATCCAACGTTCCCACACTCCAGCGTGCCTGATGAGTCTGGACGCTGAAAAGGCCTTTAATAAGGTCTCATGGGACTTCTTGTTCATGGTTCTGGAGTACAGGGGATTCCCAAAACCATTCATAGATACCATTAGGTTCCTATATACAGGTCCCCAGGCCTACGTCAGGGTAAACGGTGGGCTCTCAAATAGATTCGAGTTGGGCAGGGGCACGCAGCAGGGGTGCCCCCATCCCCCCTCCTGTTTGCCCTCTACATCGAGCCCCTGGCCGAGGCCGTGAGGAGGGCAGTGGGGGTGACCGGGATTGAGGTGGGTGGCATTCAAAAAAAAAAAAAATACTGTTGTACGCAGATGATGTCTTGCTGTGCCTCACCCAGCCACACCGGTCCATAGAACAGGTATGGCCCATACTAGAAGAGTTCGTGAAACATTCGGGATATTCCCTTAATAAAACTAAGACAGAAGTCCTGAGCTTCTTCTTTAGCCCCTCTGAGAAGACTCGATCACTCTTGCCCCTGAACTGGTCCACGGACAGAATCAGATACCTCGGGATAAATATTACTAAACACTATTCAAAATTATTTGAAACAAATTATTCTCCCTTGATAGGTACCCTAAGAAAGGACATAGAAAGATGGTCCCTGACTAATATGCCCATGTACTCTAGGATCCATGCTATAATAATGAACGTACTACCCATATTCCTGTATTTGTTTCAATGTCTACCACTACACATTCATAAATCAAACTTTCAAATCTGGCATAAGATGATTTAAAAATTCATCTGGAACAACAAAAGACCCCGAATTAACTTAAAAATCCCGCAGACTCACTGTGACAAAGGGGGTAGGTCCCTCCCTGAACTGGAGGATTATCTCCTGGTGGTACAGCTGAAAAATGCTTTGCAATGGGCTAACTCGAATTCCACTGCCGTTGGAGGGACATGGAGAAAGGCGAGGAGGAGGGCGGGAGGCTGCCCCCTGGGGATCACTTAGTTATACCCCTAACTCCCCACAGACACCCATCCCCCAAGCTACACACAGTGGGGGACACTATCCGCTCGGTTCACAGGCTTTGGCAAAAATATAAATTACATTCCTCTGTCTGGCCTTTGAAAAGTCTGGCTTGGGCAGACGACTTCCTCCCAAATCGCATGGACCTTACTTATAGACAATGGGGTAAAGTTGGCTTGGGGTACTTAGGCCAATTTGTACACAGGGATACGACTCTGGACTTCACTACCCTTAAGAACACATTTGGCCTGAGAAGCTCAGATCATTTCAGGCTCCTGCAAGTCAGAGCATATATTGTTTCCCTCCAAAAGAAAGATGTAGACCTGTCCAGAGCTGCCCCCTTCTTGTCAACTATTCAGAAGACTAGAACCACATCTAACCAAAGAGGCTTGATCTCCCATCTTTATAAGTCTCTCGCAACAGTGAAGAGTGACCCATTAACTAAAATAAAGATAAAGTGGCAGGAGGAGGCTAACTGACTCCCCAATCCAAGACTGGGGCCCTAGCTTCAATATAGCCAAGATGATGACCTGATCCCCCCTTTGGCAAGAATTTGCCTGGAAGGTTAGGGTCTGATACTTTCTCACCCCCAAAACATTAAATAAAAGGAACCCAGAACACCCAGCTTGGTGTTGGAGGGCTTGTGGGGAGGAGGTGGCGGACCACCTTCACATTTTTTGGACCTGCCCAAAACTCCAGACATATTGGTCTGAGGTCACTAATGCTTTGAAAGAGATCCTATCCCTAGACCTTCCACTTTGGTGGACGGAGGCAGTACTAGGAGTCCCAGCAATGGATATGAAAGGGCTCGACTCTGTGTACCTTTGGTCGATTCTCATAACTGCAGCCCACAAGGCCATTACTAGATTTGGGCTCAACCCCCTATCCCCCAAGAAACAAGACTGGATATCAGTGGTCCAGAGCATCTCTGAGCTAGAAGAACTCACCTTTAAAATAAATCAACGGGCTATGCTTTATACCCAAAGATGGACCAGGTGGGAGATTTGGAAGGAGCAGAGGGATAGGAGAGGGCAGGGTACATCTTATCAAATAAAATTGAATCAGAAAAGGAAATCCTCCCCCTTTTACTACACAATCCTAAAGACCGAATGAAATCTCATGGACTACTCAACACCCTGGTAAACCAAGCCTAGAATCTAATGGACTACTCAGCAACATACTCATGTGACAACTATGCTTTTTTATGCACCTGATTAATGCATCATTGTACCTGTAAACTGTCAATAAACTGGAATTTAAAAAAAAAAGAAATTAGGTCCCTTCTTTGGCACCAATGTGTCTTGAGGTGGAATTGTATGTCCCTCATTTGGAACCTGGAACCTATGACTGTGCCTGTTGCTGCAGCCATATGCCCGAGTAACTGCAGGAAGTGTCTTGCTGGTCTCAGTTTGTTCCACTTGAAAGTTCCAGCAATCTGCAGAATGTTGCTTACCCTTTCTTGAGGCAAAAAAGCCCTACCCCTTAGGGTATCCAACTCTGCTCCTACTCCTATAAAGTGCAGTACCTGGACTGGTTGCAGGACGGATTTTTTGAACTGATCAAGAACCCCAGGGACTGCAGAAGATCCTGGGTTGCCTTTAGGGATTCTCTTACCTGTTGTGGTGACTTTCCCACCAACAACCAGTCATCCAGGTAGGGAAACACTGTGATCATCTGCCTCCTTAGGTGTGCTACCACCACTGCCATGCACTTTGTGAATGCTCTTGGAGCTGAAGTGAGGACGAAAGGTAGTATTGAAAACAGATAATGACCTGAAAGGAGTCTGAACCCTAAGTATTTTTTGTGTGACTCCCTTATGGGGATGTGGAAGTATGCATCTTTTAGATCCAGGGAAGCCAACCAGTCCCCTTTCTGGAGAGTTGGCAGAATCATGGCTAAAGTTACCATTTTGAATTTTGGCTTTGCCAAAAGCCTTTTCAGTAATCTAAAGTCAAGAACTGGTTGCCACTCCTCATTCTTCTGGGTTAGGAAGTACCTTGAGAAGAATCCTTCTCCCCTTTGCTTTGGAAGGACTGGTTCTACTGCCTTTGACAGTAACAGATTTGCCACTTCTCTTTCCAATAGCTTCCTTCTGAGGTGGAAGTTGGTTTGAAGACCCTTGTTCTTAAGTTTGGGAAGGATTTGAAACTGAGGGACAAGCCCGGATTCTACCTCCAGGACCCACTTGTCTGTGGTAATGTTCTTCCATGCCTGGAAGTAGTGAGACAGCCTATCCCCTACTAGTACAGGGGAGGCGACCTTGGAACCATGTCAGGGTTTCTGTTTAGGCTGGGTCTGAGCCTGGTTATCATAATTCCCATGCCTAGATCTTCTGTCCCTTCCTCTAAAGTATCTTGTCTGCTGAAGATACGGTTGGTATTGCTGTGCAGCTAAGACGATGTACCTCTGACCCCCCCCCAATAAGGCCTGTAGGAAGTTGAAGGCTTTTCCTTGGCCACGTTGCTCTTGTAGGTGGTTTTGTAGTCATCCACCTTTTTCATGTATGCCTCTGTCTTTACCCCAAACAATGAATTATCTTCACGGGTGAAGTCCATGGCCTTCGTTTGTGTGTCCTGTGACAAATTAGTGGCTCTCAGCAATGAACATCTTCTTAGGGCAATTGTAAGGGCCATCCATTTGGCAGCAGTGTCATTAGCATCTACTGCCATCTGGAATTGGTACTTGGAGGCCTCCAAACCAAACCTAGCAGTCTCTTAAGTTGGCCGCCAACCCAGCTGGAGCCTTGTCTGCCACGGCCATAGCAGACTGCCACAAGGATTTCTGATACTGGGCCGCATAGGCCATGTAATATGCCTGTCTGATAGACAAGGAAGCTGACAGGTAGCCTTTTTGGCCATGCTGTCAATCTTTCTTGAGTCCCTGTCAGGGGGATAAGACACCAAAAGCACCGCTGCCCTGTCACAGGCTGCAGTCTGTACCACATCTTCGTGGTCAGGATGGGAGAATAAAAACAATGCCCCTGACCTAACCAGGTATTTCCTATCAGCTTTCTTGCCCAAGGTTAGGACAGTTTGGAGCCTGAAGAATCTTCAGTATGTGCTTTTTGAGAAATGTTATTGGTAACAGCAGCTTCTTGGTAGGAGTTAGTTCCACGAGGTCCAAAAACTCCACTTCGGGCTGGCCCGTCGGCGCAGCAGTTGGATTTCCACTTGCCGCGTAGTGACCTGGGTTCGGGAACGAGCCTGGGTTGCTGGAGGGCTGGCCGGGGGGAGGAAGACTGAGCATCCCAGGGACAGCTCTCCTTCTCCAGGGGAGGGTGTGGGCAGCTCCAGCGCCTGCTGGCTCCTAGCAAAGGCTGGGGGTAGTGCAGGATGCACGGACCGACTGGTAATAGGGGGGAGGAGCAGACGTCGGCATATGCCTTGACATCACTACACTGCCCTCCTTAATACAAGGAAGAAAAATGGCTGGATGTTGCCGGATGACGGCCCCCGGATCCTCTGCACATCTGCATCCTCCAAGGAGCCACTCCCCGCAGGTCTCAGCAGCGCCCTGTGACCTAGAAGGTAGGTGTTAGTGTCACCTCTCCACTGGTGTAATCCCCCTCGGAGGAGGGGGACCCGCTCGGCGAAGGGAAACGCCATGATCCCATGGGGAAGGCTACCATGTGGGACCTGCGGGGGGTGGGGGACAAGACTAGAGAGGGGATGGCAGAGGCAGGAGGGATCCTTGGAATGCCCGAAGCAGTGGCAGCATACGAGCAAGGAGGAGGGATAAAACAAACAAAAAAAAAAAAAACACCACTTCATCTTCCACCACCTCATTGGTACTTACATGTAAAGCATCTACCATCTGCTTCACAAATGTATAATGTGAAGAAAACTCTTCAGGTAGTCTAGGTGGGGGATTCTAACTCCTGATCAGGGGAAACTTCAGGCTCAATGCCATCATCATATTCTTCACCGTCTCATAATCTTGGGTATCAGGACCCAGAACCGCAAGCAGGGTTACCAGTTGCTAAACTGAAGTATTTACTTGCTGAACCAGGGCTGAATTAACCCCGAGAGCTGGTTGCTTGTAAGGCCTGAATAACTTTCAGGGCCTGAGCAATAGCCTCTGCTGTTGGCATATCAGTTTTTTCCACAGAAGTCTCCTTAGGCTTTCGAGTAGGGAGTTCTGTATGTTTGGTTTTCTGTTCCTTTTTTGCCAGTTCCAGTTCGTCAGCCAGTTCACCGGTTCATCTGACTTTTGATGGCTCTTCTCTCTTAGGAGTAGAAGGCTCTGGTTCCACGGTTTCACCCGCAATAGATGAAGAAGGCTGGTCACAGCCCTTATCTCCCGGATCATATAGAGATGCCATCTTCTTTTTGTACCTTTCCAGCCTTTTTTCAATTGTTTTAGGCAGAAAAATCTTACAGATTTCATACTCGGCTGTGAAATGGAATTCTCCAAGGTAGACTACACACATCATGCTTGTCTGCCTTGGCAAAAATCTCACCACACTGAGGGCAGTTTTTGAACCCGGTAGGGCCTGTTTTCTTTTTAGGTTTATCCAACATTTAGTCCAAATTACAAAATTCAAACCCAAAAGGTCACTGCAAATACTTTTAAAACCAGTGGTTAGTGCCAAAAAATCTAAATCGTGGTTAGTTTCTCTGAGGAAAAAAAAACGCAATTAGGACAAAAAGAACTGTACATAGAATTTGACGGCAGATAAGGACCGCTTGGCCCACCCAGTCTGACCATTTCCCTACCTACTGGATAAGCTGCAGATCCTAGTTAACCAGCAGCCTACTTCTTCCTACCTCCACCCCCTAGAATGGCCTTATGACTGTCCCATGCATGCTTGAATTCCACCACTGTTTTTGACTCCACAACCTCCTCCGGAAGGCTGTTCCATGCATCCACAACTGTCTCTGTGAAAAAATACTTCCTTAAATTACCTCTGAGCCGTGCCCCCTTTAAATTGTGCCCACTTGTTCTTGCACACCTCTTTTTGAAAGATGCTACCTCTTGGACTTTGTTGATTCCCTTGAGGTACTTGAAAGTTTCTATCATGTCTCCCTCCCTCCTTTCCTCGAGGCTATACATATAAGCTCCCTTAAGTCTCTCTTCATATGTCTTCCGGTGCAGACCCTGCACCATTTTAGTTGCCCTCCTCTGGACAGCTTCCATCCTGTCTATGTCTTTGCGGAGATTGGGTCTCCAGAACTGCACGCAGTACTCCAGATGGGGTCTCACCAGCTGTCTGTACAGAGGGATAACAACTTCCTGTTTTCTACTGGTGATGCCTCTCCCTATGCATCCCAGGATCCCCCCAGCCCTCCTTGCTGCCCTCTCACATTGCTTGCCCACCTTTAGGTCATCTGATATGACTACCCCAGGTCCCTTTCCATTTTGTTGTTGTTAGTATCTTACCCCCCATTGTGTACTCTTCCCCTGGGTTTTTGTTTCCCAGGTGCATTACCTTGCACTTCTTAGCATTGAATCTAAGCTGCCATACATTTGACCATTCCTCTAACCTTGCCAAGTCCCTTCTCATCCTTTCCACCCCACCTTGTGCAACAATTCTGTTGCAGATCTTTGTGTCATCTGCAAAGAGACATACTTTTCCTTCCAGTCCCTCTGTAAAGTCGCTTATAAAGACATTGAAGAGGACGGGTCCCAATACTGAACCCTGCGGTACCCCACTAGTAAGACCCCTTTCTTCAGAGTGGACTCCATTTACTGTTACTCTCTGTGTCCTATTCTCCAGCCAATTCTTTACCCAGGCTGTCATCTTGGGACCCACTCCCAGGCTTGCTAACTTGTATATTAATCTTTTGTGTGGGACTGTGTCAAATGCCTTGCTAAATTCTAGGTAGGGCATGTCCACAGCCCCTCCCTGATCTGTTACTTTGGTCACCCAGTTAAAGTATTGGTTCACACAAGAAATACGAGAAATGGACCAAAACTACATCAAAATAGATAAAACAAGTAAAAAAAAAAAAAAAACAGGCGGAAATGCCGGGTTCCTCAACAGTTTCTGAGAACCGGGGAGGAACCGCGAAATCAGTTAAACAAAACTAACCTAGCACTAACTAAACTATAAGAAAGTAAAGCCAGCAGATGAAAATAATGTATAAAGTTACTTGGTTTTTGTGACAAAAAACAGCAGCAAATATCACAACTGTGAGGAGAGATCTCTGAGGCGTCTTGACTAGCAGGTGAAGAATGATATCTGATTATAATAGAATGCAGCAGTTGGTAAGGGCAGCAGTCTGAATGGCGGCACGAGCCAATAGATGTTCCATCACTTGCATATGTTCCATTCTCCGGGCAGTTCTACGCTAGAGGTTGACTGCAAGAGTTAAGAATATTGAATTCCTGGGGTTAGAAGTTGCTGGAAGTCTTCAAGCTAAGTTTCTCCTACCACCTGGGTGGTATATCCTTCAGCTCCACCCTGTGACTCCAGATCTTTGAACGCTTGCAGGAAGTGACCACCACACGGTACGGTTCCACCTAGACACGAGCGAAGGGAAGGTCAGGGCCAAGAGGAGGGTCCTGGACTTTCAGAGGGCTGCCTTTGATAGGATGGGAGAAGTTCTGAAAGAACACCTTGCTGGGATCAGAGTGGGGATGGATGTGGAACAGAAATAGGCCATATTAAAAAACGAGATTGATGGAGCCCAATAGTGAGTGTGCAAAAATTAAAAGTAAGAAAGCTAAGGCCAAGAAGCCTAGCTGGTTCGGCAAGGAGGTGGCAAATGTGGTAGGGAAAAGAGGGCAGGCTTCTGAAAATACAAGCATACCCAGAGGGAGGAGGACAGAGTGGACTACACTGCTAGATCAAGGGAGGCGAGAAGGGCAGTAGGAGAGGCAAAGAAAACGAGAAGTACAGCTACAACAGGGGGTAAAAGCGAGTGAGAACACCTCTTTCAGGTACACAAGGAGAAAAGAATCAAAGGATGAGACTGTCAGACTAAAGAAGGAGGGGGACTGAGCACAGAGTAGTGAAGAAAAAAGCAGAGATGCTTAACCAGTACTTCTGTTCAGTCTTCACTAGGTAGAAGGATGGACTAGTACCACAAGACAGCAGGGGGATGGGGATGGGAGGGGGGTCACAGATGACAATTCAGGCTGACAGAGTACTCATGGGCCTAAGAGCCCTAAAGGTGGACAAATCACCAGGGCCAGATGGCATACATCAGAGGATCCTAAGAGAACTGGTGGAGGTTCTAGTGCGTTCCCTGGCAGACCCTGAAGGAGGGTAGCACATGGAAGGAAGGAGGGTAGCACAAATCACGCTGGTAAAAAGGAGGGTAGCACATGCAAGGGGAATGGTAACTAATGCCAAAAGCCTGGCCAACAAAATCCCTGACCTCACTGCCACTATACCAGAGGATGGATTAGACTTGGTGGCTGTGATGGAAACTTGGTTCATAGGAAGCCATAAATGAGATATGGCCATTCCTGGAGTCAACATGTACTGGAGAGACTGAAAAGGGAGGGGGGTAGCATTGTACATCTGGGAAGAAATCAAAACCACAGAAACCCAGGGGACCCTTGGTTGACACTGAGGCACTGTGGGCAACAGCTTAGACCGGGAACAGGGTAGCCATTAGGTTAGGAGTCATCTACAGGCTCCCCATCATAGGGGAAGATCGGGACAAAGAAACATTGGAGATGATGTGTAAAATAGTGGACAAGGGCAAGGCAATTGTAGTAAGGGATTTTAACATACCAGACATTAACTGGGGTTCTCAGACAGCACTGACAAGAGGCAAGGAATTTGTAATGGCCCTACAGGGGACAGGGCTAAAACAACTTATTCATTCTCCAACCAGAGGTGGAGTTGTCTTGGACTTGGTTCTGACCAATAGTGACAGGGTAGAAAGGGTCGACGTAGGGTGCCATCTTGGAAACGGCAACCATCGTATGGTCGGTTTCCAAATCAACACAACTATGGATACCAGCCATTCCAAGATCAGAGTTTTGGACTTCAGAAAGACACTTCTCCAAAATGAGAACCAGCCTAGCAGAGAAACCCAGGAACCGGGGGTGGGAGAACCTCAAGGGAGCTATCAAGAGGTAACCAAGCAGTGTGCTAGGAGGATCAGCAAGGCAAATAAGAGAAGAAAACCCCTCTGGTTCTCCAAGGAGGTGACTACTATGATATGGGAGAAAAGAAAGGCCTACAAGGCATATGAGGCATTAAACAAGGATGAAGACAGGGAAACCTACTTAGTTGCACAGAGAAGCGGGAAAAGTAATAAGAAAAGCTAAAGCTCACACCGAGCTAAGGATAACTCAGTGTGTTAGAGGGGAAGACAAAACCTTTTTTAGGTACATAAGAGAAAGGAGAAAAGACTAAAAGGAGAAATAGTAGGGTTAGCAGTTTCGGGAAAGGGACTACTAGAGAAGGACAGTGAGAAGGTAAAAGTCCTAAATAAGTATTTCTGTTCTGTGTTCACTAGGGAGAATGCAGGGAATGGCACAAACCTGCAAAGCAGTTGCACCCATGGACCAGGGGTAGACTCGAGCCCTTCATGGAGGGACAAGTCTTGGAAGCCGTAGGTAAATTAAAGGTGGACAAGGCCGTGGGGCCAGATGAGATTCACCCAAGAGTTCTCAAAGGACTGGGGAGTGTGACAGCAGCACCCCTGGTGGAGCTCTTCACCAAATCACTGGAAAGCATGACAGTGCCTGAAGACTGAAAGGAGGAGACAGTGGTCCCGCTTCACAAATCAGGGAACATGGAGGAGGCTGGAAATTACCATCCAGTAAGCCTCACATCGGTGGTAGGAAAACGAATGGAGACACTGCTCAAGCAGAGAATAGTAGCACATCTGGAATCCAGCGGGCAACAGGACCCAAACAGCACGGTTTCACAGCTGAAAGGTCATGTCAGACAAACCTGGTAGACTTTTCTGACTGGGTAACTAAGGCAGTGGACCAAGGGGGAGCAGTGGATGTGGTCTATCAACTTTAGTAAGTTCTTCGACTTGGTTCCACACAGAAGGCTGGACCACATTAACGAAGGTAAGGAAGTGGTGGGTTGGATGAGCAACTGGCTGAAGGAAAGAACACAACAGGTACAAGTAAATGGAGTGGTATCGACAGAGGGGGAAGTGACTAGTGGAGTGCCTCACGGGTCAGTGCTGGGGCCCCTACCCTTCAATGTGGTCACAGCCAACCGGTAATGGACTGGAAGATAAGGTGTGTCTGTTTGCAGATGACACCAAGATCTGCAACAGAGTGGACACCCCACAAAGAGTCAAGAGTATGGAATCAGACCCAAGGAAACTCGAAGAGTAGTCAGACGCCTGGCAGCTGAAGTTCAATGCCAATAAGTGCAAGGTCATGCACTTAGGCAAGGGAAACCCCAAGGTGGGATACTACCTGGGAGGGGAGCAGCTGGCATGCACCAACCAGGAGCAAGACCTAGGAGCCATATCAGATGATTTAAAGATGGGGAAGCAGTGCCAAAAGGCGGCGCTAAAGGCCAGTGGTATGCTGGGTTGCATAGGGAGAGGACTCATGAGTCGCAGAAGGGAGGTGGTGCTGCCACTTCACAGAGCGCTGGTGCACCCCCACCTGGGAGTACTGCATACAGTTCTGGAGGCCACACCTTAGGAAAGACATCAATAGGATTGAGATGCTGCAGAGGAGAGCCACAAAAATGATTCATGGTCTGCATCAAATGGCATATGAGTATAGGTTGAGGGAGCTCAACATGTACTCCCTGGAGCAGAGGGGGTACATGACAGACATTCAAGTATATCAAGGGTATAAATAAGGGGCACAGGAACTCCTTCAGGAGAAGAAAAGCATTAGAATTAGAGGACACAATATGGGTGGGCGATTCAGGAGCAATGTTAGGAAGTTCTTCTTCACCAAGAGGGTAGTCGACCCATGGAATTGCCTGTCCCAAGAAGTGATGAAGGCCAAAACAGTAAATGGGTTCAAAAACGCCCGGGACAGGCACAAATGTATTAAATTTACAAAAAGGATTTGAGGGATGGGGGTAGTTACCCATATCGGGCAGACTAGCTAGATAGAGCTTGCTGTCCCCTACTGCCGTCAATTTCTATGTTTCTATGCTATCTGTTTAACCAATTCTCTGGAGTCCTGAAGCATGCCCCAGGACTGAAGATACATAGATACTGTTGGCACATAAGGGCCTATGGCCTACCCAGTCTGCCCATTTGAGCTCGTAAGATCACTAAGTTTTTCTAGAAGTGTGTTACCTTTTAAAGCTGCCCTCCAGGATTCCCTTATGTCTATCCCATGTATCCTTAAATCCCGTGACTGTTTCAGCCTCCACTACTTCGTCAGGTAGGGTGTTCCACTTGTCCACCACCCCTTCTGTGAAGACATTTTTCCTCACATTTCCTCTGAATCGCCCTCCTTCCAACTTCATCCCATGCCCTCCAGTCCTGGAACATCTTTTTCGTTGGAAAATACAGGTTACTCACCTGTAACAGGAGTTGTAGGAATGGTATATGTTGTTCATCCACACTGTCTGGCAGGTTCCTTGCCGCTTTAAATCTTGTCGGAAGGTCTTCAAGCTGGCTCCTCCCACCCACCCGGGTGGTAAAACTCTCGACTCCGCCCCATGATGCCAGATCTAGCCCACTAGAAGCCAGGTTGTGCGTCGAAGCCGGGGTGGTCGAAGCCGGGTGGGTCGTGTGGATGAACAACATATACCATTCCTAGAACTCCTGTTACAGGTGAGTAACCTGTATTTCTAGGGACACGGATATGTTGCTCATCCACACTGTCTGGCAGACTCCTAGCAGTTCTCCGGGAGGAGGGAGGCAAGGCGCACACCCGATACTTGGGAAATAAAGACTGGAGAACTGAGGCCCCAAAACCAGCATCCTGGCGTGACTCAAGGTCGATGTGGTAGTGGGTGACTAAAGTGTGTGCTGACTTCCAGGTAGCAGCCCTGCAGATTTCCTGGATAGGGACGTCCCTGGAAGCAGCCACTGATGCAGCGGTATGGCGGGTAGAATGAGCTCTTATCCCTCTAGGAGGCTCCATGCCCGCCAACCTATATCAGAGATCTATGCAGGAGGTGACCCACCTGCCTATTGTCCGCTTGGCTGCAGGTCTGCCAGGTGCGGCTTCAGCGTAGGTGACAAACAGCTGGCGAACCTCTCCCCGAACTTCAGCCGTCCGCTCCTTGTAATAAGCGAGCGCTCTTCTAGGGTCCAAAGTATGGAGCCTATATTCGGCCTCTGAGGTGTGATTGGGGTAGAACACTGGCAGAGTCAACACCTGGTTAAGGTGAAACTCCGACACCACCTTCGGAAGGAATTTCGGGTGGGGGCGCAGGACAACCTTGTCCCTGTGGAAAACCAGATAAGGAGACTCGATGGAAAGTGCCTGGAGCTCTCCCATCCTTCTGGCTGACATGATAGCCACCAAGAAGGCGGTCTTCCACGACAGTTGAGAGATGTCACACCTGTGCATCGGTTCGAATGGCTTGCCCATGAGCTTAGCCAATACCAGCAGTAGCTCCCACGGAGGTGGAGGTTCTCACACCGGAGGGGATATGTGATCAAGGCCTTTGAAAAAGCGCTACCACCTTCTCCTGCACCACCGACTGCTTCCCGGCCCGCACCTGGTAAGCAGAGATGGCTGCCAGGTGCACCTTTAGGGTCACGACCCAAGCCCTTGCTGAGAAAGGACCACAGGTAGTCCAGAATGCTTGCCAAGGAACAGGAGGAAGGGTCCAGGCCCTTGCCCTGGCACCAAATGGAGAATCTCTTCCATTTGAAGGCATAGCATTTTCTGGTTGACCTTACGGGACGCCTCAATGACGCTTGAGGACATCGTCGGAAGACCCAAGGCCTGGAACTCTAGCGCTACAGGAACCAGGCCGTCAGGTGCAGGGATTGAAGGTCCGATGGAATACCTTCCCTGACTGACTGAGATCAGGTCCGGCGGGCTGGAAGCCACCTCGGGAGCCTGGAGCTGAGACTGAGGAGATCTGGATACCAGAACTGGCGCGGGCCAGTCTGGGGCTACCAGAATCACCTGCGCCTTGTCCCTCCTCGCCTTGAGAAGCACCTTGTGGATCAAGGGAAATAGGGGAAAGGCGTAGAAGATGCCCGGGGTCCACGGCCTTGAGAAGGCATACCCCTGCAGCGAGCCCTGCTGAGGGGGTCGGGCATGAAACAGTCTCAGCTTTGCATTCTCCCTGGAGGCAAACAGGTCCACCTGAGGCGTGCCCCAGTGGAAGAATAGATCTTGTACTACCTCCGGCAGGAGAGACCACTCGTGGGACGCAGACCCTATCCGGCTTAGGGGATCGGCCAGGGTGTTGGAGGTTCCTGCCACATGGATGGCAAGGAGATCCGCCTCCAGGCTGCGCATGAGTGACCAAATGCGGAGAGCTTCCCTGCAAAGAGGCATGGAGCGAGTCCCACCCTGGCAGTTTAGGTAGTACATGGTCGTGGTATTGTCCGTCTGGACCCGAACCACTTGACCCCATAGAAACGGAGCGAAGGCGGTGAGGGCTAGATGAACTGCTCGAAGCTCCAGCAGGTTGATATGGCATCAGGACTCCCGAGGGAACCAGAGGCCGTGCGCTCTGTGCTCCCCCAGATGGGCACCCCAACCCATCAGAGAGGCATCGGTCGATAGGGAGACCATCGGCTCGGGGCGGACAAACGGGATGCCCTCCTGCAGATGTGCAGGAACAGTCCACATCCCCTGGGTCACTGTCACTAGCTGATCCAGCAGATCAAAGTGCTGTGACCATTGGCTGGCCAGCCCCCATTGAAGGGGACGCATGTACCAACGTGCCCAACGGACCACGCTGGTGCAGGCTGCCAGGAGGCGCAGGAAGTCCCGGGCAGGGCGCAATTGCCCAACCTGAAGTGACTGAGCAAAGGAGGAAAGAACCTCGGCCCTGTCCGTCGGGAGCCGTGCTCTGGCTCGTAGAGAGTCGAGCTCTGCCCCGATGAATTGGACCACCTGCTTTGGCACGAGTTCCGACTTGGCCTCGTTGATGAGGAGGCCAGCCTGAGAGCAAACTTGGAGGCCAGATCTCTGGACCGCCCACCTCCTGCTCTGGAGGGGCTGCAATCAGCCAGTCGTCCAGGTAGGGGTACACCCTGACCTCGCGCACAAGAGGAATGCTGTCACCACTGCCATGCATTTGTGAAGACCCTGGGAGCTAGGGAAAGGCCAAGGGCATGGCCCGGAACTCGTAGAGGGATCCCTCTGCCCTGAAGCGGAGGAATCTCCGGTGGGATGGACGGATTGGGACGTGAAAGAACGTGTCCTGAAGGTCCAGAGAACAGAACCACACGCCTCGTTCCAAGGATGGGATTATCTGAGCCAGAGTGACCATCCTGAAGGTTTGAGACCTTAGGAACCTGTTCAGGTCATGCAGGTCTAGAATAGGCACCAGCCCCCGTCCGCTTTGGGACCAGGAAGTACCTGGACACAAACCCTTAGGTCTGGAGGAGGATCCGCCACCTTCCTGATCACCTCTTTTCGAGGAGCAGGGCGATATCGGCTCGGCGCAAAGAGGCTCATGGACCCTGTGAGCTCCCCCGAGGGCGACTGCTCGGAAGGGCGGGCCTGCTCGGAACTCATGGGCAGGCCCTTTCCTACCACCTCCAACACCCAACGGTCCGTGGTGATAACGGACAAGGCGGAAAGGAAGTGGCGGAGCCGTCCCCCCATGGGGGGAACCCAGGGGAGAGTGACGAGGCTGAGGGTGACACCCCTCAACCCATCACTGGGCAGGCTTAGAGGAGGGACCAGCCGAGGGATCTCCTGGGCCTTTACCTCCCTGCTTCCTATTAGAGGAAGCTGCAGGCTTGGGTTTGGGATGCCAAGCACGAGTCTGCTGGCCCTGGTGCTGTTGGGCTGGACGTGCCGCAGGTGCAGAAGGATGAAAGGACTTATGTTGCTGTTGTCGACGGCCCTTGTCCTTCTGGGCAGAGGTGACAGAGTCCAGAGTGGCACTGGACTTTTCGATCCGCTGGAGGTGACCTTCCACTCCAGGGCCGAAGAGGTCGGTCCCCAGGAAGGGGACATCCGCCAGTTTATGCTGCGTATCCGCCATGAAGGTGAATATCCTCAGCCATGCTCTGCGGCGCATGGCCACCGCGGCCGCACCTGATCTGGCACAAGAGTCTCCAATGTCTAGAGCAGTTTGGAACTGCTGTTTTGCCACCGCCCTTCCCTGGTCCCGTATCTGCAGGACCGTGGTCTGCAGGTCAGCCGGGAGATGAGGGATCACCTCATCCAGGGAGCCCATGAGGGCGTGGGAGAAGTGTGCCATCAGCATGGCCGAGCTGGCCTGGCGGAGGCCAAGGGAGGACGCAGCGTACACCTTGCGCCCAGCATAGTCCAGCTTTTTGGACTCCTTGTCAGGGGGCTTGTCCACATCCCTAGCATTACCGGAATGCCAGAAAACGCTGTCGGTGACCAACCCTTCAGCGGAGGGGTGTTCCGAAAATCCGGACAAAGAGCCGGTAGGGACCGCATACTTCCTGGCCATCCTGGCCGAAGGCGCAGGACAGGAAGCAGGCCGCTGCCAAAGCTCCAAGGCTGGGCCAACAATGGCTTCAGCCACCAGAAAGGCCTCCGTGGGTGAATCCCCTCGGTCCAGTATCTCCGTCAGGGGATACTTGGCCCGCTTGGATACGGGCTCGAGCTGCATCCCGGTGGACTCCGAGATGAGCCGAAGCAGACCCATGAAGGGCGATGGGCTTTCGTCCATCGACTGGCCCCCGGAGGACTCTAGGTCAATGGGCCTGGAGAACAGGGAGGAGTCGTCGTCGGACTCCGCGAAGAGCTGCCTGGGGCCTGAGCCACCCTCCACCTGCCGAGGACGGTCGGGAGTGAGGGTGACCGACAACCTGTGGGGCAGGCCCTGACCCAAGCGAGAGTCCTTGGTCGGTGCCCCCGATTTTGGTTATGGAGGCGGAGGTTCCACCACAATCGGTGGGGCAGCTGGTTTTGGCCGAACAACTGGCCCAGGCTTGGGCACCTCGGCTACAGCGAGGGGTTGTTTCAGCCATTCGGGTGACAGCCACTTGATGGCCGGGGAAGGCGTCGGCTTGTTCCCGGCAGCAGTAACTGCTACACACACAGTCCTCGTGAGCCACCGACGCATCTGGCGCCGAAGCCTCCTTCCGAGGAGGAAGACGAGGACGAGCGGCGGCAGCGCTTACTTCGGTGCCGAGACAGAGATCGCCGATGTCAGTGGGATCGGTTGGACCGAGAGGATGTCCAAGACCGAGACCCAGAACCTCGGTGTTTCCGAGGACGGGTCTGGGAAGGGGCGGGGGTCACCCGCTCTTCCCTCAACTCTGAAGCCTTGACCGGAGACTGCGGCACCGGAGGCACAGGCAGGTCCTCGGTCTCCACCGGGGGAACCGGTGAAGAAGGGTTGTCTGCTTCACCAGTCGACAGCCCGTCCAAAGGGTTGAGAAAAATCTCGACCGCGTCGATGGGTGTCTTGGCCGGCTGACCTGATGGGGACACTGTGAAGCCAGCGGCCTTAGCCGCAACCTCGACTGAAGTCGAGTGTCGACTGTCCGGGGAAGGGGACCTCTCCTGCTCCCACGAACACCGACGGTGGGACTTACCTTTTGAGTCCTTCTTTTTGGACCGAGAGGAATGTCCCGATGGCCCCTTCTCCCTTCGTGGAAAGGGACTGGCAAAGCTCCTTGAAAGAAGCTGAATACGAGGTACCCAGAGAGAGCGGGATAAATGCCACGATCGAGGAAGAGGATGATGCAGCCTGAGCCGCCTCCTCCTCGAGGGCGATCATCTCCTCGAGTTGCTCAGCTAAGCCAGCTGCTGCGTAACCGCCCAACAGGCCTCCTTCGACTTCACCGGTGGGTAGCGCTTCTCGGGGGCCCAAGCTGTAACCAAGCAGTGCAGTCTTCCAGGACACTGGCCGAAAATGAACGGCATAACTCACAGGCCTGCGGGTCATGGTCTAGGCCGAGGCAGTAGACGCACGTGGAGTGCGGATCCGTCCTGGACATTTTCTGCCTACAAGGGCACCTCCGAAATCCGGGAGTCAATTTATCCATCGCAGCCGCGAGGGAGAAACTTGATCGAAGTCTTGAAAATTTCAAAATAAGTTTCGGGCGAACCGAAGAATTAGGATCCAGTCTACACACAGAGCGTTAAGGAGGGAACCTGAGCTTCCAAGCGGTAAGGAAGATCTGGCGTCATGGGGCGGAGCTGAAAGTTTTACCACCCGGGTGGGTGGGAGGAGCCAGCTTGAAGACCTTCCAGCAAGATTTAAAGCGGTAAAGAACCTGCCAGACAGTGTGGATGAACAACATATCCATGTCCCTAGAAACAGTGTTTTCCTGCACCCTGTTGCTCCCCATAAGGTACTTGTATGTCTCTATCATATTCCCCCTCTCCCTTCTCTCCTCCAGGGAATACATATTCAAGTCCTTCAGCTTGCCCTCATAGGACCTGTGATGCAATCCCTGTACCATCTTTGTTGCCCTCCTCTGAACCTTCTCTACTCTGTCTATGTCCCCAGGTGGGGCCTCACTAGTGTCTTGTATGGTGAAATTATGACCTCCCTTTTCCTGCTGGTGATGCCCCTGCCTATGCATCCCAGCTTCCTATCTGCTTTACCTGCTGCCTTGCAACACTGTTTCCATACCTTGAGGTTATCAGAAACAATAACCCCAAGGTCCTTTCCTCCTTGGCATGCTATATCCCTGCCCCCCAACTGATATGTTATTTCAGGTTTTCGTACCCTATATGCATTATTTTGCACTTTCTGCGTTAAATTGCAACTGCCAAACCACTGACCATACTTCAAACTTCTTCGGGTCCTTCCTTATTCTGTCTACACCCTCTGGCATGTCCACTCTGTTACAGGGCTTCGTGTTGTCAGCGAACAGGGAAATTCTGCCTTCTAGGCCCTGCGCAATGTCACTGATGAAGATGTTGAATAGGATTGGTCCCAGCACTGATCCCTGCGGCACCCTACTGTTCACTCTTCCCTCTGTGGAGTGACAGCGATTTACCACCACCCTCTGTGTCCTGCCACCCAGCCAATTACCCACCCACCGCACTACTGCCCTGCCCACTCCCATGTTCCCCAGGTTAACAGCCTTCTATGCAGCACAGTGTCAAAGGCCTTGCTGAAGTCCAGATAGATCACATCCACTGCCCCCCCCCCCCCAATCCACCTCCCTTGTCACCTAGTCGAAAAATTCACTGAGGATGGTCTGGCACGACCTTCCCCCAGTGAAACCATGCTGCCTTGGGTACTGTAGTGTGCTGGCAATCAGATGTTCCACCAGTCTCTCCTTCAGAAGTGCTTCCGTGATTTTCCCCACTATCAAGATCAGGCTGACTGGTCTGTAGTTCCCCGCTTCCTCTTTGTTCCCGCTTTTGTATAAGGGGACTACATCTGCTGTCCTCCAGTCTTTGGGTACCTCCCCTGCTTCCAGTAACTGGCTAAACAGGATTGTCAGACGTTCAGCCACCACCTCTCTTAGTTCCTTTAGGACCCTGGAGTGCACCCCATCCAGCCCCATTGCTTTATCAACTCTTATTCCTTCAGGATCCTTTCCCGTGTAACAGGACTTGTACCCATTTCCATGCCCTTCCCACCCCTTGTACTCCCTTCAGGCCCGTTACCCTCCCCTTTCTCAGTAAAGACTGAGTAGAAATATCTGCTCAGTATGTCAGCCTTACTGTTGTCATCCTCCACACTGCCCCTGTCCTCCCCCCTCCCTTGAGTCTCACTATCCCTCCCTTTGCCCTTCTTTTTTCACTTATGTACCTGTAAAAGGTTTTGTCCCCTCTAACTACTGATTCTGCGATGTGCTCTACTGTCTGGGTTTTGGCTTCCCTTACTGACCTCCCTTTGCTCCTCCTGGTACTTCTCCCTATCCCCTTCTGCCTGTGTCTTTTTGTACTGCCTGAATGCAATCTTTTTGGCCTTCACTTACTCCGCTACCTCCTTAGAAAGCCATAATGGCCTCTTCTTTTCCCCTTGCTAACCTGCTTAACGCATAACTGTGTTACTCTTGTAATCCCCGTTTAAAATATTGTGCACTGTTCCTCCCCCCCATTCCTATTAGTGCCTCATTCAAGCATGTCCTCATTTTCCCAAAATCTAGGATATGTGTTTTTGTGCAGTTTGGTTCTGCTCCTTCTGTGATTTCAAACCACAGAGACCAGAGGTCACTGTTCCCCAGGTGCTCCCTCCATTGTTACCCCTCTCACACAGTCCTCGTTTGTGAGCACGAGGTCAGGTATAGCCTTCTGCCAAGTTGGTTCAATGACCAGCTGCTTAAGGAAGGCACCCTGAAGGGAGTCGAGGATAAATCTGGTCCCAGTTGATGCTGCTGCTGCTAGGAGGCTCCAGTCAACAACTGGAACATTGAAGTCTCCAACCAGCACCACCTCCCCCTTATCTGCCATCCTTTAGATGGCTAGCATTAACTCTCTGTCTGTCTCTTCCTCCTGAGTTGGTGGTCTATAGACCACCCCTGTGCAGATGGCTGACCCGTTTCCCCTTTCCAGCTTAACCCACAGTATCTCCCCCCATTTTGTTCCTCCTGGATCTCTGTGACCTTTATGTCACCTTTCACATAAAGTGCCACTCCTCCCTTCCTGCCTGCCCAGTCTTCTGAATATGCTGTAGCTGGGTATGGCCATCTCTCAGTCGTGGTTATGGTTACACCAGAAGAAAAATGGCACGCGTGGTGCCTCTCCATAAAAAGTGGGCTGAGGGATGAGTCGGGGAACTACAGGCCAGTCAGCCTGACCTCACTAGTGGGTAAGCTGATGGAAACGATCCTAAAAGTGACTGATCAGCTTTCTGGAGGACAATGGGCAACAGGAGTGAGACAGTATGGGTTTGTGTATAGCAGGTCCTGCCAAACTAACTTAACTGACTTCTTTTATTTGAACACTAGGACAGTGGACAATGGCCAGATGGCTGATGTCCTGTATCTATACTTCAAAATGGCCTTCAACTCAGTGCCTCATAGAAGACTGGTCGGGAATATGGATGACCTGGGTGTGGGCCTAAGCTTTGGGGATGGGTCAGAAGCTGGTTGCAGGACAGAAGTCAAAATGTAGTAGTTGGGGGAGAATTCTTTAAAGTGAGGCCTGTGACAAATGGGGTCCCACAGGGCCCGGCGCTGGGTCCAGTGTTGTTCAACATCATCATCATAAGTGATATCACGGATGGATCAAGTGTAAAATCAGCCTGTCTGCAGGTAACACCAGGCTCTGTGGGTGGGTGGACCAGAGGAGGGAAGACAGGAACTCAGGGAGGACCTGGCTAGGTTAGAAAAATGGTATGGCATTTGGCAGCTGGGGTTCAATGCTAAAAGTGTAAAGTTATGCACTTGGGGGTGAAGAATCCAGGGACCAAATACTGGCTGGTGGTTAGCAGATAATCAGGTCAGAGGAAGAAAAAGACCTAGGAGTAATAATCACAAGTGATGTAAAACACCTGGCACACTGCAAGAGTGCAGCAGCCAAAGCAAACTGGATGCTGGGCTACACAGCCAGGGAAATTACCACCAGGAAGGCAGAGATCATTCCATCACTGTACAGGTCACTGATAAGACCATATCTGGAGTATAGTGTGCAGTTTCGGTGCCCATATTTTAAGAAAGATATAAACTTGCTGGAAACTATCCAGAGAAGGGCAACCAAGATTATCCAGGGCCAGGCTTAAGAGCCTCACAATGTACTCTCAAGAAAAGAAGAGAGGAGAGACATGATTAAGACCTTTAAATACCTTAACGGTCATAACAGTGTGAGCAATGAGGGCCTCTTCACCCTTAGTGGGGACAAGACCACTAGGGGACACAGCCTAAAGCTGGTGGTGGTGTTTGGGGGCGGTCAGGAACTTTCACCAAGCGGGTGGTAGCCAGGTGTAATAATCTGATAGAGGAGGTGGTATCCTTAAAAACATTGGACAGCTTTAAGAGAAGGTGGGATAGGGTGAATGGAAAAGTTGCAGTAGGAGGGGTGCAAGTTGGGGGGGTTCAGGAAGGTTAGAAACAGGCAGGGGGACAGGTCGCGCTGTAAATACATTGGGAACCACGCACTCGAGTAGAATACACAGACCGAAAAGCCTTTATCTGCTGGCATGTTCACATGTATTTTTATTTTTAATTTTTTTACATTTATTATGCTTTATTTTGCCACCTTGCCGCCGGTTCCTCAGCCCGGTCATGGACCCTTCTGCTCCCACTCCCACACTGGCCGTAGCTACCCGATACCCCCTTGCTTATCCCCTAAGGCGGGGTTG
This sequence comes from Neoceratodus forsteri, assembly GCA_016271365.2. Classification (NCBI taxonomy): domain Eukaryota; kingdom Metazoa; phylum Chordata; order Ceratodontiformes; family Ceratodontidae; genus Neoceratodus; species Neoceratodus forsteri. The sequence goes on from JADMNL010000022.1 coordinate 586,024,926, forward strand.
CAGGACTGGCCCATAGCGCCACAATCAACGGGATAGGTCAGGGAGCTAACTGAAGCAGAGGTCGGGCTTCATCAAGGTGGCTGGCAGTGATTTTCTCCCCGATGTAGGGGGGGGTGGGGACGTGCAATTATGGCCAGCATCCGCCCCCGAACATATTGACGTCGGCGAATTTGATATACCCAGCCTCCGCTGGGTCCGTGAGAGACACCGAACACTCTACCATCCTCTCCCTGAAGAAGGAGAGCAGTTGTTGGGACACCTGATACTCTCTCCCCCGGCTGGCCCTCCAACATCCCGGTCTGTTCCATCTGCTGACATGTTCACATATATACAGAACTACAGTTACAGGTGAATAGCTTGTATTTCTAGGACTGTGGATTCAGTTCACTATCCACACTCTGGCAGACTCCAAGCAGTCCTCTGGGAGGAGGGAGCAAGGCACGCACCCCTATCTGGCGAATAGAAACTGGAGGGCAGAGGGGCCAAAAGCAGCATCCCGACAACTCATGATGTAGATGCTATAATGGGATATGAAGGTGTGTGCTTTAGTCACTGAGGCAGCAATATGTCTGATGGAGTAATAACTAAGCCCCTTTGGCAGCTCCCCACCAGCCAACGGATAGAGATCAATGCAGGATGTTATCCACCTGGCAATCATCCGCTTTGTTGTCAATCTGCAAGGCAAGGCTCGAGTATAAGTTACAAACAGTTGGTGAACCTCACCCTGAACTCCAGCCATGCACTCTTTTTAACAAGAGAGTGCCCATCGCAGATCCAGGGTATGGAGCCTGCGATAGACATCTTAGGTCAGGTTGGTAAAGTATACCGGTCAGGTTGGGACAAATCAAGTAGCCAGGTGGCCAATGGCTACTGTACTTAAAAAAAACTGGTTTGGATACCAGATTTTAAAAGTTGTTGACCAACTTGGCTACCTGCCTACAAAGTGATATTGAGCCCTTAAAAAAGTATGACTACAAATATTGGTTTGGCTATCAGATTTTGAAAGCTAGTGGCCAAATTGACCAGATCAAAAACTGATTTTTCCCACCATGAAGCCGGTAAGTTAATCACCTAGTTAAGGTGAAATTTCAATACAACCATCGGGAGGAACTTCAGGTGGGGGCAAACAATGACCTTGTCCTTATGGAAGACAATGTAAGGCAACTCCACCAGGAGCGCCTGGAGCTCACTAATCCTTCTGTCTGACACGACAGCCACCAAGAAGGCAGTATTCCACAACAGATGAGACATCTCACAATTGTGCACTGGCTAAAATAATATTTTGCACATGAGCACTGCCAACACCAGCAGTACGTCCCATGGAGCTGGGACAACTGGTCCAGGCCTCTAAAAAAGGCACCCAACCACCTTCTGCTGGGTCACCATTGGCATATCAGCATGTCACATTATACAGAGATAGCTGCCACTTACACCTCTTTCATAGGTCCAACTTGAGAGAGGGACCATATGTAATAGAGGATATTTGCCATGGGATCAAGCTCCTTGTCCAAGCACTAGATCAAGAACTTCTTATACTTGAATGCATAGCATTTATGAGTTGACCCTTTACAGGATGCCACAATGTGGAGGATCTCTTCCGAAAAGCCTAAAGTCTGGAACTCTAGCCGCTCAGTAATAAGGCTGAGAGGCGCAGGGATTAAAGGTGTGGATGCAGGCTCTTCTCATCTAGTCAGGTCATCCAGTCTAGGTAGAGTGGCAACTGCCACAGAGGCCTACTGCTGAGGCCGAGGAGATCCCAATACCAGAACTTTCTGGGCCAGCCAGGCACCATCAGGTTCATTGGTGCCTTTCCCTTCTGGGCCTTGACCACAACCTTGTGGACCAAGGGAAAGACATACACAAGGCCTGGGGTCCATGGCCTCGCAAAGGCATCCCCCAACAGTGTCTCAGACTGTGGGGATAGGGCACTAAACAGCCTCAGCTTTTTGTTCTCCCATGAGAAAAACAGGTCCACCACAGTGGTGCCCCACTGGGAGCAGGTGGTCTACCATCTCCTGATTCAGGGCCCATTCGTTCAATGTCTCTTCAATCCACGTGAGTGCATCTGCCAGCTGACTTCATTCACTTGTCGTGGATCTCCAGAAGATCTGCACACAGGCTGTGCATGAAGGTCCAAGTGCAGAGAGCCTCCTGACACAATAGAAGGAGTGTGCCTTGCCCTGCCTTTTCAGGCAGAACACGGTCATGGTGTTGTCTGTCTGGATCTGCACAATCTAATCCCGGATCAAAAGCAAACTGTCACACAGAGCTCCAGCAGGCTGATGGGGTGACGGAACTCCCGGGATAACCAGAACCTGTGTGCTCTGTGGTCTCTAAGGTGGGCTCCCCACCATGTCAGACAGTTCTAAGCAGGCAAACAGGATTCCATCCTCCACATGTTGTAGGTCCAGCACCCACTGAATGACATCCCACATCGACCGGGTCATGACAAGCAGACAGTCCAAGTGACATAGGCGATGGGACTACTGCTGGCCAGCTCCCAATGCAGTTGGTGCATCCACCAGCAAGCCCAATAGATCATGCTGCTGGAGGATGCCATATACCCCAGCAGCCACAAGAAGGCCCGAGCAGAGTGCAAAAGCCCAACCTGAAATGATCAGGCAAAAGAGACAAGAGTAAATGCCCGGTCCCCAGGGAGACAGGCTTTGGCCCACAGGGAGTCTAGTTCTTGAACTTTATCAGTTCTGAGAGGGAACAGTTACAGGGGGAAGATCTGTGGGGATATCATGCCAATAGGTAAGTCTGGGAGATCATGGACAATGGAGGGGGTGATGGAGCCGGTTGAAGGAAGCATATCTTGGCATGGCTCAGATGCAAATCCCTACATATATTTAACAAAAAAAAAATCCAGAGGCAGCCTGCTAACCATTTGTAGAACCCACCTGCCAGAGGTAATGGTGAACCACTGTGGCAAGAGACAGTGCAACTGACCCTTAACCAGGAGCTTCAGTAGGGACTGGACAGGTGGGGTATGACACCCCACAGCCCATCACTGTGCAGCCTTGAAGGGGGCTCCAGCCACAGGTGCGGTGGGAGCACCACCACCTTTGTATCCAGCCACCAAATTTAGGCTTCGGGTGCCAGTGCTGATACTGCACCTGCTGAGACTGCGGCTGAGACTGCTGTGGCAGAAAGGGCCAATACTGGAAGGCCTTCTTGTTAAGAGTTTTGGTCTTTCTGGGATGAAGCCACAGAATCAAGAATGGCACTGGACTTTTCAATCCTCATCAGTATCCTTCCATCCCAGGGTTAAAGAGGCTGGTCCCAAGACGGGACATAGGTCAACTTATGTGGAATATCCGACATAAAGGTGGAGAGCCTCAGCCAGGCCATGCGATGCATAGCAACTGCCGCTGCCATGGCACAGGCACAAGAGCTGCTCATATCCAGTGCCGTCTGGAGCTGGTGTTTAGCCAGTGATTCACACTAGTCTCTCACCATCTTGACCAGCAACTGTTTGTCAGCAGGCAGATGGGAAAGGAGGTCATCCTAGCAGTCCCAGCAGGAAGTGACCACTGGTCACCATGACAACATAGCTGGCTTAACAGAGACCCAGCCGCATACACGTTCTGTTGTGTGCCATTGGGACTGCATACTTATGGACCACACAACTGGAGGGTGCCGGGCAGGATGCTGGATGCTGCCAAAGTTGGTTCCAAGATGGCCTCTGCCATGGGAAAGACAACCCCTCAGGGAATCTTCACTGTCCAGTATGTCAGTAAACAAGCATGTAGCCGATTTCTGCACTGGTTCCAAGGGTACACTCGTGGACTCGGATATATGACAAATCAAAGTCCCAAAAGGCATCAGCCTGTGCTGGTCAACTCTCACTGACTCTCGGTCAGAAAAGTGAATCTTGGTCGAAGCCATGGATGCACTGTCCAATTTGTCAGACGATTCCTCAAAAACTGCCTTCAACTGTGCCACCGTGGCCCACCATAGTATCCTTGGACTGGGTGATTGCCACTGAAAGCCAAGCCTGGAAAGCCATCAGCAGCACAGGACTCTTTGGTTAGAACCCCCAAATAAAGAGCTGCAGTGGAGATAGCTTCATGTGAAGGGGTGGAGAAGCAGACACAGGGAACAGCTGCGAATCATGGACCACTATGGGAATGACCAGTGTAGTCCAGAGGGCCGAAGGTCCGGGGGCAGAGCCCTACCCCTCCCAGCATTGCTTCACTGCTACCACAGGAGTTTGTTGTAGTGGTGATAGATGTTTCATCAATGCCTCTCCTCACCCAAGGAGGATAAGGAGCGTTGACGGCAGCACCTCCCGGTTGAGCAGAATTCAGAGCATTAACAGCACCTTGATCTTTAAGTTCATCGTTGACCCATGGATCGATGTAGACTGGTATCCTCCGGAGGGTTATGGAAAACCACCTGCCTCATCATGTTGCGTGTGAGAGGCTTCAAAGAGAAAAATCACTGGTGGAGATCGCTCCTGAGGTAACCCAGCCAGGGACACAGACTGGGCCATGTCCTCCTGAATGAGGACTGGGAAAAACCAGGATATGGGAGATTGACTCATCATCTACCTCTACCAGCAGGTGGTCGACTGGCTTGAGAATTATCTCGACTGCCGGCTCGATCAGAGTCAAGGTTGACAAGCTTGATGGGGGTACCATGGAGCTCTTGACCTTAACTTTGGCTGAAAGAAGCTCAACCAAGTCAAGCGGCCAGGGAAGCCAAAGGAGCAGGCAGAGCATGACCTTTCCCAATCACGTGAATGGGGAGGGCTGTGAGCACCTCCTGCTGCGGAGGAAAGGGCTCACCTCTAAGATTCAGAGGGCCAGATACATTTCTCTGAACTCAGAGAATGATCCTCTGATGCCGGCTAGAGACTGACACGGAATTCACTGCAGCTATCACCACTTCCTCTTCCACGACCACTGCTGTGCGGATGACCCAGCAGTTTTTGGGGCCTTATTGCGGTCTTTTAGCTGACCAAAGGACAGTTGAACTTTCTGGTTCTTCACAGATGGGGGTAGCATGGCCTGGCACAAAGTGCATCCCTCGAAGTCATGCTGTATGCCCAAGCAGTAGAGACACATTTTGTGCAAATGCGTCGCCAACATTTTTTGCTGGCACCGGATGAAAACCTTAAACCTAGGATTCTTTCCCTCCATCAATGATCGCAATGTGAAGATTGAGTAGTAAAGCCAGAAAATACAGGTTACTCACCTGTAACAGGAGTTCTAGGAATGGTATATGTTGTTCATCCACACTCTCTGGCAGGTATCCTTGCCGCTTTCACTCTTGCCGGAAGGTCTTCAAGCTGGCTCCTACCACCCACCCGGGTGGTAAAGCTCTCGGCTCCGCCCCATGACGCCAGATCTGGCCCGCTGGAAGCTCAGGTTGTGCGTCGATGCTGGGGAGGTTGGGTGGGTCGTGTAGAACAACAACATATACCATTCCTAGAACTCCAGTTACAGGTGAGTAACCTGTATTTCTAGGGACATGGATATACAGGTTACTCACCTGTAACAGGAGTTCTAGGAATGGTATATGTTGTTCATCCACACTCATTGGCAGTATCCTTGCCGCTTTAAATCTTGCCGAAGGTCTTCAAGCTTGCTCCTCCCACCCACCCGGTGGTATAACTCCTGCCCGCCCCATGACGCCAGATCTGCCCGCTGGAAGCTCAGGGCTGTGCGTCGGGCCGGAGGTCGGGTGTCGTGGGATGAACAACATATACCATTCCTAGAACTCCTGTTACAGATGAGTAACCTGTATTTCTAGGGACATGGATATGTTGTTCATCCACACTCATTGGCAGACTCCTAGCAGTTCTCCGGAGGAGGGAGGCAAGACACAACTCTCATATACTTACTTGGGAAAGAGAGACTGAGAACCGAGGCCCCAAAACCAGCATCCCGGCGTGACTCAAGGTCGATGTGGTAGTGGGTAATGAAGGTGTTTGCTGACTTCCAGGTAGCAGCCCTGCAGATTTCCTGGATAGGGACGTCCTGAAGCAGCCACCGTTGCAGCAGTATGGCGGGTAGAATGAGCTCTTATCCTCTGGGAGGCTCCATGCCCGCCAACTTATAGCAGAGATCTATGCAGGAGGTTACCCACCTGCTTATCGTCCGCTGGCTGCAGGTCTGCCAGATGCGGCTTCAGCGTGGGTGACAAACAGCTGGCGAACCTCTCCCAATTTCAGCCGTCGCGCCCTTATAATAAGCGAGCGCCTCTAGGGTCCAGAGTATGGAGCCTATTCGCCTCCGAGGTGTGATTGGGGTAGAACACCGCAGAGTCAACACCTGGTTAAGGTGAAACTCCACACCACCTTCGGAAGGAATTTCGGGTGGGGAAGAGGACAACCTTGTCCCTGTGGAAGACCAGGTAAGGAGACTCGATGGAAAGCGCCTGGAGCTCTCCCATCCTTCTGGCTGACGGATAGCCACCAAGAAGGCGGTCTCCACGACAGGTGAGAGAGAGCACACCTGTGCATAGGTTCGAATGGCTTGCCCATGAGCTTTGCCAGTACCAGCAGTAGATCCCACGGAGGTGGGGTTCCCGCATGACTGAGGAAATGTGATCAAGGCCTTTGAAAAAGCGCCTAGACCACCTTCTCCCATGCCACTAACTGCTTCCCTGCCCGCGCCTGCAAGCAGAGATGGCTGCCAGGTGCACCCTTAGGGTCACGACCTAAGCCCTTGACTAGAAAGGGACCATAAATAGTCCAAGATGCTTGCCAAGGAACAGGAGGAAGGGTCCAAGCCCTTGTTCTGACACCAAATGGAAAACCTCTTTCCATTTGAAGGCATAGCATTTTCTGGTCGACTCTACGGGACGCCTCAACTACATTGAGGACCTCGTCGGAAAGACCCAAGGCCTGGAACTCTAGCCGCCAGGAACCAGGCCGTCAGGTGCAGGGATTGAAGGTCCGATGGAACACCTTCCCTGATTGACTGAGAGCAGGTCCGGCGAGCTGGAAGCTGCCGCGAGTCCTGGAGCTGAGACTGAGGAGATCTGGTACCAGAACTGGCGAGGCCAGTCTGGGCTATCAGAATCACCTGCGCCTTGTCCCTCCTCGCCTTGAGAAGCACCTTGTGGATCAAGGGAAATGGGGAAAGGCGAAAAGAGGCCCGGGGTCCATTGCCTCGAGAAGGCATCCCCTGCAGCGAGCCCCTGCTGAGGGGGCGGGCATGGAACAGACTCAGCTCGCTCTCCATGGAGGCAAACAGGTCCACCTGAGGTGTGCCCCAAAGGGAGAACAGATGCTGTACTACTCCGGCAGGAGAGACCACTGTGGGATGCAGCCCATCCGCTCCAGGGCATCGGCCAGGGTGTTGGAGGCTCCTGCCACGTGAATGGCTAGGAGATCCGCCCAGGCTGCGCAACGAGTGACCAAATGCGGAGAGCTTCCTTGCATAGAAGCATGGAGCGCCCCGCCTGACGGTTCAGATAGTACATGGTCGTGGTATTGTCCGCTCTGGACTCGGACCACTTGACCCCGGAGGAACGGAGCAAAGGCGGTGAGAGCTAGCGGACCGCCGGAGCTCCAGCAGGTTGATGTGGCATCGGACTCTCTGGGACCAGAGGCCATGAGCCCGTGTTCCCCAGATGGGCACCCCAACCCATCAGAGAGGCATCGGTCAATAGAGAGACCGTCGGCTCGGGGCGGACGAACGGGATGCCCTCCTGCAAATGAACTGGAACGGTCCACCACTGGAGAGCGTTCCACATCCCCTGTGTCACCGACACAAGCTGGTCCAAGGGATCGCAGCGTTGTGACCACTGGCTGGCCAGTCCCCACTGAAGGGGACGCATGTTCCAGCGGGCCCAACGGACCACGCTGGTGCAGGCCGCCATGAGACCCAGGAGGCGCAGGAAGTCCCGGGCAGGGCGCAATTGCCCAACCAGAAATGATCGGGCAAAGGAGGAAAGAACCTCGGCCCTGTCCGCTGGAGCCGCCTGGCTCAAGAGAGTCGAGCTGCTGCCATGAATAGAATCACCTGCTTGCCTCGAGTTCGACTTGGCCTCGCTTGATAAGGAGGCCCAGTTGAGAGCAGACCTGGAGGCCAGATCTCTGACCACTCTGCCTCCTCCCTGGAGGGAGCTGCTATCAGCCAGTCGTCCAGGTAAGGGTACACCCGACCCCGGGCGCCAGAGGAATGCTGTCACCACTGCCATGCATTTGGTGAAGACCCTGGGAGCTGGAGACAAGCCAAGGGCATGGCTTGAACTGGAAGAGGATCCTCCGCCGGAAGCGAAGGAATCTCTGGTGAGACGGACGGATAGGGATGTGAAAAACGCTGCCCTGCAAGTCCAGAGAGCAGAACTACACGCCGCGCTCCAAGGATGGTATTATCTGAGCCAGAGTGACCATCCTGAAGGTTCGAGACCTTAGGAACTTGTTTAGGTCGTAGGTCGAGAATGGGGCGCCAGCCCCCGTCTGCTTTGGAACCAGGAAGTACCTGGACACAAACCCTGGGTCTGGAAGGAGGGTCCACCACCTCTTACCACCTCCTTCTGGAGGAGGAGGCGATGTCGGCTCGACAGCCGCCAGTGAGGCTGGGGATCCCGAAGCCCCAGGGGCAGCTCTGAAGGGTGGTGCCTGCTCAATTCCAGAGGCAGGCCTCTTCCCACCACCTCCAAGACCCACCTGTCCGTGGTAACAGCGGACCAGGCGAACGGAAGTGCTGGAGCCGCCTCTCCACGGGGACCCAGGGGGTGGTGACGGGGATGGGGCGACACCCTCAGCCCGTCACTGGGCAGGCTTGGAGGAGGGACCGCCGAGGGACCCTCCTGGACCTTTTCCTCCCTGCCTCCTGTTAGAGGCAGCGGCTTGGGTTTGGGATGCCAAGGCCGAGCCTGCTGGCCCCTGGCGTTGCTGGGCAGGCGCGAGGCACAGAAGGACGAAGGAGCTTAGGCTGTGGTTTGCGGCCTTGTCCTTCTGAGCGGAAGAGACCGAGTCCAAGGTGGCATTGACTTCCGATCCTCTGCAGGTGACCTTCCACCCCAGGGTCAAGAGGTCAGTCCCCAAAGGGAACATCCGCCAACTTGTGCTGGGTATCCAGGTAAAGGTGGATATCCTCAGCCAAGCTCACGACGATAGCCACTGCGGCCGCCACCGATCTGGCACATGAGTCCCCTATATCCAAAGCAGTCTGGAGCTGCTGTTTGGCCACTGCTCCTGCCCTGGTCCCGCACCTGCTTAACCGTAGTCTGCAGATCGGCGGGAAGATGAGGGATGACCTCATCCAGGAGCCCAACAGGGCATGAGAAAATGTGCCATGAGGACGGCCGAATCGGCCTGACGAAGGCCGAGAGAGGACGAAGCGAGACTTTTCGCCTCGACATAGTCCAATTTCTTGACCTTGTCAGGAGGTTTGTCCACATCCCTGGCGCTTGCCGGGCTACCGGAAAACGCTGTCGGTAACCAACCCCTCAGCAGAGGGTGTTCAAAAACCGGACAAGGAACCGTAGGGACCACATACTTCCTGGCCATCCTGGCCGAAGGCGAGGGCAGGAAGCAGGGCGCTGCCAAAGCTCCAGTGCCGACCCACTATGGCCTCGCCACCGGAAAGGCCTCCGCCGAGAATCCCTCGGTCCAGAATCTCCGTGAGGGGATACCTGGCCCGCTTGGAACGGTTCGAGCTCCATCCCGTAGACTCGAGATGAGCCAAGTAGTCCTAGGAAGGACGACGGGCTATCGCCCATTGACTGACCTCCTGAAGACCCAAGTCCAGTCGCTGAGAAGAAGGAGGAATCATCTTCGGACTCGGAAGAGTCCTCGAAGAGCTGCCTCTGGCCTGAGCCACCCTTCACCTGCCGAGGTCGGTCGGGAGTGAGGGTAACTGACAGCCGATGGGGTAAACCCTTAGCCGACCGAGAATCCTTGGTCGGAGCCCCAATTGGTGGCTGTGGAGGCGGAGGTTCCACCGAATCGGTGGAGCAGCTGGTTTCCGAACAACCGCCTGGGTATAGGCCTCGGACAAGTCGAGGGGTGTGTCGGCTGCCCGTGACAGTTACTTAATGGCGGGAAGGCCGGAGTCGCTTATTCCCGCCAGGAGGAGCTTGTTGCAACATAAGGTCCTCGTACTCGCCGACGTAATTTACGCCAAGCTCCCTCATCCGGAGGAGGAGGACGAGGACGAGCGGCGACGCCGCTTACCGCGGTGCCGAGACCGAGACCGCCTATGACGGTGGGAACGGCTGGACCGCGAAGAGGTCCGAGACGAGACCGAGTCCCGGAATTTCCGGGTCGGTGCGGAGAGGTGTCGGCCGAACCGCACTCCTTCGGCTCGGAAGGTCCATCCGAGGGCTCCGGAACCGAGGCACAGGCGAGCCCACGGGATCCTCAACTCTCCCGGGGAACCGGAGAGGGGAATCTCGGCTGCTAAAGGCGACAGTCTCGTCTAATGGGTCGAGAAAATCTCGACTTCATCGGTGGGAGTCTCGTCAACTGACCTGACGGGGACACCGTGAGGCCAGTGGCCGAGCCGAGCGGTCGGATCAAGCCGACGGTCGACGGCCCGGGAGAGGGACCTTTCCCGCCTCCCAAGAGCGTCCGAGAGGGATTTACCCCGTCCCTCTTTTGGACCGAGAATAAGGTCCCGAGACGCAGGCCCTTCTCCTTTAGTGGAGAGGGACAGACAAAGCTCTTAAAAGAAGCCGTGTAGGAAGAACCCAGAGAGAGCGGATAAATGCCGCGCCGAGGAAGATACGGCCCTGCCGCCCTCCTCTCGAGGCGACCATCCGCTCGAGCTGATCCGGCCGGAGCCGCCGCGCGGACACCGCTCAACCGGGCCTCCTTGGACTTCACCGAGGGAACGCTCGACGGCTCCAGTTGCACCGGGCAGCACGGTCTTCGAGGACATAGGCCGAGAAAGATGAGCACAGGTCGCAAGCCTGCGGGTCGTGCTCAAGGCCTAGGCAGTATACACACGTGAGTGAGGATCCGTCTCGAGACATCTTCGCCCGCATGGGCACTTCCGAAACCGAGTCGACGGTCCATCGCAGTCATGAGGGATAGAAGACTGAAGTCTTTTTGCAAAATTTTATTTTTAAATCCGCAAACGGAGAAATAGGAACCAGTCGCAAACGCAGAGCGTTAAGGAGGGAACCTGAGCTTCCAAGCGGTAAGGAAGATCTAGAGTTATGGGGCGGAGCCGAGAGTTATACCACCCGGGTGGGTGGGAGGAGCAAGCTTGAAGACCTTCAGGCAAGATTTAAAGCGGCAAGGATACTGCCAATGAGTGTGGATGAACAACATATCCATGTCCCTAGAAATGTTGTTCATCCACACTCTCTGGCAGACTCCTAGCAGTTCTCTGGGAGGAGGGAAGCAAGGCGCACATCCCCGATACTTACTTGGGAAAGAGAGACTGGAGAACAGAGGCCCCAAAACCAGCATCCCGGCGTGACTCGAGGTCGATGTGGTAGTGGGTAATAAAGGTATGTGCCAACTTCCAGGTAGCAGCCTTGCAGATATCCTGGATAGGGACATCCCTGGAAGCAGCTACCGATGCAGCGGTATGGCGGGTAGAATGAGCTCTTATCCCTCTGGGAGGCTCCATGCCCGCCAACCTGTAGCAGAGCTCTATGCAAGAGGTGATCCACCTGCCTATCGTCCGCTTTGCTGCAGGTCTGCCAGGTGCGGCTTCAGCGTAGGTGACAAACAGCTGGCGAACCTCTCCCCGAACTTCAGCCGTCCGCTCCTCATAGTAAGCGAGCACTCGTCTAGGGTCCAAAGTATTGAGCTTGTACTCGGCCTCCGAGGTGTGATTGGGGTAGAACACCGGCAGAGTCAACACCTGGTTAAGGTGAAACTCCAACACCACCTTTGGAAGGAATTTCGAGTGGGGGCGCAGGACAACCTTGTCCCTGTGGAAGACCAGGTAGGAAGGCTCGATGGAAAGCGCCTGAAGCTCTCCCATCCTTCTGGCTGACGTGATAGCCACCAAGAAGGCGAGTTTTTCAACAACAGGTGTGAAAGATCACACCTGTGCATTGGTTCGAATGGCTTGCCCATGAGCTTGGCCAATACCAGCAGTAGATCCCACGAGGTGGAGGTTCTCGCACCAGAGGGGATATGTGATCAAGGCCTTGAAAAGCGCCACCACCTTCTCCTGCACCACTGACTGCTTCGCCCGCGCCCAGTAAGCAGAGATGGCTGCCAGGTGCACCCTTAAGGGTCACAACCAAGCCCTTGCTGAGAAAGGGACCACAGGTAGTCCAGAATGCTTGCCAAGGGGCAGTCGGAAGGGTCCAAGCCTTTCCCCTGACACCAAATGGAAAACCTCTTCCATTTGAAAGCATAGCATTTCCTGGTCGACTCCTTACGGGACGCCTCAACGACGTTGAGGACATCGTCAGAAAGACCCAAAGCCTGGAACTGTAGCCGCTCAGGAACCAGGCCGTCAGGTGCAGGGATTGAAGATCCGGATGTAATACCTTCCCCTGACTGACGGAGATCAGGTCCGGGCGGGCTGGAAGCCGCCTCGGGAGCCTGGAGCTGAGGCTGAGGAGATCTGGATACCAGAACTGGCGGGGCCAGTCTGGGGCTACCAGAATCACCTGCGCCTTGTCCCTCCTCGCCATGAGCACCACCTTGTGGATCAAGGGAAATGGGGGAAAGGCGTAGAAGAGGCCCGGGGTCCATGGCCTCGAGAAGGCATCCCCCTGCAGCGAGCCCTGCTGAGGGGGGCCGGGCATGGAACAGACTCAGCTTCGCATTCTCCCTGGAGGCAAACAGGTCCACCTGAGGCGTGCCCCAGTGGCAGAAGAGATCTTGTACTACCTCCGGCAGGAAACACCACTCATGAGACGCAGCCCCTATCTGGCTTAGGGCATCGGCCAGGGTGTTGGGAGGCTCCTGCCACGTGAATGGCTAGGAAATCCGCCTCTAGGCTACGCACTAGGGACCAAATGCGGAGAGCTTCCTTGCATAACAGCATGGAGCGCGTCCCGCCCTAGCGGTTCAGATAGTACATGGTCGTGGTGTTGTCCGTCTGGACCTGAACCACTTGACCCCGTAGAAATGGAGCAAAGGCGGTGAGAGCTAGACGGACCGCTCGGAGCTCCAGCAGGCTGATGTGGCATCGGGACTCCCGAGGGGACCAGAGGCCGTGTGCTCGGTGTTCCCCCAGATGGGCACCTCAACCCATCAGAGATGCGTCGGTCAAGAGAGACCGTTGGCTCGGGGCGGACGAACGGGATACCCTCCTGCAGATGTGCTGGAACAATCCACCATTGGAGAGCGTTCCACATCTCCTGGGTCACTGTCACGGGCCGGTCCAACGGATTGTGACCACTGGCTGGCCAGTCCCCACTGAAGGGGACGCATGTACCAACAGGCCCAACGGACCACGCTGGTGCAGGCCGCCATGAGGCCCAGGAGGCGCAGGAAGTCCCGGGCAGGGCGCAACTGCCCAACCAGAAATGATTGGGCAAAGGAGGAAAGAACCTCGGCCCTGTCCGCCGGGAGCCGTGCTCTGGCTCGCAGAGTGTCGAGGTCTGCCCCGATGAACAGAATCACCTGCTTTGGCATGAGTTCCGACTTGGCCTCGTTGATGAGGAGGCCAACCTGGAGGGCCATATCTCCGGACCGCTCCACCTCTAGTCTGAAGGGGGCTGCTATCAGCCAATCATCCAGGTAAAGGTACACCCGGACCCCTCAGCGCCACAGGAATGCTGTCACCACTGCCATGCATTTGGTGAAGACCCTGGGAGCTAGGGAGAGGCCGAAGGGCATGGCCCGGAACTCTTATAGGGGTCCCTCCGCTCTGAAGCAGAGGAACCTCTGATGGGACGGATGGATTGGGACGTGAAAGAACACGTCCTGGAGGTCCAGGGAGTAGAACCACACGCCTCATTCCAAGGATGGGATTATCTGAGCCAGAGTGACCACCCTGAAGGTCCGAGACCTTAGGAACTTGTCCAGGTCGAGAATGGGGCACCAGCCCCCCGTCCATTTTGGGACAAGGAAGTACCTGGATACAAACCCCGGGTCTGGAGGAGGATCCCCCACCTTCCTGATTACCTCTTTTTCGAGGAGCAGGGCAATATCGGCCCGGCGGGCTGACAGCGAGGCTGCAGACCCCGTGGCCCCTCCAAGGGGCAACGGCTCGAAAAGGCGGAACCTGCTTGAACTCCAGAGGCAGGCCTTTTCCTACCACCTCCAACACCCAGCGGTCCGTGGTGATAGCGGACCAGGCGGAAAGGAAGTGGCGGAGCCATCCCCCCACGGGGAACCCAGGGGGGAGTGACGAGGTTGGGGAGGCACCTCAACCCATCACTGGGCAGGCTTGGAGGAAGAACCGGCCGAGGGACCTCCCGGGCCTTTACCTCCTTGCTTCCTGTTGGAGGAAGCCGTCGGCTTGGGATGCCAAGCGCGAGCCTGCTGGCCCTGTTGCTGGTGCTGCTGGGCCAGTCGAGAAGCAGGGACCGAAGGACGAAAGGACTTCTGCTGCTGACGCCGGCCTTTGTCCCTCTGGGCGGAGGTGACCGAGTCCAGAGTGGCACTAGACTTCTCGATCCGCTGGAGGTGTCCCTCCACTCCAGGGCCAAAGAGGTCAGTCCCCAAGAAGGGGACGTCCGCCAACTTGTGCTGGGTATCCGCCGTGAAGGTGGATATCCTCAGCCCCGCCCTGCATCGCATGGCCACCGTGGCCGCCACTGACCTGGCACAGGAATCACCTATGTCCAGAGCAGTCTGGAGCTGCTGCTTCGCCACCGCCCTACCCTGGTCCCACACCTGGCGGACTGTGGTCTGCAGGTCAGGCGGGAGATGAGGAACAACCTCATCCAGGGAGCCCATGAGGGCGTGGGAGAAGTGTGCCATCAGCACGGCCGAGCTGGCCTGTCGGAGGCCGAGGGAGGACGCAGCGTACACCTTGCGCCCGGCAAAGTCCACGTTTTTGGACTCTTTGTCGGGGGGCTTGTCCACATCCTGAGCGTTACCGGAACGCCAGAAAACGCTGTCAGTGACTAACCCCTCGGCAGAGGGGTGTTCAGAGAAACCGGGCAAAGAGCCGGTAGGGACCGCATACATCCTGGCCGAGGGCGCAGGACAGGAAGCAGGCCACTGTCAAAGCTCCAAGGCTGGGTCGACAATGGCCTCAGCCACCGGAAAGGCCTCCGTGGGAGAATCCCCTCGGTCCAGAATCTCCGCCAGGGGATACTTGGCCCGTTTGGACACGGGCTCGAGCTGCATCCCGGTGGACTCCGAGATGAGTCGAAGCAGACCCAAGAAGGACGATGGGCTATCGTCCACTGACTGGCCCCCGGAGGACTCCAGATCGCACTGCCTGGGGAACAGGGAGGAATCGTCATCGGATTCCGAAGAGTCTGCGAAGAGCTGCCTCGGCCCTAAGCCACCCTCCACCTGCCGAGGACGGTCGGGAGTGAGTGTGACCGCCAACTTGTGGGGCAGGCCAGGACCCGACCGAGAATCCTTGGTCGGTGCCCCCGACTTCGGTTGTGGAGGCGGAGGTTCCACTACAATCGGTGGACCAGCTGGTTTCGGCTTAGCAACCGGCCCTGGAGCGGGCAACTCGACTGGAACGAGTGGTTGCTTCAGGCGTTCAGGTGACAGCCACTTGATGGCCGGGGTAGGCTTAGGCCCGGATAACAGCAACTGCTGCCACATAAGATCCTCGTAGCGCCAGCGCAACTTGCGCCGCAGCCTCTCCTCACCCGAGGAGGAGGACGAGGAAGAACGGCGTTGCCGCTTACTCCGGTAACGAGACCGCCGATGGCGGGAATGGCTGGACCGAGAAGAGGTCCGAGACAGAGACCCTCGGGGGGACCAAGGGTGGGTCTTGGAAGGGTTGGGGGATACCCGCTCTTCCCTCAGCTCGGGAACTTTAACCGGAGACTGCGGTCCCGAAGGAGCAGGCAGATCCTCGGTATCCACCGGGGGAACCGGTGAAGTATGGTTGTCAACTTCTCCAGTCGACAGCCCGTCTAACGGATCGAGGAAAATCTCGACTTTGTTGACGGAAGTCTCGGCAGGCTGGCCTGACGGGGGGGGGGGCACCGTGAAGCCAGCAGCCTCAGCCGCAACCACGACCAAAGTCAACGGTCGGCTGTCTGGAAGGGGACCCTCCTGGCCTACCTAACGCCGACGTGGGACTTACTCTTCAACTCCCTTTTCTTGGGCCGAGAAGAATGTCCCAAAGGCCCCTCTCCTTTCGTGGAAAGGGACTGGCAAAGCTCCTTGAACGAAGCTGTATACGAGGAACTCAGAAAGAGCGGGATAAATGCTGCGGCCGAGGAGGAAGAAGATGCGGCCTGGGCCGCCTCCTCCTCGAGGGCGATCATCTGCTCGAGCTGCTCAGCCAAGCCAGCCGCCGCAGACACCGCCCAACGAGCCTCTTTGGATTTTACTGGCGGAAAACGTTTCTCAGGGCATCCGAACTTCAAACGGGCAGCGCGATCATCCAGAACGCTGGCCGAGAAAGAACGGCACAACTTGCAAGCCTGTGGGTCGTGATCTAGGCCTAAGCAGTGGACACACGTGGAGTGCGGATCTGTCCTGGACATTTTCTGCCCGCAAGGGCACCTCCGAAAGCCGGGAACAGATTTGTCCATCGCAGCCGCAAGGGAAGATGAAGACCGAAGTTTAGAAAACTTCAAAACCAATTTCGGATGAACCGAAGAATTAGGATCCAGTCTAAAACGCAGAGCGCTAAGGAGGGAACCTGAGCTTCCAAGCGGTAAGGAAGATCTGGCGTCACGGAGCGGAGCCGAGAGTTTTACCACCCGGGTGGGTGGGAGGAGCCAGCTTGAAGACCTTCCGGCAAGAATTAAAGCGGCATGGATACCTGCCAGAGAGTGTGGATGAACAACATATCCATGTCCCTAGAAACAGCCTTTAAAAGTTGAAGAATCTCCAAAAGCAGCGCTTGAATACTCAAATTCCTTCAATGTTGCAGATCTACAAAGCAGGAGACCAAAGATCTGACATCACGGGGCAGAGCCGGAGGATACACTACCTGGGTGGTGGGAGGGGCTTAGTTTTAAGACTTCAGACAAATTGTTTGTCTCTAGGAAGAGCCAGAGTGTGCATGTGAGCCAAGTCCACAATCCTAGAAATACACATTTCTGTCATATTGTGTGCACGTTTAGAACATTAATGTTTATCACTCTGCTGCTCTGGATTTCATGGTGTGGCTAGCATGCACCCAGCACAACCACCAAATATCTAGTATTTGGCCATAGCCACAGCTATTTTCCACTATGAGTCTAGTGGCTCATTTCAGACTTGGTCTCTTGAGCAGAGTTCCTGGGAGTCTATGAATATGCTGTTCTTTTCCCATTTAACATGGCCAGTACAGTACAGGATAAAATAGGGCATTTTGTTGGAACAAGTGAAAATGAGACTTGGGAAAGCTGTCCCTGGAATTTGCAAGTGAGGGTGGTTCCAAGCCTTCTCCTCCAACACACATTACCCACAAAGCTCCATTACAAAACAGGAAGGGAGAAATCCTGAAAGATGATTGGCTGAAGCAGTCTTAGACCTGTGACAATATCTCAGCCAACCAGGGGGAGACTCAGTTAAGTTGTTATAAATCACTACGGTTAGCTAACATGATTTATAGCATGTCTGAAATTTTAATTATTTCAAAAGTTAAATGCAGTTGCCCTCCCCTGGTTGTGAAGTGGAACACTCCAGTCCTAACATTCCTGCACAAGAAAGCACTGAATGCAGGATAAGAGGTATGGTGGCTCTTCGCACTTTTGGGCTGAAATTATGTAAGTCATTTATAAAGGTTGTAAAAACACCAGGTTCTCTGGGCAAGAGAACTGAGAAGCTGAGCAGTTCTGACACACAAAGGAGTTAAAGATGCTCTTATAACTAAGAGGCACAGTAACTGTACATTTAAACTTTTTTTTATGGAAATTCAATTTAAAATAAGCATATATTACTTTTCAGAGCATTTGAGAAACCCCAGTTACCGTATGCAAAATGGACTATGGCAACTAAAGAACTTCAAAAATTTAGAACTATTAGCATGAGAACCCTTATGGTAGTGTAATAGGAATATCTGGAATGTTCAGAAATAAACAGTCCTTACTGGTTACTAATGATGGCATGATTTACACTTGCAACAATCTACTGCAGGGTATAGTATATCATGGGATATAGCATCAATTTTTTGGGTAGCTGAGGACTCTAAATGAACCAAAAACCCAAGGTGCGACACTGTCTCATGATATATCACACCCAGTCGTATATTATTTGTCAATTAAACAATGGCTTTTTAATCCTGCAATCTAATTGGCCGATTAGGATTCTAATCTATGGTAGTATCCCAGCATGAGGCCACAGCTTGGCATTGTGCACTATTCTTGCATTCTGTTCAGTCGTTCCTTTTATTAAAAGAATATTTTTCTACTTGTTAATATTTTTCGTGTTCCATTGTATACATTAAGGCACTCCAAGGTGTGAACCACTGCTGGATTTCACCACTTCTTGGGTGGTTTAAAACACTTGGCTTTGCCTCACACCCCACCACTCCATAGCAGGACAATATCCCACGACGACACGTCCTCTCATGTCTTTATGTGCACACATGTGGCCCAAGCTCACGCCACATTACAGACTAGCACTTGTGCTCTTGGGATTATTTTCTAGGCAGAAAGTCTGTTAACCTACCTGACGGTGGTTTTATAGCCCCAGGGGTGGTCGTGTTCTGAGGTAGTGCCTGTTCTGGGGCTAGTGGAGGTGGGGGTGGCTGTAGTCTTCCAGGCTCCAAGCCATTGTTATGATTTTCCTCTCTTGAGTCTCTCTGTTCTTTCACAACTTTCAGGTCTTTACTAAAGATCTTAAAAACAAAAACGGAAGAAGGTTTTTTTGTTTCTTGTGGTTTTTTTGTTAATATAAAAACCCAGACATTTTACTTATTTACTTGTTTCATTAACCAGATATAGCTCATTGGAAAAAAACTCCTGCTAAGAACAAACCAGATACATAGTTAGCACAACAAGAATAGTTACGTACCTGCCTAACAGTAGATCTTCAAGAGAATCTCTTTCATCAGGCCACACTTATGGAACTTACAGCTACCAGGCAATAGGACCATATGGAGACTTTTGCAAGCAGTCAGCAAGGGGCCACCCACGACTACAACTACGTCAGCAGTCAGTAACTACGTAAACATGGGCAGCCCCTCCTCTACTCAGTTCCCTGCCAGAGATCATACTCGGAGGACCTTCCAGGAGGGAACCCAGCTTACCACAAACCAGTGGGACTGAGGGCTGGAAACTGTAACAATGGAGACAGGAGCATAAAAATCTAGTGTTGTGGGCCCAAGGGAAAAATGGGGAAGAGGGTGGGACGGCATGGCCAGATGAAAGAGATTCTCTCTATGAACATACGAACTTTGCCAGCAGATAAAGGCCTAGAGGTCTATCAAGTCTGCTCGAATGTGCAGCTAGCACCCCTTATTCTGCAGCTGCCCCCTCTTCCACCCTTCTCCTTCATTGACCCTCCCCTTTGTCCTGTCACATCCCCTTTTGAAGCAGTCCACTGTTCTACTGGATACCACTTCTGCAGGTAACGCATTCCACCCAGCCACCACCCTCTCTGTAAAAAAGTGTCTTCTCATCTCCTTCCTGAACCTTCCTCCCTCCAGTCTCATATCATGGCCCCTGGTGTCGCTCCTCTCCCTTACTTTGAACAGCCCCATCTGTACCTGTCTTGTTTATTCCTTTCATGTACTTAAAGGTTTCAATCATGTCCCCCCTGTCCCTCCTCTCCTCCAGTGAGTATATGTTCAACTCCCTCAGCCTCCTCTCGTATGATAAGTCCCCCAGCCCCTTGATCATCTTTGTCGCCCTGTGCTGCATCCCCTCCAGTAACTTAATGTCTTTCTTCAGATACGGGCGCCAGTACTGCATGCAGTACTCCAGGTGCAGTCTAACTAATGACCTATAAGATCTAATGTTATGTTAAGTACATAACTGTTCTATCTTCTTCAACGATGATATGCCACACTTATGGAACGAGTACCAAGCAGTACTGAAAGCTAACAGTCTTGGCAGATGGACCCTATAGGCTTATGAAAGTAGGCCTTGTAGTACAGCTAGGCCAAATCCAGCCCATCTACAAGGAATAATGGCTAAACTGTAGTGCTTAGTGAAGGTGTGGACAGCACTCCAGGTAGCAACTGCACAGATCTCTGCAGTGGATACATTCCTTAAACAAGCAACAGAGGTAGTCATGCCTCTAGTGGAATGACTGCAAATCACACCAGGAAGTTCCATATTGTACTTCCTGTAACAGAGTTTGCTAGCCATTTGAACAAGCACTGTTTAGAAACTATGGTGCCTTCTTTCCCAGGGGCGAACGAAACAAAAAGCTGCGAGAACCTTCTGCAGTCCAGAGTTTTAAATAATTGATTAGCAGTTTTTTTCCTTGGGACAATGCTAACTGTACAGAAATCATTTATATAGGTTTTCTAGAAGTGTTATGTTTGTTAAACACAGTGAGGCAAGTGCTATGCATTTTCACAATGTTTTAGAACTTTTATGAGCAAAACGCTAATCAATTTTTAGCGTTAAATAAAACCCTGCAGTCGTTCGTACGGTGTGTGATGTACCTTAGTATTCTATGCACATCTAAAGTATGGTAGGTACAATGCTTCCACTGGACTGGCATGCTCTGGATAATACAGTGGTAGGTGGATGGTTTGATTTAAAGTAAACTCGGACACCACCTTGGGAAGATACCTAGGATTTAAATCGCAAAGACACCATGTCTTTGGAAAATCAAATAAGGTGGCTGAGATTAGAGCCTGTAGGTCTGAAATCCTTCGGGCAGAAATGATTTGAAACAAAAATAACACTTCCCAAAAGAGAAAGCATAAGCCACAAGTCATAGCTGGCTCAAAAGAAACCAAAGTGAGCTTTCCTAAAATAAATTTCAGATCCCAAGCTGATACTGGATTTATGACAGGAGGTTTCAGATGAAGAATGCTTCTCAAGAATGTACAGGTTACCTCCAACTGAGCCACTGTCTAGCTATCTATAGGCACATGGAAAGCTGATATAGCAGCCAAGTGCAGTTTGTTTGAGAAATACTGCAGGTCTGAATCCAATACGGGCAGCAGATATTCTAGAACTCGATTAACGGGACACATAAATGGATGCAGGTGGTGAGAAGTGGCCCAAAAAGCAAACTGCTTCCACTTCAGAGAGAAAATACTCCTGGTGGGAGGTTTTCTGGCAGTCACCAGAAAATCCACCACTTTCTGTAAAAACCCCAAAGCGAGCTATGGCTATGTCTTCAGGAGCCATGCGTGCAGATGAAGACTTCTGGTCTGGATGAA
The DNA here is from genome assembly GCA_016271365.2 of Neoceratodus forsteri. Classification (NCBI taxonomy): domain Eukaryota; kingdom Metazoa; phylum Chordata; order Ceratodontiformes; family Ceratodontidae; genus Neoceratodus; species Neoceratodus forsteri. The sequence continues at coordinate 586,046,231 of JADMNL010000022.1, forward strand.
CCAGGGTTCCCTAATCCTGTGACAGTCGACCCCTGCACGGGGCAGAGATACGGGAGTTCCACTGCCAACTGTTGCAGCAGATCTGCTGAGGCCATAGGAGAGTAATTTGTATTAGAGTTGCCCCCTCCATTTTCAGCTTGAGAAGTACTCTCTGAATCGGAGGAAAGGGAGGGAAGGCATACAGAAATCACCCTTTCCAGGAGAGGGCTAATGAATCTTGTCAGAAAATTCCACACCCTAGGGAGAGTGAGCAGAAAAACGGCAGTTTTGCTTTCTGTGGGACACAGAAAAATCAAACTATGGACAACCCCATCTTTCGAATAGGTCATCCACCATAGAGGTTAGCAGTTCCCACTCGTGCATCCTGGACTGCGATTTGCTTAGCTTACCTGCCAAGATGTTTTGGACTCCTGAAACATGTACTGCTGATAGTTCTCATCCATGTTCCAGAGCCCAATACCAAGCTCTCATTGTTTCCCTGCACGGCAGATAGGAATGAGTCCCCTCTTGTTTGTTGATGTAATACCTCATACTGACACTGTCCCATCTATATTAACAGAAGACCTAGGGACAAATGGTTCTGGAAGGCCTGGAGTTTGTACAGAACAGCCCTCCTTTTCAGAACACTGATTTACAAAGTGCATTCCACCGGGGTCCACAAGCCTTGTATCTGGAGGAGGACCCAAGTGAACCCCCAGCCCATCCTCAAAGCATCCATGGTGAGGCTCTGAAGAGGGGAGGTGATCAGGAACGGAGCACCCTTGAGCAGATTGCTGCATTCCATCCACCACTTGAGCACTTTGTGCACAGGGGACATGACTAGAACCATCTGCTCTAGATCATCTGCAAGCTGGTCATACTGGACTCCTAAGGTCCACTGGGGAATCTACAAGTGCAGCCTGGACAATGGTACTGTGAATGACCATGACTTCCAGAAGGCGTAAAAACATCCTTGCTGAGACACGTCATCTGTCATACATTAACTGTGCCTGGGCAGTCGGCTCTGTCCAGAGGCAGGAAGGCCATGGGTCATGTCCAGGACTGCCACTATGTACTACAATTGCTAGCAGGGTGTCAACACTGATTTTGTATGTTGACTGTGTCCCACAGAGCACTGAACAGCTGTCTGGTTCGAGCTAATGTCTGAACAGTTGACCCCTGGAGTGGGCCTTTAATAGCCAATTATCCAAGTAAGGGAAAACATATAGGCCTTCCCTGCAAAGGGCTGCTGCCACCACTAACCATTTGGTAAAGACCCGTAGTGCAGAAGACAAGCCAAAGGGCATCATTCTAAATTGGTATGTTCTCCTTGAAACAGGATTCTGAAGTATTTTCTGAGGTTTCTGGATTTTGATATGGAGGTATGCATCCTTCATAGAAGGACCATATCCAATCCCCTTTTTGCAGTAACAGAAGGAGATCCTGCAAAGTGACCATTCTGAACTTCTTGTATTCTATGAAGAAACGGAGATCCCCAAGATCCAGCACAGGCCTTCGATCTCCTGTTCACTCTGGGACATGGCAGTACTAGGACTAAAAACCTGTGTTTCTCTGTTCTAGAGCCACAGGTTCTATGGTCCGCTTTTGGAGCAGAGTCTATACCTCCTCCAGCAACAGAGGTAGGTGCCCTGGAGGGTATGAGATTACCAGTGGGGGATGATCTGAAGGGTTGTCCAGAAGTTCCAGAGACTGACCCTTTTCTAAGATCTCCAAAACTCATGCATTAATCGTCTCCTCCCTCCATTGGTTTAAATGGATGGAGAGGTGACCCCCTACTACCACCCTGGAGGTGAAGATGGTTGGGGGGTGTACAAGGAGTCAGGCTGAGTCACTGGGGGCAGCTCCACCACCTCTCTTGATGCTTTTGAATGGGCACCCGGGGTAGTACAGGGGACTGGCAGGGCCCCTTCTCTTTTTTGCCGTCTGGGAACTGGGTGCTACCACTAGCTGGGCGAAAGGTATCCCTGCTCCTTACCCCTGGGTTGGGTGTGGTACAGGGAGTGCACAGACTTCAAAGGCCTAGAGATCTATAAGAGTCTCTGGGACCTCATGACCAAACAACTTTGGCCCTCTGAATGGGGCATTAAGAACGGTTTGTTGCACATCAGTGGCAAGACCGGCTATTCTAAGCCACAAATATCTCCTGATGTCAGAGATGCCACAGCCCTGACGGATCAGACACATCATAAGATGTGCGGAGCAAATGCTTGCCCACATCAGCCCCATCTGCTAGAGCTTTCAATAGCTCCTGCTTTGAGGCACCCTCAGGCAAGGCTTGTGCAACTGCCTTGATCTTCCTCCAGAGGGTATTCTGATACTTCATCTAGGCCTGGTAACTCGCACTACGAAGTTCCAGTGATGCAGAGGCATACATCCCAGGGTTTTAAATAACTGATTAGCAGTTTTTTTCTTGGGACAATACTAACTGTACAGAAAGCATTTATATAGGTTTTCTAGCAGTATTATGTTTGTTAAACACAGTGAGGAAAGTGCTATGCATTTTCACAATGTTTTAGAACTTTTATGAGTAAAACGCTAATCAATTTTTAGAGTTAAATAAAACCCTGCATCCTTTTGCCTAGAACATCCAACCTCCTAGATTCTTTATCAAGAGGGAGGGAACTGAGGTGCTTAGGTGCCCTAAACTTGTCACAGGCAGCATTAATCATCACTGAGTCAGTCTCAAGTTGTGTGGCATAAAAAGGTTTCCCAAAAGGGGCCAAATATATTTTATCTGCCTTTCTGAGGAAAGCTGGTATGTTGTTTGGTCTGTACCAAGCTGCACAGGTGGCATTCCTTTAAAGCTGGGAGCAAAGGAGATACCACAATGGCAGGAGACTGTAGCAGTTCCAGGAACCCTATCAAATAATTTTTAGTTGTATCCTGCTCTTCCAGGGCAAATCTCATGGCAACTTGCAACTGCTGCATCATGGAGAGGAAGGTAGGGCCCACCGGAAGGGCATGTTCACCACCGAGTCCTCACTGTGTGTGGAAACAGTAAAGCTGGTACCATGTTCATACTGGCTCTCAGCATAATCTTCAGCCTTATCCTCCTCTTCCTGCAACATTAGAGTAAAATTGTACAAACAGTCGTCGTTGACAGGGTCGACGGGGATAAGAGTATGCGCCACTGACACTGGCAGTTGCATAGCAGGTAGCTGTGGAAAGGGAGTACTTTATGGTGTCAATGGGGGATTACTAGCAGTCCACATCAACAAGCCCCCTGCAACAGGGAGGCCACGCAGTAAACGTCTTATGTCAGAGAAAGAGGAGAGGCCTGCCCAAGCATTGGTGCCACTGCGGTTGACAGGTGCAACGGGAGGAGATGACAGGGAAGGTTCAGTCCCAACACAGACGGCCATAATAGGCCTGGTACTGCCTACGTCAAGCCCAGACCTTGGTGTCACGTCTACTGTTGGTGAGGCGAGCAGACATCTAAAAGGAGGTCGTACTTGAAGAACATATGGCAGACCTGGAATGCACCCGTCTTTGTCCTAGTGCTTGTAACTCCCCAACGCCTTTTCCCCAGATAGAGACAACTGCGATTTTGTCAACTGGACTGATAATGCTGCAGTCTTTTGCTGGCGAGCTCCTTCTCCATTCTGGCTATGGTCTTATGAATTGAAATTTCTCCAAAGCCCCTTTCTGGTGTTGGCTGGTTGCAGAGTTAAACCCCCGGCAGATCTTGCAGGCTTTCACTTGTGGTCTAGGCCTAGGCAGCAGACACAGACGTCATGGGAGTCTCCGGTGTGGATCTTGTCTCCAAACTCACAGTACTGGAAAAGTTTTAACTGTTCTTTCAACATACAGGTCGCCAAAAAAATCATTATGGAAATGATTACTTTCATAGATGTAAAAGAAATAAAAGACGACTATTGCAGCAATGTTTCCACAGCGGTTCGATGAGTTTGAGTGACAGTGGGAAAAGTACTGAGGAGAGGAGGGACCGCCCACATTTATGTAGACGCTGATAGCTGGGGCAGCCCCTAGCTGACTGCTTGCAAATGTTTCCATGTGGCCTGATAAGAGATATCTTCGAGGTAGACCACATAATATAAAAAAGCAAATCAAAAATACATATCAAAAAACTTGTATCGTATCACATAAATAAGTCAGAGAAAAGATACATTCATACACTTAAGCTAAATAAATCTTACACTTCATCTGAAATGGAGCTGAAACTCAAGAGAAGTGGTAACCAAATCCAGAGTTTAACAGATTAATGAGAGAAAATGTTTAAGCCATGCTTTTTCTAAAAGGTAGCTTAATTCAGATAGTGTAGATGACCTTGTATTCAACAGCTGAGATAACGCCATACTTAAGAAAGCTATTGGTAAATTACCTGGTAATCAAAATCAATAATATACCGCAAGCCACACACCCCCATTCTAGTGTTTATTAGATCATGTTGCAGGTCAGTGGTAAATTAGAGATTAGTTCCTTTACAGAGTACCCTATAAAGTTTGCCAAGACAACGCAACTTGCACATTGCAACAAAGTGCAGCATTGAGGACATCCACACACGAGAATCAACCAGAAATCCACTCAAAGGAGGGGTCTTTAAGAAAAACCTAAAATTAGAAATGGATGTGGAAAGATCCGATAAAACTTGGCAGGCAGGCACAACCCTAAGAAGCCGCTCTTTCTCAATCCGAGAGGCCTGGCAGGGATACTGTACTCCAGAAGGTTCAAAATACAGGTGGAGAAAAACTGGCGCTTGGGCTGAAGTAATGGTTAAGGGTCTCTTTTCAAAGTGGAAAATCACCTATAATCAAATGAACAACAACTGCACCCAATATATGCAGTTCAGTTCATTTCACAAAAATGTATAAAATATATAACAATCATCACTTTTTTTTTGTTATACACTTTATAAGCCTGTTCCTCAGCTGGGAGGTTGTACCTTTGGTTCCCCCCCAGCCATCCAGCCATCTCTGCAGCCGCTGCCCCAACCGCAGCCAGGAGCTCTGAAACTCCTATGTCCCACCCCTCCCTAGCCACGTCATGGTGGGTACGTACTCCTCAAGCTGCAGAAGACCAGAAGGCAGGCACACCAGAGGAGCTGCTTTGGGTGTGACTGATGCAGCGGCGCAAGATCCCTCCTTCATCGCGCTCAGGGCACTGGCATTGATTTTTCTTGATTTTCTTCCACGGTGCAGGCGTGCAATGACGCCAAGGCCTTTCTGTGCGCGCATCCGCACACAGCGAGCCCACAGTGGACTGTGCCATGCACCAGCCCCCAGCCACCGCCAGAAGCCAGTACTGTCACAGTCATTCTCCCACCTCCTGGACGAGAGCAGTCCCTAGGACGCTCAATCCTTCTGCTCCCCAGCCGACCCCCAGCACCCAAGGTCGCTCCCGACCCCAGGTCGCTGGCATGGCACGAGGTGTGGCGTCCAGAGCCTCAACCCTCAGCACCACTGGGCCGGCCCAATAATTATCACATTTAACATACCATAAAAATGTATACCTATCACTTAACCTTTATACATTTAAAAACATCAAATAGATGCCTTGTATCTTGCAGCATTAAACAATGTTGCCAGTCCATACAATACATGGTTCTCTTTACAGGAAAAGAAACACTTTTCTCAATATTCGTATTCAACAATTTGCAACAGACAGTTCAAACTTGTTCTCATTAGACCGGTTTATCTTCAGACCAAGCAGTACAGCAGCTCAGTTATCTCTTTCCTCACTTATGTTCTTTGCTCTGTCTTTTATATGTATTTATGTTCAGTGCTCATTATTTACTAAATTTATTCAATTAATTGATGTGTTTGTGCGGAATCTTGTTTTTAAGCTAAGTTTCTAAAAGCATTAAGCTGAGCAACAAACTTCTCTGGACCCGACTTGCTCTGTCCTTTCTGTTCTACTTACCTCGTATGAGTTATAATCTAAATTTACCCAGTCTAGTACGCTTTATTACATTGTCTTTCTTCTGTTATTGCCAAGATAATTTTGTTATTAATGGTTATACTGCTATATTGATGTTAAAAAAATTCCAATAAGTTAATTGATAAAAAAATATGTATCTATATATGTATATTGTTTGCAAACAACTTTGTTAATGCACTAATTAGGGTTAAAGTGACAAAAGTGGGGAAATGTGACAGTTTCCAACCCTTACGCCCCACCCCCACCCTGCAGGCGTGGGGTGTGCCTTGCCTTTGTCAGCTCTAACACTTACCCCATTCCATAAGTAAGCTGAGATGGGTACAGGATATGAGAATGGGGTGAGCATTAGGGCTGACAATGGCAAGGCACACCCCACACCTACTGCATCCTGCAAGGTGGGGGTGAGGTTGTTAGGGTTGGAAACCCTAACACCACATTTCCCTACTTTTGTCATTTTAACCCTAACTAGTTCATTAACAAAGTTTTTTGCAAAGAATTTCCTTACTTTTTGAGAAAGCATAACTGTATTCTTATTTGCCTGTGGGAGCTCAGGGTCCATCCATCAATAATTTTTGATAAAGTGTAATTCTATCTTTATTTCCTTGGTTCCTGCACTCCCATCACTCCAAAACGTATCCTTATTTACGTGTGGCAGGGCCCAGTCCATAAAGGTATCCTGCACTCCCATTCATGCATATCTTTAAGACATAGTAGTGGTATCCTTATTTGCCTGTGATAGGACAGGGCCCTCTGAGCCTTGTATGCCCATACTGTAGCATAGCGCATCAGAACATACCTCATATTGCAAAATTATCCTATAGTAAACAGCAAAATTTGAAAGCTATGTAACTTGACAGAAAATTACTATATTTTCTTGAAACAACCAAAAGGTACATCAGTAGCACAAGCCCCTTCTACCTTGAAAAATGTCAGAGCAAAATTGTAAACTGTTTCTTGACACCATAGTGACAAGTAATGGCTCCATAAACCTTTCGGTACAATGTTATTCTGAGAGAAATCAACCAAAGTTCATATCCATAGAACTCCAAGCCAAAGTACTATAATTTCACCAAACCAGCAAAAGGCACATCTGTGGAGCAAGCCCTTTCTACCCTGAAAATTTCTGTCCAAAACTCCAAACCGTTTCTTTGCTGTTGCCGTAAGAAACAAACAGTTGGTGCCCCCCCACCACCAGATGGCGGTACGGCGGCAGCGCAGGCAGCGGCAAGCCGGGAGGGCATCTCGGAAGATGACATGCTTGTGCCTCCATATGCGCATGTGCGCACCCAAGGAAGGGGAGGGCAAAAATCAGGGTTAAAAAACACCTAAAAATCGAAATAAAAAAATACAAATTTTTTTCGAAAATTGCGAAACAGAATACTGTTTCACAAATCCTTTTTCGTAACTTGCAAAAAAGGATCCTGTTTCACAGTAAAAGTTTTCTGAGATTTGCGAAACAGGATTTTAACGACTAAAAAAAAAAAAAACACACTTCTCACAATGTAATCAAAAAAACTAACCCCAGAATGCAATTCTACTGTCCCCAATTAGGTACACACAGCTGCGGGTGTTTACCAAAGCCCTGTATTATTTTTTTAAATTTAAGTTTGTTTTCCTTGCTAACAGAAAACAAGGTGGTGGCAACACAAACTAGAGTTCCACATCTGCGATCAAGAATTCTGCTTCACGATCAAGAATCCTGTTTCAAGCCTCGCATCGAACCTTTCCCATAGGAAATAATGGAAACGTTTTGATAACTTTGAAACGGATTAATATTTTTCACCAAACCTTCAACCGGCACTACTGTGACCCAAGACCTATATACCCTAAACATTTTAGATCAAAATTCAACACCGGTTTTGCACTATGAGGAGACAAAGAATTTGACAAATACCAGTATTGTACACATTTTTGACTCTATATCTCTGCACCAGCACTATCAACTGGAACGAAACTTGCCACATCAAGAGATCTTTGATCCCTAATGGCACATGCCAAATTTCATGGAAATCGCTTGAATGGTTGCAAAGTTATTAAAACGTAAAATTTTCAGTTTAACACAGAAGTGAAGATTTAACCCTAACTATAGGGGCACAACCACACTCCTATAATATACTGTATGTACATATATACAATTTCCAAAAAACTGCATTAATGCACCAGTTAGGGTAAATTAGTGCCACAAAAGTAGGGAAATTAGGGTTTCTCACTCTAATACCCCCTAACCCCTAAAGCAGCAAAAGGAAAAAAAAAATGTGAGTTTTGGTTTCCGACCCTAACACCCAACCCTGCTTGCAGCAACAGGCGTGTGGTGTGCCTTGGGGTTGTCAACCCTAACGCTCACCCCATTCTCATATACTGTACCCATCTCAGCTTATTTAGTTATGCAATGGGGTGAGAGTTAGGGCTGACATGGTGACTCGGGACTACATTTATTTGCAGTGGCTGTAATCTCTTTTGCACTGGCTAATTTTTCAACATAAATATGTACCGATTTATGAATATTCATGAGCTGCATGCATTTATAGATTGACTTGCTCTCCCACAAGCCACACCCCTGAGGAAGACTCGTGAGAGCTGATGCAACGCCCAAGTGATGAAGCAGCAAAGCCTGCACAAGCTGATCCTAGTAACCTGTGGCTTTTATATTTTGGATTCATATTTGTTTTTTTTTGTTTTTTTGTTTTTTTTTTTAATTATATTTTAGTGCTTTACTTAAAAAACAACATACAATACAGACGTTAATTTATACAATCTGGTTTTCGGACATGGGGGTATTCCTTTAAAATATAGTCCAAGAATGAAAAAAATGTCCAGAATAAGCTGCACCCTACAAGATTTTTAAGAGGGTGACCTTTTTCAAGGATATTTTGGATTTATATTTCATTAAAACTGCTGCACTGGCTTCATGGATTGTCTCTGACTTCTGCTCTCCCTACAAGTGCTACAGTTTTCTGGAATTCTGCACATAGCGTAGGTCTGGCCTCCCCTTCTTTGCACCAGCCCAGCAGAGCAGGTATCGCAGTTCCCTGTCTTGGACTGTTGCAACACTGACACTGCACTTCAGTACTAGGGGTGTCCCACACTGGGGACATGGGCTCATACCAAACACTGACACTGTAATACCATACTAGGGAGGGTCCCACATTGGAGAAGAGCTTGGATCCAATGCTGATACTGTAGTGCACTACTAGGGAGGGTCCCACACTGGGGACCAGGGCTCATACCCAATGCTGGCACTGCAGTACAGTACTAGGGAGTGTCCCAAACTGGGGACCAGGGGTTACACCCAATGCTGACATTGCAGTGCAGTTCTAGGGGGTGGCACACACTGATGACATGGGCTCATACTCAGTGCTGACACTGCAGTACAGTACTTGGGGTGCCCCACACTGGTGACATGGGCTCATATCCGACACTGCACTGCAATACTGGGGGGGGGGAGTCCCACACTAGTGACATGGGCTCATATCCAATGCTGACACTGCAGTTCAGTACTAAGGGGTGTCACAAACTAGGGACCTGGGCTTACACCCAATGCTGACACTGCAGTTCAATACTAGGGGGTGTCTCACACTGGGGACCTGTGCTCATACCTAATGCTGACTCTGTAGTGATGTACATGGGGGTGTCCAAACTGGGGATCTAGGCTTACACCCAACGCTGACACTGCAGTGCAGTATCAGGGGGTGTCCCACACTGTGGATCTGGGCTCATACCCAACCACGACAATGCAGTACTAGGGGGTATTCCACAGTGGGCACCTGGGCATATACCCAGTCTCATACTCCGACTTTACAAAGATGGGGGGATGCATCCTAGAAGACCCGACAGGGGAGACCGGGGGCCGAACTGGGCTACAAGAAAAGACAGCACAGTAAAGGCTACAAACTTGTACGTCAGGAAAATAAGCAAAAACAGGAGGAGGAGAAGACCATTATGGTTCTCGAAGGAAGTGGCAGAAAAGGTAAGGGCAAAAACAGTGGCATTCAGAATGCATAAGGAGACCCAGAGAGAGAGAGAGGACGACAGAGAAGCATATCTGGGGAAACTGAGAGAGTCATCCAAGGCAGTAAGGAGTGCAAAAGTGCAAGTTAACGAAAGAATATCCCAGACAGTATTAAAGGGGTACAAGACATTTCTCAGGTATAATCCGTGAGAAAAGGAAGACCAAGGGAGGAATTGAACAGTTAATAAATAAGGCAGGGGGCTAATACTGAGGAGGACCATGAAGAAAAAAACTACTCACCATACTAATCTTGTTTCATCCGAAGTATTCTTCAACATGTTTAACTCCTGAAGCCAGCCTCTAGTGATGAACTGCCTGGAAAATGGAACTTATGCAAATGATGGAACACCCATTGGTCAGCGATAGACTAACTTTTTGCGGTACCTGCAGACCAAGGTGCATGTGGTGACAAAAGTTACATGCACCAGAGTCTGGTTACCTGCAATAACCTGATAATACCAATGGAATATTTGAAAGTCACAATATGCAAAAGCAGCTAACTTTAGCTGTTCTGCACCTTAGCTGTGGGCTGGCACATTAGTTGGTCTACTGATGCTAGACAGAGTATTTATTTCAGAGTTTTACCAGGAAGGCATGCTGAGCAGACTACCGTGTGAGGAAAAACTGGAGGGACTCAAACCTGTGACCCTTGGTGCGCTCTATGTAGTAGCTGAGGGCCCTTTTAACATCTAAGCTGTGCAGCCTCCTCTCTCCAGAGGAGGAATGGTCAGTGAAGAAAACAGGGAGAGAGAGACTGGTTGAGGTGGAAATCTGAAACCACTTTAGGCAAAAACTTCCTGTTAGTTCTTAGGACCACTTTATCTCTATGGAAAGAGATGAAATCAGGTTCCACTGACAGGGCTTGCAATTCACTGATACGCCTGGCAGAGGTAATGGCCACCAAAAATACAGTTTTCCAAGTCAAGTACTTAAGCTCTGCAGAGGACAAAGGTTCAAAGGGGGGTTGTATAAGGTGAGCAATGCAACCATTAATGTCCCAAGCAGGAGCAGGGTCCCTAAAGGGGGGATTGGTGTGCAGCAATCCCTTGGAGAACTTAAAAAACACAGGATGGGCTGACAGAGGGGGAAGGCTTGCCTACTGACAGAAAAGCAGAAGCAGCTGCCAAATGCACTTTAAGTGTAGCTGGCCTAAGGCCTAGGCCATTGAGATGGACCATATAGTCCAGAACCATAGGCAACCGAGCAGAATCTGGAGAAATATTCTTCTTAGAACACCAAATAGTGAACCTTTTCCATTTGGAATTGTAAGTCTTTCTGGTGGAAGGCTTTCCAGAACCCCTTGGGAAAGATGCAGATCAGCAAACTAACTCTTCAAGAGCCATGCCTTGAGATTGAGAGACCGATGGTTCGGGTACCTAAACCTCCCCTGAGAGGATGTCAACAGGTTGTAATTCCTGGGAAGAGACAGGGGAAGGTGGACTGCTAAGGACAGCAACAGGGGGTACCAGGGCTGTCTGACCCAGTTTGTAGCAATCAGAATCACTTTGCATCGTTGTGACCTTATCTTGACTAACACTTTGAACAGGAGAGGGAAGGGGGGAAGCATACAGAAATTTCCCTTCCCAATTCAGGATCAGAGCATCCAGGGGGACTGAGCCCAAGACTTGGGGCTTTGCAACAAAAGAGAGGAAGTTGGTGATTGTCTGGGGCTGCAAAAAGATCTATCTGTGGAGTGCCCCATCTCGAGAAAATCACTTTCAAAACTAGGGGATCTAGGGTCCATTCGTGATGGCCCTGGGATATTCTGCTCAGGGCATCTGCTAGGACATTGTCCTTCCCTGGGAGGTGAACCGCTATCAGAGAAGTTTGCAGGGATTAGGCCAGGGACCACAACTTCATTACTTCTGTGCACAAGGCCGTAGAGTGAGTGCCTCCCTGCTTGTTGATGTACCACGTCGTGGTGGTGTTGTCTGTTCTGACCTGGACCACCTTGTTCTGTACAGATTTGGAAAAGGCTTGCAGTGCCAGAAACACTGCTCTGAGTTCCAAGAGACTGATGTGAAACAGAGATTCCCGAGGTGACCACAGCCCTTGGGTGGTAAGATCCCCCAGATGGGCTCCCCAGCCCAGCAGGGAAGCATCTGTGGTGAGCATCACTGAATGAGACACAGTGACAAAAGGAACTCCTTGTCTCAACTTGTCCTGATCCTGCCACCACTGCAAGGCCTGGATCAGGGTTCGAGTCACTGGGACTAGTTTGGTAAGGGAATCATTTCTTTGGGACCAGAAGGCTTTTAAGTGGAATTGAATGTCCCTCATCTGGAATCTTGCTCCCTGGACCACTGCTGTGGAAGCTGCCATGTGGCCCAAAAGCTAAAGGAAATGCCTTGCTGGTTGAGACACCTGTAGGGTGAATGAAGAGGCCAGTTCCATAAGGGTCCTTGCCCTGTCCAGGGGAAGGAAGGCTCTTGCCCTTACTGTATCCAGCTCCGCCCCATGAAGATAAGGAGCTGTATTGGTTCGAGAACGGACTTTGGAAGGTTGAGAAGGAATCTTAAGGAAGTGAGCACTTGCTGAGTTATTTGCAAATGTGACTTGACTTGGTCTGGAGACTGATCTACTATGAGCCAGTCGTCCAAGTATGGGAAGATGGAGATCTTTTTTCTCCTTAGGAAAGCAACCACTACTGCCAGGCACTTTGTGAAAACCCTTGGGGCTGATGTTAGGGCATTGCTCTGAATTGATAGTGGCCTGAGGGCAACTCCGAACCTGAGGTACTTTCTGTGGGAGCACCTGATGGGAATGTGAAAATAGGCATCTTTGAGGTCCAGGCAGGCTAGCCAGTCCCCTGGCCTTAGAGAGGGAAGGATTATTCCCAGAGTCACCATTTTGAACTTTGGTTTTAAAAGGTGTTTGTTCAGATATCTTAGGTCCAGGATGGGCCGCCATTCTCTTGTCTTTTGGGGGGTTAGGAAGTACCTGGAGTACAATCCTTTGCCCTTGTGTAGGGTGGGAACCCTCTCTATAGCTCAGAGCTAGGAGGAAAGAAACCTCTGCCTCTAGGGCAAGGGTTTCTGATGGATCTGCAGGTGGAAAGGATCTGGTTCTCATCTTGGGAAATTTTTTGAAGCTGAGAACCAGTCCCTGGCTTACTACTTCCAGGACCCACTTGTCTGATATCACAGACTTCCAGTCCTGGACAAAGTAAGCCAGCCTGCCCCCTACTGGTATGGGAGAATCGGCCTGGGCAGACCCATCAGGGTGTCTGCTTAGCAGGGGCTTTAGGCTGAGGGGTGAATGCAGGCCTGCTCATACCCCGTCTGCCTCTCCCTCTAAAGAACACCCTCAGAGAATAAGAAGAGGCAGCCTGAGCTTGGTAAAAAGGCCTTTGGAAAGGCCTGCCCCTGGACTGCTGCCTTTGAGGAGTGGCTTGCCTTTCTTTGGCCTGAGCACTCCTGTAAGTGGTCCTGTACACGTCCATCTTTTTCATGTAGTTCTCTGTCTGCTCCCCAAACAGAGAATTACCAATAACAGGGAAATCCATGGCATTAGCCTGGGTATCCTGTGATAGGCTAGTACATCTGAGCCAAGCCATCCTCCGAAGAGCCACAGATGTAGCCATGACTATTGATGAAACATCACTGGAGTCCAAAGCAGCATGAAATTGCACTTTGGATGCTTCAATCCCATCTGCAGCCACCTGCTCCAGCTCCTTGGCAAGCTGGTCAGGGGCCTGTTTAGCCAGAGCCAGCACAGTGTCCCACCTGGACTTCTGGTATCTAGCTGTGTAGGCCATATAGTTAGCCTGCCTGAGTCCCAAAGATGCTGCCATGTACCGTTTCTTTGTCATGGCATCAATCCTCCTGGAGTCCTTATCTGGGGGGTGTGATGCCAAGGGGATATTTGCCTTATCACAGGCAGCAGCCTGCACTACTCCAACATGGCTGCATTGCCGGGAAAGGAACTACGTGTCTGAGCCTGAAAAAGTACACCTCCTGTCCATTCGTCTGTCCACAGGAGGTATAGAATTAGGAGTCTTAAGAATTGTATGTGTCTGTTTCCTAAAGGATTTGTGGAGGGGAAGAGACAAGTCTCCTGGACTCTGGGATGTCCATCATTTCAACAAAAATCAGACTCCTCCTGATCCTCTACTGCTTCTTCCATAGGAAGCTGGAGGGTTTCAGCCACTTTTTCGTAAAACAAAGTGAGAAGGGGACTCGGACAGCCTAGGAGGAGAAACACCTGAAGGTCTATCTGGGGAGACGTCCGGGTCAATAGGTACATCCAGACTTTCATAATCACCATCATCCTCCTCATACTCTTCCTCCTCCTCATCCGGTTCATTAAATTCTTCCAAGGTGTAATCCGGAACCAGAGGAATCGACCAAACCGAACCCCTGCCAGATGGTGCCGGTTCGGCCATAACCGAAGTGAGCGACTGCACTATTCTTAGCGCCTTGGCTATCTCATCGGCGGTCACAGTATGAATTTCTGGGTCCGAACCGGACGATTTATCTTTTCTTTTTACCGGAACCGACTCCTCAGAATTGGCTCTCCTTTTACCCGAAGAAGTATCGCCCTGGTCAGAGGGCACTCCTTCTGGTTCGGTAGGAACCGAACCAGGCTAGCCAGCCGGGTCAGCAGACTTCTCGGCCTCCCTTTCCCAGGGTAGATTTGGGAAAATTCTTACAAATTTGTCAGTCTGAATCGAGGTAGTCAAACCCCAGACAATAAACACAGGTGGTGTGGGGGATCAGCCTTAGCAAAGACTTCCCCACACACACTGCAGTGTTGAAACCCAGTGGGACAGTTTTTTTTTCTTGGGTTTCTCAGACATGGCCAAATCCTAACCAAAACTTACCCTTTTTTCGGCAATCCGCCAGGCAAGACTCCCCTATCGGTTCCTGACTGTGTCACGGGTCTTAGAAAAAATGTATTAAAAATCTGGGTGTTTTTTTTTTTTTTTAAGAACCAATACGGACAGGTTACCACACTCTAAGTAAATACACAAACTTTTTTACCTGAAACTGATCGGTTCAGCCGAACCGATCTACAATTTACAAGTTCCACACAGAAACTATATAGAAAACCTATCTAGTACTCACGGTACCACAGCCAGAGACTTAAACCAACAGATCGGTAGCAGCAATTCGGTAGAAACCAAGTGAAAAAAACGACACTATAACAGACTTTTTTTAACCGAGCAAAGGAGAAATCTCCGGAGCGACTGTTCAGTGAGGTGGAGTAAAGAATCTGATGGTTGGAGTTTAAACAACAGGAGACAGGGGCTTCAACCGAGCTCGCGGTGAACATTCCATGCTGGCCATGTAAAATTTAACTCTCTGTTCTCCGGGGCAGTTGAAAGGCAGGACCTAACTGCATATGTCAGAATACAGCAAGACTTCATGTTGTTTGAATGCTAGCCAAGGAACAGTAAGAAGGGTCCAACCCTTTGTCCTGACACTAAATGGAGAATCTCTTTCATTTGAAGGCATAGCATTTTCTGGCAGACTCCTTACGGGACGCCTCAACTACGTTGAGGACCTCACTGGAAAGACCCAAGGCCTGGAACTATAGCCGCTCAGGAACCAGGCCGTCAAGTGCAGGGATTGAAGGTCAAGGTGGAGAACCTTCCCCTTGTCAACTGAGAACAGGTCCGGGCGGGCTGGAAGCCGCCTTGGGAGCCTGGAACTGAGGCTGAGGAGATCTGGGTATCAGTACTGGCTGGGCCAGTCTGGGGCTACCAGAATCACCTGCGCCTTGTCCCTCTTCGCCTTGAGAAGCACCTTGTGGATGAAGGGAAATGGAGGGAAGGCGTAGAAGAGGCCCGGGGTCCACGGCCTCGAGAAGGCATCCCCCTGCAGCGAGCCCTTGGGAGGGGGGGCATAAAACAGCCTTAGCTTCGCATTCTCCTTGGAGGCGAACAGGTCCACCTGAGGGGTGCCCCAATGGGAGAACAGATCTAGTACTACCTCCGGCAGGAGAGACCACTCGTGAGATGCAGCGCCTATCCGGCTGAGGGCACTGGCCAGACTGTTGGAGGCTCCTGCCACACGGATGGCTAGGAGATCCGACTCCAGGCTGATCACGAGAGACCAAGTGCGGAGAGCCTCCTTGCACAGGGGCAAGGAGTGCATCCTGCCCTGTCGGTTGAGGTAGTACATGGTCGTGGTGTTGTCCATCTGGACCTGGACCACTTGACCCCGTACAAACGGAGCGAAGGCGGTGAGGGCTAGTCGGACCACTCGAAGTCCCAGCAGGTTGATGTGGCATCGAGACTCCTGAGGGGACCAGAGGCCATGGGCTCTGAGCTCCCCCAGATGGTCACCCCAACCCATTAGAGGCGCGTCGGCTGTCAGAGTGACCGTCGGCTCGGGGCAGACAAATGGGATACCCTCCTGCAGATGAGCTGGAACGAGCTACCACTGTAGGCCATTCCACATCTCCTGGGTCACTGGCTGGTCCAGAGGACCGCAGCAGTGTGACCATTGGCGGGCCAGCCTCCACTGCAGGGGACGCATATCCAGCGGGCCCAACGGACCACGATGGTGCAGGCCATGAGGCCCAGAAGGCACAGGAAGTCCCGGGCAGGGCACAATTGCCCAACCAGATATGACTGGGCAAAGGAAGAAAGGATCTCGGCCCTGTCCGCCGGGAGCTGGGCTCTGGCTCGAAGAGAGTCGAGCTCTACCCCAATGAACTTAATCACCTGCGATGGCACGAGTTCCGAGTTGGCCTCGATGAGGAGGCCAATCTGAGAGCAGACCTTTAGGGCCAGATCCCTGGACCACTCCACCTCCAACCTGGAGGGGGCTGCAATCCACCAGTCATCCAGGTAAGGGTACACCCGGACCCCTTGGCGCCGCAGGAATGCTGTCACCACTGCCATGACTTTGATGAAGACCCTGGGAGCTGGAGAGAGGCCGAAGGGCATGGCCTGGAACTCATAAAAGGGATCCCTCTGCTCTGAAGCAGAGGAATCGCTGATGAGACGGACGGATTGGGACGTGAAAAAACACGTCCTGAAGGTCCAGGGAACAAAACCACACGCCTGGCTCCAAGGATGGAATGATGTGAGCCAGAGTGACCATCCTGAAGGTGCGAGACCTTAGGAACTTGTTCAGGTCGTATAGGTCGAGAATGGGTCGCCAGCACCCCCATCCGTTTTGTGACCAGCAAGTACCTGGACACAATCCCTGGGTCTGGAGGGGGGTCCGCCACCTCGCTGATCACCTTCTTCTGGAGGAGCAAGGCAATGTTGGCTCAACGAGCCAACAGAGAGGCTGCGGAACCCGTAGCCCCCCACCATGGGGCGACGGCTCGATGGGGAGAGGGGGGGCTGCTCGAATTCCAGAGGCAGACCCCCTGCCTACCACTTCCAACACCCAGCAGTCCGTGGTGATAGCGGATCAGGTGGAAAGGAAGTGGAAGAGCCGTCCCCCCACGGGGGGAACCCGGGGAGGACTGACTAGGTTGGGGGTGATACCCCCTCAACCTGTCACTGCACAGGCTTGGAGGAAGGGCCAGCCAAGGAGCCACCTGGGCCTTTTCCTCCAGGCTTCCTGCTGGAGGAAGCAGCAGGCTTAGCTTTGGGGCGCCAAGCGTCAGCCTGCTGACCCCGATGCTGGTGTTGCTGGGCCGGACGTGCCGCAGGGCTGAAGGACGAAAAGGCTTATGCTGCTGCTGGCAGCCTTTGTCCTTCTGGGCAGACATGACCGAGTCCAAGGCGGCATTGGACTTCTCCATCCGTTGGAGATGACCCTCCACCTCAGGTCCGAACAAGTCAGTACCAAGGAAGGGAACAGCCGCCAGCTTGTGCTGGGTATCAGCCGTGAAGGTGGAGATCTGCAGCCAAGCTCTGCGGCGCATGGCCACTGTGGCCGCTACAGACCGGGCACATGAATCAGCAATGTCCAACGAAGTTTGGAGCTGCTGTTTAGCTACCGCCTTTCCCTGATCCCGCACCTGCTTGACCGTCATCTGAAGGTCAGCCGGGAGATTAGGAATCACCTCACCCAGGGAGCCCAAAAAAGCAAGTGAAAAGTGTGCCATCAGAATGGCCGAGCTAGCCTGACGAAGGCCTTGGGAGGAAGCAGTGCATACCTTCCACCCTGAGTAATCCAACTTTTTGGATTCCTTATCGGGACGTTTGTCCACATCCCGAGCGTTCCCGGAACACCGGAAAATGCCATCAGTCACTAACCCTTCCGCAAAGGGGTGCTCCGAGAAACCAGAGAGTGAACCGGTAGGGACCGCATACTTTCGAGCCATCCTGGCCGAAGGTGCGGGACAAGATGCTGGCCGCTGCCACAACTCCAGGGCCAGGCCAACAATGCCTTCAGCCACCGGAAAGGCCTCCGTAGGGGAATCCCCTCGGTCCAGTATCTTCGTAAGAGGATACTTGGCCCGTTTCTGAACTGGTTCAAGCTGCATCCCAGAAGACTCTGAGATGAGTCGAAGCATTCCCAAAAATGAGTATGGGCTCTCGTTCACCGACTGATCCCCTGCAGATTCCAGGTCAACCGGCCTGGAGAAAAGGGAGGAGTCATCGTCAGAATATGAGGAGTCTGCGAACAGCTGCCGAGAGCCTGAGCCACCCTCCACCTGCCGAGGTTGATGGGGAGTGAGGGTGACCGACAACCTATGGGGCAAGCCCTGACCCGACTGACAATCCTTGGTCGGGGCCCCAATCTTAGGTTGTGGAGGCGGAGGTTCTACCACAATGGGTAGAGCAGCCGAACAACCGGTGCCGGTGGCGGCTCCTCGACTACTACGAGGGGTTGTTTCGTTCGCTCCGGTGACAGCCACTTAATGGCCAGAGAAGGCGACGGAGTCGGCTTCTTACCTGACAGTAAGAGCTGCTGCCACATCAAGTCCTCATAGCACCGACGCAGCTTGCGCCGGAGCCTATCCTCCAAAGAGGACGAAGAGGATAAGCGCCGGTGCCGCTTTCCATGGTGCCGAGACCGAGACCACAGACATCGGCGGGACCGGCTGGACCTGGAAGAGGACCGAGACCTTCGGGAATTCCGAGGGTGGGTCAGAGAGGGAACGGGGGAAACCCGCCCTTCCTTCGGTACAGGGACCTTAACCGGGGACTCCGGCACAGGAGGCACAGGCAAGTCCTCAGTAATCACTGGGGGAACCAGTGAAGTAGAGTGGTCGGCACCATCAGTCGACAAACCGTCCGATGGGTCAAGAAAAATCTCGATCGCATCGACAGTTGTCTCGGCCTGCTGACCTAAGGGGGACACCGTGGAGCCAGCGGCCTTAGCCACAACCTCGACCAAAGTCAAAAGTCGACAGTCCGGTGAAGGGGATCTTCCCGCTCCCATGAACGTCAACGGTGGGACTTATCTATTGAGTTCTTCTCCTTGGACCGACTGGAATGGCCCGATGGTACTTCTCCCTTGGTGGAGAGGGACTGACAAAGTTCCTTAAAGGAAACTGTATAGGAAGAGCCCAAGGAGAGCGGGATAAATGATGTAGCTGAGGAGGAAGAAGAAGCGGCCCGGGCCGCCTCCTCCTCAAGGGCAATCATCTGCTCCAACTGTTCCGTGGAGCCCGTCACCGCGGACACCGCCCAGTGGGCCTCCTTCAACTTGACCAGCGGATACCATTTTTCAGGGCACCCAAGAAGAAGTCGAGCAGCGCGGTCCTCCAAGACTGAAACCGATTAGGAGCTGCACAATTCGCAAGCCTGCGAATCATGGCCAAGCCCCAGGCAGTAGATGCACGTGGAGTACAGAACGGGCTGCGACATCTCCTGCCCACAGGGGCACCGATGAAAGCCGGGAGTCTATTTGTCCATCGCAGCCACGAGGGAAGAAGAAGACCGAAGTCTTGTAAACTTTAGAATTAGTTTCGGGTTAACCGAAGAGTGTGGATCCAGGCCTAAAACGCAGAGCGCTAAGGAGGGACCCGAGCTTCCAAGCGGTAAGGAAGATCTGGCGTCATGGGACAGAGCCAAGGGTTTTACAACCCAGGTGGGTGGGAGAAGCCAGCTTGAAGACCTTCCGGCAACATTTAAAGTGGCAAGGAACCTGCCAATAAGTGTGGATTGAACAACATATCCACGTCCCTAGAACCGTGGATGTGCCTATGTTTAGGGTGGGCACTGGGGGCTGGGAAGGGGGAGAAAAAAGAGATTTGAGGACCTTCCAGAATTTGGCTGGATGGTTTATATTTGTGTGGAAGGCAGTATTGAAGTAACTGGCCTTTGCCTGGTGGATGCATTGCGCAGAGCATGGTATTTTAGATGATCTTGTGGCAAGCCGGATTCCTTAAACTCTGTCCAGGCCATGTCTCTTGCTTTGAGACTGGCAATGATGTCGGCTGTTACCCAGGGGAGGGAGGGGGGCACCACGCACCCTAGCCTGTCTAAGCGGGGCATAGCTGTTCCAGATGGCAAGGAACTTAGATCTGAAACCCTCCAGAGCAGCTTCAGTGGACAAAGCTTAGTCTATGAAGGACCAGTCGGTAGTGGACAGGTTATGTAGGACAGAGGTGAGGTCAAGGGATTTGTATGACCTGGACAGCAGGATTGGGGGGGTGGTGGCTTTGGGCCGGAAGATTTTTCCTCCCATGTAATTCATGTGGTGGTTGCTAAGGGAGCCAGGGAGCAGGACTGAGGCTAGTATTCTGTGAGGATGAGTAGTAAGTGGCCAATCAGGGAGAGAGTGATTTAGCGTTCTGTGGTTCAGACAACTGGGCTCGGTGATCATTGTGGCGGGGTTGCGGGATGACAGATGTACCAGACACCAAACCTCATGTTCAACACACAATCTCTGTGCGATGTTTATTCAGAATTCAGAAAATAAGCTTCAGCAACAGCATATTCCTTCTTCAGTACATCAATTTGCAGCAACACATTATGAACGTCCTTTCCCAGCACTTAGCCAGCACCTACTGACACTGATCTCTGATCTAAACATTTTTAGTGAAAACCCTTCATCCCTATGTGGACCCCATTTGCTTGGGTAGTATGGGCTCAAAAAGAAAAACAACAAAACAAGCCATAGACAAAGGACCTCAATGCAAAAATCACTGAAAAAAAATGGTTACCCCAAAGGGCATTAGCAACAAATCAAGTTTCAAAGAAATACAACATCATACATACTTCCATAATGTAAAGCATCATGGGATATATACAAATCACAAGGAATTTCATACTTGTTCAATTTAAATGCATTTTAAATAACTAACTTAATTTCTTTGGTAGTCACCTAGTTCTTTTTACCATCATCAAAAACACCTAGTGCCATGGTATTTTCAACATTTACAGATTTCATAAACATAAGGTATATACAAAGTATTTTGTGACATAGTGCTATTACATACTAAATCCAACAATAATAAAACACAGCCTGTTTTACATACATTTGGAGGTCACCACAATAACCTCCCTGTATGAGGACCTGAGAGGGAAAGGAAAATTAAAGAAAACACTATAGCATAGTCAAGAAAGGGAAGGGGGTGGCCAACCCTATGGACTAGAAACTGTAAAGGACCGAATAGGCTAAGAAATAGAACTGCTGCAACAGATTTATGAAAAGGTCAGTCCTCAAAAGTGGCAGGAGCTCCCCTGTCACAATCATTTGAAAAGGTTTAGGGCACTGACTTTTTTCTAGAGTTTGGAGTTTGCGCAAGAGAGCTAGTTTTGGTTAAAATCCCCAAGAATGTGGAGTTCACCCAAGGCCAGTGTTTGTAGGTCGCAGAGGTGGTCCAAGATGGCGAGCAGTGGGACGTTAGGTGCACAATAAGAGCCAGCGACGAATATAAGTGCAGTATGGGGTAGGGCAAGTTTTATTAGTAGGGCATCAATGGCATGCGTGGGAAGAGAATGAAGGATATTTGTGAACTGTAGCGTGGATGCTATATACATGGCAACGTCGCCACCACATTTGCAGCCTAGACGGTCATGGCTGACGACTGTGTAACCTGGGATGGCAATTTCAGTGTCTTTATTGTGAGGCTTTAGCCATGACTCTGTGATAATCAGGACATCAGGGTGAAGTGAGTGCAGCAGGTTGTAGCAGGAGTATTTTGATCAGGAGGCTACATATGTTCAGATGCACCAGTTTCAGACCTCTGAAAAGCTGAGAGGGTGAGGCAGGGACTGAGTCGTGGGGAAGGAGAGGTCCAGGGTATGGCTCTACCTTCCCAGATAGCAACAGTAAGAGGGTGATCATCAGTTTGGTTAAGGGCTGTGCCCACAGGGGCTTCCAGGGAGGGGTATTAAGAAGCTTGATGATCATAGTTTGTGTTAAGAAAGAAAAGGAAGTGCAAAAGAAAAAGGAAACCACTTTGGTTCTTAAAAACAGTAGCAGAAAAGGTCAGAGCCAAAAGGCTGGCCATCAGGAAATATAAGGGAACACAGCAGGATGAAGATAGGGAAGCATACCAAACTTCCCTAAGGGAAGCAGGGAAGGCAGTAAGGCAGGCAAAGACCCAAACAGAGGAAACACCAGCACGAACAGTAAAAGAAGGTGACAAGACTTTCTATAGATACATTAGTGAAAGGAGAAAGTCCAGAGGGGGTACTGCTAAGTTCAAAAGCGATAAGAGGGCATGTGAGGAGGATCATGTAAAAGCATCTATCCTAAAATAGATACTTCTGCTCAGTATTTACTGAAGAGAAGGCAGGGCAGAGCCCACAGCTCAGCACCATGGACACAGGTGGGACTGAGGTGAGCACTAGTCCCTTCACAAAAGAAAGGTTCCTACAAGAGCTCGATAAGCTCAGGTTGGACAAGGCAATGGGACCCGATGGCATACATCCCAGGGTACTAAAGAAGCTAAAGTTGGAACTAGCAGAGCCATTATCAGAACTGTTTAGTGAGTCTCTGAGCACAGGAGAGGTCCCAGAAGACTGGAGAAGGGCTCATGTGATCCTACTCCACAAGAGTGGTAGCAGGGAGGAGGCAGGGAACTACAGACCAATCGGTCTTACCTCAGTAGTGGGCAAGATTATAGAGGCATTCCTTAGGGAAAGGATAGTGCAACACCTGGAATCCATAGGAGCACAGGATCTAAGACAGCATGGGTTTACAAAGGAAGGTCCTGTCAAACTAATCTCATAGATTTCTTTGACTGGGTAACCAGAGTGGTGGTCCAAGGGGAGCAGTTGATGTCGCCTACCTTGAACTCCCAGCAAAGCTCGATATTGTTCCACACAAAAAGATTGATTATTATTGCTGGAGTAGGCTCGGTGGCCTCAGACGTTGGTCATCTGGGCTGCAAACTGGTTGGCGGGCAAAAACAGAGAGTGGTGGTAAACGGCATACAATCAGAAGAGATGCAAGTCACAAGTAGGGTACCTCAGGGATCAGTCCTGGGGCCAGTCCTCTTCAATATCTTCATCAGTGACACTGCAGATGGACTGGAGGGTAAGGTTTGTCTGTTTGCAGATGACACCAAGATCTGCAACACAGCAGATGATCCAGATGGGGTGGGCAGAATGAGAAGAGATCATCTGGATAAACTAGCAAAATGGTCGGAAGAGTGGCAACTGGGGTTTAATGCAAAGAACTGCAAGATCATGCACATAAGGAAGAGAAACCCTGAAGCCATCCATAGGCTGGGAGGGGAGAGTTGCTGGCAGTCACAGTGGAAGAAAGAGACTTGGGCATCATCATCGCAGATGACCTGAAATCATCCAAGTAGACCACTAAAGCAGTAGGTAAGGCTAGGGGGATGTTAGGGTGTATTAGTAGGGGTATCACAAGTCCGAAGAGGAAGGTAATAATCCCTCTTTACAAGACACTGGTTAGGCCCCATCTGGAGTACTGCATGCAGTACTGGAGGCCACACCTTCATGAAGACATTAACCAAATTGAGGCAGTCCAGCGAAGGGCAACCAAAATGGTGCAGGGACTGCATCAGAAAACATATGAAGACAGATTAACGGAGCTCAATATGTATACCCTAGAGCAAAGGAAGGAGAGAGGTGATATGACCGAAACATTCAAACATCTTAAGGGCATTAACAAGGTGAAAGAGTCTAACATGTTTCAATATAAGAAAAATATCAGGACAAGAGGACACAGCATGAGATTAGAGGGAGGCTGATTAAGGGGTAATGTGAGGAAGTTCTTTTTCACAGAAAGGGTGGTGGATGCATGGAACGGCCTACCTCAGGAAGTGGTGGATATGAATACAGTGCAGGGCTTCAAACAGGCATGGGATAGGCATAAGGGAGCAATACAGATGAGTATGAATAGATATGCCATTGACAGCGTAAAGGCCGATGGCACATTTATAAGGTAGAAAAAGAAATGGGCAGACTGGATGGGCCTTGCAGTCCTTATCTGCTGTTAACTTCTATGTTTCTATAGAGAAGGCATGAGTGGCAGGGTGTAGGGCTAGGTGGCCTTGGTGGAAGCAGGGCAGAAGGATGTGAGGGGCCTCAAATGGTTTCAGTATGTAGGTTGTGGGGACTTTTCCATCAAGGCAGGTATCGGAATGAGTAGGGCATGTGGCCACAGAAATTAGTGCTTGCAGGCACTCCTGCATAACTGGCAGAGAGGAGGGTGGGAGAGACAGTAGGGAGCCAGAAGAGAGAGAATCATAAGGTGAAGCAGCATGGTGGAGAAAACTGCAAAGAGTAGTGAGTTGTAGCAGTAAAGGGAGAGATCAGAGAGCCTAAGCAAGTTAGCGGCCACTAGTGGCAGATTCAAATAACCTGCAGATGGTAAAGTCCACTGGTTCTGGGAACCAAGTTCACTAAGGGTGATGGTGGGGCCTTCCTAATCAGTCCGAATGCAAACTGCGTTGTCTCGTACCTTGTTTGGGGATCCCGGCGGTGCTCTGGGGAAGGCGACCCATGAGGGGGGCTTCAGACTGCGCTGTGGAAGAAGCAGAAATCAAATTTAAAACAGGTAAGGGGAGGGGGTTGGGGGAGATTGGCGGGGTTACAATTAGGCCAAGAGAGAAGCTTCAGAGCAAAACAGTTTTACACTTTACAATCTTAGGGATTTGGGCAGCACACTTCTTAAATTAAGCCAGCCTTGCATCTGCCACACATTTTGTTTCCTCCATCTGTTCAGCAAATGAATTATTCTAGCTGCAGTTAGTAGAGAGGCTTAGGAATAGGTAACTTGGCTTTAAATATCTATAAAGTTTTTTTTTAGTTTCTAAACTTAAAAGTAACTAGCTCAGTATTGCACATTACAATTAAAGGCTACATAAATAATAAGCCCATTACAATCTAGGACACAACGCCCTGGGCTGGATCATAGCTTGTAATTATTTTAACTTTAAATCAGCAGTACAGTGGATATAAAATACTGTTAAAGCACACAACTGAATCATCTAAAATGAGCTCTTTTAGCAGAATCCAGCTCTGAAAAAAAAAAAAAAAAAAACTATTTGAATTTGTACGCCGACTGTTAAGGTCGGGACAGTGTTGGTGCAGAATCAGTCCTTATTTGAAACTGGCACCAAAACTCCTTCCTAATTTGTCCGAATGCAAACAGCGTTGTCTCGTATCTTGTTTGGGGATCCTGGCAGTGCTCTAGGGAGGGCGACCCACGAGAGGGGCTTCAGAATCAGAGTCTGAATCTAACTTCTGCATCTGAGAGATTCAGTATTAAAAAAGTGCTTTCTTACAGTGCCTTCAGAAAGTAGTCACCCCCCTTGGATTTTGTCACATTCTGTGATGTTGCAAACTCAAATTAAAATACATTTATATGGGATTTTTTTGTCACGTATCTACACAGATTACTCTATAATGTCAAGCGAATGAAACTTCTGGAATTTTTTGTACATGTAATTTAAAATAAAAACCTGAAATGTCTTGATTTGATAAGTATTCACCCCCTTTGCTATGACACTCCAAATTGAGCTCAGGTGCATCCAATTTCCTTGTGAGATCACTCTAAAACTTGAATGGAGTCCACCTGTGGTCAGTTCAAATGGTTGACATGATTTCAGAGGAAATACACCTGTCTATGTAAGATCCGACTGTTGACAGTGCATGTCAGAGCAGAAACTCTACCATGAAGACCAAGGAGCTGTCCGTAGAACTCCATGATAGAATTGTGAGGAGGCATAGATCTGGGGAGGGGTATAAAAACATTTCTAGCGTGTTGAAAGTTCCCAGGAGCACAGTCAAGTCCATCACTAGGAAATGGAAAGATTACGGAACCACCCAGACTCTTCCTAGAGCAGGCCGTCCTCCCAAACTGAGCAACCGGGCAAGAAGGACATTGGTCAGGAAAGTGACCAAGAACCCAATGACCACCCTGACAGAACTACAGAGTTCCATGGCTGAGATGAGAGAACCTGTCCAGAGGACAACAATCTCTGCAGCACTTCACAGATGTAGCCTGTATGGGAGAGTGGCTAGATGGAAGCCACTCCTGAGAAAAGGCCACATAATAGCATGCCTGGAGTTTGCAAGAAGGCACGTGGCAGACTCAGACCATGTGGCAAAAGATTCTCTGGTCTGATGAAACAAAAATTTAACTCTTTGGCCTGAATACAAAGCGCTATGCCTGGTGCAAACCGAACACAGCTCAGCACCCGTGTAACACCATCCCTACCATGAAGCATGGTGGTGGCAGCATCATGTTATGGGGATGCTTTTCAGCGGCAGGGACTGGGGCACTTGTCAGGATAGAGGAAACAATGAATTGAGCCAAATACAGGCACATCCTTGAGGAGAACCTGCATCAGTCTGCAACAGACCTTGGACTGAGGCGAAGATTTACGTTCCAACAGGACAACGACCCCAAGCATACAGCCAAAGCAACACTGGAGTGGCTTCAGAACAAGAAGGTGAATGTCCTTGAGTGGCCCAGCCAAAGCCCAGACTTGAATCCCATTGAGAATCTGTGGAAAGACTTAAAGATTGCGGTTCACTGACGCTCCCCATCCAACTTGACAGAGCTTGAACAAATCTGCAAGGAAGAATGGGCGAAAATCCCCAAATCCAGATGTGCAAAGCTGATACAGACATACCCAAGAAGACTCAAAGCTGTAATTGCTGCCAAAGGCGCTTCTACAAAGTATTGACTCAGGGGGGTGAATACTTAAGCAAACAAGATATTTCAGTTTTTAATGTTTCATAAATGTTTGTTACACAATAAAAATATTTTTGCCCTTTAAATTGTTGAGTATGTTGTGTGAATGAAGGGGGGAAAAATCATTTCAATGCATTAAAAATGCTGGTAGTAACACAACAAAATATGACAAAATCCAAGGGGGTGAATACTTTCTGAAGGCACTGTAAATTACATCTCTATGCCCAGCACAGAAGAATGCACCACCCTCCATCTCCTGCACAAATGGGAGGGGCTCCTGGAAGCCTGGCTTTCTTACCATGATTTTAATTTAATCACCACTCCGGCTGCTTTGCTGTCCAGGGAGTTCTGGTGGATCAACACTTCTATGCTCCCTTTGCTATGCTTGCTGATCCAGCCCTCTTCGGACTTGTATGTATGTGTATGTGTGTATATATATATATATATACACACACCACACAATATGTATGTATATATATATATATATATATATATATATATATACACACACACACACACACACACACACACACGCCACCAGTCAACCCTGTATCTCCATGAGCCAAAAAAAAAAACCACTGCTGATTGGCAGCACTAATCTAGCACTCACACAGACTACCTAGCTTACCAAGTAGTCATTGAAAAGAAGCCCACCCCCAAACCATTCATCACCAGTCACCACTGCAGCCCAGGTCCTGAAGAGGATGAGCTCGCCTTGTTGACACTGTGTAGCACTTTCGTATGTCCTGCATCCCGCCTTCGTGTCCTGACATTGCAACATCTTTGGCTTCCCTCAACTGTTTAACTCTGTGGCACCGCTCACTCTTGAGTCTTTAAAGAGGTGTGCAATGTCAAACTATAAAAAAAAAGTCTTCGGCTTCCTTCGGAAATTAGACTCTGTGGCAGCGCTCACTCCCAACTCTTCATGGCGGCGCACAACATCGGCAATGGAATAAAAGGTCTTAAGCCTAGCGTGATGCTGTGCCCCTTGTGGCGGCTTCTGTTACTGCAACAAGACATGAGCTACATGCACTATAGTGCATACATGGAAAAAAAAAATACATGCACCAGCCTGTTCCTACTTGCACAGGGAATAGGCAAGGTATGCTAATTTCGACCCCTGTCACTGGCTTGTGCCACCATTCAAACCGCTGCCCTTACCAACTGCTGCATTCTAAAATGTTCAGATTCATGACAGCCTGCGGGGTTAAGACCCCCTAACTAAGCTATCTTTCAATTTTAAGATTTAAATAGAAATCCCCATAAAATGTCCCCTGTAACAGTCAGAAAGGACCAAAAGAGGAAATAAAAATACCCAACTGGGTTCAAAACATGCAGCACAACCAGGGTATGGACCCAACCTCATACAGAATACCAGCTTTTATGCAGAGGCCACTGGTTCTAGAAGGGGAGTTAAGCATATTGAAGAATACCTTTAAGAAACAAGATTACTAATGGTGAGTAATTTTTTCTTCTAACCCCATGAATCTTTCAATATGCTTAGTTCTTGCAGACTATGAAGCAGTACCTTTGGAGGAGGGTACAGAACCTACTTAGGAAACAGGCTCTGCACCACTGCTGTGCCAAACCTGGCATCATTTCTGGATTGAGTATCCAAGCAGTAGTGCTTTTTAAAAGTATGCGATATTCTCCATGTAGCTGCATTGCAGATTTCCAGTAGGGGAATGTCTCTAGCTGCTGTGATTGTAGTCGTCGTGACCCTTATGGAATAAGCCCTTAGGCCTAATGGGAGCTCTTACTGGATACACTGCACTATCCAGCGTGAAACAGTCCTTTTAGAGGCTGGTTTTCTTTTTTCTACATCCCCGTAAGTCAAGAACAGCTGTTGTCTGTCCTGCCTGTGGGCCTTGGTATGGTCAAATATGGTAGCTTAAAGCTCTTTTGTCATCCAGGCTATGCAGCCTACATTCCTGTGAACTAGAGTGTTTGGTAAAGAAGACTGGCAAAGTAATTGACTGGTTCAGGTGGAAGTCAGAAACTACCTTTGGAAGGAACCTTCTGTTAGTTCTAAGTACCACCTCATCTCTGTGAAAAGAAATGTAGTTCAGCTCTGTACACAGGGCTTGTAATTCAATAATCCGCCTGGCTGAAGTGACAGCTACCAGGAAGACAGCTTTCCAGGCCACAAATTTCAGGTGTGCTGTAGCCATAGGTTCAAATGGGGGTTCCATAAGCTTGGCAAAGCA
The DNA here is from genome assembly GCA_016271365.2 of Neoceratodus forsteri. NCBI lineage: Eukaryota > Metazoa > Chordata > Ceratodontiformes > Ceratodontidae > Neoceratodus > Neoceratodus forsteri. Next base: position 586,075,330 of record JADMNL010000022.1, read on the forward strand.
GACATTCAGGTCCCATGTTGGTACCGGTTCCCTGTGAGGGATGCAGATGTGCCAAACCCTTGAAAAACTTCTTAAAGATAGGGATGGATGCCATAGAGATACCCTTGCCAGCTGGAATATATGCTGAGTCTCAAGCCAGATGAACTTTGAGGGTAGTGAGCTGTAAGCCCTAAGAATGTAGACTGGTGAGGTAGTCCAACAAGGCTGGTAACCCCGCCTGAGAAGGCACCAAATCATAATTAGAGCACCATATGGAAAACCTCTTTGTAACAGGGTGACCCCCGTCAGTGGACACCTCTGAGATGCATTGAAACTCCTTCCCCAAGCAGTTTATATGTTTTGTATAATGTCCAACATTCTGCTTTACTGGCTTTAACAAAACTGAGAGTACAGTTACAAAACAAAGAGGGTAGTCTTAATATAAGCACAACAAAAACCTGTGTCTGCTTTTTCTAGATGTTAGCAGCCCTCTTCTAAGATATATTTTACAGCAGACAGCATGATGTAATATGAACCTGCAGGAGAGTTTAGGAGAGCACAGAATGTTCTGACCTTGGGTCTGACCTTTAACAATGTTGAAAACAAGTTATATAATGTTCTCCAGGTGCCAACTGAACTGTTCTCTAAGTAGCAACAGTGGCCCCCTAGTGGCTAGTTTTATGTTATGTCTGCTATTAATCAAAAAGCACTGGAAACTGTTTTTCCAGCTTCTAGTGAGCTTACAAAAAGCCCTACCTCAGTGCTGAGAGAGGAAGGATAGATAGCTAGATAGACAGACAGACATAGATAGGTAGGAAGGTGAAAGACCTCCTCGTAGTGTATGCTTTCACACTGCTTGATTCATGCTAGGCTGAAGAAAAGCCTTAGAAACTGCTGAAGCTAAGCAGCTGTCTGACTTACCATTTTGCTTTCTGTATATTTTACTTGATGAAAATAAGATAACCTCAACCTTGCATTTGTTATGCACCTAAAGGCCCTTAGGTGGATATCAGTGACACTTAACAAGGCCTGTAGACTTCTCACGGGGGCTGACCGCCTAACTCACACTTGTGACCTTTACACCAAGCCTGGATGGCCACCTCTCATTAGTAGAATACAATACCAGACCTGTCTGATAGCAAAAAAAGCTCTTCTAGGACTCATGCCACCAGGTGTTGCAAGTCTCCTTTCTGCCAACAGCAGCACCCAGTCAACACGCAGTTCTCAATACCAGACTTTCCATGTCCCCAGGCGCCGGACCTCGCTGGGTCAGAGATCTTTCATGCACAGGGCTCCGCAGTGGTTCAATACCCTTAACAAAGAAACTCTTGCTGCTGTAACATTAAGCCACTTTAAAAGGCAACTATGGCTATTCCTCCCCTCTACCTCACTTTGTGACTGCCTCCCCTAAGCAACGGTCACCACCCTCTACCCTAGCTGTAGCTGTAACCTGCCACGCAAGCCTCACTTTCTTGGCACCAGCCTCCTCCCTCTTGCCCTTCGCCCCCCCTCACCCTCCCATCCCCTCTTCTTGGACTCACTCATTTGTATGGCCACTGGCCCCTGTCCCCCCTCGCTCTTTTCATCCTTGTTCGATAACGGCACCTATTGGTCGGCTTCCTACTGACTTTTCCTACCAAGTATACTGTTTCACTAGGAACTCTGTTAGAAACTAGCTTGTGGTGGTTGTTCTGCAACCGATTTACTAAACTATTCATGTACTTGTTATCTGTACGTTATTACTGTTACCATTGTTGTACGTTACCCCATCCTCCGACATGGAACCTTTGTAAACGAGCAGTTTCTGCTCAAAGGTACTTGTAATCCTAGAGTTTAATAAATAAAAAAAAATAACTTGTGGTCTGCCTGAAATTGTGTTATTCTAAACCCACACCTGGTGACATATGGTGTGAGCTGTGGGATCTGTCTGGACGTTCAAGGAAACAGGGGGAGTCCAGTCAGTTGGTGCCAGACCTGGTACCTAGGATACATGGCAGAGGTGCATGACGCCAGGTGAGATGAGGACAGCGCCTGATGGAGAGGGTGACCTGGGTGAGACACCAAGGATGGGACGAGACGGACCCGATGGCCAAATGGAGACCCTGATACAACTTCTTCACTGGATGAGTAGGAGATAGCTGGAGGCTGATCAATGCCAAAGAGAGGAACAGCACAGATGCCAGGAGCTACTCGAGCTGTCCCACTTGAAGGATGTCAAGGAAGAATCAGTGGAGCAGGATCCATGCGCTCTGGAGGAGGACCCCCTGATGGAGCATTTGCGACAAACATTCGTGGAGACCCCACTGTTGCCCATTTTTCCAGGCTACTATTTGGTGGAGGACAGTGAATGAGAAGAGGAGACCCCAGGTAAGACTTTGGCAATGTATTACTGGGGCAGAAGACTTCAAGCATGGTAGGAGCCATTTTGGCTGAAGGGACTTTTGCATGTTTTAAACCTCCCCAATGAAAATGACGTTGGCTGGGGAAAGCTGCAGGTAGGGGATCCTGAAGTAACCCAGTTAATAGAATATGTAAAAGTCATGGATGGGTGACAAGTTAATGGTGGCGTGGGGGACAGGTTATGGTGGTATGAACTCAGGAAGGGACTACTGTATCACATGAGGCCCAACCCTCAGATGAAGCAAGTGGATGCCCAGGTAGTGGTGCCCGTGGCATATAGGAAAAAGGCGATGGAGGATGTGCACTCCAGTCACTCGGGGCATGTGAGCCATGGCAAGGTATTGGCTGTACTCACCCCATATTTCTATTGGCCCGGCAAGTACAGGCAGGTGGCAGCATACTATGAGATCTGTTATAGGGGCAGACAGATAGCGGCTCCTGATAATGATGTGGGAGGAGTAACCCAGAGGGTGAAGAGCAAGAGATGGCACCCTTGGAGGAGGGGGAGACTCCAACATAGAACAGGAGGGGCAAGGTGGTGGCCAACACCACTAAAAGTGTATAAGATTTGATAAGTAAACCCAGAGGATAGGGACAGGCTGTTAGGCATACAGTGTGGTATGTTACTAGCCTACCTTTAAATGTTTAAGTGGGGAAGGAGCAAGGTAGTTCTCCCCCCAAAGGCAGTTATACTGGGTACTGGATGGTCCAGCCGGTGAAATTTATCTGGTATGGGAAAGTCAGTAGATGGCATAAAACTGCCGTTAGTGGTTCTTTCTCTTGGTATATGTAATGTTCTGTAGTTTACTTATGTAGTAAACTTGTAAAATGTCTCAAGGTATTTGTATAGTTATGAATAGGATACTTTATATATATATATATATTTAAAGGGACCCTAAGATGGAGCTTCCGGTGAGAGTGGGCTGAAGAACCACACCCCTCCAGAGTGTTACTTGAGATCTGGACAAGCGTAGGACGGTTGCCCTCTTACTTCAGGGGATGTGCGAGAGTGACCCCTGTCACAGTGGACACCCCTGGGATAAACTTAAACCCCTTTCCCAAGCAGTTTACATGTTTTGTATAATGTCCAACATTCTGCTTTACTGGCTATAACAAAACTAAGAAGGTAATCTTAATATAACAACAACAAAAACTTATGTCTGCTTTTTCTAGATGTTAGCGGCTCCCTTCTAAGATGTATTTTACAGCAGACATGAGGTAATACGAACCTGCAGGAGAGTTTAGGAGAGCACAGAATGTTCTGACCTCGGGTCTGACCTTTAATAATGTTGAAAACAAGTTGTATAATGTTCTCCAGGTGCCAACTGAACTGTTCTCGATGGAGCAACAGTGATCCCTAGTGGCTAGATTTATGTTATGTCTGCTGTTAATCAAAAGGCAGTGGAAACTGTTTTTCCAGCTTCTAGTGAGCTTACAAAAAGCCCTACCTCAGTGCTGAGAGAGGAAGGATAGACAGATAGGAAGGTGAAAGACCTCCTTGTAGTGTGTGCTTTCACACTGTTTGATTCATGCTAGGCTGAAGCAAAGCCTTAGAAACTGCTGAAGCTAAGCAGCTGTCTGACTTACCATTTTGCTTTCTGTACATTTTACTGGATGAAAATAAAATGATAAACGCAACCTTGTGTTTTTTATGCACCGGATTTGTGGTCTGCCTGAAACTGTGTTGTTCTAAACCCACGCCCGGCGACAGTTCCATTTGGAAGCATAGGTTTTCTTGGTCAAGGGTTTCCTAGATCCCCTTAGGACTTTGAGAACACCCTCAGAGGCTTAAATCAGCATACTCTAGTTATTCCAAGAGCCAGGCCTTAAACCTGAGTGACCTCAGGTTGGGGGTCCGGGATCCTCCCCTGTGACAAGGTTAGGAGGCTGTGCCTCCAAGGAAGGTTTATGGGTGGGGCTACGGACAGGGAATGCAGCAGTGAGTACCATGGCTGCCTGGCCCAGTCTGGAGCTATCAGGATCATTGAAGCTGGCTGGGACCCGAGCATGATCTGGACCCTGAGCAGCAATCGAAATGGGAGAAATGCATACAGCTTCCTCCCCCACCAATCCAGCACTAGAGCATCCAGAGGTACTTTCCCCTTTGCTGGAGGTCTGCAACAGACTTTGGCCAACTGATGGTTGTCCTGAGAGGCAAAGGGATCTATCTCTGGAGTGCCCCATCTCTGGAACACCATCTCTAACACCTGTCTGTTAAGAGACCATTCATGATGGTTTTGGTTGATTCTACTGAGTGCATCTGCTAAGGTGTTGTCCGTTCCTGGCAGATGAAATGCTACCAGGGACACCTGTAGGGAGTAGGCCAGACTCCACACTTTCATTGCTTCGGTACACACAAGGCTGGACCTTGTCCCTCCCTGCTTGTTGATGTAATACATGGTGGTAGTATTGTCTGGTCTGACCTGCACCACTTTGTCCGTAACAGTGACACAAAGGCTTGCAGAGCTAAAAGCATTGCCCTGAGCTCCAGCAGGTTTATGTGCTGGAGTGGCTCTGTGGTGGACCAAGTGATATGTACTGTGTGTTCCTCCAGGTATGTGCCCCAACCCAGTAGGGAAGCATCTGCTGTGAATACCAGAGAGGGGTACTCCTGCTGGAATGGGACTCCTCCTCTGAGGCTGTCCCTGTCCTGCCACCACTGCAGGACCTGCAGTAGTGTTTTTGTTACTGATATCAGCTTTAAAAAGGGTCTCTCCCCTCTGGCACCAATGTGCCCTGAGGTGGAACTGAATATCTCTCATTTGAAATCTGGAACCCATGACTGTCTGTGGCTGCAACCATGTGCCCAAGCAGCTGTAGGAAGTGCCTTGGTGAACGGAGAGTGAACATCCCAGCAATCTGTAGGAGGATATCCACTCCTTCCTGAGGGAATAAGGTCCTTCCCCTTAGGGTAAAAAAAAAAAACAAAAAAAAAAGATTCAGATGTGCACTGCAGTGTGGCTCCTGATGCTGCGAGGGAGTTGCTAGCCTCAAACAATAAAATGTAGTCCAAAATTTCAAAGCACTCACTGGCAAGCTTATAGCCACTTAACAGTGCATTGCTATAGGTGACATCAGATGACCAGAAAGCCGATTTGCAGTTTCAAAAAACACAGATGTTTATTGCAGATCTAGATTGCAGAGGTACCCCCTCAGGAAGACCTCTGGTTGAAGCGCTGGGGAGGTGCAGCTCTTGTAACGACACATTCTGCAATAAACATTTGTGTTTTTTAAACTGCAAATCAGCTTTCTGGTTGTCTGTTTGATGTCAGCCAAAGCAATGCACAGTTAAGTGGCTGTAAGCTTGCTGGTGAGTGCTTTTGAAACCTTGGACTGCCTTCCCCTTAGGGGAACTCTGCATCTATGAAGTTCAGCACCTGAACCGGCTGAAGGACAAACTTTTTGGTGTTGACCAGAAACCCCAGTGATTCTAAGACATTCTGGGTGGACCTTAGAGCATCCCTTACCTCCTGTGGTGATTTTCCCATGACAAGCCAGTCATCCAGGTAGGGAAATACTATAATGCCCCGCCTTCTTAGGTATGTTACCACCACTGCCAAGCACTTTGTGAAAGCCCTATGTGTCAAAGTGAGGCCGAATGGCAGAGCAGAAAACTGGTAATGACCCAATGGTAGTCTGAACCTTGGGTACTTTCTGTGAGACTCCGTTATGGGGATGTGGAGGTAGGCAACTTTTAGGTCTAGTGATGCTAGCCAGTCTCCTTTCTGAAGCATGGGCAAGATCACTGCCAGGGTTACCATCCTGATATTTGGCTTTGCCAAGTGCTTATACAGAACTGTCAGATCTAAAATGGCTCACCACTCCCCATTTTTCTTTAAGGTCAGGAAGTACCTGGTATAGAACCCTTTCCCCCTTTAAAGCAAGGGAACCGGTTTTGCAGAAGATTGGCAACTTCCGCTTCTAAAAGTTTTCTTTCCGAGATGGAAGCTGGCCTGAAAACCCTTAACCTTAACCTGGGGAATGATTTGAAACAGAGGGGCCAGACCCAGACTCACTACTTCCACAACCCACTTGTCTGTGGTGATAGTTTTCCATGCCTGGAAGTAGTGAGTGAGCCTGACTCCTACTGGTAGTGGGGAGGTGACCCTGGCAACCACGTCAGAGATTCTGCTTCAGTTGGGGTTGAGCCCAGTTGGCTTGATGCCCACATCTGGAGCCCCTTCTGCCCCCAAAATAACCTGTCTGCTGAGGGTACTGCAGGGTGGCCTGGGCCAGGAAGAAAGGTCTGCCATAGGTTGACATGCATCTGCCTCCTTTGCCCTGTGGCCTGCAGGTGGTTGTGGGCTTCTCATTAGCTGCATTGCTTTTCTAGGTGGTTTTGCATTCATCTACCTTCTTCATGCAAGCCTCTGTTTTATCCCCAAATGGTGAGTTGTTCTCACAAGGGAAATCAATGGCTTTGGCCTGTGTATCCTGGGACAGGTTTGTGCCTCAGCCAAGCAAACCCAAGGCCACAGTGAGTGCCATCCACCTGGTAGCAGTGTCATTGGCATCTACTGCAATGTGGAACAGATAGTGGCTTCTAACTCACATCTAGCAGTCTCTGCTAGGTCGGCCGCCAATCCTGCAGGGGCCTTATCCACCATGGCCATCACGGATTGCCACAGTGATTTATGATATTGAGCAGCATAGACCATGTAGTTAGCCTGTTTGATGATCAAAGAAGCTGCAAGGTAGCCCTTCGTTGCCATGCTATCAATTTTTCCTAGAGCCCTTCTCAGGTGGGTATGAAGCCAGGGGCACACTAGCCCCGTCACAGGCTGCAGCTTGCACCACCCCTTCATGGTCTGGGTGGGAAAATAAACACTCAGCCCCTGCCCTATCAAGCCGATAGTTCTTGTCAGCATTATCTATAGGGGAACAGAGTTAGGAGTCTCTAAGGCTTTCAGCACCTGCTTCTTAAGAAACTTACTGATAGACAGCAACAGCCTTTTGGTGGGTGCCAGGCCCATCATATCCAAGAATTTTGCCTCATCTTCCACAGTTTCATTGGTGGTAAGATCAAGGGCTTCTACCATTTGCTTAACAAATGTGTAGTGAGAAGAATAATCCTCAGGTAGCCTGGGAGGGGTCAAATTCTTGGTCAGGGGAAACCTATGGTTCAATTGGTTCCCCTTCATCCTCTTCCCCCTCCTAATCATATTCCTCATAAACTGGGTCCTGAGTCAGAGGAGCTGGTGCTGGAACTGATGAGGATACCACATGCGGAACCGTTGGGCTTGCCGGTACCACTTGCACATGAAGTAACAACACTTGTGAAGCTGCAGTTTGCAGTGCTTGGAGAATCTGCAGAGCCTGAATAACCGCTTCAGCTGTTGGCATAGCTAGTTTCTGCACCGGGCGTGCTTTTGCTTTTCCAGCAGGAGAATCAGTGTGTTTTTGTTTCTTTTTCACCGGAACAGAGTCACCAGCTGATTCCCCAGTCCATTTTGATTTAGAAGGCTTTCCCTTACCCACTGCAGTCAGTTCTGTTTCTTTTGACTTATCTTTTTAGAAGAAGGGGTACTCGGCTGGTAAGAACCTTGATCCCCAGGAACCTAAGGAGAAGCCATTTTCTTTTTAAACCTTTCCAACCTTTTTTCAACGGTCTTGGTTGGAAAAGATTTTACAAATGTCACAATCAGCTGTGAAGCTGGATTTAAACAGGCAAAACAAACACAAATCGTGTTTGTCATCCTTTGCAAATACCTCTCCAAACTCCAAACAATTTTTAAACCCGGTAGGTCCAGTTTTCTTCTTTGACCTATCTGGCATAGTTATAAAACCCACAAAAAAGGGTTTTTTAACTCTGATCCTGAACCAAAGGTTGTATAAAAGTAAATATACAAGTACCGGTTCCTGTCAGACCTTCAGTGAAAAGCGGTCGGTTCCTGAAGGGGAAAAAAAAACACCCCACAATCTGACGGAATAAAACACAAAAAAGTACTGAAAGGATCCAGGTTAAACAAAATCAATATACCAAAAGGTAAACAAAGTTTTAAAAAGTAAGAGCTAACTCCGGTTCCTCTATGGTTGCAAGCAACTGAAGAGGAACCGCAAACTGAATTAAATTTAAACTAAACTAGTGCTAAACTTAACAAAAACAGGATAAAGGTAGCAGGTGAAATAAATTTAAAACGATCTACAGTTTTTTCATGAAAAAAAATAAATGTATACAGTTACTCTGAGAAACGATCCCCAATGCATCTTACTAGGCAGGCGGAGAGTGAAATATGAGCATTATAGAATGCAGCAGCTGGTAAGGGCAGCAGTTTGAATGGTGGGACAAGCCAATGAGTATTCCATCATTTACTTAAGTTCCACTCTACGGGCAGTTCAACACTAGAGGCTGACTGCAAGAGTTAAGCATACTGAAGAAGTCCTGCGGTTAGAAAAGGCAAATATGTTAAAGAGCAACTGACACTACTTCTGCTACATTGCAAAATTAGAATAAACATACCCCCCAGTAAATCTCATACCAAAAACTATATTTCTACATTACTTCATTTTAAAGGTGTGAGCTATTTTGTAACCCTGATTTCACTACCTGTTCAAAAAATGCCTGTCAGTGAAGAGCTGCTGCTGTCGTCATCTCTGGAACGCACAGTCTAGTACTCCCCGTCAGCAAGCTTATAGGACCTGTGTCTCCAAAGTTCTAAAGATCATGTGCAAAGTTTTTCACAAGTAAAACAGGCAGCACCATTCAATAAACATTGCTTCAAAAACTATGTGTGTTTCAGGTTTTGTACCAAAGCTGATATTTTTTTATTTTTTTTTTTTGGGGGGGGGGGCCTTTTTGTTGAGGTCCTTTTTTCCAGGGTTGCTGGGTCATAGCACACTGTTGTGAGGTTTGCACACTGAATAAGTATCTTATGTGGTGAAAGGCTGAGATCATTCACACCTATCATTCAATTGAGGCAATTTCTAAGGACAGCACTTTAAAATAATTATTCCATCTCCTTGTCAATGGAAGTGGGAGAGGTAATGCTGTTTTGAAACCTCACTACGAGTTTCTAATTTAGCCAGCCCAATGTTTTCTCCCTGACAGACTGTTTCACCCTACCTTCAGGCTCATCTATGTTCTATTCTAAATTAAAATGATTTTACCAGCGCTAACATTTCCACCACTAGTAGGAATTAACACATATAAGGTCCCTATTATAACTTATTGTAAAGCAGACACTGACAAACAGCAGTGAAGTTACCAACATTACAGTACTAGCAGCAATACAACTTCTTAACAGGCACAGTAGAGTAGCACTCAAAATGGCATCAGCAGCCTGGAGGCATGCTGACTCAGCATCCAGCAACCCAGGAGCCATTGAATCTAGGTCAAAAACAGCCTGACAGGGAGAACACACTGGGCTGGCTACATCAGAAACACTCCTAGTAAGGTTTCACTATTGCCTCTCACACCCCCACTGACAAAGAGATGGAACAATTGCTTTAAAGTGCCATCTTTAGAAATCGCCTCAATTGAATGATAGGTGTGAATGATCTCAGCCTTTCACCAAATCAGAAACGTATTCAGTCTGCAAACCTTAACAGTGTGCTATGACCCAGCAACTCTGGAAAAAAGGTCCACAACAAAACGGCACCCCACAAAAAAAATTGTCAGCTTTGTTACAAAACCTGAAAAACAGTTTTTAAAGCAATGTTTATTGAACAGTGCGGCCTGTTTTGCTTGTGAAAACCATTGCACATGATCTTTACAACTTTGGAGAAACATGTCATATAAGCTTGCTGACAGGGAGTACTAGACTGAGTTCCTGAGATGACATCATCAGCAGCTCTTCACTGAAACAAGCTTTTTTAAACAGGTAATGAAACCAGGGTTACAAAATAGCTCATAACATTAAAATGAAGTAACGCAGAAATATAGTTTTTGGTATGAGATTTACTGGGGGTATGCTTATTCTTCGGGCAAGCACCTCATCTTCGTAGCGGCTTTTAAGCTTGAGCTGCCCGCGGACTACAGCGGCGAGGCCGGGAGCCTGCCTGCTGCCACCTGCCCACTGCTCTCCAAGAACAGACTTGCTGCCCACTTCGGGCAAGCACCTCATCCTCGTAGCTGCTTTTAAGCTTAAGCTGCCCGCCGACTACAGCAGCGAGACCGGGAGCCTGCCTGCTGCCACCCACCCACTGCTCTCCAAGCACAGGCTTGCTGCCCACTTCAGGCAAGCACCTCATCCTCGTAGCTGTTTTTAAGCTTGAGCTGCCCGACTACAGCGGCAAGACCAGGAGCCTGCCTGCTGCCACCTGCCCATTGCTCTCCAAGCACAGGTAATTGCCAAAGCCAGATCTTCAGCCCTCAGCGGCTACTGCAGCGAAGATCCTGAATTGTTTTTTCGAATTCCTGGCACCATCTGACTGTAGTGCCCCCACTGGCTGCTCACCAACTTGGTGAACTCCCTGAGTGGCTAGCTCTGGAATCCCGCGTCACTGCTTTCCCAGGACTAACTGCATGCCTGTGCACAAAATTTGTAGTCTGTGCTGCCTGGCCCTCACTACTAGTGGGGGCACATAATACCAATTACAGCTAAACTGAAAACCAGGATTCCTACTGCTGATTTTTTGTTTAAGGACTGTTACTAGCCTGTATTTGCTCATTCTGGTAGAGAAAAATAAAAAAAGAGTAAAATACTGTTTGCTTGCTTTGTTTTAGCCTAGCTAGACCCCTTAATTTTCCCATTCTTTCCTTTGTGTGTCTGTGTGTGATTTTTTTCGCCCCACCCCTTCCTGCACAAGTCGTCTCACCCCCTCCTGTGCAAGTTGTTAAATACACCTAAACCACGCCCCCTTCTGTGCACCTCCTCCCATTGGCCATCTTGCCCTACACAAATTTAAAGCTGCAGAACACCTCCTACAGTGTGGTCCTGCCCCACAGAACTACATGTCTAACAGCCCCTTGCCTCACCTCTCCCTCCTCTCCCCCTTCATAAGGCTGTCCACGCTAATTCTGTCCTACTACTACCACAGAGAACCCTCCAGGGCTCCCAGCTCATCCGCCGCAAGAACAGCGGCCACCGAGCGGTCGGCGCTCCCGAAGCTGCCACCCGAGACCACTTGCTTGGACTCCAGACCCAGAGAGGTACGGTAAAAGCAGCAAACCAATCGAAGTGTAAGCGCCTTCTCCAGGCTTGCTCAGATTGGTCCTTCATCCATCTTTTCTCTGTCTTCTGAGCTAAAAAGGCTTTTTTTTTTTTTTATAAACACTTATGCTTGCTAATGTATGCCTATTTTGTTAGAATCTGCCGTAAACTGCCTAAAAAAAGCTGTAATACTTACAAACTGCTCTTGCTAGATTAAGTGAAACAGCCCTTTCCTTTGCCCCTGTAACTGCCGCCCCAGACTTCAGGGCACCAAGGAAATCGACCCCTTTCATTTGTAAATTAGTTTCGTCACTGGGTAGCTCGACCATTGTCTGGGACCAGTACTAATTGGCTTTGTTTTCTCTTCCCCTTCAGTCGAGAACCCTCCAGGGCTCCCAGCTCATCCGCAGCAAGAACCGCGGCCACCGGGCAGTCGGCGCTTCAGAAGCCGCCACCCGAGACCACATGCTCGGACTCCAGACCCAGAGAGGTACGACAAAGCTGCATTTTACGCCCACTCACCCATCCCCCTACCTGACCATTATTATATAGACCTCCTTGCCCCGCCCTGCTACCATTGGCTTTCCTACAAATCTATCCTCCCCGCCTCCCTAGGACGCTCACAGACATATAAATTTTGGGCTGCTGCTTCAGGTTCAAGTGTCCCATCCTAACTAACCCACTGCAGTCTCCCCTACCACTCATCTCAGATCAAATTTGTGACTTCTTATTACTGTCCCTAGTCACCGTGTCATAGTAAATTCTCCTTGCTCCCTACAAGTGGTTTCAGTGCCTACATCCCTTTACTGACCCTATGGTGTGTAGCCTTAGCTGGTTATACTTCTTACAGTGCCTTCAGAAAGTATTCACCCACCTTGAATTTTGTCACATTTTGTGATGTTGCAAACTCAAATTAAAATATATTTGGGATTTTTTTGACACGTATCTACACAAATTACTCTATAATGTCAAAGTGGAATGAAACATCTGGAATTTTTTGTACATGTAATTTAAAATAAAAACCTGAAATGTCTTGATTTGACAAGTATTCACCCCCTTTGCTATGACGCTCCAAATTGAGCTCAGGTGCATCCAATTTCCTTGTGAGATCACTCAAACTTGAATGGAGTCCACCTGTGGTCAGTTCAAATGGTTGACATGATTTCAGAGGAAATACACCTGTCTATATAAGGTCCCACTGTTGACAGTGCATGTCAGAGCAGAAACTCTACCATGAAGACCAAGGAGCTGTCCGTAGAACTCCGTGATAGAATTGTGAGGAGGCATAGATCTGGGGAGGGGTATAAAACATTTCTAGGGTGTTGCAAGTTTCCCAGGAGCACAGTCAAGTCCATTATTAGGAAATGGAAAGATTACGGAACCACCCAGACTCTTCCTAGAGCAGGCCGTCCTCCCAAACTGAGCAACCGGCAGAAGGACCTTGGTCAGGAAGTGACCAAGAACCCAATGACCACCCTGACAGAACTACAGAGTTCCATGGCTGAGATGGGAGAACCTGTCCAGAGGACAACAATCTCTGCAGCACTTCACAGATGTAGCCTGTATGGGAGAGTGGCTAGACGGAAGCCACTCCTGAGAAAAGGCCACATAATAGTATGCCTGGAGTTTGCAAGAAGGCACATGGCAGACTCAGACCATGTGGCAAAAGATTCTCTGGTCTGATGAAACAAAAATTTAACTCTTTGGCCTGAATGCAAAGCGCTATGCCTGGTACAAACCGAACACAGCTCAGCACCCGTGTAACACCATCCCTACCATGAAGCATGGTGGTGGCAGCATCATGTTATGGGGATGCTTTTCAGCGGCAGGAACTGGGGCACTTGTCAGGATAGAGGGAACAATGAATGGAGCCAAATACAGTCACATCCTTGAGGAGAACCTGCATCAGTCTGCAACAGACCTTGGACTGGGGCGAAGATTTACGTTCCAACAGGACAACGACCCCAAGCATACAGCCAAAGCAACACTGGAGTGGCTTCAGAACAAGAAGGTGAATGGCCTTGAGTGGCCCAGCCAAAGCCCAGACTTGAATCCCATTGAGAATCTGTGGAAAGACTTAAAGATTGCGGTTCACCGACGCTCCCCATCCAACTTGACAGAGCTTGAGCAAATCTGCAAAGAAGAATGGGCGAAAATCCCCAAATCCAGATGTGCAAAGCTGGTACAGACATACCCAAGAAGACTCAAAGCTGTAATTGCTGCTGAAGGCGCTTCTACAAAGTATTAACTCAGGGTGGTGAATACTTATTTAAACAAGATATTTCAGTTTTTAATATTTCATAAATGTTTGTTACACAATAAAAATATTTTTGCCCCTTTAAATTGTTGAGTATGCTATGTGAATCAAGGGGGAAAAAATAATTTAAATGCATTACAAATTCTGGTAGTAACACAACAAAATGTGACAAAATCCAAGGGGGGTGAATACTTTCTGAAGGCACTGTAGATCAAGTTTATGACTTCTCATAACCATCTCCAGTTGCTGTGCCACAGAAACCTCTCCTTGCTCCCTTCAAGTGGTATCGGCACTTATATCCCTTTTCAGACCCCATGGCGCGTAGCCTTATCTGGTGATACCTTGACCAGATTAAGCCCTTACAACTGTTTCTCTTTCTGCCCCCCAGACTTTAACCATGGAACTTGCAATCTGGCTCTACCTATTTACCGCCTTATGCACCCTACCCTTATTAGGGTACACGCCAGATGGAATTTACCCAAAGAGGACTCAGATCCCTACCATAAGAATGTCTACTCATGGAGTCCCTATACAACTCGTGCTATGCCCCAAGTTGTCGTATCCACTTTCAGCTGAGTCTCTCTCTCGGACAGCCACTGGCATCTCGTTACCTACCCGAGAAATGTTACCTACTCGGCCCAGTAACTGCATCTACTGGTGTCATACGGCTAGGGTATTAGCATGTGTATCACTAGGACTGAACAATACAAAGAATAGGTCCTTGCATTCCTATGCCAATACTTCCACTAGCCAAAGAAGGTTTAGTTCTTCCAAATTACCACTTGTTGCCCTGAGGAAAGTTGTATTCCTCCTCTTGCTATGGTAATGTTAAACTTAACCCTGGTCCTATACAAGCAATTCCTTCACCGTCCAAAGTCACGAAGTATAAAGGTATCAGCTTTATGCATGTTAATGTGTGTAGCCTCTTAAAGAAACTCACCTCAATACAGGCTTGGGCTATCCACACGGAGCCGGATGTACTTGTCATATCTGAATCCTGGCTTCGTCCATCCACGCCAGACAAAGAGGTCAATATCCCCAACTATCTGTTATTCAGAGCCAATAGACTAACCAGAGGAGGTGGTGTAGCCATCTATGTTAAGGACAAGTTTACAGTCGCTACCCTCGACACTACATCAGTTGCCAATGCCTCCTCTTAAAAATTGAAATATTTACATCAATGGCCTCCATGTCATAGGATGTTTTAGACCCGCGTACTTGGGGTCACAGCTCCTGTGCCACCTATCATCTACTATGAGTACCGACACAATGGAAACAATTATACTAGGGGACCGTAACTGCGACTGGCTGTCAAGCGCATCTCTTCCACTTAAATCCTTCTGTGACTCTCTTGGGCTCACTGTACTTATTAATGAACCTACTCGTGATCATAAGAAAACCCTACTAAAAGTATACACTATTAGATGTACTTCTAGTAAGAAACTTATTTCTTCTCCCATGCTGGGATCTTTTCTGCCGATGTTAGTGACCATTGCTTTATTGCTGGCATAACAGCACTCCTAAACCAACAGCCTCAGCAAAGTTCTCTACCAAAAGATCAAAGCGGAATTTTCACCGCTTGCATATATCAATGACACTGAAGGCCTCCTGCTTTGGCAGACCTTTTATTAGCCAAATCAGTAGAAACAGCATATGCCATTTTCCAGAAATTGTATCCAGCGCTCTTAACACCCACACCCTTAGTCAAAGCCCCGATGAAGGCTAGAAAGTGCCGTTGGTTTACAGCAGACATCAAAGCAGCACTATTAAAAAGAGACGAGCTCTGGAAGCTAGCACGCAAATCCCACAAAGCCGAAGACTGGCAACTTTTCAGAACAGCCAGAAACCACTGTACAAAGCTAATTCGGAAACCAAGTCCAACTTCTATCGCTCTGAACTCGACAATGCCTCCAACTGCCCTTCCAAGTTCTGGTCCACAATAAAAGAACTTTCTGGTAATACCACAGGAAACACCCCCCCCCCTCAAAAATTATTTCTGACAATGTAACTATCAACAACAATAAAGAGATACTACAAGCCTTCAACAATCACTTTGCTACTGCAGGGCTAGCTTTTGATAACTCACCTGCACGCAACCTACGCTCCCAGCTTACCACGCAACCTTCAGAATCTAGTCCCTCAGATGCAGTCTTTTCATTCTCTCCTGCCTCACTAAAAGAGGTTGAAGATCTCCTCCTCAAGTTGGACACCAGAAAAAGTGCTGGTGCTGACACCTTCGATCCATACTACCTAAAGATTGGCCATCATGTCTTGGCCGTACCTATTACGCATCTATTTAACTTGTCCCTTTCTCAAGGGACCCTCCTCAAACTGTGGAAGACCGGACATGTTATTCCGTTGTTTAAATCCAGAAACCCCTGTGATCTAAACAACTACAGGCCCATCCCCTTCTCCCGGTACTATCAAAACTTCTGGAAAAAATCGTGAATGCCCAGCTGAAATCTTTCATAGATGATACTAACTTGCTAAACCCAATGCAATCTGGTTTCAGAACTGAACATAGTACCATCACAGCCCTGGCCACGGTGACAAATAACTGGCAGCTCGAGCTAGAGAACAAAAAATTTGTCTGCGCGGTTTTTCTAGACCTAAGTAAGGCCATAGACACTCAATCACAGCCTCCTCCTTTCTTCATTAAAAGCCATTGGTCTAGATTCTACCTCCTTGCGTTGGTTCCACAACTACCTTTCTGATAGGCACCAACAGGTCAAGGCCGAAGGTGAACTCTCCCCCTCAAATCTGTTAAAGAGGCGTCCCGCAGGGATCCATCCTGGGGCCACTCCTATTTGCCATCTACATCAACAATATACACTCAGGCATCAATGAGTCGAAAATTCATCTGTTCGCAGATGATACAGTGATCTACCTAAGCCGTGCAACTCCCGAAACTGCCTGTAGCGACCTGCAAGCTGACTTCAACATACTTCAATACCAGCTACTTAACGCCAAAAAGACAAAGGCGATGTTGTTTTCACCTATTAACCATGCAGCCTACCCTACTTTACCCCCCATCACCACCCTCCAAGGAGAAACCCTGGAATTCGTGCCAAAATTAAAATACCTGGGGGTCTGGCTAGACTTCAAACTCTCCTTTGCAGACCACCTGGAGGATTTGTTAAAAACAAAACTGAGGCAGAGACTAGGCCTCTTCTTCAGGTTAAACCGTCTACTAACTAGAGAGGCCAAGAGACAGCTAATTCAGTCTACGTTCCTTTCCCTAATTGATTAAGCCGACTTTATATACAGCCAATGTGCTACTTCATACCTCGGTAAATTGGACATACTTTACCACAGAGCCCTGCGCTTCATCACTGCTCTTTATATGCGGCGGTAAGTTGGACCTCCCTACACTATAGACAAAATAAAAATGCAGCTCTCTGGACATACAGAGCTATTACTGGCAAACTTCTGCAGTACATTGTTGATTGCCTGACTCTCAATATACCTGGAACCTATGCCCTAAGAAGCTGTTCACTGATTTCTCTGAAAGTGCCCAAAGCCCTAATGCGTTTTGGGAGAGTTGCCATAGGACTCGTTCTACCGTCACTCTGGAATGCACTACAGAAATCACTGAAACTGAGGACTCCTGTTAACATTACTGTGTTTAAGTCCTTCTACTCAAAATACATTACAGAAGCCTGCAACTGCTTCCAACGATCCTAGCTCTGGAATGTGCTACAGAAATCACTGAAACCGAGGACTCCTGTTAGTCTCACAGTGTTTAAGACCTTATACTCAAAATACATTACAGAAGCCTGCAACTGCTTCTAATGAGCCTAGCTTATTTACACCCCCCTTCCACATCCTCCCTGCTTTTCCCATCCTCCTTCCTTCTTGTATCAGTGCACAACTTGTCCCTGAGCCACCTACTTATCTATCGCCCTAAATATCACCCTCCGTCACCCACCTATTCTCTGTATACCCACAGCATCTCATTCCTTCGCTCCTAGTATTATCCCAGTTCCAGACCCCCTCCCCCTCCACTAGCTGCCCACTTCTCCCGACACGTGTCTCCCCCTTGATACGCCTGTTTTGTTTTTTTTTTAAACTGACTATGTATGTCTCGTCGCTTGTAGCATCAACTTCAACTAATCTCTTCGCTGGACTATAATGCCTTTACCTTACAGGAATACTAAACCATGTATGCTGTTGTATCTGGTATGAATTTTTACTGACTTGCTACCCTACTGTTATGTATACCCTTACCGACTGTCTTTTACCAGAACCCAAATGTATTTTTACTTATCCTGTCTATTGCAGGCCTACCTGTACTGTCGTACTCTTGCATCTACTATTTGTCTGTACATAAATGCATTGTTACTTGACTTGTGTAATGCAGGTTCACCTTGTAAATGAGCTTGCTCAATGGTGTTCGCCTGGATAAATAAAGAATTTGATTGACTGATTGATTATTCTAATTCTGCAATGTAGCACTTTTGGCCAGAGTGGTGTCAGCTGCTCTTTAAATATTTCTGCTCTGTATTGAAATTTGAGGTGGAATGGGAGGGAGCATAAGTAAGCACCAAGAGACTTGGGTGGGGGAATGGACACAGTCCCTTTTCTGATGAGAGGGTCAGGAAATCATTCACTAATCTGTTTAAACTGGAGATCAGTGTGGTCCTGGAGGACTGGAGAAGAGCGCACGCAGTCCCACTTCACAAAAGGGGTAGCAAAGAGGAGGCAGGAAATTATAGGCCTGTCAGCCTGACATCTGTAGTAGTGAAACTGATGGATATACTATTAAAGGAAAGAATCGTGGAAGTTGAAACACCTGCAATCCAATGGACTGCAGGACCCAAAGCAGCATGGCCTGACAGAGGGAAGGTCATACCAAACAAATCTGTGTTTTTTTTTTGACTGGGTAACCAGGGTGTTGGATCAGGGGAAGGGGTGGGCGTGGCCTACTTGGACTTCAGCAAGGCCTTTGACACTGTTCCACAAGGAGGCTGGTAAACAAGTTGGGTGGCATGGGGTGGGAAATAAGGTGGTAATCTGGGTAAGAAATGGGTTAGGGGACAGGAGGCAGAGGGTGGTGGTAAATGGAGTTTGCTCTGAGGAGGAGAGAATGACCAACGGGGTACCTCAGGAGTCTATACTGGGGCCAGTCCTCTTTAATGTTAGTGACATAGCAGAGGAACTATTATCTGGTCAAAATTATTTTGAAAAAGATCTATTAGATACCATTGTTTCATGTGGTTGTGACTAGTTGGTATTGGAACCCACCAGAGAAGCCAACACTTTGGACCTTATTAGTACAAATAATGCAGAACATATTATTGATACAAGGGTCATTAGTCACTCGGCTACTAGGGACCATAATCTGGTTGAATGTCATGTTAACTGTTCTAAATCAAAAAATAAAGTTTTAACAGAAACTCCAGATTACAAAAACACTGAGTGGATGAAAATAACAAAAGAATTAAATAATATAAACTGGGATGTGAATTTAAATGGGCTCAATGTTGGAAAAATGTGGGACAGAATCAACAGTATCCTCCTTGAGATGATTCATAGACTTGTACCAATAAGGAAAAAATTTAATAATAGAGTCATTCCTTTATGGTTTAATAAATCAATTAAACAGATATGGACAAAATGTAAGTTATTTAAAAGATTTAAAACTAATCCTAGTAGTAAAAATCAGATTTTATATAGAGCTGAACAAGCTAAACTACACAAATTGATAAAGGAGAAAAGAAAACTGGAACAAAAATTGGCATGCAAAAAGGATTTAAAGAGTTTTTATGCCTATATAAATTTGAATAAACAAACAAAAAACGCTATTACCTCCATTGTTCATAATGGGGAATTGATCACAGACGCTGAAGAAATAGCCCAGAGTTTTAATCAGTATTTTGCCTCTACATTTAATCCATCTACTAATCCAAATCCTGTGTTTTCTCTGGAAAATATTCTACCATTTAAAATTCAGATAGAAGAAGTGCTATTAAAACTAAAAACATCTTCATAACCAGGCCCTGACAATTTAAATCCTGTTGTTTTAAAGAATCTGGCAAATCCACTTTCTTATCTTCTCACCATGTTATTTAATATATCTATCATCTGGTGAGGTTCCAGAAGAGTGGAAGAGGGCTGTAGTAGATCCAAACCATAAAAAGGGAAATCGTTCTAGTGTGTAACTTTAGGCCGATTCGTCTAACATCCATATGTTCTAAATTGATGGAAAGGATAGTTAAAAACAAGATTGAAAGTGAAATGGAGGTACTGAACTTGATAGACCAGTCCCAACATGGTTTTCGTAAAGGATTATCATGTATCACTAATCATCTGTCTTTTTATGAGTTTGTAAGTGACTGTATGCATAGAAATATCTCCACTAACGTCATCCTCCTGGATATAAAAAAAAAAGCATTAGATACAGTGCCTCATGATTTGATATCCAAGTTAAATGCAATTGGAATCAACAAATATGTTGTTAGATGGATCAAAAATGGGCTTACAAATCGCACACAGTCCGTCAGGATAAACGGTGTGTTATCCAGTGAGGAGGGTGTCACCAGTGGAGTATCCCAGAGATCGGTGCTTGGACCTGTGATGTTTTCTTTGTATATAAGTGATATAGAGAGAGGTATTAAAAGTGTTCTCGAAATTCGCAGACGATATCAAAATAGGACAGGAAGTGGCTTCCTTACAGAGTTACCTAGATTTTTGTATGGACTTAAAAAATTGAAAATTGGGGGAAAATGTAACAAAATGGAGTTTAACGAATTTTGGTAGGAAAAATTCTAGATACAAGTACAAACTTAATGGTAAAACACTTACATTTTCCAAGAAGGAACTTGATTTGGAAATTTGGTTGAATACTGAATTAGCTTCTGTTAATCATTGTTGCTATGTGTCAGTCACTACTAACAGATTGCTAAGAACTATAAACACAACCTTCTTAACTAGGGATAGGGAGTGCCTAATAAAATTATATAAATCTTATATCGTTCCACACCTTGATTATGGATCTCCTATTTGGAGCCCATATCTAAAAAGGGAGATTAACTTATTAGAAAAAAAGACAAAGGAAACAAAATCTTTAACAGTTTTCAAAAATAAGGAATATAGGTCAAGAATAAATGAATTAAAACTATTTATACTGGAGACTCAAAGGATATGGGGTGATCTACTTCTGACTTACAAGATTTTGCAAAGTGAGTTCAAAAGTAAAAATATTTCGTGCCAGCCCGGTGGAGATGAGGGTTGAGGTGCTGGACGCCACACCTCACACGTGACCCGGGGCACTGGGGGTCAGCCGGGGAGGAGAAGGATGAAACACCCAATGGCTGCTCTTCTTCCCCGGGGGTCTCTGCATGCTCCCGTCGAATGCTGCCATCTGGGGGAGCCCTGTTGGTAGGTGCGGTAGTTGGAGCAGCAGCAAGGGCATTAGGCAGATGTCGGCAGGGGGCAAAGCCTCCTAGCTCATTGGCCCCCATTGCACGTCGACGTCTAGGGAGAACAGGGAAAAACCCCTTGGTCTGTCCTAGCTGACGACACCTCCCTGCACGTCTCAGGCTCATAGCAGCAGCCCCGTTGTACAAGGATCCACATTTCAGTATGTTTGCTTTGGGGAGGTAAGCATGGGGAGTTCCTCCTCACCCCACCCGGGGGTTATCCAGGTACCCTAGCTAGTGGAACCGTAAGGTACTCTAGAGGCAGACCGTGGCGAACCCGGGGAGTGCAGTTAGAAGGATGTCAGAGAGGGGGCAGACGAGGTAGTTATGAGCAGAAATATTTAGGTTAAAAAAAAAAAAAATTTAAGATATTTCAATTAGGGATTTGAGATCCCATAAGAAACAATTATATGTTCCTAGGGTTAAAATAGTCAAAAGATTAATTTTTTTTAACCATTAGATCTGCAAAATTATGGAATTCTCTACCTGGTAAAGGCTCCATGTTTTGAGCAATTTAAGCTCATATTAGATGATTTTTTGATCCAAAATCAGTTAGGTAACTAACCCCACTAGGTGTGGGAGACAATTAAATGGGCTTTCAGCCTACTTTGTCTTAATTTACCAAGCATTACCAAGTAACTGGAAGGAAAGGTCTGCAACAGGGTGGGGCACTCTGAAGGGGATGTAAAGGATGGAAAGAAATTTGAAACAACTGGAGAAGTAAAAAGTTTGGCAGCTAAGGTTTAATGCAAAAAAGTGCAAAACAATGCACTTTGGTCATAGGAACCCGGGGATGCATTACAAAATGGGAGGAGAGATACTAGCAGTGACCAAGCAGGAAAGAGACCGTGGGGTAATCATATCAGATAACCTGAAGGTGGCCAGACAATGCGACAAAGAAACCCGAGAGCTAGTGGGATGCTGGGATGTATAGGTATGGTTATTACCAGCAGGAACATGGAAGTAGTGTTGCCACTATATAGGTCCTTAGTAAGACCCCACTTGGAATACTGTGTCCAGTTTTGGAGGTCACATCTCAGGAAGGACATAGACAGAATGGAGGCCATCCAAAGAAGGTCTACCAAGATGGTAGAGAGTCTACATGAAATGTCCTATGAGGAAAGGCTAAAGGAATTAAACATGTACACCCTGAAGGAGAGAGGGGAGAAGGGGGATATGACCAAGACCTTTGAATACCTCACAGGGGTGCATAAGGTACAAGTGGGAGGTACTTTTCAGAGGAAAGGGTGCTCCAGAACAAGGGGCCACAATATGAAGCTGGGGAGGTAGGTTTAGGAGAGATTCTTTACAGAAAGGGTGGTGGATGCTGGGAACTGTTTTCCAGTGGAGGTTGTGGGGGGCGAAAACAGTGGTGGGATTCAAAATGCCTGGGATAAGCACAAGGGAGTCATAAGGGATAGGTACTGGGGTGGCAGAGAAAGTGGCATAGAGCTGGAGGGGTCTACAGTGCAAGCAATGTAACAGAAAAGGGCAGACTAGATGGGCCATGCGGCCCTGATCTGCCATCAGCTTCTGTGTTTCTATACCCAATGCTGATACTGCAGTGCAGTACTATGGTGTATCCCACAATGGAGACCAGGGGTCATACCCAACACTGACACTGCAGTGTACTGTAGTTTCAGGGGATGTCCCACACTGGTGTCATGGCTTATACCTGACACTGACACCACAGTGCAGCACCGGGGATGTTCAACAATGGGGACCTGAGCTCATACTCAATGCTAACACTGCAGTGCAGTACTAGGGGCTGTCCCTCACTGGGGACATGGGCTCATACCAAACACTGACACTGCAATTCAGTACTAGTGGGTGTCCCACACTGGTGACACTGGCTCATACCAAACACTGACACTGCAGTAGGGGGTGTCCGACACTGGTGACATAAGCTCATACCCAATCCTGACACTGCAGTGCAGTAGTAGGGGGTGTCCCACACTATTGAAATGGTCTTATACCCAGCACTGGCACAGCAGTGTAGTACTAGGTGGGGTGTCACACTGGGAATAGGTGCTCATACCCTATAAGGACACAGTAGTGCAGTACTAGGGGTTGTCCCTCACTGGAGACATGGGCTTATACCCAACACTGACACTGCAGTACAGTACTACCGTTTGCCCCACACTTAAGA
Source organism: Neoceratodus forsteri (assembly GCA_016271365.2). Classification (NCBI taxonomy): domain Eukaryota; kingdom Metazoa; phylum Chordata; order Ceratodontiformes; family Ceratodontidae; genus Neoceratodus; species Neoceratodus forsteri. The sequence continues at coordinate 586,098,628 of JADMNL010000022.1, forward strand.
CACAGGCTCATACACAAGGCTGACACTGCAGTGCAGTACTAGGGGGTTTCCCCACACTGGGGACCTGGGCTCATACCCAACACTGACACTGCAGTGCAGTTCTCCGGGGTTTCCCACACTGGGAGCATGGGCTCAACCCCAACACTGACACTGCAGTGCAGTAGTAGGGGGCGTCCCACATTGGTGACATGGGCTCATACCCTGCACTGGCACAGCAGTGTAGTACTAGGGGGGTGTCCCACACTGGAGACAGGTGCTCATACTCAATGTTGACACTGCAGTGCAGTACTAGGGGGTGTCCCACACTGGGGACAGGTGCTCATACCCAATGGTGACACTGCAGTGTAGTACATCCACACTTCTGGCAGTGTTCCTTTCCTTTTAATTCCTGCTGTAACATCTTCAAGCTGGCTCCTCACACCAACCCAGGTGGTGACTCCCTTGGCACCACCCCATGACCTCAGATCTTACCCACTGTACGCAAGACCAGTGCCCCACTTGCCAGAGGAGATCACGTGGGTCAGTGTGGATGTACATCATATACCACTCCTAAAGGAAAAAGTTACTTACCATAGTAACCTTATTTCTCCCAGGGGATACTCCAATATTCATAACTCTTCTGCAGTATACATACCTTTAAGGTCCGATCTGCCCGGAGATTGAATGCTGTGTTAACTGTAACCCCCCTACAAATGGGGGTTCCTAAAAGCCTTCCCGGGGCTTGCCTAAGTGCTCCCTGCCTAACTGGTGTTCGGTAAGGCCGCCTCAGAATGTAAGAGGCCCTGAGAGTCTTTTAGAGCCTCTGGTACTGTCTCTAAGAGCTGCCTGCTTGCAGGCTTTATTAATTTATGTAGGGGGACAGTGGGTTTACTGCTCGAATCCCACTCGAGGGGTTGTTTGAATTGCTCCATTTCTACGGTCGCTAAGAGAGCAGAGGGAGCTTGGCTGAAAGATGCAACTGTTTGCTGGAAAATATGTAGTGGCATTGCAAAAATGTAGTTTGTTTAAGCTGCCTCATTTGCAGCTGAGATTCTGTGTGTTCAGCCCCTCCATTTTGGACCCGAGCTGACGAGGTGGGCCAATTGGGGAAAGGGGGCTTGAAAATGGAGGCCGCTGGAGCCAATTAGAATTTGGACTCCCACTGGGAGCCTGCCTGAAGGGGAATATACGGCAGGTGCTCCTGGGAAGTGTAGTTTGGACTCTGGCGCCTTTTGCACCAATAGAGGGTGTATGGAGTGACTGAGAAAACAACAGCCAACCGGAGCCCTGTGAAGAAGAGGAACTGCCTGCAACTGTCCTGGAGGGCAGAGTGGTGAGTGATCATGAAGGTGAAGGAGCTCTGGCTCCCGCGCTGTGGAAGTCGTTACGCGGGAAGCGCGTGTGGCAGGCCAAGAAGTCTGGCGACAGCATCGCCAGAAGGAGCGGACAAGATCCGTGGAGGAGTGCAGGCGGAGGAGGCTGTATGTTTACAGCTACCTGCCAGGCTCACCCTGTAGAAGACTGGAGAATCTGCTTCAATCGCGCTCGGTCTGTCAGGACAAGTGAAGCTGCGTCGTTTGGCCCGGGTTTTGCAGTGAAAGCGACTGGGAGTATACAGCAGCTGCCTGGTATGGTACCCCTCTGCTCTTCATATAAATGTGTGGAGAAGTGTTTGGATCTCAGGCTTGATCCTGCGAGTAGTGTGAGAGCGATCTTTCTGCAGGAGTCATGAGTACTAAATCAGGGTAGCTCCCTGTCCGATGTTCATTGGGAGGGCAAGATTTTTCTGGCTGCTTTACTGGCTACACGAACTGGGCCTGCTGGCTCTACTTAATCCTCTTAGGTATTAAATGCTTGTTTTCTGCATCAGGGCCCCAACCAGCTGCACCGAGAGGCTAGCCTTCTATTGCCTGGGTACCCAGAGACAGTGACTTATAGGTTTGGTCTGTGCACAGTGCCCTAGGTGAATATGTGTATGTGTGTGTGTGTGTGTATATATATATATAAAATATAATATATATATATTTTAGAGTGGTAAGCTAATCAACCTCATCTCCCCCGTCCTTGTTACTTTCCCCTTGATAAATCAGATTTGGTGTTGCAAGGTATACTGTTTTAACTGCGTGTTTGTGCTACCCTTTTGTGCATGGGTTATTGTATAACTACAACTTATTTTACAGGGGGTCCTCAGCACCAAGTTGGCCATCCCGACCTCAGGGTAAGTGCAAGTCAAAACGATAGTGTGGGAATCGCTGGTGAGCCACTATCGGGAAGAAGGGTTGCAGTGACCCAAAGGGCTGTGACCAGGTCATATCTGACTGTTCCAACCCCGACCTCCGGGTAGAGGCACCCGCCGTTGGACCTAGGCCTCTCAACCTGTCAGCAGTCAGTTAGGCAGGGGTAGTAGCCCTTGGTATAGCGCCACCTGGGGGTTACATAATGATGGAATCATTGGCATGAGCCACTTTTCAAATGCTGCCACTTATCAACTACCTACATTCTAACCCTCAGATTTCGTGGACGCTTACAAGACTGGGCCCAAAATTTAAAATATATAAAATTCTAACTTCAAAATTCCCCATCCAAACCTCCAACTGGAGGAAATATAAAAACTATCATAAACAACCCCACAAGCTCATATGTCAGAATCACCCGAAAAGAAGAAAACGTAAGAACAAGTTCTAATAAAAGTAGACTGTGGCATGCAAACACTACGGTACAGCATGGAATACAGAGGCCACTGGTTCTTAAAACGGGGAGGCAGGGTGGGAGAGTTATGAATACTGGAGTATCCCCTGGGAGAAATAAGGTTACTATGGTAAGTAAATTTTTCTTTTCGCCCCAGGAATACTCCAATATTCCTAACTCTTCTGCAGACTAAAAAGCAGTACCTTAGGAGGCAGGAAGAACCCATTTTGGGAACAGGCTCTGCAGGACAACTGTACCAAACTTGGCATCAGCCCTAGCCTGCATATCCAAGCTGTAATGCTTAACAAATGGGTGTACTGTTCGCCAGGTTGCTGCTTTACAGATATCCACCAAGGGTACATCCCTTGCAGCTGCAGTGTTGCAGCTGTATCCCTTGTGGAGTGGGCTCTAAGCCCTGCTGGAGCTTCCTTGCCCACCTTTGAATAGCAAAATTGGATATACTGAACAATCCAATGAGAAATGGACTTTTTAGATGCTGGATTACCCTTTCCCACATCCCCATAAATAAGGAAAAGTTGTGTTCTGTCTTGCCTATGGGGCTTAGTGGCTGTCATGTAGTAGCTCAAAGCTCTTTTGACATCCAGGCTATGCAGCCTACGTTCACCAGAAGAACAATGGTCAGTGAAGAACACTGGCAAAGTGATAGATTGGTTCAAATGGAAGTCTGAAACCACTCTAGGAAGGAATTTCCTATTTGTCTGAAGAACTACCTTATACCTGTGGAAGGCAACGTAGTCCTTTTCAATGCATAAAGCCTGGAGGCTCACTAATTCTTCTAGCTGAAGTAATGGCCACTAGAAACACTGTTTTCCATGTGACATACTTCAAAGGTGCTGAAAACACAGGCTCAAAGGGAGGGGCCATGAGTTGAGCAATGCAAATATTAAGGTCCCAAGCTGGCACCGGTTCCCTCACCGGTGGATATATATGTGAAAGGCCCTTGAAGAACCTTTTAAAAATGGTGTTTGATGCCAAAGAAACAGACTTGACCGCAGAAGCACAGGCTGAGACTGAAGTCAAATGAATCTTTAGTGTGGAAGGCTACAAGCCTGAGGAATGTAAGTAGACCAGGTAGTCCAATACCCCTGGCACTTCTGCCTGGGTTGGCACTATACTCCTACTAGAGTAATAAATAGAAAACCTCTTCCACTTTGCAACATAGATTTTCTTGGTAGAGGATTTCCTGTATCCTCTTAAAACATCCATAAATGATTCAGAAAGATATAAACCAGCATACTCTAGGTCCACAGGAGCCAAGCTTTGAGCCTGAGTGACCCGAAGTTCAGATACCGGAGCCTCCCCTGGTTGAAGGTCTGAAGATTTTGCCTCCTGGGAAGGTGTATTGGTTTGTCCACTGACATGGACAGTAACAGGGAGTACCATGGCTGCCTGGCCCAGTCTGGGGCTATCAGAATCATTGTTGCTGGCTGAGACCCGAGTTTCAACAGCACTCTGTATACCAAGGGAAATGCATACAGTAATTTCCCTGACCAATCCAGGATAAGGGCATCCAGAGGAACCGTGCCCACTACTGGAGGTCTGCAGCAGAACTGAGGTAAGTGATGAGAGGCAAAGAGATCTATTTCTGGGGAGCCCCATCTCCTGAATAAGGTCTGCACCACTTGCCTGTTCAGGGACCATTCGTGATGGTCCTGGTTGATTTGACTCAGGGCAGCTGCCAGAACACTGTCCTTGCCTGGCAGATAAATGGCCTGAAGTGAGGAGCCCAGTGAGTAAGCTAGGGTCCAAATTCTCATAGCCTCCGTGTAAAGGAGGCTTGACCTTGTTCCCCCTTGCTTGTTTATGTAGTACATGGTGGTAGTGTTGTCTGTTCTGACTTGCACAACCTTTCCCTATATCAGTGGTTTGAAAGCTTGCACTGCCAGAAACACTGCCCTGAGCTCTAACAAGTTTATGTGTAAAAAAGTCTCTGCACTTGACCAAGTGCCCTGGGTAGTGTGCTCTGCTAGAAGAGCCCCCCAGCCCAGGAGGGATGCATCTTTCTTGAGAATCATCTAAGGAAGTTCTTTTTGGAAAGGAACCCCCTTCTCGGAGGTTGGCTTCCTCTTTCCACCACTGAAGAGCTTGGATAAATGTTTTTGCTACAGGAACGAGCTTTGACACGGAATCCTCTTGTTGGTACCACTGAGCTCTTAAGTGAAACTGGATGCCCCCCATCTGAAACCTGGAGCACAATACTGTGCCTGTTGCAGCTGCCATGTGGTTCAGGAGTTTAAGAAAATGCCTTGCAGGCCTTGGGACACTGAGCCTGAAAGAGCCTGCCAACTGTAGAATGCTTTTTACCCTGTCCCTTGGTAGAAAGGCTCTGCCCACTTTGGCATTCAATTCTGCTCCTATGAATTGCAGAATTTGAGAGGGAATTAGAACTGATTTCTCTAGGTTTATAAGAAACCCCAGAGACTCCAGAAGCTGCTGAGTGAGTTGGAGATGCTCAGTTAACTGTTGTGGTGACTTTCCCACCACCAACCAGTCGTCTAGATAAGGGAATACTGAAACACCTTGCCTTCGCAAGTGTGCCACTACCACAGCCAAATACTTTGTGAACACCCTTGGTGCTGAAGTGAGACCAAAGGGAAGAGCTGAGAACTGATATTGATCTGATAGGAGTCTGAACCGGAGATACTCTCTGTGAGACTCCCTTATGGGGATGTGGAAATAGGCATCTTTTAGGTCCAATGATGCCAGCCAATCTCCTTTCCGGAGTGCTGGCAGAATCAAAGACAACGTTACCATTTTGAACTTTGGTTTTGCTAGGAACCTGTTGAGGACCCTGATATCCAAGATAGTCTGCAGCTCTCTTTGGTGTGAGAAAATACCTTGAGTAAAGTCCTTTTCCCCTTTTGATGCGGAGGCACTGGTGCCACTGCTTTTAGTGAACGAAGTTGTTTCACCTCTTTTTCCAGCCTTGCTTTTCAGGAGGGAAGATGGTTTGAAAACTCTGATTTTTTTTTTTTTTTTTTTAACAGTGGAGGACTTGAAACTTAGAGACAGGCCCTGACCCACTATCTCCAGAACCGACTTGTCTGTGGTGATGGTTTTCCAATTCTGGAAAAAATGGGCCAGCCTGCCCCCTACTGGCAAAGGAGAGGCAGCCTGATCGATGAAGTCAGGAGTCCTGCTTGGATTGGGGCAGAGACTGGGCATCACGCCTGGCATCTTTTCTATCCTTACCCCTGAAATACCCTTACTGGGGGTATTGGGGTGCCCGAGGAAGTACCATGGCCTGGTAAAAAGGCCTGGAATGAAACTGTCTGCCCCTGCCTCCCCTACTGAAGGGTCTAGAGGAGGTGGAGGGTCTTTCCTTTGCAGAATTGCTATGGAAGGTGGCCTTATGCTCATCCAACTTCTTCATGTAGGCCTCTGTATGGCTGCCAAATAGGGAACTGCCCTCCAAAGGAAAATCCAGAGTCTTATTCTGGGTATCCTGTGTGAGGTTTGTGGCTCTCAACCAAGCAAACGTTCTCTGTGTGATGGTATTTGCCATCCACCTTGCAGCAGTCTCATTACTGTCTGCTGCCATCTGGAACTGATATTTGGCAGCTTCCAGGCCAAACCTAGCAGTTTCACCTAGGTCTGCCGAAAGAGAAGATGCTTTCTCAGCCATGTCCAGGACAGACTGCCAGAGAGCCTTCTGGTACTGGGCTGCATAGGCCTGACAATTAGCTTGCCTAATGGCCAGAGAGGCTGACAGGTAACCTTTCTTGGCCATACTTTCAATTTTCCGGGAGTCCTTCTCTGAAGGGTGGGAAGCAAGAGGGACTTTAGCCTTGTCACAAGCCACGGCTTGCACCACCCCTTGGTGGTCAGGGTGTGAAAATAAGAATTCAGCCCCTGTTCTGTCAAGCTGATACTTTTTTTATCCAACCTTTTGTCCAAAGGAGGGACAGATCCAGGAGCTTGGAGGAGTTTTAAAATATCTCTTTTAAAGAACTTGTTAATGGGGAGTGATAGTTTTTTAGACGGAGTCAGCCCCATCATTTCCAGATATTCAGCCGCCTCCTCATCCTCTATAGCTTCAGTGGTAGGGACGTCCAAGGCATCAGCAATTTTCCTGATAAAGGAAAAATGGGACGAATGATCTTCTGTGGTCCTGGGAGGGGAGCCAAACTCCTGTTCAGGGGAGACCTCAGGCTCTATAGGCTCACCTTCTTCCTCCTCCTCACCACGCTGCTCAGGAAAAAATGGTGGGTTGGAAGGTGCAGAAGTCTGGCCTGGAGACTGAAACCACACGCAGCAGACCCTGCAAGGTTTACATTATTTTTTACTGCTTGTGCAATCTCAGAGTGAGAAGGCACAGTGGCAGGCATCACAGAAGTCCCCTTTCCACAGGGGTTCACTGTGCTTTGTTGTCTTTAGTTTTTTTTTTAACTGGAACCAGAGAGCTAGCCGCTTCAGAAGGTCTCTTTTTACCCATATCAGGGCTAGAAATAGTAGAATTTTATGGTGTCACCCACAGACCCTGAGAGTTTCCGCTGGTCAGAGCGAGAGGGATCCCTGAATCTCTTATTCAATCTGTCCAAACGTTTTTCCCATGTTTTGTTTGGAAAAGATTTACAAATGACACAATCAGTCTTTAGATGGTCAAAAACCCTGCCAGAAAACAGACATAGTGCTTATCTGCCTTGGCAGAAACCATACCACACTTGGAACAATTTTTAAAACCGGGTTCCCCGGTTAACTTTTGAGGTTTTTCTGACATAATGGAGAAAAACCCCAACCGCAAAACACTACAGGTTTTAAAATTAAGAAAACAACAAATTTAACGGTTGCGGTCGGTTCAGGAACCGATCGGAGAAACTGAGCGGAACCGGGAACTTACAGGAATAGAACCGGGATTATTGGTTCTAAAAAATAAAGATTTAAACACACAAAACCTACAGAAACTATTAAATAAATGGTGAAAAAAAAAAACCAAAACTAACTAAAAGTACTTCTGTTCCTCAACGGTTATTCTGAACTGTGAGAAACCGAGAAAAAACAATACTAAACTAACTAAATAAACTAACAGTTATTAAAATAACACTGATAAAAGGTAGCAAATGAAAAATATTTAAGTATTTGTTAATAATAACGGCTTCTTAGACTAGATGATGAAGAGGAAATCTCCAGGCATCTGGTCTTGACAGGTGGAGAGAGAAATCTGAGGGTTAGAATGTAGGCAGTTGATAGGTGTCAGCATTTGAAAAGTGGCTCATGCCAATGATTCCATCATTAGCATAGCATTCTATCTCCGGGCGGATCTGACCTTAAAGGTATACTGCAGAAGAGTTAGGAATATTGGCATATTCCTGGGGTGGGAACTACTGTTACATTGAGTAACTTGTTTTTCTAGGGACGTGGATATGATGTACAATCCACACTCCTGACAGACTCCTAGGAGTTCTCAGAGGAGGGGGCAAGGTGCACACCCCCTACATAGGGAATAGAGATCAGAGAACTGAGGCCCCAAAACCAGCATCCCAGCGTGACTCAAGGTCGATGTGGTAGTGGGAAATTAAGGTATGTGCTGACTTGCAGGTAGCAGCCCTGCAGATTTTCAGGATAGGGACATCCCTGGAAGCAACCACTGAGGCAGCGGTATAGACGGGTGGAATGAGCCCTTAGCCTATAGAGGCTCCTACCAACCAACCTATAGCAGAGGTTGGTGCAGGAAACAATCTACCTGCCAATCATCTGCTTAGCTGCCGGTCTGCCAGGTGCGGCTTCGCGTAGGTGACAAAGAGGTGTAACAGGCAAGCACTCGCTGCAGGTCCTGTGCTCGGCGTCCAAGGTGTGGTTGGTGAAATACACCAGGAGACTGATCATCTGGTTAAGGTGAAACTCAGACACAACCCTCGAGAGGAACTTTGGGTTGGGGCGAAGGACAACCTTGTCCCTGTGGCAGACTAGGTAAGGAGACTCCACCAAGAGCACCTGGAGCTCACTGATCAGTCTGGCTGATGTAATAGCTACCAAAAAGGTGGTCTTCCACGACAAGTGAGACATCTCACACCTGTGCATCGGTTCGAATGGCTTGCCCATGAGCTTTGCAACACCAGCAACAAGTCCCAAGGTGGTAACGGTTCACTCACCAGAAGGGAAATGTGGTCAATGCCTTTGAAAAAGCACCAGACCACTTCTCCTGCACCACCGACTGCATACCAGCCCACGTCCAGTATGCAGAGATGGCTGCCAGGTGCACCTTAAGGGTCATCGACCGGAATCCTGACAGAGAGAGAGACCACAGGTAGTAGAGAATGCTAGCCACCAGACAAGACAAAGGGTCAAGCCCACTGCCCTGACACCAAATACAGAACCTTTTCCATTTGAAGGCATAGCATTTCCAGGTAGACTCCTTCCAAGAAGCCTCGACTACAGTGAGAACATCTTCAGAGAGACCCAAAGCCTGGAACTCTAGCCGCTCAGGAACCAGGCTGTCAGATGCAGAGATTGAAGATCTGGATGGAGTACCTTCCACTGATGCAAGACAGCAAGTCCAGGCACAGAGGGAGATGCCATGGGAGCTTTCAGCTGAGGCTGATGAGATCAGGGTACCAGAACTGGCAGGTTCAGTCCGGAGCCACCAGGATCATTTGTGCCTTGTCATTCCTGGCCTTGAGTTGCACCTTATGTATCTGTAGAAATGGAGAGAAGGCATACATGAGGCCTGGGGTCCAGGGCCTCGAGAAGGCATTCCTCTGCAATGTTCCCTGCTGAGGGGGGTGGGCACAATGCAGCCTTAGCTTTGCATTCTCCCTGGAGGCAAACAGATCCACCAGAAGGGTGCCCCATCAGGAGAACAGACAGTGCACTACCTCCAGATGGAGGGGCCACTCATGAGATGCCTCGCCCACACGACTGAGGGCATCCAACATCTGGATGGATACACCGGCCACACGAATGGCCAGGAGATCGGCATCCAGGCTGCACACGAGGGTCCAAATGCGGAGAACTGCTCTGCATAGAGGAAGGGCGTGCGTCCTGCCCAGTTTGTTGAGGTACTACATTGTTGTGGTGTTTTCCATCTGGACCTGCACAACCTGACCCCCAATGTGTGGAGCAAAGGTTGTCAGCACCAGCCAAACTGCCCGAAGCTCCAGCAGGTTGATATGGCATCAGTACTCCTCAGGGGTCCAAAGTCTGTCGACACTGTGCTCCCCCAGGTGGGCACCCCAGCCCATCAGGGAGGCACTGGTTGTGATGGTGGCCGCTGGTTCTGGGCAGACTAATGGGATTCCATCCTGCAGATGTTCCAGGACTAACCACCACTGGAGGGCATCCCATATCAGCTGGGTCACAGTGACCAGCTGGTCGAAGTAGCCCCTACACTGAGATCACAGATAGGCATGCTCCCACTGCAGACAGTGCATTCTCCACCGGGCCCAACAGACCATGCTGGTGCATGCCGCCATGTATTCCAGGAGGCACATGAAATCTCTAGCAGAATGCAACTGCCCAACCTGAAATGTTTGGGCAAAGGAGGAGAGAGCTTCCACCCGATCCGCCAGAAACCAAGTCCTGGTTCTGCAAGAGTCGAGCTCCACCCCAATGAAATGTATCACCTGCAAAAGTACAAGCTCCAACTTGGACTTGTTCGCCAGGAGGCCCAGGGACAGGCAGGTCCGGAGAGCAAGATCCTTGGACTGCTCCATCACCTCCCTGGGGGGACCTGCTATAAGCCAGTCATCCAGGTAGGGATACACCCGGACTCCTCGGCGTCTCAGGTAGGCTGTCACCACTGTGATGCACTTGGTTAAGACCCTGAGAGCCGAGGAGAACCACTGGAACCGGCGGTGGGATGGACAGATGGGAACTTGGAAGAACACGTTCCGAAGATCCAGAGAACAGAACCACATGTTCTGCTCCAGAGATGAAATGATCGGAGACAGAATGACTATCCCTGAAGGTGTGCGACTGAAGGACTTTATTTAGGTCATGCAGATCTAAGATGGGACACCAGCCCCCCATCCGGTTTGAAACCAGGAAGTACCCTGAGAGAAACCCTGGGTTTATGGGAGGGTCCGGGACTACAGCCACTACCTCTTAATGGAGGAGTTGGTCCCAAAGGGCTTCCTCCTCTGACGCTTTGAGCCACTGGGATCCTGCTGGGCGGAGGTGACAGTCCAGGGTAGCACTGAACTTCTCAATGCGTATGAGATGTCCCTACACCCCCAGCCCGAACAAGTCTGTGCCCAAGAAGGGGACATCCGCCAACTTGTGCTGGGTATCTGCCATAAAGGTAGAGGTGCACAGCCAAGCCCTGAGGCACATGGCCACCACAGCAGCCATGGACCAGGCACGTCTGGAGCTGCTTTTCTGCCACCGCTCAGCCTTGGTCCCGGACATGCTTGACCGTTGTCTGCAAGTGAGCCGTGAGATGGGGAAGCATCTCACCGAGAGTGCCAAGAAGGACATGAGCGAAATGGGCCATCAAAAGGGCTGAACTCACCTACCGAAGGCCAAACAAAGAGACCGCATACACCTTTTTGGCAACATGATCCAAATTCTTGGATTCCTTGTCAGGAGGCTTGTCGACGTCCCCAACACTGCCAGTATGCCAAAAGACCGAGTTCGGCCACCAGACCCTCGGCCGAGGGATGCTCAGTGAAACCAGACAAGGATCCCACAGGGACTGCATATTTATGGGCCATATGAGCCGATGGCACTGGGCAGGAGGCAGGGTTCTGCCAAAGCTCCAGAGCAAGGCCAAGAATGACCTTGGCAACCAGGAAGGCAACCCCAGGGGAGTCCCCTCGTTCAAGAATTTTGGTTAGGGGATACTTCGCCGGTTTTTAGCAAGCTCCATCTGGATCCCAGTTGACCCCGAAATCAAATGGAGCAAGCCCCTGAAAGAGGCGAGGCTGCACATCGTGGACAAATTCTCTCCTGACTTGGCATCCAATGGACAAGAATGCAGGGAGGAGTCCTCAAACTCTGAGGATTCGCCAAAAAGCAGTTGACAGAGTCCCTGCTAACTCTACAGGGTCTGTTGGGAGTCATGGTGATAGACAGCAGACATCGAGGCCCTGGAGTGGTATGGACATCCTTGTTTGGGGGGCTCCTTCAGCTGCTTAGGAGGCCGCTCCACCTGGATAGGCAGACAAGCCGAAACAGGTCGAGCCAGAGCCGGCTGAGCTGGGGTAGACTGAGGCCTCGGTGGCGGAAGACACAGAAAAGCCAGGGTGGCGGCCAGAAGCGTCTTAACCCTGGTAAACATGAGCTGCTGTCACATGAGTTCTTCATAGCGCCGGCGCATCTTGCGTCAGAGCCTCTCATCATCTGAGGAGGATGAAGAAGAAGAACAGCTGCAGTGCTGCTTGCCAGAGTGCCAAAAGCAGCAACGCCTATGTCAGCGCATGCTGTTTGACTCCGGACTGCAGAATCGCAACCTCGACTGTCGGGGAACCCAATGGCAAGAAATGAAGGGAACCGGCAAAAGCTGAGGCTCCTCAGAGATAATGGGAACTCTAGGGTTAGTGACCAGATCAGCTTGCTGGTCCGACCTACCCTGAGATGTAACAGGTAAGACCAGTGTCCTAGAGAGTGAGGTATCCACCTCGTCTTGTGACAACATGTCAACTGGCTCAAGAAATATCTCGACAGGTTGGTTGACAGGCGCCTCGACTGACTGGCCCAAAAGGGAGATCATGGAGCCAGCAGCCTGGACCCTGGGATCAACCACAGTCAAAACCTCCAGAGAAGCACGGGTAGTCAAAGGTCAGAGTGCTCACGATCCACGATCGACAAGACGACTTCTTCATCTCTTTTTTTAGCAGATTGGAAGATTTTGTGCCCTTAACAGGACCCTGCCCAGAGGTGGAAAGAGACTGGCACAAATCCTGGAATGCCCCCATGAAGGTGGCACCAGAAGAAAGCAACACAAAGGCCGAAGCCAAAGAGGCCTGCTCCACAGCCTGAGACGACTCCTTCAAAAGCTGCCAGTTCTGCCAACCATGCAGCAGCGGAGAGCACCAGACAGGTGTCTTTCGATCGAACAGGAGCATCCCCTTCATCTAGTCACCTCAAGAGTAGCCAAGCATGCCAGTCTTCCAGAGTGTTGGAGCGCAAGGTGCAACACAGGCCACACACCTGGGGATCGTGATCATGGCCTAGGCAGTAGATGCACGAGATGTATGGGTCCGTCCAAGACATCATCTGCCCGAAGTCGCACTTCTTAAAACTGGGCACCGACTTGGAGTCAGCCATGATGAGAAATTCGAACAAGTTCAACATTCACTTGAAGACTTATTTTCGAAACATTGGAAAACAAAGAGCCTGCTCGGCGTGAACAGCAGTAAGGAGGTAACCACCTTCTTCCAGCGGAAAGGAAGATTTGATGTCATGGGGCAGTGCCGAGGGAGTTACCACCCAGGTGGGTGAGGAGCCAGCTTGAAGATGTTCCGGCACGAATTAAAAGGGAAAGGAATACTGCCAGAAGTGTGGACTGTACATCATATCCATGTCCCCAGAAAATGATTCTTCGACACTGGCTTGATGATACAATACCGACATATAAATAATGGCATGATGAGATATTGGCCACATTGCAAATTAAAAAAATAATTGACAGCACAAAGCACAAACAAAATGAGTAGCTTTCGGAGAAAACAGTAACCACTACAGGTTCTCTCACTAGAGATACCATTAAGCCAACTAAGTTAGAACTATGTAAATAGAGGGTCAGAAGATGTGAACAGGTTGCCCTCATAAGTGTTATTTATACGGACTGCAGAAAGCAGGATAAATAACAAAAATGTATGTTTAAGTGATTTTCATTGTTGTTAACTTGATAGCTTTGCTTAATGAATTCATACCACTGCATGTCCTTGCTTCACTACAGTGGCCCTCATTTGAGGTACGACTTTGCTTCCCACTATATTGTCTGACCTTTAAGCTGCTGCAACCCACTGCTACTCCTGCCATCACTACCCTGCTTCAATTTAGGTGGCCTGGCAGGTCACTGAGATCACTCTCCAACTCGCTGCTAGACACTCTCAGGGTCAAATCTGCCATACAGAGTAGATCATTTGGTGCAGCTGCCCCAACCCTATGGAACTCCATTTCCTAGAAGTCTGTAACAGTCCAACTTTCCTGCAACTCAAGAGGCGGCTTAACGCTCTTCTGTGGACCCTTGCACTTTGTCACCATCATCCTTGCCTGTGAATTCTATCTGTTGTTTGATATACCTAATCGACTGTAACCGATACTGTAGTTGTTACGATGTTGTTCTTTGCCTTAACCTCCTGTGTGAATTTGACCTGTACTATAATTTGTTGTGCTTCAATGCTCTGTAACTAACCAGGTCGCTAACTAACCCCTGAAAAAAGGACTCCATTGGTTAACAACATTCAATAGATAGTACTGATATGATAATATTGTAGAATAAGTGTTGTCATCGGTGGAAGGGGTAATATAAAGGGGGTTGTGTTTATCTCTGTTTTTCTATTCGTTATTGCATTGTGTTAAGCGTATGTCTCTGTATATGTCTTATCAAACATTTTTCAATACAGTTTACTAATTAAAAAAAGCTGAAGTCCATAAGTTCCACTACAGCCCCTCTCAGTGCATTAAGGAAATGCTCTCTCTGATATGGCAAACACTGAAAATGAAATACCTGGGAATCCAGATAATTAAAAACCTTTCCAAATTACTTGATGCCAATTATGTTCCATTTGCAAAAACAGTTCTGAAAGATTCAGCTAGATGGGCACTCAACTTCCCAATGTGCTCTGAAATCAGTTAATTGACAATGAAATTTTACCATGTTATCTGTATCTTCCAGAGTATATCCATCTGTATCTCCAAAAAGTAATTTTTCCAGTGGCAAAAATCCTTCCTAAAATATTTATGGGCAAGGAGAAGACCCCAGATAAAATATGAATTACTACATGTGTAAAATAGCTGGTGGGAAGGCCATCCCAGACCTAGAAAATTACCACTAAAATCATTGCTATTCTGGATAGTTCCAACTTATAATGCCATCTGGAAGTTGATGGAACAGAAGGAGGAAGGTGGACCACCACTAGGAGCAAGGGCTATGGGCTGTACCTTTAAAACGGCAAACTCGTTAGCTTTCATTTTTTATTTTTATACTAAGTCTATGAGCACAAGTGCCCTTTTTCACAGATGTCCAGTTACATATAACAAAATATAAACAAACTTCAAAGTACAACAATTACACAAATCACAGAACAGAACAATTTCAATAAAAAGTCAATTAAAACAACTACAAGCAGCATCAGAAAATAACTTTTGTTTGAGTAATCCCTTAAAACCAACAACTCTACAACAATCTGTAATATTACTAGGTAAATGACTGTATAACTTAGTAGTCCTAAACTGCATAGAATTGTGTGCAAAGTTTGTTCGGAAAAATGGTAATTTGAACTGGCTTCTAATACTAGGTCTAGTACAGACAGAACTAATTTTATTAGGGAAAAGACTAAAAACACTGTTTGGTACAAAACTTAACTGAATTTTATGTACAAAAAAAAAGTCAATGTTCTAAGACTGAAAAGTGCAAATAGCGGTAAACATCTAGATTTCTCATATAAAGTGCAGTGATGCGTCAACCTAGGTAAACAAGTAATAAAACGACTATCATAGGTATTATAGGTAATAACAAGCTAAAGGAGACAGAAGTCCGTAATGCTTGCCAAGCCTAGACTTAAAGAAGACAGAATTTTAGTTCATCCTCAGTTGTAGGGACAACCTTAAAGCTGAACCAGTTCTTCCTTCTCAGAGTGTTCCATTTGCCCGAATATAACCGTTTCAAATGTTTTCTATTTGCTGCCTCGGTTGTCGGTAACAGTAATTCCTAGTCCTATGCTGCGGGAGGGGTCACTTAATGTTTTATAAATGAGGCACATATCACCTCTCAAACTTCTATACTGGAGTGAGTACATGTTTAACAGTCTCAGCCTTTCTTCATATGGTCTATCTCCTATCCCTGAGATTGCCCTGGTGAATCTACGCTGAACCCTCTCAACTCTTATAATATCCTCTTTGCAGTATGGGGACCACACCTGGATGCAGTATTCGAGTTGTGGCCTAACCAAAGCAATATATAAAGGGAGCAATACCTGGTTCTTACGACTGGTTATATGCCTAAAAATACAGTTCATCTTTTGATTAGCCTTGTTAATTTTGATTCTGCAGTGAGTTCTTAATTTTAGATCCGGGGTGACAAAAATCCCTAGGTCTTTTTCTTGAACAGTTTCAAGTAAGATGTCATTTCCTAATTTATATTTGTCGTTATGACTGTGGTTACCCAGATGCATAATTTTGCATCTGGAAATGTTTAGGACAAGCTTACTGGTACAAGACCAATTTAGAATTTTATCTAAAGCAAGCTGAAGGGCAGAGCTAGCAATAGTGCTGTTCACCACGGTACCTATATGACAATCGGCAAATTTTAACATCCATATGTTGGGGTTATCGACGGTGAGAGTAGAAACATATACTGTATATTAAAAAAGACAGGGACCCAAAACAGACCCCTGTGGGACTCTACTAGTAACAGACACCCAATTAGAGTATTCTCCATTGATAATGACTGTTTCCTTCCCTCCAACCAGCCTGCAATCCAATTTATAATACTGTTATTTAGTTTAAATGCTTTCAAGGTGGATATGAGCTCTAAATGTGGTAACTTATCGAAAGCTTTAGCGAAATCCAGAAACACCAGGTCCAAGGAATTACCCTGATCTACTTCAGCTATGACCTTATCATGAAAGGTAAGTAAATTTGTTTGGCATGATCTAGATTTTGCGAACCCATGTTGTAGGGGGTCGGATAACTTACTTTGACAAAGGGAGTCCTGGATAATATCTTTAATTATATTTTCTAATTTTCCCAGTTAAGGAAGTCAGGCTGATGGGCCTATGATTCTTGGGGTTGCTCTTAGGGCCTTTCTTCAGAATGGGTACCACAGTCGCTATTTTCCAATCTGGTGGGACTTCCCCAGCATCGAGGGAGTGTTGAAAAATGTTAAAAGTAAGTAAATGGATTCAGCAAGTTCTTTTAACACCCTGGGATGAATTTCATCCAGACCTGGTGATTTATTAATATCTACCCTCTTTAACCTATCCAGAACTACATCAGGTTTGATGGTAATCTGTCCTGGGGAAGACGTCTCTACTATACTTGTTGAGCCCAGCCTGCTATGATTAAACACCGTACAAAAGAAAAAATTACTCACCATAGTAATCTTGTTTCTTCAAAGGGATCATTCATTATGATTAAACTTAATGCAGTCAGCCTCCTGTGCTGAACTGCTCGGAGTGATGGAATTTTATGCAAATTATGGAACTCTCAGTTGGCTCATGCCACTTTCAAACTGCTGCACTCTGAGTGCTTCAGATTCTTACGGAGCCTAACTGGGTAAATGATCCACTAGCTAAAATTAACAACCTTAAAAAATAATATCTGTTGCCCTTTCAGGTCAAAACATCCCTAACCAACAAACCTAATAAACTTGAGACCACCTGGACACCAACTGGTTAAACAAAGTGAGTCTCTATCTTAACCTATATAGGAGAAAAAGAAAAAACCCTAATGCAGGGATGCACAGCAACTTCTATGGGTTCTAGTAGGGGAGGTAGGGAGGGTCTTTAATCATAACGAGTGATCCCTTTGAAGAAACAAGATTACTATGGTGAGTAATTTTTTTCTTCTAACCTCAGGAATCACTCATTATGATTAAACTTAATGCAGACCACCAAGCAGTACCTTTGGAGGTTGGGCAGAGACCCTATTTTGGAAACAAGCTCTGCAGTACTGCTGTACCAAACCTAGCATGACCTCTGGATTGCAAGTCCAGGATGTAATGCTTTGTGAAGGTGTGTACTGTTTTCCATGCAGCTGCTTTACAGATTTCCAGTAGCGGAATTTCTCTTGAAGCTGCCACTGAAGCAGCTGTGCCCTTGGTGGAGTGTGCTCTCAGGCCCAAAGGTACCTGTTTACCCACCTTACTATAACAAAACTGTATACATGCCACTATCCAGCAAGCAACTGTACGTTTTGTTGCGGCTCTGCCCTTACCAACTTCACCATATGTGAGAAAGAGCTGTGATTGACTGGTCCTGTAAGACTTGGTTCTGTCAATGTAGTGGCTAAGAGCCCTTTTGACATCAAGGGAGTGAAGTCTCCTTTCTGGAGAACTGGAGTTGTCTGTAAAGAAGACAGGTAGAGTGATAGACTGATTAAAGTAAAAATCAGATACCACCTTGGGAAGGAATTTTCTATTAGTCCTAAGTACCACCTTGTCCATGTGGAATGAGATGTAGTCCACATCTGTGCACAGGGCTTGTAATTCACTGATCCTTCTGGCTGAAGTAATGGCAACAAGGAAACAGTTTTCCAAGTGACATAATTCAAATCTGCGGTTGCCACAGGTTCAAATGGTGCATCCATGAGTTTAGCAATGCAAATATTTAGATTCCAGGCTGGAACCAGTTCCCTTAGGGGAGGGTGCAGAAGATTAAGGCCTTTAAAATATTTTCTAAATACTAGATGAGAAGCCACAGACCTCTCCTTACCAACTGACAGGTAAGCAGAGACTGAAGCCAAGTGAACCTTCAGGGTGGAAGGCTTCAGACCTAAGGAATATAAATATGTAAGGTAATCTAGAAGAATAGCCAAATCAGCCCAGAAAGGGCTCAGACCTTTACCTGTACACCATATTGTAAATCTTTTCCACTTAGAGGCATAAGTCTTCTTAGTAGAAGGCTTCCTGGAACCACTAAGTACTGTCAGCACCTGTTCTGATAGATTAAGGTTAGCAAACTAAGTCTTCAAGACCCACGCCTTGAGCCTCAGTGATTTGAGATTGGGGTACAGGATCCTGCCCTGAGAGGAGGTTAACAGGTTGTGCCTCCTGGGCAGATGGATTGGGGAAACCACTGACAGAGACAGCAGAAGAGAGTACCAGTGCTGTCTCGCCCAATCCAGAGCCACCAGTATCATTTTTTGCTGGTTGGGACCTCAATTTCAGTAGGGTCTTGAATATCACAGGAAAAGGAGGGAATGCATACAGAAATTTCCCTGTCCAATCCAGGGCCAAGGCATCCAGGGGGATTGTGCCCCTTAGAGGAGGCCTGCAACAGTACATTGGAAGCTGGTGGTTTTCTGGGGCGGCGAAGAGATCCACCTCTGGAGTGCCCCATTTTCTGAAAATTGTACTGAGTACCTGAGTATTCAGGCACCTCTCGTGGTGGTCCTGACTTATCCTGCTTAGAGAGTCTGCCAGTACATTGTCCTTCCCTGGAAGATGTATGGCTGACAGGGATACTCCCATGGAGTATACCAGGGACCACAGTCTCATTGCTTCTGTGCACAGTAGATGTGACCCGGTACCTCCTTGCTTGCTGATGTAATACATGGTTGTGGTGTTGTCTGTTCTAACTTGCACCACCTTGTTTTGCAGGTAAGAAGTGAATGCTTTCAAAGCCAGGTAAACAGCCCTGAGCTCCATGAGATTTATGTGCAGAGACTCTTGGGGAACCATGTACCACCTGCTGTGTTCCCCAACCTAGAAGAAAAGCATCTGTTGTGAGGATTACTGAAGGTTGTTCCCTTATAAAAGGCACACCCACCCTGAGGTTGTGCTCGTCCAGCCACCATTGTAAGGCATGGACTAAACTTTCTGTGACTGGAACCAGTCTGGACACAGGATCCGTTTTTTGAGACCAATACTGTCTGAGATGGAACTGAATATCTCTCATTTGAAACCTGGAGCCCATTACCACTGCCGTGGCAGATGCCATGTGACCTAGTAGCCTGAGAAATTCTCTGGCTGTTCTGGGTCTCCCAGACACAAAGGATTTTGCAATCTGCAGAATGCTTGTTGCCCTGTCCTGTGGCAGGAGGGCTCTGCCCTGTCTGGTGTTTAGCTCTGCTTCAATAAACTCCAGCACCTGGAGTGGTACCTGTTGAGATTTTTCTTAGTTTAATCAGAAATCCCAGGGACTGTAGTGTGGATTTTGTGAGCACCAGTGACTGTACTGCATGCTGCAGAGACTGTCCTACTATTAACCAGTCGTTCAGGTAGGGGAAGACTGTTATACCTTGTTTTCTCAAAAACTCTACCACCACTGAGGCACTTTGTAAAAACCTTTGGTCCCGAAGTTAGCCCAAAAGGAAGAGCTGCAAACTGATAATGGCCTGAAGCCAGCCTGAATCTCAAGAATTTTCTGTGAGATGGTCTGATGGGAATATGGAAATAAGCATCCCTTAGATATAGGGAGGCTAGCCAGTCTCCCTTTTGCAATGAAGGAATGATTATGGCAAGAGTGACCATTTTGAACTTTGGTTTCAAAAGGTGCATGTTCAGAAGTCTTGGATCCAAAATAGGCCGCCAATCCCCGTTTTTCTTCTTTATGAGGAAGTACCTGAAATAAAAACCTTTTCCCTTGCTAATTAGAAGCACTACCTCTACTGCTTTGATTGCTAGCAGATGTTTTACCTCTGCTTCCAACAGAATCCTGTGTGCAGCTGTTACCGGAGCAAAGGTTCTTGTTCTCAGCTTTGGGAATGATTTGAAACTGAGTGCCAGGCCCTGGCTCACTACCTCCAACACCCACTTGCCTGTGGTGATGGAATGCCAAGCGTGAAGGTAATGAGCCAGTCAGCCACCTACTGGTGGACCTGTAATAGGGGATGCGACCTGTACTAGCCCGTCAGGGATTCTGTGCGGGATGTGCCTGAACCTGTGGTGCAGGAGTTGCTCTTCTCATGGCTCTCCTGCCCCTTCCTCTAAAATAACCTCTAGCTTGCTGCTCAGGCTGGGAGGCTTGTGCCTGAAAGAAAGGTCTGGGGTAAAAACTCCTACCCCTGCCTCCCCTACTCTAGGATCTATAAGAGGTGAAGGGCCCATGCTTGGAATTGCTCACATAGGTGGATTTATATTCCTCCACCTTCTTCATGTATGCCTCAGTTTTATCCCCAAACAAGGAGTTGTTCTCCAGGGAGAAATCCATTGCTTTGGCCTGGGTGTCTAAAGTTAGGTTGGTGGCTCTAAGCCATGCAAACCTCCTGAGTGAAACTGACAAAGCCACTAACCTGGATGCAGTATCACTGGCATCCACTGCCATATGAAATTGGTACCTGGTAGCATCAAGTGCAGCCCTTGCTGTATCTTGCAAGTCTACAGCCACTTCCTCTGGGACCCGATCAGCCAAAGCTAGAACAGTGTTCCATAGAGCTTTTTGGCACTGCACTGAATATGCCATGTAATTGGCCTGCCTAACTAATAAAGAGGCAGCCATGTAACATAGAAACATAGAAACAGACTTTGACGGCAGATAAGGACCGCTTGGCCCATCTATTCTGCCCATTTCCCTACCTACAGGATAGACCGCAGATCCTAGTTAACCAACAGCCTATTTCTTCCTACCCCCACAAGAACTGCCTTATGTCTGTCACATGCATTCTTGAATTCTCCCACAGTTTTAGACCCCACAACCTCCTCAGGAAGGCTATTCCATGTATCCACTACCCTCTCTGTGAAATAATACTTCCTCACATTGCCCCTGAACCACCCCATCTTTAAATTGTGTCCCCTTGTTCTTGCACGTCTCTTTGTAAATGAATGTACCCTTTCTTTCCCATAGCATCCATTTTTCTTGAATCTTTGTCTGGTGGATGGTAGCCAATGGGATCCTGGCCTTGTCACAGGCAGCAGCTTGGACTACTCCATCAGGATCAGGATGCATAAATAGAAAATCAGCCGTAGTTCTGTCCAGCTGGTATTTCTTGTCAGCTTTCTTATATGCACCAGGGATAGAGGTTGGAGTTTTAAAAATCTGCACTGCAGCCTTCTTTAAAGATTTATGCATGGGCAGAAGTAGACGTTTCGTGGGGGTTAACCCCATCACTTCTAGAAAGTCTGCCTCCTCCATATCCTCCTCTGTTTCCTGAAGAGGAAGGTTCAGGGTTTCCACCATGTTCTTAACAAAAACATAATGGGAGGAGTATTCCTCAGGACCCCTGGGAGGAGATCCAAACTCTTGCTCAGGAGAGACCTCTGGATCTATAGGTTCCTCTTCAAAGTCCTCCTCCTCCTCACCAAACACTTCCAGCACTTCTTGCCTTGCTGGGGCTGTAGGAGGAACCGGGGCAGTCGGTGTAGGAACTGGGACTGCACCCTGTAGGACTTGTAACACTTGTAGTGCCTTAGCAATGTCCTCAGCCAAGGGCATAATATGCTTATCTGCTGGGAGCTCCTTAGCCTTCTTGGCCAGAGGCGCAGCGACATGTTTTTCTTTACACTTTTTCTTTAATGTAACAGGTTCAGTGCCTGTTTCCACAGCCCTTTTTGTTTTACCATGTTCAGATTTATCTGAACTCCTGTCAGGATCCTTGGCTTTACCTCCATCCTTTTTGTGGGAGAAGGAAGCATCAGAATTATCCCAAGAAGCAGAAGCCATCTCTTCCAAAAATTTAGACCTTTTCTTTAATGTTTTTGGGTAAAAGGTCTTACAAATATCACAACTGGCAAATATGTGACTTATACGCGAACAAGAAATACAGAGAAAATGTCTATCTGCTTTTACTATAAGTTGCCCACAAGACTCTCAACATTTAAAACATGTGGGTCCTGTGCGTTTTTTAGGTTTATCCAAATGGACCTCTGGCATTTAAGCTAGGCAAAAAAGATTACTTCAAAAAACCGTTATTTAAAGTAACTCGGAACCAGAGATTACTTTAAAATAACTACTGCTAGTGGTTCCTGGAACCGAGCGCTATTCGGTTGCTGAAGAAAAAGGAACCGAGAAAATGACTACATTTAGGTAAAACTAAAACGGATCAAGGAACCAACCGCTAAATCTCTCTAAATAATAATAAATTTAGATAAAAACCTTTAAAATTGACGCAGAACCCTCTGTTCCAAAGAACTGTGAGGGAACCGCAAATATAAATAAAAAACTACTAAAACACTAATTTACTATACTAAACAATGTTTCTAAGGCAGCAATTTAAAACTAAACTGAAAATGAGTACTTATCTACAGAAAAACTTTAGTCAGAGACAGTTCAAGGAGCGTTCTCCGGGACGTGCTTACTAGGCAGACGGGGTAAAGAATCTGAAGCACTCAGAGTGCAGCAGTTTGAAAGTGGCATGAGCCAACTGAGAGTTCCATAATTTGCATAAAATTCCATCTCTCCGGGCAGTTCAACACAGGAGGCTGACTGTGTTAAGTTTAATCATAATGAGTGATTCCTGGGGTTAGAAATATTGATTTGGTATGTCTGCAGCCTCTTGGTTATGTGATATTTTCCAAAAGTGGTAATAAAGGGTCCTATAGTATTTGTACTACTCTTGACTTTGTTGACATGTGCAAATAAAGCTTTTTTTATTATCCTTAACCCTGGTGGCCAAATGTTTCTCATATTGGGATTTTGCTATTTTGATCTTGGTCTTTATGTTTTTAACCACAGCACTGTAGTTATTTGCTTGTACAGTTTGTGTATGGTAAGTGGATTTCAGTTTATTTAGCATTTTCTCAGAAGAATATGAATATAAAAAATAGAACCATATTCGAAAAGAGAAAACTATGGGCTAATAAAGACCTTGTTTCAGGGGTAAGATGTGTTTTGATACAAAATAACATGCCCCAATGTTGGTGCAGTTTACCAATCAAAGAAACAATGTGCTGGTTGAAAGGTAAGTGCTGATCCAACACAATCCCCAGATACTTGAAAATGTGGACCCTTTCAACAGAATTGACGAAATTATCAATTAATTTAGAATCAAAATTACATGGGTTCCTAATACCTGAAAAAATTACGAATTTGGTCTTGACCAAATTTAATACAAGTCTGTATAAATTAAACCAAGAGTGTATGGCCTCAAAATCACCTTGAAGATAATCAGATATAGCACTCCTGATTATCCGTTCCACCTAAAAGGCGGGGGGGACATCGACAGATTTAATCTATAACCCTACTTGGGGCAATTTAGATGGTTTGCCAGGACCCACTGTTTTGGCCAGCTTCAATGGACCCCACATACAGACAATGGGTCCATCAGTGCCTATGCACACCTGTACAGCTATGCACCAGTGGTGACCTAATAGATTTTAACTCCATTAAACAGGCTTTTGACTTTAACAATACACACCATTTTAGGTATCTCCAAGTAAGAGCACATATTCTGGCCCAGAGTAGAACTGTGCAGGAGGCTCCCCTGATCAAATACTTCTTGCCTACCCAGGAAGCCATACTGTGAGGGGAAATCAATAATGGACGGTATCAGCCCTCCAAACCCCCCCCCCCGAGGAGTCTTCATGAAGACTTTGTAGCTAACATAGCAGAAATGGGCAGGAGAGAATGAGACTGAGCTCATGGACAAGGAGTGGTCTACAATCTTTCCAGACCACCTTTAAAATCACCAGTTCTTCCTTATGGCAAGAATATGTCTGGAATGTGAGGACCCAGTTTTTATATACCACTGTGATACAGGAAAAGTGGGCAAAGAATGCATCCAGGGCTGTTGGAGACATGCCAATGCCTCACCAGATTCTATAAACAGATTTTGGCTACCCTCATGGAGGCGATCCTGATGGATGCAACGCACACCATACAACAAGCCATTCTGGGCCTCTCCCAGACAGGGGTAAGAGGCAAAGTCTCCTATTTATGGCATATGATGTTGGTAGCTGCACATAAAGCCATAATAAGACAATGGCTGCAATCACAGCCACCCACCCAAACACAACAGCTGACATTCAGTCATAGGGGAGATGCACCACATGGAAAAATTAACCCACCAGATAAATTTCTGGAAGCCTAGGCTCACTAAAAGGCGGTCCAGCTGGTCCCCGCACACAGTGGGGGGTGACCCCGATGAAACCCCAGGAAAGCACTCCCCAGATTAACTTCTGGACTCCCTCCTCTAGTGGTCTGGGGTCACCAGCGGACACCCCTTTTAAAGGGTAACTGCCGCAAGTCTTTTTCACCATGACAGAACAACCTTGAGCAGCAATAAATTAATACTGTTATAAGCTTATACAAGTGCTATGTCTTGTAAAGTGCTGTCATGGCTCATTTTAGAGCATGAAATCCGTGTCTGACTGAACTGGTCAAACTGTTTTGTGACATACCTTATACTAAAGTTGTTCAATAAACTTGAATTAAAAGAAAAAAAGGACTGGGTGTGGATGCCAGTGGGTACTGGGCAAGCTTAGCGAGCCATTAGGCCTTTTTATGCCATCAACATCTAGGGTTATATCTTGTTTTTAACTTTGTTTTCCCTCCGTGCCCAGTGGGCCACCATCATAATAATGTATTGCTCGGCAATTTGCCATTTCATATTCAGAGAAAAAAAGTTTTACAGTAGAAAGTTACATAATGTAAATAAAAACATAATACATGATACACAGCCAGATAAAAAGTTTAGGGTGCACATTTCTTAGACTTTAAAAGTAGATGTACAATGAGAAATTACTGTAGGTACATTCTTGGTGTGAAGGGAGTGTATTAATTGTACAATGCTTATACTAAGCTATCAGAGTTCAAGTAATTCAGTTTTGATGTGTTTACCTTCCTTTGTCATTAACTCAACCAGCTACAGCCTTAATTCAAAGCAAGATCCCATGTTTAAGTCTGGGGAAAGGATTCCCAGTCTTTTTTCCCCAGATCTTACCAATGGCAGTTAAGTGCCAATTTTTTAAGAATATCAGTGTTTTCTGCGTTAAATAGTCAAGCTAATAAATAGCCATCAGTGATATTACAGTTCATTAAATGTTTACTAAGTAGTTTTGTCCTAGGTTCATCATGCCATGGGCAAAGCAAAGTTACATGCCTCGAGTCCTCCATTTTGGGGAGGGGACAATTTCACACTACGGAAATTGCTTGATTTTTGTTTAATCTGGCCGAAAGAACACTGCTTGCAAAAGATCTGAATCTATACCTGGTGAGGATTTCTCTGTGGTCCTTGTCTGTAACAGAGTTAAGGTATGGTTTTAAAGTATGTTCTACTGTGTTATTTACCAACCAAGGTGATTTTTTTTTATATTTTTCAGTTCTTGTAGGTCCCTCTGTCTAGGGAGTTCATATTTTTGTTTGTTATATAGGTAGTATATTGGTTACTGATACTTATATTTTGTTCATACCAGTTTTTTTAAGATATGCTAATCCATTCAGTTTCAAAAGAGCTTCATTTTATTTATTTATTTACTTGTGAAATCAGTTTACAACCTTTGAGCCAGAGGCTCGTTTCCAAAGGTACCTCATCACATTAAAGACATACATAGAGGTTTAGGTTACATAGCATAGGTTTGCAAAACAATAGGTGTTCAACAGAGGCGCCACGTCACACTGAGGTCAGACAAAATACATTTAGGTTACAGGGTACATGTAATTGAGAACAGGTGTTACACAAGTTGGTATCAAAAATTTAGCAATCTAATAGGTATACAATGAAACAGCTAGCACTGGCCAGGTCAGACACAGGTACGGTGTACTGGGAAGCGGTGGTGGGGATGGCTAGGTGGAGAGCGGCCCGGTGGGCGCTGTCATGAGAAGTCGAGGTGGAGGCTACTTTCAGAGACAGGAGCAGCTACGAGTGTTAAAGAGTTGGTTTCGAAGGGTGGTTTTGAACTTGGAGATGGTGGTGGCATTGGTGATGGGGGCAGGGAGAGAGTTAAACCAAGATGGGGCTCTGTAGCAGAAGGACCTCTGGCCACGGCTGGTTCTTGATCTGGGGACCATTAGAGTGGATTTGGTGGATGACCGTGTTGCAATAGTGGGTGGGATCTGGCAGATGGATGCCATTACCCCAGGGGGGGGAGAGCCCGAGTAGGGTTTTATTTGTGAGGAGGCAGGTTTGATATCGGAGCCGTTCATCCAGGGTAAGGAGTTTAGCCTTGTCATACAGCTGACAGGTGTGTGTGAGCCTGGGGGCACCAGTAATCAATCTGCAGGCTTTATTCAGGGTTAAGTGAATTTTTTTGAGTGCAGTCGTGTCGGCAGCATCATAGACTGGTAGACCATAGTCTACAAGGGACAAAACAGAGGACGTAACAGCCGGACGGCGCATTTGGGGAAGGCAGGTTCTATGAGGAAGAGGATGCCAAGCCGTGTGTTACTGGCGGATGTTAGGCATCAATGTGGTTGTGAAATGTGAGGGCTGAGTCGAAGGTAACCCCAAGGTATTTGTAGGAGCAGACTTGTTCCAGTGGCTGTTTGGTACTAGGAAGGATATAGAGTGGGTGGTTGCTAGCTTTGTTTTGGGGGTGGGAAAAGAGCATAGCTTTGTTTTTTTAAGATTGATGACGAGTCTGCGCTCCTTAAACCAAGCTTCGGCATTACTGAAAGACTGCTGTAGGGTGTCCTGAAGGGAGACGGGATTGCGGTGGGTGGCAAAAAGGACAGCGTCATCTGCATACAGGAGAATTTTGCCAGGGCATGCACTGGGCAGGGCGTTCAGATAGAGTGAGAAGAGAAGGGGGCCCAGGATGGAGCCTTGGGGGACCCCAGAGTGAATGGGACGGGTATCAGAGTATCCCATTGATTTTAATACACTGTGATCGAGCGGCTAGATAGCTCGTGCACCATGCTAGGGGGCCAGCCGAGACCAGTGTGGCAGAGAGCATTCAGCAGAAGAGGATGGGAGACGGTGTCGGTGCTTGGAGAGGTCGATGAACACTGCACCAGCTAGGAGCTGGTATCCAAGGAGGAGTGTAGGAAGTTGGAGAATTCAATTAGGGCAGTGCTGGTACTGTGACCAGCACGGAAGCATGTTGCTCTGGGCATAAGATGTTATGCTTAGCCAGATATTCAGTGATTTGAATGGCCACCACTTTCTCCAGGGCTTGGGGGATGGAGATTGGCCGGTAGTTGTTGGCCGACCTGTCGTCGCCCCTTTATGAATGGGTGTGATTATGGCTGTTTTCCAGGCAGTGGGAAATTGTCCCAGGCAGAGCGATCGGTTAATTAGGCTGGTGAGTGGGGCAGGACTTCATCTAGCACCAGCCTGAGGATACTGGGGTCCAGTGAGTCACTGCCGGACTGTTGCTATTCAAAGCTTTGATTAGGATGGGTCTGGCTTCACGGGCGGAAATCTTGCGCAGGTGGAAGCTGGGGTGCTGGAGGACAGGGGGAGGTTGGTTGGGGGGAGGGTCAAAGAAATTACTAGGGAGGACTGAGCTAAGGTCAGTGAAAGCAGTGTTGAGCCAGTTAGCTATGGTGGCAGGCTCGGTGGTGGTAGTGCCATTGCTAGTGAGCTGGGATGGGGCAGGGGAGTGTGATTTTCCGTTTAGTTGTTTTATATTATCCCAGAAAGTCCGGGGCCGAGCCCCAGGAGGAGGTAAGGGTGGCCTGGTAATGGTCGGCCTTGGCTTTCCGGATGGCCCAAGAGCACTTATTCCGGGCTGCATTGTAAGCCTGCCTATCAGACAGCCGACCCGTTTCAGTGGCAAGGTGCCAGAGGTTATCCCAATTTCTTAGTAATTGTAGAAGGGCAGGGCTAACCCAGGGTGCATTCCACTTTTTGGACTGGATTTTGGTGAAGGGTGCAAAGAGAACACAGGCCATGTTGAAAATGTGTGTGAAGAAGGCGAGGGCAGTGTCAATGTCGGTTGCACGATGAATGGGGGACCAGTTTATCTGGGTGAGGAATAGTTTAAGTTTTTGCAGCCCACCAGGGCGGAGGCGCCTGTGGAGGGTGGTCTGGGCTTTGGGATTGGGGACTGTCCAATGTAATAGGATAGGGGAGTGGTCACTTAGGGAGTCTGGTAGGACCTGGATGTTTTGGATTTTTTGGGGTCGGTTGGTTATAACAACATCCAGAAGGGTGCTGGTTCCTCTCTTAGGGTTTATTCTCGTGGGCTGGGTGACGAGTTGCGTCAGATCTTGGGCGGCAAATGAGTCTCTGATCGCGGAAGAGGAGGTGCTGAGCCAATTTACGTTAAGGTCCCCAACTAGGATTTGTTCCGCCTTATGGTGGAGGGAGGCCAGAGTGTCAGTTAAAGATACCAGGGCCGGGTGCTGGTTCTTTGGGGGAACGTAGGCCGTGGTGAGATAGAGAGGGCCCCCCTAGAGGGGTCTGGGGTGAGTTTGAGGGTAAGAGCCTTCAATTTTAGGAAGCCATGTATTTCTATTAAACTGTAATAACTTATCCTTCTCTCTCATACACAGTTTGGTTAAAGGATCAATTGCATCTGTTTTGGTCTTGACCCAGTAGTTAAATATTTTTACTTGTATCATATGTTCCAAACTTGGTTGTCAAATCTGGGACCCAACTAGTGTATTGTACCAATAGATAATCGTAAGCATTTTTTTTATAAGCACTATTTAGGACTGCTTCTGATTTTGTAGAAATAGCTACTGCCAAGACTTCAGCTGTAAACAATATCTGTGAGATGACTTTTGCATTTAATGTTAAGTAAAGGGACTATCGAGTAGCCACCATATAGGTGATTCAAGCGTTCCAGAGCCACTAAAGTATTATTGGTTTTCTTATAAATATAGTGGGCCACTCTTCCCTCAGAACAGTTTAAAACTGGCACCCGCCTGCCTGACAAATATGGGTAGATTTTCTATCAGTCAGTTAGAATCGATAATTTAACGTGCCCACCAGGTACCTTTTGTTCAGGCTGCAAATATGCTGACCTTGCTGTTTGAAAAGCACCTCGTATACTGCTGAACTTGGCTGCTGAGAATAATGGTTACGCAGAAAAGGACAAATCGCCAGAAGTTGTTTTTGGTTATCCTACTGGCACTGTAAGGCAATTACAAAAAAAAATGGCTAGTTCATAACCCCCCCTCTCTCCCTCCCCCCACATGATTGGGTTTCCATAATTAAAAACATCTACTGCATGGAAAAATTATGTCCAATCTTCATTTACGAACCAATAAATTGATTTGGGCTTGGTTGCCCTTTCTGGGTTTCACAGAAGAACTTGAGAGTAGATCAGTCTTGTACCAACAGGCCTGGGGGTGCTGACTAGCTCTGGGACCAACATCCAGAAAAGAGAAAAAAACTAAACGTATGACAGTTGGATATGTATGATAATATATATATATATATAGTTACACTAACTAAAATAGCCTCACTCAAGTTATATGTTATCTATCTTCTGTTTCTATCATGGTTATTGTTATACAGTGTATGGTGGAATGCGGTTGTATATGGAAAGCCATACACCGTAGAAAGTCGTTCTGCTGTACAAGTGACGTCCTCACTAACGCAGAACGACCCTTCGTTCTGCATTAGTGAGGACGTCATAATACAAGGGACTCCATCAGCAGTTGTGATTCGTCCACTGATGTGAGAGAGTCACGCGTGTGTGCGCCAGCCAGCGGCAGTTGCTGATCAAGAGCCGTCGGCAAAGCAGACCTAAAACGAGTGATTTTTTTATTTTACATGCCATCTGAAGACACCAGGACCCACCATCCACTATGTAAAAGTGTATGGAAAACTTACACTACTTAGCTATTCTTCCTCCTGGTGGATACAATGCTGACTAAGGGACCTCTTGAGATTCGCTCTTGAGGTCATCAGTCGGCACTGTAGCTTCTCAGCAGAAGAATAGCCTTGCAGTATATGGTTACCCAGGATGCTTCTGGAAATGAGCTGTTCACAGCTCATGTTGTCTTTCCTAGCGAAACTTTTCTAAATAAAAATTAAAAAATTACCTATACACTGTCCTATATAAAGTGGACAGGATGTTTCCCTGGCTCCAGACAGATACCTGGTTTCAGGTCATACAACAGCAACAGAGATGTTTATTATTGTATAAGAGAGCAGACAGAGGCAACAAATTTTATACTGCATTAACGATTACACAGACTTTTGCTTATTTAGGGACTGCCTCAAAATGGGACCCCTTCTTTTGGAACCTAGACAATGATAGGAACTGGCTGTAAGCTTCATGTTATTGTATACAATGCTGAATGACTGCTTTGGCTTTTATCTGCTCTTTCAATGATTTTTTAAGACCAATGCAATAAAGACCTTTTTTTAAAAAAACAAAATGGTTGTAGGACAAAGTGTACGTCTAACTTGTGCAGGGAGTAGTGTCAAGGCGCAGTCCTGAGAACTGTAGTCTGGTGGTGCAGCAGGGGTTTCACTGTTCACCGAGTACTGTACAGTGGGGCTGGAGGTTAGGAGCGGTGGCCACTGTAACTGACATTATGAAGGAGGGGTAGGAACTTAAATGAGCCTGCATGCTCCTTATTGTGGCAGTGGAAAGGAGGTGGCAGAGTCTGAAGAGCTGATCCATTTTGTATACTGTGCAAGGAGCGGAGGCAGACTGCAATGGACCAAACTGTTCTCTGTGCTGGCAGGAAAATGGAATAAGTGTGAATGGGATGGGGGAAATCTAAATCCGGCTTCTAAAAAGCTGCAGTTCCCTGTTTCAGAGATAAGATTTTGCCTGAACAGAAGCATTATGTGAAATGTGACGGTCAGCCAGATGAAAAAATTACTCATCTTAGTAATTATGTTTCTTCTAATGGAGTCTTGCTGTATTCTGACTATTGCAGTTAGCCCCAGCCTTTAAACTGCCCCGGAGAACAAAGGGTTAACTTTCTATGCAGAGCATAGAATGCTGAGCTCGAGGTCGGTTGAGGTCTCTGTCTGAAGCCATTTGAAATCCAACTGTCAGATTCTTACGAGCAAAAACTCACTAACTATTCAATGTGGAAATTGTAATATTTTTACTAGCCAACAGGCAACAAAAAGTTTTGGATCCCCAAAGAAAGACTCAAGTCAGGAAACCCAAAACCAAAAACCAATCCAAATAAGAATACTGATAAAACATCCAAACAAAAAAAAGAGGGTGTAAAAGGAGCAACCCTGAGATGCAACACTGCACCTACCCACCCACTTCCCAAAAACACGTTCTGAGAGGGGAGGCAGGAAGGGAGGTCAGAATACAGCAAGACTCCATTAGAAGAAACATAGCTACTAAGGTGAGTAATTTTTTCTTCAAACATGAAGTCTTGCTGTATTCTGACAAGTGCAGACTACCAAGCAGTACCTCCATGGAGGAGGGACAGAACCCACTTTGGGAATAGGCTCTGAAGTACTGCTGTACCAAACCCAGCATCACTCCTAGCCTGGATATCCAGAGTAATGCTTGGTAAAGGTATGGACTGTTTTCCAGGTGGCTGCTTGACAAATTTCTAAGAGAGGGATATCCCTGGCAGCAGCCAGGGAAGCAGCTGTACCTCTTGTGGAATGAGCCCTCAGGCCTGAGGGTGGAGTTTTTCCCAGTTTTTCATAGCAGAACTGTATACAAGACACAATCCACCTGGCAATAGCTCTCTTGGTGGCAGGTTTGCCCTTACCCACTTCTCCATAAGTGAGGAACAACTGGAGGGAGTCAAACCTGTGACCCTTGGTATGCTCCATGTAGTAGCTAAGGGCTCTTTTAACATCTAAACTGTGTAGCCTCCTCTCTCCTGAGGAAAAATGATCAGTGAAGAAAACAGGAAGACAGACTGGTTTAAATGGAAGTCTGAAACCACTTTGGGCAAGAACCTTCTATTGGTTCTAAGGACCACTATCTCTGTGAAAGGAGATAAAATCAGGTTCCACTGACAGGGCTTTCAATTCACTGATACGCCTGGCAGAGGTGATGGCTACCAAGAACACAGTTTTCCAAGTCAAGTACTTGAGCTCTGCTGAAGGCACATGCTCAAAGGGGGCTGCATAAGTTGAGCAATGCAAACATTCAAATCCCAGGCAGGGGCAGGGTCTCTAAAAGGAGGACTGGTGTGAACCAATCCTTTAAAAAATTTACAGAATACAGGATGAGAAGATAGTGAAGAAGACTTCCCCACAGACAAAAACGCAGAAACAGCTGACAAGTGTACCCTGACAGTAGCTGGTCTGAGGCCTAGGCCATTAAGATGGACCATATAATCCAGAACCATAGGCAATCCAGCAGTGTCTGGAGAAATATGCTTCTTAGAACACCAAATGCTGAATCTCTTCCATTTGGAGTTATGTCTTTCTGGTGGAGGGCTTTCGAGAAGCCTTGAGGATATCCAGAACCCCTTGGAAAGATGCAGATCTGCAAACTCTAACTCTTCAACAGCCATGCCTTGAGATTGAGAGACTGAAGATCGGGGTACCAAATCCTCCCCTGAGAGGATGTTAACAGGTTGCAATTCCTGGTTAGAGACAGGGGAAGATGGACTGCTAGGAACAGCAACGGGGGTACCAAAGCTGTCTGGCCCAATCTGAGCAATCAGAATAATTTTGCAAGGTTCAGACCTTATTTTGACTAAGACTTTGAACAGGAGAGGGAAGTGGGGGAAGGGGCATACAGAAACTTCCCTTCTCAATTCAGAATCAGGGCGCACAGGGGGACTGAGCCCAAGACTGGAGGTCTGCAACAAAAGAGAGGGAGTTGGTGATTGCCTGGGGTTGCAAAGGGGTCTATCTATGGAGTGCTCCACCTTGAAATAAGCACTTTCAACACCTGAGGGTCCAGGGACCATTCGTGATGGCCCTGAGAGATCCCGCTTAGTGCATCTGCTAGCACATTGTCCTTCCCTAGAAGGTGAACTGCTACCAGAGAGGTTTGCAGGGAATAAGCCAGGGACCACAACTTCATGGCTTCTGTGCACAAGGCCGTGGACCGAGTGCCTCCCTGCTTGTTGATGTACCACATGGTGGTGGTGGTGTTGTCCGTTCTGACCTGAACCACCTTGTTCTGTACTGACCGAAAGCTTTTAGGGCCAGAAAAACTGCCCTGAGCTCTAGGAGATTGATATGGAGAAGGGATTCTTGGGGGGACCACAGCCCCTGGGCAGTGAGGGACTCCAGATGGGCTCCCCAGCCCAGAAGAGAAGCGTCCGTGGTAAGGACCACTGAACAAGGCTGAGTGGCAAAAGGATCACATTGTCTTAAATTGTCCTGATCCTGCCACCATTGGAGGGCTTGGATCAAGGTCAGAGTCACTGGGATCAGTTTGGTAAGGGAATCCTTCCTCTGAGACCAGAAAGCTCTCAGGTGGAAGTGAAAATCTCTCATCTGGAATCTTGCCCCTTGGACCACTGCTGTTGAAGCTGCCATGTGGCCCAAGAGCTGGAGGAAATGCCTTGCTGGCTGAGATACCCCAAGGCTGAAAGAAGAGGCTAGTTCCATAAGAACCCTTGCCCTTTCTAAAGGAAGAAAGGCTCTTGCTCTGACTGTGTCCAGTACCGCCCCTATTAAGGTAAGAAGCTGGACTGGTTCGAGAACTGACTTGGGATGGTTGAGAAGAAATCCTAGAGAAGTAAGCACTTGCTGGTGAGACTTGACTTGGTCTGGGGACTAACCCACTATTAGCCAATTGTCCAGATATGGAAAAATGGAAATCTTTTGCCTTCTTAGAAAGCCAACTACTACTGCCAGGCACTTTGTGAAAACCCTTGGGGCTGTGGTTAGGCCAAAGGGCACTGCTCTGAACTGATTGTGGCCTGAGGGCAACTCGAACCTGAGGTACCTTCTGTGGGAGCACCTGATGGGAATGTGAAAGTAGGCATCTTTGAGGTCCAGGGAGGCCAGCCAGTCCCCTGGCCTTAGAGAGGGAAGGATTATTCCCAGAGTTATCATCTTGAACTTTGGTTTTAAGAGATGTTTGTTTAGATATCTTAGATCTAGGATGGGTCGCCACTCCCCTGTCTTTTTGGGGGTCAGGAAGTACCTGGAGTACAGTCCTTTGCCCAGTGTAGGGTAGGTACTCTCTCTATGGCTCTTAAGGCCAGAAGAGAAGAAACCTCTGCCTGTAGGGCAAGGGTTTCCGAGAGATTTGCAGGTGGAAAAGATCTGGCTCTCATCTTCGGAAATTTTTTGAAGCCGAGAACCAGACCCTGGCTTACTACTTCCAGGACCCACTTGTATGATGTAATAGACATCCAGTCCTGGACAAAGTAAGCCAGCCTGCCCCCTACTGGAATAGGACAGTCGACCCGGGAAGGCCCATCAGGGTGTCTGCTTGGCAGGGGCTTTAGGCTGAGGAGTGGATGCAGCCCTGCTCATCCCCCTTCTGCCTCTCCCTCTGAAGAACCCACTCTGAGAAAAGGTAGAAGAGGCCTGTGCTTGGTAAAAAGGCCTTTGAAAAGGCCTGCCCCTAGACTGCTGCCTTTGAGGAGCTGCCTGCCTCTCCTTGGCCTGAGCACTCCTGTAAGTGGTCCTGTACTCATCCATTTTCTTCATGTAATTCTCTGGTTGCTGCCTAAACAGAGAATTACCCACTACAGGAAAATCCGTGGCCTTAGCCTGGGTGTCCTGCGAGAGGCTAGTACATCTGAGCCAAGCCATCCTCCGAACAGCCACAGATGTAGCCATGACTCTTGATGAATCATCATCATTAGAGTACACAGCAGCATGAAACTGAATCTTAGATGCCTCAATCCCATCTGCAGCCACCGCCTCCAGCTCCTTGGCTAGCTGTGAGGCGGCCTGTTTAGCCAGTGCCAGTACTGTGTCCCACCTGGACTTCTGGTACCTGGCTGTATAGGCCATGTAATTCACCTGCCTAGTCCCAAAGAAGATGTCATGTACTGTTTCTTTGCCATGGCATCAATCTTCCAGGAGTCCTTGTCTGGGGGGTGTGAAGCCAAGGGAATATTCGTCTTGTCACAGGCAGCAGCCTGCACTACCCCAACATGGTTGCATTTCTGGTATAAAAACTCCGTGTCTGAGCCTGAAATTGTATACCTCTTGTCCATTCTTCTATCCACAGGAGGTATAGTGTTAGGAGACTTTAGGATTTTTTGTGTCCGTTTCCCAAAGGATTTGTGGAGGGGAACAGACAGTCTCCTGGACTCTGGGATGTCCATCATTTCTACATAATCAGGCTCCTCTTGATCTTCCACAGCCTCCTCCATAGGAAGCTGGAGGGTTTCAGCCACCTTTCTGTATAACAAAGTGAGAAGGAGACTCAGGAAAGCCTAGGAGGGGAAACACCTGAAGGTCTGTCTGGGGAGATGTCCGCCTCCACAGTCACATCCAGACCCTCACTTTCACCATCATCATCCTCAAATTCCCCCTCCTCTTCAAATTCTGGTTCATAAAAATCTTCGAGGATATAATCTTGAACCGGGGGAACCAACCGAACCGAACCCCTGCCAGAAGGAGCCGGAACGGTAGGAACCAGGCGGAGCGACTCCACAATCTGATTAGCTCTGGCTATCTCTTCGGCAGTCGGAACATGAACCTCTGGATCCGAACCAGACGATTTGTCTTTGCGTTTTCTTTTTGTCGGAACCGATCCCTCAGAATTGGCTCTACTTTTGCCCTAAGAAAGGGCAATCCGTCTTTTGGATGAGACGTTAAACCGAGGTTCCATCTGCCTGGATTGGTGGTAGTTCAGGTGGATGTTAAAGATCCCATGGCACTTATCAAAAAGAGTAGGGGAATTTCCCCTGTGTCCTGGCCAAATTTCCCTCATTCACTAAAAAAATATCACCAACAGCTTAATCTGGTTCAAGGTCAGTTGGCATTCATCTGTATCCTCTCCCCCGGGTCGTGCCTGAAAATAGGCAGGATTTGTCTAGTGCACTTACCCGGTCAACAAAAACTAAATAAAGAAAAAATTTAAAAAAAATAAAGTATCGCCCTGGTCAGAGGGCACTCCTTCTGGTTTGGTCAGAACCGAACCGGGCTGGCCATCTGGGTCAGCGGACTTCTCGATCTCCTTTTCCCTGAGTCTACCTAATCTCTTCTCAAGGGTAGATTTGGGAAAATTTTTACATATTTGGCAGTCTGAATCGAGGTGGTCAAACCCCAGACAATAAACACAGGTGGTGTGGGGATCGGCCTTAGCAAAGACCTCCCCACACTCACTGCAGTGTTGAAACCCAGAGGGCCCGGTTTTTTTTCTTGGGTTTCTCAGACATGGCCAACCTAACAAACTTACCCTTTTTATGGCAACCGCCAGGCAAGACTCCCTTATCTGTTCCTAACCGTGTCACAGGTATTGGAAAAAAACGTATTAAAACACTTTTTTTTTTTTTTTAAAGAACCGATAAGAACCAGTAACCACACACTAAGTAAAAACACAAAACACACGATTTCACTATCAAATGGCCGGTTCAGCCGAACCGAGCTGCACTTTTACAAGTTCCACACAGAAAAACAGAACAATTCCTATCTAGTACTCACAGCACCACAGACAGACTGAACCGACTATGCAGAAAACTTTTTCGGTTTAAAAAAGAACGAAGGAAACTGAAACTTTAACCAACTTTCGAACCGAGCTGAAGGAGAAATCTCCGGAGCGACCGTTCAGTGAGGCGGAGTAAAGAATCTGATGGCTTGAGTTTGAAACACTCCAGACAGAGACTTCAACCGAGCTTGAGCTCAGCATTCTATGCCCTGCATAGAAAGTTGACTCTTTGTTCTCTGGGTAGTTCAAAGTTTGGGAATCACCGCAATGTCAGAATACAGCAAGACTTCATGTTGTTTGAACTACTTTGTCTTTATGAAACACAGTATACGGAGGGTCTGTGACCAAGGCATGTATCTCAGAGACCCTGCGGGCCGAGGTAATGACTACCAGGAAGGCAGTTTTCCAGGTGAGAAATTTTAACTCACAGGTAGCTAGAGGCTCGAAAGGTTTGAGTGAGCAAGTCTAGCACAAGATTTATGTCCCAGGCTGCGACCGGACGTCTGACAGGAGGTCTGGTATGTAGAATTCCCTTAAGAAACCTCTTACCTACAGGCAACTGAGCCAGTGACAAGGAAAGTACTGGCTCATGATGAGCTGAAATGGAACAAAGATGAACTGTGACAGTAGAGTATTGAGACCTGAATTTGTGAGGTCC
This sequence comes from Neoceratodus forsteri, assembly GCA_016271365.2. Classification (NCBI taxonomy): domain Eukaryota; kingdom Metazoa; phylum Chordata; order Ceratodontiformes; family Ceratodontidae; genus Neoceratodus; species Neoceratodus forsteri. The sequence continues at coordinate 586,136,082 of JADMNL010000022.1, forward strand.
AAAAGGTACTCTAGAACTTTATCTGGTGGGCAGGAAAAAAAGATTCAAAGTGGATTTTGCACACCAGAGCGAACAACACTTCCATTTGGCTGTGTAAGTTTTCCTAGTGGCTGGCTTGCGCACAGCCAGAAGAATATCAAACTCTGCGAGAGACATTGACTTCTACCTCTTCAGGAGCCAAGAGTGAAGGTGAAGCGATCTCAGATTGGGAAGGACCACAGGCCCCTGAGTCAGAAGGTTCGTCTGAAGGGGAAGCAGTTTCGGAGAGGTTTCCGACATACTGTTGAGTAATGGAAACCATATCTGTCGAGGCCAGAAGGAAGCAATAAGGATCATTTTGTCCCCCTGGGACTCGAACTTGAGAAGTACTCTCTGAATTAGAGGAAGAGGTGGAAAGGCGTATAAAAAGCGTTTTGTCCACTGCAGCCTGAACGCATCCCGACAGAAAATGCCAGGCCCTGGATTTCTGGAGCAGAAGAGAGGCAGTTTTGTGTTGAGTAGGGATGCAAAAAGGTCCATGTCTGAAGTTCCCCACTCTGCGAATAGTGACTGAACTATGGCTGAGTCGAGAGACAATTCGTGAGAATCTGTCTGTTCTGCTGAGACGGTCTTCTAGTTCGTTCTGCACCCCCCAGCAGGTAGACCGCATGAATTAGAGCCTTGTGCTCCAGGCACCATTCCCACACCCTCATCGCTTCCTGCATAAGGAGTAAGAGTGAGCACCGCACTGTTTGTTGATGTAATACTTCACTGCTTTGTTGTCCATTTGAAGAAGAATGTTCTTGTGACAGAGAACGTCCTTCAAAGCCCGGACTTCATAATGGACGGCTCTCATTTCTAAGACATTTACGTGAAGCTGGGACTTGTGCTGAGTCCACGTACCTCGAGTATGGAGAGTCTGAGTGAGCTCCCCACCCCATCAGGGACACGTCCATGGTAATGGAAATCTGATCATCCAGAGGAGCAAAGGGATACCCTTCCAGGAGATTGTCCTCTTGCAACCACCAGTTGAGTGATCTCTTCAGAGGTTCTGTCACCTTGATGAGAAAGGACTGAGGGTGAGTGGTCAGGGACCACTGAGTACTGAGCATCCATCGAGAGGTTCTCATGTGAAGGCGTGCTAGGGGTACAGTGAACACCGAGGATGCCATGAGACCTAGCATCCGTTGCATCGATATAGCTGAAACCGAGCTGTTCTCTCGTATGTATCAGGCCATCTGAAGGATATCGCTTCTCCTGTCCTCTGGAAGAAATGCTTTCGCACCGGAGGTGTCCAGAAGAGTTCCTATGGAAAGGAGCCTCTGGGAGGGCTGCAGCTGCGATTTTTTGAGGTTTAGCAGGACTCCCATGGACGTGAGAAAGTGAGAGGCCGTGGCTACGGCGTCTAGAGTTCCCTGCCTGGAAGGACCTGCTAGAAGCCAGTTGTCCAGATATGGGAACACTTGTATTCCTATTTTTCTGAGATGCTCTGCGAGAATTACACAACACTTTGTAAAAACTCGCAGCGCTGAGGATAGCCCAAAGGGCAGGACTCTGAACTAATAATGCTGTCCCAAAAGCTACGAACCTTAGGTATTTGTGAAGCTTTGGGTGAACAGGAATATGCTGGTAAGCATCCTGCATGTCCAGGGAGGCTAACCAGTCGTGTTGATGAAGCAAAGGTAACAGGGTTCCTAGAGATGATATTTTGAATCTCTCTTTGGGAAGACATTTGTTTAATTTTCTGAGGTCCAAAATCGGGCGCATGCCCCTGGTTTTCTTTGGAACCAGAAAATAATGGGAGTAGAACCCTGTGTTCTGTTGATCCAGCGGAACTACTTCCACTGCCCTGTTGTTCAGAAGGCCTTGTATCTCACAGGCGAGAAGTTCTGACTGAAGTACTGACAGCCTGGGCTGTCGTTTGGGAGGACGATCCGGAGGGGTCTCTAAAAGATTGAGGGAATACCCCCTGCGGATTATCCGGAGGACCCATTTGTCTTATGTTACGGACTTCCATCGATTGTAGAATTGAGTCAGACAACCTCCCACCGCTGAGGAAGAGTCCCCCTCGGGCACCTGAGGTGAGACTTGGGCCAACAACTCAGAAGGCGGCACTGAGCGCTTTGGGTCCTTGCGCCTTCTGTTGAGTTTTCTTTTGAGGCTGAGTGGCTTGGTTTTTATTAAAACCTCCCCTGCCTTTGCCCCGAAAGGACCGACGGTTATGAAACTGGCATTTATTAACACCCCCTCGAGAGGGAGCGGGAGGAGGTCGAGCCAATTTAACGGCTGACCTAGTCTTTTGTGTGGCCTCTAGAGCCTGTTCTACTTGAGGGCCGAAGTGGTACACACCATCAAAGGACAACGCCATGACCTGTTGCTGGGCATCATTCATAAAACCTGAAGTGCGCAGCCAGGAATGATGGTGGGTACAAATGCCCGCCGCCACTGCTCAGGAGGCAGTATCGAAGGCATCCATAGCTGCTTTAACCTGCTGGGTGCTGGACTCGATAGCCCTGGTTATGGTTTGAAGAAGCTCTGAATTAGTGTCCGACTCCAGAAGAGCTTCAACCATCTGTTGGAGCGAATGCCAAAGAATATACTCATATTGAGAGAAAAAGCCCTGGTAGCTGGCAATACGCATACCTAGGGTGGAAGCAGCAAAGATTCTCTTACCTAAAGTATCTTATGAGATTCTTTGTTTATAGGTCGAGCTGTAGTAATCGGAGGAAGGACGACCTTATTCTCTGCCAAGACTACAATAGGATCCACAAAGGCTTGGGATTCCAAAATGGGCCGATCCTTGGGAGCAGCATATTTCCTATCTATGGACTTAGCCACAGAAGGAATGAGAGCAGGATTACTACATACCGTTTGAGAAAGCGTCTCAAAGGAGGGTTGTACCAGGGGAATTAAATCCATAGGGATGTCTGGAACATGAAGGTACTGGAGTCTCAAAAGCTTCCCAGGATCGATGTCCATAGTCTGGAGAGAAAGACTGGAATTCAAAATTTTCAGCAGATACTTAAATGACAGGTCTTCAAACACAGGCTCTGCAGCAGGATCAGAACCTGCTCCTTCCACATCATCACCCAGTCTAAGATCTGGGTCAGGCTCAACTTCATCTCCTGACAGTCCAGGAGGGACTGTATGGACAGGAAAGGAATGAAAATCATCAGGAAAAGAGGAAGGAAAAGAATTCGGAGAGGAGAGGCCCTGAGGATTGGCAGGCAAGGAGCCATGCCTCGGCGCCGAGGAACACGGCGCCGAAAAGCCGCACGGTGCTTAAGACGGCACCAAAAGGCTACATGGCGCAGAGAATGCCAATGGCGCCAAAAACACACGGTGCCACAGTCGGTGCCAAGCGACCCACCGGTGCCAGTGGCGCCGAAACCAACCCAGGACCCCGAAAACCAGGATTTGAGGGAAAAAGAGGAAGAATATTGAGAGATCAAGGTATTGGTGTGGCCCCCTGCGCTGCAGCCATGTGTGTGGGGGGGGGGAAGACACCTAAGCGCGGAGTCGACGGCACCGAAGAAGGCACCGCATGACTACGGAGGCTCAATCGCCCGAAGAGCCGGAGAGCCCCAGGGTGACTGGGCCAGGCAACTGGACCAACCTCCGAGCCCATTGCTCCATCAGAGCTGCCCACTGATGAAATTGCTCATCAGAAGCCCTACCAGAAGGCGGGGAAGGACTCCGATGTCGAAGAGGTCGGCAACCAGAACCAGAGACTCCAGAAGAGGAGACCGGCAACTGGTCCCAATGACCGGCCGTCGACGTGCAGACATATCAGAGGGCGGCCTAGAGTGATGCTTCTTTCGACCTACAGGTCAAGAAGAGCTCGAGGCTGAACGGTGCCAAGAATGCGCACTTTTTCGCTTATGCTTCCAGGGGACCGCCCCTCCCCTCGGGCATTGGACCGACCGTTGTCATATCCCCCTTCCGGAGAAGGCGGTGGACCGGACCCAGCCCAGCTGACTTAACAGCTTTCATACGAAGTCTCCTTACCATCACCTGACCCGTCCATGGTCGACTCAGTCAATGTAGGCTTACACTTTAAGAATAAATTGCTGTACTGGTACTTTATTCGAGAAAATGTTTATAAACTGAAAACTATGCTGCTAGTTCAAAGTCTGACTCCCGGCGGGCGAGCGACGTCGTCATTGAAGTGCAGTCGACGACGGGAAAAAAAGGAACTGAAGGCTGGAGGGTCGGCAGCGAGATAGTCATTACCGCACAAGCAGAGTCTCGCGGTGCCGCTCCTCACGGCTCCATCTCCAGCGCCGACCCTCTAGCAAAAAAGTTTGCTCCCGCTGAGTCATAGTGCCTCCGGCGCAGAGCCCATTAGTGTGAATGAGTGGTGGAGACTATGTCCAGGAAGATCTAGTATTTAAAAACGGCTTCTACTGGGAAAAATAACTTTCAGGTTAAAGGTACACAACCTCAAAGTGTCTAGTTTAAAAAAAAAAAAAAAAACACGTCATGATTGATAACATTCTGTAGAGATTGTTGATGTAGCTGGAAGTCTGATTCTGATTCTTTTCTTTTTAAAAGTAAAAAAAAAAACAAAAAAAAAAAACACTGTCCACATAACTGGTGTTAACCACACAAAAATGTGTGCATTTACATTCTTTGATCAGCTTACACTGCAACTTTTCTGGAGCTGGAAATTTTATTTTATTTACAATCACATCGGAATTACAACCCTTTGAGTCAAGAACTCGTTTCCAAAGGCTCCACGTCAGAAACGGGCAAAATACATGGACAGACAAGGGTGCAGTTACATAACAGGTGCTTACAGTAACTTTGTGACATAGCAATCCAATTACAGAAAGACAACAACCATACATCCGCAGGAGGCAGTAGCATCATAGGGCACTGAGCAATGTAGTGCTCAGTCAAATTACAGTTTTACAGCAGTGAAACAAATATCTATACAGGGTGGTAGCTAGGCTACAGTAGACAGATGCAGTAGTTCGGCAGTGCAGCTTCATAGGAGGCCTTTGTCAAAGAATTTAGTTAAGTGCCCCGAAAGGGAAAGGGCGCCTGGGGTCTAGGATCCTGTATGTTGAGTGCATTTGCAACTGCGGGTGGAGAGAATGAGGCTCTAGACAGCTGGCTTAAAAGGACCTAATTTAGCGAGTAAGGAGAAGGTGGGGAGGATGTTAAACCAGTGTGGTGCCTTGAAGCAAAAGGATCTCTGGGCGTGTGAGGTCCTCACCCTGGGGACTCAGAGAATGGCCTTAGTGGAACTACGAGTGGAGGCAAAGGGGAGTGGAGGGAGGAGGACACCCGGGGAGAGACCTAGAAGTATTTTCTTAGCCAAGAGGCAGGTCTGATATTGTGTTCTCTCTTCTAGATCAAGTATATTGGCCAGGGAGTATAGAGTGCATGTATGAGTCCGTCTGTCTGCACCAGTTAGAAGCCTGCAGGCCTTGTTTAGGGACAGCTGGATTTTGCTGAGGGTGGTGGCATCAGCGGCAGCGTAGACAGGGAGACCGTAGTCTACAAGCGACAGGACTGAGGAGGTGACAGCCAGTCTGAGGGCCTCCGGAGAGAGGCAGTTCTTATGACAGTAGAGAGGGTCTATGCAGATGTTAGTTGCTGATGTGAGCAGGTTGATAAGCGAGTGAAAAGTGAGGGCAGAATTGAAGGTAATGCCCAGGTATTTGTAGCTGCTAACTTGCTCAAGTGGGTGGAGTGTGCTGGATAGTATGTGGAGGGGTGAGCTCTTTGCCTTGTTTTGATGGTGAGTAAACAACATGGCTTTTGTTTTTTTAATGTTAACCAGCCTGCGGTCAATAAACCAGTTTTCAATTTGGCTGAACGAGTGCTGGAGGGAGGCCTGAAGAGAGATGGGGTCAGAGTGGAAGGAGAAGAGGACAGCATTGTCCGCATATAGAAGTATCTTGCTAGGGCAAGAGTTGGGTAGGGCATTTAGGTAGAGACTGAAGAGAAGAGAACCCGGAATGGAGCACTGCGGAACCCCTGAGGGGATAGGGCAGGTGCTGGAGAGGGTGCCGTTTATTTTGACACACTGGGACCTTGAGGAGAGCTTTCTAGAGAACCAGTTCAGTGGGCCATGTGAGAAGCCTAGTTAAAGGAGTGTGTCAAGTAGGAGAGGGTGACAGACCGTGTCAAAGGCCTTGGAGAGGTCAATGCAGACAGCACCCGAGAGGTGGCCTTTGTCAAGGGTTTTGTGAAGGAAGTTTGAAAACTCTACAAGAGTTGTGGTCATACTGTGTCCTGGACGGAAGCCATGCTGCTCTCTGCATAGTAGATTATAGGAGGCAAGATATTCGGATAATTGGTCTGCCACTATTTTTTCCAGGGCTTTAGAGACAGGGGGGAAGAATAGAGATTGGCCGTTAGTTGCCTGGGGAGGAGGTGTCACCAATTTTAAAGATTGGAGTGATAACAGCCTTTTTCCATGCTAGGGGGAACTGGCCCAGGCAAAGGGAGCAGTTGAGTAAATCAGTCAGGGCGCTAAGCACTGCATCAAGAACCTGCCATAGGAGCCTAATATCTAGGGGGTCGCAAAAGGGGCAGGTGCCACTGAGGGCTTTAGATAGGTAGTGCCAGGTGCTATGTGGCAAGATGGTCCTCAGGTAGAAAGGAGCATGAGGGAGGGGCTGTGGCGGGGCAGGAGACAGGGTCGAAGAAGTTACTAGGGAGAACTACGTGGAGGTTTGAGAAGGCGGAGTTAAGGCAGTCAGCAATATTAGCGGGGTCAGTGATAGCGGTCCCATTACTGTTGAGTGGGGAGGAGAGTGGGACTTCCCATTTAATTCCTTTATGTTGTCCCAGAAGCTCCGGGCAGACCCCCAGGAGGAGGCTAGTGAAGATCTCTAGTACTCCGCTTTAGCCTTTTTAATGGCCCATGTACATCTGTTGCGCTCAGCTTTGTAGGCCTGCCTTTCCCCAGGCTTACCTGTGGAAATGGATCTATGCCACAGATTGTCTCTGTGGCGGAGCTGCTGGAGCAGTGATGGAGTGACCCATGGTGCACTACGTTGCTCAGTACGGGTTTTAACCAGTGGGGTGAAGATGTTGCAGGCCTTGTTGAAGGAGTGGGTGAAATAGTCAAGTGCAACGTCAATACTTGGGACCTAACTGATTGGTGACCAGTCCCACTGGGTAAGGTACTGCTCAAGTCTAGCGAAGTTACCGGGTTGGATTAGATGGTGGGAGACCACGGTGGTCACATGTGTTTTGATAGCCGACAGGACCAAGTGCAGGTTACTGGCAAGTGATCGCTCAGGGAGTCAGGATGTACAGAGATGTCCACTATTCTGTACGGGCGGTTATTGGGGAGGCTGTCCAGCAGTGTGCGAGAGCCACTGGATAGATTCAGACAGGTTGGTTATTGGTTGGGTTACCAGTTGTGTTAAGTCAAGGGCTGCAAAAGTGTCCTTGGCATGGGATGACGAACTGGCAAGCCAGTTGGTGTCAAGGTCACCCACTAGTATCTGCTCGACCTTATGCGGGAGGCTGAAGAGGTTGTCAGAGAGGGATTGGATTGCTGGGACTTCTTCCGGTGGTGGGGCGGCATAAGCCACAGTGATAATCAGAGGGGCTCTGGAAGGGTCTGGGGTGATTTTAAGGGAAATGGCTTGGGTACCATGGTTTAGCTTTGGGGTTGGTACAGAGTGGCCCTTTAAGGAGTAACGCATATAGAAGGCACAGCCGCCCCCATGCTTACAGACTATCTTCCCTAAAAAGGGAGTAGCCAGGGAGAGAGAGAGAGCAGAGTCAGGGGTCGATTTTGATAGTCAGGTTTCCTAATTGCCAGTATGTCTGGCTGGTGCACGTCGTTTTTTTCCATGAGGCTGCAGATGTTCATAGAGATTATGCGTAACCCAGATGCAGGAGGGGTTTGATTTTGGTTGGAAGTAGATGGGCCCGGGTTGGGATGGATGTTGCCGGTTAGAAGAAGAAGCAGGGAGACAAATCTGAGGAGAGAGGACATACTTTGTTTGTGTGAGCTGTGTTGGTAATAAATTGATGCAGCTGGAAGCAAACAAGGGATGGGCAACGCACGAATGGTGGGGACTGCGAGGTAAAGTACGGGCAACGGGGGGTTGTGGGAGACCAGTGGCAGATGGAGATGACCTGGATGGGGAAGGGGGGCGACGGTGGTGGCCAGAGTGGGGGGGGAGAGAGTGGACAGAGGGGTGGGGAGTACCTCAGGTTTGTTAATGGGTGATGTTGGTGTTGGGCATAGTTGGGGGATGAGAACTGCCAGGACCAGAAGTGGGACTAACAATGGCAGGTGGGGGTAGATAGTCCTGGAATACATTTTGTTAGAGGAGTGGGGCAAGTGGTGAGGTAGGGAGGAGCGAACAGGACAGAGAGAGGAGAGGGAGAGGATGGAGATCAGAATAGGCTGGAGGTCTAATAGCAGGGGACCAGGGGAATAAAAGGAGGAATGGCAGGGTTTTAAATAATTGATTAGCAGTTTTTTTCTTGGGACTATGCTAACTGTACAGAAAGTCTTAATATAGATTTTCTAGAAGTACTGTGTTTGTTAAACACAGTGAGGGAAGAGCTATGCATTTTCACAAAGATGTAGCACTTTTATGAGCAAAACGCTAATCAATTTTTAGAGTTAAATAAATCCCTGAATGGAGTAGGATGCAGGGACACTGGGCAAAGTAAAACAACAAATCAGTTATAGTAAGTGGAAATCCAGAGGGAGACTCGTAGAGGACAAATCCTCCAACAGGAGAGGTAGGCAGGAGAAGCACACAGAGTGTGTCAAACTTAGATCATACAGAAATCATTAGGAGACCTCTAGTGGGGAATTAATGTAATGAGCAAATGAGAATAAAGGGTGTAGGAAAAAAAAGCGGAACAGAACTCTCACGACAGTACACAGTATATATTAAACATCAGCTGTGGGTGTTTTGGGGGGGGAGCAGTTGCGAAGCGACTGTGAGGCAGAAGTCAGCCGTACACTAAGCAAGCCGGCAGTTTCTGGATACAGAAATAGCAGCCTGTTGATCAGTTTAAACTCCCACAAAATGGCTCATGTAAAAGCCTGGGCAGTGCTCTGAATTTACGTAGGAGCAGGATTAGTTTTGGCAAAGCTGAAATTAGGCTAGCAGAGTTCTAGAGGCTGGAATTAATGTAGAACCTCCGGGAGCAAATTAAAATCGCAGACTAGATAAAACATTTTAAAACTCATTAAGGCTCCAAGTTCCAAAGGGACCAGGGTTGAATGCAGCATAAGATTCTGAATCAGAGCAGGAGTCCTTTACTGGTTGTAAACCCCCGAGGGAAAACTTGGTGGGCGAGTTAAAAGGTGCCAAGTTTGAAATTCAGAACAAAGGAATAAAGCGCGGACTCCAGGGCATACCTCAGCAGTGACGGCAGGGTGGACAGGAGCAGCTCCGCAGGCGTTTCAGCCCTAATACAATCTAGCCACTCATTATGCAGTTGGAGGAGAGGAAACTACTGCATCATGAGTGGCTGCACTGTTTGGTGTGTTCCTAATGTTCAGGATGTATGCAATAAGAGCAGATGAAGGATCTGAAGCAATACAAAGTTGAGTATGACTGCACCACTCATACACTTCAGTTCTACTAAAAAAGAAAGCAGATAAAACAGCCAGTAGCTTCTATGAGTTTTAGAGAAGGTAAGCAATCATACATTTTTTTTCCAACTAGGAATGATATGCAAAAAAGATCGACAGTGTCCCTTTATGCACACTTCTTTAAAAAAGTAATTTTTTTAAACCTTTGTAACTAGCCTGAATCCCTCTCCTCAGCAACTGCTGTTCTCTCTTTTCATACTGCCTGAACATTCTCTGACATCAATAACACAATTCCAGGCCCTTCAGATGAACAGCATGGAATGGTGTAAGTGACGTCATGGAATGCCTTGGGGAAAAAAAAGGAGCAGCTGCTTAAAAGAGTGAAACTCTATGCAGATCTGAGTTTACCCCTAAGCTAGATTATTTATCAAAAACTGGTCAGAGAGCATCTCAGAATACATAACTGGCATGGAAAGGAAAGTAGGATCCAGGGCTCCAGACAAGGGGAGTATCAACCGGTCTTATTCACCTTTTAGGAAATACTCTTCAGAAAATCTTTTTAATGAGTACCAGTACTCACCCAACATTTGCAAATACTCCACACCAAAGAATAGTGCTTCTATAACATAACTGAAGATTCAAAAAGAGCAATTTTTTTTTTCAGATTTACAGCACTCATATGCATCCCAGTTTTGTTTTACTCACTATATTTTAAAACTGGTGAGTAAAATTACTCTTACCTGCCAACATTATGTGGAGCACGGCTGCCACTTTTCAGTTCTTATCTAGAAAAAAGCTACATTGTTTTGAAAAATGTACTCCTTCTACTCTGTCCAAACATTTGTACGCATCTGAATTTGGTTTTACTCACCTCACTTTCAAAATGAGGAGTACAGTACTCATTCCAAAAAAATCTTATTTGGAGCCCTGAGGATAAGAGTTAACTACGCAACAATCAGAATTACAGAATACCCTCTTTGTAAAGACTTCCTCTGAACATTCATGTGCTCAACAGTGGAGGCATTTAGAGCCTGTTTGAAGACTTATTTCAACAAGCTTTCACTGATTAACTGCTTTTGCCTCTACTTATTTTAAAGTGTTCTTAATATTAGTGTTTCATTCTGTGCTTATTCTGTACAGTGTTCAGAGCCTTTTTGGACTAGGCTGGAGACCTGGATTTGAATCCCACAGTCCCCACTTGCATACTGTGCGACCTTGAGCAAGTCACTTAACTTCCTTGTACTCCCAGGCTGCACCTGTAAGCAAGCTTCAGCTTAGTGTCTCTCACCTAGTTTAAAAAAATAAATACATTTTTGCCTTGCTTAAATCTCTCGTCCATGAGTAGCCAGTCAGCCCTGCAGTTGCTTCTGATTTTAGGGTGGATTCCTTTTTCACCTGCCATCCACCCAACACTGACACTAGCACTGCCCTGCTCTACTAGAATCAATCATTTTCTTTTTTTACACTATGCTTGTTTTTGACACTGGTGGCCACCCCCTCAGCCCCCCACCTCCATGGGCAAACCCTGGGATCCCTGCCACAGTGCCCCCTGGATTACCCTCCAGGGTGGAGTGTCAGGAACCCCCTTCATTAGCTCCGTTGGATCTAGCTCTCAGTTGCGACAGGGAGCATCACTGGACTCACCAGGGAGGATTTTTAATGTTACTGTTATGGTTTCGAGGGGCGTATCAAGCGGACACCACAGTATAGCCACGCCATGTGTTCGACACGCCCTCACAGGCCAGCAATAGCTGGTGCTCCGGTGCATCCCATGGTCACCTGGAAGCCCAGGACCAGAGACGCTCTAATCCCCTCCCCCACGGAGGTGGAGAGTGTGCCTACGCCGCTCAATCCACCTCCACCCCAGCCGGCCCGCGAGCATCCCGAATCCACTCCCAAACCTCGGTTGCCCACGCTGCAGCGGCATATCTTGCAACTGCACCAGTGGGCCAGCCATTTCTCCATTTCTTATTTTGTTGTGCTGTTTAATGTTCTTTTGCCCATTCTACAATTTACTGTATGGTAATTTACCATTTGGCAATCTATCCTTTAAGTGTTCTTGAAACTGCATATTTTAACTATTTTCGTTTTATTGCATTTTATACACTGTACTTTGTATCTGTTCTGTTCTCTCCTCCACCTCTCTCCAGGATGCATCTGAAACCAGCTCAGCTTTCCTGGTAAAACATTTTTAATAAATTCATTCATCCATTACCTGAGCTATGCTGGTCTTGGGCATGGTCTTTCTTGCTCTGTGAATTTTTATTTCAGTGCTGAAGACCTGTTGTGCGGGTGTTATAGTGTCTCCTTCCACATTCCTCTCCTCCACAGGCTTTGCTGGCACCATGGGTTGGCTGTCAGAAACATCAGTCTTTAGTACAGCTGAAGGTTTTGGTTTGATAGCTGCAGCAGGCAGGGTTTTTGCAGCATGGCCCATGAGAGAAGCCCCAACAGGTACTGGGGTGCTGGTAGTCCTTGTGGCCTGCTCCTGTGTCAGCTGGTTATTTAAAATGTATCCATTGCTCCCAGTTAGAGAAGCCTGTGTAAGATCACTGGCCTGAACATGGTTTTCCCTTCCAGCCTCATTGTCCTTTTCTGAAATTCCATTTTCAGCTATTCGATTTAATTTAGAGTCCTGCTGTGTTTGCTGTACAGTGTCCTGAGTGTTTTTAGCAGGGTTTAGATGACTCTTGACATCACTTTCACAGGAGCCATTGGTCTCTCCACCAGCAGCTGGTATAAATTCAGCTTCAGACTTCTCGGGGGCACTTTCATCGGCAGCCATGGCATCACTACCTATGAGAAAAGCAAACAGCTTAGAATAAAGAACAAAAAACACATGGCCTAGGTGCAGTAGTGTATTTCAGATCTACAGTAAGACAGTAACAGATATATCCTCCCACCCACCCCTGCTGATGGGATTTATACAGTGTAGCTTTAAAAAAGATAGTCATTTAGTTGTGAATTATATGCAATAGCCAGTCACAAAGCAGATCTAATTCCAGACGTAAATTTGGCGGTTGAAGAATTTTCTAAAACTTATTTGGAGGCTTGTAATAGGCATGACCATTTAAAAAAACTAAAACAAAGAAAAAGCATCTCCCATGGATAAATGAATATTTGAAAAAGAAAATTCGTATTGGAGATAGCTTCTGGAAAAGAGCAAATAAAACAAAAAGGGAGGAAGATTGGGTTAATTTTAAAAGAAAGCGGAATGACTGTAAAAGGTTAATTAGATCTACAAGAAAAAATTTTATAACATTAAAATTGAGACTGCTCGTGATCCTAAACAATACTGGAATATGATAAAAGAACTGGAAAACCCTTTGAGAGCAAAGCCTTATATAAAAATGTCTAATAATAAGGGTGAGCTACTTGACTCAAAGAAAACAGCCCAGTTGTTGAATAAATATTTGTTGACATTGCCGGATATTACTATCCCAGTTGGTTCACAAGTTCACAACTAATTTAGTAAATAAAGTAACCAATAATGAAAACTGTCCTTTTTTTTATTTAAAAAAAAAATAAAAATCCCGGAAGTTAGCCGGGAGATCTTAAAACGAAATAAAAATAAATCATATGGTATGGACAATATTGAAGGGAAATTTAATAAGGATGCAGTTGAAGTCTTGTCACCAATATTGACGGATTTATTTAATCAAAGTTTGATGGAAAATGGCCAAAACAGTACTATATTTAAAGGGGAAGGGGGATTCAAATGATCCGTCAAATTACAGACCAATAGCAATCCTCTCCATCCTTTCCAAGTTAATGGAACGGATGGTGTTTGGCCAGTTGTATAGTTACTTAGAAAAAGATTCAAAATTGACCAAATACCAACATGGCTTTAGGGCAGGTTATGCAACTTGCACTGCGCTCGTGTACTTTGTTGATAAAGTGACAGTGGTCTTGGATAAGGGAGAGTCCACGAGCGCAGTGTTTGTTAACCTGTCCAAAGCCTCTGATTTGGTCGACCACCACTTATTGTATGAAAGGATGGAGAGGACTGGTATAGCCCCTAGGTCACTGTTATAGTTTAAATCATATTTGAGTCAAAGAAAACAGCAAGTAGTAATAAATGGTCATTTTTCTGAAGTGGGTAGTATACTAAGAGGTGTCCCTCAAGGTTCAGTTTTGGGTCGTTATTGTTTTTGTTGTATATTAATGAATTACCTATCAAAATAAATAATACACAAATCAGGCTGTATGCTGATGATACAGTACTTTTAGCATCAGCAAAATCCCAAAACGAAATGATGGTTAAACTACAGATGGATTTTGATGTTTTACAGGATTGGTTTTCCGGCTCTAAATTAGTGGTAAGTGATAAAAAAAAAAAACTCTGGTTATGCTTTTCAATAAAAAAACAGATTAGAGATGGGGATATACTAATGAGGAATAGGAAAAATTGATAGTCATAATTCAATATAAATATCTGGGTGTAGAGATTGATCACACGTTATCCTTCTTAGCTCATATTAATGATACAATAAAGAGAATTAATAATAAGATAGGGGCATTACGTAGGTCATCAAGGACATTAAATCTACAAACCCGGAAGTTAACTGTAAATCAATTAATAATGCCTGTATTAGAATATGGAAATATGGTATATAATTTTGCGGGTCAAACACATTTAAATAAAATTAGTCATATCATATAATCGATTGACAAGATTTGTCCTGAACTATAGTTTTAATACCAATCATTGCATTTTGTATAGAGACTTAAATTGGGATAGTTTATCAGTAAGATTTAAAAAACAATATTCAGTATTTATTTACAAAATAATAAATGGGATGATTGATGGAAACATAGAATTGTCTTCTGTTAGTAAATGTTATCCCTATGTTTTAAGGGATGTAAAGCATAGCGGTTACATTTTTCCAAAAACTAATACAATATATGGTACTATGACACTTGAGACTCAGACTGCAAATATTTGGAATAATATTCCCCCTGAATTAAGGAAAGCAACTAAATTATCCCAGTTTAAATTAGGATTGAGCATTGTATTTTACAATGAATGTACTTGTTTGTAAAATGTGGATAAATGTGTTAGTAGTTGGCTTGTTTGTAGATTTTTTTGTCTTCTATAATGTTAAGAATTATTTATTAGTTGTTCTACGTAGTCTAGAGTTTTTGTATGTTATATTGAATGTAATTTGTTTTTTTGACACAGGACAACTTTGAAAATAGGTCTATGAGCCAAAGTTTGCTATTCCTGTATAAAAATAAACATTTTTACTACTACTGCTACATCTCATACATATTAGAAAACTACATATACAAGATACAAGATTCTGAGTCCCTCAAGAAATGCTAAAAACTGATGTGTTGTTGGCCCATCAGCACAGCGGTACTGCTACTGCTAGCGACTGTGACGAACTGTGTTCATAAACGAGACTATGTCGTTGAAGGCTGGGAGGGTGGGGGACTGCGATCTTCTCCCCTGGTGAGGCAGGATCGCCACCTCCACCACAGTGCTGGGTGGGAAAACATCAGCCAGGCTTCAGACTGTTGCGCGAACCCCCCGCTTGAGCCTTGTGCTTGCTGATGTCCAAAGGCAGGGCACAGAAATGAGGAAAATCAGACCTTAAATGGCGGGTGGACCCCCATATATTCAGGTCCCCCGTACCACTGAAATGTGCCTCCATGACGAAGCCTGAGGACTTGGGGTACATCTCTCCTACTCCCATCCCTGGGGGAAGGGGGGTACAATCAATGCTCCATGGATGGCTAGGGTGCCAGCTAAAGTGGTGTGCTGAGCAAGGAAATATGTCTTGGGAGCTCCTGAGCACAGTCCGCACTGGAATGAAGGAGGCAGATAAAATTGTAAAGTAAAAAAAAATAAAATAAATGCATATACGAAGTTTGACAGCAATTGCAGAAACGACTCTGGAGACAAGATACCAAGGAATGGAACGGCCAAATCTGAAGTCTGAACTCAAACATCTCAAGTCTTCACTGCTGATATCCATATATACCCAAGAACACATAAGTTCGATGACAATCAAATACAGGTAAATAGCTGTCAAGATAGCAGTTAACAATACAGCATTAAATCCTGAGGCAGAAATCTAAAATCATGTGAAAGCAGAATTAATGTACATTAGGTTACCATGTCCAACATTACTTAACATTCCCTATAATACTTAACTATACCATCTTTATACTAGGTTTTTGCAACAATCTTACATGTAATATGTAAAGAAGGGAAGTATCACTTCTAATCACAGGCCAGAATTCCTGGATAATTAAGTACGCATCACCGATACTCCAAAATGCTCTAAAACCTTTAGTACTTAATACTATTTTAAACAACTGGATAAGTGTCTACTCCAAATATGTCAATATCTTCTCGGAGACCACTCTTATGTTTTAACAGTGGTCTCGTGAGCATTCTTGAGGTATGCGAACTGAGGGTAAGTGGTTCAGATACCTTAAGAATGTGAGACCACTATCAGAACTGCAAGTCGTCGCTGATGACATATTAATACTGAATGAGGGAGATAAATAATGCCCTACAAATATAAAATTCTTCCACAAATATTTCCATTTCAAGGGCAAGGCAATTTTATTGGTATGGTGCTAAATGCCAGAGCCTCTGGAGCATGGGAATTTTTTTTTTTTCTGATACAAGAGTGTCCCACATGTAAAGTAAAGAAGCACTCCACAAATGTAAACTTGCAACCTACACACATCCCAGACTAACTACTGTCTCATTACTTTACATACATCTATTGGATATTCATTCAAGAAAACAAAAAACAGATTTCCCTTTTTCAGTATAATTGGAAATGTGGCATAAATGCAATTTTTTTGTCTTCCTACTGTACTGTTCATTGAGTTACCAGTGAAATGATCGTGCTACATTTGTTTAGGGTCCCTTGCTGCTGCTGCCTTCTTTCCCCACATGATCATTTATTTTTATCTCAGTTTTGTCGACTGGGTGCACTCAAGGCCAAAGGCCCATTTCCAGGACTGACCTGGATACAGAAATCACAGTACAACATGAAACAAATTACACGTAAAAACAACAATTCAATTACACATGTGACAAAACATTTCCATTAAACTGTTTATAAATAAGGTTTAGTTTAAATGACTGTTTTGTAATGGAATTATCACAAGAAAGGATAGTTACTGACCAGTAACAGTACATCCCCAAGGGAATCTCTTCTAGTGAGAGTCACAGCAGAGTATTTAATAAGCCAAAAAACTTGATTAGTAGTTCTTTGTGCAAAAGTGCATAGCACTTATCACAAGAATGACTAGCAAAATTGTATTTTTTATACATAGTTTTTATTGATTTTATCTATTGTGCCTTGGACTTACTCAAAAAATGGTTAACACTCTACTGCTATGCATTTCTGGAAATGGTTAGCATTACCCCTCCTATTTTGCTATGCTATACCAGCTATTTAATACCCTGCAAAGCTACGAAAGATGGACGTCAGTAGTGTCGGACCAATACAGAAACTTCTGCCTAGTGGGCTGTCTAATATGATGCACATTGTCGGCACCTGTGTAACGTGGGCAGTCTAAGACCTCCTCAGTTCTGCCTGTCCACCAGAGACAAGAAACAGCATCATATCAGACCAACAAAAAGAAAAAGATGAGCACATCAAAGCCCCAAAAGGGAGCGACGACCAGCAAAGAAAACCCAGTACACTGTAAACAAGCAAAACGATGACCCTGAAAACCCACACTAAACCCCTTCTAACAAAGAGGAAGGTGGGAGAGTGCACTGTGTGTCACTGGAGGAGATTCCCTCTAAGGTCTGCTGTTACTGATAAGTAACTGTCCTACCTTCTTTGGGGATATCTCCCTCCACTAATCCACACCTATGGAACGACAACAGGGGGAGGCCAGAAGGAAGGAATATTACCAACCAACACACAGGCCGATGTCCCACAGCCCAAGAAGATGAAACCACAACAGGGTGACCCTAGCAGAGTATGGGGGCACG
This sequence comes from Neoceratodus forsteri, assembly GCA_016271365.2. NCBI lineage: Eukaryota > Metazoa > Chordata > Ceratodontiformes > Ceratodontidae > Neoceratodus > Neoceratodus forsteri. Next base: position 586,153,568 of record JADMNL010000022.1, read on the forward strand.
GAAGCAAGAAACCTAGAAACCCCAGTCAACAACACAGAAAAAGTGTCAACAGCAGACACACACCATAGCCAACATACAGAGATGGAGACTGGGTATAAACAAGAAACGTTTACTGGGCCAGGCCCCACACAGAAACCACAAGGTTGACGGGAAACCTGACAACAATGTTGCTGATGCGAAGCCAGGCACTGACCAAACACGAAACAGGGAGCAAAGCAAATCCACATGACCAAACACAAGAAAGCCACAAGCCCCACGATCATGGGGGCCTGGTCAGAGACAGCATGCAATGAGCCAAAGGATTAGCAAAACATAACTGATGGGAAACCTGACAATGGCACCCACTGGAAAAAAATCAAGGGCACATCGACAAGGCAAAGCCAGGCAATAATCAGCAAGAAGAGGGACAAAGAAACAGTGACCCATCCCAAACAGCACAAAACTGTCAACAAGGCAAAGCCAGGTGACATGGCCACAGGGAGCCACGCCTGGCCGAACAATGAAGCCAGGAATAGGCCAGAGGCATCCCACAGGAAATGGCCAGACCGGCAGCACAAAGCAAATGCAAAATCGATGACAGCAACAAGAAAACAGCCCTGCCCAAAGCAGCAGACCAGGCCCACCGAAGAGCAACGCCCAGGATGGCCCATCAAAAACCAAGACAATGTCAGTGCCAACACAGATCCGATCTGCAAGCACATAGATGGAACAAAGTCCAGGAAAAGCCATAGGAAAGCACTGGCCCTGCAGAGGGCTGGTGAACAAAGACAGGAACCTACAGAGGTGTCCTGGAGGCCATCTGGACCAGTGAGAAAGCCAGGTCAAAACCCAAGTCAATGACAAAAAAAACATGAAAACAGTCCTGCACAAAGAAGAGGACCACACATATAGTGGGGATGATGACATGGCAGAGCCAGGCAAAGACCAGCAGAAAGGGAGAGCGCTGAAAATGGTGAACCCCCAACACAACAGCAAGACTGTCAACGAGGCAAGGATGAGCACTTTGTTTATTGCTTTTCAGGTGAAAAAACAGTACAGAAAACTACCTCATATCAGATAGCAGTAGACCGTATAGCAACAACTGCCATATTATAGGAATATAGGGAAATACATATTACATCATCTTGCATTCTGTTACAATAGGAATGGGGAAAAGGAAAATAAAAATAGCATTTGTCCCACAATGTCCAAGAAATGCCAGCCACTTCAATGGTTTAGGTTATGTTGTAAAAAGAGAATAAGTAGGAAAATAACTGCACTCTAAGAAGTGCTAGTAACCAGTCGGTATACTATTAAAGAAAAACAATACTTCGCTTACACCCTCCACATCCCAGTCTCACCAATAGGAGCAAACAGGTTATAGCAAAATAGTATAAATCTCTTCACATAAATGCTGTCTCTATACTGTACATAACACTGAGAGCTACCTATTCAATAAAAAAAAAAGTAGTAAAATCTAAAGTACAAAATTAAGACAGAGGTGCAATATTGAAAGAGAAGGGTACTGTCATGGACACCCTCACATAGCAGCTAGTAAAACCCAGTGCCACAGAGTACACGGAACAGTCCCTCTGTCATCTAATACAAGGACTCCACAGTGATAGATATATAACCATGATATTAAATCAGAATAACTCAAAAAAGGTCTCTACAGGCAATAAGCAAGGAAACTAAAGTTTGCAGTCAGCTAGCTAGTTAGCTCAGGGTACTCATCCTTCCTCTAAGTTCGACTCTTCAGCTGCAACCTCTGGAGCCTGAAGAGATGTAAATTTGCCCTCTTTCTCCATCCACCATCCTGCCTCTTTCAGATCACAGAATTGCCATGTTTTACCAACGTAGGCGATCTGTAACCTTGCAGGTAACAAAAGACTGCACTATGCCAAGAGACCGAAGTTTTTTCTGCACGGCATCAAACTGCTGTCTCCTTGAGCATGTTTGAAAACACAAATCTGGAAAACATTTTATATCATGTTCCTGCAGCGCTATCGGATAGTCAGCTCTAGCTGCTGCAAGTAAAATGTCGTGGACACCAGCTCCAGTAGTCCGCAACAGGATGGTGCGTAGTTGGGTGTCCGAAGCCGGTCTGACTTGGTGATTAATTCTATATGCCTGGTGCTAGTGTGACCAGTCAAAATTGTCTGGTACCGAAAAGGTCTTCATCAACCAAGTTTTCAGAAAACTGAGAATGTGAGTACCTTCAACACATTCTGGTACCCCAACAAGTCTTAAATTGCGAGCTCTGACTTCATTTTCGAGGACACCAAGTCTCCCCCAAAGTTTATTTTCTTTAGTCAGCACTGGTGTCATGGCCTGCGTTGCCAGAGATCTCTTGTCTGCCTCCACAAGTTTCTTTCATCGCATTTATTGCAGCTTCATGCGATTAACTTTGTCGGAGTTTTTTTTTTTTCAATTTTAGCATTCATAGCCTTAAATGAATCCAGCAAAGCTTTCCAGGGAAGTTCACCTGTTGCACCCACTATAGTAGGCCCCGATGAGCTTGCTGTGCATTCAGGCTGAGAGACTTGCGTCACAGGAGATCTTGAGGCCCCTGACTGCTGCTGTTGTACATTCCTTGTTCGACCCATAACAAAATGGTATCAATCAACAGTTCCAAGTATAAGGAAACTAAAAATGTTAATCTGAACCCGCAGTCTGAAGTTCTAAAAACTCAAAATTATAGTTTTATAGGACTGGAATACAGAGCATGCAAAAAGAACGTCCTGCCTGAAAGCAGACACTCTGGCACCCCCATCAAGAACAGCAATATTTAGCGATCGGCAAACATGCCATCAACAAGTTGAGCTGTGTCACGTGGACATTGGCAGCCATTATTTTGTTGCCAGCAATCTTTTGTTAACAAAAAAAGTAACCCCGAATCTCCTATAATGGGCTCATATTCAACATGGATGAATTTCTGTTCTTTTCAAGAAGGCTGACCTCTGACTTCGGAACAAAGCCTCCACGCTATTAAGCGATCCGATTTTGAATATAAAACCACCACCCAGTAAATTCACTACTTGGGGGGGGGGGTGCAATCACTAGACCTCATCAACTTTTAACTTCTGGTGATGCAGCTTGACAATCTGGACATTCAGTTTTCTGCAAAAAGAAAAAAAAATGGTCATGGGGTACCCCCCCTTCTTTGGCAACACCCCCTTGCTTCCCATCACATTTATAGAAGAGCCCTGGTCACCAATATTATTATAATTACTGCATAAGGGACTCCACAGAGGACAACAGCAGAGGAATAATTGGCTTACAGCTACAATGGAACATTCATACAGAAAAGGAAAAAAAAAGGAAATGCAAAAGGACTTAGAAAAAGAAATGCTGAGAAACAAATGTGGAGAAAAGTCAAAGCTCAGAGAAGTGGACATACGAATCACGACTGTGGTGCCCCACAAATGCCCCTATTCTTTCAGAATTTTTAAGGGAAACACTGATGGGGCTTTAAAATTTGCCTGAGCAGTCAAACTACATGTGAAAATAGTCTGAATAGTCTGGCCTTGCATCTCCACTGGGACAGTAACAGAGAAAACACTGGCTCTGTCAAAGGAAACCAGAAAGGTATACTGGAGCTCTCACGCCACACCCTAAGCTCAGGCCAGAAATCAGTGTCAGAAAGCACACCCCAGACACATATGGGCTCAATGCAAAACCCGAGTGGCAATATACAATTTCTTGTATAAGGATTCCTGCAAAGCCTATGGTAGTTCTGGGTGCTAAAGAAAACTATCAGGAAAACGCATACTTAAGTTTTAGTTGCCACCCACCCTCAACAGAACCCTGTCTTCTGTAAAACCAAGCCCCTTGATTCAACCCTGCATCAAAGAAAGAAAAGGTGGAGCTTACAATTAGGCACTTGAATATAGAGAGACTGCACATGCTACTGGCATAACAAGAACCCACGAAAACAAACGTTCAGGTTCACATCTAAATGGGAGCTATCACAAAAGAATGTAAGTGACTGAGTAATCCAAGAACTTTACTTTAAAAAAATAAAATTAAATACAACTCATGGGATGAAAACGTAAATTAAGTATTCTTAAGTGTAGTCTGAATGCCTTTTACAAAACTGAAAAGACAAAAAAATTAAACGTATTTTTTTACAGTCCTAGCACATCATCATCATTTAGGTCTCCACCAGGGTACTGGATAACCCACACAATATCCCTCCAATATAGGTATTTGTCCACCAATTGCACAATGCAGCTAGGAGCCTGATTCAAAATGGTACGCTACTTCCTCTTCCTTAAGTCTTTAAAGCATGATATGGAGGCAGAGCACATCCAAAAGCCACGTAAATAAACTGTGCCATGCCAAAGTCCCCAGAAATTAGAAGCACAGGCTGTCTGCCATCTTACTTAGCACAAAGGCATCAAAGGTGGTACACATTCTTCACAGCTGTTGGTGGAATTCAGTCTATTTCAGAAATGAATATATGTTCCAAACGCATGCAAATATCATTAAAAACAATAACAGGATTGCTTATTCAGTTAACCTCGGATGCTGTGACCAAGGTGATTAACGAAGTAGTCAATATTCACAGATCCAAACCCTTCAGATCCCAGCAAAGATGAGCATTCATTTCGTCAAGCAGATACATCTCCAAAGGTCAAAATTGTTTTGCAGAACAAAAGGTTTTCTTTCCTCAGTAATGTAGTTACTTCTTGCATGGAGTGACAGCTCTTGCAGTATCTGAAGGGTCTGGGTAGCTGCTTCAAATGCAAAAAACTGATCACTTCCGTGATCTTGCTAGAAGAAACAACAGATCTTTGTCCTGACAGCAAGGATTGCATCAGAAATGAAGACAAAGGCATGAGTACTGAACAGGCTAGGGGGCACACTAGGGACAGTTTAGAACAGCTGAAGAAATTGAAGCTCATATGGATTTTCACCCACAACGCTGAGCATTGCTGCTGTGCTGTACATTCTTGTGTACTCGGAGGGTGTCATGCCTTGACAGCCAGCTAAGCTAAAAAGCCAGTATTCTCCATCTGCAAATGGTCTTGTGAAATACAGAACTGGTACCTCCCTCGGTCTCCCCCAAGCCTTAAGGCCCTGCAGCAGCACATCTGCAAATATGACCAAGTGTAGACATCGACAAACAGTTCTTGGTGCATGAAGACCCAAAATCAACACCCATACTGCCAACAGATACAGTACTGAAAACCTGGCAAGTAACTGAAGATTCCAGAGTGACGGTTGCTGCACACAATTTGGCAGGATTATCTGTCAGTCCCTTGACAACTCTTCAGCAGTCTCAATATCCTGAAGCTAATTTTTCACACAATAAATTTACAGCAGAGACTGCTAAACTGAATCCTTGTGAAAGACTAATGTGAGTGCCCATTCTGGTTCACGTTTTCACAGTTTTCATCAACAAAAGACTCCAGAAAGGAAGAAGGAAGTTTTCAGCTACTGTTAAATGCATGCTTTTCACCCCCTCAGTTTAATTATCCAGGGAAGGCCCAACAGAGCTGTATCAACGCATTTTCAGTTTGACCAATTTTACTGTAAGGAGACCTGAAGCCCAGAAAGGTGAAGTGCCTTGCTCAAGGTCACAGTGAGACAGTGGCTACTGGTGGGATTCGATCTGTTCTCCTGTTTCACAGCTTAGTGCTCTAACCACTAGACTACCCGCTATCCAGTCTCTATTTACTGGATTTTGAAGACCGAGTAGGGTCAGCAAGATATACTGTCCCTTTTTTCAGTAGTGACCAGGAGAAATCTTTTCATGACGTCATCTTCTCGATGTTCAACAGCAGTGGTACCAGCATCAGTTGTGTTGGAATTACACTTTATGGGCTTTGGGAGATAAGGGGACCCACAAGTCTGCTGCCTGCAGGCATACGCAAGTACAGTATGCACCCCAGGTACCTTAAAGTATCATATCCCAATTCCTAAGGGCTACTTGGTAAGGCACAGTGACGCAGACGGTTAAAAAACTGTTTTCATTCATCAGTGCTCACTGGCTGTGGACTATGTTGAGGCCTACTCTGGATATAATCACATCTTGTGATTATGAGGAAGCAGTGTTAGCCAGTGGTTAAAGCACTGGCATCAAGATGGGACCATCTTATGGGTAATTGCTTGATGGCAGTGCCACAACAGAAAGCAACATTTTTTTAAAGTTTGTGCTACACTTTTAAAGGTCTTAGAAACAGAGACAATGATGACAGAAAAAAGACCAAAGGTCTATCTAATCTGCCCAGAATTCCCTATCCACACTGGGACGTTTTGTCCATATGGGGTTTCATCCCTCCCGGTCGACCCTCAGGCTCCCCTTCTACTGCTACCAACTTGAATAACCACCAAACCCTTCACTCTGTCCCAGCCATGCCTTAAATTATTCTATGATCTTGGTGCCCACCACCTCCACTGGCAGACTATTCCACAGATCCACCACCCTTTCCGTAAAGCAGAACTTCCTAACAGCCCTCTTAAACCTACCCCCCACCCCCAACCAGTTTCCACTCATGACTTCAGGTTCTTGATTCAGTAAGCCTGCTGAACAGCTTACCATTTTTCACCTTGTTTATTCCTTTCAGGAATGTGAAGGTCTCCATCATATCCCCAACTCTCTCTCCTGGTGCTGATGAATACATGTTCAGTGTGCCTTCAGAGAGCTTCATAAGATCTGCCCCACTGGTCCTGAATCATCTTAGTCACCTGCCTTGCACCATCTCCAGCCTGCCCTCATCTTTCCTTAGAAGACGACTCCAGAACTGAGCAGAGTATTCCAGCTGTAACTCACCGGTGACCTATACAGTGGTGGTAGTACCTCCTCCTTCCTGCTGTCATTACCCTTTCCAATACAAGGGATAAAGTAAGTGGGTTTGCATTGCAATTTGCGACACACGATCAGCAAAAGGCGAGTCAAATCTGGCAATAATTAGCAGTCATTGCTAATCATTGTCAATGGGTCCTAGGTCCTGTAAAAGTGCCATACTGGGCACTGTCACTTTAATTTTTAAATTTTTTTTTGTCCTGGTATCTATTTTTTGCCCTCCTCTGTGCCCGGCCCCATGAACCCTGAGCTGTTCCCGGATTGGTCCAGTGATGCTCCTGCTCCGCCCCAACCCGGTCTCGAGAAATATGACCGAGTCCTTTTGCAGCACACCCAGAAGAGGAAGCAGGCGTTGGGAGGTTGAGCAGGAGTCCAAAGGTGAGTTTTCTTTATTCTATTTCACTTTTCTTTTTCCCCTTCTTTTATCATTGTTACGCCGTCATCCGATTAACTAAATGTGTCTTTTTGTTTTGCAGCTGGTCAGACAAGCTGGAGCCGAGGAGAGTGGTGGCCGCACCGAGGAGCCAAGGAAGAAGGCCTGGCCAAGACAACAAGAGGGCATGGGGGTGACCTGAGCGGAGTGGAGAGCAGGTGGCTGCATCGCAGGGCGACTGGCAGATTCAGAGGAGAGCAGGAGCACAGCAGAATCAGGGAGCTCGGCAGCAAAGCAAGTAAAAAAAACTTTCATTTGGTCAAGGAGCTGGAGGAGGGAAAAGGGGCACAAGGACTTCATGGCACAGATGGGGGGATGGCATAATGGCAACGAACGGGCAAGGCCTAGAGCTGGACTGTGGCTGGTGGGAGAACAAGGGCATGAAAGAGCTGCCCTGCCTTGAACTTTAAGTTTGTGCCCTGCTTGCAGTGAAATTGGGAACAAACAGTTAACAACTGCACTTGATAACAGAATAAAGACTATGTGCCCAGCTTAGTAGAGATTATGAGGGAACCAGAACTTAATGTGCCCTGCTACTACGTTGTGTGCCCTGCATCTTTGTAGTGAACATTTGGGAACAGATAAGACTAATTAAGCAGCCTGCTGCTGAGATCTCGATAACCAGAAGTAATGTGCTCTGCTAGTAAAGTTGTGTGCCCTGCTCTTGACTTTGCAGTGAATTTGGAACAGAAAAAGAGACCAAGTAAAATGTGTTCTGCTTTGCAGAGATTGGGGGAATCAGGACTTAATGTTCCCTGCTTATGTGCCCTTCGCCTGCAGTGAATATTTGGGAACAGAATAAGACTAAGTTAATGTGCCCTGCTTTTTGCAGAGATCTGTGTGCCCTGCTAGTGTGTGCCCAAGTGTAGTCAAGTGAACAATCTGAGAACAGAAAACGAGATTAAGTGTTGTGCCCTGCTTTGCAGAGAGTGGGGGAACCAGATTTATTTAATGTGCCCTCCCTGCTTCATGTGCCCTTCACCTGCAGTGAACATTATTTGGGAACAGATAAGACTAAGTTAATGTGCCCTGTTTTTGCAGAGATCTGTGTGCCTTGCTAGTTGTGTGCCCACATGCAGTAAACAATCTGGGAACAGAATAAGAGGCTAAGTATTGTGCCCTGCTTTGCAGAGATTGGGGGAACCAGATTTATTTAATGTGCCCTTCATCTGCAATGAACATTTAGAATAAGACTAAGTTAATGTGCCCTGCTTTTGCAGAGATCTGTATGCCCTACTAGTTGCGTGCCCACATGCAGTTAAGTGAACAATTTGGGAACAGAAAAAGAGGCTAAGTATTGTGCCCTGCTTTGCAGAGATTGGGGGAACCAGAACTTATTTAATGTGCCCTGCTATGTGACAACTGCTTCGCCTGCAGTGAACTTTTGGGAACAGAATAAGACTAAGTTAATGTGCCTTGCTTTTGCAGAGATGATTTGTACTCTGCCCATTATTTGTGTGTCCTGTTATGCTGTGTACCCTGCATCTGCAGTGAACATTTAAGAGACTCAGGGAGTTGCGGTCCCAGTTTTTATTCTGGGGCAGGGGTTCATTATTTAATTTGTCACAACTCACGATGGATCATGCTCACAAATTCACGGTCACAAATATTCATGGTCTGCTTTGACAGACATACTGTCTCGGCTTTTGAATGTATGTGTGCTGCTTTTATGGGGTTTTGAGCAAAAATATGAATTTTTGGTAACTGCTAATCAACTTCGGCCCATTGCGAATCATTTTTCACTTTGATTAGCAAAGGCCGCTAACCAAGTCTCCAACACTAATTTATGCCTTGCAATACACCCCAGCATCCTATCAGCCTCCTAAAGGCTATGTTACAGTGGTTTGATTGTTTGAGGGAACCACTAATGATGACTCCCAGGTCCCTTATCACTACTGTAGTGCTTGGTTTAATGCCTCCAATCCAATACCCTGTCCTTATTTTATTTTTTTTTTTTCCCCTGCTTAGGTGCATAACTTTGCATTTTTGGCACTGACTTAACTGACAAACCTCAGACCACCTCTCTAGCCTTTATAGATCCCTCTGCATCTCCCTGATCCTTTCATCATTATCTACCCTAGCACAGAGCTTCATGTTATCCACAAAGAGACAACTTGCCCTAGATGCCCTCTCCAATGTCGCTGAACATACTGAAGAGGACAGGACCCAGGTCAAACCACTGTGGCACCTACCTCATCAGTGGCCTCCCTCTTCCAATTTGACAAATTTACCACAACCCTCTGCTGTCTCTCCTTCAACCAAGTTCTTACCCATCTAACTATGTCCCTAGCCACGCCCAGGCTCTCCAGCATCTTCAGCAATCTTCTGTGTGGCACCAAGCTGAAAGCCTTGCAGAAATAGAAGTAGCATAAATCTACAGCATGGCCCCTACCTACATTTGTTACAGTCAAAGAAAACTATCAGGTTGGTCTGACAAGAGCTTCCTGCCACAAACACATGCTGTTTACTGTCCTGTAGACTACTGCTCACTAGGCAGTCCACAAGGTCCCCTTTGATCTGTGAGTCCATCAGTTTACCCACTACAGAGTTAAGGCTGATAGGCCTGTAAGTTCCCCAACTGCTCCATGCACCCCCCCCCCATGTAGCAGGACTGCATCTCCTACCCTCCAGTCTTTTGAAACTACCCCTGCCTGAATTAAGCTACTGAACAGCCCTAACAGGGGTTCAGCCAGTTGTGCAGCCAATTCCATGAGTGCCCTTGGGTGCATACCATCTGACTTTATCTAGCTATAGGGTTTCGAGCCCCTTCCAGACACCTACTCTAGTAAAAGTAAAGTCTGACACCACCTTTGGTAAGAACTTAGGATTTGTACATAAAGAAACACTGTCTTTGTGGAAGACTAAATAAGGAGGCTCACACATCAGAGCTTCTTCCAGCAGAAGTAATAGCAACTAAAAATTATACCTTCCACGAGAGTAAGGCATAAGCCACAACTTGCGGCTAGCTCAAAAGGAGGTAATGTAAGCTTTTCCAAAATGAAATTCAAGTCCCAATAAGGGACAGGACTGCAGATACGTGGTTTAAGATGTAGCCACCCATCACACAGACAGTGTGTACAGATCAATGGGGCAGTCTCTGACCCAAGGGTAGTGTCATTGGGGGTCCCTCAAGGATTTGTTCTTGGCCCTCTGCTATTCAGCCTATTTATAAACTCTCTACCCTGTGCCTGCCCTGCTAAAATGGTACTGTATACGGATGATGCTGTTATCTCAGTCACAGCAAGACGGGAATGTGTCAGTGGCTCAGTAGGTAGCACACTCGCCTCTGAGGCCAGGAGATCAGAAGGCTGTGGGTTCAGTTCTCACATTTGGCACTTGGGTTAATATCCCAGTACAGGGTTTTATTTAACTCTAAAAATTGATTAGCATTTTGCTCATAAAAGTGCTAAAACATTGTGAAAATGCATAGCACTTGCCTCACTGTATTTAACCAACATAACACTTCTAGAAAACCTATGTAAATACTTTCTGTACAGTTAGTATTGTTCCAAGAAAAAACTGCTAATCAATTATTTAAAACCCTGCAGTACTGACACTGTAGTGCAGCATGAGAGGGGTGCTGCACTTCTGAGGTGCCGTCTTTCTGATGAGACGTTAAACCAAGGTCCCATCTGCCTGGATTGGTGGTAGTTCAGGTGGATGTTAAAGATCCCATGGCACTTATCAAAAAGAGTAGGGGAATTTCCACGATGTCCTGGCCAAATTTCCCTCATTCACTAAAAATACCACCAACAGCTTAATCTGGTTCAAGGTCAGTTGGCATTCATCTGTATCCCTCTCCCCTGGGTCATACCTGAAAATAGGTAGGATTTGTCTAGTGCACTTACCCGGTCAACAAAGACTAAATCAAAACTAAAATAAACAACTGTCAGAAATAACCTCAACACTTCGGGACAGCTTCCAAAAACTTGAGGCTGGTTCACAAAAACTCCTCCTCAACCATAAAAAGACAAAAGTTATGCTATTCTCTACTCCACATAAGAAAATAGCCCTTTGATTATCAGCAATAAAGGTCACACACTTGAGCAAGTTAATTTCAAATATCTGGGCATCTACCTAGATGACACCATGTCCTTTTCCATCCACGCTGACCATGTAGTGAAAACTGCTTATCAAGCTTGGTATCCCATATTACCATAGACAGGCACTGTCCTCAGAGGCACTGAACCTAGTTCCCAGGAGCTCTGTACCGTCAATATTTGACTAAGGGATTGCAATTTATAGTGATGGATCGGACACTGCCCTGAAAATAATCAAAACCCTTCTTAAAGCTTGCAGGCTGGTATTGGGGGCACAGCATTTGACTCACACATGTACCCTTTACTTGGAAACAGGGTGACTGCTACTTCACATGAAGGCAAAATATCAGGCCCTTCTAGGCCACTCCTCTGCATCCTTGGTTGACATTTTCCAGAGTGACCTATCTGCCAAGTCTACTAGAAGTGCTGCTAAAGGCATACTCCTCGTCTCTTTTAGACGAACCTCGTTTGCCCAGCGAGCACTGTCCTACTAAGGGCCTCAGTACCTTAATGACCTGGTATACTTGCAGAAATGGCTACAACAGGAATGGTGGTGCTCCTTTCCAATTACACATACAGTTCAAAAAAGATGGGCACTCACCAACCAATTAGAAACACACAAGCTCCAGGTCATCAGAAAACTCCAAAATTGATTCCAAAGCACACATACTGCACACTTGACGCGTTTCGGACTGTGGTCCTTTATCAAAAGCTAATGCAACTAAACAATATACTTGAATAGTGAAGACAATTATATCATAGTGGTGTCAATGACAAAACCCCCTAGAATAGGGTAAAAATCACCACATCAGGTAAAACCATTGTGTAAATAGGTGATAAAACGGGGAAAGTCCAAGGATACAATAAAAAGAAAAGGGGTGGGGGGGGGGAGAGGGAAATATAGAGGGGGAGAAAAGGTTAGTTAAAAAACACATATCAAAACACAACAGTAAATACCAGCTTCGAAAACAATCTATATAAATATAGAATAATAAACAAATATAAATACTTCATTTTATTCTTTTTCTTAGAAAAGGTTTGAAGTCAAAATTGTCATTAAGACCTGGAAACTGAGTTGCTTTCAAATTATTAATCCAAAAAGCTTCTCTAATAAGGACTAAATCATTATAGTTGCCAAAGTATGTGCAGTGCCTTCCATGCTATTCTTAACATGGAAAGCAGTGGCATAAATCATGTCTGCTTTTTCAGTAGCTCTCAAGTGTTCATTTACTCTGGTTTTAAAGCTTCTTGTGGATTTCCCTATGTAAAAAGCCATTCAGCTACATGTAACGAGATAAATAACACCACTGGTGTCACATGTAATGATCTGCCCAATTTCAAAGTCAAGCAAGGTATATAAAGCACCCACACAGCAAAAATGGAAAATACACTCCATCGTATTTATAGCATAAAGCATGGAGAATTTATATAGATACAGACGTGCATACAAATACTCCATGGTGGTTAAAAGTCTTTTAACCACCGTGGAGTATTTGTACGCACATCTGTATCTACATTAAATTCTCTGTTTTTTTGCTATAAATACGCGAGTGTATTTTCCAGTTTTTTGCTGTGTGGGTGCTTTATCTACCTTGCTTGAGTTTTATGTTTATATGGACAATAGCACCACATATCCTGGTGCTTCTACCTTTTGCTTTTTTCATCTAATTTCCAAGTCCCTATTTACATTAATACTAGTGAACCTTTTTGCAGATGACACGTGACTACAAGCTTAACATCTTTTACACTGAACAGCCATGCACACCTCGGGTGAGCAAAGTCTTACTGGCGTGTTCTTAGAAATGACTGTGTGTTAGGGTATCTCCTAAGGTAGTGGCTCTCCTGAATGCCATTCTAGGCATTTCATGGGTATAAGCTTTAAGACCAGGATCACTTTGTAGGACATGCCAATTCTTGCACACTATATTTTGAATAATATGTGCTTGTGTTGAAAATGTGGTGTCAAAGTTAAAACGTCTGCTAGTATCAGAGTATGTAACTTGTTTGTTGACAACTATTTCTCTGGCAATAATAATATTTTCACTACTGTAACCTCTCTCTTTCAGCCTGTCACACAAATCTGTGACATGTTCCTCAAAGGCAGCATTCATACTGCAATTGCACCTAATGTGCATCATTTGTCCCTTAGAGTTATTTTTGGTCACGTGGGGAGGGTGGCAACTATTTGTCAACAGTAGGATGTTCCCTCCTATTTCTCCCTGAAAAGGGGTAGTCTCAATTTTACCATCTGTTCCCCTAAACAAAGTAATATCCAAAAAAATGAATAGTGGAAGCATTGCTTTTCCATGTAAATCTCAAATATTTGTTAGTGGTGTGCAGAAAATCAACATAACAGTTGCAAATCATTTTTATCACCTTCCCATAAGAATAACACATCATCTATGTACCTTTTATAAAGCTTCATTTTATCAAAAAATGGATTTACGTTAGCATTTAGTACATAGTGCTCCTCCCACGATCCCACATATAAATTAGCAAGCGAGGGGGGCACATGTTGCCCCCATCGCTGTGTCTTGAATTTGCTGGTACATCGTTTTATCAAACAAAAACATTATCTGTCAATACATAGTCCAGTAATTTAAGGAGGAACTCGGTGGGGGGGTGCTTCCATAGCGTCTCTTGGTTAAGGTAAAAGGCTGCCGCATTCAGGGCGCCCTGATGTGGAATGCTCCTGTAGAGCGACTCTATAATCAAGCATTACAAAGATGGTAACATAGAAACATAGACTTTGACAGCAGAGAAGAAAAAATGACTCACCTTAGTAATGTTGTTTCTTCTAATGGAGTCTTGCTATATTATGACATATGCAGTATAACCCCAGGGTAGAACTGCTCCGGAGGTGAAAGAGTTAACTTCCATGCAGGGCATGGAATCTTGAGCACGAGCTCGGTTAAACACTGTCTGTTGAAGCTCAAACTTAAACTGTCAGATCTTTACGAGCAAAAACTCACTAAGGTTCTGTGTGGAAGCCGTAAACCTACACTAGCCACTGGCTACTAACTACAAAAACACCTTTTTGTTCTTGATCCCAAAGCAAAGACTCAAGTCAGGGGATTCAAGAAGGAAAAATTCAAGCATTACACCTAAGCACCCTAGAAGGGTGAAATAAAGTGGGCATCAAAGAAGTGCCAACATTGCACTGCCCACCCACATACCAAAAACAGAGGTTCTGAGAGGGGCAGGCTGGGAAGGTCATAATATAGCAAGACTCCATTAGAAGAAACAATATTACTAAGGTGAGTAATTTTTTCTTCAAACAACATGAAGTCTTGCTATATTATGACATATGCAGACTACACAGCAGTACCTCCATGGAGGAGGGACAGAACCTACTTGGGAAATAGGCTCTGAAGCACAGCTGTGTCAAATCGAGCATCACTCCTAGCCTGGATATCCAGAGAGTAATGCTTAGTAAAAGTGTGAACTGTTTTCCAGGTAGCTGCTTGACATATCTCTAGGATAGGAATGTCCCTGGCAGCAGCCAGAGAAGCAGCTGTACCTCTGGTAGAGTGAGCCCTCAGGCCTGAGGGAGGAACCTTACCCAGTTTTTCGTAACAGAATTGGATACAAGAGACAATCCACCTGGCAATGGATCTTTTAGTGGCAGGTTTCCCTTTACCAACCTCACCATAAGTGAGGAACAATTGAAGGGATTCAAACCTGTGACCCTTGGTACGTTCTATATAGTAACTAAGGGCTCTTTTGACATCTAAACTGTGTAATCTCCTCTCACCAGAGGAGGAATGGTCAGTGAAGTACACAGGAAGAGACATGGATTGATTAAGGTGAAAGTCTGAAACCATCTTAGGCAAAAACTTCCTGTTAGTCCTGAGGACTACCTTATCCCTATGAAAGGAGATAAAATCAGGCTCCACTGACAAGGCCTGTAGCTCACTTATGCGCCTGGCAGAGGTGATGGCTACCAAAAACACAGTTTTCCAAGTCAAGTACTTCAGCGCTACTGAAGACAATGGCTCAAAAGGGGGTTGCATAAGCTGAGCGATGCAAATATTAAGATCCCAAGCAGGGGCAGGATCCCTGAACGGGGGGTTGGTGTGAAGCAACCCTTTAAAAAACTTGGGAGAACACAGGGTGAGCTGATAAAGAAGAGGGCTTACCTGCTGACAAGAAGACAGACACAGCTGCCAAGTGCACTTTTAGGGTAGCTGGTCTCAGCCCCAAGGAATTCAAATGCACCAAATAATCCAGGATCGTGGGCATACCAGCAGATTCTGGGGAAATATGTTTACCAGCACATCATATGGAAAATCTTTTCCATTTTGAATTATAGGTAGCCCTTGTGGAAGGCTTCCTAGAGGCCTTCAAGATATCCAATACACCTTGAGAAAGGTGTAGGTCAGCAAACTCTAACTCTTCAAGAGCCAAGCCTTGAGATTGAGAGATTTGAGGTTCGGATACCAAACTCTCCCCTGGGCACAGGTTAACAGGTTGTGATTCCTGGGAAGGCATAGGGGAGGGTGGACTGCTAAGGACATGAGGAGTGGGTACCAGGGCTGCCTGGCCCAATCTGGATCATCTTGCAGGATTGAGATCTGATTCTGACTAGCACTTTGAAAAGAAGAGGGAAGGGTGGGAAAGCATAGAGAAACTTCCCTTCCCAACTGAGAAGGAAGGCATCCAGAGGGACTGAGCCCAACACTGGGTGCCTGCAGCAAAAAAGGGGAAGTTGGTGATTGTTTGGGGCTGCAAAGAGATCTATTTGCGAAGTGCCCCATCTGGCAAATATTACCTCCAGTACCAGGGGATCCAGTGCCCATTCGTGATGGCCCTGGGAAATCCTGCTGAGAGCATCTGCTAGGACATTGTCCTTGCCTGGGAGGTGAACTGCCGTAAGGGAGGTGTTCAGAGAGTAAGCCAGAGACCACAACTTCATTGCTTTGGTGCACAAGGCCGTAGACCGAGTGCCCCCTTGCTTGTTGATGTACCACATTGTAGTGGTATTGTCTATTCTGACCTGAACTAACTTGTTCTGGACAGATGTGGAGAAGACCTGAAGTGCTAGAAAAACTGCTCTGAGCTCCAGCAAATTGATGTGGAGCAGGGATTCCTGAGGGGACCACAGCCCTTGGGTGGAAAGGTCGCCCATGTGAGCTCCCCACCCCAGGAGGGATGCATCTGTAGTAAGGGTCAAGGAATGAGACTGGGGGGTGAAGGGAACCCCTGTCTCAGATTGCTCTGATCCTGCCACCACTGAAGGGCCTGGATCAGGGTTCAGTCACTGGAATCAATTTGGTTAGGGATCCGTCCCTTGAGACCAAAGGCTCTCAAATGGAACTGAATGTCCCTCATCTGAAATCTAGCTCCCTGCACTACTGCTGTAGAAGCAGCCATGTGCCCCAGGAGCTGTAAGAAATGCCTTGCTGGTCGAGAGACCTGCAGGGTGAGAGAGAGCCAGAGACACCAGGGTCCTTGCTCTTCCAGAGGAAGGAAGGCTCTGGCTCTTTGTGTTCAGTTCTGCGCCTATGAAGGTGAGAAGCTGAACAGGCTCCAGAACTGACTTTGGAAGATTGAGAAGGAAACCTAGAGATGTAAGCAGCTGCTGGGTTACTTGTAAATGTAGTTTGACCTGTTCTGGAGACTGGCCTACAATGTGCCAGTCGTCCAGATAAGGAAAGATGGCAATCTTTTGCCTTCTTAAATGAGCAACTGCTACTGCCAGGCATTTTGTGAACACCCTTGGGGCCAAGGTGAGGCGAAGGCATTGCTCTGAACTGGTAATGGCCTGAGGGCAGTTGAATCTGAGGTACTTTCGGTGGAGCTTCTGATGAGAACATGGAAGTAGGCATCCTTGAGGTCCAGGGAGGCTAGCCAGTCCCCTGGCCTTAGAGAGGGTGAAATAATCCCCAGGGTCACCATTTTGAACTTTGGTTTTAAAAGGTGCTTGTTTAGATACCTGAGATCCAGAATGGGCGCCATTCTCCTGTCTTTTTGGGGTAAGGAAATACCTGGAGTACAACCTTTGCCCTGGTGTATGGGTAGAACCCTTTCCACGGCCTCGGAGAGCCAGGAGGGCAGAAACTTCTGCTTCCAGGGCAAGTGCCTCTGATGGGTTTGCAGGTGGAAAAGATCTGGCTCTCATCTTCGGAAATTTTTTGAAGCTGAGAACCAGTCCCTGGCTTACTACTTCCAGGACCCATTTGTCTGATGTTAAAGACTTCCAGTCCTGGACAAAGTAAGCCAGCCTGCCCCCTACCGGTAGAGGAGAATCGGCCCTGGCTACCCCATCAGGGAGCCTGTTTTGCAGGGGCTTTGGGTTGAGGGGTAGAAGCAGGCTTACTAGAGCCCCTTCTGCCCCTTCCTCTAAAGAACCCCCTCTGGGCATAAGCAGAAGAGGAGGCCTGGGCTTGGTAAAACGGCCTATGAAAAGGCCTGCCCCTGCCCCTGATATGCTGCCTTTGAGGAGTGACTTCCCTTTCTTTGGCCTGTGCACTCCTATAGGTGGTCCTATACTCATCCATTTTCTTCATATAATTCACTGTCTGCTCCCCAAACAGAGAATTTCCCACAACAGGAAAATCCATAGCCTTAGACTGGGTATCCTGTGACAGGGCAGTACATCTGAGCCAGGCCATTCTGCGAAGAGACACAGATGTAGCCATAACTCTAGATGAAACATCATTAGAGTTACAGCAGCATGAAATTGCACCTTGATGCCTCCATCCCATCCGCAGTCACCTGCTCCAGCTCCCTGGCAAGCTGTTCAGGTGCCTGTTTTGCTAGGGCCAGACAGTATCCCACCTGATTTCTGGTGCCTAGCTGCGTAAGCCATATAATTTGCCTGTCTGAGTCCCAAAGATGCTGCCATGTACTGTTTCTTTGCCATGGCATCCATCCTCCTGGAATCCTTTTCAGGAGGGTGAGAGGCTAGAGGAATATTAGCCTTTTCACAGGCTGCAGCCTGCACTACCCCCACATGGCTGCACTGCTGAGAGAGGAACTCTGTATCAGAGCCTGATAAAGCATACCTCTTGTCCATCCTTTTATCCACAGGGAGGATAGAATGAGGAGTTTTCAGAATTTTACTGTCTGTTTCCTAAAAGATTTATGCAAGGAATAGACAGTCTCCTAGACTCTGGAATATCCATCATTTCCACAAAATCAGGCTCTTCTTGATCATCAACAGCTTCTCAACAGGGAGTTGCAGAGTGTCAGCAACTTTCTTGTAAAACAAAAATGAGAAGGGACTCATAGCCTGGGAGGGATACTCCTGAGGGTCTGTCTGGAGAGATGTCCGTTCAATGGGCACATTCAGACTGTCAAAATCACACTCACTCTCCTCGTACTCCTCTCCCCTTCCTCTGGTTCATAAAAATCTTCAAAATCATAATCTTGAACTCGAGGGAACTGACTAACTGGCGCTTTTGCTCATCGGTGCCAGTTCGGACGAACTGGGAAAGAGACTGGACAATTTGATAGCTTTGGCTATTTCCTCAGCGGTTGGAGAAAGAACTTTTGGCCCCAAAACTAGCTGACCTTCTAGCCCTTTTAGTTGGAACCGGCTCCTCAGAGCTGGTTCTTCGTTTGCCCGAGGAAGCATCGCCCTGGTCAGAGGGTACTCCCTCAGGTTCGGCTGGAACCGAACCGGGCTGGCCATTCGGGTCAGCGGACTTTTTGGGCTCCCTTTCCCTGAGCCTACCAACTCTTTTTTCCACGGTGGCAGCAGGAAAATTCTGACAAATCTGGCAGTCTGCATTGAGGTGGTCAAACCCCAGACAATATACTCAAATGGTGTGTGGGTCAGCCTTGGCAAAGGCTTCCCCACAGAGGCCACAGTGCTGAAACCCAGTGGGTCCGGTTTTTCTTTTGGGTTTCTCAGACATAGTGCCAGCCTAACCAAACTTGCCCTTTAATGGCAATCCACCAACCAAGACTCTCTTATCAGTTCCCAACCGTGTCACGGGTCGTGGAAAAAAACGTAATAAAATCCGGTTTTTTTTTTTTTTAGAACCGATAAGAACCAGGAACCGCACTCTAAAGGGCTAGAAAGTAATTTTTAAACCCCTCTGATCGGTTCAAACCGAACCGAAAAAGACGTTTACAAGTTCCACACAGAATAAAAATTAATAAATAAGCCTATCTATTACTTACAATACCACAGACAGAGCTTGAACCGACGATTGCGGTTAAATTTCGGTAAAATAAACCGAGAATTACACTTTAAAACCGACAAACAAACCGAGCAGCAGGAGGAATCTCCGGAGCGACTGTTCAGTGAGGCGGAGCAAAGAATCTGACAGTTTAAGTTTGAGCTTCAACAGACAGAGTGTTTAACCGAGCTCACGCTCAAGATTCCATGCCCTGCATGGAAGTTAACTCTTTCACCTCCGGAGCAGTTCTAACCTGGGGTTATACTGCATATGTCATAATATAGCAAGACTTCATGTTGTTTGAAGGACCACTTGGCTCACCTAGTCTGCCCATTTCCCTACCTACAGGATAAGCTGCAGATCCTATTTAACCAATAGCCTATTTCTTCCTACCCCCCACAAAAAATTGCCTTATGTCTGTCCCATGCATTCTTGAATTCTCCCACAGTTTTAGACCCCACAACCTCCTCAGGAAGGCAGTTCCATGCATCCGCCACCCTCTCTGTCAAAAAATACTTCCTCACATTGCCCCTGAGCCGTCCCCACTCAATCTTCAGATTGTGTCCCGTTGTTCTTGCACATCTCTTTTTCTGAAAGATACTACCCTCTTGGACTTTGATTCCACTGAGATACTTAAACGTTTCTATCATGTCCCCACTCTCCCTCCTTTCCTCAAGGGTATACATACTAAGCTCCTTTAGCCTCTCCTCGTATGGCTTCTCTTGCAGACCCTGACCAGAAGTAATAATAATATAATATAAAATAAAAACACCACACCCCAAAAAACCCCAAGAAGGGGTAGAAAACATATAATGGGCATAACTAGTGCCCACACTAGGCTGCCCACCCCATACCCAAGTAGAAGTTCTGAGAGGGGCAGGCTGGGGGGGTGGTCATACTATAGCAAGACTCCATTAGAAGAAACATTACTAAGGTGAGTAATTTTTTCTTCAAACAACATGAAGTCTTGCTATATTATGACAATTGCAGACTACACAGCAGTACCTCCATGGAGGAGGGACAGAACCTACTTAGGAATAGGCTCTAGCACAGCTGTGCCAAACCGAGCATCTCTCCTGGCCTGGACATCCAGGGAGTAATGCTTGGTGAAAGTGTGTACCGTTTTCCAGGTAGCAGCTTGACATATCTCTAAGATAGGGATGTCTCTGGCAGCAGCTAGAGACGCGGCTGTACCTCTGGTAGAATGAGCCCTCAGGCCAGAGGGGGGGAACTCTCCCCAGTTTCTGATAACAAAATTGGATACAAGAGACAATCCACCTGGCAATTGATCTCTTAGTGGCAGGTCTCCCTTTTCCGACCTCACTGTAAGTGAGAAAAAGTTGGAGGGATTCGAACCTGTGACCCTTGGCACGTTCTATATAGTAACTTAGGGCCCTCTTAACATCTAAACTGTACAATCTCCTCTCACCAGAGGAAGAATGTTCAGTGAAAAACACTGGAAGGGAGATAGATTGATTAAGATGGAAATCTGAAACCACCCTGTGTTTTTAACTCACTTTTTCTCCCCAACCCCCTCTATATTTCCCACTTCTTTCCCACTATTTAAGTGTCCTGTAATTCTCCGGTCACCCCTGTGGGCCTACCCGGTCATCAAAATTCAATAAATAAATTGTATCCTTGGACTTTCCCTATCCTCTCATCCCCCCTCTAGTTTCAGCACCTTTTTACACAATGGTTTTGATCTGACATGTGCTGATTTTTACCCTATCCTAGGGGGTTCTGTCATTTGCCACCACTATGACATAACTGTTTTCACTATTTAAGTCTACTGTTTTTAGTTGCATTAGCTTTTGATAAAGGACCACAGTCCGAAACGCATCAAGTGTGCAACATGTGTGCTTTGGAATACATTTTGGAGTTTTCTGATAACCTGGAGCCTTGTGCTTCTAACTGGTTGGTGAGTGCCTACCTTTTCTGCACTGTACCTTAATGACCACCCTGCCTAACTGTGAGAAATTAGGAGCCTTTAAAAGAGAACTCAGTCTCCTTTTAATGGGGAAAACTCAAGTGTGCCTGCCCCTCGAGACGCTCTGAATCACATCTGTCCCCTGTGCCATTCACCCACAAATCTCTCCTTCCTATTCCCTTCTTCTACCCACTACCCCCCAAAGTCCCACTGACAGTTGCCTCACAGGCAGCTAACCTACTACCTGGCACTTCCTCACTGAGCCGCCCCTACTCGCTACCTCCTTAATCCTCCACTCCCACCCCCACTACTCTCCGGACAAAGCTTTCTCAGGCTGCTTTTCTTCTGCCGCTGTGCTCTCAAGAAATCCTCATCTTTTACCACCCTTATCCCCTTCCCCACCCTCACTTCCGCATCTTATATCTTTAATAAACCAGCACTTTTTGAACTATTTTGTCTTTCTACAAAATGTATGACCACCATTTTTGTTTTTACTTATTGTTACCAATTGTCTTGTCCTATGTAAACCTTGACTTGGAACCTTTGTAAATGAGCTCCCCAGCTCAAAGGTGTTAATCTGAAACCGAAATAAATAAAATAGTATACCTGTGAGGAACATATGGGAGGCCTTCCAGCTGTACAACCGTAAGTCCATTAATGGGTGCATGGAAAACTGATATAGCCACCAAATGCACCCTAATTGATAAATACTGCATACCCAAGTCGGACAACAACAAATAGTCCAAGACATCTTGCATCTGATGGGTGACAGGGTCTAGGTTCATGGAAATGGCCCATAAAGAAAAATGCCTCAATTTTAGTGCATACAGTATGTCTGGTGGGACACTTTTGGGCTATGAGCACTTTAGTTACTTTAGGTGATGCATGAAAGCGGACAATGAGTAGGTTTTCAGGAGCCCTGCATGAAGATGCAGGGACTTCCTCGGAGTCTGGATGTAGCAGAGAGCCTTGTTCTGTGACAGAAGGGTTCAGCCCAGTGGCAAGGGTAGTGAAGACTCTACCGCCAGCTGATGCAGAAGGAGAAATCAGATTTGGTGCGGACACAGAGGGAATATGGGGATGAGGATGGCACCCTCCAGCTGCAGTTTGAATAGTACTCTCTGCATGAGAGGCACTACAGGGAAGCATACAGGAACCTCCAAGCATGTCGCCCAACAACTCCAAGTCCTGGAGTAAGCAGAAAGGTGGCAGTTTTGTGTTGTGAGGAGACGCAAAAACATCCAACTCTGGATGACCCCATTTTGTGAATATGTCTTCAGCTACTGCAGTCAAAATTTCCCATTTGTGCATTTGGGATGGTGGCCTACTTAGCTTGTCTGCAAAGATATTTTAGGCACCCTAGAGATGCCCGGCTGAGAGCTCCAGACCATATCCCAGTGCCCAGTACCGGACTCTCATTGCCTCCTGACAGAGAGGTTAGGAATGAGTCCCTCCCTGTTTGTTGATGTAGTGGACTACACTGATGTCGATCCAGATCAACAGAGAGCCTTGTTTTGGGTGCTGCTGGGATGTGCAGAAGAGTTTTCCAGGATACTGATGTGCAGACTCGTTTCCTGTTGGTTCCATGAGCCTTGTGTTTGACAGGGCCCCAGATGAGCCGCTCATGATGAGGATCTGTGTTCGTATTGGAGTCACCGCTGAGGGTGCGGAGTGGTGTGCCCCAGGGGTCGGTGCTGGGACCACTGTTTGGCAGGTTTATAAGTGACTTGGGTATATGTAGTAAAAATAAGTTGACAAAAGTTGCAGATGTTAAAATGGGGGGATACGGAATATGTTTGAAGACAGACTATCATTTGGAAGGGACTTAATTCAGATTTCAGAATGGGCAAACGCAAATGGAATGAATTTAAAAAAGGACAAGTGCATTATAATGCATTTGGGGAGGCATACTATAAAACAGAATTATTATATGCAGGGTCTTAATTTGAAGGTCTCAATGTGAGATAAGGATTTGGGGGTTTATATACTGAAAGTGGTTTAAAAAGTGGTGCTCATAGTAGAAACACCTCAAACAAAGCCATGTATTTGGTAAATAGTATACGAAGGGGGTTCCACTCTAGATGTGAGGATGTTCTGATGCCACTGTATAGGTCCCTGATTAGACACATTTTGGATTATTGTTCCACTGTATGGAGTCCCTTTCTAGTGAAAGATGTTAAATTGGTGGAAAGGCCACAGCGGTCATTTACCAGCTTGAAATCAGGTTGTGAAAGTTTGAAATATGAAGATAGATTGGAGAAATTAGGATTGTGGTCTCTGAGTAATAGGAGCGCTAAGAGCGACCTATTGTTTCTGTATAAAGGACTAAGATGAGGATGTTGAAACAGAGTTGGGGTTAGAGATAAGGGAAAAATTCTTATCAGTTGAGAGGGCATGATAGCCAACTGAGGGAATCAATGTGTAGGACAGAATTAAGAAGGAATGGATTTAAGTGTAGGGCAATCAGAATGTGGAACAAATTACCGCAAGAAGTGGCAAAAGCAGAAAATTTGTGGATTTTTAAGGATTGATTGGATAAGTATTTCCTAGTAGTTGGTGACTTTTGTTACCACCTCTGAACTGTGGGAAAAGTTCATATGGGCATTGCCTTCTCGACTTTCCTATCCTTCCAGTAGGAACAAACGGGAAACCCTTTAACAGGTTGGTGCGGTCCATCCATCACAGCAGGGTTTTTCTCAGAGGGGCTGTGACAAGGACCAGTTGATCAAGGTAATCTGTTAACTAGGTACACTGAACTCTTAAGAGTCCACAGTGGAATGTGCATATGAAAGCGTGCCAGAAGTACTGTAACAATGGCAGCTGCCACAAGGCCCACGAGACACAAGAAAGATCTGGTTGGGACCTTGCCACTGTTGTACAGAATCTGGGCTTGAGCAATAATGCGTTCCGCCCTGTCTAATGGCAAGAAGGCTTTGTCCTGAGCAGTGTCTATGACTGCATCTATGTATTGCTGCCATTGACAGGGTGTTAGGATTGACTTTATTTTATTTATTTCAAAGCTCAAAAATACACCTTTGAGCATAAATGCTCATTTACAAAGGTTCCTTGTCAGAATAGCAATTTGTTTAAACCACGTCAAAGACTATATTAAAAACTGATTAAAAGCTGGACAACACTGATTCATTGACATTACAAAACAGAATGAGTACCATAAATACCATTTTGGTAATACAGAGTGAACAAAAGTTAACATTCAACAGGTCAAATAATACAAAGCATGACACAGGCACTAGGAGCGATACAAAGGTAGCAGCATGTCTGGGCATTGTCAGAGGTCAAGCCTGTGCGCTTTTGCAGCACATTGGAATGGAGGAGAGGCACATGCGTGAGACCACCGTGTGGTGGGTAAAGTGCTGGCATCATGTGCACGTGTAAGAAGGGACCTTAGGGGGCAGAAGCACCATGATCAGATTGTGCAAGGGTTGGGTAGGGGTGCAGCTGGCAAGTGACAGTGAATGGGGTGGGGTTTCATTAGGCGAAGCAGCTACATTTGGAGCCAGGTGGGAGTAAATTTAGAAGTTCCCGTTTAAAGGATCCAGCTTAGTTGGTGTCTTTTATTTTACCTGAAGTTCACTGGGATACTGACTGTGACTATCAAGTCACAGAGGACACAGTGGATAAGTTTATAAAAGCCCTGGAGCATGCCCCTTTGCAACTACCTCCAGTACTCATTCGTCTGTGGTAATCTGCCTCCATTTTAGTACATGAAGGAAGATAAAGACACCCTACAGCCACCCCTGGAAATAAAAGTGGCTGAGGTGTATAAGGAATGGAGCCAGACTGAACTGACAGTGGCAGGAACACCGGTTCCAATGGTCTTTGGTGCTCTGGAGCGTGCAACTGGGGGAAGGGGGCCTGGCAAGGCACCACTACCCCTGGTTCTGGAGGGCTCGACGGAAGGTGGCACAACTATCTCTGGCAGCACTGTGGAGAAAGGACCCTCTACCTCTCGCAGGTGTAGGGTAGAGGGACTTAACTGACCTGAGAGTCATTTTGCGTGAATACTTCTTAAAGTTTTTTCAATGTCACAGCCAAATAGTTTCTTGCCTTTAAATGGCACATTCAATACTGCCTGCTGGACATCAGTGGCAAAATCAGCCACTCTTATCCAAGAATATGTTCTCATGCAGATGCCAAAAGTAGCAGAACTGGCAGAGGCATCCGCGACATCATAAGCTGAGTGTAATAGATGCTCACCTAGCTCAGCACCAGCATTTAACTGCCTCAGTAATCAGTTTTTGCAGAACCATCTGGTAAGGCCTATGTAGCCACTTTGGCAGTATTCCAGATGGCATTCTGATATTTAATCATATGGGTTTGATAGTTAGCTATTCTAAGGCCCAATGATGCTGAAGCATAAGTTATTTTACCCAAGACATCAAGCTGCTTAGATTCCATATCAGGTGGCAGGCAACTAAGGTACTTGGGTGCTTTACATCTGTTATGGGCAGCCATGACTACTCCAGAATCTGTTTCTGGTTCTGCTGTATAATATGGTTCAGCAGTAGGTGCAGGATACTGCTTGTCAGCTTTGTGTGGCACTGCAGGATAGTATTTGGCATGTGCCAGGCAGCACAGGTAGCATCCACCAAAGCTGGATAAATATGGGATACAAGGATGAAAGGAACACATGGCACTTCCAAAAACTCCATTAAATTCTTTTTAGTGGAGTATTCCTCCTCCACTGCAAATCCCAGTTTAGTCCAAATCTGCTGCACTAAAGACTGAAAAGAGGGATCTACAGGAGGCGACCTTGGAGTACTTACTACACAGTCCTCACTACAGGAGGAGAGAGTAGAACTAGAATGTGGATTATATGGCTGTTCCCCATATTCTTCCTCCTCACCATAATCCTCCTCCATCTTGAGGTCTGGATTATACTCCACATCACCCTAAACGAGAGGGAAGGATGGATGACAGGGCCAGTGACACCAGTGGGGGTTGTGAGGTAGGAATACGCAGTGAACTAGAGACAACATCCTCTAATCCTCTTCGGGCAGTGCTACGCAATGCCATGTCAATGAAGAACAAGACTGCTATTTTTGCGGACTTGATTTCCTCTGTCTACCTGGTCTGCATTATGGAAACCTGCTTGGATGACAATGCCAGCCAAGTCCTTGCAGCCGCCGTTCCCTCCCGGTACTCCGTGGTGCAGTGCCAGAGGAAGGATCGCAGGGGTGGGGGAATGGCCATTGTTTTTCGATCCAGCCTGGGCTTCTCGGTGCACCTAGTTGGTAGCATCCAATCTTTTGAGTATGTCACCGTCCATGCAGGCTACAGTATTCTCCTTATTTACCGCCCCCTGGGGCGGGGGAAGATTTCCTGCAGTAGGTAGCTGATTTCATCGTCGACCAGGTGTAGGAGTCACCCAGATGTTTTTGATTCTGGGGGACTTTAATAGTTGGATCGACGATGAATCCTCACGTTTCGATTATGACCTCCTCCAGTTGATGCAGTCTCTGGGCCTGTTACAAGCAGTTGCTTCTGCAACCCACCAGTTTGGCCACACACTCTATATGGTGTTCCAGCTGGGTCTTGAGGTTGATAACCTCAAGACTGATCAAGTCGTTTAGTCTGATCATTACTCCGTGGAGTTCACGTTTGGGGGGCCCCCCCATGAAAGTCCCTCCCCTACAGAAATGGTCAGCTATCGCCCTTTAAGGGGTGTGCACTCAGTGGGACTACTGGTAGTTGCAGATTTATCTAGGGTTGATGTGGCATGTGCAATTCACACCAGAGAGGCAGTTGCCACCTATAATAGGGAGGTTTCCGAAGCTCTGGATGCCATCACACCAGTTTGTTTATGACCCAGATCTTCTCAAGTGAGATCCCCGTGGTTTGACGGGGATCTCGGAGTGATGAAGATCAGGGGTCAGAAGTTTGAGCATCACTGGCAGAGAACCCAGCTGGAGTCTGACAAGCTGGCCCTGCGTGCCCACTACGCCGAGTACCATGGAGCAATCTCCCATAAGGCGGCAGAATTTCTGTCCAGGAAGATTGTTGCAGGGAGGAACAGACCTTCTCAGCTGTCTCAAATTGTAGACAGGCTCTTACATCCTTCCTGTCTACAGCTGAAAAAAGCTTTTTCATCCACTTTATGTGAAGAGTTTGCTCTGTTCTCCGACAGAGTGTCGGCCAGGGATTTCGTCATTTAGGCTTTCGCCTAGCAGTGGTCGGTCTTAGGGGGGAACAGAGGCACTCCATCTGTCTGGGAAGAGTTTGGGCTAGCTGAGGTATCTGATGTGACTAAGGTGATCGTACAGCTGAAGCATACATTTTATGAACTGGACCCAGCCCTGACACCATTCTTAATGGGATGTGTTGAGGCTGTTGGCCCAGTGTTTGCCAGGATTGTCAGGTGCCCGATGGCGGAGGGGGTTCTCCCGGTTGCCTTGAAAGAGGTGCTGGTGAGGCCCCTCCTCAAGAAACCTTTCCTCAACCTGGATGTCCTGGTGACTTACCGTCCTATCTCCAACCTGCCTTCTTTGAGCAAGATTGTTGAGAAGTTAGTGGCATAACAGCTCGAGGATCACCTGGTGTCCTCGGACATTTATGAGCCATTTCAGTGAGGTTTTCGGGCTAGACACAGCACTGAAACAGGTCTAGTGAGGGTGCATAATGATCTGCTCAGGGCTAGAGACAGAGACAGGTCAGTTCTTATACTCCTCAGGGCTACAGATAGAGACAGGTCAGTACTTATACTCCTCAATCTCTCCTCAGCCTTTGACACTGTGGACCAAGTCGTGTTACTGGATCGGCTCTGTCAGTTTTTTGGACTCGCCAATACTGTCATCAGGTGGTTGGAGTCCTACCTCTCAGACAGGGTGCAGCGGGTGATGATGGGGAATTTCTCCTCCTCCCCAATGCCTCTGTCTTGTGGAGTTCCACAGGGCTCGATCCTGTCACTGATGTTGTTCGCAGTGTACATGCTGCCCCTGAGTGAGGTCATTCAAAAATACAGTGTGGAGTTTCACTGCTATGCAGATGATAACCAGCTGAATTTGTCATTTTCTCCTGGAACATCAGGAGCTGTGGATGTGCTTAACAACTGTATGGCTAAAAATAAATGACTGGATGGCTTCCAGCTGGCTGAGACTCAATCTGACTAAGACAGAGGTGCTGGCGATCGAGCCTGGTTGCGGGTGTGATGGGTTACTGTCCAGGGCTAATTCTGGTCTTGATCTGGATTCTACCGCGTTGACAGCTTTCCCAATAGTGCGAAATCTGGGCGTGATCCTTGACAGCAGACCGACTTTCAAAGACCAGGTGTCGTCTGTAGTCAGTAGTGTTTTTTTTACCATCTACAGAACATTGCCCGGATTAAGCCCCTCGTTCCGTCAAAGGACCTGCCAACGCCAGTGCACACCTTTGTTTCCTCCAGGCTCGACTACTGCAACTCTCTTTACTTCGGGGTCATGAGAGGGACCTTCCGCAGACTGCAGCTAGTGCAGAATGCAGCAGCTCGGTTACTGACTGGCCTTTCTAGGTCTAGTAATGCGACTCCTGTTCTGCATGCCCTGCACTAGCTGCCAGTCAGATGGAGGGTCCTTTTCAAGGTGGGGCTTCTCACCTACAAGGCCCTAAACGGACTGGGCCCTGGATATCTGTTAGAGCTGACACCGGTGGCCTCTGCTCACTCCCCCCGCACCTCTTCGAGGGACCTCCTGGTTGTTCCCAGGGTACAGCTCAAGACTTCTGGAGATCGTGCTTTTAGCATTTCTGGGCCATCCCTGTGGAACGCATTTCCATCTGCAGTCTGGGAGGCCCCCTAAGTAGAGGTTTTTAAGCGGAGTTTGAAGGAACACATCTCTGGCCTGGTTTTCAATGAATACTGAATTTTAACATGTTGCTCGGCCCCTATTTATATTTTATCAGTTTTAAATTGTCTTACATTTTAGTTATTTTAAATTGCATTAATGAAATTTTATATTTATGTATTGTATGTTTATTATATTTTTCTGTGAGGCACCCAGAGCCTCTGGGAATGGGCGCCATACAAACAAAATTTGTCTTGCCATCAGTTGATGGGGCCTGACTAGTCAGCGGTCCCATCAACTATGACACAGGCTGCAATTGCAGTCAAGGCAAAAAGCATCATTGAATCTTTTCTGAGAAAGATGCCAAGACTGCCTGCAAGTCGACAGCACCCTGACCAGGGATCACGCTCGGAATGGTCAATGACTGAGCGAGACCAAACAACAATGGCGTCATACCAGCTGTAGCTGGTATGGGGTGCAAGCACCTCCACCTGTGCTTGCACCCCATAACATCTTCATTCCCTACGCTGCTTCTGACCTTATAGGTGTCAGTTTCTGCCCTCTCTCCTTGCACTTACTAGTCCAATGCAACTTCTAATGCACTTGCCCTGTGTCTGTCCTGACAAGACCCTCGGTCTGCCTCACCCTGACCTCTACACTTATGCCTTCCTCACCTCAGCCCTCTCCCTTCTTGCCCTCTTCCTCCTATTTTCTTGAGTTACTCATCGCTCAGTCTGATTTTGTCAGAAAGTTACTGTCTAAAACCATGTACCTGTAACTGTTTTATGTTTTAGTGTCTGTTACCCTGTAACCAGCATGACGTGGAACCTTTGTAAGAGAACTTGGCTCAAAGGTACTTTGTAATCCTAGACACAAATAAATAAATAAATAAAAGTAGATCCAGTAGCGCCAAAGCCAGACCCTGACCTTGGTGCCTGATCGATGATCAGGTGAACTGTAGGCACCATTGCCGATGCGGATGGAGACAAAGAAGGCACACCTGAAGGCAGCAATGACGACTGAAATTTTACAGGGGAGGACGCCTTTGCCGTATCCCTGTGTTTGAGTCTATGAAGATATCTGCTTTTCTTGGTCTTTCTGCTTTAATGACTGGGAGTTCGTCAAAGGAGCAGGTGACACCAGTTTTTTTTACCCTGGTCCAGTTTCCCCATGGTGGCCGCCAACGTTTTCGTAAGTAAAAATTTTTCTAGGTCTTTCAGACAGCGTCACCCTCTGATTTGGTTAAAGCCTTGGCAAATCTCAAGTCCGCACCTCGTGAGAAGCGCTGAGGTAGCAGACACACGTCATAGGTGTTGTTCTTAAAAATCTACTCCCCACACTCACAGTATTGGAAGAGTGTTGATGGCTTGTAAGTCATGCAAAGGCAATAAGATAGACTTTTCTGTAAAGAAAAAGTTTTGCTGATGGCGTTTCCACAACAGGTCCAATGAAGCTAAGTGACGGTAGGAAAAGAACTGAGGAGAGCTAGGGCTACCCACAGTCATATACAGTATACACTGATGTGTGACATCGATGTGGGCAGCCACAGCTTGGCAAATGTTTCTGTGTGGTCCTGGTACCTTACAGCTGTTGCACCAAAGGTATGGCTTAAGGCAAGAGATATCCTCAAATAAGATCAGTAAGTAAACAACAACAAGTTTGCACATTAAGTGCACATTGGGACCAGCCCCTATACTTGAGTGTGAGGCCTTTGATGCAGATTATTACCCTTTAATTTCAGTCCCCTTCCCATTAAAAGTCAGTGGCAGTGATGCGGAGGTACTGGGGCTCACTTCAGAACTACTAGGGCCGAACCCTGGCAACGCCCCAAATATAACAACACCACTAAGCTATAGCAGAGAACAAACATGCTAAGCCAAGAACTTGATAGCTAGACAGCAGGGACATAGTATTATTAATATTACATTTCTCCAAGTTTTCCAAAAATTTAGTATAACCAGTGCAAGGAAAACAATGGTGTTCATGATCCAAGCTGGTGAAGCGACCACTCTTCTGAAACATCTCTCTAGAACAAGATACTAGAAACAGGGCTTAGACTTGGGCTTTGAGTTTGGCAGGTCAGTGTCTGTCTCTACCAGATGGACAGTACCAATTCTCCTTTTTGTCTCACTCTGCTCTAGCCCGTTACTCCATCAAGCTGATGGCACAGTTCATACCAGAACCATCTAGTTCACAGATTTTCTGCTCATCTGCCTCCCTGTAACCTAGTTCACTCCTAGCTCTGACAAATGAGCAATATAGTGCAATTTACAACATTTAATCTAGTCAATAATGCTCAACTAGGCATAACAAAACATAAAAGCCATCATTAGAAAGAAAACAGGCTAAAAACACTGAGGCCTAAGGGTCCTTTTCATCAGTTCACCTGGGGCACTAATCATTATTACAGCACCAAAATCAGAAAACAAGTGAACCCAAGAGAAATGAGAGAAGGTAGTATTTTAGATTACACAAGTGTTTAATTTTTTTTATCCAGAAATGGTCCCTAGACGAGTACTTTTTTTGAATACGATACCAATGAAGCACAAAACAGACACATAAGCAGCTTCATTGTAGAGTAGGTAGGTGGAGAGCAACAGTTTTATTTAGATCTCTGTGACAGTCACACAAGTCAAAGTAAAGCCACCCAGATGTGAAAAGTTTCCATGACAGTACAGTGAACATGTACAATGGCAAACGCAGGACACAAATGGAGGTGGAAACAAAACATGACAGCTTACTGTAAACCAATAAGGAGAAAAAAGTTAATCTGAAGCTCACTTTTCAAACTCTGGAGGGGAAGTTAAAAAAAAAAAAAAATAAGGTTTCTAAACTACCTACTGTACAAACATGATTTTGGTCACAGTCAGCTGTTTGGTTAAAATGCAGTTAGTTTAAAAGAAAAAAATACTCACCTTAGTAATGTTGTTTCTTCTAATGGAGTCTTGCTATATTATGACAATTGCAGTATGACCGCAGGTTAGAACTGCTCCGGAGGTGAAATAGTTAACTTCCATGCAAGGCATGGAATCTTGAGCACGAGCTCGGTTAAGGAAGCTCTGCTTGCTTTCAAACCAAAACCGTCAGATCTTTACGAGCTAAAACTCACTAAAGTTCTGTGTGGAAGCTGTAAACCCACACTAGCCAACTGGCTACTACCCTAACAAACACACTTGGTCTCGAAAAAGACTCAAGTCAAGAGACCCAAAGATGAAATAAAAACACACTCGCCCTAAGGAGGGTGAAGCAAAACAACAAAGTGACAAGAAAAACAGAGTGCCAACACTGTGATGCCCACCCACAGCGCAAAAACAAGGTTCTGAGAGGGGCAGGCAGGGAGGGAGGTCATAATATAGCAAGACTCCATTAGAAGAAACAACATTACTAAGGTGAGTAATTTTTTCTTCAAACAACATGAAGTCTTGCTATATTATGACAATTGCAGACCACACAGCAGTACCCCCATGGAGGAGGGACAGAACCTACTTAGGGAACAGGCTCTGAAGGACAGTGTGCAAACCGAGCATCACTCCTAGCTTTTGAATATCCAAGGAATAATGCTTGGTAAAAAGTGTGTACTGCTTTCCAGGTAGCTGCTTGACATATCTCTAGAATAGGGATGTCCCTGGCAGCAGCCAGAGAAGCAGCTGTACCTCTGGTAGAGTGAGCCCTCAGGCCCGAGGGGGGAGTCTTACCCAACTTTTCATAACAGAATTGGATACAAGAGACAATCCACCTGGCAATGGATCTTTTAGTGGCAGGTTTCCCTTTCCCAACCTCATCATAAGTGAGGAACAGTTGGAGGGAGTCAAACCTGTGACCCTTGGTACGCTCTATGTAGTAGCTAAGGGCCCTCTTTACATCTAAACTGTGCAGCCTTCTCTCACCAGAGGAAGAATGATCAGTGAAGTAAACAGGGAGAGAAACAGATTGATTAAGATGGAAATCCGAAACCACCTTAGGCAGGAACTTCCTATTAGTCCGAAGGACAACCTTATCTCTGTGAAAGGAGATAAAGTCTGGCTCCACTGACAATGCTTGTAATTCACTTATGCGTCTGGCAGAGGTGATAGCTACCATAAACACAGTTTTCCAAGTCAGGAATTTAAGCTCAGCTGAAGACAAGGGCTCAAAAGGAGGTTGCATGAGTTGAGCAATGCAAACATTGAGGTCCCAGGCAGGGGCAGGGGCCCTGAATGGAGGGTTAGTGTGAAGCAAACCCTTAAAAAACCTGGTAAATACAGGGTGAGATGAAAGAGGAGAGGGTTTACCTGCTGAAAGAAAAACAGACAGCTGCCAAATGTACCTTCAGGGTAGCTGGTCTCAGCCCTAAAGTGTTTAGATGGACCATATAATCTAGGACTGTGGGCAAATCAGCCGTGTCTGGGGAAATATTCTTTTCCGAGCACCATATGGAAAATCTTTTCCATTTGGAGTTATAAGTAGCCCTGAGTATATCCATTACACCTTGAGAGAGGTGTAGGCCAGCAAACTCTAGCTCTTCAAGAACCAGGCCTTGAGATTCGGGTACCAAACCCTTCCCTGGGCACATGTTAACAGATTGTGGTTCTTGGGAAGGCACGGGGAGGATGGACTGCTAAGGACAGGAGGAGAGGATACCAGGGTTGCCTGGCCCAATCCGGGGCAATCAGAATGACCCTGTAGGATTGGGCTCTGATTTTGACTAGCACTTTGAACAGGAGAGGGAAAGGAGGGAAGGCATAGAGGAACTTCCCTTCCCAGCTGAGGGCTAAGGCGTCCAGAGGGACTGAGCCCAAGACTGGGGGCCTGCAGCAAAAGAGAGGAAGTTGATGATTGTCTGGATCTGCAAATAGATCTATTTGCGGAGTGCCCCATTTGGCAAATACCACTCCCAGAACCAGGGGATCCAGGGACCACTCGTGATGGCCCTGAGAGATCCTGCTGAGAGCATCTGCCAGGACATTGTCTTTGCCTGGAAGATGAACTGCCGAAAGGGAGGTGTTCAGGGAGTACGCCAGAGACCACAACTTCATGGCTTCGGTGCACAAGGCCGGAGACCGAGTGCCCCCCTGTTTGTTGATGTACCACATTGTAGTGGTGGTGTCTGTTCTGACCTGCATAGCCTTGTTCTGAACAGATTCTGAGAAAGCTTGAAGTGCTAGAAAAACTGCTCTGAGCTCCAACAGGTTGATGTGGAGTAGAGATTCCTGTGGGGACCACAGTCCCTGGGTAGTGAGGTTGCCCATGGGGGCCCCCCACCCCAAGAGGGATGCATCTGTAGTAAGGATTAATGAGTGAGGCGGAGTGACAAAGGGAACTCCTTGTCTCAGATTGCTCTGATCCTGCCACCACTGAAGGGCTTGGATCAGGGTTCGAGTAACTGGGATCAGTTTGGTAAGAGGATCCTTTCTTTGTGACCAAAAGGCCCTCAGATGGAACTGAATGTCTAATTTGAAACCTTGCTCCTTGCACTGCTGCTGTGGAAGCAGCCATGTGCCCTAGGAGCTGCAGAAAATGCCTTGCTGGTCGAGAGACCTGCAGGGTGAATGAAGAGGCCAGGGAGACAAGGGCGTTTGCCCTGTCTAGAGGGAGGAAGGCCCTGGCTTCCTGGGTGTTCAGCTCTGCACCTAAGAAGGTTAGGAGCTGGACAGGCTCCAGTACTGACTGAGAGATTCAGAACGAAACCTAGTGACGTAAGGAGTTGTTGGGTTATCTGAAGATGTAGGTTGACCTGATCTGGGGATTGTCCTACAATGAGCCAATCGTCCAAATAAGGAAAGATGGAAATCTTTTATCTTCTTAGGCAAGCTACTGCTACTGCCAGGCACTTGGTAAATACCCTTGGAGCCGAAGTAAGTCCGAAGGGCATTGCTGAGAGCGAGGAGGGTGGAGACCTCTGACTCCAAGGCGAGTGCCTCCGATGGAGATGCAGGAGGAAAAGATCTGGCCCTCAGCTCCGGAAATTTTTTGAAGCTGAGGACCAGTCCCTGGCTTACTACTTCCAGGACCCACTTGTCTGATGTGAGAGACTTCCAGTCCTGGACAAAGTAAGCCAGCCTGCCCCCTACCGGTAGAGAAGCGGCCCTGGCTACCCCATCAGGGTGCCTGCTTGGCAGGGGCTTTGGGCTGAGGAGTGAAGCAGGCCTGCTTGAACCCTCCGCCCCTTCCCTAAAGAATCCCTCTGGCATAGGCGGAAGAGGAGGCTTGAGCCTCGATAAAAGGCCTATGAAAGGCCTGCCCCTACCCCTGGGGCTGCTTCTGAGGAGTGGCCTGCCTTTCCTTGGCCTGTGCACCCGATAGGTGGTCCTGTATTCATCCATTTTTTCACATAATTCTCTGTTTGCTCCCAAACAGAGAATTGCCAATTACAGGAAAATCAATGGCTTTTGACTGGGTATCCTGTAACAATGTGGTGCATCTGAGCCAGGCCATTCTGCGAAGAGCCACAGAAGTAGCCATAACTCTAGAAGATACATCATTAGAGTCCACTGCAGCATGAAATTGCATTTTTGAACCCTCGATACCATCTAAAGCTACCTGTTCCAGATCCCTGGCAAACTTGTCAGGGAGTTGTTTGACTAGAGCCAAGACAGTATCCCATCTGGTATCTGGCAGCATAAGCCATGTAATTTGCTTGTCTGAGCCCCAAGGATGCTGCCATGTACTGTTTCTTAGCCATAGCATCAATCTTCCTGGAGTCCTTTTCAGGAGGATGTGAAGCTAGGGGGATATTTGCCTTGTCACAAGCTGCAGCCTGCACGACACCCACATGGCTGCATTGCTGTGTGAGAAATTCTATGTCAGAACCTGATAAGGTATACCTTCTGTCCATCCTTTAATCCATAGGAGGTATAGAATGAGTAGTTTTTAAAACTTTTACTGTCTGTTTCCTGAAAGATTTATGAAGGGGAATAGACAGTCTCTTAGATTCTGGAATATCCATCATTTCCACATAATCAGGCTCTTCCTGATCATTCACAGCTTCCTCAACAGGAAGCTGAAGAGTTTCAGCAACCTTCTTGTAAAAAATAAAATGAGCAGGGGACTCAGAAAGCCTGGGGGGGGGGACCCCTAAAGGTCTGTCTGGAGAGGTATCTGGCTCAATAGGAGCGTCCAGATCTTCCAGACCATAATTACTCTCTTCATACTCTCTCCCCCATGGTTCATAAAATTCCTCAAAATCATAATCCTGAACCGATGGGACTTGATGAACCGAACATCTCCCAGATGGGGACGGTTCAGGAACCAGGGAAAGAGACTGGACAATTTGGATTGCTTTGGCTATCTCTTCAGCTGTTGGGGAAAGGACTTTTTCCACAGCAGCAGACTTTCTAGTCCTTTTTGCAGGAACTGGCTCCTCTGAGCCAGCTCTTCGTTTGCCCGAGGAAGTATGGCCCTGGTCAGAGGGCACTCCCTCAGGTTCGGTTGGCACCGAACCGGGCTGGC
Organism: Neoceratodus forsteri; assembly: GCA_016271365.2. Taxonomy (NCBI): domain Eukaryota; kingdom Metazoa; phylum Chordata; order Ceratodontiformes; family Ceratodontidae; genus Neoceratodus; species Neoceratodus forsteri. Next base: position 586,190,093 of record JADMNL010000022.1, read on the forward strand.
CATCCGGGTCAGCGGACTTTTTGGCCTCTCTTTCCCTGAGCCTACCAACTCTCTTTTCAACGGTGGCAGCAGGGAAATTCTTGCAAATCTGGCAATCTGAATCGAGGTGGTCAAACCCCAGGCAATAAACACAGGAGGTGTGAGGTCAGCCTTGGCAAGGCTTCCCACACCTCACAGTGCTGAAACAGTGGGTCGGTTTTTCTTTTGGGTTTCTCAGACGTATGCCAGCCTAACCAAAACTTGCCCGTTTATGGCAATCCGCAAGCAAGACTCTCCTATCGGTTCCCAACCGTGTTACGGTCGTGGAAAAACCGTAAAGAAATTCGGTTTTTAGAACCGATAGGAACCGAACCGCACTCTAAAAGGACTAGTAATTTTAAATAAACTTAACTGGTTCAAACCGAACCCGATAAATCTTTACAAGTTCACACAGAATTACGTATGTAAAACCTATCTATTACTTACGTTACCACAGACAGAGCTTAGACGACGGTTGCGGTTAAATAAAGACGAATTTTAAACTTTTAAACTGTTTTAAACGCCTAAAATGAACCGAGCAAAAGGAGAAATCTCGGAGCGACTGTTCAATGAGGCGGAGTAAAGAATCTGACGGTTTTGGTTTGAAAGCAAGCAGACAGAGCTTCCTTAACCGAGCTCACGCTCAAGATTCCATGCCTTGCATGGAAGTTAACTATTTTACCTCCGGAGCAATTCTAACCTGCGGTCATACTGCAATTGTCATAATATAGCAAGACTTCATGTTGTTTGAAAAATTATGTTTTAGCCTGTGATCAGCTCATGGGAAATTTTAGCAGAGACTATGGTGACAAGGATGGAGAAACCCACACTTTCTACACAGTAGTTTAACAACAGAGCTCTCCAGATCTCCAAACCATATCCATTTCCTACAAGGGTCCACATAGGAAACTCCACTACTAGCAGCTCCCTCCCCCCTTCCTCTAACAAAGCCACAGTACTGGCAGAAGAGGCTACTTTTAGTGGCAATGATCCAGACCCTTGCCCAATAATGTAGATCCGAGTCAGAAATGGACTAGAAATTGGATGATACATCAGGCAGAGTAGGGTCCCTACAATCCAGAATGGGAACACTCCAAGCACCTTACCAAAAATCTGTGGAAATTTCCTATAACACGCTAGACTCCCCTGCCCAACTGATTTAAGAAACTACCTTACTGATACAACACCTTAAAATCACGTAAAGGGCTGCCATGTTCAAGCACTACACCTCCCATAAGAGTCCCGGGAGAAACCCCACTGCATCTGCTGTCTAAATGGCTACCTTGGCTTCTTAATTACCACACATCATCAAAAAGCTGCGAGATAAAAAAAAAAAAAAAAGGAGTTGGGCATCACAGTGTACTGACACAATAACAAGTTAATACAGCAGTAAAACTTCCAAAAGACAGAAGCGATTACACCGGTGCTTTGTCATGGCTATGCCTGAAAAATCTACACAGGGTAACCCTAAAGTAAAGCACTGCATTACACACACACACACACACACACACACACACACACCTCATGGTGTACTCAGGAACTGGCGAATGTCTCCTTAGAGAGCTCCACCAGCTTCACTCCCTGTCCTACAAAGGTTCACAGATTTATTTTTACTCTGACCTTTCATTCAGCACCATATAAGAGGTATAAGCAGTTTAATGGAGTGTTGAGCTTTATAGGACACTACCTCCAACAACAACTGCTTCTCCTTGTCGGCGGGCTACATACAAGCCCAGAAATGGGCTGTGATGTCATGAAGTAGAGCCTTCAGTGTGAGGAGAGCATTCAAAAAGATAGAGAATAAGATAGGACCTTGAACACAGCCCTGTGGAACACCCAAGACTATCAGACTGGAGGAGTGGATCCCTCAGAAGGGCTAATTCAAACAGTCTAGGCAGCAGCAAACCATCACACCGAGTGGTGAGAAAGAACAGCACGTTCAGTTCTGTCAAATAGGCAGGAATGAGCGACTGTGTCAAACACCTTGGCCAGACTAACAAAGACTGTAGCAGAAATTATACAATGGCAAGAAAAATCCTGGACTTTGATTGGTCAGTCTTGGGCTGGACCCGTGATGTTATCCCAGGACATCATCACGGGTCTAGTCTCATCATTATGCAGATGACATTATAGAGCTCTTTTCTGCATCTCCTCTTAAGAAACAAAAATATTTTTCCACACTAATAAAAACATTCTTTAAAATGATTTTTTAATTTTATATACAACAACGAGCCATTGTATAATAGCAATAATGCCCTCCAGGGTGTGTGTCTTTTGGGATAACGTCACACCTCAGTTGTTGGACGCCTATGGCCTCGTGCCCAACCACCTAAGGCATGACGTTATCCCAGCACGACACACACCCTGTTGGGCATTACTGCTTAAGTAAACCCTGGTCTATCCCTTTCTAGACATAATCAGTAAATATTTGAGAAGGGAGGAGATGGCTGAGTGGCTTTTCTTAAAACCTGATTGAAAGGGGCTGAGAAAGGAAAAGGAGTCAAGGAACGCAAACTGCTTGGATACAGCCACTCTTTTTTGAAACCTAGTGACAGCAGCAGTTAGGAAAAAAAAGCAGGTAGTTACCAGGCATAATGGGGTTCCCTCATTTATGGAGAGGAAGGACCCTACCTCAATTGCAGGTATGAAGAAGACAGGTTAAGAAGGGAGAAGAGAAAGGCCACAATACCAAGAGCAAGAAGATAGGAGCATGGGGTCCAGACCATCAGGGCTTTTAACCATAACTGGATCAGGGAAGCAGCAAGCAGAGGCAGCAGTTGCTGGTAAGATGGAGAAGGAGAAACAGGCTGCATGGGGGGCAAAGCAGGCAGGGGAAAGGAAGACAAGGCACATTTATTTTGAGGTGCCCCTTCTTGGAGGCTCAGGGCACTGCTCAGAGACATACAAACAAATCATTAATCTCAAGCTGTAGACTGGTTCAAGTCCTATCTTACAGTTCGAACAGTGTGTCTAACAGGTGATGCCCTGCCCCCAAGCTGGTGTCCTCAAGCTCCATTCTGGGTCAAACTTTTTTCTTCTTTTAACTATTTATTCACAGCAGTGCAGAAGATTTCCATATACAGAACAACTGTCATTTATCAGAGATCTTGCTTTGAAAAATGACATGATATTTAGGACACGATTACAATTCCAGAATTATAATTTCAAGAGGGGCGTAGAGGGAAGACCATAGACAGTTTATAAATCCAGCATGACAATCATGGAACAAATGAATCAGAGAAATATAAAATACCCATGATCTCCATGAAAACTCAAAACATGTCTTTTGACTTCCGGTTAGGACATGGCACTGTCAGCACATGGGGAAGAGAGTTCTCGCCCTGCTGCAGAAGAACAAGACTTTTCTACCCGCTCCAATACTAACCAACACTTCAAAAACGAGAGACTTGTTTTTCCCCTTCTATCAGGGAGAAATGGGCAGTGAATCCCCTGGGGCATGGCACGCCTGCAGCATAATCGCAATCTCTACCAGCCCTGCACAAGCTACCAAACAACGAGGATTGCAGCCTGACAGACTTCGCCACTTCTCCAGCTCACGCTTCTCTTCTTACTCCGCAGTCTGCTAGTTGGATGGGAAGGGAGGACAAAAAGAAAACAATGGCTAGCGAGTCACAATCTGAGGAAATTCTCTCTGCAATCTCAGAGTTTCGTGCCGAGATGAGAGACGCCCTTAAGGACTTTCGAACAGACCTGGAAGACCTACAGACCTGGATCTCAGAGGCTGCTGCCCAAATTACAAACAACAGCCAAAACTGAAACTCTAGAAAGGGCTGTGCAGGCTTTAGCCGAGGAACAGCTCTACACCTCCATGAGACAGGAGGATTTGGAGAATCGAGGGAGGAGGAAAGGGTCTACAGAATTCCAGAGGGGAGGAGGAGAATGATCCGGTGACATATACAGACTATTTGTTGCGCTTGGTGCTCGAGTTAGGCCCGGACTTTCAAACTGACATTGAAAGGGCTCACAGGGCGCTGAGCCCTCGACCATCGAAGCCAGAAGCTAGACCCAGATCCTTTGTAATGCGCTTTGCCAACTTTTACCAGAAAGATCAACTCCTTACAAAAGCCTGGCGTAAACAGAAAATAATGCTGGGCAACCATCGGATAATTTTCGACGACTACAAGCCAGCCACTCAGCACTTGAGGAGAGAGTACTCCCCCTTGTTTACCCTCCTAAGGGCCAAGATTTGAGATTTCGCACCCCCTATCCCGCAAAGCTGGTAGTCCTGTACCCACTGGATCTGTCACCTATAATACAGCGGCCGAGGCTAAAGTTGATCTACTTCATTGAGAGGGATAATGTCCCAGAATGATCCAAAACTGGCGATGACGGCCGCACCCCCACTTTCCAGATCTGGCACCCAAGAAAGAACTCATGTGGAGATTGGAGATTCCCACCTTCAGCAACTAATGGACAGGGTGCGCTCTCTGAGGAATCCTACACTGCAGGCCGGCTAGGAGCTAGATTTTCAGTTTAAGGTACTATTGGGGTCGGGGATGAGGTGCGGGGAGGAAGAGCCTGGCCGCGTTGTAGTGACGGGGTAGAGGGCTGGTAACTGCTTCATTTTAGGTTTCACGGTTATTATAGAATAAACAAGGCTGCCTCTATTACAGATCTGGCACACAGATGAGGCCTGTGAGGCGCCTTGCTCTCCCCTCTCCTCGATGTGGCCTGGTTTGGGTGGGCTCCCCCCCTTTTCCAGCAGTGAAGGGGGTTCTCCCTTCCCGCCCCACTTGTTGGGGATGGGCGGACAGCATTTTCCTGGTCGCCTACCTGCTGTCCCAACTATTTCAAAAGTTGATTTATTCAGAGACTACTGACAATCGACCCTCCAGTTCAATAATGAACCTGAGTAACTGGAAATCTACAGTGGATCAAGAAGGGTGACTTTGGGGGGTGGGTCGAGGGAGGCTCCGTAGAGGAGACAATAGGACATACCAGAAAAGCTTACCTTAATGGGAGGTGAGGGTGCTGTTGGGGGGGGGGGTGAATGGTAGGTCATGGAACAAGTATCCCTGTATAATCAATGGATTATAATCCACAGCTATTAAGAGGACAAGAGTTACAGTGCCTTCAGAAAGTATTCACCCCCCTTGGATTTTGTCACATTTTGTTGTGTTATTACCAGAATGTTTAATGTATTGAAATGATTTTTTCCCCTTGATTCACACAGCATTCTCAACAATTTAAAGGGGCAAAAATATTTCTATTGTGTAACAAACATTTATGAAACAATAAAAACTGAAATATCTTGTTTACTTAAGTATTCACCCCCCTGAATCGATACTTTGTAGAAGCCCCTTTGGCAGCAATTACAGCTTTGAGTCTTCTTGGGTATGTCTGTATCAGCTTTGCACATCTGGATATGGGGATATTCACCCATTCTTCCTTGCAAATTTGCTCAAGCTCTGTCAAGTTGTATGGGGAGCATCGGTGAACCGCAATCTTTAAGTCTTTCCACAGATTCTCAATGGGATTCAAGTCTGGGCTTTGGCTGGGCCACTCAAGGACATTCACCTTCTTGTTCTGAAGCCACTCCAGTGTTGCTTTGGCTGTATGCTTGGGGTCGTTGTCCTGTTGGAACGTAAATCTTCGCCTCAGTCCAAGGTCTACTGCAGACTGATGCAGGTTCTCCTCAAGGATGTGCCTGTATTTGGCTCCATTCATTGTGCCCTCTATCCTGACAAGTGCCCCAGTCCCTGCCACTGAAAACCATCCCCATAACATGATGCTGCCACCACCATGCTTCATGGTAGAGATGGTGTTACACAGGTCATGAGCCGTGTTCGATTTGCACCAGGCATAGCGCTTTTCATTCAGGCCAAAGAGTTCAATTTTTGTTTCATCAGACCAGAGAATCTTTTGCCACATGGTCTCAAAGTCTGCCACATGCCTTCTTGCAAACTCCAGGCATGCTATTATGTGGCCTTTTCTCAGGAGTGGCTTCCATCTAGCCACTCTCCCATAGAGGCTACATCTGTGAAGTGCTGCAAAAATTGCTGTCCTCTGGACGGGTTCTCCCATCTCAGCCATGGAACTCTGTAGTTCTGTCAGGGCGGTCACTGGGTTCTTGGTCACTTCCCTGACCAAGGTCCTTCTTGCCCGGTTGTTCAGTTTGGGAGGACGGCCTGCTCTAGGAAGAGTCTGGGTGGTTCCATAATCTTTCCATTTCCTAATGATGGACTTGACTGTGCTCCTGGGAACTTTCAACACCCTAGAAATGTTTTATACCCCTCCCAGATCTATGCCTCCTCACAATTCTATCACGGAGTTCTACGGACAGCTCCTTGGTCTTCATGGTAGAGTTTCTGCTCTGACATGCACTGTCAGCAGTGGGACCTTATATAGACAGGTGCATTTCCTCTGAAATCATGTCAACCATTTGAACTGACCACAGGTGGACTCCATTCAAGTTTTAGAGTGATCTCACAAGGAAATTGGATCCACCTGAGCTCAGTTTGGAGTGTCATAGCAAAGGGGGTATATACTTATCAAATCAAGACATTTCAGGTTTTTATTTTAAATTACATGTACAAAAAATTCCAGAAGTTTCATTCCACTTTGACATTAGAGAGTAAATTGTGAAGATACGTGACAAAAAATTCCCATATAAGTGTATTTTAATTTGAGTTTGCAACATCACAAAATGTGACAAAATCCAAGGGGGGTGAATACTTTCTGAAGGCACTGTACCGAGTTAAATCCGGGGGTCCACTTGAGGAGGGGCCCCCTCATTCTGACCTTTCAGATGTCTCCCCCCCCCATTGGGTCTAATACCACTTATTTAAAACTTGTGTCCCCACTCAATACCAGGCTTATGTCATTAAAAAATGTGCTCGTTCCTTGGCCAATTGACATAAAAGGACACTTCAACCTATCTGGCTGTATCGTGCCCGTTCCCCCCCTTCACTATTATTCAGCCAGGCAGAGCATCACAGCTCTATTTTCCCAAGGGTTGCCTCGAATCTTTACTATGGGCGTGCAACCTCATCTTGTAACCCCTTCATCGGCCCTCCCTCAGGAGCTACTAATCCCAGGATTACACCCGGGTAGGGGTGTAGTCCCCAGCCCATTTGTCCCGAGTTGTTTCCACATATCTTATTCCAACTCCCGAGGGGATCTGGATTCTTTCTTTGGAAAGCCGTGTGTCTACTTTCCTGTCTCATTTCTATGATCATCTGAACTGTTTGGTTGAAACGTGACACCCATGTCCTTGCCACTACAGGAGCAGTTCTCTTAGTGGTGGAACTGTTCCTTGAGGAGGTGTTCCTCCTCAGGTGAGCCTTTATCCACCATACGTGGGTGGCGCCTCACTTTCCTAAGGTTAAGGAATTTTCCTTCCCTGGGACCTGGGTGGAGGACGGCTGTGTCTCCCCCAATTGTGGAAGAACACTTGTATTTAGTTTTCTCCATCAGGAGATATGTTATTAGGAAAAGTTTTCTGATGTTATTACTAAGGCTGACGTTAAAGTTTGGTAAGTTATATTTTAAAAAGGAAGATGACAACTTTCAGGAATATTCAGGGCACCCCCTTCAAGTTGGGAGGATTTGTTCCCCAGAGGGCTACTGCATTGGTTACCACCACTCGGTCCAGAACTGTTGGACATGACCCGATAGGGCCACCGGATACAGAGTAGGAAGTAAAAATGAGTCTCTGTGTCTATTTTCTAAGCCCCCATGGACTTCAGTGAGCCTCCCGGTTCATAACTACAGTATTTCCCCCAAGATATTATGGTTACTGCACCAGTTAAAATTTTTTCACAGAATGTGAACGGCTTGCAGTCCCCAGTGAAGCGGTACAAGATTATGCAACATCTGGGAAAGCAAAAGACAGATTTGTATTTTTTACAAGAGTCACGCCTCTCTGAGGTTGAGCATTCCAAACTGCACTGGGGAGGCAGATACCGAGTGACAGCATCCTCTCATCCGAGGGGACGCAAGAGGGGAACAACTATTTTGACCACATCCTCAACCCCCTTGGAAATGCATGATTCCTACCTAGATCCACAAGGTCGATATGTAATTTTGACAGGGTTACTGTATTCTCAAACAGTGACCTTAGTTTACCCCCAAGACATTGCTCCCTGTTATACGGACCTTTACAAAGGATGGTGGAGAGGCTCAAGGGAATTCTGATAACTTGGTGGGGGTTAGGATTTCAATATTCCTTTTAATCCTCATTTTGATTCCTCAAATCCCAAATCTAATAGGCTCTCCGGGGTTGCTAAATATTTAAAAGGGAATTTTACGTTTCTGAGTTTTGAGGATGCCTGGCGGAAACTCTTCCCATCAGTTAGAGGATATACTTATTTTTCAGGCAGGCATAACACATATTCGTGGCTTATTTTTTTTATTAAGGGGGAACACCTTACATTAATATACGATATATTAGTCGAGCTAAGGATTTTATCTGATCATAATCCAATAATTCTCAAAATTGACCTGGGCAAACAAAAGAGGTTCAAGCTCTGGAAGTTCAATGTTTTCCTCCTTTGGGATCAGGAATTTCTAGACCAATTCAGGAAGCGCATCCCACTGATAATCCAAGATAATTATCTTCTGAAGTTTCTCACCCAATACAATGGGACACTTTAAAGGCAGTTTTTAGATGTGAATTATTGGAATACGCCTCCCGAAAACAAAAGATGATAAATGCAAGACTTTTTTTAACAGAATATTTAGCCTCATACCAACTCTTCTATAGGGAGGGAGATGCAACTCTACAACGTCGGATTATAAGTCTAAAACAAGAAATACAGCAAATATTGGACTATAGAACTCTCCAGAGCTTGCATTACCTAAGGCATTACAACTACGAGAGGGGTGCTAGAGTTAGAGTACTGGCGCGGAAACTTAGAGATGACCAAACGGACCTTGACTATCTTAAAACTAAGAACTAATGCAACAGGCACAACCATGTACAAGGAAGAACAAATCAGGCAAGTTTTTACACAGTTTTATGAACCCCCCTTTATGCTGCTCCTCACCCATCACAAATCCAAACCAGACTGATATCAGAGTTCCTAGAAAAGCTTCACCTACCCCAATCATCGGAGCTACAAACTAGCACTTTGATGCGGCCAATTAGACCGGAGGAAATACTCCAACAGATAAAGGATCTGAAACCTCTAAAGTGCCCCACCCAGATGGCTTTGGCCCAGAGTAGTACAAGATCTTTGCACCATAGCTCCTCCCCAGCTTTTTACCAGCCTGTAGAGCAGTGGTCAAAGGGGAGACACCGCCGCCCTCTTGAGAGTTATGCTGTTCTCGCTCCCTTACTTAAAGCCGAAAAAGACCCTTCTCTTCCTTCATCCTATCATCCTATCTTGATTTTAAATGTGGACTACAAAATATTTATGGCAGTATGGGCCAAACGGCTGGAACCCATACAGTTAATACACAAAGACCAATCGGGCTTCATTAAACAGAGAAGCACATCTGATCATTTACGCCGTGTTTTACTCCTTTTAGAATATATCCACGCCAGAAAAATTCCCTCCACTATAATAAGCTTGGACGCCGATAAAGCGTTCAATAAAGTGGGATGGGAATTTCTGTGGGCCACTCTTTCTAAATATTCTTTCCCAGATTCCTTTCTCTCTTGTTTGCAGCAAATTTATACCCATCCAAAGGCCTATGTTTGGGTGAATGGCTCTCTGTCTTAACCAATACCTATACAAAGGGGTACATGACAGGGGTTCCCCCCCTGCCTTCATTATTTGTGCTTTATAATTTGTGCTTTATATTGAACCTCTGGCCGAGGCCATTCGCCAGAACATCCAGATAGAGGGAGTCCCAGTGGGTCAGAAACAACATAAGGTGGCCTTGTTCGCCGACGATATTTTGGTGACAGCCCTTTCTCCGCAGATTTCTCTCCCTGCATTATGGGACAACCTTGAACATTTCGCTACCGTATCTGCCTTTCAGTTAAACATAGCTAAAACAGATCTCCTTACACTGTATTTTACTCCCTGGACAACCCTTAAAAAACAATTTCCCATAAAATGGCATCAAACTAAATTTAAATATTTGGGAATTCATATGCCAAGGGATCTGGATAACCTAGTGCTGCTAAATTATGAACCCTTATCAACCCAGATTCAAGCTGATTTGGCTGGGTGGTCCAAGTTACCGCTAAATTTCTTCCAACGAATCAAAATTATTCGTATGATAGTACTGCCGAAACTTTTGCATCTTTTTCAAAATATTCTGTCCCTCCAAGTTTTATTTCCAGTCATGGGACAGAATTATATCAAACTTCATTTGGAATGGTCAAAGACCAAGAATTAGGATGTCTCTACCGCAACTCCTGCTTTCCTTTGGTGGCTCCAACTTACCCAATCTGAAACTTTATGCACTAGCTGCCTTTTTTAAGATATTAACTATATGGTTATCTCCCATAAATGAGACACCCTGGAAGGATTTGGAGTTTGCAATAAATTACCTACACGATATAAACAAGGTAGTTTTATCCACAAGAGCCAAGGCACCACCTATACGTGATTGAATACCCTTTACATTCAAAATTTTGAAACTATAGTATAGGTTAAAAACACAAAGGTTTCAGGGCATTTTTTCCTTTTTTTTTATTACACTCATTTCTAGGGACGAGGGGTTTCTTCCGGCAGTCACAGATCATACTTTCTCTAGATGGAGGAGAGTGGGACTTACATTTTTTAAGCAATTTCTTTCCCCGACTGGGATAATTCCATTCAAAACTCTTAAAAAAAACTTATGACTTATCTGATACAGATCAATACCAAAATATCCAGGTTAGAAATATTTTACAACAAAGAGAGATAACATCTAAATTAACAGACCCCATTCCAATGGCATCGAAGTTTTTTGAAGACCACATTAATGGACGAGTTTAGGGTCACCAAAAGGAATGTTTCTATAAAATTCTTAGAGAGGGGATGGGCGATTCCTCCCTCTCCGTTTGAGCTGCTGGAACAGGGACCTAGAATTAGATATTTCCGAACAGGAATGACTGCAAGCATCTCCCCTGGCATACGAAGTAACCCACTCAACTAAATGGCGTGAGTTTCCCTGGAAATGACATATCCGATTTTTTTGATCTCCGGCATTTCTAACTAAATACCTCCCCTCCCGATACAGTACATGCTGGCAGAAATGCTCATGCCCACACGCTGACCTCAGCCATGTTTTTTGGACATGCCCGCAGTTGAGACCTTTTTGGTGATTGCTGCAGCAGGACAGAGCAGATTGTCTGGGAGAGGTGGCAGAGCTTACATCCGAGATGGTCCTATCTATATTCTCCCCAAAAACACCTTCCTGGTATCTAACTTTACTACCCATTTATATTTTGCTAGCCAAGTCGGCAATAACCAGAAGATGGGGCACCTTGAGTATTTCTACTGTGGGAGATTGGAGGAGCTTGATTTTAGATATCTACTACATGGAATCCCTCACAGCCAAACTACATAATAAATATTCTGCATTCGAGGTTCAGTGGAGACCCTGGGTGATGCACCTCTCTAGATATGACCCTGATTTTGTCCCTTGAGCCTCTCCACATAGCTTCAACCTGCAGCTTCTGGGAGATTTTGGACCATGTGATGTCCTGCAATGCAGCCGTCACATCTGCTCTAAGTTTTTGTTTCATGGGGGAATATCATTTAGATAACAACTCTGGGGGTGTTAAGCCCTTTGGACAAATGATTTAGTCATGTTTTAGAAAGAATAACACAGACACTGAAATGAAGACACTGTTAATTTTATTGCTTTTATTACCTGAACATCAATGATCAAGCAATGTGTAACAATGTGACATGACGATGACTGCACAACATGTTGTTCTCACCTCTATCCAATAAAAAGAAATAAAATAAAAACACGTCTTTCTTCCCAAATGGCTAGCAATCATCCTTTCTACAAAGCAGACTTCATTTACCACCTTATGCCACTGGGCAAGTGAAGGGGCTTCCATTTTTCATCAGAGGCTGGTGATTTTCTTTTTAGCCGCTTCCAAATAAAAATAACACTTAATCCCCTTAGAGGGGATTGTACCATCTTCAAATACGGGCCCAGTCTATTTTTCAGGCTCTCTTGACATCCCATCTGTCGGTCTCTCCTCCTATATTCATTTACAGAAGAACTTAAGAAAAGTGTTGGCAGATGGGGACCGTGTATTCCATCTAGTCTGCCCAAGGTGGCTACCCACCTATTGAATTTATTTTCCTAAGTTGCCCACATTGCCTGTCCCAAGCAAGTTTGAATTCTCTTACTGTCTTCGATGCCACCACTTCTGGTAGCAGGCTATTACATAGGTCTATAACTCTCTCTGTGAAAAAGTACTTTCTAGAGTTGCTTTTAAATTTGCCTCCCACCAGACGCAAGTTGTGCCCCTTTGAACACGCCGCCCGGTTTTCCTTTTAAGTTGTGTCAATTCCCTTGACATACTTAAATGTTTCTATCATGTCCCCCATTTCTTCTCTGTTCCAGAGAGAACAAATTCAACTCTGAGTCTTGTCTCATATGGCTCATGATGCAGCCCCCGCATCATCTTTGTGGTCCTTCTCTGCACTCTCTCCAAACAGTTGATGTCCTTTTTATGTGACGCCTCCAGAACTGGACACAGTACTCAAGGTGTGGAATCACCAAGGATCTGTAGAGAGGCAGGATAACTTACTGCTTTCTGTTCATAATACCCTTCCTATGCATCCGAGGATACCACTTGCCTTCTGCGCTGCTTTTTCACACTGTAGGTCGATGATATGGTACTCTGGTCCCTCAATCCCAGAAAAGCAGTCCAGGCTGCAGAATTATCTTCTGAGAGCGCTATGCTGGTTCCAGACAAATCAGCTCAATATTAACACCAAGAAAACCATATCTATGACATTTAGTACCATTCAGAAATTGGCCAAACTCTCCTCCCTCCCCTCCGTTTCTACCCTTAATGGCACTGCCTATTATCTACTCCCCACTTTCAAGTATCTTGGCATCTGGCAGGACAGTCGTCTCTACTTCTCTTCACACATTGACTACAGCCATACCAAACTCCACCCTAAGCTAGGGGCCATGTACAGAAATAAAGACATCCTCTCTCCTGTGGTTCACTGAGAGCTCCTTATCAAAATGAAAAAATGATCCCACCTGATTTTGATTATGCCAACGTGGTCTTCGCAGCCACCCCTGCCTCATCCCTCTTCAGATGGGACACTTTTTTTTAATGCTTTTTGCCACTCTGCCACCAAAGCCTCCCCCATACGCACCTCTGCCCCCTCCACTCTTCCTTCTCTCTTCAGCTACGCTGCCAGCACCATGCCACCACCCTTACTTCCAAATTCTGGTTTGGGTCTCTCCCCTCCTAGCTCTCCTCTCTCCCCACCGCATCACCTTCCTCTTCTCAGCGATGCTCCGGAGACCCCCATACCCTCTCTCGCACATCCCCTTTCCAATTCAAGGCAGGCTGTCTTCTTTTATCGTCTTCCCTCCTTCTGGAACTCTCTTCCTAGTTCCCTTCATTCACCTCTCTCCCTGCACTCTCTAAAATGTATCATTTCTCAATCCCTCCCTCCCTTCCTCTTGCTCATGTCTCTCCTCCCAGCTACCTGGGTGAGGCTCTCTCCTCTCAGTCTCAACTTGCCTTCTACGCTCCGCTTTCCGTAACCCATTTGACTCCTAATTGCCAACTGAAATCCATTCACATCAACCTCTTATGATTCTTTCATTCCTGCCTCCTTTAGTTTCTCCTTTACAGCTAGTTTCCTATGCCAACTTTGGGCTACAAATGTTTTGCAATGTTTACCAATGTATCATTGTTAATTCATTACTTTTAATTTTTTTAATATTTGTACACCATATTTATACTGTAACGTGACTTCATTTGTTTCCAGCCCCCTTTCCCCCAGGTCACACCTGCAAACAAGCCTCTGCTCAGTGTGCCTCTCCCGGTTACCAACATTTCAAACAAATAAGGACTTGATGCAGGCTAGACTTCTCTGCAAACATCGATGCTATCCATACTATGCTCTGCCCAAAGCTTGGTGCCCTGTACCAGAACAAAGACTGCTTCACCCCTCATGTCTGCCAGGAATTGGTTACAAAGATGGTGCCTCCAGTCTTTGACCATACTGATGTGGTCTCCAGTTCTGCCCCCTCCTCCTTCCTCGCCAGACTGAGCACCCCCGTTTAAATCTGTCATTTTGCCCAAAAACTCACCCATTCATACTCATCACTGCTACCCTCTATTCCTCCAGTCTCCTGCACCACTGTGTTTCTTTTATCTCAAAATTCTGGTCTGAGCCTATGCCCTTGTATCTGTCCATGCTCAGCTTCCCCCATTGCCTCCACCTTGTACTCCCTTTGTTCCAGGGATCCATGTTCCTCCTCACTCATCTGCTAGACAATCTGCATTCTCCTGTTGCCTTCCCTCACTCTGGAACATCCTGCCTGCTGGATGTAAATCGCCGCAGCTACAACACTGTAGTCGACATCCAGGACAGCGACTGGCACAATGCAGACAGCTGGCACTGTGCCATCAAATGAAAGTTTTTTTTTGCAGAGGCCTCGCCCCCCCCTCTTATTAAAATAACCCGACTCCAGGTCAGTGTTGTTTCGGGTTGGCGGCGTAAATCCAGGAGAAACAGTGCCTGTGTACAGTGGGACCATGACAGCGACCCACCCATATTTGTCACTGTAATGGTCTTGGCTGTGAAAGTTTCGTGGTTGTGAGGGTATATGCTCCCCTGCTTCCATCCATTTCTCACACCTCCCTTAAGCATAAGCTTAAACACACATTCTTCCTTCCATTCATCCCTGCATTTGTCAAGTCCCCACCTGACCTGCTTTTTCCTTTTACATCCTAGCTCATGTCCCCTCCCTGGTGCTGATGTTATGTAATGTTCTTTGTACTGACTGTTTCAATCCCATCTGTTAATTTTATCTATGAATGTTTAGCATATCATGCGCCAGAGAGCTGCTGCATTTGATGCGACTTTTGTCATATTTGCACCATCTTTGTTTGCACTTTACTTATATTGTTTTGCTCAATCCTAATGCTACTGTTGTAACTGTATCTTTACCCCTCACCTCTGGGTCGCTCCTGGAGAGGAACCCTAGCTCAGTATGCCTTTCCCAGTGGAATGAAGGAAGTAAGGGGATAAGGGCCAGCCCGTCAGTGCAGCTGTTGGATTTCGACGCAACGCCAGTAACCCGGGCTCGGGGACGGACCTGGGTTGCTGGAGGCGCCAGGGAGATTGATGGGTGTCCTTGGACTGCTCTCCTCTCGGGGGAGAGGAGAATGAATGTCCAGTGCATTATGGACTCCTGGCGGAGACCAGGGATCCGCTCAACTGGCATCTGGACATCCAGGGTGCGGGCAGACACATGACATCACTACACGTCCCTGAGGAAAAACAACATCCTTTCAGGGACACAAAAATCTCCAGCCAGTGCCTCTATGACACCCTCCTCGCTGCCTTCCATGGGCTTCCAGGCCGGCTCCTCTGACCCTAACCGAAGTCCACGACACCTTGGCAGGCAGGTGCCACAACTCCACCCTGGGGGGTAAGCCAGGGGGCAGCACGGCTCTTTTTGGAGCTGGAGGCGGTGGGGGCCATGACTAGGGCAGATGTCCTGACACTGGCTGGGACAAAAAGCATAGTTAAAAAAAAAAAAAAAAAAAAAAAAAAAAAGGAGGGAAAACCGTGACAGGGTGGGTAAGACCCTGTCCTATTTGTTATGCAGAGAGTTTTAAAGCAAGGACAGATTCTGTCCTCTTCTATTCTGTCACTTGTCTGTCTCTTGCCTGTCTGAGTGCGCAATCAAAATTTTCCTTTTGGCACCTAGGAACTGACCACTCCAATGGTTCCCCCCCCCTCAATCTCCCTACCTTCACTTGATGTTTCTATTCTTTCTTTCTTTCTCCCCTTGCTTCTTTGTGGTTAAAAGATATGTAACTATTGTATGTGGTGTAACCCGCCCCACCTCGTCCCTGCCCAGGGGTAGAACCAAGGCTCCATGGGGGTTGACCAAGAAGTCAAGGTAAGGTGGCAGAGGTGGGGGACCGGCCTCATTGACGCTCCTGATGATGCAGTGCCTGCGGGGGCAGGGGGTGTAGAAAATAGTAATTTAAAAAAAAAAATGTGTGTGACTTTGTGAAACTGGGATCCCTTGGTTTACAAATGTATATAGCTAATACTGTTGAAATGACTGCAGAATGCTATTTGGGTTTCTTAAAAAAAGAATCTCTAATATAGGCGGTTTATGCATTTTGCCCTTCACAAGCTTGTTTACAGAACTGTCAACAGAAGGCCACCTCTGGGACAAAACAATATTTTGCTGCACCTGTTAAGACTAGATCTGTTCTTCAGGCTGACCTCGGGGAAAGAAATATAAGAGTTCTGGTACATTTTGTGAGAAACAGGAGATGCTACTTACAACATCAGGATGCAGAATTTACCTGCCAGGAAAAGACCTCTTATAAAAAATACAGCAATATTTTATTTAGAGAGATTGAGATTTAAAGTGAGACACTCTCAGTAGTAGGGCTTTCTTGTTTTGTACTGCCTTTAGGTAGGGCTATCCTATTCAATTACATTTTTCTATTGTATTGCCATTGACAACAATAAAACACTACTTGCAAATTTTACAACTTCTCCTGGTCTGCCTATGCTTACTGACCTATGCCTCTACGACAATAACTAAAAACTGGTGATTGAGGATGTATCCTCCAAGTACCTTAGAGTTTGTCATAACCATCATCTTAATTTTTCTCTTCATATTGATGCCATTCATCAAAAACTCCACCCCAAACTTAGTGCTCAGTACAGTAACAAAACAAGTATCCTGCTTCCTGCCCGCTGTGAGATTACCTTAAAGATGATTCTCCCTATCTTTGACTATGGTGATATGGTTTATAGTGGTGCGCATAAATCCTCCCTTGCCAGACTGGACCCCCCTCTTTCACTCTGTCGTTTTGCACTGTACTGTTCCCCTCGTACCCACCACTGTTCTCTCTACTCTGCCCTTCCTTAATGCCAGGCACCTTTCCCATTAAGTTTCCTTTATTTCCAAATTCCGGTTTTGTGCTCTTCCCTTCTACCTTACATCCCTTTTAACCTCTCCTCATTTCCAGTTACCCTCTCTGCAGCAGTACTTCACATTCCCTCATTACTTCTAGAAAAACTACTGCTGGTTACTCTACTTTCTCTTATTCCCCTAAGCTCTGGTCCTCTCTGCCCCTTATCTACTCTACTACTTCTGCTTTCAGAAGTCTCTTCATGACTTTTGCTCTCTTTGATAAGATGGCCAACAGAGTTAAGCTAGCCCTGGCAAGAAGAAATACAGGTGAGGGAGTACAGGCAAAGTGGGCGACATTAAGGATGCAATACTTAAAGCAACATCCCATTGTGTTAGAGAAAAAAGCAAGAGCAAAAAAGAAGGAAACAACTCTGGTTCTCAAGAACAGTAGCAGAAAAGGTCAGAGCCAAAAGGCTGGCCTTCAGGAAATACAAGGGAATGCAGTGGGACAAAGATAGGGAGGCATACCAAACTTCCCTAAGGGAAGCAGGGAAGGCAGTAAGGCAGGCAAAAGCCCAAAGCAAGGAAACACTAGCATGAACAGTAAAAGAAGGTGACAAGACGTTCTATAGATACATTAGTGAAAGGAGAAAGTCCAGAGAGGGTATTGCTAAGATCAAAGGGGATAAGGGGGGAGTGTGAGGAAGGGGACCAAGGAAAGGCATCTATCCCAAATAGATACTTCTGCTCAGTATTTACTGAGGAGAAGGTAGGGCTGGGCCCACAGCTCAACACCATGGACGCAGGGAGGAGGGAAGTGTGCACTAGCCCTTTACAAAACAAAGGGTCCTACAAGAGCTCACTAAGCTCAGGGTGGATAAGGCAATGGGACCTGATGGCATACAACCCAGGGTACTAAAGGAGCTAAGGGTGGAACTAGCAGAGCCATTATCAGAACTGTTTAGTGAGAGGTCCCGGAAGACTGGAAAAGGGCACATGTAATCCCACTCCACAAGAGTGCTAGCAGAGAGGAGGCAGGGAACTACAGACCAGCCAGTCTTACCTCAGTAGTGGGCAAGATTATGGAGGCACTCCTTAAGGGAAGGATAGTGCAACACCTGGAATCCATAGGAGCACAGGATCCAAGACAGCATGGGTTTACAACAGGAAGGTCCTATCAAACTAACCTCACAGATTTCTTTGACTGGGTAACCAGAGTGGTGAACCAAGAGGGGCACAAGTTGACTTCAGCAAAGCTTTCGATATTGTTCTGCATAGAAGATTGATGAATAAGCTGGGTAGGCTTGAACTGGGTCTGAAGTTGGTCAACTGGGTGGCAAACTGGTTAATGTGCAGAAAACACAGTGGTGGCAAATGGTATACAGTCAGAGGAGATGCAGGTCACAAGTGGGGTACCTCAGGGATCAGTCCTTGGGCCAGTCCTCTTCAATATCTTCATCAGCGACATTGCAGATGGACTGGAGGGTAAGGTTTGTCTGTTTGCAGATGACACCAAGATCTGCAACACAGTAGATGATCCAGATGGGGTGGGCAAAATGAGAAGAGATCTGGATAAACTGGCAAAATGGTCGGAAGAGTGGCAAATGGGGTTTAACAAAGAAGTGCAAGATCATGCACATAGGGAAGAGAAACCCTGAAGCCACCTATAGGCTGTGAGGGGAGATGCTGGCAGTCACAAGGGGAGAAAGACTTGAGCATCATCATCACAGATAACCTGAAATCATCCAAGCAGACCACTAAAGCAGTAGGTAAGGCTAGAGGGATGTTGGGGTGTATTAGTAGGGGTATCGCAAGTCATAAGAGGGAGGTTATAATCCCTCTTTACAAGAAACTGGCTAGGCCCCATCTGGAGTACTGCGTGCAGTACTGGAGGCCGCACCTGCACAAGGACATTAACAAAAGGGAGGAAGTTCAGAGAAGGGCAACCAAAATGGTGCAGGGACTGCATCAGAAAACATATGAGGACAGATTAATGGAGTTCAATATGTATACCCTAGAGCAAAGGAGGGAGAGAGGTGATATGAGCAAAACATTCAAACATCTTATGGGCATTAACAAGATAGAGTAACATGTTTCAATATAAGGAAAATAGCAGGACAAGAGGATACAGCATGAGATTAGAGGGAGGCCTATTCAGGGGGAATGTGAGGAAGTTCTTTTTCATAGAAACGGTGGTGGGTGCATGGAATGGCCTACCTCAGGAAGTGGTGGATATGAATACAGTGCAGGGCTTCGGACAGGCATAAGGGAGCAATAAAGATGAATATGACTAGATACGCCATTGACAGAGCACAAGCCTATGGCACATTCATAAGGTAGAAAAAACTGGCAGACTGGATGGGCCTTGCAGTCCTCATCTCCTGTCAGCTTCTATGTTTCTCTCATAGTTGTCCTTGACCCTCTTACTCTAAATCACACTTCATTTTCTTCCTCCCAATAGTTTATCATGTCTATTAGTCTGTTACTTAAAATGTATTCTCTCACTACCAAGTCTTTATTTATACCTGATTTGCATATCTTTTTATGTTTATTTTACATCTGTTTTATTGGTTTATGATCTTCCACATCCCCTTTCCCCAGGACACATCTGGAAACGAGGTGTTATCAGCTGAGTGTATCTTTCTTGGTGAAACTTTTGAAATAAACTAAATAAATAAGGTTGAACACATGGAGAAGTCCGATCTGGTGCACTCCAACAGGATGCGCCCTGAAGCTCAAGCATATTAAATGGTAGGGCAATGTTAGGAGCCACTTCTCCCACAGGATGATTAACATATAGAACTACCAATGGAGACAGTGGACATGAAGATAGCACAGGCCTTCAAGGTAACCCTGGACAAATTTCTGCTTACCAAAGGAATCACAGGAAACCCTGGGTAGTAGGACGGGTGGGGAATCGTAGTAAATTAGCACATGTCTGAACAGCATACTCAGTGGTCCTTGGTCCCTGTTTAAAAGGTGAAGGGGGTGAACTTGACAGAGTCCCTTCTTACCTTAAATTACTGTGTTACTATGTATGTCAGTGTGTCTTTAACAAGGTTTTTTTGGGGGTGGGAGTTACAATTGCCATAAGGTGATAGGTCGTTATTAGATATCTCCACTTACCCTCTTCTGTCCTGTTGGTAAAATCTTTCAAGGACTCTGTCTTAGCACAGCCTTCTTTTCCAGCTTCTCCCTTATCCAGCCCTGCCGGCTACAAAAGAAACAAAATGGGGGGAAAAAAATGGTTAATATTAGGACAAAATAACACATGCCATACGACACTATTGAGAGCACTGCTTTTCAGTTTGTTTCATAAAAAATTGTTTTTTTAACATGGTTAGGAAAGTTAAAGAAACAATTTCAGCAACAAATCAGATCTTGTTTTCAGAACACATTAAACTAGATCCATCACGTAAGACTATCATTCCTCAGCAAAGAAAGTGTTCCTAAATGCATTCTTTGCCATTTTAACCCTTTGTAGATGAGACACTACTATTATGCATGCAAGAGAAAGCACTAAAACACCACAGAAATATTTCCAATGCCAACCTCCACCCCATAGCACCCTTACTTGGTTAGGATTTCTCCGGCAATGCGGGTAACCTTCAAACTCTTGGTATCAATCTTGGTTTTCTTCACCTGAAGAAAGGACATGTGGGGCCCCCGAAAGCTTGTGCACTATACCATCTTTGTACAAGATTTATGTTGGTCCAATAAAAGGTATCAAACTATCCGGCAACTCCTATTTTCTGATATAGATACCAGTAGTCCAATACACAGGAAATTTGGGGGACTATTGCCTCAAGTCTCATACTTCTCTTTTTTGTGTGTCAGAAACTACATTTGCAGCACACAAAGCTGATATGGAGGGTTCCAAGCTATCTGCCATAAATGTAACTGTGTTATTAATGTTATATCTCTTGCAAATGTTTAAAATGAACTATCAAAATCACACTGCAGTCGCTAGGAAGTAACACAATCCTACCAGGAATGTGCACATATTTTACATTCAGATGGATTTCTTAAAAGAGATTTTCTGAGATTCAGAGATTAGGGGGTAACTTGTAATAAACTGAAGCTTGTGGTGGCAACAGTCTGCATAAATGTTAATTTTTATGTGTCCGTTACCCAATGGGAAGGGACTGTAGTTTGGCCCCGACAAGGTGGCCATCCGATCCCTTCCACTTCCCAATTAACTTCCATGCCCACGTGCTATGACATCCAGCAAGGGAGAGTGTGATAGTGCACCCCATTGAAATGTTATGGATGCATTTTTTTTATTAGCATTTTGTACATTATGATGGCGAGTTAGAGATTAATAAAGGCCACCATTAGACTAACAAGGGTCTTGTTAGTCGAGCAGTGGCCTTCCTTAATCTCTAACTTGCCTTCATAATGTAGAAAACACTAATAAAAAAATACACCGATTGATTTCAATGGGGCGCATCCCCACACTCTCCCCCCTGCATAATGTGCTTGAGCATGGAAATTAATTGATTTTCTATCAATTGTGCAGTCACCCAAGGCAGCAAACTAGAAGCACTTATTAAACTGTAGTTAACTCAGCCCAAATCTATCACCCACGCAGACGTTCCCAGAATCCTTGCAAGGGCCTGAAATAAAATATATCGGGATGCTACCGTGTTTAAGAGAGTCAAACCACAATACAATACAAAGCCACACTCATTTCTCATTTCTATAGCATTCCTAACCAAACCTTCCTGAAAAAACAAATTCAACAAAGACAAAAAAATATACTGGGTCTCTAGATGGCCTCCTACTACATACTGTACAAGTACCTACTCAGCAGAAGAGAGAGCAAGGAAGAATTTCAGGTTTGCACTCAACCAATTGGTAATAATACAGAGTCCCTAGCATTTATTTCACTGCAGTGTGACAGTATCGATCACCAAGAACTATATCAACAACCAGATATTTACAAGTCAATCACTATTTGAATGGAAAGGTTTGAGTATACAACATACATAATCTAAAGATGGCATCAGGCTGGAAAACAGAGTGATTCTGTTTTCATGACAGTGCTAGCTGCTGCTTATTGTCCGAAGCTTAAAACAAACCACCACCCCCACACAATACCAATGATCCTTTGTCTTTTTTTGTGTTAATTCAAATTGGATGCATTTTTTATCAAATTAACTGGTACAACCCTAATGTCAATCAACCACTCTTCACTCTGTGCTCTTCCTCTTCCTTATAATATACAGCAGTAGTAACTGTCTGGCAATGTTTCAGAGCTGGTAAGATTAAATAGCATTAGATGTATCTTGTACTAAAAACCTATATAATTCCTATTAAGTAAAGTACTGATTAGTGCACATGTTTTTCTACATGGTGCTTTGTAGAACACGCCCCACATGCAGGTACGCTGAATCGCATCAATCTGTATTGCACATTACTGGAGACCATACCCCTCAACCTCCTGCCTCGTAAATCAGGGACAAGGCTTAAAAAAAATCAGGGACAAAGGACCAAAATCAGGGACACATTTTCAAAACTGGTGTTATCCTCTCAGAAAGCTGGTAGAATAAAGGGCCTAGTGTAAAATGCATTTTCTAAGGAAGAACAAGTATGTAACTTTAATGTCTGACATTATTTTGTGCTTACAACCCCCACTGTTTGGTCACAAAAACACAATTTTTAGGAGGGACAGAGTTAAATTTTGAGACAGAATCAGGGACAGTTGAGAGGTATGCTGGAGACCTCTTCAACATTACAGAAACCAACAGCAGTACTTGGGCAGTTTCATCAGCAAACATTTGAAAATCCATCATTTCCAGACTGATCGGATTTTATCCAGCGAGTTCTGAAAGCACAGTGCACGAACACATCTCCAATATTCAACTATGCTACTGCTTCTCACCTCCTAAAAATGCCAGAGACAGAAGTACTTGCTGTTATTGGTGTTCCAAACACAGTTTGCTTGGCACTTCAACAAACTCTGTTTTTGTTTTGCTCTTTCCTTCATGCAGTAAACTGTCTTGAAGGAAATTGTCTGCCTGAATCCAAGTGCTGTCAAAAAAATTCCAAAACAGTCATACCACTGTCTCTTGCTTGCTTAGTCATTACTGGAAATGGCTACCGTGTTTTTACTTTCATTTTCGACAAAACCTCAACTGCACTGTCTGGTTTATCGGACATTGTCCTTTGCTCCCTTTGATTTTTAAAGGGTTCCCCAGGCTGTATCATATTTAAATAAATAACAAGTACTAAGCAAGAACTGTGTACTAACTGAGGCTGAAAAAATTAAACACAAGCTTCCCAAAAGATGCCAGTCTGAACTTTGGCTAGACTTAACAGCTTCAGAAACCCTGTTCCTAAAAGCTTTCAGCAACCGTGTATAGCAATTGCTGAATCACTTTATCTTAGGGTTAGCCTCCATGCAGTAATTAATGTAGGCCCTCCTTACAATAATGCATTACTGCCACCAAATAAGCATCTATCCATCCTACTTAAAATATAAAACAAATAAATAATGGAAGATACACTGTATGTTTTGTACAGAGCAACCCAATCTACCGGACATGCTTCTTTACATCCAATAACTGCAGTCCAACAACCAGGCATGAAGCCTATGAATTCTTCAGGTCAGTAGAATTTCAGAAAATACAAACAGGCATGATAAATTTACAGTGCAGTCTCCAAAGTTCAGAAATGTGGTTCCTAGCCTTAAAAGCATCAACTCTTACTGAGTTCTTACACAGCCTGAAACTGGTGAAGATGCTTGAGTGGTACAAAGAATTGCATAGTAGTAAGAGGCAGTACTCTGGTTCTTACTTCTATACTTGGAGTAGGAACACTCAAAGCACATGATGGCTTTAATACAAGAGTTTTAAAAATTACCCCAGATGCACAAACAAGGAATCTAGCCAGTTCAGGAGTCTCAATATATCTGGCCTCCTATTAGCAATCTGAAATTAACTGGCATCAAAAGAAGCAGACATGTTCTGTCAGTCCCTCAAGTTTCAGCTGGATAATGGACAACTGCTTGGCTACTACCAGGTTCCCCCTAAAGCATTTACACAGTGGGGCACCCTCATTCCTTCAATCTAAGCTTCCATCCTTTTGCAACACCCCAATGCTTCTCCTCAAGTTAAAAGCATATCTCTATCCTAAGGATTGTTACAATTACAGCATTTTGGTAAACCCCCTCAGAGGAAAACAGTAAAGGAAAGGAGACCACAAAGAAACATGCAGAAATAAAAACAGAAAGTAAATGGACTTAGATAACAAAAAATTGGCAAGAAAAATCAAAGATCCGAGAAGCGGACCATACGAATAACTTCTGTTTGACAAACGTGCCCATCCTTTCAAATTTTTCTAGGAGAAACACAGATTAAGTTTTAACTGAGCAGTAATGACCTGACAATTGTTTCATTTCATCAGTGTCAAACAAACTATATCCAACTGACTAGAGTTTTAAAAACCCAGAACTGTCTTGCAAGTCAGGCCATTCCATTTTCATGTAAGCCTTCTGGTCAGATGTTAAATTCAAACAATGTTGCGGCTGATCATATTAGAATCCTTTTTCTCAAGACCCCCTATCACCTTTTGCCTTGGGACAAACCTACTGGAAAGGAAATAAAATTAAACTGTACCAGTAACAGCACAACAAAGAGAAACAATTTTGTTTAGGAAGGGCTTTCAAGCACATAGTGCACAGCAATTAAACAGACAAGATAAAAGAGGGTAATCTGGCCTTCAAATTATGGCTTGTTCCATTGTCTTTCTAAAATATGCAAGAAAATACAGAACAAAATGAGTCACAATACCTGTAACTAAAACAATGTTGTATAGAAACCAGAATTCTGATTCACACTGAAATGTCTCCTGAGGCAGGCAAAATAGATCTAATTTAAAAATAGCTGAGCATTTGTTTTATGCAGTAGCTGCTTAAGTTAGCACAGGCTGAAGTCCATAAAAATGAAGATACTTGGTCCCTTAGATTCCATGTCAAAGGTCTTGTAGCACCAGACAAGACCTGAGACACATCTAAAGTCAAACCAACCTAAATAAAACACCAAAGTCCCCCCCCCTTCCAAATAAGCTAAAGAAGTTAATGCAAAGTCTGAATACAGTATTCATAAACAGATTCCTACAGCACAAACATACACATACATACACACACACACACACACACACACTCACTCCTCATATCAGCATGATCCTAATAGCTCAACCATTTTGAAATGACACTCCAGCAGGCACCTTCCATGTAAAACTTGGTCTAGTTACACAGCAAGATTAGACGTGTCAAGATACCTACAATACTGCTGCCCCAGATTCAAAGTAAACTTCCCCTTGCTCACGCTCCACCATGCCCCAATCTGTTGCCTCCTGATTGGCAGAGAAATATTATACCCTCCCAGAAGGAAAATGTCTGCTTCAACAGCAGCCCCAACAAAAGCCGTCTGCCAAGCATGGGTTGCTTCAGAATAAGAGTCCCTTCCTCCCACTGCAGTTGTTTCCCTTCTACTGAGTACAGCAGATGCAGAAGGAAGATTAACCTCCATTTACCAAGGATCTTCATGAAGGCACGACACACCATGGTGCAGTACAAGAACAATCCAGAATCTCAGTATCTTTCTGAAGACACTGGCATTACATTCAACTGATAAGGAACCAATTAACTCAACCTTAACTAAATTAAACCAGAACTGTATAAGAAAACTTCACTAGTTGTTTTAGACTGATGGCAAATATGTCTCCTTTCTTCTCCCTCTCTTCCTTCTCCCCCATTCCCTGCAAGAGAATGTGAACTGCTAAATTCTAATCTGATTTTGTTGCAGCCATGACTATTTCATGGTTCAAGGGAATTATCAACAGTGCTGCTACAAAATAAATGCATCAATCCTGTACAAGCACACTACAGATCTGCCTTTCACAACATTAAAAAATAAGCAGACCACTTCAGGAAACAATTTGCAAGCATTTTTAAAACTAGGTTATAGATAATTATTTGAGAACTACACTGGCGGTCAGCTGACTGAAAAATAATTTCATCCAATCACTAAATTTCTGACCAATCACTAAATTCAAATGAGTGTTTCACGTCATGCAAGAAATCTACCTGCTCAAAAATAATCCCAATTACTAGCAATAATCTCCACCCCCCAAAAAAATACTGCTAGGCAAAAACACTTGCGATATCTCAAATGATCTTCTAGAATACTGTATTAAATGCAAAGGCAGTTTGCATGTAGAATCTCAGCACACCACTGTTGAGATCTACACAAGTTCAAGGTGCAACTCATGCTAAAGTCTAGAAGTGAGACATTAACAAAAAAAAAAAGCTGTTTGGTGCCAGCTATTTCATGACAGTGAGAGGATGGGAAAAGAACTTTACTAAAGCAGGTTTGGATGGTCAGATATTTTGCCACACTTAGATATGGTTAGTCAGTCCTAGCAGTCTAAGACAGACCTGCTAGTCAACTGTTTAACCCATTGTAGGAGCTTGACAGTCATCAAGAGTATAGGCTGTGAACTGAATCTAGTCAACTACGGTTACAAATAAGTATCTACTGGTTACGATCACAGTTATACTTGACAAAATATTTATAGTCACTTGGCAAATGCTCTCTTCAGTATATGTAAACTCTGGAGCACTGTATTCTTTCTGCTTTTATCAGAACAGAGTAACAGCACTGACTGCCCCACACATACTTAACCTGTGTGTCCGCAATCTCATCTAACTGGTTGAACCACCCACATGTTCCATGTTTCTCATTTGTTCTTGTACGCAATTGCAGCTGTGATCATGTATTTATTTGGGGTGGCTATGATCTTAGTCTTGGTCTACCTACCTAAATGACTGATACTGTATCAATTTATTTAAAATTTAATTCACTGGGCTAGCCTCACAAAACCCACTTCATTTTAAGGGGGGAGGCAGCATGAAAATACATTCATGTGTTACACCATTTATGTCTGTAAGAATTAAAATGTACTCTGGGAGGAACTGTACACATAAGGTTAAGAACAAGAGAAGGGGTTAGAGTGTTAGATCATGAATCCCCCACCCCCCAAAAAAAAAAATTATAGTAGGGCTTATGCTCAAGTTTCATTTCCACTGTGCCAGTTCAGAGTGGAATGAAGTGGGGACTTGAGGGGTTTAAAAGAAAAGTGGGAAGAGGACTGACAAATGAGAGAGATGGAGGCCATTTTAGTAGTTAGTGAGTGGAACAGAGATGGCAGACTGAACGCAGGGAATGAAAAAAGGAGAGCATCAAAAAGCAGAGGAAGGAGGAGGAGGAAGAGTAGTAGTTTGTCATTCTATGGTCTTGGACATCCAGAAGAAAGCAACACCTTCTAGTCACAGTAAAAGGATGATGCCATCTTGAATAAAAGCTCAGTTCACAAGGAATCCTGGTCAGACCAAAAAGAGTCAAAATGAGGCTCCTGGAAGGAATGATGGGTTTGACTGGCACCATCTGTACAGAAATTGCTGTCAGGAATCTGACATGAGGATAAGATCTCAGGGCTTCTCTGACTTGGCTAGAAGCAGTGCCTCAAGAGCGCAGACTTCAACTTTGATGATACTGGGGTGCAGATATCTGAATGTGGCTTTCAGGAAATGGAGCAGAATTGGTACTGTGATGCGAGATCAAGATACGCAATGTTCCCCAAGCCAAAAAAATTAACTTACGTAAAGTTCTGTAGTAACCTTGGGATGCTGAAAGGTGCCTTGCCAAAATCATGGGTTTTATTACATTTGAAAACTAACCCATGCCCACAAACATATCCCTCCCCAATAGCCAAGGCAGGGGTTACAGAATGCATAGAGTCAGGTGTTTTACTGGGACTTGTCCAAGAACGCTGCCTCCGAGATATTGGCTCAGTAGGTAGCGCACACACCTCTGAGGCTGGGAGATCAGAGGGCTGTGGGTTCAGTTCCCACATCTGGCACTTGGGTTAATATCCCAGTACTGACACTGTAGTGCAGCACGAGAGGGGTGCTGCACTTCTGAGGCGCAGTCTTTCGGATGAGACGTTAAACCGAGGTTCCATCTGCCTGGACTGGTGGTAGTTCAGGTGGATGTTAAAGATCCCATGGCACTTCTGGAAAAGAGTAGGGAAATTTCCCCGGTGTCCTGGCCACATTTCCCTCATTCACTAAAAAAAAAAAAATACCACCAACAGCTTAATCTGGTTCAGGGTCAGTTGGCATTCATCTGTATCCCCTTCCCCCGGGTCGTGCCTGAAAATGGGCAGGATTTGTCTAGTGCACTTACCCGGTCAACAAAAACTAAATAAATAAAAATAAGAGGCAGGTGCAGCCCCAGAGATATTGAGACTAGATGTGAAAGCCAATGCTACCATGGACAATATGTCTAAACTACAATTACCATTATCTGACTGTCTCTGATCTTGCAGAGGATTTTGGGGTAGCAAGAGAACTGAGGAAATAAACACACAAATCCTAACTCTTTGAAGCTGAAGGAGAATGCATCCCAAGAGAAGGACTGTGGATCTCATGTAATGGAGCTGAACTGGTTTGCTCTGGACTGGTGAGCAGGTCTATCTCTGTGTGTCTCCATCTGACTGAAGACAGAACACACTGGCATTCAAATACCATTCATTTGGTAGAATACCTTTTTAACTCAGCCAATCCACTATGATGCAGAAGCAAAACAGACAGGAAGAGTGCCTGCATAGACCATTAAGATTTCTGAGCTCAAAACTGATATTGCTCTGGCCCGTAATGTGTGCCACCAATAAACAGATGATTTTTCTGATGAGGGTAGAAGCAGTAGAATTTTTTGAGCATGTGGCTTCTGGTGCTCTCTATCCCACTGATGTAAGCCATTGTTAATCTGTTCTCTGTCATGACCAGAATACACTGCTGAAGTAGGATCAGAGCAGACTGAAGGGGTCTTTGGTCATTTTCTGCCTGTAAACAATTCCATGTTTCTGTGCAGAGGTCAGAATGCTTGGTGAGCAAGTTGCTCATTTCTAGCACGGTGATGCAGAGTCATGACTGCTTAGGAAACAATATGCCCTTCACTGAGTGTTTAGTGACACCCCCAACCCCGGCCTCTAAGGCTGGCATCCAAGGCTATCCAGATAGGTTGACTTTGGCTGAGCTGGTGGACCCTTGTCACTGCAATGAGTCCACAGGAAAGGTATGCCTCATTCTTGCAGTTTTTGTCAGTCTGATCTGGACTTCCTACCAGAGGGGACCACTGCCTAAAAAGTCTGAAGTGAGCTGGCTTCATGTTTATTGACAATTATGTTCGTGCAAGCTTCAAGACCAGTTCCTGTATGACAAGAAGCCTTCTCGTACCATTCTGAAACTTCTACTTCATAGGGTAGATAGCACACATCAAATTCTGCTCCCAGGTGTAGCAAGCGCCAAGCTGGCATCAAGGAACTCTTGGCTGGGTTGTATGAAACCATACCTGTCAAGACACTTGTAAATAGGAATCAGGTATTTTGTTCCTTTGACGTTTTGAGGAGGTTGCCTATGTAACAAAAACTTGAATCCCCCAGGCTCTAAAGTGGTATATACTTCCACCAGGAACTTTTGAAAACTGAGCAGAAAACAGACCAAAAGGAAGAGCATGAGAAACAGACAAAGACAAAGACGCAAAAGGGGACATCAGTCGTAACACGATCAGAGACAAAATTGGGCAAGGCCAAGAAGCACTGGAGACAAGACTCCCGGTTACGCCTCAAAGGCGGATGGCAGCATATGGAGATTGCTCCATCCCCGCGTTCTGGATTTATCCCTCTATATTGCTATATTTTCAAGACAGATTGCTCAAAAAAGATGAATAAGGGGGGAATAAAGCAACTGAGCCAGTGAAGCCGTGAAAAGCAGAGGAGATCGCAGATGCTGAGCGATCGGACTCCAAAGCGTCGGTATCAGACGCAGCGCAATCACAGCAAGGCCACTCGCCGTCTGAGTTGGGAGGGATGGCATACCGAACCCCAAAAACCAAAAATAAACAAATTAAGTTGGACACTATATACCATGAACTGTGCGCTTTCAGGGTGGATATTAAGCAATTATACAGTGAAATCAGGAGGGATGTAACTCTGTTGGAACAACAAGCAGATAACTCACAGCATCAAATAACAGCTACAGAAAACTGGGTGGGCGACCTTGAAATTTGCCTACAACAATTGCAAGAACAGGAGATTATGACAGCCTGCCAGGAAGACACAGAAAATCGGGCGCAGCGGAAAAATATTCACCTCTACTGTATCCCGGAGGGTGCTGAGGGGTCTAAAATATTTGAATTTGTGGCCGATCTATTTAAAAAAAAAAAACACAATCTCCCGGAGGACCTTCCTCTGAAGCTTGAGAGGGTTCATAGGGCCCTGGCACCAAAGCCTTCTTCTCCAAATGCCAGTCCCCACTTGATCATAGCCAGCTTTAATAGTTATACCACCAAAGTTTATATTTTGACTACAGCATGGCGCAAGCAAAAGATCTATCATGCACAATTATGATTTTACATAGATCCTGGCTACGCTTCTCAGACGATGAAGCAACGCAGAGCCTATCTTACTTTACTACCAACACTGAAATCAAGGGGTATTAATTTAAGCACACCCTACCCGGCAAGGCTGGTCATGTTTTTGCCAGAGGTGAAGCAGGAGTACCCCTCAGCAGAGGAAGCTCGGGAAGCTTTAACTGCAAAGGGCATAGAGTTTCAGGAAAGAAAAAATTACTCACCTTAGTAATTATGTTTCTCCTATTGTAGTCTTGTTGTATTCTGACAAGTGCAGTCAGCCCCAGCCTTTAAACTGCCCGGGAGAACAAAGGGTTAACCTTTCTATGCAGAGCATAGAATGCTGAGCTTGAGCTCGGTTGATGTCTCCGTTTCCCCTGAACGCTAACAGTCAGATCCTTAACAGCAATACTCAGATAGTATTCT
Source organism: Neoceratodus forsteri (assembly GCA_016271365.2). Classification (NCBI taxonomy): domain Eukaryota; kingdom Metazoa; phylum Chordata; order Ceratodontiformes; family Ceratodontidae; genus Neoceratodus; species Neoceratodus forsteri. The sequence goes on from JADMNL010000022.1 coordinate 586,221,022, forward strand.
ATGCGGAAATTGTAAAACAAAGTTTTTAATAGCCAACTGGCAACAAAAGGTTTTGGACTACCAAAAGAAGACTCAAGTCAGGAAACCCAAAACTCAAAACCCAAACCAAATAGGAATATAACAAAATAAACACCCACACAAAAAGAGGGTGTAAAAAGAGCACCCCTGAGGTGCAACACTGCACCTGCCCACCCACTTCCCAAAAACAGGTTCTGAGAGGGAGGCAGGGAGGGTCAGAATACAGCAAGACTCCAATAGAAGAAACATAATTACTAAGGTGAGTAATTTTTTCTTCAAACAACTTGAAGTCTTGCTGTATTCTGACAACTGCAGACTACCAAGCAGTACCTCCATGGAGGAAGGACAGAACCTACTTTGGGAATAGGCTCTGAAGTACTGCTGTGCCAAACCGAGCATCACTCCTAGCCTGGATATCCAGAGAGTAATGCTTGGTAAAGGTATGGACTGTTTTCCAGGTGGCTGCTTGACAAATTTCGAAGAGAGGGATATCCCCTGGCAGCAGCCAGGGCATGTGCTGTACTCTTGTGGAATGAGCCTCAGGCCTGAGGGGTGGAGTTTTTCCCAGTTTGTCATAGCAGAATTGTATACAAGACACGATCCACCTGGCAATAGATCTCTTGGTGGCAGGTTTGCCCTTTCCTACTTCTCCATAAGTGATGAACAACTGAAGGGAGTCAAACCTGTGACCCATGGTACACTCTATGTAGTAAATAAGGGCTCTTTTAACATCTAAACTGTGTAGCCTCCTCTTACCTGAGGAAGAATGATCATTGAAGAAAACAGGAAGAGAGAGACTGGTTTAAATGGAAGTCTAAAACCAGTTTGGGCAAGAACCTTCTATTGGTTCTAAGGACCACTTTATCCCTGTGAAAGGATGTAAAATCAGGTTCCACTGACAAGGCTTGCAATTCACTGATATGCCTGGCAGAGGTAATGGCTACCAAGAACACATTTTTCCAAGTCAAGTACTTAAGCTCTGCTGAGGACATAGGCTCAAAAGGGGGTTGCATAAGTTGAGCAATGCAAACATTCAAATCCCAGGCAGGGGCAGGATCTCTAAAAGGAGGATTGGTGTGAAGCAATCATCTAAAAAATTTACAGAACACAGGGTGAGAAGATAGTGAGGAAGACTTTCCCACAGACAGAAATGCAGAAACAGCTGACAAGTGTACCTCAAGAGTAGCAGGTCTGAGGCCTAGGCCATTAAGATGGACCATATAATCCAGAACAGTAGGCAATCCAGCAGTATCTGGAGAAATATGCTTCTTAGAACACCAAATGCTGAATCTCTTCCATTTGGAGTTATAAGTCTTTCTAGTGGAGGGCTTTTGAGAAGCTTTGAGAATATCCAGAACCCCTTGGGAAAGATGCAGATCTGCAAACTCTAACTCTTCAAGAGCCATGTCTTGAGATTGAGAGACTGGAGATTGGGGTACCAAATCCTCCCCTGAGAGGATGTTAACAGGTTGTAATTACTGGGAAGAGACAGGGGAAGATGGACGCTAGAGACAGCAACAGGGGGTACCAGGGCTGTCTGGCCCAATCTGGAGCAATCAGAATCACTTTGCAAGGTTGAGACCTTATTTTGACTAAAACTTTGAACAGGAGTGGGAGGGCATACAGAAACTTCCCTTCCCAATTTAGAATCAAGGCATCCAGAGGGACTGAGCCCAAGACTGGAGGTCTGCAACAAAAGAGAGGGAGTTGGTGATTGTCTGGGGCTGCAAACATCTCTTTCTGGTGTGCCCCACCTTGAAAAATCACGTTCAACACTTGAGGGTCTAGGAACCATTCGTGATGGTCTTGAGAGATCCTGCTCAGTGCAGCTGCTAGCACACCGTCCTTCCCTGGAAGGTGAACTGCTACCAGAGAGGTTTGTAGGGAATAAGCCAGGGACCACAATTTCATGGCTTCCATGCACAAGGCCATGGACTGAGTGCCTCCCTGCTTGTTGATGTACCACATGATGGTGTTGTCCGTTCTGACCTGAACCACCTTGTTCTGTACCGATTGAGAGAAAGCTTTCAGGGCCAGAAAAACTGCCCTGAGCTCTAGGAGATTGATATGGAGACGGAATTCTTGGGGGGGGGGCCACAGCCCCTGGGCAGTGAGGGACCCCAGATGGGCTCCTAAGCCCAGAAGAGAAGCGTCCATGGTAAGGACCACTGAACAAGGCTAAGTGGCAAAAGGAACACCTTGTCTTAAATTGTCCTGATCCTGCCACCACTGGAGGGCATGGATCAAGGTCAGAGTCACTGGGATCAGTTTGGTAAGGGAATCTTTCCTCTGAGACCAAAAAGCTCTCAGATGGAACTGAATATCCCTCATCTGGAATCTTGTCCCTTGGACCACTGCTGTTAAAGCTGCCATGTGGCCCAAGAGCTGGAGGAAATGCCTTGCTGGTCGAGACACCCAAAGGCTGAAGGAAGAGGCTAGTTCCATAAGAACCCTTGCCCTTTCTAGAGGGAGGGAGAAAGGCTCTTGCTCTGTGTCCAGTTCTGCCCCTATAAAGGTAAGAAGCTGGACTGGTTCGAAAACTGACTTGGGAAGAAATCCTAGAGAAGTGAGCACTTACTGGGTCACTTTCAGGTGAGACTTGACTTGGTCTGGAGACTGGCCTACTATTAGGCAATCGTCCAGATATGGAAAAATGGAAATCTTTTGCCTTCTTAGAAAGGCAACTACTACTGCCAGGCACTTTGTGAAAACCCTTGGGGCTGAGGTTAGGTCAAAGGGCATTGCTCTGAACTGACAGTGGCCTGAGGGCAACTCGAACCTGAGGTACTTTCTGTGGGAGCACTTGATGGGAATATGAAAGTAGGCATCTTTGAGGTCCAGGGAGGCTAACCAGTCTCTAGGCCTTAGAGAGGGAAGGATTATTCCCAGAGTTACCATCTTGAACTTTGGTTTTAAAAGATGTTTGTTTAGATATCTTAGGTCTAGGATGGGTCGCCACTCCCCTGTCTTTTTTGGGGTCAAGAAGTACCTGGAGTACAGCCCTTTGCCCCAGTGTAGGGTAGGTACTCTCTCTATGGCTCTTAAGGCCAGAAGAGAAGAAACCTCTGCCTCTAGGGCAAGGGTTTCTGAGAGATTTGCAGGTAGAAAAGATCTGACTCTCATCTTTGGAAATTTCTTGAAGCTGAGAACCAGTCCCTGGCTTACCACTTCTAGGACCCACTTGTCTGACGTAATAGACATCCAGTCCTGGACAAAGTACGCCAGCCTGCCCCCTACTGGAATAGGAGAGTTCACCTAGGCAGGCCCATCAGGGTGTCTGCTTGGCAGGGGCTTTAGGTTGAGGAGTGGATGGAGCCCTGCTCATCCCCCTTCTGCCTCTCCCTCTCCCTCTGAAGAACCCCCTCTGTGAAAAGGAAGAGGAGGCCTGTGCTTGGTAAAAAGACCTTTGAAAAGGCCTGCCCCTAGATGCTGCCTTTGAGGAGTTGCCTGCCTCTCCTTGGCCTCAGCACTCCTGTATGTGGTCCTGTACTCATCCATTTTCTTCATGTAATTCTCTGTCTGCTTCCCAAACAGAGAATTATCCACTACAGGAAAATGCATGGCTTTAGCATAGGTATCCTGTGAGAGGCTAGTGCATCTGAGCCAAGCCATTCTCCGAAGAGCCACAGATGTAGCCATGACTCTTGATGACACATCATTAGAGCCTACAGCAGCATGAAACTGAACTTTAGATGCCTCAATCCCATCTGCAGCCACCACCTCCAGCTCCTTGGCTAGCTGGGGGGAGGCCTGTTTAGCCAGTGCCAGTACAGTGTCCCACCTGGACTTCTGGTACCTGGCTGTATAGGCCATATAATTTGCCTTTCTGAGTCCCAAGGAAGATGCCATGTACAGCTTTTTTGCCATGGCATCAATCTTCCTAGAGTCTTTGTCTGGGGGGGGGGGTGAAACCAAGGGAATGCTTGCCTTATCACAGGCAGCAGCCTGCACAACCCCAACATGGCTGCATTGCTGATATGAGCCTGAGTGTGTATACCTCTTGCCCATTCTTCTGTCCACAGGAGGTACAGGATTGGGAGACTTCAGAATTTTTTTGTGTCTGTTTCCCAAAAGATTTGTGGAGTCTCCTGGACTCTGGGATGTCCATCATTTCTACATAATCAAGCTCCTCCTGATCCTCCATTGCCTCTTCCATAGGAAGTTGGGAGGGTCTCAGCCACCTTTCTGTAGAACATAAAGTGGGAAGGGGACTCAAAGCCTAGGAGGGGATACACCTGAAGGTCTGTCTGGGGAGATGTCCGGTTCCACAGGCACATCTAGACTTTCACCACCACCACCATCAAACTCCCCTTCCTCCTCAAACTCCAGTTCATAAAATTCTTCCAAAATATAATCGTGAACCAGTAGAACCAACCAAACCGAGCCCCTGCCAAAAGGTGCCGGATCAGTCGGAACCGGGCGAAGCGACTCCACAATCCGAATCGCTCTGGCTGTTTCTTCGACGGTTGGAACATGGACTTCTGGAACCGAACCAGACGATTCTTCTTTGCGCTTTCTTTTTGTCGGAACCGACCTCTCGGGATCGTCTCTCCTTTTGCCCGAAGAATTATCGCCCTGGTCAGAGGGCACTCCTTCTGGTTCGGTCGGAACCAAACCGGGCTGGCCATCCAGGTCAGCGGACTTCTCTGCCTCCTTTTCCCTCAGTCTACCTAATCTCTTTTCCAGGCTAGATTTGGGAAAATTCTTGCAAATTTGGCAGTCTGAATCGAGGTAGTCAAACCCCAGACAAACACAGGTGATGTGGGGAATTGGCCTTAGCAAAGACCTCCCCACACTCACTGCAGTGTTGAAATCTAGTGGGCCCTGTTTTTTTCTTGGGTTTCTCAGACATGGCCAACCTAACCAAACTTACCCTTTTTTCGGCAACCACCAGGCAAGACTCCCTTATCGGTTCCTAACCGTGTCACGGGTCTTAGAAAAAAACATTTCAAAACACATTTTTTTTTTTTTAGAACCGATAAGAACCAGTAACTACACACTAAAAATTTACACAAGAATTAAACAAATGATCGTTTCGGCCGAACCGATCCACACTTTTTACAAGTTCCACACAGAAACACAGTACAAAACCTATGTAATACTCACGATACCACAAACAGAGACTGTACAGAGTTATGCAGGAAACGTTTTTCTGTTAGAAACCGACAAAAAACGACACTTAAACCGACTGTCGAACTGAGCTGCAGGAGAAATCTCCGGAGCGACTATTCAGTGAGGTGGAGTAAAGAATCTGACGGTTAGCGTTCAAAGGGAAACAGACATCAACCGAGCTCGAGCTCAGCATACTATGCTCTGCATAGAAAGGTTAACCCTTTGTTCTCTGGGGCAGTTTAAAGGCTGGGGCTAACTGCACTTGTCAGAATACAGCCAGACTTCAAGTTGTTTGAAAACCACAATCTTATAATTTGCCTACTTCTCAACCGCCACACTGGCAGACTGTGATGGTGGCAAAACAGAGCACGGAAAAGAAGGGTAACAACTCCAACTCCTCAGACCCTAAACAACGCCTAGCCGAGTTCAGACGAGGTGCGACTGCAGTAACTGATACCTGAAAAAAGAAATTACCTCTTAATTTGGTATCCTGATTTCTACTCTTCGAGTAACCCACTCGTTTCAGCTGACGAGTTAAAACATTGCAGTGGGGAGAGGAGAGGGACAAATTCTCTCTCTCTCAAGGCTTGGGTCCTGTAGTGAGGCTAGATTCTAGATCAATACAAATAAATATTTTAAGAACCTCTATAGTTGGGTAGTTTTTGATCACGTGTTGTAGTCTTTACTGGGGGCCCTAACTCCTCCTAAGGCCCCCCAAAATAAAGACATCATGACTGTAAAATGACTGTCTGGCTGTTTAAAAGACATTATCTCAGAAAATTAATGCAACCTGGTCCTAACTTGAGAGGCAGAAGCTGGATCCTGGAACACTCAGACTGCATAACACTACAGTTTGAAACTTAACATGCATCAGAACTGTTTTGTCTATTATAAAATCGTCACTTTTCAATTGCTACCGCCCTGGATAACCTCCCTGCCAAGCTGGTATTGCATTTGGCTAGAGGGGGTTTGGCCCTTTCATCTGTGGAACTGGGGTCCTTAGCTACTAGATAGCTCACAGTTAAATGGTGAGCTTTCGTTAGTTAAAACATTTGGTAAATTAAGTATGGTCATGGGGGTTTTATGCAACTTTTACTTTTCACTGGCTCAACTTAAATTTAAATTTTTGGAAAGCATCAGAGTGCACAGAATGCTCTGAATTCCTATGGAAACCAACTCAACTGGACATTATGGGGCATTTTTGTTCCCACTAGCCCTTTTATGGTGTTTTTCCATCTGTAGTGGGTAATTTTTATTTCTGGGTCAGACTGGCCCACAGGGGGCCCGGGCTAAGGACTGCCTTGGATTTAACCCCCATTCTGGGATGAAGCATAAAAACACCAGTGCTTCCCCAGTTTACACAGGGAAACAGTGATTCCCCTGCTTTGGAAGCACTTATGATTTTGTTTTGGGGGCTGTTTATTGTTAACTTCTATTTCTCTACTGTTTTAATATTTAGGAGTACTTATTTAATAGTGCTCTACAGATGGTTAATAAGTTCAATTTCTAATTATTGTATGTGGTTTGCACGACAGTTAATATTTCCTAATTGACTATGTTTTAAAATATTCTAATGTACTTCGTTACAGATGGAGACTTCTGGGGAGATCTCCTGGTGGACTCCCTATCTTAAATTCTCCAAGCAGACAATAGATATGTATATCGTTCAAATATTTCTGGGAAGGGTAACGTGTGGGTAGAAAACTAAGCTGGGCATCATTTGATCAATATGGGAAGAGGGAGTGGTTTAGCCATAACAAGAACTGTGCATCTCCTCCTATCAAAAATGGGTGACACCTCGCTTATGTCATTTAATGTAAATGGCATCCACAATCCTATAAAGTGCAAAAGGCTGCTTCGTTTTATTAAGCAAAGCAAACCAGATATAGTCCTCCTTAAAGAGAAACACCTGCCTCAATCAGAACATGATAAATTAAAAGCATGGGGGTTTCAGGTTGTTGTAGCCTCTTCACATCTATCAGGAAGGAGATGGGGTACATCAGTTGTACCACATGGTGTGCAGTTCCTAGTTCAAAAACAATTAGTAGATAAAGATGGTAATTATGTTATTGTGGTAGGTCAACTTTATTCGTTACAGATTACCTTAGCTTAAATTTATTTACCCCCAAACTCCTCAGCCAAGGTGGTTCAGAAATTCCTGGATGAGTTTTTAAGTAAGGCGCGAGGTCTCTGCTATTCGAGGAGATCTGAATGTGACTTTAAATTTAAACCTGGATACTTCGGTCCCCTCTAGAAACAGAGCCTCTCCACTTCAAAAATATTTGAAGTGGACCCTCCCCACTCTAGGTTTAATAGATGTATGGAGGCATTTTTTTTCCTCATCCAGGGATTATACACACTACTCCTCAAAAAACAATATTTCAGCCAGGCTAGACTACTTCCTAACTTCGGTCGAACACCTGGAGTCTATTAGAGATGCTTCTATGGGAGCCTCCATATTTTCAGATCATATGGCAATTTTTTTTTTTAAATATAGATGTTGCAAAGCACAAAAAACAGGCATTCTGGAGATTGAATTTACTATGCCTCCAAGACCAGGAGTTTTTACAACTGGTTACAGAACAAATCCTGCGTATTCTTGTGAAAAATCATTCGTCTGAGACATTGGCTGTTATGATGTGGGATACCCTTAAAACAGTATTGAGGGAGAAAATAGTTCGGTACTCAACCCACAGAAAGAGGGGAAGGGAAGCTCTGGAAAAAGAACTTCAGGGAAACCTGGTGGATTTACAAAAAAGACGGTCAGGGAGATAAGTTAAATCCCAGCTGCAAATCCCAAACAGAAACGGATCGATCGGAGAATAGAGCAACAGCTTTTTTATTTGAAGCTTAAAGCATGAGAGGAGGGTCCTAAGGGACAAAGAAATCTAGCCAGAAAGCTACGAGGAGCGAAGCACTGGGTCATGATCACCAAAATGCTAGATCCTGAGACTAAACGTCTTCTACTCCATCCAGCCGCCATTAGGAATGTCATGACAAAATATTATCAGACTTTGTATTCAGAAAATACACATCCTACTCCTCAGCGGATGAATACTTATCTTCAGACTTCTTCCCTTCCCCGTCTTACCCGGCAACAAGCGGAGGACTTAATTCGTCCCATCTCAGGGGAAGAAATTAAAATTATCCTTAAACTAAAACGGCCCCAAGCCCTGATGGATATCCAAATGAATTTTACAGGAAATTCCAAACATTTTTGATACCTCAGCATTTCGGAAGATTCAGGATGGGGTTCCCCCACCCCCATCTTGGAGATGTGCCGAGATAGCAGCAATTCTTAAACCAGGTAAGGACCCCACCCTGATGCCCCTCTATTGCCGCATCTCGAAACTCAATTGCGATTATAAATTGTTCACCTCGATTTTGGCCCATAGGATTAATGCTTTCTTACCCCAGCTTATAGACCAGGACCAAGTAGGGAGGAACAAGGTGCAGGAATACACTATTTTTAAGCGAAAAAGATGTTCCAGGACTAGAGGGCATGGGATGAAGTAGGAGGGAGGACGATTCAGAGGAAACGTAAGGAAGAATTTCTTCACAGAACGGGTGTTGGACAAGTGGAACACCCTGCCAGAGGAAGTGGTGGGGGCTGAAACAATCACGGGATTTAAGAATGCATGGGATAGACATAAAGGAATTCTGGAGGTCAGGGGTAAGGGGCAACAGACTTCTCCGAAAACATAAACTGAACTTATAAGCTCAAATGGGCAGACTGGGTGGGCCATAGGCCCTTATCTGCCGACACTGTCTATGTATCTATGTAACTAGGATTTGTAACGCAGCGTCAGGCACATTATGTAGTATGTCGAGTTTTATTACTCGCAGAGTATGCTATAAAAAGGCAGGTCCCCTTCATCCCCCTGGGATTGGATACTGAGAAGGCATTTGATAAGAGTGACTTGGCCCTTTCTTTAGGCTACATTACACCAATTCGATTTCCCAGAAAAATTTATTTCTCAAATTCAGGCTTTGTACCATTCCCCAATAGCTTATCTTAAATTAGATAGGGCCCTTTCATCTCCCTTTGCTTTGTTCAGAAGTACTAGGCAGGGCTGTCCCCTTTCTCCTCAATTATTCGCACTCTACTTAGAACCCCTAGCAGCTCATATTAGGGCCCACACCAAAACTGAAGGAATACCTTTAGGGGGTAGACCATATAAAATTACTCTTTTTGCAGACGATGTCCTCTTAATCCTAACTTCTCCAGCGACATCGGTACCGGGGGTTTGGAAACAACTTAACATATACAGTGAACTCTCTGGATACAAAATAAACAGCTCAAAAACTGAAGTACGTAATTTTTCAATTAACCCTTCGACAACTGAAAAGTGAATTCCCATTCCGATGGAACAGAGCAGAAATTATATACTTGGGCATTAAAATTCCTTCCAACCTAATACATCTGGAGTTGGTAAACCTGGAACTGATTACTCGGCAGATTACCAGAGATCTTTCTAACTGGACCAAATTGTTTATGGGAATGGTTAATCGTGCTGAGATCATTCAACAAAACATCTTACCCCCGTTTATTTTTTCCTCCAAACCTTACCTTTAACTCCCTCTGAAGCCTACTTTAGATCGTGGGATAAACTCATATCTAGATTTATTTGTGGTAAGAACACCTCGAGTGAGATTCAGTCTTTACAATTACCTAGGATGCAGGGAGGCCTCAGTCTACCAAACTGAAAGGACAATGCTTTAGCAGCACAGATCCGTAAAGTACTTCTGCATATGTCAAATCAATATAATGCACATTGGAAAGACATTGGAGTTGCATTTAATGGGTTGAACCCTTTTTACCCTTATATCCTGGGGAACCCTCCAGGATTTTTACCGTTGAAGCATTTCTCGACCTTCACACGAGCATCTTTTGAAAGCTGGTTGCACCTGATAAGGCACACTCTCTTCCCCCTCTGAGACACACTTCCTAATAGCTATGGCCCATGATGCAACTTTGTGTCCACCATCCTTAATATACTCACTAAGACGCTGGGAACAATACTCCCTATGTTTTTCAGTTGATGGGCCCCTTTGGTATCCATTCCTTTTCATATCTGCAAACCACTTATAAACTTCCATCCAAGTTCTTCCCAGCTTATACTGAATTTAAGAGCAGACTGGCACCCTTAGAGGAGGCACTAACGAGAGTAGCTGATGGATCATCTGACCTTGATTACCCGGCACTTGGGAGGTGAGATTGTAGAACATATTATTAGCAATTTATACAAGGCAGTCAGACAATGCAAGAAAGACCATCTAGACTTGGTAAGGCAAAGATGGGAGCGATAATTAGCTATTAAGCAGCCCTGCCATATTCTAAAATCACCCCCATAATCTACTGGAGGGAGTTTGCCTGGGAGTCCAGAATTCTTTTTTATTTTTTTGGACGCCAGATATAACTGCAAAGATGGGAGGGCAGGATAGGGGATATTACTTGAGGAAATGTGGATATGCCCCGGCAGGCAATGAACACATGTTTTGGTGTTGTCCACTCCTTTCAGGATACTGAAGGGAGATTACAGCAGAGATCTCAGAAACTTCTGAGGTCTCTGATTGGTTGACACCTACTTTTATCCTGATGGCAACTGTTCCTGAAGGGGTAAAAATGAAATGTCTGTATTACAAAGCAGTAGTATTATTGGTTCTAATAGCAAATAAAATAATTACTAGATCCTGGCTTACAGATAAAATCCCAAAGAAAGAACACTGGAGGAACTTAACATATGAAGTATGCAACTTGGAACGTTCTTCGGTTGAACTGAACAAAAGATTAAATAGTTTCTATAACAGATGGGGGAAATGGGTTTCTTAGCCATTGGAGCATTACCCGGATCTCATGTTTGCTCTCTTCCCCGCCTCCCCCCTCTCATTCCCTCTCATACTCTGTCACTCACACTTTGTTGGTCCCCCGTCATACCACTCTCATCGGTCAGTCAGGCTTTACTAGTTTCCTGCAAATCTGGAGCTCCCCCTCCAATACGGCACTCCTCCTCCTCCCACTCTCTTGCTGCTGCCTTACATAACTTTCTCTCATCTAACTGCTCCTGCCTTAACCCTCAACTGTCCTCCTATGCCTCTTCTCTCCATGACTCACATCACCTATTAAACCTTCCACCCCCCAGCTTGCGCTCAGCACGCTCTCCTCCCCCTTTACCACTATGTACTATGTTCCGCAGATATGCCACTTGTAATTAAACGCATATTTCACAGGTATGATATATTTAAGTGAATGTTATGCTACAAATACGACTGAATGATTATATTTTTTTTTACCTGTCTTGTTACAAATGTAATTGAATGTTTAATTTGTCGTATGTTTTAAATGTTAAACTATGCGTCTAATTCTACATCAATAGTATCTCTCCCAGGTCGCACCAAGGGCGAGCAACTTATTGTTCATTGTGTCTTCCTGATGAAACATTTCAATAAATAAATTTTGCTCCATGTTTGGACCATATATAGTTAGGCAGCTAACATGTCTTCTCTGGTCCTGGATTCTTTTATTGAAGGGGGTGACTGGGGAGAGGTTGCCTCAGGATTTGAATAAAACTGAAGTCTGGATACATATTAGACTGGGACAACTGAGGAAAAGTCAATTACTGATCACGAAGCCTCAGCTGTTAATGTATAGAATCACTGTTTCATCTTTTTCAGTGCGCAATGTAACCTCAGTGCAGACATCAAGGCTGTTAAGCCGTATCATTTCTGGCCTTATATATTTGTCCTCCATGATTTATGAAGATTATATGACTGTACAATTATTTTATAAAAATAAAAATGTTTCAATTATAAAAAAAAGCACTGAAGACAGGTACACTCAGTACTGAATACATTTAAAGCAGTAAGCAAACTAAATAGCTTTACAAATTAAAGAAATTTCTAAACAGTCATACAATTTTCATAACTTCTGGCTATGTGTCCACACATGTACTTGCTATAATTAATTTATCTCTAGATCGACTGTTCAAACCGTTTGTCATTCTCTTTGTTCCTTGTAACTGGATGCTTGTGTAAATGGGCAGCAATGCTCACGTGCCTTTCCAATATAACCAATAAATGAAATAAAATGAAAATAATACAACAGAAGATGTATTCAAATCAACAATTAGTCTGGATTGCTTCAACTCAAAAAAAAGTTAAAGTTTTACTAAAAATAAAGAAGGATTTGGAATCATACAGCGCTTCTTATACCCAAGTGTCTCAATGCACTCGACAAACTGATGATGGGTCAGACAGTGGAAGAACATTGGCTGTGTGCACACAAATGTAGCAATTATCAGACAACTGCATTAGAATCCATGCACGAAAGGAGTATTAGTCAAGATAATGGAGTTTATTCCCAAGTCCTTTGGAAAAGCACCTCAAGATCCCTAACTTTCACCTGGAAATCCACAAGTGGTTAGGGAGGGCACTTGTGTGATGCCTCATCCAAAGATGGCACCTCCAAAATGGGCAGCACCACCTGCTACTGCACTTAAGTGTCATCACTAGCTAGGGGCCTGAATTCCTGGTACTGAAAGTGAACTCGTGGTCTTTTGGCCCAAAGGCCAGAATGCTACCACTGAGTCACACTGACACATACATATACAAATGCAGAATCCATATCACTTTAAGGCCCCATTTGTTCATCTTTAAATACCTTAATCAAACTTAACCTACCTTGCTGCTTTGAAGAGCACACCCAAGATACTTGTGTATATGAAAGTCACCACAGAAATCCAAATTGTGTGCAATGTAGCCAAAAGTCCTGAAGGAATTTGCTATCCCTAGCATAGGCAATTGTATTCAATAAGTGAATCTTAACTGCGCAAGAATCTGACCACCAAAGAATGGCCCACAAGGTGCCAATATCCGAAAATGTTCACGGGGCAGAACCAGGAAACTATAGGCCAGTTAGCTGGACATCAATACTAGCGCAACTGCTCATTTATAAGAAAAGGGAACATGTCTGCTTTCTGGTCATTTATTTTCTTTCAGCTGTGCAGTTGTCACTCCTTATGAGTGAGTAGATGATCCCTTGCTGCAGGCAGGAAAAAGACAAGTCGAAGGAAAAAGGCACTCCATGTAGCATCCTACTGGGGCCACCATAGCTTCTTCCACAGTTAAGGGACAGAGTCTGTTCTCTACTTAGATAAGGTTTTTAGGTCTACATTTTCTACTTCACCCGTGTTCTTTCTCACGCTACCTTCCAAGACTTGCCATACCTCCTGGTTTCTGACACTCTCTGCAACAACTGTTAGTGATGGGCAAAAGGTACAAAAAGCCTGTGGAGCACTGGTAAGGAGAGGCGCTAGCTGTCTGGCCCATCAGGTGAGTGGCTGCACTCAGTCGTTTTCATCTGCTTCCACTGTTAAAATCTGATGCCAACTGTGTGGAAACTGCCAACGCTGCCTTTTCATGGCTTCATGCAACCTGGCTCTTTGCCATTTGTACTTCGCCTTCACACAAGCTATGTGACCCCCACACCGATCATGCCAAAGTATAGTATTAGGGTGCCATAAACACAGATGTTTAAGCTAATGAGAGCAAGAAGAATTAGAGGACATGCACCCATTGGGGGGAGGAATTGGAAAGCATTGCTTCACACAGAGGGTAGTTAACATGTAAAACAGCTTACCTGCTGAGGATGTGGAAGTTATCGCAATCCAATCTTTCAAAGCAGGACTAGACCAGTTCCTGAGGGAGAATGGCACTGAGGCTTACACAGTATTAGTAGGGGTAACACTGCAGCTGTTAAGCTTGAATGTGTTACAGCACTCCAACTGATTATAAGCCATGTTTACACAACAGCAGCACTCTGACCTTTGCGCCGCTCTGTTCCTGATGCAATCACTGTTGTGGTTCAATTATGCCTTTACACAGCCCACCCTCACGTCGATGCAGGCTGCACCAGAGAGGGGCTGTGGGCTGGGTTGGAAGCAGTGGTGGAGTCTGGGAGTGGCTGCTTTTACTGGAGCAAGCATCACAGTGCATTTACATTGTCACATAATATGCTCACTCCAATAAATGTATCCAATCCTGCATCGGTGCACAAAATGGATCCAACGCACTCCGTACACATTCCTCCGAGTGTCCACACCAACAACTTTGCAGCGCATCAACCCATGCACATGGGCTGATGCGTGCAGATGTGGCAGTGTGAACATGGCTATAGTCACTGCCATGCTGCAGGTCGACCAGACACGGTGAAGCCCATTTGCCTTCTGTTATCACAAGACTGTTACCAAGTTATCCTGTGTATTAAATTTTGAACAGGGTCTGCATTAGCACTAGTAAAGAGTCTGTCTGACTCCTGACTCTAAAGTTAAGAGTGGGGAGCAGTTCAGAAAATCTGGGTTCAGAAATTAAATTTAGCTTTATATAGTGTCTTCATACAGTGCATTCCAAAACACCTTATAAAGGGCAATGTGAGAACGAGAAGACAGCAAATATACAAGTAAATCAGATGAATAATACTGAATATTAAAGCAGTTATAAGAGCCGGCCCGCCGGCGTAGCGGATGATTTCCACTTGCGGCCTTGAGTTTGGGAACGGACCTGGGTCAGGGGCCAGCCAGGGAGAGGGACCAAGCATCCTCAGGACTGCTCTCCTTCTTCGGGAAGGTGGGGTGTCACCAGCACTTGGCGACCCCTGGCAGAGGCTGGGAGTCACCACAAAAGCTGGAGACAGCAAGGCACTAAGGGGACTGGACGGACGCCGGTGTCATTGCACGTTCCCACCCCCCGCTAACAGGGAGAAAAACCAGCCCACCCACTGCCTCTGATGACCGCCTCTCGGATGCAACTGCGACTCTAGGCTGACTCCCACCCTATCCCGCTGACCATGGCACCTTTCAAAAGAGGTTTGGGTGCCACAGACCTGGCCTGGGAGAAAACCAGGGGTCCCGGAGGGTGGCCACATGGGGAGCCGCAGAAGGGTCCGTGGATCGCGGATGTCCAGCAGTGTAAGCGGAACAAAAAGATTAAATCAGAAAAAAAAAGAGAAAGCAGTTATAATTTACAGTTTAGTTGTAAAAAAGGATGTAAACAGGCATCATTCGTTATATACATCAACATTTAAGCGCCATGGAGTAAAGATAGGTTTTTAGTGGGGACTTGACATGGGAAAAGGAGTCCGCTAACTGAACTTCAGTGTAAGTTCATTCCACAGGGTCAGTGCAAGAAGAACATTACCACCATCCTTAAAGGGACACTGTCAACCCCCTTAGGTCTCAAAGTGTCCCTAGTTTAAAAAACATTTTATGATTGTCAACATTATGTAAAGAATGTTGATATAGCTGGTAGTTTGATTTTAACTCATATTTTCTTTACAAAAGTGAAAAACAGACTGTCCAACATACTGGTGATATCACACCAAGACATGTTTGTTTACATTCCTTGATCAGCTCCAAATACATCTTTCCTGGACCTGGGAACACCTGCAAAACAGTCTGGCCCCTCATGATGCTGTGGGAGTTTAGGAGGCTACTTCCTTATCAGTGACTGAACTGTTTAGGTGTGTTTCTATTGCTCAAGAAGCATGCAGTAAGAACAGAACAAGGACTGTAAACAAAAACAAGGTTGTTTATAAATATACATTGCCATGCATTTCAGTTCTACTAAACAAGGAGACAGGCAAAACAAACAGCAACCTCAGTGAAATTTAGAGAGGGTACGCAATCATAAAATGTGAGGTTTCAACTAGAAATAATATGATGAAAAACAGATTGCCAGTGTCCCTTTAACTAGATTCACAACAGGACTGAAGAGGAGATTTACTTCTAGCAGAACAAAGTGGACACTTGGGCGGGCATATAGGTTAGAATCAGTTCAGCAAGATAGGCTGGAGCCTCACTATGTAGGGCTTTGAAAGTCAGGAGAGCAACGTTGTAATGAATAAAACCTGAAAGATTTGAGCACATTACTTGCAAAATGTATTGCCGATGTTAGAGGTACAAACTTTCAGCATGTGGGGTACATGCTGAGGTACACCATTTATTTATGTCTTTGGTAACCGGGTGAGTGAACTGATCCAAGGGACCATTTTCAGTCATAACCCGGGCCACAAGGTGGCAATAACATGAAGTCAAAAAGAAAAGGACAATGGATATGGTACACGTGATAAACACACCTCAACATGAGGTGAGAAAACAAGAATGTGCAGAGGTAGCAGGTTACACAAACTGACAACGGTACAGGTATGTATGCAGTGGCTATGTTCGCATGTACTATATTATATGCAGTGGCTATGTTAGCATGTATTATATTATATGCAGCGGCTATGTTCGTATGTACTACAATATATGCAGCGGCTATGTTAGCATGTATTATATTATATGCAGTGGCTATGTTAGCATGTACTACAATATATGCAGTGGCTATGTTCGCATGTATTATATTATAGGCAGTGGCTATGTTCGCATTACTATATTATATGCAGTGGCTATGTTCGCATGTACATTATATGCAGTGGCTATGTTCGCATGTACTACATTATATGCAGTGGCTATGTTGGTATGTACTATATTATATGCAGTGGCTATGTTGGTATGTACTATATTATATGCAGTGGCTATGTTCGCATGTACTACATTATATGCAGTGGCTATGTTGGTATGTACTATACTATATGCAGTGGCTATGTTGGTATGTACTATATTATATGCAGTGGCTATGTTTGCATGTACTATATTATATGCAGTGGCTATGTTCGCATGTATTACATTACATGCAGTGGCTATGTTCGCAAGTACTATATTATATGCAGGGGCTATGTTGGTATGTACTATATTATATGCAGTGGCTATGTTCGCATGTACTATATTATATGCAGTGGCTATGTTCACATGTACTATATTATATGCAGAGGCTATGTTGGTATGTACTATATTATATGCAGTGGCTACGTACGCGCGTATTATATTATATGCAGCGGCTATGTTCGCATGTACTACATTATATGCAGTGGCTATGTTCGCACGTACTATATTATATGCAGAGGCTATGTTGGTATGTACTATATTATATGCAGGGGCTATGTTCGCATGTACTATATTATATGCAGTGGCTATGTTGGTATATACAATTTTACATGTCAAACAGTGTCAATATGTGATTACATGAGACAATAAGTAGACATCGAGGTACCCAGTCAAACAAGCTTGGTACACATTTATTTGCTCTCCCGATTTAGAAATTGCATCTGCAGCAGCGTTTGCAATAGCTCCCACTAGACCAAGGGCTCCCGTGACTACTCCAGCAGTGCTCTTTGCAACTTCTGCATTCTGTTTAGCAGCATAGACAGCTGTACGGGCTGCACCGTAGCCAAGGTTGACGATGGGAATGTACTTTATCACCTCATAACCATCTTGCTCGGCTCGATCTGAACTGTCCCCCATTTGTCAAGTAAATGAGCTTACTGAAATTACAACTGACGAGGTCCACTGTGACAGGATGACCCCTGTCATGGGTGGGTGTCCCGGTAGGAAGACGAGGGCCTTCCCTTACTCCCCAATCCCCATTTAGTACTTCATAGGAATTAAAGTGCTGCAGTGCTTAAAAACAAATAATGTGCAGCCGTGCAATATTTAGGCACAGTTGAGAAAAGTGGAGGAGTCAACCAAATCGTTGTGTGCAGCCAAGCAGAGCTGCTCCTTTTTGTTTAAAAGTAAAAAGAGCTGCTCCATTACTGAAAGTAAAAGCTTCATGATAAGGAGCTAAAAATATGGCAGTTTTTCTTCCTTATAGCCCAAAGCAGTGTGCTCCCGAAAGGAGAAAGAAAAGTAGTTGCCTGTTCTATGGGAACCTGACCACACACTCCTGTGCTACACCCTGCTTTTTGCGGTACAGAATGGTGCCCAGGAGTAGAAGGTAGAGCTGCATAATATGCCGCATTGCATGGCACAGAAAAGCTGCTCCAAAGAGTAAAATGTTAATTATGCATCGAAGCAGGATGTTGACACGGAGTGGTAATATTTTTTACTTTTGTACTTTACCACCACTCCGTGCCTTCAGTGTTTCCCTCTGGTGCCTCTCAAAAAAACAAAAAGAAAATATTCTGTTGGGTCTAAAGAATATATGAGAGAGGGGGAGGGGGGGAAGAGAGAGAGAGAGATGTAGTTAGTAACTGAAGAGGAGCACGTTTGCTCCACTCTCTCTCACCAGTATGTTAGGAAGGCAGGAGCGCGTGGCTGGCACAGTGCCAGTTATAATTTAGCCACCGCTCCCTGCTGAAAATAAGCCGCTCTGTGAGCTCTCTCCCCCTTGTTTGAGGCTGAAGAATAGGACCGGGCCTGGAGACCTTTGCAGTCATCCAGTGCACCACTCTTGCGGTGAATGAATGGGGAGCAGAAACGTGCTCCAGAGTAAAAGGGTGCACTGCACACTGTGCAGCTCTTTGTACTCTGAACCAAAGCAGGCCACGGGGTAAAATACAAAAGTGTCCATAACTGCCTGCTACTGAATAGCCACCTGATCAGTTGTTTGAGTGGCTGAGTGAAATTAAAAGAATGCTCAACGCCGGCCCGGTGACGCCGAGGGTTGAGGCGCTGGACGCCACACCTTGTGCCACGCCGGCAACCTGGGTTCGGGAACGGACTCGGGTCGGCCGGGAGAGGGAGGATTGAGCGTCCCAATGGATGCTCTCTCCTCAGGGGTGGGATACCAGGGGGTGCAATATGCACCCGACATCCTGAGAGAGCTGGTGGGAACACAGGCTCTCGAGGGGGCTGGCGGCTCCGTTCATGGAGTCGGGAAGGGGGGATGCTGTCAGGTGCTTGAGAGAGACATGCGTCAGCACCTCGCCTCTCTGGACATACGTCCTTGCGCCGGCGTCCCAGGGGGCAGGGTTGAGGGGAGCACAGAAAAATGGATAATCCCCTCGGTGGTCCTAGATGACGACAGCTCCACCCAAGACCACCAATTCCAGGACAGACCCCGCTGTGCAGGACAGGAGGGAGGAAAAAGAAGCACTCTAGGGGCAGATCCTGGACCGGTGGTCCGAAAGGTAAGAGCAGTCCAAAGGAGTGGACACCGAGGCAGGAAGGTGGATAAATAAAGAGTTAAAAAAAAATAAAAGAATGCTCAGTCGACAGCTGAGAAATAAAGTAAAGAAACAAGCTTGCTCCTTGCTCTGCCACTAAGCTGTGTCGCAGTGGTAAAGTAGGGTGGCAAATTACTTTTACTTTCTGTCAGCTGCCCCGCTCATTCATTATTTTAAATAAGCATCTGAACACTGGAAAATGGGACAGGGAAGTACCTATAACTTAAATGGTGTGCTCTCTAGTAATGTATTAAAAGGGGTCTTATAAATAGGAAGATAAAGATATAAAGGGACCAAATGAAAGTTGCAGCCAATGGGCTGAAATTACAGCCATCGGACATCAAAGATGTGGCTCAGAATATTGTTTTTAAATACATACATTCCCCTGTAGCCAAGGGATAATGACAAAGGAAAAACCCCTTATGAAGAGACAATAGATAATGTCACAATGGAATAATACTGCATTCCCCTTGCTAACCTAGGGACTCCTCAAGGAAAATACGGTATAAATGTAATAAACAAAATGCTAGCAGGCTATAAAGAAAGGATCACATACCTGTAGAGCAGTACGCTGAGACCTACAGCTATACTACAGGGCTGGCAGCCCACAACCTGTATGTTTTTATGCGAAAGCAGAAATGTGATGTCAGTATAGGAGGGAGGGGCTTAACCCCAATAGGACTGTATTTAGTCTAATTAAGGAGTTCACATGGTAGTAAATCACATATGCTTGGAAAATGATAAAGGTTATGATGTAGCATGTTATTCTCTAGTAGGTGAGATTGTTCTGTTACTGTGCTGAGGTTTAAAAGAAAATAATAACTGGGTATTAATTACATGGTCACATGTTTGTGATGTCACCCCTAGCAAAATACAAAAGCTCTCCACTAGGAGCTAGATAGACAGGGAGTCAGTGGAGAACTGACAGAGAGGTGCGGGACCTCTTTAGAGTTTGGGCTCACACTACCACTTTGAGCAGGATGAGGAAAAGACTGGTGACCCAGCTGGGCAAGCAGTGGTTTTGTTTGCTGAATAACCTTTATTTTCTGTGAATATTTCTGCTCATTTTTATACACACAATAAAATGAAAAATGACATCCGGCATTTTTTATGCTCCTAACAGTTGTCTTCCTGTGTCTGATGCTTTGAAATCCCACACCCTACAAAATCCATGGAGGATTACATAACTTCAAACCTCATTCCTCAGCTGGTCTTAATGGCATTAATGCCCAAGTATTTGAGTGGGTCACTGGCTGTTTGATTCTGCAGTCTGAAGTCCAATAAATCCTTAAATCTGCACCTCTCCAGCCCCTGTGCCTTTACTCTGGTCGAGTTTGCAGGCTTGTCAGTCAGGTCGTGCTGAAGGTCCTCCCGGAAACACCACCCCCTGCTCTTCACTTATTGTCTCTTTGCTAAAATTGGTGGACTAAGCAGCCAATTTAATATTGGTGGCGGTGGTGCAGGAGAAGAAACAGGAAGCCAGAGTGCAAGCTTGATTTTAGTGCCGCTGCTCTGATGATTCCTTCAGCCGCGGGTGCAGCTATGCCCCTCCATGCGGCAGCAGTGCCCACCAAGAAAAAAACAAGACAGCCGTAGTCCAGCCGAGCACCAAACACATGGTCACATTTAATTGCATGCCATCAAGTATATATAAATTATGTTAGGCTGTTGAGGTTAACCCTTGATTATAGGAGGCCCAGTCAAATAAATACATTTTCTAAAGCTGGTTAAAGTATTGAAGGGGAAGGGGGGGTTCTTAAAATTTAATTCCAATGGCAAGAAGCAACAGTAACAAATCTCATTGCCAGGGGATATCCTCCAGGCTGCAGGAGCAACCAAGAACTGCTTCCACTACAGATCTCAGAGAGCGTACTGGGATACAGTGCAAGAGAGGGTCAGATATATACTGTGTACAGTCTTGGACTCTCTCTGAGACAGCAGGGGCAGGTGTACCAATTGCTGCAGAAAATAGCTTGGGGGTTAGAGATATCAGAATGTTTGAGGTGTCATACTAGTTCTCTACATATAGACAGCAAAGAGGGAGGAAGCTCAGCAGTGACCAGAGAAATTCCTTCTCAGCCAGTAACCTGATAGTAGCGGCAGGTACTGCAGTCTGCTTAGGCTGATAACTTGGCTCTTGCTATAGTACACTTCTCCTGCTGATGTCTGATAGACTTGAAGAGGAAAACCACACCAGGCACAGAGAGACCGCCTGGCAAAAGTATTTGAGACATGGGAATAAAGGATATACTTGAAGAGGAAAAACACACCAGGAACAAAGACAATAAACCTCTCCTGTAGCTCTCAAACACTAAGACCCACCGACAAAAATGTCTGAGACAAGTAAAGTGCAATAGTGCATCCCGTACACTACTATTACACCAATGCAGCAGGCACATAGTTTGCATGCAGTCAACTTCAGGAATCTTTTAAACCATTTTTTACTTAAAATGGCTATAGCAGTGTTGCTGCTAGCTTCACTGTGCATGGTATTGCTGAATAAATGCCTGATGAAGACACTCAAGATGCGCATATGTCAGCTCCGAGGAACACGCTGACTATCAAACCGAAAAAGAGATAGCCAACTCAGTTAAGAAGGGGGATAAAACCTTTTACAGGTACATTAAGGAGCGAAGAAATACCAAGGGAGGGATAGTGAGGCTTAATAAAGGGGAGGGTGGGTGGATGGGCAGAAGGTGACAGTGAAAAAAAAAACAGGAATACTGAACGAATACTTCTGCTCAGTATTCAAATAAGGGGGGGTATCTAATCCAATCAATAGAAGCACTCTGGATAGGGGTGTCGATACCAGTCCATTCACAGAAGAAAGGGCTCTGAAAGAACTCCTAAAACTGAAGGTAGACAAAGCAATGGGACCTAACGGGATTCATCCCAGAATTCTAACAGAACTAAGGGGAGAACTAGTGATACCACTGACTACCCTTTTTAACAAATCATTGGAGGATGGTGTGGTACCAGAGGACTGGAGAAGGGTGGATGTAATTCCCCTTCACAAAAGTAGGAACAAAGCAGAAGCAGGAAACTATAGACCTGTTAGTTTGGCCTCAGTGGAAGGGAAAATGATGGAATCACTTCTGAAAGAAAAAACTGTTGAGTACCTGGAGGCCAGCTGGGCACAGAACCCAAGGCAGCATGGCTTTACAGCGGGAAGGTCATGTAGGGTGAATCTAAAAGATTTCACTGACTGGGTGACCAAAGTAGTAGATCAAGGAGGGGCTGTGGACATGGCCTACCTAGACTTTAGCAAGGCATTTGACACAGTCCCACACAAAAGATTAATACACAAATTAGCCAACCTGGGAGTGGGTCCCAGGGTGGTAGCCTGGGTAAAACATTGGCTGACAACAGGACATGGGGAAGTAGTAAACAGAGTCCACTCCGAAGAAAGAGGTGTTACTAGCGGGGTACCACAGGGTTCAGTACTGGGACCGGTCCTTTTTAATGTTTTTATATATGATACTGCAGAGGGACTGGAAGGAAAAGTATGCCTCTTGCAGACGACACAAAGATCTGCAACAGGGTTGATACTCAAAGAGGGGTGGAAAGCCACTAGCAAAGGCCATTAGGGATGATTCCCAGATAACGGGAATAAAGGTAAATGAGGTAGATCACAAGATATCGCTGTACGCAGACAATGTTCTTCTCTGCCTGTCGAACCCAGAGGACTAGAGTCCTTGGGCCTGGTCAATATTGGCAGAATTTGGCCTGCACACGGGCTACACCCTAAATAAATAAAAACAAAATTGAAGTTCTCAGCTTTCATTATAAACCCTCTGCAGAAATTCTGAAGACACTCCCCTTTAATTGGAACAAAACTAAACTCAAATACCTGGGGATTCAAATACCCCAAAACCTCAAGAAACTAAGGTCAATTTCCTGCTTCTGTCGAACCAGGTCCAACTGGATATAAACAAGTGGACTTTACTGAACTTACATCTCTACTCCCATATCCAGTCTATTTCCATTAACATACTACCTAGATATTTATATCTATTTCAATACCCAAATCACAATTCCAGATATGGCAAGGGATGATCTCACTATATCTAGGCACCAGGTAGACCTAGAATGAAATCCCACATCATACAGGCAGATAAGAAAAAGGGAAGGAGGGCTCTCCCAAATCTAGAAGACTATTACATGGCGGTGCAGCTCCGCTCGGCCCTCCTCTGGTCTATGGCGGGATACCACTCCCACTGGAAGGATACTGAAAGGGCAAATACAGAGGGTGCACCTCTAGGAGCCAGAGTTATGGATCCTAATATAAACAAAAGTGAAGAGGATACACTGCCCCTGACGGTTCAAAACACCTTGGAAACAGTCCACAGGACCTGGAGAAGGTGTGGGGAACTAGACGCCCTCTGTCCCTGGAGATGGTTTGGTTGGGATGTATCTTTTGCACCGACCCAACTGATCATGGGTTCCGGAACTGGTCAAAGAGGGGCCTATGTCAGCTAAGACAGCTGGTGGCAGAGGACGTGGTCCTCAAATTTGGTACCATCAAGAATACCCATCACCTTAAAAACTCAGATCATTACCGATTTCTCCAGCTTAGAGCATACATAAATACCCTGAAACAGAGGGCCCCTCCACCGCACACTAGCTTTCTGTCAGAAACAATTCAAGCCATCTTAGACTGTGTAATTAAAAAAGTACTGATTTTGGCCTTATACAAGGTTATTAGACACCTGCACGACGGCAGCACCCGCTATATAAAAAATAACTGGGAAAAGGAGACCCAAATTCAAATTAGTAACGAGGAATGGGACAGAATCCTTACTTTGTCCACCCGGACCACACAGTCTCCATTCTGGCAAGACTTTGAATGGAAAATTTATATTAGATTTTTTTTTTTTTTTTTTTTTTTTACACGCCAGTAATTCAGAGTAAGTGGAACCCTGAATACTCCCCCAGGTGCTGGAGGGGTTGCACAGAGGAGCCAGCACATCATACACACGTCTTCTGGCTATGCCCACTAATAAAAAAACATACTGGTGGCAGGTGGGGGAGGCTCTCACTGGTAAATTCTCCACTACCTCCCAATGCTTATAACCCACCTCTTGTTGGGTCTACCCCCACCCCACGAACTGAGAGGGGCCACTGACATATCTCTGGAATGCCCTGATTACGGCAGCACACAAAGCTATCACCAGGAACTGCATGAAGCCAGATTCCTCCACACTAAAACTATGGATAGTTATTGTTAAGGAAATTCAAGCTATGGAGGAATTGACCTTTAGGGTCAACTCTAGACTCCATACCTACACCAAAAGATGGACAAAATGGGAGATGTGGTTGGATGCTGCTCCGGATGTAGGGAAGGAGTGAGAGGATGGGGTCCGGACATGCCTTGTCCTATACATGCTTGACTGACTGGCTGCATGCAGCAGTGAGGGTGTGGGATGAGCTAAATGAGGAATGGTCAAAAGTATGACAGCTTAAATTCAATGCAAAGATATGCAAAGTAATGCACCAGGGAGACAAAAACCCAGGGGAAGAGTACGCAGTTTGGGGGAGGGGTTTAATAACAACAAAAATGGAAAGGGACCTGGGGTAGTCATATCTGATGACCTAAAGGTAAGCAATTAATGTGAGAAGGCAGTAAGGAGGTCTGGGGGGGATAATGGGAAGTATAGGGAGAGGCATCACCAGTAGAAAACAGAAAGTTGCTATCCCTCTGTATAGACAGTTGGTAAGACCCCATCTGGAGTACTGCGTGCAGTTCTGGAGACCCCAAACCCACAAAGACAAACAGGATAGAGGCAGTCCAGAGGAGGGCAACTTAAAATGGTGCAGGGTCTGCACCAGAAGCCATACAAAGAGAGACTGAAGGAGCTTAATATGTATACCCTCAAGGAAAGGGGGGGGGGGGAGATATGATAGAAATTTTCAAGTGCTCCAAGGGAATCAACAAAGTCCAAGAGGGTAGCATCTTTCAGAAAGAGAGATGTGCAAGAACAAGGTGGCATGGCTCAGGGGCAATGTGAGGAAGTATTTTTCATGGAGAGGGTGGTGGACACATGGAACAGCCTTCATGAGGAGGTCGTGGGGTCAAAAACAGTGGGAGAATTCAAAACTGCATGGGACAGACATGAGGCAATTCTGGTCGGGGTTAGGAAGAAGTTGGCTCTTGGTTAACTAGGATCTGCAGCTTATCCAATAGGTAGGGAAATGGGCAGACTGGGTGGGCCAAGCTGTCCTTATCTGCTGTCAAAGTCTATGTTTAAGTCTGATGACTAGACAACAGTACAACATTCTAAGGGTCTGGATGGCACATATTTAATACCAATGTTTACCCTTACAGACATGCAGTGTACTCCTATAAAGGTGTCCTGATGATGAACAGTGGAAAAACAGACATATGTGCAACCCTGTTAAACACAGGACGCGTGTCTTTTAGTACACAGAATTTCAGACTGGTCTGTTGGTACTGCTGAGCAGAGACAACACTATGTAGTTTGAATTTTTTTTTTTTTTATTCTTTTGGTACATGGGTAAGGCCGACTAAGCCCAAGACCTGTTATCAGGGGTGACCCGGGAGCAGTAGGGAGGTTAAGTGCCTTGCTCATAGTCAGACTGCATGCAAGCAAAGGTTGTAGGACTCAAACCCAGGTCTGCTGGATGTACCAAGCTCATTCACAGCTCATTACCCTCTAGGCTATACTACTATAAAGTTGCAGAACACATTTTGTTTTGAAGAATTTGTTTTTGCAAAAGGGTTTTGAGATGAAATTTGAATCGAAAATGCTGTAGAAAATACACATTTGAGACACAACTACCAAGTTCTTTACATGGATACTGGTAGCACAGTGACTGTATGCAGAGCAAAAAAAGAGCAACTTTTCTGCTTGTATCACTGCTTCAGTCAGACAGCACTCGGAGTATCCATGAAAAGGTTTCATACTGCAGTGCACCATAAAGCTACAAATTCCTGCTGTCTAAATAACGTTTAAGTAAGTGCACTAACGTGTTTCCGCTAAATGTCAGGATGTTTTGGACTGAAGTCTTTAGCACCTACATCAGCAGCAGAGCTAAGTGTGTGCTTGTTTCAATGAGAAAAGAAATGCTTGATTTTTAATCCTGAACATTCATCCTGAAGAGTCTCATGTTCCTTTTTTGTTTTCTTGCTGCAGGTGTTCTATAGCAATACAATATCCATCCTACTCTGTGGGATCTCGACTTTCAACTCCACCTACTGGAGATGGGCAGAAGGGAATCCCATCCAAAGGACTTTACCTTCAACAGCAGCTGGTACTCCACTTCTAATGCACTGAAATGTCAGCTTCGGGCATATGGTCTGTGTGCAGTGCTCCAGATAATGTTGCCATTCAAGAGTAATGTACTCAACATTTTTGACATTAGGCGAGTAAAATATAATTTTGATTAGTAAACGTGCTTTGAACTTGGAAGAACAGCAGCTTTTAAAGTATCTACAGAGCATTTCCAATGATTGAGATAAGTATTGGTACTTATCCCAAAACAATTCATGACATATTTCTTAAAATATGGGGAGTAAAATAGGCCAGTACTCACCTTATTTGGAGCAAGGCCTGTGTCATTACCTTAGCAACCTGTTGCTTGACTCAAACACAGCTAATCCAGTATCAGCCGAAATGTTTCTAAGTAGCTATGCAAAATATGACTATTACACATACATTTTCCACTAGTTAAACTGAATAGGCATACTCCAC
Source organism: Neoceratodus forsteri (assembly GCA_016271365.2). Taxonomy (NCBI): domain Eukaryota; kingdom Metazoa; phylum Chordata; order Ceratodontiformes; family Ceratodontidae; genus Neoceratodus; species Neoceratodus forsteri. Next base: position 586,247,905 of record JADMNL010000022.1, read on the forward strand.
TGTCTCCTGAGGACCAGGAACCTCTGTTTGAGCAAGTGCTATTCGGACAGTGAAATTTTATTTGAGCAAAATCTTTCAGGTTCTGGAACTGCCCAGGAATAGCACTGGGCTTGACCATTTAGATCAACTGGGTACCAAGACTCCAGCAACGATGCTGACATATGCTATTACGTGTAAGTGTGATGCAACTTAATTACCCAGGACAACCCAGCTAAGCTGTAACATCTCATCTTCAGTGGGGTCCACTGTCTGTCCATTTCCACAGCTGGGCCGACTGCAGCACTGTGCAGTTAAGATTATTGCTCATGGTCACACACTAAGTACTTCAGCTCTGCTGTGGTTTCAACCTGTGATCTCCCAGGTCACTGCTCTAACCACTGGACAACACTGCCTCCCCAGGTAAACCTTCACTCTGTTGCATCATTCATATCACAGCACATTTTAGTAGAAATGAGACCCCTTTCCCTTACTGTCTATGCCTTTGTCTCTCATGCCATACTAATGTATTTCCAGCTTGTAATGAAATTCAATGACTTTTGTTACTGCAATACTGCAACCTTGATTTAATTTGTACATATTACATCAAGCAATTACAATTTTCTAGGTAATTTATGAAACCAAAACTTCTCAGTCATCAGAAAGAAACAAGCATTTGTCAATGCCGAATGTTTGCTTGCTGGTATTGGCATTGGTAGTGTAGGACTTAGAGAGATGCATAATAGGAACAGCAGTGAAGTACTGAACTGAGGCCAATCACACTACCACCCTGCAGAGACCGAAAGGCACTGGGGTGTGCCTTTGGGTCGTCAGGCATAATGGCCATGCCATTTCACCACACCATATCCTGCAGACACCGACAATTGTCATGGTGTACCTTGGGGTCTTTGGGCCTTAGGCTCACCACATTCCATAAGGAAATATGGTGAGATGGGTGCAGTATAGGAGAATGGGGTGAACTTTGGGGCGGAAGAGTCCAAGGCACACCTCGATGCCCGTCACTGGCTGCAGGGTGGGGGTGGTATGGCATGAGCATTACAGGCGACAATCCAAAGTCACACCCCCTGATGCCTGTCTGTCTCTACAGGGTGGGGCGTTATGGTTGGAAACCCTAACGCCCTAGGCGTTCGTTGGTATTTTCACTCCAAATTTTCAATATGGGTTTTTCGTGACCCCCCCATCTCATGAACAGTGGCAATATCGGTTAGCTAGCCAAAAGCTGATTTTGCACAGTGATTACGCAATTTTGGCACCACAGGTGCAAAAACACATTCCGAACAGGATGTGAAAAATGACAGCTGTACTGTTCATAGGGAGGTGTAAAAAAATGGCAATGCTGAAAATCTGGAGTAAAAATATAAAAAAAAAAAAAAATAATGGTGAAATCACGAGCGTGCATAGAAACTATACAGCGCACACCCGTAATGTAATTAGTTTGGGGATTTTTTTACAGCAGATTGTCAACACAAGCTATTTGGGACCTCCGCTCATTAACAGTGTCACTGTGATTTTCTTAATCTGTCCCGAACACTGATTTCCCACAGCGGCCACGCATTTATGCGCCAGAAGAGTAAAAACATATTTCGGCCAGAGTGTGAAAAATGACAGCTGTACTGTTCATAAGGAGGTGTGGAAAAATGCCAGTGTTGAAAATCCAGACTGAAAATACTACAAATTCTTGAACTTACTAGGGTGCGTGGAAACTGCACATTGCACGCTCGTAACACAGTCATTTTAAGGACTTTTGTCACCAAATTTTCGACACAGCCATTTTAAAACCTCTGCTCATGAACCGTGTCACTGTGATTTTCCTAATCTGTGCCAAACATTGATTTCGCACACTGACTGCGCCATTGTGCACTACCTGCGCAAAAACATATTTTGGGCAAGATGTGAAAAATGTCAGCTGAATAGGTCATAAGCAGGTGTGATAAAATGGCAATGTTGTAAATCTGGAGTGAAAATAGTAAGAAGTTACGAGCATGCGTAGGAACTGCGCAACGCACGCTCATAAAACAGTTATTTTGGGGAATTTTTTCACCAAATTTTCAACATGGGGTTTTGGAGGGCCTACCTCATGAACTATGACACTGTCATTTCATTACTCGGTCCGAACGGTGGTTCTGCGCAGTGACCGTGAAATCACCTTCCGGGACCGAATAACAAAATGACAGTGGCCGAGTTCATGAGGTAGGGTCCCAAGAACCCCATGTTGAAAATCTGATGAAATAATTCCCCAAAATGGCCAATATATGCACCAAAGTTGAAAAAGAAAAACCAACAAAAAAAAAAAATTTATGTCATTATAGTATACAGCTTACCGGCATTTCTTCAGCTCGTGGTCGGCTTTGAAGAGTGCAGACGTGTTCACGGTGCGCCCGAATATCGTCGCGCCCGGCCTCAAGTAAAGTATGGGGTGAGGGGAGGGTGGGGAGGTGGGTACGCAGAGGGTGGGTACGGAAAGAGGACGTTAGACTTTGCCACGCTGGGGTGAGCTCCCAGTGTGGTACCTGCAAGTTTGTTGGGCGGGGCAGTGGAGCCAACAGGGATTAGGCACCCCCTGGGAATATAGACTTCGCCACGCTTGGGTGGGCTCCCAGCATGGCACCAGGAGTTTGCTTTTTGGGAGATCAGTGGAGCCAATGGGATTGGGCACCCCATGTCACACAGTGTGCTGGGATGGAGGGGCGCAGAGCACACTGAGGTGGGCTCCCAGCGTGAAAAGGACATGGGACTTTTATGCGCTGGGGTGGGCTCCACCGTGGTACCAGGAAGTTTGCTTGCAGGGGGGGTGAGTGGAGCAGACAGGGATTGGGCACCCGTCAGTCATACAGTGTCTGAGGTGGAGGGAGCGCATGAGCATGCTGGGGTGGGCTCCCAGCGTGCTACGACAGGTGTTCGGGCGCAAACGAACTGTCTATGACAGTTCAGATGCAGTGCTGATGTGTCGGCAATCTGCATACTGTCAACGGCAGAGTGCAAATTGCCTACACATTACCACCGCTGACTGTATTGGTGTTTTTCTCAGAACTGTATGCCACTGCATCTGAACGTCTGTCAGACAGCTCGGACATTCATTGGTGCGGTGCCGCCGTACCTGCAAAAAGGAGCAGGGCATTGGAAGTGGGGAGGCACACCTACAAAAACTCGTATGCGTGCAAGCAAATATAAAAATTACTCACCATAGTAATTCTGTTTCTTCCAAGGGGTCCTTTAGCATCAGTAACAATAGCAGTAAGCTGACCAGGTTGAACTGCCTCAGAGGTGGGGCCATGAATATTCATTCAAATAGAGTGGTCAATCAGAATCAAGCAGGAAGCTGTGCTGAGTGCAAAGAGCCCACAGGACTTCAGAATTTTTTCTAAGACGAAAGGAGAACAATGACTAAAAGGACTGTGCCAACAGGCTTTAAAACCATGCAATAGCATGAACTATTAAGAGACTATACTGTAACTAACCATTAAAATGCTCTAACAACAATCCAAAAAACTGAACAAATTTGGCAAAAAGATACAGAAGCAGAGTCCTCTTAACGTAGGTGCCTGGGGAGGCAGGGTGGGAGGTTACTGATGCTAAAGAACCCCTTGGAAGAAACAGACTACTACGGTGAGTAGTTTTTTTCTTCTCACCCCAGGAGTCCTTTAGCATCAGTAACAGCATCAGACTACAAAGCAGTACAGTTGGGAGGCGGGTACAGAACCTACTTAGAGAAGAGGCTCTGCAGGACTACCAGCCAAATTTGGCATCAAACTTTGACTGTACATCCAGGCAGTAATGCTTTATGAATGTGTGTACAGTCTTCCAGGTAGCTGCTTTGCAGACCTCTAGCAAGGGGATGCCCCTTGCAGCTGCCTCAGAGGCAGTAGTGCCCTAGTACAGTGGGCCCTGAGGCCTTGAGGGAGCCGTCTGTCAGCCTCGGCATAACAGAACCGAATACAGGTAACTATCCAGAGATAGTTCTCTTGGTGGCTGGTTTTCCCTTGCCCACCTCACCACAGGTGAGGAAAAGTTGAGTAGGGAAGCCCTTGACCTTTTGGTATGCTCCATGTAATAGGACAGAGTTCTCCTGACATCTAGGCTGTAAAGTCTTCTTTCCCCTGGAGTGGACTTATCAGTGAAAGAGACAGGGAGAGTAATGGACTGGTAAAGGTGGAACTCTGAGACCACCTTGGGAAGAATTTCCCATTTGTTCTGATCTCTGCTTTGTCCTTATGGAGGACCATGTAGTTCGGCTCAGTGCAGAGTGCTTGCAGTTCTGAAATCCTACTTGCAGAAGTGATAGCCACTAGGAATACTGTTTTCCAGGTAACGTACTTACTGTAAGCTTAGCCATGAGCTCGAAGGGGGACTCCATGAGCTTAGCAATGCAGAGGTTAAGGCCAAAAGGGGGAACAGGTTCCCTAATTGGGGGCTGCAAATGAAGCAGGCCCTCTAAGAACGTTTTAAAAATGGGCCAAGAAATGACAGACTTTTCTTTGCCTGTGGAAAGGTAGGCCGAAATTGCAGCTAAGTGAAGCCTCAAGGATGAGGCCTTGAGGCCTGATTGCAGATGAACTAAATAGTCCACAAGGGAAGGGACAGAGGCCTTCAGAGGGTATATTCCTTTTCCTTTGCACCAGACTGAAAATCTTTTCCATTTAAATGCATAGGTTTTCTTGTACCCGGTCATGTGAGTGCTACCAGAATAGTGCCGCAATTCATAGCACTAGTCTGGTAAGCACTCACACGGAGAAGTGGAAATTTACTGCGCTTGCTGTAAGCACGCCCCTGGTCGCTGTCCGTGGTCCTATAAAAAGGACAAGGGCTGCGAGGAACAAGAGGCTGGCCGAGCTGCTCCTGTGGTGTGGAGGGCATGGAGCAGCTCAGCCAGTGGCAATGGAGACCAGGGTTGTAATCCTGGTCTCCCAACTTTTGCCGCATTGGTGATTTTTTATTTTTTTGTTTTTTTTTACGAGGGGCCGTGGAAACATTATTCCTCAGCCCCACAAATTTTAACTTTCCCCGTGGTCTGCTCCCCCCCACAGTGAGAATCCTTAAGTCCAGGTGGTGCAGGGGCTAAGCCCCCTGCAAAAATTAAAACAGCCCCTTTTTTTAACCACACGCACCATGCCGACGCTATTCTTGTTGCCACTCTTTGGACCCAGTGCCAGGTTTTCTTTGTGCTTGGCTTTTTAGCCATGCAAAGAATTTTCAGAACTTGTTCTAAATATTGTGCATCTGGGAATTCCAGCTCCTCAAGAACCAGGCTTTGAGGTGAAGGGATTTCAGGTCTGGATAATTCACCCCTACTCGTGGTAGGGCAAGGAGACAGCGAGTCAGAGGAAGTCAAACCGGCTTCTTGTGGGACATGTCCAACAGGACAGGATACCAGGCTTGCCTTGGCCAGTCTGGAGCTAAGAGGATCATGGTTGCAGGCTGATCCCTGAGCTTCAGTAGCACTCTGTTTAACAGGGGAATTGGAGGGAAAGCATACAGAAACTTCCCTGTCCATTTCAAAACTAGTGCATCTTTTGGGAGAGTGCCCATTGTTGGATGTCTGCAGCAATACAGAGGAAGCCAGTAGTTGAGGTGGGATATAAACAGGTCCACCTCTGGTGTGCCCCACCTCCTGAAGACTGTGGCAAGGACTTCGCTGTTCAGAGTCCATTCATTGTGACCTTGGCTGATGTGGCTCAGAGCATCTGCTAGGGCATTGTCCTTGCCTGGAAGGTGCATGGCAGAGAGAGACTCGCATCCAGGAAATAGGCCAGGGACCACAGTCTCATGGCTTCTGTGCCCAGGGCAGCAGACCTCGTGCCACCTTGCTTGTCTATGTCAAACATAGCAGTGATGTTGTCTGTTCTGATCTGAACAGTGCATCTCTTGACCTGAGGGGCGAATGCTTTCAACACCAGGTACACAGCTCTGGGTTCCAGAAGATTTATGTGGCTTTTGGACTCTTTTGGTGTCCAAGTGCCACTGACTAAAGGGCTGAAAGGGGGATGCCCACTAAGGGGTTTTCCTTTTCCTTCCACCAGTCGAGAGCTTGAAGCATTGTTTTTGTCAGTGGTACTAGTTTGGACAGAGAATTTTTCTTTTGTGACCAGTCAGCTCGCAAATGATACTGAATGTCCCTCATTTGAAACCTTACCCCTGGGACCACAGCTGTCATGGAAGCCATGTGGCCCAGGAGCTGCAGAAAAAGTCTTCCAGGCCTTGGCTGGCCTAGCAGAGAAGAATTTGCCGCAGTCAGAAAGTTTTGAATTCTGTCATGAGGAAGAAAGGCTTTTGCCTGCTAAGTATCCAAGTCTGCTCCTATGAAGTTGAAGAGCTGAGAGGGTTCCAGATGGGATTTCTTTTCATTGATTAGAAACCCCAGAGAGGACAGAGTTTATCTTGTGTTGTTTACAGCCTCTCTGACTTGCTGAGGGGTCTTGCCCACTATGAACCAGTCATCCAGGTATGGAAAGACTGAGATGCCCCGCTTTCTCTAGTGGGCTGGCACATACAGACAGGCACTTTAAATACTCTGGGAGCAGAGGTGAGGCCAAAGGACATGACTGCAAACTAGTAATGACCTGAATTCAGCTTGAACCTCAAACTTTCTATGGGACTCCCTTATTGGCAAGTGAAAATAGGTGTCCTTGAGATCCAAGGAGGCTAGCCAGTCTACCTGCTACAGAGAGTGTATTACCATTTGAAGGGTAATCATCCTGAATTTTGGTTTGAGTACGTGCCTGTTTAGATATTGGAGGTCTAAAATAGGTCACCACTCCCCATTTTTCTTTAATGTCAGGAAGTATCAGGAGTAGATACCTTTTCCATGCTGTGAAAGGAGAACCTCCTCCACCACTTTGGCTGATAACAGAGTCTCTACCTCCAGCTCCATTAAGTATCTTTCTGTTGGGGATAGGGGCTTTCACACAGTCGGACCCCGAAGGGCAGGTAACTGCTTGAACTATAGGGGTAAGATCTTTTCCCATTACTTCTAAGACCCACTTGTCTGTGGTGATGTGGATCCAAGCTTGGAGGTAGTGGGAGAGCCTGCCCCCTACTGGAGAAGGGGAGGTGACCCGATTGCAGAAGTTAGGACTTAGACTGTGTGGCAGGGTCAGAGTGTTGCTTACCTCAGTCTTCAAGCTGCTACTTGCTTGAAGTCCTCAGGGTAAAATCAAGTACAGGCAAGAGAATTTGCATACTCTACGTCATATCACTGGAACTCACTCCCAGCATAACTGCAAAACTCCTCTTCCCTCTGGGTTTTTAAAAAAAGGGTGGAAAACATTTCAACTTTGAAAGATGTCGCTGCTCCTGTTATCGTTGATTGATGCTCTTAACATGCTCTCCTCTTACCAAGTTGACTGCAGGGATGGCCTGTTACTATGCTCTTTTAAATAAGCTCTTTGGCTCCTTCAGTATGCACTTGCCTTGTAGGACTCATGTTTGTAGACTAGAACTAGTAATGTTTGACAACACGTATTGTACAGTCATGTACTCCAATAACATCTTACTATATTCTGTAGTATGCCCCTTGATTACCTGCTGTCTGTATATTTTTTCTGCCTGTAACTAATAAAAGTACTGTATTTGTCAACTGTCTGAACATACCGTCTGTAATTAATTCTGAGTAATCCCTGAAAATGGGACCTCAGGTTCCAGTGGGCTCACCGTTACTACAATTCCAATAAATAAGACAAGTGTAACTCAAGTCTGAATGGCTTAATGCTACCAGCCTGCATGGTTTTGCCTGGCTAACAAAGGATATTTCCTAATGCCCCCCCCACCCCCGCTTTCCCTGAAATGTAAATTCATGATGTCTGGTTCTCTCTGTACTTATTTCTCTCTCTCTCCCTACCTAATACCCGTGACCTTTCCTTAGCAAATCTGGGCATGTCTAATAGCGGCTTCCATTTGTTCATGAAGAAAACATTACTCACCAAAGTAATGTTTCTTACAAGGGATTCTTCAGCATTATTGATAGGTGCAGCATGCCGGCTGGGTTCAGCTGCATGGGAGAGGAGGAGTCAATTTAAATGAGCAGCAACACTGGCCAATCAGAAGAGAGACAGACAGGAGTGCTGCCTGCAGTCAGCATGAAAGGCCTCAGAACTATTTCAACGCTGAAAAAAAAAGGGCAAAAGCTGTGCCCAGAAGAAAAAACATTGTTAATGTAATAACTGCAAATTCCAAACTACAACTATGAAACAAGTCAACGAAAAAAACAATGAAACTAGAAAAATTTGACTAAGACACAATAGCAGAGCCATCCCCAGACAGGTTTCGCAGGGGAGGATGGGTGGGAGTGTCAATAATGCTGAACAATCCCTTGGAAGAAACAACATTACTACGGTGAGTAATTTTTTCTCCTCACCCCAGGAATTCTTCAGCATGTATTCACAGATGAAGACTACAAAACAGTACATTTGGGAGGCAGGCACAGAAGCCTACTTAGGCTCTGTATCACCGCTCTGCCAAATTTGGCATCAGATTTGGACTGCACATCCAAATGCTTTGTAAATGTGTACAGTTTTCCAAGTGGCTGCTTTGCAAACTTCGAGCAAAGGGACATCCCTTGCAGCTGCCACTGTAACAGCAGTACCCCTAGTAGAGTGGGCCCTGAGGGAGTTGTTTACCAGCTTTGCTGTAACAGAACTGGATACAAGAGACAATCCAGCAAAAATGGTTCTCTTGGTAGCTAATTTCCCTCTGTCTGCCTCACCATAGGTGAGAAAAAGCTGAGTATGGAACTCCCTGAATTGCTTAGTATGCTCTAAGTAGTAGGTCAGAGCTCTTTTCATGTCCAGACTATGTAGCCTGCATTCACCTGGAGTGGACTTGTCTGAAAAAGACCGGCAGGTTTATAGACTGGTTAATGTGGCACTCAGAAATCACCCTGGACAGAAATTTCTTGTTTGCCCTGAGCACTAATTTGTCCTTGTGGGCAATGATGAAGTTAGGTTCTGTATAAAGGGCCTGCAACTCCAAAATCCTTCTGGCGGAGGTGATGGCAACCAGAAAAACAGTTTTTGGGATTACATACTTGAGATCAGCAGTCACCGTGGGCTCAAAAGGAGGCTCCATGAGTTTGGCTATACAGAGGTTCAAGTCCCAAGGAGGGACAGGTTCCTTCAGAGAAGGTTGAAGGTGCAGCAGACCTTTGAAAAACTTCTTGAAAATGGGCTGTGAAATGACAGATTTCTCTTTTCCAGTGGAAAGATATGCCAAGATTGCCGCGAGATGCACTTTTAAGGATGTAGTTTTAAGGCCTTCTGCCTGGAGGTGAACTAGATAATCCAGGAAGGTAAGAGTAGTAGCTCGTAAGGGCTCTATGTCCTTATCCTTGCACCATAGAGAGAGGGAGAACCTTTCCCACTCGGAAGCACAAGTCTTCCTAGTGCTAGGTTTTTTAGCCATTTGCAGAATTTTCAGGACTTGTTCAGAGTACTGGGATTCAGGAAACTGACTCCTCAAGCAGCAGGCCTTGAGGTGAAGAGACTGGATGCTGGGTTATGCTACCCCTGTCTGGGGAAGAGTCAGGAGACTGTGGATTGCTTACAGTCTGATGGTCTTCCTGTCTGACAAAGCGAGGAGAAGGGAATACCAGCATTGCCTCGCCCAACCCTGGGCCACCAGAATCATGGTGGCTGGCTGAGCCCTGAGCTTGAAAAGGACCCTGTAAATCAGAGGAAAGGGAGGAAAAGCATACAGAAACCTCCCTTCACAGTCCAGGGTCAGAGCATCTACTGAGATGGTCCTCAGTGCTGGGGGCCTGCATCAGTACTGTGGTAGCTAGTAGCTGAGGCTGGATGCAAATAGGTCCATGTCTTGAACCGCCCACCTTCTGAAAACTGTGGCAAGGACCTGCTTGTTTAGGGTCCAACTCGTGGTGACCCTGACTGATGCGGTTTAGAGCATCTGCCAAAGTGTTGTCTTTGCCCAGGAGATGAATGGCCACCAAACATGTCCAAAAAGTAAGCCAAGGATCAAATCCTCATTGCCTCTGTGCAGAGTTTGGTTGACCTTGTGCCACCCTGCTTGTTGATCTAGAACATGGCAATGGTATTGTCTGTTCTTATGTGAACAGCCTGTCCTCTGAGTTGTGGGGCAAAAGCCTTGATGTTCAAGAATACTGCTCGGAGTTCGAGGAGACTGATATGTAGGGATGTAAGTCTGTCATGGCAGTCATATACGTCGATTCCATGATGTTTGATCTTTATTCAGGACTTCCATGACTTTCACTAGTGTCATCAGAATGTAGCAATGATGACAGTGCCACAACATTTACTACTGTTTACTAATGACTTCATGAACAATGAGTCATTAAAACCTCATCCTTGACAAACTTACATCCCTACTGATGTGGTATGTGGACTCTCCTAGTGTCCAGATGCCACTTATGGACTGATCCCCTAGGTGGGCACCCCAACCTAGGAGGGAGGCATCTTGTCAGGATCTGGGAGGGTTGCTGAATCTGGAAAGGAACCCCAACCCTGAAGTTTTCTGCTTCCTTCCACCAGTCTAGGGCCCAAAGAAGGGTTCTTGCGACTGGCACTAGCTTTGCAAAGGAATCCTTTTTCTGAGACCAGTGAGACCCGAGGTCATACTGAATGTCCCTCATCTGGAATGTGGCACCTAGGACTACTGCAGTCATAGAGGCCATGTGACCGAGCAGTCTGAGGAAGTGTCTAGCCGACCTCGGCTGGCCTAGAATGAAAGAATTTAACAGGCTGAGAAAATTCTAAATTCTGTCTGCAGGAAGGAAAGCCTTCCCCTGCAGTGTGTTGAGTTCTCGCCCCAAGAATTGCAGCGCTTGGGCAGGCTGAAACTGGGATATGTCTTAGTTGATAATGAAGCTCAGAGACTGCAGGGTGTCTTGTCTGGGTCAGGGCTTCTGCAACTGCCTGTGGAGAGTTGGCCATGATCAGCCAATTGTCAATGTAGGGAAAAACAGAAATCCCTTGTCTTCTGAAATGAGCTGCAACCACTGCCAGGCACTTGGTGAAAATCCTGGGAGCGGAAGTTAGGCCGAACGGCATGGCTGCAAACTGGTAATGGCCTGAAGGCAGCCTGAATCTAAAGAATTTTCCGTGGGACTGCCTGATTGGGATGTGGAAATAGGCCTCCTTCAGATCTAGGGATCTGAGTCAGTCGCCTTGCTTCAGAGAATGAATGACGTGACTCAAGGTTACCATTTTTAACTTTGGTTTCAGCAGGTGCTTTTTCAGGCACCTTAGGTCCAGAATAGGTCGCCACTCCCCATTCTGCTTTTCAGAGAAAGGAAGTACCTGGAATAGAGACCCCCCCCACTGGGGAAGGCACTCTTTCCACAGCTTTGACTTCCAAAAGGTTCTTCACTTCCATCTCCAACAGCAGTTTTTCCATTGGGGTTAGAGGTTTTGAGAGCTTGGGGGCCTAAAAGGAAAAGGAACTTTCTGAACTAAAGAGATAGGCCCTGACCTACTACCTATAAACATCCACTTGTCTGTGGTGATGAGCTGCCAATGATGGAGGTAGTGGGAGAGCCTGCCCCTGACTGGGAGAGGGGGGATGCGACCAAAGAGGAGCCCACTGCCCCTTAAACCTTCCACCCAGATTGTACCTGCTCCTACTTTTATATTCCTCATTCTCACACATACCCCCCTGTCCACTCACTTTACTCCTAACTGCCCTATCCTTCTCTCCACAACCTGTCTCCTTAACCACCCTCTCACCCAACCTGTTCCCTCTCCACTCCCTTTCACCTGGTCGCATATAACTCCCTCCCATTGCCTCCCCCTACCTCTAAGCTCCCCCCAAACCCATGCACTGTCTCCTATACACCCCACCCATCCTACCTAACTTACAATAAGGTCTCACCTTGAGGCTGCTTCCTTCTCTCTTCCACTCTCTCCCCTTCCTGACAGGCTTTTTCCTTTGAGTTCAGCCATCCATAATGTTCCACTGGTAAAAGTGTTGAAGTACCCTTACTTGTTTGTAGGCTGTGTTTGAAGTTTGTACCTTGTTTAATGTTGCTTGACGTGGAACCTTTGTAAAAGAGCTCCTGCTCAAAGGTTGTTCCCAAATTTGTAAATAAATAAGGAGAACTGTGGTCTGGTTTGAGTAGAGGGGACAGAAATGGAGTTGGCTTTCCTCTGACCTCTCCTACCTCTTCCCCTGAAAAAAAACTCAACTGAGAAAAAGCCATAGGCATCGACATAGGATATAATGCCCTAGGAAAATAACCCCTGCCCCCCTTGTTTTGAAGTTTCTGGGAGGTAGAAGGTTTCTCCTTGGCTGAGTTACTCTAATAGGAAGTTTTGTACTCATCCATTCTTTTAATGCAAGCCTCCGTTTGTTCACTGAAAAGGGAATTTTTCTCACAAGGAAAATCCATAGCCTGTAATTGGGTATCCTGAGTGAGATTAGTAGTTCTTAACCAAGCAAACCGCCTAAGAGAAATGGCCTGTGCCATAACCCTCAAGGCTGTGTCATTATCATCTAGGGCCATGTGAAACTGATGCTTAGTTTCTGTGGTCAGTTGTACAGTTTCAGTGACATTCCTGAGCATGGTGTCTCCCCCATGATGCACTATAGCCAGGATAGAATTCAACAAAGCTCTCTGATATCTAGCTGCATGTGCCTTGTAAGCAGACAAGCATAACAGCAAAGAAGCAGTAGTATAGGATTTCTTACCCACGTAATCCAATTTTTTTCGACTTTTTCTGGAGGATGAGCAGACAGTAGCACACTAGCGTTGTCGCAGGCTGCCACCTGAACCACCCCTTTGTAGTCAGGATGTGTATAGAGAAAGTCAGTAGTCAGTTTACCAAGCTAATATTTCCTCTCAATCTTTCTGTCCACCCCTGAAGCAGATGAAAGGGTTTCCAGAATTTTAAATGTTTCTTTTTTTAATGTATTACGTATGGGCAAAATCAATTTCTTTGAAAGAGTATGACCCATGTCTACATAGTCTTCCTACATCTCTTGTTCAGTGTCGTCCTGAAGGGGAAGTTCCAGGGTGTCCACCACGGTTTCAATCATTATATACAATTATGTCCTTATTACTGGTGACCCTATTTATCAACCCGATTACAAGTACTGTCAAATGCCGTAATAACCAGAAAACAAGTTATTACGGCATTTAAAAAAATTCTTTCACTAGCGCGATGTAAGATGCCACTCATTTCTGCCACGCCACTTCATTGGCCAGAATTCTGTGTTTGGGCGGGCTAAACGAAATGAAAAACATGGCTGCTCCACTCACCGCTTATGGACAAACTGCTGTTTTCTTGTCACGCTCCCAAACTTTTACTTTTTATTATTTATTTGGCTGATCCTGCCTACAATACCTAGTAAGATCCAGAGCAGGCTATATCTGAAATCGGGGAAGGGTGACACTGCTGGAGTAAGTAAAAAAATAAAAGTCAGTTTGAGAGAGCTCAAGAGAGACTGTGTGAAAGTGTGTGTGTGCCCGAGTCAGACAGCGTAGCACCACATCGGAAACTCTTCAGGGCTATTTGCACCAGCAACTATAAAAAATAACAGATTGTCAAATATGTATTTATGACTTTTTTCACACCCTTACGTGTGTGATGACTACACAAACCTCCCAAGATTCGCTCTCGAGGTGTATGGGTCATCACACACCTCGGGTGTGGAAAAAAAGTCATAACACACACTTGCCTATCCATTATTCTCTTTTTCAGCTGTCTCTGCTCCAACATGCCCAACTAGTTTCAACTCTCACTACAACTAAAGTCCAGTCCAGCTGCCATTGATGTAGCCAGTCCCATAACGGTTCTCCTCCTTTCATGCTTGTTGCCAGAACTGCAGCGCACAGTACTTAACTGTGGCCAAAATATTGCCTTGTGTCTTTATACCCTCCCTGATCTTACACTGAACTCACAATTGATCCATGCCTCGCTGGCATTCCTAGCTGCTACGTAATGGGCAGCAGGATTCAATTGTCTAACAGTTTCTGTTTCATTTTTTTGGTAACAGTACTGGACTTACCAACACCTTGCTGTCCAGTTTTTTTATTTCAAGAATTTTACCAGGAAGGGCATACTCAGCCGATATCAGCTAATTTCAAATGTGTCCTGGAGGCGATGAAAAATACAAGAAAAAAAAAATAATTCAATAACAGATATTCAAATACAATAAATACAAGCAAAAGAGAAAATAAAGGAGCAATGTACAACATATTACAGTTGTGCAAACCAATAATTCATGCAGGATCAAACAGTATACCAAGGGGCTTGTGGCAATTTAAAAATAAGATTGGAAAGGCACAGTGAAACACCCCATCGGGGCGTATCAGGTGGGCAGGGGTTCAACTGCAAATAAGGCAGGAGTAATAAGTTGAAGTGAGTGTGGAGAATTACTGACCGCGCATGTTCTTCCTGCCTCAGTGCTTAACTTTACACTTCACAATGAACTGTATTTGCCTCCATTCCAATCACTTCTCCACCAGCCCAACTCACCTAATAGCGCACCCTCCTATCTGTTTACTGTCACCTAATTTTAGTGTCATTTGCCAATTTATCCACAAGGCTTCTGATGCCCCTTATCAGATGTCCTTTGCTTTTGCCCATTTAGCCAATCCACGATAGAGAAATACTTGTATCCAGAAAAACGTGAAGCAAGGGATGGCAGTCTCCAAAAATCTTTTCCTCCTTCAAGCAGTTCTGAAGTTAGTTCTTCAAACTGGATATGTATTCCAATGTGTTAAAAAGGGATGACTGTTTGTGGTAATCAGTGATTTTTGTTTTATATCCAGTAGAAAACTATGCTATTTCAAAGCACTCAGTTATGCCATAACTAAAAATATCCCTCAAGCCTGAAGCTTGACAACAGAGGTGTTTCCGTGATACAGTGCTCCAAAAAAATCTCTTGTTGGCAATTAAATATGTTTTTATACTGGAAGGGCAAAAGGTTGTGGGTTCCAGTCCCAGACCAGTTACTTGGGGCAATACCAAAAACTGACACTGCTGTGCAGTACAAGAGGGGTGCTGTACTGTTGAGGTGATATCCTTCATATGAAATGTTATACTGAGGTCCCTCCTGCCCATCACTGAACACTGTGCAAGTGGAAGTTAAAGATGGGTCCCATGACACTTGTCAAAGAAGAGTAGGACTGTTTTATGGCCAGATCTCCCCCCCCCCCCAATTAATAAAACAGGTCCATATAACTACCCCCTGCCCTGAAGCAGGAGAAAAATCACAACTCGGTGTGCCTTTCCCAGTACAATAGATACAAATTATTATTTCATAGTTCAAGGCTCAAAACAGTCAGAATGGTCTTCCCAATAACCAGCGGAATATCTAAAGCCTGCAGAACCCAGCACAGATACAGCTGCTCAGACAGAGCTCATGACAAAACCGCTGCAAAAAAGGAAAACTTCAACTGAACAGCAGCAACACCTTTAGAAACAGTCTTTATACAAAGAAGTTTCTCCCCATGGCTGGTACTACCAGGGCAGTGCTGATGTTACAGACTTGTTTCACCAACTGAAGAATTCTCCAGAAAGCCAATCAGAAAACATTTGCCAGAGGCAATAACTGAAGATAAATTCAATTTACAGCTGCCTTATGCTGTGTAGACTTTCATTGTTCACAGAGACACGTTAACTGCAAGGTGAAAGGGTCAAATTTATGACCAGACCAACAGAAGGACTCAAGTCTACCTGAGCACCCAAAACCTAAATTCTGTGCAACTTACGTCATATAAAAGCCATGAGCTTTAAATTACAGGCGTTTCAACAATACTGTTCTATTTCCAAAATAAATAAATTATGTAGCTATCACCAAATGTCATCAATTTTAATAATTCACCACATTCAACTGTTTCGACTGCTGGCTTTTAACATGTCTGTTTTTCATTATAAACTGGATTTGCTATGGATGAAGACTACAGCATGGAGAATAAGGTTCACTCTACTTGTTCTCAGCCTTTTCTTTTTATGAAGGCTCACAGGGTTGAATATTCCAGATTGTGCACTTTGATTCCGATTCAGTTTTGTCATGTGACAAAAGCTCCTTCTACAAAGTGAGCATGCTCAACAGAGACTATTTCACTGTCATCTCGAAAGAACTGCAGCCATTTCAGGGAGGCTGCAGTCTGAAAAGCTTCCACTAGAGCTAGTGGGGCACAGACTACAGTGATCTGGTGAAACCCCAGATGCAATATAGAAGAAATTATGAGGTTTTATAAATGTTCTAACTGCTCAGTAAAAGGAACCCATCAGCAAGGCAACGTGCGAGTTCTGCAGCATTTTAAAACCTACTCAGTGTTTAGAATGTAGCACCAAAACCCACAGGATGTTTGCCACTTGCCATCTGAATATTTTAGCCAAATGACAAAACTCTTAGCCAAACTATGACATCTGCTCCGTAGCCTGTGGAACTGCAATAGCAATTTGGCTACTTGCCCAATGGTATTTTGCAGCTAAATACAGAAATGCTTATAGCAAAACAATATTTAGCAAGTGCAGCTTAACACACTGCCTACTCCACATATTGCAATTCTTATGAACTTCTGTAATAGGCAGCAGGGAGTTAACATATTAAAGAAAATGCAATTGGAGATTTAAAAAAAAAAATTGAGTTTTACACTGGAACAGGAAAACAAGAGCTGACTCAGGTTATAAAGCTCTGATACTTCACAATATTGGCACAGATCTAAATATTTATGCAATAGCACAATTCTGAGGAGTCTTCACAAGAAAATAATCTATGGAATTCCACCACAGAGTTCGGTCTCCATACTTAGTGTTCATTGTTATGGGGTGGCTGTTATAAATGTCACACAGTTTCAATTTTGACCCTCGTCGTCTTCTTCCTTGGGGATAATCCAACTCACTGTTCTAATGGTTTTAACTGCTATTTTAAAACTATGGGCTGATCTAGGATCTTCCGTCTGAGGCTTTTGTACAGGCAGGACTAGACTTCTGGCAGCAGCAGGATAAGACAGCCCTTTCCAACTGAGAGCCAAGTAGTTCTACAGCAGATACTTTTCAACGGCTACTCAATAACCAGCATTTTTTGTTTTGTTTTGAAAATGGCAACCGAATAACTGGTGGAAAGACTCAAATGGATGACTGCTAGTCAAAGAAACAAAATTCACAGGTATTTAAATGTAATTTTCTGTCTCCTTTTCCAAATGCCCGTCTGGTGAACATCTGTGATACAGAAAAGCAGTGATGCTAAATCCCTGGGTAGGAAACTATACAGATACGGAAAAACAAACCATTACTAAATGACTGCCTGTAATACTTTACACCCAAAGGAGGGAGTTGCAATGTCCATTTCATAGAATTTAGCGACCATATTAGGGAAACTCCAGAAAACAGCCCTACAAATGTCAAGCGAGGATTTTTCCCTAAGCTCCAACCAAGAAGCCACAAAGGCCCTAATAGAGTGTGCCTTAATGACTGCTGGGGTGTCAACCCTTGGCGCTTACTAGACCTCCACAAAGAAAGACTGGGTTCAGCTAACGACAGTGTTTTAAAGGCCAGTTGTAAGAACACGTTAATTTGATGTTTTGTATATAGGTTCTCTGTGGTGGAGTTACTAGCTTAAAGCTCATCCGACATATGCAGGGAGTGTTTCCTAGCAGTACAAGATTTCAGGCAAAACCACAGAAGGACCAACTCTTGGTTGCCATGAAAAGTGAAGGCCACTTCAAGCAAGAAGTACAGACATGTGCAAAACACAAGAGTTATGATGAAAAATCATGTACGGTGGTTTGATGGACAGAGCACCCAGCTCATTAATTTGCCTTGCTGACATGATAGCTACTAGGAAAAATAATTTGATAGTGTGCATAAGCAACTGTGCTTCTGCTAGCAGTTCAAATTGTGCCTTCATGAGACCTAAGTGAAGTTTCCAAGTTAACATAATTGGCTTGATCGGGGTCTTTGCAAGTGTGGTGTCAGGCGAAAGCAACGGACAAGTAGATGTGGTCCCAGAGGTTCGCCAGAGTTTGTCAGTAATAAAGCCCCTAGGGCTGAGACCTGCACTTTGCTGGTATTTGGATGTAGGTAGGCCCTTGTCAAAGCCCAAGTTACAGAACTTGGAGAAATGGAATTGCAACAAGGGACTGATGTATGCGTTACTTGTGCACCCAGAACAGAAACGTACACCAGATCCTGTAGCAGACCTTGCAGGTCGAGATATGGCTTGCTGATATCCTGAGGTCTACTACCTCTGGTAAGTACCCTGTGCATGCTTTCTACAATGTCCCATTCAGATTCATTCACATCATGAAGGACCAATTGCAAGGGGGGGGTGTGGTGTGTGTGTCTATTTACACACACACACACACACACACACACACACACACACACGGGCATAAGAAGACTCTCCCATGAAGAATACACTTTGGAGCAGAGAACTAGGATTTCCTTGGCCAGTGAGGGCAGAGTAGAATGCATCTTGCTTGATACTGTTGGATTCCATGCAGCAGCCTGGGCAATAATTGAAAGGGAGGGAAGTCACAGAGGAGGCTGAACTGTCCCCAGTTTACAGCAGAAGCGATCAAAGTTTGGAGTGTCTGAACAGCAAACGGGTCTAACTTTTGAATTCCACAGGCATCCATGAGAAGTTTGAAGATGTGTGGATGTACCTCTCATTCCCTGGAAGAATATCTTTGGCAATGAGCCAGTCAGCTCTTAAGAGTTTACAGGTTTGGAACGTACACTGTATCCAGGTTTACCAGGTGCTTTTCAGCCCACTCCAAGAGCAGCACAGCCTACCTGAGCATTTTGCTACCCCTTTACAATCTAGGCCATCACTGACCTCTTGTCTGTCAAGATTATAACAGAAATGGAGCTGAACCAGCGGTCTTGACTAAGTGCTAGGTGAACAGCTCTCATCTCAAGCACACTGATGGGCCAAGTCTGGACATAAGGAGGAACCCACATTCCCTGGGCTAAGTGGCAGACAAGGTACATTCCCCAGCCCAAGGCATTCATCCAAGATTCTCCAGAGAGATGGCTGTTGGTATAGACAGTGTCCCCTAATGGTAATGCACTGGAGCCACTAGGAGAGGCTGTGACACATTACTGGGGGAATCCACACTATCTAAGCTGGATGACCATTCTGTAACTACTGCTTCAGTAGGGTAGTCTGGTTTATTTTCACGTGATCCATCATCTAGGAGACTGTGTCCACCAATCAATCAATCAATATCCTTATTTACAGTCGGAACACCATTGAGCAGGGCTCATTTTGAAGATGGACCAGGTAGTTTAAACAACAACAAGTCACAGCACAACAATTTGGAGTAGACGTAGCAACATTAGCAGCCTATGTACAGTAATTACAAGTGAGAAAGGCGGGCTTGGCACAGTGGTGTACAATAATTTATGAATAGCAACGTAAGGCTTGACACCGAGAACAGAACAAGGCAGCATAATTTACAGGCATGGTACCAAAGGCAGTCAGCATACCGCTATGTGTGAGTTCTATGCAAGGCAGGTCTCTTAATAGACAGTAGAGCACAATATCATATTGGATGAGATCTAGACTAGCAAAGCATTACGTGGCCTAGGAGAAGACTGTAAAGAAAGGGCAGTGAGGGCATAGGATGCGCCAAGCATAGTGGAGGGAGGAGAGGTTAGGGGGTGGGAGGGGGCAATTGTAATACTTTCAGGATTGATATGGCTGCATTAATCGGCACGGTAGGTCTAAGAGTAAGGGGGAGGGTATGGGGATGAAAAGGTAATACCAGTAATAACATCGTTCCAATGAGCTGGAGAAAAAGGACATTAACCTGCTGGAGAAGGTGCGGAAGAGTGCTACAAAGACAACAGCTGGTTAGCAGGGTAAGGCATATGAGGACAGGTTGAGGACACTGAACATGTAGTCCCTGGAAGACGGGGGGGGGGGGGAGAGACATGATTGGGACCTTCAAGTACTTGAAAGGGATAAATAAGGTTGATTAAGGAGAATCTTTTTAAGCTGAGTGACAACCATAACACGAGGGGGCACAGTCTTAAGCTGGAGGGTGGGAGGTCTAGGAGGGAGGTCAGGGAGCATGTCCTCATAGAGAGGGTAGTGGACACTAGGAATCCACTGCCAGAAGAGGTAATCTAGTTGAAGACAGTGGGCAGCTTTAACAGAGGCTGGGACAGGTACAGGGGGAAGGTAAGGGTCATGGGTAGAGAGGATGGGAGTAGTGGAGAGAGGGGGCAGGGGCAGTAGCTCAAGCTGTGGACCCTGCAACACGAGCAGACTTGATGGACCAAATGGCCTCCTTCTGGTGGCTTCTTCATATGTTCATATGTAACAGTTGTGCCAGAGGATCCTTGGGACATCCGGGAACTTGCCAAGTGCTGCAGGAGAATTTAACATATTTGCTCTATTATGAATGTCAGACCTTGGGTCATGTCAGAGACTGCCTCCTGCTTGGAAAATATCCATAACAGCAGTTAGGGATCTCTACCTGGCTGCATACAAAACGTTGGTTTTCTAGACACCGGGAGTCCTGTGTACTGTTCATCTGGCATCTTAGTCAGTCTTCAATCTGATGAAGATGTCATCCAAGTATGGAACGTTTCAGATACCTCTGGCTCTGAGTGAGGCAATGACCACCACAAGGAGTTTGGTGAAAACTCTGGGAACAGAAGAGAGCCAAAAAGAGGAAGCACTGTGAACGGAGGGGGTACGGTCTGTGGCATGGGCAGATTTGGACATGAAGGTACAGTAGTAAAAATCTTTTATTTTTAGACAACATAAGAGCTATTAGGAGCACTATGGGCCTATCTTCAAAGGTGCCCTGTGTTTAAATATATTATTATGCATCCTGTAGGCCTATTTTAGCCATATAGTCCTCAGGACTCATCTCCCTGGTAATGGAGAATAGGGATTCCATGTGTAAAGTGTTTTTTTTTTGGGGGGGGGGGGACAATCTGGGTGAAGAATGTGAAGTACAGAGCTAGGCAGTCTCCCCCCCCCATCTTTTATTGTACAGTGAGAAAGAGGGAGTATACCCCTCTAATGCATCCCTGGCGTGAGGCCTGTTGTATGGCTCCTACGTGGAGAAACCCCAAAACTGTGTCCATAAACACTATTCTTCTGACCTGCTTTGAAGGTAACAAGAGAATATCCACTGCTTTTCAGAACGCATAAACATTACAAGACATAACATTACAATCCGCTAGGTTTTTGTGCATCTCCACCATTCACATGCATGCTTTCTATAGGCTAAAACACAGTTCTGGACATCATCGGTATGCAAATCTTGGGAGGGAGCTAAATAGGGAATGTCTCAACTGGTACTACATGCTGCTGACCATGGCACTACACAGGCCTCACCACTGCTAACTGATGCACACTTAATGTAATCATCTGTAAAATCTGCACCAGAAAAGAGTATGCATAACAGCAAGCTGCGTATCAACTTGCTTGATTAACAAGATCCCAACATTGGGTTATTTTAAGCAATCTGCATGTGCAATTGCTCGCCACCCGTAGTTGGTGAGCAGCCCCTGTCGATAAGAGCAGTTAAAGATTTTGGCGTTTTTCTAGACGACCTATGGACCCTTGAACAGGTGTCATCAGTTGTTCGATCCAGTTTCTTCCATCTCCGGAATATCGCAAGGATTTGACCATTCTTGACACCTGATGATCTGGCTGTGGTCATCCATGCCTTTGTCACTAGCAGACTTGATTACTGCAACACTCTATACCTAGGGCCGTCTGGAAGATTGATGCGTCAACTGCAGAATGCTGCGGCCAGGATGTTGATTGGTACCTCAATTAGGGATCATGTCACTCTTCTCAGCGCTGGCAAACTGTGAGTTCGCACATCACCTTCAAGATATGCTTGTAAACTTACAAGGCCCTACATGGTTCAGGACTTTACTACTTTAAAGAGCTCATGTTACCTTATCGACCTATTCGCCTCATATGCTCCACCAAGGATGGCTTGCTTCTTGTATTCTCCTCTCGTCTTAAGCAATCGGGCGATACAGCTTTTGGTACTGCTGCACCATCTTTGTGGAATTCTCTTCCACCTTATATTCATGTAGCCAACTCAGTGGAAGCCTTTAAAGCCTCTTTAAAAGCATTTCTTTTTGATACAGCCTTTAGTTTTATTGAAACATTTCTTTTTTTTTTTTTTTTTTTTTTTAAATCGCCGGCCCGGAGGGTTGAAGCGCTAGACGCCACACCACGCGCCACGCCAGCGACCCAGGTTAGTGACCGGACTCTGGTCACTCGGGGTCCGGCAGGGGAGGCAAGGATTGAGCATCATAGCTCTCCTTCCTCAGGGTGGGGGTCTGTGCTGTGAATGGCACAGCGGTGGGGCTCGCCCACACCCAGGGTGCTTGGTTGCCTCCGCGGAGGTGGAGACAGCTACTGCACCCATTGCACGGTGCACGGGCCGCAAAGGGGCAAACAGGAGAAAAATCCCCGGCAGCAGGATGACGCCTAACTCCCCGCAGGCACCGTTCCCGGGCCAGGCATAAGGTAAGCCCCAGTAATTCCAGGGGATGGAGCTGGGGTGGGTCGGGCAGAAGGGGGCTGTCGGGGAGGCATAGAAACAGCAGTAGTGTTAAATAAATAAAATATTTTTTATCTTAATTCTTGGGTGTATTTTTACTGTAAAGCTATCCGAGGCCCTGGATAGGGTGCTATATAAATAAAATTTGCCTTGCCCAATTATTTTTAAAACTAACCCCTATTACAGTCCAGTGTATGAGACACCCGTTACTGTCAGAAGTAGGGTACAAAGCAGCAGCATAAAAACAAGGCAGTTTGTACAATGTGCAGCATGTAGAAGGCCTAAACAATACAAGACAGTGTACATATGTGCATTCTAAAGCCTAAAACAGTTCAAATAAAGAGCCAAAACTGCAGTTCAAATCATCATGGGTAGGTAAATAAATAAATGGGGGTTGCCAAATAGTAAATATTTCAGTTTTGATGACCATGTCACGTACACAGATTTCACCACAGGCAACTCACACATACAAAATGTAACAATAATCTTTAAAATTTACACAAACAAGTACGCATGAGAGCAAGAGTAGAGCCAATAATTTTCCATTTTCATAAACAGCAAATTTGCTCGTAAAATCTGTTTTTCTTCCATTCCCGAGGGCAGAAGATGTAGCTAAAATGAGACTGCCCAAAAAGCTGGCAAGCAGTAGAGTTCCTCAGGAAAAATTGACTCCCAAGTGCTGGTTTAAAAATGTAAAATTCTTGTTTTTTACTGGTGTTTTCTGCTGAAAATGGAAAACTATTGGCACTACAAGAGGTGATGCAAGCTACTGCTTGATGTCTACAAAGAACATGCAAGTAGGGCACGCTATTAAATGAAAGGGTCTCTGGTGAGATAGTCCTGTTACAATAAAATTAAAACCTGTGTTTGGTAACTCTGTTGATAGTATTATTTGGTCTAGATTACTCTGTGAGGAAACTGTTAAAGAATGCTAGTTTTTAGGGACTCCTGACAATTCATATGACTTCCAGAACTTGGGGTCTGGCAAGTGTTTTTTCAAGACTACCAAATGTGGACCCACGAAGAATTTAACTGAACACAGCTTGCTCTATAGACAGCTTTGTCTTTCTTCCTGCAGGGGTGGAAGAGAAAGCCAGGGAGATTTGAGAGAGAAAACTGACACCCAGACAAGAAAATGCTTGCTGAATTGATTTTAGTGACATGATCTACAAGGCCACTGAATTACTGTGATTAAGACATTGAAATTCCATTCTGAAGACTTGATATTCTAGGAAATGCACCAGTGATTCATAGTCAAATTTTCAGATTTTACTGGGATTCTACTGTACCAACTGTAGCTTTTTCTCTCTGTAGTTTATTTGTCTCTCACTAGAGGGCAGCATTTAAATAAGAAAAAAAACTTGCATGATGGGCCTAACCTTAGAGTTACCACCACAATACCCTGCACTAGGCATTTTTGGTACCTAAAGTGAAAGCCTTTCCAAGCACTGGGTTAGAAAGGCATATAAGAAAACCTTACTCACCATAGTAATGTTTCTTCTAAAGGGATCCCTCACAG
The DNA here is from genome assembly GCA_016271365.2 of Neoceratodus forsteri. Lineage (NCBI taxonomy): Eukaryota > Metazoa > Chordata > Ceratodontiformes > Ceratodontidae > Neoceratodus > Neoceratodus forsteri. The sequence goes on from JADMNL010000022.1 coordinate 586,271,886, forward strand.
CACGTCCGGCTGAGACCGGGACCCCCTAAGTGCAGCGAGAGCATTATCATGGAAGTCCTTAGAGAGGAAAGCAGAGAGTGCATCATTATGGGCCACTGAGAGGAGTCAGTCTGTCCAGCATGCATGGCTGAGACTGGAACCCCCGAAGAGCAGAGAGAGAGCTTCACCTCTTGATCCACCCATCCCTGCTGTGTCTGCATGTCCAATAAGAAAAAATATCCGAACTTACAGTCCTGAAGTCTTCAGCCCTGTCTCCCCAGTGACAGAGCTCTGCTGCAGAGTACCTGCTCTTTGCAAGGCAGGAAGTGGAGGACTGGATGTCCCCTGCTGCAGAGGTCCGATTCCTGCCTGTGGATCAGCATCAGGAGGTACAGCCCAGAAGTAAGGAAGCCTGGAGACCAGCTTAGGAGAGAGAACTTACTCACCGTAGTAATGTTTCTTCTAAAGGGATCCCTCACTATCCCATTGTCCTCTCTCAACCTTATTCCTTTCTTGACTCTTTTTCCTTTTTCATCCCTTACCAGTCTGGGTTTCATAAATCCCACCCCACTTCTCCAGCTTACTGACTCCATTCTCTCTGGAATGGATTATGGCCGTGTCACCTATGTCATCTTTGTCGATTTGGCCAAAGCTTTCGATACCATATCCCATACCCTCCTCCTTGACAAACTTGCTGCAGTAGGGCTTTCCGTCCCCACCAACTGGTTCCGATCCTACTTTGTGGGTAGGTCACTGTCAGTCAAATAGGCAACTCCATATCCCATCCACTCCCCATCACTACCCGTGTTCCCCAAGGGTCAGTCCTTGACCCGGTTACTCTTTTGGGTCTTCCTCAATGACCTCTCTGCTGCCTGCTCCTCCGTGTCATACTAACATACTAAAATGCCAGCAGAATAGGCCTAACAGTCTTTCGTGTCTGCTCGTTTGGTCAGCCCCCACCCCAGAAGGACCTTCATGTCCCTCGCCTCTGGCTTCTCCTTCCCAGTTCCGGATGTTCTTGCTGCACTGGATTTTGCTTCAGAACCCTTCCTGTACCTGTCCCACCCCCTCTGAACCCTCCACTGTCTCTGCCTCTACCAGCCCCCAGGCAGTGCATTCCATGGCCTCCACCACCCTCTCAGCGGAAGTAGCACTCCTTTCTCCCTGAATCTTCCCCCTCCAGCTTCCACCCATGCCCCTAGTGGCCCCCTCCTCCTTCCTTCAAGCACCCTGACTGTTCCTCCCTATTTACCCTCTTCATGTACCTGAAGACCTCTATCATGTCCCCACGGTCCCTTCTCTCTTCCAATGTACATATTTAGCTCTTCGAGCCTCTCCTCATAGGTCCTGTCCCCAAGCCCCAAATCATTTTGGTTGCTCCTCTCTGACCCTCTCCAGGAGGTTAATATCCTCTTTAAATGTGGCTCCAAAACTGCACGCAGTACTCAAGGTGCGGCCTCACCAAGCAGTTATACAGAGGGAGTATCACTTCCCTCCTTCTGGAGGTGATCCCCCTAGCGATGCATCCCAGCATCCTGTTGGCCTTGGCCGCTACCCTCTTACAAGTCTCAGAGTTGTTCATCTTGACATCCACCACCACCCCCAGGTCCCTCTCAGCCATCAAGACTTGTAGCATCCCCCCCCCAGGGTGTACACTTGGCCTGGGTTTCTGGCCCCCAGGTGGAGTACCTTGCATTTCCCTGCATTGAACCTCAGCTTCCACTTTCTAGACCATCTTTCCAGAGCCTCCAGGTCCCCCTGTAGGGCCACCTTCCCCTCCTCCCCATCCACAAAGAGACTCATCTCACTCCTGATTCCATTCTGAGTCCTTTCAGATGTACGCAGACAACACTATTCTCTATGCCTCAGGTGCCTACCCCTCTGTTGTTACGACTAGTCTACAGCTAGAGTTTGATACAGTCCAGCTCTGGTTTCACACAAACCAACTCCCCCTCAATGCCAAAAAGATGGTCTCTGACCTTTGGCACCAGACAAAGCCTCTCTAGGCTTAATGCCACTCCCTCCTTCCATACTCTCGACGGGGTCATGCTAGAGGATGTCACCTCCTTCAAATATCTAGGACTCTGGCTTGACAGTCACCTTGACTTTCCTGGACATGTGGATGCCATCCACTAAAAACTTCATCCCAAACTAGGTGCCTTATACAGGCACCGTGGTTGCATCCCAAGAAAGAGCTGCTGTTATACTATACTTCTCTACTGGGACCTTCAATTTAGGTTAAAAACAAAAAAGTTAGTGTGTTTGTCTGAGTTGGCTGAAGGGAGTTGTTATCTGTGCAATTAACTGTAGAAAGAGCTGTGAAGTAGGGGGAGTGGCTTAGCTAGAAGGAAGCCAGGTTAAAGCCAGATTTAAAAACTGCCCTAAATAGCTTCTGCCACAGAACAGGCAGAGAACACCAAGAAGAAGGAACTGCTGTTGTAACTATACTTCTCTACTGGGACTATATTGCCCTCCCTCCCCCTAAACCAGTTCTACTTTTATAGGCACAGGATTTGACTGACAACAGGAACTTCCTGTTTGGAAGCAGGAAGTGAGTGATCACAGACCCACAAGAGACTCACCATCCTAGAAGGAAAAGAGTAGCGCCCCCCCGCCCCCCGGTTGCTGGAGCTCTGACTCTGAGCAAGTAAGGAGACTACTGAGAAATATAGGAACTTCAAGTCTCAGAACACAAAGATCAAGAGCTTAAAGGGCACAGAGGCAGTAAATAGGGAGAAAAAATAAACAGACGAAAGAGTAAGTATTCCAAACAGTTAAGGGGCCAGAAATGAGACATGATGGGAGTGGTGGAGTGCAATGGCTGTGGAGCAGTAGTCTTCCGGGAGATGTTCTGGAGGATGCAGTGTTGTCCCATCTTCTGGCACCTCTCTGGGTTGAGAGAGGAAGTTGCTCATCTCCAGGCTGAGTTGGCCAGGATTTGGGGGACCTCCTCTCCCACCCAGGGACCACCAGGGCCACTGCCGTTGCCTCACAGGTTGCCAAGAAGGAGTGGTTGGACCACAGTGGGCTCAGGGAGGGTGAGGGTGGTGGAACAGAGGCACAACACTCTAGCTGTACCTCTCCACAATTCATATGCCGTTCTGGCAAAGTGTGGTTCCTTTACGGAGGCACCCACAGTGGAGACCAAGGAGGATACTGGGAACATCCACAAAGGAGACCCACAGGAGGGTGGCAGGGGACCCCACAGGGGAAGGAAACAACTCGTGGTGGGGGACTCCATTGTTTGGGGGGGGTAGAACTGGGGGAGGAAAGGGAGAGGAAGGTAAGGTGCCTGCCTGGTGCCATGGCTTGGAGGGACAGGGAGCAAATCCTCAGGATCACTGGAGCAACTGCACAGGGGAGGGAGCGGGATATCACTGTCCACCTAGGGACAGATGACCTGGCTAAGAAAGGGATCAGAGCAGTGTAGGAAGAGTTTTTGGGAGTTGGGGAGGGGCCTTAGACAAGTAGCATGCACGGTAAACTTCTCGGAGGTGCTGCCTGTCTGTGGCATGGATGAGGCTAGGGTGCACCACACCATGGGATTCAATTAGTGGTTGAAAAACTGGTGCAGAGCTCAGGGATTTGGCCTGACTGGGGATCCACCTGGAGTGATGCAGGCCTACACTGGCGTGGTATGCATCTATCCAGGAGAGGAACCAGGATCCTAGGTGATAGGTTTAAATGCTTCACTGGCAAGCATTTAAACTAGCCAACGGGGAGGCACTGGAAAGGAGCAGGAAGATCTTAACCCTCCCCCAAATATCAGGGTAGTAAGTCAGGTAAACACCAAGATAGAGATGTTGATAGGGAGAAGGGCTGGGGTAAATGGAGAAAATGACAAAGGCAATAAGGACAGGGATGGGGCAAAAAGAGGTAAGGCCATCAAGAAATGGAGGGCAATGAGTACCAATGCCCGAAGTCTGGGCAACAAGCTCTCTGAACTTGTGGCCTTGATGGAAGAGGGATGCCTGGATATCATAGCAGTCACAGAAACATGGTACACAGAGAACCATGACTGGGATGTTAACATACTAAGGTACACAACATACAGGAGAGACAGGGAGGGTAGAAGAGGGGGAGTAGTAGCTCTCTATGTAAGGGAAGGGATAAAAGCAATGAAACAAAGGAGTAAACAAGGAGGAGAGGAGGCACTGTGGGTCACCTTAGAGACTGGAAATGGCACCACAATCCGCACAGGAGCTGTATACAGACTCCCACGTCAGGGAGAGGGAATGGACAAGGATATGATAGAAGGCATCCTTAGGATGGCAGAGAAAGGGGAGATACTGTTGATGGGGGACCTCAATATGCCAGATGTTAACTGGAGAACCTTTGCTGCACCCACATCCAACAGCAGGGCCATTCTCTATGCCCTACAGGTGGCATGCCTCAGACAGCTAGTTTTGGAACCCACTCGTGAGGGAGCAATCTTAGACCTAGTACTCTCAAAAGGGGACAGCGAGAGGATCTCAGATCTAGAAGTGGGTAGCCATCTGGGAACAAGTGACCACCAAACAGTGTGGTTCACGATAAATTCAGCTACAGAGTCAAGCCATACAAAAGTGAAGGTACTGGACTTCAGGAGGGCAGACTTTGGCAAGATGGGAGAGTGCCTTAGAAAAGCACTAGCAAACAGTCTAGGAGGAGGGGTGGAGCAACAATGGGGAAACATCAAAACTGCCATCAGAGGCAACAAGCCTTTGTGTGAAGCAAATAAACACATCAAAACGAAAGAAAAAGCCACTAAGGTTCTCAAAAGAGATGGCGGGGAAGGTTAGGGAGAAAAAGATAGCATTTAGGAAGTATAAGGAAACAGAAGGAGCAAGACAGAGAACTGTACCAGTTAAGGCAGAAAGAAGCTGGGAGGAAAGTCAGAATAGCAAAGGCCCAAACTGAGGAAAAGATAGCAAACTCTGTTAAGAAGGGGGATAAAACCTTTTATAGGTACATCAGGGAGCGTAGAAAGACAAAGGGAGGGAGAGAGAGGCTGAATAGAAAGGGCGTTGGGTGGGCAGAAAGGGACAGTGAAAAGCAGGGATACTGAACAAATACTTCTGCTCAGTATTCACAAAAGAGGAGGAGGGGGAGGTGCCAAACCCAATTAACAGAAGCACTTTGGATGGGGGGGGGGGAGAGAATCCCAGTCCTTTCACAGAGAAAGGGTTCTGAAAAAACTCCTAAAACTGAACGTGGACAAAGCAATGACCCTGATGGAATTCACCCCAGAATTCTGAAAGAATTAAGGGGAGAACTAGTGACACCACTGACTACCCTTTTTAACAAATCATGGGATGATGGTGTGGTGCCCGAGGACTGGAGGAAGGTGGATGTGATTCCTCTTCACAAAAGTGGGAGCGAGACAGGAAACTGCAGACCTGTCCGTTTGACCTCTGTGGTAGGGAAAGTGATGGAATCACTTCTGAAGGAAAGAACTGTTAGGTCCTGGGACCCAAGGCAGCATGGGTTCACAGCGGAAAGGTCATGTCAGATGAATCAAATGGATTTCTTTGACTGGATGACCAAAGTGGAAGACCAGGGAGGGGCTGTAGACATGGCCTACCTAGACTTCAGCAAGGCATTTGACACAGTCCCACACAAAAAATTAATAATCAAATTATCCAGCCTGGGAGTGGGTCCCAGGGTGGTAGTCTGAGTAAAACACTGGCTGGACAACAGGACACAGAAGGTAATTGTAAATGGAATCCACTCTGAAGAAAGAGGGGTTACTAGTGGGGTACCGCAGGGTTCAGTACTGGGTCTAGTCCTTTTTAACGTCTATAAAAGTAACACTGCAGAGGGATTGGAAGGAAAAGTATGCCTCTTTGCAGACGATACAAAGATCTGCAACAGGGTTGCTACACAAGGAGGTGTGGAAAGGATGCAAGATGGTGGCGGTGTGTGAGATGCCTGAGCTGCGTTTGTTAGTTCAACTATAGTAGTGCTGTAGCAGTCACTGTTGCTTAAATGCTACAGCTAATTTATTTTATTGTTTTTAATCGTGTAGTATCATCGAGGTATGCTGAAGCCTGAATGCGATAAGTCACGGTCGCGTGTCTTTATTTGACCAACGGTCCCTAGAAATCAAACTGCTTTCAATGCCGGTACTGGATGTTTTGAAGCATTTAATTGCGGACAGACGCTTGGTGAAGGATTGTCGAAATTGTGAGTAACTGCTTTTAGTGGTGTTGAAATGGTGTATCGATCACTGAAGTTTTGACTGACCTGACTCCAGTTGGAAAGTGGAAGAACGCGGGCTGTAGAAGGAGTTGCCACATCAGTGGAAATTTCAGGCTATCTGCAGTTACTTGAGCGTGCTGAGAGGGAAATTCTTATCCTTGGTGGACTGGTGAGCCAGACCGGCTTGCCCTGAGGTGGGTATTGGGTCTAGGGAACTCCTCTGCAGGGGCTGGGGGTGTTGACCGAAGGGTGGGCATCTGACTAGTTCCCTTTGAGCTACCATGGGCTGCCTGTCTAAGGTCGGGCAGCTCCGGTGGTTTAGGTGGCGGTGTTTCTTTTGACTATCTGCCTCGGGGTAGGTAGAAAGATCCTTTGATTTATTCCCTCAGGATTGACTGTGTCAGGAAGACATCACAACAATATGTGAACTGTGGCAAGCCTCATTCTTCACTACTCTTCATGTTTTTTGAATTTTATTTACCCAACCTGCATTATTGAACTGTGGTTGGGGAAAGCATTTATAAACTGGGTTATGGCTCTGGGGTGTGAGAGACTCTAAGGGCCCAAAAAATATTTCCCTTTTCGGACTCATGAACTGAATCAAGTGAGTGGATTCTGCTTTCATTTTGGATTTAAAAAGGAAAAGACTCTGGGGGCTGTTTTTTGGACTTTGGAGGGAAACAGTGTGACAAGGCAGCAGGTAAGGCAAATAGGATGCTGGGATGCATAGGCAGGGGCATCACCAGCAGGAAAAGAGAGGTCATAATTCCACTATACAAGACACTAGTGAGGCCCCACCTGGAGTACAGTGTCCCGTTCTGGAGACCATACCAACGTAAGGACACAGACAGGGTAGAGAAGGTTCAGAGGAGGGCAACAAAGATGGTGCATGGATTGCATCACAAGTCCTATGAGGACAGGCTGAAGGAACTGAACATGTACTCCCTGGAGGAGAGGAGGGAGAGAGGGGATATGATAGAAACATACAAGTAGCTCACAGGGAGGAACAGGATGCAGGAATACACTATTTTTAAGTGAAAAAGATGTACCAGGACTAGAGGGCATGGGATGAAGTTGGAGGGAGGACGATTCAGAGAAAACATGAGGAAGAATTTCTTCACAGAACGGTGGTGGGCAAGTGGAACACCCTGCCAGAGGAAGTGGTGGGGGCTGAAACAATCACGGATTTAAGAATGCATGGGATAGACATAAAGGAATTCTGGAGATCAGGGGTAAGGGGCAACAGACTTCTAGGAAAACATAAACTGAACTTACAAGCTCAAATGGGCAGACTGGGTGGGCCATAGGCCCTTATCTGCCGACACTGTCTATGTATCTATGTATCTATGACTTCTGAAACTTCGACTTTACTACTGTTTGTTAAATGTGTAATTGATTTTGTTTGAAGTTCTTAGTTTGGATTTATTCATTTTAAAATTGTTGGTAATGCTTGAAATAGTTTTGTTGTTATTTTGGAGTGGGATTTTATTTTACTTTTTGTTCTTTTTATATGTAATAGTGTTTTTGTTTGACTCCTTCCTCTGAGAGAGAGAGAGAGAGAGAGAGTGAAGGAGTGATTTACTATTTTTGGTTATTTGATACTTACAGGTTTATTTTTTGTTTTTCATTTCTTTTCTTTTTTGTTATGTTGTTTATAATGTGTTGGGGAGGTTTAGTGACGGTTGGGCGTTATTCCTCCACCAGGCTCAGGGAATTACACCCCTTTGAATGCCCTCCATTGCCATCTGACACCTATTTTAGGTGTCATGCGTTGGGCATTCTCAGGAAGAGTAGGCGAAGGTGGAGAGCTGGGCCTGTTGGGGGACAGAAAAGGGGTGGGCGGATTGGGGTTTTGGGGTCCAGGAGACTCACTGGAGCGAAATGGGGTCAGGATAGGGGTTATTCCTGTCTTGTCCCCATACCCAAGGGTTCCGATGTCAATAGACAGGTGCCGAGGTCGTCCTCGACAACTCATCCTGCCTTGGCGGTGTTGTGCAATGCCAGATCTATAAAAACAAGACAGCTATTATAGCTGATCTTGTTGGGTCAACTGATCTGGCTTGCATCACTGAGACCTGGCTGGATGAAAACCAGGCTCTATATTACGCTTTTGGCAGGCCAGCCTGGCTGTGATGCACCATCCAAGGTTGGATTGTGAGGGCGGGTGTGGCCATTATGTTTAAGACTGAACTGGCCTTGTGGATGTGCCATTAGGAATTACCAGGTCCTTTGAATATATACTGGGAGAGGGTGTAGGTTGTGGGATTCTCCTCGTATACCGTCCACCAGGTGACAGTGGTGATTTCCTGCAGGAGATAGCAGACTTCATCATCGACTTGGTTTTGAGGTTCCCCAGACTGATAGTTCTGGGTGACTTTAATGCCTGGGTCGATGAACTCTCACATTTTGGTCAAAATCTCCTCCAGCTGATGATAATGCTGGGCCTAACACAGGTGGTTACCTCCTCGACCCATGTAGGGGGTCATTCATTGGAACTGATCTTTCTTTTGGGTATGGAGATCGCTGATCTGGGGTGGAACCAGTCAGCTGGTGCAGCCATCACCTTAAGGTTCAGTTTCAGGGCCCCCCCCAATTAGGCCTGCCCCTACGGATATGGTTCGGTACCGCCCTTTAAGGGGTGTTAACCCCAGTGACCCAACGGCGGTACTGGATCCATCGGGTTTGTCAGGTGAATGCATGAGTCCAGATGATCTCGTGCATAGCCTATAATAAGGCTGGGAGATGCTCTGGACAAAATTGCTCCTGTTTGTGTTCGCCTCACCTCCGCTCCAAGAGCCCCTGGTTTGATGGCCTTGAAGGAGTTATGCGACTGGCCAAGGTTGAGAGAGTCTGGCGAAGTCCAGCAATGATGTTGACAGGCTTAGGTTGATGGCACATTATGATAGCTATCAATCAGAAATCACCTATAAGAAGGCAGAATTCCTGTCCAGGGAGATTTCTGCTGCACAGAACCGACCGGCTCAGCTTTTTCGGACTGTGGACAGATTGTGCAATCCAATCTGTCTCCAGCCCAAAGAAGCTTTTTCTCAGCTAAGATGCGAGGAGTTCGCTCAGTTTTTTTCAGATAAGGTTGCCAGCATCAGGTCTGGCATCGGTCTGACCTCTCCTTTGGGGGACTGCTGTGATCGACGGGAAGTGGCATGTACTCGGTCTGACTGGTCAGACTTTCGCCGGCTGGAGTTCAGTGACATTGTAAAGATCATCCAGACACTGCGACCAACTAGTTGTAGTTTGGATCCGGGCCCTACACCCCTCTTAGTAGGATGTGTAGAAGTTATCTGCCCAATCCTTGCTGACACTGTCTGGAAGTCCTTGGAGAGGGGGGTCTTTCCCGATACACTCAAGGAGGCGGTCGTTCGACCACTCCTTAAAAACCCTCCTTGGATCCAGATTGTCTAGCTAACTACCGGCCTAGCTCTAACCTGCCATTTGTTGGTAAGGTTATTGAAAAGGTGGCTGCGCTGCAAATGGATGAACATCTTACGACTCACAATGTCTATGACACTCTCCAGTTTGGTTTTAGGAAGAAGCACAGCACGGAGACTGCCCTTTTCCGGGTGTTGAGTGATCTCCTAATGGCTAGAGATCGAAAGGCATGTACCATTCTGGTCCTTCTCGACCTCTCTGCTGCAATTGACACTGTAGACCATGGTGTGCTACTGGAAAGCCTGCGGGTTTATTGTGGGCTGTCTGGTACAGTCCTCAAGTGGTTTCATTCTTACCTCACAGGCAGGTCTCAGAGAGTTGCCACTGGAATATACTCCACTGGCACTCACTTGCTGCCTTGTGGGGTACCGTAGGGCTCCATTCTGGCTCCCATGTTGTTTGCAGTGTATATGCTGCCATTTGGAGAAATCATCAGGCGATACAGCTTGGGTTTTCACTGCTATGCAGATGATACCCAGCTGTATCTGTCCTTTCTCCCCGGCCAGGGTGATGCACTCTCCATGCTAAACAACTGCCTTGCTGAGATCAGACTTTGGATGAGTTCCAGCTGGCTAAGACTGAATCCGGATAAGACTGAGGTACTAGTAGTGGACCCAGGTCATCCGGGGCCGGGTCTGGGAGTTGGACAACCCTCAGGTGTGTTACTTGGTGGCATGCCGCTCCCCACCTCCTATCAGGTGCATAATCTGGGTGTTATTTTTGATGAGGTACTGACCTTAAAATCTCAGGTATCAGCTATCATCAAATCCTCTTTTTACCATCTGAGGAATATCGCCTGGGTGAAACACCTGGTTCCGTCGGGTGATCTTCCAACATTGGTCCATGCCTTTGTCACTACCCGTCTTGATTACTGCAATTCCCTTTACCTAGGGCTACCTGGGGTTGACATCCGCTGCCTGCAGCTAGTGCAGAACGCGGCGGCCAGGCTTTTGACTGGGACGTCCGGAACCAGTCATATTACACCTGTGCTCCGCGAACTGCACTGGCTGCCTGTTAGGTGGCGGATCACCTTTAAGGTTAGTTCAATCTCAATCTCAATCTTTATTTATTTGTTTAAGGCGCCTTTCTAAAACCAAGGCGCCTGTACAATACTAGATAAAACAATTTCAATAAAATACAATACTCAACAAACAATTACAAGTACAACAAACACCAATTTAAAAATCATTGTATGCTTTCTTAAAAAGGTGAGTCTTCAAAGATTCTTTAAAACTATGGACAGTAGGGCTTCCACACCTGACGAGGTAGAGAATTCCACAGGGTTGGAGCCATAAAACTAAAAGATCTAGCTCCTGAGGTTTTTAAACGAACCCTGGGAATCTCTAGCAATCCCTCATCAGTGGATCGGAGAGAGCGGGGGACAATAGGATAAAGGAGATCTTTCAGGTAAACCGTCCCTGATCATGTAGGGGTCCTTAGGTCAGCAAACCCACCTTAAAGGTGATTCGCCAGTAACTGGCAACCAGTGCCAGACCACGGAGCACTGGCTATATGGCTGGTTCTGAAGAGCCAGTCAACAGCCTGGCTGCCGTATTCTGCACTAGCTGCAGACGGCGAATCTCAACCCCAGGAAGCCCTAGGTAGAGCGAGTTGCAATAGTCAAGGCGGAGGTAGCGAAGCGTGAACCAAAGTTGGCAGATGCGGGGAACCAGGTGTTTCACCGGGCGATGTTCCTCAGATGGTAAAGAGGTTTTGACAACCGCTGACACCTGGAATTTAAATGTCAAGCGTCACAAATACAACGCACAGATTCCACACCCGGTCTGAGGTATTTAGCGGAGTATCCCCGAGCCATAAACCCGAGGGTGATCCAACCAATAAACCCGCCTCCCGGCGATCCTGGCCCACAGCCAACACCTCAGTTTTAACAGGATTCAAGTTTACTACCCTTTAAAGCCCTACATGACCAGGGACCCGGTTACCTGAAAGATCTCCTGATTCCCTACTGTCCCCTCCGTCCCGCCAACAAGGGACTGCTAGAGAGAGTCCCAGGGTTCGATTGAAAACATCAGGTTCACATGCTTTTGCTTTTTCAGCACCAACCCTGTGAAATTCTCTACCTCGTTAGTTGAGAGAATGCCCAACCGATCGTTTCAAAATTGGTTTAAAAAACATATTTATTTAGTTTAGCCTTTATTTAAATATAGTCGATATATTTTAATGTCGTTTTAATCTATTTATGTACATGTTCTTATGTACAGTGCCTTGCTCTGAAAGGCGCTATATAAAGTTGATTTGATGAAAAGGGACTTGGCAAGGTTGGAGAAATGGTCAAAGGTACAGAAACACAGACTGACGGCAGATAAGGACCACTTGGCCCACCTAGTCTGCCCATTTCCCTACCTACAAGATAGGCAGCTTGGATTCAATGCAAAGAAATGCAAAATAATGCACCTGGGAAACAACAACCCAGGGGAAGATTACAGAATGGAGAAGAGGTAGTAACAACAAAAATGAAAAGGGACCTGGGATAATCATATCAGATGACCTTAAGGTTAGCAAGCAATGTGAGAAGGCAGTAGGCAGGGCTGAGGGGAATACTGGGATGTATAGGGAGAGGCATGACCAGCAGAAAACAGGAAGTTGTTATCCCTCTGTGCAGACAGTTGGTGAGACCCCATCTCCGCAAGGACATAGACAGGATGGAGGCAGTCCAGAGGAGGGCAACTAAAATGGTGCAGGGTCTGCAAGAGAAGCCATACGAGGAGAGACTAAAGGAGCTTAATATGTATACCCTTGAGGAAAGGAGGGAGGGGGAGACATGATAGAAACTTTGAAGTACCTCAGTGGAATCAACAAAGTCAAGAGGAACGCATCTTTCACAAAAAGATGTGCAAGAACAAGGGGACACAATTTGAAGATAGAGGGAGGGACGGCTCAAGGGCAACGTGAGGAAATATTTGTTCACAGAGAGGATGGTGGACGCATGGAACAGCCTTCCTGAGGAGGTTGTGGGGTCTAAAACTTGGGAGAATTCAAGAATGCATGGGACAGACATAAAGCAATTCTTGTGGGGGGTAGGAAGAAATAGGCTGTTGGTTAACTAAGATCTGCAGCTTATCCTGTAGGTAGGGAAATGGACAGACTAGGTGGAACAAGCGATCCTTATCTGCCGTCAAAGTCTATCCCCTTACCAGCCCACCGCGAATTAGCCCAGAAAATTATCCTCCCAATGTTCGACTATAGTGACAGTCTACAGCTCGGCTCCCAAATCTACCCTAACCAGACTGGATATGCTCTTCCACTCCTGCCGGTTTGCTCTTGACTGTCCATCCCATACCCACCACTGCGACGTCTATACCTCCCTCTCCCTCCCCCTTGAATCCAGACGTCTCGCCCACAGCACCTCCCTTGTCAGGAGGTTCTGGTCTGGCTGCCTCTCCCCTCCTACCTCTCTATTCTTTCCACCACCACCCTCCTACTTCCTCCATAACTCTGCTAACCAGACCCTAGCTCTTCCTGTGAGATCATCCATCACAGATCAGTCTTTCTCCTACCGCTTCCCTAAACTCAGGAACTCCCTCCCGCTAACTATCTGTTCTGCCCCTACTCCTCCCTCACCCTCCTCTCTCCCACATAATTTCACTTCACCCTTCTATAATTGTGCCTGATCACCTCCCTTGACCCCCATATTTTTCTTCCTTCTTTCCTCTCTCCAAGTCCTCCTCCTAACCCATCTCCCTCTATTCCCCCCTACCTCTACCTCACATTCCTTCCCTTCTCTACCCCAACCAACCCACAAGCCCTGCCCTTTCCACCTGCCCACTTCCTTTTCTCACTTTAAATTATTTGTTCCCCTCCTAACTGGCTCTTCTATTCTATCGCAAGGAAGAGAACGTGGGTAGGTGCCCTTTGTATAAAGTAGACCAAATGTTCCTATTGGGGGCTGGTTGAACGGTTGACTTCAATGTAGTGAAAAAAAGTTTCTGGAGACCAGCCACTCAGTTCATCATAAGAAATGTAGTTTTATTTTGATATTTTCTTAGAACTAGGATTCAGTTTCCTGTTTGCCTTGCCTAAGCTAAATAGCATTTGGTGCAGTTTCAGTTCAGGTGTGTCTTGTGCTCAGCAACTGAAGCTGAATCCTAGTTGTTCCAAAGCCAATAATGAAAGAATCTATTTAGGAACACAAGATCCTAAGCCCCTGAGGAAGCCCAGTGTTGGGTGAAACATTGGGCGTACCTAGGGGATCATGGTGTTTTAAGAAAATATAAAAATAAAACTACATTTCTTACGATGAACTTAGTGACTGGTCTCCAGAAACTTTTTCTCTACATCTTCTATTCTATCCCCACCTTTGCTGCCACATGGGGGGCCAATAAACTAGTTTACAGACTGGGTGCTCATCCAGCTGTGAGCTTTGCTCTAGTGGGGTCATCTCAAAGAGTACCTGGTCTGCTTCTCCCATCATTTACTCTATTAGGCCTGGTAAACTATACATGGTCGTCGTTCTCATCGTCCTGTGTAAGGCCCCATGGGGTTATCACCCCGGTGGGTCAACTATCCTGCCTCTCCTCTACCCTCCTTGCTTCTTGCCCTTTCCCACTCCCTTCCTCCTCTGCTATTCCCCTTCTGCTTCACAGGAAGTGCCTCTCATGCCTAAGCCTATCTTAATTGTATGTATTTAATTTTGGACATCTGTATATGCTAGTTGCATGCTCAAACTCTTAACTGTATACAACAGTTCATTGTTACCTTGTATCTGTACTCTGTTGTAACTACAGATATTGTATTATGTTGTTTTAAACCTGATGCACTTACTCCTTCCCCCAGGACATACCTGGAAACGATCTGTTCAAGCTCAGTGTGCTCTTCCTGCTGAAACTTTTCGAATAAATAAAACTATGTTTAGTAACTGCAGTCATTCTCCTGAAATGAGCTGCACTGGAGCTTAGAATGTATTTATTAAGTACGCTTTTTTCCTGCCCCTGCCAAGAAAGGTTCAGCACCAGGCCCCATCTTTACCCTCTGGAACATACCTCTAGGCAAAGGATACCCCCTGGATTGCCCCCCCCCCCAGGGCACAACCAATGCACCTGTGCGAAGCCGCACTACGAAGGAAGTATTCCGGTAGGGGACCTACTGGTATTGCCTCTGGCTTACTTCCCAGGGCGGGGCATGGAGTCGGGCCAGCCACACTGGAAGCCAGAATAGGTCAACAGCCTAGACTATTACGGGGCGATCGGAGCCGGCTGCTAATTTTGAGATGTTATGAATGGGAGATTCTAAGCACGCTCGCAACAAACCCAGCCTCTGCGCTCGGCCACACAACCTCTAAGAGAAGAAGCCGCCATATGGCGGCTCAATCCAGCTCCTGACCCCCCAAAACAACCCCCGACAACCACTGTCCGTTCTCGAATCCAGATCGCTGGCGAGTGCAAGGTGTGGCATCCAGCACCTCAACCCTCAGTCCCGCCAGGCCGGCATGGAGCTTAGCATTATGCTAATTAAAGAATCTTATAATGAAATTCAAAACTTTACTATGCGGTCACGCTCACCCTCACATTCTAACAGCAGATTTATTTCTAAAGCTAGGGTGAGCAATGACCATTACACTAGCTAAATGGCTACCAAAAGACTTGAAAATACTCAAATCATGGAGTATCAACTATAAAGGCACTGTAATAAGTAATGTTCAAGCAAATATAAAGAACCAGTTCTTGTGTGAGCCTTTTCCCTGGTTTTGGAAGGGAAGGTAGGGATTGAGGGATCCTTTTGGAATAAACATTACTACGGTGAGTAATCAAACCCCAGGAATCCCCCCACTTATGTTCAACAAATGCAGACTCCGTAGAAGTACCTTAGGAGGCTGGGCAGCCAGTGCTTTGCCTGGCATACACATAGCACTTAGGCTAATTTTGTAAAAACAGCGTTGGGCATGGAAGATGGATTATTCAATCTCTGTACATATGGGCACATTACAGGAAGGGGCAAAGCTGTGTCATCACATTGCGGTATTTGTAGCATGATCTCTCATCAGCCAGCGCCCCCCCTATTGGAAAATGCCGGCTGCACTGATCGGGTTATAGGAATTTACGAAAGAAAAGGTACTTAAACTGTTAAAGGGACACTAAACATTGCAGGGGTCACTCAAATTGTGAAAGCCCATGGAAAGATCTTTCAAATGAGGTACTGGGCTTACCTGTAGGGGACAGGAGTCTTGAGACATGAATATCTAAGTAATGTGTAAATCAATTCATAGCAACAGCCATTTCATGCAGTCTTAAAAACAGGAAGTGATGTCACTGAGGGGCTAGCTCTATGTTGTTAATTACAGCTTGCCCCTCAGTGATATCACTTTCTGTTGTAAGATTGCATGAAATGGCTGCTGCCTTGTTTTGATTTTCAGATGACTTAAATATTCATATATCAGAACATTTGACACCTACAATAAAGCCAAATACCTAATTCAGCAAACCTTTCATGGGCTTTCACAGTTTGAGCAATCCCTGCAATGTTTACTGTCCCTTTAAATGTACAATTTTACTGCAGAGACCATCAGGGTACTGGAGCACCGAACTGTATTCAGGGCTCCCGGTAGTATCCCTTTAAAGGAAAGCTATACCATCACAGCTTGTAAATTTTATTTGTTTCCATGTCAGACAACTCTTTTCGTGTAACTGTTCGAGATGTATGCAACTGCTTTAGTTTGTTTTCAGACTTCATACTAGGCCCTGTAACTATCCTGGGGGTCTCCATTTGCTGGTTGTTGAAATCTCATTGCCCAGGAGAGCTACAGTAGCATATGAGACTATGATGTGTAATCACCCTTTAGACTACACAGCATGCCCGTCTGCTTAATTAGACTTCAAAGAAACAAGTTGCAGGAAGGTTTTAATACCACATTTACCTTCCACTGGCTTTGTAAACTGAGTTATAATGCAAGGTTTTTCCCTTTAAACTGCATTCAGTTTGTGTTTACAGAGTTTTTGTAGGGTATTTGGTCTTTCTGCATAAAGACACATGGGGCGGCTGTCAATTTAAGGATCCACCCCGTGACATCACATCCTGTTGCCCAGAACCTATCTCCCCACTTTCCCATTTGCAGGTTATACCTGCTGGCCACTAGAGGGACCTATGCTCCCTCACTACCTCCTACTCCTACCTGTACAGCACTACTTCCCTGGGATCTTGCTCACCACAATGTATTGGCCCTGCATCACGCTCTTCCTGTGCCTATCCCCACTAGCAGTGCACTTACCCACTTACCCATCTGCTAGTCCACACTGTGCTCTGGCACCCCTCCTTCCCCTTGCTCCTGAACCTCCTCTCCTGCCCCTTGGGATCTCTGTGTGTCCCCTTCCTCCCTACCCTCCCCATAGCTTTCTCTTCACCTCAGGCACATCTGGGTGTCTTCTTATTCTTGCGTTCCCCTCCTGTACCTCCCTGCCCACCCCCTGCTCCCTTAGCCTCCCTTCCCCCCCCCTCTCATGTCAATCGTAGGAAAACCTCTCACCATCTCCCAGCCAGGGTGTTAGTCATGCTACTACTCCTGTCAGGAACATTCATCCAAACCCTGGCCCGGTTCCCAGGAGCTCCCCAACTCGCACCACAGGCCTATGCATGGTCTCCATGAATATCTGTAGCCTCCTAAAAAAGTTTGACTCACTACAATGCCTGGTCACATCAATTAACCCTGATGTCATCACCCTGGTTGAGACTTGGCTGTCGAAATCCTCCTCTGACTCCCTAGTCTCCCTTCCTGGTTTCACCCTTTTCCGGTCCGACCGTGTTGGGAGACGGGCAGCGGCTGCGCTATTTATGTCAAGGAATCTCCCTGCATTAGCCCTGCCCGGCCTCCCATCCTTGGACCTAGGGCCCAGGCGCTTACGCTGAAACTAACCCCTGACCCTTTAAAGGGACCCCTTTATCTGACTACTGCATACGTGCCCCCCAGGGACCAAACGCAGGCCATTACCTCTCTTACAGAACACCTTACCTCTCTACCTCCTTCCGCTGATCAAATTCTGGTGGGTGACTTAAATGTCAACTGGCTCAGCCCCTCCTCCTCCTCTACCCGAGACTCCTTTTCTGCAATAGATCTAACGCAACTAGTTACCCACCCTACCAGGACTAACCCCAAGAGAGGCTCCAGTACCCTGCTTGATGTGGTACTCACCAACTGCCCTAATCGGATCCCCAATGTACAAGTCCTCCCAGACTCTCTCAGCGATCACTCCCCCATTCTATTCCACTGGTCAACCTCAGTCCCCAAACCCATAGCACAGTCCACATGCCGTGGCGTCTAATACCTGGTGGACTGATAAAACTTAAGGAACTTCTGTCCCAAATTGACTGGTCTCCTATACTGGCAACTCCTGACATCGACACAGCTCTCCTTCTTTACCCAAACTTTTAATAATGCCTGTGATATCTTTGCCCCAGTGTTGACCCTACGCTCTAAAAGGAAGAATGCCCCTGGTTACCCCAGCTTTGATCCACCAGCTCAAACATAGGGACAACCTATGGCACTGTGCCATTGAGACTGGCCGCCCAATGACAGGCGGTTATATGCTGCCGCCCAAAACAAGTGCACTGGGCCATCAGAAAGGCCAAGTCTGAGCACCATCGGTCCTCACTCACTGCCTCAGGGGAATCCCAGAACCTTCTGGGATAACATTAAACAGTTAAATGGGAGTGCACTCCCCACCCACCCAGATCAACATTAATGGTGTGATCTCCTCAGACCCAGCCCTCATAGCCAAACACCTCATTCACTGACCTTAGCCCTATCCTCCCTACAAATTTTTGACCTCCTCCCCAGCACCTGCCGTAAATCTTTCTTGCCCTTATTTTCTCCTCCATGTATTTCTGCCCAGAACTTAGGCTGCACCTGTCACTGCCCTCAAGAGTATTAGTACAGGCAGTGACACCTGGATCCGGTATTCTACGGCTGATCTTAGACACAGTCCTTACCCCGATCACATGCCTCATCAACCACTCTCTTTGCCTGGGGAAGGTTCCAACTGCCTGGAAAGTCGCCACTGTCACCCCTATCTTTAAAGGTGGTGATAGGACTGTGGCTGGAAACTATCGACCGATCTCCATTCTCTCTCCAAGGCCTTGGAAAAAGTGGTGGCCTCTCAAATCTCTGACTACCTCTCCACCTACAATGTCCTTTGTCCTGAGCAGCATGGCTTCCGAACGGGCCACAGTACCAACACAGCCCTCCTAGAGTTCTCCAACTTTCTCACTCCTCCTTAGATACTGGTTCTCTGGCTGGTGCTGTCTTCATTGACCTCTCAAAGCTTTGACACTGTCTCCCACCCCTCCTTCTTGATGCCCTTAGTCTCTCTGGTTTTGCTGCTGGGCCTGTCTCCTGGTGCACCAGTTATCTGTCTGACCGCTCACAGCGTGTAAAAATTAATGGGACCTACTCAGACATCTGTCCCATCTTTTCTGGGGTTCCCCAGGGCTCCATGCTGGGCCCCTTACTATTCTCCCTTTACCTTAACACCCTTCTACACTCTTGCTCGGGGAACATTCTATTGTACGCTGATGATGCAGTCATCTTTGCCTCAAGTCGTAACCCTATTGCCCTCCATGACTCGCTGCAGAAGTCCTTCACTGAAGCTGAGGGCTGGTTCAAGGAACATAGATTGGTGATAAATCTTAAAAAACAAAACCATGTTCTTCTCTCATCCCCAAAACAAGTCCTGCAACTTCAAACTCCTCATTCACTCTGGGTCCTCATTCCCACTCGAACAAGTTTGCTCCTATAAATACCTAGGGATCCATTTTGACCCCTCCTCTCCTTCCATGGACACATCGCTGCCTAGCCACTGCCACTAATATCCGATTGGGCATCTTACATCGGTATAAACACTGCCTCCCCGGAGCTCTTGCACTTCGCAGTCACCTCTCTATCCTGTCCCTAGTGGACTATGGACTGCGGTGTATGGTGCTGCTGATCAGACCAAGCCATAAAATTCGCACTACTCTGAATAAGGCCTGCAGGTTAATTACTGAGCACCTAGGATGACACACACCTGTCTACTGTATGCTAAAGCGCTGTTACTTGATATCGACGAGCGCCCAAATATCTTACCTGTACCCTTACAAAAGACCTCCTTGGGCTTTCCCCACCAGGATTGACCACCACCATACGCCGCTCTGTCCCACTAGTTCATACTCGGACCTCTGGGAAAACCTCTCTTGTTATCCCTAGAGCTAGGACCTCTCACGGCCAAAGAGCCTTCAGCTTTAGGGCCCCCTCCTGGTTCAACACACTGCCCCCCTCCATCTCTGAAGCTCCAACTATATCGTGCTTCAAAACTTCCTTACGTAACCACCTTATTAACACCCGATGCTGTAACTGCCGCTAGTCAAAGTCGTACTCAATACTTATGACAAAGCTTATTACTAAGCTGCTAAGGACAACATAACTCTGGTATTGTTTGCATCCATCCTACCTGTACCAGCTTGTTTGTATCTATGTCTTAATTTACTGTTATACCTATGTGTTGTACTGCTATACTGTGTATTTTGGTTTGTCTTACTGTGACAAAGTACCTTTGTAAATAAGCCTATGGCTCAAAGGTTTTCCAAACTGCTGTTTAAATAAAATAAAATAAAAAAAATAAATGGGCCCTCTGACATGTTCTCATATGCTAATGCAGCTCTCATGGAAAATGAGATTTCAACAACCATAAAATGGAGATTCCCTGGGTAGTCACAGAGGGCTTACCATGAACAGTGAAGACAAACTAAAGCAACCACATACAGACCTAACAGCTACAGGAAAAAAAAGTTGTCTGTTGACATAGAAACAACATTTACAAGATACGAGTGTACTTTTCCTTTAGCGACATCAGCACCAGACAGATTAACCATCCTCCTTCACCCATTTTTACTCCACGAGAGCAGTTTATGAACTGCACCAATGAACTGTGCTCTTTCACATGTCCCTTACCATGACTTCTTTGCTCTGACTGCTGAACAGCATCCATTGATTAGTTACCCAATTGACAGAAGCTCTTCACAGCGAAACAATATCTGCTGTCCCGATTAGCCACCCAAGATTGACTTCTCCGTAATCACGTGATCTCCTACCACAAGCCGCGTGAGTTCACTTATTTTCAGTGACATTGAGAGTACTCTAATGATTGGTTGCTTGACAGCCTCTGTCACACACACACACACACACACACACACACACACACCAGACTGCAAGTTACAGTGTGGTGAGTCTATGATTAAAAGTGTTTTTCCCCCCACTGTGTCTTGCATTCTCCCAGGCAATGCACTGACTGCCAACACAAGTCCTAGTACAGACTCAGTGTTACATGCACTGGGGTGCATGCAAGGGACAAAATTACATGTACTCGCCTGTTCCCACTTGCACAAGGAACATGCCTTGTATGTTAATTTTGACCCCTGGGTTGTGGATGTTTTCGGCTGTTGCCATCATCACCTTGGTGCAAAGATGCCTACTTGGTTTCTAGGGTGAAATTCAAAAGTCTGTCATGAAGCCTCAAATAACCAAAACGGAAATAGTAAGTAATAATCCATGACATGGTGTGCGGTTATTGGGGATTAACGCACACCTGGGTGCGTTGTGAGGCATGAGGTTGCAGGCAGAGTGCCCTCACACCACGCAGGTGTGCGTTAATCCCCAATAACCGCACACTCTGGAATGGGTTATTGTGCTTGTAACATGGGGTCATATGACGGTTTATAAAAATACCAGGAATGCATGTTTAAGTGATGGTAAACTGGGAACTTTATTATATGTACTTCCACCAGTACAAGTACTGCTGTGCTGACACTAGTGCTCTAGATAAAATCACTGATCCAGCATGCAGTTTAAAAGTACATGTCTCAGACGGAACAGTCAGTGAGCCGCCGCTCAGGAATCATCCGTGCTCCACTTACTGGTGTTCATAATGTCCTAATGCACTGTACCTTGTCAATCCACAACTATTAACAAATGGAAAACAAATAAGGCAAGCAATTAAATAACAGAAAAAGCAGGTACACACATATTCCTCCGGACTGCAATAACACGCTCTGCTCCATACTAGGACTTGTACAGAGTGACGCATTGTGCAGTAATCAGCTATGCCGATTGCCTGCTACGGCTCATGTCCTGCACCTTGCAGTAAGCAGCTATGGGGATTCTGTGAATGATAACTGGAATTAAGGAATGCAGTATCACGAGGTGGCAGACTATGGGGTTGCAAGGGTAGGTACTTCTAAACAGAGGGGACAGAGGATCACATACTGCCGATCACAGTCTGAATAATTACGGACATACATCTGGATTACCAGTGCACAACGCATACCTGCAGACAGCGAGAGAACAGCACGATTTCATAAAATGTCCGGTCCAGCTGTACTGTCTGTTGCTGGCATCGTGTGCTGCCACACTGCGCTCTCTGCCAACTGCTTCCTATGTCGAGAAAGAGAGAGATACACACACACACACACACACACACACACACACACACACACACACAGAGGACACGAACAACTTTCATTTACAGACTGTCGGTCTCAATAATCCAGTGTGTCACAATCTCTCTATAATAGTCGGTGGTTGCTAAAGCTCAATCTCCTTCTCTCTCTCCCCCCCCCCATCTCTCGGTAACCACCTCCGGCACCGGGTGTCTCACTTTTGCGCTGTCTGACAAAACGAATGGGGCACAGTCGGAAACCAAGACACCAAGGAGCACTGCTCTGACAGTGCGTATATGTGGGAGAGAAGATGTAGGTGGAATGCTGCTGAGAGGGACGGTTACAGGGAGAAACTGAACCAAGACTCACAAACACACATGGGACACGATCTGTCACTCTCGCAGTTGCAACAAAACAGCAGCCTCACCATGCCGGATGTCTGCAGAGTGCAAACAGCAACAAGGCTAGATATGGCACGAAACAGTACACAGTGCAGAAAGTTTCATTTACTGCAGTCTGTGGCTCACACGGTCTCTCCTTGTGGTTGTACACAACTGATACGGAGGTCCGCGGACAGATGTAGGAGACAGGCACAGGAGAACTTATCTGACCACTGACATGCTGTGCATGACATGATACGAAGCTCCGCCACCCCCCCCCCCCAAAACACAGGTCCAAACCCTACCGCAATACAGACACACTGCTGAGTGCCACTCGGGGGACACACAGAGCGCTGAGGACCATTTGATGGTGTGGTTTTCAAAGATCCACAGGGTGAGTGGGGAGAAGCAGAGCAGGGACATGTAATGAGGTGAAGACACTTGATGGTGCAGTTCTCAACCTGCAGAAACAACATGCCACAACTGTCACTAAGGATATTATGAGGTAGGAGTGTGCAGAAACCCTACTGGCACAGGGTGGTCTCCCGCTCAGCGAGAAAAATAATGGCGGCCTCTAAAACCGATTTCCCAATACAATATCAAGAGCTGGACTGCTCCCTAATCTGTTCAGAGGAACTGATCACAACTTGCTATGCATGTATGGGGAATTAACCAACGGTCAGGTGATCCCCCTGTACCCATCACATCTCCGACTGTTCCTACCCCATGTAATGGTAAAAGTTACACATTTAGTTAACTGTGCTACAACACAAGGGAGGGGCTGGCTAGGCAGCTAACTCCTCTGCAATGCATGCTATTACAGCAAAAAGCTGGACATAAAGCGCAGTGTGCTTTTCTCCTGGGGACACCTTTGTCCTGAAGTTTTTGAAGACTATTATCTCTCACATTGTATGACAAAGCTATGGAATGATGAGTATAAAAGCGAGAAATGGAAGTCCACAAAATGAACCTTTTACTCTCTCATGTTACGTATTTTGTTAAAAATTATGATTTCTGAGCATAATTCTCACTGTATCTTTTGCCAATAATGTTTTAGTTTACAGGACTAACAGTACACGGCAATGCTTTTATTTACTACAAAACATTATCAGGATCAGGCACTGAAGACCACTGGTGGTCTAAAAATCTCTCAGGGATTATATTACTAATGAAGAAATGATCAACACCCCATAGCTGCAGCATGTTTTACTTCCAGTACAATACGATGCCAACTCAACTCATGACTAATATACCCTTAGAACTTGAAACTTGGCAAATTCACTTCATATACACCATACAGAGAAGAGGGTTTTGTGACACGGTGCTCCATAATAACTCTGTAGTTAGCAATTAAAATAACGTTTCATGGTACTAACCTTGAAACAATCAGAATTTCTCATCAGCAACCAGCATAATTTGCAATATCCAGCAAAGAACTTGTTAAGAGTTCACAACAAAACAGCTACGCTGAAGCAAAACTTAACAAAAAAACACCTTTAGAGGCACTTCTTAATCAAAGTATCATATTTCCTCCCTGTGGTTGGTTCTACAAGAGCAGTGCTAAAGTTACAAACTTTTATTCCCCAAATTAAGAACGGTCTCCAAATCCTATCTTGCCAGAGACAATTATTCAAGAAAAATAGCCACTTTACACAGCTGTCCTATATCACACTATACAGACACTTATTCCCACAGAGCCAAGTTAACTGCCAAGGTAAAAGGGGAACTGTTCTAACCAGACCACTCAAAAGATTCAAAGTTTACCGGAGTACCCATCAAAATATGAGCTCTGTGAAGATTATAATGTCATTTAAAAACTATCATCTTTAAACGATATTTCAACAATACTGTTCTGATTCCAAAATAAAGTACCCATCACCAAATGTAAGCACTTTTAATAATCAACATGTTCAACTCTATAATTACCAGCCTTTTGAAATCAATGTTTTTCGACATACTATAAACTGGATTTGCTTAAGACGAAGACTGCAGGGTAGAGAATGAGGTTCACTATACCTGCTTTCAGCTTTATCTTTTTTATGAAGGCTCACAGGGTTTAATATTCCACATCCTCATACACAGTCAGTTCAGTTATGGTCATGTGACAAAGCATCCCTCTGCAAATTAAGCATGCTCCGTGGAGACCATTTCACAGTCTTCTGAAAACTACAGCCATTTCAGAGAGCCTGCAGTCTGAGACACCTCCACAGGAGCTAGTGTGGCACACAACACAATGATTTGGTTCGACTCATGACACAATACAGACTTAATGATGATGCGTTGTCAATGTTGTGAAGTTGCACAGTGAAATGTGCCCACAGCAAGGCAATGTGAGAGAGTTCAGCAACATTTTAAAACCTACTTTACAGATTCGGACTCTTATAATCTTATGGGACAGACAGGCAGCAGGAAGTCATGTCTCGATGTAAGGAGAGAGGGCCCCTCAAAAACAGGAGATTTTTGATTTAAAAAACTCAGAAGTTTTACAGTGGAACTCAAAAGTAAATTAACTTCAAAATGCTGCAAAAAAATCTTAAACCTCATTACACCGATTACAGATAAAGACAGCACTCTTGACCAATCAGAGCAATCCTTTTTACTTCCACATGAGATGCCCATATTGTAAAGTGTGTCTCATGCCCAGGTGCACTGGAAATGGGTACGTTTGGGAGAGGATTTTAAAATTTTGATGTATTTTATTGATCGCCCTCTGACAAATACATCCTCACGGACCACTCATACGGATGTAAAAATGATCTCACTTACATTCTTATAGCACCAGAACAGTTCACATTCAATTCTCGTGAGACCGCTCATAACCGTAAAAGTAGTCTTAAGACAATATATTAACATGTAAGAACAATTCTGAAGGATTTTCACAGCAAAATGTAACATGTGGAACACCATTACCAAGAGAGGCTCTCATAATTAAATATGTTTTCCACGACACACAAATGAAAAACTTTTAAGACACTAAGTAAACATTTCTATTCAATCCTCAAAACACCACAACTCCCTATTTTCACTGCATGGAATCAAAACACCACTCCTTAGTTAAAGATGTATTTGAGGCAGATGCAGTACTATCTTCTTACAGCAAACTCAGTTTTTTGTTTGTTTTAGAGTTTAGTGTTGCTTGCATCCCAAGCCACAGAACTCAAAGTGGGGAAAAGGGGCAGACCGGGGGTCCTTATGTGCCAACAAAGTCTATATTTCTATGTATGCTTTCTGCCAATATAGTATATATTTTTTTTAATTTCAGGGCACAGTCACTTATCTTCATTATCACTTTGTTACAATGTAATTGGTTTGTTGGTTAGATAACGGTATCTGTTCATTTCCGTACTCAAACTGACCTCACCATTTTTAATACCAAGATTCAGAACCGTTATAGCAGGGGTTAAATCAACTCTCCAGAAATTTTCCACTTAAGTTCAACGCTACAGAAACTAGCAGTTTTTGTGGCCATGTATGACTGTAATATGGAGTTTAAAGGTGCTGTATAAGTGTTTCCATCAAAATATAACCTTCCATCATCTTGTGGTTGCTATCATTCATACTGGGTATGAAGACTTCAGTTTACTCCATTTTGTAAGTATCTGTAAATTCAAATCCAATTACAACTCCCCAAATAAAGAGACGGCAAGTTTATTTTAATTACTAATGCAAAATAAACAAAAACAAATTGGTATGCTTTGTTTTGGTGGCACTTAAGTAACCAAGGGTTGACATTCTGAGAAAGGGCATTTTACTAGTAACAGAAGAGAAATCGAGCCCCATTCATTTCACCCCCACACTCTCCCTGCTCACACATTACTTGCTTGAGCGCGGGGCACTCAAACGCTCGGGCTGGCCATCTCTCTACAGAAATTATGAGTGAAATAATTAGGGTATAGGCTCATGTTAATTCTTCAAACCAGGCTGGAGTAACTATCGCTGAGGGCAGCTACCACAATATGTGAGTAGCTGCCTTATATCGGAGACTTCCTTTAAAACAGTCAAAAACAGAACTTTCTCTGAATTAATGAAACAGGATGGTGCCAGGATCACTGCCCCAGAGGAGACACTTGTTTCAGTTTCTGAACGTGTTACTACTTCATTTGGGCCTCTTGCTCCGCAAGTAGAAAACTGGGAGACTTTCCTATAAGAGTTAGCTATACCCACCCTACCATGCAACGAAGCAGGTGATCCTCCCTCTGTATAATGCCCTGGTTAGGCCGCATCTCGAGTACTATGTGCAGTTCTGGAGACCCTGTCTTAAGAGGAACTTAACGCTGCTGGAGAGGGTCCAGAGGAGGGTGAACAGGATGATTCGGGGCATGGAGGGTAGGACCTATGAGGAGAGACTGGAAGAACTCAATCTGTATGCATCGGAGGAGAGGAGGGACAGAGG
Source organism: Neoceratodus forsteri (assembly GCA_016271365.2). Classification (NCBI taxonomy): domain Eukaryota; kingdom Metazoa; phylum Chordata; order Ceratodontiformes; family Ceratodontidae; genus Neoceratodus; species Neoceratodus forsteri. Next base: position 586,298,682 of record JADMNL010000022.1, read on the forward strand.
GGGCAATTATAGAGGTTTTCAAGTATGTAAAGGGGATAAATAAGGGTGGAGCCAGGGAAGTATTCAGAGCTTAGAAAGGAGGAACTACCAGAGGCACGAGTAGAAGCTGGGAGCAGGGGGTGCAGGAGACACTTCACTGAGAGGGTGGTGGAACCATGAAATGCACTGCCCAGGAGTCTGGTGGAAGAGACCACAGTGGAAAGATTCAAGAAGGTTTGGGACAGGAACAGAGGGAAACTGAGGCCAGGGAAGGCCACCTCTGGGGCTGGGGTGGATGAGCGAGCTCCCAGTAGGGGGCTAGCTTCCAAGCAGACATGACAGACCATGGGGCCTAGTCTGCTGGCTTTTACTATGATACTGCAGAAGCCCATCAAGAAGGGAGAGGTACTGCCAGCAATTGCACTCTTTCTTCTGATACTGCTCCTAGTGAAGATGGGCTTCCTGGAGAAATATAAAAACATCTGTGAGAAACTACTGCCTCCCCTCTGGTTTATCTATAATTAAATGTTGTCAAGGGAGAAAGTAGGAGGGGGTATTAATACAGGGATACTGCTTCATTTGGAGGCCAGTGAGTCTCTTTAATGAAGTTACTTAAAGAGACAAGTCCAGTTCTTCATCTGGATTAATTTTATCCTTGGGTAAAAGGAAGGCATTCAATACAGTATCACAAGAATTTCTGCTTACAGTTTTAATCAGATATGGTTCATCTGCGCCCCCCCCCTTTACATGGATAAAATGTTTGTATAAATCTGCTCTTTTAAAGCCGTTAGTTAATGGAAGGTTGAGCACAGTGCGTCAGGTCCGTAGTGGAGGTTAGTCAAAGGGCTGTCCTTTGAGCACGAGTCTGTATACACCCTTTCTGGATCCAATTTTGCAGAGACAGAATATGGACCCTAGGGTCCTTCCCATTCAGACAAAGGTGGGTCCGGCCCCCACTACGGTCCTGGCATATACAGACTGTCTGCATTTTAGTATGAGATGTTTATTATGGGGAAGCAACTGTCTGGGTATTTCAGGAGTTCTGGGCTGTTTCAGAGTCCAGCCTGACTGTGCAAAAAAGATAGGCCTTAATTGTTGATGAAACTGAGATGGCTCTGCCTAACGATATTTTGGGTATCTCGGCTTCCACTACACCACTTAAGATCCACGGGGTATCATTTGGTGATAATACAGCCACAAACAATTTGTCTGAGAAAACAGACACTGCAGTACGTCAGGTCTCCTTGCTTAAGTAAATGGCCTGTGTTAAGAAAAATAATTTATATGGTTAAGACCCTTTTAACTCCTATTTTTATATATTAGTTATGTATTTACCCTTCCTGTCAACTTAGAAGCTAGGGTTTATTCGACTGTCTTCTGTTTGACATGGGGCAGTTGCTGTAATCAGATTAGGAGGGCCCATACATGGAGGGAAGCCTGTAGATGCTTGAATCCCACAGCCTGCTTCTTGAGCATTTTCACATACTGCAATTTTGGTGACTACAGACCCAAAATTGTAGAAATCCTTGTTGCCCCTTCTTGCGATCATCTCCTACCACTGTGGATGGAGGGCACTCTGATGATGATTAGAACGAGTCCAAATTCCATCCCAGGCTACCTCTCAGATATTTTTTAAGACAACACTAAAATTTAAAATTTCACAACTTTCAATGGGTGCCAGAAAGCTGCAGTATTCTTTTATTCAGAACAAGGTCTTTTTTTGTGGATCTAGTCTACACTCATTTTCTGGCTCCCCTTAAGATCATAACTTCGCAACTCCAGGATAGGAGGACCCCCACACATGTAGGATACTGGGTGGTTACGCACACATAACTGGGTGGTTATGCACACATGATAGGCTGCAGGTAAAAAGTAACCTGAAATATGAAAGTATTCAGGAAAGAGTTTGTCCACGTCATTCTTGTTTAGGAATGGAAGAGAATGTCTTATCTATAATATGAGTGCCAGTATATTACAAATTTCTGGCATTTATTGAGAACTAAATTGGGTGACCTAGAGAAAGCTACTTTGGGAAAAACTGCCAAGGACTCCTCTAAGGTATATGGTTTGCTTTATTAGCCTGTATCAAATGGGTGGTATGGCAGGTTCACTACCAGTATGTTTTGCAGCCAACAATCATCTTTGGTTGTACTGTGTAAAAACATCCATAATGAATTGAGTTTGTTACAGGAAAATGAATACAAGCCTTTGCCCAGATTGACCTTTGGGAAAAACATTACATGGCTTTAATAAGTGAAGTGTGCAAGCCTGGCAAGTTAGTAGAGTTCATTCCTTTTTGTGTAGTATTATTATAGTATATTATTATTCTGGTATTTATTTTCTTTGATTTTTCTTTTGTCGCTTATTTGAACATATTTGTTTTGATTTCTCAGTTTAATTTCTGTAATGTAACATTTTAAGCATTTTCCTTTTTGATATAGTTTTAATAAAGAATTCCCCCCACTCTTCATCAATATAAAAAATTCCCCCACTATTTACCAATAAATGCCCTGGGCTCTTTTACTTCCACCTGGACAGTGACCAGAGATGGGCAGAAGGGACCTCGGTTTAGCATCTCGTGCAAAGAGCGACACCCTAACAGTGCAGCACCCCCACTGTACTGCCCTACATTGTCGGTGCTGTATATTACCCAAAGCGCCTGGTGTACGGCTAGAACACATGACCAACTGATCTTCCGGCCACAGAGCTGAGCATGTTACATCAGAGACAGCGCTAGATAGGGCAAAAAGGGAAAAAGTTGCAGCTTGCCCAGAAATGACCCACTTTCCACAGGACAGTGGGTCCAAAGTGGTGCACCTGTTTCTAACAATAGCTGAAAGATGGAAAACTAAACAGTAGAAAATTATTTTCACTCAACAAATTTAAGCTTCTGTACTAGTGAAATTTCTACTTACGATTAGGTTTGAACCCAGTTGTTTCTCATTTTGACCCACATTTTTTACACCTATGGGTCTAATTTGACCCATGTTTTAAAACCCCTAGCGCTGTCACTGTGTTACATACTGTGCCACTTACATTAATTTTCCCTACTCTTTTTTAAGTGCCATGAGATCTTTAACGTCCACCAGAATAACCACTAAGACAGACAGATGGGACCTATAATGTTTCATCCTAAAGACAGCACTGTCCTCTAGCACCATGCTGGGGCATTGGTAAAGTCACTGTTTGATGGAGAGAGTGCCCCCGCAGATCTACCAACACTCATTCCTAAAAGTATAATTTAGTGCTCTCCCCTGATCAATTTTTAATTGTGTTCCACTCCTCCCCCCTTCAAAATTCTCTTTGTATAAGGTGTGTGCTGCCTGCAGTAGTAAAGATCAAGCTAGGAGATGTCTGAATGGAAAAGAGGAACTGGACAAGAATATGTCAACTGAATTGGTTTTAGTAGAATACTATGAAATTCATCATAGCTACATACTGTATATCACAGCAAGCTGGATGGGAAACTAGGAGCTAATGTACCAACTGTAGCCCCTTTCCTTGCAGTTCAATGCTTGTAATCGTAATTTTCTTAACTTTTACCCTGGTATCTATTTTTGGTTCTTATTTGCCAGCTTTGACAAAGTCTGATATGACTGCTCTGATTGTTTTCTTGTTATATCCATGTCATAATTTTGTTACATTGTTCTATTTAGCTAATTGTTATGATTTCTTTTGGATGTGGAACCTTTGCAAATGAGTCTCTGACGCAAAGGTATGTCAAATTCCGAGACTGCAATAAATAAAAAAAAATATCAAGTTTACACCACTAGATGCCAGTATTTGAGTAACAAACCTGCCACGAATGATGGGACAGGGACTACGGCCACAATACCCTGCAGTGAGCATTTTGGTACCTTAGGTGCAGACTTTAAAAACATCAGGTTAACATGGCAAAGAAATCTTTTCATGGACTGGCACAGCTTCAGTACCAAGGCCTAGTACAGAGGCCTACTACAGTATACATCTACCATTTAAAGTCAAGACGCAGTCCCTTTTCCTGCACAAATTCACTTGAGCATGCTGTTTATGGCTAAAGACACTCGGGACACAGCAGTGATGGTGGTTTTCGCATGTAACTGGAGGCTTACGACAAATATGAAGTGTGACCAGTTATTTTACTTGCATTGCAGTCAAACAGCACTGGTTCCATTGTCTAAGAATAAAAATGATGTTTTTAAAATCAACACATTCAGTCAATCTCCACACCAATATAATATCAGATCAGAAAAGATCCATCACAAAACTAGCCAAAGATTCACTATTACAGGCTGTTGTCACTATTATCTCAGTGTTTAAGAGACAATTTGATTACTGGGTCAAAACTCAAAAGCCTGCCATGAATCTCAAGTGCTTTCAAAAAAGGATAAACACAAGTAGAGTTATAACACAGCTATGGATTTAAGTAACACTGCTGCAACAAGGGAGGAGAGGGCTGTGCAGATGGTTCCTGAACTACACCAGACAGCACAGTAAATACCTGGAATTTAAAACAGCGACTACATTCCCTTATGTTGGCAATTTACAGATTATGCTCTCTCGAACTGTATCATGGTGATAAATTTGTGGTCCAAGCTAAGTGGTAGTTACTTTGACCCTCTCCTTGTGGTTCAGAAACCTGTGGAACATATTCCATTATTTTGACACACTTTTAATGATACACGTGCAAACGTTTCAATGTACAGGATCAGTGAGGCATATGTTTGTGGTTTGTAATTCTAGATTCTATATAGGGAACTCAGTATGGAAGATCAACTCCCTGGAGGAGAGGAGGGAGAGGGGGATGTGATTGAGACCTTTAAGTACAACACGGGGAGGAATAAGTGCAGGAAAATGGTTTTCAAAAAAAAAAAAAGATACACGAGAACGAAGGGACATGGGATGAAACTGGAAGGAGGGAGGTTCAGAGGGAATGTGAGGAAGTACTTCTTCACAGAGAGGGTGTTGGACAAATGGAACAGCCTGCTGGCGGGAAGGTGGGAGCAGACACAATCACACGATTTAATAACGCATGGGATAGGCATAGTGAGATACTGGCGGTCGGGGAAGGGGTAAAACATTGTTCCAGTAAAATATGAAGAAACACTGTTAATTAACACTAATGGGCAGACTAGGTGGGCTAAAGGCCCTTATCTGCCGACAGCATTTGTGTATCTTTGTATGAATAACCCAAGCCCTGATAGACTTGAAATCAACGGATGGCAGCTTCAAAAATCTTTCTCAACTCAAGCAGTTCTGGAAGAAATTCTGGTTCAAGACTGATTTATATTCCAATGTGTTGAAACAAAAACAAAAACAAAAAAAAAGAGGGCTCTAGCACAAGTGTCACTTTCAGTTGCCAGGCTCAAGCTCTCCATTATTTTCTACCAGATGTTCTGGTTTTACTGGACTATCATACAGTAAAGCTTACTTTTTACTACAGAATGTTCATATCAAGATTAGACCACGAACGGTATTCTGAGTATAAAGAATTCTCAAGGATTTTATTAAGTATATAATAATGCACAAGGACTGGTGTGTACAAGGTTTAAAAAACACACACACTCAAGGTATATAATGGCACTTTATCCTCAAGAGAAAAGCATGAATGGTTTAAACCTGCCAATAACTCCCAAATGCTGGCAATCAAAATCCTCGTTCAACAAGCAAAATTCCTTGCCATAATTTCCATTTACATCCCCGCCTTGTGACCAGTCCTCCGGTATTCAAATGTTAACAGAGTGCCTCAACAATCCTCCACACGGTGCAGAGACAGTGGTAATGAGGGACTTTAATGTAAACTGGCTTGCCCCTGATGCCAAACCATATATGGATGCTCTTGCATCCATCGCAATCACTCAGATGGTACACGCGCCCACCCACATCAACTATAAAATAGGTCCCAGCTCCTTCCTAGACTGGATTCTCACCACTCACCCGAGTAGAATTACTAATATCAGGGCCCTACCAGACTCTAAGTGATCATTCAGTCATCTGCCAGTGGTCTAATATATCACCCAAATCGAAATCCAAATTCACCTTCAGACGCTTTCTAAAGAAAGTTAAGCTCCCGCAATTTCTGACCACACTTTAACGGATTGACTTGTCCTCAATTAACTCCATGAGCTGCACTGATCTGGCTCTTAACTTCTTCATAAAGCGATTTAAGTATGTGACCAGTTTGCCTCCTACAGGAAAATAAAACTGAGGGGGAACCTCAAACCCTTAGATCACACCTACCCTATTAAATATGATGAAACATAGGGACCGTCTCTGGCACCATACACTGGACAGTGGTCATCAGACAGACCTGCAAAGGTACAAAGCTGCCAGAAACCAGTGTACCCTGGCGGTACGGCGAGCCAAGCAAGACTATTATAAAAGTGAGCTCACTATCAACTGGAGCAATAGAAAACAATTTTGGGATAATATAAAAAGCCTTACCGGGAAACCCAATAAATCCTCCCCCAAAAAAAAACTATGATCGAGGTTAACGGCACTCTTACTCAGGACTACAAATTAATTGCTGACACATTCAATGTCGCTTTTACAGATCTCAGAGGGGAACCCCCACCTGACTTCTTCAATGACTCCACCTTGCCTGGCAACAATAACATCTGCCCCTCCCTTCTATTTTAGGAGACTATCCCTTGCCGAAGCTAGAAAATACCTACTAAAGGTTCTAGGAAAATCCAGATTTAGTAGCGATACCCTGTATCTAAAACCTCTCTCCCTCGCACTCGAGGCTGTCCTACTCCTCCTCACCAATCTACTGAACCTCTCACTCTACCTCAGTTTCCCCAGCTTTGGAAATCTGCATTCGCAACGCCTGTGCACAAAAGCAGTGACAGGTCTCTACACACCAATTACCGCCCCATCTCAATCCTCCCCCAGCTTCCTAAAGCTCTAGCGCACACAGCTGCCAACCAACTGCCAGAATACCTTGACAAATACAACTTACAGTGCCCACAGCAACATGGCTTTAGAAAAGCGCATAGTACGACCACTGCTCTACTTGAATTTACTAACCACATTCATACGCCTTGGACACTGGGCACATATCTGGTGCAATGTATATAGATCTTACCAAGGCGTTTGATACAGTCAATCATCAGCTCCTACTGAACTCACTCCTTGCCCATGGCCTAAAGAGGTTACCAGCTGGTTTGAAAGTTACTTGCCGGGTAGACACCAACGTGTTAAGATTGGGGATTCTCTCTCAGACTGCCTCCATGGGCTCTGGGGTACCACAAGAGTCTATCCTTGGCCTGCTACTCTTTAGCCTCTTTATCAACAATCTCTGTGCAGCCTATAAGAATATGATCCTTTACGCAGATGATGCTGTCCTCTTCCACTCACACTGACCCTGCCTTCCTATCCTCTGATCTGCAGTCAAATTTTAAGCTTGCTGAAATATGGTTTGTTCAGCATAAACTGCTGCACTACATAAAAATCAATGCCATGCTGTTCGCCACCACCCACAGCAAACACAAAACAGCTAGCATAACTAGCCTCAATAAGCAACACCTTCCACTTGATCAAGTCTATGAGTTCAAATACCTCGGGGTTACACTGGACAGTTCACTTTCCTATGATGCTCATGTTAGACTCAACTCCAGAGGTATAAACTCTAGGATAGGTACCCCCTACCACCATCGCCACTGTCTAACCACTGAGGCAATGCGGATAGCTGTAACCAGCTCAGTCCTTTTGATTACAGATTATGGGCTAATCTTTTACGAATCTGCCACCAACACCACCTTAAAAAGAGTCAAGACCGCGCTGAATGAGTTCTGTCATCTTGTGACAGGGGCTGGTAAAAGAACGCACACTTGCGAGCTCTATAAACAGTCCTCATGGCTCCACCTGCAAGGTCGCATGGCCTACCAGACATACCTCCTGGCTAAGAAAATCTGCTTCGGCTTTACCCCACCAGCAACACATGGCCTTATGTCTCCCACCCTTCTTACCCGTTGCACTCGCAGTGCCTATCAATCCCTGTTCCAGAATCCTTTCTGCCATACCTCTCTATCTCAATGCTTGTTCTTTATTAGGGCCCCATCCCTGGTTAATGGGCTCCCTTCTGATGTCTCCACTGAGAACAAACTTGGCCCTTTCAAACGCAAACTGTGCCAGCACACCTCTAATCTATGCAATTGTGACTGTGCCACCTAGGCTGCCTCTGCTCTCCTTTCCTTCTATGCTCCTCCTCATCTCCTACCCTTTTTGCCTCTATTCCCACTAGGTATGTCACTGTATGAAATTTTGACGGTATGATAACCGTGGTGTGTTGTACCGCGGTTATGACACCGCGGTATAATGCATTCCAATGGGAAAACCTAAAATATTCAAAAATAATGCAATTTTAACCAAATTTTACATGTTAAAGCAGTTAAAATACTAGTAAATGACACATTATGAATTTAATGAGAGACAAGAAAGATAATGAGTCAAGTATGTGCAAAGGAAATACATTTTTTATTGATTGGAAGTCACATTCCTCCTGACCTGATGATGAGCATGGAGCTTCGAGCACTATAAGTATTTTTTTTTCCCATTTCATTGGAGTAGACAAATGGCGTGACATGACATACATTATAGTAAAGTGTTTTAGTGTACTCTTGTCTTAGCTTACAGCAGCACAAAATGCAGTACCACATAGTACTACCTACCTACACATACTACCTAGTACCAAGTTAACCAATACCAAGTCCAAAAGTACCCTACCAGAACCATACCATACAAAAACAGCAGCACAAGCACACTGTGTGACTGAGTACGAGTAATAAGTCGGTCATTTTATTTACATTTGTGTTAATGTAATGTGAAATTGTCCTTCTTAACTTGCAGTCTAGATAGATGAGAGATGATGAAAGTAATGTCCATGTACAGCTGTCCGTCCACAGACTACTCCTCCACACGCTCACTCCATCCACTTCTACTGGTGGTGGTGCACTGCAGACTGAGTAGACTAGAGTTGCAGTCTAGAGCAGATGCATGCACTGATGCAGGACAGAGTTGCACTTCACCGAAAGTGTGCTATTCTGTACTGCTAGCCTTAGAAGCAAGCACAGCAACAGCAGTACTACTACTAATAGAATTAGAACATTTCTGATTGGAAAATCAAGGCTCACTGTCTGTTTGGCTATGGTAGGCTAGGATCTAGGCCGAGTGTACCTCCATCCTCCTCTGTCCTCCTCACCTACAGCCTCGGGCTCCTTCCCAAACCCAGTCCCCTCATATGAAGTTAGACTAGTAGTAAAAATAACAGTAAGTTGTACTACTAGTGCAAATAAATTTGGAGAGAGGTTCATATTTACTTTTTCATTTGTACCAAAGTACCCCATCCCTAACCCAACCCTACTAGACCACAACCACACTGTCAAAGTCTGGCACAACTCCTGCCTGTAATGCAAATAAGTGACTCACCATGCCACTGCCACTCACTGTTTTCGAGTCCAAGACACTACTCAGAGTCTGAGCCCACCAAGGCAAGGCAACAGACGCCAGAGGCAATCAGCTGAGCCAAGCCAACTGTCAGAGCTGGCTTGGCACCGTCGCCGTGCTGGCATTTAAAGGAATCAGCCTATATATCCCAAATGCCATGGTGGGCGGTGGCTCAGCCGGCTGCTTTTTTCTTGGTAATAGATATTTAGCTAAGTAAACAGCTACACTATAGTAGCCTCCAGCTGAAGCAGTGAGCCAATGTAAACGTGAGTTAATAAAGCTTGTCTGACTTGCTTGGGTTGAGTGAGTGAAACATGCCATATTGTGGTGAGTTGAGTCGTGTCATGTGACGTGACACGAGTCCAATTTTGCATTAAAGGAATTAGCTTATATATCCTCAGTGCCAGGCCCATGTCATCATGGCAGTGGCAGGCACTTACTGGCTGTTTTTTTTTGTTTGTTTGTTTTTTAAAAGTACTACTACTAGCTTAGCTTTAATAAGTAATTAGGAATTTATAGATTAGTATTTCCCATGGGTTTGGCCTTAGCTAGCCCCCCCCCCAGTGATTTGAGTCATGTTGTCAGACACTGCCTTGGACTCAAGACTCGTCATGAGTCAAATAAAATCAAGACTGAAGTCGTGACTCGTGACTGATGACATGATGAGAGTGAGTCAGAAAAAGGACTGGAGTCCTGGGTCATCAGGGTGGCATTAAAGGAATTGGCCTATATATCCTCAATGCCATGTTTGGTGACTGGTGCTGACTGCGTGAAATTGGACGTGACTGTGATTGTTAAGCTAGCAGCTATGCTATTGTTAAAATAGCTAATTATGAATGCAAAATGCAATAGAGTAATCTGTCTTATTGATTTTGTTTTAGGCAGCCCCCAGCCAGTCAGCCAAGAGCTCAGCTGAGCCAGCCTGAGCCAACCAGAGTTTCATGACACAGATGACAAGAGTCAGTCAGAGAGGAGGACTCGTCAGGAGTCAGACTCGCTCTGTCCCAGGGACCACTGTAGTGGAGGTGTTAGCCAGCCGTCAGGTGAGCAGAGACAGGAAGTGTTCCCCAGTGGAACTAGACTACTGGAGGGACTGGGGGGGGGCATCAAGCAGACAAGCTTAGCAGACGAGACAAGAAGAGACAGTAACTTCACTAAGTGTGTGAGCTCAGCTGAATTGCCACTGCCAATGCAGAGTACAAAGTAGTCACTCATCACAAATCACATCAGGAGGACAGGGAGAGAAAAAGGACTCTCAGAGTCAGAATTCAGAAAGCAGCAGCAGATGTCAGAGTCAGAGAGAATTTGGATTACTATGCGGACAGTGCACTCCATCCATGTGGCATGTGTTGGAGGGCAGGCGTCAAATAAAAATTACTTATTCTAATCACTACACCGCAGGTGTACTGCGCAGCAGTAACTGTTGCAGAATCGGACAGATGAAGGGGCTTTGGAAACAACTGGGAATGAAAACTGAAGGAACAGACTAGTGCATGCCAGTTTTTATCAATCATTAAAACTGCGTGTTTTGCAAATGACATTTGGCATCATTCATGACAAATCAGATTTTTGTGTTATTATAATTAAACAATAAAAAATGTACCTGAAAAAGTTCTGTGTGTATATTCCATTCCCTGTCTGACTAACCTTTACAGTTTTGTTCCTCTGACAGGACTATCTACTTACTGTCTGTTTTTACAATGATTCTGAATGATCAACAACATGCATGGCATGATCACTTAAAACAGAGCACCAGCAGCACAGTAACAGTAACGTCAATGAAATGATCACTGCTGTCTCATGATCATCTGTCACTCACTGACCCTGCCGCCAGTAAGGTGACTGACAGTGATGACAACTCCGAGTCTGCAGTCTGAGTCTGCACACACAACACACGTCGGTGGTGATGATGATGGTGACAGTGACAGCCTACCTGTCTGTCCCCAACCACAGACACTTTGTTACCCAATACCCTATAGATAAGAACACGTAACATACATGATGATGATCATACAATGACATGAGACAGACACTGTGTTAGTGTTACTAGCAGTGTAAACAACTCAACAGAATTTTGATGCTGGGCCTGGGTGCTGCTGCTGAATCCCTCCCTCGCCCCCATTCCATGCCTATTGCTCAAGTCCAATCAAGAACAAAAGAGTGTTTCGCTGTTTAACTTCTCTGGAAGGAATAGGGATGTCATCATCATGTCACTCACTCTGAAACCAGTGCTGCATCATTTTCTGTTTCTGTTCCAAAAGAACAGCAGAGGAGAGGACAATAATGATGTGCAGTTTTGTACACATTTAGAAGTGTGGCTTTTTGTGCAAGGATGCTGCATTCAGTGTGTACTGTACTGAGCAGTGACTCAGTGTGCAGTTGCACACTGCACAAGGCAAGCTCAGTCTGTGACTGTGCATTGTGCACTACTGCACTCACTGAGTGCTGCAGCTAATCACACTAGCTCACTGACAGTTTTGTGCGCAGCTGCGCACGGCCTGTCCTCACCATTTACCATTAAGGAACAGTTATGTCACTGCCCGGTAGCTTAATACTCACTTGACCTCTGTATGCCTTGTGTGGCACTGTATGTGTGTGTTTGTGTGATACACAAATTACGTGATGATGATGAGGACTAAAAAAAACTTACTGACACGGAACACTGAAAATTCAAAAAACGAAGGAAGAAGTCAAAAGACTGATTTACATTTAGTTGAAGTCAAGCTCTCTCAAGTTCAACCATCATCAGTCCATTGTCCACTCATGGATTGATCAGGTGAGGACACCTAACCTTGCTATGAAAATCTGTAGCAGTGCAGTAGAGAGCAGACATATCACGTCACATTAGCCACAAAACTTGAACGAACCAGGAAGACTGCCTGCGCCACCCGTCAGCTAAGCTCACCAATGATGCAGCAGCTTTGCCTGCCTGGCGCCTGCATCCTGCTGCTGTACTAAGCTGGCTGACTCTGAGCCTGAGACAGAGAAATGGTAAAGACAAAAACAAGCAGCAACAACGGTGATCAACAAGTAACTGCATTCAGCAGACAAGCAGGTGATGCGTTGATCATTCATCACATCATGGCTCGACTCATCTGAGCCAGACAGTGTGAGGCTGGACTGCTGGACAGCACTGTGGGGGCAGTGTTGGGCTTGGGCACATATTGAATTTTGGAATGGGATAGCCCAGCTGCCAGCACTTTTGCCCAATTGGCTTGGGCCAGCTGTAGGAGGAACTGGGAATGGGATTCCGGTGTTGGTGACCATGAATGATATGATGACCTATAACCCACCCATGACCCACCCCACCCCATATTTGCATTGCATTGCTGCACTTTCATATCGTAACCTCAACGATTGCTTCACTGTGTCTCTGCTTGCTGTGCAACTCACTCAAGCACCAGCTTCATCAGCAGCAGTAGCGTAGTAGTAGTACATTGCTGCTACAGCAGCAGCAGAAACACTAGACTGTACTGCAGCCTGCGCGGCTGCATCTGTAGCTCTTGCACATCTGCAAACACTTAAGTTGTAAAGTGCAAGTGCAGTGCTCTTCCAGTCTACCTGTCCTGCCCAGCCCACTTTCCCCAGTGCCCACTGCCCCCCAAGCATACTGTCAGCTACGTCCACCCAACCACCCCAGGCCCAGTGCCCCTGCCCCCTCACTGCCCAATAGTAAGTAAGTATAGCACAAAATGCCCATCCATTGCTGGCCAACCTGGTCACCACTGTCACTGCCCTGATGCCGTGCCCATGTTGAAACAATATAGATATCGAATATGAAGTAAACCTCATCAAGGAACATGATGCATTATGTGCATTTTGAAAATTGTACCCTCATGCAATGGGTGAGATCATAAGAAGATATACATGAGGGAACTAAAAACTGAATAATTGAGCCTTGATTTGATTATGATATGGATGGGTCAGGCCAGGTGTGGCGCTCACTCAGGGGCCCACGGTACTAATTTACCCTGCCTTCCCACTCCCAGCAGTGCTGCTTGGTCTGCAAGTCAGTCTTTAAATAAAACAGTCACACAGAGTCCCACAAGACACGACAGACACGTCACACGACAGAGGAATGAAAGTGAGAGTTGAGAGAAATGAGCAACTCACTCAGCGACCGGACTGCCGACCACGACCAGATTGCAACTTTAAATTGTATCAGACTCAGACATCATCCACCACGACTCGAGACCAGTACTATGGTTTGGTTCCCCCATCCACCTCCTCAAACTTAGTTTGAACAAGAAAGGTACTACGATAGCACTCTGGTGCAACTGCTGCAATGGCAGTGCCTATGTGGTCTGGCCTGCCCTACCAAATCATATCAGATACAAGATTCATTCATTCAAAATTCTACACGATGACATGTTTAGTGTGGTCGTGTGGTAGGAGTGAACTAGTCTGTAAGTCTGGACTGGTCATCAGTCAGAGACTCGGTCAGAGTAATCAGGGTAAGTTCCTGTGGAGGAAGACAAGCATGTTAACTTTATCTGGGGAGAGTCTTGAACAAAATGGTGTGAGAATTTGACCACTGGAGCTGAAAAGTCTCTCAGATGGTATGATTGTTGCAGGAATGCATAGGTATTTTCTTGTTAAGTTCGACAACAGTGGCAGTTCTGCGGCATGTTCACGCCACCACTGTAATGGTTCGCCATCTGTGTGCAGACGCGGCAGTGCCAAATAGTGAGAGATTTCATTTTCTCTTTGATGTGCAGTGTGATGTCCTCATCATTACACCCTTACACTGACAACTGTTTGTCTGTAATCTGCCTTAGTAGGTCAGTTAATCCTTTTGGTTTTACCACCACTTGTTGTGCAGCTGTTGCTGTAGAAGAAGGAGCCAGACTAAGACTTGGCTTTTGCTGCTGACTGGATATGGATTTGGATACTGTGCCTCCTGTGGCATATGCAGAAGGGCTAGATGATGATTATGATGATGAACCTGAACTTGTCCTCGACCTCTTCCTTCCCTTTCCCTGTACTGTTGGTGTTGATGGCACCGGCAGTCGTGCTCGTCGTGGAGTTGGTGGTGGTCTCATTTCTGAGTCTGAATCAGATTCACGAGAGTGATGATCGTGAGACAAACCAGGATCTTCTTCAGTAAACTGCTGCCGCTCCAGGTGCTCCTCCTCATTAGCTTCAGACACAGAACAAAATGACGACTGCTCCTCAGTGACACTGTCGTCGCTACTGATGTTGATGGCAGTACCAGCAAGTACATTTGGGAGTCGTGGGACTGGCACAGGCACTACGGTAAGAAGATGGGATGGGCAGGGGGCCGGGGCCATCACCAGAGGCACAGTCCAAGAGATGATCATCAGTGTAGCAAAACATGACCTCTTCATGTACTAAGCCCACTACAGAGTCTTTGTCATCGCTAAAGAAAGCTTTAAATCTTGGGTCCAGAAAACAGGAGACGTCAATTATTTTTTGTTTGTATTCACACGAATAACGGGTACCCAAATCAGTTCTGATAGTGAGTTTCATTTGCTTTTTCAGAGTGCTGTCTTCAGGTAAGGGCATCAACAAGTCAGTCATAAGATGATGCAGTACTGGTTTCAGGGCAGACATTGTGACATTCTTATCAGCACCAAGAGAGTCTGAATTCATTCAGTGGTCCAAGCACCTGACTTGCATCTTCAAGAATACCGACGTCTGTATCTTTAGGCATTAAGTGGCAGGTGTTTCTGTCAGATACAAGAACAGCGCATACTGCTTGTTGTTGCTGCAGAAATCTTGATGATATGTCATACATGGAGCCCCACCGTGTGACGACATCATGAATTAGAGAGTGTTGAGGAAGACCCAAGTCTGCCTCCTTAGCTTTCAGAGTTCGCCTTTTCTTCCAACTTCTGCTGAAACCTTGCACAAGATGTCTGCAAGCACTGATGGCAGCATCAACTTTACTGCTCTTTAGAGCCTTTCCAACACTCAAGTTGTGGTCAAAGCAACTTAGCCAGGTAACCTCAGTAATCAGCTCCCCGAACGCCTTCTTCATGTTAGCTCCATTATCTGTAGTTACAACAGCCAGTCTGTTTTTGCCGATTTTCCACTCGTCAAGCATGCCTTGGAAGATTTCAATTATATTTTCAGACGTGTGATCCTGTGGTATGAAGGTGGTCTCCAGACGGTAAGCATCGATTTTCCAATCAGAAGTAACGTAATGCACTGTTAAGCTCATGTATGGTTCACCAGCTCCTCCATGACTAGTCCACATATCAGTAGTGGCAGCATACCATGTTGCACCCACCAATGATTTTTCAACTTGCATTTTTACTTCATTGAATAACTTTGGCACCTCTTTACCAGTGAAATAAGCTCTGGATGGCAGGTGATATTTAGGGTTTAATTTCTGCAGTAATTTACAGAAGCCAGGCTTTTCTACTATGTGGAATGGCAGCATGTCTTTAGCCAAAAAGTAAGCCACTGCTGCATTAATTTCAAGGGCCTGCTTAGAACTGGCATAACATTTTTTCCCTCTTTCAAGAACTGCAACCAAACTTGGCTGGCTAGCGTCTAGTTTTGCACCGTCTTGACGACGACAACTCCCACCACTACCAGTGCTGCCACCACCACTTGTCGGCCGTCCTAATCCAGGACTAGCACTCATTCCACCACTATAAAATTAAAAAACAAGAAATGTGATAACTAACTAAACGATCACTGAGGGAGTATGCATCACAGTTCTCTACGACTTCACTGCACTTTCACAAGACATTAACGGCTCAGGCAGCCAGGTCAATAGGCATAAATGGGCAAGGAAAGGGAAGCAGTGGGCAATAACTAAGCATCAGCAGCTGAATTAGAAAATCATCATTACATTGGATGATTCATTTTGGGATCTTGAATCATGGATGGTTCGGAGGACTGGGTAGCTGGGAGACAGAAGAACTCTGGAGCAAGAGGAGGGACATCACAGTATGAGTTGACGACACGACTTCACTGGACAGTGGAGGACTCATCAGGAAGGACACAACAACAACACACACAGAGGATGAGTCGGGCCAGGGAAAAGGAAGCGCAGAACAATCATTCTTTCTACAGTCACCCCCGTAGCAGGCACCCAGGCAGCATGGCTGCCAGACCCGTGCCAGTGGGCCGCGGCCACGATAGTAAACAGGACGACACCTGTCAACAACTGTGTTTTCTACCACTCAACACATCACAATACTACTGCACTGTCTCTGTTATATCAAGTCACTATAGGTGTGCATGGCATGGACTGCAGTACTACTGTGAAGTGGTAATAAGGTGACACTGGTGGGGGATACAGGGGGGTTCTCCCCCATTTCCTAATCCTCCTAACTCCAATGGGTATGGGCAGGCGCCACTACCACTACACCCGTGAACTGTGATGGTCCCACTCCCTCCAAGTCTCGACTGCTGTAGAAAGAATGACTGTGCTGCTGGCTGCTGCCATTCATTCATCCTGACTCCTCCCATCTCTGTGTGTCCTACTCAGTCCCATCCTGTTGTCCCTCTCTCGCTCCCAGACCCAGCTTCCGGCTCTGCCTCCCACCCACCCAGAACAGACCATGATCCCATTTCCCCTGCCGCTCCCATCACGATCCAAGTCCAACCATGAACTACTTGGTATATATCCTATCAATTCCACCAACTGATGAGATCCAAATCCCAATTCCTGATCCTTAATACCCAGAGTCAGCAGTGTAGCCAGCACCCCACGACACCACCCAAGTACACCATGCAGGTGTACATGTCCACTGGTCCCCGATGACCCTCCCCAATTCGTATTCCGTACCTAATAGTTACGTTCCCCCCCCCCCCGAGCAGTGGGTGGGCATGGTAGGGCAGTTGGAGCACCACTGGGCAGCTGAGCAGTGGCCTCGGCTGCTCGGCCCTATCCATTTACTATTCTATTTTCTCTCTAGAGTGCGAGAACGATTTAATTAGTTCAATTCAAAATCACATAAGTCAGAAACCAACCCGGCTGATACCTGAGCTTCTCTGTATTGAAGTGGGTGATAATCTCGCAGGTGGGTAAACAAATTGGAAGTGTTCCCTCCACAAGCTGCAATCTTGTTTTGCATGAACAGCAGATAGGCTTCCCATCCTCATGCACGATACCATCACTATTTTTTTTGTAACCAAAGTAGGTCCACACTGTGGATTTTATTATTTTTCTAGGTAGGAAAAGCTCACAGTTTTCATCCACTTTCCCAGACTCTTTGTGGGTCTCAGAGACAGAAGAAGGAGGTGGGGGATCTGACGCTGTTACTGAGTCGGGTCAAGGTCACAGCTCTGGTTCTGACTTTCCTCCTGCTGCTGCAACTCTTCCAATAACAGTACCAACTCCACATCTGCCATATTTCAAGATGGACAGATTTCTTCGACTCCCAGTCCTACAATTACAATACCAAGTCTGGTGGTTACCTACCTTATGTAACTTAACAATAAGAAAGATTACAATTTTCAGCAGCTCATGAAATTGAAACAAAACAGATGAGATGATAAGACGACCGGCAACAGGCTACAGCTACTTAAAAAATGGACTGACTTACTGCTGCAGCTGCTGACAAATCAGATGGGTACCACTGCTGGCAGTGGCACTGACTGAGCAGACCTGACCATGACCACCTGACCTCATCGGATTCATGTGACCAGAAACACAAAACCAAGGACACAGTGATGACCAACACCATGTGGTCGTCCCCACTCGCCAACCCTGGGGTGGCTTGATGATTCGACTTGACCTGACCATGACCAGGCAGAGACAAGCAGTCACGTACAGTAGCACACTCACCACAACACTAGCACAGGCCCCCACTGGCTTGGTTCTTGGCATGCTGGGAGGAGGATGGCATTTGGCATCTGAGAGAGATGGGCTGGCTTAATTGGCAATGAAAACACAGAAGCAGAAACATAAAACGAACAGCAGCACATGGACTGCAATGCCAGTCTGCCAGTGCCACTGCCACCAAGACTAGTGAGCCTGCCAGTCAAGTCACTAGTCTGGCCTACAGCGACGCAAGCAAAGTAATGATAACGGCATCTGGCACTGGCACACTGGCGGGCGGGCAGCTGAGCTACTTGTGTGACTCGTCACTCGAGTCGACCTGAACTGTAAATGTGATGCGCAACTGCACTGCTGCCTGCAGCATGATGCATCAGCTCAGCTCACTGTAAGTTTATTTAACCTGTAATGCTCCCCTCCACCTTCAATTTGACTGTCTGTCTGACTGGTGACATTTAAAAAAATAAAATAAACTACTAGATAAAGTGCCGCGTGTGACAGTGCTGCCACGCCACTGCCCACAACATTGCCAGAGCCAGCCAATGCCTTCCAATTACCAATGCCATGCAATGTTTTCTATTCTAATCTCAGTCAGCCATTCTCCCTATGGGTACTGGCACTGTCATAGAGATGGTGGGCACTGGGCAGCTGGCGTGGCACCTTTGGGATGAAGAAGCTTTTTTTCCCTCAATTCGACATCATGCCAGGTTTCCCAATTCCCATTTCTACCAACTGGACTAGATCCATTCAATTTCAGCCAGTCGGCCCCCAAAATCAACTCCGATCCATCCAACTCCCTCCTTGTCCCTGCAGTCATGAATGATGCCAGCCAGTGACTTAGTGACATCACGTGTGACTGCTGCACTGCTTGCTGCTGTGCCAAAGATGCTCCTGTTTTCAAAATTCAAGTAGGAAGGCAATAATAATCCGTTCCTTTCCCATTCCCTAATATAATCCCTCACATTTAAATTAGGCCAGATTTTCCCTTCCCTACCAATTCCCACCAAGGATCCACCATGTCTGATTCCACCATCATCATCATCCTCCAACTTCAAGCATTATCCTCTCCCCCCGCCCCCCCACAAACCCACCCAATCTCAGCGAATTTAAGTCCTCCTCTGGGGGTCTCACATTTATTTTACAGTGATGGAATGGTATATAGTTATTACAAGTTTACACAACACAAGCCTTAGCCAACTTCGTTCAACATCATGCTAGTTTTCCCTCCCCAACAAGGATAGTAGGGATTTCACAAGGATGCACATAATCATACAGCACAACAGGACAGGAGGACAGCAACAGGAGGCAGTATAGCGCAGTGGTCTAAGGCTCTGAGCTGCAAATCTGGTGACATCCAGCAGACCAGACTTGGGTTTGAATCCCACAGCATTCACTTGCATACTGTGTGACCCTGAGCACGTCACTTAACCTCCTTGTGCTCCCAGGTCCCTCCTGTAAAAAAGCTTTCAGCTTAGTGCGCTATACCTGGTTAAACAACTAAAATACAAAAAAATTAAAAAAAAGATACATTATAATTTCCCTATTCCCTTGGCCTCCATTCCCCAACTCCTCCTGAGTTAGTGCCACTTCCACCACCCATGTGCAACCACCTGTGGCTGTTTTACCCACCCACTTTTGTATAAATAAAAGAACACTAAGAACTGGCCTGGGTAGGAGCAAGGTAGCCTCAGGCTCCTACAGTCCTCTTCTCGTCGACTCTCTCAACTCACCACCAGCTGGCCCAGGTTCTCACTCTGTCTCTCCAACTCTCTCATGTAGCCTGGGGGACTTGGGGAGGGACTCAGGAAGACTATCGGGAATTTGGTAGATCGACTGCTCAGTTGGGAACTTGGGGATCTGCCAGTCGGACTACAAAAATTGCCTCCGTGCGGTCAGTGGGCCTAAATTTAGTACCTGTGCTTCACTAGTGCTCTCCTGGTCACAAACTTGCTCCTCTGTCCTCGCTGCTCCTTCTGGATTTCTCTCCCTCTGCACGTGAAGCTTGCACACAGATCACACTGAAGAACACCCACTTTCAGATAGTGGAAAGGGATTGGCCGAGTTCCCTCGCTCTCCACCCCACCAACTGAATCACGGGGGGGGGGAGCTTTTCACAGGGCATACTGCTGCCCATGTACTGCACATCTGTACCCCTTCACACTCCAGGAAACGTGGTTGATCGGCACACATTAACGTGAGCAACTGTTACTGTGGTTTGGAAACACTGTCAGTGTCTATACCGTACAGTTTCAAACCGTGGTATACTGTGACAACCCTAATTCCCACCTTTCTCTCATCTTCTACCCTTTTCACCCCTACCTTGTCTGGTTCTCATCCCCTCCCCAGTCTCACCGCCTACCCTTCCTTCCCTGTAAACCCCCCTCCCATCCCCTGCGTTTAATTCCCCCTCAACAAACCCCCCTTATCCCAATTTATACTCCCCCATGGTTCCGTCCACCCCTCTCTGCCTGCCTTTTTTCCTCACCCTCCTTCACATACTCCATACACTATTACCACCCTCACTCTGCTCCCTTTCTACTTCCGCTGATACCCACCCTTTCTCCCCTCTCCTCTCGTCCTGCTCCCATCCCCCTTATCTGCCTGCTATTCTCTCTAGCACTTCTCGCAACAACTTGCACTTAACGACAGTCTTTTCTCAACTGCCTCTTACCTCCGTACCCTCTCCCCCCTTGCCCTTGACGTAATACTCTAATATATGCATTTTAATTGTCCTTGACTGTTATTCTAATATGTAATCCACATTCCCTTGTATTTTTTTCTCCTTGTGTTACATATTCTGAATCTTCTTTTGTAGTCTTACATTTTCTGAATCTGATGTGGAACTGCTGTAGAAGAACCTCTGGTTCAAAGGTATTTGTAATCCTAGATCTTAAAATTATAAAAAATAAAATAAAAACAGGCATCATACACAGAGGATGTGCAAACAAGTTACCACACACATTCTTTTTTATTAAGAGTTTTAAAAGTTTTAGATCTGCAGAATCAGTTTATGTTTCCAAAGCTGCACACTTTTGCGGTACTGTAAAGAGAATTATAAATCAAGGGAGTGCTCCTGACGAATCAGATAATTTCTTTATTCTTAAACAGGAACTTCGTGGATTTTTTGGGGGGTTAATTTTTTTTATATTTTATTGATTGACCTTAATACCTGTATTTATTTACTTCAAAAGTTTTACCACAAAAGACATACTGAGCTGGTATCAGCTCATTTTCAGATGTGCCCTGGGGTGAGGAGGAATGGTAGAGGACAGAACAAATAAAAAGTACCATGTACCAAATAATACAATAATATAGAAATTAGTTTAACAAAATAAATTACAAGAAAATGCTTCAAGAACAAAATTGCCATACAGTAAACTGTGGAACAAGCAAAAAAGAACAAACAGTGAGCAACTAAACAATTACATAAGGAGCAGTGACTGATGACTAGGAGAGAGGGACTATGCTAGCATCAGTGTAAGGTGGGAGCCAGCTAGCAGAAGTCTCCCCCAGTATCAAAAGCAACTGCAGGAGTGAGCAGGGGATTCATGGAGGGGAGATTTCATCAGTGAGAAGGGAAGGACCAGAGTGAAAGGACCCGGTGGGGGGGGGGGGTGTAAAGCCCCAAAGTTTAGGGATGTGGAATAAGGCGGCCACTTTCCAGCAGTTAATTTCCCTGGTAGGCAAGCAAGGCAGCGAAAGCAAGTGTTGTGAAGGGAATGGGGAGAGAGAGAGAGAGAGAGAAGAAAAGCAAGATATGAAAGGAAGGAGCCATTCCAAAATTTGGATTTAAAGAAGGCACAGTGGATAAGATGAGTACATCAAGAGAAAGGAGGAAAAGGAGGTACACAAAGAACACTAGTGAATACAGGGGTTTGCCAAGGGCAAGTCGACGAGAAAAAGAATTCAAGACTAGGTCCAGACCAACTGAGGTGGATTTTGGTGCAGCACTGTAAACAGTGTCTCCACAGTCGAATACTGTAGTTTATATACTACATGAACAAAACCAGGACATCACTCTTAAAGTTGTAAGAGTGGGCTCACATTCTTAGAGCATCAAATGGCTCACCTTGGTTCACGATTCTTGTACCCTAGAATGCAGAGGAGACTACTCTTACAACCAGAAGACTCTCCTCCCCAGCCATTTAAGATACAAAATGAACAACCACCCAGTTTTTAGGTTGCAAAACAACTTAACCAGTAATTATAAACAATTAATACATAATACAGTTTTACATGCAATAGAAAACTGTGTCAAGTCAAGCCCTAAGAACATCACTAATATATGCTTCAAGCCTGCAACTTGGCAACATTGCTTTATATGTACCCTAAGCAGAAGGGGTTCTGTTACACAGTGCTCCATAAGATCTTTGTTGTTAGCAGTTACCAAAACAGCAAGACTGGTTTCCTCAATAATCATCAGAATATTGTGTTGAGTCTGCAGCACCCAGAATAGGTAGAGCTGGTCAGACAGAGCTCATGACAAAACAGCTAAAAAGTAGTAAGACTCCTAATAAATAATAGCAACACTTTTACAGGAAACCTTCATGCCAAAAATCTTCTCCCCATGGCCAGTGCTGAAGTTAAGACATTTGACGCCCCAGCTGAAGAAGTGCCTCCAAATCCTGCAATCTGACAGCATTTGCAAGACACAGAAAATGAAAATTGCCACAGCTGTCCAGAGACACTAATTTACTGCAAGGGGAAAAGGGGCAATCTTACAAGTGGAACACACGAAAGATACAAGTCTACTGGAGTACCCATCAAAACCTAAACAGTGTGAAATTTACAAGTGCATTTAAAACCATGACCTTTACTTACATACATTTCAGCCACACATTGTTTCCAAAATAAATTATGTAGCTATCACGAAATGCTAGCAATTTAAACAATTCATCTTTCTGTTCCAGCCTTTTAAAATCTGTCTGGCTCTCAGCATAAGTTGATTTCCTGTGGATGAATACTACAGTATGGAGAATGAGGTTCACTGTACCTGCTTTCAGCTTTATCATATTATGGAGGCTCTCACAGGGTTGAATATTCCAGATCGTCGTGCACACAGATTCAGTTCTGGTCAGGTGACAGAAGCTCCCTCTGCAAAGCGAGCATGCTCAGTGGAGACCATTTCATAGTCCTCTGGAAACTGCAGCCATTTCAGAGAGCCTGCAGTGTGAGGAGCTTCCACTGGAGCTAGTGTGGCACAGACCAACAGGATCTGGAGCAACCAGCAGCAAGGTTTTGTAAATGCTGCAACTGCTCAGTGAAAAGCACCCACCAGCAAGGCAATGTCTGGGTTCAGCAGCATTCGAAAACCTACTCGCTGTTTAAGCTAGCAGACTAAAACCCTACAGCATTTTGGCTGATTGGCACTTTAACATAATAACCAAATGACAAAACTATCAGCCAAACTCTGAATATGATCTATAGCCTATGGAACTGCAGAGGCAATTTGGCTACTTGAACATTGGTTTTAGTAGCTTAGAAAAATTATTTTTCGCTTTAAGTAGCAACTTAAACCCTGCCTACTCTACAGATTCCAACTCTTGTGAACCCATGGGATAGGCAGCAGAAGTTCACATGTGAGCAAACCCCCTTAAGACACATGCAGCTGGGAATTAAAAAACACAAAACAATCATGTCTAGCAGTGTAAAAAAAAAACAAAAAAAAACAGAGCTCTATTCTATCAGGTATAATAAACTCAGTTGCTTCATAATGCTGGCACAGACCTAAACCAGTGTTACATAGAAGCACAATGCTTTAAGACTCTTCACAGGAAGATCTAATCTGTGGAACACCATTACTGAGCGAGGACCCCCATACTTAAAACACTTTTTGCCAGACACAGAAAAACTGGAGCAAACTCTTTTTTAAAGACAAAATGCCTGCAAAATCACCACTCTCAAAACAAAAACAAAAAAATTCTGACCCCAGCTTTATCCTTTTTACTAGCATCTTCATGAAAACATTTCTACAGAGTCTTATCAAAACGTCAAGGCTCCTATTTCAGTAGATTGTATCAACACACCCCACTGCTAAGGATCTACTTGAGGCACACGCAGTCCAATCCTCAAAGATAGGAATTTCTGTTTAGAGTGTAGTGTTGCTTATATCCCAAACAATAGAACCCAATGAGGTTTGCCTTCTGTCGATGCAGTATTTTTCAGTTTCTGGGCAAAATGATATTCATTATGACTTATCCAATGCAGTCAGTTTTAAACTCAAGAAAAGCTCAACATTCCTAATACCAAAACTCTGCACTAACAGCAAGGGTTAAATAAGTTCAGCAATTTTCCATCCAATTTAAATATATGAGCAATATTTGGGTTTGTGCATGACTTGTAATACAGAGCCAGAAGGTTCTATACACTTGCTTCATTCGGGTTAGTTCAGTTGCCACCAAAATCAAACTTCTGGCTCGCTGTGGTTAGCATCTTTCATGCTTGGTTAGCACCATTGAAATGGTCCATGCAGGACTTCAGATCTCTCCATTTTGGAAGTATTTGCATCCATAAATCAGATACAAACTCCCGCAGCAATAAGGGAGCAAGTTCTTGACTTCCAAAATGATTTAAAAAAAACAAACAGAAAATGAGGCATTGCATGCTTTGATGGAATAGAGGTAAAATTAAAAAATGGCTATATTAACAAATTACCTATTGTCAACTTCCAAAAAATGGTTTCCTATCAAGTCTGACAAAACATGGGATGCAGGAAAATTTCAACCCATGAATTTCTCACTTCCACAAGAAATGTAAAAGAACCCTGCAGTATTTCCATACAGCACTTCTGCATGGGGCTACCACCATCCTTTTACAGGGAACCTACTAGCTTTTGCAGCACCCCAATCTGCTCCCCTTGATTCAAGAAGCGTCATGGTGCCCAATTTTGTTTCCAGCGTAGCATTTCTTAGACTGCAGAGAGAAAAAACATAAGCACTTCAGATAGTAACGCTGTGATTTACAGTCAGAAGGGACTCTTGGTCCATCATGTCTGTCCCTTCCCCCACTTTATAAGCAGGTATGATAAGTAAAGAAAATGCCAATTTAACTGGTTTTAGTAAAATGATCTGTACTCCCTTCACTGTACTGTACTTCAATCACTGAAGCTGGGTGGGAAACAAGGAGCTAATGTATCAATTGTAGCTACATTCCTCTGCAGTTTATTTTCAACACACTAGAGGCCAGTATTTAAATAAGAAAAAGAATCTGTCATAGATGATGGCACCTAATTTTGGAGGCTACAGCTAGTGAAGTCTTTCCAAGCGTCAAGTTAGTATGGCTAAGAAATCTTCCCATGGACTGGCAGCTCTCTAGTACCAAGATCTGGTACAGTACACATCAGCCATTTAAGTCAAAAGCTACTCCATTTTCCAGCACAAATGCACGGAGTATACTATTTATGGGTAAAGCCTCTCAAGACACAGCAGTGATGGTGATTTTCATGTCTGATCGTACAGTGTTATAATGTACACTGTAATCAGTTATTTTACTTGCATTACATACAAAAAGCACAAGTTCCATTTCTGTTCTAAGAAAAGGAAAACAATCATGTCTCTAAATCAACATATTTAGTCGAGATCAATATCTGAAAAAATATAAAAGGAACCTGCTAGAATATCTTTGTACTGCATTCCCTGACGTTTACACAGCTTATGATACAGGTGCAGACCCTCTGATGTACAGGGTTAGTGAGGAAACGCAACTTAAATTTTTAGCCTGCAGAATTCTTAAAGATCCCAAATGGAGACTTCAATACGGGGCTACAGCAAGATGATGGACTAAACTAAAAGTTAAGAGTTAAAATATAAAGCAAAAGATTGCAGTCTCCAAGAAGAATGCCCTTCTCCCTCATGCGGTTTTAGACTTAGCTCTTCCTCAAAATGGACAGTATGTATTGAGAAATTATGACTTTTTGAAGCACAAGTCATCTGTTTCCAAGAAAAAACTTCTACCTCACCAAATATGCTTGGAACATGGCTAAATTACTTGTATTTTGAGCAGAAGTGGTTCTGTGACAGTGCTGGATAAGCTCTCTGATACTGGCAATTAAACATTTCATAGCCCAAAACTCAAAACAGTTAGAATGGTATCACCAATAACCAGCAACATATTTTAAGTCAGCAGTATCCTACACAGAGTTCATAAGATAGAGCCCATGACAAAACAGCTCAAAAGAAGCAATACTCCAACTGAATAACAGAAACATCTTCAGAGGCAGTCTTTATGAGAATGCAAAGTATTCTCTCCCTAATTCTGGTGAAGATGATGCAAAGGCAGTGATGAGTTACAGGCAATTCAATCACCAGCTGAATAATTCTCTAGAAATCCTGCATTCTGAAACTTTTTTCCAGCTACAGTAAAGAAGCAAATCACCACTTTATACAGCTGTCCTATCACAATGCATACAAACGGCCCAAAGACCAAGAGCAAAGCTAACTGCAAGGGAAAGAGAGGCAGTTATAATCATACCACTCTAGGATTCAAGTCTGCTTGAGTACCAATGTAAACCCTAACACTGTGAAACTCACAAGGCAATTTAAAATCATCATCTTTAACCCTTAGGCTGCAGACTGAATTGGAACATACAGGAATTGAGAGTGATGTATCAGTCCACAGCACAGCAAAGGTTAAATTATAGACATTTTAACAATACTGTTTCCAAAATAAATAAAAGCTATCATCAGATGTTAAACACTTTAATACTTCACCAGTTAACTCTTCAGTTCCAGCCTTTTGAAACCTGTTTTTCGACATACTGTAAACTGGATTTGCTGAGTATGAAGACTGCAATGTGGAGAATCAAGGTTCACTATATCCATTTTCAGCTTTATCTTCTTTCTATGAAAGCTCACAAGGCTACATATTCCACATTCTCACGCACACTCACAGTTCTGGTCATGAGACAAAAGCTCCCTCTACAAAATGAACATGCTCAGTGAAGACCATTTCAGAGTCATCTGGAAACTGCAGCCATTTCAGAGAGCCTGGAGTCTGAGAAGCTTCCACTGGAACAAGTGTTGGCACAGACCAACACATTCTGGCGCAAACCTTGGTGCAATAGTCACAAGATCATGCATCAATGTTGTAATATGCTAGCAGTGCTGAGACTGCGCAGTGAAATGAAAACAAGTCAATGTGTTAGGTTCACCATTTTAAAACCTCTACAGATTCTGACTCCTATGAACTCACGGGCATGGGTGCAACAACGGCTAAAAAGTCGAGGGGCCTGGATCTACCAAGCCTTTCATGACCTTGCCAATGTCACTGGCCATTGTGCCACACGATACACACAAAGCATGACAATATTTGGTGATATGCCACACCAAGTTGTATGCTATTGCTTAATTAACTCGAACTCTAGGCGTGGGTCTACAATCGACAGCCTTCTGATCATCTGGCACCAGAGGTGAGCACGCAACCTAATGAGCCGCTGACGGGCAATATAAATATTGATTTTTTAATGCTGTATTCTTTGATGTTTTAAGTATTTTCACATGTAATGACTTTCAGTTGAACACTGTACTTGAACTTAAAAAAATGAATAGAAACACCCAGAAAAAAAAAATGGACAACACCCATTCTTGCTTTACAGAAAGCTCTGCCTTCATGGAGATCAAGGCACAGATTTTGTACTGGAAATTAGGAACCCGTGGGGAAAAAACTGCCAACTAAACTGGTTTTAAATAACCTGTAGTACCTCACAAATGGCAACAAGCTGGGTGAGAAACAAGGAGCTAATGTATCAACTGTAGCTACATTCCTCTGCAGTTTATTTTTATCACACTAGAGGCCAGTATTTAAATAAGAAAAAGAAACTTGCCATGGATGATGAGACTAACTTTCAAAGAAAACAGCCACTATACCCTGCAGTAAGCATGTTGGGTGCCTGAAATGAAGCCTTTCCAAGCATCAAGTTAGTATGGCACAGAAATCTTCCCATGGAGTGGTAGCTCTTCCATAGTATACCATGACCTAGTATAGTATACATCTACCATGCAAGTCGAGAGCGAATACATTTTGCTGCACATATCCACTCAGCACATCATTTATGGCTAAAGCCACTCAGAATACAGCAGTGATTCTGAGGGTTTTAATATTTGTCTGGACAGTGCAACCGCTAAGGCACAATGTAATCAGTTTATTTTACATGCCTTACAATCAAAAAGCATGCATTTTTTTTTTTTTTAAAGAAACACTCATGTCTCTAAATCAATACATTTATTTAATCAATCTCTGGATAAATAAAATCTGCCAAAATATATCTGTACTACATTCCCTGATCATTATATTGGTAATGATATGGGTGCAGATCCTTTGATATACTGGGTACGTGAGGAAACACAAGTTTCATTTTTCTGCTGCAGAATCCTTAAATGAAAATCCCAATGCAAGCCCAGATGGACTAAACTAAATATGAAGTGGTAAAAATCTCAAAGATGGTCTTCCTCCACCATGCAGTTCTGGAGTTACCTCTTCTTCAAAATATCCAGTACATGTATTCCAATGCATTAAAAATGCTGACCATTTGTAGCACAAGTTATCTGTTTTCAAGATGAAACGTCATCCTCACTCCCATTAAATGTTTAGTTCAATGAAGTGACACAACACATGGAAAAGATTACAACAGAATGTTCAAGTTCGGATTACACAAAGGCGACCACCGGAGCTCTAAAAAAAAAAAAAAAAAACGCTTTCAGGAATTCAATTACTATCAACACACTAGTGTTGCAGCATGTTTAACCTACAGTAGAATAATGTGTCCAATCATGTTCTTAGTTAGCCCATAACTAATATATGCCTCAGGCTTGGAACTTGGCAAAATTACCTGTATTTAAGCAGAGAGCATTCTGTGACACGGAGCTCTATTAGATAATACTGTTCCTGTAATAAACAAATATTTCATAACCCAAGGCTCAAAACAAAAAAAAAGAATGAGGATGCTCTTCCTAATAACTAGAATATTTTTTCAACCTGCAGTACACAGCATAGAGCTCAGACAGAGCTCATGACAAAATAACTACAGAAAAGCACAATTCGAACTGAACAGCAACATCTCTAGAGGTAGTCTTCATGTAAAGTATTTTCTCCCCAGTGTTGGTGATGGTGATGCAAGGGCAGTGCTGAGTTACAGACACTTCATTCCACAACTTAAGAATTCTCCAGAAATCCCGCATTCTAGCAAATTTTTCCAGATACAGTAAAGACAAAACTCACCACTTTATACAGCTGCCCCACCTATTATGTAGACACTGCCCACCTGGCAAAGTGAACTACAAGGGAAGAGGGGCAATGTTTTGATATACAGACCACTCTAGGATTCAAGGCTTACTCGAGTACCCATCAAAACCTTAACTTTAAAAGTTACAATGTCAGGTAAATCAATCAACTTTAAATTTACAGACATTTCAACAATACTGTTCTGTTTCCAAAATAAATGCTGTAGCTCTAACCAAATGTTAGCAATTTTAATATTTCACCACATTGAGCTTACGTTGCAGCCTTTCAAAAACTGTTTTGACATACTGTAAACTGGATTTACTGTGGATGAAGACTGCAGTCTACAGAATAAGTGTCACTGTACCTGCTGTCAGCTTTATCTTCTTTTTAGGAATGCTCACAGGGTTGAATATTGCAGATCCTCGAGCACTCCAATTCAGTTCAGCTCTGGTCATGTGTCAAAGCTACACAGTGAGCATGCCCAGTGGAAACCATTTCACAGTCCTCTGGAAACTGCAGCCATTTCAAAGCCTGTTCTCTGAGAAGCTTCCAACGAGCTGGTGTGACAAAGGCCACAATGATATGGGGTAAACCCTGGTGCAATATTCACTTGATGCGTCAGTGTTGTGACAAGCTAGCAGTGCTGTGACTATTTAGTGACATGACTAACACATGATCTAAGTAAGGCAATGTGTAAAGTTCAGCAGCATTTCTAAAACTTCTCTACTGATTCAGACTCTTATGAATTCATGGGCGTGGGTGCAAGCATGACCAAAACATTTGAAGGCATGCATCTACTGAGCTTTTTATGCCCTGGCCAACGTCACTGGCAACTGTGCCTCACAACATATCAAAGTGTGACAATACCTCACCATATACCACAAAAGTTGTTTATTATAGCTTAAGTAAACCAGACTCCAGCTGTGGGTCCAGAACAAACAGATCATCTGGCCCTCAGAGGTGTGCATATAATTCAACCAGCACTTGACAGACCAAATACTGTGTGTGTGTGTGTGTGTATATATATATTTTTTTTTTTAATGCTGTTTTCTTTTAATGCCGTTTTAAAGTGTCTTTCTAGGTTGCTGGCTTTCGAGCAGACAAGACGGGCCATTTGGCCTATTCTGCTGGCCTTTTAGTATGTTAGTATGTAATGGCTTCCAGCTGAACACTAAAATTGGACTTGTAGAATGGAAAGGAGACCCAGAGAAAATGAAAAATGGACAAAATCCATTCCCACTTTACAGACAGCATTGCCTTCATGGTGATGGAACATGAGATTTGAGTAGAAATTAGGAACCAGTGAAGAAACTGCCAACTAAACTGGTTTTAGTAAAATGATCAATACCTCCTCAGCTACATGCCTCTGCAGTTTATTTTTTATCACACTAGAGGCCAGTATTTAAAGAAAAAGAAACCTGCCATAGAAAATGTCATTTTTTTTTTATTTCAATTCTTTTGGTAACCACTTAAGGCCCACTAGGCACAATGCCCGTTTTCAGGAGCGAACTGAGAGCACTGGGGAGGTTAAGTGACTTGCTCAGAGTCACAAAGTATGCATGTGGAGGTTGTGGGAAACTAAGCCAGGTCTTCTGGATACCAAGCTCATTCACAACTTGTTACTCTAACCTCCAGGCTATACTGCCAGCCCCATTTAACTTGAAAAGACTACATCCATAATACCCTGCAGTGAGCATGTTGGGTGCTGGAAGTGAAATCTTTCCATGCATCAAGTTAGTATGGCACAGAAATCTTCCCATGGACTGGCAGATCTTCAGTACCAAGGGCTAGCACAGTATACATCTACCATATAAGTCAAGAACTAATCCATCTTGCTGCACATATGCACTCAGCATACCACTTATGGCCAAAGACACTCAGGAAAGCAGGGATAGGGAATTTCATGTTTGACTGGACAGTGTTATTTACAGCATACATGCAGCGGGCTCAGTTATTTTACTTGATTTATAGTCAAAAAGCAATAGTTTCATTTCTATTGTAAGAAAAGAAAAACAATGTCTCTAAATCAATACATTTATTTAGTCAATCTTTAAAAGAAATTGAACATTGGCCAGAATATCTTCATACAACATTCTGACATTTAGATTACTAATGATACAAGTGCAGATTTTTGGATGTACAGGGTCAGCAAGGAAACACAACTTTCATTTTTCTGCTGAAGAATCCTTAACGGTCCAATAAGGGGACTTCAGAAGTGGAATGAAAGCAAACCCTGATGGGCTACACTAAATGTCACGGGATACTGTCTTCATCCCCCATGCAGTTCTAGTTAGCCCTTCTTCAAACTGTACAGTACACATATTTCAATGTATGAAAAATGTTGACTATTTGTAGTACAAGTTATCTGTTTCCAACACAAAACTTCCCCCTCATCCCCACCAAATGTTTGCGTTTACTGGAGTGACAACACATGGCACTGGTTTGTGTTTACTACACAATGTTCTAAATCCGGGTTACACGCAGACGACCACCAGTGGTCTAAAAAAAACTCCGAACTTTTAATTACTGTCAAAATACTATGGTTCCAGCCTGTGTTACCTGCCAATCCTTTGGCAGGCCATAACTAATATATACTTCAAGTTTGAGACTTGGCAAAACTAGTTTTATTTTAGGCAGAAAGGATTCTGTGACACACAGCTCCATGAGATATCTGTCGTAATTAATAAATAGTCCATAGCCCAAGGTTAAAAAAACAAAATCAGAATGCTCTCCTCCAATAACTAGCAGAATATTTTCAGCCTGCAGCACACAGCACAGAAATTGTTTTGAGTTCATGCCCAAACGGCTACAAAGAATCACAACTCCAAATGAACAGCAGCAACACCTTTAGAGGCAGTCTTTATGCAAAGTACTATATTTTCTCCACAACACCGGTGAAGGTGATGCAAGGGCTGTGCTGGGTTACAGACAATTCCTCTACCAACTGAAAAATTCTCTAGACATTCTGCAGTCTGGCAACCTTTTCCAGATACAGTGAAGAAGAAAATCACCACTTTATACAGCTGTCTCATCACACTGTAGAGACTGCCCAGAGCAAAGTTAACTACAAGGGAAAGTGGACAATGTTATAATAACCAGACCACTCTAGGATTGACGTCTACTTCACTACCCATTGAAATCTTAACACACAAACTGAAGTCAGTTAAAATTATCACCTTTAAATCACAGACATTTCAACAATACTGTTCTGTTTCCAAACTATATTATGTAGCTAAATTATATAGCTTTCATCAAATGTTAGTAAGGCCGGATGCAGAGTACAGTCTGCGGTAACAAAGGAGGTAGGGAATTCTAGGGCAGACTAGGTGGACAAAGGTGTCATTTTCTGGTAACGACATCTATGTTTCTATGTTAACAATTTTAATTCACCTCATTCAGCTTTTCGGTTTCAGCCTTTTAAAATCTGTTTTTCGACATACTGTAAACTGAATTTAATGTGGATAAAGACAGCAGTATGAAGAATAAATTCACAGCATCTGCTTGCAACCGTTTTTTTTTTTTGGGCCCACAGAGTTGAATGTTCCAGATCCTTATGAACACTGATTCAGTTCAGTTCCAGTCACGTGACAAAAGCTCCTTCTACAAAGTGAGCATGCTCAGTGGAAACAATTTCACAGTCCTTTGGAAACTGCAGCCATTTCAGAGAGCCTGCAGTCTGAGAAGCTTCCACAGGAGCCAGTGTAGCACAGATTACAATCCTGTAGTGCAGAGCCTGATGCAATATTCACTTGATGTGTCAATCTTGTGACATGCCAGCAATGCTGTGACTGCTCACTGAGATGACCAACACCTGCCCTAAGCAAGGCCATGAATTAGTTTAGCAGCATTTTAAAACCTTCTCAAAAAATTCTGACTCTTATGAACTCATGGGCATGGATGCAACCATATGGCTGAAAAGATTGGGGAGCATTAATCCACGGGGCCTTCCACGCCCTTGACAATGTCAATGGCCACTGTACCTCACCACATTCTGACTGTGACAATACTTCATGGTATACCACACCAAGCTGTTTATTATTGCTTCATTAACCCGGACTCCAGGTGTGGGTCTAAAACTAACAGCCTTCTGATCATCTGGCCCCAGAGATGAGCTAATGAGCTACTGACTGACAATATAATTATGTTTTTTTTAGTGCAGTATTCTTTAATAGTGTTTTATTAACAAGTCTTTGCATGTCATGGATTTCATCTGACTCTTATTGTCAATCTTACTGTAAACTTATTGTAATTCTACGTTGTTTACATTGTATGTACTGTGTGCCATCTAGATGACCCGGGTCGTACTTGAAAACGGTCCCTTGGACAAATGTATTTATCTGGTCTTCAAATACATAAAATAATCAACTGTAGCTACATTCCTCTGCAATTTATTTTTATCACACTAGAGGCCAGTATTTAAATAAGAAATAGAAATCTGTCATGGATGGAAGACTACGTTTCAAACACTACAGCCACAATACCCTACAGTGAGTATGCTGGGTGCCTGGAGTGAAGTCTCTTCAAGAGCCAACTTAGTACGGCAAAGCAATCTTCCCATGGACTGGCAGATTTTCAGCACCAAGGCCAAGTAGAGTATACATCTACCATGCAAGTCAAGAGCCAATCCCTTTTGCTGCACTTATCCCCTCACCATATTATTTATGGCTAAAGACACTCAAGACAACAGTGATGAGGATTTTTATGTTTGACTGGACTGTGAAACAGTAGAGGTACAGTATAATCAGTTATTTTACTTGTCTTACTGTCAAAAAAATGTGTTTTTGTTGTAAGAAAAAAATCATGTTTCTAAATCAATACAATTATGTAGTCAAAGTGAATCTCTAAAGAAATAGAACAATACTACTGCAAAAATATCTCTGTACTACATTACCTGACGATTATATTCCTAATGATACAGGTGCAGACCGTTTGATTTACTGGATAAGTGAGTAAACACAAATTTCATTTTTCTGCTACAGAATCCTTAAAGATCACATAACAGGACTTCAAGAAGGGAAATAAAGCAAGCTTAGTGTACTAAACTAAAAGTCAAGGGTCAAAAGTCTCCAAGAAGAACGTCTTCCTCCGCCATGCAGTTCTGGAATTCTCACGTCTTCAAAATGCACAGTACATATATTCCAGTGTATTAAAAATGTTGACATCTGAAGCACAAGTCATCAGTTTCAGAGACAAAACTTCACCCTCACGCCTATCCAACATTTAGCTCAGTGGAAAGACACAACACATGGCAAAGCCTACAAAAGATTTGTTCAAGTCCAGATTATGCACAGATGACCACCAGTGGTCTAAAAAACCTGTAGGAATTTAATTAATATTAACACACCATGGTTGCACCCTGTTTTACCTACAGTAGAATAATGTCTCCAGTCAAATCCTTTGTTAGGCCATAACCTAACACACCCCAGGCTTGGGGCTTGGTAAATTACTTCTATTTTAAGCAGAAAGGATTCTCTGACACAGAGCTCCACAAGACATCTGTTGCTGTAATTACTAAATATTTAATAATCAAAATCCAAAAAAAAAAAAAAAATCAGAAAGCTCTTCCCAATATTTGAGATATTTTTTTCAGCCTGCAGTACACATCGTAGAACCTGTCAGACAGAGCAATATGGGAATTACATTTTATGAGCTTTTAGAGTGGGGGGGGACCACGTGGACCACCTTATTTTTTAAACAGAGTCCTTCCCCATTATAAGTCAATGTGAGTGGTGCGCAAACTACTGGGGCTCACTTCAGAGCTAGCAAATAACCTTGCAAGGCGCCCAGCCCCGACAGTTCCAACAGTGAGACAGAGTTCATGATGAAACAGCTACAAAGAAGCACAACTCCAACTGAATAACAGCAACACCTTTAGATGCAGTCTTTATGCAAAGAATTTTCTCCCCATGGCTGGTACTGCAAGGGCAGTGCCACGTTAGACTTCATTCCCAAACTGGAGAATTCTGTCCAAATGCTGCTATCTTACAGCCTTTGCCAGACACAGTAAAAGAAGAATCACCACTATAGCAATCTTATCACAGACACTCACTGACCACACATCATACCTCTCAACCTCCTGCCCCATAAATTGGGGACAAGGCTTAAAAAAATCAGGGACAAAGGACCAAAATCAGGGACACATCTTCAAAATTGGTGATATCTACTCAGGAACCTGGCAGAATAAGGGGCTTAGTGTAAAATGCATTTTCTAAGCAATAACAAATCTGTAACTTTAATGTCTGGCATTATTTTGTGCTTACAACCCCTACGGTTTGGTCACGGAAACACTAATTTTAGGAGGGACAGACTAACGTTTTGGGGTAAAATCAGGGACAGTTGAGAGGTATGCCACAGAGTCAGGCTGACTGTAAGGGGAATGTGTCAATATTTATAGACAGACTACTCAAAAGATTCATGTCTACTTGAGTACCCATGAAAACCTAAACTCTGACATTTACAAGGTCATATATTAACAATCGCCTTAAAATTATTGACATTTCAACAATACTGTTCTGTTCCCAAACTAAATCATGTAGCTATCGCCAAATGTTAGCATTTTTAATAATTCACCACATTCAGTTCCAGCCTTTTTAATCTACTTGTTTTTTGACATACTGTAAACTGGATTTGCTGTGGATAAGGACTACAATATAGAGAATAAGGTTCACTAGCTGTTTTCAGCTTTATCTTTTTATGAATGCTCACAGGGTTGCATACTCCACATCCTCATGCACAATGTCAGTTCTGGTCATGTGACCAAAGCTCCCTGTACAAAGTGAGCATGCCCAGTGGAGACCATTTCAGAGTCTTCTGGAAACTGCAGCCATTTCACAGAGTCTGCAGTATGAGAAGCTTCCACTGGAGCTAATGTGGCACAAACCAACACAAGCTGGTGCACTATTCACTTTAAATATGTCAATGTTTAGACATGATAGCAATGCTGTGACTGTGAAATGAAAAACACTTGACCTAAGCAAGGCAATGTGTTAATTCAGCAGCATTTTCAAACCTTCTCTACAGATTCTGACTCTCAACTTATGGGACAGGCAGCAGGAAGTCCACATGTGAACCATGAGAGGAGCGAGGCCCCCTCTAAAAAAGGAAACTGGACATTTTGGGATTTTTACACAACTCCAGATTTACAGTGGAAATAAGAAAACAGCTGAGAAAACGTATTCTCACTGTACACTGCATTATACAGATGAGATAAAGCTCTTGACCAGAGTGGTCCTTTCCACTGGGTGTAAGACACTCAGTCTTATGTGGAAGTGCCCTTAAAATGGGCACATTCAAGTGATTATTCAATAATATATTAATACATTCTCAAAGACAGCTCTTACAATTTTAATTATGCACTCACGTACATGCTTAGGGTATCATTAACTGCTCACTTTCAGTATGTGGTTTTTGTACCCTAAAAATGACTGATACTATTCTTAAAACTGTGATCTCCAAGGACATACTACGATGCATGCACAATTCAGAAGGATGTTCATATTTCAATACAGTGAAAACCACTTAAATCAGACAAGATTTAGTGGAACAACCGCTTTACCTGTACGACACCCAGGGAAAAGATGTGACGAGGCACTGCTACAGCGGATTCAATGGGACGGTCATTTGCAAGAAGGCATACAAGGAACGTGATTTGACAACTGTTTATCTCAGGCAGTTTTGTTCTCAAGTAAGTCACTGGCCATCTCGATGCTACAGCTCAATTCTGAGAAGGCCAGGGTAAACATCTAATGATTTGCTTTATATCAATTCCCATTAGACAGTTTCTTTTGCAATGGTCACTGCTCCTGCATGGCTGCAAATGTTTCTTTTCCCTTGCATCTCTATCTTGGATGTGCTTGAGCTCGCACTGACGTCACATTTGTCAGCCAGACAGGCTCCATGATCGTTGCAGAGCAAAAGGCCTAATGGAAATGGAAATAAAGCAAATTATTAGTTATTTATTTGAATTTTGGTGACCGGGTAAGCACACTGAGACATAATGTCCCTTTTTAGGGGCAACCCGGAGTTAGTTACATAAAGGAATTTACATGGATTTTCATCCATATACATACAGTTTTTATACCAAACAGGGATTTAGTTAGACACTAGTAGTAAGTAAAACAACATTCAGTAATCTATAAGGCAGAGAATGCAATCATTATTCATAGACAGTAGTTTCAGATAAGGTTTGAACATCTGCTTATCAAGGACCTTCTCAGAATTGAGCTGTTTTCAGTAAAAGGTCATGATGTCCAGTGACATACTGTACTTAGAAACACAGAAACAGACTTTGATGGAAGACAAGGACCGCTTGGCCCACCTAGTCTGCCAATTTCCCTACTTACTGGATAAGCTGCAGATCTTAGTTAACCAACAGCCTATTTCTTCCTACCCCCCACAAGAATTGCCTTATGTCTGTCCCATGCATTCTTGAATTCTTCCACAGTTTTAGACCCCACAACTTCCTCAGGAAGGCGGTTCCATGCGTCCACCACCCTCTCTGAAAAAATACTTCCTCACATTGCCCCTGGGCCATCCCCCCCTCCATCTTTAAATTGTGTCCCCTTGTTCTTGCGCATCTCTTTTTCTGAAAAAGCTACCCTCTTGGACTTTGTTGATTCCACTGAGGTACTAAAAGTTTCTATCATGTCCCCCCCTTTCCTCAAGGGTATACATATTAAGCTCCTTTAGTCTCTCCTCGTATGGCTTTTCTTGCAGACCCTGCACCATTTTAGTTGCCCTCCTCTGGACTGCCTCCATCCTGTCTATATACTTGCGGAGATGGGGTCTCCAGAACTGGATGCAGTACTCCAGATGGGGTCTCATCAACTGTCTGTACAGAGGGATAACAACTTCCTGTTTTCTGCTGGTGATGCCTCTCCCTATACAGCCCAGTATCCCCCCCAGCCCTCCTTACTGCCTTCTCACATTGCTTACCAACCTTAAGGTCATCTGACATTACCCCCAGTCCCTTTCCATTTTGTTGTTACTAGCCCCCAAATTGTGTACTCTTCCCTTGTGTTTTCGTTTCCCAGCTGCATTATTACACACTTCTTTGCACTGAATCCAAGCTGCCAAATTTCTGACCATTCCTTCAACCTTGCCAAGTCCGTTCTCATCCTTTCCATGCCCACTTGGGTATCAACCCTGTAGCAGATCATTGTGTCATCTGCAAAGAGGCATACTTTTCCTTCCAGTCCCTCTGCAATGTCACTTATAAAGACATTAAAAAGGACTGAACCCTGCGGTACCCCACTAGTAATCCCTCTTTCTTCAGAGTGGACTCAGTTTACTATTACTTTCTGTGTCATGTTGTCCAGCCAATGTTTTACCCAGGCTACCACCCTGGGACCCACTCCCAGGCTGGCTAATTTCTTTATTAATCTTTTGTGCGGGACTGTGTCAAATGCCTTGCTAAAGTCTAGGTAGGCCATGTCCACAGCCCCTCCCTGGTCTACTACTTTGGTTCCCCAGTCAAAGAAATCAATTAGATTTGTCTGACGTGACCTTTCTGTTGTGAATCCATGCTGCCTTGGGTCATGTGCCCCACTGGCTTCTAGGTACTCAACAATTCTTTCCTTCAGAAGTGATTCCATCATTTTCCCTACCACAGAGGTCAAACTGACAGGTCTGTAGTTTCTTGCCTCTGTCTTGCTCCCAGTTTTGGGAAGGGGAATCACATCCACCCTCCTCCAGTCCTCAGGTACCACAACATCCTCTCATGATTTATTAAAAAGGGTAGTCAGTGGTGTTACTAGTTCTTCCCTTAGTTCTTTTAGAATTCTGGGGTGAATCCCATCAGGCCCCATTGCTTTATCCACCTTCAATTTTAAGAGTTCTTTCAGAACCCTTTCTTCTGTGAAAGGACAAATATCAACCTCCCTATCTAGAGTGTTTTTATTGACTGGATTGGATATCTCCTCCTGCTTTTCCACTGTGACTACTGAGCAGAAGTATTCGTTCAGTATCCCTGCTTTTTCACTGTCACTCTCTGCCCAACCACCTTCCTCTTTATTTCGGCCTCAGTATCCCTGCCTTAGTCTTTCTTTGCTCCCTAATGTACCTATAAAAGGTTTTATCCCCCTTCCTAACTAAGTTGGATATCTTTTCCTCGGTTTGGGCCTTTGCAATTCTGACTGCCCTCCCCACTTCCTTCTGCTTTAACTGGTACAGTTCTCTGTCCTGCTCCTTCTATGTTTCTTTATACTTCCTGTATGCCATCTTTTTCTCCCTTACCTTCCCCGCCACTTCTTTGAGAACCATAGTGGTTTTCTGTCATTTTGATTTGCATATTTGCCTCACACAAAGGCTTGTTGCCTCTGTGATGGCGGTTTTGATGTTTCCCCATTGTTGCTCCATCCCACCTTCTTGCCTGTTTGCTAGTGCTTTTCTAAGGCACTCTTCCATTTTGACAAAATCAGCCTTCCTGAAGTCCGGTACCTTCACTTTTGTATGGCTTGACTCTACAGCTAAGTTTATCATGAACCACACTGTTTGATGGTCGCTTGTTCCCAGATGGCTACCCACTTCAAGATCAGAGACCCTCTCTCCATCCCCATTTGAAAGTACCAGGTCTAAGATTGCTCCCTCACGAGTGGGTTCCAAAACTAGCTGTCTGAGGCATGCCCCCTGCAGGGTATTGAGAATGGCCCCGCTCTTGGATGTGGCTGCAGCAGAGGTGCTCCAGTTAACATCTGGCATATTCAGGTCCCCCATCAGCAATATCTCCCCTTTCTCTGCCATTCTAAGGATGCCTTCTATCATTTCCTTGTCCATTTCCTCTCCTTGAGATGGGGGTCTGTATACAACCCTTGTGTGGATTGTGGTGCCATTTCCAGTCTCCAGGGTGACCCACAGTGCCTCCTCTCCTCCCTGTTTACCTTTTAGTTTTATTGCTTTGATCCCTTCCCTTACATAGAGAGCTACACCTCCTCCTCCTCCTCCTCTTCTTCCCTCCCTGTCCCTCCTGTAGATTGTGTACCCTGGTACGTTGACAACCCAGTCCTGGTTCCCCATGTACCATGTTTCTGTGACTGACACAATATCCAGGCATCCCTCTTCCATGAAGGCCACCATTTCGGGGAGCTTTTTACCTAGACTACGGGCACTGGTACTCATTTCCCTCCATTTTTTTCATGGCTTTATTTCTTTTTGCCACCATCCTTGTCCTTACTGCCTTTCTGTTTTGCTCCATTTACCCCTGCCCTTCTCCCTATTGACTGCTCTGTCTTGGTGTTTACCTCACTAACTACCCTGATTTTTTTTTTTTTTGGGGGGGGGGGTGGCTAGGATTTCCCTTTTTAGTGCCTCCCTCCTTGGCTAGTTTAAATGCTTGCCAATAAAGCACTGACACATATCACCTACGATCCTGGTTCCCATCCTGGATAGATGCAGGCCATTACGCCTGTATAGGCCTGCATCCCTCCAGGTAGAGCCCAAGTCCCCAATGAAACCAAATCCCTTAGCTCTGCACCAGTTTTTCAACCAGTCATTGAATCCCATGGTGTAGCGTATCCTAGCCTCATCCATGCCATAAATAGGTAGCACTTCTGAGAAAGTTACTGTGTGTACTATTTGTCTAAGGCCCTTCCCCAACTCCACAAACTCCTGTTGCACTGCTCTGATCCCATTCTCAGCCAGGTTCCCATCCTGGATAGATGCAGGCCATCGCGCCTGTATAGGCCTGCATCCCTCCAGGTAGAGCCCAAGTCCCCAATGAAACCAAATCCCTGAGCTCTGCACCAGTTTTTTAACCAGTCATTGAATCCCATGGTGTAGAGTACCCTAGCCTCATCCATGCCATAGATAGGTAGCACTTCTGAGAAAGTTACCGTGTGTACTATTTGTCTAAGGCCCCTCCCCAACTCCACAAACTCCTGTTGCACTGCTCTGATCCCATTCTCAGCCAGGTCATTTGTCCCTAAGTGGATAATGACATCCAGCTCACCCCCCACTGCAGCTGCTCCCACGATCCTAAGGATTCATTTCCTGTCCCTCCAAGCCATGGCGCTGGGTAGGCACCTTACCTCACTTTCCCTTCTCTCACCCAGTTCTACCCCCCTAACAACTGAGTCCCCCACCAGGAGTTGTTTCCTCCCCCTGTGGGGTCCTGTGCCACCCTCCTGTGGGTCTCTACTGTGGAGGTTCCCAGCACCCTCCTTGGTCTCCACTGTGGGTGCCTCCATAGAGGACCCATGCTCCACCAGAGTGGCGAATGAATTGTGGAGAGGCACAACTGGAGGGATGCGCCTCTGTTCCACCACCCTCACCCTCCCTCAGCCCACCGTGGTCCAACCACCACTCTTTCTTGGCAACCTCTGAGGTAGTGGCGGTGGCCTGGGTGGGGGAGCAGGTTTCTCGAATCCCTGCCAGGTCAGCATGGAGACGAACAACCTCCTCCATCAGACCAGAGAGGTGCATGCAAATAGGGCAGCAATGCAGTCTCCAGAATGTCTCCCAGAAGAACTGCTGCTCCACAGCCAGTGCATTGCACCACTCCCCACGTCTGTGTCCCTTCCTGTTACAGATGCTTTTTTTTTTTTGGGTGTTCTTGTTTTAATGTGTGCAAGCTTGTGAGTGTCTCTACCCCCTATTCAGTGTGCTGTGCCTTTAAGGATATACTAACATACTAAAAAGCCAGCAGAATTGGCCAAATGGTCTGTCCTGTCTGC
Organism: Neoceratodus forsteri; assembly: GCA_016271365.2. Classification (NCBI taxonomy): domain Eukaryota; kingdom Metazoa; phylum Chordata; order Ceratodontiformes; family Ceratodontidae; genus Neoceratodus; species Neoceratodus forsteri. The sequence goes on from JADMNL010000022.1 coordinate 586,340,730, forward strand.
TCGAAAGCCAGCAACCTAATGGCTGCCCACCTCAACACCCCCCAAGAGTGACTTCTCTACATTCAGTTTCCCCTTGTACCTGTCTCACTCCTTCGTGAAGCCCTCCACTGTGCCCTCCTCAACCAGCCTCCCTGGAAGCGCATTCCACGGCTCCACTACCCTCTCAGTGAAAAATGCTTTCTCTGTTTCCCCTTGTAATTTCACCCTTCCAACTTCCACTCATGTCACCTGGTCACTCCCCCCTTCTTCAGCCTTAACAACTCACTGGTTCCACTCCAAATTATTCCCTTTACATACTTGAAAACCTCTATTATGTCTCCCCGATACCTCCTCTCCTCTCCTCCAGTGAGTAAAGCCCGAGCTCTTCCAGTCTCTCCTCATAAGGCCTCCCCTCCATACCCTGTATCACCCTGGTTGCTCTCTTCTGGACCCTTTCCAGCAGCGCTACGTCCTTCTTCAGATGAGGTCTCCAGAACTGCACACAGTACTCCAGCTGCGGCCCGACCAAGGCATTATATAGAGAGAGAATCACCTCTCTGCTTCTGGACATAATTCCCCTGGCTATGCAGCCCAATATCCTGTTTGCCTTGGCTGTAATTCTTATACAATTTTCCAGAGTTATTCATTTTGACATCTACCACCAATCCCTTTCTCCCAATGTGGCATGCAGTGTGACCCCTCCCAAGATATATACATGGCCCGGGATTTTGACCCCCAAATGAAGAACCTTACATTTCCCGGCATTAAATTTCAGTCCCCACCTCCTTGACCACCCCTTCCAGGGTATCCAGATCTCCCTGGACTATCTCTCTCGCTTCCTCACTATCCACCAGTGCTCCCAATTTTGAATCATCCGCAAAAAGACTCAACCTATTTCTAAACCCCCCCCCCCATATCCGAGACATAGGTATTGAACAAGAGTGGTCCAAATACTGAACCTTGAGGGACTCCACTGATTACAGAGGGTAGTGGTGGGTGGGATATTATCCTCCCCTAGAAAGGTAAATGCCCCGAAAGCCAATTTTCAACCCAATTTAGCTCCTGTCCTCCCACCCCCATCTCCCCCACTTTTGCTAATCAGTCCACTACGAGGTACTGAATCAAACACTTTGCTGAAATCTAGGTATGGGACATCCACCGGCCTCCATCACCCAATCATAAAACTCTATGAGGTTGGTCTGACACTATCTCCCTGGGACAAAGCCATACTGTTTATTATCCTGGTGTCCTAACCTTCCCAACTGCCCCCAAGCTTCTCCTTGATAAAGCCTTCCATTACCTTGCCCACTACAGACGTCAAGACTGACCGGCCTATAATTCCCCATCTCCTCCCTAGATTCCCCCTTTATGTACAGGTACTACATAAGCCACCCTCCAGTCCTGTGGCACCCATCCCATCCGCAGAGAGATGTTAAAGAGTCCAGCCAATGGGGCTGCCAGCACATCCGCCAATTCCTTCATAACTCTCAGATGTATTCCATCCGGTCCCAGTGCCTCATCAGTTTTCAGATTTTGAAGTGCCTCTCTCACCCTATCCACTGTGATTTCTCCCCCCTACCCCAAACCACGCCCTCATGTAACCTTCCTACTCTTTCTTGGTCTGGTCTAGCCTGTGCCCCAATCTCATGCCATCCTATGGACTCAGACTGACCTCTCTCTTTTTCTGGCTCCTCATCTCTCCCATCAGGCTGTAGGGATCTCTTATCTCCCTCTACAAATATTGAGGCAAAGTACTCATTTAGCACCTCTGCCTGTTCCCCTGCTTCCTGAGTCCATCCCCCCCCACAAACTTAATCCTATTGATTTGTGTCCTCTTCTTTTCTCTTCTCTCCTCTCCTATGTATCTATAGAATCCTCTCCTCTCCCCCGGATATCACTAGCCAGATTTTCTCCATCCCTGCCTTAGCGCCCTGCACCACTCTGGTGACCTTCTTGGTCAACAGTACATACTCACCTCGCTCCTTATACCCCCTAGAACATTTGAAATGTACGTAGGTAGCCTTTTTATCCCTTACTGCCTCCTGCACCTCCCTGGTCCATCAACATGGCTTGTTGGTGCTACCATGCTTACGCCTTATTTTAGTACAGGACCGAGTAGCCTCTTGTACCCCTTCTTTAATGGTCTTCCACAATCCTCCAGCATCCATATCCAGTCTAACCATGTCCAACCTCTGCCCTAGAATCCTACCCATACCCACATATATGATCTCCCTTAGAATCCTACCCATATCCACATATATGAACAGGTGTATGTTAGTTTTGGGGAGGTGATGCCAGAACCCCTGCTATAAAGGAAGTTATGTGCCTGGGGTGGGTGGGGTGAGGGTAGTGTGGGTGGAAGTAAACCTATGCCCTCCAGAAACAATCAACTACAACTCTGACCCTCCACCCTGGGCAGTGCCTTCCTTCCTTTCAGACACCTAGTTCACAGAGTTTAAGTAACCGGTCTAGTCACAAATGACTGCAAATATCTCCCAGCTATAGTTCCTCCCTGGCAAATTAAAGTTAAACTAAAAAAAGTCAAGCCCAAAAACAGAATCAATACTAATTACTTACACAGGTCCAAAAGTAATAATTCAATTCAGTGTAGTCTAGAAAATAACCGCCTTGATTTAAGGAAACTCTGGCTGCTTTCTCTCTGTCTCAGCAGGAACATATTTGTCCTACGTTACAGGCCACTTAAATCTGCTAACAATACAGGTACAAACATTTCAATGCACAGGATCAGTGAGGAACCATTTTTGTGCTTCACAGTCCTTAAAGATACCATATGGAGTCTTCAGTAGGAGATAATGCAAGCCAGCCCTAATTAAACTTAATGTCAAGGAGTCAAATTCAGACTCCAACAATCTTTCCCTTCCCCAAGCAGTTATGTAGTTAGTTCTGCTTCAAAATGGGTGGTGAAGGGGATGTAAGTATGTTAAAAAAGGATAACTGCAACACAACTGTCACTGTAATTTTCCAAGCCCAAACTTTTTCCACCCAGTGTCCCAGTTTACTAGCCTTAACACCATGTGGCAATGCTTGTTTTTTTTACTACACAATATTCACATCCTACATTAAACTTAGAAGACCACAGATGGTCTTAAAAATTTTAAGAGCTTTATTTACATCAGGGTACTAAATATCTGGTATCGAGCAGCAAAACACTATGCGACACGGGGTAATGCTATCCATTTCCAAGAATGTGTAGCAGTACACTGCTTACCATTTTTTGAGTCCATGATACAGCAGACATGAATAAAACTATGCTCCTCACTATAACAAATGTGTTGAGAGTTGTGACTTCCATTCGTTATAGTGGCGTGTTCATTATATCGAGGAACACTTAGTGCATGAGGCACTGACACTGGTATTACGTTTTAAAACAAATATCCCTTGGGGGTGTGGCAGGCAGCCTAGCAGGAAAGACTCACGAGACTCTAGCTCTGCAATCTCGACTAGAAAACTTCAAGAAAAAAAACTTACTTTCTTCACAATTACATCAACTTAAAGTGGTGTAGACAACAGTAAGACCACAGGGTAGCAGCTGCTTTATGATGGAGGTGACAGAAAGGAGCTATAAAACCGGATGCTGCTAGTGGTTCCTCAGGGCCGGGGAAACAGACAGAGAGACCGCAAGAAGAGAAAGCCAGGGAGCATGCTAATTCGGACCCCTTCCAATGAGCCATTAGCTTACTGATGACCACCATTCAGAAATTAGACAAAAAGCTGGACAAGCAAAATGACAAGATTGTGATGATGGAACAGCGGTTAGATGCAATGTCACAGGCAGTCAAAGACCATGGGTGCACAGCGGAAAACGTATTGGCTGCTACCTCTACAACAAAGAAAGAGCAGGCCCTGATATGCAGCAGACTTGAGCAGTTGGAGAACTTGGCCCAATCTGCGAATGTTCGACTGCTGGGGATTCCTGAGGACACAGAAGAGGGGGATCTTCTGACCTTTTTGGAGTGGTGGCTTCCCAAGGCAACTGGATTTGGTTTTGCAGTCAAAGCATACAGAATCACACTCCGTAGGGCTGTCAACAACGCGGACAAACCCCTGATTGTACTGATGACCACAACGTCCATTCTCCGAGATCAGATCCTCAAAGCCACCAGGGAGTCATCACCAATCATGCTGGGGGACATCAAGGTTCTCTTTTTTGCTGACTACTCCTATGCTACTTGGATGTGCCACAAGGCATTTGAGGGGGTAGCTGCAAAATTAGAAGCACTAAGCATTATGTTCAGAATTCTCTTCCCCGCTCACCTTCAATTCACTTAAACAAAATGTACTCCTACACTGATGCAAAGGCAGCAGGGAACTTTGCAGCCAAGCTACCCACCACATCATCAAATGAGGCAGACATGGAGGGTCCAAAAGACAGTAACGATGACTCATCTTAAGAACCTTCTACGTCGGCAACTGTTAGTTAAATGATTCTCCCTAAACTCCAGCCTACGTTTTGTTTCATATGCCAAATGTTTTCTGAACAAAACTAACAGCATGACTATGTCCTGGATTATTGTATAGCAGTATTGGGCTAATGCCTCATACTTTGTCTTCATATATATCTATATATACACACATAGCAGGACTGGGAGTCTCAGACAAATGTAATTGCTGACCTGGTTTAAGATTGTCTCTATTTCTCTCTGCATAACAGCTGGTTCGACAGTTGTTTATACGCCATAGTAGTAGTTTGTTCTAAACTGAACTGTTGCAGTGGCCGATACAGCATTTCTACTAGGGTTAAAATGGTGGCTGAGGCGGGCAGCGTTGCAGCCTCCTGGCAGTTGGCACAATGATCAAGGTCTTCTAAGATATAATTCAGCAAATTCGTTAGTAACAAATTTAACTTCTACGTGATTACATTACTGTCTCCATCCTATCCACCTGCAGCCAAATTTAACACATTGCTCACTGCAACCTTGTGTTGTAGATTACCGCAGCCATTCTTACTCAAGACTCGCTACTTTAAGTCAGCTTGTGAATGCTATGTACTACCATGACTAAGTTACAGTTAAAACAAAGTTAAAGTTGAGTTTCACCCTTTTAGGTGATTTTTCATGCAACTAATAATATAAAGTATGTTTAACAAAACATATTACAAGAAACTACTTCAAGAACAAGATTGCCATATAGTAAATTGTGGAACAAGCAAAAGAACAAATAGTGAGCAACTAAACAATTATACAAAAAAAAAGCAAGTAGCAGTGACTGATGACTAGGAGAGAGGGGCTATGCTAGTGTCAGTGTAAGGTGGGAGCCAGCTAGCAGAAGTCCACCCCAATATCAGAGGTAACTGCAGGAGTAAACTGAGGATTCATGGCGGGGAGATTTCATCAGTGAGAAGGGCAGGACCAGAGTAAATGGAAGAGGGACAAAGCCTCAAAGTTTAGGGACATGGAACAAGAAGGCTACTTTCCAGCAGTAAATTTCAGTGGTGGGCAAGCAAGAGTGTGAAAACAAGTGTTGCGAAGGGAGTGGGGGAAGAGAGAAGAAAAAGTAAGATATAAAAGGAAAAAGCCATTCCAAAGTTTGTATTTAAAGGAGGCACAGTGGGTAAGATGCCTACGTCAAGAGAGAGGAGGAAAAGGGACGTATACAAAGAACACTGGTAAACACACAGGGGTTATATCAAGGGCAAATCAACAGAACAAAAGGGTGGGTCCAGGCCACCTAAGGAGGAGTTTGGTCCAGCACTATAACAGTGTCTCTTTAGTCGACTACTGTAGTTCATATACTATATTAACAGAACCAGGTACATCTCAAAGTTGTAAGAGCGGTCTCACATTCTTAGGGTATCAAATGGCTCACCTTCTGTTCATGGTTCTCATACCCTAGAATGCACAGGAGACTACTCTTACAACCAGAAGACTAGTCTCCCCTGCCATTTAAGATGCAAATTAAGAACAGCAACCCGGTTTTTAGTTACAAAAGCACTTAACCAGTAATTATAAACAATTAACATGTAATACAGTTGCGGCCTGTTTTACATGCAGTAGAAAACTGTCAAGTCAAGCCCTAAGAGCATCACTAATATATGCTTGAAGCCTGTAACTTGGCAAGATTACTTTACATGTACCCTAAGCAGAAGGGGCTCTGTTACACAGTGTTCCATAAGACCTTTGTTGTTAGCAGTTAAAACTAATCTCCTGGTGGCCATTTTGTGTCAGGTTAGCAATGGATAGTACAGACTTCATATGAAGCTACTGGAAGTAATGATTAAACACTTCATAGCCCAAGGCTCAAAATAATCAGACTGGTCTCCCCAATCCCAATAACCAGAAGAATTTTGTGTTGAGTCTGCAGTACCCAGAATAGATAGAGTTGGGCAGATAGAGCAAATGACAAAACAGCTAAAAAGTAGTAAGACTCCTAATAAACAGCAACACCTTTACAGGAAACCTTCATGCAAAAAATATTCTCCCCATGCCCTGTGCTGCAAGAGCAGAGCTGAAGTCGAGACATTTAATGCCCCAGATGAAGAACTGTCTCCAAATCCTGCAATCTGACAAGCATTTGCAAGACACACAAAATGAAGACAATTGCTACAGCTGTCCTATAAAACTATAAAGACACTCAATGCTCCCACAGACACTAACCTACTGCAAGGGAAAAAGGGGGAATCTTATAACAAAAACACTAGAAAAATACAAGTCTAATTGAGTACCCTTCAAAACCAAAACTGTGAAACTTACAAGTGCATTTAAAACCATGACCTTTAACTATATACATTTCACCACTACATTGTTTCCAAAATAAATTATGTAGCTATCACTAAATCCTAGCAATTTAAACAATTCACCACATTCTACACTCTGTTCCAGCCTTTTAAAATCTGTCTGGCTTTCAGCATATGTTGATTTGCTGTGGATGAATACTACAGTACGGAGAATAAGGTTCACTGTACCTGCTTTCTACTTTATCTTCTGTTTATAAGTGCTCAAAGGGTTGCATATTCCACCTCCTCATGCAATCTGATTTAGTTCTGGTCAGGTGACAGAAGCTCCCTCTGAAAAGTAGACATGCTCAGTGGAGACCATTTCATAGTCCTCCGGAAAATGCAGTCATTTCAGAGAGCCTGCAATCTGAGGAGCTTCCACTGGAGCTAATGTGGCACAGACCAACAGGATCTGGAGCAACCAGCAGCAAGGTTTTGTAAATGCTGCAACTGCTCAGTGAAAAGCACCCACCAGCAAGGCAATGTCTGGGTTCAGCAGCATTTGAAAACCTACTCGCTCTTTAAGCTAACAGACTAAAACCCTACAGCATTTTAGCTAATTGGCACCTGAACATTATGACCAAATGACAAAACTCTTAGCCAAACATGAATATGATCTATAGCCTATGGAACTGCAGAGGCGATTTGACTTCTTGAACACTGGTTTTAGTAGCTTAGCAAAATTACTTTTGGCTTTAAGTAGTAACTTAAACCCTGCCTACTCCACAGATTCCAATTCTTGTGAACTCATGGGACAGGCAGCAGAAGTTCACATGTGAGCAAACCCCATCAAAACACACACAGTTGGTAATTAAAAAAAATCATGTTTAGCAGTGGAACAGAAAAAAAAAAGCTCTATTCTATCAGGTATATTAAACGCTGTTCTTTTGCAATGCTGGCACAGACCTAAACCAGTGTTACATAGAAGCACAATGCTTCAAGACTCTTCACAGGAAGATCTAATCTGGGGAACACCATTACTGAGCGAAGACCCCATACTCAAAACACTTTTTAGCAAGACACAGAAAAACTGGAGCAAACTCCTGAAGACAAAATGCCTGCAAAATCACCTCTCCAAAACCCAAAAAAAAAACAAAAAAAAAAAAAAAACATTCTGACTTAAGATTTACCCTTTTTACTAGCATCTTCATGAAATCATGTCTACAGAGTCTTATCAAAATGGCAAGGCTCCTATTTCAGTAGATTGTATCAAAACACCCCACTGCTAAGGATCCACTTGAGGCACATGCAGTCCAATCCTCTTACAGCAGACTCAGAGATGGGCATTTCTGTTTGAAGTGCAGTGTTGCTTACATCCCGAACAACAGAACCCAATGATGTCTGCCTTCTGCCAATATATTTTTCAGTTTCTGAGCAAAATGATATTCATTATGACTTATCCAATGCAGTCATTTTTAAACTCAAGAAAAGCTCAACATTCCTAATACCAAAACTCTGCAGTAATAGCAAGGGTTAAATAAGTTCAGCAATTTTCCATCCAATTTAAATAATATATAAGCAATATTCGGGTTTGTGCATGACTTGTAAAACAGAGCCAGAAGGTTCTATACACTTGCTTCATTAAGGTTAGTTCAGTTGCCACCAAAATCAAACTTCTGGCTCACTGTGGTTAGCATCTTTCATGCGTGGTTAGCATCATTCAAATGGTTCATGCAGGGCTTCAGATCTCCATTTTGAAAGTATTTGCATCCAAAAATCTGATACAAACTCCCAAAATAATAAGGAAGAAAGTTCCTGACTTCCAAAATGATTTTAAAAAACAAAGAAATTTAGGCATTGTCTTTTTTGATGGTACAGAAGTAACATTAAAAAAGGCTACTTTAACAAACTACATATCATTATCAACTTCCAAAACATGTTCTCCTGGCAAGCCTGACAAAATATGGGAAGCAGGTAGTATTTTAACTTCCAGAAAAATTAGAAAGCTCTAAAACTTTGACCCATGAATTTCTGACTTCCACAAGAAATGTAAAAGAACCCTGCAGTGTTTCCATACAGCATTTCTGCATGGGGCTACCACCATCCTTTTACAGAGAACCTACAAGCTGTTGCAGCACCCCAATCTGCTCCCCTTGATTCAAGAGCAGCCGTGGTGCCCAATTTTGTTTCCAGCGCAGCACTTCTTAGACTGCAGAGAGAAAAAACATAAGCACTTCAGATAGTAACGCTGTGATTTACAGTCAGAAGGGAATCTTGGTCCATCATGTCTGCCCCTTCCCCCACTTTATAAGCAGGTATGATAAGTGAAGAAAATGCCAATTTAACTGGTTTTAGTAAAATGATCTGTACTCCTTTCACTGTACTGTACTTCAATCACTGAAGCTGGGTGGGAAACAAGGAGCTAATGTATCAACTGTAGCTACATTCCTATGCAGTTTATTTTCATCACACTAGAGGCCAGTATTTAAATAAGAAAAAGAATCTGTCATAGATGATGGCGGCACCTAATTTTGGAGGCTACAGCTAGTGAAGTCTTTCCAAGCGTCAAGTTAGTATGGCCAAGAAATCTTCCCATGGACTGGCAGCTCTCTAGTACCAAGATCTGGTACACTACACATCAGCCATTTAAGTCAAAAGCTACTCCATTTTCCAGCACAAATGCACGGAGTATACTATTTATGGTTAAAGACACTCAGGACACAGCAGTGATGGTGATTTTCATGTCCGATTATACAGTGTTATAATGTACACTGTGATCAGTTTACTTGCATTGCATACAAAAAGCACACGTTCCATTTCCGTTCTAAGAAAGAAAAACAATCATGTCTCTAAATCAATACACTTAGTCAAGATCCAGCTCTGAGGAAATAGAAAAGAAACCTGCTGGAATATCTTTGTACTGCATTCCCTGACATTTACACAGCTTATGATACAGGTGCAGACCCTCGGATGTAAAGGGTCAGTGAGGAAACAACTTAAATTTTTCTGCTGCAGAATCCTTAAAGATCCCAAATGGGGACTTCAGTAGGAGGATACAGCAAGCTGATGGACTAAATTAAAAGGTAAGGGTTAAAATCTAAAGCAAAAAATGGCAGTCTCCAAGAAGAATTCCCTTCTCCCTCACGCACTTTTAGACTTGGCTCTTCCTCAAAATGGACAGTATACATTAAGAAATGATGACTTTTTGAAGCACAAGTCATCCATTTCCAAGACAAAATTTCATGCTCACCAAATGTGCTTGGAAGGTGGCTAAATTACTTGTATTTTGAGAAGGGGTTCTGTGACAGTGCTAGATAAGCTCTCGAATACTAGCAATTAAACCAAAAGCTTAGCCCAAAGCTCAAAAAAATTAGAATAGTATCATCAATAATCAGCAAAATGTTAAGTCAGCAGTCCCCAGTACAGAGCTCGTAAGAGTCCATAGCAAAACAGCTAAGAAGAAGCAATACTCCAACTCAATAACAGAAACATCTTCAGAAGCAATCTTTACAAGTATGCAAAGTATTCTCTCACCAATGCTGGTGAAGGTGATGCAAGGGCTTTGCTGAGATATAGACAATTCAGTCACCAGCTGAGTAATTCTATACCAATCCTGCAGTCTGACAACTTTTTTCCAGCTACAGTAAAGAAGCAAATCACCACTTTATATAGCTGTCCCAAATACTGCTGTCCCATCGCACTGCATAGATACTGCCCAAACAGCAAAGTTAACTGCAAGGGAAGAGGGGACAATGTTATAATCATTCCCACTCTAGGACTCAAATCTACTTACTTACCAGTGAACACCTTAACACTATAGAACTTACAGTGATCCCTCTCTATAGTGAGCACCCCTGGAGCCAGCTGAGGTGTTCACTACAGCAAGGTGCTAATATACTTATTAATGAACAGTGGGAGCCATTGAAGGCGTTCACTATAAGATGGAGTTTGTTAGAGGGTTCTTTACAGAGAGGGAGCACTGTGTAATTTAAAATGATCATCTTTAAGTCAGACATTTCAAAAATACGGTTTCCAAAATAAATATAGCTATCACCACCGGTTAACAATTTTAATAATTCACCACAGTCAACTCTTCAGTTCCAGCCTTTTGAAACCTGTTTTTCGACATTCTGTAAACATCTGCTGTGGATGAAGACTACAATATGGAGAATAAGGTTCATTCTAGCTGTTTTCAGCTTTATCTTCTTTTTGTGAAGACTCACAAGGTTGAATATTCCATATTCCCTTATGCATATTCACAGTTCTGGTCATGTGACAAAAGCTCCCTCTACAAAATGAGCACGCTCAGTGGAGACCATTTCACAGTACTCTGAAAACTGCAGCCATTTCAGAGAGCCTGGAGTCTGAGAAGCTTCTACTAGAACAAGTGTGGCACAGACCAACACAATGTGGTGCAATATTCACTTGATCGTGCTTCAATCTTGTGACATGCTAGCAGTGCTGTGACTGGTCAGTGAAATGAAAACAAGTCAATGCATTAGGTCACCATTTTAAAACCTCTTCTACAGATTCGAACTCCTATGAACTCGTAGGCATGGATGCAACAGTGGCTAAAAAGTTTTGGGGGGGGGTGGATCTACCAAGAATTTCATGACCTTGCCAATCTCTCCAACCATCATGCCGCACGATGCACACAAAGCATGACAATACTTGGTGATATGCCATACTAAGTTGTGTGTTACTGCTTAATTAACGCAAACTCCAGGTGTGGGTCTAGAACAGACAGCCTTCTGATGATCTGTCCCCAGGGATGAGCATGCGATCTAATGAGCCACTGACAGACAATATAAATATGGATTTTTTAATGTTGTATTCTTTGATGTTTTACTTGAGTGCTTTCCCATGTCATGGCTACTTGAACTTAAAGAAATGAATGGAGATCCAAAGAAAAAAGAAATGGACAACACCCATTCTTGCTTTACAGACAGCTTTGCCTTCATGGAGATGAATGTTCACATATGAGTGGAAATCAGGAACAAGTGAAGAATATGCCAACTGAACTAGTTTTAGTAAAATAATATGTAGTACCTCACAAATCACTACAAGCTGAGTGGGAATCGAGGACCCAATGTATCAACTATAGCTACATTCCTCTGCATTTTTTTTTTTTTTTTTAATCACACTAGAGGCCAGTATTTAAGTAAGAAATAGAAACCTGCCATGGATGATGGAACTAACTTTAAAAAATTAAAAAGCCCTACCCTGCAGTAAGCATGCTGGGTGCCTGAAATGAAGCCTTTCCAAGCATCAAGTCAGTATGGCAGAGAAATTTTCCCATGGACTGACACACATTCCACACATGACCTAGAAGAGAATACATCATGCAAGCCCAGAGCTAATCCATTTTGTTGCACTGTAGTCACTCAGCATATTATTGATGGCTAAAGGCACTCAGAATACAGCAGCGATTAGGAGGATTTTGATGTTTGCCTGGACAGTGCAACAGCCAAGGTACAAAGTAATCATTTATTTTACTTGCCTTACAATCAAAAAGCATTACTTGTTTTTGTTGAAAGAAAAATACTCATGTCTCTAAATCAATACATTTACTCACTCTGAAGAAATATAAAAAAACTGCCAGAATATCTCTGCACTACATTCCCTGATGACTGATTATATTGCTAATGATAGAGATGAAGATCTTTTGATGTACGGGGTCAGTGAGGAAACCCAACTTTCATTTTTCTGCTGCAGTTTCCTCAAAGATCCCGATGCAAGCCCAAATGGACTAAACTAAATGTCAAGTGGCAAAAACCTCCAAGAAGGCTGTCTTCCTCCCCCATGCAGGTCTGGAGTTACGTTTTCTTCAAAGTGTGAAGTACACGTATTCCAATGCATACAAATGCTGACTATTTGTAGCACAAGTCATCTGTTTCCAAAATGAAACGTCATCCTCACTCCCATTAAATGTTTAGTTCAGTGAAGTTACACAACACATGGCAAAGATTACAACAGAATGTTCAAGTTCGGATTACACAAAAACGACCATCAGAGCTCTAAAAAAACTTTCAGGAATTCAATTACTAACAACACACTAGAGCTGTAGCATGTTTAACCTACAGTAGAATAATGTGTCCAATCATGTTCTTAGTTAGCCCATAACTAATATATGCCTCAGGCTTGGGACTTGCCAAAATTACCTGTATTTAAGCAGAGAGCAATCTGTGACACGGAGCTCTATTAGATAATACTGTTCCTGTAATAAATAAATATTTCATAATCCAAGGCTCAAAACAAAGAAATGAGGATGCTTTTCCTAATAACTAGAATATTTTTTCAACCTGCAGTACACAGCATAGAGCTCATCAGACAGAGCTCATGACAAAATAACTACAGAAAAGCACAATTCGAACTGAACAGCAACATCTCTAGAGGTAGTCTTCATGTAAAGTATTTTCTCCCCAGCGTTGGTGATGGTGATGCAAGGGCAGTGCTGAGTTACAGACACTTCATTCCCCAACTTAAGAATTCTCCAAAAATCCTGCATTCTGGCAACCTTTTCCAGATACAGTAAAGACAAAAATCACCACTTTATACAGCTGCCCCACCTATTATGTAAACACTGCCCGCCTGGCAAAGTGAACTACAAGGGAAGAGGGGCAATGTTTTAATATACAGACCACTCTAGGATTCAAGTCTTATTTGAGTACCCATCAAAACCTTAACTTTAAAAGTTACAATGTCAGGTAAATTAATCAACTTTAAATTTACAGACATTTCAACAATACTGTTCTGTTTCCAAAATAAATGATGTAGCTCTAACCAAATGTTAGCAATTTTAATATTTCACCACATTGAGCTTACGCTGCAGCCTTTCAAAAACTGTTTTGACATACTGTAAACTGGATTTACTGTGGATGAAGACTGCAGTCTACAGAATAAGTGTCACTGTACCTGCTGTCAGCTTTATCTTCTTTTTAGGAATGCTCACAGGGTTGAATATTGCAGATCCTCGAGCACTCCAATTCAGTTCCGCTCTGGTCATGTGTCAAAGCTACACAGTGAGCATGCTCAGTGGAGACCATTTCACAGTCCTCTGGAAACTGCAGCCATTTCAAAGCCTGTTCTCTGAGGAGCTTCCAATGAGCTGGTGTGACAAAGGCCACAATGATATGGGGTAAACCCTGGTGCAATATTCACTTGATGCGTCAGTGTTGTGACAAGCTAGCAGTGCTGTGACTATTTAGTGACACGACTAACACATGATCTAAGCAAGGCAATGTGTAAAGTTCAGCAGCATTTGTAAAACTTCTCTACTGATTCAGACTCTTATGAATTCATGGGCGTGGGTGCATGCATGGCCAAAACATTTGGAGGCATGCATCTACTGAGCCTTTTATGCCCTGGTCAACATCACTGGCTACTGTGCCTCATAACATACTCAAAGTGCAACAATACTTCACAATATACCTCAAAAGTTGTTTATTACTGCCTTTTTTTTTTCAGTTTTTGTTTACCAGGTAAGGGCACTAGACAAATCCTGCCTATTTTCAGGCACGACCTGGGGGAGGGGGACACAGATGAATGCCAACTGACCTTGAACCACATTAAGCTGATAGTGGTATTTTTACTGAATGAGGGAAATTTGACAAGGACACCGGGGAAATTCCCCTACTCTTTCCGATAAGTGCCATGGGATCTTTAACATCCACCTGAACTACCACTAATCCAAGCAGATGGGACCTCGATTTAACGTCTCATCCGAAAGACGGCACCTCAGAAGTGCAGCATCCCTCTCATGCTGCACTACAGTGTCAGTACTGGGATATTAACCCAAGTGCCAGATGTGGGAACTGAACCCACAGCCCTCTGATGATCTGGCCTCAGAGGCGAGTGTGCTACCTACTGACCCACTGACACTGCTTAAGTAACCCAGAGTCCAGCTGTGGGTCCAAACAAACCGATCTGGCCCCAGAGGTGCACATGTGATCCAATGAGCACCTGACAGACTACATACTTGATGGAGATTATATATATATATATATATATATACACACATATATATGCAGACACACACATATATACATACACGCCACTTTTTTTTAATGCTATATTTTTGTAAGTGTTTTAAAGTGTCTTTACATATAATGGCTCCCAGTTCAATACTAAACTTAAGACATGAAGAAAGGAAAGAAGACCAGAGAAAAAGAAATGGACAAAATCCATTCTTGCTTTACAGAGAGCGTTGCCTTCATGGAGATGAAACTTCAAACTTGAGTGGAAATTAGGAACCAGTGAAGAAACTGCCAACTGAACTGGTTTTAGTGTACCTCCTCAGCTACATGCCTCTGCAGTTTATTTATCATCACACTAGAGGCCAGTATTTAAAGAAGAAAAAGAAACCTGCCATAGAAAATGTCATTTTTTTTTATTTCAATTCTTTTGGTAACCACGCAAGGCACAATGCCTGTTTTCAGCAGCGAACTGAGAGCACTGGGGAGGTCAAGTGACTTGCTCAGAGTCACAAAGTATGCATGTGGAGGTTGTGGTACGCTAACCCAGGTCTTCTGGATACCAAGCTCATTCACAACTTGTTACTCTAACCTCCAGGCTATACTGCCAGCTCCATTTAACTTGAAAAGACTACATCCATAATACCCTGCAGTGAGCATGTTGGGTGCTGGAAGTGAAATCTTTCCATGCATCAAGTTAGTATGGCACAGAAATCTTCCCATGGACTGGCAGATCTTCAGTACCAAGGGCTAGCACAGTATACATCTACCATGTAAGTCAAGAGCTAATCAGTCTTGCTGCACACACATGCACTCAGCATACCATTTATGGCCAAAGACACTCAGGAAAGCAGGGATAGGGATTTTCATGTTTGACTGGACAGTGTTATTTACAGCATACATGCAGCGGGCTCAGTTATTTTACTTGATTTATAGTCAAAAAGCACTAGTTTCATTTCTGTTGTAAGAAAAGAAGAACAATGATGTCTCTAAAGCAATACATTTATTTAGTTAATCTCTGAAGAAATTTAAGGTTGGCCAGAATATCTTCATACAACATTCCGACATTTAGATTGCTAATGATACGCGCGCAGATTTTTGGATGTACAGGGTCAGTGAGGAAACACAACTTTCATTTTTCTGCTGAAGAATCCTTAACGGTCCAATAAGGGGACTTCAGAAGTGGGATGAAAGCAACCCTGATGGGCTACACTAAATGTCACGGGATACTGTCTTCATCCCCCATGCAGTTCTAGTTAGCCCTTCTTCAAACTGTACAGTACACATATTTCAATGTATGAAAAATATTGACTATTTGTAGTACAAGTTATCTGTTTCCAACACAAAACTTCCCCCTAATCCCCACCAAATGTTTGAGTTTACTGGAGTGACAACACATGGCACTGGTTTGTGTTTACTACACAATGTCCTAAATCCGGATTACACGCAGACGACCATCAGTGGTCTAAAAAAAACTCCCAAACTTTTATTAGTGTCAAAATACCATGGTTCCAGCCTGTGTTACCTGCGAGTCCTTTGGCAGGCCATAACTAATATATACTTCAAGCTTGAGACTTGGCAAAACTAGTTTTATTTTAGGCAGAAAGGATTCTGTGACAGAGCTCCATGAGATATCTGTCGTAATAAATAGTCCATAGCCAAGGTTAAAAAAAACAAAATCAGAATGCTGTCCTCCAATGACTAGCAGAATACGTTCAGCCTGCAGCACACAGCACAGAAATTGTTAGAGTTCATGCCCAAACAGCTACAAAGAAGCACAACTCCAACTGAACAGCAGCAACACCTTTAGAGGCAGCCTTTATGCAAAGTACTGTATTTTCTCCACAACACTGGTGAAGGTGATGCAAGGGCTGTGCTGGGTTACAGACAATTTATCTACCAACTGAAAAATTCTGTAGAAATCCTGCAGTCTGGCAACCTTTTCCAGATACAGCGAAGAAGAAAATCACCACTTTATATAGCTGTCTCATCATACTGGAGAGACACTGACCAGAGCAAAGTTAACTACAAGGGAAAGGGGGCAATGTTGACCACTCTAGGATTCAAGTCTACCCATTACCTTTAAATTACAGACATTTCAACAATACTGTTCTGTTTCCAAAATAAATTATATAGTTTTCACCAAATGTTAGTAAGGCCAGAGATCGAGTAGGGTCTGCGGTAACAAAGGAGGTAGGGAATTCTAGGGCAGACCAGGTGGACAAAGGTGTAGTTTTCGGACAACTTCTATGTTAGCAATTTTAATAATTCACCTCATTCAACTCTTCGGTTTCAGCCTTTTAAAATCTGTTTTTTGACATACTGTGAACTTAATTTATTGTGGATAAAGACAGCACTATGAAGAATAGCTTCACTGTACCTGCTTGCAGCCTTTTCTTTTTTTAGGCCCACAGGGTTGAGTGTTCCAGATCCTTAAGCACACTGATTCGGTTCAGTTATGTGACAAAAGCTCCCTCTACAAACTGAGCATGCTCAGTGGAGACCATTTCACAGTCCTCTGGAAACTGCAGCCATTTCAGAGAGCCTGCAGTATGAGAAGCTTCCACTGGAACCAGTACAGCACAGATTACAATCATGTAGTGCAAACTCTGGTGCAATATTCACTTGATGTGTCAATGTTCTAACATGCCAGCAATGCAGTGACTGTTCAGTGGGATGACAGACACCTACCCTAAGCAAGGCCATGAATTAGTTTAGCAGCATTGTAAAACATCTACAAATTCTGACTTATGAACTTGTGGGCATGGATGCAACCGTATGGCTGAAAAGATTGGGGAGCATTAATCCACTGGGCCTTCCACACCCTTGACAATGTCAATGGCCACTGTACCTCACAACACACTCCGATTGTGAAAATACTTCATGCTATACCACATCAAGTTGTTTATTACTGCTTTATTAACCCGGACTCCAGGTGTGGGTCTAGAACCAACAGCCTTCTGATCATCTGGCCCCAGAGATGAGCTAATGAGCCACTGACAATATAAATATGTTTTTTAGTACAGTATTCTTTAATAGTGTTTTATTTATGTGCCTTTGCACATAATGGATTTCAGCTGAACACTAAGCCTGAACTTAAAGAAAGGAAAGAAGACCCAGAGGGGGGAAAAAAAAAAGAAATGGACAAAACCCATTCTTGCTTTACAGAAAGCTTTGCCTTCATGGAGATCAAGCAGGAGATTGCTGAACGGAAATTAGGAACCAGTGAAGAATATGCAAATAGTAAAATAATTGTACTACCTCACAAATCATTGCAAGCTGGGTGGGAAACAATGAGCTAATGTATTAACTGCTGCTACATTCCTTTGCGGTTTATTTTTCTCATACTAGAAGCCAGTTTTTAAATAAGAAATAGAAATTTGTCATGGATGGAAGACTACGTTTCAAACACTACAGCCACAATACCCTGCAGTGAGTATGCTGGGTGCCTGGAGTGAAGTCTCTCCAAGAGTCAACTTAGTACGGCAAAGCAATCTTCCCATGGACTGGCAGATTTTCAGCACCAAGGCCAAGTAGAGTATACATCTACCATGCAAGTCAAGAGCCAATTCATTTTGCTGCACACATCCCCTCACCACACTATATATGGCTAAAGGCACTCAAGAAAGCAGTGATTAGGATTTTTATGATTGACTGGACAGTGCAGCAGTAGAGAGTACAGTGTAATCGGTTATTTTACTTGCCTTGCAGTCAAAAAAAAGTGGTTGTTTTTCTGCTACAGAATCCTTAAAGATCCCGAAACGGGACTTCAGGAAGGGGAATACAGCTAGCTTGGTGGACTAAACTAAAAGTCGAGGGTTGAAAGTCTCCGAGAAGAATGTCTTCCTCCCCGATGCAGTTCTGGAATTAACACATCTTCAAAATGTACAGTACATGTATTTCAGTGTATTAAAAATGTTGACTATTTGAAGCACAAGTGATCTGTTTCAGAGACAAAACTTAACTCTCACCCCTATCAAATGTTCAGTTCAGTAGAGTGATGCAAATCTTACAACGGATTAGTTCAAGTCTGGATTATGCACAGCTAACCACCGGTGGTCTAAAAAACATGTAGGAATTTATTATCAACCCACTATGGGTGCACCCTGTTTTACCTACAATAGAATAATGTCTCCAGTCGAGTCCTTTGTTAGGTCATAACTTTGTATGCCTCAAGCTTGGGACTTTGCAATATTACTTCCTATTTTAAGCAGAAAAGATTCTGTGACAGAGCTTCACAAGACAGCTGTTATAATCAGCAAATATTTAAGTACCCAAATCTCAGAAATAAGCAAAAAAAAAAACAGAAAGCTCTCCCTAATAGCTAGCAGGATATTTTTTCAGCCTGCAGTACACATTCCAGAAACTGTCAGACACAGCAATGTCAGAATTCCGCTTTATGAGCCGGGAGGGCACGGCGACTTACAAGGCCTTTAGAGTGCGCCCCAAAACTCGTCAATGGAAGAAATGGTGTGAGCTACTGGGGCTCACTTCAGAGCTGGGGGCTGGACCCTGGCAAGGCCCCCCCCCTTGCAGTTCCAACAGTGAGATAGAGTTCATGATAAAACTGCTACAAAGAAGCACAACTTCAACTGAACAGCAGCAAAATCTTAAGAGTCAGACTTTATGCAAATAATTTTCTCTCCATGGCTGGTACTGCAAGGTTAGTGCGGAGTTAGACTTTTCATTCCCAAACTGGAGAATTCTCTCCAAATCCTGCTTTCTGACAACCTTTGCAAGACATAGTAAGAGACAAAAATTGTCACTATAGCCATTTTAACACATTGTTTAGCCACTCGTTGCCTACAGAGCCAAGTTAACTGCAAGAGGAAAGAGGTAAAGTTATAGCCAGACCACTCAAAGGGCGCAAGTCTACTCGAGTACCCATGTAAACCTAAACTCTGTGAAATGTACAAAGTCATACATAAACCATCACCCTAAAATTACTGACATTTCAACAATACTATTCTGTTTCCAAAATAAACTGTAGCTATCACCAAATGTTAGCAATTTCAATAATTCATCACATTCAGCTCTTTCAGTTCCAGCCTTCTGAATCTGTTTTTGACATACAGTACTGTAAGCTGGATTGGCTGTTGATGAAGACTGCAATATGAAGAATAAGCTTCACAGTACCTGTTTTCAGCTTTATCTTTTTATGAAGGCTCACAGGGTTGCATATTCCACATCCTCATGCACAATGTCAGTTCTGGTCATGTGACTGAAGCTCCCTGTACAAAGTGAGCATGCCCAGTGGAAACCATTTCAGAGTCTTCTGGAAACTGCAGCCATTTCAGAGAGCCTGCAGTATGAGAAACGTCCACTGGAGTGAGTGTGGCACAGACCAACTCAATCTGGTGCAATATTCACTTTAAATTATATGTCAATGTTGAGACATGCTAGCAATGCTGTGATTGCTCAGTGAAATTTACAACACTTGATCTAAGCAAGGTAATGTGTTAATTCAGCAGCATTTTCAAACCTTCTCTACAGATTCTGACTCTCATTAGCTCATGGGACAGGCAGCAGGAAGTCCACATGTGAATCATGAGAGGAGCGAGGCCCCCTCTTAAAAAAAAAAAAAACCTGGAGCATTTGGGATTTTTAAGTAACTCCAGGTTTACAGTGGAAATAAGAAAACAGCTGAAAGCCGTATTCTGACTGTACACTACATTATACAGATGACAGAGATAAAGCTCTCGACCAAAGTGCTCCTTTCTACTGGGCATAAGACACTAGTAAACAGTCTTATGCTTAAGTGCCCTTGAAACAGGCATCTTCGAGGGTCGATTTCTAACCGTTTCATATTAATTACTGATCACCACAGATAAATATTATATTAATATGTCCTCAAAGACAGCTCTTACGATTTCATTGTGCACTCACATACATGCTTAGGGTATAACTGCTCATTTCAGTTTGCGGATTTCGTACCCTAAAAATGCCTAGGAGACTATTCTTAAAACAATCATCTCCGAGGACATACTACAATGCTTTAACAATTCAGAAGGATTTTCACAGCAAAATTCAATATAGTGAAACCACTTGAATCTGACAATTCAGTGGAACAACCGCTTTACCTATATGACACCCAGTGAACAGATGCGACAAGACACTGCTGCAACGGGTTCAGTGGAACAGTAATTCGTAAGAAGGTACACAAGGAACTTGATTTGATGTCTTGTTTAATTCAGGCAATTTTGTTCTCAATAAGTCACTGGCCATCTCGAAGTTACAGCTTAATTCTGAGAAGGCCTGGATAAACATCTAATTATTTGCTTTATATCAATTTCCATTAGACAGTTTTTTTGGTTTTTTTTTTGCAATGGTCATTGCTCCTGCATGGCTGCAAATGTTTAATTTCCATTACATCTCTATCTTACACGTGCTTCAGCTCGCTTGGACGTCACACTTGTCAGCCAGACAGGCTCAGTAGAGATCATTGCAAAGCAAACTGTCTAATGGAAATTGACAAAGCAAACCATTAGATATTTACCACGGACCTTCTCCGGATTAAGCGGTTTTCAGAGAAAAGTGAATGGGTTTGGCAAAAAAACTGCCTCAATAAAGAGAGCGAGTCCCTTTCCTTGTGGACCTTCATTTCCAGTTGTGGAACAACAGACTCTCAATGAACAAGCAACACTGGTCCTCACAGAAAAGAGGAGGCCTACAACCGCACTGGAATATGATTGCAGCCATTCTGCCTATGCGGGACATTTCACTTTCAGCTGTAGACTACCTTGACCTAATTATCATCTGTCAATCAGTATAAAATGTACTTGTGAATAACCAGCGTATGAGACAGTTTACTCATTACTGATTATATTGCAGTATATGGAGTTTCCAACAAAATATAAAACTCCCAGCAGTTTGTGCCTGCCATTATTAAAACAGGGCATGCAAGACTTTGGTTATCCCAATTTTGGAAATATTTGCAAATGAAAATCAGATTACAATTCCACAAATAAAGAGGGAATTTTTGATTAAAAAAAATAAAAGGAAACTAGCTAACTTTGTTAGATGGTACCAAAGTGTAAAACCAAAGCTGTTTCTCTGAAAATGGGTATTATACCATGGGACAAGTCCAAAGTGGCAATCCTGTATTTTTACTGGTTGGCACCTTTCTGCCATAGTAAATCCTCCAATAACCCACACAAAAGGTGCCAGCCAGCCAGATGCTCAAAATTAAAAAAAAAAAAAACATCTGACCCGGAAATTGCAAAATGCCAACTGCCATGTTGTTTTCTTGCTAAACCAGCAGTATATAAAACACCTCCCTCTGTAAATTGTTAAATTTATGGGGGAAAACAAAGTGTACAAATGTGAACGTTCTCCAAAAACATGTTTAAACCCTTTTCCCATTACCACTGTCACCAAGTTCACCTTATATTTATTTTTTGGTCCACTCGGCTCTGCTCCGCGACAACTTCCACAGCCACCACACTTGACACCCCCTTTGCTCAGCTCCATTACGACTTCCCCAACCTTTACACACTCCCTATCTACTACAGACCTGCGTTCTGTCCCGTACAGTCCCACTTTTACTACTCCCAAGTGTCTCAATCATAGCTAAAAAAGTTAAAGAAATTCTGCCCGTATCCATTTCCGGTACCACACTAACCCAGAAGCTGTATGATGGCAGAACACTGCGACGCACTTACTGTACCTGTAGGTCCACAAGGAAAAGGACTCGCTGTCTTGATTGAGGCAGTTTTTTTGCCAAACCCGTTCACTTTTGTCTGAAAACCGCTTAATCCGGAGAAGGTCCTTGGTAAATATCTAATGGTTTGCTTTGTCAATTTCCATTAGACAGTTTGCTTTGCAATGATCTCTAGTGTTGAAACCCACTCGGGAGGGAGCAATACTAGACCTGGTACTCTCAAATGGAGAGAGGATCACAAATTTAGAAGTCAGTAGACATCTGGGAACAAGCGACCACTGCACAGTGTGCTTCACAATAAGCACAACCATGGAGACGAGCCATACAAAAACAAGCATACTGGACTTTAGAAGGGCTGACTTTGGCAAAATGGGTGAATACCTGAGGAATACACTAGCAAATGGCCAAAAAGGAGGGATGGAAGAACATTGGAGAAAAATCAAAACTGCCATCATAGAGGGAACAAGCCTTTGTGTGAAACAGATAAAGAAAACAAAGCTGAGTAAAAAAACACTATGGTTCTCAAAAGAGGTGGCAGGGAAGGTTAAGGAGAAAAAGGCTGCATTCAGAAAGTATAAGGAATCACGGAAGGAGCAGAACAGGGAACTGTATCAATTAAAGCAGAAAGAAGTGGGGAAGGCAGTCAGAATAGCAAAAGCCCAAACCGAGGAAAAAATAGCCAATTCAGTTAAGAAGGGGGATAAAACCTTTTATAGGTACATTAGGGAGCATAGAAAGGTTAAGGGAGGAATAGTGAAGATTAATAAGGGAGAGGGGAGGTGGGCAGAGGGAGACAGTGAAAAGGCAGAGTTACTGAATGAATACTTTTGCTCAGTATTCACAAAAGAAGGTGAGGAGGAGTTACCTAAACCAGACAATAGAAGCACTCTGGATAGGGAGGTTGACACCAGTCCATTCACAGAAGAAAGAGTCCTGAAAGAACTCCTAAAACTCAAGGTGGACAAAGCAATGGGGCCTGACAGGATTCACCCCAGAATCCTAAAAGAACTAAGGGAGGACCTAGTGACACCACTGACCATACTTTTTAACAAATCATGGTAGGATGGGGTGGTACCTGAGGACTGGAGGAGGGCAGATGTGATTCCCCTTCACAAAAGTGGGAGCAAGGCAGAAGCAGGAAACTACAGATTTGTAAGTTTGACCTCAGTGGTAGGGAAAATGATGGAATCACTTCTGAAATAAAGAATTGTTGAGTACCTAGAGGCCAGCAGCGTACAGGACCAGAAGCAGCATGGATTTACAGCAGGAAGGTCATGTCAGACGAATCTAATAGATTTCTTTGACTGGGTGACCAAAGTAATAGACCAGGGAGGGGCTGTGGAAATGGCCTACCTAGACTTTAGCAAGGCATTTGACACAGTCCCGCACAAAAGATTGATAATCAAGTTAGCCAGCCTGGGAGTGGGTCCCAGGGTGGTAGCCTGGGTAGCAAACTGGCTGTACAACAGGACATAGAAGGTAATAGTGAATGGAACACATTCCGAAGAAAGGGGGGTCACTAGTGGAGTACCTCAGGGCTCAGTACTAGGTCCAGTCCTCTTTAACATCTTTATAGGTGACATTGCAGAGGGTCTGGAGGGAAAGGTATGCCTCTTTGCAGATGACACAAAGATCTGTAACAGAGCTGATACACAAGGGGGATAGAAAGGATGAGAAGGGACTTAGCAAGGTTGGAGGAATGGTCAGACATATGGCAACTTAGATTCAATGCAAAGAAGTGCAAAGTAATGCACCTGGGAAACAAAAACCCAGGAGAAGAGTACACAATAGCAGGGGAGGTACTAACAACAACAAAAATGGAAAGCGACCTGGGGTAGTCATATTAGATGATCTAAAGATGAGTAAGCAATGTGAGAAGTCAGTAAGGAGAGCCAGGGGGATACTGGGATGCATAGGAAGGGGCATCACAAGTAGAAAAAGGGAAGTGGTTATCCCTCTGTACAGACAGTTGGTGAGACCCCATCTGGAGTAGTGTGTGCAGTTTTGGAGACCTCATCTACGCAAGGACATAGACAGGATGGAAGCAGTCCAGAGGAGGACAACTAAAATGGTGCAGGGTCTGCATCAGAAACCATGTGAAGAGAGACAGAGAGCTTAATATGTATACCCTTGATGAAAGGAGGGACGGGGGGATATGATAGAAACGTTCAAGTACCACAAGGGAATCAATAAAGTCCAGGAGGGTAGCATCTTTCAGAAAAAGAGATGTGTAAGAACAAGGGGGCACAATTTAAAGATAGAGGGGGGACGGTTCAGGGGTAATGTGAGGACTTTTTTCACGGAGAGAGTGGTGGACGCATGGAACTGCCTTCCTGGAAAGGCTGTGGGGTCTAAAACAGTGGAGGAATTCAAACATGCATGGGACAGACATAAGGCAATTATAATGGGGGGGGGTGGCAGTAAGTAGGCTGTTGGTTAACTAAAATCTGCAGCTTATCCAGTAGGTAGGGAAATGGGCAGACTGAGTGGGCCAAGTGGTCCTTATCTGCTGTCAAAGTCTATGTTTCTATGCTACCTCACTAAAAAAAAAAAACAGCAGTACTCCACCACAAAAAATCACACGCAGCCCTCTTTTTAAAGGACAAAAAGTTAAGGGCTGCCGGAAGATTTAGAACACATAGGTTTTTAGGACAAGATATGTCGGCGGCAGCCTAAGGGTTCAAAAAAAAAAAGACAGAAAGAAGGCTACATTACCATTCATTACACCCTAGCAACCAAGGGCAGCTTTTTATTACAGAGTAACACATACCACAAAACCTCCTGAGAGTGTGGGTTTACATTTGAAATTTACCACAGCTGGCGGTTGACCATTTGGCTGCATACTCAGCCATACCACTTCAGCAGTGGTAAATCATAACCCACACCCTCTCGTGGTTTATTGCTTAAATCTACCATCGTACTATCTTTATTTCCTTCCAAGATCTGGTCTTGTGACAATTTTAGACTCCTGCTAGGGAGTATTTAGTATTCCACATAACTAACAACTTGCAAATTTGTCCAATGGAATGTTCGACTTTTACAAATAAATAGCATGTAGCTGAACCCAGATTTCTTTACAGATAGCTTTCTCTTCCTGCAGTGGTAGACAGAGGTGCAGCCAGGTAGATTTCAGAGTGGAAATCAGGAAGCAGGCAAGGAATGCCAACTCAAATAGTTCTAATACAATGGCCTATAATTTCTCACAAATTATTGCAAGCTGGGTGGGACTCAAGAAACTAATGTGCCAAATGTAGCTACATTCCTCTGCAGTTTATTTCATCCCACTAGAGGCCAGTATTTAAATAAGAAAAAGAAACTTGCTATGGATGATGTGACTATAGTCACAATACCCTGAAGAGAGCACTTTGGTAACTGGAGTGAAGCTTTTCCAATTTATCAGGTTAGTATGGCTAAGAAATCTTCTCAGACTGGCAGATCTTCAGTACCACAGCCTACCTAGTATAGTATACATCTACCATTCAAGTCCAGAGCTAATCCACTTTACTATACATATGCACTCTGCATACTATTTATGGCTAAAGACACCCAGGACATGGCAGTGATGGTGGGATTTTAACGTATACCTTAAGAACTGAACAAGTTGTACACTGCGATCAACTATTTTACTTGCATTACAGTCAAAAAGCACTAGTTCAGTTTCTGTCTTAAGAAAAATAATTAGGTTTCTCAAGCAACACATTTAGCCAAGGTCAATCTGCAAAGAAATATAATACAGGATAAGAAAGGATGGTACAGACCCATCATACTAGTCCGAAGTTCACTATTCTAGGCTGCTGCCACCATCTCCTCACTGCACTCTTAAAAGTCTGCCATGAATCACAAATGTTTTCAGAAAGGATAAACACAAGCAGAGTCATAAAACTGCCACAGATTTAATGACACAGAAAATCTGTTTTGTTGCCGTATTAGTCCTTGTGACAAGAGAGCCAGGAAAAAAAAAAAAAAAAAAAGATGATTTGACACCTTCTATTGGACCTACATAGATGTTACAAAGGAAACAGGTGCTTTAGCTTTCGGACTACATCGGGTCCTTCATCAGAAACTGCTTGGGCATTAGTTTCTGATGAAGGACTCGATGTAGTCCAAAAGCTAAAGCACCCGATTCCTTTTGTAACATCTATGTTGATCCAATAAAAGGTACCACTAATATGAAGTGCAGTGTCACAGTTTCCCAGCATGACAAATGGGATCGACTCCCGTTGAAATTCCATTGTTCCCTGCAGTAACTCTACTGCAGAATTGGGCTTGATCCTGGTCGAGCTTCACTATCAAATCAACTCTTTTTTATGAATTTAATAAGCACCTTCCTCACTTACCACAGGCAGCCTGCAGAAGAAACAGGAGACTCCCTTACCTGAATGGGAGTTCTCCCACCGCTTAAAATTTTTCTATTCTGCCCCCTAGGGAAGGGATTATAATTTGTCCCAGAGGTGCTAGCTACTCAATCCCTTCTATTTCGTGATTTCCATCCAACCCCCCAACCCCCCCCAGCTTGGACGTTCCGTGATGTAATAGTATGGACAGTATTAAGGTACGCTTCATGCAAGTCGATGCAGCATCATTTTAAAAGCTGATTTTCAAAGTCTAACATGACTTTTACTACAAGGCATAGCCAGAGTTCACAACAACAATGAAGCAGTTGGAGTTTTACCTTCCGTATGGTCTCTGACCAAAAGAATGCATAAGACTTTATATCAAACATTCAAACCTCAGGGTACATTACAAAAAACTGTCAATAATACACACAGAACTTAAGACATGTGACAATATAACGAAATGTATGAAATGTACTCTTGACATACGTGTAACAAAAACCATTTAATAAAAAAGAAATATAAAAAAACCAACAATGAAGCAAATCCAACTGAGGTAAGGAACACTCATGTTTCTTCCTCCGAGCACTGAGAAAGGTGCTTTTTTTATGTTGGCTTGCGCGGAAGCAACACCTTGTGTTAACAGCACATTTCAGAGGTTTTTCAGTGTTGTGGTAAATGCAGGGGACACTTTAGTGGGTGCGTCCCTCAGCCGTCAATCAGTGAGCGTGCTGGCGAGGACAGCAAACTTCAAAATGTTGAAAGAAATCTGCTGCTGCAATCAAGTGCAGTTTCGTCATTGCAGCGGCAGATGACAAGACTCCGGCCATGCGCATTACAGTGCACAGTGACGCGCTTGGCCGGAGTTACAAGCAACATGCTTGCTCAGTGTGCCTTTCCTGGTGAAACATTTCAATAAATAATGTAGCTGCAGAGCGGCTTTCCACAATGGTGGCTCCTGCCCAACAGTCCCGAAAAGCAGACATCTGGTGCCCAATCCCCATGTATCCCCTCCTCTCCCCAAATTAATGTAGGTGCACGAGATGCTCCTCATCTACCGTCCACCAGGTGATGGAGGGAAATTCCTGCAGGAGATAGCAGAACTTCATCGTCAACATGGTGTGCGGAGTCTCCCAAATAGATAATTCTGGGGGACTTCAATGCCTTGGTCGATGAACTCTCGCAATTTGGTCAAAATCTCCCCCAGCTAATGAAGATGCTGGGCCTTACACAGGTGGTTACCTCTGCTACCCGTATAGGTGGTCGCTCACTGGATCTGCTGTTCCTCCTGGGGATGGAGATCTCAGACTTGGGGGTGGAACCAGTCAGTTGGTCTGACCATCACATCATAGGATTCAGTTTCGGGGCTCTCCCCCCCCCATGGACCTTCCTATATGGAGATGGTCCAGTACCGCCCTTTAAGGAGAGTTACCCCAGACAATCTATCGGCAGTCCTGGACCTATCAGGATTGCTGGGTGAATGCACGAGTCCAGGGGATCTAGTACTGGCCTATAACAAGGAGATGCCCTGGATTTGATTGCTCCTGTTAGTTTTCGGCCACTCACTCTTCGCCCAAGGTCCCCTTGGTTCGATGGTTCCTTGTAGGAGTTGACGGGAGTTGGTCGAAAGATGGAGAGAGCATGGCAGAAGTCTGGCCTGGATGCTGACAGGCTTAGATTAATAGAACATTATAAGGGTGATCAATCAGAAATCACCCGTAAGAAGGCAGAATTCCTAACCAGGGAGATTGCTGCAGTGCAGAATCGACCAGCTCAGCTTTTCCAAACTGTTGACAGATTGTGCAATCCAATCTGTCTCCGGGTCAGAAGAGCTTTTTCTCAGGCTAAGCGTGAGGAGCTAGTTCAAGTCTTCGCAGATAACGTTGCCAGCATCAGGTCTAGTATCGGCCCGGCTCTCCCTATGAGGGGTTGCGGTCTGTCTGCACAGATTTCAGCCAGTCAGAATTCATGGACATTGTGAAGATCGTCCAGCCTTAGCGTCCAACCAGTTGTAGTTTGGATCCGGGCCCTACCCCCCTTTTAGTGGGGTGTGTAGATGTTATCTGCCCGATCCTAACTGAAATTGTCTGGAGATTCTCTGAGAGGGGGTCTTTCCTGATCCCGTCAAGGAGGCGGTCATACAACCACTCCTTAAAAAGCCCTCCTTGGATCCTGACTGTCCAGCTAACTACCGGCCCATCTCTAACATGTTTTTTGTGGGTAAGGTTATTGAGAAGGTGGTTGCGTTGCCGTTGGACAATCACCTTGTGACCCACAATGTCTATGAAACTCTCCAGTCTGGATTTAGGAAGAGACACAGCACGGAGACCGCCCTTGTCCGGGTATTAAATGATCTCCTAATGGTGAGAGATCGAAAGGCTCCTACCATCCTGGTCCTTCTTGATCTCTCAGCAGCTTTTGACACAGTGGACCATGGTGTGCTTTTGGAGTCTTTTCAGATCCTTTGTGGGTTGTCAGATACAGTCCTCAAATGGTTTTGATCTTTCCTCGTGGGCAGGACTCACAGGGTGGTCACCGGAATTTATTCCTCAGACGCCCTCCCCCCGTTCTGTGGGGTGCCGCAGGGCTCCATATTGGCACCCATGTTGTTTGCAGTGTATATGCTGCCATTGGGAGATATCATCAGGCGATACGGCTCAAGTTTTCACTGCTATGCAGATGATATTCAGCTGTATATGTCCTTTATACCATGTCCTTTATACTCGGTTGATGCAGTTTCCATGCTTAACAACTGCCTCTCCGAGATCAAAGACTGGATGATCACTAGCTGGCTGAGACTGAATCCGGACATGAATGAAATGTTGGTAGTGGACCCGGGTCACCCAGGGGCAGGTTTGGGGCCTGGGCATGCGTCAGACCTATGGCTTGATGGTGTTCAGCTCACCACCTCAGATCAGGTGCGTAACCTGAGCGTAATCTTTGATGATGGCCTGACCCTGAAATCTCAGGTGTCTGCCGTGGTTAAATCCTCATTCTATCATCTGAGAAATATAGCTCGGGTGAAACACGTGGTTCCTCCGGATGACCTTCCAACATAGGTCCATGCTTTCATTACCACCCATACTGACTACTGCACTGCCCTCTACCTAGGGCTTTCTGGGGTTGATATCTACCACTTGCAGCTAGTGCAGAAGGCTGCGGCCAGGTTATTGACTGGTACATCAAGGACCAGTCATATTACACCTGTTCTGCATGGACTGCACTGGCTGCCGGTTCAGTGGTGGATCACCTATAAGGTTGGCTTGCTTACCTTCAAAGCCCTACATGAACATGGACCAGACTACCTGAAAGATCTCCTGACTCCTTACTCCCCCCTTCGTCCTCTCTGATCCGCTGACGAAGGATTGCTGGAGATTCCCAGGGTTCATTTAAAAACTTCTAACATGCTAAAATGCCAGCAGAATAGGCCTAGCGGTCTTTCGTGTCTGCTCGTTTGGTCAGCCCCCACCCTGACCTTGCTGCCCCTTCCCCACCCTCTCGGGCTTCTCCCTCTCCAGTCCAGGGTATTCCCCTGCATTGGACGTTGCTTCCACAACCCTTCCCTGTACCTGTCCCACCCCTCTTGAACCCCTCCACAGTCTCTGCCTCCACCAGCCCCCAGCAGCGCATTTCATGGTTCTACCACCCGCTCAGTGATACTACCTCCTCCTTTCTCCCCGAGTCCCCCAGCTTCCACCCATGCCCTCTAGTTGCCCCCTTCCAGGAGCACCCTGACTGATCCTCCCTATTTACCCCTTCGTGTACTTGAAGATCTCTATCATGTGCCCCGTCTCTTTTCTCTTCCAATGCATATATATTTAGCTCATCGAGCCTCTCCTCATAGGTCCCTTCCCCCAAGCTCCAGATCATTTTGGTTGCCCTCCTCTGGACCCTTTCCAGGAGTTCAGTGTCACTTTTTAAGTGTGGCCTCCAGAACTGCATGCAGTACTCTAGGTGTGGCCTCATCAAGCAGTTATACAGAGGGAGCATCACTTCCCTACTTCTGGAGGTGATCCCCCTCGCGATGCAACCCAGCATCCTGTTGGACTTGGCTGCTGCCCTCCTACAAGTCTGAGTTCTGGCGCTCGTGCTTTTTCTTTTGCAACACTAACCCTGTGGAATTCTCTGCCTCATCGGTTAAAAGAATGCCTGACCGTCAACAGCTTTAAATTCATGCTAAAAACATATTTGTTTAAGTTAGCCTTCCCAGATCATTTTTAATTATCTTTGTATTTATTGCTTTAATTCAGTTTTTAATATGTTTGTGCATTTAAAATGTACAGCGTCTTGGCTTTGGAAAGGCGCAATAAAAATAAAGTTTTACTTACTTCATAATGTGGCACACTGGAGCCCATCCCAGTGTGCTGAAATGGTTTTTTCTTTTCTTCCGACACCAGGATGCCCACTCCTGGTGTCGGATGGGCTCACTCCCCCAAACCCCTCTACATGATTTGCCGACACCGGGGTGCCCCATCCCCATTTCGGCATGCGGCCCCACTACTGTGGCACACTGGGAGCCCACCCCAGTGTGCCCACATTAATAAACATTTTCCCTGTGAAAGAAGAAAATTATCCTTCGCGGTTTGTTTTTTTTGTACCTGTAAAAAAGGAAATGGTCCATCATGGTGTTGCCATCCCCTTCCCCCATCTCAACCCCCCCCTCTGTGCACCCACCTTCCTGCACCCCCTTACCCCATACTTACCTCCACAGGTCAGGCACTGTCAACTTCTGAGGACCAGGACATGTCTGCACTCTGCAAAGCTGAACCACAAAAAGAAGAATCAAAGGTGAGCCGTATAATGGGAGTCAATTTTTTTGGGGGGTGGGGGGCTGTTACATTTAGGTTGATATATCAGCCATTTTTTTGGAATTTTGGTCGCAAATTTTCAACATGGGGTTCTTGGGATCCCACCTTGTGAACGATGGCACTGTCATTTCGTTTCTTGGTCCCAAAGAAAAAAATACTCACCTTAGTAATGTTGTTTCTTCTAATGGAGTCTTGCTATATCATAGACATTAGCAGTTTGATCCAGCTCTAGAACTGCCCCGGAGTGAAATGGTTAAAACCATTCCAAAATAGAATTTTGGCACGAGCAGCTCTATCTGTGTTATTTCAAACTTGAACTGTCAGATCTTTACAGCCAAACTCACTAAGGTCTGTGTGGAGCTGCCTACACTAGCCAAATGGCTACCTAAATAATAACAACCATTGATGGTCCCAACACCCAAGACTCAAGTCAGGGGACCAGAAATACTAACACCATTCTAATAATATGAAAATGGAACATAAGTATAATAAAAACACACACTGCAGTACATACACACCCCAAAGTCCCAAAGGGACAAAATGCTAACAGGACATAAGTAGTGCCCACTAAGTTGCCGCACCCACCAAGTAGAGGTTCTGAGAGGGGCAGGTTGGGGGAGGTCTATAATATAGCAGGACTCCATTAGAAGAAACAACATTACTAAGGTGAGTAATTTTTCTTCAAACAACATGAAGTCTTGCTATATTACAGACATTAGCAGAATACACAGCAGTACCTCCATGGAGGAGGGCAGAACCTACTTAGGAATAGGCTCTGAAGAACAGCTGTGCCAAACCGAGCATCTCTCCTGGCCTGGACATCCAGGAGTAATGCTTGGTAAAAGTGTGTACCGTTTTCAAGTAGCAGCCTGGCAAATCTCTAATAAAGGAATGTCTCTGGCAGCAGCTAGAGACGCAGCTATACCCTGGTAGAATGAGCCCTCAAACCGGGGGCTCTGCCCACTTCTGATAACAAATTGGATACAAGAGACAATCCATCTGGCTATTGATCTCTTAGTGGCAGGTTGCCTTTCCCAACTTCACCATAGGTAAGGAAAAGTTGGAGGATTCGAACCTGTGACCTGGAGTGCACTCTATATAATAACTAAGAGCTCTCTTAACATCCAGGCTGTGCAACCTCCTCTCACGAAGAGGTGATCAGTGAAAAATACTGGAAGGAGATAGATTGATTAAGATGAAATCTGAAACCACCTTAGGCAAAACTTCCTATTAGTCCTAAGGACTACCTTATCCCTGTGGAAAGAAATAAAGTCAGTCTCCACTGACAAGGCTTGCAATTCACTTATGTGTCTGGCAGAAGTGATAGCCACTAGAAAAACAGTTTTCCAAGTTAGGTACTTAAGCTCTACAGAAGACAGAGGTTCAAAAGGGGGTTGCATTAACTGGGCAATGCAAACATTAAGGTCCCAAGCAGGGGCCGGTTCCCGAAAGGGAGGATTAGTATGGAGTAATCCCTTAAAAAACTTGGAAAACACAGGATGAAAGGAAAAAGGGGATGACTTTCCTGCTGACACAAAAGCAGACACAGCTGCCAAATGAACTCTCAGGGTAGCTGGTCTGAGACCCAAGAATTAAGATGTACCATGTAATCTAACAAAATGGGCAATTCAGCAGATTCTGGAAATATTTTCCCAGCACACAAATGGAAAACCTTTTCCATTTAGAACTATAAGTAGCCCTAGTGGAAGGCTTTCTAGAAGCCTTTAGGATCTCAAGAACACCCTGAGAGAGGTGTAAATCAGCAAACTCTAACTCCTCAAGAGCCAGGCCTTGAGGTTGAGGATTGAGGTCCGGATACCAAACCCTTCCCTGGGCACAAGTCAACAGATTGTGATTCCTGGGAGGCACAGGGAAGATGGACTGTCAGAGACAGAAGGAGTGGGTACCAGGGCTGCCTGGCCCAATCCGGGGCAATCAGAATCACCCTGCAAGGCTGAGATCTGATTTTGACTAGTACTTTGAATAGGAGAGGAAAGGGAAGCATAGAGGAACTTCCCTCCCAATCCAGAAAAAGGCATCCAGGGAACTAAGCCCAGCACTGGAGGCCTGCAACAGAACAGAGAGAAGTTTGTGATTGTCTGGGGCTGCAAAAGATCTATCTGAGGATGCCCCACCTGGCAAAAACATCCCAGCACTTGAGGATCCAGGGACCA
Source organism: Neoceratodus forsteri (assembly GCA_016271365.2). NCBI lineage: Eukaryota > Metazoa > Chordata > Ceratodontiformes > Ceratodontidae > Neoceratodus > Neoceratodus forsteri. The sequence continues at coordinate 586,374,331 of JADMNL010000022.1, forward strand.
TTGTGATGGCCCTGGGAAATCCTGCTGAGGGCATCCACTAGGACATTGTCCTTCCCTGGAAGATGAACTGCTATGAGGGAAGTGTTCAGGGAATAGGCCAGAGACCACAACTTCATTGCCTCGGTGCACAGGCCAGGACCGAGTGCCCCCTGTTTGTTGATGTACCACATTGTTGTGGTGTTGTCTGTTCTGACCTGTATCACCTTGTCATGGACAGATGCAGAAAAAACTTGAAGAACTAAAAAGACAGCTCTGAGTTCCAGCAAATTGATGTGGAACAGAGATTCCTGGGGGGACCAAACTCCCTGAGTGGAAAGGTCGCCCATGTGGGCTCCCCAACCCAGAAGGGAAGCATCTGTAGTGAGAGTCAAGTCGTGAGAAGGGGACCTCCGCTCTTAAATTGCTCTGATCCTGCCACCACTGGAGAACTAGGATCAAGGTTCGAGTCACTGGGACCAACTTGGAAAGGGGGTCTCTTCTCTGAGACCAAAAGGTTCTCAAGTGAAACTGAATGTCTCTCATCTGAAATCTGGCTCCCTGCACAACAGCTGTGGATGCAGCCATGTGCCCCAGGAGCTGCAGAAAGTGTCTTGCTGGTGAGAGACCTGCAGAGTGAAGGAAGAGGCCAGAGCCACTAAATTCCTTACCCTTTCTGGGGAAGAAAGGCTCTGCTAGCTTTGTGTCCAATTCTGCCTATAAAGGCAGTACCTGGACTGGTTCCAGAACCGACTTTGGTAGGTTTAACAGAAAACCCAGGGAGGTGAGAAGCTGCTGGGTGACCTGCAGGTGAGATTTTACCTGTTCTGGGGACTGGCCTACAATGAGCCAGTCGTCTAGATAAGGAAAAACAGCAATCCTCTGCCTCCTTAAGTGGGCCACTGCCACTGCTAGACACTTTGAATACCCTTGGGGCAGAGGTAAGGCCGAAGGGCATTGCTCTGAACTGGTAATGACCTGAGGGCAGTTCGAATCTGAGGTACTTTCGATGGGATCTTCTGATTAGGACATGGAAATAGGCATCCTTGAGGTCCAGGAGGCTAGCCAGTCCCCTGGCCTTAGGAAAGGTAAAATCATTGCCAGAGTTACCATTTTGAACTTTGGTTTCAAAAGATGCTTGTTCAGATATCTGAATCTAAAATAGGCCGCCATTCTCCTGTCTTTTTTGGGGTAAGGAAGTATCTGGAATACAGACCCCTGCCCTAATGCAGGGGAGGAACCCTTTCTACTGCTCTGAGAGCTAACAGGGATGAGACCTCTGTTTCCAGAGCGAGGGTCTCTGAAGCACTTGCACGTAGAAAAGTCTGCTTCTCAACAGGAAACTTTTGAAGCTGAGAACCAGACCCTGGCTTACTACTTCCAGAACCCACTTGTCTGAGGTTAAAGAAGCCCAATTCTGACTGAAGTAAGCCAGCCTGCCCCCACTGGTACAGGAGAATCGGCCCAGGGCACCTCATCAGGCGCCTGTTTGCATGGGAGCTTTAGGCTGGGGGTGGGGCAGGTCTGCCCACCCTCGTCTGCCCCTGCCTCTGAAGAAGCCCTCTGAGCATAGGCAGAGGGCCTGAGTCTGGTAGAAAGGCCTATGAAAGGCCTACCCTACCCTGGGGCATGCCTTTGAGCAGTGCTTGCCGCTCCTTAGCCTGGGCACTCTTGTAAGTAGTCCTATATTCATCCATCTTCTTCATGTAATTCTCTGTCTGCTCTCCAAACAGAGAATTTCCCACCACAGGAAAATCCATAGCCTTAGTCTGGGTATCCTGTGACAAACTAATACACCCTAAGCCAGGCCAACCTAGAAAAGCTACAGATGTGGCCATGACCCTGAGGAAACATCATTAACATCCACAGCAGCATGAAACTGAACCTTAGAGGCTTCAATGCCATCAGCAGCCACCTGTTCTAGTTCACTAGCCAGCTGGCCATGGGCCTCTTGGCTAGTATAACAGTATCCCATCTAGATTTCTGATACCTAGCTACATAAGCCATATAATTTGCTTGCCTGAGTCCCAGAGAGGCTGCCATATACTGTTTTTTGCCATGGCATCAATCTTCCTGGAATCCTTGTCAGGAGGATGTGAAGCCAAGGAAATATTAGCTTTATCACAGGCAGCCTGAACTACTAACATGACTGCATTGCTGAAAGAATTCTGTATCAGGACCTGACAATGTATACCTTCTGTCCATCTTTTTATCTACAGGAGGCACAGAATTAGGAGCTTTTAAAATTTTAATTGTTTGTTTCCTAAAAGACTTAAGTAAAGGAATAGACAATCTCCTAGACTCTGAAATATCCATCATTTCTACAAATCAGGCTCCTCTTGCTCATCCACAGCCTCTTCTAAAGCAAGCTGGAGGGTTTCAGCAACTTTTTTATAAAACATAAAATGAGATGGGGACTCAGACAGCATAGGGGGAGATTCTAAAGGTCTGTCTGGGGAGATGTCCGGTTCAATGGGCACACCCAGACCTTCCCAGCCACATTCATACTGTTCATAATCCTCCTCCCTCCTCTGGTTCATAAAATTCCTCAATATCATAATCCTGAACCACTGGGACCAGGCGAACCGACCTTTTACCAGATAGTGGTGGTTCGGACGGACCTGAGACAGTGACTGGACAATTTGTATAGCTTTGCTATCTCTGCAGCAGTTGGAGAAGAATTTGGACTCCAGACCTGCTGATTTTCTTGTTTTCTTTACTGGAATTGGTTCCTCAGAACCAGCTTTTCTTTGCCGAGGAAGTCTGGCCTGGTCGGGAGGCTTCTCCCTCTGGATCGGTTGGCACCCGAACCCAGGGCTGTATCGGGTCAGCGGACTGCAACTCTCGTTCCTGAGCCTGCCCAATCTTTTTCCAGGGTGGCTGCAGGAAATTCTTATACCTGGCAGTCTGACTGGAGTGGTCAAACCCCAGACAATAAACACATGTGGTGTGTTGGTCAGCCTTGGCAAAGACTTCCCCACAAACATCACAGTGTTGAAACCCAGTGGGCCCGGTTTTTCTTTTGGGTTTCTCAGACATAATGCCAGCCTAACCAAAAACTTGCCCTTTTAACGGCAGTGCCAGGCAAGACACCCTTATCGGTTCCTAACCGTGTCACGGGTATTGGAAAAAACCGTAATAAATCCGTTTTTTTTAGAACCGATAAGAACCGGGAACCGCACTCTAAAATAGTAACTTTTAGTTTTAAATGAGTTTTAAACCCACTGATCGGTTCAAAACCGAACCGATAACTTACAAGTTCCACAGACAAAACCTTCATTTACTTCACGGTTACCACAGATAGCTTGAACCAAACGGTTTTATGTTAAAATAAACTATTCTCGGTTAAACGACCGAGAAAACACTTTTAAACCGAGAAATGAACCGAGCAGAAGGAGAAATCTCCGGAGCGACTGTTCACTGAGGCGGAGTAAAGAATCTGACAGTTCAAGTTTGAAATGACACAGGTAGAGCTGCTCTCGTGCCAAAATTCTATTTTGGAATGGTTTTAACCATTTCACTCCGGGGCAGTTCTAGAGCTGGATCAAACTGCTAATGTCTATAATATAGCAAGACTTCATGTTTGAAAAGTGATTTCGCGATCGCTGCGCAGAATCACCTTTCGGGACAGATTAACGAAACGACAGTGCCACTGTTCATGAGGGGAGGTCCCAAAAAGCCCATGTTGCAAATCTGGTGAAAAAATTACAAACAATGACTGCGTTAAGAGCGTGCACTGTGCAGTTTCTATGCACGTTCGTAACTTTGCCAGTTTTTAATATTTTCAATCCAAATTTTCAACACTGCCATTTTTCACACCTCCTTATGAACAGCACAGTTGTCATTTTTCACATCCTTCCCAAACTTTAAAAAGATGCATCACTCTCTCCTTGTAAAACATGCCCTATGTTCCTGTTTTAAACCCCCCCATAGGGTGCTTGACATCCCCTTACTCAGCTCTCAAAATGTCAATTTTGCTGACCTCTTATTACTGTTATATGTAGCACTTACCATGGATTATGTGTTAAAACTGTACTGCACTATGATTGTATGCTTATTATGTTTTATACTATTGTGTATTTTCATGCTATTGTCCATCATATTAGCAATACTGTTTGCGTCACAAAACATTGCGTAGATGTTTCCTTGTATGGTTGATTACCTCTGAACCATAACTGTTATTTGTTTTGCCTGCCAATTTTGTATTGTAACCTCCCAGGTCATGTCTGAAAAAAAAATATTTTGTGGATATGACACCTTACCTGGTAAACATAAACTAAATAAAATAAAAAGTGTTTTCGCACCTGTGGTGCAGAATGGCGAGGTCGCTGTGAGAAATCAACTCCTGGGACAGATTAACACAATCACAGTGTTATTGTTCATGACAGGAGGCCCCAAAATGTCCTGTTGAAAATTTGGTGGAATAATTCCAAAACATGATTGCGTTACGGGCGTGCATTGCACAGTTTCTATGTACGCCCTTAACTTCACCAATTTTTCTTATTTTCACTCCAGATTTTCAACACTGTCATTTTTTTCACACCTCCTCATAAACAGTACAGCTGTCATTTTTCACATCCTGCCCGAAATGTGTTTCCATACCTGTGGCGCTAAATGGCGCAGTTGCTGTGCGAAATCACCTTTCAGGATTAAGTAACGAAATGACAGTGGCACTGTTCATGGTGGGGTCTAAAAGCCCATGCTGAAAATCTGGAGTGAAAATACCAACGAACGCCCAGGGTGTTAGGGTTTCCAACCGTAACTCTCCACCCTGTAGAGACTGACAGGCATTGGGGGTGTGACTTGGGTCTGTCAGCCGTACTGCTCACAGCATTCCATCCCCCCCCTAGCCACCGACAGGCATCAAGGTGTGCCTTGGGGTCTTCAGCCTCAATATTTACCCCATTCTCCTATACTGCACTCATCAGCTTATTTCCTTATGGAATGGGGTGAGCGCAAGGGCTGAAAGACCCCAAGGCACACCTCGACACCTACAGGGTGGGGTGAGGTGGAATGGCATAAGCGTTATGGAAGATGACCCAAAGACACACCCCCAACGCCTTTCAGTTTCTGCGGGGTGGGGGGGTTGGCGTTAGTTCAATATTTCACTGCCATTCCTATTATGCACGTCTAACTCCTGCACTACCAATGCCAGAAAGCCAACATTCCGCATTGACAAATTCTTGTTATTAAATAGCTGTTGTAACAAGGGAGGAGCAGGAGGGCTGTGCAGATGGTTCCTGTGCTACACCAGAAAGCACAATAAATACCTGGACTTTAAAGCAATGACTGTTTTGCCTTGTCTTGACGTTTTACAGATTATGCTCTCTCAAATTACACTATGATGGCCAGTTGGTGGTACAAGCCAAGTGGGAGTCAGAAAGGAGTCCAAGAGTTTTCATACCGATAACTAGTTGAGGACCAGTGACTGTAAAAATGTACTGGTGCTGGAAATGCATTCATCTGTGCATTCTGATCTGATGACTTACAAGTTAAAGAATACTGACGTTCAGCTACATAGAAACATAGACTTTGACAGCAGATAAGGAACTCTTGGCCCACCCAGTCTGCCCATTTCCCTACCTACAGAATAAGCTGCAGATCCTAGTTAACCAACAGCCTATTTCTTCCTAACCCCCACAAGAATTGCCTTATGTCTGTCCCATGCATTCTTGAATTCTTCCACAGTTTTAGACCCCACAACCTCCTCCGGAGGGCTGTTCCATGCGTCCACCACCCTCTGTGAAAAAATACTTCCTCACATTGCCCCGAGCTGTCCCCCTCTATCTTCAAATTGTGTCCCCTTGTTCTTGTACATCTCTTTTTCTGAAAGATGCTACCCTCTTGGACTTTTTGATTCCACGGAGGTACTTAAAAGTTTCTATCATGCCCCCCCTTTCCTCAAGGATATACATATTAAGCTCCTCTAGTCTCTCCTCGTATGGCTTCTCTTGCAGACCCTGCACCATATTAGTTGCCCTCCTCTGGACTGCCTCCATCCTTTCTATGTCCTTGCGGAGATGGGGTCTCCAGAACTGGATGCAGTACTCCAGATGGGGTCTCACCAACTGTCTGTACAGAGGGATAACAACTTCCTGTTTTCTGCTGGGGATGCCTCTCCCTATACATCCCAGTATACCCCCAGCCCTCCATACTGCCTTCTCATATTGCTTGCTAACCTTAAAGCTATCTGATATGATTACCCCCAGGTCCCTTTCCATTTTTGTTGTTGTTACTACCTCCCGATAATGAAATAAGGCTAATGAGGTAAGCACATATGTTGGCAAATGCCATGGTTGGATACAAAATCAATCTCAGATTCAGAACAGACAAATGAATGTTTGTTCAGTGTTTGTATGCCAGTTTCAGTGATTGCCCCAGTATCCACTGGTCCACAGGACTAAAATCAGAATGTCCCAGACAAAGGACCAGTGGAATGTTTGAGCCCTTAACTATGACCCGCTCCTTCTAAAGCTAGGGGTATCTGAACTACATTACAGAACACTTAAGCCTGCTAATGATACAGGTACAAACAGTTCAGTACACACGATCAACAAGGAATCATTTTTGTGCTTCACAATCCTTACAGATCCCACATGGGGTCTTCAGTAGGAGGTAATGCAAGCCCTGATTGAACCAAATGCCAAGGAGTAAAACAGTCTCAAAATCTTTTCCTATCTCAGGCAGTTCTAGAGTTAGTTCTGCTTCAAAATGGGTAGTGAAAAAAACAAACACGATAACTGCAACACAACTGTCGCTATAACTCTCCAAGCCCAAACACTCTTTCCACCCAGTGTCCTGGTTTACTAGACCTGACATCACGTGGCAATGCTTCTTGTTTACTACACAATATTCACATCCGAACAAAGCAGAAAAGTGTGCACTGGGATGGAGGTGCTCACAGTAAAAATCGACAAAAGCAAGAAAACCGGGCAGTTACCACATCAATAAGGTACAGGACACCACGCTAATTCAAATAAAAAGCAGCTTTATTCATCAAAAAACAGCACCTGTGTGCCCACCTGACGCGTTTCGGATAAGGCCCTTGAGAAAGGGCCTTGTCCAAAATGGGTCAGGTGGGCACACAAGTGTTTTTTGGCGAATAAAGCTGCTTTTCATGTGAATTAGTGTGGTGTCACATGGTTCCATGTAAAAATCGCAAATCAAAAATCGCTAAAATCAATAGCGCGAAGCAAAATGGTGACCTGCAAAATAGTGTCTGTAAATAATGGTGCTTACCTATTTCGCCGACTTCAATAAAAGCTCACCATCATAATCCAGTCTTTCATATGGTCAGAGGATCCAAATAATCGATAACCCATACTCTGTTTACTTTGTCTACAACGATCCTGTATTTCCTGTTACCCAAAATGCAGCAGCATACATTATAAAGGGGTACTGCTATATTAGACTGCATTTCATGGAGATAGGTGGTGAGAGATCGAGATGGAGACGTTTGAAACAGTCGCGAGCCAGAAAGGCAAGCCACTGGCTATACAGGCAGGCTTTCTGTACATAAAAAAGACAAGGAAAGGGGTGACAAGATTTATTGACGCTGTGCAGTTGGTCCAAAATTCTCCTGTCTGGCTCAGATGCACATGGTAAAGAACTCTGTTACTTCCGTACTGAAAGAGCATACTCTCACACCTGATGCTGGGGAAGCTGGGGCTCGCAAAATCATGGCCAGTGCACGCGAACCAGCATGGAGACCACTTCACAGGTGGTCGGCACGCACAACCACTGCCCCCGAGTCTATAACCGGTCGTTGCCAGGAGTGCCACTGATGAAAAGAACTATACAACGGATCAGACAGGTTGAGCGTGGCTGTCCTGTCACTCCTGCTTCTGTACAGGAACTGCAGATCCCCTTAGAATTTCAAACCACTTATTCTCGAGAAAAATTTCTCCTATATGACAGTGGCAAGGAAAAGGATCGCTTCCCTGTGTTTGCCACGGAAGGTAATGTTAAAATGCTACAGGAGTGCAGCCAATGCATGTTAGATGGCACTTTTAAATCATACCCCTTGTTATTTCAACAGGTGTACACTATTCATTGCCTTAAATCAGGAGAGGTTGTAACGGCACTGTATGTTCTTATGTCGACAAAAGTTCAGCAGCATACTATACGCTATATGAATTACTACAAGCAATGTGGCCAAACTTGAACCCAGAGTCTGCTTTAATGGACTTTGAAAGAGCTGCATGACTTGCATTTAGTGCCTGTTTTCCAAATGAAGAGATACGTGGCTGTTTTTTCCATTTTGCTCAGGCACTTTGGCGGAGGATACAGAAGCTCCCATTGGTGCTAGAGAAGTACACTGAAGATCCAGATTTTGCCCTACATCTTCGCATGTTGTCGTCTTTGGCTTGTGTCCCTACAGAAGATGTGGTTTCAACATTTGAGGAGCTGAAGAGATGGGAGTTTTTCAGTGTTAATGCTAGCCTTATAACACCCCTAATTGAGTACTTTGAAAGTACATGGATCGGACAACGAAGGGGCAGGACTGGTAGAAGAAGTGCTTTATTCCCCCCACACCAGTGGAATTGTTACATGGCAACAACACAGGGAATGGCTCGTACGAATAATGTTGTGGAGGGGTGGCATCGGGGGTTTAATAGCCGTCTAGGTGCTTGTCACCCAACTATTTGGAAATTCATTCTGTGCCTGAAAGAACAAGGACGGCTGACTGAGATGAAGCTGGAACAAATGATTTCTGGAGCCAGCACAAGTTCCAGAAAAAAAAAAAAAAGTATAAAAACATGGACGAAAGAGTTGTTTCCATTGTGAAAGAATATTCACATTGAAGCAGATACGAATATCTGCGAGGGCTGGCATACAATTTTCAGTTCCAGGTCTAAGTGAAAGCAAGTACTGAAAAAGGAGGCTGTTTTACAATTAATGCACTATTGGTGGAGGATTCAATAAAGTAAACCAAGTCATCGAGACTTGTTTTCTACATTCCCCCTAGGGTTTCAAAATTATTAGCCACCATGGCTAAACAGACCCCATATTTTTTAGCCACTGCAAAAGATCCTTAGCCACACATGCATAATGGTAAAAATTTCAACCGAGTTTTTATTTTAATGCAGATATTTAAGTAGTAACATGTTTACAGCACTTACACAAATATGCACAAATCTGTACTAAGTTTTTTTTTTTTTTTAAGTTATCAGGAAGCTAAGCAAGTCCTGGCACAGCATATAAACATAGTTCGTTATATGCAAGTTAAGGTGGTGATGGCCACTAGCCAGGTCAGTTTGGAAAAAATGTATGCGTGCAGTAAGCATTGTTTGATGCAAGCTCACAGTCTGAGCGTGACGAAATTATATGGGACACACTCTGTAGCGTTGATTGGTGGAAATTGAACAGGATGAGATGCAGAAATGTTTATGTGTGACTCACTCCGTAAAATAAAGTTATTGAAAATGAACTTTGAGACTGTGTCTTTTATTTTATGTAGTCAAGAATATATCACACACCACACACATTTTGTATGCACCCAGTGACAGTGCCTGTGTGTGTGTGTGTGTGTGTGTGTGTGTGTGTGGGGGGCACAGATTTATGCACAACACTTTAGCGAAAATGTATTTGGTATGCTCTACCACTTTCATATATTTGTTTCTTACATTCACAGAACTTCAAAATTAAGTAGCTTGCTGTAACAGCGTTTCCTTTTTTCACACTTCATAACAGACTGCAGTAATGCACGACACTGGACACTACCCTTGTTGCCTTAGCTCACTCTCTTTCTGGTAGATCTGCCATTGCTTAGAAACTCATTAATGTGCTGTACATTTCATTTAGGGTTTTTTTGCCTGTTAAATCTTCTCCTGACCTGCTTCCCTAGGCCAGTACCTGTCCCTGGCTAAATTTTATGTTCTGTTTATATTCTCTAGCAGCTCCTTAGTTATTTACCCTTCCTTGTGCTGCTCCATTCACTTGTCTCTGCTTGTCTTAAGTAATAATCTCTATACTTTTGCGTGCCATTTTTAAGTTCCCTCTCTCTCCTGCTTCTCTGCTTATTGTGTTTTGCTCAATTAGACTTGTTTTGCTTCTGTCTTATTTTTGTATCCCTGCTTTTAGTTCCCCAATATAATTCTGTCACAGTCTTTTACTCTCCCTTTATTTCAGTGGCTTCTGCTGCTCTCAGATATTTCATATGTTGCACAGTCATGTGTGTCCAGTTTTTTTTTTTACCCTGCTTCTCTTATATTGTCTTCAAAATCTTTTTTCTCTCAGACTCCTTCTCTTAAAATAATATTCTTTACTTTTTCTGACTTCTCTTTCAGTACCTTGCTTCTCTCATATTTATATCCCCTACTTTAGTTCTCCAAAATACATAATTTGTCAGTCTTTTACTCTCTTTATTTCAGGGGCTTGTTCTGCTTCTCTCAAATATCCAATGTTGCACTGTAATGCGTGCCCTTTTGTTATCCTGCTTAATACATTATCTTTTCAAAATCCTTTGTTTTTTTCTCAGTACCTTCCTTTCGAAAAATATTCTTTTGTATATAGAGAAATTGTAGAATATAATAAATCTTCTTCTTTATGTCTTTTACTCAATTTTACAAGATTGTGGTTCTTTAAAGCTTCTTTAAATTCTACCAGTCTGTTGCAGAATAATTAACTGCGCCTTTATTTTATATCCCTCTGCTTCACTGTGTTTAATTCAGTCATGTTCCTTTACTCTTGTCTTGACAATGTGGTGCCCGGTTTATAATTCCCCCTCTCTACCAATTCTCCTTTGTAAAATTCTGAAGTTATTTCTTAAATTGCCTTTCAAGAGCAGCCTAAGTCTTTCAGTCTTTCTCTATGCAAGAGTGCATGCGCAAGTCTTATCTACAGTCGTCCCCACCCTTTTTTAATACAATTCAACATTTTTTTCTCTCCTCTACTCCCCTGCCTACCTACTACACTGACTAGTGGCAAAATTAAGAAATTTTTTTATTTGTTCTAAACTTCATTACGAGCACTGACAACAACTTGCTGCCGAGTTCTTCTGCCAGTGTTTTGGGCAAAAGGGAAGTGGTGAGTGGTCAGGAACTGTTGCGCTGCTGTGTGCGCTCAGCGAGGGAAACTATGCGTGTATTTGCCTTTATAAACACTCCTTTACAACGGCAAATTATGCCACGGTTTCCCTATGGGGGAAAGGGGAAGCCAGTTATTATATACAGAATAATCTACAGGGACTGGTATGTAAAGAGATGTTTTTTTGTTTTTTATTTACACATACCAGAGTTGTGTAATGCTACTACATTACACCTCAAGAGCAAAGCTTGAGGGGTTTAACCAGGCACCAAACACTAAGGGGGTGGTACTAGAGCAAGATGCCAAACTCCAAGTTTTTTGTTAAAGGGACACGGTCAACCATTTTTGTATCATATGATCTCTAGTTTGAAGGACCCACATTTTATGATCGTGTACCATCTCTAAAATTCAGCAGTGTTGCTGGCTGTTTTATCTGCTTCCGTTCTTAGTAGAACTGCAATGCATGCTAATGGCATAATTATACCTAACCTTACTTTGATTAACATCTTTGATCTACTATTGCATCATACTTGCTCAACATTAGGAACACTCCCAAACAGTGCAGCCACTCATGATGCAATAGTCTCCTCTCCTCCCGCTCCATCATGAGTGGCTAGACTGTGTTTAGGGGTGTTCCCAAGGTCAGGAATGATGCAGAGGGAGTTAATCAAGAACTGTAAACAAACTTGTTTCGTGTGGTAACACCAGTATGGTGGCAGTCTGTTTTCCACTTTTAAAAAGAAAAAAGGAATCCAATTCAAACTACCAGCTGTATCACAAGTCTCTACAGAATGTAACCAATCATAAACAACATGCATTTTAAATAAGAAACACTTTAAGGCCTTGTAGGTTGACAGAGTTTCTTTAAATGCTAATATATAATGTACTGATATGGTTAAGGTCACCACTCTTACAGATTTAAGAGTGGTCTCATATTCTTAGGGCATCCTCAGAACTGCTCGACCCTAACAATCCACATGAGATCGCTCTTACAAACATAAGACTGGTCTTCCCGGCTGTTTTAACATAAAAATTAACAACAACCTGTTTTTCAAGTTCTAAAACACTTTAAGAACACAGTCAACCACCTATGGCCTCAAATTGTCCTTATTTTAAAATATTCATTTTATGGTTGCTCACATTATATAGAATTTGCTGATGTAGTTGGTAGCTTGACTCAGATTCCTTTTTTCTTTTTAAAAGTAACAGACGGCCCACAATACTGGTGTTACCACACAAAAATTTGTTATTTATCCTTAACTCCCACTGCGTCTTTCCTGAACTACTGTAGTAGTAGCAGTAGTATACTTTTATTCATTGACAAAGAAAGGGAGTAACTCAGTTGAGCAGTGCTCATTTACAATGAGGTCCCAGAAGGCATTCGGATGAGACGTTAAACCGAGGTCCCATCTCCCTGGATTGGTGGTAGATCCCACAGCACTTATCGAAGAGAGTAGTAGAATTTCCCCGGTGTCCTTGCCAAATTTCTCTCAGTCACTAAAAATGCCACCAACAGCTTAATCTGGTTCAAGGTCAGTTGGCATTCATCTGTATCCCCCTCCCGGGCCCGGGTCGTGCCTGAAAATAGGCAGGATTTGTCTAGTGCACTTACCCGGTCAACAAAAACTAAATAAATAAATACAGTTTTCATACATACATCACTGTATTATACACATCTTCAATATAATACAGAGCAGTAAACCTTAAATTGCACAGTGCGGAGGGAGTGGGAGGAGAGCAAACTATTGCATCATAAGTGGCTACACTATTTGGGGGTGTCCCCAATACTGGGTCAATCAGCTTCCCTTAACACAGTAGACACTCGTGATGCAGTGGGAGGAGGGGAGACTCTTGTCTTGAGTGGCTACATTGTTTGGGGTTTTACCATGTCTAGGAAGTATCCCATAGGGTTTCTAACAGCCCCGTATTTTAAGGGACAGCCTGTATTTTAATAAAATATTGCCTGTTCCATATGAAAGCAATATGGTACACCTTTTATCCTGTATTTCATGTTGGCTAAGTTGCCTCTATGAAGCAGAATTAGTTTCCCATTTTTCCCAGCGGCTAACATTAGCTGCAACACTGCCAGCACCATTATGCAATTGGGACAACAGGGGATGCAAGCTTGAAGCAGGAATCTGATTGGCCGCCGTCATGGAGCATGCAGTAGAGAAGAGCGAGCTGACACAGTGGCAAAGTGCTGATTGCTAACTTGAAGACAGAGAGAAAAAAAAACACGACTAGCAAAACCCGACCCGAGCAAGTATGTTAAACGGGTAGGGGTCATTTCTGTACTTCACTGTCGTGGGATTAGGTAGGGTAGGTGAAAATTTATCAGCAATAAGCAGCCAGAGACCCAGGCGGAAGTCGTCTGCGAAGAAGAAATCCTCAACAGGCTCCTCCGCACTCCGCAATTTAAGTTCCCTCAGATTTTATCAGGTCTCAAATTCTTCACAGCTCGGCTGGGACGGATGCACATTTTTAAGATTGATACTTTTTTTTTTTTTAATCAATAAAATGTGATCGAGTTAAAATACATTTGAACAAAACACAATCAATATGCAAATACATCAATGTGACAATCACATAAAACTAACCTAAAAGATAAACAGGCAGATTTGTTATTTGCGATCCATCCCCAGCAGCACAACTTCACTTTCTCCAGTTGGGGGGCTGGTTCTTCTAGCCAGAAAGAATCCAGCGTCGGGTGCTGTTCGTGGGGCTGGGGCCAAGGCCAGGCCAAGATCTCGAGCTGGTTTGGGCAAGTAACAGCCCCCACCCCAAGAAAAATGGAAAAGAAAAAAAAAATTTGTGCAGCTTTGCCATCCAGTCCACAACGCTTCCTCTCAACCATTTGAGACAAACTGGACAGAGACGAGTAAAATTAGGGTCAATCAGCTTCCCATCCCCACACAAATGGGAACACTGTGGCATCGAGGGAAGGAAACAGGTAAGAGATGGCAGGAGGCTGGGTGTTTTTCAGTGGTTTAATGCATGGCCTTTCAGCACTCGTAACAGCAGTTCCTCTTACCACTTTGGTACAGTTACTATTATTGAGGCTATCAATACAGTCTGATAAAAACAGGAAGTGAACAGAAATACATATATGCTCTTGCATCGTGAGCTGAAAAGGCTGGGGCTGTTCTTCAGGTGAGAAGGATATTAAGAGTACAGCAGTCTGTCTAAATCTTGTAAATATTCACTACCTGCTGGAAATCTAGTTTAACGAGAGAAGGTCCACAAGGAAATTTGGACAGAATCATTAAATCTCTGTCTCTGATGTTAGGGGCAGTTGAGGTTTACAGTTTTCCCCATCCAGAGCTGCAAGCAGTAGTACAAGAATTTCAACATCAAACAGCTGTACACCATCTACTGGCTGCTGGTACCTGCAAGTGCAACCACTGTTCTACTGTAAATCTGTAATCCTCATTTTGCTCTTTCTTGAGTATATATGGGTTGAAAATTGGCTTCCGGGGCGTTTACAGAGGTGGGTGGGATACTCTCCTCCCCCAGGAAGGTAATCAGTGGGGTCCTTCAAGGTTCAGTATTGGGACCACTCTTGTTCATTGTCTACGTCTCGGATACAAGGAGGGGGGTTAGAAATAGGTTGAGTCTCTTTGCAGAAGATTCAAAACTAGGAGCACTGGTGGATTGTAAAGAAGCGAGGGAGACAGTCCAGGGGGATCTGGATACCTTGGAGGTGTGGTCAAGGAGGTGGGGACTGAAATTTAATACTGGGTAATGTAATTTGGGGTTAAAAAATCCGGGGCATGTATACACTCTTTGGGGGTCACACTGCAAGCCACATTGGGAGAAAGGGATTTAGGGGTGGTGGTAGATGTCAAAATTAAGAATTCTGAAAATTGTAGAAGAACTGCAGCCAAAGCAAACAGGATACTAGGCTACACAGCCTGGGGAATTACGTCCAGAAGGAGGGAGGTGATCCTCCCTTTGTACAATGCCTTGGTCAGGCCGCAGCTCGAGTACTGTGTACAGTTCTGGAGACCTCATTTGAAGAAAGACAGAGCTGCTAGAGAGAGTCCAGAGGACAGCGACGAGGATGATTCAGGGCATGGAGGGGAAGCCTTATGAAGAGAGACTGGAAGAGCTTGGACTTTACACACTGGAGGAGAGGAGGGACAGAGGAGACATGATTGAGGTTTTCAAGTATGTAAAAGGAATAATCAGGAGTGGAACCATGAAGCTGCTTAGACTTAAAGGGGGGGGGGGAAGACAACCAGGGGACATGAGTGGAAGCTGGAAGGGGGAAATTACAGTGGGGAACGTAGGAAGCATTTTTCCACTGAGAGGGAGGTGAAGCCATGGAACACGCTGCCCGGGGAGCTGGTGGAGGAAGGCACAGTGGAGGGCTTCAAGAAGGGATGAGACAGGTACAAGGGGAAACTGAAATCAAAGAAGATCCTCTCGGGGCCTGGGGGGTGGTAAGGCGAGCAGCCACTAGGTTGTTGGCTTTCGAGCAGACAAGACAGAGCATTTGGCCTATTCTGCTGGCTTTTAGTATGTTAGTATATATGTAGTACCCAATACATAATATATATAAATATTCCATAATATATAGACATTAACCTAGATGATAGTTGCTTTCAGTCTTTAGCGTTCTGTCTACATTTGTTCATTATCTTCTGTTAACTACTCAACCAAGCAGATGTACTATTTGGAAACTCTGATGCATATGTTTTAAAATTCTCTGAAAACAGATTATTTGGGTCGCCATACCTGAATCAATACCTTCCGCGATGTTGGCCTTGGAAGTGTTGGGGGTGTCCTAAGAAATCTGTCCCTTATTTTTGAAATACAATGTTGGCAACCCTAGGTTATCCAATGAGAGCAGATCAAGGATTTGAAACAAAAAAAGGCTAGTTATCATGACACTATTAGCATTTATGTCAGTTCTGCTAAGAAAGGAAGTGGATAAAAACAGCAACATCAATTAACTCTAGAGACAGTAAGCAATAAAAAATGCAGGGTTTTATCTAGAAATGATGCAAAACGAGCGGACAGTGTCCCTTTAATAAGTAATAATTAACAATTAACATGAACTACATAAGCAGCCTGTTTTGCTTGGAATAGAATAGTATGTTTAGTCAAGCCCTCAGTTACCGCATAACTAATATAAGCCTCAAGACTAGAACTTGGCAGTATTATTCAAGATGCCCCCTAAGCAGAAGCTATGTGACAAACTGCACTAGAAAACTTCCTTTGGCAAGCAAATTTTCCATAGCTCAAAGCACAAAATAATCAGAATGATCTCCCCAATAACCAGCTGAATAATGTGTCAAGTCTGCAGTACCTGGCCAGCACAGAGCTGGTGAGACAGCGCTCATTACAAAGAAGCAAAACCCCAACTAAATAACAGCAACAACTTTACAGGCAGTTGTTATGCAAAGAATCAACTCCCCATGACTGCTACTGCAAGGCCAGTGAGCACTTCTGAGTTTTAGAATTTTCATTTCTCATCTGAAAAATTCTCTCCAAATCCTACCGACAACCTTTTCCAGACACAATAAGCGAAGAAATTAGTGACTTTACACAGCTCTCTAATGTTTAATAGACACTTACCATATTGCCCATACAGCCAAGTTAACTGCAAGGGGAAAAGGGCAATGTTGTATGACCACAACACTCGAATGATTTAAGTCTACTTGAGTACCTACCAAAACCTAAACTCCGTGAAACTTACAAGGTCAGTTAAAAACCATCATCTTTAAATTATAGATATTTCAACAGTTCTTTGATTCTAAAATAAATTATGCTATCAACAAATGTTATCAATTTTAGTAATTCACCATGTTCAACTCCTTCAGTTCCAGCCTTCTGAAATCTGTTTTCCAGCATCAGTTGGATCTGCTGTGGATGAAGTCTGCAGCATGGAGAATAAGGTTCACTAGCTGTTTTCAGCTTTATCTTTTTATGAATGCTCACAGGGTTGCATATTCCACATCCTCATGCACAATGTCAGTTCTGGTCATGTGACTGAAGCTCCCTCTACAAAGTGAGCATGCCCAGTGGAAACCATTTCATGGTCCTCTGCAAACTGCAGCCATTTCAGACAGCCTGCAGTTAGAGAAGCTTCCACTGGAACAAATGTGGCACAGACCAACACAATCTAGTGCAAAGCCTGGTGCAGTATTCACTTAATGATTATTTGTAAATGTTGTGACTGGTCAGTAATATGCTCCCACCAGCATAGTAATGTGTAGGTCTAGCAGCATTTTAAAACATGTTTAAAGCTGGAAGACTAAATAAAACCCTACAATGTTTTGCTTCTGGTCACCTCAGCATTATAGTTAATTTACAAAACTCTTGGCCAAACCTTGAATTTTATCTGTTGCATATGGAACTGCAGTAGCAGCATAGCTACCTGAACAATGGTAATTTGCATCTAAGTACAGATATGCTTAGCAACACAATATTTGGGTAGAAGTGTAAGCTTAAACACTGCCTATTCCAGAGATGGGAATTTCTGAGTCTAGTACTGCTTGCATCCCCAACAACTGAACCAAATGAGGTATGTTTTCTGCTTAGTTGTATTTTGTTAGTGCTAGTGTAAAATAATCTTCACAATGAGTCCATTACAGTACAACTGGTTAGGACAGGTAACTAAATGCACTCATTGCTGAACTCAAGAAGAGCTCAGTATTCTTTTTATCGAGACTCAGCAGTAATGGCATGGGTTAAATCAATTTGACAGTAATTTTCCATCAATTTAAATAATGCAGAAGCAATATTTTGGATCATGCATGGTTTGTAATACAGAGCCTGAAGGTTCTGTATACTTGACTCAGGTTAGTCATCTTTCCACTAAAATCAAACTTCTGGCACCTTTTGGTTTATCTTCATTCATACAGTTCATGCAGGACTTGGGTTATTTCCATTTTTTGAACTATCTACATCCAAATATCAGGTACAAACTTCCAAAATAATGAGAACATATGTTTTTGACTTCAAAAAAGGGAAGGAAAAAACATTAAATAAGGAACGGTTTGATGGTATAGAAGCAAAATAATGTTTGATCTGGATTGCTGAAATAGGCTATCATTACCAATTATATCATCCGTAACTTCCAAAAATAGTCTCCGGTCAACTCTGGCATACAAAATACAGGAGTACCAAAATGTACTTTAACTTCCAGAAATCTGGAACTCCCAAATTTGGACCCATGAATTTTTTCTGACTTCCATAAAAATGTAACTAAACCCTGCAGGGCCTCCCCTAAAGAATGTATGCATGGGGGTGCCCCATCCTTTCACTGTGAGACTCCATGCTTTTGCAGCATCCTCCAATATGTTCCCTCGCTTCAAGGAAGAACGCTGGTCCCCAGTCCCACTTCAGGTAAAGTAATCTGAGAGACAGCAAAGAGGAAAACCCAGAAAGGAAAGGGTTAACTCCCACCGAAAGTAATGATGTAAAGTTAGAAGGAACCCCTATATCCATAATGTCGTCCCCCACCCTCATCACTTCAAAAGCAGGTATGAAGGAGTATACTGTGCATAAATGTACACGTTTAAAGGGGTTCCCAACCCACTCTACTTCCCCTGTTATCCAGTGATTCAACTGGTAAGCAGAAATTTGTCCAGGCTTACCTCTAAGACCTGTATGACAAAATTATAAAAAAGCTTACCTAATTCAAAATCTACTGAACAGATTGGCAAATCATGTTCTAGCTTACACCAAATTAAGGAAAAAGAAAAATAAGACTTGATAAATAGCTGCTTCTATAAACTACAGTACTCAGTATAATCATATATTTTATGTACGTGTTTAAATTGTAATTGGTGGTCAGGAAAGGCACACTAAGCCATGATAACATGTCTCCAAGTGTGTCCTGGGGGCAAGTTACATAAACCTCTTATCGACAAGGCGATTGCAGGCCGCAACACTGGGGAAAATCCCCTAGCATACTCTTGTACGTGGGACAAAGCATGCTGGTTGATTGAAACAGGATGTGAATACTCTAAATATTTTGTTTGCATGTTTCAAATGGCACATTTGGCTAAATATGATGCCTATTTTCATTATAGCAGCAGGACTGTGAATTATACGATTTGGTTTTGAAAACAGAGCATGGAATTCAACATATGTATGCTGCTGAGGCTAAACAACGCTCTGTTAAGTGTGTTTTTTAGAATGATGGCAAAATCTACCATAGCAGATTCAGACACACCTGGCTGTAATGTAAGTATTTAGCAGGCTGGATCTAGAGAGCTTTACATGTGAATCCTGTATCAGCGTATTGAGCAGATAGCCATCTTTGCCTAATCCCCCCTTTTTTCTTTTATCTAGTTTTCTTTTTTTTTTCGGTTATATAAGCGGTATTGTATATATTTTATTTTTCCTTTCTTCACCTTTGTATATAACAGTTTGTCTGGTTTTGTTTGTTTCATTGAATTACCATGATGTTGTATAGTTTTGTTTGTTCACTCTCCTGATTTTCAATAAAATTCTCCTAGCATACTCCAGACACTGTAAGTGCCATGGGATCTTCAACTTCCACCTGAACAGTCACCAGGATGGGCAGAACAGAACTTGGTAGAATATCTGGTCCAAAAGCTGGCCCGCAGGCAAAGTGGTAGCATTACCGCTTGCGACGTCAGCGACCAGGGTTCGGTAGCGAGCCCAGGCTGCTGGAGGGCCAGCCGGGGGGGGGGGGAGGAGAGGATCGAGCACCCAAAGGGTTGCTCTCCTTCTCCAGGAAGGGTGGGCTGCTGGTCCCACTGCTATGCTGCCACCTGGGTGACCACAGGAGGAGGTGCAGCAGAGATGGCAGTAGTATGGGGAGGGGTTGACATCGGCCAAAGGTCCAGAACGGAGGTACGTCTCAGCATGCCCTTGTCACCTTGGACCTCCTTGTGTGCTGGTGTCTGCGGAAGAGGGACCAGAAAATGGGAAAACCCCACGTCAGTTCCTGGAGACAGGCCCCGGTGCCACTGCCCACACAACTGGAGATCTGGGGAGAAGCTCAAGTGGGTCCGCCTAACACTGGACGTTGGCTGGGGGAGGGATGATGGGGTCTCCCTTCCACCCCGCCGGGGAGGGTTATCTGACAGATTGAAGGAGGGAGGGCTCACAGGTAGTGGAAGTTCCCAAGATCCCTGGCATAGCCCACTCGGTCGCCTTGGGAGTCCCCGAGGGAAGGAGCAGATGAGGTGAAGACGGGGCATAAAATAGCAAGTAAAAAAATATATATATATCCGATCCAAAGCACACCCCATGCTGCACTACAGTATCAGCTATTTTGTATTAGCCCAGGCTCCTGGCATGGGTCTAAAACCCACAACTTTCTGATCTCCTGGCTCCATAGACAAGAATGCAATCTAACAAGCCACTGACACACGTGTGTGTGTGTGTGTATTATATATATGTACTGTTTCAGCTGAACACTATATTTGAACTTGAAAAGAAAGAAGACAAAAAAAAAAAATATATATAAAACTGCCATTCTTGCTTTACAGACCGCTTTGCTTTCGTGGATATGAAGCTGGGGAGATTTGAGTGTGCATTAGGAACTGGACAAAAAAAGGCCAACTGAACTCATTTTTGTAAAATTAGCAGCATTTCCTCACAAATCCCTGCAGGCTGGGGTGGGGAATGAGGATCCCTATGTACCAACTGTAGCTACATTCCTCTGCAATTTATTTTTGCCACACTAGAGGCCAGTATTTAAGTAAGAAAAAGAAACCCTTCATGGATGATGGAGGATTGTTTGTAGCCGTACTGGTCTTTGTACTAAACGATGAACAAGGTAAGGGATTTGATGCCTTTTATTGGACCAACAAGAATGTTTCAGAACATAAGCTTTCGGACTACACAGAGTCCTTCAAGTAATGGCAGTGTCTTCAAAAAGTATAGCTTTTATTCAGTGGATAGTGTTATCTACTACCAGCAACAGAAAGTTGCGAGATTCTAAGAAGTTACGTACACTTTCTGTTGGCTATCCTGCTACTCTTTTTTGTAGAAACAGCCATTAACTGTAGGACTCTGTAGTCGGAAAGCCTATGTTTTGAAAAATTCTTGTTGGTCCAATAAAAAGTATCAAATCACCCACTTTGTTCATATGGACCACTGGACTAACTTTCAAAGACTACAGGCACAGTATCCTTCAGCAAGCATTTTTTGTACCTCAAGTAAAGCTTTTTCAAGCCTTGGGTTAGATGGCAAAGAAATCCTTTCATAAACTGGCAGATCTTCAGCGCAAAAGCCTAGTACAGAATTTATCTACTGTTTAAGTCAAGAGTCGATCCATTCTACTGCATACTGTATATCCACTCAGCATACTATGTACAGCTAAAGACAGGACACAGCAGTGATGGGGGTTTTCATGTTTGACTGTACAGTGTTACAGCAAATGTACACTGTGATTTATTTTACTTACATTAGTCAAAAAGCACTAGTTGTATTTCTGTTCTAAGAAAAATGACAATCATGTTTCTAAAGCAATACATTTATTTAGTCAAGATCCAGCTCTGAAGATGCTTCACATTAAGAGACCCATCACAAAACTAGCCTGAAATTCACTTTCAGGCTGCTGACACGATCTTACTGCTTAAACTGCTCATCTGATTTCAAGGCAGAAACTCAAAGTCTGCCACGAATCTTACAGGCCTTAGAAAAGGAAAAGCACAAGCAAGAGTTATGAAACAGCCACAGATTCAAGGCACTGTGCTGCAGTGGGGACACCCTTGTATTGATGTTTTACAGATCATGTTCTCTCATGATTAATGACAGCCAGAATTTATGTTGGTGCAAGCACTGTGCGAGTCACTTTCACACTCTGCTTCAAAGGTGCTGGTCAGAAATCTGCCAGAGTATCTTTGTACTGTTACCTGACATTTATACTGTAAATGATACAGGTGCAAACCTTTTAATGTACAGGGTTCGTGAGGTAGCATAACTCATTTTTCTGCTGCAGAATCCTGACAAATCCAATATGGGGAGTACAGTAAGGGGCTAACGCAAGCCTTGATGGACTAAACTAAAAGTCAAGGAGTGAAAAATATAAAGCAATGGATGAGTCTCCTAGAGGAATGTCTTCCTCCTCATGCATGTCTGGAGTCAGCTCTTCTTCAAAACTGATATGTATTCCAGTGAGTTGAAAATGTCGACTATTTGTAATACAAGCCATCTGTTTCAAAGGTAAAACTTCCACTACAACCCTAACCCCCTCCAAATGTTTAGTTCGGTAGAGTGACAACATGTGGCAAAGTTTACAACAGAATGTTCATGTCCTGATTACACACAGACTACCATCAGTGGTCTAAAAAACTTTCAAGAATGTTATTACCATCAACACACTACAGGGTTGCAGTCTGTTTTTACCTACAGTAGAATGTGTCCAATTAAGCCCTTTGTTAGGCCACAACTAATATGTGTCTCAGGCTTGGAACCTGGCAAATTATTTGCATCCTAAACAGAAGGGGTTCTGTGACAGAGCTCCATAAGATGTTGTAATTAATAAACATTTCAAAGCCCAGAGCTTAAAACAATCAGAATGGTCTCCCCAACTAGTTGAAGTCTGCAGTACCCAGTACAGAGCTGGTCAGAGTTTTCATTATACAACATCTACAAAGAAGCAGAACTCCAACTAAATAGTAGCCAACGCCTTTAGTGGCAATTTGTATGCCAATAATTTTCTCCCCATGACTAGTACTACATGGGCAGTGCTGAGTTAGACTTTCCACTCCCAAACTGGAGAATTCTCTCCAAATCCTGCCATCACTTTTGCCAGAGACAATCGAAGAACAATCACCACTGCATACAACTATCACATTGCATACACACTCACTGCCCACAGAGCCAAGTTAACTGCAAGAGAAAAGGCATGTTATAACCAGAACACTCAAAGGATTCAGGTCTACTTGGGTACCCCATCAAAACCTAAACGCTGTAGAACTTACAAGGTCAGTTAAAAATGATCAGCTTTAAATTACAGACGTTTCAACAATAATGTGTCTCAAATACATTATGCAACTATCACCAAATGTTAATTTCAATTCACCATGTTCAACTCTTCAGTTCCAGCCTTTTTAAATCTTTTTTAACACACTATAAACTGGGCTTGCTGTGGATTATGACTGCAGCATGGAGAATAAGGTTCACACAGTACCTTTTTTCAGCTCTGTCTTCTTTTTATGAATGCCTACATTATTGCATATTCCACATCCTCATGCACTCTGTTCTTGTCATGTGACCAAAGCTCCCTCTACACAGTGAGCATGCTCAGTGGAGACCATTTCACAGTCCTCTGGAAATTGCAGCCATTTCAGACAGCCTGCAGTAAGAGAAGCTTCCACTGGAGCTAATGTGGCACAGACAAACATGATCTGGTAAAAACCCTGGTGCAATATTCACTTCACTGATAACAAGTAGGCAATGTGCAAATGCTCAGAACAAATGAAAAACTAACACTAAGGAAATATGCGACTTCAGCAGCATTTTAAAATGTCCTATACAGATTCAGACAAATATGAGCTTGGGAGATTTTAAATTTTTCAATAACTTGGGATTTACAGTAAAAAAAAGGCAGAAGAGAGCAGAATCAGATACAGTATACTGACCACGCTAACTTGACAATGCTAGCACGTATCATAAATGCATTATAGAGATTACAGCTTAAGGGCGTGCTTTCAACTAATCGGAGGATTCCTTTTCCCTTACACATGCAATGCTTATATTATAAAAAGGGTCTCAGCGAATATATGCCTTGGAAATAGGCATCTTCTGGGGGACAAGTTTAACATTTTTAATATATTATGATATCCTAGATCAAGAATACATTAAATAGTCTCAAAGTCCACTCCTATGGTTGTATGAGTATTCACATTATTCCTCGGGGAGTGACGTGATGCCTCGATGAAAGTAGCTGCTCATTCTCTCCACTCCCGTCTGTCTTGATTATGTTTTCTATTTACCTACAACTTTCAGTTTCTTCAACAGTATATTTTTGTTCCTCGGGGTGTCTGCTCACCTTATCTACTCCTTTGGAGTGTTTGTGCTTACATTTGGACCAGCATGTATGCAGAAATTCGCCAGGCGCCACAGTGCCATAAACCTCCACAGACAGACAAAACAGCCAAGAGGCCTAAAATGCAGCTCTCTGCTGGGGGCCGCTTTGCTACTTTAGCTCCCATGCCAGCTCCATTATTGAAGGAAAAATTCCTCTTAAGAATTTCAGCCATTCAAGGACTCACTCAGGGAACTTGCATAAGAATTGAAGTCACTGCGTGCTGACTTTGGGGGGATCTGACCCACAGTGTTGGGGATACAGAGGTCCGCACGTCCTTGCTGGAACGGTGGAAAGACCACCTGAAACCCGAGGTGACCAATATAAAGAAAAGGATGCTCAAGCTGGAAAATAAGATGGAAGATTTGGAGGGGAGGTCCCGAAGAAATAACCTGGTTATCGTCGCCCTCCCCGAACAAGCAGAAGGATTCTCACAGATACTGTTTGTACAAAAACTGCTGAAAAAGACTGCGGTCACCTCTCCAAACAATTCTGACTATATTGTGGAGAGGGCACACCATTCTCTCCATCCCCGGCTGCCCGATGGTTCACTACCCAGACCATTCCTACTGAAGCTGCTAAAGTTTCTCGATAGGCTGCAGATTCTATCAAAGGTCAGAAAGATCAAGGAACTATCCTGGTAGGCAGCCAAGCTCTGTATCACGCAAGATCTCCCGGTGGCTACCCCTCAGAAAAGGGCTGCCTTTCAGTCAACTGTGTTCCAACTGATAGCGGCTGGGATCCACTTTCAAGTATTGTACCCGGAAAGGCTGCAAGTTCCTATCCAGGGCACCTGGCACTCCTCTGAGGATGCAGACCAGGCATCTAAGGAGAAAAAAAGGTTTGCTGCCCAATTTAAGGACCACTGATTTTAACTCCCTCAGGGTTTTCTTGCCATCTGACTGCTCCATGTAGATGGATACTCTACCATGGCTTTCATAATTTTTCTGAGGTCTGATCTAAGATTGTGAATTTCTGCTATGTGGTATGCCCTGCTTCACAATATCTTGCCCAGAATATGACTTACTACTTCGGTGGATTTCCTCTTCATTTTGTCTCCCTTCGATTTTAGATACTACTTCAAAAAATAATTCTCCAAAGATTAATTCCTGATTCTGGAAGCTTCGGCTGCAGTTTTGTTAGTCTGTGACAGTATCTGCACAATAATCGTCTTTTTGGTCCATTTCATAAGGGGCTTGGTTCGCTGTATTCCCTGGGCTGGTTCTAAGGTTTGTTAGTTGCCCTGTGCATATGGGAATTGTCAGAATTTCAAGCATTTGTTCAGTTTGCTTCCTGCATCAATTCAAGAGCTTGATGCGAAGTGAGATCCACGTCTGCTCCTGTATATAACTTGCCGATCTCTGAACTTTACATTGTGTGGTTTGGATTTTCGGTTATTTCTGTCATCTGCATCTGAGGTATGGCTCTACCTTATTACACAATATTGGAGGCTCTGGCTGCATCATATTTCGATCCTTCTGTGGGCCATAATCTGCTTTATCCAGACTGCTACTGTACGATTCAGGGGAGTTTCTTCCAAGTAGGATTCTTCTTCGATAAGGACTGTCAGTACGGCCAGGAGTGAGATACGAGTGTTCTTCTGAATGATCCTGCATTGGTGGCCTTTACGATGTACAGACTGTGCCAGCTTCCCTGCACTTAGTTACTTTTTGGGGCAGGGTTACTTATTTGGTTTCTTTATCTGGCCTCTATATTTTCCTTTATGTTTCAGACAGAGCATCATCCTCATACTGGATATTCTTTATTTTAATTTGGAGATCTCATCTACGCAAGGACAGACAGGATGGAAGCAGTCCAGAGGAGGGCAATTAAAATGGTGCTGGGTCTGCATCAGAAATCATATGAAGAGACAGAGAGCTTAACATGTATACCCTTGATGAAAGGAGAGACGGGGGGGACATGATAGAAACGTTCAAGTATCTCAAGGAAATCAACTAAGTCCAGGAGGCTAGCATCTTTCAGAAAAGGAAGCATGTAAGAACAAGGGGGCACAATGGGGCACAATTTAAGATAGAATGGGGACGGCTCAGGGGTAATGTGAGGAAATTTTTTTTCACGGAGAGAGTGGTGGATGCATGGAACTGCCTTCCTGGGGAGGTTGTTGGGGCTAAAACAGTGGGGGAATTCAAACATGCATGGGACAGACACAAGGCAATTGTAGTGGGGGGTGGCAGGAAGTAGGCTGTTGGTTAACTAGAATCTGCAGCTTATCCAGTAGGTAGGGAAATTGGCAGACTGGGTGGACCAAGTGGTCCTTTTCTGCCGTTAAAGTCTATGTTTCTGTGTTAATCTGGACTCAACTGGTGGCTTATTCCTGTCTAGTTTATGTTGGTTCGGGGTGCTCTTTCATTTATTTTCAGTTAGAACTGTTGGGGACATAACAGTAGGTTTGAGAGTTCCATACTTTTATTATATTGTCTTTTTTTTTTTTAGATTGTTAATTGAGGGAATGGGGGTAAATATGCTCTGTGCAGGGGACAGTATGAGCCAGACTGGAGGGGAAGGCAGTTTCCTAGTGTTTTCTGTATGGAATCTATTATATTGTTACCGTTTACTGAAATTTATTTCTCACCCATTTACTTGGCGGGCATTCCAAGTGTAGGACACACACACAGTTTGTCCTCATTACTTGCTGCTTGTTTTTCAATCTGTTCACCTATTTG
This sequence comes from Neoceratodus forsteri, assembly GCA_016271365.2. Taxonomy (NCBI): domain Eukaryota; kingdom Metazoa; phylum Chordata; order Ceratodontiformes; family Ceratodontidae; genus Neoceratodus; species Neoceratodus forsteri. Next base: position 586,401,040 of record JADMNL010000022.1, read on the forward strand.
TCTTTAGGATGACCTCAGGATACCAGCTCAATCATTTTTCCTGCAGCATGTTAAATATATGTTGGGTGTCGATTGCCACTAGGAAGTGGTGGCTATGAACACAGTGCAGGGCTTCAAACAGGCATGGGATAGGCATAAGGGAGCAATACAGATGAGTATGAATAGATAGGCCACTGACAGAGCAAAGGCCGACTGCACATTCATAAGGTAGAAAAAGAAATGGGCAGACTGGATGGGCCTTGCGGTCCTTATCTGCCGACAACTTCTATGTTTCTATGTTAATGGCTAGCGAAGGCAATCTATTTTGCAGACAGGGTATAGGTCAGGTTTTCATTGCTGGGAACAGTTCCTCCAGCGGGGGGTAGCTAGGAATATTTCTTTTCAGAGTAAACAATGTCTCTCCAATCCCCAGGGCAGATATATTTTTGTTAGAGGAGTCTTGGACCGGGCTGAGTTAGTGTTGGGTAGCGTTTATGGTCCTAATTTGTCTAATCTCCCCCTTTTTATGAAATTGGCTTCTATTCTTGCTCTATTTCTTCCGTTACCTTTGGTCTTTTTTGGGGGGGGGGTGAGACTGGAATGTCTCCATTACGCAGAATCTAGGTAGGTCAGGTGGGTCTCTTGTTGGTTTGTCCCCCGTTCAGCGCTCCATTTGGGATATGATGGATACCCTAGGATTGTGTGATCCATGGAGATTGTTACACCCAAGGGACAGAGAATACATCTTTTATTCCGCAGTTCATGGCTCATATTCCCAAACTGACTACATTCTGCTTCGTTAGAGTGCCCTGGGTGGGGTGCTGGATTTGCTCCCAGGGTCTTTTCCGACCACTCGCTAGTGTGGTTGAGGTTGTCTCTCTCCCGTAACATCCAGAAGGATTCCTCTTGGAAATTAAATAATCAATTGTTCAAGGACTAGTTTGCTCTTAATAGAATTAAAAAACAAACTGCAGTCTTCACATCACGAAATACTTGATCCACTGAAAAAGGGAAACGAGAATGAGGTGCTGCTAAATGCTATATCAGAAGGGAATTTATTAGGCTAACTTCCAGAAGAAAATGGGTCAGACAACAGGAGGCGATCTTGCTCTTACAACGCATCACTGATCTGTAACAGTCTCTTTCCCCTCAAACTCCAGACGAAATGCATGCAGAGTTATGTCTTAGGGATAAGTATGCGGAGCTTCTTTGGGAAAAGGTCGAACACACTATCCTTACAATACGGTCCAAGTATTTAGATCAAGGAGAGAAGGCTGGTCATATACTTGCCCTACGTCTCTAGCAACAAGATTCTTGTTTAATCTCCTCTATTAGATTGGCAGATGGCACTGTTAAGGTTTTACCAAGATATACTGTGGCAGAATTTGAGAATTATAATAAGGGACTATATGCACGAAGGGCCGTTCCAGTACCCCTTTCTAATATCCAGGATCATCTTTCTTCTCTTCCCCTGCCTTGGTTAACAGATGCCCAACAGGAGTTTCTGGTTCAACCTTTGTCACCTTTGGAGATATCCTCAGCTACTGATAGTCTTTCCTTGGATAAGGCCCCGGACCGGATGGTTTTACGCCTAATTTCTCTAAGAACTTTGCCATGAATTGGTACCCTTAGTGCATCACCTCTACCTTTATCTATTTGAGTCAGGTGTCTCAGATCCCACCCTACTAGAAGCTTTAATTGTTTTACTTCTCAAAACTGGTAAAAATTCAACTATGGTCTCCAGCTATAGATCCATTTCATTATTAAATTATGATGTTAAAATTCTAACGAAAGTACTGACTTCTAGAGTCAATGCAGTCTGGGCCGGGCTTGTTAGCCAGGAGCAAGTGGGCTTTGTTCCATCCCGCTCCTCAGTGGACCATTTACGGAAGCTTGAACATATATTCTCCAGGTCCAGGGATTCTGTCATTCCCATAGCGTTGGTTTCCTTCGACACAGAGAAAGCTTTTGACAGTTGACTGGGCTGTTCTGTTTCTTACTTTAGAACGTTCTGATTTTCTTCTGCTTTTTCTTCGCTGGTTTAAGGTTGTGTATTCTTGTCAGAATGCCAGAATTTATTGTAATGGGGTTTTCTCTTGTCCTTTGCATTAATTCTCTGGAACTCGGCAAGGGTGCCCCCTTTCACCTGTATTGTTTAATTTATATTTGGAACCTCTTATTCAGAAATTAAAAGCTGCCCCTAAACTGACCATATGCAAATGATATTCTCCTACATATTTCCTCCCCCATACCACTATTCCTACTGCTCTGAAAACAGATGAATTTGGTCATCTCTCCAATTACAAACTTAATACTGATAAGTCAGAAGTCCTTAAGTTAACCTCAATGGTCCTTAAACCAGATACTGTTTCCCTTGGGTTACGAGGGGCTCCTCGTCGCATTAAATATGTGGGTTTATTTCTTTCTCAGAGTGTCTCTCCTATGAAGAAACTTATTTTGGATGATTTAGTGACCACAGTGCAACAGGCTTAAAAGCGGTGGCAACTGCTTCCTTTAACTCTGCAGGGAAGGATTAGTATTATTAAAATGAACATCCTTCCCTATTTTATCCTCTTAGTATGCTCAACTTCTGACTCCCCCTTTCCTGGCTCCGTCACCTTCATGCTATCATCTCAGACTTCATCTGGTCTCACAAGGCGCCAAGGAGGTCCTATAGAAGGCTGGCAGCGCCTAAGCTGTTAGGGGGTCTTAGACTTCCACATTTTATGGTTTATTATTTTGCTAGTCATGCAAGTAAGATGTTTAAATGGTTCTCTTTCAATCTTTTACACCAGGAGCACCCCATGTCCCTATCTGGTTAGAACTGGAATGGGAGATCACTGAATCTATGGGCTTAGCAGTGCCATCTATACCATTTATTCTTCAGAAGTCTACCTCTATGGGTTTGAGAGGTTCTGTTATAGGCATCTCACTTCGTGTTTGTTCACAGTTTTGTTCACTTTTGAAATACCCAACTACCAAAGACATTACACAACCTTCTTTACACAATCTGAATTTTAAGATTGGAGATAAGGTTCTAGCAGAAAGTTGGTTACCTCAGCTATCTGCTGTCAGAGTGTGCAACTTACTTCATCAGGGAACCTCGATTTCTTCTAAGGATATTTTGGCATTTCTTCACTTGCGGGAGGTTGCGATTTTCAAAGTATATCAATTACATCATGTATTGATTCAATAGTTTGGGCCAAATGCTTGGTTGGTTTGATCAATCTGATCTCCTGCAAGCTTTCAAGGATTTAGCTGTCAAGCCTTGTGCGGTTACCAACTTATATTTCCTTCTTTTTTCTAAATTGTTTCCAGGTCTGGATGGCACATCTTCGCATTGGGATGTGCAATTTTCCTTAACTTCTTTAAGGTGGCAAAAGGTTTGGAGAGACCTCCAACTGTTATGTCTCAGGACAGGCTATGGCTTGCTCAATTCAATATTTCAAACAATTTATATTTCACACCTAAAAAGCTGGTGAAAATGGGCAACCTGCAATCATGCCTTTGTACTAGATGGTTTTTGCACATTTTTTTGGTCCTGTCCTAAGGTGGCACCATTGTGGGAAGCCTCTGAGGTTAAAGTTTAACAACTTTTGGGGCTCAATGGTCTATTCACACCAGAGATTTGTATACTTGGAGATTACAGTTCAATTTCAGGGTAGGAAAAATGGTAATATGGCCCTTATCAATTCTGCTAAAGCAGCAATGCAATGAAAAAAGGTTTTTTTAAAAAGCTAATTTTCTGCTATGGTTATGAAAATTGTTGGCAGAACTCTTGATTTTGGTCTTCTGGATGCTTCCTATGCTCTGTATGGTGCATTTGCATTTTTGTCCGGATTCTCACCCTCCTCAGGTCCTCAGTATTTCAATGCAAAAATGAGGCGGCCATCTTTTTTTCTTGAGAAATTTTTTTTTTTTTTTTTTTAAATGTTCATAAAATTCTTAAACAACGGAAACTGAAAATTTCACCACCAAAACAACTGGAAGAAATCTGGCATTGATCAGGAAGGAAAAAAGGTGGGGTCAAATTTTAGCCCATTTTCGTTGCACTGCTGCTTTAAAAAAAAAAAGTTGTTTTGAGGCATTGGTTTGATCAGACCACTATTTCATATCGTGAATGGCTGCAGGAGCTCTCGTTTAGTCTTCACGTTACACATATGATTTGCAAGCCTACGTTGTAATATTTCTCTGTTTGGTAAGAAATGGGGTATGCTGCACACTCTGTACACAGGTTAATTTAATCATATATTGGCCTGGGATTGTGCATCTGTTCTTCCCTATTATTTGCTGTAAGGTTTCAGTTACTCTTCTCTCTATTTCTATGTGTTCTGTATCTGAGCCACTCCAACCGGGGTGGGGGGTGGATGTTGTTCCTGGGTTACCTTCTCTTTTTGGTCCTGTACTGTTATCACTTTTTAACTTATAAAGTTTCTTGAATTTGGATTGCACAGTAAGAACGGATGTTTACTAATGTGTTGAAATAAGACACTGCCATAGTGAAGTGTGCCAGTCATTTGCAAGAAAGCACACAATGAATGTACCTTAATCTTTTGTTTGATTCAGGCAATTTTATTGTCAAATAGGTCACTGGCCGTTACGGCATTTCACTGAAAACAGCTTAATCATTAGAAGAACATGGGTAAATATCTAATGATTTGCCTTATATCTATGTCGGTTAGACATTTTGTTTCAAAATGACCACTGCTCCTTTGGGGCTGCATATGCTTCCAACTCCCTTCTCTCTCTATCTTGCATGTGCCTGAGCTTGGCATCATATGTCACTCCCTGACAGGAGCAGTGATCCTTGCAAAACAAAATGTCTGATGTGAACCGATACACTTTCAGCTGTAGATGAACTACCCTTATCACTTGCCAATCAGTTGAAACTGTACCGAGTGAGTATAACCGGATGACCACAGCCTCCCGAAGTAACTAGTGGTGTCTCTCTCCTGGTGAATAACCAAAGAGCTCACTCCAACAAACTGAAGCAAAGGCATTGCAACATTAATTTAATCCCCTACCCGGAACACCACATGTAATCCAACCTACAGCTTTAGAGGTTAGAAAAAATCTAAAGGGGTACTACAGAGCTCTTGTCGCAGGAAAAATTATCAAAACTACTGATAAGGTACACTCCACTTATGCTACAGAAACTGCTTGGAAAGTCAATTTGTTGGAAACAAAGCTATATGCTGCACTGGTCCGGGAACACTGTAAAACAGAGCACAATTCAGCAGTGCTTTCTCAAAGCTGGTGTTATTCCGGAGAAGGCAAACACTACAGCATCAGCAGTCGAAATGAAGCTTGACAATGATCCATGAGCAGCAATCTTAAGTAAGGAAGAGTTTTCCAAACTTACTCACAGTGATGATATGGAGCTGAATAAGGGTGATATTACCAATGCAGAAATCCAATCAGTTATAAAAAAAAAAAATACAGTCAGAAACTAACCCAAAACTGATGGAGAAAAATGATTAATACAGTTGCCAGTGCACACAACTGAAGTGTTGTCCTACGTGTCCACAACCATGAAATGGTGTCAGCAGCGTGGACTACTCGGTCACTAGAAGATGAATGAAACAGAAACACAGACAATTTCCGCATATGCTGTTGCCCTGTTCCCATATTCTTTTGGCGGAGGTCCAATCCTCTTAGTAGATTCTTTTACTGCAGATGCCCCCATTTTACAGGTGCATGATCACTTGTCCCTCCCTTTGCTTTTAAGTATCTACAGTTAACACAAGCTATTAAAAGCACACCTAGGTCCACGTTCTTGGACACAAGTGGCGGGGACCACCTCAGATACACTAGTGGATACTGCAAGGCAACCTCACCCAATCTCGGGCCCTTATTGGTTGTTTCAAACCCTAGATTCCAATACTCCTCAGGGTACTTGCTATTAATGGCAACAGGTATTGGAGGCATCCTGGACGTCAAGACACCTGGCAGGTTATGTGGCAACATCTTTATAAGTACATAAAGCAAGATAGCTACAGTCTGACCCAATTTAAATTTCTTCATAATCTTTATTTTACCCCACAGTTGTACAAGATGGAGAAATTTAAGTGTCTGTACCAGGTGCGGTTTAGATGAGGGCACCCTCAAGCACACGTTATGGGATTGTGTCAAGGTTCTACCCTTTCGGGAGGCGATCAAGGGTTTATTAGACCCACTCCTCAGTCTTGATGACCTATTTACACCAGAAGTATACTTGGTTGGTTATTATTCTCTGCAGGTCCTCGGCCTAAAAAGGCGTCTATTTATTTATGTAGCTTTTGTTAACCAGGTAAGCACACTAGACAGTCAAGTGCCTATTTTCAGGTGTGACCCGAAAGGTTACAAGGTACAGGCACACAATACGTGGTCATAGCAGGATACAGAGATAAAAACAGTCATAACAGACAGCAGCTGGACGTATATAGTAGGATACTCAGTTTGTGATTTCATAACAGCGGGAGAAGCAGTAACAAAACAGCAAGACATAGGACGTAGAACACTCAGAGAGTTTACACGTCAGAGGGGTCATTAGACCAGAAGACCAGAATAGAGTATATCCTAATTCAAGAGAGCACCGAGCATAACATATACATAAAACAATAGGGCATTAAGCATAATATGGTGAGAAAACTCAAGGATTCATCAGCATCGTTTACTCATGGACACACGCAGACTCCATGTATGGCCATGTGACACAGGACTCCACAGAGTGGGAAGGGGGGATGGATCACTAGGAACAGAGACAGAGGAAGCTTGTTTCAGGAAGCCCCAAAGGTAGGATCTAATGGTCCTGATCGCTCTTATGGACAAATTGGTCATTCTACAGCATTTGCTTGATGACACCATCCCTACCAGAAAAGAGTGGCACCAGGAAATAATGCAGGCATTGAACAGTGAGAGGCAGATTGCTTCCATGTCCAACCGTTCTCATGTCTTCTGGTGCAGATGGGACTCACTTTGTGCGTTACTCGATGCCTATTCCTAAGCAACTTAGTATCTGGGTTTTAGCTATTCTATGTTTTCGCTGCTCGGACATCCCTGTGTATTTTAGATCTTAAGAGCATGCTCCAGCTGGGTGTGGGACAGCAAAGGGGCTTTTCTGTTTGTACTGGTTTTGCTTGTTACTGTTTTGTAGCATCCTGTATTTGAATGTCTATTTTTATTTTAAGTATATTCAATTAAAAAAAGAAACTGGCAAATGTCAGCTATGGCTAAATTAAAAAAAGCAGGATAACCAATTTCACTAGTGCTAATACTGACAATAATGAAGTCTAATTTATTCATTTCAAAAGTTTTACTAGGAAAGACACAGTGAGCTGATAGTTTGTTTCGCCATGTGTCAGGGTGGGGGTTGGGGAGAAGGGAGCAATAGTGCACAACAGTAAGATAAGATGCACGTAACAAAATAATGTGCATAGTCAATGAAATATCAACAGGAAGCTTAACGGCACTGAAACAGCACAGTGATCGTTCCTGTGGTATACTGGTACACACACGGAATCAAAATTTAGATTACAGAAATAGCAGATCAAGGCAAAGGAGCTGTGGCAAATACAAAATTATGCAGTGCAGATTACACAATCAAATAAATTAGGACGCAGTCACTGGGAGAGGGTAAACCTTTCTGGCTGTGGACCACTACAGCTGCACTTAAAGAGCTTAGGGAATCCAAAAGAGACAGTAGCTTTACCAGCAGAGGATTTCACAAAGGGAAAAAGGACAGAGAGTCAGTGTTACGAAGGGAGCACATCAGGGAGGTGGGAACTGAGGTAAATACAGAAACATAAGGGTTTTTAACAGTTGGTTATGGTTTTTAAACTGATTTTAAACTGCTCTTGTGTTTACCATAAACTGTAACTCATTCACAAGGTTCTGACAGTCTGGGTTTTCAGTTTTTGAAAAACTCTGGGTTTTAAGAAAAGGCTTAATCAGAATGCTATGCATTCCACCAAGCAGTCCCAATTAAACGGAATCTACCGTATCAGAAGCACTATTAGAGAGAAGCCACCCATACTAAAAGCATTTTTTCTAGACACACAAAATGAAAAACTATAAGTACTAAGGTCCTAAGATTGAAGAAGGCAGGATCTTTTTAACTTACACAAAGATGAGAAAAAAAAAAGAAAATAGTTTACTTTGATAGCAAAACAGTAACAAAAGTTATTGATTTTCTGAAGAAAGGCACTTTAACAATTATAATATAATTAATAACTTGCAAAACCTGGTCTCATCACAATTTGGACTTATACAATTTAGGACTAGAGTCAAGAAGTTATGCTGTGTTCCACAAAACTGGAACAATTCCTGAATCTGGAGGAGCCATGAAATTGTACACTTCTGCCAAAAGAACATAACTGAGCCAGCTTCCATTACAAATAGCATTGTCTTCCTGCAGTGGCAGAGGCAAAACGGGAGATTTCTGCGTGGAAAATTGGGAACCAGACACTGAAATCCCAACTAAACTGGTTTTAGTAAAATGATCTGTACTTCTTCCCAAACCACTGCAATCTGGATGGGAAACTAAGAGCTAATGTACCAACTGTAGCTACATTCCCCTGCAGCTTATTTTTTTTAATAACAACTAGATGCCAGTATTTAAAGAAGAAAAGGAAATCTGACATGGATGATGGGAATACAGTGACAATACCCTGCAGAGAGCACTTTGGTACCTGAAATGAAGCCTTTCCCAGTACCAAGATAGCATGGCGAAGAAATCTTTTCATGGACTGGCAGAGCTTCAGTACTAAGGCCTAGTACAGTATACATCTACTTTGCAAGTCAAAAGCTAACCCATTTTGCTGCACATATGCACAAATGTACAGTATGGTCAGTTATTTTACTCTTATTACAATCAAAATGCCCTAGTTCTGTTTCTATTGTAAGAAGGAGCAGGACAGAGAACTATACCAGTTAAGGCAGAAGGAAGCGGGGAAGGCAGTCAGAATAGCAAAGGCCCAAACTGAGGAAAAGATAGCCAATTCAGTTAAGAAGGGGGATAAAACCTTTTATAGGTACATTAGGGAGCAAAGAAAGATGAAGGCAGGGATACTGAGGCTGAATGAAGAGGAAGGTGGTTGGGCAAAGAGACAGTGAAAAAGCACGAATACTGAATGAATATTTCTGCTCAGTATTCACAATGGAAAAGCAGGGGGACAGACCTAATCCAGGCCACAGAAGCACTCTGGATAGGGGAGTTGATATTAGTCCTATCACAGAAGAAAGTTCTGAAAGAACTCTTAAAACTAAAGGTGGACAAAGCAATGGGGCCTGATGGGATTCACATCAGAATACTAAAAGAAGAAGGGAAGAGCTAGTAACACCACTGACTACCCTTTTTAATAAATCATGGGAAGATGGTGTGGTACCTGAGGACTGGAGAAGGGCGAATGTGATTCCCCTTCACAAATGTGGGAGCAAGACAGAGGCAGGAAACTACAGACCTGTCAGTTTCACCTCAGTGGTAGGGAAAAAGACGGAATCACTTCTGAAGGAAATAATTTTTGAGTATCTAGAGGCCAGTGGGGCACAGGACCCAAGGCAGCATGGATTCACAGCAGGAAGGTCATGTTAAACAAAACTAACTGATTTCTTTGACTGGGTGACCAAAGTAGTAGACCAGGGAGGGGCTGTGGACATGGCCTACCTAGACTTTAGCAAAGCATTTGACATAGTCACGCACAAAAGAGTAACAAATTAGCCAGCCTGGTAGTGGGTCCCAGGGTGGCAGCCTGAGTAAAGCACTGGTTGGACAACAGGACACAGCGGGTAATAATAAATGGAGTTCACAGTGAAGAAAAGAGGGTTACTAGTGGGGTACCACAGGGATTAGTACTGGGTCCAGTCCTTTTTAATGTCTTTATAAGTGACATTGCGGAGGGACTGAAGGGGAAGGTATGTCTCTTTGTAGATGACACAAAGATCTGCAACAGGGTTGATACACAAGGTGGGGTGGAAAGGATGAAAAGGGACTTGGCAAGGTTGGAGGAATGGTCAAATGTATGGCAGCTTCGATTCAACGCAAAGAAGCGCAAAGTAATGCACCTGGGAAACAAAAACTCAGGGGAAGAGTACACAGTGGGGGGTGAGATACTGACAGCAATAAAACTGGAAAGGGACCTGGGGATAATCATATCAGATGACCTAAAGGTGGGCCAGCAATGTGAGAAGGCAGTAAGGAAGGCTGGGGGGATACTGGGATACCTAGGGAGAGGCATCACCAGTAGAAAACAGAAAGTTGTTGGCCCTCTGTACGGACAGTTGGTAAGACCACATCTGGAGTACTGTGTACAGTTCTGGAGACCCCATCTCCACAAAGACAGACAGGGTGGGGGCTGTCCAGAGGAGGGCAACCAAAATGGTGCAGGGTCTGCACCAAAAGACATATGAAGAAAGACTAAAGGAGCTTAAGATGTATAGCCTCAAGGAAAGGAGGGAGAGGAGGGACATGACAGAAACCTTCAAATACCTCAGGGGAATCAACAAAGTCCAAGAGGGTAGCATCTTTCAAAAAAAAAGATGTGCAAGAACAAGGGGGCACAATTTGAAGACAGAAGGGGGATGGCTCAGAGGTAATGTGAGGAAGTTTTTCTTCACAGAGAGGGTTGTAGATGCATGGAACAGCCTTCCTGAAGAGGTCTTAGTCTCAAAAACAGTGGGGGAATTCAGTAATGCATGGGACAGACATAAGGCAATTCTAGTGGTGGGTAGGAGGAAGCAGGCTGTTGGTTAACTAGGATCTGATCTGCAGCTTATCCGTTAGGTAGGGAAGAAAAAATTACTCACCTTAGTAATGTTGTTTCTTCTAATGGAGTCTTGCTATATTATGACAGATGCCGTTTGTCCCACCATTAGAACTGCTCCGGAGGTGAAAGAGTTAACTTCCATGCAGTGCATGGAACTTGGAGCGCAAGCTCGATTAGAGAAACTCTGTTAGGGTGGTTTCAAACAGAAACCGTCAGATCTTTTCGAGCAAAACTCATTAAGGCTCTGTGTGGAAGCTGTAACCTACACTAGCCAACTGGCTACTAAAATATTCACACATTTTCCTGGTCCCAACACCAAGACTCAAGTCAGGGACCAGAAAAATAAGATAAAATAACTAAATAAAACTAACACCCAAACATAAAGGGGCATCAATAAGGTGCCAACAGTGGACTGCCCACCCCATACCGAAGCAGAAGTTCTGATAGGGGAAGGCTGGGGGAGTCATTAATAGCCAGACTCCATTAGAAGAAACAACATTACTAAGGTGAGTAATTTTTCTTCAAACAACATGAAGTCTTGCTATATTATGACAGATGCAGAACTACACAGCAGTACCTCCATGGAGGAGGGACAGAACCTACTTAGGAATAGGCTCTGAAGCACGGCTGTGTCAAACCGAGCATCCCTCCTGGCCTGGATATCCAGGGAGCAATGCTTGGTGAAAGTGTGTACTGTTTTCCAAGTAGCTGCTTGACATATCTCCAAGATAGGGATGTCTCTAGCAGCAGCTAGAGATGCAGCTGTACCTCTGGTAGAGTGAGCCCTCAGGCCTGAGGGGGGAACCTTACCCAGTTTTTGATAGCAAAACTGGATACAAGAGACGATCCACCTGGCAATGGATCTCTTAGTGGCAGGTCTCCCTTTCCCAACCTCACCATAAGTGAGAAATAGTTAGACGGAGTCAAACCTGTGACCCTTGATGCAGCTCATGTAGTAACTTAGGCCCTCTCAACATCTAGCTGAGCAGCCTCCTCTCACCAGAGGAGGAATGGTCAGTGAAGAACACTGGAAGTGAAATAGATTGGTTAAGGTGAACCGAAACCACCTTAGGCAAAACTTCCTGTTAGTCCTGAGGACTACCTTATCCCCGAGAAGAAATAAAGTCAGTCTCCACTGATAAAGCCTGTAACTCACTTACGCGCCTGGCAGAAGTGATGGCTACTAAATACAGTTTTCAAGTCAAATACTTAAGCTCTGCAAGACAGAGGCTCAAAGGGGGTTGCATCAGCTGAGCAATGCAAACATTAAGATCCCAAGCAGGCAGGATCCCTGAATGGAGGACTGGTATGAAGCAATCCCTTAAAACTTGGAAAATACAGGGTGAGCAGAAAGAGAAGAGGCTTCCCTGCTGAAATGAACAGAGACAGCTGCCAAATGCACTTTCAGGGTAGCTGGTCTCAGTCCCAAAGAATTAAGATGGACCATATAATCCAATACAGTGGGTAAATCAGCAGATTCGGGAAATATGCCTCCCAGAACACCACATGGAAAACCTTTTCCACTTGGAGTTATAGGTAGCCCTGGTGGAAGGCTTCCTAGCAGCTTTCAAGATTTAGAACACTTTGAGAAAGTTGAAGATCAGCAACTAACTGCTCAAGAGCCAGGCCTTGAGGTTGAGGATTTGAGATCGGATACCAAACTCTCCCTGAGCACAGGTTAACAGATTGTGGTTCCTGGGGAGACACAGGGAAGATGGACTGCTAAGGACAGAAGGAGTGGGTACCAGGCTGCCTGGCCCAGTCTGGAGCAATCAGAATCATCTTGCAGGGCTGAGACCTGATTTTGACTAGCACCTTGAACAGGAGAGGAAGGGGAAGGCATAGAGAAACTTCCTTCCCAATCGAGAAGAAAGGCATCCAGGGACTGAGCCAACACTGGGGCCTGCAACAAAAAGTGGAAGTTGATGATTGTCTGGGGCTGCAAAAAGATCTATCTGAGGAGTGCCCCATCTGGCAAAAACTATCCCCAGTACTAGGGGATCCAGTGACCATTTGTGATGGCCCTGGGAAATCCTGCTGAGAGCATCTGCCAGGACATTGTCCTTCCCTGGCAGGTGAACTGCTATGAGGGAAGTGTTCAGGGAATAAGCCAGAGACCATAACTTCATCGCCTCTGTGCACAAGGCCGAAGACCGAGTGCCCCCTTGTTTGTTGATGTACCACATTGTAGTGGTGTTGTCTGTTCTGACCTGTACCACCTTGTTCTGAACAGATGCAGAAAAAACCTGAAGTGCTAGAAAAACAGCTCTGAGTTCCAACAGGTTGATGTGGAGCAGAGATTCCTGAGGGGACCATAACCCCTGGGTGGAGAGGTCGCCATGTGAGCTCCCATCCCAAGAGGGACATCTGTAGTAAGGGTCAAGGAGTGGGACAGAGGGATGAAAGGCACCCTTGTCTCAGATTGCTCTGATCCTGCCACCACTGAAGGGCCTGGATCAGGGTCGAGTCACTGGGATTAACTTGGATAGGGGATCTCTTTTTGAGACCAGAAAGCTCTCAAATGGAACTGAATGTCCCTCATCTGAAATCTTGCTCCTTGCACTACAGTTGTGGAAGCAGCCATGTGTCCTAGGAGCTGCAGGAAATGCCTTGCTGGTCGAGCCTGCAGAGTGAAGGGCGAGGCCAGGGCCACCAAGGTCCTTACCCTTTCCAGGGAAGGAAGGCTCTGGCCTGCTTTGTGTCCAGTTCTGCGCCTATAAAGGTGAGTACCTGGACAGGTTCCAAAACTGACTTGGAAGATTAAGAAGAAAGCCCAGAGAGGTAAGCAGCTCCTGGGTAACTAGCAGGTGTGATTTGACCTGGTCTGAGCTCTGACCTACAATGAGCCAGTCGTCCATGTAGGGAAAATGGCACTTTTTGCCTCTCTTAGATGAGCAACTGCTACTGCCAGACATTTTGTGAACACCCTTGGGGCAGGAGTAGGCCAAGGGCATTGCTCTGAACTGATAATTGCCTGAGGGCAGTTCGAATCTGAGGTACTGTAGTGGGAGCTTCTGATAAGAACATGGAAGTAGGCATCTTTGAGGTCCAGGGAAGCTAGCCAGTCCCCTGGCCTTAGGGAGGGTAAAATCATTCCCAGAGTCACCATTTTGAATTTTGGTTTTAAAATGTGCTTGTTCAGATATCTTAGATCCAGGATAGACCGCCACTCTCCTGTCTTTTTTGGGGTAAGGAAGTACCTGGAGTACAGACCCTTGCCCTGGTGTAGGGGAGAAACCCTTTCTACAGCTCAGAGCCAGGAGGGTTGAGACTTCTGTTTCCAAAGCAAGAGTCTCTAAAGGGTTTGCAGGTGGAAAGATCTGGCTCTCATCTTTGGAAATTTTTTGAAGCTGAGAACCAGACCCTGGCTCACTACTTCCAGGACCCACCTGTCTGATGTTAAAGACTCCCAGTCCTGGGCCAAGTAAGCCAGCCTGCCCCTACAGGTAATGGAGAGCCGACCCTGGGCATCCCATCAGGGTGCCTGTTTGGCAGGGGCTTTAGGCTGAGGGGTGGGAGCAGGCCTGCTCGTCCCCATCTGCCTCTCCTCTGAAGAACCCCTCTGAGCATAGGCTGAAGAGAGGCCTGGGTCTGGTAAAAGGCCTGTGAAAGGCCTGCCCCTACCTAGGGGCTGCCTCTGAGGAGTGGCTTGCCGTTCCTTGGCTTGTGCACTCCTGTAAGTGGTTCTATATTCATCCATTTTCTTCATATAATTCTCTGTCTGCTCCTCAAACAGAGAATTTCCACCACAGGAAAATCCATAGCCTTAGACTGGGTATCCTGTGACAAAGCAGTACACCTGAGCCAGGCCACTCTACGTAAAAGCCACAGATGTAGCCATGACTCTAGAGGATACATCATTAGAATCCACTGCAGCATGGAATTGCACCTTAGATGCCTCAATACCATCAACAGCCACCTGCTCCAGCTCCTTTGCAGCTGGCCAGGGACCTGTTTGGCTAAGGCCATGACAGTATCCCATCTAGATTTCTGGTATCTCGCAACATAAGCCATATAGTTTGCTTGTCTGAGTCCCAAAGATGCTGCCATGTATTGTTTTGGCCATGGCATCAATCTTCCTGGAGTCCTTGTCAGGAGGATGGAAGTCAGGGAATATTAGGTTTTATCACAGCTGCAGCCTGAACTACCTCAACATGACTGCATTGCTGTGAAAGAAAATCTGTATCAGGACCTGACAAAGTGCACCTCCTGTCCATCTTTTATCTACAAGAGCACAGAATTAGGAGCTTTAAAATTTTATTGTTTGTTTTCTAAAAGATTTATGTAAAGGGATGGACAATCTCCTGGACTCTGGGATATCCATCATCTCTACATAGTCAGGCTCCTCTTGCTCATCCAAAGCCTCCTCTAAAGGAAGCTGGAGGGACTTTTTTATAAAACAAAAAATGAGAAGGGGACTCAGCAAGCCTAGGGGGAGATTCACCTAAAGGTCTGTCTGGGGAGATGTCCGGTTCAATGGGCACATCCAGACTTTCAAAGTCACATTCACACTGATCATAATCACAGAGCTTGAACCGATCGGTTTGCGGTTAAAATAAATAATATCGCGGTTGAATTTAACTGAGAAAAGACGCTTTAAACCGAGGAAATGAACCGAGCAGCAGGATGAATCTCCGGAGCGACTGTTCAGTGGCGAGGAAAGTAAAGATCTGACGGTTTCGGTTTGAAACCACCCTAACAGAGCTTCTCTAACCGAGCTCGCGCTTTAAGTTCCATGCACTGCATGGAAGTTAACTCTTTCACCTCTGGAGCAGTTCTAATGGTGGGACAAACTGCATCTGTCATAATACAGCAAGACTTCATGTTGTTTGAAATGGTCAGACTAGGTGGGCCAAGCGCTCCTTATCTGCCGTTAAATTCTATGTTTCTAAGATAAAAAAAATCATGCATCTAAATCAAAACATCACATTTGGTCAAGGTCACTCTCCAAAGAAATAAACTGCATCAGAAAAGATGGTAAAGAACCATCATAAGACGAGCCTGAACTTTAGTGTTCCAGCCTTTTCATCCAATACCTCAGTGCATGGACAGTTTCTAGGTTAAAACTCAATCTGCCACGAATCTCAAATGCCTCTAAAAAGGAGAACACGTGCAGTGGTGGTCGCTGGGCGCTCATACCTCGCTCCCACGCACCCAGGTTCAGGAACAGACTTGGGTTGCGGTGGTCGGCCAGGGAGAAGGATTGAGCGCAGCGGCTTGCTTCTCCGGGATGGAATGGGAAGCTTTCCTGCCGCTATACCGCCGCCTCCTGAGGAACTCGGGGATATTGGTGCGGTCGGGGATAGAAGCATAGGGTTGACATCGGCAGAACCGAGCAGATGGCTCAGCGTGCGCCACCCTTGCTCCCACAGCACGGTGCTGTGAACAGAACACGGAAACCAACCTTCACGCCTCCTACATGACTTCTCCAGCAGCATGCGCACCACCACCAACAAACAGGGCAGACTCCGCTGTGCAAGCCCTCTCTCTGGAAACACACGGAGTGAAGGTAAGGGGGACCTCTCTTCACCCGCGGAAGAATGTCTGGCCCATCAAGGACCTCAGGGAGTTGAGCTGTGCACTCTAGGTCAGACCTTGAGTCAGGAGGTTAGACGTGTGTGTGGTGCAATGCAGGGGTCAGACTGAGTGGAGAAATGAGGGCAGTAGAGGAGAGGATAAAAAGGAAAAAAAAAAAAAAAAAAGGAGAAACACAAGCAGAGTTATAGAATGCTTTTGGATTTAAGTAACACCATGACAAGGTAGGGAGAAGGCTGGTCAAATGGTTCCTGAGCCATACTAGTTATCACAGCACATATCTGGAATTTAAAACACTGACTGCGCATTTCCCTTGTGTTGACAATTTACAGATTATGCTCTCTCGAATCATATTATAATAAAGGGTGACCCCCCTATAATGACTGGCTAGCCAGTCTTGATAAAACACTGTAGTAACCTGCTGAATTCTGTAGTAAGTGGATTGTGGGTTATTAGGTTTTCCTCCTCGCACTCTTACTTCACTGGAGCGTGAAAGAGAGCACATTATTTGTGCGAGTATGGTGGCTGCTCAGGGACATGCTCGCACAAATACAGTTTTCCTCTCTGTTGAAACCTTGCACCAGTTATTATAAAAAATAACGCTTGTGCAAAGTTTGTTTTATGAGGATTTTTCATACACCCTTGGTGTGTGATAATCTCAAACCCCTTGAGCTTTGCTCTCAGGGTTTATGGATTATCACACATCACGGGTGTGTGAAAAATCCTCATAATACATACCTGCACAGGTATTATCCTCTATGTGATGAACACTTGTTAGTATAAGCTAACTGGGAGTCACTTTGACCCTCCGCTTGGGGTTCAGAAACATGCTGGGACATATTTGTATTACATTACCTTGAGACTCAACTTCTAATGACACAGGTGCAAGCATTTCAATATACAGGGACGGTGAGGAAACATTTTTGCAGTTCACGATCTTTAAAGAGGAACTTTCGTGATGGTTTAAAAAGTTAGAGCTTGTAGTCAGTATATGCAGTACTAGACCTGAAAATGTGTCTGCATTTGTTCTTTTTAGACAGGGTTTACTCTGCCTTCCATAATTTAGATTTGTTTTTGAGCCCTGCTGCACTTGCCATTGCTGTTCAGCTGCTGGGCTGCTAGCTCCTGATGACATCATTGTAGGAGTGACTCACACTGTGCAGTACCATGCAGTTGCAATGGAAACCTATCAGTACTCAGTATACATACTGTGTTCCCCTTCCCCTGTCACCCTGTTGGCAATGCATTATGCCAAAATCCAAATGCCTCCTCGGTATGTGTTTTTTTTTTGTGAAATTGACTTTGCCCTACAGTGATGTCAGCTGTACAACCCTAGGTCCACAGAAACACCAGGCTTGCTACAGAAGCCCTGGTACAGCCTGCAGTTTTTAGCAGCTCATAATGCAAAAACAAACTGCAGCAGACAGTAATGAAATACAATTCCAGAATCAATGCAAGAAAGGGTAATTTATGCATGAAAGTCAAAGGGCCTGGTGAAGGTCCTCTTTAAAGGTGACCTGCAAAGTTACTTTATATAACCAACCCCTGTAATGCAACTTGCTTTGCCTGCCGAGAGATCAATACAATTTTTTGTCCACTTGTTAATAAGATATCATTATTTTGCAGAGTGTTGGCAAATGCAGCAGCAGAGCAGCTCCCCAATCGAGCAACATGCAAGGATTCTGTGCGATCTCCTAGTTTTAGTGAGACAGATCCCACCATACCTGTAATACAGACAGTGGGGAGCAGGTATTTCTTGCATACTTTTAGCGCATCTGCAGGTGCTTTGGTTTATAAAAGTATATAGACAGACAAGGTAATTGTTAACCCTGTCTGTCTAAATAATTTTAAACACCAAAGTACTCGCAGATGCAACAAAAACACATAAATGCCAGCTCCCCACCATCTATACTACAAGTATGGTGGGATCTGTGTCACTGAAACTAGGGGATTACCCAGAATCATTGCATGCCACTATCGGGGAGCTGCTCAGCTTCCCCATTTGCTGAATCTTGGCAAAATAGGAGGTCTTATTAATGAGTGGATAGAAAATTATGAAAATGATTATATGGTCCCTTCAGCACACAAAGTAAGTTACACTAAAGGGATTCCACCAGGGCTCTCGGTAGGATTTTTAAATTGGGAGTTAGGACTTTCTTTTAAAAAAACAAAGGGTCCACAGCCCAAACGGGAGTCTCCCTGGTAAATTTCTGGGGGTCTCCATGTAAATGTATGTGAGCCGCTCCCCCGTGCGCTCACAAGTCTTACTGTGAGAATCTGCAGAGCGTGGGGTGGGGGGACGCCCTATTGGCTTCTATGGGGCTGCGACAAATACAGGTTACTCACCTGTAACAGGAGTTCTAGGAATGGTATATGTTATTCATCCACCCTTATTGGCAGGTTCCTTGTCGCTTTAAATCTTGCCGGAAGGTCTTCAAGCTGGCTCCTCCCACCCACCCGGGTGGTAAAACTCTCGGCTCCGCCCCATGACGCCAGATCTGGCCTGCTGGAAGCTCAGGTTGTGCTTGGAAGCCGGGGAGGTCGGGTGGGTCGTGTGGATGAACAACATATACCATTCCTAGAACTCCTGTTACAGGTGAGTAACCTGTATTTCTAGGGACATGGATATGTTGTTCATCCACACTTACTGGCAGACTCCTAGCAGTTCTCCGGGGGAGGAGGAGGCAAGCGCACACCCCTACTTAGGAATAAAGACTGGAGAACGAGGCCCCAAAACCAGCATCCCGGTGTGACTCAAGGTCGATGTGGTAATGGGTAATAAGGTGTGTGCTGACTTCCAGGTAGCAGCCCTGCAGATTTCCTGGATAGGGGCGTCCCTGGAAGCAGCCACCACGATCAGCAACAGTATGTCGGGTAGAATGAGCTCTTATCCTCTGGGAGGCTCCATGCCCGCCAACTTATAGCAGCGATCTATGCAGGGTGACCCACCTGCCTATCGTCGCTTGGCTGCAGGTCTGCCAGATCTGACTTCAGCGTGGTGACAAACAGCTGGCGAACCTCTCCCCAAATTTCAGCCGTCGCTCCTTATAATAAGCGGCGCCCTTCTAGGGTCAGAGTATGGAGCCTATATTGACCTCGAGGTGTGATTGCGGTAGAACACCGGCAGAGTCAGCACCTGGTTAAGGTGACACTCCGACACCACCTTCGGAATGAATTTCGGGTGGGGGCGCAGGACAACCTTGTCCCTGTGGAAGACCAGGTAAGGAGACTCGATGCAAAGCGCCTGGAGCTCTCCCATCCTTCTGGCTGACGTGATAGCCACCAAGAAGGCGGTCTTCCACGACAGGTGAGAGAGATCACACCTGTGCATTGGTTCGAATGGCTTGCCCATGAGCTTTGCCAGTACCAGCAGTAAATCCCACGGAGGTGGAGGTTCTCGCACCGGAGGGGAAATGTGATCAAGGCCTTGAAAAGCGCCGACCACCTTTTCCTGCGCCACCGACTGCTTCCCAGCCCGCGCCCGGTAAGCAGAGATGGCTGCCAGGTGCACCTTTAGGGTCGTCGACCTAAGCCCTTGACTAGAAAGGGACCATAAATAGTCCAAAATGCTTGCCACAGAACAGGAGGAAGGGTCCAAGCCCTTGCCTGACACCAAATGGAGAATCTCTTCCATTTGAAGGCGTGACATTTTCTGGTCGACTCATACAGGACGCCTCAACAACATTGAGGACCTCGTCGGAAAGACCCAAGGCCTGGAACTCTAGCCGCTCAGGAACCAGGCCGTCAGGTGCAGGGATTGAAGGTCCGGATGGAACACCTTCCCCTGATTGACTGAGAGCAGGTCCGGGCGAGCTGGAAGCTGCCTCCTGAGCCTGGAGCTGAGGCTGAGGAGATCTGGGTACCAGAACTGGCGGGGCCAGTCTGGGGCTATCAGGATCACCTGCGCCTTGTCCCTCCTTGCTTTGAGAAGCACCTTGTGAATCAAGGGAAATGGGGGAAAGGCATAGAAGAGGCCCGGGGTCCACAGCCTCGAGAAGGCATCCCCCTGCAGCGAGCCCTGCTGAGGGGGGCGGGCATGAAACAGCCTCAGCTTCGCGTTCTCCCTGGAGGCAAACAGGTCCACCTGAGGTGTGCCCCAGTGGGAGAACAGATCTTATACTACCTCCGGCAGGAGAGACCACTCGTGAGATGCAGCCCCTATCCGGCTCAGGGCATCGGCCAGGGTGTTGGAGGCTCCTGCCACATGAATGGCTAGGAGATCCGCCTCCAGGCTGCGCACGAGTGACCAAATGCGGAGAGCTTCCTTGCATAGAAGCATGGGCGCGTCCGCCCTAAGTGTTCAGGTAGTACATGGTGCGGGTATTGTCCGTCTGGACTCGGACCACTTGACCCGGAGAAATGGAGCAAAGGCGATGAGAGCTAGGCGGACCGCTCGGAGCTCCAGCAGGTTGATGTGGCATCGGGACTCCCGCGGGGACCAGGGGCCGTGCACTCGGTGTTCCCCCAGATGGGCATCCCAACCCATCAGAGAGGCATCGGTCGATAGAGAGACCGCCGGCTCGGGGCGGACAAACGGGATGCCCTCCTGCAGATGGAATGGAACGGTCCACCACTGGAGAGCGTTCCATGTCTCCTGGGTCACTATCACTAGCTGGTCCAAAGGATCGCAGCGTTATGACCACTGGCTGGCCAGTCCCCACTGAAGGGGGCGCATGTGCCAGCGGGCCCAATGGACCACGCTGGTACAGGCCGCCATGAGACCCAGAAGGCGCAGGAAGTCCTGGGCAGGGCGCGATTGCCCAACCAGAAATGATTGGGCAAAGGAGGTAAGAACCTCGGCCCTGTCCGCCGGGAGCCGTGCTCTGGCTCTAAGAGAGTCGAGCTCTGCCCCGATGAACAGGATCACCTGCTTCAGCTCGAGTTCCGACTTGGCCTCGTTGATGAGAAGGCCAACTCGAGAGCAAACCTGGAGGGCCAGATCTCTGGACCGCTCCACCTCCGTCTGGAGGAGGCTGCTATCAGCCAATCGTCCAGGTAAGGGTACACCCGGACCCCTCGGCGCAGAGGAATGCTGTCACCACTGCCATGCATTTGGTGAAGACCCTGGGAGCTGGAGATAAGCCGAAGGGCATGGCTCGGAACTCGAAGAGGGATCCCTCCGCTCGAAAGCGGAGGAATCTCCGATGTGACGGACGGATAGGGACGTGAAAGAACGCGTCCTGTAGGTCCAGAGAGCAGAACCACACGCCGTGTTCCAGAGATGGTATTATCTGCGCCAGAGTGACCATCCTGAAGGTTCGAGACCTTAGGAACTTGTTCAGGTCATGTAGGTCGAGAATGGGGCGCCAGCCCCCCGTCCGTTTCGGAACCAGGAAATACCTGGACACGAACCCCTGGTCTGCAGGGGGGTCCTCCACCTCCGTGATCACCTCCTTTTGGAGGAGGAGAGCGATGTCGGCTCGGCGAGCCGCCAGTGAGGCTGCGGACCCCGAGGCCCCCCGAGGTGCGACAGCTCTGAAGGGCGGGGCCTGCTCGAATTCCAGAGGTAGGCCTTTTCCCACCACCTCCAGTACCCACCTGTCCGTGGTAACAGCAGACCAGGCGGAAAGGAAGTGTCTGAGCTGTCCCCCCACGGGGGGAACCAGGGGTGAGGTGACAGGGATGGGGCGACACCCCTCAGCCCGTCACTGGGCAGGCTTGGAGGAGGGACCGGCAGAGGGACCTCCTGGGCCTTTACCTCCCTGCTTCCTGTTGGAGGAAGCCGACGGCTTGGGCTTGGGATACCAAGGTCGAGCCTGCTGGCCCTGATGTTACTGGGCCGGGCGTGCCTCGGGCACAAAAGAACAAGAGGGCTTAGGCTGTGGCTTGCGGCCTTTGTCCTTCTGAGCGGAAGAGACCGAGTCCAAGGTAGCAATGGACTTCTCGATCCTCTGCAGGTGACCTTCCACCCCAGGGCGAGAGGTCAGTCCCCAAAAAGGAACATCCGCCAACTTGTGCTGGGTATCCGGGTAAGGTGGATATCCTCAGCCAAGCCCAACGGCCAACATGGCCACTGCGGCCGCCACAGACCTGGCACATGAGTCCCGATGTCTAAAGCAGTCTGGAGCTGCTGTTTAGCCACTGCCCTGCCCTGGTCCTGCACCTGCCTGACGGTAGTCTGCAGATCTGCGGGAAGATGAGGGACAACCTCATCCAGGGAGCCCAACAGGGCGTGAGAAAAATGTGCCATGAGGACGGCCAAACTGGCCTGACGAAGGCCGAGAGAGGACGCAGCATAGACTTTTCGTCCGGCATAATCCAATTTCTTGGATTCCTTGTCGGTAGGTTTGTCCACATCCCTGGCGTTCCCGGCACGCCGGAAAACGCTGTCGGTAACCAACCCCTCGGCCGAGGGGTGTTCCGAAAAACCGGACAGGGAACCGGTAGGGACCGCATACTTCCTGGCCAACCTGGCCAAGGCGCAGGGCAGGAAGCAGGACGCTGCCAAAGTTCCAAGGCCGGACCCACTGTGGCTTCGGCCACCGGAAAGGCCTCCGTGAGGAGAATCCCTCGGTCCAGAATCTCCGTGAGGGATACCTGAGCCAGTTTAGAACGGGTTCGAGCTTCATCCCGGTGGACTCGAGATGAGTCAAGCAACCCCAAGAAGGACGAAGGGTATCGTCCATTGACTGCCCTCCGAGGACCCAAGTCCATGCGCTTGGAGAAGAGGGAGGAACTATCATCGGACTCAGAAGAGTCCTCAAAGAGCTGCCTCGGGCCTGAGCCACCCTCCACCTGCCGAAGTTTATCGGGAGTGAGGGTGACATACAGTCTATGGGCCAAACCCAAAGCCGACCAAGAATTTTTGGTCGGAGCCCCAACTAATGGCTGTGGAGGCGGAGGTTCCACCAGAATCAGTGGGGCAGCTGGAATTGGCCGAACAACCGGCCTGAGAACAGGCTCCTCGACTACAACGAGGGGTTGTTTCAGCTGCTCCGGTGACAGCCACTTAATGGCCGGGGAAGACGACTGGGTCGGCTTATTCTCAGTCAAAAGGAGCTGTTGCCACATAAGTTCCTCGTGCCTCCGACGCAACTTGCGCCGAAGCCTCCCCTCGTCCGAGGAAGAGGAAGAGCGGCGGCGCCGCTTGCCACGGTGCCGAGACCGAGACCGCCTATGGCGGCGGGATTGGTTGGACCACGAGGATGTCCGAGACCGAAGTCTCGACTAGGCCGAGAAGGCGAGGGAGAAGTGTCGAAATCAGCACTCCGCCCGGACGATCCCACCAAGGCTCCGAACCGAGGCACAGACGAGCTGACGGGATCCTCAACTCCCACCGGGGAACCGGAGAGGATTCTCAGCTTCTCCAGCCGACAACCCGTCCTAACGGGTCGAGAAAAATCTCGACTGCGTCGGCAGGAGTCTCGTCAACTGGCCTGACGGGGACACCGTGAAGCCAGTGGTCAAGCTAAGGGGTCGACCAGTCGACTGTCGGCTAAGCGAGGGATCTTCCGCTCCCAAGAGCGCCGACGGAGAGACTTTTGCTCTTTTGGACCTGGAAAAGGTCCGAAGAAGTTGGATCCTCACCTTTGGTCGAGAGGGTCAGACAAAGCTCCTTAAAAGAAGCCGAGTACGAGGCACCGAGAGAGAGCGGGACAAATGCCGCAGCCGAGGTAGAAGCGTCCCGCGCCACCTCCTCTTCGAGGGCGATCATCTGCTCTAGCGGATCCGCCGAGCCCGCCACCACGGACACCGCCAATCGGGCCTCTTTAGATTTCACCGGTGCAATTCTTTTCTCGGGGCGCCCCAGTTGTAATCGGGCAGCACGGTCTTCAAGGACGTAGGCCGAAAAGGAAGAGCACAAGTCGCAGGCCTGCGGGTCGTGCTCAAGGCCCAGGCAGTAGACGCACGTGGAGTGCGGATCCGTCCTAGACATCTTCTGCCCGCAAGGGCACCTCCGAAAACCGGGAGTCGATTTGTCCATCGCAGCCGCGAGGAGAAGAAGACCGAAGTCTTTTTAGCAAAAACTTTTAATTTCGAACTTCCGAAGAATTAGGAACCAGTCTTAAACGCAGCGCAGTTAAGGAGGGAACCTGAGCTTCCAAGCGGTAAGGAAGATCTGGCGTCATGGGGCGAAGCCGAGAGTTTTACCACTCGGGTGGGTGGGAGGAGCCAGCTTGAAGACCTTCCGCCAAGATTTAAAGCGGCAAGGAACCTGCCAATAAGTGTGGATGAACAACATATCCATGTCCCTAGAAACTAGAATTTCTAATATTTTAGAGGGCGAATTCAAACAAATTACGTCCGCCACTCATCTAACAAGGCCCTTGTTAGTTGAACAGTGGCTATAATTTGTTTGAATCCCCTCAAACATTAAAAATTCTAGTTTAAACATTGCCCCACAGAAACCAAAGGAGCATGCCCCACACTCTACCGATTCTCACATTACAAGGTGGGGCACAGCTCTGTCTATGGAGTTGCAGGGCTTGTTGAGGGAGCGTCTCTGGGACTTAAAAAACAAACAAAACAAAAAAAACCCTGAGCATCCTGCACAAAATGTGCTTAAAGGCGCAGGCACCCACATTCCACAGAGCCCTGAATTCACTATAAAAATGAATTTGCAGCTCACCTTTAAGGATACTATATCGGGACTTCAGTAGGGGATAACAAGTCCTGCTGGACTAAACTAAAACTTGAGGAGTAAAAACGTAAATTAAGGGACAGCAGCTTTAAGATTCTTTCTTACTTCAAGCAGTTCTGCTTCAAAATGGATATTATTCCAGTGTGTCAAAAACAGATGACTATTTGTAGTACAAGTGATACAATCGGTTCTATGTGATAAAGGTGATTGCAGAAAGGCAATCGCCATTAGGGCAAGTGTATAGACGAAAATCTATTTTGCCGATATACACTCACAGTGCAGACCTAACGGGTGCCGAAACTTTTTTGGGGTATGCTCTGCAACTGGAGGCTTCTCCACACTCCCTACTAAAAGATTCTCAACTCCAGTGGGGAGTACATCTTCAGGGGGAGGTGGTGTGGGAAAAATTCACAGACCGCTGAAAAATACTGACACGCCCAGCATCGAACCCAGCACCCTCCCAACCCTAGCCTGCCACGAATCCACCAAGCAACACGGCCAGTTCAGCAATCTACCCCGCTACACCTCACAAACCCTCCCTCCCCGCCCATAACGTGCTTGTCCCACACATATACATATAGCTACAGGATATCACTAAAGCTGTATTCCGCCTCCCACCCCAGTGAATAGGCGCTGCTATTGAGTCGCCCTTTTGTAGCAGCTCAATAGCATACACCCTTATTACAGGATACTGATATAATCAGCTTCCAAGTTCAAGCTTTCTCTTATATTGAACTTGATGTTTTAGTTTACTGGAGTATTGCAACACATGGCAATGCATTTAGTTTACTTCACAATTTTCACACCCATATTAGACTCAGACCACCACCGGTGCTCTAAAACTGTCAAGGATTTTATTACAAATAGAAACATGCTCAAGGACTAGTGAGTAACACAAGTTTGTTTTTTTGTTTTTTTTATTGTTGGTTTCGTTTTTTTTGTCTTTATATATACACACCCATGCTGTGTGATGCCACGTACAGTATACCTTAAAAGCAAAGCTTGAGTGGTTGAACCAGATATCACAAAGCAGCGAGTGTGTAATAAAACAAGTTACCAGACTCAGTGTTTTTTTTTTTTGTAAATGCTAATATTTTATTGCTTAACCTTGTTCAGTAATACACTACACAAACTAGAGCGGTGTACTTCAGAAAGGCAGACTTCGCTAGAATGGGTATCATAGTGAAGGAGCACCTGGCAAGCTCTGCCCACAGATGGACGTGGAACAGAAATGGGCGGTCATCAAGATGGGGTTAATAGAGACCACCAATACCTGCATGAAGACTCCTAAAAATAACTCCAGGTGTCAGAGACCTAGCTGGGATAGCAGGAGGGTGGCAGAGAAGGTGAAAGTGAAGTAGGGGGCCTTTCTAAACTACAAGCGTACCATGAGAGGAGGACGACGACGACAGGGAGGTTTACGGTGAGAAATCTCAGGAGGTAGGGAGACAGGTCAGGCTAGCCACGTCAGAGAAAGAACTAAGACTGGTGCAGGGGATTAAAGAAGGGGAGAAGGATTTTTTCCAGTACATTAGGAGGAAATGAAGCAGAAGAGATGGGTTTGTCAGGATAGCGGGACAGAGGATGGGCAGAAAAGGGAGACGATCAAGCGGAGGCTTTAAACTAGTACTTTTGCTCTGTCTTCACAAAGGAAGCAGAAGGACTGATACCACCAAGGGAGGAAGGGGGGGGCTGGATTATGAATGGGAGATTGGGGTAGATGGAGATAATTGTCTCCAGGATGACAGGCAGCATGGGTTTGTTAGGGGGGAGAACTTGTCAAACCAACATGATTGACTTCTTCGACTGGGTTACGAGGTCATTGGACAGGGGTCAGATGGCAGACGTCCTGTACCTTGACTTCAGAAAGGCGTTCAATCCAGTACCTCATGGCAGGCACCCTGATCAACAAGCTGAGGGACCTGGTTATAGGAGACAAACTGCTGGGGTGGGTCAAGAACTGGCTGCAGGATAGGAATAAGAGTGTGGTGGTAGGGGAGGAGCTATCCAAACCTAGGCCTGTAACCAGCAGGGTCACACAAGGCTCAGTATTTGGACCTGTGCTGTTCAACATCTTCACTGGTGATACAGCAGAGGGTGTCAAAACTAAGATCTGCCTCTTTGCAGATGATACCAAGCTCTGTGGAAGCGTGGACACAGTGGAGGGGAGACATGATTTAAGAGAGGATCTGGCTAGGATGGAGAAATGGTCATGCATCTGGCAGTTGGGTTTTTAATGCCAAGAATTGCAAGGTCATATACCTGGGTGCCAGGAACCCAGGGGCCAGCTACGGGCTGGTGGAAGTACAGGTGGCAGTCTCAGAGGAGGAAAAGGACCTCTGAATGATGTTCAGAGGTGACATGAAACACTTGGCACAGTGCAGCAAGGCAGCAGCCTAAGCAAATAAAATGCTTGGCTGTATCGCCAGGGGAACAACCTCTAGGAGGGAGAAAGTAATTCTGCCACCATACAGGTTACTGGTGAGGCCACACCTGGAATACTGTGTGCAGTTCTGGTGCCCATATCTGAGGAAAGATATCAAATTAATGGAGGGGTCCAGAGGCGGCGACCAGGATGATCCAAGGTATGAGGGACAAAACATGAGGAGGTGCTGAGAGGTTCAATATGTACTCCCTGGAGGACAGAAAAGGGGGAGAGACATGAGAGAGACCTTCAAGTAGCACAAGGCAATAAACAGGTTAGGATCAGAGGCATCTTTAACTTAAGGAAGGAGGGTACAACAAGGCACAGCCTGAAACTAGATTGGGGGTAGATTTAATAAGTAAATGAGGTGGCATTTGTCACTGAAAGGGTGTCAGGAGTAGAACAAGTTGTCAGAGGTGGTGTTTGCGGTAAATACAGTGGCTAGTTTCAAGGGAGGGGGGTGGGATAGGGTGAAGAGGAAAAATAGGGCAGGAAGAGTTGTTACTGGGAGATGGGGGGTAACTAGGGGTGGAACAGACTCCATGAGGAGTAGAGAGGGGGCAGCTCCAAGGAACTAGACGGAGCTGTACACTCGAGCACACTTAATAGACCATTATGGCCCGTTTCTGCTGGCAAATTCCTATGTTTGTACGCACTAATAAGGCCGGGGGTCACCACTCTTACAGTTGTAATAGTGGTCTTTCTTACATTCTTAGGATATACTCAGAACCACTCACCTACAGTTCAGTTCTCACACCCTATGAATGCATAGACCACCACTCTGTTATACCCTTAAGTGTCGTCTGTCCAGCTGTTTTAACATACAAATGAAAACAACAACCCAGTGTTAGAGTTGTAAAAGCACTTAACCAGTAATAATTAACAACTAACATGCGCTACATTTGTGGTGCTTGCTTCTACTGTTCAATTGTTGTGTTTTGTGCTTATATGTGTACCTGGTCACCTGTGAAAATGGGCATTATTTTCCTCATCAGCTAACCAGAATTAAAAAAAAAAAAAATGAAATGTTACTTACAATATCAAAATATGTCAGGTCACGTCCTTAGCTACGTCATCACTAAACATATGCCTCATGTTTGGAACTTGGCCACATTATGTACCCTAAGCAGAAGGAGTTGTGTGGTAGTGTTTTAACAACTGAATACTTCATAGCCTGAGGCTCAAAACAATCAGAATGGTTTCCCCAATGACCAACAGAATATTTCAAGTCTGCAGCACCCAGCACAGAGGTTGTCAAAGTTCATGACATAACAGCTACAAAGAAGCAAAACTCCAAATGAATAGCAGTAACACCTTTGGAGGCAATCCTTATGCCAAGAATTTGAAAGAGTAGTGTTATGTTACAGACTTTTCATTCCCCAGCTGACAAATTCTCTCCAAATCCTGCTATCGGACAACCTTTCCCAGACACAATAAATGAAGAAATTAGTGGCTTTAAACACCTTGCTTATGTTGTATAAACACTCCTCAACCACAGAGCCAAGTTAGCTGCTAGAGGAAAAAGGGGCAATGTTATGAATGTTATGCAAGAAAAAATTACTCACCTTAGTAATTGTGTTTCTTCTAATGGAGTCTTACTGTATTCTGACATTATACAGTTAGACCCAGCACTTGAACTGCTCCAGAGAGGTAAGAGATAACTATGCCAGAGCACAGAACGTTGAGCTCGAGCTTGGTTCAAACCTCTGTCTGCTGCACTTCAAACCATAACAGTCAGATTCTTACGAGCTAATACTAACTACACCTGCTAGGTAGAAATTGTAAATTAACTAGCCAAAAGGCAACCAACTGTTTTGGGTCCCAAAAGACAAGTTGAGAACTCCAAAACAAAAATTAGGTAGTGAACAACATAACTATAAAAGAACATAAACATAACCAACTCCCCCTTTCTATACGGGGGGGGGGGTGTTAAGTGCACCCCTGAGGTGCAGCACAGCCCACTTCCCAAAAAACAGGTTCTGAGAGGGAAGGCAGGGAGGGAGGTCAGAATACAGCAAGACTCCATTAGAAGAAACACAATTACTAAGGTGAATAATTTTTTCTTTGAACATGAAGTCTTGCTGTATTCTGACATTATGCAGTCTACCAAGCAGTACCTCCATGGAGGAGGGACCGCACCTATTTTAGGAATAGGCTCTGCAGTACTAAGTAATGCTTGGTGAATGTATGGACTGTTTTCCAGGTGGCTACTTTGCATATCTCTAATAATGGTATATCTCTGGCAGCAGCCAGAGAAGCAGCTGTACCTCTAGTCGAATGAGCTCAGGCCTGAAGGGGGTATTTTGCCTAGCTTCTCACTACAGAATTGTATACAAGAGACAATCCACCTGGCAATAGTCCTCTTAGTAGCAGGTTTGCCCTTTCCCACTTCACCATAAGTGAGAAACAACTGAAGACAGTCAAACCTAAGTGCCTTAGTGCGCTCAATGTAGTAGCTAAGTGCTCTCAACATCCAAGCTGTATAACCTTCTCTCTCCTGAAGAAGAATGATCAGTGAAGAAGACAGGAAGAGACATGGACTGGTTCAGATGAAAATCTGAAACCACTTCGGGTAAGAACCTCCTGTTAGTTCTAAGGACCACCTTATCTCTGTGGAATGAGATAAAATCAGGTTCCACTGACAGAGCTTGTAATTCACTGATACGCCTGGCAGAGGTAATAGCTACCAGGAACACAGCTTTCCAAGTCAAGTACTTAAGTTCTGCTGAGGCCAAAGGCTCAAAAAGGGGGTTGCATGAGCTGAGCAATGCAAACATTAAGATCCCAAGCAGAAGTAGGATCCTTAAAAGGAGGAATGGTATGGAGCAATCCTTTAAAGAATTTACAGAAAACAGGATGAGATGCCAGTGAGGAAGCCTTCCCCATTGACAGAAATGCAGAAACAGCTACCAAGTGTACTTTCAGAGTAGATGGTCTGAGGCCTGAGCCATCAAGATGAACCAAATAAGCCAGCCTGCTGGCGCTGAGGGTTGAGGCACTGGACGCCACACCTGGCGCCACGCCGGCGACCCGGGTTCGGGAACGAGCCCGGGTTGCTGGGGGTCGGCAGCGGAGGGAGAGGAGTGAGCATCCGGAGGACAGCTCTCCTGTCCCGGGAGGGACAGGGGTCCCGAGTCGATGCTTGGTTGCCCTCTGGCGGAGGCCAGAGTTGCAGCAAGTGCTGACGACGCAGAAGAAGGAGCGGGGGTGGCAGACGTTAGTAACATGCCTTGACGTCAGGGCGCCAGCCACTCCCCAAGAAACAGGGGAAAAACACCCTTCAGCTCTGGCAGAGACGGAACACCGGCGCTTGCCCTCAATCTGCGGCCACCTGCCTGACACCCTCCCAACCGACGCTACCGACTGCTTGGGATGTTAGGGGCCCACCTCATCCCTGCCTGGGGAGGATAAACCGAGGCTACTTGAGCGACGGAGGATTGTCCAGGCAGGGCGGACCGCAGAGGGATGACTCCTTGGTGTCTCCCGAGGAGACCAGAGCTGAGGGGGTGGAGAGGACGAATAAACATTGAGAATAAAAAATTAAAAAAAAAATGATGAACCAAATAATCCAGAACTATAGCCAAAATCAGCAGTATCTGGAGATATCTGCCTACTGGAACACCGAATGCTGAATCTTTTCCATTTGGAACTATACGTTTTTCTGGTGGCAGGTTTTCAAGAGGCTTTGAGAATATCCAGAACCCCCTAAGACAGACGCAGGCTTGCATATTCTAACTCTTCAAGAGCAAAGCCTTGAGATTGAGAGACTGAAGGTTGGGGTACCAAATCCTCCCCTGACAGGAGGTTAACAGATTATGATTCTTGGGAAGAGTTAAGGGAAGATGGACCGCTAAAGACAGCAAAAGATGAAACCAAGGCTGCCAGGCCCAGTCTGGAGCAATCAGGATCACTTTGCAAGATTGTGACCTTATCTTGACCAGAACCTTGAACAACAGAGGAAAGGCATACAGAAATGTCCCCTCCCAATCCAGAAGTAGAGAATCCAGGGGGACTGAGCCCAAGACTGGGGGTCTGCAACAGAAGAGAGGAAGTTGGTGATTGTCTGGGGCTGCAAAGAGATCCATCTCTGGAGTGCCCCATCTTGAAAAAATAAATCACTTAACAATAGGGAATCCAGGGACCATTCGTGATGGCCCTGAGATATCCTGCTCAGAGCATCTGCTAGCACATTGTCCTTCCTTGGGAGGTGGACTGCCACCAGAGATGTCTGTAGGGAATAAGCCAGGGACCATAATTTCATGGCTTCCATGCACAAGGCTGTAGACCAAGTGCCTCCCTGCTTGTTGATGTACCACATGGTGGTGGTGGTGGTGTCTGTCCTGACCTGAACCACCTCGTTGTGTACCAAGTCAGAGAAAGCTTGTAGAGCCAGGTACACTGCCCTGAGCTCCATTAGATTGCTATAAAGTATACTCCTGAGGGGAACGCACTCCCTGTGCTGTGATAACTCCCAATTGAGCTCCTCACCCCAGAAGAGAGGCATCTGTGGTTAGTACCACAGAATGACTCTGGGTGATGAATGGGACTCCTTGTCTGAGGATGTCCTGATCCAACCACCATTGGAGAGCCTGGATCCGAGTCACTGGAATCAGTTTGGTTACAGGATCTTTTTTCTGAGACCAAAAAGCCCTCAAGTGGAACTGGATGTCCCTCATATGAAATCTGGCCCCTTGTACCACTGCAGTGGAAGCTGCCATGTGGCCCAGGAGTTGAAGAAAATGCCTTGCTGGTCAAGACACCAGAAGACGAAAAGAAGAAGCCAGGTCTGTAAGGGCCTTTACCCTTGCCAGAGGAAGAAAACCTCTTGCTTGGACTGTGTCCAATTCTACCCCTATGAAAGTCAGGAGTTGCACTGGTTCGAGAAATGGAAAATGCGTACCTACCATAATTATGATCTTTCTGTGTATCTTCACCATTCATCACTGTTGGGTATCTGGCCGGAGGTCAGGACCCTGCGGGAGCTTTTTTTTTTTTTTAAATGTAGGTGGAGCTGACGCACCATCGGCACCACCCAAGGCCGACGCACTGCATGGTGCTCACGGGTTGGCTGTTAGGCTGTATCAACTCCACCTGTCTGCCAGTTCTGAGTCGCCGGAAAGGTAAGAGGAAGGGAGTGGAGGGTGGAACAAGGAAGTCCAAGGAACAGAAAAAGGAAAAGATATATAAACCAAAAAGGAGAAATAATGACTGAGAGGACAGAAAGGGAGAAAAGTAGGAACTAAAAGGGATTGGGAGGGGCCCCAATCTCTGGAAAAGGAAGAGGGTTACACATCCCAAACTCTGGTCCGTCTCCAGATTACATAGGAACTGAAAGGAGTAGCCAAAGGTTTTCTGCCAGAATTCAAGGCACAGAATGGCTGGCAAACACTCCAGATAAGCAGGGTCGGCTATTCTGGAAGAAGGACAGGGTACAGAGAATTAACCTACTCAACCTGGAAGAGCGACTCATGTATCAGACATGCCAGCTCACCTTTAAAGCCCTGCGTGGCCTATCCCCCATAGGCCTATCCAACTCCATTCACCGTACTGCACCGACCCTGATCACGCGCAGCTCATCAAGAGCTACCCTAGTTATTCCGAGAGCCAGGACCACTCAAAGTCAGAGGGCATTCCCACCATGCCCACTGGTATAACTCCCTCCCTGCCAGTGTCTCAAACTCACTAAACCTTAGCTTGCTTTAAGCCCAGGCTCAGAAACTTCCTGCTTAGCTCCTCGCAAATGCAACTGCCGCTAGCCTAGTGTTAAAAAAAATATATATATATATATATATATACTCTGTTTGACAATGCTCACTGAGCTCCCCCCTTCCTTTCCCTCAATTCCTCCTCCCCTATCTCCCTCCCTTCTACTCCCACCAGCTCTCCCCCAACCATAAGTTTTGCACCTTTTGTTATCTTTTGCTTCGTTGGAGATTGTATTCTATTGTAACAAAATTGTAATTGAACTGTAACTTTTTTGTTTGTAAGTACTGTGTCCCTTGTACTACTGTTCTGATGTCCTCTTTGTGACGAGGTACCTTTGTAAATGAGCCTCTGGCTCAAAGGTTTCTAAACTGATGTTTAACTAAATAAATAAATTAACACCCTCTCAAGGAAAGATTATTGGTGGAAAAAAAGAACAATTTTATATATATCAAGGAGAAATAGGTTGGACGGGAACAGGGAGGAGGAGAGAAAGGAGGGCAACTGTCAACTCCCACCCCACAGGGGTGGAGCCAAAGCCCTGGACAAGGAGTGCCCCCCCTGCTGTCCACTCTCCCCGGAACACTATCCCCCTGTGTTACCCCACTCCTGAGAAAGGAGAGGGGAGGATGGGCACAGAAAGGGAGGGGGACCCAAAGACTGAGGCCCCAGGGGGATGGAGGGTGGGATCGTAATGAATGGTGAAGATACACAGAAAGATCATAATTACAGTAGGTACGTAATTTTCATATCTTATCTGTGTCAATCTTCACCATTCATCACTGTTAGGTGAGTGCCGAGCCCCCCCCCCGAAGGGGGTTTTCTTTTACACCCTAAGGGACAAAATCCCTTAGCTCTCAGTGGGTGACACACTAAGAGGGAGAACCTTAAGGGCCTGGAGAGGCCAGAGAGTAGGGAAGAGTGAGACGGGGTCCCCCCGGAGGGGGAAGGAAGTTGCCCCAACAAGCACTGTCTCGCTCTTCGGGAGAAGAGATAGGTTCTCTGGTCAGCGGAGTTAATCACCCTACACCGGGCCAAGGGTGACAACCGGGAAAAACGCAGCCATGCCGTCCGCCTAGTGCAGGTCACTGTCCCTATGACCCTGGTAGCTATCTCGTTGGCATCATAGGATGCACTCACTTGGTGTCTTGCTAGCTCCAGGCCACACGCAGAGAGTGCAATGGCTTGTCTGGTTTGCTCCATATCAGGCAATGAGGCTAGGAGCTGACCCAGCCTGGACTACAAGAACCTGTCATAAGCTGCATAGTGGGCCTGATATGCAGAAATGGAAAGCGATAACCATGCCTAGTAAAATGTCCTCCAACCCCAGAAGTCAAAATCCGAGGACTTGATCTGGGGCTGGTCACAGTGAAGGGCGCAAAGCCCATCAGGAGTATCCAGCTGCGTCAATCCAGACTGCGGATGAGGCATGAAACCTGGAGACTCCGGGGGTGCGCAATACCTCTGGCTGAGATCCTTTGGGGCAGGAACTCCGGAGAAGGGCCTCTGCCAGGAACGCACCGACACCTCCCGAAAGGGAGCCGGCCAGGGCGGCACCACAAGGGTGGCCTTGCCAAAACTGCACGGAAAGGCATGTGCCGAGTGCTCAGGATTGCTAACAGTGGTAGAAGAGAGGTGCAAGTCCTCCAACATCCTCACGAGGAAGCGCTGATGCTCAGCAAGATCAGCAGCTGGAGAAATGTGGACAGAAGGTTCCTCTCCCCCAGAAGAGGGGGATGAGTAGCTGGAGGGCACCGGCTGTTCAGTGGGTGGCTGTATGGGGGGAGGTTGAAAAACCTGGCTGTCCATCGCCCTAACGTAAGCAGGGAACCGAACAGCCACTGCTCTGAACTGCTCCCAGGAGAGAGGCCCGCTAGGACCAAGGATGCCTGGGAGCGCAGGAGAATGTGGCAGAGGGATGGGGACAGAGCCGAGAAGAGATGTCGGCTGACCTCCGCCTCGGCTAAAGAGTGGCCCGGGAGCAGCCACGAAAGAAGGTGTCCCGGAAGATCCCACAGCCGACAGCTGAACAACCATTTCGGTGCTGCCTCAGCTGCGCCCGGAAGAATCCCCCGTGAGGCGACCGGGCCGGTAAAGGTCCAGAAGGACAGTCCCCTACCTCAAAAGAATGGGGTTCTCTCAAAGAGACTGAGGAGGAAGAGCGGAGATCCGCACTATGGCTTCTCCCAGAGCCCAGGTGGACCCCCGAAAAAGGCCGCCATGCCGACCCAACGCCCCTCAACCCCTCGGAGTCCGAAAGAGCCCTCTTCCTCAAGAGGGCCAGCCTACGTAGCTGACAGCTCTGGGAAGTACCCAAACGAGCTATCCAGGGCACAGTACCTTCCCCTCCTGTAGGTGCTCTGATTGGCTCCAAAGTTGGGCGATCTAGGGTCTAGGCACACCACAGGTGAGGATACCACTACAGAGGGATCAGTGAACCCACCAAGACCAGGCTGCAGAGCTATGGTGACCTGCACCACTGCTCGCTGGTCAGCACCCCCCGACCCCAGTCTCGGTAGTCACTGACCCCACCTCAGAAGGGGGCTGACTCCAGCTTGTTGATGAGACTACCGGGCTGCCCACCCCAACAGCCAACCCCAAAGGGTCAGACTGTCCGTCTGACTCACAGCTCGACTCTTCCTCCAAGGAGGTAGAGGCTGAGGCCCTGTGCCAAACTGTAGGAGGGCGCCCACTGCCATCTTTGCCAAGGGAGCCAGAAACCAAAGCCGTGCCCAAGCCGGTACCAGTGCCCCCTACAGCACCGCGAGCGGAATCCGCAGGGCATGGCTCCAGCCCGAACAGGAGCTCAAGAGTCGGAACCAGCCACGGCACCAAGGATGAAGACAGCGCCGAAGACAGCCCCATCGCCACAGAGGATGGTGCAGCCCAGCTCCACGGCGCTGCAAATGGCGCCGAGGGCAGAGGTGACACTGACGGCCCCATCAGCGCAGAGGACGGCGCCGTGAACGGCATCGAGGGCAGCGCCGGCACCAACGGCCCCAATCGGCACCGAGGATGGCGCCGCCCGGCTCCACAGTACTGTGAATGTCGCCGAGGGCAGAGGTGGCGCCGATGGCGGAATCAGATGGCGCCAAGCTCCGTGGACATGGCACCATGCTCAACCTCGGCATCGAGGCGAGACACGGACAAAGACGGTGCCGTAGCAGCCCGCTGGCGCCTACCTGCAGTCAGCGCTTGGCAATGCCCAGACATAAGCCATGGCGCCGCCGCAGAGGTTAGCAACGGCGCCGACCGGGACGGTATCGATGACAGCACCGACCCAGGACTTGGCGTAATCACGGGTCCGACACTGGGGAGTTT
Organism: Neoceratodus forsteri; assembly: GCA_016271365.2. Taxonomy (NCBI): domain Eukaryota; kingdom Metazoa; phylum Chordata; order Ceratodontiformes; family Ceratodontidae; genus Neoceratodus; species Neoceratodus forsteri. The sequence goes on from JADMNL010000022.1 coordinate 586,437,326, forward strand.
TCACCCCAAAGGGGCGATCGCTGTGGTAGCGACTCCACCCGACCCGGAGGAGCGGACGGGCCTCCTGCCCACGGAAGCAGCCTCGGCAACGGCTAGGCTACTAGTAGCCGAGGCTCCTCCTCCTTGGTCCATATAGAACCAGGAGGGGACCCGGAGGAAAGGCCAAGAGAGCGTGGCTTGGCCCGACAGTGTGCGCCGGACTCCCGAAAGTCGGCGGAGCTCACCCCACTTTCCACACGCGTTGTTCGATGACCCGGCAGTCCATGGAGAAACGAGCATCGCACGAATCCATGTTGTGAAGCAGGCCAACACACGAAAGACACCGGTTGTGCTGGTCCGTGACGGAATACTTTCGGCCGCATGGGCACCGTCGCAGGAGGGGCCAACCCATCCTAGAAGATTTCTTGCCCTCCGACAGAGACATGACCTACAGGAAAAAAAAACCCACCAAAACAGACTCAACGTCGCAGAAATCTAAAAATAAGGAAAGATCTTACCAGGCGACGTCGAGTATGGCAAAGCAGAACCGGCAGGAACCGATGGACTTCGGCACTGAAGTAAAATAAAGAAGCGGTGTCTAAGGTTTTTCAGCATCAACTAGGCCTCAAGCAGCAGCTTCCACACAAGGTGCGACCTCTACAGCGGGAGACGAAGAACTGGCAGTTAGGCAGAGTCGACACAGCCTGACAGTCAATCCGCGAGTGCCACTCACTGCGTCGGCCTCGAGGGCGGCGCCGATGTGTCGGCTCTGCCTACCTTAAAAAAAAAAAGGCTCCCAAAGGGTCCTGACTTCCGGCCAGATACCCAACAGTGATGAATGGTGAAGACTGACACAGATAACATCTGACTTTAGAAGACTGAAGAGAAATCCCTGAGGAAGTGAGCAATTGCTGGGTCACTAGCAGGTTTGACTTGACTTGGTCTGGAGAATGCCCACAACGAGCCAGTCGTCCAAGTATGGAAATATGGAAATGTTTTGTCTCCTTAGAAGACCACCACTGCTAGGCATCTTGTAAACACCCTTGGTGCTGATGTTAGTCTGAAGGGCATTGCTCTGAACTGATAATAGCATGAAGGCAGTTCGAATCTGAGGTACTTTCTGTGGGAGCACCTGATGGGAATGTGAAAACAGGCATCCTTGAGGTCCAGGGAGGCTAACCAATCCCCGGCATCAGAGAGGGAAGAATTATTCCCAGAGTCACCATATTGAATTTTGGCTTGATTAGGTGCTTGTTTAAATATCTTAGATCTAGGATGGGCTGCCACTCCCCTGTCTTTTTTGGGTCAAGGAAGTATCTGGAGTACAGACCCTTGCCCGTGTGTAGTAGGAAAAGTAAATAAGTAAGTAATTACTTACTTACTTATTTAGTTGTTTACAAATAAGACTGAAGCCAGCAGGCGTCACGACCCCACAGAAAAATTTCTAGCTAGCAATCTCTGGCGGGGGAAGGGGCAGTCCCCCATGCCCGCCTTCCAGTTCTTTCCCCATCAAAGGCCAAAAAGGCAAGACGAGAGAGAAGTGGATGTTTTCTTCCCTGGAAAAGGAGCTGAAAAAGCTTAGGGGGATAGAGGGCGGGAAGGCATTACCTACTGCAAGAGCCTCTCCCGAAGATCTACTGTTACGGTAAGTTCTTATGTAACTGTACTATCTTACTTCAAGAGGGCTCTTGCAGTAGGTAATTACAAATAGGACCAAGTCCCAAGCAGTCTGGAACAAGAAAAAGTAAACGGGAGGAGGAAACTACCCAAATGTAGACCCTCTGGCTGAGAAGGTCTTAGGAAAGAAGACCTTGCAGAACAGCCAACCCGAAGCCAGCTCTACAGCGAGAGGCAATGTCCAAACTGTAATGTTTAGTAAAGGTGTGGACAGAAGTCCAAGTTGCAGCTGCAGAGATGTCTGCCGCTGACACATTCTTGAAACAAGCAGCAGAGGCAGCGACCCCCCTGATGGAGTGGCCTCTGACTTGACCCAGCAAGGTCTTGTGGTACTTGTCGTAACAGAAAGTGATGCAATGAGCCAACCATTTAGATAGGCATTGTTTGGAGACAGCAATGCCTTCTCTTTTATGAGCAAAAGAGAAACAGTTGATCAGTCTTTCTGAGGTCCTTTGTCCTAGTGGTGTACCATCTCAGAATTCGGTTAACATCCAAAGTATACAAGAGGTACTCCCGCTGAGTGGAGTGCTACGCAAAGAAAGCAGGCAGCTCAATGGATTGATTCAGCGTATATTCTGCTACCACCTTAGGGAGAAACTTAGGGTTAGTACACAGAACCACATGTTCCTTGTAAAAAAATCAAATACAGGATTTTGCACATCAGGGCCTGGAGCTCGGAAATTCTTTGAGCAGAAGTAATGGCCACGAGGAAGAGTGTCTTCCAGGAAAGGAACTTTAGGTCTGCTGAGACTGCCGGCTCAAAATGAGGCAGGGTAAGCTTCTCAAGAATAAAATTCAAATCCCAAGGAGGGGCAGAAACATGAATAGGGGGTCTCAAGTGGAGAACCCCTCTAACAAAAGTCTTAGAGACTTCCAACTGTGCAAAAGTTCTGTCCCCAAAAGGAACATGGTAAGCGGAGATGGCCGTCATGTGAACCTTCAGAGAGGAATGACTGAGACCAGAATCTCAGCCACCAGCGGGGAAACCCCGAATCAGGCTTGAGCTACGTCTGCAGGAGCCACAACTGAAGGGACTTGAGGCCTGGATGGACCAGGGTCCAGCTGATCCTGGGTCAGCAAAAGCTGCGACAGCAAAAGAGGAAAAGGAGGTTCCTCTGAATACTGTTGCAGAAGAGAGAGCCAACTTGCCTGGGCCAGAAAAGAGCGATTAGGATCATGCGAGTTCCTTCTGAGCAGGGTTTCTATAAGGCCCTTGGAATCAAGGGAATCGGGGTGGGGAAAACACAGAAGAATCTGCCCTTCCAGTCTAGAGACCAAGCATCTCTCCATAAAATGCCACGCCATGGAGTAAGCGAGCAGAAGAGAGGACGTTTTGTACTGAGAGGAGACGCAAACAGGTCTACCTGGGGTGTTCCCCAACATAGAAAGATATCGTCTGCAACGCCCTGACCCAGTTCCCACTCGTGAGCGTGGGCAGACGACAACAGAGGTGGTCTGCCAACATGTTCTCGACCCCGGGACATAAACTGCCATGAGGTGAAGGTTGTGCTGCATTACCCAATCCCAAACTCGCATCGCCTCCCTGCAGAGAGGGTAGGAACGAGTTCCTCCCCGTTTGTTGATGTACCAGACTACACATGTCCATCTAGACAGCCAGATGCCCTGGGAGCAGATACAGATGCAGAGCTTGTAGAGCATACAGCATGGCCCGGAGCTCGAGCACATTTATGTGAAGTGTCTGTTCGAGCCTGGACCAGGAGCCCTGGGTCCTGTGAGACCCCAAGTGGGTTCTCCCCAACCCTTGCCCGAGGCATCTGTTGTCAGCGTCTGGGAGGGGGGAAGAGAGGCAGAAGGGAACTCCCCAGCAAAGGTTCTCCTGAACCATCCACCATTGCAAGTCCCGAACCATAGGATTGGAGACCAGAACCTGTAGATCTAGGTCGTCCACCAGCTGATCCCACTGAGACTGAAGCATCCACTGAGAGATTCTCATATGGAGCCGAGCGCGAGGGACTGTCGGAATAGCAGCCGCCATAAGCCTGAGGAGGCTAAGGACTGACCTGGTACTGACCCACCTGCGGCTGGACAACAGGCTGACCTGAGCCTGGAGGGTGGCCACCCTGTCCAGTGGCAGGAATGCCATGCCGGAGGCAGTGTCCAGGATCGCCCCAATAAACTGAAGCCTCTGGGACGGGATCAGATAGGACTTGGCCTGGTTGATGGCAATACCCAGGCTGGTGAAAACCTGCAGGGTAAGTGAAAAGAAGCGCGGAGTTCCTCCCTGGATGGGGCCACCAGAAGCCAGTAGTCCAGGTCCGGGAAAACCTGAACCCCTTGGGTACGCAGGTAGGCTGCTACCACCGAAAGGCATTTGGTGAACACTCGGGGTGCCGAGGAAAGATCAAATGGGATGGCCTTTAACTGGTAGTGGTCCCCCTGGAACGAAAAACTAAGGTATTTGCAGTGGGAAGGGAAAATAGGGATATACAAGTAGGCATCCTGCATGTCCAGAGCGCACAGCTACTGTCCCAGCTGAAGGAGGGGCAGAAGACTCTGCAAAGAGAGCATTCTGAACCTTTAGTACTCCACAAACAAGTTCAGGGAGCTGAGGTCTAGAATTGGCCTCATGTCTCTTGACTTCTTCGGAACCAGGAAGAAATGTGAGTAGTAACCCGTCCCCCGAAGGTGGGATGGGACAGGCTCCATCGCCTACTTCAGAAGGGAGGATATTTCTTCCCGGACCAGAAGGAGGTGTTCTGGGGAGTAAGATGACCTGGGGCGGGGGGTTCGCGGGGGTTTCTAAAGAAACTCTATTGAGCGTCGTCCTGCTATCAGCTGGAGCACCCAAGTGTCTGAAGTGATCCTCTCCCAGTCAGACAGATGGAAGGAGAATCTCCCTCCTACCAGTTCCTCTGGGAGGCCCAGAGACTGTGGGAGAGGAGAGGCATCAGGAGGTGTGGGGCTGCATTGCGGCTGAAGTTCCTGCTGCTTTTTTGGGCAGGGGGTCTTGGCAGCCAGAAGGGCCCGTTTGTTGGCCCGCTTTCCCTGAGGTTTCGCTTTGGGCCAAGACCGTCTGCGAAAGGGACAACGCTGAGCCTGAGGGGGCCTGTACAAAGAGTCAACTGACTTAAGTGCAGTACCCTCCTCTTGCAGATTGGTAATGATGTCCTTGACATCGTCACCGAACAGCACTAAACCCCTGAAGGGCGCGTCCTGGATAGCAGACTGCACCTCCGGGACCAAACCCGACACCCAGAGCCAGGCATGATGCCACAAACCTACGGACAAAGCTGAGCTCCGACCAGCAACGTCCACTGCGTCGTACGTGGCACGAAGCATGTGCCGACTGGCCGAACGCGCAGACCAGACTAGGTCAGCCACTTCCTGCTTCGTCCGAGATTCAGGAAGGGATTCCAATTTAGTTTCCACCTCGCTAAGGATCGCCTTCTGGTAATCCCCCATGTGAGCAACCTAGTTCAGGGCCCCGATTCCCAGACTGGAAGAAGCATAGACCTTTTTCCCATACTGGTCCAGAAGGCGGGATTCCTTGTCGGGTGGAGATGAGCTCAAGTGTTTGGGGTTAGCCAAACGTCCATGAGCGGCGCTAATCATGACCAAATCATCTCTGGGGTGTGAATTCAAGGAATCAACACCTTCCGGAGCCTGATATAGCCCACCCAACTTCCTCAGAAGGGGGGACTAATGCCGACGGTCTTTTCCAAATGGTGGACACAAGGTCAGCATGAGGCTCGATCCAGGGTGGAACCAGAGTAGGAGTGGTCTCTAGCAGATCCAGGTGAGAAGCAAGATTTTTTTACGCTGTGGTCAGGCTCCAAGGATTACCACTGATGAACAGCCTGGATTTTATGCAACTCCAGGAAAGAAGGATCCTCGGAGGGGAATTCAGAGGAGTCCTTGGCCTGGGCTTGTCTGTCTGGAGTGCATGGCTTGTTGTCCAGATTGGAGTATCCGTCTGAGTCATCCGAGGTCTCCGAGAAGAATGAAGAAGAGGACGACTCCCGGCGTGGGGGAGGAACGGACCCCTTGGGAAACCCTCAGGGAAGCATATCCTCCCCTGCCCTGGAACCAGAGGACTTGCCTCTGGTGTTAGGAGAGGGAAAGGGAGTCTCTTGCCTCCGACGTCCGGGGTCCAGAACCGGATCCGGCATCAGAAGATGGCTCTCTACTTCTCTGGTGAGCTGAGCCTTGGCCTCAGCCCACCAGGAAGCCAGAGTCTCCTTCAGATCCACAGGTGGCTGAGGGGACGGTAGAGGAGGAGGAGGATACAGACACTGGGGATATCTGTACGGCGCATATCCATACCCCGACAGCGGGAAGTCCGGTGTCGGGAACTGGGGTACCATGTACAGTGCCTTCAGTAAGTATTCACCCCCCTTGGATTTTGTCATATTTTGTGATGTTGCAAACTCAAATTAAAATACATTTATAGGTGATTTTTTTGTCACGTATCAACACAAATTACTCTATAATGTCAAAGTGGAATGAAACTTCTGGAATTTTTTGTACATGTAATTTAAAATAAAAACCTGAAATATCTTGATTTGATAAGTATTCACCCCCTTTGCTATGACACCAAATTGAGCTCAGGTGCATCCAATTTCCCTGTGAGATCACTCTAAAACTTGAATGGAGTCCACCTGTGGTCAGTTCAAATGGTTGACATGATTTCAGAGGAAACACACCTGTCTATGTAAGGTCCCACTGTTGACAGTGCATGTCAGAGCAGAAACTCTACTATGAAGACCAAGGAGCTGTCCGTAGAACTCCGTGATAGAATTGTGAGGAGGCAAAGATCTGGGGAGGGGTATAAACACATTTCTAGGGTGTTGAAAGTTCCCAGGGCACAGTCAAGTCCATCATTAGGAAATGGAAAGATTAAGGAACCACCCAGACTCTTCCTAGAGCAGGCCATCCTCCCAAACTGAGCAACCAGGCAAGAAGGACATTGGTCAGGGAAGTGACCAAGAACCCAATGACCACCCTGACAGAACTACAGAGTTCCATGGCTGAGATGGGAGAACCTGTCCAGAGGACAACAATCTCTGCAGCACTTCAGATGTAGCCTCTACGGGACAGTGGCTAGACGAAGCCACTCCTGAGCAAAGGCCACATAACAGCATGCCTGAAGTTTGCAAGAAGGCACGTAGCAGACTCTGAGACCATGTGACATAAGATTCTCTGGTCTGATGAAACAAAAATTGAATTCTTTGGCCTGAATGCAAAGCGCTATGCCTGGCGCAAAACGAACACAGCTCATCACCCGTGTAACACCATCCCTACCATGAAGCATGGTGGTGGCAGCATCATGTTATGGGGATGCTTTTCAGCAGCAGGGACTGGGGCACTTATCAGGATAGAGGGAACAATGAATGGAGCCAAATACAGGTACATCCTTGAGGAGAACCTGCATCAGTCTGCAATAGACCTTGGACTGGGGCGAAGATTAACATTCCAATAGGACAACGACCCCAAGCATACAGCCAAAGCAACACTGGAGTGGCTTCAGAACAAGAAGGTGAATGTCCTTGAGTGGCCCAGCCAAAGCCAAACTTGAATCCCATTGAGAATCTGTGGAAAGACTTAAAGATTGCGGTTCACCGACGCTCCCCAACCAACTTGACAGAATTTGAGCAAATCTGCAAGAAAGAATGGGCGAAAATCCCCAAATCCAGATGTGCAAAGCTGACAGACATACCCAAGAAGACTCAAAGCAGTAACTGCTGCCAAAGGCACTTCTACAAAGTACTGATTCGGGGGGGGGTGAATACTTAAGTAAACAAGGTATTTCAGTTTTTAATGTTTCATAAATTTTTGTTACACAATAAAAATATTTTGGCCCCTTTAAATTGTTGAGTATGCTGTGTGAATCAAGGGGGAAAAAAAATAATTTCAATGCATTAAAAATTCTGGTAGTAACAACAAAATGTGACAAAATCCAACGGGGCATGAATACTTTCTGAAGGCACTGTACTGTGGTGTTGGGTAGGCCGGCGCCAGGTACTGGGGTGCCGGATACTGCGGACCTGGGTATGATGGCGTCGGATACGATGGAGTCGGATACTCAGGCACCAGGGGCTCTGCAGGAGCAGAAGGCCCTGGGAACTGGCGACAGACCCAGAACAGGGGGCGGCGTCCAGCAAGGGGATGTCACCGTGTGTCAGGTAGGCTGGCGCCGGCGTCCGAGGATCCGACATCGGGTCATCCGGCCCAGCGAGAGGGAGACCTGACGGCAATGTGCCAACATCCTCCGTTTCGCTCGGGGAAGAGGGGCCAACATCCCCAGGGTCCAGCAAGGGAGACGCTGGAGCCTCAGAATGCAACGAACATTGTGGCGAGCTCGGGACGACGGATAGGACCAAAGGGTCCGGCATCGGCTCCAACGCCGAGCAGCCGTCAGAGGGGCCGAAGTACGACTTACCGGCAGCATCCTGGTGGACGTCTGAGGAGCTGGCGTCCGACCTATTGGAACCTATGCTCGACGAAGACTACGATGGAGGGGAAGCCTTGGCGGGCGCTTTAGAAGCCGTGCGCTGCCTCAAAGGTCGGGCGTCTTATCAGCCTTACCCAGGCGGACGTCAGAGGAGCAGACGTCCGGCTTACGGAGCCACTCAAACCAGAAGGCCGCATGGTGGTGGGCTTACTGGGAGGCGAGTGCCTGCTTGCTGACCAGAGGTTTCCCAGTGGCGAGCACAGGCAGACAGGAGGTCGGCGCCACCTGCAAACCTCCAAGGCGGCCATCACGGAACAGTCCCCGGAGGGATGTTACCTAGCACCGCAACCCCAGCCGAGGTCACAGCGACCGTAGTAGAGGAATTCCGGTCCCAGTGCTGGTTCTTGCGATGGCACCCCGGGGAAGTAGAGGTCCGCCTGAGTGTTCTCAGATCCTTTTCCATTGAGGTCACCAAGTTTGACAACGTGGACCTCCAGAAACTGCTGCCTCCGCTTTCGGGTGGCCGTGTTAAACTGCTGGCAGAGCTAGCACTTCTCCACGGGATGGTCGGGGCCTAGGCAAAAAAGGCACTGGGAGTGTCCGTCCTTGTGCGGGAGCTGGGCGCCGCAGGAATCGCACTTGTTTTTGTGCTCGGAGTGAGTCAGGGATGACATACACGGCAGCTGAGGTAAATGCTGGCGAAAATCGGAAGAAAAAGTGAAAAGAGACGGTAAAACTACCAACGACAGACTGGTGAAGCAGTGAACTTTACCGCGAGGCGCTACACGAGCTAATGGCGGGAAATAACTGGAAGGCGTTCGTGGGTGACCGTCCCCTTATACTGACGTCGCCACCGGACGTGGGGCAGTCCCCTGCCAGAGACTGCTAGCTAGAAATGTTTCCGTGGGGTCCTGATGCCTGCCAACTTCAGTCCTATTTGTAATTACCTACTGCAAGAGCCCTCTTGAAGTAAGATCTCTCTTCGGCTTGGAGAGCCAGCAGAGAGGAAACCTCTGCTTCTAGGGCAATGGTTTTGGAGATGTTTGCAGGTGGAAAAGATCTGACCATCAGCTTTGGATATTTTTTTTTAAGCTGAGAGCCAGTCCCTGGCTTACTACCTCCAGGACCCACCTGTCTGAGGTAACAGACTTCCAGGCCTGGATGTAGTAAGCCATCATGCTTCCTACTGGAAAGGGGGAGTTGACCCAGGCCGACGCATCAGGGTGTCTGCTTGGCAGGAGCCTTGGACTGAGAGGAGGATGCAGCCCTCCTCATCCCCCTTCTGCCTCTCCCTCTAAAGAACCCCCTCTGAGGAAAAGAAGAGGAGGCCTGTGACTGGTAGAAAGGTCTGCCCCTGCCCCTAGATTGCTGCTTCTGAGGAGTTGCCTGCCTTTCCTTGGCCTGTGCACTCCTGTACGTGGTCCTACACTCGTCCATCTTTTTCATGTAATTCTCTGTCTGCTCCCCAAACAAACAATTACCCACTACAGGGAAATCCATGGCCTTAGCCTGGGTGTCCTGTGAGAGGCTAGTACAACTGAGCAAAGCAAATCTCCTAAGAGACACAGACGTAGCCATGACTCGTGATGAAACATCATTGGAGTCCACGGCAGCATGAAATTGGTCTTTGGATGCCTCAATCCCATCAGCAGCCACCTCCTCCAGCTCTTTGGTTAGCTTGGGGGAGGGGGGGAGAGCCTGTTTAACCAGCTCCAGAACAGTATCCCACCTGGACTTCTGGTATCTGGCTGTGTAGCCATATAGTTTGCCTGCCTAAGTCCCAAGGAGGATGCAGAGTATGGTTTCTTGGCCACAGCATCCACCTTCCTAGAATCTTTATCTTGGGGGGGAGATGAAGCCAAAGGAATATTAACCTTGTCACAGGCTGCGGTCTGCACGACCCCAACATGGCTGCATTGTTGGAACAAGTACTCTGTACCTGAGCCTGACAGCATATACCTCCTGTCCATTCTCTTGTCCACAGGAGGTAATGTATTTGGTGTCTGAAGAATTTTTTGTCGTTTCCCAAAAGATTTATGGAGGGGAATAGACAGCCTTTTGGACTCTGGGATGTCCATCATCTCTGCATAGTCAGGCTCCTCTTGTTCCTCAACAGCCTCGAGCAGAAGGAGCTGGAGGGTCTCTGCCACCTTTTTGTAAAACGAATAACGGGAAGGGGACTCTGAAACCCTAGGAGGAGAAACACTGGAAGGCCTGTCTGGGGAGAGGTCCGGTAAAATGGGCTCATCCAGGCCTCCCACACCACCACCACCATCATCATACCCTTCTTCCCCTCCAAATCTGGCTCATAGTAATCATCCAGACAATATTATGGAACCAGAGGAACCGACCGAACCGAGCGCCTACCGGGAGGCGCTGGATTGGCCAGAACTGAACAGAGCGATTCTACAATGCTAATCACCCTGGCAATTTCTTCGGCAGTTGAACGTGACTGTTCCGGATCCGAACCGGACGATTTCTTTTTTCTCTTATACAGAACCGACCCCTCGGGATCGGCTCTCCTTTTGTCTGAGGAAGTATTGCCCAGGTCAAGAGGGCACTTCTTCAGGTTCGTTCGGAACTGAGCCAGGCTGGCCTTCTGGATTAGCAGACTTCTCAGACCCCTTTTCCCCAAGCCTACCCAATCTCTTGTCCAGGGTGGCCTTTGGGAAATTCTTACATATTTGGCAGTCTGAATCGAGGTGGTCAAACCCCAAACAGTACACACAGGTGATGTGAGGGTCTGCCTTAGCAAAGGCATCCCCACACTCACTACAGTGCTGAAACCCAGTGAGCCCGTTTTTTCTTTTGGGTTTCTCAGACATAGCCATCCTATCCACTTACCCTTTAGCAGCTTTAAAGCCAGGCAAGACTCCCCTATCGGTTACCAACCGTGTTCAGGGCTGTGGAAAAAAAGTCAACAAATAAGTTTTTTTGAAACCGATAGGGATCGGTACCTCACACTAATACAAATAAACCAAAGACTTTACAGAATAAAGAAAGAAAAAACAATCGGTTCCAGCTGGACCGATTGAAACGTTTTTACAATTCCCACACACAGAAAATAAACTAATGTCCACTACCTACAACACTTACTGTACTGCAGACAGGGATCTGAACAAAAAAAAAACAAAATTTAAGGTTTAAAACCAATGTTTTACTGAGACCGAACCGACAAGCGAAGGAGATTCTCCGGAGCGACTGTTCAGTTAGGCGGAGTAAAGAATCTACAGTTACACTTCAAAGTGCAGCAGACAGAGGTTTGAACCGAGCTAAAGCTCAACGTTCTATGCTCTGGCATAGAGTTAACTCTTTCCTCTCCAGAGCAGTTCAAGTGCTGGGGCTAACTGCATAATGTCAGAATACAGCAAGACTTCATGTTTGAATCAGAACACTGTTAGGATTCAAGTGTACTGGAGTCCCCATCAAAACCTAAACCCTGTGAAACTTACAAGGTCATTTAAACAAAAAGAACATGCCAGCAGAAAAGGACCACTTCCCCACCCAATCTGCCCAGATGTTCCCTGCTAGTCCATCTCCGCAGACCCTAATTAGTCTCCAGTGACCCTCCCTCCTCCCTACCTATTTACTAATATTCTACGTCTATCCCATGCATGCCTGAAGCTCCCCACTGTTTTGGTCTCCACAACTTCCACTGGAAGTTTGTTCCAGTCATCTATCACCCTTTCGGTGAAGCAGTGCTTCCTCACATCCCCCCTTAACCCCCTTCATCACATGCCCCCTGGTCCTCATTCGAAGGAGACTCCTCTCCTGCAATGTAAAATATCACAAACACCATTTCAAAACTGAACCCCTATTGCTATCAGTAAAGCGCGCCCCCATATTCTCCAAACTAATACATCACAAAACATGAACACAGGGCTGGGGAGGGGGGGTGGCGGTTGCTGATACTGGGTACCAGAAAAGGGACGGGATTGGGCAGCCAGCTCCTCCAACCAAGGAATCACGATCCTTCCCCCTTCACTCAGATGTAATAAATTCACAAAAGTGAACTTTTCAAGTCCTTAGAAGGTAAGCTGCTGCCAAAACTAGTGCTCTTCAAGCAAAGTATTTTCTCTCTATGGCAGGTTTTGCAAGGACGGTGCCAAGTAACAGTCCCATCATTTCCCAACTAAAGAATTCTCTCCAGATTTTGCTGACAACCTTTTCCAGACACCGTAAATTATCAAAATCACTACTTTTATTTATAGCCACCATTTTTCTGCAAAAACCTGGATTAATAACAGAATTTGCTTTTTTTTTTTTTTAAACACCATAAAAATCCTGTTTCAACACAATACATTTACAACCCCACTTGGCATTAAGTATTTGTAACCCCCTCATGGGCCGCATTTTAAGTGCAAAATATACTGCTTTGTTCTCAAACTGGGTGAAAATATGAGGGGGAGGCCCTTGTTAGTCAACCGGTGCCCACAATTCATTACCAAGTGGCCATTATATTACTAAAAACAGATTGAAACGTATCTGCCCATCAAGTATAATGGCGCGCACCCCTACACTCTCACTGGCATCTCATCACGTCCATGAGCGTAGAGGCGGATCATGGCCAACAGAAAAGAACCAGGAAGTGCTTGGGACCTGGTATACAGAATTTTACGAGAGAATAACTTGTTATCAGCAAAATACTTTTTGGGGAGATGTAGCATATCGGGATACTTTGGCGGTAAGGCACCTATGTATATGGTGCAGGGGCTTAAAGTGTTATCTTGGTGGGTCTCTAAGACCATTTATTTGTTTTCTTTTTCTGTTATTTATTTCAAAAGAGTTACCAGGAAAGGCATACTAAGCAGAAACTGCCCATTTCCAGCTCTGTGTGTTGGGGGGGGGGAGGCGCACAGTAACTCACAACATATAGGTTACAATACACAAAACAGTACAAGCTACCAATCGATGATAAAAACAAATTGTACCATTACGTGCAGATGGCAGCAAAGTTGTAGTGTTAACAAGGGACTAGCAGATTCAGGAAAAAAAAAAAAGTACAAACTGAGGCAAAAACTATAGGGTAAGCAGGGCACTGCCCAGTACAGCCCGTAGGGAAGAACTGGGGAAGTAAAGGGGTAATGGAAGGGACTGAATTCTAGCAGGGCAAGGGGGACTGGAATGGGGCGCGAGAAATAAATAAGGTCCAAGCCAGGGTCACAGGCAACTTCAAGAGTGAGAACAGAATTCATGAGGGAGAGATGGAAATGAGTGGGAAGCAGCATTAGTGTTGGGGGGAGACCCACAGCTAGGAAGCCAAGGAGAAAGCAACTTGGCCTGCAGAGGAATTTACAGAGGGGATTACGAGAGAGCAAGGGCCAGAGTTGCGAAGGGATTAGGACATAGAAAGGGGGGAATAAAGGGCCAGGACAACACCTCGTGCCACGCCGGCGACCAGAGTTCGGAAGTAGATTCAGAGCCAGGGTTCGGCAGGGGGAGGAGAGAATTGAGCATCCAGAGCACTGCTCTCCTGTCCTGGGATGAGTCACTCTGTAGTGGCTTCCGGTGGAAACTGGGGGCACCACAGGTAAGCGAGCTGCTGGGGGTGGTGAGACGACGGCAGATGTCAGCTGAGGGGGCCACCCTCGGTGCAGACGTCACTGCACGGCTGCACCTCAATGAGAAACCAAGGTGGAAAACCCCAGCTTCCTGGGAGGCGATGGCGGGGCTTGTGTGGCTGATCCCACATGCCTAATTCTGGCCCTGACCCTGACTTCACTCTCCATGGTCCCTGCCTCCTCCTGTTCAGGCCCGTGGGGGATCCAGTACCCAGTTCCTCGGTCAGGGAAAGGGTTCACACGGGGGCAGAAGAGGTGACGCCGAGTGGGTACCCACCCGAAAGATGCCCAAGAATGCCAGTGACTGGAAGGAAATAAAGTTTAAAAAAAAAAAAGAAAGAAAGCAGTGCAATAAGCAAGGTACCTACCATCAAGGGACAGTAAAGAGAGGGAGGGAGGAATAATGTGAGTAGTGGTGGGTCCTAGAAAGGGGGCAATTAATGGCAAAGTGTAGAAGAAGGGGTCCAATCTGGCTAAGGTTGACCTGGGAGCAGCACTGTAAACAATGTTACCATAATCGAAGGCAGGGAGAATCATCTTCGAAACTATCTCTTTGCGGGCAGGAAGTGGGATACATACTTTATTCCTGTACAGCGCACCAAGTATGGGGTGAAGCTTCCAATGGATAGCATCCACATGAACTGACAAACCAAGCTCATAAAGCAACCAGACCCAGAGGTATTTAACCCTTGCAGGACAAGGACAGATACATCAGTCCAAAATTCCTATATGTTCTAATACTGTTGGCAGCTTAAGTGTTAAAGGAGGAAGACACCTTCAATCGCAACACTTACAAGAGTATGGAAAGAGAAGGGGGGAGTTTAGTCTGCCTTGAGCCATAGGTCATGGAGGCAGTTTTATTTTGTTGTTTTAAACTAAAAGACAGCCAGGGCCCCGTGGCGCTGAGGTGCTGGACGCCTTACCTCGGGCTACACCGGCGACCCGTGTTCGGGAATGAGCACGGACTGCCAAGGGTCAGCAGGGGAGGAGAAGGACTGTGTCTGGACTGCTCTCCTTCTCTGGGGAAAGAGTCCTCAGTGGTCAGCGCTCATTTACCCCACCCGGCGGAGGCTGGGGACAGGGCGCTGCACTGCAGTATGGGGAGGAGTTGGGGCAGACGCAAGGAGAGGGCATGTGTGCGCGCTCCCCTCCACTAGTGTCACTGCAAGACCCAGCTCCTGGAAGAAAACACCAGGAAAAAGTATGCCTCAGCACAATGGCGGAGGGCGCCTCGAGGCTCCACTCCTGGTCAGTCACAGCACTGACCCACTGGATCCGATTCCGGTGGGGGTTGGGGAACCCGCCGACTGGGCAAGTCCTAGGAGTTCAGGTCAGCGCCGGATGGTGGACGCCGGGGGCACCCTCCAGAGGATAGACAGCATAAGAGGAGGAAAAAGTAATAAAAATAAATAAACTGAAAGACAGCCGATTTGCCCGGAACCAGTGCTGGATGTTGCTGAAGTGCAGCTGGAGCCAGACCATGAGGTCACAGGAAGAAGAGCCAGACGAGTAGAGAACTAGGTCATCTACATATGTGTGAATAAACGCAGAAAAGCAGGCAAAGGAAAGGCTGTTCAGGAAAACGGATAACAGAATATGGTCAAGGACAGACTACGGCCACAATATCCTGTACTGAGCATAATTAAAGCCATTTCAAGCTTTGGGTTAGCAAGGAAATCGTTTCATGGACTGGCGAGTCTTAGTATCCAGACCTAATATAGTATACATCAACCATTTAAGTCAAGAGTTAATCCATTTTCCCGCACAAATGCACAAAGTATACTATTTATGGGTAAAGACTCAGGACCGCAGGGATGGGGATAGTCATGTCTGACTGGACAGTGTAAATGTACACTGTTAGAGTAATTTTACTTGCTTTACAGTCAAAATGCATAATTTCCTTTTATGAAAACAATCATGTTTCTAAATCAATACATTTTGTCAGTCAAGTTCCATCCCTGAAGATACTTCATTAGAGGCCAATCACAAAACTAGCCTGAGGTTCACTGTCTTGAGGCTGCTGACACGATCACCATCTAATTCCTAGCCTGAAACTCAAAGTCTGCCATGAATCTCATATGCCTTAGAAAAGGATAAACACAAGCAAAGTTATAGAAAATCTATTCGCTGTGCAGCAACACAAGTGAGGAGAAGATCCCTGAACGGGTGCATGCCTCCAATTTCTCCCCATGGGAGCTGCGCCTTCTCTGGCAGCTCTTCCACGGTGACCCGCTCGACTGCCAGACAGCCACAGACCTGTGTGCTACTCTGCCCTGAACGGGTGCACATCACCAACTTCTCCTTGTGGGGAGCTGCTCCTTCTCTGGCGGCTCTTCCATGGTGACCCGCTCAACTGCCAGACAGCCAGAGACCTGCAGGTACGGACACAGTCCGGCCCTTGGAGCCGCTGCCCGGCTAGAATCTTGGCGCTTTCTGTCTCCACTGGCTGATTATTGCTATATCCAATTCCTAAGCCTTGATTGGACACTTGGCCTTCTCCTGCCTTCCTACTATTACGAACTGGTTTCATCTCCCTAAGCTGCTTCCCTTGCACTAATTTTTTATAGTACTGGTTTGATTTTGCTGCTGACTATTAAGTAATAAGGCATGACCAAGGGTTATGTTAATGGTCTGTTAATCACCTTCTAGGGGTGTACTGTGGCATGAGGTGTAGCAGAGTGCCACATGCCCCTAGAGGGTGATTGACTGACTATTGACATAATCCCTGGGAGTGCCTTATTACTATTATAATAAAACATGTTTTTAAACAGTGTTAAACCTTGTTCAGCATATTGTTAAGCTCTACGTGTATGTTAATAAAAGATTAACATAAGGCTGTTAGAATGTTTGCAGCCAATCAGAAAGGTCCATTTCTCAGACCCTTTTTATAATACTGCACAGATTTCAGCATTTTATCTGTTCTGTATCAATGTCTCGAGTCTACATTGCTGTGATTTAAATTGCCAAATACTGCTGGAATTTTAAGACTGTATGCCCCTCTGTCCTGTAACTCTGCCTGAGCCAACAAAGTAATGCAAAACGCCTTTTTTCCTTTTCCAAATGCTGACTTTTCCATTAGCAGATTATATCTTCTAGCCCCTACAGGACTATATCTCTGGTAGGAGTGAAATTTATTGTGTCCACTCCACCATTAGCAGGTTATACCCAGCTGCCACTAGGGGCTCCTAGCCTATCTGGCACATGACACACACTGTTCCCAGCTGTTATCACAACTCTGTGTACATTTGCCTGCTTCCTCTGCCTCCTTCGAAACCAGGGCTACATGTGAGCTCTTCCTGCTATGAACATGGGCTGTGTCCCCCCTTTCATACTACTGCTGCTGATTCTAAGCAATGGCACTTCAAAGTGATATGCTGGCTCCCCTATCCCGTACAACTTTCGAGCATAATCTCCATTATGAACCCTGCTTAATCACAGGTAATTTTAAACTGTTAACCAAGGGTCACTGGTCCTGCAACTGGCTCCTGCTGCCTCCACAGGGGTGGCTTACTGCTTGGGAAGGGGGGTCCCTACCTCATTCACCACCCTAATTACTCCACTTAAGCTCACAATACTGCGCTTGGAACACAGAAGGCACCTCAGCCCCAGAAGGTTCAATAAGCTTTTCTACAAACTACTTAAAAGAAGCTTGCTCAGAATCATCCACCTTTACTGCTCATGTCAAGCAATGGTCACCATAACCCTGGCCCTGCAGGACCTGTGTCCACACATAATCGCCTTAAAAAAGGATCTATTAAGTTGGCAACTGTCAACATCTGCAGCTTGCAGACTAAACTGAATAACCACCAGGTATGGATCTTGCAACAGAGCCCTGACATTCTGTCAGTGGCGGAAACATGGCTTTCCCCACAGGTTCCCGACTCTGCAGTTGCTCTACCTGGGTATATCCTTTACTGACTGGATAGGCTCACCAAGCGAGGTGGTGGTTGTGCCATCTATCTGAAAGAGACACTTAAAGGATATGTCCTACGTGAGGTCAATCTGGGCTACATGGCCCATGTGCTAACCATTAAAGTATTGCTTAGGGCCCAAAATAAAGCTTTGACAGTAATCTCTGCCTATGTTCCTCCAAAACACAACAGGACAGACTTCCACAGCTTCACGGACTACACTCGTAGCCTCAACCACAAATCCAAAACTTTAGTACTGGGTGACCTAAATGTCAACTGGTTATCTGCTAGTGCTTCTCCATACAAAGATGCTATCTCTTCACTCCACCTTGCCCAACTTGTTACATCCCCAACAAGGACTAACTATAAGACGGGAACAAGTATCCTTCTGGACCAGATACTCTCCAGCCACCAACACAAATCTGCAACATGACAGTACATCCAGATTCTATAAGTGACCACTCCCCCGTTTCCTGCAGTTGGTCCAACAAATTTTGCAAGCCCCCATCTCTCATAATCTACAGCAGATTGTTATAACGTGGACATCTGGAACATCTAAAAAATTACCTCAGCAATACTGACTAGTCCCCTCTCGATGTCTTTAATGACATCAACCTGGCACTGGATTATTTCACAAAACAATTCAACAATGCCTGTGACACCCATACTTCCATTAAAGAAAATGAAACTTCGTGGCACTGTAAACCCCTGTATTACACTAGAATTCACAGCTATGATGAAGCACAGAGATCACCTCTGGCACTTTGCCAGGGCATCAGGCAAACAAGCAGATGTTCAGGCATACAAGAAGGCAAGCAATGCCTGTACATGTGAAATCTGTACCATGAATTCCAGACATCATAGGGAAACACTCGCCAGTACCTGGGGAAACAGCAAAAACTTATAGAGCAACATAAAAGATGTCACCAGGAAGGACCAAGTTCTCACCCTCCATACTTAATATCGATGGAATTCCAACCCTGAACCCGCTAACCAAAGCAAACACATTCAACAATGCATTCACTGACCTATCCAGTGTCCTCCCTTCAGACTTCTTCATGGATAATGACTCGCCCAGTACCTACTGCCCTGCTAATAACCCATTTGAACCACCTCCTTTTAACTTCAAAACGGTCTCGGCATGAATGGCCAGGAAATACCTTACCAAAGTGTTAGGTAAATCACAGCATAGCAGTGACTCACTGGATCTTACGCTCATAGCTCTCACTCTTGCGGAAGTGCTAATGCCCCTCACTAAGATCATCAATCTATCGCTACAACTCTTGCAATTTCCTCAAGTTTGGAAATCAGCACTAGACACCACGGAGCACAAGAGTAGAGACAGAAGCCATCACGCAAATTACAGACCCATATCTATCCTCCCACCAATATCCAAGGCACTTGAGCGCATTGTTGCTGACCAACTGGTGGACTACCTTGAAAAATACTCTATCCAATGCCCGCAGCAACACGGGTTCCGGAAGGGGCACAGCACCACCTCAGCCCTAATGGAATTCACTGGCTTTCTTCATCAATCTCTGGATCAAGGCACCTTAGTAAGAGCTGCCTTCATAGACCTCAGTAAGGTGTTCGATACTGTCCATCACTCACTACTCCTCCAACAGCTTACCGCTACTGACCTCTCCTCTAACACAACACTTTGGTTCAAAAGCTATCTTGCAGACCGCTCTCAATGGGTGAAAATAGCCAACGCCGTATCTGATAGACAGCCCATCTGCTCTGGTGTGCCACAGGGCTCAATCCTGGGGCCACTCCTATTCAGCATCTTCCTTAATAAGCTACCTTGTTTCTGCCACCAAAGGATCCTCCTCTACGCAGACACACACTGCACGACCCCAAGCAACTGGAACTTCACCTTTAGAGTGGGTTTGCGGAAGTGTGGGACTGGTTCTGTAAACATAAACTGATCCTCAAGTACAAGAAAACCAAAGTAATGATGTTCAGCAGCACCCAAAACGAACACAAACCCCATACACTTACCATCACAAACCGTCTTGGGAGTCCCTCTTGAACAAATACCACATTTCAAATACCTGGAGGTCACCTTAGGCCCTGTCCACACTACGCCTCTGTAACGTTACAGAGTGCCCAAACCGTTACCGCAATGGTTTGCGTTTACACCTGTAACGTTAGACATTTTCGTAACCGTTGTTGAAACCACATATGAGGTGGTTTCAACAACGGTTATGAAACCGGTCCCGCCTCGGTAACGTTACCGGCGGTAGTGTGGATGGGCAGTAACGGTCCCCTGCAGGGCCCATAGCACAGCGCGAGCTGCATTGTGGGATTGGGTGCTGCAGTGACAGTCACCCGGTTCCTGAGGTGTGGACTGGCAGTACCAGTCCCGTACCAGTCACCGCTGCAGTGTGGACACACTGCACTGCTCCTCGGTTGTAACGGTTTCTATCCGTTATGGGGTCTGAGTGGTGCAGTGTGGACGGGGCTTTAGACAGCTGTCTTTCCTATGCTAAACATATAGATAATGTAGCCAGGGGCTGTCAACATCAAGATTGGTCTCCTACATAGACAAAGACTGCCTTACCCCAGTAGCCTTCCAACTTGCTATATACAGTTACGTCATACCCATTGTAGACTATGGTGTTGTGATCTATGGAACAGCCCCCATGTCTTTGTTGCGCAGGATATCCATTGCTCTGAACAAGGTATGCAGACTAGTCATGGAGTCTACATGTTTCACCCACACCTGTGATCTTTACACTGAGACTGGTTGGCTACAGCTCTCCGGAAGGATCCAATACCAAATCTGTCTTTTAGCCAAAAAAGCACTTTTTGACCTCCTGCCATCAGGCACTGCAAACCTAAGCCCCCACTGCAGTTCACAGCATACGTGAAGCTCAAACAGCCATCATCTCCATGTCTTTTTCTTTATTTTATTTATTTCAGTTTAGGGTTAATACTTTTGAGTCAAGGACTCGTTTTCAAAGGTTCCAAGTCAGTGGTGGACAAAACATTACAGATAGTACAAAATATACAGAAAAGGGAACAATTTACACAGGCAAGTACGCTGCAATTATATACCTCTTATTTTGTGGCACCAGAGAAAGGATAGGAGGGGGGTACACTGTCTTAGTGATCACTGGATGGTCGGTCCACCAAAAAAGACAAGGATGGTAGGGGTGGTCAGCCTAGATTAGACCTCATCAAAGGAGAAAGGGGGGGGCGGGGTGTGATAAGCTGAGAGAGGCATCGTTGGTGTTTCTAGATGCCGGACAGCCCAGGGGCAACGCTCATTTGACTATAGAGCACCTCACTGGTTTAATACTCTTCACAGTGATATAACTACCCTACCTAAGCTGGGACCATTCACAATGAAGTTAACGCCAGCATCTCACAGCCAACAGTTCTTGTAACTGCTTCACCCAAGACTCCCATCTACTAGCATTCAATCTTCTCCTCACAACTGGACAACCCTGTATCTGTTACCTCTATAATTCCGAGGCTACTCCCCCTTTTTGCACTCTGACAAGGCCCCTAACTACCCCCTGTCACAAACTCGGTCAGCCCTCTACTCCCAAAGTGCCAACCTCTGAGAGTATGACTTGTGTACAGTGAACAGAACAAGGTAACCCTTGTCTGTTTTATGTGTTCAAGTCAGCTGAGTCTCAAGCCCTGGAGAGATTCAAACAGATAACCTCTTGTTAGCGTACCCAATTATCAGGCTCAGATAATTCTGTCTTGGGAGGCCAGATATCTTTGCCTACGGGCACCCAACCAGGTCTTTCAAATGAACACTTAGAACTCTATGCAAGACTTTAGAGAACTCTATCCATTTCCTAGTTTGGTATACAATAAGCCCATACACAGTTTTACTTATAACCTTTAAAAGCTCCACTTAAAAATAAAAAGAAATGTCAAGGCACTCCATGCAGTTTCCGTTTGTAAAATACATCTTTACTTTAAAATATCAAAACAGATTAATTACAGAACAAATACATAGCCCAACATATACAGCCTCAAAACAAACAGGAAAAAGTGTAGTTCCTACTATACATACATTCAGACTGGTCTAATCTTACTCTCTTTCAATGCTGTGATGATTCTTCCTCAGTCACATAAAATTGTCTTGTGTGTGTGTCCAGGTTCTCTCAGCAATTAAACACAGTTCTGAGCCGGCCTTCTCATGAGGTCACATAACTCCACCTTGGTGTAACTAGATCTATATTTTATCTCACAGGATGTTCAAATAAAATATTTTAAAAACATAAATAGGTGACCTCACTGCCTTTCCTCCCTCAGGTTAACCACACCAAACCAGTTTGTGCTCTGCTACACACAGATCAAAGAAACTTTTGAGATGTAAGTCACTGTAATCAAGCAAAAGTGTATTTGCCTCTTTAATCCCATCTGGATCTTGGAATCTACATCTCAAAGGTCTCTCTGATGTAATTCAAGGGTTCCCCAGGAAAGTATATTGGACCTTCCAAATTCGTCTGGATCCTCCCTGGCCCAGACATCAACCTCTCTTCAATGTCTATTCTGGCTTCTCTCCGACACCCCTCCCTCTCAAGTTCTTCCTGACAACTATTTCAAGTCAAATGATTTTCCCCTGAGGGACTAATGAATGACTAATCTCATTTCCGGGGATGAAAGCAAACTGACAAGGTAACTGCACCCCAGATATCTGCAGTTTAGCTATGTCCTGTCCTTTGAACTTATCCCTGGGGGGGTCTTGATGTGTCAGTTCCAGTAAGACAGTAGTTTCCTCAAACTGGCCTTCCCATCACATTATTTTATATGTAATAAAAAATTTAATACAGCACTCAGATCTGTCCGTCTACGTCACACCCCCATCCACCTCACCCCCCTGCCCCTACTCCAGCTTGACAGGGCCTATGGCTGCCACTTCCCACCTTTCTTACTACTCCGGTCCATCTCACCACCCGTCCCTACCCCCCCCACACCAGCTTGACAAGGTCTATGGCTGCCATTTCCTACCTTTCTTTCATCTTCATCTTCCCCCCCTCTCATCTACGCTTTCCTCCTATTAGAATGATAAAACTGCATATAAATGCATATATAATTGCTCACTTTATTTTACTGTTTTGGAAAAACATTGTACTTTTACCCCCCTTGTATGATTTGTCTCTCCTCCAACCTGATGTCGAACCTCTGTAAATGAGCTGTCTGTGCTCAGAGGTATTGTAATCCAAGAATGAATAAATAAATAAAAAGCTATGCAGCTAATTCTGGGGTTACACCAGTTATTCAACTAGTACCTGGACTTTAAGGAGTGGTCTACTTCCTCTTGGGGACACCCTCATGTAAATGTTTTAAAGACTCTGTTCTCTCACAATATTATGACAACCGCTGTTTATGTTGCAAGTAAAGGGGGAGTCACTCTGACCCTCTATTTTTAAGGTTGGGGGTAAGGCATCTGCTGGAATGTCCTTGAACTGCATTACCTGAAACTTTTTATAGTTAATGATACAGGTGCAAACGTTGCAATATATAGGGTCACTGAGGAATCATTTTCTGCATCATCATTCTTAAAAATCCCATATGGGTGTGGTGCTGAATGGAAGGAGAATGGCTCAGGTATGTTTGTGACCCAGGTTTGGGCACCTTGTCTGGAATGTCAGCAGCGAAGCCTCTCACTGAGTGCTCACAGCACCTTACTGATGCTCTCCTCCTGGGGCGGGAGGTACAGCTGTTTTTCCAGCAACACCTGGAGGTGGCTCTGTGGAGATGTCACTAGTGACTTGAGTTACCATGCACTGCCTGGCACCCTGTCCCTTAGGGCAATCGTGCAAAAGTACACTTGTGTTATGAGGCACTGGGAGGGTGCAATTAGAGTAAAGCTTCCATTTTGGTTGTAGGACGATGGGGCTGGCCAGTTGCCTTCTATAGTCCCAGGCACTCCAAAAGGATAACCCCTTTCCCCAAATGTTACCACTACAGGAACTTCAGTCTTCCCCATCCTACCAAGCGGCTATTCTGAGAGGAAGACTGAGCCCAGTCACAAGAGTTGCACCACTGTTTCCCAGGTATAGCAGGTACATTCGGGACAAATGACCACTGATGCAATTAGGAGCTGCTCCAATTGGGAAGCAGGCAGGAAGCCAAGAACTAGAGATAAGCCTGATTGAAGGAATGAAGTATTCAAGTAAAAAAAAAAAAAAAAAAAACACCCTTCAGTAGGGGCTAACACAAGCCCTGATGGGCTTGATTAAAAGTCAACAGTTGAAAGCACAAGACAGATTTCTCCAAGAAACACTTCCTTAATCAAAAGGTTCTTCAGTTATATCTGCTTCGACATAAATACTTATTCCCATCTGTTCGAAAGGATGACCATTTGTAGCACAAGTGTCACTATGAATTTCCAAGCCCAATATTTCCCTTTTATAAAATGGGCTGAGAAACAGAAGACAAAAGCAGAAACATCATTGGTTAGAAACAGTCACCTAACCGTTGATTCCTATTATACGCACAGTTAGCAAGCTAACTGAGCTATTCTACCCCGCACCAGCCTTACTACATAAAAATCAGTCTGCCTTTTAAGTCTTAGGAGATGCAGAGCAAGAAAGAGCACAATGGCTCTTCATGCCGATCCAGAAAGATGCAGAGCGAGTCTCACAGCCCCACTTTCCGTGATGACTGCGGCGCCCTCAGAGAAAGGTAGATAGAATGGCACAGTTGGCTTCGCAGTCCATCTCCTCAGACGGACAAGCTGCAGTTTCTCAAAACTCAGACGATCTGGCAAGCACATTTTTCTTCTCAATCCATTTAATAAATGAAGTGCAACATGGGTGGGGGTACCACTCAGTAATGTGTATGGGAGCAACACTTTGGGGGCAGTGACTGAAGCATGAAGCACTGACAGTACAGCCTGTTTGTTTCAGGCAACACAACAGAAAAGGTCTTGGGTTGCCTTTGAAATTTCAGTAAGCCTTGACGTAAACCATACTGAAATTGCCAAATAATTGCACTTAATGTGTTTTTTTATTAAAAAAAAAGTTAACAGCTCGGTAGGTTTAACAAATTGTGACCTAATTTTGTACAATGGTACTGCCAAAATTACCATATGCTGTTTGGGACTACTTTACAATGTGGCAGGATACCACAAAATGCCTCCTATTTTAAAAGGATTTCAATCATTTCTCTCTTTTTTTAATGCAGTTAACCCATATTGTAAGGGCAATAACCCACTCCAGGGCATGAGTGTATTGGGCATTAAAATATAGATTTATAAAATAATACCATAGTAAAGCATTCAAAAAATTCCCAGTAATACTATCGCTCTCAGAGCAATACTACTACTACCATTCACGAGTGATAATACTATCGTTCAGGTGCCGTAAGAGTATAGTTCGGGACCTGAACAATAGTATCACTAAACCTCAACGGTGCAAGCACAAGTCTGCCAGTCAACGTCTTTGAAAGCATGCCTCATGATTGGCCGCTTTTCCTTAGTGAGCATGCAGAACAAAACATTAAACATGGCGGCCATCTCTCGCTTAGCGAGAGTGAACCGGCTCCTCGGAATTTCCCCATTTCTTTTATTTATTTCTTTTGTTTTTTTATCTCAAGTCTGCCAAAAAAAGGCATCATTTGGTTGATCCTGCATTTGCGTTCCTCCCAAAAAGAAAAGGTAGGACTGCCTACCAATTTTACTACTCCTTGCTTACAGGAAGACGACGGCCGGGTGGAGAGCGAGCAAAGGAGATAGCGCGAAACAGTGCGGCGGTCGACCAGGACAGCCGCCCGCAACAAAATTTACAAAAAAAGAAACTCTGATCCATGTATTAAATAAAATAACATATGTTACTATATATTGAAAGCCAGTATTTCCATCTCAAGGTTCTAGAGACATAGGGAACTTCTTGATGGAATTACTGGCTTGTAATATACAGTAACCTCTACATTGTTCTATTTTTAATGCACTTCCAGGGTGGTTGGAGGGCTCGAAGCCTTCGGCTTCATGCTTCACAATGCACTCAGGGCATGCATTAATGCCCAATACACTGATGCCCCGACATGGGTTATAGCTTACATATTCCACTCCATGTTTTAGTTTAATGTGACAACACAAGGTGATGGTTTCTTTTTACGATAGAATGTTCACATCCGGATTAAGCACACAAGACCACTGTAGGTCTAAGAAAAACTCAGAAATTTTATAACTCACTGTCAACATATTACAGTTGCAGCCGGTTTTTACCTACAGTAGAATAATATTTCCTGTCAAGTCATCTGGTTAGACCATTTTAATACACCTCAGGCTTGAAACTTGGAAAATTTACTACATATGTACCTTAAGCAGAAGTTGTGTAATACAGTGCTACGTTCTCTGTTGTTGCAATTATTTCACAGCCCCTAAGTTTAAAACAATCAGAATGGTCTCCCCAATAACCAAAACAGCTACAAAGAAGCAAAACTCCAAATGAACGGCAGCAGCACTTTCTCCATAGGCGGTACTACAGGGGCAGTGCCAGACCCATCATGCCCATGAAAACAAATTAAAGCCCAAATTTAAACAAACAGATGTTCCAAGACAGGGAGTACAATATGACACTGGGGGGTGGGGGGCTCAGGGTAACATGAGAAATATTTTTCACAGAGAGGGTGGTGGACACTTGGAATGGCCTACCAGAGGAGGTGGTAAGGGCTAAAATGGTCACAGGATTCAAGAAGAAGTGGGCAAGACACAAGGATATTCTGGAGGTAAGGGAAAGGGTGCTCTGGAGTTCAGTTTGGACATCAGACATCATACTAGGTAGGGAAAAAATAGGGTAGACTGGGTGGGCCAAGCGGTCCTTATCTGCCATCAACTTCTATCTATCTTCATATGTATGTAACACTGAAAATGACAGCAGAAAAAGACCAATGGCCCATCCAGTCTGCCCAAGGGTCTCTATAGAATCCCATGACCAAGTGTCAATCGGAGTCTTACCCGTCCCCAACAGTTATCCTATTCCTTCTCCATCCATGTCCCTGCCAGTGATGACTATTCTCTTCATTCTATCCCAAGCATGTTTGAAACCATGCACAATTCTAGCTGCCACCACCTTGGCCGGCAAGCGGTTCCACAACCCTTTCCGTAAAGTAATACCTTCTCACATCCCAATTGAGCCTTCCCCCTTGTTGTCCAGCTGGTGTTAATTTGCCTTTTGTAAACGTTACTTAGTCCATTTTTGATATAAAAATGTGTTTGCACTCATTTACAACCACACTTGGCATCAGATTTGTGTAAAGTCACCATCTTATGCCATGTTTTAAGTGCAAAATACACTGCTTTGTGCTCAACCTGGAGGAAAAAATAGAAAATAGATGTTAAGATTTTGTAAAATGGAACTGCCCATTTTTGAAAACAGAAAGTCAGTGGCCCTACACTTTCTGCAACTGTCTTATCACGTTGTATACGCACACTCATTGCCCACACAGCAAGGGGAAATGGGACAACGTATCAGACCAACCAAAAGTGTCAAGTCTATGTGTATCAACATTTACATCCTGTGAAACCTACACGTTCATTTAAAAAACATGATCTTTAAAAATTATGCATTTCAGCAATAATGTTCTATTTACAAAATAAATTATATAGGATACATCAGCAAATATTAGCAATGTTCATACTCATGTTCAACTCTAACTTCCAGGCTTTTGAAACGGTTTTCTGACATACGGTAAACTATATCTGCTGTGGATTAAGATTGCAAATATGGAGAAAAAGGTTCACTGTACCTGCTCTCAGCTTTATCATATTATCAAGGCTCAAATGATTGAATATTCCAGATCCTCATGCACTCTGATTTAGTTCTGGTCATATGACAAAAGCTCCGTCTACAAAATGAACATGCTCAGTGAAGACTATTTCACAGATCTCTGGAAACTGCAGCCATTTGAGAGAGCCTGCAGTCTAAGAAGCTTCGACTGGGACAAGTGTGGAACAGACCAACATGATCTAGTGCAAACCCTGGTGCAATACTCGCCTAATGGAGATATTTTATCAATGGTGTAACGTGCTGTCAATGCTGTGCCTGCTTACCAACGTTTATAAAAACGGATACTTGCATACTGCAGAGTGATGCACTTCTTATGGCATGCATATATACCGAAAGCACTTGATATTCATCAATCATCAAGGGTAGACAGCCCAGCTGTTTTAAATCCAGTCAAGAGAAATTCTCTGATCAGACAGTTTGCGAATTAGTCTTTGAAGGGGCAGAACCTGCAACAGCCCACTGTGATGGAGAGAAATGACCACAACAGACTGTACGGCCCCCATTACATGAGAGCAAAACCAATATTTAAATATTAAGACTGATGTTCAACCTGCAAGAACTATTCCCCTAGATAAAGGCAATGAAAGGACTCTGTCAAACAGGCTGTTTCTTGGACTCAAGACTGCAATTCCAGGTCTCTGTCATTTTTAAAGAAACAGCATTTTTACTGCAACTTGGCTGGGCTGCAATCTAACTCACTGCAGAAACCTGAATATAATCAAACATTTATTCAAAAAGAGAGGGCAAATTTTCTTTAAGACTAACTCCTAGTGGCCATGGGGTAAGAGGGGAGAGGGGTCTGTAGAGACTAACCTAACAGTACAAGTAAAATAAATACAGCAAAATGAGTACTAGCTGAAGTTGATCACATTTCATGGAGATCCACAAAACAAGCAAAGAGTCATCATTGTAAGGGGGAGGAGGGAGGTATACACCATAGATCACAGCAGCTGGACTCTGCAGTTTTTAAGTTAAACAAGCAGCGTTTCTCTGCCTTTCAAACCAAACTACCATAGCACTAAAGATATACGAGTTACAGAGAATACAAGCGCAAGTGTCGCACTGCGGCACTGTTTAGACACTTCCACTCACACCTATTCCTAAAATGCATACTGTACTACTTTATTGCTCCACATTTTCAGAAATGTCCCTGATTTTGCCTCTGAAATGTCCTCAACACACTTCCTAAATCTGGTATTTTTGTCACTGGGGAGTTAGGATATGAATCATAATGACCGGCTGTAGTTCTAGATTGTGGTTCTCCTTCAGAAAATGTTTTATACACCAAGCCACATATTATAACAGTTTCTAGAGCCTTAATGTCTCTTGACACTGGTCAGCCTTGCAGAAGACATCTTTTGTTATTACAGGCTGTCATGGACCATATTTAAAACAGCAACAGTTAATAGGACAGCGTTCATCTTCCCCTACTGCACTACCTACAGTGCCATCTCTTGTTCAAACCTTTGAAAAACAGATTTCAGGCCCCAGGCAAGAGGATACACTACTTCTCCCGTTGAGGGGAGAACCCCTTTTTTCTTCCAGGCTGGGAGGATGGAGCGTATAAAGAGTGGGAAATAAAGGGAATTAACTGCCTTAAGCAATTATTTACATGTGGTGTACTGGATTCATTCCAGAACATACAGGATAAGACGGGGCTGGGGCACCAGCATCTATTTCGTTACCTCCAAGTAAGGGCATATATTAAATCTATTGGTAGGCTCGGGGGTTCTATACCTCAGTGGGAGACACTCGAACATTTAATAATGACTGGGCAAAGAAAACCTATGGGTACCATTCAGAGAGTGGCTAAAGAAGGGACTACATGGCTTTTGGATAAAATGCAAAATACTAGAATGCTCTGGGAGACAGATATGGGGATCACAATTTCCATAGATAATTGGAAAGCACTTCTCCAGCTACATCAGGGTGTCTTGATGTGCAACAAGTACAAAGAATCCTATTATAAGTTTTGTCATAGGCTGTACCGCCCGCCCCTGGTGGTTCATAAGTATAACTCAGCTGTTTCTCCCATATGCCCCAGGTGTAATAATAACCCGGCCTCATATTATCACTATTTTTGGGCCTGTCCAATTTTGCAGATATTTTGGAGAGAGATGATAGTTGAATTGCGAAGGATTGGAGGCCGGTGGCTTCCCATGTCTCCTCTTTTTCTACTTTTTGGGGTGGAGGAAACGGAGGGAGGAGAGTGGACCCCCGTACATAAATGGCTTGGCATTGTATCTTGAATACCTGGGTCACGGCGGTAAAGCCTACTGTTGCACAATGGAAAATCCTGGTAACGCAGGCCATAACTCTGGAACGTCTGACATATGCCACTAAGGGGAAAGAGGAATTGTTTTATAGAACTTGGCAACCATATCGCTCATCTCTGAATGTTGCAGAAAGCGTTATACTTAATGAGGGTTGGTTTTGAAATGATTGCATCAGGAGAGGGGTATCCTGGGAAATGAAATATTGGGGGCTTCGACTCCACGTCACCTGGGTTAATAATTTAGAAGAATTGTCTTCTTTTGCTTACTGAGTAGAAAGAATTTGTGGTAAAGTGATGAAATGGATCTGGCTGTTAATATGTTAATAGGTTATGTACCTATGTTTATGTTGTGTACGTCTGTATGTATGTATGTCAGATGTATGTCTTTTTTCCTTTTTGTGAAAAATCAGAAATAATAAACAAATGATGCAAAAAAAAAAAGAAAAACAGATTTCACAGCTTAAAAAAAAAAAAAAATGAAACTGTACAGTCTTGTTGCTGTGCATTTACTGATGACACGTCAAATAGCTCTTAGTTTCTGACCCACCTTGTCTGTAGCTGAAATGGTTCTGTAGCCTACTCTTCCCTTGCTTGTAACCAAGCACAAAACAGTTTCATCACAAAGCTATGTAACAGACAGCTTTAGAAATCAGTTATTTGTATTGTCCAGAACTGCATATGCCGGTGACTTGCACATACAGAAGACTATGCTGAGCATTGTTCGGTGTCTCCCTGGTTTGCAAGGCTACAGTACCTAATGGTCCATCCACCTGATCGCTCAAACTGCAGTCCATGATGTCCAATTTTGACATGTTATCCAAACAAAGTGCGAAACACCAAGAGGCCTGCACTTTAGGTTCTATCATAAATCTCTCTCACCCATTCTTGTTCATGTTAAAACATATTAACATGAAGGAGACAGGTAATCTGTAGCACTACTGCAGTTCTAAAGTTAAGAGTAGCAAATATTTTACTTTAGGAATTTGGGGATCACTTTCCATTCAACAGCTCTTGTGTACTGTCTAAAAACTTGGAAAGCTGCAAACTATTCTGTCCTCTGGACAGCCTTGGGTAACTAACTTCAACTGTGTGGAAACAGTTGCCAATAACCATCTCACTCATGATTACGAGGCACTGAAAGATTAAGGTGGTCTAGTAGGAGGATAGTAAATTAAGACAGCCACTATGAGTTGCTACCAGATCCACACTTGACCAGAACCTCATCTTCGAGAGGAAGTCTACTAATGCACGCCGCCTTGATTATGTCACACATTAGTTTTCTAGTATCTACAGCAATGTGATTTCAGTCCAGCATTACACAGGCTTTGAACAGATATCCCCAGGAAAGAGAATACTGATCCTGGCTCCATCTTAAACTTTTTTGGGGGAAGAGACAAGGGGAAACGAACCCTACAGCACACACAACCATATCTTAGTCTTCAACTCTAACAGCGGCTTTCAACTGCTTAAAAATTCCTTAGTATGTATGCATTGTGTACCTATATCATTACTAGCAAACAAGAATTACAGGTACTTCTTGGTGGCATTACTGGTTCTTAATGATATACAAAAAGCAGATATACAGACTTCAGCTAAAATGCTGGCTACAGGTAGAAGACAGACTGTTTCCATGGTTCACAGTGACACGGAAGACGGCAAAGTGCCATCACATTCACCCAGAATGTAGTTGTGATCAGTTTTTTCAGACACCTCACTGATGAAAGCTACATAATTAATTTTTCCTGCATGAGGAGACATTCTGCTCAGTGTCACCTGACAGCTCCTTCTATAGGTTCTCATATCAAAGAGAGCATGCTCAGTGGAAACCATGTCAGTCTCCACTATATAAACTGCAGTCATTTCATGCAATCCAGCAGTAAGCACAGATAAGCACTGTCCAAGCAGCCACACACATGCACACAGAATGCAAGGCATTACAATGGACGCATTTTCTCTCTTTTAATCACCAACTGCTAAAACACACACAAAAAAAAAAAAAACCAGCTAGCATTTTCAGTTTGTCAATATCCACAGTGGATTTCCTCTAGAAGTATGGTGCAATTTGATGAATAAATAAATCTCAGCAAACATGCCTCAGTATACATTACTCTTGGAGGGGGTCAACGCTCCAGAAACTCAACTGCTGCTTGTCTATTTTATTAATCAAAAACGTAAACGTTTCACATGTTCCATAGGCTCACTTGTTTTCATGAACTCAACCCCTGGAAATTACTCTAGATTTGCAGGTTATTCTTCGATAAACTGTTACGAGCAGACAGTTATAAAACTGCTCTGCAGTAGGATAAGAGAACATTGTCTTTGCCTCCCTAGCTACCCATCAACATTTTTATTTCTCTTTCTCAACTCTTCTTGGGATTTTAATAAAGGCACTGGCTGCATGATGATAATGATTCAACTCTGATCAAACATTTCACTGATCCAAAAGTCATGTATGCACTTTATTTGCAAATTCCCAAAACATCTACTTAACAGTAACTAGATTTTTGCTCAAATTCCGTATCCCCTCATCCTTCCCTACAAGCCCTCTCCTTGAAACTTGGTCGTCCCCAACAGCTCCCACAATACAAGCACAGTTCCCCTTAGACTCCTGCAGTTAACCCCTCACTCTGACTTGAACTAATAAATGAAGCACTGCTCAACGAATGAAGTATTTGGAAGAAAGACTTTTCAGGAAAATCTGACCATCTTCCAAAACATTAAACAGTTCAGAATTTGTATGTGTGTGGAGGCAGAGCGCCATTACTCTTCTACCCAATGTCATTAAAGGGACATTGTCAGCTTTTTTTTTTAACGTAAAATTTCAAAATGAAATATACTGGCCCCTCAAGCAACTTTTTGGTTGGCAGTATCGCGAAACTGTCAGTATCTATCCATTTTTTTTTTTTTAAACACATATGGGCAAAAACAATCATGAGCGGGTTTGTTCCTGCCTCCGCACCTGGCTCCTTCTTAACCGAAAGGCTGCTAGAGGAGCCAGTATATTTCCTTTTAACATTTAAGTAAAACAACTGATAGTGTACCTTTAAGCTATGTATGTGGATTTATATTACACTGGAATGCCTCTGCCGAGGACATTATATCCAGCTTGTAAGATTTTGTAAATGTGTGAATGGATGACCAAGTGGCCACCATGCATAAGTCTGCTGGAGATAGATGCTTCTCTAAAGTTCGCCCATGAAGTGGCCACAGCTCTGGTGGAATGTGCTCTGACTGGTCCAGGCAGAGGTATCCCGGCATTGTCGCAAGCCGTGGTGATGACTGATCTGATCCATCTGGCTATCGAGTCTTTTGAAGCTTTTTAACCAATATTTTGGCCTGTGGTTAAAATGAACAAGCCTGACATTTTACATTTAGCCTCTGTCCTCTTGATATACATTTTTAATGCTCTTCTCGGGTCTAGCGTATGAAATTCCCTTTCCTTTTCATTTTTTGAGTGTGGGCAGAAGGAAGGGAGAATAAGCTCTTGATTGCAATGGAAGAGAGACATAACTTTGGGTAAAAACCCTGGATTTGTACGTAGTACCACAGAGTCCTGATGAAACACACTGTGTGGCTCTTTGGTGGACAACGCTCCCAGCTCGCTGATTCTTCTTGCTGAAGTAATAGCTATCAGAAAGACCACCTTCATTGTGAGATGCATGATGGAAGTCTCCTTAAGAGGTTCAAAAGGCGCTTTGGTTAAGGTTTTGAGAATCAGGTTAAGACTCCAAGGTGGAACCGTTGGCTTGATTTGGGTGGGGGGGCATTTTAACACTGCCGCCTAAGAAACCTCCTGACATGAGGGTGTGAGCCCAGTGAGTCTCCTGAGTCTACTAACAAAAACGCCCCCAGGGCTGAGATCTGAAAGGGTGACCGGTTGCAGTCCTTTGTCAAATCCCTCTTGAAGAAACTGTAACAGTACAGGTAATGATTTTGGATGGTCCTGAATATCTTTGGATTGAAGCCAGAATAAGAATTTCCTCCAGATTCTGTAATACACTTTAGAAGAGGAGGGGCAATGTGAGTTCACCAGCATTTCAATTACCGGAGCTGTATAGCCTGGCTCCTTGAAAGTTTCCTGCTCAATCTCCAGGCAGAGAGGGATAGATTGCTCAAATTGAGGTGCAGGATCAAACCCTGATGGAGAAGGTCTGGACTGAGTTGGAAAGATACAGGCGGTCTCCACTGACAGCTGAATGAGAAGTGGAAACCAAGGACGGCGAGGCCATCGGGGACAGACTAGGATCATCTCTGCTCCGTCTCAGGCCACTTTATGCATCACTCTGGAAAGCAGAGGTATCGGGGGGAAGGCATACAGGAGGCCAAACTGACCCCAGTATAGGCAAAAGGCATCCTAAGCTACTGCTAGCTTGTCCCTGTCCAGGGAGCAGAATTGTTCTGCCTTGGAGTTTCGCCTAGATGCAAACAGATCTATCTGGGGATTGTCCCACTGCTCTGTTAGGATGTGGAGGGCACTGTCCTTCAGCTTCCACTACCCTGGAAAGACATTTTGGCGGCTCAGCCAGTCTGCTGTGACATCTTCCTGTCCTGGAATGTACACGGCTCATACTCGCCAGTTGTTGCTCTGCCCACTGAAAGAGAAGCAGCGACTCTCGAAGCATTTTTGAGTTTTTTATTCCTCCCTGAAGGTTGATGTGGGCCATCATCGTTTGTCTGTTAGAAACACATCCTGATTGCATACTTGTTGATGGAAGTGTATCAGGGCTAAGCGAACTGCCCTCTTCTCGAGGATGTTTATGCTGTACCTTGATTCTACCAGTGACCATTTGCCTTGTGCCAACAGCTGATGCATGTGCCGTGCCCCCATCGGTCATGATTCTGAGTTGGTGTGGCTGTCCCAGCTTTCGCCCCTTATTACATTTGGTCTCTGAGACCACCACCAGAGGAAGGATTTTATCTGCTGAGAAACTGGGATTAGCTGGTGCTGGCTATGTCTGGAATGGGACCAGAGCCTGAGCAGATGGGCTTGAATGGGCTGCATGTGCACTAGAGCCCAGGGGACTGAATCCGCCAGTGATACTAGAGTCCCAATTAGTTGCATGAAGACCTGTGGTGGCAGCTGGGCTGCTGTGAAAAAACTTCTTGAGCTTCAACAAGTCCCTGAATTCCAATTCTGTGGGAAAAACTTTGTTGGTCTGTGTCCTGAAGTCTGCCCCAAGGTGGTTCAAGTTCTGGCTCGGAGTTAGGAAACTTCTTCCAGTTGATGACAAATCCATGTGCCAAGAGTCACCAAACTGCTTCTGTCATTGCCTGTACTGCTTGGTTGAGCTTCGGGACCTTAATGAGGACATTGTCCATGTAAGGGAAAAGCTGTATCCCCCTGTTCCGAAGGTGAGCAATGACTGCTACCAGCACCTTCGAGAATGTCCTTGGGGCAGACGAGAGGCCAAAAGGAAGGGTTCTGGATTGTAAGTGTTGCCTCCCCACCTTGAATTTGAGATATTGCCTGTGTATCCTCTGAATGGGAATATGCAAGTACGCATCTTGCAGGTTGATAGATACTAGAAAGTCCCCTTGTTCTAATTCCCTGATAACAAGGTTTCCATCTTGAAGGTCTGCTGCTGCACAAAATGATTTAGGAATTTGAGATCTAAGACCGGTCTGAAACCCCTATGTGTAGATATGATGAAGAATACAGTATACTCCCCAAAGCGACTGAACTCTGCAGGAGGAACCTGCTCGATTACTCCCACTTGCAGAAGGTCTGTGATGGCCTGTAACTTCACCTGTCTTTTAGACACGTTGTTAGAGATGAGGGGGAGGGCGCCACATATGGTAGGGGTGGCTTGGACTCTAATTCTATCAGGAAACCCTTGCTAATGTCTAATATCCATTTGTCAGATGGACCCATTACTCGAGAAAATTTGAAATTCTGCCCCCTACTCGAGGATGGGTCCAAACTGCTTCATTATGACGACTTCTTGTTGTTGCCAGTCTGTCTTGAGCTCCCCTGCCACCGGATCTCCCTTCCCCCTCTAAAGTTTCGCTGGTTACGGGAGGAAAACCATGTTCTTTACCCGGAAAAGTTAGGGTTTTGACCTTTGTTGTGACGCCGGTCACGAAAATTGCACCTGGAGCCTGAGGACTATGATTTGTCCCTGCCCCTGGACTGGAGAATGTGTACCTTGGCTGTCTCCTTGGATTCCTTTACGGCCTCCTTCAGGGCTGAACCTAATAGGAGAGTTCCTTCACATGGTGCATTCACCAAATGACTCTCTGAAGAGAAGTCTGCTTGCCAGGCCCACAGCCAGCGGTTGCAGCCAGCTGAGGTTTGACAGAACACAGTCCGTGCAGCACACCTGACTGACTCCTCAGACACGTCTGCCGCATAAGCTGAGGCTAGGCTCATTAACTGTTGCTGATGAATAATCGGCGAGTTTGTCTCTGGGTCCTCTGCAAACTAAAAGGATAGATCTGAAGCCCATGACAGGGCGGTTCTGGCCTAGAAGAGATTCGCAGTCATCGCCTTAAGCGAAGTCACCGAAGCTTGGAAGGCTTTTATTAGCGCGGCATCCACTTTTCTGCCTACTGGGTCCCTTAGTGATGCCCCTCCTTCAGCGTGGACGACTGTTTCTGGTTAGGTTATAAATCAGTGGAACGATCCTGGGGTAGTTTAACTACTTCTCTGATTGCTTCTTGTCAAACTTTAGAAGTTTAAAGATCCAACGGGGGGACCGGGTATATGCGCTCTGGACCTTGTCATTCTACTTTTTGTAAGTCCTCTATGGCAGGGGATAGGGAAGGCTGTGGCCGGTTTGGGAGTAGATGTCAAGGTGAAAAGTCTGTTTCGGCTGGGAAGAGACAGCTGGAGAAGATCCGAGGTGGATCTCGGATATGACCTTTTTAATAAAAAAATTCTAGGTCCTCCAAGTCAAAGTTTCTGGACGGGGAGTCATCCAAGTCTAATGATGAGCCCACTATCTCCCCCTCCTTAGGGGAAGAGCTGGCATCTGAAGAGTCTGGGGAATGACCCCTGCACCATTTTCCCTTGT
Organism: Neoceratodus forsteri; assembly: GCA_016271365.2. Classification (NCBI taxonomy): domain Eukaryota; kingdom Metazoa; phylum Chordata; order Ceratodontiformes; family Ceratodontidae; genus Neoceratodus; species Neoceratodus forsteri. The sequence continues at coordinate 586,473,918 of JADMNL010000022.1, forward strand.
GCATGCCCTTAGATCTACTTCAGGAACGAGACCTTTTCTTCCTCCTGTAGCGTGAGGAATGGTAACCATCCTCCTCTGGTGATCTATCCCTGTATCGGGATGTTTTCGTTTTTGTCGTAGCGATGTGAGGATAACTGCCCCTCATCGGATGAGGATGGGGAAGGGGTCCTTTCCCTTTTTGTAGGGTCTCATATCAGGGGACCATAGAGGTTGCCAGTCTAAGCATGCAGGGTCCAGAGCAAAGGCCCCGTTTAACTTGTCTGTAAGGTCTGGAGCCAGGGAGGGGGCTGCAGCCTGTTGGATATCCCAGTCTGCCGTTGCTCTCTCTGACCTGGAAGCAGTCAGCTTCTCAGACCTTTCCTGGGTATTCATGTGTGGAGGGAGAGGTTGCATCTGCTGAATTCTCCACATTCGCAGCCGCTGCCTTTTTACATGCAAGGCAAAGCGAACCAGCGAAGGTGATAAGGAGCGGGTATTTGTAGCGCTGATTTTTTTTTTTACCCTGCTAGACTTCTCTGAGGCCATGATTCCTCAAATGCCCCTTATTCAAGTACCCCCCCACCCGAGTATCCTAGTCTGCCGTTGATATTTAGCGCTGCCCCTTAAAGAGCCACTTAGATCTGTCTGTTTCAGTCTCTGAAAAGCGGTAAAATAAATCCCCTTGTGTAGAATTTGCCTTTGTTGAAGTAAGTTTGGCTTGGGGGGGGGGGTCTGCAGGCGCTGATGCCGTAGTCTCCCCTGCCACCGCACTACAGCACTATAAATACTCAGCGCACGTCGACAAGTGGCTTGGCGCACTGCTGAATCAGCGCCGATGAGTTGCACAGTCGACGAGCTGCTGAAACTTCCAAAACAGCCTTTCAATTGGAAGGCACTGTGCGCTATTGCACAGAACCTGGAACACACTCCAGTGCTCAATTTCTTTTTCTCCTTGACTGAAACGGCCAGAGTAATTCAGTTTGCTAAAATCGCAGGAAAAAGCGTGCCGCTGAGAGGTGGGGCCAGTCTGTGCAGCTTGACTAGATCCCACCCTGGAGCATTTAAATACAGCTCTTCGTTTTTAATCCATCCAGAATCTTTTTTGTTTAAAAAGTAAGAATTTTTTGACTTACAGTCTCTTCAGCCCTGCCGCGTATGACAGAGCTCTGCTGCAGAGTACCTGCTCCACTGAAGGCAGGAAGTAAACTGGAGGAAGCCGGAAATGGAGGGCTGGATGCCCCCCCACTGCAGATCTTTGGTTCCTGCCTGACAGCCAGCTTCAGGAGGTACAGCCCAACTGTTATGAAGCCCAGAGACCAGCTTAGGAGAGAGAATGGACAATACAGCCAAGGATAGATTACTGCCACAACACTGTGTACTGAGCATTTTTAAAGCCATCTGAAGCTTTGGGTTTAGCAAGGAAATCTTCCCATGGACTGGCAGCTGTTTAGTATTGAGACCTAGTGTAGTATACATCAACAATTTAAGCCAAGAGCTAATCCACTGTCCCGCACAAATCTACAGAGTATACCATTTATGGCTAGAGACACTCAAGGCAAAGCAGTGATGGGGAGTTTCATGTTTGATTGGACAGTGTTACAGCAAATGTACACTGTGATCTGTTATTTTGCTTGTATTACAGTCAAAGGCACAAGTTCCAGTTCTGTTGTAAGAAAAGAAAATCATGTCTCTAAATCAGAACATTTATATAGTCAAGATCCATCACTGAAGATACTTCATTAGAGGCCCATCACGAAACTAGCCTGAGGTTCACTGTCTGAGGCTGCTGACACGATCACCTTAGTGCTTAGACTGCTCATCTCATTCCTAGGCTGAAACTCAGTCTGCCATGAATCTCGTACGCCTGAGAAAAGGATAAACACAAGCAGAGTTATAGAACATCTATTCGTTGTGCAGCAACACAAGCGAGGGAGAGGGCTATGCAGCTAATTCTGTGGTTACGCCAGTTGTACAGTTAATACCTGGACTTTAAGGAGTGGTCTACTTCCTCTTGGGGACACCCTCATGTTAATGTTTTAAAGACTGTGTTCTCTCACAATATTATGACAACCACTGTTTATGTTCTAAGCAAAGGCAGAGTCATTTTGACCCTCTGCTGCTAAAGTTGAGTTAACTTCCAAGACATACCCTCCGTCAAGTCCCCTTTGCTCTGTACCAAACGCTCTGAGGCACACTAGTCTCCACTGTCCAGGAAGTCGCTCTGCCACTTGCTCGATGCGTACCTGCCTGCTGGTCTTTACTTATCTATGCTCATTCCTGTTGCCCCCAGCTCTCCTCAACAAAACTGCTAACTTGCATGCGCATTGCAGCGCTAATGGGGAGCAGACGGAGATCAGGACTGTGGCCCTGCGTGGCAGTAAAAAAGACTATTTTGGCAAATGCAGATGTAACCCCCCTGCAAATGGGGGTTCATAAAAGACTTCCAGGAGCTTGCTTGAATGCTCCAAGCCTGAATGGTGTTTGGCATTTAAGCCATTTATCAGTGAGTGTTTTTAGAACCTCTGGTACTGTCTCTTTAAGAGCTGTCTGCTTGCAGACATAATTAGTTTGTATGGGGGGACTGTGTGCTTCTCTGAGTACCACTCGAGCTGCTGCCAATTCACTTAATTTTTGCAGTCACTAGGAGTGCAAAGGGAACCTATCTGAAAGATGTAACTGTTTACCAGAAATTATTTAGAGTAATAATGAAATTACAGTTTGTCTAACCTGCTTTCTTTGCAGTCAGAACTGTGTCTGCTAGTTCCCCATTCTAGTTTTGAACTGCTGAACTGGACCAATCAGTGTGGGGTAAGTAGCTCTAAAATGGTGCCTTGGACGAATCAGAACTTGGACTCATAATCTGAGCCAGCCACAAGAGGATTGTATGGGCAGTGACTCTGGGAGATGTAGTTTAGACTTCAGTGCCTTTTGGACCAACAGCAGCAGTCTATTGTGAGTGACAGCCAATCCAGTCAAGAACTGGGAGGAACTCAAAGGAAGTGCCGGTTTTGTCGGTTGGAGTTTCAGTTGAGCTTTGGCAGTGAAGAAGGAAGGAGCCCTGTGTTTTTCAGTGTGCAGTTTTAGTCAAAAACGTGTGTAAGGCCCAGAGTTCGGTCTGCAGCTTGTGTAACAGCTTATTAGGACTGAATCCGTCCTGTGAAAAGAATCAAAGGATCTCTGAAGAGTAGAAACCAGGCTCACCCTGTAGAAGACTGGAGGAATTGCTGAAAATTGCATTCGGTCTGTCAGGAACTGAATCTGCTGTGTGTTCTCCGGTATTGTGCAGTAATTGCGATCGGGATACAGATGCAGCCTGCCTGGTATAGTGCTTTCTTATATGGATGTGAAGAGGTTTGTGTACCTCAAGTGAGCCCTGCTGACATTGAAGGACCCTATCTTATTTGGAGGTCGTGAGTACTAATTCAGTTGCTCCCTGTTGAATTGCCACATTAAATCCAAATGGAATTACTGTACTGCTGACTGTTTAATTCTCCTTTTCTCTGTGAGAAGGCCCTACCAGCTGCCAGTTTGGACTAGCCACTAGGGCTTGGGTACCCAGGGACAGTAACTGATAGGGATAGGCCTGTGCACAGAGCCATAGGTAGATTATTAGAGTGATAAGCTAATTAACCTGATTTCCCCCTGTCCTTGTTATATCTCCTAAATAAATCAGAACTGCTTGTTTCAGCAAAGTTATACTGCCTGAGGTATTTGTCTATGTTAAAGTACTGTACTGTGATTGTTGCACTGTATCTCATTTCACAGGAGGTCCCAGTGCGGAACCAGACCTGGGGGTAAGTGTATACTGTGAAGGTAATTCTGATATATTGTGTGGGCCACTAGTGGGAAGAAAGGGGGGTTGCAGTGTCCCAGAGGGCTGTGACCAAGTTAGTTTAACTATTGCAAACCCTGACCTCTGGGTGGAGGCACCCGCCATTGGATCCAGGCCCCTCAACCTGTTAGTGGCAAATCAGGCAGGGGTAGTAGCCCCTGGGATAGTGCCATCTAGGGGTTACACAGAACGCTGGTCCAATCAATGGGCAGAAAGTGCAGCAGATGGGTGGTGTTAGAGATGGGGCAGGTCAACAATGGCAGCAAGCAGACAAAAAAAATGGAAAGAACTCCCAGACACCAGGCGTTGTTGGATCAGGGACACAAAAATAAAATTACACAGGCGGAATAGCATTTGCAAGCAGAACACAAGGTGCTGCTTCTACCTATATGATGGAAAATACACCCGCATTTGGATGCTAGTTTAGAAGCTGTCACGATCAAGTAGCAGGTAAGACCAAAGAAACAAAAAGATCAACATGTACTCTCTGGAGGAGAAGAGAGAGGAATGACACGATAGAAACCTTTGAATACCTTAAATGTTTCAACAGAGTGAGCTCTGCAGGTCTCTTCAACCTTATTAGGAACAGGACTACTAGGGGGCATTGTCTCAAGCTTGGGGAGAGATTCAGAAAGGACATCAGGAGACACTTTTACTGAGAGGGTGGTGACAAAGTGGAATGAGTTGCTAGAGAAAGCTGCCTCTCTGAAGACTGTGGACAGTTTCAAGAGGAGGCTGGGATAGCATGAAGGGGAAAGTTTCAGTTGAGGGGGGAGAAGGAAAAGGGGGACATCAATGGGGAGGAAGGAGCTGAATGAGGATGGCAGCAGATCCCTCAGTAGACACAGAGGTCTGCAAAGTCGAGCAGGCATGATAGACCACAAGGACTTTCTGCTGGCTCCAACCGTCTACGTCATATATAAATCAAGTTTAAATAAAAATCACAAGGGGAGTTCAGCAGTGGAACAATGCAAGCCCTAATGGACGGAAATAAAAGTTAGTTGTTAAAAAGTTTAAAGAAGGGGGTGGATGTTTCCAAGAAACTCTTCCTTCTTTATATAGTTCTGCTTCAACATGGATATGTATTCCAGAGTGTTAAAAAGGATGACTACATAGAAGGTGATAGCAGATAAGGACAGTGTGGGCCACCTTGTCTGCCCCTTCTCTACCTAATGCAATACCACAGACCCTAATTTATCTGCGACTTACCCTCTCTTCCCTATTGCAAGAGTACTCATGTCTATCCCATGCATTCTTGAATTCCCCTACCGTTCTGTCCCCACCACCTCCTCCTCAGGGAGGCTGTTCCTGTGAAAAAGTACTTCCTCACGTTGCCCCTGAGCCTACCCCCCCCCAGCCTCGTATCATGACCCTTTGTTCTTGTACACCTTTTCTGAAAGATGCTACCCTCCTGTACCTTGTTTATACCCCTGAGGTACTTAAATGTCTATCATACCCCCCCAGGAAAACATATTGAGGTCTGCTAGTCTTTCCTCATCACTTTTGGTGCAGTTCTTGCACAATTTTTCTTGCCGTTCTATGGACTGCCTCTATTTTGTCTATGTCCTTCCGGAGATGCGGCCTCCAGAACTGGACACAGTACTCCAGATGAGGTCTCACTAGTGATCTGTACAGTGACATAACCACCTCCTTTTTTCTGCTAGTGATACCTCTCCCTATGCACCCTAGCATCCCACTGGCTCTCACCACAGCCTTTTCACATTGTTTGGTTACCACCTTTAGGTCATCAGATATGATTGCCCCCAGGTCACTTTCTTGATTTGTATCCATCAGTACCTCTTCCCCCATCCTGTACTCCTCCCTTGGATTTCTGTGCCCCAAATGCATGATTCTGCACTTCTTTTCACTGACTCTTAGTTGCCACTCTCTCAACCACTCCTGAAGCATGTTTAGGTCCTTTCTTATTTTTTCCACCACCCCCTAGAGTGTAGACCCTGTGGCAGATCTTAGTGTCGTCTTTAAAGAGGCGTAAATTCCCCTTCAGCCCCTCTGCAATGTCGTTTATTAAAACATTAAGAGGACTGGCCCCAAAGTGGAGCCCTGTGGCACCCCGCTGGTCACCGCCCCTCTCCTCGGATTGAACGCCATTTACCACCACCCTCTGTGTCCTATCACTGCGTGCAACACATATGACACTATCAGTTTCTGAGCTAAGTCTTACCCTCATATGTCATCTAATGTTTTAGTTTACTGGAGTGTCGCAATACATCATGCAATGCTTTTTGCTTACTACAGAATGTTCACATCCAGAGTAAGTAAGCACAGAAGACCACCACTAGTCTAACCAACACAGGAATTTTATTCCTCACTGTCAACGTACAACTGCAGCCTGTTTTACCTACAATACAATAATATGTCCAGGCAAGTTATCTGTAACACCATAACTAATATGCACAGGCTTGCAACTTGGCAAAATTACCGTACTCCATAAGCCCTCTGTTGCTGGCTGTTGAATATTTCACAGCTCAGGGCACAAAACAATCAGAATGGTCTCCCCAATAACTAGAAGAATATTGGGTTAAAATTTCAGTACCCAGCATAGATAGAGCTCGTCACACAGAACTAATCAGAAAAGTTACTGTACAAAGAAGCAAAACTCCAACTTAATAACAAGACACCTTTAGGGGCATTTTTTATGCAAACCATTTTCTCTCTATGGCCAGTACTGCAACAGCAGTTTAACAGACACATCATTCCCCAAAGAAGACTTCGCTCTAAATCTTGCCATCTGACAACCTTTTCCAGACACAGTAACTTAAGCAAAATTGCTACTTTTATGGCCACTATTTTTTTCACTAAAAACAGGACTAAAAACTGAATTTGCCTTTTTTAAAAAACACCACTTGGACAATTTTTACGTTTGCTTGCATGCATGTGCAAGAAACATGCTGCTGCCATAAGAGTTTTCGTAGGTGTACCACCCCGCTTCCAATGCCCTGCTCCTTTTTACAGGCATGGATGCACCGCACCAATGAATGTCTGAGCTGTCTATGACAGCAGTTCAGATGCAGTGGCGTACAGTTGAAAGTAAACGATTGCTACAACCAGCGGTGGTAACGTGTAGGCAATCTGCATACTGCCGTCAGCAAGCAATTTGCATACTGCCACTGGGTGGTGCAGTTGGTGGAATAAACTTGTTAAAGAAGCTCTGGATCCGAGAATTATTGGGGTGTGTGTGTGCTTCAGCTTTTTTAGAAAAATTTGTAAAATGTTACTTGCAGTAGTTACTGGGAAAGTATTTGTGCATCCCCGACCGCTGTAACACAGTTTACCTTTCAGTGCTCCTATACACTGCAGCGTGACAGACTGAATTATTGCTGATATATTAAGAAACACACAGGGCTGCCGTTATGGGGGGACAACCGGTACTTCCCCACCGGGCCCTGAGCTATGGGGGGGCACCACCTGGGCAGCGCTTATATGTATTTATTTACATTTAGCATTCTCTTTTCTATTGCTGACTTGTTATTCATGCTGCTCCTGTACATCCAGGTCATATGACCCCCGGCAAAGAAAAAAGGTATTACAGTGGCGCGCGCAGACTCCTATGCTAAGCGTGCTCCATCCATCCGCTATGCATGTTTTGTGTGGCGTTGTGAGCAGGAGTGGCTCCTGAGAGTGCCTAGTGTGTGCTGCTGTGCGTCTCTCGCTCAGTCAGAGCGATTCGCATCGCAGCCTGTCATCCAACAAAAAATTGATTAAAAGGATGAGGGCAGGCATCCGAAGCAACAAGTCGCTGGGCCGGGTCGCCGCCGAAGTGCATCAGGACAGCAACTGTCCAGTAGTGTGGTCAGGTCGCTAGCCCGTCACCTTCATGTTTGAGAGCAGACCAGTCATCTGCGGCCTGGTGATGTTAGGAGGGACTCTGGCGTGTTGTCATCGCCTCGGTCTGGTTCCCGAATCGAATCCCCTCACAAACTGAATGTGCGGTGACGGCGGTGTGTGTGTGTGTGTGTCTCTCCCCTCGTTTCTGTTCTCCACTGTCCTCGGCCAGACTACTCCAGGCATCCAGGCCAGTATCCACCAACCACCACTATCCAGGTAAGACATCATGAATAAAACTGCTGATATAGTGGCCGACAGGCTGAGTACTGGTGTCAGTGGAAAAAATGCATAAATTGCTCCCCATCCTGTACCCTCTTCTTATCAGTAAATAACATCACCTGTCAGCCGCATCAGCAGCATTTTTACTGTCCGTGGTGTTACTTACTGATAAGAGGGTACAGGATGGGATGGGGAACCATTTATGCATTTTTTTTCTGCTCCTTAACTTATGCTCCCTTGCTATTTCTCCTTCAGGTCTGCCTAAGGGCAATGTCCAAAGTGAAGGCAGAGAGTGCTGTAACTGCCTGAAGAATGTAGGATACTGAGTAGGGCCCTAAATATGTGTCTACTCCAGTGGCGTGAACAGAGTAGAGAAGCTATCACCTTACTCTGAGGGCACACAGTGTTTTTCTTTCTACGTCCTCGTTATGGTTCCAAGGTCTGATGTCGGCATGCTTCTCCAAGCCCTAGACATTTCCGACAGTACTCCTTCCCAACTAAACTATCACTGTTTGTTGCCTCAGTCTAATGCAGGTAGGCAGCAATAGATCAGCATGGACAAACCCTCCCTACCGCATGGACGCCTGATCCTTCCCCTGACAGCCTCTGCTCCTGATGGCCCAAGCTTGGAGCACAAAGTCAGGTCGCAAGCCCCCAGTGAGCGACGACAGCCAAGCTGATTTGAGAGGAGGAAGGCAAATAGTGACTTTTGTGGGGAAACTCATTTTGGACTACAAATTGGCTGCCAGTTTCCTCACCACTGACCTACTGTACCATGGTGATGGGGCCAGAGGATGATGGGTGAATGAATACGCTAATGCTGCCTAAGGAGAGAGCCACAGGGGCTCTTCAGCTTTTGTAAGACCCAGTTTATAAAAGGCTGCTACTCTACAGTGTTCCAAAACTGTATGCTACCGTGCAAGATAAGAATGTAGAAGTTGGTTATCCACTCCACTAGCTGCACTCTTTACCACCTCTCTGCAGACAGGATGGGTGCCTCAAGACTGGAGGGTGGCTCATGTGGTGCCTATCCACAAGGGAGAACATGGGAAATTACAGACCTATCAGCCTTACGTCTGTGGTAGGCAAAGTAATGGGGGGCGCGATTATCAAGGAGAAGCTCAGGAGGCAACTGGAAAGGTTGGGGCACCTGAATGACCAACAGTATAGTTTCATCCTGGGGAGATCATGTCAGACCAACCACATAGATTTTTATGACTGGGTGACAGGAACCTTGGACCGACAAAGACTGGTGGACATCCTATACATGGATTTCAGCAAAGCGTTAGCAGGGATTGAAACATTTTTTGGGGATGCATAAGTCCAGGACTCATGGTACATTTTCTGGGTAAGTCCATATCAGGATCCAGTAAGTCACAACATTTTTCATATTATTACGAAAAAAAATAATTTATTTTTTCCCCCTTTTAGGATGCTCCAGTGACAGTCAGAGAAAGGTTACAGAGAGGCAGAGAGAATATTATAAGACAGCAATAGTACTGCAGCTTGCTTCAGGCTGATTTTCTTCTGTTTCTTTTGATGGACATTTGTGACCAGAGGAATGGATAGTACCCAGACTACTGTCAAGCCAGTACTTTATTGATGGCAGTGGATCAAATCCAGAGACGGATGGTCCTGTAGTCATGATAAGCAGCTAGTTCTCGAAAGACTGTTGTGTCAGGGTTGTTCGTAATTTGTTTTTAATGAAATTAGCTTTTGAAAATCCTCTTTCACATTCACTTGTGGAAGGGGAAATCGTGAGCAGAATCTCAATAAGCTTTTGCATAGGGCCCTTCGTGGAGTCTGGGCCACGTTCACCAATTTTCATTTGTAACACCAACTGGTACATAGTTATGAGAGGTTTGGTTCGGAATTGAGAAAGGTATAACTTCAGCTGCACCCACTCATCTATAGCAGAATCTTTATCAAGTTCTGAGAAGTGAGAAGAGAAAGGGCTATCTGTGATCAGTTCAATTAGTTCAGCATTGCCAAATGTTGCTACATCTTCCTTTTCCAGTGGCCAGTTGTGATAATTCAAAATCTGAAGTAAAGACAAAGGTTTCTCTGAAAGAACACCAAACCTGTTCTGGATGTACGTGACAGTATCGTTAACAAATGTGTGAAGTTCAGCTTCACTTCCAGGTTTCCATGAACTTTTGTTTTGCCAAACATACGTTCTTCTGCGTTATACTGTTCCTGGAATTTTAAGATATTTTCCAGGAGTACTTTTAAGTGCTTCTAGCTGCAGAATGGCTTTCTCTATGTTCTGGTATCTCAACAATTAAGTAGTCTGCCAACTGGAAAGTTTTTGATAATCTAGCAACTGGCAAAAAATCTAATAAGAAATAAAGAACTTTAATGAAATGCATAGAGGTCAGTTCCTTGAGGTACTCCTTAGCTCTGTTAGCATCATCTGCCCTGTTGCCATCCACAAATCTGTACTCCAGATGCATTGTCACAATGTCCAGGTTTTTTTTTTTCTAATGCCACAACTGCTCTCTCTCTGCTTGCTAGCCACCTGACTTGCTTTACAGCCATGAAATGTGCAAGATGCTCATCAAGAACTTCAGCAATTTCTTTAAGTTCTCGCCTGCGCTTTGGAGACCAAAAATAAAAACTGAAAATGCCTTTTAAACACTCTTCAAATTTGGCCATGTATTTGAAATGTTTATTTGCATCAAAATGGCAAGCTCAAGTTTGTAGGCAACACAGTGAATGCCAATAATGTCTGGCAAAAGTGATTTGAGTCTAGTAATGACTCCTGTCCGTTCACCAAGATTAACTGATGCACCAGCAAAATTAGCACATACAAGTGCTGGATGTGCACTGCCTGTCAGTTCTGGTAATGGCAAATCCACTGATTGTAAGGCTTTCTCAATAGCATTAAATACACCCTCAGCACTTGCAGTTTCAAGTGGTAACACAGATATTAGATGTGTGACCGGCAAACAGTTAGCACCTACATATCTCAGGTAGACAGTTTCTTGTTCAACGACAGAGTGGTCTGTACTTCCATCTGCAAGAATACTCACAAAGGAAGCATTTTTTACCTCTCCAATTATTGCTGAACGTATTGTTTTAGCTATGTTGTCCACAAACAAGCGGCAACCTGCTATATTCATGTAGTTGTTGCCAACATTTAAACCATTTTTACGCAGGATCTCACAAATGATTTCAAAATCAGAAAAAGGTTTCCCATTCTTTGCCACGGTGTATGCAGTGTTAAATAACATTTTGTATTTCTCAACTTCTTTTGGTGTTGTGTGTTTTTTGAAATGACTGACCCAGAGCAGTTTCTGACAGACGAATGGGTGGTACTTGAGCGGTATCCTTTAAGTAATGTTTTCTGCAAGTGATGTGTTCCCTCGTCAAATCATGCCTCTTTATGGGGTCTAACTTAAGATCTCCTGAACCTTTTACCATAGCTGAGTTAGGATCACAGATTTGGGGGTAGGCTTTACAATATATGGAGTACATTACAGATTTTTCTTCACTGTAATCCAGCCATGGAAATTCTTTTTTCTATTTAGGACAGAAATTCCTGAACCTTTTTTCTCCGTCATATCTTTGATCCTTGGTAAGGCCATCATCACAACTTTTACGTTTAGCAGAACTGGATGTTGTAGCACTACTAGTACTTGCTCCACCAGATTTTGAGAAACCAGATTTTAATAAGCTCATTTTGCCATGAGAAATTGCTCTGGGTAAGATCAGACGACTAGTTTTTGTAATTTAGAAATGTTTACTTTAATGAGCAAGGATAGAAATACACGTGAGGCACTATTATGGCCCAGAAGTATTGGCTTAGGTTAGCAAGTTAGGGCAGACAGACAGAACACAAATGACTAAATGACCGACAATGAGATGATGCTAAGGGGTGACACTATGAAATGTTTTATTTATCAGTCACAAGGGAAAAGTGGTGTGCTTCTGCAAACTTTGTGATTTCAGTGACACACTGATAACTTCAGAAAAATATTAGTGATTGTACTCTTGACGCCGGGTCTGTCTCAAAGTAATTGATCTGGCTGTTGAACACACTCAGATGACGCAGGCTTTGCTTCAGCCCAGAAAAATATTTAGTGACTGTAGTGACTTCTCTCTCAAACTAATTATAAACAGGTTTTACTTCAGCCCAGAAAAATATTTAGTGACTGTAGTGACTTCACTGACTCAAACTAATAGTCGCAGGCTTTGCTTCAGCCCAGAAAAATATTTAGTGACTGTAGTGACTTCTCTAGTAATAAAGACACAGGTTTTGCTTCAGCCCAGAAAAATATTTAGTGACTTCTCTCTCAAACTAATTATAGACAGGTTTTACTTCAGCCCAGAAAAATATTTAGCGACTGTAGTGACTTCACTGACTCAAACTAATAGACGCAGGTTTTGCTTCAGCCCAGAAAAATAATAATGACCGACTGTAAGAAAGTGATTCTGACAAACAAAAAATAGTCAGATGTAGGCTTTGCTTCAACCCTGAGTATTTACTGACTGTACTGTCTCAAACAATTATATAGCTGTACTGCACAGAATAATGACTGTAATCACTAGAGACTTATGTAATTTGCAGTCTATTTACCAAATTCAGCTCCAAATTAAAAACTGCAGTTTGCTTTAAAGTCACAGTTCAATCAACAATAAAAAGCACTGTTCTTTGAAGTAATTTTGTATGGATAATAGCCCACCTTGGCACCCCAGCAGCAGCTGAAAGAGTGGATCTCACATAAAGTAAAGGTGCTTGCTGCAGTGCTAAGAAAAAGAGCACAGAAAGGTCACAGATTTTTTGCAACCCAAAATGACAGACAAACTAGTGAAGTTTGACCTAGAAAAAAAACTGAAGAAGGTCAGGAGTGTGTCTCCTACAAAATTCCCTGTAGCCTTTTTCTGCCTTATCAGTATTGTTTTCACTAAATATAAGGTGGTAACATGTCTTTTTCTATTTTTTTTTTTTTTAACTCCCCGTTGTAGCGAGAAAATAAGCCCTTCCCTTCAACTACGTAGCACTCTACAGCTCACAAATCTATAAACGCTAAAAGTCTTCTCAGGAAAATAAAACTTTTGCTTGCAAAACAAGTATCTTTCATGAAAAGGTAGCCCCCAAGTTTGTACAGTTGGCGGGGATTGCAGTAATCGAGTTAGCGCACAAATTCTCCCTCACTGAATAGCAGCACGTCTGTTCTGTTCAGTGAGCAGCTCTGGAGTGATGGCGCGCTTGAAATTTCCCACACAAGCGCAGATCAGCCACAGACCACATGATCGTAGACTCCGTCACACATGTGATCTCCTGTGGCTGATCTGTCATCCTCCCACCGAGACTGCTGGCGTACTCTGCCCGACGGGGCGATTAACCCGTTTTCCCGATCGGATGCCTTAACCCGCCCCTAGTTCCCGAGCTCTTGGGCTGGAGTTCCCATCCTGGCACATTCCTGAGCGAGAACACAGAGGTAGCGTGCCTGGTGGGGAAGCTCGCAGAAGATGCGCGTGACACAACCGCATGTGCAGCAGCAAACACAGCAAGTCCATCGGACTTCACAGCATAGTGAAGTTCAAGTCCTGCTGCTGCACAAAAGCGTCCCGGACTTGGGATTTTTCATCCCCTGGTTTGATTCAGTACCCCATATTGGGTTGTTGTTAAAGCTGGGGGGGGGGGAGGACAGTTGCTCAGATGGGTAGAAAATTGGCTAACGGGGCGAACACAGAGGGTAGTGGTTGGTGAGATAATCTCCTCCCCTAGGAAGGTCATCAGTGGGGTCCCCCAAAGTTTGGTACTGGGGCCACTCCTGTTCAATGCCTATGTCTTGGATATGGGAAGGGGGGGTTAGGAGTAGGATGAGCTTCTTCGTGGGTGACTCAAAACTGGGAGCACTAGCAGACGGGGACAAAGCAAGAGACACAGTCCAGAGGGACCTGGATACCCTGGAGGTGTGGTAAAGGAGGTGGGGACTGATGTTTAATCCAGGGGAGTGTAGGGTGCTGCATCTGGGGGTTCGAAACCCAGGTCATGTATTCACCCTTGGGGATGTCTCATTGCAAACTACAATGAGTGAAAGGGATCTGGGGGTTGTGATAAGACACCAAAATAAATAACACTGAAAATTGCAGAAGAACTGCGGCAAAAGCAAACAGGATTCTGGGCTGCACAGCCAGGGTGATTACGTCCAGGAGGAGGGAGGTGATCCTCCCTCTGTGTAATGCCTTGGTCAGGCCGCATCTTGAGTACTGCGTGCAGTTCTGGAGACCTCACCTCAAGACAGACGTAGCACTGCTGGAGAGGGTCCAGAAGAGGGCAACCAGGATGATTCAAGGCATGAGAGAGAAGACCTATGAGGAAAGGCTGGAAGAGCTTGGGCTGTACTCGCTGGAGGAGAGGAGAGACGGGGGGACATAACAGGGGTCATCAAATATGTAAAAGGGATAAACAGGAGGCACAACCAGGGTGCATGAGTGGAAGCTGAAGGGGGAAATTACAGGGGAGAATGAAGGAGACATTACTTCACAGAGGGTGGTGGGACCATGGAATGTACTGTCAGGACTCTGGTGGAGGAGGGCACTGTGGAGGGCTTCAAGAGAGGGTGGGACAGGTGCAAGGGTAAACTGGAGCCGAAGATTACCTTCTCTGGGGCTGGGGCAGTGGGACAGCGAGCATCCATTAGGGGCTCACTACCGAGCAGACACGATAGACCATCAGGCCTATTCTGCTGGCTTTTAGTTTGTTAGTGTGTAAATATGCAAGCTGCTCCTGTACTGCCTGCCTTCCGTGGGACGGTTTGGTCTTCAGCCCTAACACCTGTTCACTTTACCACTGCTAATGACAGCAAGCATACATTCAGCATTGACAAATGCTTGTTCATATAGAAATCCTGTCTGCACACATTTATACCCACATTTGGTATTACATTTGTTTAAATGCCCCATCTTGTGCCACATTTTTAGTGCAAAACATACTATTTCGTACTCAATTTGGAGAAAAGAGTTTTTAAGATTTTATAAAAAACAGAACTGCCCATTTTTTTTTAAAAACAGAAAATCAGAGGCCCTGCCCTTTATACAATGGTTGTATCACGCTGTATACAACGAAATTTAAATACCTGTAAATTTCTCCAACTTTCTCCAAATGCTGATCTCCAGGCTTCAGTACTACTGGGAGGCACCTCCTCTTGCCACGTGATAAGCAAGAATTCAAAGCTCTGCAGCCTGGATATTCTCTCCTCCGCTTCCTGCGACCACCAGTTCTTCCTAAAGCAGTTCCAACTTGGTAGTACTATATAAACTTGAAACAAACATTATCTCGAAAATCCGCCGACTGGTTGACAGCTTGTTACACTCTGGGAGGGAAGAAGCCCGGAGACCAGCAGTCTGAGAAAGAATATTTACAGGTATTTCAATTTCATTTTCTCTCTCTTTATGCTGGTCTCTGGCTTCAGTACTACTGGGATATACTAAAGCAGTACATCCAGACTTCCCGGGCAGGAAGAATGTAAATGCCCTTTTTAAGGGATCACCACCACCTGGAGAACCAAGATGCCTCAGTCGAGGTGGTCAAATCCAGCTGGTAGAATTTGGAGAAGGTGGTAATAGGTGACCAGATAGTCACCCTGCATAAGCCCGCCAGAGAGGGTTCACTGAAGTCCACCCATGAGAGGGCCTTAATTGGTCCAGGTAAAGGCATCCCCCTTGCTGGTAGGCAGTGTTATGGATTGACAAATCCATCTTGCGATAGAGCCTCAGAAGCCTTTTTTGTTTATGTTTTCGTCCTTGGTGAGGACGAATAAGCTTGAAGTTTTGCATATTGACTCAACCCATCTAGTGTGGTGCTTCACCACTCTTTTAGGATCCACAATGTGAAATTCTCTCTCATTTTTGGGAGGAAGACAGCAGGAAGGAAGGCTCAACTCCTGGTTGCAGAGAAAAATAAGACATTACCTTCGGTAAAAGAAATCTGGATCTATTCAGAGGGCTATGAAGACCTGATGAAATACGATATAAGGATCCTTATTAGAGAGAGCTCCTAGCTCACTGATGCAACTGGCTGAAGAGATGGCTATGAGAAATGAACCTTTCATCATCAGGTGTATGAGGGATGCCTCTTTGACCAAGTTGAGTGTCCATGAGGGAACAATTGGCTCGATTAGAGGGCATTTTAGAGCTGCCTGCCTTAGGAATCGGCTCATCTGAGGATGAGACCCAAGGGACTCTCCTGAATCCATCAACAAGAATGCTCCCAATGCGGAACCTGAACCCGCAAGGTGGCTGGTTGCAGCCCTTTCTCGAATCCTTCTTAGAGGAACTGAAGAATGGTGTGTAGGGATACCGCCTGGCCTAACATTTGTTGCAACTGAAGCCAGAAAGGAAATCTGCGCCATATTCTGTAGTAGACCTTAGATGATGATGAATCATCATTTTGATGACATGAGGTATAAATCCTAGCTCGAGTCTCTCCCGCTTAATCTCCATGCTGAGAGGGAGAGACTGCGTAGATTGGAATGCAGAACAGGGCCTTGATGTAGAAGGTCTGGGCTGATTCAGAACCTTATCGGAGATTGTCTTGACCTGTGAAGCAGACATGTGAACCATGGATGCCAAGACCAGTGTAAGCAGACTACAAACAGTTCTGGGGTGTTGCTACCACTCATTTGTATCTTCTACTACTGGGGTGTTGCTACCATTCATTTGTACCTTCTACAATGGTTTTGTTTTTACTGATATTTTGTAATATTAAAAGCAGTTTTATAGTGTCCTAGTGTGAGGACCATTTTCTTCTACAACTGCTGCTGAGCCCACGTTTTTGCTTTCATTCACTTTGGACATTTGTAGCGTGGTTCCAGCTCTGATATGCCGACCCGAGCCACTGTCGTTTTTTCTACACAAACAGTTCTGCCTGATCCAGTTACCTTGTACAGAATCCTGGAGGGTAGCGGTATTGGGTAAAAGCATAAAGGAGGACAAACAGACCGCATATTATGATGAAGGTGTCCTGTGCCCATGCAAACTGGTCCTTGGCTAGGGAGCAGACCTCTTGACTCTCGAGTTTTGTCAGCAGGCAAAAAGATCTACCTGAGGGTAACTCCTCCCCGTGCAAGAGGACTGCTGAAGGCTCCCATTCCCTGGTAAGAAGTCCTGGCGACTTAGCCAGTCTACCGAGATATTTTCCTAACCTGGAATGCAGACCACCATCAGAGTTGCCAAGTGCCATTCGGCCTACTGAAAGAACAGAAGATATTCCTTGTGCATCCATAAGCTCCTTGTTCCTCCCTGGTAACTGACATATATCATCATTACTTGACTGACCATTATGCTGGATCTGGTCTCTGTCAGAGACCACTTGCCTTGTGCTAAGACCTGACCTAGATGAGCTCCCCAGTCCCGTAGGCTATCCTCGGTAATGACTCTTACCCAGTGAGGATGTCCCAAATTGTGACCTCTCCTAATATAGGTCCTCCGAGCCCACCAAGGAAGAGAGGCTTCCACCTGGCAAGGAACTGGGGTCTTATGCATCTGGCTGTCTCTAGATTGAGAGCACTGTTTGAGAAGGTTTGCCCAGATGGGCCATATGTAAATCAGTGCCCAGGGGACTTTGTCTGCGAGGGAGAGCCTGGTCCCTATGAGCTTCGTGTGACAGCGAGCCATTAGGTGGTGAGCCGCCTGAAACCGCTGATGTGGCTCTGGAGGTCCATGACATTAGTTTCTGTGGGAAACACCTGTTTTGTGTTTTGAAGCCTGCTCCCAGATAGTTTAGGGATTGGGGAGGAACTATAAGAGCACTTCTTCTGGTTCATGACACATCTGTGCTTTAAAAGTCACTGCTAGTATTGCCTGATCGAACTGTGAGGCCTTGATGAAGATGTGGTCCACATAGGGGAAGAGCTGTATCCTTGTTGTGTGAGGCGAGCAATTACTGCCACTAGGAGCAAATACTGCCCCAAGGACGTTGGAAAATCTCTAGCAGCTGAGGAAAGCTCAAAGGGAAGCAATGTTAATTGGAAGTGACGTTCCAACACCTTGAATCCGAGATATTGCTTGTGTAACTTTCAGATGGGCATATGCAGATAGGAGTCTTGTAAAGTTACTGATGCCAGGAAAGTCCCCCTGATGGAGTTCCCTGATGGACGAGAGTGTTTCAATCTGAAGGAGCTGCTGCGCTCAAAGCGGTGCCAAAATTTCAAGTCCAAGACTGGTATGAATCCTCCCATGTGTTTGGGGACGATTAAGTGAGTAAAGCCCCTGCTCCGGTCTGTGCGGAGACCTGCTCGCTAGCCCTTGCCGGAAGAAGGAGAGTAATTGCTTCGAACTTTGCCTAGTCTGTAAATGCTTGGAACATTGCTAATTTTCTGGTTAATCAAAATTGGCGAGGGAATCAAATGGGCCAATGGGGAGCTTCGAGTTGAATCTGATCGGGTATCAGTTGTGCACTATGTCCAAAACCCATTTGACTATGGACCCATTCCTCGACAAAATTTTTTAAAGTCTTCCCCTCACTTGGGGATGGAACCTGAGGGTCTCAAATGACTTTTTGTTGCCGCCCCCTGTGTCTCAGATGCCACCTCGTTCTCCCCTGAAGTTACACTGGTTACGGAAGGAGAGCCATGGGCGTTTTCCTGTAAAATTCTTATTCTGCCTTGCTGTAGTTTTGGGCACGAAAATTCTGTCAGGAGCCTGATGACCAAGACTTGTGTCTCTGCTCCTTGATGCGGCATGCTCGCCTTCGCTGCTTCCCAGGATTCTGTTACCGCCTCCGAGGGCGGATACGAACAGAAGGTTTCCTTCATATGGAGCATTTACCCAGTGAATTCTTTAAGATGCGTCCACTTGCCAAGCCCAAAGTCCGAGGCTGCGCTGGGCTGAGGATTGGTAAAACATGGTTTTAGCTGCACAGCTGACTGTTTCCTCTAACAGATCTGCTGAGTAAGCAGCGACTAGACGCATGAGCTGGAGTTGTTGCCAGGCAAACTTCTTTTTCACTGGGACTTACTCCAGTTGGGAGGCTAGGTCTGTGGTCGTAGCTGCATAGAGTGGTTCTAAATAAGAAAAGGATGGGCCATAGCTGTCTTGAGTGAGGTTGCGGACGCCTGGAAGGCCTTTTATAGAGATGCCTCCACCCTCCTCTCCACTGGGTCCCGTAGAGAGGATCCTCCTGTTGGAATAACAGTGTCTCCCTGGTGAGGTTCAAAACCAGGGGGTCACGCCTGGGGCAATCTAGCTATGTTTCTGAATGTTTCCCAATGAACTTGATGAATGCCGCTCCACCTTGTCATGCTGTCAAGTAGCCTTCTTATGGGCCCTCTGGAGGAATGAAGGGTTCAGCGTGAAGGCCCAGTTAAATTTTTCTCAATCTGGTCAGATGATGTTGGCCCTCCATGGAGGCTGTGACCTCCTCCGACTCCGCAGTCGGAATCTGCTCCGCAGAGATGGCAGCCTCCTCTAGATTCTCCAACCTTGTGGCTGCGGCTTTCTTACATTGTACGCCTAGAGAGCAGCAAAGGTGGCCAACGGGGGGGGTGGGGTCTGCCCTTGTACCATCGTCTGCCCCTGGAGGATTTGTTAGGCTTATCCAAAGACATACTGATGAGAATATCGTCCCCTGCTGCTGTCAGGTAAAGTTGGCCCCCCCCATCCAATCCAATAATCCACTTGCCAGGGCATAAGACCCAGATTCCTTTAAATCCTGTTCCATATACAAGTGGGGTTGATGAGATTCAAACCCAGGTCTTCAGGAGACCAAGTCTCCTGGCTTGCAGTTCAATGCCTTTAACCACTAAGCTGTATGGCCTGCTTTGGTGGTTCCTTCGTTTAGGGGTCCGGGGCTCTATCCTACAGCCATTGTTGCTGAAAGTGCAGGGCATGCCTTCCTTTTTAACTGACTGAGAAAGCCTCTCTTGGACACCCCCTGTAGAGGCAGTGGCCTCCGTCGACGAGCAGTACATCACCTGAAGCGCTCGTCGACAGTCCTGTCGGTGATGAGACCTCCATTTTTCAACTAACTGTGCACCTGAGCAGCCTGCCAGTAGTGCAGCCTGCTCAATGAGACCTCCTTTGATGAGCCAGGAGCCTGAAGAGCTTGTTGCCGGTCCGGGCACACTGCACGCAAGACTAGCTGTGCCTCACACAGCCTCCATCGACAAGCCTTGCCCTGTGGTGCTTGATGGAAAAATACTCAGTGGAAGCGCTTTCAGCCCTTGTTCAACCATGGCCAATGCCACTGCTCAATGAGGCCTCTGTCGATGAGCCTAGAGCTCAACAGTTTGGGCGCACTGCCCACAAGGCCAGCTGTGCTGCATGCAGTCTTAGTCGACAAGCTTTTATCCCCCTGAAGTGCTCAACAGGAAAATGTTCCTTGGAAGTGCTTCTATTTTCTTGTTCAACCACGTCTAGCACTGCACCATGGCAAGCTCTCCAGTCGTCGAGCCGATTGAAAAGGTGCTCATCGTTATGGAGCACTGATGATCAAGGTCTGAAGTGGTCGGCGGCAGTTGCGCTCAAATCGGGCAGTGACTCCAGTGGAGCGGCTCTTCTGCTGCCTGTAAGCCCTCCTTCTACACAATTAAAATTCCCCCACTTGATCCTCTGACTTCAAGGGGGGAGAGAATCAGCGCTGCTGAGCCCATTAGCACGGGAGAAAACAGAGGGGGCCAGTCTGTCCAGCATGCATGGTTGAGACTGGGACCCCCTAAGAACAGGGAGAGCTTTATCTTCCAATTCATCCATCCCTGCTCTCTGTGGATAACCAGTAAAAATAATGTCCAAATTTACAGTTCTGAAGTCTTCAGCCCTGTCACCGCAGTGACCGAGCTCTGCGGCAGAGTACCTGCTCCTTGGAAGGCAGGAAGTAAAAAGGAAGTGGAGGGGAAGATATCCAGGCTACAGAGCTTTGAATTCCTGCCTGTCACGTGGCAAGAGGAGGTGCATCCCAGTAGTACTGAAGCCTTGAGACCAGCATAAGGAGAGAGAAACACTTACTGCCCACTAGGCAAAGTTTACTGCAAGGAAAAAAGGACAATGTTATAACCAGACAAATCAAAAAATTCAAGTCTACGCAAGTGTCCATCAAAACTTCTATGGTGTGAAACTGTGTCATTTAAAAACCACGATCATTAAATTATAGACATTTTAAACAAGCATGTTCCATTTCCAAAATAAAATGATGTAGCCATCATCAAATGTTAGTAATTGTAATAATTCACCATGTTCAACATTTTCACTACAAGGCTTTTGATATATTCTTTTTGACAAGCTGTAAACTGGATTTAATATGGATGAAGACTGCAGTATGGAGAATAAGGTTCACTGTACCTGCTTTCACTTTATCATATTATCAAGACTCACAGGGTCGAATATTCCAGATCTTCACGCACTTGGATTCAGTTCTAGTCATGTGATAAAAGCTCCCACTACAAAGTGAACATGCTCAGTGGAGACGACTTCACAGTCCTCTGGAATCTGTAGACATTTCAGAAAGCCTGCAGTCTGAGAAGCTTCCACTGAATCCAGCGTGGCACAGGCTAACAGGATCTGGTGAAAACCCTGGTGCAATATTCACTTACTGGTGATTGTTTACACAGTAAAAAAGCAACATTACAACTTATGCAATACAATGTGTTGGTTCAGCATTTTATTGATCCTCGTACAGTAGCCCACACCCCCCAAAATGCTGCCAACATTTGTCATGTCAAACACATATATAGAAAGCTTTTGATATAATCATCAAGGCAGACAGCCCAGTAGTTTTAAATTCAGTCACAGAAACATACAAACAGAATGTTTCAACTATGTCGTTGTTAGAAAACACAAAATGTCAACAACGTTTTTATGATAGCCCAGCAGTTTTAAATCCAGTCAATTAAAATCTTCTGATCAGACAGCATTTTTTGAATTGATCTTTAAAAGGTGGAACCTGCAAACAGTCCACTGTGCTGCAGAACTCAGAGTACAACACAGAGCACGAAATTCCACTACCTACCAAGAAATGAATACGACAGACTATGCCCCCCCTTTACATGAGAGCAAACAAATATTCAAGCCTAATTTTCAGCATGCAAGAACAACTCGCCTAGATAACGGCAATGAAAGAACTCAGTCCAATAGGCTGTTTCTCAGACTCTGTTAATGTCAGACACTGTAGACTAATTCCAAGTCCCTAGATCCTTTCTGGAAAGAAATATCATTTACCCTGTCACCTGCCTGGGCAGTAATCAAACTAGTCGCACAAACCGAATATAATCAAAAATTTATTAAAAAAGGAAGGAAAAGATTTTGCTACAGACTAACTCACAGTATGGGTGGCCTAGGGATGTATGTGTGGAAGGGGGGGCAGCAGAGACTGGCAACAGTGAGAGCTAAGAAAATGCAGTAAAATGAGCACTACAAAAAGCACAGAAATGAGCACTAGCTGAAACTGATCACGTTTTATTCGGATGGATGAAACACCACAAATGCCATCTTTCGAGCGGGGAAGGGGGGTTAAGAAGATAGCATACATCACAGCACCTGGATGGACTTCGCAGTTTTTTTAGGTTACAGGCAGCACTCTACAGTTCAGTGCTAAGTACTGTAGCAGTAAAGGGCCGATGTAATGAGACACAGAATATAAGCCCATTTCTGATTCTGTAAGAATGAGACACTGTGTAGACATTTCAATCCAAACCTGTTCCTAAAATGCATACTGTGCCTCTATTGCTCCATTCTCAGAATGTTCCTGAGTTTGTTTCAAAAATGTCCTCGGCCCCTTCTTAAATTCTGCCACGAGGATTAAGGATTTGAATCACCATGACAGTAGTTCTGGATTTCGGTTCTCCTGCACAAAATGCTTTACACACTAAGCACCAACAGTTTTTTGAGCTTCTATTAACATTTTTTCAGACTGTGTTCCTTATTTTGGTCATTTGTCCCAGATTGCTTAAGCATTCTTTCTATTTGTGGGGCTGGACGTTGAGAGGTATGGAAAAATGTATTCTAAAAAGCATTATGAGTGCTGGTAGGCCTACCAAGACAGGTAAAACTGCATTACAGAACAGCCCCAATCATGTTGATCCATGCCTCTTGATCCTGTCGGCCTTGCAGAAGACATCTTTTGTTATTACAGGTTTTCACAGACCATACTATTCAAGACGTTACTAGGACAGTATTCATCTTTCCCTACTGCATCAGCTACAATGTTATCGCTTGTTCAAACCTTAAGACATGTTTCACAGCATAAAACAGTGAACTTGTACAGTATTGTTGCTGCGCACTTACTGATGATGCAAAACCAAACAGCTCTTAGTTTCTGACCCACAATATCTGCACCTGAAATGTCTCTGCGTAGGGTCTGTAACCTTCTGCTCCCCACCTTTTAACAGAGTATAAAACAGTTTGATCAGAAAGCTATGCAACAGAGCGCTTTAGGAAGCAGCTGGCCGTACTGTACAGAAAAACAAAGGAACAAGGTGCTGCGCCAGCATGTGGTCTGAAAACAAAACAAAATGGTAATATTAAATACATGCTGAAAATAGAGCAAGAATCGACGTTTTGACCATAGGTTCAGGAATTGTCTAAAAGAGAAATAAGCCTAGTCTTACATTGCCTGTTAGCACTTTTTGTCCTAGATCCTCCCCCTATTTCTTTCTCACATATACCCCTTATTTCCCCTTACCCTCCACTAACCTTTTTCTCTTTTAGGCAATTCCTGAAGAAAACCTATGGTCCAAACATAGTTTCTTACTCTATTTTCAGCGTGCATTTAGTTATTTCCTATTATCATTCTGTATTGTACAGAATTGCATGTGCTTGTGGAGATCTCATACGGCAAACAGAAAGGCATGCTGCGCACTGCTCAGCGTATCTCCAGTTTGGGTTTTTCCACTTCAGAACTGTAACTGTAGTCTGCGTTGTCCGGTTTTGACATGCTATCCAAACGAAGTGCAAAACAGAGAGGCCTCTAAGTCTTCAACAGAAAATTATACATCTCCCTCAACAATTCTTCTTATTCATGCAGAAAACATATTAACATTAATGAGCCAGGTAATCTGTAGTACTACTGCAGTTCTAAAGTTAAGAGCAGCTTATATTTTGCTTTGGGAATTCAAGGATCACTTTCCATTCAACAGTTCTTGTGTACTGCCTAAAAATTTGGAAACCTGTAAACTATTGACATGTACAAGGGGAATCTAAATCCAGTGAAGACCCTCTTGGGGGCGGGAAAGCGAGCAACCACTAGGTGGCTGACTACCGAGCGGACACGACAGATCATTAGGCCTATTCTGCTGGCTTTTTAGTATGTTATTCTGTCTTCTGGACAGCCTTGGGTAACTAACTTCAACTGTGTGGAAAAAATTACAGCTATTGTACAATCTGTTAGCACAACTGCTTGTATAACTCCCCTCCTACTCGCACGGTGCTGTTGTCGCTATGATGTTGCTTTTGTGAACTTTAATCTATTTATGTGTACCTGCTTTTTTGAATCATCATTTTGTTGTTCTGAAATGTAATCTCCCAGGTCGCACCTGAAGAAAAAATTACTCACCTTAGTAATGTTGTTTCTTCTAATGGAGTCTTGCTATATTATGACATATGCAGCGAGTCCCAACCTTCGAACTGTTCCGGAGGTGAAAGAGTTAACTTTCCATGCCAGTCATGGAACTTTGAGCACGAGCTCGGTTGAAAGTGCTGTCTGTTGTTCTTCAAACTCAAACTGTCAGATCTTTACGAGCAAAACTCACTAAGGTTCTGTGTGGAAGCTGTAAATCTACACTAGCCAACTGGCAACTAAATATAAGAACACATTTTTTTTTTATCCCAAAACGAAGACTCAAAAGTCAGGGGATCCAAAAAAAATAAAACAACACCCAAACACCCCAAAAAGGAGGGGTGAAAAACAAGGTGGGCATCTACTAAGTGCCAACACTGCACTGCCCACCCACATCCCAAAAGCAGAGATTCTGAGAGGGGCAGGCGGGGGGGGGGTCATAATATAGCAAGACTCCATTAGAAGAAACAACATTACTAAGGTGAGTAATTTTTCTTCAAACAACATGAAGTCTTGCTATGTTATGACATATGCAGACTACACAGCAGTACCTCCACGGAGGAGGACAGAACCTACTTAGGAAATAGGCTCTGAAGCACAGCTGTGCCAGACAAGCATCACTCCTAGCCTGGATGTCCAGGGAGTAATGCTTGGTAAAAGTGTGAACTGTTTTCCAGGTAGCTGCCTGACATATCTCTAGGACAGGGATGTCCCTGGCAGCAGCCAAAGGCAAGCTGTACCTCTGGTAGAGTGAGCCTCAGGCCTGAGGGAGGAACCTTACCCAGTTTTTCATAGCAAATTGGATACAAGAGACAATCCACCTGGCAATGGATCTTTTAGTGGCAGGTTTCCTTACCAACCTCACCATGAGTGAGGAACAGTTGGAGGAGTCAAACCTGTGACCCTTGGTACGTTCTATGTAATAACTAAGGGCTCTTTTGACATCTAAACTGTGCAGTCTCCTCTCGCCAGAGGAGGAATAGTCAGTGAAGTACACAGAGAGAGACATAGATTGATTAAGGTGGAAGTCTGAAACCACCTTAGGCAAGAACTTTCTGTTAGTCCTGAGGACCACCTTATCTCTATGAAAGGAGATAAAAATCAGGCTCCACTGACAATGCTTGTAATTCACTTATGCATCTAGCAGAAGTGATGGCTATCAAAAACACAGTTTTCCAAGTCAAGTACTTAAGCTCTGCTGAAGACAAGGGCTCAAAAGGGGGTTGCATAAACTGGGCAATGCAAATATTAAGATCCCAGGCAGGGGCAGGGTCCCTGAATGGAGGGTTGGTGTGAAGCAACCCCTTGAAAAACTTGGAGAATACAGGATGAGCTGAAAGAGAAGAGGGTTTACCTGCTGATAAGACAGCAGACACGGCTGCCAGGTGCACCTTTAGGGTAGCTGGTCTCAGCCCCAAAGTATTCAAATGCACCATATAATCCAGGACTGTGGGTAAGTCAGCAGATTCTGGGGAAATGTGCTTGCCAGAGCACCATATGGAAAACCTCTTCCATTTGGAATTGTAAGCAGCCCTGGTGGAAGGCTTCCTGGGAGCCTTCAAGATATCCAGTACACCTTGGGAGAGGTGTAGGTCAGCAAACTCTAACTCTTCAAGAGCCAGGCCTTGAGATTGAGAGATTTGAGATTCGAGATTCGGGTACCAAACTCTCCCCTGAGCACAGGTTAACAGGTTGTGATTCCTGGGAAGACACAGGGGAAGGTGGACTGCTAAGGACATAAGGAGTGGGTACCAGGGCTGTCTGGCCCAGTCTGGAGCAATCAGGATCATCTTGCAGGGTTGAGATCTGATTTTGACTAGCACCTTGAACAGAAGAGGAAGGGGAAAGCATAGAAACTTCCTTCCCAACTGAGAATGAAGGCATCCAGAGACTGAGCCCAACACTGGGGCCTGCAACAAAAAGGGAAGTTGGTGATTGTCTGGGGCTGCAAAAGATCCATCTGGGGTGCCCCATCTGGCAAATACTACCTCCAGTACTAGGGGATCCAGTGACCATTACGTGATGGCCCTGGGAAATCCTGCTGAGAGCATCTGCCAGGACATTGTCCTTGCCTGGGAGGTGAACTGCCGTAAGGGAGGTGTTCAGGGAATAGGCCAGAGACCACAACTTTATTGCTTCGGTGCACAAGGCCGTAGACCGAGTTGTCTCCTTGCTTGTTGATGTACCACATTGTGGTGGTGTTGTCTGTTCTGACCTGTACAACTTTGTTCTGAACAGATGTGGAAAAAACTTGAAGTGCTAGAAAAACTGCTCTGAGTTCCAACAGGTTGATGTGGAGCAGAGATTCCTGAGGGGACCACAATCCCTGGGTAGTGAGGTCACCATGTGAGCTCCCCCACAGAGGATGCATCTGTAGTAAGGATTAAGGAGTGAGACTGAGGGTGAAGGGGACCCCTGTCTCAGATTGCTCTGGTCCTGCCACCACTGAAGGGCTTGGATCAGGGTTCGAGTCACTGGGATCAATTTGGTTAGAGGTCTCTCCTTTGAGACCAAAAGGCTCTCAAATGGAACTGGATGTCCCCATCTGAAATCTTGCTCCCTGCACCACTGCTGTAGAAGCAGCCATGTGCCCCAGGAGCTGCAGAAAATGCCTTGCTGGTCGAGAGACCTGCAGGGTGAAGGAGGAGGCCAAAGAGACCAGGGTCCTTGCTCTTTCCAGAGGAAGGAAGGCTCTGGCCTCCTTTGTGTTCAGTTCTGCACCTATGAAGGTGAGAAGCTGGACAGGCTCTAGATCTGACTTTGGAAGACTGAGAAGGAAACCTAGAGATGTGAGCAGTTGCTGAGTTACCTGAAGGTGTAGTTTGACTTGGTCTGGAGACTGGCCTACTATGAGCCAGTCGTCCAGGTAAGGAAAGATGGCAATCTTTTGCCTTCTTAAGTGGGCAACTGCTACTGCCAGGCATTTTGTGAATACTCTCGGGGCAGAGGTGAGGCCCAGGGGCATTGCTCTGAATGGTAATGGCCTAAGGGCAGTTCGAATCTGATGTACTTCGATGGGAGCTTCTGATAAGAACATGGAAGTAGGCATCCTTGAGGTCCAGGGACGCTAGCCAGTCCCCTGGCCTTAGAGAGGGTAAAATAATTCCCAGAGTCACCATTTTGAATTTTGGTTTTAAAAGGTGTTTGTTTAGGTATCTGAGATCCAGGATGGGCCGCCATTCTCCTGTCTTTTTTGGGGTAAGGAAGTACCTGGAGTACAACCCTTTGCCCTGGTGTAGGGGTAGAACCCTTTCCACAGCTCTGAGAGCCAGGAGGGTAGAAACTTCTGTTTCTAGGGCAAGTGCCTCTGATGGATTTGCAGGTGGAAAGGATCTGGTTCTCATCTTTGGAAATTTTTTGAGCTGAGAACCAGTCCCTGGCTTACTACTTCCAGGACCCACTTGTCTGATGTTAAAGACTTCCAGTCCTGGACAAAGTAAGCCAGCCTGCCCCCTACAGGTGTGGAGAATCGGCCCTGGGCACCCCATCAGGGTGCCTGCTTGGCAGGGGCGTGGAAGCAGGTCTGCTTGTACCCCGTCTGCCTCTCCCTCTACAGAACCCTCTCTGGGCATAAGCTGAAGAGGAGGCCTGGGCTTGGTAAAAAGGCCTATGAAAAGGTCTGCCCCTGCCCCTGGAAGGCTGCCTTTGAGGAGTGGCCTGCCTTTCCTTGGCTTGTGCACTCCTATAGGTGGTCCTATACTCATCCATTTTCTTCATGTAATTCTCTGTCTGTTCCCCAAACAGAGAATTACCCACAACAGGAAAATCCATGGCCTTAGCCTGGGTATCCTGTGACAGGCTAGTACATCTGAGCCAAGCCATTTTGCAAAGTGCCACAGAAGTAGCCATGACTCTTGATGACACATCATTCGAGTCCACTGCAGTATGGAACTGCACCTTGGATGCCTCAATACCATCAGCAGCCACCTGCTCCAGCTCCTTGGCAAGCTGGCCAGGGACCTGTTTTGCTAGAGCCATAACAGTATCCCATCTGGATTTCTGATATCCAGCAACATAAGCCATATAATTTGCCTGTCTGAGTCCCAAGGATGCTGCCATGTACTGTTTCTTTGCCATAGCATCAATCCTCCTGGCGTCCTTGTCAGGGGGGTGTGAAGCCAAGGGAATATTAGCCTTGTCACAGGCTACAGCCTGCACTACCCCAACATGGCTGCATTGTTGTGTAAGGAACTCCGTATCAGAGCCTGACATTGTGTACCTCTTGTCCATTCTTTTATCCACAGGAAGTATAGTGTGAGGAGTTTTTAGAATTTTTACTGTGTTTCCCAAGAGATTTATGCAAAGGAATAGACAGTCTCCTAGACTCTGGGATATCCATCATTTCTACATAGTCAGGCTCCTCTTGATCATCCACAGCTTCCTCCACAGGGAGCTGGAGGGTTTCAGCCACTTTTTTATAAAACATAAAATGAGAGGGGGACTCAGAAAGCCTAGGGGGAGACACTCCTGAAGGTCTGTCTGGGGAGATGTCCGGTTCAATGGGCACATCAGACTTTCAAATCACATTCACTCTCCTCTACTCCTCTTCCCCTCCTCCGGTTCATAAAATTCTTCTAAATCATATTCTTGAACTGGTGGAACCGACCGAACCAGTCGCTACCTGATGGTGCGGTTCGGTTGGAACGAGAAGCGACAGGACAATTTTAATCGCTTGGCTATTTCTTCAGCGGTTGGAGAAGGAAATTTTGGCTCCACACCTGCTGATTTTTCTAGTCCTTTTGCTGGAACCGAAGCTCCTCCGAGTCGGCTCTCCTTTGCCGAGGAAGTCTCGCCCTGGTCAGAGGGCACTCCCTCCAGTTCGGTTACAACCAAACCGGGCTGGCCATCCAGGTCAGCGGACTTCTTGGCCTCTCTTTCCCTGAGCCTACCAACTCTCTTATCCAGGGTAGCTGCAGGAAAATTTTTGCAAATCTGGCAGTCTGCATTGAGGTGGTCAAACCCCAGACAATAAACACAGGTGGTGTGGGGGTCAGCCTTGGCAAAGGCTTCCCCACAAACACTGCAATGTTGAAACCCAGTGGGCCCGGTTTTTCTTTTGGGTTCCTAAGACATAGTGCCAGCCTAACCAAAACTTGCCCGTTTATGGCAATCCGCCAAGCAAGACCCTCTTATCGGTTCCCAACCGTGTCACAGGTCGTAGAAAAAACTGTAATGAAACTGTTTTTTAGAACCGATAAGAACCGGGAACCGCACTCTAAAAGACAGATTTAATGTATTTAAAACAACCTGATAGGTTCAAACCGAACCGATAATACCGTTTACAAGTTCCACACAGAAATGAATGTAAAACCTATCTAGTACTTACGATACCACAGACAGAGCTTGAACCGACCGGTTGCGGTTTAAATTCGGTTAAAAAAAAAACGCAAAATTAATACTTTAACCGACAAAATGAACCGAGCAGAAGGAGAAATCTCCAGAGCGACTGTTCAGTGAGGCGAAGTATCTGACAGTTTGAGTTTGAACAACAGACAGAGCTTTCAACCGAGGTTGTGCTCAAAGTTCCATGCCTGGCATGGAAAGTTAACTCTTTCACCTCCGGAGCAGTTCGAAGGTTGGGACTCACTGCATATGTCATAATATAGCAAGACTTCATGTTGTTTGAAAATAGGCATACTGTTGTCTAGTGTACTTACCCAGTTACCAAAAAACA
Source organism: Neoceratodus forsteri (assembly GCA_016271365.2). Classification (NCBI taxonomy): domain Eukaryota; kingdom Metazoa; phylum Chordata; order Ceratodontiformes; family Ceratodontidae; genus Neoceratodus; species Neoceratodus forsteri. Next base: position 586,503,966 of record JADMNL010000022.1, read on the forward strand.
AACAAAATAACTGTCACACTTTCATGATTACCATGACTACGAGGCACTGAAAGATTAAACTGATCTTTTAAGAGGATAGTAAAGTAGTCTGTCACTTTGAATCCCTATCCAATCCACAGTTGGCCAGAACCTTACCTTCAAACAAGAGGGGAAGTCTACTGACGCGAAGTGACTTGAATACATTACACATTTTGTTTTCCAGTTTCTACAGCAATGTGATTTCAGTCCACAGGCTTTGACTGGATATCCTCCCCACTGCCCCTAAGATGCAGAATACTGATCCTGACTCCATCTTAAATGTTCGGCTGGACGAGGAGACACGAACCCCTCTGCACATACATTTGTATTTTAGTCTTTGGCTCTGTACCAGGAGCTTCCAACAGCATAAAAAAATCACCAGTATGAGCTGTGTGCCGATATCATCACTAGCAGGCAAGACCTACAGGCACTTCTTGTTGGAATTTCTACTTCTTAATGATATACAAAACGCAGAAATAAAGAATTCAGCTACAATATTTGCTGCAGGCAGAAGACAGTTTCTATGACATAACACTGACATAGAAGAGGGCAAAATGCCATCACTTTCACCCGGAATCTGGCTGTCCCTGATGAAAGATGGAATTTAATTTTCCTGCTTGGTCTACATAGAGACATTCTGCTTAGGGTCACCTGAAAGCTCCTTCTCCAACTTCTCATATCAAAGTGGGCAAGCTAAGTGGAAACCATGTCAGTCTCCAACTGCAGCCATTTCATGTAAACCAGCAGTAAAAACACACAGACACAGACACACACACAGTAAAGCATTACTATGGACTCGTTTTGTCTCTCTCTCTTAATCCCTAACTGCTAAAAATATCTGCTTGACTTCTCAATCAATAGACTGCTTGATTTCCTCTGCAAGTATGATGCTAGATGACAAAATCCCTGAAAACAAGCCTCAGTATACATTACTTTAGATGGGTTCAACGCTATTTCAGAAACACAACTGCTGCTTCCTTGTCGACTGTTATTCCAAAACACAAGCGCTTCACATGTTCTATTGGCTCACTTTTTTCCCCGAACTCAACCCTTGGAAATTACTATGGGTTTACACTGCAGGGTATTCTTATATGAACTGATACAGGTGACAGCTATAAAACTGCTATGCAGCGGGGTAAGAGAACCTTGCCTTCTATCCCCTTAGCTATCCATGAACATTTTTCCTCCCTCTCGCACGCTCGCTCTCTCAACTTTCTCTCTTTCTGATCTTTGTTCTTTTCGGGATTTTAACAAAGGTGCTGGCTGCACAATGACGACAATTCAACTCCGATCAAACATTTTACTGATACATAAATCATGCATGCACATTTGCCAATTCCTGCAAACAGGTTTTTCACAGCAATATTTTTCCCTTAACCTCTGTATCCCTTCATCGCTTCCCAAAAAGCACTCTCCTTGAAACTGGCAAAGAGCTCAACACATCCTGGGCTCCCGCCCAAAAAGCTAACCCTCGGGTTAGCTTTTGCTAACTAGGCGGCATTTTCTTGTGTCATAGCTTGCTGTATTTTAATTAAAAACATGAATGCTGGAAGTGCGGAGAATGTGGGGGCTCCATTTGCTGAAAAGGTGCAGTGACACCACTCGCTTCAATACTTTTGTGTTGAGGCGAGTGGTGCCGTTCGCCACCTTTTCAGCAAATGGAGCACCCATCCTCCTCATACTTCCAGAGTTCGTGTTTTTTAAAATTAAATACAGCAAGTTGCAGCAGAAAAATGCCGCTCTTGATGTTAAAAGCTAAACCAGAGGGTTAGCTTTTTGGGTGGGGGAGCCCAGGATGTGTGGAGCTTTCCTTTAACAGTCATCCCTACCAGTTTCCACATATTTAATGACACAAGCTGAAGTCACCCCAAACTCTTGCCAGTAAGCCCCTCACTGTGACCTGAACTCAAAGTAAGCACTGCACAACCAATGAAGTAATTCAGAGAAAAAAGGCTTTTGCAGGGAAAAGCTCAGACCATCTTCCAAAACACAACACAGTTCAGAATTTGCAAGCTTTTTTTTGTTTTGTTTTTTTACAGGAATCTTCAAGGAAAATGCTAGATTATAAACCTAACGGAATTATCTGAAAGAACCTAACAGTATTATCTGAAAGACACACACGCGCACACACACACACACACACACACACACACACACACAGGTATTTTCATTTGGGGGGGGGGGTAGAGCATGGCAAGTCATTGCCCTGTGCCACAAGTCATGAGACAGTTTTTTTGGCACTGAAGGAAAGTCTATTTGCCTGGAACCAGTGCTACATTGTGCTAAAGTCCTGTTAAAGCAGGTTCATGAAGTCAGAGGCAGTGGAGCCAGAGGCATAGAGAACTGCATCATCTGAATACATGTGAACAAACACAGAAGAGCAGCCGGAGGTAAAGTCATTCATGAAAATGGACAAGAGAGCCAAGGACTAATTACAGCCACAATACCCTGTACTGAGCACCTTTAAAGCCATTTCAAGCTTTGGGTTAGCATGGCAAGGAAATCTTCCCATGGACTAGCAGCTGTTTAATACAGAGACCTAGTGAATATAGATCAACCATTTAGGTCAAGAGCTACTGTAATCCATTTTCCCACACACATACACAGAGTGTACTATCTATGGCTACAAGATACTATGGACAAAGCAGTGATGGGGATTTTCATTGCTGACTGGAAAGTGGTACAGAAAATCTACAGTGTGATCAGTTTTTCTTGCATTACAGTCAAAAGACAAAGTTCTGTTTCTGTTGTAAGAAAAGTAAAACAAGCATGTCACTTAATACATTTAGTCAAGATCCATCACCGAAGGTATGAAAATTCGAGATTCATCACAAAATTAGCCTGAGATTCACAATTTCAGGCTGCTGACACCATCACCTTTGTGCTTAGATTGCTCATTTGATTTCTATGCCGAAATTCTAAGTCTGCAGTGAATCTCATACACTTACGAAAATATAAACACAAGCAGAGTAGTACAAGATCTAGTCATTGTGCTGTAACACAAGGGGGGGGGCGCTATGCAGCTTATACCAGACTAGCGCCACTTATCATAGGTATATTTGGTCTTTAGGAAGCAGTTTACTTTCGCTTGGGGACACCCTTGTGTTGATGTTTTAAAGACTGTTCTCAGACGATATTACGACAACCAGGGTTTATGTTGTAATGAAAGTGATTGTTTTCTGACCTATGTATGCATCCTTTCTTTTGACGTGGCACCTATATAATGAGCTTGTTCTCAAAGGTTAATCTGAGGATTTCAATGAAATGGGGAGCCACTCTCTCTGCTTCTCAAGCTGACTAAAGCAGTGTTTACACAGCGGCAGCGCTGAGGAATGTGCGCTGCTCACTTCCCGATTCGCCGGCTGCTGTCATATTCACACAGCCCGCTCCCACAGCACTGCAAGTCACTCCGAGGAGGGGCTGAGAAGGTACCGTGTGGGCTGAAATTAAACAGTCCTTATAGCGGAGCAAGCGCAGCAAAGCATTCAGATTGCCATTTAATGCACTTGTTCTGCTACCAATCATACATTTGAGTCAGATCAAAAAAATGATCCGGGAAGCACTTAAGGCGTGCACATGGGTTGATGCGCTGCAAAGTCGGCAGTGTAAACAGGGCTTTAATCTCCAAGACTTCACCTTTCTTAAGATCCCTTTGCTCTGTAACAGATACACTCCGTGGCACACTAGTCTCCATTCTCCAGAGAGCCACTCTGCTGCTTGCTTGATGCCTACCTGCCTGCTGGGCTTTACTCAGCTGCACTCATTCTTGTCGTCCCCAGCTCTCCTCAAGAGAACCATAAACTCATATGTGCATCGCAGCAGCACGAAAGGGGGAGTGAAGGTAGATCAGGACTGTGGGCAATGGACAGAAAGCATGGCAGACAGGCAGGGGGAGGAGTAAGGCGGGGGGCAGGTCAACAGTAGCAGAGCAAGCGGAAACAAAAAAAAAAATATGAAGGCACTCCCAGACACCAAGCGTTGTTGGAGAAGGGGAACAAAAATAAAAGTGGAACAGCATTTGAGGGCAGAACACAAGGTGCTGATTCTACCCACATTTGGCAGACAGGTGCAGAGTGTGACACTTGGTCAGCTGGTTATGATTGTTCTATACTATTTGTAATATAAAAATATAGCCTGTGCTTATGGGTTCCCCCCCCCCCCCCCAGGTTAGAGAAGCTACAGGATATATTAACCTGAAACCAGGAGGCAATTATAGGACCACAGAGACTTAACTGGAACTGATCCAGCTACCAGGATATAGGGCTCGTCAACTTTTATGATGTCTTAGAGGAAAAAACATGTTATACCACCAATTGCTAAAAGTCATAAAATCCTTTGATGTACCCTGGGAATAGGAACTGCTCGAGATCAAAGAGGGGATGTTAATTAAGGAGTCATATTGGGAAATACGTTTTTGCTGATGTCACCTTATTTGAAAAACCTCCTGATAGGACATCCTGTTTGTATATTTTTTATATTCTAAAAGGAGGAGCTAGATGACAGAGTTTTAAACTGTATACTGTGTTTGAACTTGTTGACATTTTTTTGGACTCAAGAAATAAGATTTCTGATCTGACTCAAGCACTATAAAGAGGTAATACATTAGATAAAAAAAAGTCTAATTGTATTGTGGTATGAGTTTTTGTTTTGTACTTTAACCTTGTTCTTTTAAGTGATTGTATGCTTTTTGATATAGTGTTCTGTGTTTATATTTTACATATTTTTATCCACTTTAGTAAATATATTATTTTGAAAGACTGCCTGGGTGTGTCTTCGAAGTTCTTTTTGCATATGATGTAGAGAGGGTTAAGACTGACAAAAACTGTTCAAAGCTTGATGGTGTTCCTAAACTGGGGAAAGGTAAGAATATACCTAAGGTCTTTTATAGAGTTTTAAGGGTTCATTTTGGATACCTGGTTAGGTGCCCTTAGGTGAAAGATCCCCTGAAGAGAATTTTATCGGAGCCTGTACATTTGGGTACGCTAGCATAAGGTTCACAGTTTAAATCCCCCAGAACTTGAGAACAACGGTGATTTGGACCCACAAGCAGACAGGAGGGTTACCCTGTCTGTTACCTATTCACATTACTGCGCTCGGAGGTTGGCACTGTGGGGTCAGAGTGCCTGACCTGCTGAGTGCGTTTGTGACACCGATTTCAAATCATGTGCTATAAGGAGCTGTTCCGATCAGGGAGCAGGCAGGAAGCCAGTAACCAGAGGCAAGACCAGAGAGATCTCAATTTATACCCCTTGGAGGGCAAAACAGAGAGGGGTGACATGACCTAAACATTCAAATACCTTAAAGGTTTCAACAGAGTGAGCTCTGGGGGTCTCTTCAACCTTCACGTGAACAAGAACTAGGGAGCACTGACTCAAGCTGGTGGGGGGGGGGATTCAGGAGAAAGTGAGGACATACTTTTTCACTGGGAGGGTAGTGGTAAAGTGGAATGAGTAGGCAGCAGAAGTTACTTCCCTGAAGACTGTGGACAGTTTCAAGAAAGGCTGGGGCAGAATGAAGGGGAAGGTTTCATGTGTCGGAGCGCAGTGTGGAAGGGGGAACATCGATGGGGAGGGAGGAGTTAATAACGAGGAAGGGGGGATCCCTCAGTAGACACCGAGAGGTCTGCAAACTCAAGCGGATATCACAGACCTCAAGGCCTTTTCCTGTTGGCTGAACTCTGTTTGTATACAAGTCAAGTTAAAACAAAAGAAAACAAAAAAAAAAAAAAAACACAAGCATATGGTGGGACGGGGGGGTTCAGTGGGGGGATAACGCAAGCCCTGATGGACTAAACTAAGTCAATGGTTAAAAACTTAACAGCAAGGGATGGAAGTCTCCAAGATACTCTTCCTTTTTTATGCAGTTCTGGTGTTAGTTCTGCTTCAACATGAATATGTATTAAAAAGGATGACTATTCGTTGCACATATGACACTATCAGTATCTGAGCCTCGTCTTTCCCCCCCTGTATTTGACCAAATGTTATAGTTTATTGGAGAGTCACTACACAGCAATGCTTTCTGCTTACTACAGAATGTTCACATCCGGAGTAGGCACAGAAGACCACCACTGGTCTAACCAACACAGGAATTTTATTCCTCACTGTCCACACACTATAGCTGCAGTCTGTTTTACCTACAGTACAACACTATGTCCAGGCAAGTCATCTGTAACACCATAACTAATATGCAAATACTTGGAACTTAAGCAGAAGGGGTTCTGTGACACAGTTCTCCATAAGCCTTTTGTTGCGGACAGTTAAATTTTTCATAGCCCAGGGCACAAAACAATCAGAATGGTCTCCCCAATAACCAGAAGAATACTGTGTAAAATCTGCAGTACCTAGCACAGATACAGCTCATCAGACAGAGCTCATGACAAAACAGCTACTGTACAAAGAAGCAAAACTCTAACTCAACATGAACACCTTTCAAGAGGCAGTTTTTATGCAAATCATTTTCTCCCTATGGTACTACTGCAAAGGTACAGCAGACCTATCATTCTTCAACTAAAGAATTCTCTAAATCCTGCTCAGACAACCTTTTCCATAGCCAGTAAATTAAGCAAAATTGCTACTTTCATGGCCACCATTTCTTCCACAAAAACCAAGACTAAAGACTGAATTTGCCTTTTTTAAAACATCACTCAGTTAAGTTTTGCTGATGTTGTAATTGCTCGTAGCCGGCTCTTTCGCCTGTCTGATGCCACCTCCTTGGGGACCTCTCCCCAAGGCCCCAGAGCCTCAAATTCTATATGTTTTGTATTATGTGCAATAAGTGTCTGTCATTCTGTGTTACTTCTAATGAAAACGTAGCTACTATCTTGTATAGGATTTATTCCTCTGTATATTAGCCAATTTGTACCACCTAACATTTGTACTCTGGTATAAGAATATATCACTGCATGTTTCCACTACTGTACCTTCCAATGTACACTTGTTTTATGTAACATGACATGGAGCCTCTGTAAATGAGTCTCTGACTCAAAGGGTTGCAATTCCGATTACATTAAATTAAAAATAAATAAAAAATAAAGTTTCCATATGAAAATCTTGTTTGCACACATGTACACTCACATTTGGCATCAAATTTGTTTAAAAGCACCATCTTGTGCCATATTTTAGTGCAAAACACTTCTATACACAATTTGGATCAAAAATGGAAACAAAAAACAGTAAAAGATTTACTAAAATGTAACCGCCTATTTTTGAAAACAGAAAATCAGAGGCCCTACACTTCATACAATTGTCGTATCACGATGTATACATACTTAGTGCCCACTCAGCAAAGTTTACTGCAAGGAAAAAGGGGCAATGCTATAACCAGACCAATCTAAAGATTCAAGTCTACGTAAGTGTCCATCAAAACCTACAAGGTAATTTGAAAACCATTATAGACATTTTAAACACGGATGGATGTTTCATTTCCAAAATAAATTAGGAAGCCATCTCCAATTTTAATACTTCACCACATTCAACACTTTCACTTCCAGGCTTCTGAAATCTGTCTGCTTCTCTACGTGCTATAAACTGAATTTACTATGGATGAAGACTGCAGTATGGAGAACAAGGTTCACTGTACCTGCTTTCAGCATGATCATCTATGAAGGCTGAGAGGGCTGAATATTCTAGATCTAGAGCCTCATGCCCTGGGATTCAGGTCTGGTCATGTGACAAAAGCTCCCATTACACAGTGACCATGCTCAGTGGAGACCATTTCACAGAGCTCTGCAATCTGTAGACATTTCAGAGAGCCTGCAGTCTGAGAAGCTTCCACTGATTCAAGCATGGCACAGGCCAACAGGATCTGGTGAAAAGCCTGGTGCAATATTCACTTACTGGTGATATTTTATCAATGTTGTGACATGCTGTGAATTCTGTGACTGCATAGTAAAAAGGAGAACTACAACCTAAGCAAGGCGATCCATTGGTTCAATATTTTACTGATCCTAGTACAATAGCCTTCACCCTAAAGATGCTACCAACATTTACAAAAAAAGATGATTACATACTGAAGTGTTGCATTTGTCATGCCATGCAAATATACAGAAAGCTACTGATATAATCACCAAGGTGGCCAGCCCCGCAGTTTTAAATTCATTCAACTGAAATCCTCTGATCGGGCAATGTTTTGTGAATACATCTTTGAAAGGTGGAACCTGCAAATACCCACTGTACTAAAGAGCTGAGTACAAACCACAGTATAAAATTCAACTACCATGAAATGAATGACAAGCTGTACACCCCCCATTACACAAGAGCAAACCAAAATTCAATATTCAAGCCTGACATTCAGCATGCAAGAACTACTGTTCTAGATAACGGCAATGAAAGAACTCCGTCCAACAGGCTGTTTCTCAAACTCTGTTAAAGTCAGAAAGACTGCAATTCCAGGTCCCTGGAGGCTTTCTCTAAAGGAATATCCTTTGCCCAGCCAGGTGACTGGGCAGTAATCAAACTAGTTGCACAGACTGAATATAATCCAACATTTATTCAAAAAGGGAAGTAAGGTGTTCCTACAGGCTAACTCCTAGAATGGCTGGCCATGGGATCTGGGAAGGGGGGTTAGTAGAGACTGGAAATGATATGAGCTAAGAAACTGCTGCAAAATTACACTAGCTGAAGTTGATCATGTTTCATTAAGATGGATAAAATGCCATAAAAGTCAACTTTTTGGGGTGCCATAGATCACAGCAGCTGGATGGAGTTTAATTTATTTAAGTCTAGGATTACAAATACATTTGAGCCAAGGCTTTTTTTTTTTTTTTTTTTTTTTTACAAAGGTCCCCCCTCAATTACAGTCAATTATAAACATGGTCTTAGAAATGCTGCAATCTGATTGGCTGTAAGGATTCTGACAGCCTTATATTAATCCCAGTTATACTGTCACGTACAGCCTGATCACCATGGGTTGGCACAGGAATTCTTCCTGTTTGCATTCCATCCTTCTAGTGCTATTGAATGACTGGAATGATTCATTCTGATTCTGAACCAGCATTCTTAAGCTGTTGGTGGAAGAACTAGTTTATTAAAAAATCACCCTCTTAATGAGGAAAATATTCAAAAAGTACACTTTTAACAGTTTTCTTTTGAAATAATTTTTATAATAGCAATAAGGCACTACCAGGAGTTAGATTAATAGTCAGTTAATCACCCCATAGGGGCAATATGGCACTCAGCTGCACCTTGTGCCACATTACACCTTTAGTGGGTGATTAACAGACTGTTAATCTAACCCCTGGTCATGCCTTATTGCTTAATTACAATACAACAAGGGGAAATACAATGGAATTGAGTGGATAGGCTGGACACAAGATGGAAAGCAGAAGGTGGCACAGAGGGGATGGTGGATACCGCAGGAGTGCGGGGCAGCCAAAATGGCATTTGTCAGACAAACAGAGGGATGTAGAGTGTGACATAAAGAACAGTACCGGGGGGGGGGGGGCAGTGCTGTTAGTAGATTTTTAGGTGAAACAAGCAGCATAGCGCAGTCCAAAGTACCGTGGCACTAAAGACCCTAGGTGAGATGACACTCAGGGAATACAATCACAAGCTTATTCCTGATTCTGTCAGAATGTAACACTGTAGACATTTCTATCCAAACGTGTTCCTAAGTGCATACTGTGCCTCGACTGCCCCATTCTCAGAATGGTCCAGAGTTTGCATCAAACATGTCGTTAGCCCCTTCCTAAATTACGCCACGAGGATTAAGGATTTGAATCATCATGGCAGTAGTTCCGGATTTCAGTTCTCCTGCACAAAATGTTTTACACACTAAGCACCAACAGTTTCTTGAGTTGCTATTACCATTTCATAAGACTGTGTTCCTTATTTTGGTCATTTGTCCCAGATTGTTTAAGCATTCTTTCTATTTGTGGGGCTGGAGGTTGAGAGTTATGCAAAAATGTATTCTAAAAAGCATATATGAGTGCTGACAGGTCTACCAAGTCATGTAAAAACTGCCCCAATCATTTTCATCAATGCCTCTTCGTCCTGTGAGTCTAGTTAAAGACATCCTTTGTTTTTTACGCTTTCATGGACCATACTATTTACGGCAGCACGAGATAACAGGACAACATATGTCTTCCCTACTGCATCAGCTACAGTGTCATCTCCTGTTCAAACCTTTAAAACAAATTTCACATCGTAAAACAGCTAAATTGAACAGTTTTGTTGCTGTGCACTTGCTGATGACAACGCCAAACAGCTCTTAAGTTTCTGACTCACTGTAGCTGAAAAGGGACATTGCACTCCTGGAAAGGGTCCAAAATGATCTCTGGTGCTTGGAGGAAAGGATCTATGGGGAGAGGCTCAAGGAGCTTATAAATATGTACACGTTGGAAGCGAGAAGGGACGAGGGGGGACATGACAGAAGTCTTCAAGTACCTGAAGGGGGTAAACAGGGGAGGCACAGTCAGGGTGCTACAAAGGAAGGAGGAGGGGGCAACTAGAGGGCATGGGTGGAAGCTGGGGGGGGGACTCTGGGGGTAGGAGGAGGTGTTACTTCACTGAGAGGGTGGTAGAACCATGGAATGCGCTGCCCGGGGGACTAGTGGAGGCAGAGACTGTGGAAGGGTTCAAGAGGGGTTGGGACAGGTACAGGGGAAGGGTTGTGCAGGCAAAGTCCACTGCAAGGGGAATACCCTGGACTGGAAATGGAGAATCCCGAGAAGGCGGGGGGGGGGGGACAGCAAAGTTAGCTCCCAGGGTGGGGGCTGACCAAACAAGCAGACACAAAAGACCATCAGACCTACTCTGCTGGCATTTCAGTATGTTAAATGTCTGCATAGGGTCTGTAGCCTTCTCCTCCCAACTTGTAGCAGAGTACAAAACAATTTGATTAGAAAGCTATTCAAACAGACAGCTTTAGAAAGCAGTTAGCTGTATTGTACAGAAAAACAATAAGATGCTGCGCCAGTGTATGGTCTGACAACAAAGCAAAACAGTAATATTAAATGCACGCACAAAATAAAGAATCAACGTTTTGACCATAGGTCTTCAGGAATGATCTAAAAAGAGAAAAGAGCCTAGTCTTACTTTGCCTATTATCACTTTGTTCTCCTAGATCCTCCCCATATTTTCTTTTGTCACATAGATCCCTTATTTCCCCTTACATCTCCATTAACTTGGCCTTTGTTTCTTTTAGGTAATTTCTGAAGAAGACTTATCGTTGAAATGTCAATTCTTGCTCTATTTTCAGCGTGCATTTAATACTTTATATTACCGTTCCGTATTATACAGAACAGCATATACCTGTGGTTCCCTCATACAACAACTAGAAAGCCATGCTGTGCACTGTTAAGGGTCTTCCCGGATAGGGGTTTTCCACTTCAGAGCTCAAAATGCAGTCCATGTCTGGTTTTGACATCCAAAGTGCAAAACAGAGAGAGGCCTCTTCAGGTTTTCAAAAGTAAATCAAATCTCCCTCACTCTTCTTATTCATGCTGAAAACATATTAACATTAATAAGACAGATAATCTGCAGCACTACTGCGTTCTAGAGTTTAAAAAAAAAAAAAGTAGCTTATATTTTCCTTTGGGAATTTGGGGATCACCTTCCATTCAATAGTTCTTGTGTACTGTCTAAAAACTAAGAATGCTGCAAACTATTCTGTTCTCTGGGCAGCCTAGGGTAACCAACGTCAACTGTGTGGGAAACTGTTGCCAATAACTGTCTCACTTTCATGATTAACGACTATGAAGCACTGAAAGATTAAATTGGTCTTGCAGAAGGACAGTAAAGCAGGCAGTCGTTTTGAATCCCTACCCAAACCACAGTTGACCAAAACCTCACCTCACCTTGAAACAAAAGGGGAAGTCTACAGATGCCTAATGCCTTGATTACATCACACATTTGTTTTCCAATATCTACAGCAATGTGTTTTCAATCCAAGTTTACAAAGGTTTTGAACAGAAATCTTCCCTGCCGCCAAGATACAGAATATTTATCCGACTCTATTTTAAATGTTGTGGGTGTGGAGGGGGAGAGAGACACACGAGGAGAAACAAACCCAATAGCACATATAACTATCTCAGTCTTCAGCTCTATCTCAGCTGCTTCCAACTACTTAAAAAATCCTTAGTGCCGGCCCGGTGGCGCTGAGGGTTGGGGCGCTGGACACCACACCTCGCCAGCGACCCGGGTTCGGGGACGGACGCGGGTTGCCGGGGGTCGGCAGGGGGAAGGAGGATCGAGCGTCCCAACAGATGCTCTCCTCCTTCGGGGAGGGGTACCAGAGGTGTTTAACACACCCGATGCCTGGGAGAGCCGGTGGAAGCACTGACTGGGCAACGGCGGCTCCCTTGGGTTGGGAGTCGGGGAGGGGAGGACACCATTGGCACTTGGCAGGCGGCGACACGCTCGCGCCCGAGCCGGGCGGCCTCAGTGGGTGTGGAGGAGGACAGAAACCGGAAAACAACCTCGCCTGCCGGATAACGGCCGCCCAGCCACCCAGTCTGCAAAAACATGGGCAGACTCCGCTAGTAAGATGCTCCGCTGGAGTAAGGAGGCAGGTAGGGAGACACCTGAGAGGCACTCTAGGGGCAGACTCAGTGGGGGGGACTGGTGGGCATTGAGCACGCCCGAAGGAGTGGAGTGACGAGGGCGATCAGGAGGGGATAAAAAAAAAAAAAAAAAGAAAAAAAATCCTTAGTATGTGCTGTGTGCCTATATCATTAAAAGCAGACAAGACCTACAAGACACGTCTTGTTGGTATCCCTACTTCTCAATGATATGCGAAAAAAGCAGAAATATAAAATTCTGCTAAAATACTTGCTACGGGCAGAAAACAGTTTCTATGTCTTAACACTGACATGGAAGAGGACAAAATCCCATCACTTTCACCAAGAATCCTGCTGTCCATGATCAAAGCTATCACTTTCCTGCTTGGTCTACATGAAGAGACATTCTGTTCAGGGTCACTCGACACAGCTCCCTCTACAAGTAAGCATCAGGCCACGACAAAGTAGGGTTCTACTGGGAATTAATGCCTGGTTTTGGAAGTGCCTCCAACCACCCCCAATCAGGCATTAATTCCCCAGTAGAACCCTCCTTTGTCGTGGATTAATGCGCTTGTAACATGGCAAGCGCTGTTCAAAACATTGTGCAATACATGAGTAACTTAGGATACAATACAAATGAGGAGAAACACTGATTTGTACTTTGCAAGATCATTTATGCTGTTTCTGTAATACTACATTGAACAGGCAATGTGTGCGTACATGTTCCACCTGCCACATACAATAATGTAGTTTCCGCAAATTGCTTTCTTCACTCATGCGCCACTTGTGCAGCACTTTCTACCGTTGTGTCAGATAAAATATTATACGAAGAACAAACACTATCTCTATTCATAGTGTTTTGTGAACTCGTCCCCTTCGTTTCTTTCCCAATCAATACTGCATTGTGGGAGAAGTAGGAATATTTGCATATCTTAGTTTTAAAAACATGCTCTAATACAGATATGCAAATCTTTTTACTGTGCCCATAATGCATTAGTGAATGGAAAGAAAAAATTAAGGCGAAGACTTTGCACAGCACTGTCTTTATTATGTAAGTAACTTTATTTGTCCTCTTCTGTTGGTTACTATAAAAAAAAAAAAAAAAAAATATACGCTGGACTCTCCTGCTTTCGTTCCAGATTACTGACTTTGGGATGCCTATTTGTGCCGTGGTTGTATCGCAGATGCCTGCTTTTTCCATCATTCTGTATCAAGATACACAGAAAGAGTGTTTACCATATTTGCTACATACAGAAATGGTGGTTTCCACATTTGGTACAGTGACCACTGGAATTTGCAAGAACCACGGGGCGGGTGGGTGGGAAGGAACGATGAGCACTGAGCAGAGTTCTTGTTGAGGTCGGTCCCGAGCGCGATCACGGTGATGAACATAAATCTTGTAAGATGGCAATAAATGTAGTGCGCTCTCGATGGCTATCGGGTATTGCTGGGAATTAACACCTGGTTGCTCCATGCTTACATGTTATTTGTCCAATCAAAAATTGAAATTTAAATACCTGTAAATTTTCTTTCTCTGATGGCTGGTCTCCAGGCTTCCTTACGCTTGGGCTGCACCTCCTGTTGCTGGTCGTCAGGCAGGATTCAAAAATCTGCAGCAGGGAGCATCTAACCCTCCCCTTCTGGCTTCCTCCAGCACTACTGAAAGCAGTCCAAATGTGGCAATACTATGAAAACTTGGAAACAAAACACAAGAAAGTTTAAGGCAACCATAGCCCCTGAGGCCAGACAACTATGTACATTCTGGGAGGGAATTCGAAGCCTGGAGACCAGCCGTCTGAGAAAGAAAATTTACAGGTATTTCGATTTCTCTCTCCTAAGCTGATCTCCAGGCTTCATAACAGTTGGGATACACAAAAGCAGTACATCCCCAGATGCCCCGGGTGGGAAGAATGTCCACTGACCTTAAGAGTCCACCACCACCTGAAGCACTTGGCTGCCAAAGGATGCCTCTGCCAAGCACATCACATCCAGCTTGTAAAACTTTGTAAATGTGTGAATGGATGACCAAGTGGCCACCCTGCATAAGTCTGCTGGAGATGCCTCTCTGAAGTTCTCCCACAACGTGACCATAGCTCTGGTGGAATGTGCTCTGACTGGGCCAGGTAGAGGTACCCCGGCCTTGCCGTAAGCCGTGGTGAAGATTGATCTGATCCATCTGGCTACAGAGTCTTTTGATGCTCTTTTACCCATATTTTGGGCCTGTTAAAATGAACAAGCTCGAAGTTTTACGTATAGCTTCTGTTCTCTTGATATACATCTTCAAAGTTCTTCTCGGGTCTAGCGTATGAAACTCCATTTCCTTTTTGTGATGTGGGCAGAAGGAAGGGAAGATGAGATCTGGGTTGCAATGGAAAGGAAACTTTGGGTAAAAACCCCGGATCTGTATGAATAACCATAGAGTCCTGATGAAAAACCATGTATGGCTCTTTGGTGGACAGCGCTCCCAGCTCGTTGATCCTCCTTACTGAAGTAATAGCTACCAGAAGAAAACATTACTTACCTAGTAATCTTGTTTCTTCCAAGCGATACTCAAGTATTCATAACTGTATGCAGTCTTCCTCCTAAGTAGAACTGCCCAGAGACAATTTGGAACATATGCAAATGATGGACTCTTTTGCATGAGCCATTTTTCAAATACTGCCTTATACTAACTGCCTTAGTTCTAAACCCTTCAGATTTCCTGGATGCCTGAAAAGACAGGTCCACAGGAACTACATATAGTAATAATAGCAATAATATCAACAACAGAAGAGGGCACTCTCTCAACACTTAGTGTAATATTAATAATAATTGGAGAGAACTCCCTTAACCTGCAAAAAAGAGCCTCCAACTGGAGGGCATAACCAATGAAAGAACACCCTAGAATGTCCAAATTAACCCGAAGAAGGGGAGAGGGACAATAATAGGGGACCCAATCACAGCATGTGTGCCAGAAATGGCACTTATGCCCCTGAGAGCACAGTATTCTGGAGTGCAGAGCCTGAAGGTTCCAGAAGGGGAAGAGGGTGGAAGAGTTACGAATACCTGAGTATCACTTGGAAGAAACAAGATTACTAGGTAAGTAATTTTTTCTTCTAACCCCCGTGATACTCAAGTATTCATAACTGTAAGCAGACTACCCAGCAGTACCTTTGGAGGTGGGCACAGAACCTTATCTTAGGAACAGACTTTGCAGGACTGCTATGACGAATCTGGCATCACCCCTGCCCAAATTATCCAGAGTGTAATGCTTCGTAAAGTTGTGTACTGGATTCCAGGTAGCTGCTTTAGAGATTCACAGGGAAACATCCTTGACAGCTGCTATGGTAGCAGCTGTGCCCCTTGTGGAATGGCCCTCCACCCACAAGGGGCTCCTTTCCAGCCTTAGAGTACCAAACTGGTTATACTGTACTATCCAGTAATAAGTGGACCTTCTTTGATGCTGGGTTATCCTTTCTCACATTCCCATAGGTCAGGAACAGCTGTTTTCTGTCCTGTCTAAAGGCTTTAGTGGCTGTCAAAACGTAGCTAGACTCATTTGACGTCCTGACTATGAAGACTTTTTTTTTTTTTCACCAGGACTAAAGTGTTCAGTGAAAAAAGCAGGGTTTTAAATAATTGATTAGCAGTTTTCCCCTTGGGACAACACTAGCTGTACAGAAAGCATTTATATAGGTTTTCTAGAAGTGTTATGTTTGTTAAACGCAGTAAGGCAAGTGCTATGCATTTTCACAGTGTTTTATAACTTTTATGAGCAAAATGCTAATCAATTTTTAGAGTTAAATAAAACCCTGAAAAGACAGGTAAGATAATGGTTTGGTTGAAATAATTAGAGGTCATGTTAAAAGGAAACTTCCTGTTTGTTCCCAGGACAACTTTGTTTCTGTGGAATGAAATATCAATCACTTTATTTAACCAGGCATAAACACCATTGAGCAAGCTCATTTTCAAGGTGGTCCTGGGCATTAATACAATACAGTACACTTCATAAGATTACAATTACGGTGGACAGCGGTGCAAAAAAAAAAACACATTGTGAAGGTGCCGGTCAATATGGGCCTATACATACCGGTCAACATAATTAACATGCAAAGGTACATAATGATAAGCTTTACTGGAATGAGAAGAGACAACAATCCCACATAGTCTTCGCTAAGTAAGAGCTCATACCTAAATGATAAAAAAAATAAGGAGGTATTAAGGAATAGGGTACAAATTGGAGTGAAAGAGTATGCAGCCAAGAGGGAGGCCAGAATAGGTAAAAAGGTAGAGAATAGGCAGGGCCATCTCGGATTAAGGGAACTAGGCTTGTAGGTCCTAGGTTTCTGTTAGGAATGTGGGGTGGATGAGATACTTAGGCGTAGGATTTGAGAGTGGCACCTGGGGCTTAGGGGTCATAGGTGTCTGAAACAGTTGCACGATTCCTGCAGATAATCCATTAATAGAGCTTTGAACGTGAAAATGCTTGGAAGTGACAATAATTTTAGTAAGTCTTGCATAGTGTTCCAAAGTGAGACGTTGATTCCTGCCGAGCCAAGGGTAGTTTTCACTCTAGGAATCTGGAAGCAGATTATGGAGAAGCGTCTCAGGCCATAGGAACCTTTAGCCCGTTTGAAGAGGTTTGAGATGTATGCAGGGAGGTTATCAGATAATGCTCTAAAAAAACCAGAGGAGAGCATTTCTTTTTCTCCTAGTTGAGAGTGAGATCCATCCCGAAACCTGGTATAGACAGTGATATGTACCACGGGGTAGATTTAGGATAAATCTTAAAGCCCGGTGGTAAAGGGTATCCAGTTTGTTTAGCATCGTTGATGGGCAATGACTGTAAAGTAAGTCAGCGTAGTCCACTATAGCTAGGAATATAGTTTGTACTAGTCTCATTCTGGCTTCTAACATAAGTAAGCAGTGTCAGTGGCTCAGTAGGTAGCACACTCGCCTCTGAGGCCGGGAGATCAGAGGGCTGGGGGTTCAGTTCCCACATCCGGCACTTGGGTTAATATCCCAGTACTGACACTGTAGTGCAGCATGAGAGGGGTGCTGCACTTCTGAGGTGCCGTCTTTCAGATGAGACGTTAAACTGAGGTCCCATCTGCCTGGATTGGTGGTAGTTCAGGTGGATGTTAAAGATCCCATGGCATTTATCGAAAAGAGTAGGGGAATTTCCCCGATGTCCTGGCTAAATTTCCCTCATTCACTAAAAAAATACCACCGACAGCTTAATCTGATTCAAGGTCAGTTGCCATTCATCTATATCCCCCTCCCCCGGGTCGTGCCTGAAAATAGGCATGATTTGTCTAGTGCACTTACCCGGTCAACAAAAATACAATAAATAAATGTTTAATGTGATAGAATAAACCTAATCATGGTCTTAAGTTTCTTCGAGGTTTCATTTAAGTGGCACAGAAAATTGTATAATATATATAAAATATAGACCTGTTTAATCCAAAGAGACTTGAGCTCACCGATTCTTTTTCAGAAGTGATTACCACAGGAAAAACACAGTTTTTTTTTTGTTTTGTTTTGTTTTTTTTGACATATTTCGAATAAACTGAAGACATAGGGTCAAAAAGGGGGACCCATGAGCCAAACTATACACACATCTAGGCCACATGCTGGCACCGGTCCCTTATGAGGTGGGGTGCAAATGGGACAGGCCTTTAAAGAACCCTTTGAAGATAGGGTCCGAGGCCTAACAAACATTCTGTCCAACTGAAGTGTAAGTAGATGCTGCAGCCAAGTGGACATTTAAGGTACTGAACTGCAAGCCCAGTAAGGGCAAATAGCTAAGACCAGCACAACAGGAACACCAGACTGTGTTGACATGTGCTAGGCCCATAAAGAGCCTTTTGTAGCTAGGACCTGAAGCAATAAAAACATTTTGTCCAACTAATATGCCAGCAGATGCTGCAACCAGGTGGACCTTAAGGGTACAGGATAGCCAGTCCAATGACTGTAAATAGATAAAATAGTCAGACAGCTGTGACCCAGCATGTTCTGGGACCAATTTCCTGGTTGAACACCAATCATAAAACTTTTTCCCATCCTGAAGTGTAGATTTTCTTAGTGGAAAGCTTCCTGTAACCACATCACATGCTTAAGACACTTTGAGAAAGATGCAAACCTGCATATTATACCAAAGGTACTCAAGAGCCATGCCTTGAACGTGAGCGATCCGAGGTTTGGATACAGCAGCCTCCTGATAGGAGGTCTTCAGACTGTGCCTCCGAGAGAAGGTGAATTGGTTCGGGCCCTGGCATGGAGGGTAGCAGAGAGAGAGAGAGAGAGCGAGAGAGACATGTCTGTCTGGCCCATTCTAGTGCTATCAGGATTATTGATGCTGACTGGGACCTGAGCTTGTGAAAATTGCTCTGTATACCAGAAGGAAGGAAGAAAGAAAATAGAAAGATGCACTTGCTTCCCTTGCCAACTCAAAGCCGGAGTATCCAGGAGAATTGTTCCCAGATCTGGCCGTCTGTCATAGTACTGTGACAGGTGGTGGCTGTGGTGGGATGCGAACAATCAACCTCTGTGGTGGCCCACCTGCTGAAAATAACTCGCACCACCTGACTGTTTAAGACCCATTCATAATGGGGCTGGCTGATTTGAGCTGAAGTATCTGCCAAGGTACTGTCCTTACCTGGTAGTGGCAGATGAATATCCTGAAAGGGCCCATTGAGCATGATATATCCTGTATTTTCATGAATCCTGTGCAGGGAGGGCTTAACCTTGTACCTCCTGAAATGTTTATGTAATACACTGTGGTGGTACTGTCTGTTCTGACCTGTACCCCCCTCCTTGTAGTAGTTATGTAAAACCTTTAGTGCCAGTAACATTACTCTTAGTACCAGCAGGTTTATACGCCATGGGAGGTGTGAACCCCCAGGTGGGGCCACACTCCAGTCAAGATGTCTCTTATCAGACAACTGATGGAGCGCTCTGCTGAAAAATAAACTCCTTCCATTAGACTGGTTTAGTTTTTGTTTTTTCCTCCACTGGAGACCTGTAAAATTGGTTATCAGAGAGGGTCCTTTCTCCGACACCAGTGAATCCAGAGGTGAAACTGAATAGTAATTTGTAACCTGGATTCCAAGACTGTGCCAGTTGCAGTTGCCATGTGCAGTAGCTGAAGAAACTGTTCTGCAGTTTGTTTTTTAAATGTATTCATTCATTTCATCCAGGATGAATGAAACCACTATCAGTGGAATACTTCTTGCCCTGCTTGTAGGCAAGTAGGTCCTGTCTCACAAGGTATTAAGCTCTTCTCCTATGAACTGTAGTGCCCCAGCAGGCTGAGAGACAAACTGCCTCTATATTTATCAGAAAAACCTAGAGTGTCCACGAGCCCCTAGGCGAGTTGCAGAACCACTTGCTGGGGTGACTTTGCAGCCACAGCCAATCCTCTGAATATAGGAAGAACTTGTGACACCTCGTCTTTGAAGGTGCTACAACCACTGTGCACACTGTTATAGAATGACCTAATGGGGGGTCCGAATCTGAGGTACTTTCTGTGCTTGTGGGGATGTGGAAATACTTTAAGTCCACTGATGCCAAACCTTCACCTTTCTTAGGAGTGCTGGCAAATCAGTGCCAAAAGCACCATTTTGAACTCTTGACATTGTCAGATGCCTGCTTAGTACCCTCTAAGACAGGTTACCACTCCCCGTCCTTTTTGTAGTAGCTTTTGCTATACCAAGACAGACTCTTCTGTTTTTGACAGTAACAGGTTTTGAACCTCTTTTTCTCCAAATTTTCTTTCTCTACATCTGCAGATGGATTGAAATTTTTTTTGGGGGGGGGGATTTGAACCCAGAGATGATCCCTGATTACTACATCCATGATCACTTGTCTGTGGTGTCTAATACCCCTGCTGTAGGTATTGCTGATACTGAAGAACAGCCCTAGTCTGATACAACAAAAGTAGCTTACTGTGGTGTATTCATCCATTTTTTAACTTATCTTTTCTCTAAAGAGGAATTACCCTCGACTTGGAATCCATAGCCTTGGTTTGGGAATATTGAGTTAGGCTGGTGACTCGCAACCAGGCAAACCCCATTTGAACAACTGTATTTACTATCCATCTAGCACTAGCCATTTAAACTGTTATTTGGCTGCTTTCAAATCAAATTTAGTTGTTTCAGCTAGATCTAGCGGGGAGTAACATGGACCTGAAAGTATGTCAGTTTTCCTGGGATCCGTGTTAGGAGAGTAGGATGCCAGGGATCTCTTTGCCTTGTCACAGGCTATTACTTCAACTACTCCTTAATGTATAGGATGAGGGAATAAACAGAGTTCCCTCCCTGTCTAGCTGATGTTTCTTATACAGCCTCTTTTCAAGAGGGAGAAAACAGAGTTTGTAAAATCTTTAAAGTGTCTTCCCCAATGAATTTATTCACAGGAAGGGGAAGCTTTTAGTGTGTGTCAACCCAATCATTTCTCACAAATGTGAACAGTAAGGGATAATCTTTATTTTTTTGGTAAAAACCCAAACATTCCATGAAATCACATAGTCTTCCTCCAGATAATGGGAAGACTGATCAGAGGAGACACGCTGCTGTGCAGAGGTCTGCTGCTGAGAAGTACACAGCACTTGTAAGCCTAAGTGTTTTCTTAAGCCATTCCAGGCATATCTTCACATTTTTTTTTTTTTTTTTTTTTTAAGGAAAGTTTACAATTTTCACACCTTCATTCACAGTGAAAAACCACCAAAATGAAGCACAGTGCTATAAAATTCTGCACTAAAGTTACTGCAGTAAATGATACCATTTCAGTGGGAATTAATCCCTTTAGTGATATAGTAAGCCTGAGACACTGTACCTCATCCTGGTGGGCTTCACCATGGGTAACAATCTGCAGGAACTGGCAGGCTTTCTAGCAGGCACAGAAGTCACCATACACTATCTAGCAGGGCATTATGTGTGCTTAGTTTTATTTGATTTCTTAGAGGGAACCAGGTAGTCAGCCAGTTCAGCAAGTCTCTCAAGAACTGCTTGTATACCCATCTCAGGGGTAGCAGTTTACACTAGTTGTGGTTTCACCCACAGTAATTTAGGGTATCAGCTGGTCAGAGCTGGAGGGACCCTTAGATGGTGAAAGTTTTCCTTTTATTTTTCAATAATTTTCACAGTTTATTAGCCATATTCCAGGCATTTTCAATAGTTATTACAGGACATGAAAAGCAGATTTCACTCTGCTTTTAATGTTCATGTCCAGATGGGTAGACAAAAGGAACTTAACAGAATTTCACCACACAGAATACAGAGTTTGAAACTGGGATCACCAGTTTTCTTTTTCATTTTTAAAAGACAGTTTGAATGTAAAAGCAACAAAACTTTAAATTTAAACACTAAAACTACAGGTTTACTAAAATCACAGAAGTATAAGGCAGCAAAAGAAATGTTCAAGAATACTTATATTCTGTAAGGTTTCTCACGCCAGAACAAGATGATGAAGAGGAGAGAATCTGAGCATCTAGACTTATCAGGCAGGGAGAAGCCCGAAGGGTTTAGAACTAAGGCAGTTAGTATAAGGCAACATTTGAAAAGTGGCTCATGCAAAAGATTCCATCATTTGCATATGTTCCAAATTCTCTCTGGGCAGTTCTACTTAGGAAGAAGACTGCATACAGTTATGAATACCTGAGTATTAATGGGGTTAGAAAAAACACTTTCATTGTGGGATGCATAATGGAAGTTTCCTTAAGAGGTTCAAAAGGCTCCTTGGTCAAGGCTTTAACTCATTCTACTCTATTCTGACTTTAGAATTTTGCTGATGGAACTCCAGGCTGTTTTGCTGGGACATTCCTAATGCACTGCATAGAATTCTAAGCATATTTGCACACATGTCAAACAAGTGTAAATATCTGGAAAACTGCATGAGCTACTGGAAAACATACAGTAGCAAAGTGATACAGCAGAATAAGACCTTTACAATGAGAGTAACCACTAAGCTGAAATAATTACACTTTTTAAATTATGGCCATTTGAAGTGGTAGATTTGTCACAAAACCACTGACATTGGGTACTCAAATGGCCGCAATTTAAAAGTTTAAATTTCACTTGATACCCTCATTGTAAAGAGTCATATTCTCCTGAACAACTTTGCTGCTGGTTGTGTCGGTGTAGCATTTTTAGTTTTCAAGATATTTACATTTGTTTGACATGTGTGCTACTGTGTTGAACTTGACTGCACACAGTAAGACATGCTGTTCCTTCACAGGTTGAGCTGCACTTACGAGCCATTTAATTTTAATACAGAACCCAAATTTAAGAAAGTAAAGTGGCAGCTTTGTAGAATATAATGTTTACAAACCAAATAGTGCCCTGTATAGTTCAGTTGCTGTATTTTTAATGAAACGGAGCTTCTACAATATCATGTTGGTCCCCATCAAAAACGTGAGACAGGAAGTGAGCTGTAAGCCAAGAAGACTCTCCCTTCTGACTGGATTTGCAAAATAAAAAGCTCTATTTTTCAGAAATGTAAGCAGGTAGTTTATTAAAGAATTAAATTCTAGTGCCTGTTTCTGTGAAGTTTTAATAAATAAAGCCTTTATGACTAAACCAGAGTCCTTTGAAATCCATGCTGCATGTCAGAAAAACGGAAAACCGGAAGTTCCTTGCCGTGATCCTCTCACATCATTCAGAGTGCACAGGGGCCCAAATCTGCCACTTTCTGCTTATATTTCTAAAACAATAACCCTGTATTTGAAAAGAAAGCATCAAGGCAATGTGGCATTCAGTGATAAAAGTATTGAAAGTGAATCCGTTTGCAAACCGGAATGTGTCCTCACGCTCCGGTTTGCAATCATTTCAATACTATCACTGACATACATTATGTCTTTCTTTCAATATACAAGTTTGTTTTAGAAATATAAGCAGAAAGTAACAGACTGAGCCTGTCTGAATGAGGATCATGACAGCTCAATTTTCTGACATGCTGTGCAATTCAAGGACTCAGACAGTCATAAAACTTTATTTATTAAAACTTCAAAGAAAAACAGGCTCTAATTAGTTCTTTATGAATACTGCTGACCTGAAAATGACTTTATTTTGCAAATCAATCGAAAAGGAAGTCTTCTTAACACAGCTACTTCCTGTCTCAGGGCCTGATGAGGACAACATATGCAGAAGCTCCGTTTTATTAAAATTACAAATAGCCAAACTATACAGGGCACTATTTGGTTTGTTAACATAATGTTCTACAAAACTGGTGCTTTACTTTTTAAAATTTGGGTTCTGTATTAAAATTAAATAGCTCGAAGTGCAGCTCAGCTAGTCAGACTGGCACTTCCGTGCTTCACTCAGACACAAAACTTTCCAGGGCTTCTAAGGGGTTAAATTTCAATCGTGACCAATTTTTTTTTTTTTTAAACTGTGAGTAAGATGACCCTCTATTGGTAGACACAATACAAATAGGTGTCTGCTGATTGGCTGGCTTGCAGTTTCACTGAAAACATGACGCCGCCACAGGACGTCCATCGGAAACAACAGATGGCATATGGAGACGTCTCAGGGTGCTACTGGCAACACAGGCTGCAAAAGTAAGTGACGTCTAAAGACGCTAATGGGTAGAATGAGTTAAGAACCAGATTAAGTCTCCAAGGTGGAACAGTTGGCTTAATCAGGGGGCGTGTTTAACGTTGCCGCTCTTAGAAATCTCCTGACATGAGGGTGTGAGCCCAGGGATTCTCCAGTGTCTACTAACAAGAGCGCCCCCAGGGCTGAGACCTGAACTCTAAGGGTAGCTGGTTGCAGCCCCTTGTCAAATCCCTCTTGAAGAAACGGTAATAGCATAGGTAATGATATTGGCTGGTCCTGTATATCTCTGGATTGAGGCCAGAACAAGAATTTCCTCCAGATTCTATAATACACTCTAGAAGAGGAGGGGACACATGAGTTCACCATCATTTCGATTACCGGAACCGTACAGCCTAGCCCCTTGAAAGTTTCCCGCTCAGGCTCCAACCCAAGAAGGATAGATTGCTCAAATTATGATGTAGGACCGATCCCTGATGAAGAAGGTCCAGGCTGAAATAGAAAAATACAGGTAGGGCTACTGACAGCTAAATGAGAAGCAGGAACCAAGCTTGGATGGCAAGGCCATCAAGAACAGACTAGGATGACCTCTGCTCTGTCTCGGGCAACCTTGTGCAGAACTCCGGAAAGCAGTGATATTGGAGGGAAGGCATACAGAAGGCTGAACTGACCCCCAGTCTAGGGGAAAAGGCGTCCTGAGCTACTGCTAGCTCATCCCTGGAAAGGGAGCAAAATTGTTCTGCCTTGGACTTTCGCTTGGATGCAAACAGATCTATCTGGGGATTACCCCACTGCTGTTAGAAGGTGGAAGGCACTGTCCTTCAGCTCCCACTCCCCTGGTAGGACATCTTGGCGACTTAGCCAGCCTGCTGTGACATTTTCCTGTCCTGTAATATGCACAGCTCTTATACTTACCAGCTGTTGCTCTGCCCACTGGAAGAGAAGTAGTGACTCCTGGAGCATCATCGTTGCCCGACTGTCTGGTAGAAGCAACACATCTTGATTGCGTACTTGTTGACGGAAGTGCATCAGGGCTGATGAACTGCCCTCATCTCGAAGATGTTTATGCTGTACCTTGATTCTACCAGGGACCATTTGACTTGTGCAGACAGCTGATGCAGGTGGGCCCCCACCCCCAATCCCCTGAGGCTTGCATCGGTCGTGATTCTGAGTTGGTGTGATGTCCCAGCTTTCACCCCCTCATAACATATGACCTCTGAGACCACCACCGGAGGGAGGATTTTATCTGCTGAGAAACTGGGATTAGCTGATGCTGGCTATGTCTGGACTGGGACCCCTGCCTGAGCAGATGGGCTTGAATGGTTTGCATGTGCACCAGAGCCCAAGGGACCAAATCCGCCAGTGACACAAGAGTCCCAATTATCTGCATGAAGGTCTGTGCTGGTAGCTGGGCTGCTGTGAGAAATTTGTTGATAAGCTTTAATAGGTCCCTGAATTTCGATTCTATGGGAAAAACTTTGTTGATCTGAGTCCCTGAAGTCCGCCCCAGGTGGTTCATGTTCTGGCTCTGAGTTAGGGAGCTCTTCCTCCAGTTGATGACAAATCCGTGTACCAAGAGCACTGGACTACCTCTGACACTGCATGTACTGCTTGGTTGAGCTTCGGGGCATTGATGAGGATATCGTTCAGATAAGGGGAAAGTTGTATCCCCCTGTCCAGGTTTGGAGGTAGATGCCACTCGAAAGGTCTGTTTCAGTTGGGAAGGCACAGATGGAGAAGATCAGAAGTGCATCTCGGATATGACCTTTTTAATAATAAAAAAAATAATCTAGGTCCCCCAAGTCAAGGTTTTTGGATGGGGAGTCGACAGAGTCTGATGAAGAACCCACTATCTCCCCCCCCCCTGGGGGGAGGAGCTAGCACTTGAGGAGTCCAGGGAATATCCCGTGACATTTTCCCTTGTGCGTGCCCCTAGATCTACTCCGGGAACGAGACCTGGAGGAAGCCGGAAGGGGAAGGATACATGCCCTCTGTTGTAAATCTTTGAATCCTGCCTGCCCACCAGCAACAGGGGGTACAGCCAAAGTGTAAGAAGCCTAGAGACCAGCTTAGGAGAGAGAATTTGTTATTTGCGTTTGACATTTATTGCCATGTGACAAGTTCTCATATCAAAGAAGGCATGCTCAGTGGAAACCATGTCAGTCTACATCAACTGCAGCCATTTCATGTAAACCAGCAGTAAGCCCCCCCCACCCACAACACACACACACACACACACACACACACACACACACAAAGGCATTACAATGGACTCATTTTTGTCTCTCTTAATCCCCAACTGCTAAAACACAGCTACACTTCTGTCAATATTTCAACGGCTTGATTTCCTCTTTAAGTATGGTGCAAGATGACAAAATAAATCCCTGCAAACAAGCCTCAGTATACATTACTCTGGTTGAGGTTCAACTCTCCTTCTGAAACACAACTGCTGCTACCTTGTTGACTCCGTTTTTCCAAAACACGAACACTTCACATGTTTCACTGGCTCACTTTTTTCAACTCAACCCTAGGAAATGACTTTGGGTTTACATTACAGGGAATTCTATGAACTGTTACAGCTGACAGCTATAAAATTGTTATGCAGTAGGGTAAGAGAACCTTGCTCGTCTCCCTAGCTACCCAAACATTGTTCTCTCTCTCTGCCTTCTCTCTTTCTGAACTTTGTTCTTCTTGAGATTTTAATAAAGGCACTGGCTGCACAACGGTGGTGATGATGATTCAACTGATGAAACATGTTACTGATGCATAGCTCACACATGCACTTTGTTTGCAAATTTCTGCAAACACCTATTTCTCAACTAGATTTTCCCCTCAACTTTTGTATACCCTCATCACTTACCCAAAAGCATTCTCCTTCAAACTACTCAACTGTCAGTCATGCCCACCAGTTCCCATACAATTACAGGAACAAGCTCAAGTCACATTCCTGCCAAAACCTCTCACTGTGACGAACTCATTAAGCGCTGCACTACCACTAACGTAATTCAAAAATCAGATTTTTACAGGAGAAGTTTATACGTTCTTCCAAACCACAAAACAATTTGTTCAGAATTTGCAGGTTTTTTATTTTAAGCAGGAATCTTCTACCAAATGTCATTAAGCTATGTATGTGGATTTACATTACACTGGAAAAGGAAAACAAAGGATTATAAACCTAACAGAATGATATGGCACCCCTCCCCCCGGGGTATTGGGAGGAGGGGGGCACCGCATAACAAGTCATTCCTTGCCCGGAACTAGGGCTGGATGTTGCTTAAGTCAAGTTGGAGCAAGTCCATGAGGTCAGAGGCACTGGAGCCAGAAACGTAGAAACTGTCTCATGTGCAGTATGCCAATAAACACAGAAGAGCACACAGAGGGAAGGTCATTCATGAAAATGGACAATATAGCCACGGACAGACTACAGCCACAATACTCTCTTTTAAGTCATTTCAAGCTTTGGGTTAGCATGGCAAGGAAATCCCCCCCATGGACTGGCAGCTGTTTTGTACAAAGACCTAGTGTAGTATACATCAACCATTTAAGTCAACAGCTAATCCACTGACCCGCACAAATACACGGAATATACTATTTATGGATAAAGACACTCAGCAGAAAGCAAAGATGGTTATTTTCACATATGACTGGACAGTGTTACAGCAAATGCACAGCATGATCATTTATTTTACTTGAATTACAGTCAAAAGGCAAAAGTTCAATTTCTGTTGTAAGAAAAGAAAAACAATCATGTTTCTAAATCAATATATTCAGTCAAGATCCAGCTCTGAAGACACTTTATAATCAGAGATCCATCACAAAACTAACCTGATGTTCCCCATTTCAGGCTGCTGATACCATCACCTTACTGCCTAGACTGCTCATTTGATTTCTAGGCTGCAATTAATTCTGCAATGAATTTAATACACCTAGGAAAAAGCATAAGCACATGCAGAGTTTTACAAGATTTAGTCGTCGTGCTGTGGGCGGGAAGGGAGGGCTATGCAGCTAATTCCAGAGTCACACAAGTTATTATAGCTAATATTTGGACTTTAAGAAGTTCTGTTTTCTCTTGGGGACACCTTTGTGTTGATCTTTAAGAGACTGCTTTCTCTCACAATGGTACAACAACCAGGGTTTATGCTGAAAGTAAAGGGGGAGTCAATCTGAGTCGTCTCTTCTTCTAAAGCTGACTTAACCCCTAAGATTTCACACCTCTCAAATCCCCTTTGCTCTGTACCAGACACACTGGTCTCCACTGACCAGGGTGCCACCCGCGCCGCACCTACCTTCCTGCTTTACTCAGCTGTACTCATTCTTCTCGTTCCCCAGCTCTCCTCAACAAAACTGAAAACTCGCATGCACATCGTAGCTCGTGGGGGGAGCCAAGGTATAACAGAACTGTGGGCATGTGTGGAAATAAAATAAAAAAGAATATTTTGGCAAATGCTGAGCAATGATACAATCAATGGACAAAAAGCATGGCAGAAAAGCAGGGGGGTTGACTGAAGGAGGCAGAGATGGAAAAAAAACAAAGTGAAGGCACTCCCAGATGCCAAGTGTTGTTGGAGGAGGGGACAAAAATAAAATGACAGGGGAACAGCATTTGAGGGCAGAACACAAGGTGCTAATTCTACCCATATGATGAAAAATATACCCGTATTTGGAAGACTGGTACCAATTTTGAACCCTGCGATATTAAGAGCTGTCCAGATCAGGTAGTAGGCAGGAAGCCAGGAACCACAGGTAAGACCAATCAAAGAAATAAAGAGATCTCAACATGTACTCCCTAGAGAATAAGAGAGAGAGGGGTGACATGATCAAAATCTTCAAATACCATAATGGTTTCCACAAAGTGAGGTCTGAAGGTCTCTTCAAACCTAGTGGGAAAAGGGCCATTTGGGGGCACTGCCTCAAGCTGGTGAGAAGATTCAGGAGGGAAGTGAGGAAACACCTTTTCACTGAAAGGGTAGTGGCGAAGTGTAATGAGTTGCAGGAGGACATCAATGGGGAGGGAGCAGTGTATAACGAGGAGGGGAAGAGATCCATCAGTAGATACCGAGAGGTCTGCAAACAAGTAGACATGACAGACTGCACAGCTTTCTCCTGGCTCAATCATGTATGCTCATATATAAATCAAGTTAACAAAAAAAAAATACGGAGAGTTCACTAGGGGGAAACGTATGCCCTGAGGGACTAAATTAAAAGTCAGTGGTGAAAAACTTAAAAGCAAGGGATGGAAGTCTCCAAGAAACTTCTTGTTCATGCAGTTCTGGAATCAGTTCTGATTCAACAAGAATATGTATTCCAATGTATTAAAAAGGAATGACTATTCGTTCCACATGACACTACCAGTATCTGAGCCCAATCTTTCCCTTATATTTCACCCAATGTTTTAGTTCACTGAATGTCACAACACATAGCAATGCTTTCTGCCCAATACATAATGTTATGTCCGGATTAGGCACAGAAGACCACCACTGGTCTAATCAACACAGGAATTTTATTCCTCCCTGTCCACACACTATAGCTGTGGCCGGTTTTACCTACAATACAATAATATGTCCAGGCAAGTTATCTGTAACACCATAACTAATATGCAAAGGCTTGGAACTTGGCAAAATGATCTTGTATGTACCTTAAGTAGAATGGGTTCTGTGACATAGTGCTCCATAAGTCCTTTGTTGTTGGCAGTTGAATATTTCATAGCCCAGGGCAAACAACAATCAGAATGGTCTCCCCAATAACCAGAAGAATACCGGGGGAGGGGGATGCAGTGCTGGCAGCAGCATTTTAGCACAGCTCAGATACCTTTATACAAAAAAACAGCTACATACCTGAGAATTTGTACCTTGCAGTTGGTAAAAAAAAAAATAAAAAAAATAACAGAGACCTGTTAGAACCTCGCCGGTGCAAGATGGGGCCAAAGAAAGACAACAGAAGAACAACGCAGAGCCTCTATCTGTGCTTATCCCTGGCAAGCTCCAACCTGGGCTCTGGGCAGTGGCGGAGCTGGGGGGACGGTCACCCCTCCTGGCTGCCCCAGTGTGAGTAGTGGTGCCCCACCACGATCTTTATTCACTGTTTAGTGCCCATTGTTGAGCCCACAATTGGACTAAATGCCTCCACAGCTCCCACACCTGGTTCCGCCACTGGCTCTGGGCCTACTGTGATTAGTGGAAGGCCGACGCCTGAGCTCCTGACCACACAGATTATAGCCATGCTGGCTAAAATTCAGGTGAACAGCGAGGAGATAAACAAGAGACTCGCAGCAGTGGAGGCCAAATTATCTAATACCAACTACCTACTTCAAGAAAACTTTTAAGACCTTGCAAGAATCGCAAAGTAGGCAGAAGGAATGTAATGCAGCCTATAATTGGGATTTATCTTTCCTGAAATCTAAGGTTGAAAACCTTGAGACTGCAAATAGACAGTCTAACGTTCAGACTGTGGGCTTTCCACCTCGTTATGCTGGAGTCAGGAGATTCTTCCAGCAATCACCAGGTTAATTTTTGAAGCTCTTCAGCTTTTACCTAATGATTCTGGACTTAAAATCCTGAAGGCATTTGCGAGCCCACAACATTCCAGGTCATAAGGAGACCAACAGCAGAGACCGCTTACGGCGACTGCCACACTGTCGGCGCCAGAAGCACGGATCTCGCTTATGCAGGCGGCTCAATCAAGAGGAGAGATCATATGGGAAGGCAGCCGCCTGGATTTTTTTTCCTGACCTATTGGCCCAAACACAGGCAAGAAAAAAGGAGTTGTAGGTGGTTAAAAAAGACCTTTTGAGTCGGGGAATAGATGTGAGGCTTAACTATCCAGCTCGACTGCATATAAGACATGACTAAGTCCCACGTCTTCCTGGACCCTGCTGCAGCAGCTCATTTTTCCGAGAAACTTTTGGAAAAATTAAATCCAATGGACTCCACATCATATGTCCTTGCAGTTATTTCGCACTAGTGCATTGTGCCTGTACATTCATTGTGGGGGTCTGCGTATTCTTTTTCTTCTCTTATGTGTAGTGCTGTATGATCATAAAATGTTAGAAATAAAAAAATAACCATAACACTGTGTAAAAGCTGCAGTACTCAGCATAGATAGAGCTTGTCAGACAGGTCATGACAAAACAGCTACTGTACAAAGATGGAAAAACTCCAACTGAACAACAGTAACACATTTACAATGATGAAAAACTTAACTGTCACCATCTTTCAGAAGAGATGTTAAACCAAGGTCCTATCTACCTGTTCTGGTGGTAGTTCAGGTGCATGTTAAAGATCCCATGGCACTTCTTGAAAAGAGCAGGGAAATTTCCCCGGTGTCCTGGCCAAATTTCCCCAATTCACTAAAAATACCACCAACAGCTTAATCTGGTTCAATATCAGCTGGCATCCATCTGTTTCCCCCTCCCCCTGGACGAGGCTGAAAATAGACATAATTGTCTAGTTCACCTTCCCCGGTCAACACAAACTAAATAAAATTTAGAGAGTCTTTATTCAAATTATTTTCTCCCTATGTGGCCAGTACAAGGGCAGTACAACAGACCAATCATTCCTGCAACTAAAGGATTATCTCTAAATCCTGCAATCTGACAACCTTTTGCAGACACAGTAAATTAAGCAAAATCACTAGTTTTACGGCCACCATTTTTCCACGAAAACTGGGATTAAAAATGGAATTTGCCTTTAAGCACCAATCAATTTTTCACATAAAAATCCTGTTTCCACATATTTACATCCAGACTTCGCATCAAATTTATGTAAATGCTCCATCGTGTACCACATTCTTGGTGCAAAACATACTGCTTTTTACTCAATTTGGAGAAAAAAATTAGAAAATACAGATTAAGATTTTATAAAAAAAAAGAATTGCCCATTTTTGAGAAAATGAAATCAGTGGCCCTAGACTTAAAGGGACACACTAGGAAAACAAACAAACTGAACTTACAAGCTCAAATGGGGCAGACTGGATGGGCCATAGGCCCTTATCTGCCGACACTGTCTATGTATCTATGTATCTACCGTCAACCACTTTAGACCTCAAAGTGTCCCAAGTTTAAAAAACACAATTTATGATTGTTCACATTCTATGGAGACTGTTAATCGAGCTGATAGTTTGATTCAGATCCCGTTTTCTTTTAAAAAGCGAAAAACTGTGTGCTCACCATGCTGGTGTTAGCACGGCAAAACACGTTTGTTTATATTTCTTGATAAACTCCCACTGCACCTTTCCTGGACTCAGGAGCATGCCCACCACAATCTAGCCACTCATTACGCGGTGGGAATAGAGGAGACTGGAATTATGAGTGGCTGCACTATTTGGGAGTATTTCGGATGTTCAGGAATATGCAGTAAGAGTAGTTCAATGTTTGGAAGCAAAACAAGGCTGTGCATAGCTATACATTACCATGTACTTCAGTTCTAATAAGCAAGGCGGCAGATAAAACTAGCAATGTCAATTAATTTTAGAGAAGGTAATCAATCACAAAATCTGCATTTTTACTTAAAACTAATGATGCAAAAAAGGTTGACAGCGTCCTTTTAGAGAGAATTTCCAACGTACCAGATGGCAGCTACCACTCACGTAGTGTGGTAGCTGCCCCCAGTGATGGTCATTTTAGCCAGGATGTAATCTGTTTCTTAAAGCCCTGTTTCAATAAAATCGCTTGTAATATAGTTTTTCTGAGGGACTGGCCATTCAGTCTCACAGCTCCAGTCCCACTGACACATCCCCGCGCTCAAGGACGTAATGACGAGTGGCCAGGGAGAGCGCGGGGGCGCACCCCATTAAAATGAATGTGGCTCATTTCTGGTTCCGTTTTTAAGCTACAAAATGGTCACTTAGGGATTAATGAAGGACACCACTCGACTAACAAGGGCCATGTTAGTCGAGCAGTTAGCTCCTTAATAAAGTTAACTTCTTAATGATAAAATGTTAGCAATTTTAATAGCTCACATTCAATTTTTTCACTTCCAGGCTTTTGAAATGTGTTTGACATGCTGTAAACTGCAGATGAAGACTGCAGTATGGAGAAAGAAGGTTCACTATACCTGCTTTCAGCTTTGTCATTATCAAGGCTCTCACAGGATTTAATATTCCAGATCATGCACTCTGTGATTCAGTTCTAGTCATGTGACAAAAGCTCTCTCTACACAGTGAGCATGCTCAGTGGAGACCATTTCACAGACCTCTGGAATCTGCAGACATTTCAGAGAGCCTGTAGTCTGAGAAACTTCCACTGGAACAAGTGTGGCACAGACCAACACTATCTGGTGAAAACCCTAGTGCAATATTTACTTACTGGTGATATTTTATCAATGCTGTGACATGCTGTTAATGCGGTGACTACGCAGTAAAAGGAAGTCAACTTAAGCAAGTCGACGTGTTGGGTTCAGAATTTTACTGATCACTGCACAATAAGCCCCCAAAGATGCTACACAGACGCTTACAAAAAGCAGATAATTAGATACTGGGGAGTGTTGTGTTTCTCATGCCATGCATATATACAGAAAGCACCTAAAATCATCATCATCAAGGTAGACAGCCCAGCAGTTTCAAATCCAGTCAAACTGAAATCCTCTGATCAGTTTTTCGAACTGATCTTTGAAAGCACTGAGCACTGTTCAGGGTCGCCCCAATTTGCCAGGTTACAATACCTAAGCATCTGTCCACTTCACTGAATCTGATTACGTCACCCATTTGTTTTCTAATATTTACATCAATGTGATTTCAGGCCAGACAACAGCACCCAAGTGTTTTTCAACTTCATCACTCAAATTGTGGTCCATGATGTCCAGTTTTGATACGCTATCCATACAAAATGCAAACCGGAGACAGAGGTCTCTAGATTTTCAGAAGAAAATCAAATCTCCCTCACCCAATTTTTATTCATGCTGAAAACATTAACATTAAGGAGGCATGTAATTTGTTGCAATACTGAAGTTCTAAAGTTAAAAGTAGCTTATATACTTGCTTTGGGAATCTGGGGATCACTTTTCATTCAACAGTTCTTGTGTAGTCTAAACATCTGGAAAGCTGCAAATGATTCTCTCCTCTGGACAACCTTGGATAACTAACTTCAACTGTGTGGAAAATGGTTACCAATAACTGTCTCACTTTCATGACTCCTATGACTACAAGACACTGTAAGATTAAACTGGTCTTTCAGGAGAATGGTAAGTCACACAGTCACTTTGAATCCTACACGATCCACACTTGACCAGAAACTCAGTTTCAGTCCAACTTAATACAGGCTTTGAACAGATATACTCCCTGCCCCTAGATACAGAACAGAATACCAGTCTAGGCTTCATCTTAAATGTTAAAAGGGGGCGGGAAGAGACGAGGAGAACTTAACCCCACAGCACATACTGTACAACTGAATCTCAGACTTCAGCGCTGTACAAGGTGCTT
Source organism: Neoceratodus forsteri (assembly GCA_016271365.2). NCBI lineage: Eukaryota > Metazoa > Chordata > Ceratodontiformes > Ceratodontidae > Neoceratodus > Neoceratodus forsteri. Next base: position 586,538,424 of record JADMNL010000022.1, read on the forward strand.
CAGACTCCTTAAAAAAAAAATCCTTAGTATGTGCAGTGTACGTATAAAGGAACTAGCAGGCACTTCTTGTCAGTATTCCTACTACTTAATAATAAACAAAAAGCAGAAATACAGAACTGAGCTGAAATACTTGCTACAGACTGAAAACAGACATTTTCTATGTCGTAACAGTGGCATGGAAGAGGCCAAAATGCCACCACTTTCACCCACAATCTAGCTGTCCCCAGGTTTTTCAGATGCCTCAGCCTGATGAAAGCAAAAACATTTTGTTTTCCTGCTTGGTCTACATGAAGAGATTCTGTTCAGTGTCACCCGACACAGCTCCCTCTATAGGTTCTCATATCAACGTGGACATGCTCAGTTGAAACCATGTCAGTCTCCACTTTTATAAACTGCAGCCATTTCATGTAAACCAGCAGTAAGCAAAGGAAAGCACTGTCCAAGTAGACAAAGATACACACACACACACAATGCAAGGCATTACAATGGACTCATTTTTTCTCCTTTAATCCCTAACTGCTAAAAAACTGCTAGATTTTTCTGTCTGTCAGTATCCACAGCTTCATTTGTTCTACAAGTATGATGCAAGATGATGACAAATCCCAGCAAACTAGCATTAGTATACACTACTCTAGGTGGGGTTCAGCACTCCTCCTGAAACACAACTGCTGCTTTCTTGTTGACTTTGTTATTCCAAAAACACAAACGCTTCACATGTTCCACTGGCAGTTGGCACACTTTTCCCCTGAACTTAACCCTTGGAAATTACTCTGGGTTTACATTCCAAGTTATTCTCCTACGAACTGCTGCAATTGACAGTTAAAGTTGCTATGCAGTAGGGCAAAATAACCTTGCCTTCTGTTCCCCCTAGCTATTCATCAACATTTTCTGTCCCTCAACTTTCTCTCTTACCCTTCTTCTTGCGAGTTTAATAAAGGCACTGGCTGCACAACAGCGACGATGATTCAACTTTAATCAAACATTTTACAGATACTTAGATCCAGGGACAGCACCAACATGTGCCAAAAGGGCAAAAGTTGCATCCTGCCTAGAAATGACCCCTCCTCCATTTGCCAGTGGGTCCAAACTGATGCACCTACTCTGTAACAATACCTAAAGGAAGGGAAGGTTTAAGATATCCCATTGAATATGACCCAGTAGGTTCCTCTTTAGACCCACCTTTTTTTTTTTTTTTTTTTTTTTAACTCCAGTGGGTCCAATTCTACCCATGTTTAACCCCCAGCACTGTCACTGCATTTGCAGATTTCCCAAAATGCCCATTTCACGGTAATTCAATTTTTCTACAACTTCTATATCCCTCATCACTTCCTCATAAGCACTCTGCTTGAAAATCCTAGAGAGTCATCCCCACAAGCTCCCACACATTTAACGAGACTAGCCCAATTCACCTTATACTCCTGCCACTTAACCTCTCACTGCGACTTGAACTCAAATTAAGTAGGATACATTGATTTTTAATGTGGTGTTCTTTTAAGAGATTGTGAATGAGTAAAAAAGAAGCAATACAAATAGGACGGGTGAAGAGCCCCACAGTTTAGGGAAGAGGAAAGGGAAAGCAACTTAGTCTGTGACATGGGTAGCTACAAGGGTGTGCTCCATGCCGAGCACATTTGCTTACATTAGGAGCACGTTTTTTAAATCTAAATTTAGTTCCATTGTGCTCCTGCAGTGCACTAGGAGCATGGTCCATTCTGCATCATTGATCTAAATGCCAAGACCGTACTACATCTACATGTCCCAGAACGACTTGCCTCATCCATACTGACCATCAACACAGCTTTCTTCAAAGTTATCCTGAAGTTCGTGACGTGCATGTGCAGGGCGGCCATGGTCATCTATTTTTTTTTCTTTTCAGCCAACTCCCCGGAAACAGCAGGATTCTGTTGTGTTGGAAAATGGAGGTATAGGTTCTACTGGAGTAGCAGGTTTGTGGATGTGGATGAGGGCATGAGCTGAGTATTTGAGGCAGGCACTGCACAAGCCAGCGAAAGTTAGGGTTACCAGTGGTGGTCAAGACAAGTGTCTGGCTGAGTGGGATAGAGTTTTTTTTGTTTGTTTGTTTGTTTTTTTTTTTTTAATATTATAGAAACAAAAATCAGGAGTTACGACTTTCTGGGGTTTGCCTGAACAGGGCAATCTGTGTGGATAAGTAACTTCATGTTGAATTGCGTCGTGTGTGTGAGAGAGACAACACACATACGGACAGAGACTGAAAGTGACACACTGTACAAAATAAATTCTTAAGTTTTTCCCCCTTCAGCTTCATGGCGCGACCCCTTGTCCTCGAGCCTCTTTTTCTATGTAAAATGCTACCCTCCTGTATCTTATTAATACCTCTGAGGTATTCGAACATTTCTATCATGTCCCTCCTTTCCTCTAGAGAGTGCATATTTAATTCTTTGAGTCTTTCCTCATAAGGCTTTTGACACAGGCCTCGCACCATTTTGGTTGCCCTCCTATATACCACCTCCACCAGATTTATGTTCTTCTGGAGACGGGGCCTCCGGTACTGGATACAGTACTCAAGGTGGGGCCTCACCAACCTTCCTCTTTCTGCTGGTGATATCCCTCCCTATGTACCAGTGCATCCTGCTAGCTTTCCCAACTGCCTTATCACACTGCTTTGCTACCTTCATGTCATCAGAATTGATTTACCCCCCCCCCCCGGTCCCTTTCCTGTTTTGTGGTTGTCAATACCTCCCGGCCCAACTGATATGTTGCCCCCAGGTATCTATGCCCCATGTGCCCGATTTTGCATTTAAAATCTCTAGTACTATCAGAAACTTTTTATTATCAGAAAATTGATAATTCGTAAATAAAAAAATAGGCAAGAGCACGTCCATGATCTAAAGGAGCACATACTGTATTTCATGGTAGAAGTTCAATTAAGTGTGCTCCTCTATTTCACAGGAGCACACCACGCTAAATCCTTAACACTACCCTTGGCCTGCAGAAAATGTTATTGAGGAGAATGCCAGGGATCGAGGGCCAGAGTTGTGAAGTAAGTAGGAGGCAGAAGTGGAGAAACTGTGGAGATAGGCCAGGTGGGGAAGAAGGTTCCTGAACCAGTATTTAGAGATGAAGGCAGCACAATGAGCAAGGTGCCTGGAATCAACTAATGATGGTAAGAAAATAGAGAAATACAGTGAGCAGTGGTGGGTTCTAGTAGGGCATTTAAAGGCAAGCAGCAGAGGGTGTGAAAGAAGGGGGCCAGTCCAGCTAACATTGACTAGGGAGCAGCACTATTAATGTCACCATAATCGAAGATCGGGATAATCTTCGAAATGATCTCTCCATGGGCAGGAAGCAGGATATAAGCGTTATTGTTGTAGAGTGCACCACATTTGGGGTGAAGCTTATGGTGGATGGCCAGCGCCTACATGAACTGAGAAATCAAGATGATCCAACCAGACCCTGAAGAATTAAATGACAGGCCATCCTAAATCTAAATATCATTAAGGATATGGGGAGGATAGCCGAACAAGTCTCTGCCTTCTGGCGTAGGTCATGGAGACCACTTTTTTTGAAATGAGGGACACCCGATTTGCCTGGCACCAGTGCTGGATGCTGATGAAGTCCAGTTGGAGCCAGCCCATTAAGTCCAAGGCAGAGGAGCCAGAGGCATAAAGAACTGTTTCATTTCCATACATGTGAAAAGACACAGAAGAGCAGGCAGAGGGAAGGTTGTTCTGCAAAATGAACAGAATAGAGCCAAGGACAGACTACAGCCACAATGCTGTACTGAGCATTTTTAAAGCCATTTCAAGCTTTGAGTTAGAAAAGCAAGGAAATCATCTCATTGACTGGCAGCTCTTTAGTACCGAGATCTAATATAGTATACATCAACCATAAATATACATCAACCATTTATTTATTGAAACATATCAGAATTAACAACCTTTGAGTCATAGACTCCTTTACAAAGGCTCCACGTCAGAGTATTACATAGTACAGACAAAGAATAGACAACAGGTCAGCAAATAGGACTGATTAACAATGCACATAAAGTGAATAAAGCAATTATCAGTGTATACAGCAGAAAAGTTTTAAGACATAGATACTAGGCAATCAGTATATTACACCGATTGGTATTTGTCCAAAACAGAGCAGTATAATCATAGGCCACTGGAGAAAACAGTCAGCCCTAGGCCAATATGGATGTAACAGCAGGTCTATAAGGTTTATGTTTTTTTTTGAAGCAGGACCAGCATTGGAGGAGGTCCTTTGTCATAACTTGGTCTTAAGTCAAAAGCTAACCCATCTTTCCCACTCCAATACACAGAGTATACCATGTATGACTAAAGACATCCATGATATCAGTGATCAGGATATTCATGTTTCACTGGATAGTTTTACAGGAAATGCACACTGTGATCAGTTATTTTACTTGTCTTACAAAGTACAAGTTATGTTTCTGTTTTAAGAAAAAAAATAATCAGGTTTGTAAAGCAATACATTTATTTGGTCAAAATCCATCTCTGGAGATACCTGATCAGAAGAGACCCATCACAAAACTAGTCTAAAGTTCACTGTGTTAGGCTGCTGACATGATCACCTTAGTGTTTAAACTGCTCCTCTGCTATCTGACCTGTAACTGTCTGCCATGATACTCATACACCTTAGAAAAAGATAAATGCATGTAGAGTTATAGAACATCTCTATTCGTTGTGTTGAAACACAAGGGAGGGGGAATGAATATGCAGCTAATCCCCGAGTTACACCAGTTATCACAGCTAATACCTGCAGCAGTCTACTTCATCTTGGAGACACCCTTGTGTTAATGTTTTACACACTGCGATCTCTCATGATACTGTGCCGACCAGCGTTTATGCTGTAGGTAAAGAGTGTCACATTCACCCTCTGCTTCTGAAGCTGAGTACAAGGCATCTGCTAGAATGTCTCTTAAATACATTACCGGAAACGTTTATAGTTAATGATATATGTACATTATAGCCATATATAGGGTTACTGAGTAATCATTTTCTGCTTCATAATCCTTAAAAATGCTGTGTGTGTCTGGTGCTGGATGGTAGAGGATCAATCCAGAGCGCTGGTGACCCAAGTTTGAGCAGCTTGCCTGGGAATGTCAGGAGCAGAGATAGTCACTGAAGGCTCAGAGCACCTTATGGATGTTCTCCTCCTGGGATGAGTGGAGGAGGTGCAGCCAGTTTTCCAGTGACACCTGGAGGTGACTCTATGGAGGGGTCATTGGCAGCACAGGTGACCATGCTCTGCCTGGCACCCCATCCCCTAGGGCAGTCATACAAGGCACACTAGTGTTACGAGATGGCAGGAAGGTACAACCGTAGTAAAACTTCTCTTTTGATTGGCTACTCCCAGCATCCTGCAACCAATCGCCTTCCATAGTCACAGGCACTCCGAAAGACTGACCCCTTTGTCCAATGCTAGCACTCAGGAACTTTATTCTCCCTCTGACTAGGAAGTGGCCATTCTAAAAGAGGAGACAGCACGGCCACGTGGGTTGCACCCCTGTCATCCAGGTGCAGCGGGGACAGTCGGGAACAAAAGACCATTGATGTGAACCGGAGCTGTGCTAATCGGGTAACAGACAGGCAGATAGGAACTAAAAATAAGCCAGATTAAAGGAGTCAAGTTAAAAAAAGCTATATTCTGCTTCAACACTGCAAGCTGTAAAAAAAGGATGACTATTTGTTGCACAAGTGTAACTACGAGCTTCCAAGCCCAATTATTTCCTTTATATTATTCCTGATTGAATTAACTGGCATGACAGCACACAGCGATGCTTTATTTTACTACAAGAATGTTTATGTCTGGATTAAGCACAGAAGACCACTGGTGATTTAAAAAAAAAAAAAAAAAAAAAAAATTCATTGTCAACACACTACGGTTGCATCAGTTTAACTTTTGTTAGGCCATTTAAAAAGACCCTGGCTTGGAACTTGGAAAATTTACTACATATGTATCTTAAAGCAGCGCCTGCATTTTATGGTAGCTGCCCCCAAAACATATATAAGTAGTTACCTGGACCAAAGTGGATTCCTCTACATAATGTCCTTTATGTCTTCCTTATTTAGATGTTGCATCCCTAGTAATTTTGTCCCGGCAAAAAACTGAACCACTTCCCTAAGCTGCAGCCACACCCCCATGCAGCCCCATTTTGTTATGTCAGAAAATAAAAACTGCATGTGCATGCTTCACTGAGTTGCATGGGAGCAATATTTCTATACATTTTAGTACCATTTACAGTTGCAATTTTAATAAATCAAAGCGATCGCTTGACTAACAGGGTCCCTGTTAGTCAAGCAGTCACTTTTCATTAAAATCGTAACTGTAAATGGTACTAAAATGTATAGAAATATTGTCCCTATACAACTCAATGGAGTGTGCACGCACACACACCTTCATTTTCTAACATCATAAAACAGAGCTGCGTATGCCAGCTTAGGGGCGTGGCTGCAGCTTAGGGAAGTGGCTCAGTTTTTGGGTATGTGGTGCTCAGACAAAATTACGAGGGATGTAACTTTTAAATAAGAAAGAAATGAAGGACATTATGTAGAGGAATCAACTCTGGGCCAGGTAACTTTTCATATTTGTTGGGGGGAGCGGCTACTAGAAAGCTGCTCTTTAAGCAGCAGAAGTGCTGTAATACAGTGCTCCCCATGATCTCTGTTGTTGCAATTAAACATTTCAAAGCCCCCAAGCACAGTTTTTAGGTACAAAACAATCAGAATGGTCCTTCCAATAATCAGAATATTGTATTAGTCTGCAGCATCCAGCACAGAGCTTGCTACACAGCTCATGACAAAGACAGCAACAAAGCAGCAAAACTCCAACTGAATAAAATCATCATCTTTAGAGGCAGTCATTATACTAACATACTAAAATGCCAGCAGAATAGGCCTAACGGTCTTTCGAGACTGCTCGATTTTCAGCACACGCACTGAGGGCCGATTCTGGTGTGTCCCCCCCCCCCCGGGTTATACAGTCCCCAGTACCATATGTTCCATCTATATTGGTCCTAGTCAGATTTACCCTCCCCTTGTACCTGTCCCATCCCCTCAAACTCGTCCACAGTCTCCACCTCTACCAGCTCCATGGGCAGTGCATTCCAAGGCTTCACCACCCTTTCAGTGAAACATCTCTACCCTCTGAGCCTGCCCCCTTCCAGCTTACACCCGTGACCTTGTGTTGCCCCACCTTCCTTCTTTTGGAGCACCCTGATTGGGCCTCCTTTATTGATCCCTTTCATGTACTTAAAGACCTCTATCATGTCCCCCCTGTCCCTCCTCGCCTCCAGGGTGTACATGTCGAGCTCCTTGAGCCTCTCCTCATAGGTCCTCTCCTCCAGACCCCAGATCATTTTGGTTGCCCTATTTTGGACCCTCTCTAGGAGTGTAATGTCCCTATTTAAATGTGGTCTCCAAAACTGTACACAATACTCGAGGTGTGGCCTAACCAAGCAGTTGTACAGTGGAAGGATCACTTCCGCCTTTCTGGAGGTAATCCCCCTGACGATACATCCCAGCATCCTATCTGCCCTTGCCGCTGCCCTCCTACAGGTCTCAGAATTGTTCATATGCAAATAATCCCCCACCCCCCATGGCTGGCACTGTTGCTGAGCAACAGACCCATCATTTCCCAACTGAAGAGTTCTCTCCAAATACTACTGTCAGTCTTTGACAGACACAATAAATGAAGCAAAATCAAAACTATTATGATCATTTTTCACCAAAACTGATTAAAATGGAATTTGCTTTTTTTAAACATTTAGTAAATTTTTCATATAAAAATTGTTTACACATTTACAACCACATTCGGAATCCAACTGTGTAAAACCTCCATCCTGTGCCACATTTTAAGTGCAAAACATATGGCTTTGTATTCAATTTTGGGGGAAATGGAAAAAGCAGATTTTAATCAAATGGAATTCCCCATTTTTGAAAAGAAACTCAGTGGACCTACATTGTAAACAACTGTCATATGTTGTACACATACTCACTGCCTACACAGCAAAGGTAAAAAGGGACAATGACAAAACTCGACCAATCAAAAGATTCAAGTCTACATAAGCGCCCATTAAAACTTGCATCCTATAAAACTTGCAAAGTCATTTAAAAACAATGATCTTTAAATTAGACACTGCAACAATACTGTTCTACTTCCAAAATAAATTATGTAGCTATCACCAAATGTTAGCAATTTTAACAATCATCACGTTCAACTCACTTCCAGGCTTTTGAAACTGTTTTTTGACATACTGTAAACTGGATTTGATGTGGATGAAGACTGTAGTATGGAGAATAAGGTTCACTGTACCTGCTTTCAGCTTCATCCTTTTATGAAGGCTCACAGGGTTGAATATTCTAGATCATGTACTCTGATTCAGTTCTGGTCATGTGACAAAATCTCACTCTTCAAAGCGAGCATGCTCAGTGGAGACCATTTCACAGTCGTCTGGAATGTGTAGACATTTCAGACAGCCTGCAGTTTAAGAAGCTTCCACTGGAACAAGTGAAGCACAGACCAGCACAGGCTGGTACAAACCCTGGTGCAAGTCACTTAATAGTGACATTTCATCAATGCTGAGACATGAGTCAATGATGTGACTGCACAGTAAAAAGCAGAGCTACAACTTAAGCAAATCAATGTGTTGGTTCAGCATTTTACTGATCACTGTACAGTAGCCCTCACCCCAAAGATGGTACTAACATTTACAAAAACAGATGATTACATACTGGAAAGTGTTGCATTTCTCATGCCATGCATATATACAGAAAACACTATCTAATAATCATGGTAGACAGCCCAGCAGTTTTACATCTGGTCAAGGGGAGTCCTCTGATCAGATAGCATTTTGTGAAATAATCTTTGAGGTGGAACCTGAAAATAGTCCACTGTGTTGGAGAGCTCAAAGTATAAATTACAACATAAATTTCAACCAACTGAAAAAAAAATACACACGACAGACTGTATGTCTCTATTATATGACAGAAAACCAATGTTTCAATATTCAAGCCAGATGTTCGACATGCAATAAAATTCTCTAAGAGACAATGAAAAGGACTGTCAAACAGACCATTCTTTGGACTCTTTGATAATGTCTGAAAAATTCCTAGTCTCTGCGCCGTTTTTTAAGAAATATCCTTTGCCCTGCCACTTGGCTGGGCTGCAAAAAATAGCTGCAAACGATTTATTCCAAAAGGGAGGAAGAATTTTCCTGGGAACCAAGTCCTAGTGACCCTGGGATAAAAGGGGGGGGGGTGGTCTATAGAGACCTGCCTAACAGTATGAGCAAGAAATTGCAGCACTAGCTGAAATTAATCACATTACATGGATATCCATAAAACACCACAAGTGTCCTCTTTCTAAGGGGGAAGGGGAGAAAGATATCACAGATCACAGCAGCTGGATGGACTTTGTAGTTTTTAGGTTATACATTTTCATTGATCTAACCAAGGCCTTTGACCTGGTTAACCACAGGCTGCTCCTTGGTAAAGCATAACATCTGGGTCTTGATAAACATTCACTCTCCAGGTTTTCTGACTATCTGGCTAATAGATCCCAAAAGGTAAAATGGAAAGGGGTCCACTCCAGCTGCCACGACGTCACAGATGGAGTCCCCCCATTCGGCCCCCCTATTGTTTTCCCTATTTATTAACAACACAGGCCAAAACTGTGACAGTGGGAACCTACTACTACATACGGATGATACTGTGGTGTACTGCAGTGACCCCAAATCCAGCACAACTGCTGTGTGCCTCTCCACCAGCCTGAATGCTCTTGAAAGATGGTTTGCCACCAGCATGCTAGTGTTAAATGAGAAGAAACAAAGGCTGTGCTATTTTGTCCCAAAAGACTAGGTGAAAACAGGCAAAATCTACTTCAGTTGTCCACTAAGGCAAGTCTCCTGGTAGATGTAGTGGATAAGGTGACATACCTAGGTGTTTACCATGGCCAAGAATGAACCTTCAAATCACATGTGGATCACATAACCAAGTACATTCACCAGAAGCTAGGCCTTCTTTATCATTCTGGCAGCTCCCTGGCACCTGACGCCAAATCTGTTATTGTACGAAGTACTCTCCTACTCACACTGGTCTACGGCCCCCCAGTGTTACACTTCCCTAGAGAAGGTGAAACACGCAAACTAAATATCCTATATTACAAAATTAGCCAGTTGGCAACCAGCTCACCACCTGGGAGACACCACTGTGGTGTTCCTTCATAGTTACACTGGCCCTCGCTGGAGTCCAGACTCACCTACCCTCTCTTTTGTCTCACCGTCCAGCTCACTAAAATCTAACCCCCCCCCAAAACCCAGCAGGTCTACTGACCCCGAAGCCTCTAAGGGGTACTCTCCATTCAGCAAATGCCAACCTAGTTGAGGTACCACGGGTACGAACCAACCCTGGAAAGAGATCCTTTGCATACTCTGCTCGACACTGCTGGTGTGCTCTCCCCAAAAGTCTAAACACTACCACCTCACTGGGTGCCTCAAAGTCTACATGTTAGAATGCTGCCACTGCAGCGGTTACCGCTAAACCCACTAATTCGGTGCTCTGCAACCCACCATATCTGAAGTGTTGTACACTTGTGTTGTATTCTTTTTCTTAGAATGTCATTGATTTCCCTTGTTATTGCTACCCGTTACTAAAGTGTTACACCTATGACTATGTTTTCCTGCGTTACTTGATGTTAGCAACTGATTTTTATTTTTCTAGTCTGTTCAACACTGATGTCATCTCACTGTTCTATAGCCAGACTGATCTTATCTAAATGTTCTTGTATAGCTGTACATGATCTGTGTTGTCGATTATGTATAGAATTGTGCTACTCGCATCTGTCTAGTCTTCCTTACGACTTACGTACCTGTATCTACTGTATGTAATGAACTCTGGGTCACCCCTGAAAAAGGGACCTCTGGTCTCATCGGGCTCACCCCATTATCAAAATGCCATAAAGAAAGAAATAAAACTGTACAGGCACCATTTCTCCACAGTTCAGTCCAAAGTACCTCTGCACTGAACAGCCTATGCACTGAGTCACAGAATACAAGCACAAGCCTATTCCTGATTTTGCCAGAATGTAACACTTTGCAGACACTTCAAACCAAACCTGTTCCTAAAATGCATACTATACCTCTCTATTACCCCCATTCTCAGAATGTTGAGTTTACCTCAAACATGTCCTTTGGCCCCTTCCTAAATTCTGCCACTGAGGATTAACGATTTGAATTGTAAATAAATGACGGTAGTTCTGGATTTTGGTTCTCCTTCACAAAATGCTTTACAAACTAAGCACCAACAGTTTCTTTAACTGCCATTACTATTTCTTAAGACCATCTGTCCCAGACTGTTTAAGCATTCTATTTGTGGGGCTGGAGGTTGAGGGATATGCATAAGTGTATTCTAAAAGCATATATGAGTGCTGGCAAGCCTACCAAGTGATGTACAACTACATTACGAAACAGCCCCAATCATTTCTGTCTATGCCTCTTGATCCTGGTCAGCCTTGCTGAGACATCCCTTGTATTTTATAAGCTTTCATGGACTATACTATTTAAGACAGCACAGTTAATAGGACAGCGTCCATCTTCCCTACTGCATTAACTAGTGTCATCTCGTGTTCAACCCCTTGAAACAGATTTTGCATCATAAAACAGTGAAACTGTACAGTCCTGTTGCTGCACACTTACTGATAACGCCAACAGCACTCAATTTCAGACCCACCATGACTGTAGATGAAGTCTTCATAGCGTTCTGTAGCTTTCTGCTCCCTAGCTTGCAACTGAGTACAGAACAATCACAAAGTTATTTAACAATGAGCTTCAGAAAGCAGCTGCCTCTATTCCATAGAATTGCATAGGCCTGTGACTTGCTAATACAGCAAACAGAAGGCCGTGCTGAGCACTGTTCAGGGTCTCCCCAATTTGCCAGGCTACAAATTCTAAGGGTTTGTCCAATTCACTGAATTTGATTATGTCACCCATTTGTTTCCTAATGTCTACAGCAATGTGATTTCAGTGCAGCTTAACAGAGGCTTCGAACAGATATACTTCACTGCCACCAAGTCATAAGAATATTGATCCTGGCTGCATCTTAAATGCAGTGGGGTGAGGGGAAATAAACCCCACAGCACAAACACAACTGCATCTTCATCAGCATCTATGTACCAGCTGCTTCTGACTGCTTCAAACATCCCATGTGCTATATGCCTATATCCTTCCTAGTAGACAAGACTTGCATGTACTTTGTTGATATTCTTGGTCCTTAATGATACAAACAGCAGAATATTTGCCAAAGGCTGAAGACAGACTGTTTCTATGTCATAACAGTGGCATGGAAATGGGCAAAATGCCATCACTGTCGCTCTGAATCTGGCTGTGCCAAGGTTTTTCAGATGCCTCAGTCTGATGAAGGCTAAAACATTTGCTTTTCCTTCTTGGTCTACATGAAGAGACATTCTGCTCAGTGTCACCTGACAGCTCCCTCTGTAGGTTCTCATAGCAAAGTGGGCATGCTCAGTGGAAACCATGTCAGTCTCCACTTTATAAAGTGCAGCCATTTCATGTAAACCAGCAGTAAGCATAGATGAGCACTGTCCAAGTAGCCACACAAACGCACATAGAATGTAAGGCATTACAATGAACTCATGTTTATCTCTTAATCCCAAAATGCTAAAATAAAAATTGATAGACTTTTCAATTTGTCAATATCCACAGCTTGACTTCCTCTAGAAGTATGATGCAAGATGACAAAATAAATCCCAGCAAACAAGCCTCGGTATACATTACTGTAGGTGGGGTTCAACACTCGTTCCGAAACAAAATTTTTGCTTCCTTGTCGACAAACACAAATGCATCACATGTTTCACTGGCTCACTGTTTTCTAAAACTTAACGGTGCGAAAAGATTCCCAGTTTACACTGCAGGTTATTCTTCTATAACATGTTACAGGTGACAGAAAACTGCTGTGCAGTAGGGTAAGAGAATCTTGCCACCCATCAGTTTCTTTTCTCAACTTTATTCATCTTGGGAATTTACTAAACGCAACAGCTGCACAACAATGAGGATGATGATGATTCAACTATGATACATACTGTAGCTCATGCGTGCACTTCATTTGTGGATTTCCCTAAACACCTGTTTCACAGCAATTAGATTTTCTCAACTTTTGTACCCCCTTATCACCTCCCCATAAGGACTCTTCTGGAAAATGCTAAACAGTCAAGTCATCCCCACCAGCACCCACACATTTAACGAAATAAGTTCAATTCACCAGACTCCTGCCAGTTAACCTCTTACTTTGATCTCATAAATTAAGCACTGCAGAACCAATTAATTCAAAACAAAGATTTTTTTTTAAAAATGCAGGCGGTTTCTAATAGCAATCATTTACCAAAAAAGCATCAGCTCACAAAAAAAGTTCTTAGACCTTAGTAAGATGCTTAAAACATTTTATTCTACATGTACTTAAAGTAAATTGCTGGCCAGTCGGTGCAGCGGTTGGACTCCCGCTTGTGACACCGGCGACCAGTTCACCCAGGATCGGCGTCCACAGACAGCTCACCTTTACCGGGGAGGTGGGATGCGAGCGGGCACCTGCCCAGCCTGGCGGGCTCGTGAGCACAGCAGGGCGTCAGGGCTCTAATTGCTGGGGGAGTAGCGGACGTTGGCGTTGCCTTGGCGTCAAGTGGCACGTCACTCTCAGGAGAAAACAGGAAACAGCTCCTGGCTAAGCCGACGACTGTCTCTGGCCCCCACTGCCACCAGGCTTCACGACTGACCACGCCTCCAGCGACACCTGGAGTCAACTGCACTTGTGGCGCTGGGCCAGTCCAGGTGCCTTCCCTCTCGGAGGGAGGGGACCCACCCGGCAAAGGGATATGCCAGGCCTCCAGGGGTCGCTATCATGAGGTAAGGGTCAGTGTTGGAGATGGCGGGCAGACGGAAGGACCAAGGAGGCCCGAAGGACTGGCTGGCCAGGGAGAGCAGAGGAGCAAAAAAAAAGTGAGTAAAAACCAAAATGTTTCACACAAATCAGGTAATCTGTGCAAAACGTTGCATCTTTTTACCCACTGTTGCTATTTTTAAGTACATGTAAAATAAAAAATATTGTAAGCATCCTACTAAGGTATAAGAGCTTTTTTGCAGGTTTTTTTTGCCAAGTCCTTTGTCGTAAATGGTTGGCATTGGTTTAATTGCCTGTGTGCGCCAATGCCCCTTCTGAGTTACCTGGATTTTTACAGTTACGGTTTCTAATAGTAATAAGTAAGGCCTTCCAAATTGGGCCTTATGATGACAGGGTGGAATAGGACCCTGTTCCAGCTGTTATGGAGAAAGTGTTTCAAAGCAAGGATCTGTTCTGTCCTTTCCCATTCGTCCATCTGGTTGCACAACCAAATTTTCCTATGAGACCTAGGATTTGATTACCCCTACAGTCTCGCAATTCTTCGCCTCTCACTGTCTCAGTCCTCCCTTGCTGTCTTGTCTGTTCCTCCCTGGCATATCTGCAGATGCAAAATATACGCAAATCATTATGTGAAAATATAACTGATATTGGGGTCCCTTTGTTTACAAATTATATAGTGTTAGTGTTGAAATGTATATAATTATAGTTTGAGATGATTGCAAAAAGCTATTGTAAACTCAAGAGGTAACCTGAGTGCACGTTTTAAACCTTTTGCAGAAGAGCTGTGGAAAAGGGGCCTCAGGGGGAAGATTCAGGGGAGAAAGGAGGAGGTGCTACTTCACTGAGAGGGTGGAGGAGCCATGGAATGCACTGCCTAGGGGGCTGGTGGAGGCAGAGACAGTGGAGGGGTTCAAGAGGGGGTGGGACAGGTACAGGGGAAGGGTTCTGGAAGCAAAATCCAATGCAGCAAGAATATCCGGAACTGGGAAGGGAGAAGCCAGAGAAGGCGAGGGGGACAGCAAGGTCAGCACCCAGGTTGGGGACTGACCAAACGAGCAGACACGAAAGACCGTTAGGCCTATTCTGCTGGCATTTTAGTATGTTAGCTCAGGGATACACTGTTCTAGATGCACCTGCCTGATACTTACAAGAACAGGATGCTTGTTAAGAATGGGGGTTGGAAGGACTTCTAAGAAAGCTGTGCTGCAACTGCTAGAAAGAGAAGAAAAAAGGACACAGAGATTGAAGGAAAACTATGATGGATGTTCTCTATTTTATTTTGCCTTTGTAAATAGTTATACTGAACAAGTTTATTTTTTTATGTTACTGCTAGTGTAAATAAATGTTTTTGGTGAATTCTACAACTGCTCCTGGTTTTCCTATGCTTCCTGACCTGTGCCTCAACACTTATGAGTCAGATAATGCCCCAGGTGGGTAAGCTCCCAGTATCTGACCACTGTAGTAAGGTCCGATAGGCAGAGCTTTTTTTTCTTTAATACTGACCAAATTCTATCTTTGATAACATGTTTAAATCAGCCTGTGAACTGACTCACAAGAGCAGAGACAAAAGCGAAGGTCCAATACTTACACATAGTTTTCTGTGGGTAAATTTGGTGGTGGTGGTGGGGGAGGGTCAAATACAGTATAGATTTAATCTACCATTACTGAAATCATACCCATCAATTATGTCCCTTAGTTTCAGGGATGGATCTGATTTTACAACAAAAAATCTTGCTCTTCCTCTCCTGGTGCTATGAACAGTAACCCTCTTATGGTTATACAAGATGCCTTTCTTGGGTGCTTTGGATTGGAGAATTGCTAAGTGGAGCAGTTCTGGCACATAATGGACTTAGGAGTACCTGGAATATTTCAAAATAAACAATCCTGGAGCGCACTATCTGAACCTCCCTGGCGGACCATGTTGGACTCTGTGAGGGCCATGGATGCTAAAACAGAGAAAACTTTGGCAAAACTGGAAGTGCATGATGCTGCCTTTACTTCTTTAAAAAGTACCGTGGCAGATGCTGACAAAAGATCAGAGGAACGAGCTACCGTGGCCCTTTTAACTACAGAAAATCAACAACTGCATGGGCGGCTGGAGGCAGTAGAAAATGGTCTCTGAGCGGGGAATATACGCCTGGTGGGATTACCTGAAGGAGTGGAGGGTGTTAAGTCTTTTGGAGTACTTGAAAACTTGGATGGCAGACGCTCTTAATTTGCCCGAGAAGTTCAACTGGTCCACCTCCATCAGGCCTACAGAGTGAACTCGAAAGTGCGGCCTATGGATTAACCAACCTCGGACTGTCCTGCTAAAAACTGTGGAATTGGAGGTGCGGTATACATTTATATCAGCAAGCCCAGATGGCATACCTTACTGACGTTCAGGTGCAGGATGTAAAATTATTTCCTGATCTCTTGTTTCAAACGAGACCCCGAAGAAAGCAATCTGATGCCATAGTGCATTCATTTCTTCTCCCTGCCTATCGGGGACAGGGACAGTAGCTCAAGCTGTGGACCCTGCAACACGAGCAGACTTGATGGACCAAACTGCCTTCTTCTGCTGGCTTCTTCATATGTTCCTATGAATTGGGTCTGACTGAAGCCTGGGGACTCAAAGCCAGAGGCCAGGAATTATACCCATTGGTCTACACCCTTTCAGGCCTACTCCAGACTAGACTTGATGTTTGTCTCTCCAGAGTGGGCTCACACTCTTGATAGGTTCACCATACTTCCCAGAACACTATCTGACCACTCTGTTGTCAGTGTGGAACTACTACTCTCCTCTGCTTTTAAAAATTCATAAAATATCTATGTAGCTTGACTCCCTTTTCTTCCTCACTTCCCCACAGAAGTCAGTACTGGCCCTGGGACAGGAATTAGATGGCTGTGGGCAGGTTTCTGGCTATAAAATGAATGTGGACAAGTTGGAGGCGCTGATTTTGGGTGAGACCTTTCCTGAAGAAATCTTAGCAAGCTTCCCATTTACATGGACCACCAACAATTCGGTACGCTACTTGGGTGTAAAATAACCCCTCATCTCTCCTCCCTCTTCAGACTAAATTACAATAAACTTTAGGCAGAGGTAAAGGCTGACTTGGCAAGGTGGAAGTTCCTGCCACTCACTCTGGCAGGCAGAACAGCCATCTTCAAAATGAATATTTTTCCACGGTTCTTATTCTAAGCCCTGCCTATCAATATCCCAGAACCATTCTGGAAACAAGTAACCAAAACCATATGGGTTTTGTTGGGGGTGGGGGCAGGCAGACACAGGACCACCAAAAAAGTACTCTCCCCCCCTCGGGGCAAAAAGGGAGGCCTGGCAATGCCGGACAAGAGACTACTACTGTGAAGCCAGATTGCTCCAGTAGGGACTTGGACTAAATAAAGTAGAGAGACAGGGTGAAGGGAGCGGGAGATGGCGGCACAGCCTCGCTTTGCTCTTCAGCATGCTCCCCTGACGCCATCGGTCTGGGGGAAGACAGTAAACCTGCAGACTAGGCACACATTAATAATGTTAACAAGAGCACATAAGCTCACGCAAACTCCAAATGAAGTAGGCCCCCTCACCGCCATAATTGGGGATCCTGGGTTCAGCCCTCCCCAAACAGATCAAACATTCTCCAGGTGGAACAGACTTTATTTGGCAAACTGTCATTCCTTAATTTATTTTACATTTTTTCATTTAGTGACTTACAAACAAAATACGGTCTCCCCATACAGACTTTCACAGATATCTACAGCTCCAACACTATATGCAAGAGAAACAGGGTGGCACACGTAGACAGAGAATTGACCCCTTTAGAGAATTTCCTCTACTGGGCGAAACCGCTCAAGGAAGAGCAGTTAGTGTCAGATGCTTATAAAGCCCTTTTAATTTAAGCGCTCAGATGTTGCATGCTATCAGGGTTAAATGGGAGGAGGCAGAGCGTCCATGCATTCCCCGGTAGGGCCGGAAGCCAGCATACCATTACTTTGTATGCTGCTGATATTTTGCTCTTTGTCACTAGGCCTGAGTAGTCAGTGCCGGCCCTGTTGTAGATTATAGACCAGTTTGCCTCTTTTTCAGGGTATAAACTTAATATTCATAAGTCCAAAAGAAAAAATTACTCACCTTAGTAATTGCTTTTCTTCTCATGGAGTCTTGCTATATTATAACAATAGCAGTCAGCCACTGCAGCTGAACTGCCCCGGAGAGGAAGGAGTTAACTCCAGAAGATCTGGAGTTCTACAGCGCGAGGGCGCTGTGCCCAAAGCTCTATCTGGCAGTTTCAAATGAAACTGTCAGATCTTTCCAAGCCAACATCAAAGGACGGAAAAAAGTCTGTGTGGAAAAACTACACTAGCCTATGGCTACCTACTAGTAATAATAACAACAATATAAACAAAGAAACACAGAACCATAATAACAAAAGATTGATAGTATTATAGTTCGTTTCTCCTATGACAAGCACATATGAACCCCCCTTCCCCCCAAGACTCAAGTCCAAGAAGGGGGCAATAAAAAATAACCTAAATGAACAATCTAGATCCCTAACCCAAAGGAAAACAGGGTTAGGGGAAAACTAAAATGGCATCACACAGTGCTTGCACCAATTTGCCACCTCTACCCAAGTAGGAGTTCTGAGAGGGGCAGGAGGGAGGGTGGTTATAATATAGCAAGACTCCATGAGAAGAAAAGCAATTACTAAGGTGAGTAATTTTTCTTCAAACACCATGAAGTCTTGCTATATTATAACAATAGCAGATTACACAGCAGTACCTCCATGGAGGAGGGTCAGAACCTACTTAGGAAATAGGCTCTGAAGCACAGCTGTGCCAAACCGAGCATCTCTCCTGGACTGACATCCAGGAATAATGCTTAGTAAAGAGTGTGAACTGTCTTCCAGGTAGCAGCTTGACAAATCTCCAGAATAGGAATGTCTCTAGCAGCAGCTAGACGCAGCTCTACCCCTGGTGGAGTGGGCCCTCAATCCTGAGGGGTACTCTACCAGTTTCTGATAACAAAATTGATACAAGAGACAATCCACCTTGCAATTGTTCTCTTAGTGGCAGGTTTCCTTGCCAACCTCGCCATAGGTAAGAAACAGTTGAGAGGATTGAACCCTATGACCTCTGGTGCGCCTAGATAGTAACTTAATGCCCTTTGACATCTAAGCTGTGCAGTCTCCTCTCACCTGAGGAAGAATGCTCAGTGAAAAATACTGGGAGGAGATAGATTGATTCAGGTGGAAATCAGAAACCACCTTAGGCAAAAACTTTCTATTAGTCCTAAGGACTACCTTATCTCTGTGGAAAGAGATAAAATCTTCTTCCACTGACAGGGCCTGTAACTCACTTATGCGTCTGGCAGAGGTGATAGCTACTAGAAAACAGTTTCCAAGTTAAATACTTGAGTTCTGCTGAAGACAGAGGCTCAAAGGGGTTGCATTAACTGAGCAATGCAAATATTCAGGTCCCAGGCGGGAGCTGGTTCCCGAAGGAGGGTTAGTGTGAAGTAACCCTTTAAAAAACTTGAGAACACAGGGTGAGAAGAAAGGGAGGCAGGCTTCCCTGCTGACACAAAAGCAGAGACAGCTGCCAGATGAACCTTCAGGGTAGCTGGTCTAAGGCCTAAGGAATTCAGATGGACCAAATATTCCAGAAGAATGGGAAGATCAGCAGATTCTGGGGTAATCTGCCTCTCAGAGCACCAGATGGAAAACCTCTTCCACTTAGAATTATAAGTGGCCCTAGTGGAAGGCTTCCTTGAAGCCTTTAAAATATCCACAACACCTTGAGAAAGGTGTAATCAAGCAAATTCTAGCTCCTCAAGAGCCAAGCCTTGAGGTGGAGGGACTTGAGGTCCGGATACACACCTCCCCTGTGCACAGGCCAGTAAGTCGTGAACTCTGGGCAGGCTCAGGGCAGGGTGGACTGCCAGGGACAGGAGCAGAGGGTACCAGGGCTGTCTGGCCCCAATCTGGAGGCAATCAGAATCACTCTGCAAGGTTGAGATCTGATTTTCACTAGTACCCTGAAAAGGAGAAAGGGGGAAGGCACAGGAACTCCCTTTCCAATCCAACAGAAAGGCATCCAGAGGACTGAGCCCAGTACTGGAGGCCTGCAGCAAAAAGAGGAAGTTGGTGGTTGTCTGGGGCCACGAAAAGATCTATCTGAGGAGTGCCCCAACTGGCAAAGACAGACCCCAGTACTTGTGGATTCAGAGCCCATTCGTGATGGCCCTGAGAAATTCTGCTGAGGGTCCGCCAGCACATTGTCCTTCCCTGGGAGATGAACCGCTATCAGGGAGGTGTCTAGGGAATAAGCCAGAGACCACAACTTCATTGCTTGGTGCACAAGGCTGAAGGCCGAGTGCCCCTGCTGATTGATGTACCACATTGTGGTGGTATTGTCTGTCCTGACTTGAACCACTTTGTTCTGGACAGAATCTGAAAAGACCCAAGAGCTAAAAGACAGCTCTGAGTTCCAGAAGATTGATGTGGAGCAGAGATTCCTGAGGAGACCACACTCCCTGAGTGGTAAGGTCGCCAGGTGAGCCCCCCACCTAACAGGGAGGCATCCGTGGTGAGGGTGAGGGAGGAGAAATGGAATGAAGGAACCCCTTGTTTCAGATTGCTTTGATCCTGCCACCAGTGTAAGGCCAGGATCAGGGTTTGAGTAACTGGGACCAATTTGGTAAGGGGTCCTTCCTCTGAGACCAATAGGCCTCAAATGGAACTGAATGTCCCTCATCTGGAATCTTGCTCCCTGCACAACAGCTGTGGAAGCAGCCATGTGCCGAGGAGTTGCAGAAAATGCCTTGCTGGTGAGAGACCCAGGGGTAAAGGAGGATGCCAGAGGCGATGAGTCTGTCCACCCTTTCCGAGGAAGAAAGGCCCTGGCTAACCTTGTGTTCAATTCTGCGCCTATGAAAGTTAGGGCCTGAACTGGTTCCAGAACTGACTTTGGTAAGTTTACAGGAATCCCAGAGAAGTGAGAAGCTGCTGGGTGACTTGCAAGTGGGATTTCACCTGACCTGGAGACTGACCCACAATGAGCCAGTCGTCCAGGTAGGAAACACAACAACCCTTGCCTTCTTAAATGAGCCACTACTACAGCGAGACATTTTGTAGAATACCCTTGACAGAGGTAAGGTCGAAGGGCATTGTCTGAACTGGTAGTGGCCTGAGGGCAGTTCAACCTGAGGTACCTCGTGGAAGGCCTGATCAGAACATGAAAATAGGCATCCTTGAGGTCCAGGGAAGCTAGCCAGTCCCCTGGCCTTAGGGAAGGCAATATCATTGCCAGAGTTAACATTTTGAACTTTGCCAGAATGGGCCGCCATTCTCCTGTCTTTTTTGGGGTAAGAAAGTATCTTGAATAAAGCCCCTTGCCCTGATGGCAAGGAGGAACCCTTTCCACTGCTTTGTAGACCAGAAGAGAAGAAACCTCTGCTTCCAAAGCAAGGGCTTCTGAAGGATTTGCAGGTGAAATGCCTGGCTCTCATCTTTGGAAAATATTTGAAGCTGAGAACCAGACCCTGGCCTATTACCTCCAGAACCCATCTGTCCGAAGCTAGGGACAGCCAGCTCTGGCTGAAATAGGCCAACCTGCCCCCACTGGTACAGGAGAATCGGCCCTGGGCACCCCATCAGGGTGCCTGCTTAGCAGCAGCCTTAGGCTGAGGGAGGGAGGCAGTCTGCGCGCCACGTCACCCCTGCCTCTGAGAAAAACCCCTCTGCGAGACAGCAGAGGAGGCTCTGAAATTGGTAAAAGGCCTGAAAAGGGTCTGCCCTGCCTCTGGGAGCATGCCTTTGTGGCATGGCATGCTTCTCCTTAGCCTGGGCACTTTTGTAGGTAGTTCTGTATTCATCCATCTTTTCATATAATTTTCTGTTTGCTCCCCAAACAGAGAATTTCACTACAGGAAAATCCATAGCCTTTGACTGAGTATCTTGGGACAGATTAGTGCATCTAGAGCCATGCCACCCTACGGAAAGCTACAGAAGTGGCCATGACCCTGGAGGAAACATCATTAACATCAACAGCAGTGAAATTGAACTTTAGAGGCTTCAATGCCATCAGCAGCCACCTGTTCCAACTCACTAGCCAGCTGGCCATGGGCCTGTAGGCTAACTGCAATACTGTGTCCCACCTAGATTTCTGATATCTAGCCATAAGCCATATAATTTGCCTGCCTGAGTCCCAAAGAAGCTGCCATATACTGTTTCTTGCCATGGCATCAATCTTCCTAGAATCCTTATCAGGAGGATGTGAGGCCAGAGGAATATTAGCCTTGTCACAGGCTGCAGCTTGTACCACACTACATGACTACACTGCTCAATAAGGAAGTCTGTATCCGAGCCTGACAAAGTATACCTTCTGTCCATTTTTTTATCTACAGGAGGGACAGAATGAGATTTTTAAAATCTTTGTTGTTTGCTTCCTAAATGACTTATGCAAAGGAATAGACAACCTCCTAGACTCTGGAATATCCATCATTTCCACATAATCAGGCTCCTCTGCTCATCCACAGCCTCCTCTAAAGGAAGCTGGAGGGTTTCTGCAACCTTTGTAAAAAATAAAGAAGAAGGGGACTCAGACAGAATAGGAGAGAGATTCTAAAGGTCTGTCTGGAGAAATGCCGGTTCAATGGGCACGTCCAGACCCTCCCAGCCACATATATTGATCAAATTCCTCCTCCCTCCTGTGGTTCATAAAATCCTCAACTTCAAAATCCTGAACCACTGGGACTGAGCAGAACCAACCTTTACCAACTGTTGGTGGTTCTACAGATCCCTGAGACAGTGACTGGACAATCTGAATGGCTTTAGCTATCTCTGCAGCAGTTGGAGACACAATTCTGGACTCCAAACCTCCTGATTTCTTGTCTTTTTACTTGGGACTGGTTCCTCTGAACCAGTCTTCCTTTGCCAGGAAGTCTAGCCCTGGTCAGAGGCACTCCCTCTGGTCCAGTGGGTACTGAACGGGCTGGCCATCCAGGTCAGCGGACTTTTTGGCCTCTCGTTCCCTGAGCCAGCCCAATCTCTTCTCCAGGGTGGCTGCAGGGAAATTTTTACACACCTGGCAGTCTGACAGGAGGTGGTCAGCCCCCAGACAATAGACACAAGTGGTGTGTGGGTCAGCCTTGGCAAAGGCGTCCCCACAGACATCAGTGTTGAAACCCAGTGGGCCCGGTTTTTCTTTTGGGTTTCTCAGACATAATGCCAGCCTAACCAAAAACTTGCCCTTTTGATGGCAGTGCCAGGCAAGACATCCTTATCGGTTCCTAACCGTGTCACGGTATTTGAAAACCGTAATAATTTTGTTTTTTAGAACCGGAGTAAGAACCGGGAACCGCACTCTAAAACCCACAGTACAGTTTTTAAAAAGGCAGAAAAAAGCATCGGGTTCAAAACCGAACCGATAATTAATTTTCCACACAGACTTGAATTTTTTGTACTTACGGTTACCAGATAGAGCTTTAAGAACCGAAATGCGGTAAAAATAATGACTTTTTCCGGTTCAAATGAACCGAAAACTACTCTCTTGAACAGAGAATGAACCGAGCTGAAGGAGCTGATCTCCAGAGCGACTGTTCAGTGAAGCGGAGTAAAGAATCTGACAGTTTCATTTGAAACTGCCAGATAGAGCTTTGGGCACAGCGCCCTCGCGCTGTAGAACTCCCAGATCTTCTGGAGTTAACTCCTTCCTCTCCGGGGCAGTTCAGCTGCAGTGGCTGACTGCTATTGTTATAATATAGCAAGACTTCATGGTGTTTGAATTCTATTTTTAGATAGGTATGGGGGAAGGAATAACAAGCGAACTTTGGGCCTGAGGAAGGTAGAGAAGTTGTTTCATTTACCTGGGAATCCGGGTGAGACTGGAGATTGGGGTACTGTACAGACTAAACTATACCCTGCCATTTGAGGCAACTGTCAAAGACTTGGCTAGGTGGAAGGCACGCCCTATCTCCTGGCTGGGGAGAATTAATTTACTTAAGATGAATATACTTTCATGAATTTATTTATCGTACAGATTGGAATTACAAAACTTTGACTCACAGACTCCTTTACAAAGGCTCCATGTCAAGTCAGGGTTTTATTCAACTCTAAAAACTGATTAGCGTTTTGCTCATAAAAGTTCTAAAACATTGTGAAAATGCAGAGCACTTGCCTCACTGTGTTTAACAAACATAACACTTCTAGAAAACCTGTATAAATGCTTTCTGTACAGTTAGTATAGTCCCAAGAAAAAAACCGCTAATCAATTATTTAAAACCCTGCAAGTTAAGGCATAGTACAAAACAGATAGTACACTTGAGAATAGAAACAGGATACAGGATAATTCTGAGGGTAGCGCAAGTACCCTGCATCACAAAAAGTACATTAAGTTTAGTAAGACAATAATTATACAATGCAATATTATACAGTATTCTGGTAAAGGCAATCAAGGTGATACACAGAATACAGGATAAATTCAGGGGGCAGCCATAGTCCCCAGCGTCAACAAGCACACAAATATGGGAAAAACGTTATAGTACAAACGTTCAGGTAAATACAATCCGGAGCAAGCAGGTCAGTTAGGGGTAGAAAAATAGGAAGAGGGTTAAGGGTAGATGACAGAAAGGAACATATTTAGAAGGTAGTAAGCAGCGACAGGAATTAAAGGTGTTGGGTGCAGTCACAGACAGAGGAAATGAGGAGTAGCTCCCAAAGACTGGATTTGAAGGGGCCAAGTTTGCGTTCCGAGGAGATAGCTCTCTCCCCCCCCCCCACTCCTCCTATCCTCCCTTCTCATGACCCTTACCCTCCCCCGTACCTGTCCCAGCCTCTCGTAAAGCTGCCCACTGTCTTCAACAAGATTACCTTTTCTGGCAGCACATTCCAAGTGTCCACCACCCTCTCTGTGAAGAATTGCTTCCTGACCTCCTTCCTAAACCTCCCACCCTCCAGCTTAAGACCCCTCGTGTTATGGCTGCCACTCAGCTTAGAGACTCTCCTTATCAACCTTATTTATCCTTTTCAAGTACCTGAAGGTCCCAATCATGTCCTCTCTCTCTCTCTCCTGTCTTCCAGGGAGTACATGTTCAGTGCCCTCAACCTCTCCTCGTATGCCTTACCCTGCTGACCAGCTATCATCTTTGTTGCCCTACTCTGGACCTTCACCAGCAGGTTAATGTCCTTTTTGAGGTGTGTGCACCAGTACTGAACTCCATACTCTAGATGCGGCCTTACCAGTGACCTGTACAAGGGCAGTATAATCTCCTCTCTCCTACTATTGATCCCCCTAGCTCTGCATTCCAGCATCTTGTTCACCTTTGCTGCTGCTTTCTTGCACGGTGTGGAGTGAGTCAGGTCAATAGTGATCATCACTCCCAGGTCCTTCTCCTCCTCTGATGCAGCTACTTTGACTCCACCCAGGTAGTGCTCTGTCCTAGGATTCCTGGCTCCAATATGCACAACTTTGCATTTCCTGGCATTGAAGCCAAGCTGCCAGTTCCTGGACCACCTCCCTAACTTTTCCAGATCCCCTGAATTCCAGAATTCCCTGGCCAGATATATCAGGCACTTCACAGCAGGGCCCCTCTGCTCCGTATGACCTCACCGACTTTTCCATTCATGGATCAAATACCATAATGAACCCCCTCCCCCAAAATGATGAAAAGTTTACCTGGAGGAGGGGCAAACCTCAATATTACATGCTTCAAGAATTGCACATTCTCCAATTCTTGGGTAAGTGCATATAGATATATATATATATACAGAAAATGGAACAAGGAACTGAGAGGTAAGCCCCCCCGAGGAGTAGATATCTGCCTATGGGATTTATATGCTTCTCCTCAACCTCTAGTGGACAAATGCTTATGAATAACGGTCGCCACCCCTCTCCTATGTGGATGCTCATGGTATGCCTGACTCACCCAATACCTGTTTAACTTCTCACTCTCTGATTAGGACAAGTGTGTCTCCTGTAGGAAGATCATTTCTGCTTTTTGTTTATTCAGCTCTGCAAGCACCCTGGTATGTCTGATGGGGTTGTTTAGGCCCCTAACATTATAACATACTAACGTACTAAAAGCCAGCAGAATAGGCCACATGGTCTGTCTTGTCTGCTCGAAAGCCAGCAACCTAATGGCTGCTCGCCTTACCACCCCCCAGCCCCCGAGAGGGTCTTTAGTTTCAGTTTCTCCTTGTACCTGTCCCACCTCTTCTTGAAGTCTTCCACTGTGCCCTCCTCCACCAGCCTCCCAGGCAGCGCATTCCATGGCTCTACCACCCTCTCAGTGAAAAAATGCTTCCTATACTCCCCCTGTAGTCCCCCAGTTATATGTGACTATTTTTTTTTTTTTTTTAAACCACAGTGCACTATAAACTGGACAACAAATAACATGTTTACATCTGTAACTGTACACGAAATCCAAAGGAAAAAAGCTTTCTTCTGGCTCCTACTGCACCCTGACCACACAAAAGCTCTCAACTAGAAGCCAGGGGAAGAGCCCAATTTTTGGGGTCTTACGATGAACATGCACTTCTGAGCCACCAACCATCTTAGCTCCCTCCATGGTAACTCAATATTGTGCACCTCCTTTAATTTAAGGACTGTGTATTCAATTAACTTCGTTTTTCTCCCCACCTCCCTTCATGAATACAGGGCTGCAGGCCCAGCCCAGCAGCCGACTAAGGAACCTGGTACAAGGCATGGCCTCCTTACATTTGGAAACATCTTGGTCATTCATGCTGTGAGAGCACTCTGTTCCATTCACTCTCTCTCCACACAGTAATCACCATGTTGTCCCCCTCATACCCGCATTTATGCCATATAAGCAGCTGAAACAACCAGCACCTACCCTGTCACAGCAGAATCCACCAAGAACATTAATCTATATGGCCAAGCTGAAATTTGCATTTCCCTCACTGCGCCCAGGGATGCCTGGCTCAATCAGTTGGAATCCGCGAGAGCTACTGGGCCCCCTGGTTTCTGAGAGAAGCACATTTAGAAATATCTGAAATCGGAGCCTCTGGTTGTATAAATGTGGTTTAGGAGGATTCCCTCTGTCACTGCTGTCAAACTGGGCAACTGGCTATAAATATGGGGGATTTCAATGAGGAGGAACCGCCATCTCTGCCTTCCCAGCCAGCCACTGCATTATCTAGCAACATGAGATGCGTGATTATTACTGTAAAGAACCATTTGAGAGGCACATCCAGGGGGAAGTCAACATCTCATGACCCCGTTTCCTCACTGCCACTTAAAGCTAGACTCCCACCACCCACATCGGAATCTCCCCCCCCCACTGCCCAGTCATCAATACAAGTGATCCCCAACCAACAACACTGATAACCAATAAAACAGAACTACATCAAAACTAACCATGATACTTTGCCCTTTAGAGATTTAAGTAACAGAGTCGATGCTTAGACTGTTCATGTATCCAACATGGTCCTGATATCAGCAAACATCCTCAGTCTTTACAAAATCTGTCCAGGTATGTTACCAGAATTCTGAGCCTCAGGATGTCGAGGTACAGGTTTAAAGACCATTTTAATCTACTGTATTTAAGCGAGTTGTGTTGCTGGGTAGCTTTACGATTTTTTTCCTGCATCCGGGGTCGAGGTTGTGAGCTAGTTTTTACAGCGTTGTTTTTGCTTCTTTGAGGGTCCGGAAGAACAGTGGGCCCTCCGGTAAAAAGATCTCTTCATCTGTGCCGGAGTGAAGAGGTGCATTTTAATATATTGGGTACTTAGATGTTTAATTGCAAGGAGGACTCTGCTCTTTTGCTGTGTGAGTGCTGTATAATCATGGTCAAAATACAACTTTATACAGGACGACAATTTTTTTTCCTTTGACCACACTGTCCGGAGGATCCTTGTTTTGGTTCTAGTCTAAAAACTTAGTAACTACAGAACATGGATTTGCCTTGGGGTTGCTGGGCTTCCTCACCAGCCCTCTGTGTGCTCTCACAATATTTAGTGGCTCATCTGCAGTTAAGTCCAGTATTTCTACCAAGAAAGAAGCTAGAAATTGTTCCATTTGTCCTGTCTCCATATCCTCATGTAGCCCACATAGTTTGAGATTGTCTCTCCAGGAACAGAGCTCCTGGTCACCAAGTTTTTCTGTTCGTTCTCTCTCCCTTTTGAGCAGATAGGAGGGCCTTATCTCGTTTCTCCACCGTCTCTGCTGTGTCTGTTAGACCAGTTTCCAGATCCGAAGTTCGATGTGTGACCTCCTGTAACCCTCTGGACATGTCAGAGATAGCTTTCTCCATTCTGTCATGGTATTGTTAATTTTGTTTCAACTTGTGGAACAGACATTGGAGAGGTAACAGTAAACGATTCTATTCCTTCCTCGTCACTACTGTCACTTTGTTGGCCTGATGCAGTCATGGTAGAGTGGCTTCAGCTAGCGGCCCTGGTGTCTCACTGGTCCATCACATTGGTTGGCTTAACAAGACCGCCCCCAGAGCAGAGACCTGAAATCGCGAGGTGGCCGGCTGCAGCCCTTTGATAAATCCTTCTTGAAGGAATTGAAGCAGAATAGGTAATGATATTGACTGGTTTGTTGTTCATCAGGATTGAAACCCAAACAGGAATCTCCACCAAATCCTGTAGTACACTTTGGAGGAAGAAGTGAGACATGAGTAAATCATCATCTCAATCATGGGAGCTGTATATCCTAGCTCTTTGAGAGCTTCCTGCTCACTCTCCAGGCCGAGAAGGACCAGTTGCGCAAGACTGGGATGTAGCACAGGGCCTTGATGAAGACGGTCTGGGCTGATTCGAAAAATTATAGGTGGTTGCACTTGACCGGAGAATCAGAAGGTGGAACCATGAACCACTGGGCCAGTGCGGGCAGACTAGTACCAGCTCTGCCCGATCAAGCGCTACTTTGTGGAGAACTCTGGATAGGAGCGGTATGGGGAAAAGGCATCCAGGAGACCGTACTGACCCCGTTTAGAGAAACTGCATCCTGAGCCACCACTAGTTCAGCCTTGGCTAGGGAGCAGAATTGCCTGAGTTTGGAGTTTTGCCGGCAGGCGAAAAGATCTACAGGAGGACAGCCCCAACTGTTCTGTGAGGACTTGGAAGGCGCTGCCCTTCAGCTCCCATTCCCCCAGTAGGAAGTCCTTGCGACTGAGCCAGTCTGCAATGATGTTCTCCTGACCTGGAATGTACACTGCCCTCAGGCTTGCGAGGTGATGTTCGTCCCATTGAAACAGTAGAAGAGATTCCCTGAGCATCCACAAACTTTTTGTGCCACCCTGATTACTGATGTAGGCCACTGATTCTCATTTGGCGTGAAAGCCCCAACTTGTGACCTCTCATGATATTGGTCCTCAGTCCACCAATGAATGGAGGCCCTCATCTGGTGAGAAATTGGAATCTTTTGGTCCTGGTTGTGTCTGGACTGGGACTACAGTCTGAGGAATATATATATATACACACACATACACACACACACACACACACACACACACACACACACACACACACACACACACACACATATACACACACATACATACACACACACACCCCCATCCCTATTTCTTTTAGAGCAGAGGGGAATTTCAAGGTGGGCTGAGCCCCAAATTGCGGGAAAAACTCTTGCTAGGAACGTGGGCCAGTCTGTATAGCATGCAAGGCTGAGACTGGAACCAAACAGAAAAAAAGAGATTTTGTAATGCTGCACTTGTCCACCATTGAGGATATCCAAAGTGAAAAATTAAAATTAGACTTACAGTCTAATGTCTTCAGCCCTACCATGAGGAGACAAAGCTCTGCTACAGAGTACCTGCTTTTTGGAAGGCAGGACATAAACTGATGTGCACAGGAAGTGGAGGGGAGGATATCCAGGCTGCAGAGTTTTCGTTCCTGCCTGCATGATAGCATCAGAAGGTACAGCCATCAGTATGGAAGCCCAGAGACCAGCTTAGGAGAGAGAATAATGTTCCCCCAACATAGGCAGGTGGCTAATTCAAGGGGAAGGGTAATTATGGAAGCAGATCTTTATTTGCCGTTTTGTTTTTAATTGTCATCCCACAACCCCAGATATTCCTTCCCAACAGTGCCTTTACAGCTTATTTTCAATTTTAAGTCGCCATCTATCGAACTAGATTTTCAGGCTTTGAGTGAAAAGCCCACACAACAGACAGAGCTTTAGCAAAAATATACATAAAAAAATGTTAAGCAGAAAATGTCAATAAAATACATTCTTTACATTCTCTCCCTTCCCGAATAGAGCCATTTTTTTCCCACCACTCTACAGCTCATGACCCTTCTTCCCAATACTGCTGCAGCTTATTTCTAATTTTTGTGCTCAAGTCCCCTTCTCTGAATACCGAGTCAAAACTGGTGAAACAAAAATTGTGGTGTAGAGTCAAGCCCTACAGCACAGCAGCGTGAGTGTCTACTTAGCTCACGAGAGCTTCTTTAGACTGGCAACATTAGAAAAAACAGCTTACTGGATACCCTAGGCTGGCAAACTACCAGGCTGTTAATGACAATCCATTAATTCTCACAGACCAGGAAACTACTAATTCTGTTGCGCCAACCAGAATGGAACTAACTCAAAAGTTTGTACTTCATAAGTTGGGTCCTCCACCAACAGTAATCGCCATACCTTAGTGTGATAGCATACATACTGTACAGTACACAACCACAACAAAAAAACATTATGAAGAAGGCTTTAATATGTATGCATTAAAATAAAATGTGTTGTACTATGTTTGATACATGATGAAGAGAAAAAAGTGGAATCTACATATCACAGCTTAAAATTCAGGGGTGGCAGATAGTGCATTCTGCACTACTTTTGTGGGTTTCCGGCTATTTTTTGTCACCACCAGCAGAGAGTCCCATGCAAAACACTGTACTGCTTCTATGTACTTCTCTGCATTGGATGCCAAAAAAATATACACAGAAGGCAATGCAGAATCGGACTGGAGCTTTCCTTTTGTGAGTTTGCTACGTAGCGCACCTAAACGATCTTGCGAAAAAGTGGAGCACCAATAGAAGATTCAGCCAGCCTCTCTGACAGCAGACAAGGAGTACCAAGTCAAACTATCACTCAATACCTTCAGCGTTGGATCAAGCCATTTGTGTGCCAAAGCGGTCGACCAATGGAGAGACAGCGAGATTCCACATGCAGCACAAGTGGGAATCATTTCAGTGATCACAACTAACAAACTAGAAAAGAAAACCTTTTAGTTTATTTAGAAATGAAAAAATAAATAAAACACTAATTACAGCAGCAGAGACTGGGCAGTTCGGGATACAAGCAGGACAGAGACTTCTGTGAGCAGAGGCAGTGTCCACACCTTAGCAGCCTGAATGACATCTAAAAATAATATCAGGTGAGTAACAAAAGAAATTAAAGGAACAGTCAGCATTCAATAGTTTCACCCCCTTAAATGTGGGCTGTTCTAATTTGCATTTTGTGTGCAAAAACCTTTTTTTTTTTTAAACTTACAGTCTACTACAATGCAGTAAATTGTATCAGACAGATTCAAATGCTTTCCAGTCCCGCTGTTCTTCCAGGGCCAAGTACACTCCTCTGTGACTACTTAGCCCAGAGAGCATGGTGAAACCAGCAAACAAAATAGAAGAGCTTTTAAAAACTATAGTATACACTTCAGGTGACTTGAATCTCCCACTGTAGCAGCCCTCCTCTGATGTCACCTGCAGGGGATTCTGGTATTTTTAGTTACAGGAACTGTCAACTTACAAGTCAGCAATATCAGTCTGACAGCAACATCACTCTGATACAATCTACAATACTGCAGTAAACAGTAAGGAAAAAAAAAAACTTTTTGTGCATAAAGTGCAAACTGGGACCAGATCCACATTTGGATGTGGGTCTCTCTTAATGTCAAATGTTCCCCTTTAATGCTCTGCCACTCATCAACTACAACAAGGCAAGTGCTCTATTTTGAGGTGGCTACCTGAACTAGTGAAACAAGGAGTGCACAACTAAAGGGGGACATAGGTAGCACCAAGAAACAAACAAAAGAGGAAGGCAAACCGGGCAATGGCTGTATGGGAGGCGTGGGCATCTTGAACTACTGAAATGAGGGACAGGCTTAAAGGAAAGATTTGGGAAACACCAAGAAAACTGACAAAGAAAGCAAACCAAGGGGCAAAAGCACTTTTCTGAGGACAGGCAGACTGGCTAGCACCAAGAAATGAGGAAATCTGAAAGTGAATTAAACTGCATTTAGTTGATGAGGAGGACTCAAGTTAGTTACTTAGACAAATCAAATAAAAATATTATTTTATTCTTTAGAGACACTTTGTTGAGAAGTGGAACTACAGGTGGGAAAGGGTAAGGTTCCATCACCTGAGTTAGGTCTCATGAAGAAGCTGCAATTAAGGTTTAGGCACCACACCACATGGGGTGTCCCTCTGCCAATCTGATAACTGTATCTTTATCATTATTCACAATGGCCTGGCTAAAAGTAAGCCAAGCAACGTTGGCACAGACAAATTACCTGAAAAAGGAACACACACAGATCAATTTAAGCCTGATTCGAGCCTCCAGAACTAGTACATGCACCAGAGTTCAACAAAGCAGCCAGTCTAGTAAAGTTAAATGCCAACCACGGGGGTTAATGATTTATAGTTTTGTTTTTTTTTTTTTTTGATAAAGACACTAGTCAGATTACCTATTCCGTTTGTAATAAGTGTGCAAGTAATGCTTTTAACAAACACATGCTACAAAACATCAACATTAATAAGACATTCGAGCAGCAGCACACAAACTAAATAATTAAAAAGAAAAATGGAGACTGAAGCAAACCGTTGGGCTATGGCAACTAATAAAGCTATTGCACACAGTGACGAACCACTGTAAGGGATACAGAGAAGAAAAAATTACTCACCTTAGTATTCTTGTTTCTTCTAAAGGAATCTTACTGTATCTGACTTGTGCAGTATGATCTCACCATAGGACTGCCCTGGAGCAGACATGGTTAATAGAACCTATGCAAATTATGGAATGCTAGGCTCGAGCTCTGTTTTCAAATCAATGTTCCTGGTAAACAACTCTAAACCATCAGATTCTTAGGAAGCATACACTAAGCAATTTCTGGATATATAATAATAATAGCAACAACAATAAGAAAAAACAACAGCCCTCCCTAATAATTTAAAAGGAAAAAAACTTGAGGAATTATTCTTCCTTCTGAAAGCTTGCCAAATGGCATCACCAAGACTCAAGTCACAGATGCCCAAAAACAAGACCATCCATACCTCCAGGTTTGCAACAACTCTACCACAGCTGTAGTGCAGTGACCACAGGTTTCTAGCAACGGGAGGAAGGGAGGGCGCTCAGAATACAGTAAGATTCCCTTAGAAGAAACAAGATTACTAAGGCGAGTAATTTTTTTTCTTCAAGCACCAGGAAATCTTACTGTATTCTGACTTATGCAGATTACCAAGCAGTACCTTTGGAGGTGGGCCTATAAACCTATTTAGGAAACAAGCTCTGTAGGACTGCTGTGCCAAACCTGGCATCTCCTTTGGCCTGGATATCCAAACAATGTTTGGTGAATGTGTGAACTGTCTTCCAGGTTGCAGCTTTGCAAATGTCCACTAGGGGAATATCTCTAGAAGCTGCCACAGAAGCTGCAGTACCCCTAGTTGAATGGGCCCCGAGGCCTGCAGGTGGTTACTTACCCACCTTGCTACAACAAAGCTGAATACAAGCCACAATCCATCTTGCAATAGATCGTTTTGTGGCAGGCTTCCCTTTCCCACCTCTCTCCATAAGTAAGGAAGAGTTGGGTCTGATCCTGTCTGTGACCCTTTGTGTGGTCAAGATAATAGCAGTGCCCTCTTTACATCTAGGCTATGCAACCTGCACTCACCTGAGGTGGCATGGTCTGTAAAGAAGACTGGCAAAGTAATACACTGGTTGAGGTGGAACTCTGATACCACCTTGGGCAGAAATTTTCTGTTCTAAGGACTACCTTGTCTCTATGGACAGCAATGTAACCAGGCTCTGTAGATAATGACTGGAGCTCACTGATCCTTCTGGCAGAAGTAATAGCTACCAGAAAGACTGTTTTCCAAGTCATATTTGAGGTCTGCTGTGGACATGGGCTCAAAAGGGGGCTGCATAAGCTGCGCAATGCAAATATTCAGATCCCACAAGGGGGTAGGGTTCCCTATGTGGTGGATGCAAATGTAGAAACCCCCTTAAAAAATGTCGAACACTGGGGTTTTGAAGCCAAAGAAGATGCCTTACCTGCTGATAAATAAGCTGAGACTGCTCCCAGGTGCACTCTCAAAGTGGAAATAGTTAAACCTGTGGAATGCAAATGGGCCATATAATCCAGGACTAGAGAGACACTAGCCTGGGTATGGTCCAAGCCCTTGCCCTGACACCAAAAAGAAAATATCTTTTCCATTTAGAGGCATAGGTTTTCTTGGTCAAAGGCTTTCAGTATATCCATGACTCCCTCAGAGATGCAAGTTTGCATACTCTAAGTCCTTAAGAGCCATGCTTTGAGTCTGAGGGACAACAGATTGGGGTACATGATCCTGCCCTGTGAGGACGACAGTAGGTTGTATTTCCTGGGGTGACTGATTGGCTTGGTTACTGACAATGATAGGAGCATGGAGTACCAAGGTTGTCTGGCCCAATCCGGAGCAATGAGGACCACTGAGGCTGGTTGAAGCCTGAGTTTGATTAGTACTTTCAGTAACAGAGGAAAATGAGGAAAAGCATACAGGAACCTCCCTGTCCAATCCAGCAAGGGTGCATCCAGAGGAACTGTACCCCTGAAAGGGGGCACGCAATAATACTGAGGGAGCTGATGATTGTCTGGGGATGCAAACAGATCCACCCTCTGGGGTACCCCATCTCCTGAAAATGGTCTGTAAGACCCGTTTGTTCAGTGACCACTCGTGGTGGTTCTGGTTTATTCTGCCGACAGCATCCGCCAAGACACAGTCCTTTCCTGGCAGGTGGACAGTTGAGAGGGATATGTTTAGGGAGTATGCCAAAGTCCAAATTTTCATTGCCTCTGTGCACAGAGGGGTTGACCTTGTGCCCCCTTGTTTATGTATTACATGGTGGTTGTGTTGTCGGTTCTGAACTGTACTACCTTCCCTCTGGATCTGAATGGCAAATGACTGAAGAGCCAAAAGAACTGCCCTGAGTTCCAACAGGTTGATATGCAGGAGAGATTCCTGCTTTGTCCATAAACCGTGAGCAGTGTGTTCCCCCCAGATGTGCTCCCCACCCCAGCAGGGCTGCATCTGTGGTTGACACCAGAGAAGGGACCTGTTGCAGAAAGGGTACTCCTTGTCTGAGGTTGCTCCTTTCTTGCCACCACTGCAGGGCTTGCAGAAGAGTGGCTGTCACTGGAACTAATTTTGAAAGAGTCCCTCTTCTGGGACCAGTGCTCCCTTAGGTGAAATTGGATGTTTCTCATCTGGAACCTTGAGCCTAACACGATAGCTGTGGAGGTCGCCATGTGGCCCAAAAACTGTAGGAAGTGCCTTGCTGTCCTGGAGACATGAAGTGTGAAGGAACTGGCCATCTGGATACGGCTGTCCACCCTGTCTTAGGGTAGGTAAGCCATTCCCTTCTTTGTGTCCAGTTCTGACTCTGTGAACTTTAGTAGCTGAACTGGTTCTAGTACAGATTTTTTGTGGTTCACCAAGAACCCGAGAGAGTGTTTTGTGTTATTGACAGAGCCTCTCTCACTTGCTGGTGTGAATTGCCTACTATGAGCCAGTCGTTTAGATGGGGGAACACTGCCACCCCTTAACGCCTCAGGTATGCCACTACCACAGCCAGACACTTTGTGAACACCCTTGGAGCAGATGTCAGTCTGAAAGGCACTGCCCTGAATTGGTAATGACCGGATGGCAACCTGAATCTGGGGTACTTTGTGTGACCTGACTGGAATGTGAAAATAGGCGTCTTTGAGATCTAAGGATGCTAACCAATCCCCCTGCCTTAGAGTAGGGAGTATAGTAGTCAGGGTGACCATCTTGAATTTTGGTTTTCTCAGATGCTTGTTTAGGTATCTGAGGTCTAGGATGGGTCGCCATTCCCCTGTTTTCTTTGTTGTGAGGAAGTACCTGGAATATAATCCCTTCCCTCTTTGGGAAAGAGGGACTGATTTCATTGCATTTAGGGCTGTTTCTGAGGGGGAGGAGGATTTGAAGGCTCTTGACCTCAGCTTTGGCAAGGCCTTGAAGCTGAGAAGTCGTCCCTGGCCCACCACTTCCAGGACCCACTTGTCTGTGGTGATGTTTTTCCACTCCTGGAAGTAATGGGCCAGCCTGCCCCCTACCAGAATTAGGGAAGGACCCAAACAGTCCCCTCAGGGAATCTGCTTGGACTGAGCTACAGGCTGAACAGAGGGGCTAGTGCGGCCATTACCCCTCCTATCCCTACCCCTGAAATATCCCCTGGACTGGTACTGGGGAAAAACTTGAGGCTGGAAGAAAGGCCTGTAAGGAGTTCTACATCTGCCACCCCTTGAATGGTGCTTTTGGGTGTTGGCAGCACTCTCCTTAGCTGCTGCACTTTGGTAGGCAGCCTTGTATTTGTCCATTATTTTCATATATGCCTGTTTGTTCCCCAAACAGACACACCAGGTCACAAGGGAAATCCATTGCCTCGTTCTGAGCATCGTGAGTCAGGTCTGCAGTCCTCAGCCAGGCAAACCTCCTCAAAGATCCAGAAGATGCCATTTGTCCGGATGCAGTGTTAACATCCACTGCCATCCTGAATTGCATTTTAGAGGCTTCAATGCCCCTTTTTGCAGCTTCCTCCAGGTCAGCAGCCATGGGAGGAGGGGCTGCATTGGCAATTTCCAGGACTGTGGACCATATGTTCTTTTGATACCTGGCTATATGCCATATAAGTAGCTTGTCTTATAGCCAGGGAAGATCCTAAGTAAGTGTTCTTTGCAATGGAATCCACCCTCCTAGAATCTTTTTCTGGGGGGTGGGAGGCCAAAGGAATGCCAGCTTTGTCACAAGCTGCAGCCTGTACCAGTCCTTCATGACTGGGATGCCAAAATAGAAAATCAGCCCCAGTCTTGGCTACCCAATACTTTCTGTCAGCCTTCCTGTCTGTGGGAGGAACAGAAGTAGGGTTTTGCAGTACCTTCATGGTGTGCTTTCTTAATGATTTGTGAAGAGGGAAGAGCAACCTCTTTGATGGTGGGACATGCATCATTTCTTTACAGTCCTCTTCCTCCTCATCCTCTATATCTTCCTGGGATGGGAGGTCGAGGGACTGAGCCACTTGCTTCATAAAAGCAAAATATGAGGTAAAATCCTCAGTTCCCTTATCAGGGGATCCCGGCCTATGAGGATCAGGGGAAATGTCAGGATCAATAGGTTCCCCATAATCCTCATCATCATCTTCATCAGGCTCCATCCCAAAATCATCATCCCCAAGATGATCTCCACCTTGGTCAGTTAAACCTTGGGTTGAATGTTAACTGGGAGTTTGGGTAACCGGTTGCTTCCCAACCGGGACCAGGGACAGTAGAGACTGAATTATTTTAATCACGTTAGTGAACCCTTCAGCAGAAGGAACCGCGGTTTGCTTCGGTTATGATTCCTGGTCCTTTTCCTTCCTCTTCTTTATTACTGCGACAGCCGGTTCAGCAGCCTTTTCAGCGGTACCTTTTTTTCGCAGAGCTATCGCCCCTGTCACAGGGCAGCCCCTCCGGTTCATCCGATTGCTCCGCGGCTGGGTTAGCAGCCTTTTCAGCCATTTTTTCCTTCAGTCTTTTAATCTCCTAGCAAGAGTAGACTGAGGAAAATTAGAGCAGATTTCACAATCTGTCTGCAAGTGGTCAGACCCCCGGCAGAATAAACACACTAAATGAGGATCTGCTTTAGCAACAGTTCCCGCACTGGGTACAGTGCTGAAAACCAATGGGTCCAGTTCTCTTTTTGGTTCTGTGACATAACCCAGTTACCAGAAGAAAAATTAAAGAATTATCCCCGTTTTCTTTTTCTCTTCCGGTTGTTAAACCTAATCACAGGAAAACCAGGAGTTACTCTGGGTTTTTAAATAGTAACAAGACCAGGAGTTACCCTAGTAAAATTTCACTATCTAATCGACTATACCGAGTCAAAGGGGAATTTAACTAAAGTTACAAATAAATGACAAATTAATGAAGGGATGTGTCGGTTTGCTCCCAGTTAAGGAACCAGGAAGAAAAAACGACTACTTAACCTAAACAATAAACATCTAAACAAATACTACCTGAAAACCAAGGACAGTGAAAAGAATACCAAATAAAATAATTTCACTAATAAAATAACTGAGAAAATAAAGATTTTTCAAGCGATGAAGGAGAGCTCTCCGGAGACGTCTTACTGAAGCAAGCGGAGTAAAGAATCTGACGGTAGTTGTTTACCAGGGACAGTGATCTGAAAACTGAGCTCGAGCCAAGCATTCCATAATTTGCTTAGGTTCTATTAACCATTTTGGCTCCAGGGCAGTCCTATGGTGAGATCATTCTGCATAAGTCAGAATACAGTAAGATTTCCTGGTGTTTCAAATGTACATTCTGTGACTGAAAATGTGTTACCTAACACTATGTATATGTTTATGCATTCAGTTTTTAAAAGAACTAGACTGTCCAGCCTTAAAAAAATTTCAAGCATATGGTACCTACATGAACCCACCAGAACTGGCAGAGTTGTATGTGGTCATCTTGTAGACCTTACTGGAAAAGCAGGATACTACTGTAAAGAACAGTCCTGGAGCAAGGGTGACATTGGTTGAGTCTACAGATGTTACCAGCAATAGCAAGAAGCTAACAGTTTATGTTTGATACTTGAAAACAAAATACCCTTAAAGCAGCAGTATTAGATAATCAGAAGTGATCAGTTTGTAGTAAGGGGGGGCACTAAAAACTGCGCCCTGGGAAGGCACTGATCATCGAGCAGACTCGATAGATCATAAGGTCTAATCTGCTGGCTTTTTAGTATGTTAGTTTCCAGTTTTGTAGCGCTACAGTAAATAAAGCAGCTACATATCTAGTACTGCCGCTTTCAACATGGCGGGTGGCAGAAATGTAAACAAAAACAGAGGACAACTGAGCAAATTACGGGGTGTTCGTACAATGCCGGTAGGAAACATTGCCAGGCAAATGCTCACCAGAGCACAGGGAATACACTGGTTTTTTTCATCTTGCACTGCTGTTTTAACTAGAATTTATTGCAATGTGTAAGTCACTGATGGAAAAGCCAAAACTTTTTTCCAAGAACTCCATAAAATTCTGAATGAAAAGGGTGTTGAGAGAAACAAATTGAATGTGCACTGATGTAGCATCATAAATGACTGGTTGTCATCAAGGTATAGTGCAAAAACTAAAAAAGGATTACTGTATAACCATGAATTGATATACAATACTACCAAGAACCTTCTGTATACAGACAACACAGCTGTGGATGGGAGACACCATCATTAACAAGTCCTTAGGCACAACCTTCATTCCCTTCAACAGTGATTCACAAATGAGAAACTGATCCTAAACGTCCCTAAAACAAAAGCCATGTTACCTGGCTTGCCCGAAAGGTTAGAAGATTTCCTAAGACTTCACCCTCTCTACCTTAGAGTAGAACTGGAAG
The DNA here is from genome assembly GCA_016271365.2 of Neoceratodus forsteri. Taxonomy (NCBI): domain Eukaryota; kingdom Metazoa; phylum Chordata; order Ceratodontiformes; family Ceratodontidae; genus Neoceratodus; species Neoceratodus forsteri. Next base: position 586,577,935 of record JADMNL010000022.1, read on the forward strand.
CAGTTAATGAATTCAAATACTTTGGTGTTACCATCGATCCCCACGTCACTTTGAACGCTCATATGATCAAGCTATCATACTGCAAAATACCTGCCACCAGGCACTAAAGCCAGAATCGCCCAAAGCTGCATACACCTCTCCTGATTGAGTATGGCTCCATCGTTACGGATGTCATTCCCTTAACGAACCGGACAAAGAAAAGAGTCTTGACCCACAAGATTGCCAAAGATGCATTCTCGCAGAGCCCCCAGTCCCATCGCTGCACCAACTCTGAACAACATGGCTGGTTGCAACCCAAAACCACAGTCCAGTTAACCCTGGTGAACTTCATGCATAAAATGCTACATGGAAGTGCTCCCCAATGCCTATCCAGGCTATTCACATATCTGGACAACCCCTTCTCTCGCTCCTCTGCAAACACTCTCAAGTTCCATTTATGTGCACGAGTACAGGCCAGAACTCTTTCAGATACAGAGCAGCGTCATTCTGGAATGCCATTCCTTTTGCAATCAGAGCTGTCCCTTCCCCTAAAATGTTTGCTGCCAAGCAAAATGTACATATCCAAGAATCTAATGTCTGTATCTGCTTTGCAAGACTTACAAAAAACACTACTGACAATGTGCCAGCAGGATATTAAATAGCTGGTATAGCACAGCAAAACACTGCACAAAACAGAGGTAGGTTTGCTTCATCGTGAAAGATGGCGGCCACGCTGGGCTAGCCTCTAGTAACAGGAGTCGAAGTTGTGCTTTATCGTAGTTTTAGCTATCCTTCTGAGTTAATTTTATTTAGTTACTTTGTTTTGTTTTATCGTTAGTTATCTCGTTATTTCGTTTTTGTTTTATATTTGGTTTCCTTATCGTGGTTTGGCTTCATGAACTGTGTTTGTTTTTTGGATAACTTGAACTGGGATAACTTGAACTGGGAACCGAAGGAATATTTATTTGTGGAACTCCGACACTGTATGTGTGTGAATAGCAGAATTTGGAGCCCCAGAGGTGGATTAAGGTGAAGCGTGGTGTAATTTGCAACGTGGAGTACTTTGGGGTGAGCAGCGAGGAGTAGATTGCCAGCGACGAAATCGGAAGTCAAAGTTGAGGTCAGAAGAGATTTAGGCGGTTTTGCTGGGAGAAAGTTTTCCTGGTCCTGACCTCGAACCAACAGTGCTGTGGTGCCGCTGCCGTGGGGCAGCTGTATATGCAACTCTTCCGTTTTCCTGCTTTCGGTAGCGGTGGTGACCGTGGCAGGGAAGCCCGAACTGGAAAAGGGCATCAGGAGCTAGGCGAGGACCCTCCTGAAGCCGTCTATAGGTGGAATCTGGTGTTATTCAAACATTGGAATCGTTACTGCCTGCCTGCCGACAACTAACTAGTAGAGTGGAGGAGTTGAACCTTTGGTTCCTGGGTGCCATGGATTAACTTTGCTTTACCCCCCGGTCTCTGATCTGGTCTGATCGTGAGTTTTTCAGTTTGCTTTGATTAATCTGAGATTTTTTATTTTGGGGCTTGCAGTTTTCAGTTGAAGGTGAGAGCTCATCTGAAAACTGGAATATTGTCATCAGCATCTGGAGAGACAAGCCTTTGGATTTATTTTAATAATAAGCAACCTGCAATATGTTTATTCTTTTGAATTATTTCACCTGTGAGAGGAGTGAACTTTTTACTGGTTGACATTCTGGTGAAACTGTGACTGTCTAGACTTAGATTTTAGCCTTCTTAGCCTTTTAACTTTAGGTTATTATTTGTTTTATATTGAGAGCAATATTAATATAATTAACTAATTTCGTGTATATTATTTTATTTCTCTTTCCCAGTGGTGAGAGGACTGGGTGGGGAATTTAATTAGTGGTTTTGTTTTATTTTGATTGTATTTTATGTATGGGTTTGGAGGGTGAGTGCTTTTTTAGTGAAATCATTATTTAGGGCTTGGTATTTATTTAGCCGTAAGGGGGTGGGTTAATTTTTGAAATTAGGACTGCTTATTTGTGTTACTTATTAGAATAGTAAATATGTGCCGGAAAGCACAAGGACAGTTGAGCATTATTCCCCTCAGACTCAGAGACCTTCGTCCTTTTCCTGTCCTCCCTATCAATAGAAGTTTATAGGCGGTGTAGGGCTTTGGGGATTGTTGGAAGGAGGAGAGGACGGGCCTGGGTCTGGAGAGGGAATGGAAGCTGAGCGGGCAGATAGGGATAGTGGGGACAAGGAGACGCCTGAAGTAAATGGGCCCAGGAAAGGGTCCTCTGCCTGGTTCCCATACCCAAGGGTTCTGACTGTAGTCAGCAGGTAACATGGTCATCCTCGGTTGCTCATCCTACTCGGGCAGTGTTGTGCAACGCCAGGTCTATTAAAAACAAGACGGCTATTATAGCTGATATTGTTGGGACATCTGACCTGGCGTGCATCACTGAGACCTGGCTGGATGAAAATGCTGGACCAGTTTTGGCGGCAGTAGTTCCAGCCCGGTACTCTGTGATACACTGCCCGAGGTTGGATCGTAGGGGCGGGGGTGTTGCTATCTGTTTTAGATCAGAACTGAGCCTAGTGGAGGTACCAGTGGGAATTACCAAATCCTTCGAATGTATCATGGGCGAGGGTGTGGGGTGCAGGATACTTCTTGTATACCGTCCACCAGGTGATGGGAATGTTTTCCTGCGGGAAGTCGCAGACTTCATTGTCGACCGGACATTGGGGTCCCCCAGACGGTTTGTTCTGGGGGATTTCAATGCCTGGGTCGACGATGAATTCTCGCAGTTTGGTCAAGACTTCCTCCAGTTAATGATTTCACTGGGCTTCACACAGGTTATTTCCTCCTCGACCCATATTGGTGGTCATTCACTGGATTTGGTGTTCCTTCTGGGGATGGAGATATCCGACTTGGTGGTGGAACCAGTCGGATGGTCGGACCATCACTCCATTGGGTTCAGTTTTGAGGCCACCCCTTGTAGGCCGGCCCCTATGGAGATGGTCCAGTATCGCCCTTTAAGGGGTGTTTCCCCTGATGGCGGTGCTGGACCTATTGGGCATACCGGGAGTTTGCATGGATCCAGGAGAGCTGGTACTTGCCTATAATAAGGCGGTGGCAGGGGCCCTGGATTCCATTGCTCCTGTTCGTGTTCGTCCTCTCACTCTTCGACCCAAGTCTCCTTGGTCTGATGAGACTTTGAGGGAGTTGAGGAGAGTTGGACGAAGGTTGGAGAGGTGCTGGCGGAGGTCGGGTCTGGATTGTGACAGACTTAGTTTGATGGATCACTATGTGATCTATCAATCAACAATCTAAGAGGCAGAATTCCTGTCCAGAGAGATTGCTGCTGCACAGAATAGACCAGCTCAGCTCTTCGGACTGTGGACAGATTGTGCAATCCAATCTGTCTGCAGCCCAAGCGTTTTCTCAAGAACGGTGTGAGGAGTTTGCTCTATTCTTTTCAGATAAGGTTGCCACAATCAGATCGGATATCCATCTGACCTCTCTAATGGGAGTGGTGATGGTCGGCAGGAGATGTCGGACACCCAGTTTGTGTGGTCTGACTTGACATCCCCACAATCGATGAAATTGTGATGATCATACAATTGTTAGTCCGACCAACTGTAGTTTGGATCCGGACCCCACGTCTCTTAGTGGGTTGTGTGGATAAAATCGGCCCGTCCTTGCTGAGATAGTCTGGAGGTCCTTGGAGAGAGATTTTCCAAATCCTCAAAGGAGGCTGTGGTTCAGCCCTTCTTAAGAAATCCTCCTTGGACCCGGACTGTCTGGCAAACTACAGGCCTGTCTCTAACACCCTTTGTGGGTAAAGTTATTGAGAAGGTGGTCGCATCGCAGTTAGATGATCATTTGACCAGCCACAAGGTCTACGATTCTCTCCAATACGGATTTGAAAAAGACATAGTACGAGACAGCTCTGATGCAGATTGCTAAATAGCGACCTAATAGCGAGAATCGAAAGGACTAGTTCCATCTTGGTCCTTCTAGCTCTCTCTGCAGCATTTGACACGGTGGACCATGGTGTGCTATTGGAACGCTGCGGTCTATCTGTGGGCTGTCTGGTACAGTCCTCAGTTGTTTCGATCTTACCTCGAGGGTAGGACTCAGAGAGTGGTGTCGGATTTTTCCTCGGCATCATTCTCCCTATCCTGTGGTACCACAAGGGTTCAATTTGGCACCCATGTTGTTTGCAGTGTATATGCTGCCGTTAGGAGCGATTATTAGGCGGTATGGTCTGAGTTTTCACTGCTATGCAGATGATACTCAGCTGTACATGTCCTTTGTGCCCGGCCAAGATGCTGCCTTTTCGGTCTTCAATAACTGTCTTGCTGAAATCCAGGACTGGATGAATGTGAGTTGGCTGAGGTTGAACCCTGACAAAACTGAGTTGTTGGTTGTGGGCTAGGATCGCCGGGAGGCGGGTTTATTGGTTGGATCACCCTCTGGTCTATGGCTTGGGGGTGTCCTGCTAATTACCTCAGACCGGGTGCGGAATCTGGGCGTTGTATTTGATGACTGTCTGACATGTAAATCTCAGGTGTCAGCAGTTGTCAAAACCTCTTTTTACCATCTGAGGAATATCGCCCGGGTGAAGCACCTGGTTCCTCCAGACGATCTTCCTACTCTGGTCCACGCCTTCGTTACCTCCCACCTTGACTACTGCAACACCCTTTACCTGGGGCTTCCGAGGGTCGAGAGATTCACCTGCAGCTAGTGCAGAATGCAGCCAGGCTGTGGCCACGAGCTCTTCTAGTCCAGTCATATACGCCCTGTTCGTGGACTGCACTGGTTGCCAGTTTGCTGGCGAATCACCTTCAAGGTCGGTTTGCTGACCTATAAGACCCTACACGATCAGGGACCTGCTTACCTGAAAGATCTCCTTCACTCCTACTGCCCCTCCCGCTCTCTCCGATCCACTGACGAGGGATTGCTAGAGATTCCCAGGGTTCGTTTAAAAACTTCAGGGGCCAGATCTTTTAGTTTTATGGCCCCAACCCTGTGGAATTCTCTACCTCGTCAGATGCGGGATAGCCAGACTGTCCAAAGTTTTAAAGAATCTTTAAAAACCTATCTCTTTAGCAAAGCATATGATTTCTAATACTGTCGTTTAGTTTAATTTTAAAATGGTTTTATTTTGTATCGTACAGGCGCCTTGGTTTTAGAAAGGCGCCTTATATAAATAAAGATTGAGATTGAGGGTACTGCTAACCATTTTCTGAATCACATGGCACTAGACTGCTAAACATTTTTTGACATTTGTATTAAGGTTTACCCAGTCGAGACAATAAAAATTAAGGGAATTTTTAATTTTGCTAATCAATTTGTCCCAAGTGCTTTGCATGTTCAGAACTGATTAGCACTTTATTGCGCAAAACTGCTCATCAATTTTTCCTCTTATTTAATACCCTGCTGCCACCTGAATACCTTACTTCTGCACCATGTCACTTCATTTTGTATTACGATACTTATGCACTTGTACCTGCTGCACTGTTTTGTTGTGAACTCTTCTGTACCCGCACTGTGCCTGAAAAAGGCGTAAATAAAATAAATAAAAAGGTATCTACTGTATACGACCCCACAGACTGACACTGTGTGCCCATGACGCATACAGAGACAGCTGGAAGAACCAGATCTAAAAACAAACACAACTATATTCGGTAAGATGGCGGTCAATTGATAGTGCAGCATCTGTTATACGCAGGACTCTCAAAATCCTTAAAGGTCATGTTGGAACACGACTTCAAATACTCCAGACAGTGATAATGCAAAATACACTTCCTGCCTATGCGCAGTTACATTTTATAGCTCATTCACGTGCAATGATGGACATTAAAACACCTGGCAGTCTTAATTTTACACACACCATCTCTTTATCCCTGAGAGCTAATCTTCTATCTCAGTATACCACTAGCCTTCCTACCCAAGTCAAATAGTAACACTATGGCGAAGTATAGTCTGCTATGGGCACTCTTGTCATTTGTCCTTTTACTCAGCCTGGACACTGCCACATGGGCTCTCCCATGTAACCAAATGGCAAAAGACTCCTCAGAGGCCTACCGCAACTATAGTTTAACTTGATTGCAGAGACAAAGTCTGATCTACAACCTAACCCTATCCTCCTTGTTAGAGGCAGGCAGCAACTATTACCCTCTACATGCCAGGAGGAAGCTGCCATGGAGCTGTGCTTTCACCCTAACCTGCCACTGTGCAAGGCTTTGGTTCCTAGCCATGATCATTGTTCTGCTATCTGGGGACGTCAAACTAAATCCAGGTCCACCTACCCGTTTCTTTTCCCCAAATGAGTTATCTGGCATGTCAAAGAAAGGATTATTAATTGCTCATATCAATATCAGAAGTCTTACCTGTCACCATGCGGAACTCGAGGCCTGGATGAAACTCTACAATCCTGATGTACTCGGTCTCACAGAAACTTGGCTAAAACCCGGAATACCTGATGACGTATGCTCCTTGCCTAACTATTTCCTGTTCCGGCTGGATAGATCCTCATCCAAGCATGGAGGTGGAGTTGCCCTATTCTTCAAAAACCACCTCAACATCTCTATTGTCCCGGTATCTGCCTCTCCCGCAGTGTGCGAATTCATACAGGCAACTATTGTATTGGGGGAAAAGAAGCTTCATATTATCTGTGCCTATAATCCCTCTGCTGGGGGAATAGTAGTTCTTCAAGAACTCCTTGACATCACCTCCCATACTGTAAATCATAATGAGGCTGTCATCCTAGGTGATCTCAACCTCAGTTGGTTAGGGTCAGCTCAAATATCCTTGCAATCACTCACGCTTAGTTATAATTTTCACCAGTTGATCTCTGAAGCAACTAGAGCCACGTCATCCCATCAAACGGGTACACTCCTAGCCTGGGTGATGGTTAACCGTATGGAACGTGTCAAAAAGCAGGAATCCTTGCAGATGTACTAACAGACCACTCACCCACTTTTTGTATCCTATCTATGGTTGCGCCTCCATCTCCTCCATCAAGACTAATCACGTTTACAAATCTAGCTCATATTGACCAGGATGCATTTCTCTATGATGTCTCCAATATCGACTGGGCAGGTATCTATCAAACAAAGGATGTGGAGGTTGCTCTACAGATATTCATAAATGAATTTCTTACCATTCAATATAAACATGCCCCCAAGACTACTAGGAGGGTCAAAGGAAAACAGGCAAGGTGGCTGCATAAAGACCTCCTTGCTAATCTGCGCCAGAGGGACAAGCTTTGGATTAGCTACAAACAAACTGGCCTACAGTCAGATCTTATTGTCTATCGTGAACTAAGGAACAGATTTAAGAGACAAGTTAGAGTTGCTAAAAGCAAATACTGCAAGGACCTTCTACAAAGCTCAGCCATGACCGAGGAGATTCTGGGCCCATGTCAAAACATTTCTCGGTACCTCGCAGTCAGTCACTCCTGATGAAATGATCATAAATGGGGCACATTGTAATGACCCTAGGACCATCTCAAACAGTTTTAATCTTTTCTCTGATCTGTCATACTATACCTTGGCTTTACAACCTAGTGGATCGCACTCCAATCTACCTACCACACTACCATCAGACAACCATACTGCCCTATCGTATGATGCTCCTCCAGCGTCACCATTCTATTTCAAGGCTATATAAAGAGCGGAAGTTCTGAAATTACTGAGATCCATATCTGCCAATACCAGCTCTGGTTCTGACTCACTGGAACCTAGTCTTCTTAAGCTGGCTGCTCCACTCATTGCCTCTCCGACTGCCAGAATCTACACTTTATCCCTTATCCATAGCACTGTGCCAGACCTATGGAAATCTGCAAGAGTAACACCTGTCTTTAAAAAAGGTGACCCAAAGGACATGGCCAACTACAGACCTATAGCAATTCTCTTTGTCCTTAACAAGATCCTAGAGAAAATAGTTGCATCACAGACCACTGACTACCTTAAACGCTACAATCTCCTCTCAGACACTCAGCATGGTTTCAGAAAAGGTCATAGCACCACGACTCTTCTTCAACTAACTACTGATATTCTGTCCAACATGGACGCTGGAAAACTCACAGGTGCCATCTTCATTGACCTCTCTAAGGCTTTCGACCTTGTAGACCATCCCCAGCTTCTCTCCACTCTCCATAAATTCCATTTCTCTACCCCTGTTGTGGACTGGTTCTGTAGCTACCTGTCAAACAGGTCGCAAGCTGTCAAATTTAACTCCTCCCTGTCCAACACGTCTACTATCGACCTTGGGGTCTCCCCAGGGCTCTATCCTTGGGCCCCTTCTGTTCTCAATTTTTGTCAACAATGCAGCTGAGGTCCTGGAATCCTGCTCAGCTATTCTCTATGCTGATGACCTGATCATCTACACTAGTTCTTCTAGTATTGCCTGCATAAACACATCACTTACTTCAGACTTCAATAAGGTCTTAGACTGGCTACTAGACACGTGCGCTTGTACTAAATGAAAAGAAAATAAAGCCATGCTCCTAGGTTCTGCACGAAGATTAAGACCTGTTCTAGTTTGCTGAGGTTCTTCACCCAGGAGGATTTCCACTTGAAAATGTTACTTCCTTCAAGTACCTTGGGATCCTCCTGGACCAGTCCCTAGTTTTAATCTTCACATTCAGTCCTCGTGCAAAGCTGTAAACTCGAAACTAAGAGTAGCTTACAAAACGAGCTACATGCTTACACCCTCGGTCAAATTAGCAATTGCCCAAGATATTCTGCTCCCAACCCTTACTTATGGTGCCTCTATTCTGACTTCTGCCCATAAAACCTCCCTACTAAAATGCAGGGTTTTAAATAATTGATTAGCAGTTTTTTTCTTGGGACAATACTAACTGTATAGAAAGCATTTATATAGGTTTTCTAGAAGTGTTATGTTTGCTAAACACAGTGAAGCAAGTGCTATGCATTTTCACAATGTTTTAGAACTTTTATGAACAAAACGCTAATCAATTTTTAGCGTTAAATAAAACCCTGAAATGGGACGTAACTTACAACAATATATGCCGATTTGCCTCTTCGTCGCCTCGACACAAACATCACTGCCTTCTTTATAAGGATCTGAATTGGCTCTCACCCTCTGCCAGTAGACAATACTACCTTGGATCACTAATGGACTCGATCATCCGGGAAAAAAACCCATCCCAGCTGGCGGCGTTGCTGGTCCCTCAACCATCCTCCCATGGCCTGCGATCAGCTGACAAATCCTTGCTTTATGTTCAGAGATGTCAGACGACTAAAGGCACAGGGGCCTTCCAATTCTCTGCTCCCAGGCTATGGAATGCTCTTCCACTCAACCTCCGGCTGTCTCAGTCTCACTTTGGATTTAAAAGTGAATATCGTTATCATCTATTTTTTAATTTTTTTTATTTTTTATTTTATTTAGCTTTTTGTTGACCAGGTAAGTGCACTAGACAAATCCTGCCTATTTTCAGGCACGACCCGGGGGAGGGGGAATACAGATGAATGCCAACTGACCTTGAACCAGATTAAGCTGTTGGTGGTATTTTTAGTGAATGAGGAAATTTGGCCAGGACACCAGGGAAATTCCCCTACTCTTTTCGATAAGTGCCATGGGATCTTTAACATCCACCTGAACTACCACCAGTCCAGGCAGATGGGACCTCGGTTTAACGTCTCATCCGAGAGACGGATCCTATCCTTAGCTGATGCTTGTACATGCTTTGACCAAACCTGAAGCTCCTGAGACATACCAGTAATGTCACCCCTGCTCTAATCCAGCTCCAAGACTGTCTCCTCTTCCCCTCCCCATATTTTTCCTTCTCTTTGTAAATAACTTCTTGACTACTAGCTCTCTTCCTTCTCGAACCTTGTTGCTGACCATCCAGTTTTGCCAATTACCACCCCTGACCTTCCTTCTGTCAGTCTTTCTTGTTATGTTTGAACATTCCTCACATTTCTCTCTATATAACCTTACTATCTTATTAACCCTTTCTCTCCACAGGTCGGGTCCATGGTTTCTGCACTTATTACATATCTTACTGCCATTATCTGTATAATGCTTGCCATTATTTTTTGTTGTTTCTACCCACTGTATTTTTGTAGCACTGCTGTACTGTTCCTCTATTTGTATTATTGTACCCATGTTGCTGTTGTTCAACTGTTCTTTTGTTGTACTCTCCCGGGTCCTGCCTGAAAATAGTCATTTTATGGCTAGTGCACCTACCCTGTTAACAAAAACTAAATAAATTGCTACCTTTTTTTTTAACCTGAAACTACACCATCTGCTGTGCTCTCACGTACTGTGATCTTTACTTGTACTCACTGTTGCAATATTAATTACCATTTATCGTTTCTTAGTTTTGCTTACTGCCTGTTAAGCCTTGTAATTTAACCTGAGCTTAAGATGCACCACAGCCTGCACATTATTTTGCACTTCACTGCCGTGCGTGTTTGTCTCCATTTCCCCTTCCCCCATGTCGCACCTGAAAACGAGATATGGCTCAAGAGTGCCTTTCACGGTTACTAATTTTCAATAAAAAATAAATAATAATGTTTATTGAAACATTTTCAGAGGGAAAATCTGGATTTCTCTGTAGTTCAATCAATGGCAGGCTTAGGAGACTTGACGATCTTTAAATGTAAACTTGGGTCCTTCAGAGAGATAACTTTTTTTTTTTTTTTTTTTTTAACATCTCTATTTCTGCTCCTTCCTGCGGAAGCGGAGTCCCTCGATCTCCGGCCACGACACCCGCACCCCGGGCCTGTCTGTCACCCACAGAACCAGCCTTTAATCAACTCACAGCGCCCTGTATGAAGGATCCTCTCGGGGTACCAGGGGACACTGGGTGTGGCCATCAGGCGCGGTGCGCTCGCCATTTTTCCACCTGATTCTCCCAAGGCCGGACGTGCAATGGCGCCCGGTGCGATGCCGACGCCTGCCGCCGCGCTCTCCTAATTTCTGCTGCCCGCTGCTGCACCGGCCTCCACCAGCTGTCACTACAGTGCGCTGCAGTGCCCCAGCCCTCCCCAGAGGAAGGAGAGCAGTCGTGGGACACTCAATCCTTCCTCTCCCCTGCCAACCCCCGGTGGCCCGAGTCCGCTCCCGAACTCGGGTGGCCGGTGTGGTGCAAGGTGTGGCGTACAGCATCTCAACCCTCAGTGCCACCAGGCTGGCGAGAAAGAACTGTTTGATACTTCTCTGGAACTTAACATGCACAAAGTTGATAAGCTGGCTAATATTCACGTTGACCAGCTTTTGACAACCTAAACAGCAAATACATTAGTGCCTTAAAGGAAGGCTTCCCCGCCTATTACTCTTTACCTCGTTGTAAAGAGGCGGCAGAGTACACTGTTGAAAATTTTAAATTTAGAAACACAAAAAGACGCTAGCAGATAAGGACCCTAGGCCCTCATAGTCTGCCCGTTCACCACCCCCATCTAGTCCATCTTACCTTCCCCAATCCATACCCTCCCTTTATTTAGCCCCATATAGGTGTCCCAAGCTCTCCTGAATTCGTCTACTGAATCTACCCCCACCACCCATTCTGGCAACCTGTTCCATGGATCCACAGCCCTCTCTATGACGTAATTCCCCCTTACATCTCCCAGAAATCTACTCCCCTCTAGCTTGAATGCTTGCTCCCTAGTGGAACTGTTCACACTCCTCCTGAAAATGCTACCTTCCCTCACCCGGTTTATTCCCTTCAGGTATTTCTAAGTTTCTACCATCCCCCCCTTTCCTTCCTCTTCTCCAGTGTGTACAAGTTTAGCTCCCCCACCTTTCCTCATACGAGCTTTCGTGCAGTCCCTGCACCATCCTGGTTGCTCTTCTCTGGACACTCTCTAGCTGATCCTTGTCCACTTGTAAATGTGGCCTCCAGAACTGAACCTCGTATTCCAGATGGAGCCTGATCATTGTTTTGTATACTGGCATGATCACCTACCTCTTCCTACTTGTAAAGCCCCTTTCTATGCATGTTAACATTCTGTTTGCTTTCCCCACTGCCCTATCACATTGATTCCGAACCTTCAGGTCATTTGAAATCATGATCACCAAGTCCCTTTCCTGCCCGGGCGGCCCCAATTCCACCCCTGCCAGTATTTAGCCCTTGGGTTCTTACACCCTATGTGCATAATTTTGCTTTTTTTTTTTGCACTGAATTGTAGTTGCCACCTTTCTGACCACTCCTCCAGCCTGGCAAGATCCTCCTTCATTTTTTCCACCACAACCAGTGTGTCCACCCTGTTACACATCTTCATGTCGTCTGTTAACAGACACACCTTCTCATTTAGGCCCTGAGATGTCTCCAATGTATCTGTTGAACAGTATGGGCCCTAGCAAGGACCCCGGGGGAACTCCACTCGTCACCTCTCCTTCCTTTGAGTGCACCCCATTTACTACCACCCTCTGGGTTTTTCCCTCCATCCAATCTTCTACAGTTTGTGAGTTTTCCCCACCCCCAAGGTAGCCAATTTTCTTATCAGCCTCCTGTGTGGGACGGTGGCAAAGGCCTTCCTGAAATCCAGGTAGGTCACGTCCACCCAACCCCCCCCATCACACATCTCTGTTACTCCGTCAAAGAATTCAATCAGGTTGGTCTGACAGGATCTTCCACTTGTGAACCCATGCTAATTGTCATCTGTAAGTCCCTCCTCTTCTAAATATCGTACCAGCCTTTCCTTTATAAGTGCTTCCATCAGTTTTCCCACCATGGAGGGAAGGCTAACCGGGCGGTAGTTTCCCAGCTCCTCCTTTCCTCCCCCCTTGTGTAAGGGCACCACATCAGCCACTTTTCAATTCCCGGGACCCTCCCCTTGTCTAGTGACAGATTAAATAACCTTGTGAGCGGTACTGCCAGTTCTCGCTTTAGCTCCTTTAGTACCCTCGGGTGGATTCCATCGAGGCCCATTGCTTTGTCCATTTGCAGCTTTCCCAGTTCCTCCAATACCCTACTTTCTTTAAAGAGGCTCATGTCCACCTACCTACCTACCCATCCCCCCCTGCTATTTAGCTCTGGCCCCCTCCCTTCTCAACCGTGAAACCCGAGATGAAGTAGCTGTTCAGCAGATTGGCCTTGTCCTCTTCACCCTCTAGCAGAGCTCCCTACTCCCCCTTGAGTCTCATGATCCCCTGCCTGCTTTTCCTTCTATCGCTCATATACCAGAAAAATGTTTTGTCACCCCGCTTGGCCCCCTCACCATTTTCTCCTCCGTTTCCACTTTAGCCCACCTATTTTCCAGGCTTCCTTTAGCTTTTTTTCTATAGGCTTCTTTGTCTGCCACCCCCTGCAAAGCTTTGTATGCCCCGAATGTCTTCCTTCACCTCTGTCGTGAACCAGAGTGGTCTCCTCCCTCTTTTACCCTTACTCACCCTCCTGATACATTACTCAGTCACCTGCAGAACTCCCCTTTTGACTGCCCCCCACAGCTCTATATCTTCCATGTTTCACTGTCCTTCTCGTTCCTAAAATCCTATAATTTGCGCATGAACTGTGATGAATTTGTGCACTGCGCACTAAATGAAGTAGTTGCATAGTGCACACTTCACAGTTCGCCGCAACAGCATGAATTTTACTAGTGAATTGACGGTATTCACCACACTTTGCTGTGAATTTCTGACGTCATCAATTCACGCAATAAATCTGACGCAAAGTGGCAAGTTATGTTAATTTGCATAGTAAAATTTGCAAAATTGCAGCAAACGTGTGCAATCTCCAACATAATCAATATACAGATAAATCTGGTTTCCCATAAAAGTGCCGCAAAGTGGCAAAATAGGTCAATTTGAATGGTAAAATTTGCAAAACTTTAGCAAATTATGAGGCACAAATTATGTGAATTGCTGAGTTTATTTTAACTACACATGCAGCTAGGGCAGAGTTGTGTGCAATCTCTAACATTACTGAGCTACAGATAAATCTGGTTCCCCACAAATGTGTTTTAAAGTGCCTGTACTAAACTGGCAGTGTATAGGCACGCCATTTATACATTACTCTCAGTATTACTCGGTGGTGGAAGGAGGCATTAGGCCTATCGAGACCACCCTCCCCACACAAGTCCGGATTATTTTGAAATGCTATTCCAAGAGATGTTTATCTAGTTTGGCCTTGAATGTATTAAAGTTAGCTGCATTCACTATTTCATAGGGCAACATGTTCCATAATGTAGCTGCTCTGACTGTAAAGTAATGTTGACGTTTGTTAGTGCCCTAGAGATACGTATCGGTTTATGACATCTTAAATTCTCAGGCTTGTCAGCCATTACTATATTACATTCTTTAGTAACAGAATTGTCATGCAATAAATGATATAGATAGATATATCTATATATACACAAATTTATATGCTTCTAATGGCTTGTTTACAAGCCAAAAGCATTAACTTGCCACTGGATAGAAAGTGACACTCGTTTCCCCAAAAAAAAAAAAAAAAAAAAAAAAAAAATGAATATGGAGAAAGATCATTTAGCTCCATTTCAGCTATAAGAAAAAAAAAAAAAAACACATTCTCCTACCTGAGCAATGACAAGTCTCTTCAAGACTACTGAAAAGACTCGTTCTTGCTCAAAAGCAGGAAAATATGTTTTCTACTACAGAGGAGCTAAATTAACTTTTCTATGTAAGGTGAGGAGTCTTGATCAGCCCCTGCAGTACTTTTCTAACTTATCTGCAGAATCAAAAAAAAGCTAAGTTAGTTTGATAAAACAGATTATGGTCTCAAATGAGTACTACTCATCTTTAATTTGAACAGTCTGCAGAAGTAGTACTAAAAAAAGCATTCAGGTGCATTTCCAGAATTTGAAACGCTTCTTCAGACTGCAATGGTCCTGTTGCATGCACTTCACTGAATGTCAACATGGCTTCAGAACTCAAAATCAAATAAAACTGAAATTCAGAACTCTTTGAACAATAAAGACCTACAGAACTTAATGGCAATCTCAGAACTGGGTACAGTATAAAAAGGCGGGGTCCAGATACTCACCCATAAAGCCATCAAATTCTTGGTGCAAAAGTGTACGGAGACATCCAGAATGCCATATATTAAAGGAGTACTAAAGTAAGAATTTGCAAAAATATATGTTGTGTAGAGTGTTTTGATGTATGTAGTCCTAGTGTGTCCTTCCCTTGCTATTATGATTTTTTTTTTTTTATTATTATTATTTATATTTTTCTTCATCCTCCAGCGTTCTCACCCTAGGGTCCTCTCCCTCCACCGGACACGCCTCCCATGGAGGTTTTCAACCCTGCAAATTGCCCTTCACAGTGGGGCCACCCCGGCAGCGGAGACCACCTAGGTGCCCCCCTGAAATTCGGTGGGACTTAATCCTGCAAGTTACCTCTCGTGGTGGGCCACCCCCAGGATGGGGACCACCTGGGTACCCCCAGGGGGGGCCGCTGCAGACCGGGAGCCAAAGGATCACGAAGCATGGAGGTTTATTGTGACATCTTAAATTCTCAGGCTTGTCAGCCATTACAATATTACATTCTTTAGTAAGGGAATTGTCATTCAACTGATATAGATATATCTATATATACACACACATGATTTATATATGCTTCTAGTGGCTTGTTTACAAGCCACAAAGCATAGCTTGCCACTGGAGTATCAATGATGACACACTTCTCTCCCCCCATGCTTCCCATGGACGATGGTGTACAGGGGGCCAAGGAGGTAGGGTAATACCCCAACGGCTCTGCCACCCAGACACTCCAGATGGCAATGAGCCATGAATGCGGGACCCACCCCGCGAGAGGAGAAGCTGCCGTAGCAGCTCAATCCACCTCCTGCCCTCCACACACACCCCCAGCCGACCCCCAATGGCCTGGACTTATTTCCGAACCCAGGTCACCAGTGTAACGCAAGGTGTGGCATCCAGCGCCTCAGCACCACCGGGCCGACTATACGAGTTTTTTTCCTAAATTTGCCTGCTAGTTCTTTACTACATGCCCAAAAATATGCACAAATGGGGTACAATTACAACAGCTTCTGGTTATAAATGCAACCATCCAGAAGGCCCCCCTCATATCTCCACTGGGACTTCCCCTCATAAAAATGTTTTGGCGTTAAATAAAATCAAAACCTTAACTCCCTACTGGGTCTAACTGACCTTACTGAACCAGACATTTGTATAGGGGGTAACATGGACAAATCATGAGTGGGTGTCTCTAGACAAGAAGCGATGACTCCAATCTCATATACAGTTAATCAAATATTAAAGCAACAGCTTGACAAACAACCCCCACCCAAAAAAAAAATAAAAGACATATGCAGAATGGCTAGCAGATGCCATGGAATGACTAGAACGGCTAGTCCACAACTTGTGCAATGCTTCCAAGCCTACTCAAGAAAGATTTGGTCCACTGGACACCCTCATCACCATCCCAGGGAGAGTGGAGTAACTCTACAACTGCCTCTACTCATACCCGCAAAAGAGACCACCTATATCCCCCCCCTCCCCGACTCCTGTAGTTTCTACACCTTGAAATGCTGAGATAACATTAGTACAACTGTCAAAATCTTTGGAAATGGGTCCATTCATTTCCAATAGCATGTTTTCTCATAATCATAACTATCTTTTGATATTTTTTTCCTACTTTTTTCTTTCAAGGTCTTATTTAGTCCCCTCTCATAAACACAGGAGTTGTCATTTTTCACACCACCCTATAAATGGGTGTTTGCGGACTACACCAACTCAGCCCGCAAACACCCATTTATAGGGTGATGTGAAAAATAACACCTGTGTTTGTGAGAGGCAACCTAAATAAGTTTACAAATAAATGATATATAAATGACAGCAAAAAGTAGAACAAACATTAAAAGGTAAGAAAGTTATGACCATGAGGGGAAAAAAAACAAAAAAAAAAAACAAAACAAAAAAAACACGTCATTGAAATGATCAGGACATTAGCATTTTTCATGATTCTTTGACTGACACAGCTAGGGTTACCACCTTTAAGAAGACCCAAGTGTCAAATTTCTTATTGAAACATGTTTTTTCACAGGACAATAGGTAACCTTGACCAATGCAACACACTTTTCTCAAAATAATCAGTGTTGTGGTTGATTAGTTGTTCGTACTGTTTCTTATTTTAAGGTATTTAGTTTTCCAACAATTAGGGAAAGTAGAAATATATATATATACACATATACACACACACACACACACACACACACACACATATACACACACACACATTTTGGAAAAGCCATCCCAAAATGCCCCAAAAAAAAAAAAAATTTGCGTCTTCCCATATAATAGACTTGGGAATTCCCTGGAGGCGAAACCCAATTTTAAGCCCTGAAATAAACCAGTGTCCTCAATAAAAACACAAAACGAAAATAATGTAACATTTGCCAATATACAGTTTCCTCTGGGCTGGGGGAAAAAGTCAAATTAAGCTAATTTAAAGCCCAAGCAGAGGCAAGGAGCTTGATTTGTAAAAGCTGGGGCAAACACAGTTCTCATTAAGATTACATCACAGCACAAGCAGCAATCTATGTATACCATTATTTACGCGTACGCAGTGTCTGTAATTCATCTGTAGTTAGAACTGGTGACAAATGTAAATACAAAAAGTAGCTAGCCATCTCATGTGAAGAAACTTCAAAAACACCAACAAGATGCAACCTTACAGGTATCAACTGGCTCTGTGTCACATGAGATATTATTACGTAGCACATGTCCTTCATACCCCAGATCCATACTCCCAGGCTGACCAGTCCTGTAGACTTTGGTAAGCGTGGATACTACAGTGTGTTATTTTCAAACAAAAAGGAAAGAAAGCATTACCACTGCACGTGTGCATCACACCACATACATGCCTGATGTCAACATCTAATTAGGAAGATTGCTGCAGATTGTTATGGGTTAAGGGTTCTATACTTTGTCCAGAACATAAAGGTTTCTAGACCATGTTCCAGACTTCACTTTTATAAACCCATCCTACTCCTTACAGCTTTTAGAAATGCAACTAAACTGGGTGTCTTCTGTAAAGGATTAACAGTCTGTTGCCAGGTTGGTTTTTTTTTTGGTTTTTTTTTTTTTGTATTTATTGGATAACAGCAGCCAGAAATTAGCAAAATCCAGTATACAGCCTTAAAAAGGCAGGAAAAAAAGTAATAACCAGCTTGTACCTTCACCAGCCTTAAACACGCAAGAGCCGAAGCCAGGGCTGACACAAAGCCAAATATGTTAATTAGATAACAGTTCAGTTCTAACAGTTAATTAGCCAAACAGGTTATTAGTCATTTAAAAAAGTCTCAAGACTACCTTTCCTGCTCAAGGGGCCAACAATCCAGCAAGGCAAAAAACATCAAAGACACAGTTTACATAACCGAGCTAGAAATTGCCACTTTTCTTATCCTTGGTTTCATTCAGTACATATTAAGTGTTTAGCCCCCATCAGCTTGGATAATTTACAAAAAAACAGTCTGAAATGCATTATCAATGCATAATTTGAAACACTCTGTAGCCCTAATGTGTAGTGAGCAAACTGAAGCTACAAAGCATTCTCTCGATATCCAGCTCTACCCATCCCCCAGAAAACAAAATAAAAAACACAAATAACACAACTTCAAGGACTGCTTCAGCCCAGTTGCAACCATTGCCCACTATTCTGGAAGTCCCTGCTGGTAGTTCACAACATGGGAATGATATTTTCAGCAGCCCTTCTTCTGATCTCACCAAGATGGTGTAGTTTTCCCTTCTGGATCTTCACCACAGGCCTACAAGCCATTCAGCCACAACTTCAGATCACACCATGGACGCAGTTCCAGCTCGGAGCATGCTCACTGTAGGCTCCCTCAGCCATTCAGCACTCGGATGATCTATACAAAGAAGTGCCAGTAACAAAATGTGTGGGTATCCTCAGTACACAGTTCCCTAACTGCTCTTAGCTGCAGTACCATCATGCTGCATTTTAACCTTTAGATCTGCAAGTCTGGAGTAAAGCTATATATTTTAAACTGTTCTAAAAAATATTTAGGAGTTAACACAAAAAAGATCAGATCAGTGCTAGGACCCCAACCCCCTCCAAAAAAATCCCTTAACCTCAATGCAAGTCTTGATCTTTTCTCTTGTCTGTTTCCAGCCCTTATGTTTCAGCCTTAGGATTAAGTCATTCATTACTATAGCTAGTTACAACTGATATGGACAGACATGTATGTAGCTTACTCAGTACAGAAAAATAAATTGATACAACTGACTTTACTGTTTTAAAATAAATAGTTTGTCTTTGCTTTTCCTCAAGTCAGTTTCTACATCATAAACACAAATTAGAAGTGGGAGGACAATCTACTTATCATTTATGATATAACATTCTGATCACAAAAAAAAACTAACCAAAAAAAATAGTTGTAGAAGTAAAAGCGGAAATAAGTTCCTTATTTATAATTCCAGTTGTGTGTGGACTCTGCACGGGCAGGGAGAAGAATATGGGCATTGCCTCTTCAAGTAAGCAGAGCAAGTAGATTAGGGACTCTTCAGTGGCTCCAACCCAATCATGATCCCCTAGTCAAATACACTGCCAGAGTCTGAGAAAACAAAAAATAAAGGGGGAACCTAATCTACCACTATGAACACATACTGACCACAGGCAACTATGTATTTATTTATTTATTTAGATTCTGGTAACCGGGTGAACCCACTGAGACCAGAGGTCCCTTTTTCAGGGGTGACCCGGGATTAGTTACAACGCATACATACATCATAAGTACATATATAGGTATAAAATACTGTCATTTATGATGCATATCTAGGGTGATAACAGTGTGAAGGAACAACGCACAGACTCACTGGACATGCCTTCCTATCCATGAGAGCCTACACGCAACCGGAAATATCAGTAATTAACTTAATTCTCTTTGTGTGTCGGCTCCTATGGGGAGGGAGAAGAATACAGGCCCAGTGAGGCGGGGATCAGTACTGCGTCACCAAACTCAGCACCTGTCTGCCAAAAGCAGCATCTGCAAAAGTGAACACAGCCGTAAGATTTGGTAGAAGAATGCAGAGACGACCAACTTACTGCCCTATAGATGTCATCAAGCGGAGCCAAAACTCACTTTGGATACAATGTGCCCATGGCCCTAGTAGAATCGGTTTGAAACACAGAGGAAACTGGCAGGCCCTTAGAGGTACAGTGGTGCCAGCTAGGAAGCAACACAGTACCTAGCAGTATTATTCAAAATGCTACAGTATGCTGCAGGAAACTGTGTAATTCAATGCCAATTAAGCCCTTGTGTCATGCAGAATTTTGTGACATTTACTGGAAGGGACTGCACTGCATCCTGGCTGGCTCCACTGTATGTGCCACCTCGATGGCAAAGCAGAGCCAGTTAGTTAGGGAGCACTTGGAGTGGGTCATTTCTTTCTTGCGCAAACTAAGGATAAAGAGACAGGTTGGTATGAATTTCAGAGGGCCACCAAAATAAACCTGGAGAATTCTCCAGAAATCCAAGATATGTAGGAATGTCTCCTTGTCTTTGGGTGGGAACAGACTCAGGGTACAGAAATGTCCTGCCTCCTGTGGAAATCAGAAGCCATCTTTGGTTCAAAGAAAGAACACAATCTAAGAACCACCATATCCTGATGGGACATGGCCAGGATTTGACAGGGCCAAGAGAAGACCCTGCCCCATTTGTTATGCAGACCGTGTTAAAAGCAAGGATCTATTTTTTTTTTTTTTAACTTTTGTTTTATTTCGTTCAAAACAAACATAAAGTTGTTTTACAAGCACCGATGAGGTACCCTCAAACAATATCTCCATAAAGGGCGCAACCCCTCCTTAATACAAATAGTATAAACCATCAGATGTGTTACAGATACTACGTGAGGGAAAACAATAAGAGATAGCTAAATACCATTCCTCTAACTTTACAGAGTATATCATTGCTGTAGAGGAGACCATGGGCATCATGGAAGTTATTTAAAAAAAAGTAAATAAATGTCCCAAAGTCCTTCACCACACATGGTGGTACTGGTAGCCAGGCATCAACTTAGTAAAGCACAAGTTCTGTGCAACCCCGCATTTTGATCCAAAGTGAAAAACTCCACAGCTTAATTAGCAAACTTTAAACTAACATTAGCCAGTTGAGCTATAATTTAAATTATAGTTAAAGATTTAAAAGGAACTATTATAAGTCCAAATAAGACGTGGAATCCTCCAGCACTGTCCATTTTCCAAAAAAAGAACACAGACCAGTTTTATAATGTTCTTGCAGACAACCAAAGAGGAATTTAGTTAAGTACTGTTTAAAGAACACCACAGTACCTGGAGAGAAACAAGGGGCCACCGCCAGTCCAGCAGAACAAACTCGAGTCTCCTCGTCCTCCGAAGACTGCTGATCAGATTAATTTTTCTTAGTTATGGGAAGAGCATGTCTATGTGCCCATTTAAGGGCTTCAGCAGGCTCCGAGAAAAGACACCTTCCCTCGATGGGCGATCCTCAATCGTTCAGGAAAGATCATGCTGTGGACAACTGAAGCTTCTCGGAGCACAGCTCTTACTCCATCAAAACGCCTGCATTTCTGGCGGGTGGCATAACTAACGTCCAGATACATAGTTGTCCCGTGGCCATCATATAAAAGTCCCCTTTTCCTTCTAGCCAGGTTTAGGATGAAATCTCTTGTGGCTGCTCAGTCTGTCACCAAAATAATGGCTCGAGATGTGTCCTGGTCTTCCACTCTCCCTCAAGGTGAAACATGGTAAGACCACTGAAATTGGTGAGCTTTGAGATGTGCATCAGACCCAAATTGCTGTTTAAACCATTCTTGGAGAAATAGCAGGAGGCTATCCCCCTCAGCTTCCTCCGGGATCCCCAAAATTCTTAAATTAGGAGCTCTGATCTGGTTCCCAAGGGTTTCAATATGGACCTTCCAGTGATTGCTCTCTTTCACAATGGTGGACACAGCACCCATCGCTGCATCAGCCCTCTTAGCTGCATCAAGGGTAATAGAGCAATGATCTATTCTGTCCCCTCCTATTCTACCACTTATCTGTCGCTTGCTTGTCTGATTGTGCAATCACATTTTCTTGTGACGCCTAAGATTTGGCCACTCTGATGGTCCCACAATTTCCTCTTATTTCCCTTCCTTCACTTGATGCATCTATTCTTTCTCCCCTTGCTTCTCTGTTGATAAAAATGTGAATCTGTATGTAAAACTGACAACCTCTAGTTTGCAAATGTATCCAATTACATTGTTGAAATGAAAGCAAGCAAGTACCTGGGTGTTACAGAAGTTAGCTGTTTGAAACACAGGGGGCTGACCTTGAGAAATCTTCTGACCTTTCACAAGCTTGTTAACAGAAATATCAGTAGGAAATCAACCATATGACAGGATGCATTAATTGACCGCACCTGTAAAGAAGGCTAATGTACTCCTCTACCACAGTTGGTGTTAGCAGTGGGATTTACACCGTGCATACTGTAAGCAAGAAGTTTTGTGCGTGGGTACTAGACCTGGTACCAGAGAAGCATAGACAAAAAGGATGGATCCCAGAACAGCAAGCCCAGGAGTGATTACCAGAAGAATGGCAGCCAAACTAGAAGCAGAAACAAAAGTCCAAACCAAGACTGTACAGCCAGCATCAGTGATGGAAGAAGAACAGGCAGGGAAAGAACCTGAAAGCATGTCTGCCTTCTTCAAATGGTAGGCTATACAACAAATAGTGACGAGATGTAGTAACAGGAGCAGTGATGGATGGATGCCTTGCAAGCTATCAAAGCTGGAGGATCTAGTACAGGTCCAGCAGATCAACAAAACACAACTTAAAAAACATTAAACTTACAAATTTGTGTCCCATGGATGATACTGAAGCATACCCAACAACTTCTGAAAGGTTTGCCAGAGCCTGCCTATGCCCAAAACAGCAATGGGCAATCAGGTTGGTACCATATCTGACAGGTAAAGCCCAACTTGCCTACAGCAATATAGATATTGCACAGTCAGAAAACTATAACCTTGTGAAGAGAAATCCTTAAAAAATGACATCTCAGGAGAGACCAACAGGCAGATTCTGGTCCCTGAAGTACAACTCAGACAACAATCTTCGAGAAGCCTTCATCCAACTCTGAGAACGCCTCATTAAATGGCTCCAAGCAGAGGGAAAAACAGTCCCACACAGATAGACATCCTTCCCACAGATGGGTAAAACCAGAAAATGGGGAAAAGGCAATTTCTCTGGCTGAAGACTACTCTTTTTCCCCACCTTAACTCCAGATCAGATAAGAACTCTGATGGGGTAACAAATCTGTACCCCAAGACTTTATCTGCTATAACTGTAATGAACCAGATCATGTTGCAAGAAACTGAAATAAAAATAAGAAGAGCACCACTGGAACAAATGTGGCCTTAGCAAATTGGGCAAGTATTTAACAGATGTAAAGGAGAGGGATGAATTTGTGAAGGGATTTATAGATTCAGGAAGCTGGCAGACCCTGGTGCACGTTGAAGTTCTGAGAAAAGACTGTGCAAAAGGAACAGGTACTGGGGCAATCTGCATCCATGGGGACATCTCGTACTATTCCACTACCCAAGTGACTATGAGCACTGAGGTGTCGCACCAAATGAAAGTGGGGGTAGTACCCAAGTTACCTGTTCCTGTGAATACCGGAAAGGACTTTCCAGGATTTGCTCAGTTAATCACAGATGGATTAAATCTTGCTATTTCAGCAGCTGTGATGAGGGCTCAATCAAAGAAAATCTTAGATGCTAGGGACTCTCTTCCTTTTGCTGACTGATTCCGACTTGACTGAGTCCACCTCCAAGGTCCAGAAGTCCAGGAAAGAAAGAGGATGCTTGAAAATACAGTGGCAACAAAAGACTGTTGGACATAAGGGGATGTTATATGAAAATGCTGAAACTAAACTCATAACCAATTGTAATTTTGTTTCTGAACAAACTAATGATGTTTCTGTCCCAGATTATTTTAAGCAGCTGGGAATGAAGCAAAAACCAGTGTGAGACAATGTTTTAAAAAATGCAGTGGGCTACTGTACGTAGTTAGGGTTACTTCTCAGATGAACAGACAGAAAGAACAACTGGTCATACCAAAGAAGCACAGAACTGAGTTGTTACAGATAGCGTGTGATAATTCTATGGCTGGTCACTCTGGGAGGGATGGCACCCTAGGCAGACTGTAGTACAGATCTTACTGGGCTAGGATTCATGAGGATGTTGCTACCTTTTCCAGTTCTTGTGCTGAATGTCAGAAAGTTACCTCAGTGACTAAAAGAGACAAGGTGCATCTGGTGCCCCCAACCTTGATAGATGTACCTTTTGAGAGAACCGCAATGGATGTGGTTGGCCCCTCAGACAAACGTAAAAAGGTTAATAGGTTAATTTTGATAGTATGTGACTATGCTACGCGATACCCAGAGGCAATTCCCATGCATACTGTCATAGCCCCAAAAGTGGCAGCAGAGCTCACCAAAATTTTCTGCAGGATGTGCATACTGCACCTAAAGAAATTACTACTGATCAGGGTAGTAATTTTGGTACTGCACTGCTGAAGGAGCTGTACTGACTACTAGGTATCATTGCCATAAGAACCTCCCCTTATCACCCTCAGACAGTTTTTTTTTTTTTTTAATTTATCTTTTTCTCCCCTGGCATAGCGGCCCCCACGATCTCCGGCCACCGGCCCCTGCACCCCCAGGCCCAGTCGTGCGCACGGGCCACATGAACACATACCCCCAATGGGCCAGCCATTATCGCTCTCGGGCCACACTGGGTATGCGCCTCTCAGGTCACTTCTCGGGGTGCAACGACGCGACCATCAGCCGCGAAGATCACCCTCCACATTTTCCTCTTCCCCCCTTATGAAGAGCCAGCGGTGCAATGGCGTCCGAGCACGTAGTGCTGACTAATGCCACGCTCTCCTCCCCTAATTTGCATGCTACTGTAGTGTGGCTGGCCTCCGCCAGTCGCCGCTAAAGAGTGATGCAAGCTCCATTACCCACCCCAGAGAGAGGAGAGCAGTCAACGGACGCTCGATCCTCCCTCTCCCCTGCCAACCCCTGGCGGCCTGGATCCGTTCCCGAACCCGGGTCGCCAGCGTGGCACGAGGTGTGGCATCCATCGCCTCAACCCTCAGCGCTACTGGCCCAGATAGACAATCTTTTTGAGCATTTTAATCAAACACTAAAATGCATATTTTAATGGTTTAGGAAAGGTGATGCGGAAAAACTGGGAACAATACTTTGCTTACAGAGAAGTGCCACAAGCAAACAGGTTTTTCACCCTTTGAAATGCTGTATGGTAGACAATGTAGAGCACCGCTAGATGTAAGAAAACGTGGGAAGAAAACTACAGACAGAAAGAATCTATTTCATCTTATATGTGTGCACTGAGAAAGAAACTGGCAAAATATGTTGACATTGCCCACAGTAATCAGGAAGAAGCCCCAAAACAGCAGAAGGTGTACTATGACCATGAAGTAAAAGAAAAAGTTTGAGCCAGATGAAAAGGTCATGTTACTTTTACCCACTACACAAAAACGGTTAATGAAGTGGCAAGGGCATTATAAAGTGGTTAGACATACTCGTACAATTAACTATGAGACTAAGACCCCTGACAGGAAAACCTACCAAGATATTCCACGCTAACCTCCTGATGAAATGGTTTTTTTTTTTTTTTTGGGGACCAAAGGTTGCTTTGTTAGTCTTAGAAACTGCTGAAGAAGATACTGATGTAGTTTATGATGGACTGAAACAAACTGCAGCTTCTGATGCAGTAAAGATGGAGGTTTCTTTACTCACAGAATAAAATGCAGAAATTCATACCTTGGTAAAGTCATCTAGAAGTACTTCAACAGTGCCAGTCCAAGCAAAAGGAGTCAAGCACATGACAGAGAAGGTTCGTCCTATCAGACAGAAGACATGCAGATTACCAGAGCGGTTAAGAACAGATGTGGTTAAGGAAATACAAAAAAATGAAACAGCTGGGTGTCATTGAAGAATCAAGAAGTGCTTGATTATCACCAATGGTGACCATAAATAAAAAAGAAGGGGATTTAAGAATCCGCCTTGATTTCAGAAAACAATCAAATGTCCATATTTGACACCAATCCTATGCAAGGACAGATGATTTGGTGGACAGGCTACAAAGTGCCAAACACATAAATACCCTTAATCTCACCATGGGTTACTGGCAAATTTCCCTAGCTAAAGAATCCGAGTCAAAACTGCATTTTCCACTCCTACTGTATTTTATCAGTTCACCGCCATGCTGTCTGGTACACCTGCTACATTCCTGCACTAAATGGATGCAATTCTAGCCCCTCACACTGTTTATTTTGCTGCTTACCTGGACGATGATGTGGTGTACAGTGCCAGCTGGATAAGCCACCTGAATACCTACAAGCAGTTATCCAGTCCATCAAAAATGTAGGCCTGACTGGACTTCTGGTGAAATCAGCGTACTGATGGCTGCCTAGCTCTACGGCTCCCACCCCAACGAGACAAAAATCTAAAGCCATCAAGGACAAAACCAATGCCTTCCCCAGCCAAAGCCACCAGAATAAAGGCCGGCAGACCCCCGCACGCTCACATGCAGAAACTTAAAGACTTACTGCAAGCAGAACAGGACGACGCTGTGGAGGGTCGAGCAGAAGTGGACGGCCCCCAACTATCGGTGCAGCATGGTGCGGCCTGCGGCGAAACTCATTAAAACAATAATGCAAATGGCGCAAACTGTCCAAAGCCTCGACCAAAAACTATCGGACCTCCGCACAGACTTAAATCGTATCAACCACAGGACGGAGCAACTGGAACTCTGTCTCACTCAAACATCGGAGCAGGCTGATAGGCATGACCAACTTCTATTATACCTCCTAGCCAGGGACAGAGAGCTGACTCAGCATGTAGATGATCTGGAGGGTAGGTCCCGGCGTCAGATCATCAGAATTTATGGAGTCCCAGAGGGCGCAGAGGACAAGCATAAGGATAATGAAGCTTTAATGACTGTTTTACTTTGAGACCTTCTGTCCCTTCCGGAAGACCTCGATATCTCAATGGATCGAGCCCACCGATCCCTGGCGCCTAAGCCTCGTGACCCTAACGCTAGGCCAAGGCCCCTGATCACACGCTTTACCCTGTACAAATCGAAGGAGGAAGTGCTGAGACACGCTTGGCAGCAGAGTCCCTAACCTTCCAGGGTCAAAGAATTACTCTCGACAATGACAGCATGACCTCAGTTCAAGAAGCGAGAAGAGTTCTCTGGCCAATAGTAAAAGTCTTGAAGGCCAAATCCATCACGGCCCAGGTTCTCTTCGCTGCCCGGCTAAAAGTGTCCACAGATAATAGGGTGAAAATATTCCCAGGTTTACTTGCTGCATCTCACTACCTAGAGTCTCTCTTTCTATCCCTACTCCATCACTGTACAAGGAAAAATTGGAGAAAGACCTACTGGCATCTGTGTGGTCGGTAGTTCAGAAAGGGCCGACTCTTCCAGGCTCTGTGAAGAAGGTGCCTTCACCGAATTTACGTTCAGATATCTTAACGCTGTTATGAAGATATGACGATCCCTCCAGAACCGATAAACAGGCGCAGCACCTAAGAGAAGACCCAAGCTCCAGCCAGTCGGAAGCAGTGAACACCTGACCTGAAGGATCGATGAGGTCAGTACTTTCTTTCTTTGGTCTCTCCCCAATTCCAAATTTCCTGAAGCCTGCCTGCTGAGCTCCCCTCCCAAGTAGCTGACTGCCGAACTTTCCTCTATTTTCCCTTTTTGCTTCATGCTGGTCCCCCTGAAGCGCGCTTTTGGATCTTGGACTGGTCGGCGAAGTTGTAGAGTGGAGCAGTTGCTCCAGGGAACTTTTTGTTTGAACAGTTCAAAATAAACATCTCCTGGTTCACCCGATAAGGATAGGCCATGTGGCCTGGACTTTTGTGGGTGGGGAGAAGGCTTTAAAGGGGAAGAGACTGCTATGTGGTGCCTCCCGCTTGGGGGGGGAGGGGTACATCCGAACTAAAGGGAGGGAGGATTGGTGTCTGGTGAATGTGGTGGGGAATGTCGGAGGCCTGAAACCCAGACATGAGATGGCCCCCCATCTATTCACAGCAGCCTCGAGGTCTCTCTGAGGGGTACATGTCCTGTATGCTAGTTCAGTGTCGGGACGGGGACCTTGGGTAGGGTGGCTGGAGGGGTATATCATCTCTTTCTTCGGGAAATTATAGGGTGCAACTATAAAAACACCTTCAAGCCTTAGAGTACATCATTAATCTCTCATATATTGGTAGCAGGCCTTTTGGGGGGGGAGGGAGATGCATAATTCTAAGTATTATAAATGGCTTTGCATTTTTTCTTATCACTTAAATTACATTCAGGAAGTCGCGGGTGGGGAATGCAGGCAATGCTGGCCGGTATGGCTACTGGAGTCATGGGACTATGCCCTAAAAGGGGAATATCCCTTGGGCTATTAGGGTGTCTTACTATTTCTGAGCTCCCTATCTTTAGCTGTAGATGCTAATGCCCATAAGCTGGGCTTGTCCCAGCTTAGCCTAGGAAGTCACCATTATTTCGTCGCCTTGAGTGTAGATCCGGGCAAAATTACCCTGGCACCCTCGAAGCACTGCAGTCCTACTGTCTATATGGGTTATACGACAGTGAGACAGGTTACAGTTATTTGGTTACAACATCTAGTTTTTAGTTTCCAGTTTGCAGTTGTTACTTCTATGGGTAGTAATTGAATGTTATGCAAACTAGTATTGGACTTATGTTGGGAAACTGTTGCAAGCACAGAAAGGTAAAATGGTATAGTACAACTATGAAAAATGTCTAGCCAGCTTTCAAAAAATTCTCTCATTTAATATAAATGGGAGCACTAGCCCAATAAAGAGAAGAAGTTATTAAGGTACTTGTCACTTCAAAATTGTGACGTTAACTTTCTTCAGGAAACACACCCAACTCCATCAGAAGTGTTGAAATTGAGAACCAGGAACTTCCCTCAGGTATTCCACTCCTCTTTTCAGAATGGTAGGAAGAGAGGAGTTGCAATCTTACTTGAGGCCTCCCTCCCATTTGAGGTGCAGGAAGTGGTGGAAGACCCGGGCGCCAGATACATTACAGTCATTGGCAGGGTCCAGGATACTCTGATCACACTAGCCAATGTCTATGCCCCACTGAGCTCACCGATCTCTTTTTATTCCTCCCTTATACAATTGATAGCAGAAAAAGTAAAAAGTACTTTGATTATGGGAGGGGATTGGAATTTAATTTTGAATACGGCCCTTGACACCACCTCCCAGATACCAAATCCTGAATTTAGAAAAGCACGCTCTGTTAAAAAAATTCTGGTGTTGGCAGAGTTAAAGGACATTTGGAGGGAGAGTATCCTAGGACCAGGGAATATACTTGTTATTCCCCTGGTTCAAGATTTTTTCCAGGTTGGATACTTTCTTTACCGTCTCGCAGGACCTGGCCAGGTTTTCTGCCATGTGGGTAGGAACATGTATACTTTCGGATCACAGCCCGATACTTCTTGAAATAGATCTTAATCTCCCTATAAAGAAAACACACTGGAGATTAAACTGCTCTCTCCGAGACAAGGATACAGTCACAGAAATTAAATAGCATATCACCAGAACGTTAGGGAAGGAACTACCTAACAGATTATATGGGATACTATCAAGGCCTCGGTCAGCGGGAAACTTATTGCCATTGCTAAAACAGAGGAGCAAGAGCTCTTGACACACATCAAGCATTTAGAGGAGGCACAAAAGCTTAAATGGGATAAGATTAGGGACCAGGAACTTAAAACAAATAGGAGAGACCTAGGGGAACTCCAAAAAGCTGAGGTGGAGAGGGCCCTATTTGTTCTGAAGCAGAAGTTTAATGAAGTAGGACCTCAGAGATCCAAATTACTAGCTTTTAGGCTCAGGCAACATCAGACTAAGACCACTATCACTAAAATAACTTCCCCAACTACTGGTAAATCGGTCGCTAGGCTAAGTAAGATTTCTGAAGCCTTCGTCTCATATTTCTTGAACCTATATCAAGCTCCTGGGGAGACTACCCTTGCCGAGAGGGAGAGATTTTTAACATCCCTTTCGCTGCCCACTCTCTCCCAGGAAGTGGGCCAATCCTTAACCAGACCAATTTCGCGCACTGAAATTTTAAACACAATTAAAGATTTAAAAACAGGTAAGTGTCCTGGACCAGACGGTTTCAGTGCTGAGTTCTACAAAACATTCAAGAGGGAGGTAGTTCCCCTCCTTTCGGAGGTATTTACCTCCATCTGGAGAGACAGTAGCCCTGTCCCACCCTCCTGGCAATATGCCACTATTTCCCTGATTCACAAGGATCATAAAGACTCAACCCGTTGTGAATCTTATAGGCCCATTTCACTACTTAATTCAGACTACAACATTTTTAATTCAATTATAGCATCCCATTTAAGCCTTCTTCTGCCAGACCTGATCAACCTAGATCAGACGGAATTTGTTTCTGGACGTCAGGCCTCGGATAGTGTCCGGACCATTCTGAACACCACTGACTCCATTCACCAATCTCAAACGCCTGCATGTCTCATAAGCTTGGACGCGGAGACAGCCTTTGATAAGGTATCTTGGAGCTTTCTATTTCTAGTACTTGAGATTATGGCTTTTCTGCGCCCATTCATAGACAGCATAAAATCACTGTACACTGGCCCACAGGCCTACGTTTGGGTGAATGGGAGCTTATCAGAGAGATGTAGACTGAGTAGAGATACCAGACAGGGCTGTCCCCTTTCACCCCTGTTATTTGCACTCTATATTGAGCCGCTAGCTGAAGCCATCCGCCAGTCGGGAACTATCCAAGGAATCGAAGTGGGAGGGCTGGGGAGAAAAGTCTCTTTATGCGGATGACAAGCTCCTATCCCTTTCAGACCCAGAGCTGTCCATCCCTGTGGTGTGGTCAGTGCTGGAGGAATTTGGGAGGCACGCGGGATACACGCTCAATAAAAACAAGACAGAAGTACTTATCTTCTACTACACCCCACCCAGACAATCTTAAATGCCCTACCTTTGAGATGGAAGGCTGAGAAGATGAAATATTTAGGTACACTTATTACTAAACACCCTTCCCAGCTTTTTAAGGCTAATTGTACTCCCCTAATAGCTCAAATCAAGAAAGATTGAGAAATGGACCCTAATTAACCTCCCAATGTATTCTAAGATACAAATAATAATAATTAATGTCCTCCTTAAATTTCTCTGTCTGTTTCAGTGCCTACCCCTACATATACTATACTAACTTACTAACATACTAAAATGCCAGCAGAATAGGCCTAATGGTCTCTCGAGTCCGCTCGATTTTCAGCACCGGCACTGAGGGCCAATTTTGGTGTCCCCAGTCCCAGATGGTCCACCTGTATTGTGCCTGGTCAGATTTACCTTCCCCCTGTACCTGTCCCATCCCCTCTTAAACCCATCCACAGTCTCCATCTCTACCAGCTCCCTGGGCAGTGCATTCCATGGCTCTACCACCCTTTCAGTGAAATAACATCTCCTCCTCTCCCCTCTGAGCCTGCCCCCTTCCAGCTTACACCCATGACCTTTTGTTGCCCCACCCTCCTTCCTTTGGAGCACCCTAACTGCGCCTCCTCTATTGATCCTTTTCATGAACTTAAAAGACCTCTATCATGTCCCCCTCGTCCCTCCTCTCCTCCAGGGTGTACATGTCGAGTTCCTTGAGCCTCTCCACATATGTCCTCTCCCCCGGGCCCCAGATAATTTTGGTTGCCCTCCTTTGGACCCTCTCTAGGAGTGTAATGTCCCTCTTTAAATGTGGTCTCCAAAATTGTACACAATACTCGAGGTGTGGCCTAACCAAGCAGTTGTACAGTGGAAGGATCACTTCCACCTTTCTGAAGGTAATCCCCCTGGCGATGCATCCCAGCATCCTATTTGCCCTTGTCGCTGCCCTCCTACAGGTCTCAGAGTTGTTCATTTTGACATTTACCACTACCCACAGGTCCCTCTCGCCCTCCATGACTCAAATCATGTCGCCTTCCACGGTATACCTCTGGCCTGGATTTCTGACTCCCAGGTGCAGAACTTTGCACTTCCCCGCATTGAATTTGTGTTTCCATTTTCCCGACCATCTTTCCAGAGCCTCCAGGTCCTCCTGCAAGGCCACCTTCCCCTCCTCCCCATCCACCACTGCACCTAGCTTTGAGTCACCTGCAAAGAGACTCATCTCACTCCTGATCCCCCTCCTGATGTCTGAGATATAGGCGTTGAACAGGCGTGGCCCCAGCACTGACCCCTGGGGATCCCCTCTAGTAACCAACCTTGGGGATAAGGCTAACCCTCCAACCACCACCTTCTGAGTACGCTCAGAGACGCAAGTTCCTATCCATCTTAGCAACTGTCTCCCTACCCCCATTTCCTTCAGCTTAGCCAGCAGGCCACTGTGGGGTACCGAATCAAACACCTTGCTAAAATCCAGAAAGAGGACGTCCACTGGCCTACCCTGGTCCAGGGCCTTCGTCACCCAGTCATAGAACTCAACAAGATTTGTCTGGCACAATCTTCCCATGACAAAGCCATGCTGCCTACTGTCCAAGCCCCAGTTTGCTCCAGTAACCCCACTAGCTTTTCCTTGACAATATCCTCCACCACCTTGCCGACCACAGATGTCAGGCTAACGGGTCTGTAATTTTCCGCCTCCTCTCTTGTGGATCGGCACGACATGATCAGAGAGTGGCTCAACAAAATATAAGCAAATCTGACTTTTGTATTTGGCACAAATTAATATCCAAATTCATCTGGAATAACAAAAGGCTTAGGATCAATTGACGGGTGCTCCAGGCACACAGAAGTAGAAGGGGGCAGATCACTGCCTGACTTAGACAACTATTACCTAGCGGCGCAATTAAAGATGGCACTGTGCTGGTCTATCCCATCATACCTGTCGAACTGGAAGACAGTAGAACTAGGAGAGACGGAGGGAGAGGTCCCCTTAGATATACGAGCACTGACACCTAGAAGCCGGATAGGGGCACCCTCCCACCCATTTATGGCCGTCAGAAACACCATAGCTGCCACACACAGGATCTGGCAGAAATATAAACTGGGAGGCTCCCTTTGGCCCCTTTTTAGAATAGACTGGGCCCCAGGTTTCTTTCCAGGGCACTTAGATCACAACTTTAGGACCTGGGAGAGATTGGGTCTAACTTACCTTGGTGAGTTTATTCAGGGAAAACAAGTCGTAGACTTTGCTACTCTTAGAGACACCTATGCGCTTAGAGAGGTGGATCACTATAGATTCTTACAAGAAAGAACATATATAACCCAATGTCAGGGTTTGGATCACACCTCAGCAAGGCCAGCTCCCTTCCTTGATTGCCTTCAGCCAATTTTATCAGGACAAATACAAAAGGGGATCATATCAATAATTTATAAAACATTATCAGGTTTAAAAAAGGACCCCCTGGATAGAATTAAGGCTAGGTGGCTGGAGGAGGGCGGGCCTGGCCTGGAGGACAGGGATTGGGATAGGGCCTATGTCACCACCAAAATCACAGGTTCTCCCTATTGGCAGGAGCTCAAGTGGAGGGTAAAAGTACGTTTTTTCCTTACCCCTGCGGCTCTCAACAAAGAGACTCCACCCAGGCCTCAGAGTGTTGGAGGCAATGTAGTGAGGGGAGGGCTACGCAGCTACATATTTTTTGGAACTGTCCGAAGTTGAGGGCCCTTTGGGGTAGGGTACAGGGCGCCTTGACAGATATTTTCTCATTAGACCAACTTTTTAAGTTGGCCAGACATGGTTCTGGGTATACCTCCCAGAGATCTCGGGAAGCCTGACGCCCTTTATCTCTGGGCAATACTACTAGTGGCAGCACATAAAACCATAACCCGCTCTTGGCTGAGGCCTGAACCATCTACACTTGAGGCTTGGTACAAGATAATACTTGAGATCTCAGAGCTTGAGGAGTTAACCTTTAAAATTAAATCACAAAACACACATATATACAAGAAGATGGACAAGGTGGCTTCTCTGGTGTGAAACATCCAGAATTAACTCTCTGAGTGAGGGTTGAGAGGAGGATGGGCCTGGTAGGGGAGAGGGTGTGGGGGAGGGGAGGAGGAGGGTGAGGCCCTGGATCAAGCTATTTTGGCTTAAGTGACAAGATTACCTATTGTAATGAAATTACTATAACGGACATATTGATAAAACTGTACTGTGCTGACTTAAAGTAAAATATGCACGGGAAGAACAATTAACTATGTTTTGGTTGTAAAAACAGACCTGTAAATTAATAAGTCTGATGAACATAAATGTCTATGTACCCATTTGTTGTCAATAAACTTGAGTTAAAAAAAAAAAATATGCAGGTCTGACCGTTAACCCTACCAAGTGCGCATTAGGCATGCAGGAAACCAAATACTTGGGATATATTTGGGGAAATGGAGAAGTCAGATTTCCAAGACAGAAGTTCTAGCTAACAGTCCTGTCCCTAAAACAAACAAACATGTCACGTCATTTTTAGGTCTGGCTGGTTACTACTGGAAACTTGTTCCCAGCTTTGTCTACTTAGCTACTCCCCTCACTGAGCACACAAAAAAAACAGTACCCGAATAACGTCAGATGGTCTGAAGAATATGAGAAGTCTTTTTGGGCCATCAAGGCTACATTATGTTTAGCCTCTGTTTTAAGAAGTCCAGACTCTGAGAAACAATTTCTATTACAGACAGATGCATCAGAGGTAGGCCTAGGTGCAGTCCTGAATCAGAATACAGATGAGAAGGAACATTCCATTCTGTATATCAGTAGGAAATTGCACGACAGTGAGAAAAAGTACCCCACTACTGAAAAAGAATGCCTTGCTGTGAAATGGGCAAGGAGTTTTATTTGTTAGGAGCAAATTTTGTACTTCTAACAGATCACAATCCTCTCTGCTGGCTTAATCAAATGAAAGATTAAAATCCCACAATTACAAGGTGGTACCTGGCACTTCAGCCATTTAAATTCAAAGTCATGCTCAAATCTGGAAGAGAGAATATCAATGCTTATTTTCTGTCAAGATATGGTTCAGGAATTGAGGATTCAGAAGGCTGAAATAAACGTGTGTTTAACAGAAATGTTTGCTGTAATAGGTGTTATGAAAAAGGGTACTGCATATGCAAAACACTGTAAATGTTATATGGTAATGTTAAAAGAATAATAGAAAGTCTTGGAAACCTATTTTTTTAAATAAAGTCATAAATAAATAGGCTCCCTCTTGATGAGGTAGGTATGTGACAGGATTGGGATAAGACCTTGTCCCATTTGTCATGCAGAGAGTGTTAAAAGCAAGGACATATTTTGTCCCCTCCTATTCTGCCATTTGTCTGTCTCTTGCCTGTCTGATTGTGCAATCAAATTTTTTTGTGGCACCTAGGAATTGGCCGCTCCAATGGTCCCACAATTTCCTCCCGTTATCTCCCTTCCTTCACTTGTTTCCAATCTTTTCTCCTACCCTAACTTCTCTGTGAATATGTGTGTGTGTGAATCTGTATGCAAAACTGGGATCCTCTAGTTTGCATATGTTTATAATTAGATTGTTGAAGTGAATGCAGAGAGCTACTTGGGTGTTAGATAAGCTAGCAGTCTGGAAGACGGGGTTGATCTAAAGAAACCTTTAGACTTTTCGCAAGTATGTTAAAGCTGTCCGCAGGAAATCAGCCCTGGAACAGGATGCCTTAATTGGCTGCACATGTTAAGTAGACTAACATACCCCTTCAGGCTGGTCACATGAAGGTCAATGAAAAAAGTCCTGCTGCATTTTGCAAAAAAAAAAAAAACAGGAGATGAAACTTACAAGGACAGGATGCAGAGGTTAAACTGCTAGGCTACTACATCTCATATAAAAGAGCAATGTTTTGTTGAGAGGGAGAGCGACAGATTTAAATTTAAGAGAGACTCTCAGATGAAAGACTGTTTCTTTGAGAAGAGCCATCCTGTACATCTTAATTTTTTTATTTTATTGTTACTGATGAAATGCTACTTGTGAATTTTATAACTTCTCCTGTTTGCCTATACTTCCTGATCTATGCCTCTAAAACACAGGATTTTTTCACTCCTAAGTGTTGTGCAAAGTATCACTAAGAAGAGAACCTTTAGGGAAAGTGTCTCAGTGAAACTTTAGAGAGAGGCTCAAATGGCAGATCCATGAAGGCTAGGAATTCACTGAAGCACCACTGGGAAAATACTAGTACGACCCTAGGATGCATCTTGCCATATGCGAGGGGAAATGTGACACATCCGGGATGCTGACCAAAGGGGGGGGGGGAAACAACCTTACCCTCAGAGTCACTACCTGTGGAGACATGGATTGTGGCCCAGGGTTTACGTTAACTTGCTGCTAAAGTTTCCAAATGGGATTTTAGAGGATTTTCAGCACAAAAATAAAAACAGTGCTGTCACATTGCAGTTCGCACCAACAGTAACATTAACAGAAACGATATTAGATAATGTAGTACAAAGACATTTCTAACCCCAGGATTTTATGGGCCGACCCCCAACATTTGAAATGGAGGGTCATAGCAACCCCCACTTTACTAATGCTAATGAATGCCCTAATGGCTCGATAGAGTAGTTACCCCTGGAAAAACAAAACAAAACCAAAAAAAAAAACAGGCTTTTTGGATAACCTCACTCAGATAAGAGCTTTCTGAGAGGCAGAAGTAGCTATAGTTGGATTGGGGGGGGGGGAATAGTGAGAAAGCAAAATGTCTTACCTTCCATTAATTTACTGCCTTCCAGCTGTGCATATGACACCCACACCTAACGAAAGAGCAGTCCAACCCCTGGATGCTGGCAGATAGATGAAAATGCTGGTATTTGTGATTTTTCCAAGGCAGCTAACATAGCTCCAGTTCAAGGACTTCCCAAGTCCACAAAATAGTTATTATAAACTCAGTAAATTTTTAGCCCAACTAATGATACTAACAGTGAAAAATAAAGCAAAATCCTCATTAATGTTTAGTCTCAACAGACGAAGATTTTTAGCAGGGAAGGACTATTGATGTGAAGAATGCATGGCTGAAAGAAATTACCAAAATGTAAATAAAGTTTCCTTTCTCCAGCACAGAGGGTGCATCCGTCGCTCATGTCAAGTGGGACGTAATTACGCAGCATCAGTCCCAAGCAGAGGGAAGGGGAAAAAAATTCAGGTGATAATCACATGATAAAATAATTCTGGAAAAACACAGATGAATCAACTGCCACATACTGCATGGCAGCAGTCTGGCTACAAAAGCCTGTAAAATATATAGCCGGCAGTCGCATCTAAGAGATCACGTCCAGTTTGTAAGGCTTTGTAAAAGTATGCAAGGATGCCCAAGTGGCTGCCATGCAAATATCCACATACACAGCATCCTTCCATTAAGTCCAAGACATGACTATGGCTCGTAATAAATTGTGCCTACACTCCAAGGGGAGGGCCTTGACTTTTCATCTTGTATGCTTTTGTAATGCTATTAGTAATTGTGACAAAGTAATATGTTATACTAATTTTTTTCTACAAAATATTTTAACTGATGTCAGTTATGTGGGGAACAAGCACTGCATTTTCTTTTGGTGTCCTAGGCCCGAGGGCAAACATTTCTTTTAACTCAAAGAACAGAGTTCAATTTATTCTGAAAGTGGTTGTTTATATATCAAAAGATGGCCTCCTTAAGTAGGTCCTCTATTGCTCATGGGATGGGCAATGCAGTCCCCATCTTAGAGGATCTGGATAACTTGAAAGATGATTTGTCTTTGGAGGTGGCGGTTGCCAAGCTGGAATATATTTCAAAGAGTACATTCTTGATGAAGAATTCAACGTCCACAATACCAAAATGTTGGTCCGTTTCTGTGATGGCACCCGAGGAGCCGCTATGGAGTGCCCCTTCTCCAGTGGATGAGGAATCTGAATCAGAATCAGAAGATGAGGAGGATCTGGTGCATTTCCTTTTCTTCTTGTGATGAGGGTGGTTGTCCTCTTCTTCAGACCGAGGAGGAGACTTTGATTTTAAGTCTCTGTGGTTGTCTTCATCTGAGGAGGGAGGAGTCCACTTTCCGGATGCCTTTTTGTGTGGGGACCCTGAGGTGAAGAAGGACTTTGGAGGTCGAAGCAAGCTGGGTCCAAAGTGAAGGCCCTGTTCAGCTTTGCAATCAGGTTTGGATCCAGTTAAAGATATGGCTGTTCGTTTGAGTTACGACTGAGACTGGTTGTCACATGGTCCTCTTCTACAGATTGGCTGGAATCTGCTGGCTCAGCCACCATCTCACTTCAGGCACAATAAGCCTGCAAATGTAACTTGTAAGGTGGAGTTGCATTTAAGGCACTTTTCAGCCCCTGGCTGCGCTGCCCCCAGAGAACTTGTCCCCTGCCTGTCCTCTGAAAATGGGGGGGCTGCATCATACATGGGAGGAGATGGTGAAACTGAGGAGGGGGGGACCCCTACCAATCGGCAGGTCTGGGGAGGGGGAGCCATCACTGGCTGGGGGGGGGGGCAAAACAGGGGGACAAGGAATCGCAGAGGTGGAAATCACAGCAGAGAGAGTGAAGGAAGCCTTCAGGTCCCTTAACACACAGAAAGCACCGGGGCCAGATAAATTACATCCCAGAGTGCTGAGGGAACTGGCGGATGTCCTGGCAAAACCCCTGGCGGAGCTTTTCAGCGCCTCTCTGAGGACAGGGTGAGTGCCCCAGGACAGGAAGGTGGCGCATATAGTGGGTGTATCAAGGGAGGTGGCAAGGAACTACAGGCCCGTCATAGAAACATAGAATTTGACGGCAGATAAGGACCGCTTGGCCCACCCAGTCTGCCCATTTCCCTACCTACTGGATAAGCTGCAGATCCTAGTTACCCAGCAGCCTACTTCTTCCTACCCCCACCCCCCAGAATTGCCTTATGACTATCCCATGCATGCTTGAATTCCACCCACTGATTTTGACTCCACAACCTCCTCCGGAAGGCCGTTCCATGCATCCACAACCCTCTCTGTGAAAAAATACTTCCTTAAATTACCTCTGAGCTGCCCCTCTATCTTCAAATTGTGCCCTCTTGTTCTTGCACACCTCTTTTTTTGAAAGATGCTACCCTCTTGGACTTTGTTGATTCCCTTGAGGTACTTGAAAGTTTCTATCATGTCCCCCCCTCTCCCTCCTTTCCTCGAGGCTATACATATTAAGCTCCTTAAGTCTCTCTTCATCTGACTTCCGGTGCAGACCCTGCACCATTTTAGTTGCCCTCCTCTGGACAGCTTCCATCCTGTCTATGTCTTTGTGGAGATTGGGTCTCCAGAACTGCACACAGTACTCCAGATGGGGGTCTCACCAGCTGTCTGTACAGAGGGATAATAACTTCCTGTTTTCTACTGGTGATGCCTCTCCCTATGCATCCCAGTAACCCCCCACCCTCCTTGCTGCCCTCTCACATTGCTTGCCCATCTTTAGGTCATCTGATATGACTACCCCCAGGTCCTTTTCCATTCTTGTTGTTGTTAGTATCTCACCCCCCATTGTGTACTCTTCCCCTGGGTTTTTGT
Organism: Neoceratodus forsteri; assembly: GCA_016271365.2. Classification (NCBI taxonomy): domain Eukaryota; kingdom Metazoa; phylum Chordata; order Ceratodontiformes; family Ceratodontidae; genus Neoceratodus; species Neoceratodus forsteri. The sequence continues at coordinate 586,617,381 of JADMNL010000022.1, forward strand.
TTCCCAGGTGCATTACCTTGCACTTCTTAGCACTGAATCTAAGCTGCCATACATTTGACCATTCCTCTAACCTTGCCAAGTCCCTTCTCATCCTTTCCACCCCACCCTGTGCATCAACTCTGTTGCAGATCTTAGTGTCATCTGCAAAGAGACATACTTTCCTTCCAGTCCTTCTGCAATGTAAACATAAAGACATGAAGAGGACCGTCCTAATACTGAACCCTCACGTAATCCCACTAGTAACCCTCCTTTCTTCTGAGTGGACTCCATTTACTATAACTCTCTGTGTCCTATTCTCCAGCCAATTCTTTACCAGCTGTGATCTTGGGACCCACTCCCAGGCTGGCTAACTTGTATATTAATCTTTTGTGTGGGACTGTGTCAAATGCCTTGCTAAAGTCTAGGTAGGCCATGTCTAGCCCTCCCTGATCTACTACTTTGGTCACCCAGTCAAAGAAATCTATCAGATTAGGTCTGGCATGACCTTCCGCTGTGAATCCATGCTGCCCTAGGGTCCTGTGCCCTCTGGCCTCCTAGATACTCGACATTCTTTCCTTTAGAAGTGATTCCATCACTTTCCCTATCACTGAGGTTAAACTAACAGGTCTATAGTTTCCTGCTTGCCTTGCTCCCACTTTTGTGAAGGGAATCACATCTGCCCTCCTCCAGTCCTCGGGTACCACCCCATCCTCCCATGATTTGTTAAAAGGGTAGTCAGTGGGTGTCACTAGTTCTACCCTTAGTTCTTTAGAATTCTGGGATGAATCCATCAGGCCCCATTGCTTTGTCCACCTTCAGTTTTAAGAGCTCTGCTCAGAACCCTTTCTTCTGTAAATGGGCTGGTATCAACTTCTGTATCCAGAGTGTTACTACTGTTTGTTTTATGTATCTCCCTCTTCCTCGTAAATACTGAGCAAAATATTTGTTTAGTATCTCTGCCTTTTCACAGTCTCCCTCTGCCCACCCCTCCTCCCTTTATTAAGCCTCACTATCCTCCCTTGGTCTTCCTTCGCTCCTGATGTACCTATAAAGAGTTTTATCCCCTTAACTGAGTTGGCTATCTTTTCCTCGGTTTGGGCCTTTTGTTCTGACTGCCTTCCCAGCCTCCTTTTGCTTTAACTGATACAGTTCTCTGTCCTGCTCCTTCTGCAATTCCTTGTACTTCCTGAATGCTTTCTTTTTCTCTTGAACCTTCACTGCCACTTCCTTTGAGAACCATAGTGGTTTCTTACATGGTCTTGTTTTGTTTATTTGCTTCACACAAAGGCTTGTTACCTCTGTGATGGCAGTTTTTATTATTCCCCATTGTTCTTCCACCCCCTTCCTGCCCATTTGCTAGTGCATTCCTTAGGCACTCACCCATTATGGCAAAGTCAGCCCTCCTAAAGTCCAGTACTTTTGTCTTTGTATGGCTTGACTCTATTACTGTGTTGTGAACCATACTGTTCGATGGTCGCTAGTTCCCAGATGGCTACCCACTTCTACATCTGTGATCCTCTCTCCATCTCCATTTGACAGTACCAAGTCTAATATTGCTCCCTCTCAAGTGGACTCCAGTACTAGTTGTCTAAGGCATGCCCCCTGTAGGGCATTTAGAATAACTGTACTCTTGGAAGTGGCAGCTGCAACTGCACTCCAGTTAACATCTGGCATATTCAGATCACCCATCAGCAGTATCTCCCCTTTTTCTGCTATTCTAAGTATACTTTCTATCATTTCCTTGCTCATTCCCCCCCCCTGAGAAGGGGTCTGTATCTAACCCTGTGCGGATTGTGGTGCCATTGCCTGTCTCCAAATTCTACCCACAGTGCTTCTTCTCCTCCCTGTTTACCCTTTTGTTCTGTTGCTTTTATTCCTTCCTTTATGTAAAGAACTACTCCTCCTCCTCTTTTACCCTCCTGTCCCTCCTGTAGATAGTGTATCCTGGTATGTTTCGTCCCAGTCATGGTTTTGTGTGTACCATGTTTCTGTGACTGCCACGATATCCAGATGTTCCTCCTCCATCAAGGCCACTAATTCAGGAAGCTTGTTACCTAGACTACGGGCATTGGTACTCATTGCTCTCCATTTTTTGATGGCTTTACCTTCTGTTGCAGCATCCCCCACTGACCGTTCTACCTTGGTCTTTTTCTCATTTAGTACCCTGTTTTGTAGGGAGAGGCTGGGGTTTTTCTGCTGCTTGTCAGTGCCTCCCCCTTTGACTAGTTTAAAAGCTTGCCAATGAAGCATTTAAACCGATTGCTCAAAAGACTTGTTCCCTTCCTGGACAGATGCAGACCATCCTGCCAGTATAGGCTGTTGTCCCTCCAGGTGGAACCCCAGTCCCCAATGAAGCAAACCCCTGTGTTTGCACCATTTTTTCAACCATTCATTAAACTGCATGGCTAATTACCTCGCCTCACCCATGCTTTTGACAGGCAGCACCTCTGAGAAGGATACTGTGTGTGTTACTTGTCTTAGGCCCCTCCCCAACTCTGCAATGTCCTCCTGCACTGCTTTAACCTCATGATGAGCCAAGTCATTTGTCCCTAGGTGGACAATTACATCCAGCTCAGAATCCCTTGCAGCTGTTGTCGTGATCCTGAGGATCGCTTCCTGTCCCTCCAAGCCATGGCACCAGGCAGGCACCTTACTTCAGTTTTCCCAGCTCCTCCCAGTTCTATCCCCCTAATAACTGAGTCCCCCACCAGGAGCTGCTTCCTTTCCTTGTGGTGTCCTCTGCCTCCTTCCTGTGGGCCTCCCTTGTGACAGCTGTCCTCAGCCTCCTTAGTCTCCTCTGTGGGTGCATCCATAGGGGAGCTATGCTCCCCCAGAATGGTGTATGGATTGTGGAGTGGAACAACTGACTGGGTGTGCCTCCGTTCCACCATCCTCACCCTTCCTGAGCCCACTGTGGTCCAACTGCTGTGTTTTCTTCGCAATCTCTGAGGTAGTGGTGGTGGCTGTGGTGCTCCCTGGATGGGGGAGGTTCCCTTCCTACTGCCCAGTGTGGCCTGGGGGAAGGTCCCCGTACTACTGTCCAGTGTGGCCTGAAGACGGGCAACTTCCTCCTTCAGGGCAGAGAGTTGTCTACAAATAGGGCAGCATCTCAGCCTCCAGAAAGACTCCTGGAAGACTGCTGCCTCACAGCCATTACATTGCACTACTCCCCACATTTTTTTTTTTTTTGTGTGTGTGTGATTGGTTTGTAATATAGAAATATATATTTATAATATATAATGTGTATGCTTATATTGTCAGTGCAGTGTGCTAGAGAGGATATGACAGTGACATGCACCTTGCCTCTTGAAATGATGTCAGAACCCCAGGTATAAAGGAACTATTTTCAGGGGTGGGTGGGGTGAGGAGTGGGAAGGGTTGGGCCTAAACTGTGCCTCATAAAACAATCAGCTAAAAGCTCTGACCCACTGCTGCAATGAGTGCCTTCCTGCCAGCAAGATGCCCTACACAACAATTTGATAGAGAAATACCCTGCTAATCAAACAGAGAAAAATCCACACATCCAAGTCAGACACAGGTAAACCTTCCCAGCCCCAAAACAGGCCTGGTGGTTTGTGCTCCGAGAGCTGTCAGCCCCAAAATAAGTCAGCTGTGCTTTAAACTCTTCCTGCACTGAAAATCTTACGAATTGTAACAAACAAACGTAAACCTAGATCCACCACCCTCGCTTGAAAGACTGTCTTTTCCTGTTTCACACTGCAGGATTTTCTGTGACCACTCCTTAACCCCAGTAACTCTGTTAAAAAGAGTTTAACTATCACAAACGCCTACGCACCAGTAAATTGTTTTAAAAATAGTTTCTATCCCAAAATCCTAGTAGTCAATCCAGCTACCCCCAAGGGACAATCAGAATGCAGTATTCAAATACTTATGAGGTTACTTCCAAGATAAGTAGAGTTTGCAAGTTCCTTTTTCACCCTATACCCTCAGTCACCTTACCCACCGATGTCAGCCTGACATCGGTGTTTAAACTAGGCTAATCAAGAGGAGCGGGGAATCTGGAAAAGTCGGGGTGCCTGGACAATAGACAACATGGCTTCGTCCCGGAGAAATCGTATCAGACAAACCTTGTGGAGCTCTATGATTGGGTGACGAGTGCCTTGGACCTGGGTAGGCCAGTGGCCGTCCTCTTTGTCGACTTCAGCAAGGCGTTCCGACTTTGCTCCACATGGGGGCCTGTTGGATGAAGCTGGGGAAATGGGGGTGGGGAACCAGGTGATCAGATGGATAGGGAACTGCCTCCAAGACCAAACCCAGAGGGTCGTGGTTGGGGGGGGAATAGTCTCATCTCCAAGGAGGGTCATTAGTGGGGTCCCTCAGGGATCGGTCCTTGGGCCTCTCCTATTCAACGCCTATGTCTCTAACATAAGTTAGAACGTTATCAGGAGTGAGATGAGTCTCTTTACGGATGGCTCAAAGCTGGGGGCGGTGGTGGATGGGGAGGAGGGGAGAGTGGCCCTACAGGGGGACCTGGAGGCTCTGAAAAGGTGGTCTAGAAAGTGGAAACTGAGGTTCAATGCAGAGAAATGCACCTGGGCGCCAGAAACCTGGGCCAAGTGTACACCCGGGGAGTGCTACACGTCACAATGGCTGAGAGAGACCTGGGGGTGGTGGTGGATGTCAAGATGAACAACTCAGACTTGTAGGAGGGCAGCGGCCAAGGTCAACAGGATGCTGGGATGCATCACTAGGGGGATCACCTCCAGAAGGAGGGAAGTGATACTCCCTCTGTATAACTGCTTGGTGAGGCCACACCTTGAGTACTGCGTGCAGTTTTGGAGGCCACACTTAAAGGGGGATACTGAACTCCTGGAGAGGGTCAAGAGGAGGGCAACCAAAATAATCTGGGGCTTGGGGACAGGACCTACAGGAGAGCTCAAGAGCTAAATATGTACACATTGGAAGAGAGAGGGACGGGGGACATGATACAGGTCTTCAGGTACATGAAGGGGTAAATAAAGGAGGCACAGTTAGGGTGCTCAAAGGAAGTGGGGGCAACTAGAGGCATGGATGAAAGCTGGAGGGAGGGAGAAAGAGGAGGTGATACTTCACTGAGACGGTAGTAGAACCATGAAATGCGCTGCACGGGGGCTAATGAAGGCAGAGACAGTGGAGGGGTTCAAGAGGGGGTGGGACAGGTACAGGGGAAGGGTTCTAGAAGCAAAGTCCAGCGAGAATATCCAGGACTGGGAAGGGAGATGCCCAAGAGGGCGAGGGGGGCAGCAAGCTCAGCTCCCAGGGTGGGGACTGACCAAACGAGCAGACGCGAAAGACCAATAGGCCTATTCTGCTGGCATTTAGTATGTATGTTAGCATGCCTTGTCAGTGGAAGTAGATAACATCCCCTAGGTATAGGACAGCAGATATAGCAGCCCCACTGATGTACCCTGTAGTTACCAAGTTCTTGTAAGGGAGGGCTGGAGCTTTAGGTGTAGCCTTTGGTAGCTGTACTCTGGATTAAAAGGCAGCTTCTAAAAAAAAAAAAAAGAAAACAAACACTTGTTCCTGTTGGCAGAGTAAGAAGTTTGACCAGAAGAAACATGCTGCCGACCCCTTTTGCTAACGCCAAGCAGTTGTAGATGCTCCTTGTGGCATTTTTACCTGGCCCCCAAAAGTGAAGCTGGATGTCAGTCAGACAAGTTGATAGAGACCACTGATGACTTATAACGCCCTGCACCAATTGCCAAGCCAGGAAAACCTTCACATTTCCAGAGCAGCCTGCCCGAAAGTGAAAGTAAAACAGTGGCCGCTCATGGGAGCGCAATAAAGTAGACCGCCACTCTAGCCCTCTGATATGAAAAACAGGGCAAAGGCAGGGGTCAGAGGCCCCCCAAATTTTCCCTTATTCACTAAAGTTACAAGCTGAGCTGTTCCCAAGTGCATCTGGACCACTGTTATTATTGCTCCCTGCAGCATCGATCAGCTGCATCTTCAGCTGTCCCTGCCCATATTACAGCTGTCACCTCCTCTAGCCAGACTTGATCTGAAATAAATTCTTGCCCTGATAATCAAGGGCCTCAAAAGGGGCAGCTGTTATTGAAGTTCTTAGCTACAAAGAGCCAGTACCAACTGGTTGTTCTGGTCCTGCAGCTTGACGTTTTGGATGTTAACCGATTTTTTTTTTTTGGTAACTCTGCTTTATTGAGGCTTTCAAGTACAATTCATAATGTCATTCAATGCACATGAACATAAAAAATGAAATGACAACTGATACAGTTCTGCTATTTCGTGTTAGTTAAAAGTCCTTGATGTGATCAGACTCGTGTCTTCCTTTGTCAGCAGATTCCTTAATTGAGTTTGGTAGGGTGTCCTCAAAGAGTAGTTTGCCATCATATGTTGCTTGCAGTAACAGTGTGTTAGACTTTGTCCGCATTCCACAGCTTTAGCTTCAGGGTCCTTCTGGTGATCATGTTGGTCATTATGTCTCTTGCTTCTGTTTTAGTGACACTGTTGTGAGCATTTGCCAACTCTACCTTCCCTGCCTTGTTAGCAGTGTCCCTTGTTCTTCTCCTGAAGGATGAAGATACCATGTCAGAGATGTCCCTGCACCATTATAAAAGGTCCTAGCCACATATGCTCCGGAAATGGAAATCTGGAGCAGGGTTCACATTTATGGGTAGAGGACTGGGACAATTGGCATGCAGTTTTTAATTTTGACCAACTTTTCTTCTACCTTGGGGACAACCTGCTCAATGATAGTTTTTTTTTTTTTTTTTGCATTTCGGATGACACCTTTGAGCTGAGGGCTCTTTTACAAAGGTTCCACGTCAAGACAATAAGATACAAAACATAATATGATCATTACAATGGAACTTACAAAAAAAAAAAAAAAAAGGACAAATAAGGTTACAATAATAGCAGCCAAAGGCACTGTCAAGGAATTGTGTTGCGAGTTAATTATACAGTACAAGTCATAGGCGGCTTAGTGAAACTAGTGAAGTTTTAAACTGCTGTTTTAGGAATTTGGGCTCAGCTAACTAATATGACCCATTTGCTTACATAGCACCCACCCTGTGAAATTCTTTACCACAGCTGATCAGAGACAGTCCAACAGTTGAGAACTTGAAAACTGCTTTAAAAACAAACTTATTTCAGACTGCTTTTTTAGATTTTGCTGACATTTAGTTCTCACTACTAACTCAATTCTTAGACTGTATATTAGTTTTCTGTTTAGAATTATTCTCGGTTAGCCTTAAATAGTTTTCAAAAATGTACAGCATTTTGATCTATGGAATTGTGCTTATAAATACTGATTGACTGTTTTTTTCATTTGATCCTTACTTTTTATACCCAGTAGGTCAGTGTCCCACATAAATATCTGAAATTAGCCCCGCTGGAGAAGGGAGCTTCATATCTCCACTACACAGTACCCTTCAGGTATCTGTCAGTCTGTTTTTGGGTGGAATGCCACTACTAATCTGAGGGGGGGGGGGACAGTATCTTTTTTTCCAAGAATGAGAAGGGGCGCACCCAGGAGGCACATGGAAATGAGACTTGGCTCAGTTTGCCTTTCCCAGTCATCAATTTTCATAAGAATCGTATCAATCCCCTTCTGGAGTATAACTTGCCTTTTTCTCAGTGGTGACTCTGAATATAACTTTGAAAACAGCCTAGAGTTTT